>CM062926.1:73904140-76755390 GCA_031878705.1 Tapirus indicus | reverse complement strand
TCGTGAGCTAAAAGTGGTTTAGTTACCACCTAGAAATTAAAAGAAAAGGGAAGCAGTACTGTAAACATCATTTTAATTACCTTTAAATCATTATTAGCCCTAAATAATTACTTAAGCAGAAAGGTTTGGATTCTAATCAACTTTGCCACTGAACGCTTGTGCAATTCAATTTGAAACAAGGTCTTTAATAAACATTGGTAAGTGTCATATAAATGAACAAAAGTCACTGATAGGATAAAAAGGTGATGCATACATAGTTTAGATCATCCTTTTTACCCTCACCCTTCCTTCAATTTCAATCCACTTTTAGTGAAAATTTGCAAGTAAAAAAATTTATGAAAATATAACAACTAGTAAGGTACCCTAATGATAATATTTACATTCCTATTATATTAAAATATCCCATTATATCATCTTATCACCTGATGCTTAGCCAAATTATTCTAATAAGGTCAGGAGAAAGGTTTAAGACTTCATCTAAATACAAGTCCTATTAGGTAATCAAATATTCACTCAGTTCAATCTAATGCATTTCATCTACACAGTTCTGTAAATAGTAAGTAATAAAGACATATCTTTAATAAGGCAATTATCATGAGCCATAGAAAATCATTTCTACCAATTCTCACAAGCTAATCTATTTTTACTACAGATACGAAGACTGGTGCATACTAGTTAAAAGACTGACTTAAAATTGAGCCTGGATATATGGAAACTATACTTTCCTCTCATTTTGGCTGTGAACCTTAAACTGCTCTAAAAAACATAAAGTCTTAATTAAAAATTTGAACCTGGATTATTAATAAACCAATATCTTACCATCACAGTTTAGTTTTAATTTTAAGTAAGTGACATGCAAGTCAATGGCCCAAATGACAAAATTGTCTTTCCCAACCATTGAAATTGAAATATTATCTAACCTCTTCCTGACAGTGACATCTACATTACCACCTACATTACATCTACATTACATCTACATTACTGCTAGTTACTTTCCTGACCAAAGCTGAACGGTTTCAGTTACCTGTTCTCTATGTGGTTTGCAAAGTTGGAGGATCCATATCTGTACCATTTCTTTTATTTTTAGAAAACACAATACCTTTTCTGATAAATAGGGTTGGATGATCAGATAAGGGCTTTCTAAAGGATAGAATTCACACAGTTAGGAAAACTCTTAAATATATTAGATGAGTTAACTCTATACTGTCTAAAATGATCCAATATGTATGTCATTGATACCATTCTGGGAGGTGGATTTATCAAATCCCTGCTGCTTTGTATTTCGTTTACTCTTCCTGGTGTTCTTTAAGGTTTTGGACTTTAAAGAAGATTGAAGGAGGTGGGGGAGGCAGACGGTGAGGAACATCAGAAGAAACAGAAATTAACTAAATGAGTTTTATTTATTGAGTAAATGGTGTTTTATTTTTATTTTTCATAAAATTGGTCCAACATCTTTATTTTCTCTAAAATCAAACTCATAAAAATATGCTTAATATCTCCAGAATAACAATGCAAATAAAACCGCTTATAGTGACAGTGAACAACATTGGCGAGGTAAAAGAGGGTTAGTAGGTATAATTAAATACATTTTCAAATGCTTTGGTAAGTGCAGCTGTGGTGGAGAACCTTCTGTTTTTCTCTCTAATCTATAGAATATGAAAGAGTTGTTATATGTCAGCTACAGTTGTTAGGTTTTTGGAATGGCAACTCTAATAGACAAATGTCTTCAGTCGGGGATCCAAATTTTTAAGATTATTGTTTATAGACATCTGATCTCAATGAATAAAATGCTAATTATTTTTAGGAAAAAAGTCAAATCAAAGTTAACAAACTAGTGAAAAGAAAAATAAGTAGGTAATACTGTTTCCACTATAATGTCTTATAAGATAAAAAAATTAAGAGTGTGACGAAATGATGAACTTCATGTTTGAAAATATGGATTATACTAAGATGCATTAGTAGATATTTAAGAATCTATGATACACATACATATATATATGTAATGAATTTGAGTTTACGTTATTTTAAAAACTTATGACTTTCACAACTCAGAGTATTCTTATTAAGGAAAGATAATGAGGCAAAGTTTGAGTCCTATATCATCATGGATATATATATAAAAGGTGAATATACCTTATCATTTACCTCATTACATTATAGTAACAAGAACAACTACCATTTTCAAACATTTACTATGGATTTGGCACAGTGGTCAGTGCTTTATTTATCTCGTTGTATCTTTCAACAGCCCTGTGAGGCAGATGTTCATTTTGCAGAGAAGAAAACTGAAGCTTAGCAAATTGAGCAGTTTATCCAAGTGAACAGATAGTAAATGGTGGAGCAAGAATTTTAACTCAGTTCTATTGGCTCAAAAGGCCATGTTCTTCACCATTACATTATACTGCCTAAAGTCCCAACTGACCTAATATATACGTGTAACAGTGATTAAACATAGAGATGACTATTAGGCATTGTTCAGAAACCACGACAGTGTCCTTAAAAAAATGAGTGACATGATACACAATGTGGGTGCCAGAACTTTTTGGACTTCAGTTTTGATGTATCAGACTGATAGTCTCAGTTAAATGTTTATAGTTGTTGGATTTAGTGATAACAGTCTCCATTTATTGGGTATATCATGTAGGGTAGTGCCAACTTGACTTGCAATTAGTCCCCACCTTAATACCTATGAGTTAGTACATTATTATTTCCAGTTTCTAGAAGGAAGCAAACTTTTAAAAAGAATATTAGGAAGATAAACGAAACTTTTACAACTGCTTAGAAGAAATACACTTTCAAAATTCTACCCCCCACCCCATCTTCAACTATTATTGAGCCTGTCTTCATTATGAAGTACTATTAAAAGTATAAGTTGTAATATAAGGAGATACTTTATTTCTGCCTTCAAGAAACTTATCTGAGAAATGTAATCTGAAAAAGAGATATTCTCCAATTTCGAATCAGAAAAGCAATTCTCTAGTAAAAGGTAAACACAGGATACTATGTTCAGGAATGTGCATCACTGCATTTGATTCTCTAATATATTCAACTATGTTGAGAGGTCACTTGTTTCTGGCTATCATCATTTTGGCAATGGTGGGAGTTGGGGGAGCATGGTCAGGAGAGTCAAAGAATTCCTCTTTTAAATGTGTGTTAAAGCCACACAGTTAAAACTCGCCTCCAGAAAAGACAAAAAGAAGAAAATCAAAATGGGAAATTTTGAGTCAATTGATTTAACCAAGTGCTCAGTGATGCAAAAACTGCTGCCAGAAATAACTTCTTTCATTGCTACTCCATATGCCAGAATCAGAGATGAAAGACTTCAGCTGCACATTATCTCTGGGAAATAGTGAAGATCTTTTCAAAATATTCTACTTTATTCAGAATTTACTTAATTTTTCCCCATCAAGTATTTTAAATAAAAATAATATGCAAAAAATATATACATTTGAAAACATTGTTCTGAAAGTAGAAAAAGAAAAAAAAATTACTGACTTTGTAAATAATGCTGTACTCCATTTCAAAGTGCAGAGAATAAAGATTATACTAAAAGTCGCATCAGGTCGAAATGATGGTAGGTTCCTTTCTAAATTACAAGTTCATATCTTACACTAACCTTTTGTCAGTCTCTATAATGTGCTGTTTTACATTACTTTGCCATACACTGATAGTTTTTGTAAACTAAGACCTACTTCACTTACTTCTAAAGACAAATGTTTGCTTAGTGTCTACAAATGTGTGCTAACTGTAGTCCCTCAGACATTCATTAGTGTTTAGAATTTGCACTTACGGAGGACAATGGCATTGTAAATGAAAATGACCAGTAGCCAAAGGGAACATAGAATTGTTTGTAATTAAACAAAAGTGTTGCTGAGTTAATCAAATTCACATCTTAATATACTTTAAAGCATTGCTGTCTTGTCAAAATGAAGACTTCCGTTTTCTGTCTCTTTGGAATGTTTTTTAATTGGTAATGAAAACTAAGCAAATTATACCACCGAGATTTTTTTAACCCACTTAAGTACACTAAATAAGCCAATATGTTTTGATCAAAGTTTTCACTGGAATCTCTTTTTAACTTTTTCACCAGTTTCATAATTAATGGTTTGTACAGGCATTAGTCTATTTATGGCTTTTGCTCTGCAATGCCCTGTGCTGTTGATCTCATCTTTTTGAATTACAAAACAAACATACTGAAACATTACATCCCTCCTTGGGTAACTGAATCATTCATATGAAACACCCTCAACTCGAAAGAATTCTTATGGGGGAAAGAGTTTTTATTGCAGTTCTTATTTGAATTTTTCATTTGATCAAAGGTGAGTCCAAATTAGACAGAAGAACTCGAAATGTTGACTGTCATGCTAAAATAAAGGGACTGACATGATTTTGCAGCAAATCATATTTCTGGAACCTGTAGAACATTATCCAGTAGACTGTCTCTCAGTTTTTCCAAACCTAAAGGACTTACTAGGTTTTTCTCTTAAAGAGAAAAAAAAGGCGCAGCGATAAGAAAATCTAAAGTTATGTCAAACAAATTACGTTTTAGTTATTAGTGGCTAGTTTGTAAATATCAAAGATCCACTTATTGTAGTGCTTGGAGCTGCATTTGCATGCTGATGAAATGCAAGTGGATGGCTGTGAACTGTAGGGTTATCTCTAGTGCAGCAGTGGGGAGCTCCAGAATCAGACAGTTGAGCATCTGACCGACTCAAGAGTCCAAGCTGCAGACCTCTTCTATTCACTTTCTTTACAACAATTAAAATATGCAAAGTGATAATTTTCCTTAAGTAGCCTTAAATGTGCGATCTATTTAAATGTGAAGAAAATTGCCTGAAGCTTCTGGTGTGAGGGACAAAAAAGAATAAATTATGCAAATAGCAGAAAAGGACTCTACCACTTGAACGCCTAATTTTCCTGTAATAAGCATACTGTTTCATTTAATTTTTTGCCTCTTATTAAAAGTGACAGTTCTTTTGCACTGTCTGATGGTTATATCTGACACAAGCTAGGGAAATGACTGCTAGACTAAATGCTAAAGCATTTTGGTAGCTTTTTTAGATGATGGTTACATTCACAAAGTAATTATGCACTGAAGAGTAGAGAAATAAGGTTTAATTACACAGTAATCGCTTCTGATGGACACGGCAGAAGTGTGAACACCGCCAGACTGCAATCCATCAATGACAAACCCCTGGCCACTTTTAATTCCTCCTCATTTGCATCATAACCTCCGCACCAAGTTGCACAAATGCTGTTAAATGTTAATAGGAGCTGTCTCTCCACTCAAAATGAATGCTTAAGCTGTTTCATTTTTTTTCTCCTCCACCTCAGACCTTCAAAACCAGCTCCTCTCTGAGAGCAGGCATTAAGCACAGAGCATGGTGCGTGGTCACTGTTGTGCTAATTGGGAGCAACACTTAAAGTTTTATCTCTCAAGCGCTAATAATGCACACTGCTGACAAACCAGTGAATAAGTAATGCACTTGGAGGAGAGGGGGAAGGAAGGCATGCCCGGAATGAAAAATGCAGTTGGGACCGTTGTTCAGTGACTAGCTATTTGATTAGGCCCTGTAGTCATATTTAATCCAGATCCTTAGGGAACATAGACAAAATTACATCTTCATCTCATCAAACATTCAGCCATATTTAAGCATTCAGCTGATCAAGCTTTTATTGTTCCTCTTGCAGCAACGTGGAGACAACGTTGTCCTGCATTCTTCAGTTCCAGAAGCTGGTGGAAGAAAGGCCCTGTGAGCTGTGGGCCTGCTTTATAGGGTCCACCGTGGTTTGGGAATCTCAATAGCAAAGGAATAAAGTAATTCTAGTCACTGCACTAATGTTTGAGTCGATAAAACCTCCAGCTTTCAGTTCTATTTGTACAATCTTGAATACTCAATATCATTTCCCCTACTTTTTAGAAAATGTTCTTCATTCTACCTTGTCTTTCAACTCAGTCCATTTCCTGGGACAGGTCTACATCGTTAAACTGCAGATGGTTCTTTTTCTATTAAGCACCAGGTCTCACTCTTGTCCTGACAGGAGGAGGTTCCACTGCTGCCGGCCCACCAATACTTCCAGCTGACTGCTTTGCAGAACAGGAAAGGTAATTTGTAAGCTGTGTGCTAAGTTTAACAGGAGACTCTAAGAAGTGACAAAAGAGCCATTTTCTGCATGAAGATTGAGAATTATCAACACCTTTCGGTGCATAATAGTTAAGCCTTTATCACTTGAGGAGCTGCTGATAAGGTTAAGAACACTAGACAAACTGCTCATTAGTGGAAAGGTTTGCCTTTTACATTAAAGACTGCTGGGTACTGAAGTTCCTCTAGTGAGCAATACATCCCTGGCATTTGAAAAGAATGAGCTGATCGGTGTACATAAATGAATATGGAAAAGGAGACCAGGAATGTTCTAATGATATTAGCGAGGTTTTTCTCGAGCTTAGAGAAGGATAAGCCTGTTAAATGTGTTCAAAGGCTGTGTGATCTGGTAGGTAAGGCCCTAGATCAGAAGTCGTAAGACCTATACTCTGTTCTGTATTTTACCACCGACTAGCTGTGTGACCTTGGGCAAGTAATTTATATTTGATGGAAACTAAAACATTAAATGCTTCAGATATGGAATATCAGGATTCTTTAGGCCTTGTCAATAAATAATCAACTGTGAACATCTCATGCACTAATATATTGGTGATAAATACAGGAGAAAAAAGATTATTTAGGACCCAGTCATTCATTTTATGCTGGTGAGTTGGATTAGGGATTATAATTGGAATTTATTTTATTCATTTTTAGAGTCCCTGTGTGACCAGAGGAATGAGACTGTTACGTCTATATCCCTGCTATGTAGTTTTTATATAAATAAGAAATGGTAAATGATCCCTTCCTTGGGAGCTATTTGTAACATTACACCTATAGTTTAAGCCTTTGAATAATCATATTAAGTAGGAAATATTAACCCTATTTTAAGAAGGGTTAGAAATTGAAGGTCAGAGTTAAGTAACTTGCATTAGGACACATATGTGTGAGTAGCTATAGTGGGGTTGGACCCTACCTCTGTCCGGGTGTAAAGCCTGCGTGTTGAACTATGTTTGAGGATGGAGTTCCATTTGTACAGAGCATAGCAACACAAACTGAATCTGCTGCTTTTCCATCCTTCTCTGGCTGCATGCCTTTAGTCCTACTCATCAATCTCTCTTTCTTTTTCCTACTTCACATCTTTATAAAATCCCATAAGGGAGAACAAGGCTTAACTTCTATCACGTTAGAAACCGCTCAGCCTACTGATGATCTCAGGCCAATATTGAGGAGCTGTCCTTAAAAACAAATACAGCTTTCTACTTAATTTGTTGAGATTAAGCATTTAAAATCTCTGTGCCCATCTCTAAAAGTCTGAGATATATCAATGGAGGTGTTCTTGCCACCTCTCAATAAAATATATTGTGAGCCACATTTCTTTCAGACATATGTGCACCTACCTGTCACCCCCAAGTACCCTTGTGCACAATTGTGCTGGTCTGAAGCAAAATTGTTTTGGTACCCACATCACATCTTTAGAAAATTCTTTGCCCCTTCAGTGGCAATCCTTCCTCTCTCAGGGATGAAAGTAAACCAATATTGAGAGGAAAAAAAGGGCCCAGAGCTTTCAGCACCAGTTCCTCATTGCTAGATCGGGTTGAAGAAGGAAGAGATGAAGTAAAGATTTAGAGAGGAGACTCCCAGAAAGCACTGACAAGGGAAGAGACTGTGCAACCCTAAGAAGAAGCAGCTGTACTGGCAGGGAGAGAGAGATGGGAGTATGCATGCATATTGAAAGGAAAAGAAAAGCAAAAATTCTTTTCCTCTTTCTCTTATACCAGCTGTCTTTCTGATGTATGAGTTACCTACATTTCAATGCAAGCATCCCACCTAGCTTCCTTATAGGCCTATCTTAGGCACTTCTGAGAAATGTCAAGCTGCTAAAGCTTGTCCTGTATGAATAAGCACAGGTCCCCAACCCAGCTGGTCTCTACTCCAAGGATCCCATGTTTCAGGATCTATCAACAGTAATCAAGTAATCAAGGTATCTCCTTTCCCCTTGAATCACTGCTACGATAGACTGACAATTCCAGTTCTTCCCTCTTCATTGACAACTGTGCTGCTGGCCTGTGGGTTAACCATTTATAGATATTTTTTTCACAGAGATTTTCCATGGTCATGTAATTTATACAATTATTTCTTCTTCAATGTCTTTCTCCACTACCAGACTACAAGCTCCTTTAAGACAATCTGTCTTGTATACCACAGTATTTTGAGCCCTTCAGGACACAAAAACTATAAGCAATCTTTCTAAAAAGGCAGTGCCAAGCAAGGAGAAGGGAAATAATACTAAAGGATCCTTGGTAAATATCAATAGTGAAAAGAATGAGAAAGATAAAGGTATAGGAAGATGCACTGGAAACCTGAGCTCTGATGTTTTTAGGAAGAAAGATGAGTGATAGAGAGAAAACTCTGGCTGTGGGTGAGTCACATCCAGGTCCCTTGTCTTTTTAACAATAGTGAATCTTAATACAAATATATCAATATTGAGGACTGAACTCTACAGAGTAGAAAGGAAAGATGTTAAAACTGAGTTAGACATGAAAAAAATTAACAAAGATAAAACTATAAAAATATATGATGAAACTTAAATTGTTCATTTACTGTTTTTAATATAAATGACTAGTCATTAATGCCTAAAAAGCATACAGCAACAAACCTGGTATCATGTTGTTGTGTGTTAATTAATTTTGAGGTGCTATTTAATTTTTTTGATACAATACACAATTTTATACAGTCTGCTACCCATGTTGTGTAATCATCTGTTCACACCTCCAAACTAGAGAGAAAATTAAGGATACATTTGAATTCATGATTCCTAATTACAATTGAAAACTATCTGAATATATAAACTCAATATTATATTATTAATCTATACTAGGGGGCAATTTCTAAAACTATATGCTATATGGTAAAAAGTCTGCCATGTGTTAATCTATAAGTCTGTCTTAGTTCTGTTCTCCTTTAGCAGCATCATAAAGGTTCCAGGGTACTTAGAGATTCCTGGATCAAAAGCACTGTACAAGTAGAAAGTGGTGCATGTATTATTAACCTTTCTGTGCTTGTTTCCTCATCTGTAATATGGGGTTAATGATATTTCTGTACCTCACAAGAATGTTGTGTGAATTAATGTTTGTAAAGCCCTTTAAAATCCACGGATGAAAGATGCCATAAAAGTCCAAAGGTGATAATATTATAGTTATTGAAATTGGAAACACCAATAATGCTGGGAACTGAATATATATTTGGTTGCAAGGCACCCTGTGCATTATGAATTCACAGGCACTTACAGAAGCTTACCATTTCAAAATTAATGTTTTGATATATATAGAATAAATCCTGAAGAGACATTACATACATGTTATAAACCAAATGGATGTAATTTGTTCATAACTGGCAAAAAACACAGTATCAAAGTCCACATTTTTTCTGTGTTTCTTTATAGAAAGTACTGCAGTAGAATACACTGGATCTATATTTAAAATTTTATAATGTCAGAATGGTCTATTCAGAAAGAAGCAGTAAATGACATGTTAAAAATGCTAAGGTGATTTAATAAAATCATTCTCTCTCCCTCTCTTAACACTGCTGTATTTTTTCACTTACATTTTGAATCTACTTGAATAGTTTATAAATATTAAGCACAAAACTCCTAACAGCAATCTTTTTGGAAACAAAAAATAAAACAAATTATCAGTTGTCACCTATTTTTCTGAACTAATTCTAATGTGGATATTAAATATTTTTCTAAAAGTTTAAAAAGGCATTTTACTAAATCACTATAATACAAAAAAGGAAAAGAAAATGTTTTCCAATATAGTAGCTGTGTTTTTAAAATATTCAAATATCTTATGAGATATTAGTTAATTTATCCATTCATTCATTCACTCACCTAACCATTCATTCACTTAATAATAGTGTTTATTTGTGCCACACACAATATAATAATTAAAAAATACAAGTTGTAGAACATATGTGAGTGTAAGTGTGAATGTGTCTATGTTTATATGTATAGAAAACAGTCTAGAAACATGAACACCATTCCATTACCAAACTTCGTGATAATTACCTCTAGGAAGAGGTTTGGGATTAGGGCAAGTGCCGAAAAGCTTTCGTTTTTTATTTTATACAATTCTATATTGATTGATTTTGTTACAAAAAGCACGTGTAACTTTTTAATTTTCAAAAGCCACATTCACAGAATGAAAAATAGGTTTGAAAGACTGCGAAATAAAAGCAAAGATTGATGACAGAAAACTAAATTGAAGAAGTAAAGTTAGAATTTAAGTTGCATACTAAATTTATTGTCAAACAGACTGAAATGGAAGGACAAATAAAGGGAGGATTCATTATCCTTGATTATAATTTAGGAGAATTAACAGGCACATGTTTTTGTTTTTTCAAGACACATCTCAGAAACTTTCTGAGTTTTAATTAGAAGAAATGTAGTTTTGTCTTTTAATCCATTGAAGCACGATTTTCAACTAAGTACACAAAAGGTTAACTTCAAATGATAGTGGCAAAACAGTCAAGGAAAAACAACAGAGTTCACAATTAAGTCAAGGAGTCAAACAAAGTTATATTTAGAAAGTCAAGAGCTTTGTTTTGGCTGCCTTAGAGGTTTTCCCCAATTTATAGGAGGTTCAAGGTTACCAAGCTCAGCATTCGGAGCTCAAAGTCATTTCAGAGTTTATTCAATATTAGAGTTCAAAGATTTAAATGTGTATTACAATGGAAAAATTTGAAACCTGGGACTACTGACTTTATGAATATAAGTGAATTATAGTAAAAGGTCATATGGGCCAGCATACCTCTAGACAGCTAATAAGCAGAGAAAGCTATATTTAGAGGCTTAAGATCAAGGAATACTAAAACATTTTTAATGTCTTATCAAAAATTACAAGTTCTCATATGCATATTTATAAATAAAATACTTAGAAAATATAAATAATAGGTATATAGAACTGAGATACTATGTGACTTGAATTCCATTTCTTCTCTAATAACTGTTCTTATATGAGTTTTCATTTCACTTCTGCTCTTTTTAGTTTCATCATATCATTTCTTTTACCTACAAACTCATTTGTTAATATTTGGAAAGACTGTGGTGCTCAAAGAGATAAAGTAAAATAGAAATGCAAGAAGCCAGTGATATTTTATTTTAATGTTTTTATTTTGATTAGTTACACAAATATATTGACTTCTTACTTTCCTTAGAATCTTCCAGAATTTCTTGTAAATGGGTGAATAACATTGTGTATCAGTGTCATCACTGATTTCCAGCAGAATGTGTTGGATTGTAATGAAGAGATAGTCTCTAGCACAGTGTTTAGCAAATATCAATGGCCAATAAATATTAATGAATGAATGAATTGCTTAAATAGACATTATGCTCATAATGAAATTAATTGGTTGCTTTACCCGTATGAAGCAAGTTGTAGAAAAATGTTAACTCCTCTGAGGTCTACAGCTTTCCACTCAAGTAATCCTCCTATCTTTTCCCTTCTTTTTAATAACAAATTTATCTGTTTTCTCGTGTAGAAAAACTTGTAATTAGTCCATCATCTATTGAACTTTTCTCTCCAAGGACATAAAATATGTAGTAAATACCAAACACAGATCTTTCTAATTACTTTTCTATCACTTTCACTAATTCCTCTTTCTCTGTCAATCCCTGATCGGCTTATTCTCTAAGGTTCTAGGCACAATTTTCCTCTCAATCTATAGCTGCTTCTAGCTTCTATGATCTCCACCGACTCTCCAGTTGCTACTTCCAGTCTCATATATTCCACTAAGTGACATGCATTCTTATTCATCCATTTGTGCATTCGTTCATCCCTTCACTCATTTATTCATTCAAAATTACAAAAAGTCAAAAAAAAATTTTTTGACCCCAGCCTTGCACCCATCTATGTCAACAAAGCAGCCAACGTAATCCTGCAAGTCAAATCACGTCAGTTCCCTGCTCAAAACCCTCTAATGACACCCCATTTCACTTAGAGTCCTAACAGTAGCCTACAAGGCCCTAAATTCTCCTCCTCCCTCTTAAATCCCTGATCTCATCTAATATTACTTTTCATTCATTCTGCTCTGCCACTTTGATGTTGTATAAACAAGACACACTCCTGCGTAAGAATGTTTACACTGGCCAAATCCAGCCTGCCACTTGTTTTTGTGAGGTTTTCCTGGAACACAGCCTAGTCCATTCTTTTATGTATTGTCTATGGTTTGTTTTGTGCTACAATGATAGAGTTGAGTAGTTACAACAAAGACCACTTGGCTCACAAAGCTTATATCTGCCTCTTTCCAGAAAAGTTTGCCAAGCCCTGTTCTAACATATCAAAGAGCAGGCAGAGTTCTTTTCTTTCTGTTTTGTTTATTGCTATATCTGCGGTGCCTAGGACAGTGTTCAGCATACAGTAGGCACTGGAAAAATATTTGTGAATAAATAAATGAATCTCCTAATATGTGCCAAATACTGAGCAAAGTCTTGAGCATGCAGAAGTTTTATTTTCCCTACATTGTCCTTGCAATCCTACTACATTTTCCCATTCAGTTTGTCCTCCCTAAGTAAAATAACACAAAATCAAAAACAATGAAAACTATTCCACATCTCCTTACTCCTTAAACTTCAACACTCCATTTCTTTTTCGCTCTCAACCAATGACATTGCTTAATATTTACCCGGGAAAATAGAAGCATTCAGAACAGAACCACATCATGCTCCAACAATTATATATGCTAATGTATTTGTATTTGTCTCCATTTATTTCTGTCTTCCTTCATGTTAAAGTGGATGACCAGTTCACATTCCCCACCAGCTAAAGTCCCTTTTCTCTACCTTCCTTAATAGCAAAACTCATCATAAAGAGTATTTTATACTTGCTGACACCACTTAATCACTTCTCATTCTTAACTCACTGTATTAAGACTTTCATCCCCACCACTCCAATGAAAGCTCACTTATCGAGGTTACCAACAATCTCTCTCTTGCCAAACCAATGGTCAGTTAACAGTTGTTGTGTTACTTGACTGCAAAACATTTGACAGAGTTGATCATTGCTTCCCTCTTAAAACGTTTTCTTCTCTTTCTATCCAGGACACTACATTCTTCTGGGATTTTTTTCCTATTTCATAGGCTATTACTTCTCAGTCTCCTTTATTGTTTCTTCCTTCTTTTGTTGATCTTGATTTGAGGTGCTCTGGATCTCATTTCTCTTAAAGTCATCATTCATTTCTATAAAGTCAAATAACACCCACATGCTTTTATCTACCAGGACTTTAGCAGAAAATAGATGGTACATTCTATGTGGGTAAGTCGAGGAGAATTTAATTAAGGAACTATTTATTTACAAGTATGGGCAGGATTTAGAATACCATAAGGGATAATGCAGTACCCTGAAATAAATAACAGCAGAGCTCAGTTTTACAATGGTGTGCCAGAGCAGGCTTGTACTGACTCATGAGAACAGACTGTTATATTTTTAGAAGTTTGCAAGTAAATTGTCAAACACATCCATTATTAAAAATTAGGTTCTATAAACTTACAATTAAATAAATTATATAAAAGCAAAGGTAACAAATATTCAAAATCCATCATTTCTCAATTATTTTACTACATTTTACTATTACATATGTTCTTGAGATTTATGTCTGTTATAGGTGTATGACAGAAATAATATATAATAGGCTACTTCGCATCTCTTCCCAACTATACATTCAATGATACCATATCGGTAGCTAAAAATCAGCCAGGGATGGAGAACTTACACCACAGAAATTAGCATAGACTTGACAAAGTGATGGAGAAAATGTTAATAATGCAGATTATACTTAAAAGTGTTTCATATGCTTAAAAGTGTTTCATGACTGTAGACATTACATGGTCAATAATAATTTTAAAATTCGGCAATATATTCCAGTAATCAAAAGCTATTATCTGTTTTAGTTAAGAACTCACTCACATCATTTACAAACAAGTTCCAAATCTGTCTTCTTTGTTTCACTTTCATTGTAATCATTAACATAAATTAAAATATCAACCAAAATTCATGTTGGCTTTACACTTGTTTGTCAATTGTAAGAGTTCATCAGAAATCAACAAAAGCATTCTGTGAAAATCAATTGGCTGTAAGGAATTTATGGTATTGCATATTTTATTTTTATTTGTAAACTGTGTTCTACACATCTTTTATATCAAAAAAATGTTAAACAAACTTATACAGTTATCAATCCATCTGTTCATTTATCTGTCTATCTTTGTATACATATTGTTTTTAGAGATCCAGCTATTAAATATCTACCAGCATACCACCGTTCTGTCACCTCCCTAAGGACTGAGGGAGGAAAATGAACAATTGCTTAAGGAAACTCAAGAAAAGAGAACTATGTGGAGAGGGCCATCTAATAAGAGTGATAACTTTTGGTAGAGGGATGCAGAAAGTCTTTGGTGAGGGGGTTAGAAATAGAAGAAAGTTAGGAAAATAAATACTTGGACCTCACTCACCTCTCTCCCTTCCATGTCTCACCAGGGCTCTTCATTTGGGCTGAACTCAAGTTTAAGCCAAAAGGCAAAAGAGCTTGTTATGTAGTCTATATAGTTTAGCCTCCTAGGGCACAGAATGAGACGGAGAATGGTAGAGAGTGGATATGGAGGGGCAGATATAAGCTATCCAGGACAGCCCATCCCTTTTGCATCTCAACATACATTATTGTGCTTCAGCATTTGGAAAATTTGTGTCCTTGAGACAGAGGTCACATGTAGTAGGCTGGATAATGGTCCCCAAAGATGTCAGATTCTAATTCCTGGAAACTGTAAAAGTTATCTTATTTAGAAAAAGGGTCTTTGCAGATGTAATTAAGGTAAGAATTTTATCCTGGATTATCTAGGTGGGCCCTAAATGCTATCACAAGTATCTTTAAAGAGAAAGGCATAGGGAAATTTGACACATACACAGAGAGGAAAGCAATGTGAAGAGAAAAGCAGATTGGAGTGATGCTGCCACAAGCCGAGGAATACTAGCAGTCACTGGAAGCTGGAAGAGGCAAGGAGCAGATTCTCCTCTAGAGACTCTGAAGGGAGTACAGCCTTGTCCATGCCTTGATTTTGGCTCAGTGATACTTATTTTGGTCTTCTGGCCTCCAGAACTGTAAGAGAATAAATTTCTGTTATTTTAAGCCACCCAGTTTGCAATAATTTGTTACAGCAGCCACAGAAAACTAGTACACCACACAAAATCCCATCAGGTGCCATATTGTCACCTGGGTGATGTCAGCTTGGTCATATTCCCACCTGAAATCTAAAACATTAGCTATCACCAATGTTATTCATATAAAGTAGCAGGGGGATCAAGGATAGAGTAATTAACATAAAACATCATTGCTACATTCTCAGTTCTATAGCTACATCTGAGATCTATGTTGGAACATGTCATAAGGAACTTCCCATGAGATCATAGGTGTGAGATAAGGGACAGGTGGCAGAGCTGTTCAAGCAGTGCAATGGGAATCTGAGTCACCTGCTTTTATAATTTACTTTCGTCTCCTGGACTTGCATGGTATCATTTATACCATTTCCATTTTATAATAGAATTGTTCTGTGTACTTCCAATTTTATGGTTCCACGAATTAGATAAAACCAATTAAAGCTGTGCAGTTGGGTTGCATAGTACTTTGTTATCTATGGTCAGGTGTTCAGTTTCTGCCAGATCCGGTAGCAAGTGAGTGATTGCTTTTTCTTCAGGGATTAGTTTGTTAGCAGAAGAGGGCATGCCTTACTCCAAAATTCTACAAGTCTATACTAATTCCCCTATTGGAAATTGCCAGAGGCTCCATATTGAGGGCAAAAGAACTTGGTATTCAGTCCATGTAATTTAGCCTCCTGGAGCACAGAACAAAATGGAGAATTGAGTGGATGTGTCAGCCTGCCACAGACGCTTTTAATGCCATTGGGTTTGCTATGGCATAAGGCCAAGTTGTAGAGCTTTCTCTTGCTCCAGGCCTGCTCAAATCTTGCAACTTTAAGGTTACCCACTAAATGCATGAGAATAGCATGCCCAAATGTGTCATGTTTCCTCCAAAATCCAAAAGGGCCCACCAAGGATTGTATTCCTTTCATTGTGGAGGGCAGTGCAACAAATCAACTCCACTTTAAAGAGGATTTCCTGACATGACCCAGACCACTAGACTCCTAGTGCTTCACTAAAGTGACAAGCTCCTGCATTTTCCTGAGATCTATCTCCAACTCTTCAGTACACATGTCTCTTAGAGGTAAGGTGCCTTCTTCTTCTGACTTAACAAGTCCAATGATCCTGTCAATCTGTGAAATATCAAGGTAATCAAGTTTTCTCCAGACTATATTATGACAGAGAGAACAGTTGACATAGGTTAGACCAAGATGGTAAAGGCATATTGATATCCCTGCCATGTGAAGGAAACTGCTTTTGCTTATCTTTACTCATAGAGGGAAGAGGAAAGTGCATTTTTTAAGTCACAGGTGTCAGGGGCCGTATTGATTTCCTCCAGTGAAGATACTACATTGGGAATGTCAGATGTGATTGGCATCATGACTTGATTAGGCTTTTGATAATATATCTTCATCCTCAAAGACCCTTCTGACTTTTGCATAGGCCACCAAGCTAGTGAGTAAAATGGGGATATTGTAGGATTCACCATCTCTGTAATTGTTCAGGTATTTTGGGTGGCACATCCTCTTGGGATGAATATTGCTTTTGATTTATTATCATGGCAAAGGAGGGCAGTTCCAGGGACTTCAACTTGGCCCTTATTCTGAAATACAACTAACTCCATACCAGGGTATTCTCTGTTACAAAAATTTCCTATTCTTACTATATATTCTTGGCCTATAGGAAGAAATGGATCTGAAGTCCCTCTGGATACCTTCTCAAATGGACTTGGGCTAAGACTCTATATCAGATCTTCATAACTCTGACCAGTGAACCTCAGTGGTATTTCAGGTCCCCAGGCATTAGTATCATTTAAGAGGTGGTATCTAATAACCTCATAAATTCTACCTGCTTTCCTTCCCCAGTGTAGTGTTTCTCAATGTGTGGTGCCTAAACCAGCAGCATCAACATGACCTGAGAACTTGTTAGAAATATAAATTCTGGTGCCTCCACTCCAAACTTACTGAACCAGTAGGACAGATATCTACGTTTTAAACCTTCTAAGTAACTTGGAAGCATAATGAAGTTTAAGGACCACTGCTCCAGTGCACAATCATTGTTAAATAACCGCAGGTACCTCTGAGGCAGCTGTGGAGGAAGAGAAACACTATACATCTGTGATCCTATTGCCGGGTCATTCCTATAGGGCCTGGCTTCCTATTCAAATAAAGTCTCTAGTTCTGTAAAGTGGCTTAAGAGTGGGAACAAGGTAAGAAGTAAATCTCCACTATTGTAATTCAAGTTAATTTTATGCCCACCGGGCCTAGGATTTTTCTCCCTATATATGCCAGGCAGCTTCTTAGTCGGCTGCCCTTTTATTTTGTTTCTAAAGACTCCATGATCAATTAGCTGCTGCCAAAGATTCCTGAAGGTCAAAAAAATTCTGATTATAACTCCATCTCTGTGGCTTATTATGGTTGCTGTGTCCACTTGGTCTATAATGAATAAGCACGCCTACTTGGCATCTGTCTGGCATTCTATTATTCTCACTGTCATCAAGGAATGCGATTCCATTGTTCCATGCCCTACCATCACCTCTAGCATAGAGAGAAGAGCTACCATACAGCATTACTTCAGTTTTCAAGAATACTGGCACCCATCCTTACCAATGGATTCCTTAAGGTCTTGGTAAAGGGTATGTTCTCAGGGCCCTCTTGAGTAATATAAAAAAAACTGGCTGATCAGATTACACATAATAAACCCATTCCAGCATTACCATCTTCCTGAGACTTGATTGCTTTCCCTTTATTGTGCCAGAGATGTTATATTATTCAACCTCATGGAATATAGTCAAAATTCACTGAGTTCAGGCTTCAAATAGCCAACCAAATATACTATTAACACCAGTCCTAGGTGCTCAAGAAAATACATTAAACCCCAAATCTTGAGTGAACAAATCCTTGTCAACCTAATCCAGCCTTATATTTTTTCATCCTTGGTCTAACACCCATATAATTCACTCCCAAATATGCTCTCCAGACTCCTCCCAATAGAAATCAATGATATTCTACAAGTCTTTCATTGTTAAAATATTTCTTACCCCCAGACCCAGTCTTATACTTCTCCTTCTGGCAATATCAGAGTCTAATGCTCAATATCAGACTGGAAGTAATCAGGGGTGATAGAAGTTGGTCCTAGGAAGAATAAGCATTAACTTGTGAGGCTACTACCCTAGATCCAGTCACTTAAAGACTAGTTCTCTCAGACACTGAGGGAGAGGTTACCTTTTCTAGAAAGGGAAGATCAAACGGATATAGGATTCAAAGTTCTCAGCTTTGTTTCTGTCTGCCTAAATGACCCTATTCCAACACATGAGATCCTTCATCTTCCTACCAGTTTCTTTACCTTGATATAAAAGACGTGAGGAGTTTAATTGGTCATCAAATCTTCAACAGTTACACTCAAGTTGCGGGCTTGATCCCAGCCATATTTTCTCAACTTCAGGAGATGAGGGGCTCCTTCAAAGCTGATAGAGACTTGATTTTTTCTATATATGATCTCAGCTGGATACTCAATTTCTCCTTTTCCTTTTGTATACTCTCTAGGGCCATCAAAAGAAGCCAGATGATGCTGCCATCTTTATAATTACCATTATTGCCATAGTGATAAGTACCTCAGTCACTTGATTGCATAACATGGGTGATAATTTAGGTAATCATAACACCACTGCATGCCATGGACTATCTATGCCCCATTTCCCCCACCCCAGCAAGAGAGTTATCAATCCGTTCCTCAAATATGTGAAACGCAATTCCAGAACCCAATTTGAGAGTCAGTTCCTGGAGCCACCTTCAGTAACAGTTACTATATTATTCTTGAGAGGCCATAGGGAGGGAGCCAGGGGAATACTGTATTATTTTCTGTCCCAGCAGGAAACAGATGGTATGCTCCAATTAGGATAATCAGAAGAGGATTTAATAAAGGGACTTTCACAAAGGTATGAGCAGGGTGTGGGGAAACCATAAGGGATGATGAAATGCCCTGGATAAGTAACAGCACGGGATCTGTTACCACCCCCTAGGTATCAGAGGGTAAGGAGAAGGGTGTATACTGGAAGCAGGAGAGAGAAATCTGGGTGGAAAGGGCCACTTGCCAAGAGGTATGACATTTGACTGGGGGAGACAGCCCATTATAACACCTTAAAGAGGGAGCCAGGGTAATAAATACTTCAACTTCCCCCTCCTTCCTCTCCACTGTAAGGGTTTCCCATTGGTAGAGCCTAATCAGAAGCCAGGGGGCAAGGGAATCCATTGTTGTCTCCTGTGACATAGATCAAAGGGAAATGAAGAAGAAACAGAAGCTATCCAGCACAATATTGATTACTCTCAATCAAATCTCCAGTCCTAATCTCTCTCATAAGGGTCAGACTTTTATACTCAACTGCCAACATATTTCCTTGGATATTTATTAAATATCTTAAATTAACGTATTCAAAATGGAAGTCATGGTTTTGTCCTCCTAGCACTTTCAGATAGCTGTTATAAAACACTGGTACTCAGTGTATCTACATATAAATTCATCATTTCCCTTCCATCAAAAAGCATGCCATTTCTCTATGCATTTCTTATCTTGTAATGGTACAACAGTTACTCAGTCATCAAGGTTAGAAATCTTGTAAACCTTTAAGTTCCACCTCGTCAAGTAAATTCAATGTCAATAATATGGCTCAAACCTGTTTCTTCCTTTTCATTTTCTGTGATACTTCCCTGCCTCAGGATCTCTTGCATGACATTAATATTTCTTAATCTGACCTATTGATTGTCTAATTCATCTTAAAAAGTGTTGTTGCAGTATCTTCCTAAAGCCTGGGTCAGTCAACTGTGTCTCCAATCTTAATTATCCAGATCTTTACTGCTGGTATCCTCATATCTCAAACTCACTATGCACATTCTTATCTCTATGTTGGTTATACTTCCTCCATCTTGGAATTCTCTGCTTTCTGTCTTCCCAATTTAATTTATTCAATCACCCTTCAAAGATAAACTTAAGTAGTATTTTCTTTATAAAGTATTCCTTAATTGCACTAGTCAGACTTAATTGCTCTTCCTTTTGACTTCAGTGAACACTGATTATGCCTCTATTCTCCCTTGAATTATAGTTCTCACTGTGCCTGTGTTTGTTACCATCTTGAAATTATCTTGGAAGCCAGGACTATGTCTTATACACCCCTTGATTTCCCCAGATTCTTAGCATAACAGTAGGCAATATATATAATAGGTGTGCAATGTATGTTTGTTTAAATGAAATTACAAATAAATATTGGCAATTTTGCATTATGGTATTAAGGATGATTTCTACCGACAAATTCAGAGTACTTTTGCAACTTTTCCAATGACCCTCCAAAGAGAAACAATGACCTCAAATCTCCAAAGTAGCTTCTTACCTTTTAAAATACTTTCAAAACTACTCATTGAAGATCTACAACAGCCTCCTCAACTGCATTGCCATTGATCTCAATTTTTCAGACAATGTTACTAGACTTTTTTTCTAGCTTTATTGAGATATAATTGGTGTATAGCATTGTGTAAATGTAAGGTGTACAACGTGATGATTTGATACACATATGTTGTGAAATGATTACCACAGGAGGGCTAGTTAACACCTCCATCACTTCACATAATTACCATTTCTTTTTTTAGTGAGAATATGTATGATTTTAAAGTAAATTTAATGCTTGTGAGTAGACATTGAGTAGAGAGAGCTAAAAATAATGGGTTAGCTAAGGTTACCAGCTACCCAATATTATTAGATAACTCAGTCTTGATCCCATAAAACTTCTCTAATTCACTGATATTGTTGATATTTTTGCAAACGTTATGCTTTTCAGCATAATTTTGGTTAGGTCAGCAAAACTACTTTAATGCAAGTTAAAGGTGTGGAAACACCTTAGAACAGAATTCTAGAAAAATAAGATAAAAATAAAACAGAGACGTTATTAAGAGTTCGAGTCCCTTTACAGGTTAAATAGGTGGGCAGGGAAAGAGGTAAAGAAGAAAGAGGAAAAGAGAAGACTTAGAAATAACATCGATGAAATTCAGTAGGAATGTGTTGAGGATAGCTGCTAGTAATTTGAAAAATATTAACAAAACAGACAGGCACTATGAAAAAGAAAAAAACTGCACAAAGCAGATAAATGGCAAGAGATTTAGAATATTAGAACAGCATGTTAGCTCTAGCATTGCCAGGAAAGAGCTGGAAAGGCAAGTCTAACAACTTCTGGAATGCCAGTAATTGAAAAGAGCAGAGAGTAAAAGGACAAAATTTATGATCAGCTTTCTAAGAGTGAAGACAGGGTTAATACAGAGTTTTTTTTCCAGGTAAGGGGCACCAGGCTAGTAACCCTGATTTTACTACCAAATAGATCCAGCATAGGAGTGATAGAACAGGCTTCAACCCCAGAGACCCACTCTAGAAGAGCATGATAGCTCTTTAGAGTTAAGGGAATAGTTGACGGAATGCAAATTATGGTGGGTTTTTTTGTGTAATATAAAAAGTATACTGGGACCACCAAATGGGATTTAAATTGAGCCAGTAATGCTTAGAGTTGTTATTTTAATTTAAAAAAAAAAGAGATGTGAGGTTTAAGTTAGAAATGTTCCCTTTGACATATGAGAAAAAACATACAAAAACATGTAACATAATGAACATGTTAAAATACATAAACTATATACAGCATTTTATAGCCTATATGTTATATTTACAAAATAGCTCTTAACCATTAAAGATTTGTGGCCAAGTCTTCAAACATAGGTCTTTTTTTCCTATTCAGGAATTTTATTACTAATTGGGCATATTTCAGGTACTCCGAATTTGGCTCTTGCAAATTTTCTCATGTTAACAAACACATTTCATTGTGGCTGCTTTTATTCCTTTCTAAATATAATATTTGTTTACGTTAATACTGACTAAATTACAGCTTGCTTTCTTTTGCTCAAGTCTGTCACCATACAATGATAAGAGGCTTGCCGATTCCAATGATGTGTAAAGCATTGTCTTATTTTATATCTCTGTAAAGAATTCTAAGGTTTGAGTGGAAGCAATAGTAACAAGAAATTTTAGTAAGAACTGAGAGAGATGATTTTACATAACAAATAGCCTTTTAAAAAGTCGTGATAGAAAAATCTAAGTTGATAATATGTGGCAAAAATGAACCAAGAACAATGATAATCATTTTCACTTGTGCTTTTGAGAAAACATGAAGTCATTTAATGTCTTATATTCTTAGCTATCAAATGATTATTCTGTAAAAAGCTCATTTAAGAAGACAGCCTGAATGAGAACCATGCTCTAATTTTATGTTTCTATAGTACCCAAAAGGGCTCCTTTCTATAGACTAAAAGTATTTGTGTAAGATTAGTGTCCTAGTGATTGGAGAGCAAAATGAGTATTTGGCTAATGGCTAGTCCTTAAATTTGTAACTGAAGCTGTAAAGTCACTTTGACACTAGATAGTGAATAACAAGCATATTCACAGCATAATTCACAATGAAATAGTTATTAGGGGATTATTAATGGCCTGCTATATCACTTTGTTTATGCTCTTCCATAGCACCATGACCAGAGAGTCATTGAGTAAACAATTTTTTGATGATGAACATGATCACATGCCTGATTGGCTTTTTGCTTATTTCTTAAGTGACAAAATTTGTCTTTGCATTAGATGTTTCTTTTTCTAGGAATATACATCCCCAGATATTTATATGGCTGACTCCTTTGCATTACATGGATTTCAGCTTAAAAGCTGCTTTCTTTGACCACCAATCTTAGTAGTCTTCCAGTTACTATTTTGTTTTCATTTTGGCATGTGTATTAGTTTGCTAGGTCTACCATAACAAAATACGACAATCTGGGTGGCTTAAGCAACAGAAATTTAATTTCTCACAGTTCTGGAGGCTGGAAGTTCAAGATCAAGGTGCCAGCAGGGTGGGGTTCCTTTAAGGCCTTTCTCCTTAGCTTGCAGATGGTCACCCTCTTGCTGCCTCTTCACAAATTCATCCCTCTGTGCACATGTGTCATGTCTCCTTGTGTCCTAATCTCCTCTTCTTAGGGGGACACTAGTCAGATTGGATTAGGTTCTTCTTATTGTATGTATATGAGATGATGGATGTTAACTAAACTTCCTGTGGTAATCATTTCACAGTATATATTAGTCAAACCATTGTGCTGTACTGCTGAAACTTACACAGTGATGTATACAAATTATATCTCAATAAAACTGGAAAAAAAATTTTTTTTAAAGATTGAATTAGGGCCCATCTTAAGGGCCTCATTTTAGCTTAATCACCTCTTTAAAGGCCCTATCTCCAAATATAATCACATTCTGATGTATTGGGGTTAGGGTTTCAACATGTGAATTTGGGGGGCACACAATTCAGCCTGTAACAGCACTTAAAAATATATGAAATGTTTATATACATTTACTTGTTCATTATCTTTCTTCTCTCAATAGAATGTAAGCTCCCTGACATCTCTCAACTGTATTGCTCTTTTCTGTGTCCTCAGCACAGACCTGGCACGTGGTAGCCACTCAGTGTGTATCTGTAGAAGGAACAAACAGATAAGTGAATGTGAAAAGTATTTAATTATAAAAACTTTCGTATCTATACTATTACCATAATTTCAATAATTCGACCTTCAAGAGTCATGAAAAGAAAGCATTTAGTTTTTTTAATCTTAAGGATGCTAAGTAGATGTTATTTTCCACACATATCCAAGACTCTTAATTTTTAATGAAAAGATATCTTATGTTTATTGATTATATCTTGGATTCAGAAAACAGTGAGAATCTATGCCCTACCTTCAAGACAGATGGTGTGGCAGAGATTCCAATCTGCTCGAAAGGAAGGAGTGTATCTTTGGAAAGGTTGAGGCAGAAAAAATAAAATATTATTTTTCTCTATTAATGGTGATTACCACCTCTGTGAGCTAAGAAAACTAATTCATGACTGTGACAGAACTACTAGTTGCTTCCTAATATCTACTCTCCCAGTCCTCTTTATTAACAGAATCCTGTTTCAGGTAAGTACATTGGTCGCCCATCTAAATGACTGCATTTCTCAGCCTCATTTGCCACTGAATTTATGTCCATTTGATTTAGCTCTGGCCAGTGAGATAAAAGGGAAAGTGTTCAGTGATACATCAGGAGAGTCTCCTTAAAAACAAAAGAGGGTTGAGCCTTTTTCCCTTTCTTCTTTCATCCTTTTGCCTGGAAGATGGATGTGAAAGCCAGATTCTAACAACCGCCTTGGACCTTGGGAATGAGGACCACATTCTAGAGGTGGTGAAGTACTCTGCTGGAAGGAAGGAGCCTGCATCCTTTAAGACTTCATGTAGCTGCCATATCAGCACTGGACTTCTCTAATCTTGAATTAATGAATGTGAGGGAGAAATAAAATTGTTTAAACTACTATTATTTAGGGATTTTCTGTTATTTTAACTAATATAATGATCAGCATCCCTTCCTATAATATTCGTTAACAGACTCTAATCTGCAACTGGGTAGTGTCTATGATCCTTGCAAATTCTTGCCTCGATCAAAGGTTCTTTCTTAAAGCCACCCCTTTAATGACTGTAACATTACAGCACAGACTTTCCTAGAATTTCCAGATATACCACGTTGTACGAAACTGCTTAAGTTTAGTTGAGAGTTTAATTTTTTTTTTTTTTTGGCCTTGAGGGCACTGTTATGCACTCCCACAGCATCATGAATTAACCCTTAAAGTAGTACTTATTACAATGTATTATCATTGGCAGTTTCCTCTTCCACCTGCCTTCCTACACTCTATACTCCTTGAGGATAGAAGTCTTGTTTACTGTTGTGTCCTTAGCACTTTGTGCAGATCCTGGACAAGAATTAAATGCTCACTTAATGACGAAATAGAATTGCTAACACTATCTATCTATATCTATTTTCCTCACATATCAACTCTAGGAGAGGTGGATTAAAGGCAGGTTTTATTGCAATTTCAGTTGACTGAGTTGGACCTCATTCACGAGACTGGTGCTATTTAAATGTTTTACAGAATGTGTGGCGCATTAGCAGTGGTTCTCCAAGTGTGGTCCTGTACCAACATCAGCAGCATTATAGCTCTAATGGGACTGCTTAAGAGGCTAGATAGAATGGTGATGATAAACAATGTTACACAGTCATGGGGGAGGCAGTACGACATGGTGTTTAAGAACACAAACTTTGAAATGAGAGGGCCTAAGATCAAAATTCCAGTTTTACCACTTACTATCTAGGTGAACTAATAATTCTATTTTATAGAGATGTTACCAGGATTAAATTATTTAGTAATTAAATCAGAAATAGATGCATTACATTTTAAAAGTGGTAAGTTCTTAACACGTTGTGTGGCACCTAGAAAATGCTCAATAATTATTAACCATATTGAGCATAGTTCACTACTAGGAGTCTGACATGGAACTCAGTGTCACATTTATTCCATTTTCCTGTCTAGTACAGGCTGCCATCTTTCTTCATTTGTTATCTTATCAATTCTTTATCAGCAGTGCATTCTGTGATGTACTGGTTTAAGTGGTAAAATTTGACAACAGTCTAGATTTCCAATTTATTGATGAAAATCAATGACCCATTATAGGGCTTCCTTGTAATATAGATCTACATTGACTTTTCAAAGTAGTATGTTTGTTTTTACGCCTAACTTCTGTCTGCAAAAAACAGGATTATAGAGAAACCTTATATTTCAGACCTTAAATTTTGAACACATACTTACATATTAACTGTAAAGTGCATATTTTTTTTGTTCTTTTGTAAGGAAGACTAGCCCTGAACTAACATCCATTGCCAATCCTCCTCTTTTTTGCTGAGGAAGACTGGCACTGGGCTAACAACCATGCCCATCTTCCTCTACTTTACATGGGACGCCGCCACAGCATGGCTTAACAAGTGATGCGTCCGTCTGTGCCCGGAATCTGAACCCACGAACCCTGGGCCGCCAAAGCAGAGCACTCCAAGTTAACTGCTATGCCACTGGGCTGGCCTCTGTATATTTTTTCTAAAAATATTTTTCTGGAAATTAGGCATTCATTTTCACTATGAAAATAATAATTATCCTTAATAAATTCAGGTCTACAAAAGAGTTTTCACTTTTTATTCCTCAAAAACTAAATAAGAGCTCTTAGTAAGTGACACATTAACTCTCATCTCAAACATTGTACTGAGTATCAGTCATTTAGTACTTAATCTGCTTAATACAACTCTCTCAGTAAGACCAAAAATGGGAAACTAGAAGAAAACTTCTAAATTTAGCATGACATGTGAATAAATATCTTGTATCTAATTTGTAATTGCTTTTGTGCATTCATCTTATCCTTCAATGATACTGTAATCTTATATTTTGGGAATCCAATCACTATGATGAAACATCCAAAATTCATTTGCACAACTTTTTACTAAAATTAGTAAATAAATATGAAGTAGAATAACTTTTTTTTCTCAAATTGCCATCATAATTACATTGGAATTAATTTTGTTAAAAAAACATAGATTGAACTTTGTTCTAATTGGTTTACCTTTAAAGATTCTTTGATCTGTGATAACAGTAATATATATTAACATGTTGCATTTTAAAGTGACACTGCCTTTCATTAATCAAGTGTCTGTATGGTTGATTAATTTGTACAAGGTTTAAATTGCTATGAAAATTCATCATTCATAGCCATGATCTCCATTTACATATATGTTAATTATGGTAAATGTAATCTTTTTCTGAATCCTCTGGGCTGCATACTAAAAAGACAAAGTGATCAGAGTGACTACTTTTTCCGTCACAAAGTGAGCTCTTACTGTTACTCAGTACAGTCTGATGTAGTTGTCAAAGCTAGGCTAAAAACATAATATTGTCTGCTGAAGGCAAGTCCAAATTTCAAAGATGGTATTTCCTTCTCAAGTGACTTCTTTATTCAGCAGCTATAGCATTTACGGAAAAAGAACTATTATGTTTATTTACCATCGTATTTAGTACTATCTCTACAGGCTGCTAGATTTTCCTTCTGCTTCGAAGCATTCTCTCATCTTAACGCTATTATTAATAAGCACAAGATAAGTTTTTAATATCTCTGCAAAGCAGAATGACTTGAAGTTAGTTAGAAAAGTCTTTGTAATACAATTAAGATTAATTAATTGTTAGAAATAGAAACCTTTGTGGTTATAGCATTTTTAAGACTGCTTGGAAAGATTCTGTACAAAAAAGGTAATATATGAAAGTCACTATAAGGCTCTCTGAGAGAAAATTAGATTGATCTTTTGTTTTTGCAGGAAAATAACATGGTACTTGGGAAAACTGAGGAGTTGCTGGTTTTCATTATTTTCTAGATAAGCATCTAAATAGTAAGCTAGTGCAAATGATACCATCTATGACACTAAATTCCTACTGCCCATGTTTTTCTATGGGGTTGATCCCAGAGTATTGTAAGAAGCTGGAAACATAGTTCGGAAGCATGGGTATGGTCTTACACAGCCCTACTATTAGTCTTTTCCTTAGGAATGTTTTTGATAGCTTTTCCCAAAATCCAGAGCATGCTAGCCAAGAATGATTTTATTATTATTATTTTTTAAGAAGTGCTTTCCATTTGTTTTCCAACAGTAACCTTTTTTCATAATTATTGATCTGGAGAAAATTCCCATACATTATAAGTGAAAATGATTTGGGGGCTAATGTTTTAGAGTGAATGTGATGGGCCTTGCTAGGCAAATGTTGGAAAATTTAATTATTCCTATTAAATGTCTATAATTTTATGCTTAAATTGTTAGTATTTACATAATATATTCACTTCAAGAGAAGCCTCATTTCTTAGTCACAACTTAATAGAATTAAAATATCCATCTTGGAAACCTTTGCAAGCGTAGCACCTCTGACTACCTGACGAGGCTATTTTTAAAGACACTTATTTGGCAATTTTCTCATAGTCAGCCTAATCATAGGAGAAACAAACTAATATGGCACCTGTTCTGATGGATGGATGTCGTACCTTTCATCCCCTGATCTCAGACCTGGCAAGACATTTTTCAAAGAAGCATCACTTCCCTCACTACAGAAATGCGTCCATCTCTAAGCTGGAAATAGCAACAGCATAGGGCAGAAGATGAGGAATATATTATCCAACTAAAATTACAGAGAAATTTTAAGTAGGCAGAATATAATTGCCCAATTTGGAAATTAGCCAGGACACAGGGTTTAACATCATCTTTACTCTTTTGAAAAGTGCCATGGGATTTTTAATAACTGCTGGTGGTCAAGACCTTGGTTTTACCCTCATCCATTAGACGACACCTCCAGCAGTGCAGTGCCCCCTCATACCATGCTGGGGCATCAGTTCAGTACTGACTCAGTGAAAATTGTGCCACCTACTGAATTATCCACAGCTCATCTTAGAGTGCCCTGGCTTTTAGATTTTCTCTAGAGGGCTGTTATGAAAGATGGTTCCAGGCTCAATGATGCTTAATTTATGAGATTTCAAGGTTTTAAATGGTTAAGATCTCAGACCTGAGTCTTATTTTCAATTTTAACCAACATATTCTTCAGAATTTTCCATTCTTATGGTCTATAACAATGATCTTGATGGTTAAACTCTAAGTTATATACATCTCTCCTTGGAAATGAGGGAATAAAGAAAATAACACACATACGTACATAAATAGGTGGTTATATACATTGATACATTCAATGAAAAGCAGATTCCCAAACATATCTGATTCTCTTAAGATGGGAAAAGTACCATCCTTTCATTAAAAAAAAAAATTCATGTAAACTATATTCCACAAGGAGCTTATTTTTCTTTCTAGATTTTTAAGAACGTAGGAACAAATACTTTAAAAAGTAAATGCAAACTTTGGAAGGAGTGGACTTCACTGGTGGCCAGAGGAAGTGAATTTTTGTCAAAGAAAACCTTTATCTTAACTTTCCAAATAAAACCTTGCCATCTACAAAAGAATTTCAATACAACTTGACTGTTCCAAAAATAACTGAAAGAGAATCAAGATTTTTAGACAAAATTCAGGAGAGTTCAAAAATAAAATGGTAAAACACTGATGCTTTCTGGCCTCTATGCTTCATTCTACTAATTTTCTTTATCCATGTTAATGTGTGTATACTGTATACATTTTTTAAGGGCTCTTGCTATTTTCAGAAACCTTGGTCTTTGAAACGATTGTCAGAAATTCTTTTCTGGCTGCTAAAAGTATCAGTATCCTGGAATTGAGAAACTGTTTCTGAAAGTGTTTCTTGAGGTGTTACTTCTGGAAATGACATTGAGTAAATCCTGTTGCTGGTGTGTGAGAAAAAGAGATAGTTGGAAATGGTTATAAAGAATAGATTGAGACAATATAGCTGAGGCTGCAAAACAGATTCCAACATATCCCTGTGTTTCTGCTCACTCTTGCTGGTGCCAAGGATCCTTAAGTTAACACACACACACATGCATACACACACACTCTTATACACAGTCTTCTGTTTTCCTTTTCTGGTCTCATCAGTTTCCAACTTTCTCTATTACCTAGTTTTCCTTTTAATAATAATCTATAATGGG
Source organism: Tapirus indicus (assembly GCA_031878705.1). Classification (NCBI taxonomy): domain Eukaryota; kingdom Metazoa; phylum Chordata; class Mammalia; order Perissodactyla; family Tapiridae; genus Tapirus; species Tapirus indicus. The sequence continues at coordinate 76,725,576 of CM062926.1, read as the reverse complement.
CAATCTGTGTTAAATAGAAATCTTTCTCAAAGCAAACAACCTATTTCCCAGAATCTCCATATGTTGCTCTGTTGTGACTTAATCATTCCTTGCTGGTAAATTAATAACTCAAATATTGGAGGGTTGGAGATCAGGGAAAGAGGAACTATTCCAGTCAAATTAAGTCTGATTTGGTGACTTGCAACTGCTGTGATATAGTTAATATGCCTCCCTAAGTGCATGGTTTGTTACCAGATGGAAAAATCTGTCTTTTTTTTTTTTTCCCATTATCAACATGAAAATCACGGCTGACAGATATTCTTCCATTGTTAGAAATGAAAATCTGAGACACAAAAACTCTCTGACTAGATCAAATAGCTCCCAGCTAATCCATGAAAAGGTCTGTGTAAGCTGTGGACTGTCATGGCTTTGACATATTGTTTAATGTTGGGATGACCATATCTTCCCACAGAGTTGACTCAGAAATAGAAATTGTCTTTTAATTTCCAGTGAAATAAAACAATGCATTACATTCTGATTTTTTTTCCATTTTTGTTTTTTTCCGTATTTTTACACATTTTTTCATATATAATATAGCTGTTTTGAATTCCATTTTTGTTTCCAATGTTATTTTCCTTTCCTCAAAATATCGTTCTCTAAACCACCATTTCCTTCCCTAATGTTCTTCTCCTTACTCTGATTCCCAACTTCCAAGTATACTTCATAAAGAAAATAATTTTGGCTCAATGTAATCCAAAAAAAAAAAAAAAAAAAGAAAGAAAAGAGAAAACATAATTATTCTTGGAAACAATAAGCTCAGTTGTATGTCACTATTTCAGCTAACAAGCACTAGAGCCTATTTCTATCAATGACTTCTATATATGTGTACAATAAAAAAATGTATTTGTCTTTCTAATATTTTATGAGTAAGGCTACCTCCTAAGTACAAGGAATAGAAAAATACATAAAAGATCATCCTGAATGCTCAATTTGCTACATTTCTTCTATTATTGTTAACTGAAATTTGCATGTTTCTCTAATGTATTTTTCTCATATTAATGCATTAATTCCTTGTAATGTGCTTCAAACAAATGATTGTAACATATGGTTGATTTTGATATTCATTACCTCAACCTCTTCCTCTTAGATTATGAAAATGAGCCTATATTACAGAGAAAAGCACAAAGGACATATGATTCCCTACACCCAATGTGAATCAAATATTTTCCTCAGTAAAATTCTTATAATCCTATGTCATCAAAACTTTATATGAATTCTTAATTATAAAATCTGACAGATTAAATATGATTTTTAAGTTAAATGTTGAATACATTAGTCACTCAAGCTGTATTAAAAGAATCGTGAATGATTTGTTTTTGAAATGAAAAACATGAACTATCAAATGAGTGAATTCCTATATATGGTGGGTTGAATGGTGGTCCCCCAAAAGGATATGTCTACATCTGATTCCCAGAAACCATAAATGTTACCTTCTTTGGAAAAAGGGTCTTTACAGATGTAATTAAATTAGGGATCTTGAGGCGACGGGATCATCCTGGATTACCTAGGTGGGCCCTAAATCCAATGATAAGTGTTCTTAAAAGAGACATACGGGAGAGACACAAGACAGAAGAGCAGGAGGCAAAAGACAGAGGCAGAGATTAGAGTGGTATGGCTATAAACCAAGAAATGCCAAGGATTGCAGGCAGCCACAAGTCAGGTGGGAGGTATGGAATGGACTCTTTCCCACAGCCTCTGGAGGAGCATAGCTGATACCTCAGTTTCAGATTTCTATCCTCCAGAATTGTGACAGTATAAATCTATGGTTTTAAGCCACCCAATTTTTGGTAATTTGTCAGGGCAGCCTCAGGAAATGAATACGCTACATAATCTGGATTGAGATACACAATCATTGTGGTAATGGTGATAGTGCTATAGAAAAAAAAAACACACCAAAAATCAACTAATAAAACATCAAACATATGAGTGACAGTATGAAGAGTTTATTTCATGCATTTAATACAATGTTATCAGCGTTCAGTGGATTAAGTGATCTAAATCTCCCACCAGAGCTAACATCCAACCATAAAAGCTAAGAACTTACCTCTACCTTCCTCAAAATAAGTACAGGGGTGAAACATATAATAAAATCTTATACACCTGGACCACAATCATCCCAAAAGCCCTGAGGTGAAAAAGAGATGACATGTTCCAACAACGGAAAGCAAATAACAAAAACCAAAAAACTTATGTGTTCGGAATATGGTGTAAGGAAATGGAGTGTCTAGAAAAGAGGCCTAAGAGAGAAGCAAGAACCAAACCATGCAGGTCTGAGTTGCTGAAGAGGTGGCAGTGGCCTATAGGAAGTTAGTGAAGTGGAAAGCTACCATGGGACACAGTATTCCAGTGAAAAATAATTGGGTGTTTCATTTGTTCATTCAACATTATTACTTGAGCAAGTAGTAGTAAATGCTCAAGAAATAATGTTGAATGAACAAATGAAACACCCAATTATTTTTCACTGGAATATTGGGTGCTCTTTTGGTAGTAACTACAAGGGGATTAGCGACCAGGTGAGGGTTTGAATTAACTCGGGTTATATCATATGTGACTGGTATAGTTAGTACCAGCCTTGGTGACATGGCCTGCTATGGCCTGCCAACTATCTTGTTTTTTATAAAGTGTCTTTTGGCTGTAAGGATAGATTTTTCTTGGCCTGCTCTTCTTCTCAGGCCTCAAATCTCTACCAAGTGTAGAATATCTGCTGCTTCTATTCCTAGTTAGGACACTACAGTTTCTTATAATTGACAAATTAATTACAATTACAAATACTCCCTCAAGACATTATACTAGGCAATACTTTGTTAGTTTAATTCTAGATCATATGCACATTATGAACTAAGCTTACATTTCAATGTAATATTTTATTTACACTTTTCACTAATTAAAACTGTCTTTTAATTTGTTAAATTAAATGTTTCATAATAATGCTATTACATGGAGAAGATCAGAATTTCTAGAGCACGACCAGAATTTCTCCTTTTCTCGGTGAAAAGAAATCAGTTCCTTATGATTACAAAAGTTACAGAATTCACAGAAAGAATTGTTATATTTGAAATTCAGTAGTATTTAGATAAAATAACTTTTCACATTGTGTAAGTTGTTGGGCTTATTTCAGTTGCAAGCTGATTAAGGCTTTTATATTATAGTGTCATTAGTGTAAAATTTAAAAAAATAAAAAGATGTGTACAATAGAAAGGGATATATACATGTATATGCATAGACAAACGTATGCTTAAAGAAATACTTAAAATACTACACAGAGCTTCAGTTTCTCAACATTATGGCGTGAAACAATCCTTTCCCAACTCCCAGAAAATCCTATTCTTTTGCAGAGAAAATATTTATTAGAATTAAAAATATTCATACAAGAGTAGCAGGTATTTATTTCTGTATATCTTGAGAGTTATATTCAAGCTTATGCTCAAGCGTTAAGATAACAACAGTGTAAACTCTAGAATGGAACAAAAGAAGGCAAAAAAATAAAATCCCAGAAGTTCCCAGAGGTAGTTAGGAATAAAAGGAAAGATAGGAGAAATGAGGGAATCAAAGAAAAAAGAGTGAAGATTCAAGGATGGGTAAATCTCCTCTTTACTTAGCTTTTCAAAAGGTTTGTGATAACCAGCTTTTGTGTAAATGGATTTGATGGCTCTGGGCCGAAGGTGACTGACAGCTGAATCTAGGCCCCCTCGGGAGTGTCACCCTGGGGACTGCCATTGTTGCAGGCTGTTTCTTCAGACTGACCCAGAAGAATCATTATCTCAAGAGGACTGGAACAACAGCTACCCCCGAGCAGCCTGGGAGCTAGAAGTAAGCAACTTAGTCTCTTTCTTGAGCAGTAATTACAATGGTAAGGCGAACAAGGGGTGTTACTGAGTTGAGCTGAAGACTTTCTGCAATCCCCAATTAAAAGAAAAAAAAATTAAAGTATTCAAGCATCTAAAGATTTTTCCCAAGCAAAAATGTCTGAGGATCCTCCTCATCCTTTGTTCATTGGAAGAATAAACAGACCTCTGGGTCCTCCCCGGGAAGTGCTTAACTGAAGAGGGTATAGTAGGTAAATTTAGTAGGCTTTAGTCTTTCTTTTTTAGTAAAGCTAACGTGTTTACTTTGTGACTACTTCAGCTAAATTGTTACTAGTCAGCTACAATCTGGGGGTATTGCATATAAAACAAATCCCTTCCACACCATACTGTCACAATGGCAAGTTAACAGAGGTATTTCACCCATCTAGTTACAATGGTGTTCTGCCCCCAGATTCTGTCCTGCCACTCTCTAGGAGCCAGCTCCATGGGGCTACCCATGCCCTACAGTAGGGGGCCTGGAGAGCAGGCAGTCATTCCTCTTACTCTAAACCTCTAAAAAGACTCCTTAGGCACCCTCAGGGTAGTAAAGTAGTTACCATAACCACACTAGTTATTTGAAAACAAAAAAACTAGTAAACTATGAAAAGGTTATAACCATAATTAAGGCAGTTTTAATTGCTGTACCTGATCAGCCCCGGTCTCCGAGTTCAGCCTCCATCTTTTCCAGTAGAGGGCGAGACTTCCTATCCGAAGATGAACCAATAAGAGAACTAAATAGAAACTACAGGACTTTTTCGAAGGCAATGGGCACTGTTCCTGTTTGGCTGAATGCTTTCCTAAGTTAAAGAGACAGATAAAACAATCATTTCTGAAAATAAATTTTATTTTGCCTTAGTGAAATTCAGCAAGTATTCAGTTGTCCATGATTTAAAATAATTTGGAGAATAATCATAAAACAACATGAGGGAGCTGTTCTTGCCTGACTCACTTGCTTCTCCTTTCCTACTTTGCCTGCATGTGTTTGTATTTAACTTTTCTTACTCTTTTCTTTCTCTTGCTTATATACCCTTATTTCTATATCAAAATACTCTAGAAAGGTTCATGAGGCCAGGGACTTAGCATAATGTCTAACATAGAAAGAGATCAATATACATTTGCTAAATTTTGATTCCTGCTTTGAAATGAATTGTTCTTAATTTCTACTCATTTTTTCTAGTAACTTATTTTTTATTGTTGTCATTTTTTTTCCTTTAAAAAATTTTATTGTTAGATTGTCTTGGGATGTTTTAGCCTTTGTGGATTAATCTTTTTTTTTTTTTCCCTGAGGAAGATTCCCCTGAGCTAACATCTGTGCCAATCTTCCTCTATTTTGCACGTGGGTCATCACCACAGCATGGCTGCCAACACGTGGTGTAGGTCTGTGCCCGGGAACTAAACCTGGGCCACCAAAGCAGAGTGTGCCAAACTTAACCACTAGGCCACAGGGCCAGTCACTAAAATAATTTTTTAACAGGGTAGTTTATGAGGATTTAATGAGATAACATGTAAAAGTCCCTGGTTCATAGTAGATATTCAGTAAATAATGCCTTGGGCAAGAGAAAACATTTCTGGTAGTAAAATAATTTCAAGGTAACAAAGAAGGTTAAGAACCTAACTGGAAAGCAAAAATTCTCTGCTCTAATTTCAGCAGTACCACTGCTTGGGATATGATTCCTTGAACATTATTTAACTACTATGTCTATTATCATCATTTGTAAAATGGGATAATGAATTTATCCATCTTGCAAAGGCCCTGTGTACTGTTAAAAACAAGACAACAGGCCCAAAATGGAGTTGCTTATGCTAAGCCTTAGGTCTACAAGCTGAGACTTAATTGCAGTTTGGGCTTCCCCGGAAATGGAATCTTAAGCCAGTCAATCAGGAATCGCCTGATCAGCACTAGTTAGGATTCTGCCTGATAGACCCCTGCCATCCCCTAAAGGAAAGTGACCTTGAAATAACCAACCTAGCTTTTGCCTAGTATAACTTCATTGTTCCTGCTCCCTTCTACCTATAAAAGTCTTTCATTTTGTACAGCTCCTCAGAGCTCCTTTCTATCTGCTAGATTGGATGCTGCCTGATTTGAATTGATGTTTGCTCAAATAAACGCTTAAAATTTTTAATATGCCTCAGTTTATCTTTTAACACTACATTAGATAAATAATGTAAAAACCATGGTGATAAAGAATATTGTATAAGTCAACTTGTATTATTCTATTTTGTATGATAAAATGCTGTTTTAGACAATAGAATGGTTAGTATGCAAAACATTATTGTGTTAATTAAACGTAGGATTGTGTTAAATCATTAGGTTAATTTTCCCTGATCATTCTGTAGTCTTTATATTACAGTTAGTATTAACTAACACAGCTTGACAAATGCTTCTATTACTTGATTTGTGCGTGGTGCTATTTTCAGTGAAGAGAAATTATTAGAAATAACACTGGTTAATAGGAATGGTATTCAGGAGCTTTTAATGTAGCTTTAGATAGATCAGACCTGCTTGTGAATGTTTCTCTGAAGTCTGAAAATAATGACCACGTTCAGTTCTTGGTCTAGCAAAAAATATCTGGGCCAGGCAACCCCAAGAAGGTTGCAAATTCCAACTCAGTAGGAGACTGACCTATTCCTCAGAAAGATAATACTGCTGTCGAAGTCCTATTCCTCCACCAAACACAAAACTGAGCTAGAGATAAAAATTGAAGTATCAGAGTTGGAGCTTGAGGAAGGAAGGAGAATTTATGCGAAAGGGAAAGATCGTTTAACTACCTAATGAGGAAAAATAGGATAGTGATTAAATCAAATGTACTATAGATATGGTTTGTAAATTGTTAACATTGTTTAGCTGTTTTCTTGCATTTGTGACCCTAGAAAGCTATTCACCCTGTTACATTTATTTATTTACCTGAAATAAGGGTGCAGTAGGCATACTCTTCAGTTAAAGTAAATTATTTTAAAAACCTCAGGTAATAATTCCTGTGTGTGTAATACAGGAAGAATTTAAATTCTTGGCACCTCTCTCTTTCAACCTATAATATGCCCACCAAAGGAACGGTAGACTGGGCTGAGCAAGAAAAGGAGGAGAATTTAAGCAGAAATCATTGTCATCTTGGTAGATACCTTTCCTGAATGATTATTCCCCTCCTATTCTCCCTCTCATATTTATTTGCTTGCTTATTTCTATTTGGAGGACAACGTTAACAGAAGACTCCCTAGAGAATCGTATCTTCACTGAGGTGCTCGCCAAAGTGAGGTTTTAGAAGAGAATTCTTGAGGAAAACTGAGAATGAGTCAAGAGGGGGGACTTCTCTCTTCTTTCCATTCCTAAGGAAGAAAAGAGTTAAATAGATAATATTTATAAAACTTAGACTTCAGTTTATAAGTGGTTTAAAATGCCAAATAGAGCCAGAATGGTCTAGAGACAAGGCCTCTGGACAAGAACTCAGAATACACTGGTGTCAGACTTGAGTGCATCACTTACTAGTGTGTGACCTTGGACAGTTCATTTCCCATCTCTGAGCCTCTCAGTTTCTTCATATTTATAGTGGGATAATATCTCTATTTATACCTCACAGGATTGTTATTGAAACCAAACACAATATATGCGTAGAAGAACCTACACAGAGACACACACAAAATATATATGGAAAATCTAACACAATGGTTTCATAATGTCTCCAAAGAAGTCCAGGAAGCTCTGGAGAAGTCTCCAGAGCCAGCCCATAGGCAAACCTGTGTTCCCCCTCCCCAAGACAGCAGCTCTACTTTTATCTATTTTATATGCTATTGACATTTATGATTTTATTTCATTGATTTTCACGGTTCTGCTGCTAAGGACAGAATTTGAAATGTACGTACAACAGATATGTACACTCTTTAATCAAGATAACATCAACCGCAATGTGTTTAACACTATGTAGAAAGCATCGAAAACATCAAAGACCCAGGCAAGGATGTTATTGTGAGGTGGGCCAGGTGACCGTGTTTTAATACCTTGCAAACTTTTTGGTCTCAAGACTAGTTTATTCTCGTAAAACTTATCGGTGACCCCGAAGAGTTTACCTAGATAATCCCCCAAAATACAAGAAGCCACAAGCACACATTCCATTAGCCACCAGAGTGATGATGTCATCATATGTCCTGTAGCCTCTGGAAGGTCCACTGAACACTCATGGGACAATGAAAGTGAAAAACAACAACAATGTCTTAGTATTATTATGATAATAGTTCTGACTTTGTGAGGCTCCTGAAAGAGTCTTAGGGATCCCCAGGGGACCTGAGACCACACTTTGAGAACCACTGACATTATTTTGAAGGAAAAACTGAGGTACTGAATTATACATTAAGTTGGGTGTGTATTTTTTCCATCTCTGCTTCAGGCTCAAAGGAAATTGGAATGGTGAATGAGATTTACTTCGCGGAGATTTCATAAAATGTTTTCAGTAATATCTTCACTCTTTAAACCTGTGTTTTAGGATATTTTAAAAGGTTACATTGGGCTTCTTTCATTGAAACGGAGCAGCCACTCTTCTCTCCCATGAAGCAAAATCAACCACCCATTTCAGTTAAAACGGAATTTGGACCTCTCATTTAGCCATTGACAAAATGTTTTAATTTGATTACTTTTTTTAGGTCTGTGTATTCTGAAAGTGAGTCTCTGTCAGTCAATAAGAAGATATTTCAGAAAGTTACAGGTATAGGACATTATCACATGGATGTCCACACTTTCCTTTAACACACTGGCTCCATTTTAAGTCATCCTTGAGCAAAGCATAGTAGTACTCGATTTCTTTAAATAACTCATTATAGTGCTTTCTTAACATTTCAATAATACATTTTAATTGGGCACAATTGGCTCCTTTTGTCTCAAAAAAAATATTTTTTTTAAGTTATCTGCCCATTTATAAGCAAAGACAAAAGCTTGTCAGTTCCCAAATGTGCTTTCTTTGCTTCACTTGGAGGACATCCGTAGCCTGAATAGTTTTTGGTCCCTCCCAACAGGTCTCCTCTCAGCTGCTCTGTGTTTTTACATCTCTCAAGAGGGGTTAATTCTTTACAGCTGTATCCTGCCTTCCAAGGATCTCACATGTGCAAATTATTAATCTTTTTCTATTGCTACAGTAACTCCCCAGGCCATAAACACCCCCTACCTAAAACTGGCCCTTTTCCAAGAAAAACTTTGGTATTCTTTCCCTGAAAAGATAATTTGGTCTCTTTCAGTTTACATTGTTATTTAGCACAATTGTTAACGTACAGAAACTTACTTCCAAACAATTATTTAGAAATAGAAATTTAATCTTCGAGTTTAAACCTCTATTCACTGTTGTATATGAGTCTGAACTTTACATTCCATTTATTTAAAAAATCAGACTGCTTATACTTTTTATGAGTATATTTTTCAATATTTTTAATTTTAGTATTATGCTAATTATATCAAATAGGAGTTTTTTAATAGAAAAAAAATAGTGTGAAGCCTTTCCTTCAGTGTGAGTAAATCACAATTTTTCAGATGTGGCCTGCATGCATTTATCCTTGTAATATTTATCACGTAGGTTTTGGTGTATAAACACAGTGTTCATTTGTAAGGAATAAAACAAACAATATTACGGTAAGACAATTTATATTAATATACAAATACCTTGGCCAATCATAGCCCAGCTTCTCAATTTTAACATAAAATATACCTTATTCTAGATTTTTATATCCTTCAAGACTCGTAAGATGGCCGCTGCTTGGCCATTTCTCTCTGTCTCCATGATCTACGTTTTGATTTCTTCTCCATTTCTTAGCTGCTGGTTGAATACTCTTATGACACCTCCAGCCTGCAAAATAAATCATTTATTTTAAAAGTTAGATATGTCATAATAAAGCATTAAGAACTTCCAGGAATTGCATTTCTCAGTGATTACATGCCTCTAGTGGTGTTCCGAGGCACCAAGCAGAAGGGCCAGTGATTTTTAGCACCTGACAAGGGCAATAATCCCCCAGAACTGCAGGGCCTGAAGCATCTTATTGCTGTTATGAAACAGAATTTATAAATAAAAATAAGGAAAACAGCCAGAGCCACGCACTTCATAGGCTTCACTGACATTGATATGACAGCCAATCAGAAATTTCCATTTATGCCAAGATTGCCAAACCAATAATTTTAGCAATAAAGCCTACTCTAAGAAGTATTAAAATGGTTTGCCTCCAATATGTATTTAAACACAGAGGAAGTTTAAAGGTAGGTTCGTTATAATTCAGACATACAATCATTTTAATATATACAGAAAACCTCCCTGTAGACCAATTAAAAGGAGCTTCCAAACAATACTGACTCTTAATTCACGTAATATTATAACTCAAGCAAGTTAAATTTCAACATTTTTAGATAAGCCGTATAAGAGTAGGAAAAAAGGGATTAGGACAATAGTGAGATTTGAATTGCATTTTGTATTATTTCAACTGCATTTTAACAGGCTTTATGACTGAAAGAGGGACTAAGAATGCAGAAGGGACAAACTTGTGTAGATTATTTTTTCATTACATGCATTATTCCAGTTTAAAAATGTCAGTCGCTTGTCATGTTAACTAAGAATGCATTCACTATTGTACATATCTAAAGCTGGAGTTGAACTGAGAATTTTGCAAAGGACAGATACAAAGAAGTGATTTTTCCTTCTCTCTGTATTTAAAAATAGAACTTTCAGAAATGTCATGGCTGACACATTTAGCTGCTGGACATTGAAAATCCTCTTTCTGACTCACAACCTGTGACTGGAACTCTGTCAGAGTAATCAAGAGATGTTATACTATGGAGCACAAATGGTAGGGGAGGCTTTGCTATTTGGCCTTGTTTTTAAAGCAAAGGAGATTTAAATTTGGATCATAACATAAATAAATGTTTCTTATACTCCTCATCTTTGAAATACAGGAAAAGAATTAATTGTGTAAGCTATTTGTGCAGCCGATAATCTAATTTAACCAGTATTTTATGAGCATGTGGACTACTGAAACAGTACAACGTGGTGAGAGATAAACATAACTGAATAAGTACCTCCTGTATGCTGGATTATTTTTCAAGGTTGTACTGCAATTAGTGGTGACCATAAAGGAATACAAAGAACCTTTAAAAAACACAACCACACTTCAGAAATTGAAACGCAATTCTTGGATAATATTTGTTTCCTTTTGATCTTGCATGTAATTAGGGTCCCTCCTTTTTCAAGAGAGAGCATAGGACTTATGGCACACATTATATTTTTCCTCAGTGCTCTATAAAAGTTCAGGAAAGCTGGGTAGTCAGGGTTTTGTTGTGTCTATGAGTGTTTCCACCAGTGCCTACTTTAAGAAAGATTTTGTCATAATTGTCAATTAAAAACAGAATATGACTGAATGGACATTAATATGAACATTCATGAAATGGACGAAATCAGACTAGATAAGTTCTTAATCAGTGTTCGCAAAATTCTTTTTGGTATTTGAACATTACCATAAATTGTGTCTTCTTGACTTTTCCTCACTTTCAGAAATAGCAACGTCTACACGTCTCAAGGTGGATGAATGACCCTGAGATATTTAGGCTCACTAATGCAGTTAATTATGATACTACTATAATTTAGGGTAAGATAGTTTAAATTTCAATTGGTAATTGATTTAGGGTCCAAGTTTTATATATTTATACTTGTTGGAAAGGGCATCGTTAATGAAACTGCAGAAACTAGTCATATTTGTGCAAATGAAACAAAGGTAGGTTCATCCTCCCCCATGTCCTTATCTCTCAGGTCTGGTTAACTACAGGAAGTAAATGTTTGTCTGGTGATGTGGTGGAAAGAACTGTGGCTTTAGAGTTAGATTCAAATTCTGCTTCTGACAGTTACTAGCTGTGTGACCTTGGACAAGTTATTTAATCTTTTTTTTTTTTTTGAGGGAGATTGGCCCTGCACTAACATCTATTGCCAATCTTCCTTTTTTTTTTTTCTTTTTTTCTCTCCAAAGCCCCAGTACAGAGTTGTGTGTCACAGTTGTAGAGTTGTAGCTCTTCTATGTGGGATGCTGCCTCAGCGTGGCTTGATGAGTGGTGAGTAGGTCTGGCCCCGGATCCGAACTGGCGAACCCCAGGCCGCTAAAGCAGAACGTGTGAACTTAACCCCTATGCCACTGGGCTGGCCCCTACTTAATCTTTATGAACCTAAATTTTCTCACCCTTATAACGGGGAAGATACCTAGCTGCACGTAAGCTGTGAAGTTTAACAAATCAGATAATAATATGAGGCTAGCACAGCATCTGGTCTCAAAAAGACACACGATAGAACAAGTCACTCTTTCGTTCCTTGATTCCATTTCAAAATTCATTTTTTGCCCCTTCTTGCCCAAATTGCAAATGCCTTAATTTTCCTATGTCCGCATTTCCCAGGTAAATTTCCCCCCCAAAAACCAGTTTTGCCCTGTTAGTCCAAGTTCATCCAAATGAGTACTACCCCATTCTCTAATTTTCCTTGAATGTGTCTGTCCACTGGAGCATAACTATTCCATTGCTCATTCTCTCTGGTTTTAACCTCTTTGAAGTAGAATCTTGTCATACTAGTAACTAACAGGTTAATATATTCTTGTAAACTTAGACAATCACAGAATTTTAGAATTTGAAGGGACCTACTAAATTAGACATTACAAAATCAAATGCCTACAGGGCTGGGCAGATATGGTAAATGGGCAAAACGGGCTGCATGAGAGCACATGTGCATGTTCAAGACTGAAGAGTAGAACTGAAACCAACTAGAGGGCTGTTTGCGTCTGTAGAGGACAGTCACTACCCAGCTTGAGTTTAATTTTGTTACGTGGAAATTTTGGCACTGTATTCGGCCAGATTTTTCAGTTTTTCAAGAAAAAAAAATGAAATCCAGCTTTTTATGTGAAATCTTTTAATTAAAAATTTTGTTATTGTTTAAAAACACTGATCTAAACCAAATATATCTACTGGCCAGATCCAGACAACTGGTTGCCATTTTAGAACTTCTGTTAGATCATCTGACACTAATAACCTCGTGTTCAAATGAAGACATTGAAGCCCAGAGTCAAGTTCGTTTCCCAAGGTCAGTTAGTGGCAGCTATATAAGAAGTATAACCCAGGTCTCCAGATCCATGGTTTAAGAATGCCGCCTTTGGTCACTTTGCTTCTTCATTCCTCTCAATATATATATGACGTTTCAGAAGTATGTTATTTTCTTCAGGTCACAGGATATGTAACGATCTTCCTTCCTTCCATTAAAGAATCACCTAGTTCTCTAAATTTCTAAATCTCCCGAGTGAAGTGTGTGTATAGACGATTTGATCAAGAAACTGTTATTTAATATTCAGAAACAGTTTGTATAGCTTCTCCAAATATATGCCTTTACCTTCCCACCAACCTTTACCACACTTCACAGTTATTTATACTTTGGAATTTCTTGCTTTGAGTTCATTATTTTGTTTCTAATAACATTTTAATATCTTAGGAAAATTTAGGACAATTTAATATTTCACAGTACTCAGATACATAATTTAACTCTTTAGGATTAACTTGAAATGCTTCAGATTAGCTCATGTGTATGTGTATGTAAAATTCACTTGGTCAAATTTAGACTTTTACAAATAAAAGACTAATAAGTATGGACATATTCTTTTGAGGAACATCAGCATGTCATTTCTGTGTTATACAAATGGAAAAGCACTTCTTTGCTGATTTATGTATGGAGGTTTCTATATACAGGGAATCTCTAGACTCTAAAATCTAAAAGCTGATTAGCAGTTTGTGAACAAAGCTGAGGTAATTTTGGCACTTTTACCTTAGAGTAAATCATAACAAGTTTAAAATTCTAGTTGGCAAACTTCTTATATTATTATACATAGCTTGGTACCAGTCGTTAAATCTGAATCCTCTTGAGGCTTCTTGTTTGAATATTTGAATTTTAATGTGGCACACCTACATTTCAACACAAAATTCAAACCTGCCTGGCCACGTACTAATTGAACAGAACTGTCCTTTCTAATTGTGGGTAATGGGGATTGGGGTGCTTACAAATACAATTCATTGATTGGGTCACATGGTATCATTTCAAGGCTGTAAAAAATTCTTGCCTCTGGTTTTGCCCTTCCCTTGGGGTTCCCAGTCTTCTCTGTGACCCCAACTTGCTTCAAGATTTTTAAATTTGCTGCTAACTCAGGTGGATGCATTTCCTGACCTCGCTGGTGGGAATAGAACAAAGTCTCTCAAGTGCTGTAGGAACTAATTAATATGCATATTATTCCAGGAAAGAATCATTATTTCATGGATATCTTTGTGAGAGAGTATAGCTGCCATGATGGTTAATTACTAAGGCCATATCTGTTGCTAATACAGAAAGATTTTTTATTTAGATACAATATTTTAGTTTTATAACTTAAAGTACTTTACATAAATTTGTGAATGTATAAGTGTGAATATATGAAGTTTTTATACCACTCTTAAATTGCCTTTCTCTTATTAATAAGTGTTATATCAAAAATAAGCTCAGAAATTACAAAAATTCTTTAAGACTTTTGGGAATTTAAAAATTTACATTGGATTAAGGTGATAACTAAAGGAAATAAGTGTAGTCGTTTTACTTGATTTAATGCCACAAACACTTGTTGGACGATTATGAAGAGCTGAAACAGGCGTAAGAAATAGCATGATAACTAAAGCATGGTTTCTCTCTGAAATTTCTTCCTTCTATAGACCTTATTCACCTAGGTTCGGAGCTTAGTTGCTGATGATGCAAGCCAAGCCAGGAACTGATAGGCATAAGAGAGACAACCCAGTTTCAGAAGACGTTACCGATAGCTGGTAGGTGGTTATCCAGGCAAAGCAGCCAGGGTGCAGCTGGGGTTGAATACAAGGTTAGACCTTCAGGTCAAGGACAGTACAGGGCCTTAGACATTAATATGTAGCAGGTTTTTGAGGCAGGGCAACTAGAATAGAGCAAAAAGAAAAAGATTCAGTTACTAGACTTGGGAAATCCAGTGGAAATCTGAACCAGAGATGAATCAAACACCCAGTTTCTTAACTTGAAACCTTCCTCAACTTGATCCCCAATGCATACATAGGGTGGAAGCCTTATTGACTCGAGGTGTTTTAACACCTCTGTCTCATCATTGAATGACCACTAAACTATGCAGATACACATGGGTGAGACTCATTGGGCACCAGGCTAAAAATTAAAATTAAAACTAAAAAATACTGAATAGAGACATACACACACAATGGGGGGAACAGATTCCACAGATTAATTCCAGACAAGATACTTAAATAAAAAACAAAAATCAAACATGAAAGGAAAACATCCCAAACAAAGTCCTTAGGGGAGAAAAGTCATAATCCAGAGTTACCACAGTATATAATCTAAAATATCCACTTTTCAACAAACATAAATAAATAAAGAACCATGCAGAGAAATAGGAAAATGTGACTCACACTCAGGGGAAAACAAAACAAAACAACAAAAAACAGTTAACAGACTCTGTCTCTGAGGGGGCTTAGATCTTTAATTTAGCAGACAATGATTTCAAAGCAGCTATTGTAAATTTTTCAAATAGTTAAAGAAAAGTGTATGTAAAGACTTGAAGGAAAGTATGGTGATAATAACTTATGACATAGGAAATCTTATAAAGAAGTTTAAACTATTAAAAAGAATCAAATGGAAGTTCTACAGGTGAAAGGTACAATAATGGAAGGGAAAAATTCACTAGATGAAATCTATAGCAGAGATGAGATAAGCAGATAAAAGATGGCAGAAAAAGACTCAGTGAACTTGAAGATAGATCAGTAGATGGATAGATCAATAGAAATAATACAATGAAGAAAATATAGAAAAATGATTGAAGAAAAATGAATAACATCTCAGAGACCTGTGGGATGTATGTGTAATGAGAGTCCCGTGAAGAGAGGAAAGAGAGAGAGGGGTATTGGCCAAAATCCTTCTCAAATTTGTTGTTAAACAACATATAGATCCAAGAATCTTAGTGTATTCCAATTAGGATAAAGACAAAGAGATTCATGCCCGGACCCATTATGTCAAATATTGAAGCCCAGTGCCAAAGGAAAAATCTTGAAAGCAGATAAGAGAACAACAATAAGATTAATGTCTTATTTCTCATCAGAAAAACCGGAGGCAAAAAAGTAGTGTAGTGACATATTCAAAATGTTGAAAGGAAAAAAAAGAATTTTTTACCAGTAGACCTACCTTAGAAGAAATACTAAAGGAAATTCTTCATGTGAAAGGAAATCATACCAGAAAGTAATGTGAATCCATAGAAAGAAATAAAGAGTGCTGAGGGGCCAGCCCGGTGGCTTAGCAGTTGAGTTCATGTGCTCTGCTTTGGTGGCCCAGGGTTCGCCAGTTTGGATTCTGGGCGCGGACCTACTCACAGCTCATCAACCCATGCTGAGGCAGTGTCCCACATAGAGAAACTAGAAGGATGCACAACTATGACATGCAACTGTCTATTGGGGCTTTGGGGAGGAAAAAAAAAAGCAAAAAAGGAGGGCAATTGGCAACAGATGTTAGCTCAGGGCCAATCTTCCTCAAAAAAAAAATGTTATTTCACAAGAAAATATGTCACTAATCACTCATTAAAAAAACAAATAGAGTGCTGGAAAATATATGGGTAAATATAAAAAAACTGTATGAACATGTTTCTTCTCTCTTTTTGTTTTTATTTCTCTAAAAGATATGATTGTATAAAGCAATAGTTATAACACTGTTGTTGGGTTTGTAACATATCTGGGTGTAATATATATGACAATAATAGCACAAAACAGGTAGGAGGAAATGGAGTTATACAGGAGCAGGTTGCTATATTTTACTGGAATTAAACCAGTGTTAAAGTAGCTTTTGATGAATTAACATGCATGTTGCAATCCCTAGAGCAGTCGTGAAGAAAATATCTTTAAAACAGATTAAAATATCAACAGAGGAATTAAAATCATAACACTAAAATATATTTAACAGAAAAGAAGGCAGAAAAGCAAAAAAGAGAATAAAAATACATGACATTAATAAAAAACAAATAGCAAAGTGACAAATATAAATCCAATTATATCAGTAATTACATTAAATGGGAATGGATTAAACATTCCAAAGTAAGAGATTATCAGACTGAATAATAATACAAGCATCAAAGGTATGCTCTTTATAAGAGGCTCACTTTAGATACAAAGCCATAAATATGTTGAAAGTAAAAAGAGGGAAAAAGATATACATACAAACAATAATCATAACAGAGATGGAGTAGCTATATTAATATCAGACAAAATAGAATATAAGAAAGAAATATTATGAGAAACAAAGGACATATCATAATAAAAAAAAGGTCAGTATCAGGAATATATAACAATTACAAGTATAAACTCATCTGAAAACAGAGACCCAAAATACATTAAGCAAAATCTGACAGAATTGAAGGAGAAATAAAACAATTTAAAAATTATGGTTGGAAAAATAAATTATGGTTGGAGACTTCAGCCTGGTGTTAAAATTCTCCAACCACTTTCAATAAATGATAGAACAACTAGACAGAAAATCAGCAAGGATACAGACAGCTTGAACACTTCTATTCACTTAACTGACCTGACAGTTTGAGAACACTTCATCCAACATAGCAGAATACACATTCTTTTCAAATGCACATAGAACTTCTTCCAGGATAGACAGTATATTAGGTCATAAAACGAATCTCAATATATTTTAAAAGATAGATTTCATTCAAAGTATGTTTTCTGACCACAGTGGAATTGAGTAAGAAATCAGCAATAAAAAAAACTCTAGCAAAACTCCAAATATTTGGAAGTTAAGCAACACAATTCTAAATAATCCATGGGCCAAAGAAGAAATAAAAAGAAAATTTAGAACATATTTTGAATAAAAATGGAAACATAGCATATCACAGTGTATGGAATACAGCCAAAGCAGTGCTTAGAGGAAAATGTATAGTTTTAAATGTCTATATTGTTAAAGAAGAAAGGTCTTGAATCAATAATCTAAGCTCCCATCTAAAGAAATAGAAAAAGGAGAATAAATTGAACACAGGGCAATCATTAGAGAGAAAATAATAAAGATCAGACTAGAAATAAATGAAAAAAATAGAAAATTAAATTAATAGGGAAAATCAGTGAAATCAAAAGTTGGTTCTTTGAAAAGTTCAACAAAACTGGTAAACCTTTAGGTAGATTAACAAAAAAAGAAAGACCCAAATTAGCTAAATCAGGAAAGAAAGAGGGGATATAAGCATGAAACCTAGAGACATTAAAAGGATTACAAGGGAATGTAAGGGAACAACTTTATGTGTTTTTAGAAATTGACAAGCTGATTACAAAATTTATGTGGAAATTCAAAGGATCTAGAAGAGCCAAAACAATTTTGAGAAAGGTGGAGGCCTTATATTATCTAATTTCAAACCTTGTTATAAAGCTACAGTAATCAAGACAGTGAGGTATTGCTGTAAGATTAATGAAACAATGGAACAGAATTGAAAGTCCAGAGATAAACCTTTATATTTATGGTCAATTGATTGTCAACAAAGTTGACACTGCAATTTAATGGGCAAATCAAGGTCTTTTTAAGAAATGGTTCTAGGAAAATTGAATATCTGCATGCAAAATAAGTGAGCATAGACCATTACCTCACATCACATGTAAAAAATTAACTCAAAATGGATCATAGACCTAAATGTAATAACTAACCTATGAAACTTCTAGAAGCAATCAAAAGGAGAAAATCTTTATGAGGTTTGAGTAAAGATTTCCTAGATAAGACACCAAATGCAAGATCTATAACTAAAAAAAATATGAATTAATCTTCATCAAAATGTAAAACTTTTGCTATTCAAAAGGCGACATGAAGAAAATGAAGATGAGCCCAGACTAGGAAAAAATATTTCCAAATCATATATCTGATAAAGGACTAGTATCCTGGATATGTAAATAATTCCCACAACTCAACAAGAAGACAATGCAATTAAAACGTATGTATGGTAGCCAGCCTCCAGATGGCCTCCTACGATTTCTTGTCTTTTGATATTCCCTTGTGCAGTGCCCTCCCACATTGTATCACAGTTGCACTGTGTGACCAATAGACTGCAGCAGAAGTGATGAAATGTCATTTCTAAGGCTAAGTCATAAAAGCCATTGAGGCTTGTGCCTTGCTTTCTCTCTTGGATCAATCATTCTCAGGGAAGCTAGCTGTCACGTCATGAGGAAAGGTTCAGCTAACAGCCTTGTGAGTGAGACATCTTGGAAGAGGATCCTTCAGCCCCAGTCAAGCCCTCAGATGATTGAGATCTTAACTGCAATCCCATGAGAGACCTTGAGGCAGAAACACCAAGCTAAGTGTCTACTAGATTCTTGATCCTCAGAGACTGTGTGAGATAATAATTTTTGTTTGTTTTAAGTTGCTAAGTTTGGAATAATTTGCTATGAAGCAATTGATAACTAATACAATGGACAAAAGATTTGAATGAATATTTCACCAAAGAAGACCTATGAATGACCAATTATTTCATGAAAAGATGCTCAACATCAGTAGTCATTAGGGAAATGCAAATCAAATCCACAATGTAATACACTACAAACAGATTAGAATGACTATAATAAAAAACACTTACAGTACCAAGTATTGGTGAGTGTGTGGCGAAATGGGAACCCTTACACACTGCTCGTGTGAATGTGAAATGGAAAACTGGTTTATTAAAAAATTAAACATAAACTTACAATCTAATCCAGCAATTTCATTCTTAGATATTTACTCAAGAGAAATGAAAACATGTCTACACAAACACTTACCTGTGATTGTTTGTAACAGCATTATTCATATCTCCCAAACTGGAAAAAACCCACATGTCCATCAATTGGTGAATGGATAAACAAAGTCTAGTATATTCATAAACAAAACATGGTACATCTATACAATGAAATATTTTTCATCAATAACAGGGAACAACAACTGATGTGTGCTATATCATAGAGGAGGCTCAGAAACGTTATGCTAAGTGAAAGAAGCCAGACACAAAAGGCCACATCTTATGTTTATTTCATTTATATAATATTTTCAGAAAATTTAAATATATACAGACAGAAAACAAATCAGTGGTTGTCTGGGGCTGGAGGTGGATGTGGGGAATGATTGTAAAAGGGTATGAGGGAACTTTTTGGGGTAATGAAAATGTTCTCAGGCACTTGATTGTGGTGATGGTTGCACAACTCTATACATCTACTTATAAGGAAATTCAAAGGACCTAGAATAGCCAAAACAATTTTAAGAAAAAAAGCAAAGTTGGAAGTCTTATATTATCTAATTTCAAACCTTGTTAAAAAGCTACAGTCATCAAGACAGGGTGGTATTGCTATAAAATATATACACTTACAATGATTTATATACCTAAACAGGTGAATTTTATGGTTTATGAATTATACCTCAATAAAGCTGTTAAAAATATGAAAATGAAAGAGGTGCAAAGTACCATGATAGAAGGAGAACTTAATTCTAAATGAAGGCACCTGAGGAAAAAATTCACGAATGTGTAGAAATTGAGGTAGACTTGTGAGGGGGGTGGGTTTAAAGGGAAAGGCAGTTCTAGTCTGTGAAAAGATTAAAGATGCAAGGCTGTGGAGCACAATGTGTTGACAGGATTAGGAGCCTAGTATCTGTAGTTGTGAGTATGTAGAGTTAAGAGCAGACTTGGAATGACAGAGTAGGTCCAACTTTATCCTATGGTCCTTGGGGAAGAACTAACCACATAATCAGCAGCCCTGACCTCCTCTGCATTTCAGACTAAAAACACCTATTTGCAAGACATCTCCACTCAGAAGTCCCCACACATGTTAAATTAAACATACTCCAATTTGTTCCTAACTCCTTCCCATATTCTCTTTCAGTTGATGACTACAACATCCACCATCCAGTTGCT
This sequence comes from Tapirus indicus, assembly GCA_031878705.1. Taxonomy (NCBI): domain Eukaryota; kingdom Metazoa; phylum Chordata; class Mammalia; order Perissodactyla; family Tapiridae; genus Tapirus; species Tapirus indicus. The sequence goes on along the minus strand of CM062926.1, from coordinate 76,704,751 downwards.
CAAGATAGAAACTTAACTATTCTTAATGTTTCTGTGTTTGCTTCTCCATGTCAAATCAATCAATAAGTTTTACTGCTTTCTTTCACTTCATGTATTTTTCTCTGATCTTTCTATTTCTTTACCTCTGTACCTGTACTGTCTTAGATCAGACACTTATCTTTTCCCTAGACCAGTGAAATGATTTTCAAGGTAGTTTCCTTGTTTCTAGTCTAGCCTGATTTAAATATATTTGCAACATAGTTTTCAGTGATTAATTTGAAATTCAGGTTTGATCATGTCATTCCCTTGCTTAAAATCCTTCACTGCTTCTCATCACCTAATGGAAATAGTTCAAGGCATTCAACCAGACCTTCCATTTTCTGACCCAAGACTATCAAAATTTATCCCCTGTTTCCTCTTCAGGCTGTCTTCCTAGCCCTTATTATTTTCTTACGCTACCTTACCTTTATGCTTATCTCAGTCTTCCCACGTCTACCAAACTGTCTTCACTCACAAGACCCAACTCAGTACCTCCAGGAAGCTCCTTTTGAACTCTCTCTTTTGCTCTCGATTAGATGGTCTTGTTACCAAGTTGGGTATTTAAAAAAAACCATTGTTTGTCCCATATTGCATTGTAATGAACAGTTTATGTGTGTCTCTCTCCCCCTAGGTTGTGAGTCCCCTGCAAATAGGGCTTGTGTCTTTCTTGCATTTGTAATCCCAGATTCTACCACTGTGTCTGACACTCAGGAGAAACATGAATGAAATGGATGGATGGGTGAAAGTAGATAATTGAATGGATTGGAGAGAAAGATTGAGGAAGTGGCATCAACTTAAAAATGGTCCAGGTGAGATTTAATGAGGCTCCATTTTTTTTATATCAATCAGACAAACAAAACATGTTTTATGAACTTTAAAAGTTGATTAATTTTTAGTGCCTTTGAACTTGACAAGAAAAGACTCAAGAGTACACAATGCAAAGTAAGTTCAATAATGCACCACAGCAAATGGTAGATGTGAATCTGAGGCATGTCACTGTACTTTGTTGTGAGCTCAGGATGTCAAATCATTTCCCTCTCAAGTGCCAAATATGATTGATTAGTGGTGGCTACCAGGAGTACTGTGTTTAGAAGGACTTTAAAACCAGACCCACGTTCTGTAGAGAAGTTTGCCACAATTGATTATTAATGTCTGTCATGGCTGCAGGAAGCCATGTAGCCATGGCTGTGACTCCATGAGGTTAGAGGATTTCCCAAACCTGTCATTGGCTCTTGTCCTATTCATCACTATATGAATGACTTGAAGACATAAATGGCATGCTTATCTAAATTGTAGATAACACAAAGCTAGGAAGAGTACAAATATGTTGGGCAGCAATTACATTGAATGAATTTATAGCTGACAGCATTGCTCTAACAAAATTAAACATAACTGGAATAAATGTAGAATCCTACACTTGGGTGAGAAAAATCTGTTGTACAATTCCTGGATGTTGGAAAAGAATAATACTTAAGAATTTGATTTAACAACAGACACAATAGGAGTAAACAGCATGATGAGGCAAGAAGCACAATGCCCTAAGAGAGGTAATAGTTCTGGTTCATTCAGTGTTGACCTCACTTCATTGGGTGTTCTTAAATTTTGGCATTCACTTTAAAAGGAACTTTGAGAGGAAACATGAAACCATATTATACTGGAAAAGTTGAATGAACTTGAGTGAAAAATGAAGCATTACCATGTGGAAGACGGATTTGACTTATCCTAGATCTGAATTCTGGAGCAACACCCGACACATAGATAGACAAGAGAAAAGGATACTGAAGTTTAATTCCAAGGATTAGAGGAGTCTGAAAATAAAATTGGCTGCCCGGAAATAGTGCATCATTGGAGGTGGGAACCCATTATACTACCCATTTCTGTCCAGAATTAATACCAAGGTCTGTGTCTAACACAGGCTGATTGAATTTTTCATGAGTACAACTATATTGTAGAGCATGATTACAATGAGTTGTTGGAAATCTAGTTCTATTCCTGGTTTTGCATCTAAAAAACAGCTGATAGAGTGATCCTTTTGGAGATGAATTAGATTACATCATTTCTCTGCTCAAAGCCCTCCAATGGCTTCCCATTTCGTTCAGAGAAAAAGTCCAAATCCTTTCAATGCCTTCAAGGCTCTACACCTTCTGGTCTTCTTTATCTCTCCAATTTTAGCTTCTACTTCTCTGGCTCCATCTCTTACTTGTCTCATATGAAATACCCACACTGACGTCTGGGCTATTGCTCAAATATCCCAGACACACTCAGATCATAGAGCTTTTGTTCTGCCTGAGCTTAGTTTAAACTCTTTAATTGTTTGATGCACTTCAAAATGCAGTTTTTACTTAAAATTTTAGATGTATGGCCTCCTTTGAAGTATTGGAAAATTTGACAGCGATGGACTCTCATTTCTAGATAGCGACATCAGCCAAAGCTGCATAGTAACTCTTTTCTTTAAAGGGGACATGAGCTGTCTAGTTCACCACAGGTCCCAACCAGGCTGAGTCACTCCTTTTTGACTGGCTTTGCCCCTATAAGCATTTGCATTTGAGATCCCAATGTTATACGTGATGTTAGTGCATTAACAGTGCTTCTTAAATTTTAGTGTGTGTAAGAATCATCCAGAGAATTTGTTAGACTCAAACTACTGGGCTGGCCCTAAATATTTTGATTAAGGAAGTCTATTTTGGGGCCCCAAAGTTTGCTTTTCTAATAAGCTTTCAGGTGATGCTGATGCTGTGGTCTGAGGATTAAACTTGAAGTGGCACTATATCACAACATTTTCATTTATAGTAGTTTTCTTCACAGAAGTATTTAGTTTTAAAATTAACAATCAGGGACTGGTTTAAAAAATATATATATATTGTTAAATCCTGATTATGATTGTACTTTCTTGTATACAAATGGAAAGAATTGAGCTGCTTACTCCCTTATACCTTCAGGCCATGAGTTCTTTGTTCTTCTCCTCCCCCAGGGTGCTTCAGCTGTCGTCTGATTTTACCCTGAGTTACCATGTTATGAATTGGTCCTCCAGAATAGACTAAACAGCCATTAGCATTTCAATAGCAATTTCTCTCCAAGTTATTTTGAAAATGCCATCTGGTACCAAATATTAATAACTTCATAGTAAGAGTAATTTCATAGTAAGTAACTTCATAGTAACTTCATAGTAAGATAATTATCATCAAATAGTACTTATGGAGCACACGAGGCCCATCTTTTAGACAAAGCTGGGACTAGCATTTAGTTTCACTGTAAACAAGAAGCAGAGCTGGGGACACAAGTGTGGTATGGAGGGAGTTGGGTGACTTGACAAAGATCACACAGCTGTTAGATACCTGATTGCTTTTCCAAGAACCCTGTCCTGCCTTCCACTGAAACCCATAAATCATTTAATTGACAAAATAATGTCTAAAAGTGGATTAGAGGTAAAACTACCTCTAATTCAGCACAAATGGAATAGTTTCTTCTATTATAGGTTTTGCATGACTCACAATGGGTCTGACCCTCAGCAGGGAAACTACTGTGGTTACTGCACTGCTCTGGGATCCTCACAGGCAGCCGTGGAGCATCTAACAGAGATGCTGGGGGAGGTGAGTGTCTTTAGAAGCCATGTACTGCAATGATGGTAGCTGTTTCTAGGAGTGACGGTGAAAGGCCTAAGGACTCCTTCATATTCTAATGGGTTGTTTAGGGTAATCTCTGAGCTCTCACCCACAAGTTTCAGGGGTCAGAAATTCCCATAGAATTCAGGAACAGTGGCTGTTGACCTGGGCAGCAATCCTAGGAACTCATTAGAGATCTGTAGTGCGACTGGATATGGCTCAAGAATTAAGGCTACTTCTTCCGAGAGGACCTGTTTCCCATCAAATGGTGGCAGAGGCATAACTCTATCAAACTCTATAGGGAAAACTCCACAAATTGATTCTCAGGGGCTGCTACTTCTTAGGAACTACTATGAGCATACAGCAGTCACTGAGTCACTGACTCTTACTCCACTGGCACTAGCTGTGAGAGAGAATTCTGACCTTTGATCCCAGAGGAACTCGAAGCATACATTGTTTACTTGAAGTCAAGGCAGGTAGCAGTCTGTGGCCTTGGCGTTCCTTCTCCAACTGTTTCTCTGGATTGGAGTCTGATCTCTTTTTCTGGAATTAGCCAGTCCAAGAGACAGTAAACAATTATTTGCTGAGCACCTACTATGTGCCAGACACTGTGCTAAGCACAGGAGCTCCATGAGTGAACAAAGGAGTCATGCCCCTGCTTTCAGGGAACATACATTCTAACGGGGGAGATGGAGAAGATAGACAATAAATACGTAAATTCACAATTAAGCTAAATTCATTTACTAATAAGTGCCACCAAACAGATAAAATAGGGTAACGTTGTGGGGAGAGACAGAAGTGGAAGGAATGCTTTACTTGGGGTAGTCAGAGAAGGCCTCTTTGAGGAGAGCAGGTGCTTCAAATAGAGGAATAGCATGTGAAAGGGCCCTGAGAGAGGAACACATTTGGACTTTGTAAGAAGCAAAAGAAGATGGAAATTGTAGGGAGATGAGGTCAGAGAAGTAGGTGGGGCCAAGATCATTTGGGACCTCATAGACAGTGTTACATGTTTCTGCTTTATTGTGTACATAATGGGAAGCCATTGGGAAAATTTAAGCAAGGGAGTAACATAATCTATTTTATACTTTAAAAAGCGCTGTGTAGGGGATGAGTTGTAGGGGACAAGAGTCGGGTTAGGAGGACCCATTAGGAACTGTTCCTGTAGTTTAGACTGGTGATGATGTTGGCTTAGAAATTAGTTTGAGAAGCAGAGTTGGAAACAAGTGGTAAGTACAATAGGACATATTGATGGATTGGGCCTGGGATGTTAGAGAAAGGGAGAAATCAAGAATGGCTTCCAGATTTTTGACCAGAGAAACTCTCCATTTATTATACTGGGGAAGGGCTGAAAAGGGCTTGAGAATGTATTTAGATGGAGGCCTGGAATAGAATCAAGAGTTCTGTCTTGGCCATATTACGTTGAGATGCCTAGTGCATGTCCAAGTGAAGATATTGCGGAGGCAGTTAATATATAAATCTGGAACTCAGGGTATAGGGCTGAAGTTGAAGGATGAATTTGAGAGTCATCAGCATATAGATGGTATTTGAAGGAATATGTCTGTTATATGGGCCACTAGATGAAAGATCCCTGATAAAACGGCCCTTTCAGCCTCAAGGCACCTAGCTAAGGTCAATACAGAAAGGACTTAGGATTCTGGAGTTGAGATGAGGGAGCAGGTATCAGGGGACTGGGTCTTATAATTCTGGGAAACTAGCAGAATCGTTTTTAGGTAGCAGGCCTTTGGACTGCTGGTGGGTGTCTAGACAGGCTCAAGTTTCGAGATTTCTTTGATAAGGCAAAGAGTGGTTGCATGCATGGGTACATAGAAATTTAAACTTTCTTGTGCATTTCTACTGAAAATGATGTAAAGTGGATACATAGAAATGTCAGACTCACCCTGAAGGGGATAAATCTCTGCTAGTATTTAACTTCTGAGCTTCCACGGATTTTGAAATAAAGATGGTGTAATAAAGATAGCATATACCTTAGGGCTTGGTGCAATGGTAAATATTAGGCAAAGGAGACAGAGAGACCTAGGTTCAAATTCCCATTCTCCCATTTACTAGCTTAGGCAGGTAATTTAGCCAGTTTCCTCATCTGTAAAATGAGATTAACTATTTATTGTTGGAAAGATTAAAGATAAAGTATACTATCTGGCACCTAGAAGTCTCTCAATAATTCCTTTAATGGTGGTCATTATTTTTAAAAATGAGATGTGGACATTAGAGCTTGAGATCAATTTACGGGAATGGCAGGTCTTACTTTAGAGAGACTGCTTAGATTAATAAATAACATTGTAAGACATGTTTTTTTTTTCTTCTTTTGTAATTTTGAGCTGATTCTGTGATATCTATCAACTCCTGCTCTGCTACAAGATTCCAAAGCAGTACTATTTGGCAGCCTGAATCGGAGACCAAAAGAAGTGAACACAACTGCTCAATAAGTAAAGAGAAGCCAGGAAACACAAATGGTGGAGTTAATCATGTGTCCTTGGCCCAGTGGCTCAACTTCTCTGATCTAGAGTTTTCTTGTCTTTAAAATGTTGATGGCTGTGTCTATGCCTTTTTCATAAAATTTCTAAAACACCTAGCACAGTAAAAATACACAAAGTTCCTCCTTCTCTCCCCGCTCCCATTCTAACAATTTGAATATACGGACAACAGCTGTTAACGATAAAATGTGAGCAAGGTCTTCAGCCTTTCACACGGGCCCCACACCATGAACTGCAGAGGTGCTTTGCTGGCATTTGTTCCTACGAAAAGACTGGTGCGGGCTCCTTCCTTTGCTCAGAGTCTGGCTTGCTCAGCTGAGCCTTTCCTGCTTTCCTCATGCAGCTCAGAACCAAATGAATAATTAAACTCTTAAGCCGAGTAACTGATTTTCAGCAAGTGAATTTCTCCTATAAACTATGAGAGATTTTAGTTGAAGTGGGTACTGCATGCAAATCTATTATTTTACGGAGCCTAGAGGTTTCTATAAACCCTATAAATATTCCTTTTTGAGTGAACAGTATATTCCAGTAGGTAGAGGGTTACCTTAATAGCCTGAGTAGTGTGACTTCCAGATTGGTCTCAGGGGCCCACTCAGCCTCAAAGCCTCTAAACTCCGGAGGGGTTCCTTGGGCAATATCTATACCTGTCGATACACAATGAACATTGACTGCTAGCTAGGCTGTTACATAAAGGTAAAAGGGAATGACAGTTGCTACATGGCCTGATTTTTTTGAAGACTGATAGAAGGAACCCTGCTTGCAAGTATCATTTCAACTGCATTGTGTGAAACTTCCCTATTAAAATTCATTCCTTTTGTTTTTAAATCATTGCTTTTTAGAAATCCCTTGTTAAAATTTAGATTTTCACCAGTATCCAGCACATTAATTTGCCTTCAGTCATTATCATCTTAGAGGATACGTATATAGGAGGGAAGAGGGTGAAAAATAAATACATTTTCCTAGGCATAGGATCTAGACTGTGGGTGCTGGGAAAAGCTTAATTGTCATGTAATGTGAGAGCAAGCATACAGGATGCTGAGATTGTGCCCAATACTGGGTTTCCTACTTTATGGTTTGGTCTTTGGACAGGTTTGGTGCGGAATAGTAACAGCCTCCTGACTGAGCCAGTGTGTAGATAAAAGAATGGAGTGGCTTAGTTTGTGTCAGAGGACCTCAAACCCTGTGAGCAAAACAGGCAAATTCTCCAATAAAGTTGACATGTAATCACTGTCCTTCTGTCTGCCTGTAGTTGAGAGGTAGACAGTGATAGTTTATGGTCTTCAAAAGGGCCATATAGAAGACTCGTGGGTAAGGGTAGCTATTTCATTTGAGGGGCACATGACCTGAGGAAAGGAAAATATTAAGTAGTTATTCTGGGTTCATTTTGATGAATATGAATAGGAAAAGTCAAATGAAAGGTTTTATAAAAATGCGGTGGCGCAGTGGTTTAGTCCACGCTTGGCAGCCCAGGGTTCGCAGGTTTGGATCCCGGGCACCCGCCGACGCACTGCTCGTCAGCCACGCTGTGGCGGCGTCCCATGTAAAGTAGAGGAAGATGGGCACAGACATTAGCCCAGGGCCAGTCTTCCTCAGCAAAAAGAGGAGGATTGGGGACGGATGTTAGCTCAGGGCTGGTCTTCCTCACACACACAGACAAAAAATGTGTGTATGTACGTGTATGAAATTATTTTAGATGTCAGATAACACTACTGGAAAAAATAATCTAAGCCAAAATGGTGATTTATAATATGGAACAGGAAGACTAAGACTTCATTTCCATCCTCAGTTTTTACCATGTCCTAGTTTATCTTTCAAGACAAAAATAGTCTTTTACAAATGTCTCATGATAAAATACCCTTAAATGTGGTCTGCTTGCTCTTGGAAAAGTTCTTTAAAAATTAGACCCTATTTTGCAGAGTTTTCTGGATGCTTCCTCATTCTATAGTCTCATCTTCTATCATTCCCAAAGGACATACTCACTGGCCTGATTTCAACACATTTATTCCAGATCTCACGAATTTTTCATGATTTCTCCATGTCTAAGAGGTATTTCCCCTTAATCTTAACATATCACACTCTGCTCATCATTCAGGACAAAACCTATTTTCTACTTCCTCTGTAAATTCTTCCCTATTGCTCTAAAACTATATTTGAAATTTTAGGCAGGGGTTGGAAAACTTTCTTAAAGGACCAGAGAGTAAATATTTTAGATTTGTGGGCCACACAGACTCCATTGCAACTACTCAGCTCTGCTGTTATAGCACAAAGGCAGCCATAGATAATACATTAAAGAATGATCATGGCTTGGTTTCAATAAAACTTTATTCATGAACACTGACATTTAAGGTGGGAGCACCGCTGGCTTCATGAGCATGTGACCTGCGCAGTTGCTCAGACGCCTGCACTTAGAAGGGCCTTATGCTTATGTTAATACTCTACTGACTTACTATAAAGCTACAGGAATTAAGACAATGTGGTTTTAGTGCAGAGTTAGATAAATAGTTGGATTTCACAATTCTAAGACCACAATAGAATTCAGAAATGACTCATGCTTATATGGACCCTTGATTTATGATAAAGGCGAGACTGCAGAACAGTGGACAAATACTATAAGATGGAGCCGGAACAATTGGGTATCTATGTGGAAAAAAATAAAATTGTATCTCTAACTCATACTCAGAAATGAGCGTAGGTAATAGACCTAAATGTAAAAGGTAAAACAAAAGAGCTTTTAGGAGACCTGTAGGTTCTTCTTCACCCCGGGGTGGGTAAAGGTTTCTCATGTAAGACACAACAAACAGTAACCATAAAGATTTATAAATCTAACCACAATAAAATTTAAAACTTTTCTTCAAAAACCAGAAAGAAAGAGAGAGAAGGAGGGAGGGAGGAAGAGAAAAATAATTAAAAACAAAACAAAACCCAAAATCAATTCAAAACAAGAGTTGATGCGTATATGGAACAACAAAAACTCTCATATACTGCTGATGGGGATGTCAATTGGTACAGCCACTTTAGGAAAAGTTGATGTTATCAGTGGACTTGATGATGTTCATTTCTGTGACCCAACTGTTCTGCTTCTGGTATCTTCCCTAAAGTACTGAATGCTTATGTGCAGCAGGATACATGAAGAATATTCTTTCAGCAGTATTTATAAAAGAGCAAAATTTGAAATAACATAAATGTTCATTGATGGAAGAATAGATAAATTGTGACATAGTAATATGATGAAATACCATTTATCAAGGAAAAGTGAATAAACTATAGCTGCCTGCAACACCAAGAGTGACACTGAGAACAATGCCGAGCAAGAGGAGCCAAACACGAAAGAATACATATTGATTGATTCCAATTACACAAAGTTCAAAAATTGCCAAAATTTGGAGGTCTTTCAAAATGAGTTAGGAGCTCAGCTTCACTGCAGCCTCCATCTTTCCCTCCCCTAAAGTTTTGAAACTTTTACTGCAGGCAAGGAATTATTCTGTCTTGTGGTGACTCTATGGGTTGGCTGCTGCACTCCACACCTGCATATACTTCTGTCACACTTAGGTCTGCTACTTTTCTGTCTTCATCCTACTGAGCTCTGATTATTCCATCTCCCTCATAGTAAGATAATACACACCACACTCCTTACCAGGAGCAAATTGCTACATATATTATTTAGCAACAGCTGATGTCTCTATATTCTCTATTCAGTCATCAAATATTTGTTGAACACCAAATACCATGTTGCTGGGAATACATTGGTGAACCAAAAAGGGAAAAAAACCTCAATAATCTTTATTCTTATTGATCTTACATTCTACTGATGGAGAAATAAACAAGTGGTAAGTTAACGAATGTTATGAAGAAAATTATGGCAGGATAGAAGAGATAATGAGTTCTCTGGTACGGGTGACTTTGCAATTTAAATGTAATAATCCTCACTAAGATAGTGACCTTTGGGCGAAGACTTGAAGGAGATGATCTGAGTGGATATTCGGGGACGGAGGACTCTGGGCAGAGAGACGGTATCGCAAAGTCCCGAGTTGGGTGCATAGTTTGTATATATGAGAAGCAACGAGGAGATCACATATCTGGAATGTAAGAGGAAAGTGAAAGGTAGTAGATGAAATCAGAGAGGTAATGACAGAGGGAGAAGTGAGGAAATGGATACTGTGTAGGCAATTCGGGGCCATTTCTTTTCTAGGGGTAAATAATTATAGCCCATTGATTACATCCAAATATTTTCTAAACTCCTCCCAGTGGGAAGTCTAACCTGTGCGGATTGTTCCAGTTATCTGTTCCAGCATAACAAACCATTCCAAAACTTAGTGGCTTAAAAGAACAGCAATCATTTATTTTGCCCATGAATTTGAAAATTTGGCAGGGCTCAGCAGGGATAGCTGAGACAGCTCAAATGAGGATAGAGATCTGTTTCTAAGCTGGTTCGTTTACGTGGCTAGCCAGTTGATTCTGGCTGTTGGTTCCTCTGCATGAGTCACCTTGGGCTGGGTTTCAAGAGCAAGTATCCCAAGAGAATCAGGAAGTGGAAGCTGCCAGTTTCTTAAGGACTGTGCCTGAAAACAGTGTCACGCTGTGCACTATGAGTCAAACAGTTACAGAGCACAGGGGAATGCAGACTGCATTTATCAATAGGTGGCATGTCAAAGAATTTGGGGGCCACGTTTCAAAACTTCCACATGGGCAGATGCAGATATAACAACTAGGAGTTGGAGTCATGAATGCGATGGTCTAGATGATGCAATGTGTAATAAAGAGATATCTCAGGCGTCACTGGAAGGCCCATGATCTGTAATTTGTCTTGATCTGCAAAGAAGAGGATGGAGGCATGCATGGTTTCCTTGGTGCAGGATTCACTCATTTGTCCAATGAAATCCATATGATTTTTCTGTGAATCTGAGAAGGTCCAGACCATTTGGATGCATCCAAAAAAATTTTTCAGGTTTTAGGTTTTAGGTTGAATTGACTGAGCACAACCCAATTTCAGGGAAGGCAAATACAAAACCCCTCATCTTAAAAGGGATATTCCTTTATATATATGCCTAGTATTTACAGCTGCAAAATTGTGCCATAACAATAAGGCTGATTGCACACTCAAAATGACCAGGGGCTGCAATATAAGTAAATACATAAATAAGCTTCTGTTTAAAAAAGCCTTTAAATGCTTCCAGTCTATGAAATTGCTCGAATTTGTTATTCTACACATGGAGAAAAATGCAGACAATGAAGCTTTGATAGTCACATTTCTGTTATTGGAGTGGCTTATAAAAATTGTAGACTGTCTTCAGGAATAGAACTGATTGTGAGTGATTCAGAAGTCTGTTTGATCTTTCGTTCATATCACCGGGAGAGAGGAAAGAAAAGGGAAGGAATTACCTTTTCCTTAGCGCCAGGCACTGGACTGAGTGCTTTCGATCTGTGATCTCATTTATCCCTCAGCCATCTGTGCCGGGTATTATCAACCCTATTTTTACAGCTGAAGAAATTGAGGCTCAGAAAGTAACTTGCCCAAAGTGACACAAAGTAGTTTTCACAGGTAAGATTTGAACTCATGGCTGTTTGACTACAAAGTCCTTGCTCTTTCCAATATATTCAACTGCCTATGGAATTAGAAGACTGTCCGCAGCAAGGACTTGAAAACTCAGTGGTGTTCAGTTTGATATTAAAGGAAGAATTGTGAAGCGTTCAAAATGTTACCCGTTGAAGCTAATGTATAATTTTACATTGTATGCCTTTTAATGCCTTATAATCATTAAGGATCATAAACACTTCATACTTCTAAAAAAAAGTATATTAGAGTGAGTTGACATGTTAACGTTTTCACATTATCTTGGAATGAAGCACAAAATCATACTTTGAGTGGGCATGCTTTAGCAGCAATGGGCTTGATCGTCAGGTATGTTGGAATTCCTATTGCAAAAACAGGCCAGTCGGGAAGGAAAGGAAGCCAGGAGAGGAGGCGGCAAAGATCATGAGCTGGGTGAAGTAATCCAATTTTAGTGTTGGCCTTCAAGAGAAGAAGCCAACAACCCGCTGTTGCTTCCAAAGGAACCTGGTGAACTTGAGATGATGCAGGCTGGTGACATCCATCGTCCATCTGGAAAAAACTTGAGGCAATGGCCATGTTCATCCAAATTAGGAGCAGCGTTATGTTTTGACGTTGTCAGTCACTGGGCGAGGGAACCAAGCCATTGGATAGAGTCAAGGGACAGAGTTCAGTCTTTGCTACTCTGACAAGAGATAGGAGGGAAACCAAAGACTCAAATACATAAAGTGAAGTTGAGGGCCAAACTCTAATTCTGGATGAAAACTGGAATGTTGAACTGGAAATTTAAGGCAGAGGCCTAGGCATACAGACTGGGGAACGTGGCAGCCCCAGGAAAAGACTGCATGCAATATGATAGATACACGAGTGCCTAGTGCTCAATGCAGGCTCATTAGCTTCTACAAAATTAATTCCAGAATGCAGTAGCTGATGTGTCTGAGCTCACAGGGTACTCCGCCTCCCTTGCTTGGGACTAATTTAAGAGTTTAAGACATAAGATCCTGTAATGCAAACAAGGCTGGAAAAGGTAGCAACTGAATGAGCAGAGCAGTAAATATTAACTTTCATTCAATTGTTCCTTCATTTCTTCATTCATTAAGCAATATTTATTTCAGGCCTTTATGTGTACAACAGGTACAGTAAATTTCACTATTATGTAAGATTTTAAAATTTAGGCTAGTTAATACTACAAATATTGCTTATGTAAACCATGCATGATTACTTTATTTGATCTAACACTTATTTCTGATCAATAGACAAGCATACAATCAGTAAGGGCCTATTATGCAATAATCCTTTTACCTGATCAGGAAATCCTATCCTGTCTGATAGCTTTCTCCATCAATAATTCCTTCTCTCTCCTATATTTTCAGTCTTTCCCTTAAAATTCTCTTTTTTTCCTCAGCATGGAAAGATGTTCAAGTCTCTATGAAACAAAAGAATCCTCCTTTGATCCTTAGCAAACATTAAAATAACGCCCAGTATGTTCTGGACACAGTTCTAAGTGTCTTGTATAAGGTAACTCATAACAACCTTATGAAGTAGATAACACTATCCCTATATTTTACAGATAAGGACACTGAGGCACAGAAAGGTCAAATGAGTTGTTCAAGATCACACAGGTAGTGAGAGGTTGAGCAGGGATTTAAAGCCAAGCAATCTGGCTCCAGAGTCTATGCTTTTTCCACCCCATCAGGCTCCTCTCCTGGAGCTCTAACTTTCACCCTACTTTTCTCCTCTTCTCAGTCACTTTTCAAGAAGGAGTTGTCTGCCCCACCAGATTCCACTTCCTGTCTGTATTCCATTCCATTTATGCACCTCTCCAGGTTTGTTTGGCCCCTGCTGCCTCCTGGGTCCTTGGCTGCTTGCTCAGTTCTCAGTGGAGAACTTCCACATCCACAGCTGTCTCCTCGCCTACTGTCTATTGTGGACTCCCCAGGACGAGGGCTGGGCCCTGGCATGGCCTGGATTACACTTTCCCAGGAAAGAGTCGCAGCTGTCTCAGTGCCAAGGTCTGAGCTGACTGGATCCACAGAGGCTCTGGGTCCTTTCTCTACTTAGGACTCAGATGCAGAGCTGTGTGTCAGTGACCGCCCTGAAGGGCGCTGTGTGGCATGATTTGGGAGGAAGGGGGAGTTAACGCCCCTTAAGGTAATCTTTGAGAAAGAGAGATGGGTGATGGAGGGTGAGGCAGGAGGGGACCCAGCAGATAAATTCCTCTTTCTTGTTCCCTCTGTTGGGTTTTTCCACACTGTGCGTGGTCGCATATGGGCCTATCTAGACACCAAGCTGCTAGGATTTTCTCAAAAGTCTATAGACTGCTAATGCACCCACTTGTACTTGCTTTCCCTCTTGACTGCCTCATGTTCTTTGTCCCTCACTGTTGCTGCCTGATTGCACCTCATTAGCTCCAGGCTCTGCTTTCAACGAATCACCAAGACACTAGGTTTCTTCCATTGCAGTAGGTTTACATCCTCCCTTCTCCACCCAAACTGTTTTCACTGAGATTACCAGGGATATCCTCATTGCTAAATTGAATGAGCACTTTTTAACCCTTATTTTGTTTGAACTTTCCACTGCATTTAACCCTTTTGACCATTTCTTCCTGGTACTTCATGATAATTTTTTCCCCTGGTTCTCCTCTCACCTAGTCAGTGCTGCCTTTTGTATCATTCATGTGCTCTGTTTCCTTAACTACAGTTTAAATGTTGGAGTTATGCAAGATTCTTCTTTGGCTCTTTTTTTTTTTTTTCATTTTTCATTAGTAATTTCATCTATTCTCGTGGTTTCAACGACCTGTAGCCTAATAGAGTCCAAATCCATTTGTTTAGCACAGACCTTCCTCCTGATCTTCAGACCCCGGATTTCTATCCACATCTGAATATCTATAAACTTATGCCACTTGTCGTGTGCAAATCTAAAATTATATCCTTAAGTCCATATCTTTGTTGAATATCTGTTATTTATATTTCAAGATCCTCCTTCCACCTTAAGCACCCTGCTTTGTGCTCTGGAGGGAAAACCTGTATGGTCTACCACAATTGCTTCTTTGCTCTCCAGCTTCTGGTTGAGTCCAGCCATTTGACAAGCACAGTGGGGCATGAGAAGGAGGAAGACTGAAATCTGTCTATTTATTGCTTCAGCACCCTCCCTGAGGGGTCACCATGAGCTGGCTGCATCCTTTGACATAAGGTGGCAGCTCTTGTCAGGTAGCCCTCTTTGCACAGCTATTTTGAATCTTTTAATCAAAATACTGGATTTTATTGTAATTCTCACCTCTGTCTCTCTCATGAAACTCCTTGAAGGCAGGGACCTAGTCTTATTCATTTCCCTATCACTAATAACTATCCTCATTCTTTACAGATAATAGTATATTCTCAATAAGTGTTTATGGAGTAAATATGTGCTCAAATCTATGCCAAATGAAAAGGGGAGACAGAATAATATTTTGCCCTACCCTCAAAGAACTGGCAGTTCATTTGGGCAGCTAAGACTAGCATGTAGGAACAATTAATTATTAGGAACTAGTAAAATGTCAACTTCTTCAACACTTCAAGAGACTACTTCTCAGGACGTAGAGCTTTCTATGCTATGAGGAGTCAACAGGATTTTATAAGCTAAGAAAAAGAGTACTGGGTATTGGAGACTTAACCTCCAAATCAGCTTGCAAATAAGTTATACACAACCAAAACTCAAGACGAAAGTTTCCAAAATAGAAACAGCAATAGCAACAAAAACCAAAAACACAACACAACAAAACATTATCAGCCTTTTCTCTTTCCAGTGCCTGCATTGTTACTTAAAAATAAGTGAAATTGACATTCTTTGGTATTCATTTTAAGCAAGGAGATGACTATTTCCAAGGTTGACTTAAATGTCACTCAGAGTTCTCTCTGCAGGTATTGAACTAGCCTGACCTACGGCTTTGGTTTTAAAAGATTATGGAAATTGGAGATGGGAGGTTTTGTGTGTGTATGTGTATGTGTGTGTGTGTATAGGAGTGGACAGAGGGAAGCTGCAGACTCTATTCCAGAACTATCAAGATTAGAAGAAATCCCACCAAGGCAGACAGTTTTTGTGTTTTAGTGTGTTGCAAACCATCTTGCCATTTAAAAGCCAATTAACATTAAACCTGTGGTATAGCTTCAGCATATATTGTTTTCTGCAAAGTACCAAACAATTGTTCCTGTAGATACAGCTGGAGAACGCTGGTTTTAGGAAACAATAACTCCTCCTCAAAGCCGTCATTGACACACTCATTAGGATAAGAGAGTATGTCGCACACACATATTATCTTTCTATTTTAATTTTACAATTCTGTGACTCTAAACTCACCAGGGTTTCATACTTAGACCTGCTGTTTGTGATATCTTATCACTGAGGTGAAACATGTAAACATGTTGAAAATAAATGAAGTGATACTCATTTTATTAATTTATTAGTTAATCCTATGGTGCACATAGAATACTGTGTGAACAAACGTCAGTGAAGGGTAGTAGAAGACTTTTTCTTCATACTGCATTTATGTTAATGTCTCTGAACTGTTAGCCGTGTTCTTGTCTGCTTTAAACTTTTTCTAACTTTTCCAGTCGTGGACTCCTCAAACCTGCATCTGGTTCACTGGAATGCTTTCTACGTGCCTATGTGCACACCTTCTGACCATCTTACCTCCGCTCATACACATCACCTTTAGACTGGATGATCTGCAAACATAATTTCCAGAAGACTCAGTCCCTCATTAAGACCTTATGTCATAATGACTGCTTGACAGAGTCCATTTGTGCAAATGCTGGCCTTGTGGACTTTATGATCACCAGGATTAAGCAGGGGAACTGAGATGGGGGTGATTATTTGTGCTTGGGGCATAGTAAATCAGTATAGAGGTGTGAACATGATTTTAAGGTGATTTTAAACTTGAGTAATTTAAAGAGTAGAGTCAATGTATAATTAGGTGGTTCAGACAGAAAGCTAATCTAATTTATAAGAAACAAAACTTTTTTTGGACTTAGAAGGAAATATGTATCGCAGAGCATTTTATGACAGGAATTGCCCATTCATCGATTGAACAAACATGGTGAATGTAACTGGTATGCCAGACATAAGCCTAGGTGCTAGGGAGGATTAATGAAAAATTTCAATGATGATTTTGGGAATTTAGTGTGGCGAAGACCAAATCAGTGCTGGAAATGCCCAGAATCTGCAGACTTATAGCACTTGGGCATTTGGGAAGAGTCATAAATAAGAATATGTGTTCCTGGTTGATGGGAGGAGTCTATGATTTGTGGTCAGAGTTGGGCATCTTAAGGCACATGGTGAGGGGCAGCCAGTTGAGGCAGTGATTTTTCGAGATAGGGAAGAAAGGAGGAGCAGGTACACTGGAAACAACTCAAGTGGCTTGAGTTCAAGTAGGAATGATTGTGAATTCCACCAGAGGGCTCAGTGTAAAACCTTTCTGGATCCATCAAGTTTATGAGACAGTCTTGAGTTGGTGGAAGATAGATTAAAGCCAGAAATCTAACTTGTTTCATTGCAAGTGAAAATATGGAGATCTCTTCTTATTCATTTGAGGAGCAAACCATTTGAAAAAACAATTGTTTTTCTATGCCTATGACTTAGATTTCTGAATTTATTTATTTTTGTTTCTATCTTTTTCTATAGTTGTACTTGCTAGTGCTTTGCCTCAAACTAATCATGATTAATGACAATTTGGTCAAATATGATGATACACATTGCTAAATTTTGTCACAGAGGATGGCCCTGACAGTGACTGAGAACAGCATGCTGGTAGGATTGATCACAATGGAACTTGAGACCTGGAGTTACTACAGAAATTTTCTTTTGTAACTGCAGATCCTTCCTGCAGATGTACTCACTGTTTGTTCTTCTTTTACTCATGTTGACTTGCAAATTTGTCTAAGAAAGATTCACAGTGCGAAGGCCTGGGTATCCAGGAGGTCTTCCTGGATGTTATTCCTAGGTGACTCCTTAGACATTCCTTCTACCTCTTCAACTTCAGCTTGAAGCTACCTCTTCAACTGACTATACAGCAGTTGTTTAGATGTCTGGTACATCTATTTGCTACCCATCTTGATAGAATTGTGTTGTGACAAGCGGTACTTCCATCCTGGTAGACTGGCTACATTCCAGCATTATACTGTTGGTGATTTGGTCTTGCCATTCAGTGTGAAGAATGTGACACCTCTCCAAACACATTGCAGATTCAGTAGCACCCAGGATTGGATAACAAAATGCCACTGTAGAGCATCATTTTGGCATGTGTATGGAGTGTGTGTGAAAGAGACAGAGAAAGAAGCGGAGAACTATAGAGAGCGGAGTCCATAATATCTTTTATAAGACAGAATAGAAATAATTTTAAAAATATGCTCAAAATATGTTTGATGACTAATGACACATTTTCTCATAAAACTACAGATCCATATTTCACTTTCAGGAATAGGCACACTATTTTCTTTCAGCTATAGACAAAGGCTCGTTCAGGTAAGACAGTATTTTATCTTACAATCACACAACGTCAAGCCGGAGTCATTGGTTTACAGGAACTGAACCTTCTGCCACTTCAACAACCCCTAAGTGCTGACTGTTAACTCGTTTTTCTTTTCCTTTGATGTGATTGTGACAAGAAACAAATTCATGGAAGCAGAATTATCTGTGATGGTGGGCCATTGGATAGCTGACCTTGGAAAAATTAATACCATAAGTGAGTGGTAGCAGTCACTACAATCAGATCTGCTCCAGAGCTGCAATTAGGGACATAGACTTTTGTCTGTTACTAATTCGTAGTATTCCATATACAGAGGTTGTTTTAAAGATTATTTGTTAGATTTGTTGTTGTCAATGTTTGTTTATACTGAAATACATGGTTTCAATTTTTTTAAGAATAATTTTTAATTTAGGCAACCAAGAAATGTGTGTATGTACACATTTGTGTGCATATATGCATGTGTTTGTGTGTGTGTCTTTAATATGTAACATGATTTCAATAAGGCTTAAAGTGGGCGTGATCCTTTCTAGGAGCAAGTACTTGGCTACTTCAATATTTATTTCTACTTGGTCTTGGAATGCTTGGTGTAATTTTTCCAAGACAGTAGGTTTACCTTTCTAATGCTGTTCTTATGAAAGAAAGTGAGTTTATACTTTCTAACCCTTTGCTCTCTCTACTTCGTGTTTTTGCCTAAACTCCCTTTGGCCCTGTTCTCTATCTCCCCACTCCCACCATGTATAAATATGCTGCTTACCTCTTTCTTCAGCCTCTATATACTTCTCCTTGCTCTACTTATGATTTAAATGCCATGCTTTCCTTTCCCAATTGACTTCATGTTTCTTTTCCTTCAAATAATAGTGGGGCTCTACCATCCTGAACCACATGAATGAGCCTATGAATTAAGTCAAAAGTGGGTCAATTCAATCAGATATCCATTTGGTGTGATTATTGTTTCCACCTAATTGATGGGTTGATTAAATTTACTAATTGATTGATAATTTGGCCATAGATCATATATCTTATATCATGTATACGCATATATACTTTAATATCCTAAATATATTTGCATTTGTTGGTTCATTCATTCATACATTCAGCCTGTCATTCAATCCACACTCACTAATATAGGAAGAACACAAAGCTACGTATGACATGATCTTGCCATGGAAGAACTTAAATTGTAATGGCATGTTGGTGTGACTGATAAGCTCTTATTAGCTAATAATAGTAGTAATAATAGCCAATATTTCTTGACCATTATTTATGTGCCTGCCATTGTACTAAGTGTTTTATATGCATTATCTCATTTGATATTTATGGCAAGCTCATAAGACATGAATTACTTGGCTTTATTTTAATATCGGAGATCTGAGGTCCAGAAAAATTGAGTAATCCATGTTAAGTCACATAGCTAATGAGGAGTAGAGCCAGGAGGTGAATTTAGGCAGGGAAATTCTGGAAGCTCTCCCTTAGTCACTATATCCACATACCTTAGGAGGACAGGCCAGGGTGGCAGGTGTGTAATTCTCTGCCACAGCACCTGGACATTTATAACTTTCACATGCGTGCTGATTCTGAAAAAGGAGAAACAGATCCATAGGGTACTGAGTACCAGGGATAAATAGGGAAACTTGAGATTAGATATTTTCCAGGGGCCGGCCTGGTGGCGCAGTGGTTTAGTTCGTGCTTGGCAGCCCAGGGTTCGCGGGTTCGGATCCTGAGTGCTCACCGACGCACTGCTTGTCAGCCATGCTGTGGTGGCGTCCCATATAAAGTAGAGGAAGATGGGCACGGATGTTAGCCCAGGGCCAGGCTTCCTCAGCAAAAAGAGGAGGATTGGCAATGGATGTTAGCTCAGGGCTGGTCCTCCTCACAAAAAATAATACATAAATAAGTATTTTCTAAATGACATTTCTAATATACAAATAATAATACATTCTTTTTCCTTCTAATTTTACATACTTCTACTTTTAATTTTTACTTTAATATTTTAGAGCTTTAAAATTTGTTTTCACTATGAAAATCAAATACTTAATCCTGGTGTATACAGAGACCAGGAAGGAATAAAAATTTAATTTCTAGGAATATGACATGGTTTATAGAAATATTTCATAGCTATATCTGTAATGCTAGAGATTACATTCCCACAGTTTTTGTTTTCCATTAGGAATTTTATCTTTGATTTCCTATAATGGTATTGTCACTTTCAAATGGCATCTGATATTTTTGCTTACTAACAATATGTATGTGAATATGTAAATATATACATATAAGGTAAAGTATTATTAAAGGATAATAAGCCATATTTTAGATTTGCTCTTATCGTGATGGTCTTAAGTGAGGTTTTGCTTTTTTTTTCAGTTAAAGAAAACACAAAGTTTGAGTCCAGGTTGTTCATAGAGATCTGAAGGAGAAATTTTGCCCTTGGGGACTGCCTGGTTTTCTTTAAGAGAGTGCACATATATACTGTAAGTTGCTGTGATACTTAGAATGCACATTGCTTGCAAGGTTGAGAGGTTTCTGATCTTTGGGTACACAGGTAAGATAGGGCATCTGTGAATTTGACCTCTTAAATTAGGGAAGTTCCAAAATGATCTTATAGTTGTATATTTTTGCAGCTTTATCACAGAGAAAAAAAACTAGGTTTGGTTAATGTTTTGCTTTTTAAGTTTTCTCATCTATGGCATTTTTCCTTCATCCTTTGGAGACTCCTGGTTAGATTATTAAATGAATTTTAATATCATTATTTATAATACAGAAAATCGTTCCAACTATGTTATAAGATATTTGGAAAAAATCTACCTAGGTTTCTGTTAAGACTTGAATCAAACTCACACTCTGCAATCAGTCAATAAATATTTTAGTGAATATATATTTTTTCTTCAGCAAGTCAAAGAATGGAAAAGAGTTTAAAAAATAGTACCCAAATTCTCAGAGAGCTGGGCCATCCATGTAGCTGTGGAGATTAGGAGCATAAATCTAGAATGATTAGCAATCCATTCTGTCTCTGAAATCTTTGGGCTAGTAACCCAATCTCCTAATGCCTCAGTTTTCTCACCTATGTCATAGGGATGATAATTTTACCTGACTGAGATGCCATGAAGAATAAATGAGATAGTGTGTAGAAACACTTCGTCTGGGTTGAATGGATGCATAGTTCCTCCTCTTTTACTAGATAAGGCAGAATACTATCTCCTGTGTTATCCTCTTAGTAGCCTTGACGCTTAATACAGTGTCTGACAAATGCCAGGCGCTAAATATGTGTTTAGTGAATAAACGCATGTTCCTAGATGGTGTAGTGCAGGCTATAATTGCTTTACGAATTCAGAAAAATGAAAGATAAATAAGCCTGAAGCGTCCAGGGAAAGATTTGTGGTTTAATTTAGATTTAAGTTGGCACTTGAAGGAAATACACTATTTTGATAGGAGAAGAGGAAAAGGAAAGGAATTCCAGAAGGAAAGTGTATCATAAACAAAGATACAGAAATGAGAGGGAAATTGGAGTACAGAGCATTCTAAGAAGTCATAACTTGCATGCATACACAACAAAACATTTACTGATAAAATAGCAAATTTTAGAACTAGCCACAATTTTTAAAATTATATGCGCCAAGAGGAATTTCTAAAGATTAAAGCTTCAAGTTTCCTGATGGCTTATAACTACAGATAAGAAACTTACAACATTTCAGCATAGCATTTCTGTCTTTAAAAGAGAAATGAGAAAAGTTATCCAAGCCAGCATTCTTTATTTTTCTATTTGAATTTTTTTTTTTTTTTTTTTTTGGTGAGGAAGACTAGCCCTGAGCTAACATCCGTTGCTAATCCTCCTCTTTTTTTCTGAGGAAGACTGGCCCTGGGCTAACATCCATGCCCATCTTCCTCTGCTTTATAAGGGATGCTGCCACAGCATGGCTGACAAGCAGTGCATCTGTCCGCACAGGTTATCTGAACCTGAGAAACCCTGGGCTGCCGAAGTGGAGTGTGTGAACTTAACCACTAAGCCACCAGGCCAGCCCCTCTATTTGAAATATTATTTGCTATGTATAATGATTATTGTTCAGAAAGAAAATTGATTGGAAAACCTTTTGCATTTTCCTCCTTTTACATCAGAATGACTTCTTGCATGATTTTAGTTCTAAGTTAAATTTCTATGCCAGCTGCCCAAGTTCATAATGGATGCAGTTAGCCTTTTAGATTTGTGGAGTGAAATAGATGACTACAGCCACTATTTTACCATATAGATTCCATTTTTCCTTCTACCTGTGAATCTACAATTATATACTTAAAATCTAATTTAAATAGTGACTGTCAGCACAGTGATTTTTGGGCAGGCAAAAACGTGTGGCCATTTAAAATATGTTGAGGATGCATGAATTGCCTAATGGTCAAAGTAAAATCAATAATGAGCTCGAAACAGAACCAAACAGTGCTCTTCTTAGACCGAGTCAGAAGGCTTTTGATTTTTAGCATTAGGTGACTTTATGGTCACTTGCTTTCTGAACCTGCTCTGTGTGAGTCTGACACAAACATTTTGCATGTCAAAAGTTGACTGACACTTTCTCTATATACATTTTAGTGTCAAGGCTAAACCCATCAATGATCAGAAAGTCTTTCTCAAATGATAGTGTATTTGTTTACTGGTGTCTGCTGTCTGCTTAGAGAGCATTAGATCATCAAAAAGATATTAAAAACCTAACTTTAGTTGGGAATAAAATAAAACATAACTGTGATTTATTGTTTTATAAGGCTCAACCAATGTTATGTTTATACTGACAGTTGAATAAATTAATAGATTGAGAACTAAAATGTCAAACTTGGCATGATCTGTTAACATGATGGTTGTCAATGGACATTCATTAGTCTTATCTGCATGTAAAATTTTATAAAAAGTGTGAAATCGTTGTTACCAGAAATCTAACGTTTCTTGCATACATTTCCTTTTAGTTCTTAGTAGAATCCATTGTGAGATATTCGGGAAAGCTTTTTTTGAGAAATACAAAAACTCAGATGTAGAAAGATCACATCATTCTTCTCCATCATTATAATAACATATCCTTTATGCATATCATAGTTTTCAAAGCATTTTTACTACATTGTCTCATGGAAGAGAAGACAGATCACTGGACGAGAATGAGAACAATGACCTAATCCCAGTTCTGTTATGAAGTTGATTGACCTTGAATAAGTCTCTTACGTTCTCGTGACCTTTATTTTCTCATTTATGAAATGCAAGTTTGACTAGATCATACTCCATGTTTTTCTTGTTGCAAAATACTTTACTTTTAAAGATCACTCTTACTGTAACCCTGTGCAACAGGCAAGACAGATATCTTCTCCTACTTTGAAAAGAAGAAACCCAAGGTTTAAAGAGGTTGTCACGTAGTTGGAAGATGCTGGGGCCAGGCCTAGAACACTAGAAATCTGAGTGTTTTACTATTATAGAGGCTTTCTCTTAAGATCTGTATAGTTAAATCTGATTTGATTTATCTGCTAAATTATTCCCCTGAATACTTTAATATTTACGCCTTAAATGTCATCAATAGTTTTCAACAAAATCATTGAAACGCTAGATGTTTACCCACATGATTTGTTATATATGGAGAAGATTCTGGACTTGGTCTTAGAAAACCAGTCATGCTAAGGCAGTATGATGAAGCAATGAGAGCTAAACTTGAAAACTTACCCTTTGCCCCTGAAGCAATGTTAATCTCTTTTCCTTTACCTCGCCAAACAAGATGAGAGTAAACACATATATTAGTGTCGATAAGCTTTAACTGGGCTAAATGCATCTGGGAGTGATGACATTTTCTGCTTCCCAGCGTACAGATGCCTAACACCTAATACCTCTGAAGGTGGAGGGAGATCTAGATTTTTGTTTATCCTCCTGAGGTTTGTTATTTTGAGCCTGTCTTTAATTTTTAAAAATGTTCTATTTATAACCATCTAACTTCTCGCGATCCCTTTTACCAGTAATTGACATTATTATGTAGGCTTTGTGAAGGCAGGGGTTTTTGCCTCTTTGGTTCACTGATGTGTTCCTGGTGCCTGAACAGTGTCTGGCACACAGTAGGTACTCAAGAAATATTTGTTAAATAAATACATGAAAAATTATCTCCAAATCAATTCTTGTTTCAAAAAGCAAGAGAAAACCTCCTAGTGTCTTCTACAACCTAGAGTACTGCATTAACCTTGGTGAAGAGAAGCAATTTAAATCTGAGAGACTTTTTTTCTTTGTTTTTACTGAGAGAGCTTTTTCCTCCCTGAAAAATGGATGCCAATACTCGAAGCTGGACTTTTTGTTGTTGTTGCAACATGTCACTTGGAAATTAGAGTATTTAAAAAAGAAACAGCATTTGCTTTAGGTGACCATAATGTTATTCCCCAGAAAGTTTGTGTCTCTTCATTATTTGTATACCTTTCCCATTGTTACATTGTTTGCAGATAAGGCAAATGGAGAAGTTATATTTTTTCCTACTTCTCAACTTGACTGACTATTCTTTTCTCCCTCTTCCCTCAACTCCCACTCGTGCTTCCTTTTTTCTGATTTTCTCTGCTTTCCCCTCCGTACAATCAAAATGAATTTGACGTGAATGATGAAAAATATAACTAAGGGGGTGAGGGAGGGTCAGGCACCCGGAGACCTGAACCCAGGTCACCATCTTTACACTTTAGTCTGTGTTTCTGGATTTACACAGGTGAAATGTTGACCTAGAAGTACAGTGTATGGAACAAACTACTACAGCTTTAAGCTGTGGAGGTTTATCAAAAAAGAGCAGAAACAAAGGCAAGCAGATGGCTAAAGATGAAGGTCACATCAGATTGAGAAGTTTGTCAAAATGTGATGACATAGGTAATCTGTAAACTGTTATTGCGCCTAGCTGGAGGTGCTGAAAAACATTTTGAAATTACAAAAAACACTAGAGTCGCCAGCACAGAGGCAGGAATGATAGCCTGGAGTGGTTCTGGTCTATGGATGAATGCCAGATGTGGAAAGCGACATATCTGGAATTAATGATATTAAACATGCTTTTCTTTTATGCTCAATAATAACTCTATTATGATTGATACAAACCGCAGACACTTTATCTAGTACAAATGGAATCGTCTGTCATTGACTATATTAAATCATCAATTTCTGCATGATGAGGATCGTTTAGGGTAACTAATCATCTGTCTCGTTCTGAAGTCTTTAAGGCTGATCAGATAACGTTTTGAATACTGCCTGAGCAACCATGACAATCTAACCCTTCCATGTAAGGATTGAGAGGGGCCCATTATGCCGTCAAAGCCTGTGGAAATATCACAGCTCTTTCTCTACATAATACCCTGCTGTAAATAAATCACTCTCCGCCGCAAACTTTATTGATCACAAGCACTTCCATGCTTGTGTCTAGTGAAGTCTCTACAGAATAAAATGCTGCTTTATATTTTGTCTTGTCAAAATATTAAACGGCTCTGTCAAGCGGAGTCAGGCCAGCAGTGATGGTGTAATTCTGCTGTAGCCCTTCTCATTCCCTCCTTCTATCTCAGCTGCCAAGCTTACAAAGCAGGATTTTTTTTTTATAAACTTTCCAATTATAGTCTCGTAAGATTATGAAGCCTTAAGATAAAGTGTCCTAATTTAGAGTGGCGGAGTACTGAACTACTAGGAAAGTGACTGTTAGATAAAACAGCATTTCTCACAAGGAAAAAGATAACCTGGCTTATTTATATACACAACTTTAATGGGCAATAGGGGTTAGGCTAAAGAAATCCCTCTAATTTTGCTTTGCAAAAAGAAAGGTGGGGTGGAATCAAAATTAATCTGCACTAAAGTGCTTATTACTCATGCTTATCAAATGATGCATTATGATCTAAACCAGCTTGGGGGGTGGGGATTGAGTTAACACCAAAGTCCGTCATTAACACAACACATGTTTTCCAAACGGCATGGATAGGTCATCCAACCACTAAGTGGTACCACATACTGTAATATGTTTGTGGCAACACCCAGAAACAACAAGCAGATTAAAAAGTGTAATTTACTGCCTGCTAATGCTGAATTTCCTGGGCAGCATATGGTTTTAATGCAATCTAAAAGTAGTTTCATCCTTTGTCCCTTATAAAGGGGTAGGATTTCGCTTTCTTAGGGAAAAGAAAGAGACTGAAATCACTTAGAGCAGAGTATAAGATTTAGTGTACTGGGCCATTAGTGCTGCTTGGAGGACACTGGGTTTGATCTTTATTCCCTTTTGGAAGATCATTAACTCTTTTAGACATTTAGCAAATAACCTCTTCAAGGCTTGGAAGAGTTTATACACCACCGTAAGAGAGCATTTTGTTCCTGTCGTGCCTGTTTCCAAGCCAGATATTTATTGAAGCTTCTGTTTGGTCATTTTTAAAAAGAAGTTAAGCTGTAAGATGAATTGATAATCCCAGACAGTGAATTTATTTCAGAGTCATAAAAATTGGATGCCACAAAAACTGAAAGCAAAGTGTCACTGTGGACCTTGTATACACCTCCATTCCTGCCTAGAAGAAAGTCTAATGAAGAGAGAACAAATTTTAGCTTACGGACGGGGTTAAACCCACTGGCATATTTCAAAGCAGCAAGTAAACAGCCTTTTACTTTTTTGATGGTAATAAATTTGAACCATCAACAACCTCAGCTTAATTCAAGTTTTAATTCATCTCCATAGTTCCCTCACCAGTATTTTTTCAAGTACTATAATGGGCAGTAAACCTCAAAGCTAGTGGTATCCATCAGTTCTGTTTTTAAACAATAGAGAGGTTATTAAATCCTACTGAACTGTATAGTCTCCTTCTAAGTAACTATAGCCTTGGATTTTCTTGAGAGTAAAATAAAATGTGCAATGTGTTTGCAAATATATTGTTGAAGGTATTTTGTTTAAAGTTGGAGCCACTTTCCCCTTATTCAGCAAATATTTACTAAATCTCTCCACATACTAGATACTCCTTGCCTCACTAGAAACCACCCCTGACCTTGAGAGGCTTAGGGTTTATTGAGGGAGCTACACTTGTCAACAAACACCAACACTGCAGTATGAGAAAGCTCCGATGTGGGTGCCGACAGTGTTAGCCTTTGTTTTGTATTTAACGATAAGATATTATGTTAGGTATTATTCATATGACAGCTTAATAGACATCTGTAGTTTACGCCTGCTAGTTTTCTTATGACATATTCTTGCTTTTTTTCCTTCACTGATCTCAAACCAGGTGGACCTGATCTCACTTCCACCTGTACCTGCCCAGGGGTGGGGAGATAATGCAGGCCTGGTCATACAACCTTCTGGCTGCAATTATTCATTCAGGGACAGACAATAGTCACACAGGAAGGGGCAGAGCAAGGTTTCTACCCGGGCATGATGGCTACCAAGTGCATGTTCCCAACTACCATGCTTTACCCTCTTTCAATCTACCCAATGTAGACGATGAACTGTATGGGTGAAGCGTTGACGGTAAAAAGACCCCACTGCGATCATCACTGGGACTTTTATTGAAACATTTTTCTGCTGATTTGCTAAGCTGGTATGCTTGGGGCTGTAAAGGGGCCACTATTATGAAGGAAGAACCCACCAGAAAACAAAGCCAAATGTAGAAGAAAGAAGAGCTGAGAGGTTGAGAAATGGGAGAAAGAGTGAAATACTGGAGAGATTGAATGAGCTGGGTGGTGTCATTTGATTCCCAGAATTCATTCTTCAAACACCTGTCCCTTGGGGCCGCCCGGTGGCGCAGCGGTTTAGTCCGCGCTTGGCAGCCCGGGGTTCGCGGGTTCGGATCCCGGGCGCCCGCGGACGTGCACTGCCTGTCAGCCATGCCGTGGCGGCGTCCCATATAAAGTGGAGGAAGATGGGCACGGATGTTAGCTCAGGGCCGGTCTTCCTCAGCAAAAAGGGGAAGATTGGCAACAGATGTTAGCTCAGGGCTGGTCTTCCCCACAAAAAAAAAAAAAAAAAACACACACAAAAAAACACCTGTCCCTTGATGTTTTAGTTATGAGAGCCAACGCTAGGCTACTCTTGCTGAAGCTAGCTTGAATTAGGTTTCCCTACTAATTAATAATGTGATTTAAGAGATGAATACATACCAACCTTAAGGCTCAGTTGAGAGAGAGTAAAGCATCACCTTTATAGGATCTCAGAAGACCCTTGAGTCTGATGGGTGGCAGAGACTGACTGCGAGAAGGAAGCTTCAGGGAGAAGTCGTCATTTATGATCTTCAAAATAGGACTTTAATTTTGTGCTAATCCTGGTATTGGGTCAAAGACCCTTCTGTCATAATGATCTAGCTGATAATTTTACACTGTAATTTCCATTAGAAGATTTAAAAAAAATCTATTATCTAAACGTTTGCTTTCCTTCTATTTGGGGAATAGTTTCTGGGTTTCCCCTGGTTTGCACAGCAGACACTTAGAGAGGTTGAATAAATCCTCTTCAGCATATGAAGGTATCATTTAATATCCTGGGAGGTAGCTCTTTTCAGCCACCAGAAAACCAGTTATCACGGCATACCTGAAAGTGTTAATGCAGCTTCCTCGGGTACCTGGCATACTCCTGGGGAGTAGCTTACACTGTGGGAGAATCTAGGTCAATGTGCGTGACTGAAAATAGCTTAACATTGAATCCAATATGAATTGAAAAAATAATGAGATGAGATCCTAGCCATGAGATACCCTGACTAGACTGATATTAGGTCTAAAAATCATGCATCCTAGGTTTCGGAATAGGTGTGTTGGTCAGCACAATTTTCTTTCCTGGCCTTGTTGAACTGTTTTAAAGGAGCATGGGATGCTTAGATCCAAGTTCAGCAGGCAAAGAGGTTGCCAAAAAGACAAAGAATCCTGCTCCATATAGAGGCCAGATTGCAGTTTGGAAGGGAAATAAAAACTTCTACCTAACTGACACTACATCTCTAGGCAATTTTAAGTTTTTGTTCAGGATTCCATTACTATCCCCTGAAGACATTGCATTTCCTCAGGTTGATAATTTGACTGTAAAAAGAAAAATTCAAACCTCTCGCTGTTCTGAAACTTGGTAAACAGAGAGATTATGTAGGGAAGTGAGCAAAGCATTCTTTTTTATTTTGGGGGAAAAATGGCTTCAGAATGCTTTATTTGTCAAATTTTAAAATAGAAAATACTTAATAATTGCTGTCAGATTCCTGATTTTATTATAGGGAAATAGTTTACTGATACGCTAAATATTCATAAAGTACATTTATTTTCTTAAATGGAAAATAATAGTTTATACTACTAGAGTGTTCAAAATAATGTGGCTTTCTTTCAGGGATACAAGGTATGATTAAATAGTTGGTAATAATATCAGTAAAAAATGCTGCTTTATCATTATGACAGCTAGGTAGTGTCTCTAAACAGGAAAAGTGTCTTATATTTGTCAAAACCTTAAAATATTAAATGTTTTTCCAGTTAAAGTCAACAAATAAGTGTTGAGTGTTTGCTATTGGCTAGTCAACTTGCCAGATACCACTGCTAATACTGACTGATATACAAAGGTGTTTAAGACGTGGTCGCCACTGTCATGGAGCTTTCAAGTTAATTGCATCACTGGGGGTGGTTGGTGAGGGAGTGAGGCAAGAAAGCAGAAACATATGCAATTAATATAATGTAAGGCAAACTAAAGTGAGTGTTAAATAGAGGCATAAGCACTAGGGGAGACACAAGAACGAGTAATTACTTCTGAGAGACTCAGGAATGGCCTCATGAAAATAGTCTTGGCTTTGAATGTACAAGTTTTTGAGACATGGAGTAGGCATTCCAAGTTGAAAGAACAGCATAATCAAAGGCATGGAAGCATGAAAGTGCATGCTGTAATTGGGAACACTGAATTAATCTGGTATATTTGGAGTTTAGGAGTCGAGGAAGATTGAACTGGGTCACGATAATGTTAGTTTGAGTCCAAATTGTTGAGTGTCTTAAATAGGAGTCCAAGTATTTCCCCGTTGGCAATGAGGAGGCATGGACAGACAGTGACAAGACTTAGTCTGGATTTTTAGAAGAGTAGTATTAACAATATAATAAAACTAGCTCATATTTATTGAGTGCTTAGTATGTGCCAAGCACTATTCTGCATGTGCAATGTATATTGACTCATTTAACCCTTACCACAGTTCCATATTCTGTATTTATCATTATCATCCTCCTTTCACAATGAGGTACAGGGAGGTTAAGCAGTTTGGTAATGGTCATACATCTAGGAAAGAACAGAGCCAGATTTTTGTCCAGGCATAATGGCTTCAGAGTCCATGCTCCTACCCACTATGCTGTCTCTCAATCTATCCAAAGTAGAAGATGCAGTAACTAAGTGAAATATTGGTATTAGAGAGGTCATTCAGTGAGTCTTCAAGGATGATGATGAAGGCCTGAATGGGAAGTTAGCAGTAGAAATAAAAATGGAAGGATAAATTTGACAAATATCACCGAGAAAGAAGTGACCAATTTGGACAACTAATTGGATATCAAGAGTGAAATAAAGAGAGGAAATGAAAATGATGTCAAGATTTCAAAATGGAGGAAGAAGATGAATGCCAATAACAAAGATAGGGAATGCAGGGTGCGGATTGGGAGGGGTTGATAATATGTGTGGTCGCTAATATGCTACGTTAAAGGTGCCTGTGTTTCATTTCTGTGGATATGTCAAGTAAGCATTTGAAAATAGAAGTCTGACACCCAGGAGAGGGATCAGGGCTAGACAAGGATTGTGGAAGTTTGCATAGTTATTCAATTGGAATGTATTGAGTACCCACTATCTGCCTAATTCTGTATTACAGATACAGTGGTGAAAAAGTAGACATGGTCTGTCTCTTCATGGAGCTTACCATGGATATAGACATTTTCATACAAACTGATGTATAATTTAAATGGTTGCTAGTTCCATGAAGAAAAAGTCAGTGGTAGAATTAGGCGTTATAATAGGGATCTGACTTTAGTTGTGGGAAATTGAAAAGCTTTTTCTGAAGATGTTTAATTTAAGCAGAAACCTGAAGAATAAGAAAGTTACCTGAGTGAAGGATGCTAAATGTATATTTCAGGCAGAGGGAACAGCATGTGGCAAAATGCTGAGGTTAGAGAGAGCTATGAGTATTTATGGAGCTCAAAGAAGATGAGAGTGACTGAAGCTTAGAGAACAAAAAGGAGAAAAGTCTGAGATAAAATTGTAAAGGGAATCAGAGACCAGATCACACAAGGCTTTTTAGGCCATGTTAAGAATTTTAGAATTTATTTTGAGGCACTGGCAAATTATAGATGAATTTTAAGATTTGTATTTTATTGTCATTTCTAGGAGGTGGGGTGGATGATGGGGATCAAAAAAAGACATAGTTTAATTAGGAGGACATATCAGTAATACCAGTGAGGGATGATATCAATTTGATTGCTTGGTGGTAGTGAAGAAGAACAGAAGTGGAGGTAGAATTGAAAGATTTAAGGTATGAAAGACGACTTCTAGGTTTCTTTTAAGAAAATGTGAGTAGACTGTTTCCAATCTCAACTAAGTGGATGGAGATGCCATTGTCCCAGGCTGAGAACTTTTAGGAAATGTTAGAGTTCAGTTTTTGAAAATATAAGTTTAATATGCCTATAACAATTCCAATTTGAGATAATATGTACGTAGCTTATCCGGTTTCTAGAGCTCAAAATACAGGGTGTGGGCAGTTATGGTGATGTACATTTGGAAATATATAGCATGCAGAAGGTATTCAAAGCCTTGCCAATTTGTGAGATTGCTATGGAAGAATGAGAAGAGATATCTGAACCAAGACTTGAGGAACATCAACTTTCAGAGACAGGGTAGAGGGCAAGGTGACACCAGTCAAAGTAAAGTTAGAATTGTGTGAAAGAGTTGGGGGTAAACCAAAGAGTCTGGTGTCATGAAAAACAAGCAGTATAGACCAGTATTTTACATGTTTCTAATAAGTGCGGAAAGATGAGTACAAAACGATGTCCATTAGCTATAACATCATGGATATTATATGGGATCTTAATGAAAATAGTTTTGATGTGATGGGGCCCAAAGTCAGATTGGATTGAGTTGAAGAGTGAGTGGGAGATGAGGAAGTGGAGGAGACACACAAATAGGCAATGCTCTACGAAAGCTTGTTTGTAAAGGAGAGAAAAGAAATAAAGCCAGAGTTGGAAGGAGACGTGGGGAAAAGGCAAGGCTTATTGTTGTTGTGTTTTGTTTTAAATGCAGGAACTATTAAACATATTTGAATGCCTAGGGGAAGAATTTAGTAAAAAGGGAGAGGTTAAGTAGGAACAGAGATAAAAACAGATGTAACAAAGTTTGACGTTGATGAGGTCTGGAGTAAAGGTGGAGGAATTAGCCTTTGTTTTACACTTCCACGCTGTAAGGAAGTGATGCAGTGCGGACAGGGAAGATGCAGGTGGGCTTAGAGGTCTTGTTGGGGGAAGATGAAGGTATTCTTGCCTTACTGCTTTGTTTTTCCTCTGAGATTTATGACGCAAGGTCATACACTGAAGTGACAGGATAGAAATGCAACCGTTGAGAGTAAATGAAGTGGTCTAAATCTAGAATGTATTGTGAAAGGAAAAATGTTCTGAGATCAGAACCTTAGAGAATCTCCACAGTTATGGATCCAGGGGAGAAAAAGAAGTGTGTGCAGAAGAATAAGAACAGATGGACACAGAGGCAGAAGGGGAGAAAAGAGCCTAGGTTGTAACAGAAAAGGGAAAATGTTCCAGAAGTTTCCAAAGGGAGAGTCAAAGCTTTCTCATGACCTGACAAAAGCTATTAGAAAGATAGTATTCTTTTAAATTTTTATCATATGGCAAGAACTATACTAAGTGCTTCACATGAATTAATTCACAGCAAGGGCTATGAAGAATGTAATATTACCTGTAGACATTTTAGCGACTTGTCTAAGTTCAAACAGCAAAGAGTTATCCAGTAAGGTTTTTAGTGTAGAAACTGACAGAACCTGAAGCCCATGAACTTGCCAGTCTGGAAACTGTCTCAAAAGGCTAAGTAACATATATTGCTATTAGCAGCCATTTTGCTGTGTTTTATTTATGAAATGGTTTAGATTGCTATGGGAAATAGGAAAAAATAACCAATTCAAGACAACTAAAGAGAGCGTAACAATATTAGCACTTATCTAAGGTAGAAGAATATGATATGCTCCAAAATCACAGTAAGGTATTTTACTGAACTCATTAATAATATTATTTATTAAGTGCTCATTTTTTACACACAAAATTGAAAGATGGGATGGGGTAAGATAGGGTTAGACTAACACATTCTCTCACCTGTAGGAATTTACAAGCTAAGACTGACTCCACACAACTAAAGAACAATGGAGCAATCATTAAAAATAAATACGCGAATAAAATATTCATATTAGGTAAATGAAAAGATAGTGCTCAGCAAATAGAACATTTTAGGAGTTGGTTGTGTGGACAGGATCAAGATTAGAATACCTCTGCCATGAAGTTGGGGTACTTGATGGAATTCCTGGAGCAGCATGATATTTTTGCCCAATCTCTCCAGCTCACTAGGGAAAAAGCTTACTATCCTCCAGGGGGTTCAGATTCTCAACAAGGCTAAATTAGGATAAGAATATATAATATTGCTGATGCCCTATAAGGAAGGCCAGGGTGGATAGTTCAAAGGTGAGGATGAGATGCTAGTAATGCTCAGGGCTGAAGTTAAGAAGTCTCACTTGTAGGTTCCAGATTCAAATATAGGACCTTTATACACTAATGGTGCATGCAAGTAAAATGAGAGGAATATTTATCACTATATCTAGTTATATCTACTTCTACATCAATATCTATTGATTATCTATCTTTCTACCTACTTATTTTCCTATCTGCCTGAAACCAGATAGAAAAAAAAATCTTTATACACATACTGGCAATGCCTTATAACAACTACAAGCAATATGTTTCAGTTTCTATATTAGAAAATGATCTCCAAGTTCAAGTAGATGGATCATGTTCACAGAACTTGGTGGATTTGATTAAGGCAGATACTGTACATAAAGAGGATAGGGCAATCACTGCTAAGTCACCATCCACATGACAATTTTTCTTTATGAGGAAAGAAAAAATCCAGTCTAGTGCTGTTTATAGAGATATTCTTGTTTGCTAGTTATCGTGAAGTAAAAATTTCAAGTCAATAGTAACTCTAGAGAAGTGAGGTTTTTCATCACATTTTGATTAGTTATTGCTTTTTATAATTAAACACTTTAAATACCTTCTCTCTGTCTATGTCTGTCTTTGTCTTTCTAATAAGATCAAGTCACTGAGAGAAAGTAAGAATATTTTGTGTGTTTGTAGGGGGAACATAGGTTTCTAAGCAGGGCAAATCTCTCTCTTCTCATTCAAAAAACTTTTCTTGTCTTGTTTCTAGCCCTTTTTTAGAAAAAAGATTTCTGTAGAAATACAGATAAATTTCTAGTTTCTAGAAATCTATGCGTTATACAAAAAATCCACGGTGGAATGTGTTGTGAGCTTCGGTGAAAATGAATTTGCCTGAATGCCATAAGAAGCATTCAGAGAAGGAGAGGGATTCTCGCTCAAAATGAAAGCAGCTAACTTGAGGTAAGTAAAGCTCCAAGTATAAAGTTTGCCCCTACCTCATGGAAATTTCTCTTCCCGTGACCCTTTGTTCTCCTGCTAAAACCTTCCTGAGTTTAAGGCTGTGGTTTCTCATAGGTGATAATGGCTGGGAATGGCTGGAAAAAGCTGGAAAAGGAATCCTGGGTGATTTTCTTGTCCTTTCAAAATCTCCTTTAGAGTCTGGACATGTCAGGCCACTGCTAAATCCATCTGGAATAGCATTCCTGACAGGCAAAATTACTATATTGGAGTTGACCTTCACTAGGACTTCTGTTTGAACTCCCTAGAAGCTGACATCCCCATAGAGTATGAAATCCACCAAACCAGCTGTCAACAAGCTGGCAGCTTACTGACTGTGTGTTATTACCTGCTGGGCTGTTCTTCCATAGTAAAGACTCTTGTCTGATGATTTATCCCAGAAAAGAGTCTTGCAGAGTAACTGGGAATGAGCATCGTGTACCCAAATAAGAGTATGATTCTAGCTCACCTAGTTGTTTGTTGCCTATTCTTCGGGGTCCTTAAGACAGAGACCTAATGGGCTACCTTCTAGCAACACATCATTTTAGTCATCTTTCAGCTAAACTAAAGGTCCAGAAGCAAAATAGCCCATCTGGGTCTACTGTGTGAAGTGGCAACACTGCAGAGAGCAGCAGATCAATAACAATTTATAAATAGATTTATCTGATTCATTTATCATCTGGAGTGTGTGTCAGTGTGTGTGCCTATTCATGTATGTAGACCTAATCGTCTGGGGTGAAATGTTTAAATATGAATAAAAATAATAAGCCCAAATTCTGTCAGTGAGAAGTCACTTATGGTTTATAAATGTACAGCCAATGGAAAGATAGGTAGGTAGGTAGATAGATAGACATATACCTACCTACATACCTACCTACATACATACATACATACATGCATACATCCATACATAAAAGAGATCGACACTGAATTGAAATGACTAAATTAGGGATTTGGGGGAGTACA
The DNA here is from genome assembly GCA_031878705.1 of Tapirus indicus. Classification (NCBI taxonomy): domain Eukaryota; kingdom Metazoa; phylum Chordata; class Mammalia; order Perissodactyla; family Tapiridae; genus Tapirus; species Tapirus indicus. Next base: position 76,669,008 of record CM062926.1, on the reverse strand, counting down.
TGGAAAATTTTGCTACAAACACGGTCTTGATGCTCCCTTTTCCCCCAACCATGATGTTGGTTTCTTCTTTCTCTCTTCTTTCTTCTCCTTTCGCTTAGCATCTCCAGAATACTTGCCCGGCCCCTAGGAGTCTGCTGAGTGGCAGGGCTGGCAGCAGGGAGCAGATTAGCAGCAATATTTGAGAGACAGACTCGGGATGCTTCCCTTCATCACTTCACTCTCACGATCAACCTCAACCCTCCCCCACCACCTGAAAGGCAGTCAAAGATTAAGTGAAAGAGAAAAATATGTCAATGTTTTTTCTTTTAAAAAAGAAATCTATTTGTTTTACAGCTTGATAAAATGCCCTTGCAGGTTATGTTTACTTAAGTTTTTTTTTTTTTTTAACTTTTGACTGCTAGCCCTGTGCTTCTGAAGCACTGCACACAGACCCCACAGACTCGGGCTGCAGTCACTCTCGACAAATATTTAGCATAGAGCGTGACTATAGTTTGTGGATTTTTTTCCCCTGTAGTGATCCTAACTAGTTTATAGTAGGTGGCTTTGGGTACCAGCATTAGTTTTTTGTGTGTGGAGGAAGATTAGCCCTGAGCTAACATCTGTTTGCCAATCCTCCTCTTTTTTGCTGAGGAAGACTGGCCCTGGGCTAACATCCCTGCCCATCTTCTACTTTATATGGGTCGCTGCCATAGCATGGCTTGACAAAACATGCCTTGGTCCATGCCCAGGACCTGAACCTGTGAACCCCGGGCCACCGAATTGGAGCCTGCGAACTCAACCTCTATGCCACTGGGCTGGCCCCCCAGCATTAATGTTTAAGGAAAGCCAGGAATGGAAACAATATTTCTCTCTCATGTCCTGTACCTAAAGCCGGAAAGAACCAATTTAAAAATATACAACCCCTTGTCACCATAATACTCTTGCATTGGTCAGACTATGCAACCTGACTTTAGGTATCCAGTATAATTTTGTTTCTTTCTGGCAGTGCCTCCTCCAGCTGTGGATATTTCCTGTTAAAATCTACTACTTAAGGAGCTTTGAGCAAACACTAGGTCTCTCAGCACCTTAGTATTTTAATCTATAATATGGGGATAATGGTACATGGGATTAAGTGCCATCCATATATTAACTTGCCTACTACATACCCAGTACACAGGAAGTGTTGTCAACAGTATGTAATCAAGTTGAACCATTCCTAAGGATTCTAATGAACTATCTCCATCTATACTAACAGAATAAAGCAATACAATTATCATGTAAATTTATGTACATAATAGCCTGTTCTAGGGTCAAATGCCTCAACCCTAAGTCTTTATATTAATGACAATAATAAGCAATCTCTGTACAAGTAGTGCTTTACAGATATCAAAGATATGTGATATCCATTATCTCACTTTGCCCTTCCAATAATCCCAAGACTATTTAAACATGAGATTACTGGAACTCCTGGAGTTTAAAAAACAAACTCAAGGTCATACGTGTATCATATGATAGAAGAGGGACTGGAACTCAGAATCCAGAATCCAGAATCCATTTAGAATCAGTGTCTATTGATTTTAACAGAGGGCAAAGCAGGTAGGAAGTGAGATGTTTACAGCAATCAAATCAGGTAGATGTCTGTCTTCTCTAGATTTAGCAGCGACCATATTCTACTGGAGCTAACCTTTTCAGGGCTGAAGTGGTCTTCAAGTAAGTGAAAATCCATACATATACACTGTGGCTTTTAATTTATTTCATGGATTAGTTCACATTCAACTATCTAATTGAATTGACAGCATGTTCCTTGGTGGTATTTGGACTCACACAGTATACACCCTCCACATTCTCTCCCCAACCATTTTAATAGCATGATGGTGACATAAATTTAGATAGTATAATAATATTTTCAAATGACTGACTCATTTGTTAGAGCAATATGTTTATATGCCAATGTGTGGCTGACCTACATGAACCCTCCACCAAAAATAAAAGGGTTTATCGTTGTTTTTATGTAGTCTCAAGCACTGATAAGCTAAGGTCTTCCTATTTCTTAGGGACGTGAGTGGACCTCTATCTAGCCTTCTGTTAGTGCTATCATTTGTTAGAGTTCATAATAGTAGAAAGAGAGAAGTGGGGCAGAAAAAGGGAAACTGTGGAATACATTTTATGGTTTATCAATACAAGAATACCAGCATCTATATTTTGACAAAAGGAAGTTCCTTTTTGAATGATTCTAGAAATTCCAAGCTTTGTCCATTTCATAGGATCAATAAAATAGTTGCAAATTATTATTGTACTCATTGTTAATTCTGAACTTTCTCAGTAAGAAATGTCTTAGGAAGACATTTATTCATTATGGCTTATCCCAAGAAGACATTTAGAATGTTTACTATGATTTGTATTTTTTGAAAAGAAAAGAATATCATCATTTTGTAAGAGTATAATCTATGACAATGTGAGGGGAAAAAGCTAGTGTGTAATTACATTGTCAAATTCCAACAATGCTCAAATTAATCTTCCTATTTGGTTTTGCATTAATCATATTTTTAGTAAAGATCACCTGACCCTGTGCAGAAATGTCAGTACTCTGGCCTGATACCTTGTTTGAAAATGAACTCCTCCTGCATTAAGCCACATGCTTGGTTGTTGTCATATCAAAACTTGCTTTGCAGCATGCATTGAAAATCTTTTTAGAAAAAGATCTCAAAAAAGAAGTTGCTGTGGGGTTGATTGCTTTTACTGAAAAGTAAAGAAAAAAGGCATGGTTAACATGAATATCAACTCTAAAAATCTCATTCTTGAACAGTATGAATACTGCAAGACTAGAAGATGTAAAATTCTATCAAATGTCAGTCACTTCACATGACTGGCCTCACCATAGCCCTTTGGAGTGTTATAAGACTTTTCTTATTTTTTATTGGAACTACACCAGGAATTACACTAGGAATTATGTCAGTCCTGCAGCAATTTTCAAGAAGTCACAAGTCCATGATCCTGAAACTTTGACTGCTGACAAGAAGTTGCTTGGAGCAGCAGTGTTATTAACAAGCCAGCTTTTCCGCACCCCGTCTGCACTGGAAGCCATCCCCAGCTCATCACCTCCATCTGTCTCTATGTACGATGGGGCGTGCACACCAGCAGGCTCCGGCTATGAGGTTCAGTTTGCTGCTGAGTTACTCATCAAACATCCCGCGCTGCATGGCCTCCTTCCTCTCAGTAGAGCGGGCTACAGGCAGCCAGTTGTGAGGCTGACAGAAGCGTACTTACCTTCTTTTCTAATGAAGGCTCTTTAGGCGGAAATTTTGACGCCTTAGGAATGAAGATATTTTATGTATGGGCCCAGAGAGATCCATTTGGTGCTGTGGGTATCTCTCCTGAGATTTATTACAACCTCTTAGAGGGGTGGGGTCCCTTGATTTGATGCCATCGGGACTTTGTTCTCTGCACAGTGTCATCTGAAGGCTACCAGCCCCGGATTCTTCTTCCAGCTTTTAAAAGGACTCATAAATTCAGTACTTCTGGATTAAAGCATAGGATATGCATGTGCCTACTGTTCTGTTCCCTTCTGGTCTTTTCCCGGTAAAAGACTCTACTTTCACTCTTGCTGCTGGTTATCAAGAGGTGTGCAAATGACTTACCACCCACTAGGGTTTTTTTTTTTTTTTTAAACTGGCACTGTAACCGTTACTTTGCTTCATAATGATGGGTTAACTCAGTTACTCTTGAGAAACTTCATTTTTATGTTTTTTTTTTTTTAAGTCCTTCCTGTTCTGTGTAGAAGTGGAATGGTTGGGGAGATTTCTTCCCATATTATTAGCTCTCTTGGATCCCTGTATAGCACTTTTGAAATATAGAGAAATCTCAGTGACAGGCTACAGAACAGGGTCATAGATCCCAGAAGTCATTTTTCTTTTTGACCCAATGTAGGAAAGAACACATGGACTATAGAAAGAGAACCATTAAAGGGTAGTGGGTAAGAACAAGGCATGGATATTGTGGTAAGAAACTGTAGTTCATTATCCAGCTTCGCCAATTACCAGTTGCGTGACCTTGAGTAAGTTAAGTGATCTAAGCCTCAGCCTTGTCATCTGCAAAATAAGGGGAATAACAGTCTCTAATTCTTAGATTATTTTGGGGTGTGGTAGTAATTAACCCAGGTAGTACATATACAGGGCTAAGCACATGGCATATAGCAAATACTTAAATGTCAGGTTATACTACTGTTAAGACTGAGGACAGAACGTTCTTCTAAAAGCAAAGGAGAAAATTAAACTGAATGATTGTTTGCAATTTTACTGTGTCAATACTTTCTGCTTTATCACATCCCACACCTTTTAACTCACAAGTGGAGAAACTGAAAGAGAAAATCAAAATTTGCATTTTGGGATTATATTCAAGAGGTCTGCAATAGGATTCAGCCAGAAATTCAGGACTTTGGGTTCTCTGGTTGTGTCTCTATCCATAAAACTGTATTTCCTTTTACTCCTATAGAACTGTATACCCAGAGGGCATTCAATAAAAATAATGACAAAAATCAACCCATTGCTGCACACAGGAGTGAACTTAAAGATCCAGCTCATATTATTTTTAGTGTTTTTCAAAGCACCCAGTTTCTTGGGGGAAAAGTAAGCCACCATTGCCTGTAAGATTTTATGTCTTCTTGTTTAACATCTGTCTTGGTCTTGAACTATGCTACCATCACCGTCATGTGGCAAATCAGTTCTTGAAATTAAATTTTATCAAACATATTAACTAGCTAATTTACAGAACTGGGGAGATAGCTTCAGATTCAGGTACTGAATGGCACCTACTCATCACATACTCTGACAAAGTTTAATAAAAATGGTTCCTATATTGGAGTATTGAAATCTTTAAAACATAAAATGACATACAAATGAGCACAAGTAAACTGGGGAAATCTGAATAAGATAGGTGGATTGTGTTAATGTCAATATTCTGATTGTGATTTTAGACTACAGTTTTATAGAATATCACCATTGGGGAAAACTGGGAAAATTCTGTATTATTTCTTACAACTGCATGTGATTCTACAATTATCTTAATAAAATTTTTAATTAAAAATATGAAAGGCAGATATCCTCTTAATCCTTCGTATTTTTAAGGATTTTTTCCAACACACCTTCAATTGCTCATTCTTTTGTATAGTGTCTAAATGAGATGTTTCATTGGTGATGTTTTCTACAAACCCTTTGGTTGGTCCATGGTCTTTAAATTTCATAGAAAATTGACATTAAGTGGCTGAACTACTACAGCTTGTCCTTTCTTTCATAAGAACCTAGGAAATTGGGACAATCCTTACTTTTGGACTTAAAAAGAATTGGCTGGAGGATAAATAGAAACCACAAAAGAAATTTGCGTATAAAGCAGCCCAGAAACATCTTCAAAAGAAGAGCATCTTTCACTGATCTGTATTTAAAATAGAATGATATATTGTCACAAAATCTAAAATTTTAGAACAGCTTCCATCCTTCAGTTCTCAGACGTATATAACCATTAGCAGCAGCAGCCCATACTCCTGCTGGGAGCTTAAAAATAGTTTTTTTCTGATTGTGCTTCTGATAGTTTAACATCCCATGGCCTAGGGTATAATGCCTTTGTTTATTTTTTATGTCAGATTTTCTTAATATTCTATCTAAAATCATAAGGTGCAGATTCATATTTCTCATGGTGACAATGTTTTTAATCCACTCATGTGAGCATTAAGAATTGTTATCAATACCCAAAGATCCAAAATAACTCTAGATCACTAAAGGTAGTACACTTGAGTCTTGATGTGGTAGGAATCAGTGACAATACATCTTTGTCTTTTAGACCTCAACAGAGCCATGCTGATTTTAGCCATGGAAAAGACCACGGAAGGGGAGGAAACCATGACTTTCCAGCTGTGTTTCTGTAACTCAGATATTTACAGCTGAGATCACTAATCCTCTTGGCTTTTCTTGGCTTTGACAAATACAACAACAGTACAAAATGTACAAGACCAGGTTTGATAATGGTGGAGTCTTACGTATATTTGCTTTGACCTATGTTAAAGGAAAAGGAGGAAAATAATGCATTATTTTGGTTACCTAGCAATTATTTGCAGATCTACTCCCCATTATCTCATGTCCCAGAATAAACTTTAGAGATCAGTGTGGACGGCAAATTTACATTTTCAACATTTCCATGCACCATTCAATCTTTAAAAATCTGAAAATTGCATTCTGAAACTCTACACATCTATACCTGTTAACTTAGGTTGTTAAATAATGAGTTATACAGAAAGATCCGGGACACACATCTTCTTCTCTGATTGTCACTCAGGGCCTTGTAGATATGATTGAGCAGACCTTTAAACTAACAGCATTCATAGAGTCTTCACCGACTCTCCCCACAATCTGCATGTTAGTTCTTTCATCATCCACTCTCAGATTTAGTTGGAAATCTCCCAAAGTGTAGCTCATATAACTCTTCTTGAAAGGCAACTGCCCGATCAACCGTACTTGACTTCAAGGAAGTTTTGTGGAAACTAATTATAGGAGAGTGCTGATAATCCCCAAACTCTTAGGTAAGTAAGAAACGCTGTGGAACTATGTGGTTATACTAACAGCTTATTTACGGAATGTGGTCTTTATTTTGGCAATTTTTTTAACGGTTTCACTGTACACTTTTAAGGCCCATGTGTATGCATTTGCTGCTCATTATGCACTGCAGTTCTGGGGCAAAGCTGGGTACAAAGAGTCTCTGAAGGACAAACCCGACCATTCATCTGTACACGTGTACCATGCTGGCTGCTGCGTGTTGTAGAAAGGGGCTCTGCAGATTCTCCAATCGGAAGAAATAATGAGCTTAAAGCTGCAGCTCCTCTGAAAACAGTTGGCAGTTAGATAATGATGGATATGCTACAAATTCCAGAGACATCAGCCAAGAAAGACGAACGACACATTAAAGAAAGGAAGGCTAAAATCAACGACCTTTCTTTTAAGTGTAAACATATAAGATGCTGTTCAGTACGATGGTGACATTGCCTGAGGGACATCGGGCAGCATAATAAACAGCACAACGTTACAAACCAAATTTCTTTTTGAAGGAAGTTAATAAGAAAGAAATTAGACATGATGGAAAGAGCTGCAAAGTGGTGGTTGAAATTTTGGCCTGAGGATGAGGTTTTCATTTGTGTTCTCTTGAAATAACTTCATGAATAGCAGCTTGGTCCTCTTTTGTGCAATGAACATGGGCTGATTAACTTAAGACAGTGTTTATGGACATCAATACCATTGATTAAAAAGTAAAAGTTCTGTCAAACAGTAGTTTGATCTTCTTGACAGCAAACAGCCCGTTTGATGTTTTTATTGAATCCATTGATTTTTTTTTTTGCTGCATTGATTGGTTGTTTTACTGTCATGTGGACACTTCCTAAATCAACATGTGCCTCTGTTTTTTGAAAAAGTCTGAATTCCTGGATGTGTCTAGAATTTCAGGCTAACAGAACCTTATGAAGTCAAAATTACATTGGAATAAATGGCATCAATGCTCAGAAAAAAAGTGGGTTTTTTTTTCCTTTTCTTAAAATCGGATTTGAATTTCAGAATTCAAGCAACTTGGTGTTTCAGACTGATAAAAGATAATTTTTTTTCTTATCTTGTTCAAATATGTACTTTGGATGTTGACTGAGTTGTTAGATAATACTTTATCAATAAAGGGAGTTGATTTGTCATAGATTTTTAAAAATAAAGAAAAAAGAAACAGATGGCCGCCCTCACTCTCCTTACTCAGCCTCATCTATTTAATAACCAAGCTGATACATTAGCCAGGTTTTCCTGCCCTTTCAAAGGGAGTTATCAAATCTACTAGTCATTCTGGTCAAGATTTTTTAAATGCCCACAATGTAAGTCCTGCAAAACTTCACTTTTTCTCTAATAAATTTAGATTTACCAATAGGCTTTTGTTTTAAAAGTGAAGTTTAGGCACAATGGTAAAGTCTGCTATATTCTGCCCATGGAAGCGATGCACTAGCCATTCACTCTGTGTATGGTGGGAGGAGATGGCGGTTGCAGATTTTTTTGTCTATCCTGGTTTCAGTGCCACGTATTAAATACCACATCTCAAAGAAGCAAGATTGATGCTGCTTGTGCAATGTGTGTCCGTATCCCACAGGGACTGCAGTAGAATGCGTTTTACAAGGTGGGCTGTGGTGGACCCAGTAGGGTCAGTTTATAACAGCTCTGATCCATCAACTTTCAACACATATTAGGGTTGTTCAATACTCCAACTTTACTTGATAATAAGATTCTGTCTAGTTGGTGCATCCCCTCCCTCTGACACTAACCAAAGTGTGCCTCTGGATCTTTCTCTTAGGTCACTTATTCATTCATTCATTCATTTATTCACCTACACTCTTTGGGCCCCCAGACCCACTTCAAGACATCTCATTTACAGCAAATATTTTTGTCTCTTACCTGACTGATCAAAGTTATCTGACATAAGTTTTCCTATTTCCCGTCTCACCCTAACTGCCAAATAGCTCTATGCTTGTGTCCTTACCATCTCGATAGGTCTATATATTTTTAGCTCTCTTTTCTTTCTTTCCTACCATTTAAGGATAGTTTTACTGCTCAGAGATTTCCTTTCCCTCCCCCATAACTGTGCTTTGTAATTATTCCCTGATTCTTCGGACTGAACCTTGATTTCTAGTGGCTCTATCATCACTGTCCACAAATATTTTCATATCTTCTCTAACAAAAGAAAAAGATGTCCCCAGCTCATAGTACTCTTCAGAGTGACTACTCTTTTACTGGCAAGTTCCACCAGAGGGCAATTTACAATTCCAGCCATCATTCCCTCGCCACCCCCTCACTGACAGTCTGGTCTCCATCCTCATCCCTTTACAGAAACTTCTCTTCCCAAGGTCACCAGTGTCTTCCTAATTGCCAAATCCAACAGTGTGTTATCAGTCCTAATTCCTGAAATCACTGTGGCATTAAACACTTACTTGACTTCTTTGACTTTTGCCTACTTTTATTTTTTTTGTCCCTCAGAGAACTTGTGCATTCTCATAGCTTCAATTTTGAGCCACAGGGATGGATCGAAAAAGAGCTTTGGTATCAGGCAGATATCAATTCTAATTCTATACGATTCTTCCATTTATGAGCCGTGAGATCTTGGATACATTTCTTAGCTTCTTGTAACCTCAGTTTCTGCATCTCTAAAGTAGGGATAATAGTGCCTTTTGCATGAGATAAGTAAGATTAAGTGAGAATGAGAAGCACACAGTGGATGATCAATAAGTATTAATTTCCTTGATCTTCCTGAATAATTTCCTGCTAAATTTAGTGTTTTTTTTCTTGGTTGGTTATTTCTAGTGGATGCTCCCACTGGCCCCTCAGTTGTGCATATTAAACACATGCCATCTTTTCTCTTCCCATGACCACCATCCCAAACTTCCTCTTCTAAAATGCTTTTTCTTTCAGAGTCATCATGGCCTTCATAAGGGCCAATGGCAGCTGCCTGGGTTCGCTTGGGAAGGTCTGGACTGCTGCCTCAGAACAGATCGTGGAGACAGCTTTTTTGAGAGACCTTGATATCTTTGGCTGCTGCTATCTCTCTTGACTCCACTCTAGCTCTATTTTATGTTTTCCTCCTTTTTCTTGCTTCACGAGTTGGCTTGTTCCCTCCTTCTACCCTTGACTTTCTTCAGGGCCCAACAGTCTCTGGTTCCTGGTTCGAGTCTATTCTTGGCTCTTTCCTCAGCTCTGAGTGGCTCTGCTGAATCCCCTAGGGTTGATAACTGAGTTCATGCTTTTCCAGACCTCCAGAGTTGCCTGCCTAGCTAGCTCTCTGTTGCCCTCACCTGACACAAATCCACAATTATCAAAGCCACTTCACTGGAACCTGCTTCCAAAATTTACCCCTTCAGGGTGTGACAAGTAATGTCATCACTTTCAGTCTCTCAAGCTAGAGTGCTTGAATTAGCTTTTCACCTTTATTTCCCTCCTCTTTCTCTAGGTCAGTCCCCAAATCCATTCAATCCTCAGTTACTTTAGCTTTGCCACGCTTCACATATGCATCTCTTCTTTTATTAGTTATACCAATGGAATAACAATGTCACTAATAATAATAACAACAACAACAACAGTAATAGCTAATGTTTGTTGAAAGCCTATTATGTGTTAGGCATTCTGGCAAGACTTTATAAGTCTCATCTATTATAAAAGAGAAAATTGAGGCTTAGGGAGGTTGAATACCAGGCTCAAGGTCATAGCAAGTATTGGGACTAGGGATTTAAGCCCAGATTCGTCAGCTCCCAAACTCATGTTTTGATTCACTGTTCTACACTGTTTGAAACAATCACATTTCCTTGATGGGAGCATTATATGTTTTTCATAAATATTTCTCAAATTGCATATCTTTCTAAACACAGATTTTTGTGAAATTGCACTGAACAAGTGATTTCATGAAATTAGAAATAAATTGTAAATAAATTGTTACTCTAGTTAAGATTCACCCAGTATTGGCCAGAAATAAGGACAGTCTCAATGCCAATAGAAGGCAGGAGAGGGGAATAGTGTGATATTATGGAGAAAGGGAATGGGTGAACATTTGATCTCTGATGTTGTCAACTTATTTAATAAGTGAGACATTCTCTGGCTGGGAAGAAATAGAAGGAGATGTCCTTGGAAAGAGTCAAAATTGAAACAGAGCTAATGGTGTCAGGCAATAGGAAGTCAACGGAGATGAGCAGTGGTGTGGCTTAGGAGGACAGTTTACTGCTTGAAATATTTCCATTAGCATTAAGCCCTTGAACACGTACATTGTAATGTCAAAGCAGTTTTGTATGGAAATTCTAGCACTCTTTGTGCATAGTCTCAGACAGAGCACTGGACTCAAGATCTAAATACTGAATTTCCCTTCTAGCTCTATAACTAAACAGCTATTTGACCTTGGACAAGTCTCCCAATCTTCCTGGTCAAGAGTTTTGTCATCTTTAAAATCCTTGGGAGTTGGTTTGGATGAGCTGAGCTCTAAGGCTCTTTCCTGCTTTAGCATTCTGGTACTGTATATGCTCTGAAAGTGCCGACGATTTAGGGCTTAGGTTTGCAGCCCACCAGCTAAGCGACACATTTACTAACATTACATATGGATGTCATGGGCAGCTCTGATCCCTCCGATTGTGCAGGAAATTTGAAATCTTGATAAGAGAGTCCCCAGATGGGGATAAGCACATGACATCAGAGGTTATACACCTTTTGTACAGTACCAGAGTGTGTTAGCACTCTGCCCTGCCACCAAGGTCCCTAATTCTTGAGTTAAGCCCTCTTCTGCCCCTCAGTGCATCTATTTCATCACAGCTGCTGCATATAACTTCTGTTAGCATGTGCATGGGAGGATCTGTGCAAAGGAACATGTGAAAGCACAATTACAACTGAGCAAGGGAATAATTTGGTCAGTAGTTTAGTATCTCAAGAGCTAAAGAATGATCACCTTCGGCTAGACTAGCAGACCCAAATTGCCCTTTTTATTGCTTCACTAAAACACACCACTTTGCCCAGTTCACTTATTGACTTTTTCATCTCAAGCACAAATTCTTACCCAGGTAGAAGTTAAAGGTCCACAACACACTAATTGTAAAAGCAAAAGTGCCAATTTGACAGAATTCCAAAACCACAGGAAATGCCTGTGAACTTGACAGCTCTTGTGTAAATTGAGTCTGAAAATGATTTTTTTTTTTATAGAGGCTTTGGGTGTTCCTTTGAAAAACTTTACCTCTCTGCTACAAGAGTGTGTTTATCTATGGGAAATGAAAAAAGAACTTAGCATCAGTTGCAGAAAAGAGTAGGAAACACTGAGGTTGCTTTTTGGAGACCAACAAAAAACTGGCTGCTAGAATTTGATTTAAATCATACCCCCCAAATAGTACCCCAGCTTCCAGAAATATGCATCATTTGTACAAATAATCTAACTTTCTCCCCCCACTACTTGGCTTTGCAGAAAGCAAGCAAGAGTTAAAACACAAGAGCAATTTTTAAAGGAAACCTCATGACTAGCAATCAGTGCTAATAAGATTCTTTTCCTCTTACAAGATTCACAGAAAGCCCTCGATCCATGCCGAGCACATTCAAAGGCAAGGGACTAAGAGCTTCCCTCACAGGTTCATTATCATTCTCAGGTTATCCCAAGCCAAGTGAATCAGGAAAGCAAATGAATTAGTGAGAATTAAGGAGCCTCTGTGGTCTGAACCCACTCCAAATCTCAGTGAAGATGAAAGGTAGACGCTGATGTCTTATGTCCCAAGATTCTCAGGATTGGAGCCCCAGTACCTCGCTGTTCCTCCAGAGCCTGGCAGAAACGTGCAGACAGTTAACGTTGCCTAACGTCTTCTGACCGTGGGTTCAGCCATGTGGGAAAAGTTTTACGAGGCTGCAAAACCAAACCCCCTTTCACTCACAATTAACTACAGAAGACTTGCTGTATCACCCAGCTGTCAATGAGTCCAGTGTGGGTGCTTTTCTTCTTATTTTGGTTACTTACCAATAATCTAAGATACCACGATAATGCTTTATTAGACGATGATATCAAATGGGATTTTTGAAGAACAAGTCTATAAAATATTTGAACTGCTGAGTGTTAAGCTTCTTTGGAAGCAATGCCTTGAGCTGTGGAGCAGGATTTAATGCGAACTATAGTCATTGGTATTACAGAAGTTTTTGTTGTTTTTCTTGTTGTTTTAAAATGCTACTGGCAGATAGGGGTGGCCAGAGTGGGGAGGGGGTATGCTTTGGTACTTGTGATGAAGATACAGCGATCCTTGGAGCATCTGTGGGATTTAAACAAAACGTGTAGTAAAGGTTTGGGAGTAGCAGTTTGTTTTCATTAAATACTTGTTACTGCTAATTATATTTGATTACTGTAAAGAATACAGTTTAATTAAAGAAACATAGTGGTTAGAAAAATATTTGATTTCCAAAGGAGAACAATTTATCTTTGCATTAGTAAGTAGGGAAAAAAGTAATTGTGACTGTACATTTTTTAGTACATTATTGGTTTTTATGGAGAGGTTTTATTCCATTCATGGGGAAAAATTTTATTTCTGTCCCTAAAATTACAGTCAAGTACTAATTTCATATTATGCTGCTTGCATGCATGCTTCAATTTATTTAACATAAGTACTGATTTTCAAAATGAAACAACATTTGGCAAATGACATTAAACAACATATTCTAACATCAATCTGAATCAACATATCTTCTTTCTCTGTGGAGATAGCTCAGGGTTAACTCTTTCTGTGAATGTTGAAATGTGCTGTGACATGAATGTTTTCCCTAATCAACAGATGGTTTTCATTTTAATTTTGCAAGGTAATATTTTGGCAGCGGTCTGGAGGAAATGAATAGAAAATGAAGGCAGATAACTATCCTTGTAACCAAAGCCTAGTATTCGTGTTGCTTGTATATCGTTGTGTATAGTTATTCCTTTAAGCAATCGCACTAAAACTTTGATTTTTAAAAATGTGTCTTCCCAACATCAGTTTGGTTTAAATGAATTCCCATGAGTTCTGCAAGTTTAATGAACAAGGATATATCTTGGTACAGCTATTATAATCTTAAGAAAAAGGACAATTCAAATATTGTGTTTACAATATTTAAATGTCAGGGATGACTCAGACTTAAAAGCAAGAGAAATTCTTTTCTTTGCAATCTTAACACCAGAAACAGTATTAAAAAATAAGTGCATTAACAGTTTTGTATAGTGTTTGAAAAAGAAGTCATTTTTATCTTTCCCCTTTAAATGTATGCCTGTAAATTTTGGAGAACATTTCTTTTGTAAAATCTTTGGGCTTGCCGGTTTTAACCATTTTTCTTATAACCCTCAAACACTACTAAATTTATGTATTAATGTATTTGAATAATCACATTTTTTAAAACTTTCTCTTTTATCTCATAGAAAAAAGGCCAACCTAAAATTCATATTTAAAATACAGTTTAGATATGTTTGAGGCTTTGTAGCTATTTTTCTTTTTACATTATAATTTAAATGTTTAATTTCTCTGTAACATATATAAAAATTAGATTGAACCCAAGAAAACAGAAGTTCCCCTTAGATCTAGATAGAAAAGAGACATACTCTTATTTTTGCCCTTGTATTGCATTCTGTTATTATTTTTATATTATTTTATATTATTATATTTTCTATTATCATCACTTAAATATCTTCCAATGAGACGTTTTTCCTTCTTTTCTTGAAAAACTAAAGCAACTGGACACTTTTGGGTAGAGAAGGTAAACACACTTCTGGCTTTTTGACAAATTACATTAATGTGTGTGAAAAGTTGCATGTTCAAAAATGCTAAATCTGTAAGCAATTTTGCACCGAAATCGGCTTTCACCAGATTTTTGAATAAAGCACAGGAAAGCAATTAGAGCAGTTTAGTATACAACGGACAGCCTAGAGAGCAGCTTTCTGCAGGCTTCCATCCAAGCAGAAACACACCCTAGTTAATAGAAATACTTAAAACGCCGTGAATCGGCAGCCGCCTGCAGCGGTGGCAACAACAAGCAGTCTCGCTTTAGCACAGCGGCCTACCCTGCCCCTGTGCTGCCCACAAATGACCAGGGAAATCCCAGAGGTACTCTTGAATTTCTGCATTCTCATTTCTTCAGCTGTAAAATATCTGTCACTCACATCCCACACTGGCCAGAGTGACACCTGCCAGTCTCAAGAACAAGGACAAATTATTGTCCGTCTGCCAACCGCGTCTCAGCAGTGAGAGCAGAGCCATGGAAGGGCCGAGCATCTGATGGTGTATTGTTGAACTCCGTAATTTGTTTTTGTATGTTTCTTTCAAGGAGGCTAATTTTCAGCATATTGTTGTTTAACATTCAGAACATGTGTTTTTGTGGTCCACTGTACATCATAATGACACATTTAAGAAGATTTACAAACAGCTGGCAAAATATATACTAAATAAGCTTAGGCATCGCAGTGCAGAGCAATATGATGTTATTGCCATGAAAGGTCCATGGCTTTGGACATTATTGGAAGCATTCTAGGATCATTTTAGGGCCAGAGTCTAAAAACATTCCCTCAGACCCACCTCCTGATCTAAAAGTTTTGTGGTGTGTGTGCGTGTGTGTGTGAGAGAGAGAGATCTGCCATCATGTCAAGTGAAGTTAGGCAACATTCTATCCGTTGCTGATGAAATGCAACATGACAGAATATAATGTAATGTAACGTATCAAAAAATGTAAATAATATACTTTGCGGGATTAGATATCTGTTGTCAATTCCTATAGTAGGCATCCAAACTGAACTTACTGAGGCTGACAGAAGCTCAGCGAACGCCAAACTGGCCATGGTGTTCGAGAACCGGCACACACCACAGTTCACTGATTTCCCCAATTATTTTGGGGTAGTTTGGCACGTATAGAAATGTTCAACAAAAGTTCTCTTGTTGGACACTTCTGGGAAGTAATTTGATTGTTAATTACAAATGCTCAGGGTGATTGCTCTGCATAATTGTTTTACTCCTTCAGCACTCCATTAGAAGCTTATCTGACAAAGATTTATTTTTAGATCTTTGAATTCTTAACATCTTCCTTATGTCAAACTGATGCAATATGAGTGACCCCTCCAGATAAAATCCTTTAACCAGCCAGGGTAACCTAGTGCCTCCTGTGAGAGGCAGAAGAGAGATAGTATGATCACATGCATTTTTTCTCTAACAGCATCTGTAATCAAGCAACACACATGTTTCAAAATTCTGTGCCTTTTGAGAAACAACTTCAGTTATATGCTCTAAATTGCTTGAAAATTGTAAAGAGCAAAAGGCACATCTCAGAATTAAACCAAATGCATTCCAGGTACTACTGCTTTTTATTACCAAGACTTAGTCTCGGCTATTAACAAAAGACAACACACACCGAGTTCACGTTGCCTTAAAGGTAAGTGGGCATAAGCTCATTTGATACTGCATTCCTGAGAATGGAACCTTTTATTTGCTGTCATAGTGATGACTTTTAATTGTCCTAATAAATAAGCTTTTAAAAAGCTTCTAAAATGTTCTCTAATAACACACTTTGGTCTTTAGCCATAGAAATGCAGAAATAATTAGAAGTGGCATTGTGTACACTGCCTTCTGGACTGGGCTGAAGGTGAAGGAGAAAGTCTCATGCTATCCTTGTCAGCTGCAAGGGTAATTACTGCTGGCTGAAATTACTCAACATTTGTTTATAAGCTCCCCAGAGCATGCTGTAAATAGATTGTCTGTTATAGTCCAATCACATTAAAACGCTGCTCCTTGCAAACTGCTACCTCCTGTTTTCTGTAAGCTAGACAGAGAGCCTGCTGCTCACTTATTGAGCACTGAGCATGGAAGAGCTATGTTTAATGTGATTGTTTTCATTAGATTCTTCTCTGTCTAAGATCACATTTGTCGTTTTCAGGGTCTGAATGCTAGTGGGGTACATTCCTTTCATTAGGACCCTTTTATTTGAGTTAGGGAGGGTGAATTTATTATTGGAATGTGTATGTAACAGGTTGAAAGGAAATTTTAAAAAATATGGAGGAGTGACCACATACGTTTCCTTCCACACATGGGATTTGTTGATCTATATTGAGTTTTAGAAAGTTCACAGCCTGTACTAGTTACATCAGTTTGATTTCATTTAGCATGTATTTATGGAGTCCTCACTACATGCCTTCCACTGTTAGGTACTATGAAGATAAATATTTATTATTTCTAGGGAAAATAAAATCGAGCTGGGAAAAAATAATAGCTTGGATACGTGATAAAGTTAAAGACTAATAAGATGTGTAATGAAATGCAAATTTGAAATATAATAAGGACCAAAATGGATACGCAAAATATAGATGTAGATGATCAGTAAGTTCTTGTGTTTGGAGAATGAGTAGAATTTATTGCTTGGAAAGGTAATAAGGCTTTATGAATGAAATTAATTCTGTCCCCTTCAGGGGACCAGAGACAACCCAGAGAGTAGTTAGCTCAGCTTTTTGGTGAACCTTGTGTCCAGTTTATCATTTTACATGGGAGAGATTTGATTGGACCTTTAGGCTGGCTGTCCTGAAAGGTTTTGAATACAGAAGAGAATAGGAAATTAAAAGCAGCTCAACAGAAACGACCTGGATATTCGTGGAACCCAATCGTAGGATCATCCACGTTTGCTCCCTAATTGATGAGTAAGCAAATTTAGCTATTTTGTTTGTTTGCGCTGGGAAAAGAATTGGGAATAACTCCTGAGTTGTTTCCATTTATGATTGACCAAGATTTCCAAAATCTGTGTGATTATGCCTTTTCAGCAGTCTCAAATAAAAAGTTGTAGTTGACTTCATCAAGAGAATGAACTATTCTATAAACCTGTCTTGAAAAGGGACAGATATTGGAAGAAAAATATTGCAGAGAAAGGATATTACTCAGTTGCTGGCAGGCATAGAAACAAGAAATGCAAATTCTGCAAATTCAGATCTTGGAGATAAAAGGACTGATTGTGAAGTGGAGAAAAACTAGGAATAGTCTTACTTTCCAGGAAATATTTAACCTTTCCTGTGCTTTACACCATTCCAAATTTTTCTCAGAGAAATTATCCTTTCTTTTTATCTACTCTGGAATTGATACGGGGTTTTGAAAAACTCCCATTTCCTGTTATGTATACCAATGTTACTGGAAAGCAGTATGAGAGAGAGATATTTTTGAGTACCAGAAATGATGATTCAATTACATTTTACAATAATTCCTGGAAGTACTGTATTCTAGGCTTTAGTGCAGAAAAGAGCATCAGATGCAGATCAGATTTTGGGTGGCCACATATATTGCCATGTAAAGTCGGAGACGCTTTATGTAGAAAGCGAAATGAACATGGGGATGCCAGTGGTGTGTTCATTTCGGAATGTTTGGCGAAATTTATTTTCAAGAGAAAAGTAAAGCTCAATAAAATCATTCTTTAGGCTGGCACACATTGTCTTAGAATAGAGTGAATCCATCTGTAATCTATATAACATTTTTATATGCTCTTATTATTCACTTCATGCCATTAGGAGAGCACTGAATCTTTAAAGAGAAACTTCCTACAGCTAAAAAAGACATTAAGGGGAAAATGCTGGGAGCCATAGTGACAGGTACAAC
The DNA here is from genome assembly GCA_031878705.1 of Tapirus indicus. Taxonomy (NCBI): domain Eukaryota; kingdom Metazoa; phylum Chordata; class Mammalia; order Perissodactyla; family Tapiridae; genus Tapirus; species Tapirus indicus. The sequence goes on along the minus strand of CM062926.1, from coordinate 76,650,893 downwards.
TAAGCTTGTATCCTTCAGTTCCCTGGAAACCAGTCAAACACTATCTCATCTTGCAATGGTTGTGTCTGATCCTCTGCTTCAGACATCTTCCTAATAATGGCAACTGCAGAGGTGACTCTCTGCAAATAAGGGCTTGCAGCCACTGGGCATCCATCACATTTCTCCAGAGCAACATTAGACCACCCTAATGGGTACTCCCGTCTTCATTATGATATTAATTCTCTAAATTTCCGAGGTGATTTCATTTGTAATATGACAAAGGCCGGCTGCTCAGGAGACAAACTGTTTTCATCCCCCTCCTGCATGCTCACAAAGGCTGGCTCTCTTTAGTCTTTGGGGGAAAAGAAATTTGATAGCATCAGATCTCTTGTGATACACAAGGCTGGCTAACAGCTACGCCACCTGCCAGCACTTCATGCCTGGCCATCCAGCCTGAAGCGTTCTAAAGCAGTGGTTGATGAGTGGAACATGGATGTTGGTTTGGAAAGAAACTATGTGGAGAGAAAACAGCGGCAGAATAAAAAACTCGGCATGGAAGCTGAGTGGGATTTGAGGGTAACAGTGGGGTCAGAGAGAGGCTGGAGACAGAATCAGTTGCAATAGGGCTGGCTTGGTATATGCTCTCTAACATTGTGCTTTTTCTCTCTCATATATTGCAGTCTTTGTTATGGTTTCAAATTCTAGGGCTGTCAACTGTATACAATTCCAAAATATGGTAATTCATTTTCCTTTCAATATGCTAACCTCTATGAACTTTAAATCAATCTACCCACATCAAAATTAGCTTATCTTCTACAATGTTTACTAGACATAAAACTTACGCTTACAAAAAATATTGTCTTGATCAGTATTCAGGATTTTCCATTTACTGATCATCATTGTTTCTAACTGAATTTAGCATCATGGATAGAATGTCTGAATTGAGTGACAAAATACTAAGTTTTTGAGAGGTCCAGCTTGGTCAAAATACTGAAGCAGATTAAATTTTTCTCCGCTTTCTCTTCCTTGTCTTCTTCTGGCTGCTTCTTGCTCTTATCTTAACTGTTGACGCCTATTCTGTTTTAAAACAATTTTTCATGAGAAAAGTCTAAATGAATGTTATTATTTCTGAATAAGGTATAGCCCAATCAGTAGTTCACTATTATTTAAAAACCCAGTACCCTAATTAGAGGTAGCATAGTTTAGTGGTAAACATCAGCAAAATCTGAGTTTGATTCCACTGGCAAACTATACAATCCTGTGAAAGCGAGTGAAAGAAATTACCCGGCTTCTGGCTTCTGTTTCTTCAATTTCAAAGTGAAGGAGTTGGACTGCAGACTTCAATAAGTTTTAATATTTATATTATATTTCTATTAATATTTTAAATATTTTGTATTATGTCTGAAGTTTTGTCTATGTATGTTCAAACACTTGATGCCTTTACATGCATTTAGGCCATATCACATTATTATAAATTTTAATTGACTATTCATATCATTGACCTAAAATTTCAGAATTTTTGCTACAGCTCAGAATCTGTAGGCCATTATTAGATCTAGAAAAAAGTTTTATGGCTTTTATACTTGAACAGATTTATTTTAGATTTTACTATAATGTAATACAACCATATATATTATATATGTTGCTAGTAGAAATAGCATGTACAGATTTTTAACAAAGTAAAGCAGTTATTGGGGAGTAATAAATTTCCCCCCTTCCCCAAGTCACACATTCTTCAAAAGTAAGTTCTTGGAGCTAGAGAACACTACTGGATATTTCATCTCTCATCCATCCTATTTTTCAATTTAGGATACTATGCTATACATTTCTTAAAGATTTTGGTTTCAAAAATATATTCAAAATGAGGCTTGGTATTTAATCTAAAGTTTCTGTAAATGTTACAGTGCTTCCCTTTATATATTGAGAAAGAGTTGGTTGTTTTTTCTAACAATTCAATTTCTGGAATAAATCATATCTCAAATTGTAATGTTTTGCTTCTCAAGATTTACAGAGGATGAAGAGTATGCACTAAAACTTTTTACATGAATCCTATGAATATTTGCAAAATTTGTGTTCAGATCATTCCCAAATTAGCAATGTCCGATTTCAAATGACTTTTATATACAACTGCCAGGCACCTGTGGCTTCACTGCAGCCAGAAACTTCATAGAATCCTGTTCCTTTTCTAGTCTCTTCTGCAGCACTGGAGTTCCAGAACCCCTGCCTTGAATGTAGCATAGAGCCTGGTAGGGTCGCATGTTGGGGATGGCACAGCATGGAGATTCCTGATACCACTGGACAATTTTCATTATGGGAGATGTCTTTCTTGGGTCCCAAGTTGGAACAAAAGAGTTGAGTTGTTGTTCAATCATCAGAATTTTATTGGGAGCCTCCTAAGAGCAAGCTAGACCTTCCCCTCCAAATGTCCTCCTCAGAATGTAGTAGGTTTCACTTTCTTCAAATGATTGGGATTTCAGGGGTCCATAACATATACATAAGGCATAAGACCTTTGCTGTTGGATTAGTTCTGGATGGATGAAATTTTACTACAATCTAAATAAAATATAAACAAATAGAGGATTGTCAGATCTGTGACATCTAACTGAAACTCTAAATTAAATTAAGTTCTTTGAGTTCAGGGGTCATTTCTTTTTTTTTGAAGATGGGCCCTGAGATCACATTTGTTACCAATCTTCCTCCTCTTTTGCTTTTTTTCCTCCACAAAGCCCCAGTAGATAGTTGTATGTCATAGTTATGCATCCTTCTAGTTGTTCTATGTGGGACTCTGCCTCAGCATGGATTGATGAGTGGTGAGTTGGTTGGCGCCCAGGATCCAGGAACCATCAAATTCCGGGCTGCCTAAGCAAAGCATGCAAACTTAGCCTCTGCGCCAGGGGGCTGGCCTGCAGGGATCATTTCTTAATTGTATTTTCATTATCTATTCTTAGTTTATAGTAGGTGCTCAATATATATCCATCGAACCAAACTGACCCTATGCCAAGATCCACAACTGGTACATTTCCATTAGTTTATAGTATAGAAATTCAAACTGGTAGTTTGGACAAATTTATGTCATTAATGGGGACATTGCAAAGAGTAATAGCATGCTATTAAGTTGACAATAATATATATAGCATATTTTAATTACATTTTGTGCAGTGATAGGACTTTTTAATGATCAATAATTAAGTTTTAGGCATAAGTAAAACAAAAATCTAAATTATTTTAGGTTACCCTTGAAAATCAAATTAATTTGAAGAACAATTAATTTAAATTTATTTCTTTATTGCTGTTTTTATAACTGACTCCCAACTAATATATATTAAGATATTAATTCATAGAAATGTTTTTCACTGAAAATTAAGATGAGCAAAGAAATCTCCAATTTACTACTTACAGTGGTAAATGAATATATTTATTTATATGTTCATGTCTTAAATATAGACATACACCAGGCTGGGGATCAGAATGGATTTATCAATCCTGTGATTCTGCATAAACTTAGCCAACCAGTGGATGTTTGAGTTCTTCTTTCTGGTGACTGCCATCTGCAAAGATCCAGAACAGGGTTTAGACTCTGTCTAATGACTGTTGCTTCTTGGACATCATCTTTCCGATCCAACAGGCCCGACTAATGCCTTTTTAAAGCATTTGTGAGGGTCCTAAGTTACTCTAACCCTTCACAGTCACAAACTGGGGCTCAGGATGTTTTGGCACTGAGAGGTATAGCCACATTATTATTGAGAAAATTAGCCTTCCTGATAGAACATGCTTTCACATTCCTGTAAGCAAGGACTGGGGGGCGTGGTGGATACACTGATAAATGCTGAAGTCTATAGTCATTGGATGTTAGCCCATAATGTGGGAAATAACAAATCTTAATAGCAGTTTAAAAAATTTTTAATTCACTAGTAATATCTGGTATACAATGTAAGAGTATTAGTTTAAAAATTAGGATTCTTGGGTTCAGGTTCCAATTTGCACAATAAATGGCTCTTTGTCCTTGGATAAGCCACTTAACCCCTCAGAGCTCAGAGCTTTAGTTTTCTTAATGTTCAAAAGAGGAAGTTGATATAAATAATCTCTCAGGTCTGTTTAAAATTCCAAAATTATTGCTATTTTAAGAAACACAGATTTTGCTTTAATTACTCATTTACAACCATTGCTTACTCTTTTTTTTTAAACATAAGTACAATGTTCTTTTATTCTATTTAAAAAATACTAGCAAAAGGAATATGGTTCTTTTTTTACATAATCATGCCATTGTCTGTTAGTTATTGTTGTTGCTGTTTGAAGTAACCTTGGGATTTTTGGTGAGAGAGTTTTCTACAAGTAATTTTTTTAAATAGACATTTTCCTCCAGAGTAGCAAAATTCTGTTATCGTTGTTTCAGTGATAAAAAGCATCAAGTTGTAATAGTGAAAGAGAGTTTGAAAAATTACTGATTTATTTTCCACTTGGTCTTACAAAACCGAGTGTAAAAAATACTGACAGAATTAAGTAGAAAACCATTAGCAATTTTCTACTATTCTCAGCTGAGAAAACCAAAGGTGTGTGCTAGAGCTAGAAGCTCTTACCTGTGTAAAGAGAGAGCTCTCTCTAAGAGGAAGCCCCTGTTTGCTTGGAAAGCTCTTCCCCCAGATATCTGCGTGGGTTATTCTGTCACTTTATTCAGGTGTGCCCCAAGATGTCACCTCAGAGAGAATATTCATGATACTTGTCGAAAATAGCATCCCCTGTCATGCTTGATCTTGTTCTTCGGCTTTATTTTTTACCTAAATTTATCACCACCTAAAATGTATTTATTGTCGATGTTTCCTCTCATTCCCAACAAGAACAGAAGCTCTATGAGAGCAGACCCGATGGGTCACGAGCAGACACTCCCTTGTCACCAGTGCCCAGGACAGTAGTTGGCATTTAGAAGCAGCTCGACAAACACTGAATGAATGAATGCCTCTGAAAACTTAGTGCCAAACAGAAACAGTCAAGTGAAGGAATAGACCAGTACGGAGTAAAGAACAGCTTGGAATAAGGACTATTTCTTTCATCAGGGCTAGTCTAGGCTCTACGCTAGGATTACGAACTCAAATGGCTACAGGGACCAAGAAATTAATTGTAATAGGCGGGTAAAAACAATAGAGAGTGATAAGAACTGTTGCAAACTGGAAAATGTATCCATAACTAAAGAAATTCACACATTTCAAACACCTGGAAGCCAAAACACATACAGCTATGTGCTATATTTGGCTCACGGGCCACGTGTTTGTAAGGTGTACTAGGTAAACTTTGTGGAACAGCGCAGGTGGGAAATGACCTTGTGCTCTACTGGGAAGGAGACAAAATGTAAACCAAAATAAATAAAACCTACGATGCAAGCCACATGAAAATTTGGATAGCTTTTGATGTAGAAGGTTACCAAGAAACAGAACTTGAGCCCCCGGATGTTGAGCCTGAAAGTAACATCAGGGTGTTTATCAGTAATTAACTCGATATTTCCAGGAGAACAATGTTTAATGTGATTCTAAGTATTCACTATGAATCAATATTTCTCAAGCTATACCTCCCTTGCTTCTAGAGGAGAGCTCCATTGTCCGCAACTGGATTCCTTTCAGAAAATGACATCATTACAGAAATCATATTTCTGACATTTCTTTTTAAAGCAAAAATAACAAACTTGCACTTTCTAATTGCCACCTAGTCTTTCATCGCATAGTGTTATTTAAGGCTTCTTATGCCTTCCAGAACTCTTTACCAAGAGTGCTGTATTGCAAATAAAACATACAGATAGACAGAATTTAAGTTACAGAAAAGTTTTTGTTCAAAGAAACATAGTTCATTCCAGAAAGCTATGAGACTTCAAGGTGCTTACCACACTGTTTCAAGCTACGCTTAAGGCACTTTAAAACCTGAGTTTTCTTCTGCTTGTTTATAATTGCTCCAGCTTCAGCAATTATAAATCCAGGAATCAAATATATAGTGAAGTCACCTTAGGTACAAGGAGTACCTCTGCTTAGATCTCTAGATATTTTGTGCTTCTTGTCCTCTTAATGTCTGCCATGGTAGTTAATATTAACACTAAGCTTGTGGGTCACAGTGGAGGTAGCTGCTCTCAATCTTCTGCCTACTGCCAGGAACCTGTGGATATCGAAGTCAGTGGAATGGAATTGGTTGTGGAATTCTCTTCCCTATCTTTTTTTTACCCCTGACACTCATCCAGTTCAAGGGATGGAGGGCGTATCTTCTTAGATGGTCCTAATTAAACAATAAAATAAACATAGTCGAGAAAGGTGGAATCAGACCCCATTATTTAAAGAGGCCACTGATATTTCAATTTAATTCAGTAGACATGTATTCAAAGCCTCCCACGTTCTGGACCCTGTGTGTGGCTCCAGCTGCCAAGGAGTTTACAGTCTAGAGGGGAAGATGACAGGCCCTCTGAGCACATTACATGCATAGTAGTAATAAGGACCACTGGGCCAGACATGCCAACAGGAACATCATATTTAGCCATTAGACAGGCTTTTTTTCTTAGATGTGTATAGTGGTGTATCATTGTTATATTTCCTATTTTTTAATTTAAAAAGTTCTGGATTTTTAACAGCATACCCATCCTAGATTCCAATTTAAATATTTACAAGAAAGAAAGGAGTGGTCCAAGATACGGGAAAGAAGTTTCCATCTGGATATGCTAACCAGAAAGGATGGGTTCTGTAGCATTCCTCAAGCTTTATTTGTATGTGAGGAAAAGTAAATTCCAGGGGGTAGCCTGGCTCCCCAGAGTTCAAACCTGGAAACTATTAAGTGAAGTGCTGATCTTAGCTGTCCTGAGGGTGTTGGGAGAAAAGGGTGCACCTCAGGCACTAAATTTAGATTTACAGAGCTCCCATCAAATGATGACGTTCTGCAGGAGCAAAGACAGGCAGCGGATACCTGGGGGAGGAAAATTAAGGCTGAGGGAAGCCGTTGTGAATGGTGCATGTTTTTCATTGTGCACAACTGTGCACACGACAAGTATGTATGTCGCCAAAGTGAAAAATGCATGATTGCCAAGCTGGGCACACATTTCCCTCTCAACACAATTGAAGCAGCGTTCTAATGCGTCCATAATGTGAGTCAGTTGATATATATCTGGAGTCCTGTCAGTCGGAGATATGAATTTGTGTAAAGCTCCTAAATTCAGTGTTTGAGGTGGTTGGAAGAAGCCACTCACCTTCCCTTTCCCCCTCGTCCTTGCTTCTTTCCTCTTTTCTTTTCCCTCCTCCTTTTGTGAATTTATGATTCAGAAATTATTCAAACTGACTTCAAGCTCTGTCATTTTTTCAAGGGTGTTTTATGCCTGTTCTTGAATTTTCATCTTGTCACCAATTCTAGAAGCGGTGTTATATCATTACATTAAAACACGGTGCTGTGCTGAATCTGCCGGCTTGGTTAACTCCAGTGTGGCGGAGCCAAAGTAAATTCTGAAATGATCCACTGGATCTTTTCTGCAAAAGTTAAAAAGAGAAGAAAAATTAGTTCTACAAGTTGAACTAATGCTGTGTTAAAAATACAGAGCAGCATGGTTTGACATTGAAACCTTTAATTATGATTTTGTTTAAATTGCTAAAATATTAGTTTTGGGGGTACATCTGCAGGCAGCTGATCTAAATGGAGATTAAATACTGCTTGATTAATGTTTCTTATCTTGTCTTTTTTTGTGGGTAGGTATGCTACTTGTTCTATTCCCCAATTAAAGACTACAACTTGCTTTATGTGATTATAATATATATGTTAGGGTTATAGTCTTTCTTGTATAATCTTCAGAACCATGTAAGAGAAGGGCAATTGTCTCATCCTAAAAATATGGCCTTAGAAAGAACCTTGAAGATATGCTTCTCTCTCTCTCTCAAATTTGCATATGCTTATCTTGAGATAACTGACTTTTCTCATGAGAGCAAGATGGTGATTAACCAGCTGGGTTACTCTGCCTAACTGCCTGTCTCCAGCACTGAATGAAAAGGGGTTCCTGTAGCAGTTTAGTAAAGTAGATAGTATTAGCACAGATAGCTATTAGAATTGCCATATTAGTATATGTCATCAACACCCTGTCACTTGAGTACATTTTAGGACATCTGTAGGAGTACATAATATAAATCTGAATTCTGGGCAAAACTGTAGCATTGGTTCATTTCCAAACTCTATTGCATATAAGATTAAAACCCTTAAGGTTTAAAATGATAAGTTCATTGTCAAGTGTTCTGTCATTTTTATTCTGAAGGAGCAAAAGACTTTGTGTCTTCCTAAGTCTTCACGAAAACTCTTCGAGTGCTCTTCAGAGCAGTGCTATGCTGGTGAGACCTCTACTACCTTTAGGGTGTCCTGTAGTGCTGTCTATCTGGATGGAATAGGAAAAAGTTTGATGAAGGAAGTGGAACAGAAAGTTTTTTGGGTTGTTTGTTTAAAGTCATCAGAGGCTTATTTCTGTGTGTAACTTTTACAGCTTCGTTGTGGTTGGTCTTTTGAAGTAATGCCAAGGAGGTCACATGTTGAAAAATAGATCACAAGAGATCTATTTCACATGCAGAATCTCTGCATGTAAATCACAACAAAGTAGGTGCACTGAACTCTAAATTATCTATGTTAATGAAGGGTGCATCTGTTAAAAGCCATTTATATTAAACTTAGATGACAGTCTGTCAGTTGGCAACGGGTAGGCTGTATCAGATTTATTTAAATTACTTTGCATCGGGGCTAATGTTAGAACTTCAGTAGTTTACATTTCCTGTGCAAGCAATAATAAGGGGGAAAAGACTCAGAGGTGTATTAGATGGCGAACGGAAGCCACTCTGATAGCAATCATTTTTAACAGATAAGCCACAGAGTAGATAATTTACACTTGGGTAATCTGTAGATTACTAGAAATTACTGTAGGTGTATGTGCTTAGCATTCATGCTGACATGTACATTGCTCTCGGGTTGATTCCTGAAAAGGAATGTCCACAGATGAATGACGTTGAGGGAAGAGCATGTTACCTAGTGCCACATGACTTGGATTTGAACCCATCTCTGATCTTGACTAGTTTTTCACTTTGAACAAGCCTTCAAAGTCTCGGAGTATCAGTTTCTCTATCCATAATATGGCATAATATACCTGCCTTTCTTATCTAATGTGTTTTGTATTAAGTTAAATAAGGATAGTTAAAAAGATAGATCACACACACAATCTTGGGCCACTAGGAGATCAGGGGATGGGCAGAGTGTAGACAAGTAAACCAGCAATTTCACTAGTGCAAGAAGAGTTGTAAGAGGTTGTATTGAATATCTCCATCACCTGCCTTAGAATAATTTATCTGTATATCTATATCTTTATCTTTATCTGTATCTATATATCTATATCTTACTGTGCAATGGAATCATGTATAATTCATTTTTGAATCACCAGAAACTAGTTCAGGCTTAGGCCATAACAGGCACACAAAGCAATTTTGTGGAATGAAGAATTCTTAAGCCATTCAGGATAAACAAAGGTTGTAGCCTAGGACAGGAAAAGTTAGACTTAGAACCAAATACTGTGTGTATGCTGCTGGGTCATCACCAACCTTACAAGTATGCAGAGAAGGTTACATAATGAAGTCTATTTCTAATATACCTAGCATAGTATCTAGCTTGGAGCTCACTAAACATAACTATTTCATGCACTATGACATGGCAGGGGGAGCCATCAAAACACTCACCCACTCAAAATATTATTCCCAGTGTCCTGTTTTCCTTATTGGTTTGTTGAATTTCCTACTGTTAGATGTTCATTCTGACAACTAGGAAACTGCATCCCTGGAAATCTTTCTGAAAGGTTGATGTCCCTGGGGAAAGATAAAACTTTTAAACTGTGGTAAATCCCTAACATTGTAGTGTGAATTAATTTTTGATATTAGCCAGCCTAATATCAAAACCAGATGGTATATGAGATATAATCAGAAAGTTTGATAAGAAAGAAAGAAGGAAGGAAAGGTCTGTAGTCTGGAGCCCCGTTAGTGAGAGCCTGACCCATTAGGGTGGACCCTGGGGTGGTGTGGGTTTCTCTCCTCAGCTGGGATCAACGTGATGCTATTGACTCTCTGAGCTCAACACTTGGGAAAGTTGGAAAGTTCTGCTGCAAAGTGGTGAGGGGAACCCGATTGCAATCTTCACCTAGCTGTGGGCTGGTCCTGGCTGTTTCTGCAAATCTGCCAACAAGGTAGAGGGAGAGGGTGGAGAAATTTCATGTGCTGACCTCCCTCCCTCCCTCCACCATAAGAAGTGGGAAATAAGCTTAAGAATATATCGAAGTGGGAGTTTTGATAGGGGTTAAAGTGGCCACATCTGTACATTTCCTTCCCTGTTCCTGAGTTACCAGGAGAAGGTATCAATTACTGAACTGGAAGAGTTGGTATGGGGTAGGAAACAAATAAGAGGAGCTCTGTAGACACTTTGATTACCCACTTCCTCTTCTAAGTCGGGTGTCACTCATTTAGGCATTCTTGTGAAGGAAGTCCTACAAGGGAATGCCAACACAAAAATATCAGTATGCCCATTAAATATTGAATGGAAGTCAAACACTGGTCATGAAGATTGCTAAGCAAGATGAAGGAACAAAACTCCAAAGGTCACAGGTAGAGATAAATTCTGCACTTTTCATATAAGATTTAGTAGTTTGTGATTTTTTTCAGTGCTGGAGAATAATCCATTTAATAGAGTGTTTGCAGCAGATACATGAACGGCATAAATTATATATTACAATTTGCCATGGAGATCTTATTGTCCCAATCAAGTGTCTGTTTAGTTAACAGTTTCTGCAGCGAGCTATCCTTCTAAGGACTGGTGGTATTTCATGGTATGTCAATCAATAACCCATGTCCCCAGCCTAATTGCGAAGGGGCTATATCTTGACTCCTAGCCAGAGGTTGGCCTTGGAAAGTATAAAGTTATGTTTGTTAAATGCAAGGCTCATGACCTCTGGAAGGCATTAGCAATAATCTTCCTGCCCATTGCACAAATTCCTCCCTGTAAATGCCAATGATCATGGTGTAGACAGGCATGTGCTCCAATCCCATGATTTTGCTTGAAAACTAAACTTCCTGTCAGCTTAAAAAGGCTTGTCCTCTCTTTTAATGTTAGCATTTTGTTAAAGTAAATGGAATTAGAAGTAGAAATAAATCTGTTTAATCACACATGAAGCATGATTTTTCAAGAGTACTTCAATCATTTTTACATGAAACAATGGAAAAATGAACGTGCTAATTTGCAGCCAGATTGAAAAATTCTAAAATATATTTAATTTTAATTCTAAACACTTGCCTATATTATTTAGAAATAATTCTTTTTTAGATTACTCAGCTCTGAGTCTAGAGTTGAATGACAAATTTTCTCTAAGTTTGTTTATTCTAATGAAAAAAATCCTTGCTGTGCATGTGTATGCATACACATAAACACACACATTTTATGGCTTTTGACATTCAAGTGTAAATGTATCTAATTCATCTCTCAATACAGTATATCAGCATAAGAAAGATATGGATTTTATGTGAGTAAATTAACTTTTATATGAGAAATAATCAAAATAATTGCTAATGATAAGTTTCCCAATATTTACCAGTATTTAAATTTTGTGAACACATATCTGATTCTTAAAAAATAAAGCCTGAGTGAGAATAAAGATTCCCCTAACTGACATAGATGACAAAGAATCTATCTCTTGAGTCATTTTGAAATTCTCATTGAATTTGCTATTATTTTGAAAAGTGAATCCAGATGACAATCATACTTATTTGACACAATTTTCTGTTTTACCGTAAGAAGAGGATAAATGTTCTCAATTAGAAACAACATAAACCCTTTAAGAAAAGCTTTACTTTTAATTTAATTCTTTGTTCAACCAAAGAAATAATTCAGGGCTGCTGCATAAAGTTGTGCGGTTTGTGTATTGCACGAAAATGATTGCTTGACCGTCTGGGTGGAATTCTGAATGGAGTTTGTTCTCAACTGATCATTCCTTTGCTTTTGCAGCATCCACCCCCTTTTCTAACTCCCACAAAAGGGTCATATAGACACTCTGCAGTTTTAATCCAAGTTTAATTTTCAGTTTTAAAGTCAGCCTTCTGAGACTATATTTTTATGGTCTAATTAAGTCAAAATTTGAAAGAAGTAACCACTAGAAGGAATCTGACAAATTTGACTAATTTACTCCCCCGCACCCCCACCTAGTTGACATAAATCATGTCTTCATCATAAAGTAACACTTCAGTCCAGAAAAATTCAGCCAAGATGAAGGTTTAATTTTTATCCTTTTCATATTACCCCTAACAAAAATTGAATAATCTCACCTGGAGGAAGCTCTTACCTGTTTTTAAAATCAGGGTTTATAACAAATTTGTAATAGATCCTTTTTTCTTACTCATATAGCTTAATAGTTAAAGAAAGCGGTAGCTATAGGTTTTTTACCCCAAATGTATGCTACAAAATAATCTATTAACTTTTTTTTTACCTCCTTGCTCAATTGCCTTTAAAAACAATACTTGTTAGTGCCGGCCCGGTGGCGCAGCGGTTTAGTCCGCGCTTGGCAGCCCGGGGTTCGCCGGTTCGGATCCCGGGCGCCTGCCGACGCACTGCCTGACCGCCACGCCGTGGCGGTGTCCCATATAAAGTAGAGGAAGATGGGCACGATGTTAGCCCAGGGCCAGTCTTCCTCAGCAAAAAGAGGAGGATTAGCAACAGATGTTAGCTCAGGGCTGGTCTTCCTCACAAAACAAAACAAAACAATACCTGTTAGATGAACAATATCATGAGTTATGGTTGAGTAGAGGTCTGAGATTTGATTAACATATCATTTATATTTATCTTATAAATAGGTACCCCTTTGAATTATGATAATGAATAAAACATAGTATCTGCACTGGGAGAAGTTGAGGATATGGCCATATATCCTAATACTGCAAGAAGAGGAATGAGATGTCAGGGTGTAGAGTTGTTACCTTTAAATTCCATCCAACAGTGTGTTCAGCATTACGCAGATAGGGCTGGTTGAAAGGACCATTTTAAAAATCACAAAACATCTGGGTTAGAAGGAATCTCGTTTGCCATCTACTGTCATCTACTATTCAATTCAGGAATGCTCTCCATTGTATCCATGACTAACTGCTTGAATACTCCCTAAGAAAGTGCAATTGGTTCATTAGACTGTTAATTCTAGTACTGAATGGCTATCATGTTTCCTGTGGCAGAAACTTCTAACTTCTCCCTAGTGTTTATTCTTCACTTCTTCCTTTTATTAATAGTCACCCCTCACTCCCACCCCACACACTTGACTTTTGGGTATGTATCTAGAGACCACATTTCTTTTCTTTTTTCTTTTTTTTTTTTGTGGGGAAGACAAGCCCTGAGCTAACATCTGTTGCTAATCCTCCCCTTTTTGCTGAGGAAGACTGGCCCTGGGCTAACATCCGTGCCCATCTTCCTCCACTCTACATGGGACGCCGCCACGGCATGGCTGACAGGCAGTGCGTCGGCGGGCGCCCGGGATCCGAACTCGTGAACCCCGGGCTGCCAAGCGCGGACTAAACCACTGCGCCACCGGGCGGCCCCTAGAGACCACATTTCTAAACTTCCCTTACAGTTAGATGTGGCCGTGAAATTAAGTTTGGGCCAACGGGATGTGAGCTAAAGTAATATGTGGAACTTCCAGGTCATCTCTTTAAAGACGAAGCTGTTTCCTGAATATTCGGATAGTTGGGACGTGGCAACACCTGCATCAGCAGCTTTAGATTTAGAGGTGGAGTCATATGTTGAAGATGGCTGAGTTATTGTCCACTGTGGATACCTGGATGACACCGTAGAGTAGAACTTTCTAGCTGCCCTAGACGACCTCCTCATCATTGACCATTCCCTCTTATTTAACAGCACTGTATTTTGAGTGCAGTTTAGTCTAAACCCTGGCCAATACATTTACACGTGGCAAAATCTGCCTCCTCTTCCTTCCCTTGGTTCAAGTTATGGCCTCTAGAATTGTACAGAATTAGTATATGACCTCTTGAGTATGACATTGCTTTGACTATTGAGGGATAATAACGATCTGTGACACATTTATTTCTTTTCCTCTTTCCTGCCTAAGTCTTCCTCAGACTTTATCCATTCCCCAAATGGCTGGATAGCACCTTCCTTAATTTGGACACCGTATTTCCATCAATGCATCCTGGGTTTGCTGCCTTGTCCTGTTCTCATGTTCTTTTTACATGAAGAAAAGTCTCAGATCTCCCCTATAACAATCTCCTGTGCAGTAGTTACACTTACCTCTGTTAAATTTCATCTTGCTGATTCTAATCCCTCATTTCAATGTTTTTCAGAAAAAAAGTTGGGTTATGTTTACTTCTATTTACTTGAACAGCAACAGGATTAACTTCATGGCTCAGAATTTGTTGAGATAACTGAATAATGCAGCAGAAGGATAGATTTTTTTTATGATTTAATGATTATAATTAAAGTACAATTATTAGACTTGCATAACCATTTATTTGTTTTAAAAGAACTATCTTATGTATTTTACCCAGGATTTGCTTATCAAAACTGTCAATCCATAAACCAAACAGATAGCAGGCAAGAAAACCTAAGACAAGGAAAAAGAAAGAGATGAAAATTAGTGTATTCTTTACATCTCCCTTAGCCCCCACCACATACATTTTGAACAAAAAAAAAGTGATATAGGTGATGCTTTTGGTCAAGAATGTAAGAGGACACTTTTGTCACTTTTACCCCCACGTTACTGAAGTTCCCACAGGCCACCACTCTCCTACCTCCCATTTGAAACTCCTGGGCCTTTTTTTTTTTGCTGAGGAAAATTCGCTCTGAGCTAACATCTGCAGCAAAACTTCCTCTTTTTGCTTGAGGAAGATTTTCCCTGAGCTAACATCTATGCCAGTCTTCCTCTATTTTGTATGTGGGTTGCTGCCACAGCATGGCTGCTGACAAGTGGTGTAGGTCCGCACCTGGGAACTGAATCCAGGCCGCCTACGTGGAGCATGCAGAATTTAACTCCTAGGCTATGGGGCTGGCCTCTCCTGGGCCTATTTGTAAAGATACAGTCTATTCTTCCTTTCAGAATCAAATCTTAAAATTACAGGAGGAAAAGAGATTTTATCTGTTTGTTTTTGCCTCTAAGAACAAGCACAACAAATCTATGTGTGGACATTGTATCTTTTAAGTAGTTTTATTAACATGTAGCCAAGATGTTTGTGTGTAGGAAACTTATTTTAAAGTTCATAACCAACTTCTTTTCAGACTGCAGGTGCACATGGCTTATTTATTATTAAATAAGACTCTGTGTTTTCTTTTCCAAGCATTTATACTACTGATTTTTTAAATTTGATACATGTTTAACATATTTAGAAAATAAATACCTAATACAATATGAATCTTGGCCTATTTAGGGTGTTACTATTTAAGGTGATACTTAGGGTATTACTAAGCATCTAGAACTTGGACAGACTGCTCTTTTAATGACATCCTGTGATTCAATTTAACCAGCAAGCTTTTATATAATTAATATTTATACTCAAAGCTGGGTAAATTCTGTATATCCCCTGCAAATGTACAGGATAAACATCCTTTGTCAATGGTGAAAGGGGAGAGATGGATTTTAGAAGAAAAATTAGACACTGATTGTCAGTTAATTTTAGCCTAGCACTTTCATTTCTTATAAAAAATTCAAAATACGGCAATGCATTCAGAAATATCAAATAAAGTTCAAACTGTTTAAACTTAATTTGCATCATATTACATCAGATCAAATTTCTAGTTATTTCTTCAATCAACATTTATAATATGTCTGTATTTTAATCAAGATCCAAGATATAGAATGAAGCTTGGGTTTTCCCATAAATGCATTACCTGTATTTATTACAAACACGAGCCTAGCTGACATTTAGCATAGATTCGTGTCAGTCAAATCAATGTCACTATATTGATACATTTTTCTGGTTGGGAAACGGAACTGAGGTGGCATTTTTATCATGACGTCCTTTGTGATTGACACGTGTCCGTGCTGAAATACATTTGTGCACAAATTTATAGTGTAAATAGGATAATTTGCTTTCAAATAAAGTCCTCTTTTAGAAGACTTTAAAAAAAAATCCAAGAATGGCAAAGAGATATTTGATAACACCCTCTTTGAGGATGGAGAGGCAATAAAATACTAAATTGTTACAAGTTACAGTTTAGAAATATGTATCTGCTTTATTTGTTGTGATGATTAGAGAAGAATGGATTGAATTAATCTTAGAAGCAGAATTGGAGCAAAATATCTTAAGTGTCAAACATTAACTGCCTTGAAAGAACCCATTATTTGTCTTTTGTTCTCTGTCCTTTTAAAAAAGATAAATGCCTCTCCATTATATTTCATTATCAAAGTTCTGTTTAGAGTCCAATATTTGCAAATTTGACAGGTTAAAATATAAACTAGTCTACAGATGACACATTTGAGAACTTATGAACTTATCTCTCTGCAAATCTAGATTTTTATGCCGTTCTCTATTTTTTTTAAAAAGAAGTTTATTTCAAGTCCAAGCACCTATAAAATTACGGAATTAATTTTGTTTGATTCTTCCTATTATTTTATTATTCTTCCTATTATTTTATTTCTAATCTCATTTATTCTCTTCAATTAAGAAAAAAGAAAGAAAGAAAGAAAAGAAAGAAGAGCAATGACCTGAATCTACAAGGTAAACAAGTGCTGTAGATTATGCAAATGATATTGTTGAATCTTTAACTTCTAAACTGACTATAGGAAAAACAATCTGATAACAGGAACACCTCCCATGTTTCTAGAGATTAATCAGAATAGTTGCACTGTGATTCATTTCAAAACCTGCCTTTGTTGCAAAACTGCACTCTCTCGTGTGCATTTTGACAGCATAGAATGAAAAACATCAAAATGGCCTAATTTTTGAAGCAGAATAGTTGTAAAAATGAAGACACTGCTCCCTTTCTCCCCATTGGTTTGCAATTGAGCTCCAGTTTCCTAAAGTTCATCAAACCAAAGGGAGAAAAAGAAAAAAAGAGACAAGGAGAGAAAGATAAACACATCTATATAGAAAGAAATATATTGAAAAGCAAGAGAGAAAATGAAAGCAAAAATTAGTCTTGTAAAGTTGGAGAGATTGAGCCGTAGAAACTGGTCACATAAATAGTCATGAAATGAAAAGTTTCAGATTTGTATTGAAGTAAAAAAAAAAAAAAAAAACTACTTAGAGAAAGGCCAACAGGCCAGACTAAATAATCCTCGACTTACCGTCCAATTCTGAATCCCATATTAGCTGCAGAGATTTTAATGTAAATATGCCATTACACTGTCATTACAGTGATCAGGCTTCATGGCTCACAGGTCACATCTCAGCCACTGTTAATTTTGCAGGCAAAAGCTTTTTTTCTCTTGAAATGTTAATAACTTTCTATTAGTTAATGTAGCGTGACTAAAATTCAGATTAGATATAATTCATTTTAATATCTGTGACTGGCTATCCTGATCATTTAGCAATGGTTTCCAGCTGAATACAAGATGCTAAATTGGACTCATTTGCATAGCCCTGTTAAAGCAATGCCATTCTAGAAATGTAGGCATCTTCAAATTAATTTAAAAGATTTTTTTTTCTCCTGGTTTTGCTATTAGGATAAAATCTTTGGTTGGCGACTAATTGAAGTTACCATGGGCTGAGTACACATCCTTTTCTCTGCCCACCCTCCCATCCCCCAAAGAAACCAAAACACCAGTAAGGAGTGTTAACTGGTGCGCGCAGAAGTTACCTAGTGCCTCAGAACACAGGGGGCGCTCAATTTAGTAACTATAATGCTGTTACACAAATCTGAACTATTGACAAAGTCTGTTAACAATCAGGTCTTGGAGAACATTTAGTTCCACCTTTGCAAACCTGTTTTGAACTCTCTGTGTTACGTAGATGCAGTGTATCATGGCTTGTCCAGTGTACGGAGTCTAGTTTGTTGAACTAGATGATAAGATCTGTTGCTTTCCAAGGAAACCTGCACCAGAGTGGAAAGCAGTGTTGTTATTAATCATAGACAGAGTCTGGTCTTCTCTTCCTTTGCAT
The DNA here is from genome assembly GCA_031878705.1 of Tapirus indicus. NCBI lineage: Eukaryota > Metazoa > Chordata > Mammalia > Perissodactyla > Tapiridae > Tapirus > Tapirus indicus. The sequence goes on along the minus strand of CM062926.1, from coordinate 76,632,807 downwards.
ATGTAATACCCATTAATGCTAATGGGAAACACAGATGATACATTCATGCAACATGGGGCGACAGACCCCTGAATTATCAATGCTGGTGGCTGGATGCTCGCGCAAACAATTCAGTAAGTATACCCGTGGAAGGGATAGGGATTCTTTGATTGTAATTTGATCCAATTTTTAAAAATATCTGATGATTTGTTTTCCTTTCAATTAAAATGCAAACAATTTAAAATATTAATTGCTTCCCATTTCTTCACGTGTATCACAAACTTTGTGTAAAGAACATGTAAATCTTCCACAGCTAGGTCAAAGTTTTGATTCAGGAAGCCTAAAAGATTCATAGAAGTTAAAAACTCAAATAAATAAATTTTCAATATTTTTTCGTGATTCCACTAACTTAGAAAACAGTATGTGAAATGTTCACTTTCTTTTATGAATTATTTAATCATCTATTCACTTATGTAAAGATATTTGGCTTTAGGAACTCACATTGTTAGTCTCTTTGAAGTATAATTTTCAGGAATGAGGGTATAATTATTTTTATCCCAAAGGAAAAAATAGGTCTCAGATACAGAGAATGTATATTAAGATTTCTTTTTATTGAATTTCATCATTTCTAGGACATTAGAGAAAATACATGAGTCGGAAAAAAGTCTCTTTATGGTTCTACTCTCCTGCCCCTCTCCTTCTTTCTCTTCTTCCTTTTTTCCCCGAGGCAAAATATCGGATTCTCCTGCTGCTTGTAATCTGAGAAGTAAAGAACTATTTTGTCATCCCTCCTATTTCCCTCAACACCCCTCCAGTCCCCAAGAATTTAATGAGAAGAAATGACTGAGCCACTATATGTGTGGGAGAGATGGAGAAACTTTCAAGAAAGAGAATTAAAATGAATTCTAGTGGAGATTTTGAAAAAAAAAACAGAATTAGCAAGATTACTGTCTTCTAAAATTTATGTGATAATTTTCAGTTGTATAATTCTTATGGAAAATAAATCACTAGGTGATATTCACAAGATGCCAATCAAGTGAACTTGGATAATGATTGGCCATTGGGCAATTGAGTAGCTAGAGTGTCACCTCTTGAAAATACTTCTCTATTTGGTTGATTCCCTTAAGAGTCAGCGGTAAATGTAGACTAAAAGTTTTATTGACAGCTTTCATCTCTCAGTCTATAAATATGTGTCCCTCTCTATATCCTGTCTCTCTACTAACTTCTCTCTCTTTCCCTTCAAAGCTAAACTTCTTGAAAAAGTGACTATTTCTACGTCCTATCTCTTCACTCCTCATTGTACTTCCTCCCTTCACCTTGTTGCTAATGCATTGTGATCTGGTTTCCCTTCTTCCCATCCCTCCATTGAAAGTTCTCACTCGCTATTATTGACTAAATCACATGCTCGTGAGTGCCCCCATCTCCAGTCCAGTCAGTTGGTCAACTGATCAAATGTTGAATTCCATCCCAAGTATCTATTCCTCCCCAAGACTTTAGGATAGGTATTGGAGGATGTTGTACATGCCTAGGGTATAAAGGCCTAGATATATAGATTTTGAAAAATTATCCTTGTTGATTTTGAAATGGCACCTATATTCTAGTCACTGTTCCTTAGACACCTTATCTACTTTTAAGGTAGATAACCATCAGTTTTGTTGATGTCTCCCAAATCTATAGCTTGAACTTGGGCCCATTTCTTGCCAGCCTAAGGCGTATCTCCAACTGTCTGCTGGCTATTCTCGCCAGACTGGAGCACAGTCAGATCAAAAGAACAGTATGCAAACCGGCTCTTCTTCCTTTGTTCACCGTAATCTGGTCCAGAATAGTGACATTTACCTGGCACCCAATTCAGAAATGTGGGAGTCAACCTACAGTTACTAAGTCTATACATCCAGCTGGTCATTAAGTGCTATTCATCGTATTTCCTTAATAAGTCTCTAATTTGAATCTGTCCCCTTCCCCACTTACTGCATTGGTCAGTCTTTTATAATTTCTGACTGGGACTATTTTTACTGCTCTTACCTATTTTCACTGGCTACCTCTACTCCAATTTATCTTCATAGCCAGAGGTGCATTTTCACAGTACAAATCTCATTGCTCCCTCTGCTAAAATCCTTTAGTGGCCTCTTCATCAATCTAATGGTAATACCTCCCTGTATGGTAAATGCTTCCCTTGATGATTGGTCCCTGACTGGCTGTCTTGCCTGGTCTCTTGCATTATCCACATTTGCAGTCTATGCCCCAACCTGGACTAATTATTCCCACTCCCTAGAAGGAACCATGCTATTGCTTGCTTCTACACCTTTGTTTATACTGTTTTCCTTTTCTGAACACTCTCCTCTAGCCCACCTAGGAAATTCTTACTCATTCTTCAGTACTCAGCTTAATTGTTATCTTCTCTAGCAGGCCTCCCCTCCCTCTCTCATGTCTTCAGATAGGGTTAAACTCTTGGCCTCTGTGCATGATGGACTGGCTCATACCTTGAATGTACTAATGTGAGATTATATATATATATCTTTATATATAATGTAAATATATATTATATAGTGTATATATATAGTGAGTGATGGAGAATAGGGGCGGTTATTGGTACAGAGTAGACCCTTTGTAAATATTTTTTGAATTAATAAATGATAGTAGGGGCCGGCCCTGTGGCACAGCGGTTTAGTTCGCGCTTGGCAGCCCGGGGTTCGCCGGTTCGGATCCCGAGCGCCCGCCGACGCACTGCTTGTCAGCCATGCCGTGGCGGCGTCCCATATAAAGTGGAGGAAGATGGGCACGGATGTTAGCCCAGGGCCAGTCTTCCTCAGCAAAAAAAGATGAGGATTGGCAACGGATGTTAGCTCAGGGCTGGTCTTCCTCACAAAATAAATAAATAAATGATAGTAAATATGCCTTTCCATTGTCAAACATCTAGCCTTTGTAAAACAAATTCTAAGCCCATTTTGTTTCCCTGACGTTTACTTTCACCAAAAGCATCCCTGCCTGAACTTTGAGCATAACATCTCCCAAGATCCTAAGGAAAAGTTTCATTTTGAAAAGGTGACATTTCAGACTGGTTCTGAGCTTCTTTTCTTGCTTCTAGGTTTTCCTAAAATCACTTGAAATTTCCAGGTTTTTTTTTTTTTTTTAGAAATTTCAAAACTCGTTATGGATTTAGAGGATATTTCCCTGGATAATGACATTGGACATTTCCATTTAGAATAAAGGTACTTGATAACCTGAAATAGATCTTCCATTAATATGCTTTTATTTATAAAGGCTCAGGAGGAAAACTGAGCTAGATTTTAAATCCTTATTTTCTGGTAGATTTCTTTATTTAAAAAAATTATTTTAAGATACAAACTAGTTTGGACCGGATTTCAGAACTTCAAAATCTGCCAAAGTCCTTCAGTTGAGTTTCCCTTACAGAAAATTCCTCATTAATGACCATGAATTCTTCTCCACGTTCAGAGAGATACAAATCTTTTCCTTCTTTTATTTTTTCAGGATTTCCTACCTGCAATATACAAATACAGTCACATAAATATGTCACACTAACATGAAGCAGATAAAAAAATGAAATCTTAACCTCAACCGAAAAAGGCAACCACAAATTAACAAAGCAGTTCCAGTAAAAAGGACCTGTAGGGGCCGTCCAGGTGGCATAGTGGTTAAGTTCGCTGCTCTGCTTCTGCAGCCAGGGGTTTGCAGGTTTGGATCCCGGGCACGGACAGACGCACTGCTTGTCGCTGTGACAGCGTCCGGTAGAAAGTAGAAGAAGATGGGCATGGATGTTAGCCCGGGGCCAATCTTCCTCAGCAAAAAGAGGAGGATTGACAATGGATGTTAGCTCAGGGCTAGTCTTCCTCACAAAATAAAGAAAAGAAGGACCTGTAGTTTTCTTGTCACATAAGTCCAGTGACACCACACTTAAACATCCCAGCATGAATTAAACTAAGCAAAAAAAAAAAGGTCAAATGGTGATTGACTATTTTAATAAAGTGAATGTCTTCTAATTTCAGAGAAAGATATAACCTCATACCAGTCAGATAAAATCATCTGGTCACTTCAGTATAGTTATCTTATTAGTTCGCCTGATTAGTTTTTACTTTTCTTCTAGATTTTTCATGACAAATATTAAAGCATGAATATATCCATTAGCATTTCTATTAAAATATTTTTCCATTTGTCACTATTTCAAATTGCCTGTATTGTGAAGAAGTCCGTTAGATTGTATCTTCTGCAAATTTCATTTGTGTACTCTCAATCTACTACCACTTTTCTTCATTCTAAGATATTAATAACATGTCTAAGCATTTGAACAGTTAGCTGAGATAATAATAACAGCAGTGTCAGGATCAAAAGAAATAAACAGCGGTTCCAAAATGCTGCTGTGATCTTACTTTGTGGGGGCAAACATCCAGAAGGATGAGTGGTGACAGGATTAAACATCCAATTAGTTAGTGGTTATCTGGAAACTGGGTGAGGGGGAGGTGAATATTGTGAAGGTAGTGGGGGTTAGATTCAAAGAAATGAACTCTGATGAGCTAACTTACGTGAAATAATTAGAGCAAAATTGAGTTAACTCCATGGAAGAAATCAGTGCATAGGACAGAGACATTGGAAAAGGCTTTATAGAGGTAATTATACATAATTTGGTCCTTGAAGGCAGATAAAGAGAGATAAGAAAAGAAGATATTCGGGAAGGTGGAACAATATAAGCAAAGGGTAACATTAGAGTGAGCGATTAGGTTCAGAGTAGCTTTAGATTTCCACACGTCTTATTTTATTTTATTTATTTATTTTATTATTATTTTTTTTTGGTGAGGAAGACCAGCCCTGAGCTAACATCCGTTGTTAATCCTCCTCTTTTGGCTGAGGAAGACTGGCCCTGGGCTAACATCCGTGCCCATCTTCCTCCACTTTATATGGGACGCCGCCACAGCATGGCTGACAGGCAGTGCGTCGGCGGGCGCTCGGGATCCGAACCTGCGAACCCCGGGCTGCCAAGCGCGGACTAAACCGCTGCGCCACCAGGCCGGCCCCCCACACGTCTTATTTTAGATAGAATGTAATCAGATAATAAAAGGTGTGTAATAATGTAAGCAGAGGAATCTGGACTCAAAGTAACAGACAATAATAAGCCTCCAGAGAATTTTAAGCAGGGTGATAATGTGAGGACGTGACAGTGATATATAAAATGGAGGTGGTATTAATTATCTATTGCAATGTAAGAAAACCCCTCCAATTTAGTAGCAGAGAAGACATTTATTACCTCACAGTTTCTTAAGGTCAGAAATCTGGGAACATCTCAGTTTGAGGGCTCTGGCTCAGGTTCTCTCATAGGACGGTAGTCAAGCTGTCAGCTAGGGCCATGGGCTTACTGCGACTGAAAAATCCACTTCTAACTAAGCTTGGCCATGTAGCTGTTGGTGGGCCTCAGATTCTCACTGGCTCTTGTCTGACAGCCTCCATTCCTTCCCACCTGGGCCCCTGCGTAGGCTGCCTGGAAGTTCTCCCAACTTGGCTGCTGGTTTCCACCAAAGTGAGTGATCCTAGAATGAAAGAGAGAAAAAGAAAGCAAGACAGTGTGTCCCTGAGATGGAAGCTGCAGTCTTTTTATAACATAATATTGAGAGTTACATACCTTTAACTCTCCCATATTTTACTGGTCACAAGACCAGCTCTGGTACTATGTGGGAATGAACTACAGAAGGGTGTGAATACCAGACGAAAATCACTGGGGGGCAACTTGAAGGCTGGCTACCACAGTGGTAGAGTTAGAAGGCCAGCCAAGAGGCTTTGAGAATCATCCAAGGAGAACATGATGAAGATAGGGCAATAAGGATGGAGAGAAAGGGACAAATCCATGAGATATTTAGAAGACAAAATTATTTAATACTAGTGATTTTGATGAAATTAGGATATCAAAGGCTAAAACAGGACTTTAGGATTTTGAACTTGGACAATTTTAAGAGTAATCTGGCTATCAATTAGTTGGGTAGTATAGAAATGGTAGGGTGTGTGTGTGAGGAAGATTAGCCCTGAGCTAACATCTGTTGCCAATCTTCTTCTTTTTTGCTGACGAAGATTGGCCCTGGGCTAACATCCATGCCCATCTTCTTCTACTTTATATAGGACACCGCCACAGCATGGCTTGACAAGCGGTGCATCAGTCCGCACCCAGGATCCAAACCTGTGAACCCCGGGCCGCCACAAGCAGAGTGTGCGAACTTAAACACTATGCCACCGGGCCAACCCCCAAATGGTAGTTTTTAACATGATGATAACTTGAGTTGTAATATAGTTCCTTTCCTCCCTCCCTTCCTCCTTCCCTCCCTCACCCGTTCCTTCTTCCTTCACTCCTTCTTTATTTTCTTTCTTCCTTCCTTCCTTCTTTACTTTCTGTTTCCTGTCTTTCTTTCATCTTTCTTTCTATTTTTCTTTCTGTCTATCTTTTTCTCCCTCCTTCCTTCTTTCCTTTCTCTCTCTCTGTCCTTCCATTCCTCCTGCTACTGCTCTCCCCTCCCTCTCCCTCCTCTTCCTTCTTCTTCTTAAACATGTTTACTTTTTTGTTTTGTCTACAGAAAAAAATATCTTAACTAGTTCAAAACAGAGTAGGAAGATCCCATTGTAGAGTATCATTGAGCACTGCTCCTTTTAATAAATTGTTTATTTTAAGCCACAGTACTAAAACACAGAATGCCTTACAAAGTAAGTCTTGTAAGAAAAAAAAAAAAAGAATTCCAGAATGGCATTAAGAAATAAATATGGAAATTCAAATTATTGTTTCACAATACCAGTATTTTATTTTTGATGTGCTAAAAAAAAATCTGGCAAAAATGAGTCACCTATAAGCGCATGCAGACTGCAAGTTTTTTTTACAACATCCATTTTCATGATCCACATAGTATATGCATCTGCATCAAATTTAAAGGGAGAAAAGGTCATTTAATTCATATTCCCTCCTCTACTTTTGTCAAAAGCGCAAAAAGAGTAGGAGAAACAATGGAATTTTTTTCACACTTTTTAGGTGAAAAAACACTTTCTTCATGTTGACTAATGAGATCAAATATGTTTCACAGGTTACACATTTAAGGTGATCCTTGAAATAAAAAGCCTTATTAATTCGTGAAATAATGGATAGTTTCATTGAGAATTTCCAACTTTCTGAATTTTAGAAGTTTAAACATTGAGAGTAAACTTGAGATTTATCACTAATATATCATCACCAGAAACTGGTAGATCCAGGCTCTTTACTCTGGGAAAAATAAATGCCATATAATAATGCACAATTTAAACAAAATAAATCAAATAAAAACAAGTATTCACCAGGAATACTTTTTGCTAAGTCATTTCCCTAAGTTATATATGACTCTAAAAGTCATAGTTTACATAATCCTACGTTACTTATTAACCTGTGCTAAAACTAATCTCCCCAATGTTTTTTTCTTCATTTCAACCTATTTTCCATGGAGCAGCCAAGATGATTAAAACAAAACAACATTCAGATTATATAATGTCTCTGCTTAAAATCATTCAATGACTTTGCTTTTCCTTGGAATAAAATCAAATTTTTTATTATAGCCTATAAGGCCCTGAAAGACCAAATTCCCTCTTCCTTCTCCCACACCATCACTAATCCTTCTCCTCATCTTTCACTGGCCTTCAGTTACACTGGATTCCTTCTCGTTCACAGATCAAGACAAGCTCTTTCCCACTGTATAGACCATGTATATTCTGCATCCTATGCCTGAAAGCTTTAGTTCAGTTTTTTACCAAGGTGGTTCTTCCTCATTTTTCAAATCTCAGCTTAAAAGATACCTTGTCAGATAAAATTTCCTTGCCCTTAGTGAGTAATTCCTTCTTGCACTCCCCCATATTACCTATCAAAGCATCTTTGTAGGAAACTTTTTAGCTTGTAATTTTATAGTGTGTATGCAAACTCATGAACATATGACAGACATACATATGCACATGTATAAAAGATACCTATGTGTGTATATGTATAGGTGTGTAAAAATATGTCCTTATATGTCTGTCTCTATGTCTATATGTATGTGTATGTGTGTGTATACTTTATTAAGGAAATATATATTCCAAAAGTATGCAAATATCGTGATCCAAGAAGTTTTACAAAGTGAACACATCCATGAACACACTTTTGTATTTTCCAGCAAATCAAGCTATAGAACGTTATCTGCGTGCCAGCCCGCTGTGCTTGAGGAAGCTGCAGCTATCAACCAAACTGGCCCCCAACTCCCCACAAAGATTACATGCCATATACCACAAAGACATATACCATATTGTGACTTCTATCACAATTGATTACTATGACCTCCTTTTGAACTGTATATATGTGTGTACTCTTTTGTGCCTAAATTCTCTCACTCAACGTTTTGTTGTGAGATTCATCTGTTTTTTTGTATGTCGAGAAATATGTTGTATGTTCGTTCATTCTCATTGTTGTGTAGTTTTCCATTATACTGTACATGACAATTGTAGTTATCCGTCCTACTCCTGATGAATAATGCTGCTTGAACGCTGTTGTGTATGTCTTTCTGTGCACATATGTATGCAATTTTGGGGGTAATGCAGTTGCTACATGTAGGCTATGCACATGCATAGCTTTAGTAGTCAATATCAGCTTGTAAATAATAACTTATTGGATTTTGATCACATTGAATTTACAGCTTACTTTTGGGAAGAATTGGCATCTTCACAATATTGAATTGTCCAATCACGAACATGGTGTACCTGTCATGAGCCATTGGTCCTTCTCTTTTGCCCACTTGCAAGAAATAACTTAAACTGGCAATGTTGTTGGGTGTTGCCCACTGTTCCAAACTGAGTGAAACCCCTTCGACTGTGGCAGAGAAGCTGCTGGTTCTCATGACTAGCCCTGCCCTGGCTTACTAGCTGAGCTGGGGAGGGAGTATTGGAAGATGACTCAAAACAGAATGCACAAATTTCCATTTTTTCTCAGATCCAGCAGTTTTCAAGCTTAAAGCCTTCTCAGATTACTGTATACCTTGATGTGCTTTCCAGTGTCTTGAAAAGGTTGGTTTTTGTTAATTTGTTACAGCTTTAGAGATGCTTTTTGGGGAGATAACTTTTGCTCAGTCAGAGCCAAAAGTCTTAAATGATGATTTCTTTTCAGGAATTTGTTCATTCAGTTGAAGTAGTCAAATTTATTGCCATAAAGTTATTCATAAATTCCTATTGTTACATTTGTAATAATTGTAACAACTATATCCATGCCCCTTCTTCACTGTATTTTTTCTTTATCATACTTTCTAGAAATGTATACATTTTACTATTCTTTAAAAATAGCGAATCTTTGACTTTTTCTAGTGAATATTTGTTTTCTACTTAGCTATTTTTTTCCTAGTTTTATTATTTTCTTTCTTTTACTTTGTGTTTACTTAACTGTTTTGTCCTGGCTTATTGACAATCATATTTAGATCATTTATTTTGTACCTTTCTTCTTTTATAATATACACTTAATGCAATGGATTTTCTGTAAATAAAGGTTTAGCTGTATCCCACATATTTTGAAAGTCAGTTTTCTAATATCATTCAGTAGAAATATATTATTTAATTTGTAAATTAAATGCTAAGCATATATAGATTTATATATAAAAATTTATATATGTTATATATAAATATATACATAGTGACTTCTTCTTTGACCCATGAGTTATTTATTACTTTGTTGTCTAATTTCCTCATTTGGAGAGATTTTCTAGTATTGTTTTGTAATTTATGTCTAGCTTAATTTCATTATGCTCAGAGTAAAATTGTTTGAAGTTGCTTTATGTTCCAGAACAAAGTTAATTTGTTAAATGTTCCAAGGAAACTTGGAAAAAAATGTATATTCTGTCATTTTGGAACACTTCTATATACTAATTTTTTGTTTGGTTGTTTTATACTTTACTGAGAGTAAATCTCAAACTATAAGTGGAATTTTCTATTCCTCCTTTTTTTTCTCTAATTTTTTGCTTCATGCGTTTATTGAGGCTTTCCTACTAGTGCACGCAAAATTAAGATTGTTGTATCTTCACACCAAATTTCCCTCAATTATGAAACATTTCTCTTAATCTCTAGTTGTACCTCTTGACTTTAGATTTACTTTGCTAGTAGAGCTATATCACCTTTGTTTTGTGTTTTTTTCCTTTTCCTTTCAACATTTCTGTTCCCTTATATAAAAAAGATGGTAACAGCATAGAGTTGTGTTCTATCTAATGTGATACCTTTGATTTTAATGTGTATATATTATTCTTTTACATTCAAAGTAGTTACTGACGGGGGGGGCGGTTAAATCTACCATCTAAGTATTGTTTTCTATTTATCCTATTTTTTCTTTTCTTTTTTGCCTTTTGTGAAATTAGTCAAGTAGTTTTTATTATTCAATTTTCCTCCTCTGTTAGCTTTTTACTTATACATCCTTTTATTGATCTTTTATTAGTTATTCAAGAGGTTATAATATGCACACTTAACTGACTAGAATCTACCTTAAATTAGTACTATTTCCACTTTTCAGAAAATGCAAAGATTTTAGAACACTTTAATTCCATTTACCTCCTTTATTTCCACATATATTTTAAAGCTCACAGCTTTTTTATTATTGTTTAAAGTAGGAGTTGGCAAACCATGACCCCTGGGCCAAATTCTGTCTACTCTCTGTTGTTTTTGTTTAGATGACCTATGAGTTGTGATTGTTTTTACATTTGTAAATTGCTGAAAAAAAGAAAAAGCAACATTTTAAGATATGTTAAAATTATGTAAAATTTAAACTTCATGTCCATAAATAAAGTTTTATTGTAAAACAGCCACGCTCATTCATTATGGCTGCTCTCCCAGCACAACAGCAGGGTTAGGCGGTGATTGTGATACAGTATAGACGGTCTCATCACTTTGCCTTCCTGCTCAGTGCACTACACATTGCAGTTTTAACTCATCAAAGTTTTGAGTGTCATACACATTGTCATACTATAATATTTTATTTTATTTTTTATACCAGTACATAGCCACCATGGCAAAAGAAGTAAAAAGGTGTTTTTTTTTAAATTTTATTGAGGTCATATTGGCCTTTAATATTGTGTAAATTTCAAGTGTACATTATTGTCAAGTGTACATATCAAGTGTAAATATCAAGTGTACATATCAGTTTCTGTGTAGACTGCATTGTGTTCACCACCAATAGTCTAGTTTTTATCCGTCACTATACACATGTGCCCCTTTACCCCTTTTGCCCTCTCCTCACCCCCCCTCCTCTGGTAACCACTAATCTGTTCTCCTTATCTATTTGTTTGTTTGTTTAGTTTCACATATGAGTGAAATCATATGGTATTTGTCTTTCTCCATCTGACTTATTTCACTTAGTGTAACATCCTCAAGGTCCATCCATATTCTCGCAAATGGCATGATTTTGTCTTTTTCATGGCTGAGTAGTATTCCATTTTATATGTATAACACATCTTCTTTATCCATTCATCTGCTGATGGGCACTTGGGTTGCTTCCATGTCTTCACTATGGGAATAAAAAGCATTATGTTTTTTAGCAATAACACTATAGCTGTGCTGAAAGAATACAACGTACATCAGCATCATCAAACTAAGCACTCATCACAATATTCACAACTCACAGGAAAGCAACAGTAAGTAAAATTAGAAAATTTAAAATGAAATGTCAGAAAATTTCTTCACACATATAAAAAAGGAAAATGAATCTACAACTAGAGTGAGTTTTTGAGAGACTCATTTGTTAGCCAACCAACTGCACAAGTCATTGTAGATTGGCAGCCATTATATTTATTTTGACGTTTTAAAAATGCCATTTCTTTTCTGTTAGATTTCATCTTTGCGTTGAAAAGTGAAACATTTTTATTACTGTCACTATGTAGGTAACATGTTTTTTTAACCTGCTTTTAAGAATTTCTCTTTGTCCTTGATTTTTAAGTTTTACTATGATGTGACTAGGTGTAATTTTTTTTTTTTTTTTTTGAATTATCCTTCTTTAGGTTAGTAGAGCTTCTGGTATCTGCTTGGAAAATTCTTACGCAATGTCCCTTGAAATAGTATTTCAGCCCCTTTATGGCTTTTCTCTTTCTTGGACTCCAACTACACAAATTTTCGACCTTCTCTCCATGACCCAATGCCTCTTATGTTCTTTTATATATATTTCATCTCTTTTTTCTTTAATGCTTCATTCTGGATTTTCTGCTTCTCTATTGCTACTAAATCCATATATTGACTTCTTAATTTTAGTTGTTATATTTTTTGTTTCAGAATTTCTATGTTATTCCTTATTATAGATTTACTTTCTATAGGAAAATTCTCCACCCTTTTAGCATATTATTTTTGTACATATTAATAATAGTATCATTGGCCTCTATTCTCCTTGATGTGAATTGGCAAATGTTTCAAAAAGAAAATGTGATGGTAAATGTTAGGGTCACCTCAATGATTTTCCATTTTTTTAGTAAATAGGCTTCTCAAGTTCTGGCTGCTGTGGTTATTTTCCAGTGCCCTCAAATAGTGCTCTCTCTTTCTCTCTCTGTCTCTGTCTTTCTGTCTGTTTCTTTCTCTCTCTATTTTGCCCAGCTTCTATAGTTGTACTCAGGAAGATAAATAATCTGAAATAAGCTACATAAAGAAATTAGCTCTATTCCTGGCCCATAGTTAGTGTTCAATAAACATTTTCAAGTGAAATAATTAATCTACTAAATTCTGAGTTTGTGCTGAGAAAATATCCATTATGTGATATTATATATCTATATATCTATACTATATATATTATACTAGAACTCTGAAGAATATAAAGGAGAAACAAACAATTTTCCTACCTGACATTAATTCAAGGACTCTGACTCATAAGAAAGCGTAAAGTGAGGGGAAATCTAGAGAGGTTCAAGAGACAGAGAGAGATAACTTTATTTTTATTTTTGACCTTGCAAATTTGAACCAAAATAGAACACCTTAGTAAATTAAACCTTTCTTCAAAATCTATTTCCCACACTATGCCCAGAACTGTTAGGAGAAACAATCTCCAAAAAATAAAATAAAAGTAATGAAAATTGTTTTTAAATTTACAAGAGGTCGTGATTCCCTTGAAGTTGACTAAAAGGTAAGAAATTAATAAATTACCAACTCCTTGTTTAGTTGGGGTAAGAAGAGACGTTATATTATGATACTTTCCATGAGCAATGCTATTAATAGTGTCAACTGAAATAAAGAGTCTAGGTGAAAGTTAATTAAGGAGTTTATTCTATAATCAAGGTGAGGAATTCGAATCCTGGGAAACAGTCCAACAGATTATTCTGAGGAACTGCTCCAAGGTCTACAGATCCGATGCAGCTTATACACTTTTTAACAAGCAGTATGTGTGCAGGAAAGGCTTGCACATCTACTAGTCATATACTTTAAGGATAACAAGAACGGTTTGGTTGTAGGTCAAACAAGGCTTGTAATGTTGGTGTTATCTACGTGTGGAAGGAGGCAAGGACTAGTGTTGTCACTTTTTCCCTCAATATCTAAGAAATGCAGCTGGAAAATGTGGGAGTGAGGTACCCATTATCTCTTTCTATTGCTGATTCATCCTGCTGGCCTCTTCAGTCATGAGATGAGGGGTTGCAAGCTCACTTAGACACAGGCTTATGAGTCCTGCATGGCTGCTTCACAGTACAGCATGGACTGTCACTGTACTGATGTTAAGTCTATGCAGCTTGCTTGCTAGATTTGCCTGTTAGATCAGGGAGAGGGGTCCCTGTTTTGTTTACAATAGTACGCGGGTCATAATCCTTCCTGGTCTTCAAGTCCTTTTCTGATCCTAAATCTATGTCAACTTCACATCAACCTTATGAGTAGGGTTGGGACTCGAGTGAGACATATGAGGCACCAAGGGCACAAAATTTAAGGAGGTACTGACTCTCAAGGTCATGCAACAGGCAACCTGCACTTTCATGACCCTGCACTTGCATGATCCTGGGGGGGAGTGCTTCTGTAAATTTTGTGCAGTAGGTGCCTCACTTGTCTCACCTACTTTGAGCCCTACCTATGAGGTGGGTAGAGCAAAGTCTACTCTCATGATTTTGTAATTGTGGAAGCAGGCATAGAAAAATAATGTGATTTCCCTAAGGCCACATTGGAACCTAGAAGATTGATCAAGGGACATAGAAAATATCTTTGGTAAATATGGGGAGGATACACAATTTTTTGTATAGTATCACAAAACCATGTGCAACCCTAGTCAAACTTAGATCAAAGCCAAATGAGTACTTGAGAGCAATGGAAGTAAAAGTAAATTTCACAGGATCAGTTCCCATATATCCAACATGCTCCATGACCTGAAAGAATAGTAATTTTGGTTTCTGGGTTGTACACATTGACTTTATTGCTTGTTATTATTGTGGTTGATTTCTACCACGCCAATTAGGCTTAAGCTTGAATTAATAGATGATACTTAAATTTTGTCTTCCATCTTGACAAGCCTTAGTTATAAAATCAAACTTTTCTTGTGTACTCACGTTTTTACGTTAGCAGATGCAACACTAATCTCTGTGTGCTAATAAATGCATTTGCAGTCAGCATGTACGGAAAAGTTCCGATAGATTCCCTCTACTGGAGTGGGCTGTCTGTGTTTAAGAATGTGGAGTGATTTACAGGTGTTAATGGGCATGCATTATTGTTGAAATGCTGCTCGATTAAGGCACCTGTGGAACTACAGAAGGGTTGTGTTGAAAATGAGTGCACCTGTTTGCAACCTGCTAAAAGATGCGTTGAGAATAAGATGCGGTTATCCAAAATAGTCCTAAAAGCAGGGATGAGAAAGCCTTATCTCTTTCTAGCCTTCTTTTTTCTGTATTCAGCATCTTTCTCAGGTGTGAATTGAAAACTTCATTTTGGATCAGAGTCATTTCACTTAGGAACGAAGGTTGAGTTTAAAGTGCTCTCTCTTAAGTGAAGGTCAGTGGTTTATCCATTATAGCACCCAACCCCAAATACTTCTTGCAATTAATTATATCTCTATCTGTTTTTATAGAGTAAAAGAATAAAGAAATGACAGTCAGCAGTTTTAGGAAATACAAGTTAAAGGTGTCTTATAATTTTAAATGATATATCATTTTGGAAAGAAAATTTAAAAGCTGGTATATGCAATCTAAAATTAAATACAGATTTTGAATTTCAGGCTGTGAAGCTAAAAAGATCAAAGGAAAATCTTTATACTGCTTTGGAATTTGGTATAATACTTCCCGGGAGGTCATTTACTCCCATAATTTCGTCTGACTTATTTGGCTTCAGGTCCATTAAAAATGTGCAGCCAAAGAGGAGGCCTCTTTTTACTTTAATTTTTAACAGCAACTTGTCAGTGAAAAAGAAAGGTGTCTGAAGGAGGATTGTATATCATGGTCCTAATAGTTTTCAAATCTTCTGACTTTTTGAGTCTGATTGAGAGAGAAACTTACCTTGAAATGTCTATATTTTAACTCTTTCCACTGTTCTGTGGAGGAATAAGACATTATGTTTTAAGTGTTGCTCAAATGTAGGCACCACCTCCTGTGACACCCATGGTTGTCACCCCTCAGCTAAGGAAACTTCAGATGTCAAGAGGATTAGGTGTGTTATTAGGTACAGTTTCTTTCAGTCTGTTCTTTTCAAATGATTGAGTCCTACTGATGTGAATTTAGCTCATCAGTGGAGAGATGAATACACAAAACAAAGACCCAGGTAAATAATTTTTGACTCTTTTTCTTCTTTAGCTCCTGACTCTCCTTCTCTCCTTTCTGTCTCTGTCTTGTCTATGTCTCTTTTTCTCTCACACACATGTATACAGTCACACACAGACACACACAGACACCCACATAGACAAGGAAGGATAAACTAATATATATATATATATATATATATTTTATCAGAGCTACGTTATTCAAAGGCTAAAGTACTTGGCTGGAAATCAGTAAAGGAAGGAACCTTGTGTTCTATCTTCTGATGCCTGTGGGTTTCATTGTATACTCATTTCATTTCTCTAGTCTTCAGTTTTCCTTATGTGGAAAATAAGAGGGTTGAATTTGATGAGATTTTTAAGGTCTCATCTATGCTTGAAACTGTTCTGAGCATGCCTCCTCTAGAATACTAATAATCACCATTTTACAATGACAAATCCTACAGAGAAGTGTTCATCTCCTCTTAATTTGTGCCCAGAAATCTGACCAGGGATGACTTTAATTTTTATCAATATAATTCAACTAAGCTTTCTAAACAAGTTTTCATCAGAGCAGATTTCCACCCACTAAGAAAATGCTTAATGGCGATCAGCTTGTGATGAGTGGCTGCCTCAGGTCCTGTCCTGGAAGAATTGTGAAGCTGGGTCCAGGGAGTACTGTGAACTCTGAGCACCGGCTTCCGCTGCTGAGTAAGGGGTAAGTGGGGCGCACCTACTACTTCATTGTCATCCCTGATCTCCCTCATTGTCAATATTGTGGAAAATACATTCCTGGGAACACCTTAGCATAAATCCAGCTTGAAGGAAATAAAATGTAAGGCATAAGCAAGGCTTTTGTAACCATTTTTATATAGAGCTGCCAATACAATTGCAACTCTTACGAGCTTATACATATCTAATATTTGTCAGTCCTGAAATTATTGTTATTATTACCTCAAGGAATGTATTTATTTATGACCCCCTGAACACACTCAAAAAAGTGGAGGCATATTTTATTAAATAATCTAGGCACTTCAGGGCATTTACTCTCTGCTTTTTAACATATTTTAGAAAGTCTCCTTACTAATCTACCTACTGAAATCCTCATGCTTTAAATAATTCTATATTGATTTCTTTTAGCGTCAAAAGATAATTTCTTGGACCAGTTTTTGACTGAAATGAAATAAATTCCAGAATACCTGCAGCATAAAGACACTTGTTTGCATTTTATATGCTTCTTGACTCTTGCTGTTGAAAGGTTCTTGCAGGTCAGCTAATGTTGTATTATAATCTAAAGAAAATGAACAAAATTAAGCATTATGGAACTTATATTCTTATTCTTATGGTAGAAAGGACTGGTAGGAATTTTTAGATATTTTCCATATATGTTCTATTGTACATATATATACTTGGAGATCTGGCTACCATACACTTCTCAGAAACACCTATGATATTTGCCGAAGTTTGAAGGATGTTTTAACCCATTCTGTAACATGGTATAATCTGCTGTATTATGCAGAGAATTTTTGCCAAACCCTATGAAGCAACACAAATAATCATTGACCTTCTTGCATTTTTTCTTGTTTTGGAAGGTTTTTATATTGTAACTTTTTATTCATATGGTTTCAAACTTACAGAAAAATTGTGAGCTGCATGAATGGTTCAAGGAACTCCCTATATCCTTTACTTAAATTCACTGATTTTTCACTTTTCTTCCCATTTACTCTGTCTCTCTTTCTCTCCCTTTTGCTCCTCCTTCCCTCCCTCCATCTCTCTCTATCCACTTTTTTCTGAAGCAGTTGAATGTTAGTTGGAGCTACCATGCCCCCCTTTCTGAATACTTCATTGAGTATTTTCTAAGAACAAGGTCATTCTTTTATTAATAATAATATAATGACCAAAATCAGGAAATTAAATATTGATACAACACTATTTATATAGTCTTCTGTCCATATCCAAATTAAATATACTTTATAACTAATTTGTATTTTGCTGGAAAAGTTTCAGTAGTGAGGGAATAATTGATAATATAGGAGAGGGATGAGAAAATTATTAGAGCATGTCCTCGGATAGGCAAGAAGAGATGCTATCTAGTACACAAATCATGGGGTTGACCTTGGTTATGAGAATAGGCAGAATACAGGGCACAGATGAAAGCAGTTGATTCATTCTGTGATGACAACTTGGATAGTTCTCCTCTATTACTTATATCTTTTTAGAAAACTACAAAACTGAAACTGAAGAATGAGTAGGAGGTATTAAAGATTTAAGGAGGAAGAGGAAAGTGGTGAGACAATAAATGGATTAGGAAAATGTGCTATGATTGGAGGTAGCATTAAGGGCGCACTTGAAGTTAGTGGTCATAAAGTTAAAGTAAGAGTGCGTGGCATGACTATTTTCTTTTAGTCACACTTGGCTGTATAGGTGCAGGTCCAGAGTAAGGGGATAGGTTTATTTAACCAAGACTGAAGTTTTGACATGGTTGTACAATGAAGCAAGAGAGGAGCAGGGAGTGCAGTGTATATGCAAGGGAGTAATTTTCAAGATTGACCACAGATTTAAACTGGATAGGAGGGATGTGAGGATCTTAGGGGATAAGAGACAGTGAGGAAGTTTGCAGTTATTGTAATGACAAGGTCTAGGATTTGTTCTAGGAAGTGAGAAAAAGCAAATGACAAGACCAGTGGAGAAGAAGAGGTCATGGGACTCAGAATCCTGAGTTTTAGAAAGATCAATCTATATGATAATTGAAATTATAACAGGAATAGTATGAGGGGGTAGCAGAGAAAAACCGCCAGAGAAAATATTCTGTGACTGATGAGTGACACAAACCAACAAGGACTGGGAGTGTGTGGTATAATCTGATGAGAGATTCAAAACTTGGGACTTTCTAGGGAGGAGAGATTGGTCTGAAGGCAGTGATGAAGAGCATGGAAAGCACTTACCATACTTTCAGGTTCAAAAATATGGGAGAAGTGGGGAGCAAACATGAAAGGCCTGGAGATGAAACAGAGTCCTGTGCCGAGCCAGGCTTCTGAGAAAGCATAAAAGGGGAGGGTTCTGCACTGCACAGAGGTGCCACATCCAAGGAGATTTCATTCACAGCATAGACTTCACAGCTTCATATATTTAGTCTGGCAATTTTCCATCAGATGGTAGTGAGTGTCTTAAGGAGAAGCTCCATTTTCTAACTCACAAAATGGTGCTATATGGCTTAGTAGAAGAAGTTGAGAATAATAGGTTTTGTTGATTATGGACCATACGTTCCAGAAGGCCCAGAGTGAAAGAACTTTAGAAGTTGGGGGAAGGTGCAGATATCAAGTGAAAATAAAAGTGTAGAGCTTTTAAGGATTGGAGTCTGAGTATGAGGGGATGACTTGGAGAAATTCTGATTCAATTGATTTCGGGTAGAGCCCAGGCACTAGTATTTTTTAAAAGCTTTCAGTGATTCTAATATGCTTCCAGGACTGAGAACCACTGTTCTAAATACTTTACTTGTATTAAATTATTTAAACAATTCTTATAAATGCCTATAAGCACTGTATTAAATTCATAATAGATGATGCAGAATGTTACATATTGTATAGTAAAGACAGTGAATAAATCACTCAAGCACACACACAGTTCTTCTTTTTTTTTTTTTTTTTTATTGATGTCTTAGTTTATAACACTGTGGGGTTTTAGTTGTACATTTTTGTTTGTCTGTCACCTTGTGGATGTAACCCTTCACCCCTTGTGCCCCCCCACCCCCCTTCCCCTTGGTAACCACCAATCAGTTCTCTCTGTCGGTGTGTTCACTTATATTCCATATATGAGTGAGTTCATGCAGTGTCTGTCCTTCTCTCTCTGGCTTATTTCACTTAACATAATACCCTCTAGGTCCATCCATGTTGTTGCAAATGGGACAATTTTGTCTTTTCTTATGGCTGAGTAGTATTCCATTGTATGTATATACCACATCTTCTTTAACCAACCTTCAGTTGAGGGACACTTGGGTTGCTTCCACTTCTTGGCTATAGTGAATAATGCTGCAATGAACACAGGGGAGCATACGCCTCTTGTGATGGTTGATTTCACGTCCATTGGGTAGATGCCCAAGAGTGGTATTGCTGGATCATACGGTATTTCTATTTTTAATTTTTTGAGGACTCTCCATACTGTTTTCCATAGAGGCTGCACCAGTTTGCATTCCCACCAGCAGTGAATGGGGGTCCCCGTTTCTCCACAACCTCTCCAGCATTTGTTGTTATTTGTCTTTGTGATTATAGCCATTCTAACCGGTGTAAGGTGATATCTCAGTGTAGTTTGATTTGCATTTCCCTGATGATTAGTGATGTTGAACATCTTTTCATGTGTCTATTGGCCATCTGTATCTCTTCCTTGGAAAAATGTCTGTTCATCTCCTCTGCCCATTTTTTGATCGGGTTGTTTGTTTTTTTGTTGCTCAGTTGTATGAGATCTTTGTATATTACTGAGATTAATCCCTTGTCAGACAAACGATTTGCAAATATTTTCTCCCAGCTGGTGGGTTGTTTATTCATTTTGATCCTGGTTTCATTTGCCTTGTAGAAGCTCTTTAGTCTGATGAGGTCCCACTTGTTTATTTTTTCTTTTGTTTCCCTTGTCTGGGTAGACATGGAATCTGAAAGGATCCCTTTATGTCCAATCGCAATTAGTGTACTGCCTATATTTTCTTCCAGGAGTTTTATAGTTTCAGGTCTCACTTTCAGGTCTTTGATCCATTTTGAATTGATT
Organism: Tapirus indicus; assembly: GCA_031878705.1. Classification (NCBI taxonomy): domain Eukaryota; kingdom Metazoa; phylum Chordata; class Mammalia; order Perissodactyla; family Tapiridae; genus Tapirus; species Tapirus indicus. The sequence continues at coordinate 76,612,388 of CM062926.1, read as the reverse complement.
TTTTTATATGGCGATAGGAGATGGTCTACTTTCATTCTTTTGCATGTGGCTGTCCAATTTTCCCAGCACCATTTATTGAAGAGACTTCCCTCTCTCCATTGTATGTTCTTTGCTCCTTTGTCGAAGATTATTAGTCCATAGGTGTGTGGTTTTATTTCTGGGCTTTCAATTCTGTTCCATTGATCTGTGTGTCTATTCTTGTACCAGTACCATGCTGTTTTGATTACTGTAGCTTTATAGTATATTTTGAAATCAGGGATTGTGATGCCTCCAGCTTTGTTCTTTTTTTTCAGAATTGCTTTAGCTATTCGGGCTCTTTTGTTGCCCCATACGAATTTCAGTAGTTTTTGTTCTATTACCGTGAAGAATGACATTGGGATTCTGATTGGGATTGCATTGAATCTGTAGATTGCTTTAGGTAGAATGGACATTTTAACTATATATATTCTTCCAACCCATGTGCATGGAATATTTTTCCATTTCTTTATGTCCTCCTCGATTTCTTTCAATAGTGTCTTATAGTTTTCATTGTATAGGTCTTTGACCTCCTTGGTTAAATTTATTCCCAGATATTTTATTCTCTTTGTTGCAATTGTAAATGGGATTGTCTTTTTGAGTTCTCTTTCTGTTTTTTCATCATTAGTGTATAGAAATGCAATTGATTTTTGTATGTTGATTTTATACCCTGCCACTTTACTGTAGTTGTTGATTGTTTCTAGTAGCTTTCCAATGGAATTTTTGGGGTTTTCTATGTATAGGATCATGTCGTCTGCAAATAGTGAGAGTTTCACTTCTTCATTGCCTATTTGGAGTCCTTTTATTCCTTTTTCTTGCCTAATTGCTCTGGCCAGAACTTCCAGTACTATGTTGAATAAGAGCGGTGAGAGTGGGCACCCTTGTCTTGTTCCTGTCCTCAAAGGAATGGCTTTCAGTTTTTCTCCGTTGAGTAGGATGTTTGCTGTAGGTTTGTCATATATGGCCCTTATTATGTTGAGGTACTTTCCTTCTATACCCATTTTGTTGAGAGTTTTTATCATAAATGGATGCCTTGTCGAATGCCTTCTCTGCATCGATTGTGATGATCATGTGGTTTTTATTCTTCATTTTGTTAATGTGGTGTATCACGTTGATTGATTTGCGGATGTTGAACCATCCCTGTGTCCCTGGTATAAATCCCACTTGATCGTGGTGTATGATCTTTTTGATGTATTGCTGTATTCGGTTTGCCAATATTTTGTTGAGGATTTTTGCGTCTATGTTCATCAGCGATACTGGCCTGTAGTTTTCCTTCTTTGTATTGTCCTTGTCTGGCTTTGGTATCAGGATGATGTTGGCCTCATAGAATGTGTTGGGAAGTATTCCATCTTCCTCTATTTTTTGGAATAGTTTGAGAAGGATAGGTGCTAAATCTTCTTTGAACGTTTGATGAAATTCTCCAGGGAAGCCATCTGGTCCCGGGCTTTTATTTTTTGGGAGGTTTTTGATTACTGTTTCAATCTCTTTACTTGTGATTGGTCTGTTCAGATCCTCTATTTCTTCTTGATTCAGTTTTGGGAGGTTGTACACGTCCAAGAATTTGTCCATTTCCTCTAGGTTGTCCAGTTTGTTGGCGTAAAGTTTTTCATAGTATTCCCTAATAATCCCTTGTATTTCTGTGGTGTCTGTTGTAATTTCTCCTCTTTCATTTCTAATTTTATTTATTTGAGTCTTCTCCCTTTTTTTCTTAGTGAGTCTGGCTAAGGGTTTGTCAATTTTATTTATCTTCTCAAAGAACCAGCTCTTTGTTTCATTGATCCTTTCTACTGTTTTTTGGTTTCAATTTCATTTATTTCTGCTCTGATTTTTATTATATCCCTCCTTCTACTGATTCGGGGCTTTGTCTGTTCTTCTATTTCCAACTCTGTTAGGTGCAATTTAAGGTTATTTATTTGGGATTTTTCTTGTTTGTTAAGGTGAGTTTGTATTGCTATGAATTTCCCTCTCAGGACTGCTTTTGCTGCATCCCATATGAGTTGGTATGGTGTATTTTCCTTTTCATTTGTCTCCAGATAGCTTTTGATTTCTCCTTTAATTTCATCAATGACCCATTGGTTGTACAGTAGCATGTTGTTTAGTCTCCACATCTTTGTCCCTTTCCTAGTTTTCTCCTTGCAGTTGATTTCTAGTTTCACAGCATTATGATCAGAAAAGATGCTTGTAATGATTTCAATCTTCTTAAGTTTGTAGAGGTTTGCCTTGTTTCCTAATATATGGTCTATCCTTGAGAATGTTCCATGTGCACTTGAGAAGAATGTGTACTCTGCTTTTTTTGGGTGGAGTGCTCTGTATATATCTATTAAATCCATTGCGTCTAGTTTTTTGTTTAAGTCCATTATTTCCTTATTGACTTTTTGTCTGGATGATCTATCTATTGATGTAAGGGGGGTATTAAGATCCCCTACTATTATTGTGTTATTGTTAATATCTTCTTTAAGGTTTTTTATCCATCACTGTCATTGTCAACAGTTCTAAATTAACACAGATAGTTTTCACCCAATAACTAGATGCTTCCATGTTCATTCACTGAAAGAGCAAATAAAATCTACATCCAACTGGATCTTGGAGATGTGTGATGCTATTTTACTTCATGTGCTTTCATATTGTAATTCTTGAGTGAAATCATTAAAAAAATAAGCACAAATTTGTTCTGTTACTGATTTTGTTGATTATTGGAGATCAATCTGGGAAAAATAAATACTTTAGTCTTAATTTTAAATTTAATAGCTAAATGTCTGTTTAAGAGTCCTTGACAATTAATACCTTTCCACACTCTCTATTTTGGTAACCATTGGAATTTACATTTAAGATTTTTAGCTAATTTATGACAATAGTGATTCCAAATTCAACTGGAGGTGTTTTGTTTTGCTTCCGCATATCTTCATACCTCTCCTGTCTGCCATTGAAATATCTTTCAATTACCTGTGTTAAGACATGTTGCTAAACAACTTTATTTGAAACTGGAACATTAAATTTGCACTCTGATCATTATTGATATTGATAAAATAACAATTATCTTCTGAATGATTTAGACCTAATTTCAGTTTCCTATGATAGTGTAAAACAATAAAAGCAAAAGGTTATGCTATAATTTTAATTTCAAATCTATAATCTTCTGCACAATTTACTGGGAACTTATTTCAGTTCTCCTTTAATGTCTCAACAATTATCATGAGCCTGAGCATCATCTGTCAGGAACAAATACATTGAAGATGCTGAACTCGTTGCTCACAGATTTTCTTTTATTATAATATTAAGTACAGGATGTAAGAGATCCTAAATGTAGCGCATCAGAAAAATATTATCTTCTACAAATACAATGATTTGGATTTGTTCCTATTCAGAAGACGTGTTGAACGTGCTCTAGGATATTGTACACTGATGTCTTTCAGTCTGCAAAAGCTAATCCCCTTTTTGGATTGGTACAAGTAGTCAAATCATTCCCAAATCTTCAGGAAATGAAAGGCTAGATCACTAATCACCACATGCATACTTCACTTTAATATTTCATTCAGCATTGATAGAAGATTATAATGGAAGATATTATGAAAAGGCACCACTACAACTGTACTCAGTGGGCCACGTGTAATATTTGAAAGTACATCGTCTCTGTGGGTACTTTGTAAGTTGCTGCTGTAGGTGAAGAATAAATGTTAAACCAGATTCTCCAACTCATCCAATCAAAAACATTTATTACGTGACCTCTATGTGTAAAGAACTATATTAAGTGTATCATTTTGTCTCTGCTGTTATTCTTAAACTGTGCTCTTGGTGTGTTTTAAGCAGAGCCAATGGATCTTTCCACTAAAATAAAATAAAGGCATTTTTTCCCAGTTTCTAGAAAATAGTTAAGTTAGTGCTTAGAACTCTATCAATTTAAATTTTCTCCTGCTTGTTTTTCTTAAATGTTTGATGCCTGCTACTGCTTGTTTATATTGTAGCTTATTTTAAATAGTTTCAAAATTGGGACTTACCTAAATTTGATACATTTCTATTGTATGTTGTTCTGGAAACAGCATCATAATGACCGAGTGTCCTCTCTGTCATGTAAACAAGTTTGAACACCAATGTGACTTAAGATGCCTTAAAACAACTCTAATTAATTTGATTCAGACTGCTAAAAATCAGTAAGTTCAGACAGTTGACTAATATACAAATTTCTAAAATATAATCATGTACTTTGAAAGAATTAATGCAGCATTTTATGTGGCTAAAGAGTGGAAATAGGTTAGATCCCAGGAGAGTTTGGTTTATTTTGTTTTTATTTACATGATTTTCTAGGGAATGAAGTTAAATCATGTCTATTATTTTTTAATGCCAATCATTTCCTACAACTACATCAGACCATCTGTAAATTTAGGCTTCACAGAATATGTAATAAACTTGTTTTATTTTTGTCAGATAGCATTAGCTTAGTATTTAATAATAATGGCAAACTCTTACTGAGCACATATTTTGTGTCAGGAACTATATTCTACATGCAGTGGCTCTTTTAAACCTCACAATCCTGTTACAAAGAAGGTGTTCTTATTACCGCCTTTATTCAGATGGAGAAATTGATTCATAGAGGTAAAGTAAACCATTAGTTTAGACAACTAATATGTGACAAGCCAGAGATTTGAACCTAGGAAGTTTAGCTATAGTGTCCGTATTCCTGATAATTGAGCTAAACTAATCCCATTTTTTAAAATTCAAGAATATTGTATTATTTAGGATGCCTTTAGTTGCAAGTATCACCCTAATCTAAACTGGTGGAAACAATAAAAATAATTTACTGGCTCCCATAATTAAAAAGACTAGAAATCACTTGCTTCAGGCAAGGCTTGATTTATTCGTTCAATGATGTCACTAAGAATTCAGTTTCCTTCAGGCTCAATGCTCTGTTTTCCCGAGATGGATGCCAGCGGCGTCTGAAGAAGACGCTGTCTTATTCACCTTCAGTAAGAAAAAGAGTGTCTTGGTTTCAGTATTTCATGCAAAAGTCTTGAGAATCTCTCTGAATAAGCCAGTTTAAGTCACTGACTATCCCTGAATCAATCACTGTGGTCAGGGAGATGAAATGCTCTTAGCTTAGGCTACATCACATTCGCTTCCCTGAAACCACAGAATCCCCAAATGGGTTTCTGGTGAAGGAGGACACAGATACTCTGAAAGCAAACCACAAATATAGTATTTCTACATGCAAGTGTTTGTGTTATGAGACCCATTTACTATGATATGTATATATATATATATCATAGTAATATAAATCATATATATGAAGTCTTATAGTCTATATCTATCATCTATCTGTCTATCATCTGTCTATCTATCTATCATCTATCCATCCATTTATCTATCATCTATCTCTGAAGCTGATACCTTTCCTTGGGAATCAATCTTTGAACTGAGAAGGGTGCCATACAAAATGAGTTCTTGGAGGGAGTGGGAGGTTAGCAGCACCTATTCTAAAATTATTTTGTCAGGCTACCATATATGTAGTAATGGCAACTGAAACCAAGATTTATCCAGAAGATTTCATTTTGTAGACATTGGAGCACTCAATAAAACAGAGAAAACCACATTTCATTTAAAATGATTTTTTAAAATCTCACTAACTGACATTGTTATCTATAGTTGTTATAAGGATAATTTTTTTCTTTAGTACTATTTTTCCTTTTTATTCACCCTCCTTTAGGAACTAAGTATTTCTCTGAGATATGGAGCTTACAAAGACTATAGTCTGACAAATTTCAATGCCAAGGTTATGTGGGTGACTTAAGATGTGTAGGAATGAAATTCTTGTCCAAAGGAGACACACATGCTTCACGTTCTTCTACGCTTAAAAAGAAACATCATAAGAAAAACCCATCTCTGGATTCTCATGTCAAGGCTAAACCATTTACAAACTACAGTAATCAACATGCAAGTGGAAGAAGAGACAAAAAGGATAAGTGACTTTGGTATGATTGCAGTTCGGCATCCTAAACTGAAATCCTCACTCGCCAATCTCAACATTACGACACGTGACATAGACAGTCTTGTTGAACCTAGAAGTTGTGAAAGAGAAAATGACCTTCCTATAATTATGTAGAAAGACTATCTCCTTTATGTCTGATGTTTTTATTTCGAATTAGTTTTAGTGATCTACTTGAATTAACTGTAGTGTTTTATAGATTTATACAAGAGGAAATAAAAATGTTTCACTGAATATGCCTGTGTATGTTAAACTGTTTAAGATTTTCTACACCTGTCTAAAAAATATAGACATATAATGAGCCATAAAATCTGAAATTTCCAAGTAGAATTTATCCTTTGAAATAACAATTGAGAAAGATGAAAAGAAAAACATTTTAAATAAAATGCTTTTCTTACATTCATAATTTTTAAAATAAAATTTTATTTTAGGGCAGTTTTAGATTTACAGAAAAATTATAGAGATAGTACAGAAAGTTCCCGCATACTCTACATTCAGTTTTCCACATTATTAACGTCATATATTAGTAACAATACTAATACTATTTGTTCCAATTAATAAACCAATATTGATACATTATTGTTAACTAAAGACCATAATTTATACAAAGTTCCTTAGTTTTTTTTGTTGTTGTTTTTTTTTGTGGGGAAGACCAGCCCTGAGCTAACATCTGTTCCAATCCTCCCCCCCCTTTTTTTTTTGCTGAGGAAGACTGGCCCTGGGCTAACATCTGTGCCCATCTTCCTCTACTTTATATGGGACGCCGCCTCGGCATGGCTGACAGGCAGTGCGTCGGTGGGTGCCCGGGATCCGAACCCACGAACCCCGGGCTGCCAAGCGCGGACTAAACCGCTGCACCACCGGGTGGCCCCCAAAGTTCCTTAGTTTTTAAAGTAAATTTTTATTTTAGTACAGTTTAATATATGCAGAATTATTGTGAAACAGTACAGAGAATTCCCGTATACCCCACACTGCATTTTCCCTATTATTGACATCTTACGTTAGTATGGTACATTTGTCGCAATTAATGAACCAATTTTGATGCAATGTTATTTAAAAAATCCATACTTTATTCAGATTTCCTCAGTTTTCCCCTAACATCCTTTTTCTGTTTCAAGATCCCATCCAGGATACCACATTACATTCAATCGTCATGTCTTCTTAGGCTCCACTTTGTTGTGACACTTTCTCAGACATTCCTTGGTTTTTTTTTTTGGCTGGGAAAGATTCACCCTGAGCTAACATGTGTTGCCAATCTTCCTCTTTTTTTCTTTCCTCCCCATAGTCCCAGTACATAGTTGTATACTCTAGTTGTAAGTCCTTCTAGTTCTAAGTGAGCCGCCACCACAGCATGGCCACTGACAAACGCGTGGTGTGGTTCTTCGCCTGGGAACTGAACACGGGCCTCGGGAGCAGAGAGAGCTGAACTTTAACCACTAGGCCATCAGGGCTGGCTTTTGACTGATTTTTCTTTTTTTTTCAGTCTGTTGTTATACTTCCACCATTCCAGCTCTCTGATAATTTTAATTTCTTTCTTGTGTACCTTTTCTGGTCCAATTACATCATGCGTGAAATGCTGTAATAAAAATTTTTCCTTGTGTTTTGTGGCATATGCGTTAGAGTTTTATTGTTTGGAACTAACGTCATGTTGACTGGCTGTTATTTTGTTTTTCCAATAGTTTCCCTGATGCCCAAAATTTCATTAACATCTTGACAAGACTATCCATTAATCCATGCACTCAACTAATTACCCTTGACCACCTATATGTTATATGAGGAGATACAAGCTGAAAAAGACTGACTTTGCCTTCAAGAAAACTACAGGTGGATAGAAATAATATACATATCAAGATGGTACAAGGAGAAAGTGGTAAAAATTATGACTAAGCATTAAAGAGTTCAAGAAAAGGATTATTGAATAGGAATATCAGAGAAGACTTCTTGGAGGAGGTAACATTTGACTCAGGTCTTGAACAGCGGGTAGGATTTGTGAACGTGGAGATGGACGTGAGCATAGGATAATGTAGAATTGACTGCCAGATTCCACTTTCTTCTGGTTCTCTTTTCATCTCTCAGACCCCTTTAGGTGTTCATCATCTTCTGCCTGCCTTTTAAATATAAAATGATTGCCTTCTACCTGCAATTCTCTTTTCTCTTTGTTCTCTATATACACTTTGTGCCTTCAACTATCACCCACATGCTGAGAACTCCAGACCTTTCTGTCCACCTGCCTACAAAATATCTCAACAGACATTTCAAACTCAGTATGTCGAAAATAACTCTCATTCATTTTCTTAGATATAAAATAATACCTAGAATCATTTACTTTTGAGTCAAGCATTTCTAGATTTGAGTGAAACTTCTATCACATGCTGCCTGAGAGACTTTGAGCAAGTTACTTAAACAATCTAAGTCTCATGTTTTTACTCACACGTCTATGACAGCTAAACTTTGACAAGGGAGCCAAGAACATACAATGGAGAAAGGAAAGTCTCTTCAATAAATGGTGCTGGGAAAACGACAGCCACACGCAAGAGAATGAAAGAATACCATTATCTTACACCATACACAAGAATTAACTCAAAATGGATTAAAGACTTGAATGTAAGACCTGAAACCATAAAACTCCTAGAAAAAAACAGGCAATATGCTCTTTGACATCAGTCTTAGCAGTATCTTTTTGAATATTATGTCTCCTCAGGCAAGGGAAACAATAGAAAAAATAAACAAGTGAGACTACTTCAAACTATAAATCTTCTGCACAGCAAAGGAAACCATCTACAAAACAAAAAGACAACCTACTAATTGGGAGAAGATATTTGCAATTCATGTATCAGATAAGGGGTTAATATCCAAAATATATAAAGAACTCATACAACTCAACAACAACAACAAAAAGCAAACAGGGGCTTGCCCGTGGCATAGTGATTAAGTTTGCACATTCTGCTTCAGCAGCCCAGGGTTTGCAGGTTTGGATCCTGGGCACGGACCTACACACCACTTATCAAACCATACTGTGACAGGCATCCCACATATAAAGTAGAGGAAGATGGGCACAGATGTTAGCCCACAGCCAATATTCCTCAAGAAAAAAGGGAAGATTGGCAACAGATATTAGCTCAGCGCTAATCTTCCTCACCAACCCCCCCCAATATCCCCCAAACAAACAAACAATCTGATCAAAAAATGGACAGAGGATCTGAACAGACTTTTTTCCAAAGAAGGTATGCAGATGGCCAACAGGCAAATGAAAAAATATTCAACATCACCAATTATTAGGGAAATGCAAATCAAAGCTACAATGAGATAGCACCTCACACCTGTCACAAAGGCTATAATGAACAGGACAAGAAATAACAAGTGTTGAAGAGGATGTAGAGAAAAGAGAATCCTCATACACTGCTGGTGGGAATGTAAACCGGTGCAGCCACTATGGAAAACAGTATGGAGCTTCCTGAAAAATTTAAGAATAGAACTACCATATGATCCATCTATTCTACTTCTGGATATTTATCCCAAACACACAAAAACACTAATTTAAAAAGACATAGGCACCCTAATGTTCATTGCAGCATTATTTACAATTCCAAGAATTGGAAGCAACCTAAGTGCCCATCAGTGGATGAATGGTTGAAGAAGATGTGGTTTATATCTACAATGGAATAATACTCAGCCATAAAAAAGATGAAATCTTGCCATTTGTGACAACATGGATGGACCTTGAGGTTATTATGCTAAACAAATCAGATGGAGAAAGACAATTACCATACAACTTTACTCATATGTGGAAGATAAACAAACAAACAAACATGTAGGTACAGAGAATAGACTGGTGGTTACTAGAAGGGAAGAGAGTGAGGGGTAGGTGAAAGGGGTTACAGGGCACATGTATACAGTGATGGATTGCAACTAGACTTTTGGTGGTGAACACAGTACAGTCTATACAGAAGTCAAAATATAATGATGTACACCTGAAATTTATATAATGTTATAAACCAATGTGACCTCAATAAAAAAAAGTAGCCTCATTTTTTTTTACACTAAGAAAAATAGTAATTGTGCCTACTTTATTTAGATGTTATAAAAATTAAATGAGATAATGAATATCTAAGCTTTCAATGATAGTTATTATTATTAATATTCATACAATTTTAGTAAGGGATATCACCGTCCACTTGATCAACCAAACCCCAAACTTAGCAATGAAGCTCTTTATTATCACCTGCCATCAGTGCTGTCAATTCTTTGTTCTAAATGTCTCTTTTCTATGCCTTCTTCTCTATCCCTACTTGTTACTTCCTTAGTCCAGGCTTTCTTCCTCTACTTACAGCAGATTACAGCTGGTTTTCATGCATTAGATCATATTCTGATTTAATTAATAGTCCACATTTTTGCTAGAGTATTGTTCCAAATATTCAAACCTGGATTTTCTCCTCTGCTTTAATCAATGGTTCCATGTTATTTAGGAGTTCGAGGAGCATGTCGTCACCTTTCAAAAATCTCTTCTACAACTCCTTTTAAGACAGACCCAGTAACTTTTGAGTCCCCACTGCAAACTTTACATGCTATTTCCATAATACCTCAAACTTCTGTTGTATTTATTTATTTACAAGCCTTTCTCTCCCAGCAGGCTGCACATAGTCTGAGGACAGAAATCTCACATATAATTTTGCATTCATTCTCAGATCCTAGTAAAGTGCTTGGCATGTAATAGGTATTTGATAAGGTCTTGTATGAATCATTGAGTAAACTGGTATCCAAATGATCCAAGTTTACTCATTTCCTCACACTTCTGTCAATTCATATTAATTCCTAAGAACTCATCTATTTTTGAAATCTGATCCTTTGCTAGATAGGGAAGTTTGTTCTTGGAAACTCAGAGAATTCTGGATTTTTTTGTCTAGCAGATCATTTATACTGATGGCATTTAACAGCACCACTAGTACCAGCTTTGCAGAATGCAGCTCTCCATGCATCTTCATTTATCTCAACCCATGATGTGTTGTTTCTAAACTAGGTCCCCACCTATGTCAAAATAGCTCCAGCTGGTAGCACGGTGACCCCATCTCTCAGACATATTTTGGAAAGAAAACTTGCCTAGGGTTTTCCTCCATCTGAGGTAGAATTCAAAAATAAGTTTAAATTTGATAGACAGAAGCTAGCAAAGATGCCCAATGTCTTCTTAATTTAGCCTGTCACCAGGTACACCACAATGCAATTACACATTTATTAAGAACTAAAATGAAGACAAAAAACATTTAATTTTAATTGCCTCTGATGCTCACCATATTGTCACTTTTTACTGGCTCACCATGGCCGCCCAGCTAGAATTTCTCTTTCATGAAAACAACAGGACTAAATTGAATTACATAAAAAGAAGCTACACACTGACTCCCAGCAGTATGTTTTGACAAAACATTTTGTCTCCATAAATGATTTCAGACGCTGTAGTCAAAAACTTTGACTGCAAATAACGGGTTCATGAAACCTATCTTTAAAATTTTACCTGACAGTAATGCCGTGCAAATACCTGCACTTCTAGTTCACCTTCTCCACTTGTTTATATCAGGATTTTAATAGAGTGGCTGTCATAGAACAGCAGCTAAAGGCCACTGTTTGATAAGTTGCTTTAAAAACACACTGTTTTAAATGAGAATTTCCTTCTTAGATTCAGCCATCATAAAAGGTGATGGTGGTGGTGGTCAGAAAAAGATTGAAGAAACTTGTTGTCTTGGAGGACCTCAATAAAATTCTCAGAGTTAAGTGACATTCTAAATAGCGATGACTTTCAGATTCTGAGTTTTGAGTTGCTAAAGCAGCATCTGGCAAAAAGCACCTCACATAGTAAGTTCTCAATAAATGTGTTCCTTCAATAATTACACTGCCTGTTCTTTAAAAATGTAGCTTCATAGAGTCTGAATTTTGCTCTGGCATATTTAACTCTATCAAATAAAAACATGAATTATTTCCACAATGAAATCACATTAGTATTCTAAAAGCAACTTAATATACACTGCTTTATATGTTTTATTTGTTTGCTCCTAAATCCTTGCTATGGAGAAACCAATAAGACCTTGACAATGAACTTAAGGTTTAGTTAGTGCTTACCATGTGACTTGCAAGGTGCTAAGCACTTTATATGGATTATCTGTTTTAACCCTCTCATCAATTTGATGAGGAAGGTGTTTATGAAGAATGTGAGAAGCTGTTCTATTTCTTAAAATTAATTTTTCCATTTAACTAAAAATTGTTATCTAGTTATGATACCACAATGGTAGAGTCATATATGTGAAACCTTCAGTGTCTTCATAGAATTGCTGTTTTTGACTTCTCAACAACACATTTGGATGTGGAGTTTTATTTCTCATTGGAACATGTTTCAGCTGTCTGATGCTTTTTCTAAAAACTCTGCAATTTCTTTTAATATCGTAAATTCAGCTTCAGTTTTAACAAGGTGAATTCCACACCTGTTTTAGTTTGGTTTTCCAGTTCTGTGAAATAAACAGCAACAATGTCAGCATTATCTACTTTTTGAAAACTTAAAATTATCTATCATTTTAAATATCAAGCACCGTAGTTACTATCATAGTAAGAATTTGAAAATGCCAAAAAGTAATCCTAGACTCTCATTTTTTTGTCAAGATTGGACTCTACCCTTCCATTTTATTTTCTGCCTTCAAAATGATTGTGTGAACTCCTAATCATTTCAATCTGTGTTCTTCTTCAAACCAACCTTTTTTCCAAAGAACTTTGTTTCTTTGCAAGAGGTCCCAGAATGGTGTCAAATGCGAGTTGGTTCTAAATGGCATTCTCTTTCTTGGCAAACGTCTTCCACACTTTTAGAGAACTTTTGTAGACTAAAATTGTTGAGATTATTTTAATTCTGTTTTATTCTAAGTAAATTAAATTCTCTGTCTTGTACTCTCTTGCTCATTTTATTTCATCAGTGTCTATAATTTGAAAATAGGAAGGAAATTAAATTTTGGTGTGCAATGAGATGACATTTCAGGGATTACAGCATCCCTGGTGATATTAAAGACCTACTCTGTTGAAGAAGAAATGGCAATCCATTTTTCATTAGTCTTATTTCATAATATTGCCTTATGCATGTGTCCCAAATCTATGCTACTTTTACAAAATCCCTAGGGAAGCCCTCCATGAATCAGCATGTGCAAACTCTTGAATCTTGAGGTTGATACAGCTAAGATATGCAGCCCGGAAACTATTTTGCCATTCAGAGTGCATCATTTCTTCACCACAGGGGGAAGAAATGAAAATATTGAATCCAACTTTCTCATAGCCGTGCTTGTTTGCCCTCTTGTTTAGGAAAAAGGTTATAGCGACTCTCACACTTACTCATTTCTGAGAATTGAAGAACCATAGTGTTAGAACTCAAGTGGAGCTTAGATATGATTTACTGACTCAGAGGGACTAATTGTGCCTCCACTGCTCATCCACATGGACAACTCAGGAAGCCAATAAATTAGGGAGACCCAAATTGAGTCTCCTGTCCATTTTTCTCTAATCTCACATTTGAGACACCAAACATGGTCATTTTTATCCCTGGACTCTAGATGCAATTGGAACAAAAGCAACCCCCGCCCGAACCCTGCCCTGCTGTCTCTTTTCAGGGCCAGGGGCTCTTCTGTTTCACAATGTTTCATGTCCCTATGCACCCTAGGTCAAATGCTTTCATTGTAAACAGGTTAGGAGGATCAGGAGATTGAGCATTAAGCAAGGATGGTAGAAATGTGTTAACATACCTTGGGCTTTGTAACTTTAAGCAAATTATATAGTTGCTTTAAGCCACAGTTTGACCTTCTGTACAATTCAATGTATTCATAGCATGGTTTGAAGAATTTTATGTGCTAATTCCTGGAATGAATTTGTCCCAAAACATAGAAACCCTCAACAAATATTAAACACTGCTGTTAGATTTACTACAATGTGTCTGGCAAATGTGTATGGGTGAAGTGAAGATGGGTGGTTTCTTGATACATAGTTTAGTGTTTCTCAAAAATCAATAATGTGTAAGTTCTTACTTTAAAATTTTAGTTTTTAAGTAAACATTTTATTGAATTATAATATACCTGCAGGAAAGTGAATCATGTGTGCTCATTCAAATTTTCATAAAACAAGTATGTCTTTCTTTGAATTCACCGCCTAAATCAAGGAATAGTACATAAATGGGTTCCTTCCTCCTCCTCAGTCACTACTCTTCTCACCATCAATTGGTTTGCCTTTTTTGGACCATTCTCTGAATGGAATTTCTGTGAATGGAATTTGGGTCTGGCTTGTGTTTATAGGATTGATTCATATCCTTAAATATTTCAGTATAAGTTCATTCTCATCTCATGAAAATACCACAAATTATTTATTCTAAAGGTGATAGACCATTGGATGGTTTTCAGTTTGGGGTTATTATGAATGAAGCTGCTGTGAACATTCTTGTATATGTCTCTTGGTGCTCATAGACATGCCCTTCTCTTGGATATAAACCCAATAGTGGAATTGCTGGGTTGTAGTTTATGTGTATTCTCAGCATGAGTAGATGCTCCTAAACAGTTTTCTAAAATTGATACTCCCACTGGCAGAATGTGGGTGTTACAGTTGCTCCACCTATTGCAAACACATACTGCTATTTTCATATTGTTAACTTTCAAATGTTAACCCTTCTGTTTGGTGTGTAGTAGTGGTATCTCATAGTTCATTTCTCTAAAGAAGCCAAGTTCTTTTTTTTTTCATGTTTCATTGGCCAAATGGATTTCTTGTTTTGGAAAATGCCCATTGAATTTTTTGCCCATATTTCTATTGGGTTGTTTATTATTTTTATTATTGAATTTTAGGAGTTCTTTACATATTTGGATACAAGTTTTTTATATATATATTATATATATATCTAGCAAATATATTTTCCCCCTTAGTAGCTTGCCTTTCATGTTCTTCATGTTACTGCACCAGGTCCATTTTTGCCCACTTCCCAGAAAGTCAAACACTGAGACGACGGGATTGCAGCAGAAAGAGGGTTTAATAATCACAAGGCAGCCAAGTGAGGGAACGGGAGAAAGAATCTCAAATCTGCTTCCCTCAAAATAGGGACTCAGGGATATTTATGGGGTAGGGAGCAAAGTGGTCTGAAATGATTGGAGGTGAGGAGAGATGAGGTAATTGATGATCTGCACAAGCACAGTCAGGCCTCATGCCTCTTCCTAGGATGCATGTTCACAGAATGGTGGTATTAGCATGGCCTGAGGGTGGAGTTTTAACCTCTTGACGTCAAAAGGTGGCTTATTGGACATACTTCTGCATTGGCCCAGTTGATGGATTGGTGGTCTCAACCAGCCTGAAGTAGGCAAGGGGCTCCAATTCCTGAAAAGATAGAATGTTGCCTGAACAGCACAATTAGCAATGGGTCAGTTTATCATGCAGATTTAAGCCTGTTCTGATAAGTTTCTAGGTCAGGCCAATGGCCCGTCTTCCTTGTGCAGGGAAGAACATACCTTTACAAATGGAGATTTCTTTTACAAATCTAAGTGTCTCTTACAAACGGCAACCAGAACTAAGAATGGGCTTAGCAAGGACCCTCTCAGATACCTGGAGATGTCTATGGTGATGGCCTCTTCTGGGGGCAGCCCTCCCATCCCAATCTCTTTTGGTCAGTTAGTTGATGTGGGGGTCAAAGTGTCTTTCAGACAGAGACATATTTTGGGATGGCCAATTCCGATCCCCGCTAGTTACTAGTTGCTTAATCATCAATGGTTAACAGTTTGCCAGTTCCTTTAATGAAATCTTTTGATAGACAGAAGTCCTTAATTTTAATGAAGTCAAATTTATCTATATTTCCCTTTATAGTTGGTTCATTTTGTTGTCCTGATTTAGATTTATTTGACTTCCCCAAGGGTGTGAAGATACTGTCCTGTGTGATCTTCTAGATTGCGATATTGTTTTTCCTTTCACTTTTAGGTCTACAATTTATGTGGAAATAATTTTTGGATTTAATATAAAGCAGAGGTCAAGATGTCTTTTTCCCCATGGATATACAGTTGGCCCAGAATCTTTTATTAAGATGACACCTTTACATCACTGCACTGCACTGTCATATTTGTCACAAATCAAGTGACCATATATGTGTGGAACTGTTTCTGAACTCTGTTCTAATCCACTTCTCTATGTGTTTATCTTTGCACATATTATAGTACATCCTTATACAATGTCTTAATTTCTGTACTTTATAATTAATCTTGATAGCTGAAAGTGAGTTTCCAACTTTGTTCTTCTTAGGATTGCCTTGGCTATTACTGACCCTTTAGAATCAGCCTGTCAGTTTCCACAAACTAAACATGTTGGAGTTTTGATTGAGATCACATAAAATATACAGAATAATCTAGGGCAGAATTGAGTCTTCCAATTCATCATCATGTTATAGGTTTCCATTTAATTTGGGTCTCCTTTAACTTCTCTCTGCAAAGTTTTAGCATTTTTAAGGTAGAGTCCTGGGTATATTTTTTGTTAGAATTATTCCTATATATTTCATATATTAAGCTAATATATACACTATTCAAATTTTCATTTTATAATGTTTTTAGGGGTATATATAAATATAGTTTATTTTTGTACTGAGTTTGTATCCATGAGAGAACAAAGTTTACTTATTAATTCTAATATTGTATCTGTAGATTCTTTTGGATTTTCTACATACTTAGTCATGTTAACTACAGACAGTGTTTTTATGTATTCTGTTTCAATGCTCCCACCTTTCATTTATGTGTTTATGCATTGTTCATTCATTCATTATCTTGTATTATTGCATAGGCTAGAAGCTCCAGTGCAATATTGACCAGAAATGGAAATTAATGACATCTTTGTCTTGTTACTTATTCCAATAAGTGTAATGTTGCTGTAGTTTCTTGTAGATACTTTAAAAGTCAGTTTGTTGAAGTTCCCTTCTCCTTCTAAATTCCTGAGTTTCTATGATGAATGTGTATTGAAATAACCATAAAATTTTTCTTCTTTATTCTGTTATTGTGTATACTGAAATAGTTATATGATTTTCTCTTCTTTATTCTGTTAGTATAGTGTAGTACATTAAATTATTTTTGCATCCCTGCAATAAATTTCATTGGTTGTGGTATATTATGTTCTTATGTATCACTGGATCTGATTAGCTAATATTTTCTTTAGAATGTTTGAATCTATGTTGTGAGAAAGATTGGCCTGTGATTTTCATTTCTTGTCGTAGGTATATATATTTTTGATTGCTGTTGGAACAAATTTACCACAATGCAGTGGCTTAAAACCACACAAATTTTATTCTTACAGTTCTGTAGGTCAGAAGCTCAGTACAGCCTCACCAGACTCAGCCGGATGTTGGCAGTCTGTATTCTTTCCAGGAAGCTCTAGGATTTAAATAGCCTCCTGCTCATTTAGATTGTTAGCACAACTCAGTTCCTTGCAGCTATAGGACTGAGGTCACTATTTTCTTGCTGGCTGTAAAGTGAGGATTGATCCCCACTCCTAGAGGCCACCACATTCCTTGGATCATGGCCCTCTTCCTTCATCTTCAAAGCAGTAATGGCAGGTCAAGTCCTTGTCATGTCTCATCTCTCCGACCCACTCTTCTGCCTTCCTTTTCCAATTGTAAGGACTAAGTATTAGATTGTGCCCACCCAGATAATCCAGGATAATCTTCTCATCTCAAAGTCCTTACCTTTAACCACATCTGCAAAGACTCTTTCACCAAGCAAGAAAATTTATTCACAGGTTCCAAGGATTAGGACGTTGGACATCTTTAAGGGGTCATTTTTTGCCTACTTCATCATGCCTTTCTCAGGTTTTAGTTTTAAGATTTTGCAGGCCATAAAATGACTTAAGAAGTGTTCTTTCTTTTCCTATTTTCTGTAAGTGTTTCTGGAAGATATAGAACAATTCAAATTTTCTTTTTTCTTGTTGCATCAGTTTTGGTAAATTGTAGTTTTCAAGGAGCTTGCTATTTCATCAACTTTTAAAATTTATTGGCATAAAGTTGTGTATGATATCTTTTTATCTTTTTGATGTTTGTAGGATTTATAATGATGTCTCTTTTTTCATTCCTGACATTAGTATTCCATGCCTTCTCTCTTTGTTTTTCTTAAGTAGTCTTGCTTGGATCTTCTGAATTCTATTTATCTTTTTGGAGAATCAACTTTTGGTTTTGTTAATTTTTGCTGTTGTATATATTTTCTATTTTAGTACTCTTAATTTATTTTTTTACTTATTGGTCTGTTTTTTTAATTTCTTGAGATGAATACTTAAATCATTGCTTTCCAGCCTTATATTTCCTTTCTCTTATGTGTATTCAGGGCTATACATTTCCTGATAAGGTAAGCTTTGGCTATATTTCACATATTTGTTGTGTCATATTTTTATATATTTTATTTCAAAATATTTTAAATTTTCATTGTGTTTCTTTTTTTGCACACGAGGGATATAGAATTATTTTGTTTAATTTTTAGGCAGGTAGAGACTTTTTATTTATCTTTTTTACTAATGATTTCCAGCTTAAAATCACTGTGGTCAGAGAATATATGCTAATGATTTAGTTCTTTGACATTTGTTGAGCTTTAATGGCCCAGCAGAGGACAATTGTATTTAAACGTCCGCTTGAAAAGAATGCATATTCTATCTTTGTTGGGTTCAGTGGTCTACATATGTCAATTAGGTCAAGGTCATTAATCATGCTGTTCAGATCTTCTATATTCTTACTGAATTTTTGAGTGCTTATTTTATAGATGCAAGTATGTTTATCATTCACTATGAATGTGGAGTTTTCTGTTTCTTCTTTTGGTTCTGTCAATTTTTGCTTTATAAATTGTAAAAGAATCTTATTGGATGCATACAAATTTAGAATAGTTCAATCTTTCTGGTGGATTAGCTCCTTTACCTTTATTAAATATTTCTCTTTATTCCTAATAATACTTCTTTTCTTAAAATTTATTCTATATGAAATTAGTGTATCATCATTAGCTACTTTCAGTCAGTATGAGCATGATAAATCTTTTTTCCATCCTTTTACATTTGACCATTCTATATCCTTATTAAAGTTGAGCCTTCTTTCTATGTCATTACTAAAGTTGAGTCTTTAGTAAGCACTCCAAGTTTGAGTTTCATTTTTCATCCAGTCAGAGAATATTAGTCTTTTAATTGGAATATTTAGTTTGTCTACATTTAAGTTAATTACTGTTACATTTCGGTTTATGTCTATAATCTTTGATTTGTTCAATCTCTTCTTCATTCTTTTTTCTCACTTTGTTTTTTGATTAATCATATATTGCTACTATATCCCCAACTCATTAACTTGTCAGTTACTTATTCTTTTACTAATATTTGAATATTTAAAAATTAAAATACATATATATGACTTTTTAGCATCTTATATAAATTAGTAGCTTTACACTTCCTAGGTACTGCTAGGTCCTTGATACACTTAAACTCCTTTTACTCTTGTATAGAGTAAGTCAGCTATAGCTGCATAATAATGGAAAAAAAAAAACACAGAATCGCAGTGGTATTGAGTAATAACAAGCATTTATTTCTCATACACCTTCAGGTTGGCTAGGGTAACTCTTCAGATCTTGGCTGGGCTTGTTCACATGTCTGCAGGTTGACTAGAGTTTGGCCAAACTAGGCTGGGGTGGGCTGAAAGGCTCCAAGTTGTAGGTCTACCTGGCTCAGATCTGCTCCATGTGTGTTCAATCTGAGGCCCACACTGAGGGGTGAGCAGCTACCCGAGGAAAGCTCTTCTCCTGGAGATAGCAGAAGCACAACGGGGTATGCCTAACCATGCAAGCACATTTTAGGTGACTTCTTGCATTGCTTCTGCCAACTTTCCATAGCTAAACTAAGTCAACTTCTCCTAATGTTCCATAGCTAAAGAAAATCATATAGCTGAGCCAAAAGTCAAGAGTGCAGGAAGTGTACTTGGTCTTTTGTGACAGAAACTACAAAGTTGCATGGTTAAAAATGTGAAAATTGTGAATGGTAAAGAAGCAGGAAAACAATTCAACCTACCACAAACCCTCTCCCTACAGGCTCCTTTAAAAAATATTAATTTTTTCCAGACTCCTAAGAACATATATATACGTATAGACCCCAGTGAAAGAAACAATAACATAACTGACTTGCTCTTTTTTTCCCACTGTTGAATTATGGTGGAGAATAGGGGATTTGTGGTGACAAGAATGGTAGAATTTAGGTCAAGGGTATTTTTGACTAAATTTCTTTTGTCTGAGATTCCTTTGGAGGGTGAGTTACAGTGTTGTACATGTTCCACATTTATATATAAGTGGAACATTCCTTAAACTTGAATAATGTTCCAAACTGCTTCTTGTGGATTGCCTTTTGAGTCTTCAGAGAAGGATTATTTTCATTGGGATGTTAGAAGAGAGAGGAATTTAGAAGTACTGGAATAAGCCTTGGTAAATTTTGGGGATTTGGGGGAAGGCAATATAAGAGTACCAGGTTTAAGGAAACATAAGAGTGAAGGCTAGAGGTGGATCGATCGTTCTCAGAGATGCACAAGAAACACAGTGAGAAGTTTTGCCTGATAAAAATTTAGTTTCTTTAACTATCATGACCATATTTTTAAGAGATATTAAAGACTTCCGTATTAGCAAAACTCTGTACTGAAAGTATTGCAAGATTTTTTGTGTATCTCTTTTAAAAATGTGTGGGAAATCAAATGAAATTTTACACTGACTTCAATTAAAATGCTAAGGATGATCATCTCCTATTTCTGATTGATATTTGTTATTTATTCACATGACTTTAGTTTTAAAGTTTCTCTGAAACTCTTCTTCCCTGCCAAGTAAGTTAATAATATACAAACCAGCACTTTAAACCACTGAAGGGTAGGGTTGCTATTTAAGGAGGGGTGAGAATCTTTTTTTTTTTTTTTTCCTTATCAAGAGCTTCTGACCTTCAGGGAGCTCAATTAAAGACTACATTACAAAAAGCAACAATTTCCCTCTTAAAAGTGCGTTAGAAAAAAATTAAGAAATTCAATGTATCTGCTTGATATAACTAAAAGAGAGTTATTAATTTTAGTTCATCATACACAATCCTAAAAAAACTCAATTCTGTATGTCAATGTGAGTTAAAGGAGAGAAGGGTAGAGCAACAAAACATCCAGAGACAGATGAGGAAGGAAAGACAAACAACCTAGTCAAAAACAGACAAGGAAGCAGATACAGAAGAGATGAGAGCAAGATACACTAAGCATGAGGGAGGAATCAAAAACTTGACTAGAGTGGGAGAGAAGAGAATCTATAAAGAATTGAGAAAACAAAAAAGATTGAGAGAGGAAAGACATGGATATAATGACACAGAAGATTGGAAATTCAGAAGTAGAGGCTCCAATGAGACCACACATCTTCAGTTGTGAGCTAGAGTAAGATAACCTCTTAGATTGTTACAATTTGATTAGCGATTTAACCGCTGTTCACAGATCTTCACCTACTTAAAGCTACTCAACATTGTTCAAGATAAACTGCAGCCAAAATGAGGATTGCAGTAGGAATTATTCTTGGGATGGCAGCTGCTGAGGTCAGAAAAATACATGAGAACTACTTAGACTCCTACTCATCAATCCTGGGCAGAGAGTTTTTTGTGCTGATTTTAAAGAACTCCTGCAAATAACTATTGTCATGTGGATATTTTATGGATTCAATGTTGTTTTTCATTAGGGGTGCATATCATGTCCTTTTAAAACTTCATCTCATTTCAGATCTTTTTCAATCACAACAAATAAAAGGGGACCAGTGCATAGGAGCTAAATATTGCTCTTCTTGTTAAGCTAATATTTTCTAAACTATGGGTCTTGACTCCTTAAAAATCAATTTTATGAGTTGTGACCAGCAAAAATGTAAAAATATGTAGATTAGAAAATGTCAGAGTGCATCATATGGAGTGATGGCAAATATTGTTTTGTGAAAACTTTACTTTTTATATGTGTATGGCTATTATAGATTTCAATGTATTTCTGATTGTGGATTTTATTAGTTGTCTAGAGCTGCCATAACAAGTACAACAAACTGGGTGGCTTAAGCAACAGAAATTTATTGTCTCACAGTTCTGGAGGCTAGAAGTCTGAGATCAAGGTGTTGGCAGGATTGGTTTCTTCTGAGGTCTGTGAGAGAGAATCTATTCCACACCTCTCTCCTGCTTCCTGGTGGTTTGCTGGCAACTTTTGGCATTCCTTGGCTTATAGACACATCACCCCAATCTCTGCCTTCACATTCACATGGCATTCTCTCTGTGTGCATGTCTCTCTCTGTGTCCAAATTTCTCCTTTTTATAAGGACACAGTCATACCGGGTTCAGGCCCACCCTAATGACCTCATCTTAAGACATCAGCAAAGACCCTGTTTCCAAATAAGGCCACATTCAAGGACACTGGGAGTTAGAGGGACCCAATTCAACCCATAAAATGGGTCAGGTCAAAACAATTTGAAAGTTTGTGAATAGGAATTCCTTATCCTCATGAGCTTTAATCCCTAAAACCAAACTCTTCCTAAAAGGCAAAATTGTGTGTAGATTTGAAGATGCAATATGCTATAAAGTGTACTGATTTCGGCTGGTCCTCTCTGACCTTAAGAACCACAGGCAAATAATTTGTATGATTCTAATTACACTTCTTTCTATTTAAGCAGCTGACACACATCTTTCAAGGTGTTTAGAAAGTTAATAAGGAAGCTGAATAATGATTTTTAAGGTCATATTTTTGTCTTCCTAATCCTACCTTTTTATTGGCTTTTAAAGCTGTAGCTAATACTTGTGTAATATTTTAGTCATTTATTAAAATTTATTATCAAATAAGTTTTTTATTAATCAAATATAATCTGTAAGATTGAGTTCTTTGGGGGGGATATATATAGATGCCAGGTATTTACAACTAGCTGCATATGTATTTCCTAATTCTTAATCACACCTCTGTACGCAGTCATCAGTTTTCTGACAACCATCTGCTTAGATGTCACTCATTCCTTCCACCCCATCTAGTTGAAATTAAAATATTGACAGAAATAATTTTTGCATGGAAAGTGGAAAAGCTAATAGGGGTGGTGAAACTAGATTGGATTTTGCATGCATTGCCCCTGACAATTTTTAGCTTGCTTCTTCAAGTCATGCAGTACTGCAGGAGAATAAAATATAAAGCAAAGATTTGAGCAAAGTACAAGCCTGGCTTCTTCTGATGGTCTTAAAATATTCCTGAAAAATAAAAAAAAGAAAAAAGTCTACCATGCTGTAACTGTCATATCTTGTGGTGTCTATATGTAGTTAGAAGAGTGGGGCTAGTAGAGATAAAATGTTATTCTGCCCTTTTACAAATACATAATGACAATCACAGCAATAAAACATAAGAAATGAAATAAGAACTTTTAACAGAATGGAGAAAAATTTCTAAAAGATGTAAAATACACCAATTACAAATTCATTTTGAAATTGTTAATAAGCCTAGCATATTCTTTATTGAAAATACTGAATATTTTAACAATCCAACTCTGAAATTCTTTTTGACCTTAGTGAAGACTATTCAGCCACATGAAAAATTCTAAGCTTACGTTTTTAGAATTTCCCTACGTGGTACATTATTAAACTAAACACACGATTTCCTACCCTTGAAGACCTACAAGCTGATAAATAAGTGTTTCACTAAATGCTTTGGGTTTATCCCCCCAAAACATAAAGTAATGTCCCCAGAGGAGTAGAAGATTCATATACACTTACAATTTAGTTGATTCAAAAATTCTCATCCATGCAGTCAACAGATAAAGCATTCAGTCAATGAACGGGATTATGATAAAAGGATGCATTGACAAGAAGATGAATAGGGATTAAGACTGAAAAATGAGCAGCTAGTTGAGGGAATCAGGTTTAGTCAGTGGAGCCACAAGAAAAACAGAAACAAGAAAAATAATGAAGTAATTTCCTCTGTGTTCTTTCCTAGGGCCTAGGGTCAAGTTTTTCATACTTGACTCACAAATGCCCAACATGGAGAAAACCTTTTGCCAATGATTCCTGGATGTCTCAAAGGTCTTACCAACATCATTGCAACCTCCATTTTCTAAACGTCATCTCTGGCCACATCTCTTCCTGCACCTCCCGATGTAGACTTTTATGTCTCCTTATATTGGTTCTATTCTTTCCCTGACAGATCTTGCTCTGCTTCCCTTCTCTTCCTGCAAATGTGTTTGCAGTTGCTTATGGGTAAGGGCAAGATGTTTACAGGTAATTTGTTTATGGTGTTTCCCAAGGTAGACTATGCAGTCCTTAAAGACAAGGACAGTAACTATGTCTTAATAATATTCCTAGAGTTAAGAACATATAAGTCCACAATAAAATTTATTGACTTGAGGAGTATTTTGCACCAGAGTAGTTGCAACAATACAGCCTAGTAAAAGACTTGCAGAGGTTATCACAGCCGTCTATGGACTTATTTTTCACTCCAACTCAGTCCATCCTGTTTCACTTGAGAGAGGCTTTGGGAAACCAGTAACAACAGAAACCACCACCATCACCTCCAAATAGGATTCTCCTTAACACATTTCCACCCTTTCTCCTTAGTCTCTTATTCCTAGTTCTACGTCTACTGACAAGACGGCTTTCTTCCAAAGCTATTACAGCTCTCTTCTGTCACTAAGCACTTTAGGTCATCTTACCATTTGTATTTCCTTACTTTATTGCTGTTGTTGCTCCTGGCCAGGCTAGCTGTGTCTCTGCTTTTGGGGTGGATCTACACAAAGGAGAGTCACTGGTTTTAAAAAAAAAGTCAAAGCAAGTACATCTTGCAGTTTTATCATTGGAAAGATGTTTCATTTTATCTTACATTTCTTCATTAAATGTTTTTATCATTTTTACTACAGATTTTTATGCTAAGCTCTCCTTTGGGGACTAAAGGTGAAGCAGAAGAGCTCACGGACCTTTGGGACTGGTGGGAGGTGTGCTATAGGTAAATGGATAACAACAATGCAATGGGATAAGATGACGGTAGAGGTGGGAGGGGCAGGGAAGGAAGTGGGGGTAAAGGAAAATGTTTCACAGAGGAATTAATATTTGAATGAGGTTTTGAAGGTAAAGGAGAAGTTTGAAAACTCGAACATAAGCATTTTGGGCAGAGGGAATAGTACGTTAAAACATACGGGGTTGTGAAAAGGCTTAATGTATTAGGAAAGGAATTGAGTGTGATTAGATCAGATATATAGCTGTTTATCCAGAAAACAGGCATCAGATGTGGCTACCTTAGTGTTGGTCCACCCTTCCCAGGCCAGGAAAGAGTCCTGATTCACATATGAATCTCAATTCACAAATAGCACTCCATCAGCCACAAGAGTTTGGAGAGGTCAAAGGTAAAATATGGTCACTGCCTGTATAAGCTCAGTAGTCAACAATGCACATTTTGCAGGGCAGGACCCCTCCTCCCTTGTTGACTATAACTCAAAACAATGTAGAATGGTTTACGGGCTACATGAAAATACGGACTTCAGAATTTGACACATATGATCAAGCCAGGAATTCGCCAGTGTATTTTACTTTCGAGAAGGACTGTGCTTATATTGAAAATTTAGCAGGAACTGGAAGGCCATGACTTACAGCTTTGTCCTATCGAAGACTGAAAAAGAGCCGAAGTCAGGGAAATTAAGTGACTTGCCCAAGGTCATACAACTTATCAGTGAAAGAGTGGTGCTGGACCGAGTGTTTCCGGCTCCCAGGCCAGTATCATTTCTATTGTACTATGTGCTGGTCCTGTCAAATGGAGATGTTTGCTGACATTTGAGAGAAATGCCTAAGAAGTTCAACATGGGAAAGAAATGATAAGTTCTCTGAGGAGCTTTGAAGTTAATAGACTTCTAATCACTTTTTTTCTGAGCAATCTTGCCTTAAATTTGTACTTACTCCTGGATTCCCAATAATACAAACTTCATTGAACTTTCAGAAAGAGAAAATCCATTCTTTTTTTGGTTATTTAGATACCATATAGAGTGCCCACCAATTTTGACCTGGTTGAGACTATCTGATATTATCTGTGCAATCCAGGTTTAGGGTGATATCAACCAGGGTTCCAGAGAGAAAAGAGAGCACACTTAGGAGAGGCGATTGAAGAGATTTCAGTGAAGGGACTATTTACAAAGAAGTGAGTAGGATTAAGGGAAACTAACAAGGGATGGTGAATCATCCTGGGTCTAGCAATGCTGGGAGAAATATTAACAACCTAGGGCCTAAAGAGGGAAGGAGAAAAAAACAGTTACTAGAATCTAGAGGAAGTATTTGTGGGTGTAAGAGATTGCCCTCAGACATAAACTGTGCTTGTAAATATAGAAATGCAGTCATTGCCAATCTGAGGCACAGCAGGGAGGGGGCCAGTAATTATAAATACTCCAACTCCAATTTCGCCACATCCTCTCATCTCCTCAGTGCC
Source organism: Tapirus indicus (assembly GCA_031878705.1). NCBI lineage: Eukaryota > Metazoa > Chordata > Mammalia > Perissodactyla > Tapiridae > Tapirus > Tapirus indicus. The sequence continues at coordinate 76,585,944 of CM062926.1, read as the reverse complement.
TCAGTTTGATCAAACCCAACAGAAAGTCAGAGAATAAGATCACACGAGTCAGCCGGCAAAAGCACAATGCAGAATGGATAAAGATGGGGAGTGAATCTGGAGGAGCAAGTAAAGAATATTCCAGGACAGGGCAAATACAAATTCATTCATGCCCTGGCCCAAGATCTCTTTGATTCTCCCATTTCACAACCCTTTCTGGATGTGCAATTTTACAAACCGATCTGATTTCAAAAAGTTTACCTAACACTACTGGGCGAATTATGCAAATATGAATAGTTTGGCAGAGCAGTGACTAAGGAGAGAGAGAAACACGACCTCCATCCACAAGCAGTGGTGGGAATGCAAATGATTTCCTGTGGGAACTCGGCTGGTATTACTGTTAAATCATTTGTATACTGTTAAATGAGTTGCGTGCTGGTGGGGCAAAGAGGTCTTGGATTTGTGTTTGCTGGCATTCTTTCCACCTCCATCATTGTCTACAAGCATTTGAAAGGTTGAAAAAACAACACGAGAAGGCTCTGATTCAAGGTGATAGAACCAGAAATAGTAAAGTAAAATCAGGAGAAAGATATTGCAAGTTAAAAAACATAAAAGTGTTCATAGCAGAAGAAGTTAATCTTTTATTAAAATATTCTAAGGGAATAAAATATGGGAAAGCTCTTCTTTTACATATTTAATCTCAGAGTGAACAGAGCTCTAAAAGCTCACTATTGAAAATCATTGTGGAGGAAAAAGCTATACAGTTTATTTTTTGTTTGCATATCTAACAAGTATACTTAGCAACATTAACAAGCTTTGGCAAGCCTCACATGCAGGAGATAGCTAATTGATGTTTACTTTTATTATCTGAAATATGATTTCTGATACTAAACATTTTTAAATCTCTGAAGATAAAAATTCTTTTCACCCTTCTGGTAAAATGCTGAATATGTAGTTTAAAAAAAACTTAATAAAAATTTTATGAGAAGGGGTTTTGGTATGAGGCTTGCTTTCAAAGAATATATTTAAAACACAGTATAAGCCTTCCTTTTAAAATTTCAATTAAATTAAGCATATATCGTGCACGTGCTAAAACTAATATTTTTCCAGTTTAAGAATTTTCTACCTGACCTGATGAATTCTAGTGGACAAAAACTATGTCTTATATTTTCTTGTTTCTCCAACATAGGCAGCATAGCCCTTGAGCATAAACTATAGTATAAAATTCTATTAGACAATGTTGTATAATCACAACAATAATTAGCATTACTGATCATACTGTGTCAGAGGCTGTTCTAAGAACATGAGATGTATTAACCTATTTAAACCTCTTAAAAACTTTATGAGACATTTCTATCTTTGCAGATTAGGAAACTGAGGCTTGAGAGCCTATATAACTTTTTCAAGATCATGCAGACAGTTAGTGGCAGAGCCAGGATTCAAGCCTGAGAAATTGATCCCAGACTTGGAGGATTTTCTTTGCTGAGGAAGATTAGCCCTGAGCTAACATCTGTTGCCAATCTTCCTCTTTTTTCGCTTGAGGAAGATTAGCCCTGAGCTAGCAGCTGTACCAGTTTTCCTCCACTTTCTATATGGGTAGCTACCACAGCATGGCTGATGAGTGGTGTAGGTCCACACCTGGTATCCAAACCCCTGAACCTGGGCCGACAAAGCAGAGCATGCCGAACTTAACCACTATGCCATGCGGCTGACCCTAAGGCTTTGACTTTTTAACTATGATGCTATAGTATCTTAAAAGTTGAGATAAGGTAGGGCCAGAATATAAGCAGCCTTGAATGCTAGGACAGTAGTTTGTCAATGGAGAATTCTTGTAGGGTTTTGTGTAAGAAAGAATCATGATCAAATTTATCTTTTAAGAAGATGAGTATGATGTCTTTTTTGAGCTTCAATTAAGGCAGACTGAAAAACTGCATCTTAACTTTTTAGCCCGATGCATTGTTGACTTAACATTTATCCAGTGTCTAAAATAGGCTATGATAATAAAAAAAATAAACAGAATTTATCCTATAATTCAATGGTCTTTTAAGCCAGTTTTAAAAACCTTTGCTCAAACGATATTTCCTGTGGACACTTAATATGAAAAATATATTCAGGGGTTTAAAATACTTTATTCCTGTGATTCTGAGAGGAAAAAGTAGTTTCTGAGAGAAGTGCTGCCAGGAAAACTGAAAACAAACCCCTTTCTCAATGGCGGTTTCCTGTTTTCTTCTTCTACGTGTCACGTCTGGCTGACAGGGACTGTGCTAACCAGGGCAGGCTAATTGCTATAACAAACAACTGCAAAATTTAAGTGGCTTAACATGTCAAGAGTATTTTTCCCCTTTCTCATCTTATAGTTCAGTGCAGGTTGGAGAGAGTAGGAGAGGCCTCTGCTCCTCAAGGTTATTTATGAGCCAGGCGGATGGAGGGTCCACCATCTTCATTGCATGGAATTCAACATCCAACCAGCAAAGGGAAGAGAGGCAGCATGAAAAAAATCACACCCATTCTTAACTGCTTCAGCCCAGAAGTGATAAGTCACTTCAGCTCACATTTCATTGGTGAGACCTGGTCACTGATACAAAGGGCTGGGAACAGTAATTGAGCTGGACACCCAGGAAGACGAAATATGCTGGATGCATATCTCCGCCACAGGGACTGTGGTACATATGGAAACCTCTTTTGAGTAAAGCACATGCAGGGCACCCAACATATAAAGGTGAGTCAAACATGGTTCCTGCTTTCAATGAGCTTTCTGTCTAGAAGTGGATTTTAGTGAAATTCACCTAAAGGTGAACAAATAATAATAGCTAAATTTACCAATGGCTTTTACTGTGTACAAGGCAGGGTTCTAAATGCTTTATGAGAATTAATTCCTTTAATCAGTGAGATAGTATTACTAATCCCACTTCAAAATTAGGAAATTAAAGCAAAGAGTAAGTTGCTCGGTGAGGCATGGCGATTAAGATTTAGAGCCAGGACTTGAACTCAGACTAACTTCAAACTCCACATTCCTTAGAACAATATGTGCCACTAGAGGAATGCAGTCACAGTGCACATGTGGCCTTGGGAGGGAGGAGTAGTTGAGATAGTGATGGGTGGCCATCGATCTCTGGTCTTCACTTGGGAGCACGGTCGACTGTTCAATAAATGTCAGGTATTTTTATTATTGTAGTAGGTTTCCAATAAAAAATAACACTTTGAAATGATTTTAGAGGAGATGGGCCATTTGACAAATGGGGAATTAATGTGAATGAGACTTGTTCCAAAGTTGTGAGAAAGCTTTAAAAGAGGTACAAACATGCAGACTAGAAAAACGAATGAAAGGAGTCTGAGAGAGTTTCATGTGACCAGAGTGGGGAAGGAGGAATTTTGTGCTAGCCTATTTGCTCCTTCTTACCTTCTGATGGGCTTCTGCCCATTGTCCTTGAATTCAACTTTCCACCTACACGTCCTTCCATTTGCTTTCCTCCAGTAGAATCCAGATCTAAAATAGCTTTACAATGTTCTGGAAAACTCCAAACAGGAATCAGGGAACCAAGGTTCTTCTGGCTTGGACACCAACATTTTTGTTTTTTTGACACTAACATTTTTTTGACCTGTGGCAAGACACTTAGACCCTTGGGCCTCAGATTCTTTATCTTTAAGAAGAAAAAGTGAATGACAGCATTTCCACAGCTCCTGCCAATGTTATGATTCTTCACAAGTGTCTGAAATTCTAGGATCTTAGTACCTAGTAATTTTTCTTAATGTTTCTTTTGCTATCTCATTTTTTGGCAGCCTCATGCTGTGTGCCAGATTATTTTTAAGATATGAATATTCATGTTTTTATTCTGTATATGTAGGTGTTAATTCCAAGTCTGAATTTAAATATTTTGATATAAACCGATCTTGTTATACCATTAACCTTTCTCTTTACACGTTTCATTGACTTTTTGTTTTGTTTATAGGGCAAGATCTTCACAGTACAGTTTGGCAATGGGATCATGGAAAGTTTTAGGATATGAAGACATGCGTAGGAAATATGAGTAGGAGTATATTTTCCTGAAGTTAATAGAAGCAATTTAAAAATCAGACTGACAATAATGTTAAGAAATGGCACATTTTATTGATGAAAGGTTCTGTGAATATTTTTGTGGAAGATGAAAATTAGAAATACAATTACTTAGACCTTGGCTGTGAAAAGCAAACATGATTTCATCTATTTTCTGTATTTAAGAAACAGAACTGTTTTATCTATTAAATTAAGCTGGAGCATGCTATCATCAACCTACCACACACAAAAAGAAGTCTATGAAAACTTCAGTCATTTTCATCTCAGCATGATGATACCACCCGTGTGGTTTTATAATTCTCAAGTAAAATGAATAATTCAATGAAAGAACAAGTCCCATGAGGGAAGATGGCAACAAGGAATCCCAATGTTAAAGAAATATTTTCCCATGGTAAGGTAGTTATGGTTGGTGATGCTTCACACCTACCTATGCCCATAGTCTTTGATTTTCATCTTAATGTAGCAGTACTATAAATAAATTCAGGAATGAAAATTTAAAATGGCTACTCTTATAACACTAATTGCAATTTTTTTCTATTAAAATTATCCTATCTGATGAAAACAGCTTTTGCTTTTTTATTATTAATAGAATATGGGATACCAGTTCCATAGAAGCGTAAATTTTTCAGCTTCCAATTCCACACATCCTATTTGTGTCTGCTATTTTTCTGCCATTTTTCCAGAATTTGCCATAAATTTCTAATTTATTCCTCAGAATAATCCTATATTGAATAAGTGAGGTGACTTGGCTAAAGTCACACAGGTTGTAAGTATTCAGGATTTGAACTGAAATCTTTTAAAAGTCTCTCTCTATATAATCAGACATTGGCCTGTTTATTTTTTATATCTCCAATTATTGGTTTTGCAGAACCCAAATGCTTTTGGGTGCATGGGCCCTGGATCAAATTTAAAGAAGGGATCAGGTATATTGTTGGGTTACAAAGAACATTTGTAGGGGCCAGCTCTGCATCTAGGTAGGTAGGATTGCAAGGCTAAAGGGCAAAGTGCCTTCCTTACCAGCCTTCCAGTAAGCAAATTTCCTGTGGTTCAAGGAACAAGTCAAAGCACTCAGTTAAAATGCAAAAGTGCTTCCTAGAAGGACCAGCACATACAATTTTAACCACTAGTACCTTAGTCTAAATTATTTTTCAGACCTTATCCCCATGGGCATGGAACGTAAGACAGAGCAATTGACAATAGTGAATTGAAAGATTCACAGACTTGGGGGATGTTTGAAAGTGACCAACTGAGAGAGTAACAAAGTGAATTTCTCTTGTGGTCACTGCTAGAACATACAGCACCTTTTGGTGAATTTATAAAAGTTTCCCTCTCTGAGGATGAATTACAAAAAGGCACTCATTCTGGGTTGTTGAATTACTAAAAGACACTGATTCCCCCCAAATGATGTGGCCTCACTCCAGGGCACAGAGGCTGGTGAGAGGAGTCTGAGCTGGACTTCAGCCTCACATATTTCCCCTTAGCTGAGTACCTTTGTGCACAACTTGCACAGCCTTCCTTGGCAGCCGCAGTTTTTCCCAGTGGATTACATGAGGTCATAGGGCCCTAGGAAGGAGAAGAAAAGTATGCTTATTATAGGACTGAGAATCAACTTTATTTAAGACTGACCCTTACCCTTGTCTTTGGGGTATCCTGGCAGCAAGGAGCTCTAGCAGCTTTATACTTCTAGTGGCTCACTGAGGCTGTACCCTGTAGGGTGGGAGCCGGGACTAATGTGGAAAATCTGAGATTTGGTCCAGGCAGAAACACGGTTATTTAAAGACATTGTCAGGGTGACCTCCCTCTAATATTAAGCCTAGAAAAAGATCTAGGTGTTTTTAGTTATTCACTGAAGGGGTATCAATTATTGTGGAATATTAACCAATCTCTAGGGACTACTATAGCAGACTACAAAGAAGTCAAAACTCTTTAGGAGAGAAGGTATTATTTTAATTTCCTAATAAGGGGCTCCAGGTTTCTCTTTAGGCACCAGATTTGAATTTTTCTTGAACCTGTTCTTTAGTTAACAATATTATATATTGATATATTCTTTTAATATGTTTATACTGTTAGGAGCAGTAGTCACTATGAAACTAATATATGTTGTCATATAAAATTTTGAAAATACAAAAATATTGAGAATGAAATAGAAATTAATTTACGATTCCAGTAAGAGACACAAGTCCCATCCCAGACTTGTATTGCCTTTGTTTAAGTCTGCCATTTCCTTTGTTCCTATTTACTGATATTCAAGAAGATGCTGTCCGTTTGTTTTCAAGACCAGGAAGTCTACCGCAGACCAAAGAGCAAGGCTGATCCAGTCTGCAAGAATTGACCTGTTTCCTGTTTCTTCTTTTATCTAGCCTTAGATTTCTCGGCCCTTGCCATCCGAGCATTCTGTCCAATCTTTGCAACAATTATTTCTGATAACCAGTTTGTTGATGGAAACTTGATTTTTACTATGACTTTTGGAGAAATAACTAGGACCAAACTTCAGGAATTGCTTTGATTCTTTCTGTAAGAATTTTCAATGATATTGTCCCTCAAAGCCCAGGAGCAAAGCAATCAGGCCATTAGTAATGCACACAGCTTCATTTATTTCAAGGAATTCATTTTAATCTACAAATCAAACAAATATTGAGCGCCCCTGCCTGATGAGACTTGTCATCATCATTTTGCACAAAGTCTGTAGACTTTGTGAGAAGGCATTAGGACCAAGTCTGAGTGGTTATGTATAGAAATATGTGGGTGGGTGGTGGAGGGAAGAAGGAAGGAGGAATGGGGAAGGGTGTGATATTTAGACTAAATAGGCTTGGAGGAAGAATGAGAACATTTTTAATTTTCTATTCATTGTTCCCTGGCTTCAGTATCATATGCAGATAAAAAGGCCAAAATAAGCATGAATTTTGTTTTAATTAACTCTAAGATTTGTCTACCATTTAGTTGCTCCCTCCCACCCCCATCTGTTATTTTGTTCATTTTAGGGCCATAAATATTATTAATCCACAGAGATTTCTTTCTGCTTCCTTTAGTTAATTAAAGATACTCTGGAATTTATCTTATGCTACCACCAGGAGGGCACAAAAAGTGAAATATTATATTGCTAGATAGTTCATTCATTAGCATAAAATAATCAGTTGGATTGTATATTGGAGTTTCAAATACCTTTGCCAGATATTCTTTTAAGGGACAAATGCAGTCAACAGAAGAAAATAGAGAGGGAAAGAGGAGAGAAAAGAAGAGTAAAAATTAGGGAGAGAGTCAGCAATGAACATACAGATTAGCTTTTTTAGAGATAGTCTCACTAGATGCTAGCCTGGGAATAAACTGTAATAATTCCCTGCCCAGAGATTGTTAGTCAACGACACAATGGCCAAGTCTGCCTTCATCCATTTCAAGCTCTGTCACTCAGTCAGAAAAAAAGGGGGTGGGAGCATCAGGGCAGCTGTCAAAAAAACCCCCACTAAAATGATATTCTTATATTTTACTTACTTTATTCTATATTAGTGGTTTTATTACAAAAAGAAACTATGATGTAAACTTCATGTATCATTCACTTACAATATTTTAGACCAAACCAAGCAGAACCCAACACTAGACAGCTCCACTATTTATATTCCTCTAAGGGTAGCTCATCCTGCCCTCTTTTTCTACGCTCAGTGTTTTTCTTCCTTCAGGGAGAGATTCTATATCAGTGTTTCATTTCTCCTCTGGGTGGACTTAAAGGCCAGACACATTGATTATTAATCATGATATTGGGGTTTCCCTTCCTTCTTGACCGATGACACAATCTGCAGAGCATGCTAGGTGTACTGTAACTGACATCTGTACTGAAAAAAAATCAGGTTATGGCATACATATCTGCACTAATAAAAAAAGCCATCTTTCAAATCCTCCTTTTGTAAGTCTTACTAAAAAGACCACTGTGTTACAAATGCACAGGCACTGAGCCATAAATCCAGTAACAGAGACATATCTAAAAGCCCATTTTGGGACATTCCTTACTTGGACTCTCGGGACACTCCAGGCTTAACAAGAATCACTTACTCGTTTTCTAGGTTGTGCTGCTGATGAATACCAGAGAGAAAACTTGAAACATATGGGGTTTTCTGGTCCTATTAGCTGTCTGTGCTATTTTACTTCATTTTTTTGGTGTATATTTTTATTTGTGTAAATTTCTCAACTTAAAATTATTTTGCCACGCATGCTTTATAAAACTTGTTGGCTTTCTGATGTCAGGGCATATTTGAAGTGTATTCGTGACTGTCAGTTTATGGTATTCTATAATGTGGCATGAATTTACATGAGTTGAAGAATGGTAGGAATCTAGTGTAATGGTTGAGAGCATGGACTTTTAGTCAGGCTGACCAAGGTCTGAATTACAGGGCTCAGCATGAATGTATGTCTTTGGGCAAGTTACTTGACCTCTCAGAAGCTATGAAATGGAGATAATTATAATACAACTCTAAAGCTTAGGGCCTGTATCTAGCTCAGGGTCTGCCCCACAGTAAGTCCCCAACAAGTGGGAACCTTATTACTATTGTTATTAGGATGGCCCAATCAGGATAATTTGGAGGGTAAACAGGGTCATTGTATATTTTTTAATGATTACACTGAAACAACAGGCATAAATCAGTGCTATCCTGAGTCTAGTGGGACATACAGTCAACTGATTATTGTAAGCTATAGACAATCTTAGTATTAGCATGGGGAAATTAGATATTGAATTACTCATTTTGGTCCAATGATGAGAGGTACATACAGCAACCAGAGTAACAAACTAAGGGACAGGTTTTTTGGTTTTGCTTGTTTGCCTTTTACCTTTTTTTTTTAAACCTGTTTTCAGTGTAGAAAGGGACAATTCATAGTCATGCCTTTTAGTTTTGCCCATGCATACATGCATACAAGGGTAGGCCCTCCTTTAGTTACACCATTTCTGACTGTAAAGGACACCATGGATTTATGCTTTGTGACCTCTTGCAAGTTTTCTTTCTTTGCTGCAAAATTATAGGGAGCAACAACTTGATTTATTCCATTAGTTTTGAACTGAGCTGCCAATAAGTAAATTGGTTCATGGTAATCACAGTATTCACTTCAATTAAATGATCATCAATTGAGTTATTTGCCTTTTTGTATGTAATTTATTATGGTCTACTTTTCTCTTTCAATTAAAAAGTTGAAGTGTATAATTTACTTGTTTCTAGGGATTAGAAATAAGGGAACTAGAATTCTAAAATGATTACCTTAAAGATTTAACAATTAGAAATGTTTATGTTTCTTCATATTTAACTGAAAATACATGATTAGAAAATTATTTTGTTGCATGCAATCAAAAACAATGATTTCCTTTTGCAAAATCTACCTCAGGAAAAGGGAAAGATGAAACATATGAGAAAACACATTTTGCCTAATGATTTTCTTTCAGGAAAAATATTGCTATCATGATCCTTTTTAATTAAATAAGAATTTAGCACTTTTGAGCGTGTGTTCTTAATGTCAGACTCTTTGGTTATCACACTTACACCTCTGTTATTAATGATAGCCATGGTTTGCAGATGAGGAAAATCTATTTATCAATGAATAATTCAGATTCCATAACTGTCAGACCTCATTATTTTAAACAGGGCCTGGTAGTTCCAGTTGTAACCAGCTAATTGCCTCATTTAAACTTAAACTGTTAGACTATTTCACATAATTCCAATTTTAAAAAACTTTAAATACATTTAAAATTGCTGTAGTACATAGAGCAATTTGCAATCAATCTATAAAAAACAAAAGGCATTCTGCTTGTGATCTTTTCTTCAAAGAATTAAAATTTATTTTAATCCACTGGCTGTCACAAAATGCTTACTTTCACACAGAATGAACAAAATGCTTTTAATTTACAAAAAATAAAATGAGAAGACCGAGACTGAATAATTCAGTTTTAAATTTGATCTCTTTTGTTTAAACACATTGCCAAATAAAAGTTCAAAACCAAATGAATGTGATGGAAGGGATCATCAAAGGTTATTGCTTTCACTTCTTGAATCCCTGGCACTTTTAAAATGAAAACAACTATAACTATACTGGTGACTTAAAAAAATCTGTAAAGTCAGCATGGTGGCTATGGACGTGAACTGCTCACATCTTCTGTCAAGAAAAGCTGTCCTAGCTGGTAGACATCCTCCAGTGGCCACACCTTCAGATCTGCCTCCATGTTCACACCAAAGCCACACCCTTTCTGGGCTGTTCTCAACAAAAGACTGAACATAGTGGAGTACTCAGGCCATTCCTGCAATGTGGCGCTCCTGCGATGGCAATCCTTTCTCTGGGACTCTTCATCAGCCTGGTTGAAATTCTGCCAGAACTGTGTTTCTTCTATCCTATCCTCCTTCCTTCCCTCCAGCCTTTTCCAGATGTTAGACCTTCACCATGCCCTGATGGCTTTCCATACCTACTACTGCTTGGTCTTCTCTTCATCATTCATATGCATTTTCCCCAATAAGTCTCTTGTATATCTAATTCTATCGTATTGTTTGCTTTTTGGTGGACCTGGACTGACACAGCAAGAATTCTACTATCTCCATATGTCTAGTTCAACAATTCTGTTCACAAATCTAATCTCTTTTATTTGGCTTTGATCTTCTTTAGAGGTAGTTAGCTTTGACAGAATATGCCCTCCCGATAATGAAGATCTCCATGTAGTTGTTGAGGCCCATGTAAAATCATCTTTTATTCCTTTATTCAGGACAAATAACCCTACCTCTTGTGATTCTCCTGTAACTTGAATATATATATTTCCTATTTCCAGAGTCTTCTGTAGATTCTCAGTATGTCCCAACATGACTAGATAAGAGCTGAGCATGTATCTATTATTTTTACATACACACTTTATCTTAAAATCTAGCTTAGCTCTCTTTCATGAGGTCATTGCCTTTTGGAAAAATAAATTGCTCATATGCCAGGTCTACAAAACATGTTACTTTGATATGAATTCTACCTTTATTTTGTAAATTTTGATTAGAAGTAATGTGGTTTCTTAACAAGAAAAAATGGTTATGATATAACTGGAGGGAAAATCTCACAACAATTAAAAAAATCAGTAAAGCTTTATTATGATAATTTCAGCTGTTCAGTAAGTACAATTTCAAATCTTTCAGAAAATATTTGTTAAAGGTTTGTGCCTATGTTCATGGTTGTGTAGGTATAGAAAGGACGAAGAAACACTTCTACAATTCTACTTTACTATCTCCTGATGTTGTCTGTTGTGTTCAGTAGTGTCTACATTTTCCAACATCTAGAGTTTCTTGTGCTCTTTCAAACATGGGAAAATGGCAGCTGTGGGAAGTTATGTGAGCATTTGAAAATAATGTACCTAAGTATTTTCACTAAGTTTAAAAGTTGCTTTCAAATTGTAATATCAAGATGTCAGCAACATTCTGTTATACTCATTAAAAGAGTGAGCTTTGGGGGAACATACATTCACATAGTTAGTTTTAATACTGTCTTTGCACTAGTTTTTAGACCTTGGATTAGTCAGGGACATTCTCTGGGTCTCAGTTTCCTGACCTGTGAAGCCAGTAGTGGAGTGAGGCTGGCGGTGGGACTATACACATTCCAAGTCCTTTGAGTTTCTGAGTTTAGCAAGTGCAGTGTACCCACACTTCCTTTAAAGGAAATGTTCTCTGGATATTTGGAGACAGCAAGCCCTTGTTTACTTTTCCAATATAACTCCATATTGGCTGAAAGAGCACATAGAGTTGCCCAAATTTAATATTCTTTTCTGGGAAGAGGTGAAAAATGAACTTATTTTCCTCTGATTCAGATGTAGGACATTTTTACTTATTTTTTTCACAGATAAGTCTTTCACCCGAGACCACCTTGCTATAGTTAACACCATACTAAGATATGAGAAAGTGAAACTTGGATTATTTTCTTCTTGGATTACTCTTCTTCTTGCATGTGACAAACAACTTCTGAATTATTAACATTTTCTGGAAGGTTTGTTCCTCTTTTTACCATGCGATCTCTGAGCAATGACGAGTTTTTGTCTGCTCTGTAACATTCTGAAAGTATAATAGGCTACTATGAAATAATATAGTAAATATTTCCCCTTCATGAATTCTTATATTCTGACAGGTTTTTCCCCCAGAAAACCCAGTGAAGATGAAATACAGACACATACAATTAATGTCAGTTACAGTTCATAGAAGCACGGACTTTTTTTCCATTGCAATAACTGAACATTTAGGAACTGAAGGGTTTACCATCTGTAAGCTATGTGTCAGCTGAGCTGTCTCAGATAAGGCTTCGTGTTTCAAATATTGTGCTCTGAGAGAAGCCCACCTCAATCTCTCAGTGTCATACTTGTGACCACGCTCAGATACCGTAGTACAACGGAGGCCTTGCTTGTCTATCTTAAAACTCTGGCATTGGCTTTACTCTCATGACATGTGTCTTTAATGAAGCTAACCATTATATTTAGTAGCTTACTGAATCCTACCAAAAAAATGTTGAGCATTAATATACTACATTTTGTGCTTTTAGATAATTACATAAATAGAACAATAAAAGTTGCAAATGTCATACTCAAAATTTATCCCCTCTACACTGTGGTTTAAAATCCTATGGTATAGTAAATTCTTCCTTGTTATAAGCACTTAATCCAAATTAACTTTGTTGCAGAATAATGAAAATAGATGCTTTTGGTTTTCCTTTGGTTTAATTTTAAAAGTTCCATTAAAATTTAGATTTTAAACCCATTTTTACAGTATAAAATTTGTTTTAGTAAAAATAGAAGACTTAGATTTGCCAGAAGTATAAGAAAGGAAGAAATGGGGTTATTAAGTATGCATTTAAGTAGAGCAACGTTTTGGGTTATGTTATATATTTTGACCACTAATTAGCATTGGGAAGAATTTGATAACCTAGGACAAGTTTCAGAGGATTAAATGGTCTCTCTACACATAAATCACATTTAAGTCACAGATTTCTTTGAAATCACTGGAGCCTGATAGAGGTGAGAATCCAAAGGAATACCTTTCTTTCTGATAGGTGAAAAAATTGGAATATTCTCAAAGGCAAAGATTGGAATTTTGTAGAATGACTTCTTATGGTCACTGTTAACACTTGTTCTAGAGAGGACAAATTCCTTTCTATGATTATGACATTGTGATGAATGAAAAGCTCCTGGAAGAAAGTAACTATAGTTTCCTAAGGATTGAATTAGACTTTTAATGTATACTGAGTGTTTCTAACATATGGCACAGATGGATGGCAAGCTACACCTGAGTAATTGACTAGTTCTAGCATTTGGTGTTTATGTTGTGATTTTAAAATAGCCATTCATTATCCTGGTGTGTGTGTGTGTATGTGTGTGTGTGTGTTTAAAGGCAGTTAAGAAAAACATTATTTTTACTATTTCACAGAATGTGAAGGAGAATACTTTTATCACAGAAGATTTAAGAGCACCCCTCACTGCTAGTTGTTAGTCACTGACTCAGTACCTACATAGTCAACATGAGAAACAGATGGCTTGTGGGGATATATTTTTTTCCTCTCCATTCTAAAATGGAGAATTCATACTTTAACTTTTTAAAACATAATTTTTTCAATCCCAAAATACTCCTGGCAGTAATTACAGTGGACTCAAAGGTACATGCTAAGGAGTGCTTAACTGCAACAGAGAGGAATGCCATTTGACAGTCAGCCATACCTGGCATGTGTGATCTTGATCACTTTGACATTATAAACCCTATATTTTCAGTTCTGAAATTTTTGTCCACTTGGAAACAAATTGAGCCTTTAAAATCCAAAAATTTAGGGGCCGCCCGGTGGCGCAGCGGTTTAGTCCGCGCTTGGCAGCCCGGGGTTCGCGAGTTCGGATCCCAGGCGCCCGCGGACGCGCACTGCCTGTCAGCCATGCTGTGGCGGCGTCCCATATAAAGTGGAGGAAGATGGGCACGGATGTTAGCTCAGGGCCAGTCTTCCTCAGCAAAAAGGGGAAGATTGGCAACAGATGTTAGCTCAGGGCTGGTCTTCCCCACAAAAAAAAAAAAAAAAAAAATCCAAAAATTTAAATTAATAATTGTTCATTATTGATACAAAATATTAATACATATTAATCACATTCAAATGAACATAATAAAATAATCAATAATCAACTATTGGGCACATAAAAACTCTTTAAACATGAGCTGTACCATTCAGGAGTGCTCATATTTAGCACTAGGAAAGATTCTCCATCACCAAAAAGCACAACGTGCCTGCCCACATTAATGGCCCCTTTTAGTCAACTGTCTCAATTTATTATCCTTTTATTGTATCATCCCCAAACAGCATTGTTTTATTTTTTATTTTAATTTTTTTCAGTTTTATTGAAATATAATTGACATATAACATTATATAAGTTTTAGTTGTACAACATAATGACTTCATATACATATACATATATATATATTACAAAATGATTACCACATCATTTTAATATCCATCACCTCACATAGTTACATATTTTTTTTCCTTGTGATGAGATCTTTTAGGATCTACTTTCTTAATATACAGTAAATATTGTTAACTGTAGTAGTCATGTTGTACATTATATCTCCAGAACATAATTATTTTATTTATGGATGTTTGTACCTTTTGACCACCACCACTCAATCCCTCCCCCCAACCCCAACTCTCATAGCAACCACAAATCTGATCTCTGTTTCTATGAGTTTGTTTCTTTTTTTTCAGATTTCACATGTAAGAGAGATCATACAGATCATACAGTATTTGTCTTTCTTTGTCTGACTTATTTCACTTAGCATAATGTTTTCAAAGTCCATCCACGTTATTGCTAATGACAGGATTTCCTTCTCTTTTTTGTGGCCAAATAGTATTCCATTATATATATACCACATTTTCTTTATCAGTTCATCTGTCAATGGACACAGTTTGTTTCCATATCTTGGCTATTGTAAATGCTGCAATGAACATGGTGGTGCAGATATCTCTTTGGGATAGTGATTTTTGTTTCCTCTAGTTATATACTCAGAAGTGGGATTGCTGGATCATATGGTATTTCTATTTTTAATTTTTTGAGGAACTTCCATACTGTTTTCCATAGTGGCTGCACCAATTTACATTCCTACTAACAGGACACAAGTGTCCTCTTTTGTCCACATTCTCACCAGCATTTATCTCTCATCTTTTTGATGGTAGTCATTCTAAAAGATGTGAGGTTTTATTTCAAGGAATATATGGTCTTTCTTTCTGTGGAAAATGAATTTGGTACTCACTGTCATTGTAACAGGTTTCTAGTGTCCAGAGTTCCTCTATATTTAGGCACTTTCCCCTCATCCTGTAATTGAGAATTCAACCATATGTATAGCTTTGTCTTATTATATGCTTGAGGGTGTGTAAAATATGTATTTTTGGTTTATGCATGTTTTAAATGATTCTAGTTCTAGTTGTTGCATAGGGTGAGATTCTTCTTAAATTTGTATTAATTCTTTTTTTATAAATTTTAAACGTGGAAAAATTCAAGCGTATATAAGCAGACAAGTAAGGACAATCACATAATGAACCTCCATGTGTGAATCACCCAGATTTAACAATTATCAACACATGACCAATCTTCTTTCAACTGTCCCACTCACTCTTCAGCCATTGCCATTGGATTATTTTGAAGCAAATCGCAAGCATCACATTATTTCTTCCACAAATACTTCAGTCTGTACCCATAAAACAGAAGATAACAGCATTATCTTTTTCATAAGATAATAGCATTATCACATCAAAAAGAATTAAAATAATTCTTAGTGTCACTAAATATCCAATCAGAGAACAAATTTCAGTTATGGTCACATATATATTTTTTCAGTTGGTTTGTTCAGATCAGATTCCAAACAAGTTCCAAACTTTCATTTGGTTCATATGTTTCTAAGGCACTTCAAACCAATAGTTTCCTCTTGCTCTTTTTTAAAAATTGCAACTTCTTTATGGAAGAAACTAGAATTTCCTACATACTGGATTTTGCTGATTGCATCCCTGTAGTATTGTTTAACATGATCCTTTGTCCCAGTTTGAGGAGATTCAGGTTTAACTTTTGCAGGGAAACTGTAAAAGTGGTGCAGTATATTTTGTATTGCAATATGCCAGGAAGCACATACTATCTGTTCTCTGTCCTTTTGGGATGTTTAGATTGGTCCTTGGATTTAGATGTTGTCAGATTGTAAAGCTCCAGACCAGCTTTTCAATCAATGGTTTTCTTAACCATTGTTGATCATTGCCTAGCTCCAAAAGTTCATTAAGGGATTGTGTCTATTTTTGTTCTCTAAAAGTTCTACAAAAAGCACTATTTCAGTTCATGCAACATGTTCATTGTGGAGACCAGGGTGATATAAACAGGAGGACAACGACAATTTCTAACATTTTGCTTCTTCTGGGGGTAGGAGAAAATGGAAGCATTTCACTAACACTGTTTTGTGTGTGTGATTTCAATTAGTCAATATTGTAAACACAGCTATTTTCCAACATAGATGACAGCGGAGTCAACACTCCTAAAAATACTATGATGTGATTCTTGCTACTTGGAAGGAAATAGCTTACTTTAATTGCAAATCATGATTCCTACTCTAGGGCTGAATATAGATAATGATTGCTTGTGTATTCAGTATGATTTCTTACCTATTACCTCATCCAATTCTCACAGTAACTCTATGTCACAAACAAAGAAAGGATACTTTTCTCCACTTTACAGATGTGGTAACTGAGGTTCAGAGAGCTGAAATCACTTTCCATTGTCATCCAATGAGTTGATGGTGAAACGGGGATCAGATCTCAGATTCTTGACTCTAAATCTAATGTTCATTTTATTGTGCAATACTTCAGTTATCTCTAGATTCAGGTTTCCTGGACATTTGTTAAATTTAGTAGTACATACTGATAAGTCAATGAATAGGTTAAAATGGCAGCATGCTTCATGTAAACAAATAAATATAATTAAATAATATGCATAAAATTAAAAGTTGCTTATAATAATTTTCACAGACCCATTCAAGAGTAGCAGCTATCAACCAATTTTCGTTTTTATTGCTATTTTTGTTGCATTAGCACATTCTCAAAACTTCTTTTCAATCTGTAATATGTGACAGATGCAGGGAATAAGATATTTTGTCTCCACTGGAGGACTTCATGACATGGTGCAAGAAAAGAAGATAAACCAGTAATTATAGCATAGATTAGTACGTTGATGGGTTTTAGGCTTCAACAATTATTAATTTTGACTTGACCCTAAACTCTGTTTCTCTTATTACTGTCAGTACATCAAGTGACCAAATGCAACTTGCTCAAAACACATAAGATACATTTTACAAATATAGCTAGCGACTTTCTGTATAAGTAATTCTATTTGTTTTTAGGGGTCAGATATGGCTAATTACACTTCTGAATTTTTCTTCAGGTCTTTCTACCTGAAGAAATGGCCTTCTCTAGGTGGTTTCCAAAGGTCCACTCTCAAGTAGTTATTGTGTCTAAGGATGGCCTTAGCATTGGTCTTGTCACCAAAGTGGGCAGGAACCATGTATAGCCTACCTAGGGAGATCCAAATGTCAGAGATGAGTTCAAGGATGGTTTTCTACAGGCCCAAGCTATCAATTTGTTCCTGGCCCTAAAAGGGTCTGGGACATACTTCAAATCTAGTAGGTATGAGTGTCTGTTTCTGGGGCACAGTCCCTACAGCATCTCTGATAATAGTTGATTCCCAAAGTAAAAGGATAAAAACACAGTTCTTGAGGGAGTCCTCAGATACTGGAGATTTGCTTGAATGACTTGGGTCACATATTTTTCCTAAAAATAAGCAAATTTCTCCTCCTGGAGTAAACCTGCAATTTGTTTAGAGAAACCAATAACGGACAACACTAAATGATACCATGAAACAAAAGTGAGAGAAAAAAGTAATATGGACATGCTATAAATACTAACATACTGAATTAGGTGAATTTTAATGTTGTATGTGCCTGGCCTAATGCCTGCATTGATAAGATGAATATTTTCGTCTTGGAGATGCTCTTAAGCAGATTGGAGAGGCATCTATAAGATAGATGGTGTCTTGGTGTCTTTATCACCGACCCCTAACCTTTGTGTTGCACATGAGCAAAATTTTTAATCAGATGAAAAACTCAAGACTTTCCTAGTTTCTACATCATAGGAAATCTCAGAGAAGTGTCTTTGCATCTCCAAAGCATCTTATCTTTGCTTGCTAGCATGTGTGTGTATACACACATATATATATACACACACACACACACATACACACACACACACACACACACACACACACACACCCCACAGGATATATTTATTAGACATTTTATTCCCACTTCCTAGATGGCTAAGTACCTTAGATATCTGAAGAGGGATTAGGAATTGGGTCTTCCTGACTCAAAAGCCAAACGTTTTTATTTGTCTCTTAATTTCAAGATGCTAAAGTTACACTTATACAGCAGATATAGTAATTTTCCCTGAGAAAGCTTTAGTTCACCTGGAGCTGATATAAATGATAAATTTGCTGAGTTGTGTTGTCCTATGTGTTTAATGTGGCTATGCCAGATGGAGGTACTAAAGGAGGATAAATGATGTGTAAATATCATGAAAACAGCATCCTTGCCTGGCTGTGGGAAAGTATAGTGAGTACATATTGGCAAGTAGTCTCCATCGTTACCTTCCTGGTTGCTCCTTAGGGAAGTTCTGACACTGGAGTTTAATGATTTCCCTGGGAGCAAAAAATTAAATCAAAATAGTAATTTGCATTGGCTTTGCCTTTCTCTTGAAAATTTTGTGAAAGAAAGAACATTTTCAGTATTATTCCCTTTTTGGAAAGATTATGGCACCTTGGTACTATTTATTCTAATGTGAAAAATCACAGAAATGTAAACATATAATGCTAGAAGACTTTTACATATCTACTTTTCTATTGACTAAGGCCATTATTAAGACTATAAAACTTTTCAATGTCCTGCAATTTTTATCACTAGAAAACGTTTATTCGTATAAACCATGTTTATTCGTATTACCATGTTCCCAGCTCTATACCAGGGGATATGGGAAGAATGAAAGAAGAAAAAGGTTGAGTTCACAACTGGAGGAATGATAAAAAACCACCTAATGTTCGAATACTTTATGACTATGTACAGTAAACTTCTAAACATCCAGCAGGATCCAGGCTTCTCCACCCAGCTAAGCTACCGTGTGGAGAACTCTGAGCAGGGAATGGTTTTGCCTCTCCTTTCCTCAACCCAGCAGAATCAAGGACGTGGCTCCAGATACTGCAGCAAGTTTCCCTCTAACCTAACCAGAGGACTCTCTACAAATGTTTATTATTTGGCCTTAGGATCCCATTAATTTTTGTGGAAGTTGAAGTTTTTGCCTTATTGATGTATGTATTCCTAAGTGGTAGGAATTTGAAAATATCAAAAGCCTTCAACAATCCAGAGGAAGTGCATCCCACTGTGACCTTTTTGAAACACAATATGAAGTATATTTTTATTGTGATTTTTTTTTGTAACCCACATAAGTATATTTTGTATTGTGACCTATTACACATGCACACCTAACACAAAAGTTTCACAAAAATACTTCTACTTACTATGTACACTGGACTTCAACAGTTTTTTACTTGTCTATTTTATTTAAATTTATATTTTTATCCTGTTGTAGATTGTTTTAAAAGTGCTAGTTGTACCTACTGAATTTATATCATAACCCACTCATGTATCTGGATTCATAAACTGAATAACTTTGTGCTCAAGAAGTTGCAGAATGGAAAAAAGAAACCACAGCAGAAGTAATCTTCAAGAAGAATCTACTTGATGTTTATAAGAAAAGAAAACAAGAAAGGTATTATAATGCTCAAGTAGAGAGTCATTACTGTAGAGATTGGTTAGGTAGGTGTGGTCAGATCTAATTTGTAGCTTGAATCATGTTTTCCCTGCCCCACATCTTCAATGTCTAGCACAGAGTTTACTCTAGGAGTTTACAAATAATGTGTTGGAGTTAATTAAAATGAACTCTGGTGTTGCTGTAGAAATGGATAAAAGCTATAGATTGAAAACTATTTTGGGGAAAGGATCTGAACAACTTGGGCACGTTTTACCTTTGACTTTATAAAAGGAACAGAGTGCCATGATTTTATGAACTTAGGTTGGAGATCAAAGGTAAGATTTGGCAAGAAGTAATAAGTTATAGATGATGTTTTAGAAACAAGCACATGGCTCTGCCTAGTGTTTCACAGAATTATATATTCTTTGATAGGAATGGACGTTAGGGATCATCTAGTGGTCTGAACTCCTTCCCAATGTAAGATTTCTTTTTATACCATCCCATAGAGAAGGCTATCCATCTTTTCAAGAAACATTCTAGTGCAAGGAGAATGTGCTTGAAGAAGCAATATGGTGTCTTTTGAATTATTTTAAGGTTCTTTTCTCTAATTGAAATCTTCCTCCTTGTTACATCCACTTTTGTTCTTGGTCTCCCTTCTACCATAATATACAAAAAGTTCATTCCTTCATTCACACAGTAGTTCTTCTCATCTCTTGCCTGTACACTTTCAGTATTTTTCAATGTTCCTGAAACTCAAGATTAAAAATGCTAACAAGGTCAACAATGTTAAGAAGAAACTGAGGTCAAGAAGGTGAATGAAGCATTGAATTATCACAGAACTAATTCCCAGTTCTTCAAAACCATGCAGGCAGCATTTCATGGTCAGCAGATAAGAATCGCCAGTGTTTTTAAAACTATGCATATTGCTGACTTCATAAACCATTATCGACAAGTAATATTTGTTGAAAACCCTTTGGGAAAATGACATTGTGCTAACTGAAGGCATAACATTTTTCCAATGGCTTGTTTCCATGTGGGAACCTCTTCTTGCCAAATGATTAGAAAGCTCTTAAATACATTTGCATTAACATCATCATTATTTGTCTAAAAATTTAATAAGAAAGCTGAAATCCTCTTGAAAGAGGTGATCTCATGTTTGAAGAGAAATATTTTTGCCCCATCAGACTGGTATAATTTACTTACTGTCTGATTTTTCCTTAAGCACTAGTTTTCAAAATGGAGTTATTGTGCACCCAAAATATTCAGTCTCAAAATTTTTTATAATGTAACCTTTAGTTATAAACATTAGGCCGGAGGAGCTAAACACGATTTTAGAAAATGTTATTGGAAAATTCCCAGTAGTTTCCAGGTAAAGGATACTAGAAGTGTTTCCATTCTAATTCTCAGAGCTACACAATTTAACCACAGGGTGATTGTATTTTTAAGCTGTAAATCATTATTTATGTTTAGAAAACCAATATGATCTGAAACAGATGAAGTTTTGAAAGTTTCACAATCTACCAAACCCTAGTGATTTTCAAATAGTATTTGAAAGGCTAATCTTGAGTAACAAATGTACTGATATAGCCAATTCTCATTATAATGCAGTTGTAAGAATATATAAAATCACCAAAATACAGTAAGAAAAACATCAGTATGAGTTTTACAATCTCTTGTCTCTCTAAATCTCCTACAACAGTTTCTAATTAACAGTAAAGTGTATAAATGCTTATAAATTATAAATTTATAAACGTTGAAAATACAGTTACTTTTTGGTTTTCCAGCTCTTAGTCAACCCAATAATGGCACATCCTGAACAGGCACACTTAAGAACAAGGAGAAATGAGGAACATTACATTGTGGCAAAGATGGTAGAAAATGAATTCACACCTTTAAAGAGATTTAAAGTATGATGGGGAACCCAGATGGCATGCACAAGAAAATGACTAAAGGCTATGGAAGAAAGTATAAACAATGTATAACATTAAAAAAAATGGGGCTGGCCCAGTGGCATAGCAGTTAAGTTCGCACACTCTGCTTTGATGGCCCGGCGTTTGCTGGTTCGGATCCTGGGTGCAGACCGACACACGGCTTGTCAAGCCACGCTGAGGTGGCATCCCACATAGAGCAACTAGAAGGATGTACAACTATCTACTGGGGCTTTGGGGAGAAAAAGGGAAAAAAGTAAGAAGATTGGCAGCAGATGTTAGCTCAGGGTCAATCTTCCTCAAAAAAAATTATATAAACATTCAAAAATGCATAAATGATGAAGGAAAACAAATAAATGCTTAGAAACAAGAAAAGTATTCTTGAAAGAATTTCTGGAGGGGCTAAGTTTTCAAAGTAAATGGCAGGAAGATATTGTGTGTGTGTGTGTGTAGAGTTGCAGTGTTGGAAATAAGTAGAAAATATTCAGAAGTAACAGTGACTATAGCACAAATAGAGAATAAGAATCATGATGAATGAGTGGTAGCTGAACAGCTGAAGAAGAATTTTGTAGAGGAGGATAGTACCCTTTAGTTATGTTGAACCACATGCAATTGTTGATATTTAACCATTCTGACCGACAAACACAGCCATTTTACATAGTTCATTGTAAGTTTCCTTGTTTGAACTGTTAAGGACCATCTGTATCAGGAAGATGGACTCTTGGGTCCCAAGGCAAAACTACTAAAGAGGAATATCTGGTGGTTAATCATAGGAATTTACTATGATTAGGATCTTTGGGTGATTTTAAATTAAATTAGGTGATTTTTTTTCATGTACAATGCAGTTTAATAACCGTCATTTGGCCACAATCCTTGACTGAAGGAACCGTCCCAGTACTTCCTTTAGTGCTTGATCCCACAGGACTGACCACGTGACCAATTTGGCTTGAGTAGATTCCTAACCCCAAGTAGCCAAACCAAGAGCTGACTAGTAGCTGATTTGTCATTGAATGTAAGCTCTGCCTAGACATGCAAAATGGTGATGAACAGGCCCAATTATTTTCTCTTTTTCAGAAATTTTAGCCAGAAATATAGGAAATCAATCAATTGGTAGTGAGTATATATGCAAACAAAATGGAGGGTGTTAAGGAAGAAAAAATTTTCCTCTATGCTTCTGGATTCTTCTGGCTAGTCTAAGAATTAAATTGATATGAGACAGATTAACAGGAGAAATAAAATTTAATTATGTACATATGGGGAATACACATAAACATGAGAGACTCCAAAGATAGTCAGGCAAAATGAGGTATGTATGTCATCCTGGACTAAGGAGAAGGGAATAGGGGTCTGGGTTTTCAAAGGGAAAAAAGGTAATTCACACAAGATGAAAAGAGTGAATATTTCATAAACAAACATTCGCTGGGCCATGCAGAAACAATGGGACACAGAGAAAAATTTTAACAAAGACTGTGCTAGATTCCTCCCTGTCTACCACACCTAGTTCATGTTATGCTGTGGTTATCTATGACGACAGCGCTCTTCTTGGAACAGGTCCTCTATCTAAATTCTCTTAGGCAGCTAGAGGAAGTTAAAAAGAAAAACTTCCTGGGTCTTTTGTTTCTTAAAAATAATCGGCTTAATATGATCCTTATGCCAAAGAGACACATCTTGGGGTGGCAGATTTTGCTTCCCTATAGGGAATATACTAGTCGTGTTTCAGAGAGCATTAAAGTGAGGATCAAGAGTGCCTACTTCAGGGGAGCCCCTGTACATTTTTGGAATTACCAGAGCTGCCATCCAACTAGAGCTACATTTGAATTCTCAAGACATTCTTGCCTCCCTAAAGCCTAGCAATGTGGTGGAACTTCTTGCTATTTCTTTGTGTATCCTTAAAATAAATTTCTAACTTATTTAAGTGACCAGAATGAGCTCTATTTGTTTCAATCATAGAGGCAGTCAGACATCAATGTGAAGTCCAAACCAGGATTTTACAGACTAGTGAAATGCTTTAATTTTAGAATTTAGAAAGGAGAGAATCCAAGACACTGGTTATTTGACTGTATAATCAGCCCTGAGTAACCGGGTGTGATGTACCTTCTGAAAAAGAGCTAAATAATGTTAACTTTCATCCTTTCCTCCCCACTGCCGATCTAAAACCTCTAGAAAGATGTCCTGTCATCCTGCTGGTTAATTTAAAATTAGTCCACACAGCCCCAACTTCCCTTGAACTTGGGAGCAAAATCTTCAGTAATGAGGTCACAATTTTGAGTGACATTCTTAACCCATCACTTTAAATGGTCAGAATCATCACAATCAGGATTCCAGTTTTTCTCAGTAGCTAGTGCAAGTGTTTAAGCAATAAGTAATATGCACAGTAGTGACGGTGTCCTATTTTAGATGACACATTGATACCATATTAGTTATTTTGGCTGAAAAAAGTATTGAGGGAATTCTGCAGTGGATAATACCGCAAACATGCATATGCAATATTTCTTAAGAAATGAAATGTTTTAAATATTTTATTTCAGGACCTTTAAAGGACAAAATTCCTTTGCATTTTTTCCATATGGCACCTTCATTTAATTTTCCTAAGTTAGTCCAGAATCCTACTATGTATAATAGTGTCTGGGCTTTCCTTGATGTTCTAAGTCTCTAATACCTTCAGTAAGAAACTAGATTCTCGGCTGTTTAAATGATACTATTCTGTTGTTTGTGAGTTTCAAAAGCTTCAGAGGGATAAAAATCTATGATCACGTAGAAAATCTGGCAAAAATCAGACTGTTTCCTACATCTCCGCTGTCACCACCTAGTCTAGATCACAACATCTCTTGACAACTAGAACTTCCTAAATAGTCTCTTTGCTTCCATTTTTGTTTACCACAAAACATTTTCCATAAAGCAGCCAGAGTGAGTTTTTAAAACTATAAATCTGATTTTGTCATGCACACAAACACAAACCCCTCACATACTTTAATCCGTTCAATGGCAATCCACAACTTTTAGAATAAAATCCAAAGTTCTCTCTGTGACCCCTTCTCTACCTTCATCTCATGCAACTCACCCCATGCTCACTGAGCTTTAGCTTTTTCTCAGCTCCAGAACTTTGCATTTGTTTGCCTTGTACTTGTCCTGGAACCGACATAGCTTGGCTCTCCATTTGGCTAACTAACTGTGGCCTTAGCCCAGTGTCACCTCCTCAGAGAGCCTTCTCTGTCCAACCCATATAAAGTGGTTTTCCTTAACTACTCTCTTTTTCATCAGATTGTTTTCTTTTTAAGGCTTAACAAACTTTGTCCTTCCTCAGGCCCAGCTGCCAAATGCATTCTTTTGGTCTGTGCGCTGATCTCTCTTCCAGTTATGTGGTCCAGGGTAGCAAGTCTGCTTTTACTCAGTGCACGTGGTCAGAGTCACAGCAAATTTGTGCAGAAAGCATTGCTTCTCTCGCTTTCTTCAGAGCGACCATGTGCCTGATGGGGTCCCTGTACAAGTATATACTATAGAAGGATACTGAGGAAGAAGTTAAAAATCCTTATGGGCTAGATTTAAAAATATAAACCTACTTGAGAAAGTCAGTGTCATACTTGCATTCTAAAAGGCAATTGCATTTTTTAAATTGATATTCCCAAGTAAGAATTTATCTGGAGGAAATACTCAGACAAATGTATAAAGATATATGAATATAGAGTTTAGTGTAGGGGGAGCCCTTAAAGATTTATCCATAGTCATTAGTTAAGTAGTTTATGAGACATCTATACAGAGAAATACAATGCAGTTCTTTAAATGGAGGGTGTATATGTATGTATTTGTACATATATTCATTGGCATGGAAAAAGATCTTTACAAAGTGTTGGTGAGAGGAAAAGTGGGCTGTAAAGCAGCATATATAGAAGAAATCTACTTATTTATATTATGTACTTGCTATATATATTGAGAAGAATATTTTTGTATTGAACTACAAACGATTATAGATTAAAATTTTGTCTGTGGTTAGTATGTCCCGATTGTGGAAATTCAAGAGATTTTTATCTTCTTCTTTGTACCTCTCTCTATTTATTTATTTTATAACATTTTACATTATGTTTAGTGGTAAACAGAAAAAGTGAAATAAAAAAGATGATAGCAAAAAAAATACTGTTACAAACTTTAAAGCAAGATGAGAAAATATTAAGTGGGGGAACAAATGAAAGATTGTACAGTTATACAATGATCCTAACTATGCCAACATACACAAGGAGAAAAGACCTGAAGGATTGGCACAAAAATGATAATTGTTGTTGAAGTCAGTAGGATTAAGAGTAATCATTCATATACTGTTTTAAAACTTTCAGTGATGCTATATTGTTTCTATAATTGAAAACATTTTAAAAGACTAATCTGCATGTAGCTATTGATCACTTGGCAAAGTTTGGCAATTTGTACAAGTGTTGTGGGCTGGTGATTTGGACAAAAAAGGTTGAAATATTAAAATATGCTATTGCTATGTACACATTATATATTCATATACATATATACATACATAATATGTGTGTATGTATATGCATTACCATGAAATAGAGTGCTGTAAAACTACAATATTTGAAGTCTGTAAAGAAATAAAGTTAGTCTTGAATTCTACTCTAGTATGTCTACACATAGGTAGAGTCTTATCTTAAGAACCACTTTATAATCTGTAGACTGAAGAATTTCAGAATATAGACTTCAAAGCTTCAGTTCATGCTACATTGGCAGAAGCACTTCCTCTCCTACTCAGTTCACCACTTTGAACTTATGTTAGTAACTAATCTAGTCACCTTGCAGGACTAATGGGGGCATATATGCCACAGATAATTCTTGGTACTTTAGAAGAACTTTGATCTTGTACTCTCTTTTTCAGTGACTAAGAGAACATTTAGGAAAGAATCGAGTGGAAAAATTTCTATACAGAGTAACTTTCACAAGAAATATTGTAGGTGGCTATCGTGTGTGTCTTTTTCTCTGGCTTTAATGTAAGAACAATTCCAATTTTGTCCCTGAGTATATGTCCTATATCTGCTAGTTCATCAGCATTGTTTACATCTTCAAAGAGTACATGTGCTTTTACGTAATCATTGCTATATAATATCAGTAATACTGTGGCTGTCAATAATTAATACTGATTTACAAATAGAATGTAAACATACAAACCAACATGGTTCAAATTTTATTCTTTTGGAATTGAAACTCAGATCTCAGTTGCCTTCTAAATTGGTGAGTATTTGCTTATATTGCTTATAAAGTGGATGAATGAAACTTTAGAAAGCCTGCACAATGCAAGGCAAATGCAAAACATCACTATTGTTTTCATGGATCTTTTAAATAATCCATTACATTTTGAATAATAACTAGTTTTTCTTTCTCCATTATTCCTATATTTTGGGCCCTGTTTCTGCTTAGTTTATTTAGCATCATAGTTCCAGAGGATGCTGAATAAGTAATACAGTTCGGACAAGGCAGTAGTTTTTCTTGTAAGCAGAACTAGCAAGGGAGAAAGTTGAAGTAAATGTTTACTGAACTCCTGTCTATACTAGGCATGATGCTTGGCAATGAAGATTTCAAGATAACAGGACAGTACCGTCCTCACGCCTACTAGGAAAAAACAAAAGCTCTACCTATGTGCAGGCACACTACAACAGTGGGAAGCTTCCCAAATGGGAAACTGTTGATACGTGTGGGTAGCAGAATATAATATAAGGTAAAATGTGCTCTAAATAGAGGTTTGTGTAATGTACTGTCTAAATATAGAAGAGAAAGCAATTAATTTTGTCTAAGTGATATGGGAGAATTGGTCCTCAAAGAAAGCTGCAGAGAAGAGAAGCCATTTGAGCAAGACCACAAACGATGAGTTAGATCATTCCTGTAAGACACACAGCAAGGTGTGAAGAGAAGAACTGACTCTACCATGTGATGGAATGTTCCA
Source organism: Tapirus indicus (assembly GCA_031878705.1). NCBI lineage: Eukaryota > Metazoa > Chordata > Mammalia > Perissodactyla > Tapiridae > Tapirus > Tapirus indicus. The sequence goes on along the minus strand of CM062926.1, from coordinate 76,558,202 downwards.
TGTGATGGAATAAAAATATGAACTATCTTACTAATTTTAATTCAGTTCATTCTCAAATTATTATCTCAATGGTTTTATTAGCATGTCATTTGGCATTTCTGTTCTTCCTCTAAATTCTACACTAGCAGAATTTCATGAGATTCTTTACTTTTCACGAATTTGGCATATTGACAGAAGAAGTGGCCAGTCATAGATGAAGATGTACTGAAAATGGGTGATCCCTGCAGAGGTTGATTGACACCTTGCTCTACATAATTGGTCTTTACATTTTCTTGCTGACACAGTCAAATGACTGAAATCTGAAATGTAGAGAAAAGATTGTGGTCAGTCAACACAATTGGTATAAAAAACTCCCTAAGAAAATTATTTTCTTCGTTGGTTCTACAGCCTGCCTCTGATCAGTGGCATCAAACCATGCTATAATGTATCCTAATATGGTTTAGATTCTCCTAGAGTCTGGGACGTGTGCAAATGTTAATATATAATATATTTTTGAGGCATGGTTCCTGGATCATAAGATAATACAAAGTGTTAGATAGTCCTTGAGAATAATGCATTAAGATAAAAATATAGGAAGAACAAAATTTTTTATTAATGTTAGAATTAAACTTATGTTAGAAACTCATATGACACAAAACGGAGCAATTAAATTTAGCTAGGGAATTGTGTGTGCATGTATGTGTGTGGGTGCAGAGTAACTATAAATTTAGCTTTAATCTAGTGTGGTGAGCTATAATTGGCTCAGGGGTATTTCACAGTCTTAATTTACAACTGGCAAGACAAGGAAAAAAGTCTGGTTAAGATACTTGTATCTGATCATTGCCAGAAGGAGATATGGCAAAGTCAGTTTAGTCTCCCCTAATTAACAACAACAGGTCCAGGAGAATAGCTAGAAATGTGATACTGTGATTGATAGAAATGTGGGTCTGTTTTATAAATGTACTATGATTTTATTTCTTCAAAAAACTATGACATTGGTATTGTCCCTGGACTTCTTGGTAAAGCATAAAAGCTTATTAAACTTTGTTCACTAAGTAAAATTTGAAAACAATTTTTGAATTTTTAAGTATTGGGGAGGCTAGAGTTTATTTTACTTAGTGAAGGATTCTCAGTATTATTCAGAATTCTGTAATGGCTGCCATCGTTTGGAGAAGCTGTGAGCGCATGGGAAGCTACTAATATGTGTGGATAGCAGGAGCAGCTGCTAATGGCTGAGGGAGCCGCTGAGAACATATAGGATCCAGGAGACCTTGTTGTTCAGTGATACCTAACCATTCACCCTGGTGGTTTTCTTATATAATTTTCACTGAAGGAAGAAAAACATTAAAGTCCCACCAGGAAACCAGATTGAGATTTGGTTTAGGAACCATGGGTGAAGACTGAAAGCAGGAATGGAGTGTACAGAGAGAAAATTGGCCTTCGGATTCTGAGCTGAAAATATATGGCTTGTAAAAAGAGAGTTAGAGCTGAAACTACTTAACTTCTAAGCATTCTTTTGTTCAATTCTTTCCATGTATTTGTAGGTACTTGGCAACTGTCTATTTACCACTATCAGAACCAAGAAACAAATCTCTTGGCTTAAATCTTAGCAGACCAGGGTGATGTTATTCTAACTAAGCTAATGTTATTATTAAACTTTCTCTTTATTTTAAGTTGTCCATGTCTGTGACGATATAAAAAAAAAGTCTTCCAAATTATTATGTCTTCCTCAAGTCGGCAAGGTTTCTTCCCAGGTCCTGGGCAGAATGGGAAACCACACTGTCCGCAAAACAGTGAGGATAATAAGGTTCAGAATAATTTCTGCTTAAGGAAGGGTTAGAAAAGAGCATGTATTTATAAGTGATCTTCCCTGCCTACTAAATTCTTATAAAATCTGGGTTTTTTTTTTTTTTGCTGAGGAAGATTAGCCTTGAGCTAACATCTGTGCCAATCTTCCTCTATTTTATATGTGGGTCACCATCACAGCACAGCTGATGAGTCGGTGTAGGTCTGCACCTGGGATCTGAAAACCTGCAAACCCAGGGTACCAAAGTGGAGCGCACTGAACTTAACCACTAGGCCACAGGGCTGGCCCCAAATCTGAATATTTTTTTAATAATCATGCTCCCAAATGATGATCAACAGAACTACTCTCTAAGACTGTTAAGACTGTTCTCAGAATGTTAATCTTGAAGGAGGAGATACGCAAGAGTGCAAATGGTCACTTGTATATAGAGTAGACCCAGGACTGTTTACAAAAGATAACTCTTCTGTTGTTCATAGGCTTTCCTGTCGCCCAATTCTATGTGAATATGGGTGACCATCTGTTAAGATTCAAGTCCTGCTTAGACTTATTAACTGTCATGAGAGGAGGAAAACTTTATTTTTAGCTCATTTAATTATTAAAGCATATGTATCAGCCCTTAATCAGTAATACAAAATTTCAGCACTTTGATTTTTTGCCAGAAGATAGCCTCAAATTTGCTGCAATGGGTAATGCACAAAGAATATGTGGCCTCATTATTCATCAAAATCCGTGTTTCACCATCTTTTTCATGCTATGTGCCTGCTTAATAAATATAAAAATCTCATGCTTTCCTTGAGAGTCTCAGAAGCTTATCTAATGAGTATAACTATTTTCTGCCTATTCCCACCAATCAAGAAGATAGTGCTTTACTTTCTGGAGATATTGTATTATAACAATAATATGAATATTCTTTAATTTTGTGAATATTAAATAATATTTTAGTTCTGAATGTGCTTCTTAATTCGTTTTCCCCCCCTAAAATACTTCTACCCAGTGGCAGGGCAAGCAAGTGATGACATACGTCACCAATAGAGAACCACTCCTCTTGATATCCTAGATATTCTCAGTGTTACCTTTGGCCATTTGATCTATCCAGACCCCCAGAGAGCTGCACCGCCCTACTTCTTCCTTAACCTGAAATGGTATTAAGGAATTTTATTTTGAATTTTTGCATATGTTTGCATTGAGAGACTTGACAATAAAAGTTGTACAAAACTTGATATTGCATTTATTATAGGATGTTGTTGAGGATAGAATCCACTATATCTTACATATTCTTTTCATGAATACATGAAGATGTGTATGTGGCAGTGGGAGTAGGAGGAGTGGAGATTTTGCTTTTCTGAAGTGAAAGTTTTGTATTATCTGTGCATGCATCTTATAACTGTTGTGTTTTCCTCTTTACTTTGGCCACTAGGAATCCTAGTTGAAAGATAAGCTCACCCCTTTTAATGGTACAAGGCTTTGTGATGTACATTTTTTGTACCCTAGCCTCTAGATGGTCAAGAACATCAACTTTGGAGTCAACCAACCAGGGACTGGAATCCTAGGTCTTGGTATTTACTAGGCAGGTAACTTAAATTCACATTTAAGTCTTCATTTCCTCAACTGAAGATAAGAAAGTAAAATTACCTTCCTTGTACAGTAGCTGTGAAGATTAAATACAATAATTTATAGTGTCTACCACAGTCCATGGCACATGAAACCCTTGTCATTAGAATAATTTTAATTTGAATGATTTCTCTTTTGCCCTGATATCTTTATCTTTGTGTGTTTTGTTTTGTTTTTCAACTTGGTGTTGTAGTGTTTTTTTAGGGAACTTCAAATATCTTTTAGAATAAGGTTGAATATAAGTAAATAAAGATCATATCATGCCTGTGGGATTCTCAGAACAGTTTAGGGAGATAACCTGGGGGCTACAAGGAGAGAAGGAATTCCAATGATGGCATATAAGCTGGTTTTGAGGGGACTGATCACATGCAATTTTGCTAAGCAAGTGAATATTTTAAACATTTCTTAGTAGCCTTAATTTGTTCTCTTTAATTTGTCCTTTTATTTTTTTTGCTACTTTGCCCCACCTATTGCCAACAATATGTCCCGTCTTTAAGAGTGGAATTTATGACCTCCTTTTGATCTCTTTGCCAAAGTATTGGAGGCTATTTAAAGTATTGGGTGCAATATTAGGTAGGGTAAGTTAGAGGTGAGACGCCATCCCTAAGGGAGAACTGGCAAAGAACTGCTTCCTACCTCCATTCTACATGCCATCTGTGATGGCCTGATGATCCCTGAGTGTGCAGGGCAGCCTGTGAAGAACAGGGTTTACCTTCTCCAGCTACACCTCCTCCATAGACATTAAACCTAAGAAGTGAGTTCTAATACCAAAGTTAATGCCATAGTTAGGGCTCAAAGTTGAAATAGGATTTCAGCATATCTTAATTAGAATAGTTAAGTGCTTCAAGCTTTATGCATGGACAAGGCCAATTGTACATTTGTTTTTCTTCTAATAATAATATTGACTAAGATTTTATGAGTAGCATTGCAGTAAATCCAAATACTAACCATGAGGGCATGAAATTTAAGCAGATTGTCTTATATACTTCTATGCAGGAGGTAAATAAAGTTGTATTTAGAGCCATTATACAATTTAGGCATATATTTTCTGAATATAGCTGAAGTAGGAGTAAATAAATGGAAGAAAGTAACCCCCAAAGGTAGCCACAAAGTATAGAAAAACATTGTTTTCTTGTTCTTGAATTGGTTGTCTTTGACAGAGATGGCTCATTTCCTCTTACTAGTGCAAACAAGATCTCATTCGCACCACTCCACAGAAACTGCTTTCATCTCAGTTACCAATGACACCGATGGTACTAAATGCCATGATCCATTCTCAGTCTTCGTCTTGAGTTTAAGCATGATGTAACACAATTGATCACTGCTTCTTTGCTCATGTAATTTCCTCATTCAAATTCAACAACACTGTACATTTTTCCCCTATCTTGTTGATTGCTCCTTTCTGATTCTTCCTTTCTACTCAAACTCTTAATGTTGGAGAACACCAGAGGTCTGTCCTTGTATCTCTCTCTTCTCCATGTACGTTTACTTTCCTGGTGATGTCATCCAGAGTCATCATTTTATATACTAACTATATGCTGATGACTACCAAATTTGCATCTCCAATCTAGACCTCTGCCCTGGACTCTAGATTCACATATCCAACTACCTAATTGAGCATTTCTCTGTCTAAATCTAATAGACGTCTCAAATCAACATACCTAAAATGGAATTCCTGATCTTTCTCACCCTCCAACCTGCTTCTTCTGCCTTCCCAACCTTGGTTGTTCTCAGCTCTGCCTTTGTAGTTGCTTAGGCCAAAAACCTTAGAGTCATCTATGACCTCTCCCTTTCCTTTACCCTCCACACCTAATTTGTTAGGAAATCCTGTTGATCCTTTATTCAAAATATTCTCATAATCTGATCACTTCTCATCACTTCCTCTGCTAATACCCTGGTCCAAGCCACCATTATCTCATGTCTGTACAACTGTAATAGCTTCTTTAACAGGCCTCTTGCTTCTATTCTTGCCCCCATTAGTTTATTCTCAATACACCAGCTAGATTGATCCTGTTAAAATATATCAGACCATGTTATTCCTCTGCTCAAAACTCATGTCTGTGGCTCCCCATGTTATTCCAAGTAAAAGTCTTAGTCATCACAATGGCTCATAAGCCCCATGCTCTGGCTATCTTTTGCCTCTCTACCTTCAAGTACTACTCCTCCCCATTTTACTTACTCTACTTGGATAATACTGACATCTGTGCTATCTCTGGAATATGACGGGCAAGTTCTTACCTTAGGGCCTTTGCTATAGCTCTACCTCTAGCTGGAATTCTCTTTCCATGAGTATTTGTGAGGCTAACTTTCTTACATTCTTCAAGCTTTGCTCAAATATCTTTTAGAGAACCCTTATACACTGTTGGTGGGAATGTAAACTGAAGTAGCCAAAAAAACGGTATGGAGATTCCACAAAAAATTAATAAATAGAACTACCATATAATCCAGCTATTCCACTCCTACGTATTTATCCAAAGAACACAAAAACACTAACTTGAAAAGAGGTATGCACCCGTATGTTCCTTGCAGCATTATTCACAATAGCCAAGACTTGGAAACAACATAAGTGCCCATCAGGGGATGAATGGATAAAGAAGATGTGGTACACATCTACAATGGAATACTGCTAAGCCATGAAAAAAGATGAAATCTTGCTATTTACAACAACATGGATGAACCTTGAGAGTATTATGCTAAGAGAAGAAAGTCAAATGAAGAAAGACGAATATAGTATGATTTCATTCATATGAGAATGATAAACAAAGAAACAAACACGTAGATACAGAGGATATATTGGTGGTTACCAGAGGAGAAGAGGGGTGGGGAGATGGTGAAAGGGGTAAAGGGGCTCAGGTGTAAGGTGACACATAGCAACTAGACTTTTGGTGGTGAACACGATGTAGTCTACACAGAAGTCAAAGTATAATGATATACACTTGAAATTTATATAATGTTGTAAATCAAGGTAACCTCAGTAAAAAAAAAAAAAAAAAAAATCTCCTTTTAAATGAGGCCTACTCTTGCTACCCTACTTGATACCAGAGACAGCCCCTCTGTAGTACCCCATTCCCTCTTATCCTGCTCTACTTTCTCTTTTTTCTTCTTTAGCCCTTATCATCATCTAACATACTATATAAGTAACATATATTATGTTTATAATTTATTGTTTATCTCACCCAAATAAATGTAAGCTCTATGGGGGCTATTGTTGGGCATTTAGTGTTCCTTTTACTTATTGATAGATTGAATGCAATTTTATGTTTTGCTACCATAAACATCTTTGTCCATAAAGCTTTATCTGTTTAAAGGATTATTTTCCTAAATAGATTGCCAGAAATGGGATTATTCGGAATAGGACTTTTTTAAGGCTCTCGATAAATATGACCAAATTGCTTTCCAAATGGATTGCATCAATTTACATTCTCACCAGCAACGTACTAGTTTACTTCATTAAATTGTCATTTCTATTGCCATTTTTTGACAATTTAGTTGCCAACAAAATGTTATATGCTAGTCATTTAACTGCAATTCCTGTGACATTGAAAAAGTCTCCTTTTTCATTTTTATAAAATTCTTGTGCTCTTTTCATATTTATAAATCACCTGTACCTATCCTTTGTCCAATTATCTATTAGTGTTTTATGGCTTTTTGTCAATTTGTTGATTTTTTGCTTAATATGTCTTAAAATTGATATTCATTTTATATGGGTAATTGTATCATAGCTATAATACATAGGTATAACATACATATAATGTCATTAAAAAAACTGAGTCTTTAAGGAACATAAATCTTCAGTGGCTTTATTCACAGTTGTTACAGAGAGAAGCAAATTTCCATGGAAACTTTAAAAGTTTGTAAAAATGTTTGCCATCTCACAGTGCATGGAGCTCAATGCATATCTCCAAATGAAATCTTGCAGAAAGAGTTTGCAATATTTGTAGTAAAGGTTACTCTTGAGCAATGTCTAATGTCCCTACAAAAATGTGGCAAAAGTGCAAAGCAGGTAGAGCAGAGAAATAAACAGATTTGGTGCATAGATGAACATAACTTAGAAATGCACTTCCATTGATAAACTGTCAGCATCAATTGTACTTTTAAAATTTCCTCTTCTTAAAATTTATTCTCTGGTACCAATTTCTAGCCAAGGAGAATGACATTGATTGTAGATAATTGAGACTGAACTTTTGGGGTGATTTTAAAGGTGACTTTAGTTCTCTTCGTATTTCGCTTGTTGGTATTTTAAAGATCTAATGATAATGATCTTACATTTGCAGCCAGGGCAAGCTAAAAAAAAAATCTCCCATTATTGCAGAGATCCTGTCAGAGACAATTCATTCTACTGACTTTTTTTTTTTTTTTTTGGTATCTTTAGTTAAGAATGTCATATGGCTTCTTTTGCTTTATTACATTACGTGTTCTAAAACCTTTACCCTAAAAGTGAATTTATCCTGATTCTATGCAGACGGATCAAGTGTTCACCACAGAAATGCTTCCATCCCCAGGGTTAAATGTGGCCTCTATTTAGCTGTGTGCAGCAACATCATAAAACAGTGAGGTGAGAAGGAAGGATCTCTTTGGACCCAAAGAGAATTTAAGTAGGCAGAATGTAATTATCCGAGTTGGACTTAAGCCAGAATGACAGGGTTAACATCCTTACTAACATCCATCCTAATTGAAGAAAATTGAAACTAACAACAGCTACTTTCCCAAAATGTGAGTCATACACCTTTTCCTAGTGTCTTTCATTTTCTCTTTATTGATAGAGTCTCCCAGGCAAGGACTGGATTTTATCTAAGTCAGCTATCTATTACTGGCAAAACTGTTGTTCTTTAAAGATACGAAAATACAAACTAGTCATTCTCAAAAGATTTTTGAAATGTGAGGAGAAGTATAATTCCTCTTTTGGTTTCTCAATTTAAAAAACCCAAAACACTATACACATGGCTTGAAGCCCAGGTTTGTAGAGTTTGAGATTATTTTTTTGCTCTAAATCAAATCAAACGATACTCACTTGGCTAAATTTATGGAAACATTAAAATATAGGATTCTGAATAATCTCAGCTTTAAAAAAATCTTTCACACCTATAAGAGACAATAACAGTATGTTTGATTCATTTGTTTGCATTTCTGTCCTCCTACACTAAAATGTGAACTCTTGAGGGTAGGGACTATGGTTTTTTCATCTGAAGAGCATCATCACACAGCACATGCTCTTGTCACAACATAGATGCTCAATACAAATTACTCAACACTTCTTATTTATTTATTTGATCATAACAGCAATTAGTTTATGTGACAGGAATAATGGACAATTTCTCTTCTTTTTGAAATGTAGCCTTTCTTAGATTCATTAATCCCTACTTTCTCTTTTTGTTAGAATAGTCCCAACTCCTACTCCTCTAATGTTCAAATACTTTCTTATTTTTCTTCTACTGGAAGCAATCACTATCCTATAATTAAACACATTTAATTAACAATGGGAATTTCTCATTCTTACTTTCTTGGAAATTGTTGTTAACTTTAATCCCAGTTAAAAATGTTGAATGTAAGAAAGATCTTGTTAATGCAGGGACATATTAATTTATAGCCCAAACTTGTTTTCAGCTATCTGTTCTTCAAATAACTCTTTAGCCAAATATCAGGGAGCGGCTCTGTGATTGGGGTTGGGTATACAACCTGAAGAACTTTTGATGGTGAACATCAGAGGAAAATATATCAGTTCCTGTGCTTTTCCTTTATGTGAACATTACTTTTCCCACAATGTTTGGCAGTTTTGAAACTCTGCTCTAATACAGTTTGTAGCCCATAGCAGAAAGAGACAGAAATGTAAGTGTGATATGGTAGATAGGCCCAGAGACAGAAAGAACGTGTAAAAATTGAAGTGATCAAGTTACATGGGTAACTTATTTGTTTGAGGTTTTTAAACTAGGTGGTTACACTGTGATAAGGGTTGAACCATTTTTGCCTTGAATAAAGGAAACTCTAAGCTTTTAACTCTCTCAAATCAAGTGTTCTTGTTTATGTCTTTTTTCAAAGTTCAAAAAGTTTGGTAATTTATTTGATGCTGCACGTTTCATGAAGCTGCGCATGCAGGGCCTGGGATTTGGACAGGCGTCAATCAGAAATATGGTACTATTGTAAAATGCTGTTCTTGCAGAATTTCCAACCCAATTTAAACTTATTCACTCTTGATATCTAACAGGAAATATTTAGTATCATGGGATTTACAGCCCAATTTTCTGACTGAACAGGTTCAGATAATTTCAAAAAAGCTTATGATAAGCAACTTTCAACTCGTGCCAAAATCTCTGACTTTAGACGTCCTTCCAAACCACAACAAACTACCCTAGTAAATGCTCCTTAATCTTTGGTTAACCAGCATTTGATTATCTTTATGTAGATGGTTAAAGACACCCAGCAGGCTTCTGAGCTACTTTCCCCAACTAGTAGGTGGTTTGGCCTCAATGAATTACTAGTTTAATTTTTATTACTAGTCTTATTTTATGTTTATTACTGGTTTAAGCATAACCAGGGGGTACATTTGCTATGAAAATCACACAGCGCCTTCTGATGACAATTGTAAATGACATTCATAGTATTGGCAAATAATTCACCTCTACGTACCCTTAGAGAGGAAGGCAAGTGACTTATGTATATCTGGTTAGGCGTTGCTACCCCAGGATTTGAATCTTGAGGGCATGAGACATAGGCAATGGGTTCTGTTAATGTTATTTTTATAGCAAAGCTGGTGGAGTTGAGGATTTAGTGATATGGTCCCTCTGGGGTTTTTAGGTGTCCTTAGGTGTCATCTTAAACAGAAAGAGAAGGTTTTGGCTGTGTCTTTCCTCCCTTGGATCCTTGTCAGGCCTTGTGTCCCAGGCTTTCTGGTTATTATTTGTGCTAACTCATGCCCTTCCAATAAATTCCTTCTCTGTTTAAGTTAACCAGAGAAAGTTTCCGTTGTTTGCAACTATAAGCTGGACCAGTAGTAAAGAAACATAACGCCATGATGATATGACTTGCTTTACATCTGAGATTAGCATTATAAAAATGTAGATATTAATCTAAATTGTCTACAGTAATTGCCCATAAATAAGACTGCAACTAGATGAAATTTAAAAAAGAGGAAAGTTAATAGCACATATTTTTGTCTATATCCATCTTTTTGAAAAAAATTGAACAACAGATTCTAAAAATTTATTTAAAAAGCAACTTTTGACTTCTGGTGTTTGTTCCAGCATGTAAGGAGTTTGGAAGTTGTCACTCTGTCACAACAACAATGAAAAAGCTGAGCAAACTGAAAAGTCAACAATTCTTTCTAGATCTGTCAGAAAAGTGAGGTCACGGGGTAAACCACTGGCCCTAAAAATTGGAGAAACAGACAAATGAATATAGGAATCACAACCTACCTCTTAGCAGAAATCTCCGTAAGAAGCAGTGCCAGGAGAGGAAAACCTGAACTGCCCTTGACAAATTGCAGAGGCTTAGAGAGGATAAGTGTGAGAGTTAAAAACTCCGGGGATCCCAGTCCTCAGAGGGTCCCAATACTTTGGCGAGTTTTATCTCCACAAACTAGACCAGGTTCTCATAGCAAATATTGGAGAAAGATCCCCCAGTGTTTTCAGCAGGGGGAAGAGAAAAGGAACCATATTGAAATATACCAGATCATTCTGTTCTTAGCAAGGCCTGCCCTCAAGAGAAACTATTCTACCAGAGCTGAAACTATTGGAGTTTTAACAGAGCCTAGCTAACTCAGGGGGAGAGAAATACCTAACCCCACCTGGCTCTTGCCATCTACTTGGGAGAAAGAAATACTCAATTCCAACCGCCTCTAGCCTTCCACTTGGGAGAAGGGAAATACCCAACTCTAGCCCACTCTAGCCATCTTAAGGGGGAAAAAATAGGGAAGCACTTGTGAAGCTCACAGTCCAGAGGCACAAGATCACTAAAAGACTTAGACCTAATCATAAGATTACAGAATGCTTCCTCTACCCCTCATACCTTACCACCAAATTATTAAAGGCCTATTTATCTCAGCTCCTTTCATTCAGTACATCATGTCTAGCTATAAGAAAAATTTACAAGGCATAATAAAAGGAAAAAACACAACTTGAAGAGACAGAACAAGAACCAGAACCAGACTCAGATATAGCAGAGATGTTGGAATTATCAGACTGGGAATTTAAAACAAATATGATTAATATGTTAATGGCTCTGTTGGATAGAGTAGACACATACAAGAACAGATGGGCAATGCAAGTAGAGAGATGGACATTCTAAGAAAGAATAACTTAAAAAAAAGCTAGAGATCAAAAACACAAATGTAACAGAAATGAAGAATGCCTTTGATGGGCTCATTAGTGGATTGGACACACCAAGGAAAAAAATCTCTGAGCTTGAGGATATGTCAATAGAAACTTCCAAAATGAAAATGCAAGGAGAAAAAAGACTGGAAAAAGAGAACAGAATATCCAAGAACCGTAGAACAACTACAAAAGATGAAACATACATGTAATGGGAATATCAGAAGGAGAAGAAAGAGAAAAAGGAACAGAAGCAATACATGTGACAATAATGGCTGAGAATTTCCCAAAACTAATGTCAGACACCAAACCAAACACAGATCCAGGAAGCTCAGAGAATACCAAGTAGAATAAATGCCAAAAATCCCTACCCAGAGGCATATGATATTCAAACTTCAGAAAATGACAGGTAAAGAAAAAATGTTGAAAGTAGCCAGAGGAAAAAAACACCTTACTTATAAAGGAGCAAAGATAAGAACTACATCTGACTTCTCCTCAGAAACCACACAAGCAAGAAAAGAGTGGAATGAAGTATTTAAGATGTTAAGGAGAAAAAACACCAACCTAAACACTATGAAATTATCCTTAAAAAGTGAAGGAGAAATAAAGACTTCCTCAGACAAATAAAGACTCCCTCAGATTGAGGGAATTTTTGCCCATAGACATGCCTTGCAAGAAATGTTAAAATACGGTCTTCAGAGAGAAGGAAAATGGTATAGGTCAGAAATTTGGATCTATGTAAAGAAAGGAAGAGTATCAGAGATGGAAAAACTGAAGGCAAAATAAAAAATAATTTTTCTTATTCTTAATTGATCTAACAGATAACATTTTTTTTTTCAAAATAATATCCACAATGTATTCAACTATGTGTATATATATACACACACACTTATGTATGCTTATATATATATACACACACTTATGCATGCTTCTGTGTAGGTGAAATGAATGACAGTAATGGTACAAGGGACAGAAGGAGTTAGATTATTTTGTTATTATAAGATACTTGTACTACATGTGAAGTAGTATAGTGTTGCTTGAAAGTGGACTTGAATTAGTTGAAAAGGTATATTTCAAACTCTAGGGCAACCCCTAAGAAAAGTTTTTTAAAAAATATAACCTGTATGCTAAGAAAGGAGAGAAAATTCAATCACATACAATGCTCAATTAAAACGAAAAAAGGCCAAAAAAAAAAGGAAGACAAAAATAGGAAAAAAGAACAAAGGCACTGAATAGAAAACAGTAACAGATGTGGTAAATATTAACTCAACCATATCAATAATCACTTTAAATGTCAATGGTCTAAATACACCAATTAAAAGGCAGAGATTGTCAGAGTGAATCCAAATACAAAACCCAACTATATGTTGTCTACAAGAAACCCATTTTAAATATAAAGACATACAAAAAGTAAAGGGATGGAGAAAGATATACCATTGTCTTAGTCTAGTTAGGCTGCCATAACAAAATACTATAGACTGGGTGGCTTAAACAATGGAAATTTATTTCTCACAGTTCTAGAGGCTGAGCAGTCCAAGAATAAAGTACCAGCAAGGTAGGTTTTAATCGAAAACCTCTTCTCTTGGCTTGTAGGTGACTACCATCTCTCCATGTGCTCACATGACCTCCTTTTTATGCACCCTTGTGGGAAGAGAGAGAGTACACGGTCTCTGGTGTCTCTGTTTTATAAAAAGAGGGCAATAATCACATTATGAGGGTCCCACCCTAATGACCTCATCTAACCCTAATTACCTCCCCAAATCCATCACACCAGGAGTTAGGAAACAAGCATACCACTCTGGTGCTGGGATGCTGATAGCGGGGGAGGTGTGTATATGGGGGGAGAAAGGTCATATGGGAACTCTGTACCTTCTGTTCAATTTTGCCATAAATCTAAAACTGCTCTACAAAAAGAGTCTATTAAAAAAAAAAAAAAGCAGCTTTCAAGTTGTATCATGGAATCAGTAGATATCTAACGCATCCACAACATCAGTGGCATCTATTTGGTCATGCAATGTTAAAAGGCAGTAATTAATTTTAAAATTACTATTTCCTATGTGGTAAATTTGTACATGAATATATTAGTCCTCAAACTATTTAAAAAAACCAGAATAAACTCATTTCTAATTGCTCAACCAGTATTGCTAAATGACAATTTATAGTGCTTACAATGTGGATTTCCTATGACCTAGTGTTCTCAGAGTTGAATATGCTATGTCTGTAGTTATTAAAGAACAAAGCAACACTTTCATTTAGCCATCTGCAGAGAAACACTATCTGGAACTGCCAACCTTCAGATGATTCATCACTTCTTACCTTTCAATTTCTCCAGTAACTTATGGGAAATCATTCAGGGGCTACTCTGCCTATTCCCTCTATGTGTGTGTATGTATGTGTGTGTGTATGTACAATGCACACACACATTCATTTCTACAGTATTTTATGAATTATTATGTACTTCAGACTAATGAAAAATAATTAATGTTCTGGAGTCAGAATTCTGATCCACTTCTTATGATCTATATGTCTTTAGTCAAGTTATTTAATATCCCCAAGCCTCAGATTTCTCATCTATAATAATTTTCTTGCACCTCATAGGATATTTTAGAATTTTAAATGAGATAATACATGTAAAATGCTCCATACCCTGAGTGTTATTATTACTGGCCTGCTTATACTCATTAAGTACATTATAGTTATTATCATCATCATTATTATTATTACTATTGTTTAGCATAGGCCTCACAAATTTTTGAAAAGCAAATTTTTATCCTCAGATCATCCTCTCTTCTATCCTATATTTCTCTAGCCTTCTCATTAGGCTGCACCATGCTCCTTTTGGACCTGTCGTTGTGTCAAACCAATTTTCCCTTCTGTCATTGACTGAACTTCATGAAAGTGTGCTATTACCTGCCATTTTTTTCCATTGACACTCAACCCATCCCAATCTGGTTCCCCTTTCCCATTGTATTAAAGTTGATCTCATCAAGGTGGCCAAACTATGTTTTGCAACCTTGTCTCAATTGCCAAACTATGGTTTTTTGTTAATACTTATGTACTGAATGAATTTCCCTATAGTAATTAATCACGGTAATCAAGCATTCCAATGCTTTCTCCATTGGCTTCAGCAGCACAACTCTTTGCTGTTTCTCTTAGCTTTATGATGCCTTATTATTGGATCTCTCCAGGATCTTGATTCTTTCACATTTTACGTATTCTTCCTAGTAGTATTATCAACTTATTTAGTCTCATTTACTTCCTGTCCTCTCACTTAAACTAAGTCCCTTGTTCCAAGGGCCAATTGGGTATTACCACCTCCAATTCTATATTTCCCCAAACATTGTCTTTTATTCTACCCTCATACTAAATTAGAAACTTATTCATCTTCCTAAGACACTTCCTAAGTATCTATTGTGTCTAAGATGCCCCGCCCTAACTCCTGTGTAATAGTCTTAATTAAGCCTTTGCCATTTCTTGCTTATTATTTTAACAGCCTCCAATATCAGAGCTCTGAAGGTATCCAGTTAATTATAGCCAAACCTACGCTTTTGTTCCACAAATTATTCAACACTCGGTTGCTAAACAGCAATCATATATTCTCATGAATCAGTGGGTCGGCTGTCTATGCTTGGCTCGGCTCAGGGGCTTTGCTGTTCTTGGCTGGGCTTGCTTGTCTATCTGGTGGTTGCTGATCTAGGCTGGGATAAATTGGGGCAGTTTGACTCTTCCCCACCTGCCTTTCCTTCTCCTTCTAGAACAAGAATGTAGCACAGGCAAAACAATTGAATGGCCGCATGAGCAGAAAGAGAAACTCTAAAGGCTTCTTGAGTCATAGGCTGGGAACTGGCACAACATCACTTATGTCTTACTTTGTTGCTAAAGCAAGTGGTGTTGACTTGAGCTCAAAGCCAAGGAATGGAGAAAGTTACTCTGCTTCTTTTGGCCATGGCAAAGGGTATAGATACAGGGATGAATGCAGAATTGGAGCCAGTGGTGCAACCTATCACACTGAGTCTAACCTTTTCCCAACCCAATGCGTTCTCCATATTACCACTGATTCTTAAAAATATAAACTTTATCATGTTAATTCCTGGTCTAAAATCCATTAGTTGCTTTTTTGGATAAAATAAGACTTCTTCACTTGGCTTGTAAGACCCTTTATCTGCCCAAACCTCCTCTGCCAACCAGAGTATTCATTTGTTGCTTTATCTGCCCATCACTCCCAATTTCCCTTAGGGAATCAATCACTTCTCCACCATTCCATAGCTTCTGTGTGAGGCACAGAGATGGCCACGGGCTGAACAGTGAGCTAATCATATTACCCTTTACCTTTACAAATGGAATTCTTCCATTGGTAGAAAACATTATAGTATGGGGGAAACAAATTTCTCTTTTTGCTGAAGTTATTGGCAATCATTTTACTGCCTCATGAAAAGAGCCTGTCAGCAGAATAAAGGCAACATACAGAGGAAAGCAGAGCTGAGAAATGAAGAATAATAGAGCAAGCTCTAAAAACAGTTTTTTTCTTCTGATCCTGGATGCGGCCATACTTGCATTCCTTTTTTTTACCAAAATCATTAGAAGTTAGTTTATGTACTGTGTAAACAAAGCTCCCGGCCCAAGCCCACGTGTGTCCACGTAGCCACTCACACTTCTTCTATCAGGCTATGAACCAGCACCCTCACATATTTTGTAAATGTCATATGTTCCACCCCCATCAACACTGATTTTGTTGAGGTTTCCAATGATTTAGTAATTGCAAAACCCTGGAGTGTCTTTTCCCTTTCTCCCGGCCAGAAAATTTTTAGTCATTCTTCAAGATCAAATTCAATGTCAAATTTCATTTTTCTTGTGAAGTCTTTCCTACCTCTCAGACAAAATTAACTCGTGGTGTATGCATATTTACAGATTGTAGAGGAAAGAAAAAAAGAGACCCAGACTCTTGTTGCCTGTTTCGTAACAAGATGAACATGATATTAGAGTGATTCCTCCTATCCATCAGTAAATGGAGTCAGCTCTACCTTCAAATCTACCCAGAATCCGGTAACTTCTCATAACTTCCATTGTCACAATCTGTCATCTGTCTCATGGATTGTTGCAAGAGTGCCTTGCGGGTCTCCCTGTTTCTGCCCTTCTCTCCCTACACTCTATCCCCAACACAGTGTGTCCCTGTAATACCAAGTGACATCTGTTCACAAAGTTGTCTCCAGGGCCCTGAACAATCTGGCCCCTCTTCCATCTCTCTGGTCTCATCCTCTTGGTCACTCTGCTCTGGGTACAAGACCCTTCTGCTGCTTCCCACACACATCACACATGCTTCTGCCCCCGGGCCTTTGTAGTTGCTGTTCTTTCTTAGAATTCCCTTCCTCCAAATAGCTACTTGAGTTGTCTCTCACCTTGTTCAGGTCTTTGCTGGAGTGTCATCTTCTCAGTGAGGCCTACAACATACTTAAAAGTTGAACCTCCATCCTCCTTCGCTGCATTATATGCTCCACAGAACTTATAAATATATATCATACCATATACCATAAATACATGTTTTGGTTTTTGTCTGTTTCTGCTCACTACAATATAACCTCAATGAGATCAGGTTTTAATTTTATTTATTTATTTATTTATTGGTCTGTTTTGTTCAGTGTTCTCTGTCTGTTGCCTGGAATAGTGCCTGACACATAAGAGGCTCTTAATAAATTTGTGTAAATTAATAAGTAAAAGGACATACTTACCTTTGTGTGTGTGGAGGTAGACACATCTACCTCCAAGCCAGATAATCCCCACTGTACTGTGTATCTCCCCGTTGTACTGTGATATGGAAGTCAGAGACCATAAGAAACTTATCCTTTCCTCTGCCCTCCACCCGCACTGGACAGCAGAGCACATAGTAGATATTCAATGAATGGGTTTTTGTTCACTTGTGTGTGTATGTGTATGTGTTTGTTTTTGGGTTTTGGGTGTTTGGGGTGCATACAACTAGTGAGTGTTACAGCTGAGAATGAAACTTACATCTTTCAAAAGCAAGTCAGGCTGAGGAGGCCTGAGTGTTATTTTTTGACTTTTAAACAACACTAATTCATTCACACTGATTTCCTGACTCTATCAAACGTACATTTAATGCTTGATTCACGTATGAGAACTGTGTGATCTGCTAGTAAAATGATGTAATACATTCAGTGAAATTCAAGCAAAATACAGAGTCCATTATTGAAATATAGCCCAGTTCTTTACTGCATTAATGATTAAATATCCTCTTTAAGAGATGGAAAATGTGTTTTTGGCTGGCAGTGTTTCTAGCTCTAAAGATTGAATGGAAAAGGTGTGTCAACTCTTACTCTATGCATTTTTCCTGACCATCTTGCCCCTTTTCCCAAGATTGTTTCAGTTTTCTGATGGTCAGTTTTGCTGGGAAAATATATTTCTACATTACAATATCTTCATGAACTAAAAAGTTAAGATATGGAGAAATGCATACATAAAAAAATCGAGCAGAGAAAGTGTAACTCCTTTGATTAGACTTTTCCCATGCTTATCACAGCTAAGTCTTAATTTAATATTTATTTTCTCTATTTTATACTCTTACTGTCTCCTGGGAGAAACTACTGCTGCTTACAGCACAGGTTTTTATAGTTTGATTTATTTATCATTTTTCTTCAGTATTTACCAAATAAATACAATGTTTCACAGCTTTACACCTCATGGCAGAATGCTCTAAATCTTTCTCTAGTTTTTGTAAAATCTTTGGCAGCATATTCTTACCATTTTTTTTTCTGTTAAGAAAATTATGAAAATCAGAGGGTAAAGAAATTGCTTTTTCCCTTAAGAGAATGGAGAAAGCTATCATAATAAAGAGTTTTTAAGATCATTCACCATTAGGATCTTTTCCGGACTCTTAGTCTTATTGTAAGGAGACTAATATTCCTATTACTGATATGATTATTACCCTTATGTCTACTGCTGTTAGGACCATTGTTGAGCTGTCTTACTTGCATATCTTCTTTAACCTTCAAAACTCCCCTATGAGGTGGGTACTATTTGCTAACCCCATTTTATGGAATAGGAAATTGAGACTCACAGAGGTTAAATAATGTTCTCAAGGTCACAGAGCTAGTAAAGGCTGGTGATAGGATTAGAACACAGACCTGCCTGCTTTCTCTTTAAAAGTGTGGTGTGAAACCCATGGCATTGCTACAAAGCCTATAACCTAAATATCTGAATTCTTCCAGAGTATAATATGTGTATTTTAGCAACCTATTAAGGAAATTTCAATGTAATTCAAATTGATTCAATGTTCTATGTCAGCATTTTGTTCTTATATTAAAATATTTTAGAAAATTAAAAAAGAGAAAGCTATAACAAGGTTATAGGTGATAATAGGATTCCATATATATATTTAAATTGTAATGATAAATGAATACAATTCAGTGAATTTTCTGAGGATAAAATAGCACAAATCACAAAGATTCATTTTGAAATCCCATCTTTACTGTAGGACATAATATGAACTACCAGGTTTATAAATTAATAAATATGACTCTGTTTTCAGGAAAAATTAATTGTGTGTTTGTTCAAAGTAGGAGATCCTCCTTGAATTGGTTTTGAAGGTAATTAAATGGGGAAAAAGAATAAAATTTTACAGCACCTTTCACATGGGAGGCATATATCTTATTATGTATCCAATTTCCTCATAAATGCCCTTTGAAGTGGGCATCTTATTCTAATTTTAAAGATGAGGAAATGGATGCTTAGTGAGATAAAATAATTTGCTTAAGGTCTCCAAGCCAGATAATTGCAGAGCCTGGATGTGGTCCCAAGATTACCTTGGCATTAGTCCACTCGATTCTTTTGGTCTGTGTTGCTAAGTGTTGAGTCTATGTGAACTAGAGGAAGAATGGTAGGGGATGAAATCAGGTAGGTCACCCTAGGGAGCTAGGTCAGGTAGGTCATTGTAGGCCATTAAGAGTTTGACTTTATTTTGAGTGAAATGGGAAAGCACTAGAGGCCTTTGAGTAGAGACACAACACAATCTGACTTAGGTATTAAGAATATTATGGACTGTTGTCTTAAAAATAGACTCTAGGATAATAAGGACTGAGATAGGGAGATCAATTAAGGACTATTGCAGTAATTCATGCAGAGAATCGGATTTAAATCGTATTTTAATGATAGAACCAACAGGATTTACTAATGGGATTGGATGAATATTCACAATATCGTGCTATGCAAAAAGTTATCTATCTTCTCTGCCTGCTACTTCACCCTATGTAAACACATTGCATCTTTGTTATAGTCAGATTCATATTTTAGAAAGAGCATTTGGGAGAAAGTATTAGAGGAGATTATGACTGGAGGCAAGGAGACCAGGTAGAAGTCTGTTATAATAATCAGATGCTGGTGGCTTGTACCAAGAGAGTGCTGATGGTGATGGAGATAGATCTGTAGATTTAGGATGGAAATTAGTAACTGATAGACAGTAGAACATGAAAGAGAAGAATGATTCGTAGCTTTCTGACTTAAGCAACAGTTTGGGTGATGAGGTCGTTGTAAGATAAGGAAACACAGGAGACAGAGAATACGTTGAATGTGGGAGATGGTGGGAAAATATGAATTCAGTTTCAGACACACTGAATTCAGGGTTCTTGTGGGGGGTGCAGGTGGTTTTCAAGAGACAGTGGGTTCCATGAGTGTGAGCTCAGAGGAGAGATCATGGCTGGGGTTGGGGTGTGAGGCTCATCATTACATAGATAATTAAAGCCACGAGAATAGTTGAGATCGTCCAAGCAGAAGGTTTAGAACAGAAAGAACAAAGGGTTGAGGACAACTCTAAGAGGAATATCTCCATTTAAGGAGTGGGCTGAGGCAAAGGAGTCCAAGAAGTAGGGTAAAAAAGAGCAGCCAGAGGGGGCTGTGGTAAAATTATGAAGATTGATGTGTGGAAGCCAAGGGAATGACAGTGTGTGGTCAACAGTGTCTAATATTGGCAGCAGTCACAGCGAATCACGTATTGAAAGTAAATCCAGTGGATTTAGCAACATAGAACCAGCCGTGACGTTACTAATTTCAATGGTGAGCAGGGACTCTGTTACTGTAGTTTGCTTTTGGCCTGTCTGCTAGACAAGGAGCTCCTCTAGCACACTGCTGAGTTCTTGAATCTTTGTTCAATTCCATCCTCCACCCCAACTTCATGGTGTATCAAACAATAGAGATTTGAGATTTGACTGTCCATCTGAAATGGTGACAAACTGCAACAATAAATCATGGGCTCCATGTTGTATATGCTATGCCCCTTATGCCTCTTAAAAAATATTATCCTCAATTAATTTTCACTGAGAGACTTAAGACAACTGGAATATATAGTATCTTGAATTGAATTTGTCATTTCCTGCTTAATCATAGATGTCTCATCTTATTTTTAGTGCCACTAAGAATTACTATCTTTGGGAGCTAATCGCTATAGAGTCACAGAGTGTCAGTTATTTGTGACTTGTACAATCTATTTTGATGACTGTACAACTTATATCCAAGGAATGTCACATTCCACAGTGTGCTGTGTTGGATGACAAGATCATTTTACACTGAATTCCAAGTCTCTACACTCCACCACTAATATATCAGGATGTGAATACCCTAATTTGTGAGCTACATAACTCCTTTGTTCCCTTGCAATAGATGTTGTATTAAACTGTCCTTCATACCCCAAAGACAGTGTTCCTTCCCTATAAAGCACCCCATTATACCCGAGTGCAGTGTAGGGCTTTTGTAGTCTCACTCAGAACTCCATTCATGTCCTCTGTAAGAAAGGCCTCTTTGTAACATGAGCGTTAGTGGAACTCCCTGAAATCTCAGGTTCTCTGGAAGAACTCTAAAGAGAAGAAACGGGAAACGTTAGGCTGCGTATTTGGTGCAAATATAAATAAAAGACTGATCAGTTCAAGATAGTGTTCCTTTGCAATGATGCCAGTGAGGTGAGGAATTTGTGTGCTTGTTTTTATCACATTGTTCTGATGACAGTGTCTCTCTTCTTTGCCTGTTTTAATGGTGTTTACCTACTTATTTTTTTATACCTTCCGCCTTTGGCGTTGCTTTTTCAATGCAAGAAATTTACATACTCAGGGACAAAAAATTTCCATAAACTGCTTTTTATCAAATAAAACATTTGTATAAATATAAGGGTTTTTGGATTTTGAAGTTAAGGTTCCTCCCCCTGCCTCTACGACATTTCAAAGGAGATTAAGTTTGACTTTGAAAGCAAAAGCATTTTCCCCCATTTTGTCTAATATCTAATTTGATACTTTGTCATTTTTTAAATTTGTTACAACAAAGAGAGAAAGAAAGAAAAAGAGAGAAAGAAATAAGGAAGGAAGGAAAGAAATCATAGTGGAGGAAAGTCAGAGCAGAGATTATATTAGGCTGAGGCAAATGGTATTCACCTTTTATAGTCCCTATGTTTTATAATGAAGATACTTCATTGAAACAATGATGCATACTTCAAGGGTTCCCTGGAGAGCCATGAATCCTGTTTGGAGAGATTCATGAATATGTGCATTAGCACAATCCAACTGGAACTTGCCCTTAAAACAGAACCACAAGAGAAGCTGATCAGTTTCCGCTTATGTATATAATCAGAAGGTTATCATATTATCTCCCTCTCCACGGGAAAAGTAGATGCGTATTTTTCTACCACCTTAAGACAAGAAATGCTGAAGGAAACAACAATCCTTTTCCTCTCTGTGATATTCATCACGTGAAACCCACATAGAGACCTTTTAATACTGGTCTCTAGTAAAAAGAGCAGAAAATGAATATAGGCTCAATTTTTCAAAATGAATTTTAGTTTTTGCATGAGAAGAACCATAGAAGAAACCTTCAAAATACACATTTCTGCCATAATTTGCTGAAGGTCATTAATAAAACTGCATTGAGTTCAAAGATTGCTAGAGATTGTATATATGAGACAAATACTTCAGAGTCAAAGCTCACGAACAGGTACATGAAACTCTGTGCCTTAAAGATGAATGAGGGACACATGGCAGATCTTGAAGTAGTAGTTTATTTAAAGTACAAAGAATTCCATGAAAAACATTTCTAACCAGCAGTTGGTGCCCAAGTTTCAATAAAAATGGCAAGCCACCACTAATCTACTGACAGTAATAAAAAGTATCCAGGCATATTTGCAGATTTATCTTTAGGTTCTGAGCTCCACAAACTCCGAACAAAACAGAGTATAAAAAAAGGGGGACAAAGTCCCCCAAAACACGATCATTATATACAAACAATAGAGAAAAATTATTGTTACCTAAAGACTGAATGCTATTAAATTATCATCTTCTATGCTGTGCCAAGCAGAGATAGCATTAGCAAATGTGAATAATTGCTGCAGAAAATTTGAAGTTTGTCTCCAGATTTGGGAAAACGGTGTTGTGTTACTTAGAAAAGAACTTATGTAATTTTTTATGCATTGTTATTCTTATTATAAGTTCTGTGCTCTGAGTTCAACCATGTCAGTATTTGCAGCATGTTGTGCAAACACAGAGGAGAGAAATCATTGTCTGAAAAAGAAGAGCACAATTATATTAATGTTAAAAACTGCTTAATTCCTGTCTGGCAATTTCTTTTTTAACTTGTCAGTTAGTCATTACTTAGGCATCTGGTAATGAATTGCCAGAAACTCTTTCATCATTTCTAGTCTCCACGTTCTGGAGAAAACGGTGTTTAAACTTGTCCCTTCTGTTCTCCTGGACATTTTAAGCTTTCTGAGTCTGCACCATTCTCAGTATGTAGGGTCGGGCTAGGGAACATTGTTAACTTGAGAGGGTTCAGTGGTGTAGTCATGCATTTAAATTATTTCTAACTTTTCACCAGAAGTCGTATTCATGTTTTGGAAAATTAGTACTTAGCCAAGCTCTGAGGAAGAAAGCATTTTATTTGGTAATAGTTCCAATAATGTAGTAAAAATGTCTCTCTGTGAATTTGAACTGGCCCTGGTGGCCTGAATCAGTATTTTGCCCATTTTCTTGGCTTTTTGAGCTTCACACACAGAAAAAGAAATTGTACAAAACACTTAGCACTATTTTTTCATAGTTGGTAATGGGGCTTTCACCGCACAAAGGCAAGGAAAAATTATTTGGAAAGGTGAATAGGGCTTTAGA
The DNA here is from genome assembly GCA_031878705.1 of Tapirus indicus. Taxonomy (NCBI): domain Eukaryota; kingdom Metazoa; phylum Chordata; class Mammalia; order Perissodactyla; family Tapiridae; genus Tapirus; species Tapirus indicus. The sequence continues at coordinate 76,534,359 of CM062926.1, read as the reverse complement.
AAAACTAGAAAACTCTCCTCATGCATTTACACTCAGTTTTCTGTCCCTTTCCTGCATGTTTTAAATCTAGTCACTAGAATCCCTGAAAGAATTATGCTTCCTAATGTTAAATGCCGAACATGATCATCCATAATTGATCCACAGAAACAAATTTCATAAAGAAGAATGATGTTAAAAGAAAGATTGCTATTTACTGACAATTTTCTTTTTGTGCCTAAGAGTATAAAATCCATTTCTTTATCTATCTCTCTATTACCAAACTATCTCAGAATTTACATATGCGGCACAGAAAATGTGGCTTTGAGCTCTTTTTGCAAATAGGTCCTATTGTAGGATTTTAGAAGTTTTATCTCGTGCAAAAAAGGCAGTTTTCACCAGCAACACAGCCATCTGTTTAGTGAAAACAGAGCTAACTAGTGAATTGCAGCTTCTGTGTGTGTGTGTGTGTGTGTGTGTGTGTAGGCGAGGTGGCAGTGAGGGAGTAGAAGGTCAAAGGGTAAATTCCAATTGCTGTGACATATTTTTATGAGCTGAATCATACCCAGCTTTAGCCTTGAAAGGGGAAGAGGATCTTAGAGAGGGAGGTAACATGAATGGGCAGGTCAGGAAAATCCTCAAGAAGTGCTCTTCCAAATTAGCAGTTAATTGCTCCCCAACCTGTCATATTCATCCATTTGAATTTTATTTTATTGTCCCAGAACTTGAAAAGACCCATTTTCTCTTCTATGAATCCCGGTAAAATTTGGATTGCAAAAGACGAAGTTATCTTCGAGAATTTACTTCCTTTTTATACGTTTGGTATTTTTCTCCTTGTTGGAGGGGGTGAGGGGTGAAGCATCCTTGAAAGTCAGAAAGGAGGAGACTATGAGGGGAGTTAGTTCCCAGCCCAAGGCTGACAAAGCATTGCTGCGGCACGAAGGAAATGCTAACCAGAGCGGGGAGAAAAGACAGGAGGGGCCCCAGGAGCCAAGCTTTGTTAGAAGCCTTAACCACCCCACCCTACCCTCCTCTCCCTGCACCCTAGCTCTCTGGCAAATGTGGAGGCTATTTTCTGCTCTTTACAAGAGGTACTGCCAGGGACACACACACACTCACACACACACGCACACGCACACGCACACGCACACACACCGCCGATGCTAAAATCAAGGAAGAAACAGCAGAAGGGTCAGGGGCAGCAGTCAAGGCAGAAGCAGCTGCCGCGGCGGGCCCAGCACCGGCAATCACCGTCCGGGCGGCGCGGTGCGGGCAGCGGCCGCCGCGGTGACAGCCCGGGTGGCAACAGCTGTGGGGAGGCCCGGCTTCTCCCCCGTGCCGCCCGCACCACGGGTCAGAGTGGGGAGTCCCTATCGCTCCCATCTTCTGAGCAAGCACATTCCTCTCATTCCTTCACTCTCGCCTTCTCAGAGTCAGCTGACCGGCTGCTCCCTCCCTGGCTTTGGGGATTGGCAAAGCTGGTTTTCTTTTTCCGCGATGCAAGCGAATGACACCCGGATTTGTTCTAGTAGGTGTCCCTGCGGCTTCAGGAGCGAGATCCCTGGGCCAGCTGGACCTAGGCCTCTGCAGCATCTATCTCCCGGCTGGTTTACCAAACCCTCAGGCGTTCCCCTGCCATTGACTAAACAGGACCTTCATTTTAAAAGTTGAAGCGGACAAACCTAAGCATAACTTGAAAGGGTGACCAGCTCTAAGGCGTTGAAAGAAGACGAACAAATTAGGCAATTTCGGTATTATCAGAGAAAACATTATGACCCTTTTTGTTGTAAAAGGAACATAAATGTAGCTACAGATTGAATGAAGTTATAGGCCATAAAAGGGCAAGAGAGAAAGGGAAGAGATAATAGGCACAGTCCATTTGAGCCCCTTACACTTACTCTTTCAAATCTATTCAGACAGTGTTAGTGGCAAATACATAGTTTACCCGCAATAACAAATAAGGGAAGGAGTAAAGATAAATATTACAGAGCAAGGCAGTGCATTTAGAGGAGTGACAATTGCTGTTTATTTGCTTTTCGTTTATGAAAATTACACAGGGCAAGGTTATATGTGAGACACACATCTTTATATTATTTTTTCTTATATGTTTAGAAGTCAGGGTGAGGGGAAGCATTCAACTTTACTTTCCTTATTTAGATAAACAGAAAAAAATCAATAAATCTTTTAGAATATGGATTTCTCTCCTCTACTAAATAGTCAAGCAAAACTAATTGTACTTTTTTTGGTATTTATACCCATCCTGTATGCCTTCATTAAGCCTACCTCATAAGACAGTCAAATCCTGCCTAAAAGTTTACAATATTTCATGTATTTGAACTGTAACTCTGCCATGCAATTATATATTTCTTTATATAATTGGGCATTTAACCAGCGAAGATTTTAGGCACATTGTTCACTTGCTGGAGAATTAAATAGATTTGTTTTGTGTTTTTAAATATAAGTTTCTTAAGGACAAAACTGGGGATTTCTCCATAGTCTGGAAACTGCCAGACTCACGGTTTAACCTTAAGTAGGTGTATTTTTGGTTGGAAAGAACAAATAAGCCAAACTTCAAAATTTCAACTTGCATACATAATGTAACTGGTTTCAACTAAATGGGGAAATGGATTTTTTTTTAAGAGTGAAAAAACTTGGTGCCTTAAATTAGAAGAGGTAATTTTTTGATGCGGTGACAAAAATATATAGAAAGAGTAATTGTCTATTTTGAAAATTTAAAATGCATTACATTTTAGTTTTTGGTTATTTGCAATGGAGTGGAATAATTACAAGTGAGATTATGTTTGTCACATAAATGAATGTGATCAAGATATTCATTTATATTAGAAAAACAATTGTCTACATTTAGATAAATTATTTTACATAAATTTCAATGTGCTGTAGCATCTTGCAAATACTTGAAAACAATTTTGTTAATGATAATTAAGAGAACTGACTATCAAATTATTTTAATACTACTTTTCAACATCAAATTAAAGGAATTTTTATAAAACACGTGCCATAAAATGAACTTACATTCCATTAAGAATATTCTTTAAGTAGCTTTAAAAGAGGAAGAAGGATGAGGCATTTATACTTCTCTGGTGAGCTGAGTCCATAGAATTTTTACGTCTGATTTCATTTAGACATTTTATATTTTTGTAGTGTGACTTTAGGATTTTGATGTATTTTTTGATGTGTCACTTAACAGGTACTTGGGGTTTTGTTCTTCATTGGCCCCTTTCACTAGACAAAAATCAAAGATTTATTCATTCACGGATTGATCCTAATTTGTTTGTTATATTATCGTATCACTGATCTTTTCTAGACACAGTCATATTGCGTGAAATTCATATTGCAGTATTTTTATAAAATAATATAAAATGAGAAACTGATTTCACATAATGGAAACAAACTTTTGCACTACATAGTTAAAAAATGTGTCATTTAAAATGTACACTAAAATTGCATTTTATTTCTTTATAGCCAAACAAAAGCTCTCTGAATGAAGATTCAGGGATTTCTTGGGCTTTGTCTAAATTCAAAGTGCCCTCTACTGTCAAAAAAGTATACTGCTCAGAAGGAGAAAACTTGACAAGTCTGAAATCAAAATCTAGACAGTGAGAGACAGATGGAAGAAAATCAGGATTGGTAATGGTGCTGCCACTCAGCCCTGGGGCAATTCAGTTTGCAATGTTCCATGGTAAATAGTTATGCTCCCGTTCCAAGTTAAAAATTATGTTAAAATTATTTGCAGTTTTACAACTCTTGCTTCATGCTTCTTTTCTTTTTTCTTAGCTTCGGTTTTAAAACTGAAATTTCACTTTGGTGTCACTGCATGTTTTACTATAATGATCTGTGCAATACATGTTATGACTGCCAGGCTAAACTTTAAAATTACACATGCCCTGATATCTTTATTCTACTCTTGAGGAATATTATTTAGACGTTCTTTTCATACGTTTCTATGTTAGACATTTTCATTTTTACTAAGCATTATATGTACTTAAAAATGCAAAATATTTATCGTCACTGTGGCAAAATAAAGCTAAGTAATGAATTGATTCAGTTTGGGGAAAAGAACAACCAGATATTTAAAAATATCAGGCAGACTAATAAGGGGTTGCCTATTTTGTGTTACTCTTAAGAAGGTGTTTAAACATTAGGCAGACAGGTGTAAGCGTGCTCTATGTGTCTAAGTGTAAGCTTGTAACAATCTTTCACTTAACTTCAGTGACCCAAAGAAAATTTTGCCATAAGAAATTCAAGCTATTTTATAATGTTAAGTTGTATTTTATAATGCACTGAAAAGCAGTGCAACTTGAGGTTTGTGATATAGGTGAAAAATTTTAGAAATGGTTACTGACTAGACTTTATTAGAGCAATGGATGGCATTACAATGTGTTTAAAAAAAGTATTCTGACTGACTTTATCACTTTTTATAAAATCACTTATTTGAAGTGAAATTAAAGAGGCACTGACATAACTGAGGGATGGGAAAACTCTTAATCTGTCAAGTGTCCAACATGTATAACAGGTCTTGGTTAACTACCTTTGTGAAATATTGGGTTTATATTTTAAGCAAAAGCAAACTAGAGATTTAGATAATTTGAGGGAAGATTTTATATAAAAATCGAGGGCTGTAGCTTTTATGTCAAATAAGTGTAGAAATAGTTTTTCAGTGTAATCAACCACAGGGGATTTTAAGAGTGTCTGTTGAGTGGAGAAGACCAGAGAGCTAGCGCTTCCGGTGCTGTGAGCCTCAAGAAGCCGCCCTGTTCCAGTGTTTTCCTACTCTGTGCTTCGTTAGCTCCTCCGGTTGGTTTCTAGCTTTGCCCAGCTGTCCATGCTGCCTTCTGTGAGGAAGAAGGGCATTCAAATAGCACTTAACTTGAATGCTTTCCTGATATAAAAGGTTATATCTATCGGGGTATTTGTGTGCTAACAAACAAACGAACAACTAAACAAATGAACACATGAATGAAATACCAAGACAAAACTTATCCCAGAGAAGTGGTTCTCTGGTGGCAGAATTTAGAGGTGATGCGAGAAGGAGAAGCTTGTCGAGTAAAATAACATTATATACCATCCAAGTTAAAGGTTGGCTGTTTTTGCAGCAAACAGCACACCAGTCTTCTCAATTGTTTGAAAAATCCGGCAAATCTAGGATATCTAAATATTTCCTCTGGCTATTTTCAGTACTTGAGGGCAAATCTATTAACCCAAGTGTATACTTGACCCTAATTTCTGTGGAATCATCATTTCTGGTGATCAGTACTCAGTTATTTTCCACTCCTTGGAAGAGAATTGGATTTGTAATATTAATCCTAAATTCCATAAAAATGTGCCCCCATTAAAAAAAAAGTCTAGGGGCTGCCCGGTGGCGCAGCGGTTTAGTTCTCACTTGGCAGCCCGGGGTTCGCGGGTTCGAATCCCAGGCGCCTGCCGACACACTGCTTGTCCACCACGCCGTGGCGGCGTCCCATATAAAGTGGAGGAAGATGGGCACAGATGTTAGCCCAGGGCCAGTCTTCCTCAGCAAAAAGAGGAAGATTAGCAACGGATGTTAGCTCAGGGCTGGTCTTCCTCACAAAAAAAAAAAAAAAAAGTCTAATGCTATGATATACTAGATGACCAACTAAAGGTTCTATGCTTGTGGGGTTTTTTTTCCCCTTTTTAGAATTAACTCTTCTCTCCTGAACTTGACTTGAGAAATCTAATTTCTAGGTACTCTAATCTAATTGAATTAATAATGGATCCTTGTTCTTTGGTATAATTACTGTTCATCATTATGAGTTCTTTTCGGAAAATTTTATATCAAGGGGTGTGACTTCCTGTAGCCAATGGTGAGTTAAGTTAAGCCCATGGAACTCTTTCTTCTGGCAGTATGAGTTTTGAGTTAAATGTTACAAAGATAGAAAAAACCATTGGTTCCCCCAGAAGATTGTTCTTTATTTCCTATTACCTGGAACCTGGAAGCTGCTCTTATTCTTGTCCTTTTTTTGCGCCTGATTGTCCAACGGTCTCATAGTTTCTGTGGGCTGCACAGTATCCTCCTGATAAATTCTATTTCTCTGTAAGTTAGCCAGTTTCTTTTGTTTACAATCAAATAAATCTAATTGACATAATGCATGTCTTTTTCAGTGAGAAACTCATAAATTCATATGTGATATTACAGAAAGTTCACAAACTTTCATTTCATGATACAGAAGCTTGGTTGAGTAGGGGACTTGGCCAAAGCCACATAGCATGCTTGTGCAAGAGAGTGGGACTCCGTCCCAAGCCTCCTGTGGCCACAGCATTATACTGAACTACTGATTAATCATCCCCTTTCCTATGATCTGCTGGGTATTATAGACAGCTTTGTTGACATAAATTCTTGTCTTTCTGATCCTTACAACAGAATATTGAGAACATTGGTTTGGATACAAAAATAAAAATAATGTACATAATAGAGATCAAACAATTTTAGGAAACAAAACATTATGACAAATTGAGATATTTGTAGCATATGTAAGAGTCTAATGTTATACAGTTTAGTGCAAGAAATATCTTCCCCAGAGGAAGTAAAATCTAGTGTATTTAAATAGCAGAGGGAGCATGCTTGGATTCTATATGTTTATGTAGCTGCCATCTATTTACAACTTGGTAAAGATGCACAATGAAACCCTTCTCTTTTTCTTATGAGAATTGTTGCAGGTAGAAGAAAGTACGAATTGTGGAAAATTGCCTTTCTTTAATACATCGGTAGTAACAAAGCATGTCACAAGCATTTAATAAAGGGATTATTGTAGACTTGCTTCATTCCTGGAAACTAACACAAAAGTCTCAAGGGACAGATCATTAAATCTTCTTCCTCAGTGTTAACTTGGACAACAGCTCAGGAGACATCTCTGAGGGTGCAAGGCACTTATTAGAATCATGTTTAGGAATCTCTGACTGTTTTTCAAAAACCACTTCTGCAGAAAACAAGCATTTCTGAAAACTATGTATAACTGAGGAGATTCAGTTCATCAGAAATATGATAAATTACAAGTGGTAAATGCTGAAAGAGGGTAAGCTGTGGGGGAAATATAAGTTAAATATGAGAAGTATAATGTAGCCATGTGTTTTTCTTACAGCTATATTTCCTTTTTATATTATTGTTGAAATATTCTGATATTCATAATGAGAACATATTTCTGGATCCTTCATCAGCTCTAATTAATTTTCATTATTTTTTCTTTCTGAAAGGGATTATTACTAAAACCATGATTTTTCTCCCAAAACCTTTATCTTTCCTTGACCCAGTACTTTACATGTTTTTCAACAGGTTCTAAATAATAAATACAATGTCTTTCATTTGTATCCTGAGTCAGACTTAATAAGTATTTTCACAGGCAAATTTTCATTTGCTTCTCCTAAAGGTTCTCTTTCACAGTCGGCAGGAACTTTCTTGATTGGTAATTTATTTGTTTGACTTTTTCAAAAATGAGATTTAGTGATTAGTCCAAGATAACCAATATATTAGGAGATTAAATAGGTTTAAAGCTCAGGTCTTGGGACTCAGAGCCTGGCACTCATTTATTAAATCACTCAGCTATGTATTTATTTTTTCAATAGGTATTTGCTGAGCACCTACTTATGTTAGATACTCTTTCAAGCACTGGTCATTACTGATTTCTGCCTGAAACAGCTTTTCCTTGCCTAGGGGCAGGACAGGCGGGCTTAATAGGGCAGGCTGCTTCCCAGGCCACAGGGGATCAATTATATGCCTAATTACTTTTAACTAATTTCCATGAAAGATCTTTTTTACTTTTTCCTTTTTGTTTTTGAAAAATACTGTCTTGGACTCTCCGCTTTGGAAGTGATGCTTAATATGGTTCCGTAACAGCTAGGCCCAACTTTGCTCCAGCCACTCTTAGATATCCACACCCAGCTCTCAGGAACCTGGAAGTGTGGACGCTTCCCCTCTCCTCCTTCCCCACTACCCTGGTACCACCCACAACAAGTGCACACAGCTTGTCTGGGAGGCGACTTCTTTAACTATGGTGAGACCTCGTGTAAATCTGTAATTCTGAACTCCAGGGAATGTCAGCTTCATATTTATTAATTTTTTTTCCTCTTTACTTTCTCCTCTATGCTTTCCTGCTTCAATAAGCTAAACTTCCATCCAGTTGCTCTTTCATTTCCTTTTTTATAATCCCTCCTTCTACTCACTTCTGCCATTAATTCTATCATTTATATGTGACGTTGGGCAAGTCACTTAACCTCAGTGAATCTGGATTTGTTATCTGGATAAATACAAATAACTTAGTTACAGAGCTGTGTGGATGAATAAATAATGCATTTAGAAGTGCTGAACTCAATCCTTTTTACATAGTAATTGTGATTGGTGAGTGCCTTATGAACATTAGTCTTCCTGGGATTTGTGGATAAAACCTATAGATAAATGTTAAGCTGACTTGTGAGTTTGCTATAACACGATCAAGAGTTCACTCTATGAAGACAACTTACTCTGTTCTGTTACATTATTATTTTACACCTCACTTCATGGATATTCCTATGGTGTTTGGCATTATTACTGTTGTGATTTTTAATTTACTACTTTCTCATATCTTGAAGACATTCACTAACCAAGCAGAAAGTTGGATGTTTTTTCCTCTAACTTAAACCTCTAAATTAGGGGCCTCAATATTCTCTATTTATAATCACTGGATAGGAGTACTTGTCTTTTGCTCTAAATTGTTTTCATAGGCTGATAATTATTTAATTTATATTCCTGGCCTGATCTAGTCCTTAAACTCCAAACTCGTATATCCAATTGCCTACATGATCTCACCCCTTGAATGTCTAATTGGCATCCCAACCTGTATGTCTAAATCTGGATTATTAATACTGCGCAGAAATCTTCTCCCTCTAAAGTTTTTTTGGCTTAATTACGCAGATCAAACATCTTACACCAGTTCTTAAATTTTTTTTTTCTTATACTTCAGTCTAATCTGTAAGTAAATCCTGTCAAGTTCAGTCTTCAAGATGTATCCCAAACCAACCTCTCTAATGAATGCTACAAGCCTGGTCCAATCCACCATCAGCCTTTCCTCAACCTCTCCAAAGCTCCTAGCTGGCATCCCTGCTTTTACTCACCCTTCTGCACTCTATTCTTCACATGGCAGCAAAGGGTTATATTTAAAATGCAGATTAAATTATGTCCCTCCCCTACATAAAACTTCTCAAAAACTTCTTACATTTAAAATAAAATCCTAAGTTCTCATGATGGCTTAAAATGTTCTATCTACTAAACAGATAACCTAAGTTAATGAGAAAAACTCTTTGCTACGTCTTCTAACTTATTTCTTACCACTTTTTCCACTGGCTTTGTTATAGTTCCTTAAAAACATTCCAACTAAGTCCATTGCTCTTATTATTCCCTCTGCCTGGAATGTGATTCACTCAGATGTCAACATGCCTCACACTTTTGCTTCATTAAAATTTCTGCTCGAGTATCACTGGCTTAAAGAAATATACTTTGACTATCCTATATATTTTATTGACCTAGATATTCATCCTTTCTGTCTCTCTTACTTCAATTTTGATGTTTCAGATTTTCCTCTGTTATTATTTTCTTCCTGCTTGAAGAACTCCCTTTAGCATTCCTCTTAAAGCGGGTCTACTGGTGACAAATTCTCTTAGGTTTCCTTCATCTGAAAATATTTTTTATTTTGTTTTCATTTCTGAAGGATATTTTCATTGGCTATCGAACTCTAGATTGACAGTTTTTTCCTCTCACCACTTTCTAAATGTTGTTCCGTTGTGTAAAGGCTTCCATAGTTTCCAATGAGAAATTCACATCCTTTCAAATTATAGTTCCCTTTTTTGGTAATGTGTTCTTTTTCTCTGGCTGCTTTTAAGTTTAGTTTTTTAAATTTATCCTGTTTGGGGTTTACATTCTGCTGAGCTTCTTGGATCTGTAAATTTATATCTTGCACCAAATTTGGAAAATTTTCAGCTATTATTTCTTTAAATGTCTTTTTTTGTACCAATCTACTTCTCCTCTCCTTCTGGGACTCTTATGACATGAATGTTAGACCTTTTGATATTGTCTCAAAGGGCCCTGAGTCTCTGTTCACTTTCTTTTAAATTCTTTTTTTCTTTATGCATTTCAATATGGATAATTCTTATTGTTCTATCTTCAGGTGTACTAAGTCTTTCAATTCTGCTATTGAGTGCCTCTGTGAACTTTTAAGTTTCATTTTGGTATTTTTCAATTCTAAAATTTTCATTTGTTTTTTTCTTATAGATTCTATTTCTTTGATAAGAACTTCTTTCCCCATTTGTTTCAAGAGTGTTTCCCCTTACCACTTGAATCATTGTTTTAAAGCTTGCTTTAAAGTCTGTGTCTGATAATTCCAATATATAAATCATCCTGGGTTTGGCATCTGTTGATTGCCTTTTCCCTTAAGAGTTGTTTAGGTTTTCCTGGTTCTTTATTTGTTGAGCATTTTGGATTGTATCCTGAACTTTTCAAATAGGGAATTTTGTTATGTTGTAAGACTCTGGATCCTGTTAAAATCTAGAGAAAGTTAATTATTATTATTTTTAAGCAGACAATCAATCCAGTTAGATACAGACAGTGAGCCCTGATATTTCTTCTGTGGGCTGTGGGTCCAATGTCAGTTTAGTTTTCAAAACCTTTGCAGTGCTATTCTGGTCTTCCCTGATTATACGCAACCCAGGAACCAGTCTGGAACCTGTTCAGTGATTTATTCTGTAGTTAAATTCTTAAGTCTTTGCTGCACTGATTCCAATTGATTTCATTCATGTATAGCTGGATTGAGGATAATCTCAGAACTTAATACACAGATTCAAAGGGTCCCTTTCTCTATCTCCTTCCTGTTGGTTATCCTACCCCCACTTTGTTTCCTACAGTTTCCCTTTCTTGGTGTTCTGACTAGAAAGCTGGGGTTGTAGGTTCCCCATACTGTTGTATACTTCTCACTACCAGGCCTGCTTCGTGGCAAAACAGCAAGACAAAAGAGTTTGATGGCCTCAAGTTGCTCCTGCTGCCACTGATGCTGCTACAAGAGTTTAGTTGTGTTCTTGGCTTTTACCTGGAGCAGGGCTGAGAGAGTCAAGAGAAATTTACCCTTCAGGTGCTGTTGCCACAGAATGAGGGTGGAGGGTGTTGCCTTTCATTGCTGGCATTTATGTGGAGTAACACAGGTGAAGTTAAAAGTGCCCTTCTGCTGGCTTGGTGGAAGAGGAAAGGTACTACTTTGTTGTTGGCACGCACCTAGTGTAGGGCAAGGAATGTCAAAAGGGATTGCCACTGCTGCTACTATGTCCATATGCCAGTGAGAATATAGAGAGATGCATGATTATCCTATCTAAAATCTCTCTGCAATTGTCCTCCATCTGCTTATTCTATGCATCACAACATTTATTACTACCTGATATGTATATATATATATATATATATATATATATATACATATATATATATATATATATATGTTATGTAGGAACAACTGGATAACTGGATCCTGGATAATAACAAGGATACATGTGGCCTACTTTCTCGTTTTTCTCGTGTGTGAATTTGGGGTTTTAGTGGAGAGGTACTCATTTTTTTTTTTCCTTATGAATGCAAAGTGACTGTGTTCCTCCCTACTGAGAATTTAGGGAAAATATTGAGAGAGGGGATTATGGGCTTAGAGTCAAATAAGAGAATTAATATGATTTTGGATATACTAGTAAATCTTAACTGTCTGTTTGGAAGACACAATTCTAAGAGAATGGATTTTCTAAACGAAAAGGGTGCTTATGTTACAGAATAGTGGCATTGGAAAACGAATGTTGCTGAGAAGAGGTGAGCATAAGCAAAACTGCCACAACACACTTGTGAAAAACAAAGGGCCACCATTTTTCCATATCTGCGCAAACAGACTAAGACTTTTCCTGAAGTCTTTTTTTTTCCTCCTGTGAAAATGCAAACTTATAAAGTTAAATAAGTGTTCTCCTCTATAGGAGAGTTTTGAGGGCATCTTCATATAATAAGACTTCACATAACTAGCTTTTCTGCCATTAAATAATGATAAAACTGCATTTTTTAAACAATTAAAATGGGGGATTGGTTACCCTTTTGTTTTCCTTACACTCTCTGCTGTCCATTTCTGAAGCTGTAGTGGTTTCCTAGGAGACTAGTAAGGAATGAAACTCGATTGGCTGTATTGGCAGAAAGATTGTTGGTGTCGATTTTGAGAAACATTTACCTATCAGTTACATACACAAAAAGAAATGTTTGACACATGGAAGATTTTTTAATCGCAATATGAAAAACTTCCTTGGATAAGCTAAAATTAGAGATGGAAATAATAACCTAGTCAGTCATCTTGTTAATCGCCCTGCCAATTAGTCATTTAAATATTCTCCTCCTTGTCCAGTATGGTTAAATTAATATCTTGATTCTTTTAGCATAATTTCCCAACTAGACTATTTCTTTTAATAAGTTGTTATTTATTCTGTATCTTTCCTTTTCCAATCAATTACTTTGCAAGACTATCAGAAGGTGAAGAAGATGTACAAAGAATGACTCCCTCAGTCTTTCTCTGAGCAAGAATACATAAGAGAGAGGAAAAATAAACAAAAAAACAAAATCAACTCTAATATTCATGTTATACAATGTTCTGCAAAACTAGAAGCAGTAGAATAAATTTATGTTTAGGAAAGTGGAGTAAAGCAGAGGATACCATTAAAAGGTTACCACACAGGAATAGTCTTTATTTAGATCTCACAGATGGGACCCAGAATTCAGTTCTAGTTGACCCTTAATTTGAAAATCAGTATAGATAAGTAGGTTTGATTTTATAATTTTATTTTAAGATTTTGATACAATATTTTTTACTGCTATCTACATTTCAACTTCATTCCAAAAAAGTATTTTCAGTTAAGAAGAAAAGACCAGCACATTTTTCTTGAATAAAGAACCAAACCATTTATGATAGACATATGTTTTCAAGGGAATAAAGGCAAAACCAAGAATCAGTTAAGGGAAATTCTAGAAAAGATTTTATGAATATTTTTGGCTGTATACATTTTTCTTGCTTAAATCAGTTTTTAAATTTAATTCAGCAATTATTTGAGAGAAGTTGATGTTCCTTGCACTAATCTAAGTGCAAAGAGAGAAAAAAGAGGGCTCTAAGATAGCATCTGACCTGGAGGAGACTATAATCTAGTTTGGTAGACAATGAAGACAAGGGCAGATGTAAAACAGCAAATGTGATTAATTAAAAAAAAAATCTGTCTATATGACAATATCACTGTAGCCAAACTGCCATATAGTTGGAAGTCATTATGTGATACTAACATAGAGACCAGCAAAGAAGAGACAAATTCCTGACTGCAAAAACCTGTTTCAACTCACTTTTTTTGGACAAAATTTGCTTTGATATCTATGCAGGGACAGTAATTTTTATATATTATGGTGGTTTTTACATTTGATATTATATTGTAAATTCTGTCTCAGAAAATATTTCATTTCTTGGGTGTTACTCACAATGTAGAAATATGACTTAGAGGAAGACTTTTGTAAGATTTGGAGCTGTTCATAAAACCCAGTGGGCAGGAAGGAGTAAATTCTTCATCACTGGAGGTGTGGAGGAAGGGAATGAAAGACCACTTGTTGAGAGAGTTATAAAGGTATTTCAAGCCTTTGATAATGGTTGGAATGGATGATCCCTGATGTCTTTTCAAAATTTGTGACTTCATGTGTCTGTGATAGTCTATGACATGCTATAGCATTCAGATAGGGGCTCTTGATTTTTGACTAGAATAGTCTGGGAATTCTTAGGCAAATATGAAACACAGACTAGATTCTGAATAACAGGTAGGATTTAGGTAGGCAGAAGAGTAGAGTAAGACCATTATAGTGAGAAAGGAAGAAAGATGAGCAGAAAGAAACAGAGGGCACAAATGAGCTTGGTATCTTTGGGGACAACGAGGAATTTGGTCTGACTAGAATATAGGATTTATGCTGGGGGATTGTGGACTTAACAAAGGTACAGAGGTGATCCACCTATGAACGGCTTTCAGTACTGGGAACTTGTCAGGGAGGATTTTATCTTAACTAGATACTATAGAACTTTTAGAATTTTCTCTATTTGAATAACTTGACATATGTGTTTTAGCGAGCTAAAACTGAGATTGTTACATAGGAGAAGGGAGAATAAGATATGTAGATAATTTGGGCATTAGAAGTTGATGACCTAGTCTTGGAGGGTGCCAGTAAGAACAGGGTCTTTGTACAAATAATTATTTTAAAACTATTCCATTTATATTTACTGATCCAGAGCAATGGACATAAACTATTATTACTCTTCTAACATGGAATAAAATAATATAAAGGTGAACATAAATTGTATTGCCACAGCTAAAGACATCCCTTTAGCATGTGTATTATTCTGAATTATCCAAAAGAATGAGGAAAGAGGGGAGAGGGAGAGAGAGAGATTTTAAGGAAATTGGCCCACGTGATTGTGGCAGGTGGCAAGTCCGAAATTCATAAAGCAGGCTAACGAGCTGCAGACTCAGGTAAAGTTGATGTTGCAGTTTTGAATCTGAATTCTGTGGTGCAGCGGATTGGAAACTCAGGCAGGGTTTTTATATTCCAATGTTGAAGAGAATTCCTTCTTCCTCTGGAAACCACAGTTTTTACTCTTAAAGCCTTCAACTGATTGGATGAGGCTTAGCCACTTTCTGGAGGGTAATCTGCTTTACTCAAGTCTACTGATTTAAATGTTAATCACATTAAAAATACCTTCATAGCAATATCTAGACTGGTGTTTGATCAAACACCTTGGCACCATAGCCGGGCCAAGTTGACATATAAAAGTAACCATAACAGCATGTAATATTATACGGAAAAAATGAATCGCTGTTTTGGCATTGATGGACAACCATATCTGTACAGATCCACACCCAGATCAGTGTATAGTTGGTTACTTATGAGAAAGAACTATAGAGAACACATGATTGGTGGGTCAGCCTGGTTTCT
Source organism: Tapirus indicus (assembly GCA_031878705.1). Classification (NCBI taxonomy): domain Eukaryota; kingdom Metazoa; phylum Chordata; class Mammalia; order Perissodactyla; family Tapiridae; genus Tapirus; species Tapirus indicus. The sequence goes on along the minus strand of CM062926.1, from coordinate 76,519,355 downwards.
CTAACCATCCACTACTCTAGTTCGTTAAGAAGACATAACTTCTGATAGCTAGAGTAGTTGTTACAATATCAGATAAAGCCTAATCTAAACAACCCTTTTAAACTTGTTTTTTAAATAATATGGAATAATAGGGATTTACCATGCACTCCCCCCTGCCAAAAAGAAGTGACTGATAATTTCCTCTATACCCAGTGTCTTGGAGAAGGGAACAGGGGAGAAGATAACATTGGTCTTTTTATTATTCCCCTCCACGGTAATTTGAAAAGCCACATTAGTATTGCTTTTTTCTATCATGCCATCTGATCGTTTCTCCTTTCTTTATTGAACTCCATCCCCACATATACATCCTCACAAAACTTGTCTTCTATATTTTTACTCCTTCCCAAGTTTCTTTATCTTTACAATTCAATGATGGAATGTAATTAGCAATGTACTGGTAGCTGAAGCTTTGGAATGGCTTGCCCTGACTATTCAACAGGAAAAAAAACAGGGAAGATTTATTTGGCTAAAAGTTAAATTCATCTGTTATTCTTCTCCAGGAACTGAATTATAAAAGAAATTGAAAAGAAAAATAGAGGATGAGTTTGGCATATGAAGAAGTAATTAAAATATTACAGCTTAAAAAATTTAAATTGTCGTTGCTTCTGGGCTAGGGGGTTATGCTCTTGAGATACATCTTAGGCAAATGGTTTGAGGCAGATGATTCCTCCTTAAATGTAACCTGAAAGATTTTTCACAAGAAAAAAGGCAGAAAGGTCACAGATGTGGTAGTATTCAGTTTAGTAACCTCTGGGCAGAATAATTTAATTTTAAAGTAAAATTAGCCAATATGGAATAAAATTTGATATTACATAATAAGATACACAGCCTTGAAGGAAGTGTTCAATTTGTAATAATACTAAGAGAAAATGTTCAGCCAGGAACAGTGTCCAAGGAGAAAATTTTGGTAATGGGGTGACCTGGAAAGAAGGCCAATTAACAAGTTATGAAAGAAATATTCTGACAGAGTAAAAAGGCAAGATGTGGTCTACTAAAACAATAATAACAATGGAAAACAAAAACATCAGTCAATTTCACTTTCTCAGAAATTCATTCACTGAGTCTTGGTGGTAACATGATCTTGGTGAGGCCTGAAAAATCAAGACTTGCTAGTTTTGTCTCCACAAACACAACAGCATTGCAAGTCATTTCACAATTATCTTAAAAAAAAAATCAGCAAAACAAAGTTAATTGGATTATTTACCTGTACCACAGAGAGGATGTAAGGATTAATGAGTTAATTATTGTGAAATATTAAAACACTTTGGGATATCTGAATGAAAAATGGAAATAATTATTTATGGCTTTGCTAGAATGTCTCAGTAGTCAAATTACTTTTTGGTATAGACTCCTTCCTTTCTAGTTTAACTACTTTATATATATTTTTTCCAGTAAAAAATTAAACTTGTGGCATTATTTGACACCAGAACAAATATTTGATAGAACAAAATATCTAGATAAAATAATGCTAAAAATAATACACCATTGATTCTCTCCTGATAAATTATTTTCTACTATTAATCTAGTAATTTCCTTGTCTATAACTGTGTCTGGATGATTAGACAGGGAATATATAGACTAGCAAACGCTTCTTAAAATGGGATACATTTGTAGGCATTTCGTTATTTTCTCCTTAAGATACACTTGAAAATAATTTGAGGAAAAAATAATTGAATGAAAATGAGTAACAATGACTAAAGTTACAGAAATTCAGTATTCTTAGCATTGGTTGAGTTGAATGCAATAGAAAAAGACAAGTTAATCCTTGACAAGTTAATCCTTGATAAGAGGAGAAACAGAGGAGCGGATGGCCTCTGTTTCTAGAATCAGAGGTTGGAAAGGACTTGGAGGGGTCACAGCGGTTACCACCTTTCTGGGAGGACCACATTAAAAACTACTAAGCTCATGAGAATTCAGCCTAATGTTGAAAACCAAACAAAGTTAAAAACGAAAACCCTCTAGCATGGGAGATAGATTTGGGTCTCTTGAATTTCCCTTTATTTTTCCCTGGCAAGTTTTTCATCCAATTCTGGGTTTTAATATCACTCCTCATGAGGTACTGACCACCTTGTTGCAAATGTACCAACTATATCCTTCTGTTGCATTCCTTTCATTGGTTACGCAAAATAAAAGCTTTGGGTTCTGAAGAACAGCCTTTGTCTCTCTAGTGCACATTGGCTCTTTGATACCTACACTCTGACAGGTTCTAACACATTTTTTCTTCCTTTCTTTTTTTTTTTATCATGAGATAATCCTTTTTGGACAGGGGAGGGATAGGCATCCTTTGGCACACGCATTACTGAAACGCAATAAAGGTAATTGTTGCTGACACACTGTCACTTGTCAACACCTCTTTTCTCCTTAGCACATCTTTCTTCCAGCACCTTCATTCTCTCTGCTCTACCTACCCCCCTTCTTCCTCTTATTCTCTTGTATTCTTTCTTTCTTTTTTCTTCAGCAAACCTCACCTTATTGTTAGCAGGCATACTGTTGGCACTTAGGGTTAAAGAAGTCACCACGCCATAGTTTTGCTATTCAAAATGTGCTTTGAGAACCAATGACATTGACATCACCTGGGAACTTGTTAGAAACGCAAAATCTTGGGCCCCATCACAGAGCTCCTAAATTAGGATCTGCCTTTTAACAGGCTCCTCAAATGATTCACATAAGCAGGTTCAAGTTTAACAAGTGCTGGTCTAGAGTTCCTAGATGTTCAAGAGATGCCTCAAACTTCACACTGTCCTCCTCCTTAGATGAGACTGTCCCTTTCCCTGCATTCTTTATCCAAGGGAGAAGACCATATATTCACAGGGTAACTCAAGTCAGAAACCCAAGGAGTCTTTCTTGATCTCTTTTTCTTCCTCACCATCCATATATAATATATTACGAACCTTGTCATTTCTATTTTCTAAATATTTCTTGAATATTTCCTCAGTGTGTCCTCCCAACTGTCACTTCCATGGATCTCACATTTCTTACATGGACTTCAGCACGATCTTTTAACCAGTCTCACTGCTTCTAACCTCACCTTTCTCTAATACCATCTCCTTGATAATTCAAGGTACATTTGAAAAAATTTAAATCGGATCTTAGCCTTGCCATACTCAAAAAATGTTTTCATGATTTCTTTTCCACTACAGGAAAAATATGGTTCATGTCAACCCTTTTAACCAACTTCATCTTCCTCAGCTCCCCAACTCGCTCCATATGCTGTAGTCATACCCAATGACTTGCAGTTTCGTAAACATGTCATACTACTTGGTGCCTCTACGTTTATATATACTTTTCTTTAGACCAAAATGTTCTTCCCTTAACTTGTCTACCAGATGAACTACTACACAATACCTCAAGACCAGATTCAAGTAACCCTTGCTTTGTAATGCTTTCCCTGATCACCTCTCTGTGCATTGTTAATTTCTCCCTTCAGCATCTCCACTACATTCATTGCACCATGTTGCAAGGATTTATTTACATCTCTACTCTGATATGGACTAAGCAACTACAGGAGATCATATATTAAACTTTTTTGTATCTCTGGTAATTGCACATAGTAGATGCTTAATAAATATTGTTGACTCGATATCAAATATAATCATTATTTTTGAAAGAAATGCTATAAATCAAAATAATTCTCCATATGACCATAAGCCACACATTACTCAATTCAAATCTTTTGTGAAGTATATTTTGACCTTACTAAATTTCATGTGATAGGGGGCCACCCGGTGGCGCAGCAGTTTAGTTCGCGCTTGGCAGCCTGGGGTTCGCGAGTTTGGATCCCGGGCGCCCGCGGACGCACTGCTTGTCAGCCATGCCGTGGCGGCGTCCCATATAAAGTAGAGGAAGATGGGCATGGATGTTAGCCCAGGGCCAGTCTTCCTCAGCAAAAAGGGGAGGATTGGCAACAGATGTTAGCTCAGGGCTGATCTTCCCCACAAAAAAAAAAAAAAAAAATTCATGTGATAGACAACTGTTTTTTCCTTCCAGGAGGAATTCAGATGATTGACAGAAATGATGAAAAGCAATGTAAGAACTGGGTGAGATTGGTTTTGGACTTAGGTTCTAGAAAAAAAAAACATTAAATCTATTTTAATTTCTAGTTTTCTTGAAGACCAGATGAATAAGTAAAAATACATACAAATCTTCTATACAAATTTGTATACAGGTTTTTATGTAAACAATATTTTTATTTCTCTCAGATAAATGCCTAAGACTGCAAAAGGAAGAATTAATAAATTGGATCCCATCACCATGAAAAACTTTTCTTTGCAAAATCTCGTGTGAAGAGGATGAAATGACAAGCTACAGACTGGGAGAAAATATTTGTAACCACATACCGGATAAAAGACTAGTGTGTAAAATACATGAGGACCTCTCAAAACTGAACATTAAAAATCAAACAATCCAATTAGAAGATAGGCAAAAGACACGAACAGACATTTCACCTAAGAGGATCTACAGATGGCAAATAAGCACATGAAAAGATGTTTAACATCATTAAGCACTAGGGAAATGCCAATTAAAACCTCAAAGAGATATGACTACATACCTGTCAGAAGGGCTAAAATAAAAAATATTAACAACATCAAAAGCTGGCAAGGATGCAGAGAAACTGGATCACTCATCCATTGCTGGTGGGAATGTAAAATTGTACGGCCGTTCTGGGAAACAGTTCGGGAGTTTCTTATGAAGCTAAACATCCATATCAGTTTTTAGAAATAGGCTATAATCATCGCATAGAACATTAATGCCAGAAAAGCTCTGTAGATAAAAATAATCCAACCGAATGGATTGACATTTAATATCTGTGCATTGTAGATGGTAGACCACATTCAGTAAAATAAATCTGATGTACAGGGGTATTGAAAATATATTTCAGTTAACATAGAAACCCAAGAACTGAGCAATACAATGATTGATGGAAATATGGGCATCAGTAATGTAAGTGATGGTGTTGTGCAGTCTGGAAAGTGCTAGAAAAGTGCTGGATAGCACTCCTATTATTTATCTCACAGAGTCATTGTGAGAATCAAGTAGATAATATACATAAAGTCACTCTGAAAACCGGGAAATTATTGTAAACATATTAAATACTAAGAATTATTTTGACACTAAGTTAAATATTAGTACATAGAGATGTAGAAGAATATTTAAATATCTTAATTTCTCTTTAATCTTCTTATTTATCTTTTGAAACTTTTTTGTAAACTGTTAATTTTAATCAGTTTCTTCTACCTTGACTAGATGAAGATATTAGTATCTATTTTTAAAATATGATCAATTTTATGGTTATAGTAAATCGAAGTTATAATGCAGATTTAAGGTTTTGGGAGAGTTTAAATTATTTTCCCACATCACTGAGGCCAAACAATTTTTTAATTTCTGAGATATACTCCTTCGTTTTGATTGTTTTAGCTGTTGCTCTAGTCCTAGCCATCATCATATCACAGAATAGCATCTTAGCTGGTCACTTTCCTTTTAGCCTCTTTCTAGTCCATCCTTCCCAAAGCTGCTCAAAAATTCACTATTTTAGTGGCTTCATATAATTTTTAACGAATGGCCATTACAGTAACTGTGATGATACAAGAAAAATATATAAAAAGAAGAAAGCATATTCAATCATCATTTGTGGATTTTAGAATTTACACCACTAAAATAAATAATCAAAAGAAAAGAAAATCTCCAATCCATTGCTTTTCTATAGGACGTGTAATGTAAAAAAAGAGAAAAAAAAAGATGCCATGCAAAATGGCCTATCCAAACCAAGGTTCTGGAGCCAAGGAGGGAAGACTGGAATATTTCTTAATTCTGTATTTCACTTCAGAGCCTATACTTTGAAGAAGTTCTACTTCTCTTTAAAGTCTCACAAAATCTGTTATGATGACAGATTCATCGACTTCTGGCCCTTACCCTTCTTAAATCCTGTTCAATAATGCCGTGACTTCTCAACTCCTTCATGCTTCCTAGAAAAGACATATTTCCTCTAAAGTTCCCTTGGTCTCAAAAGTAGACAATATTTATGTTCTCACACCTGAAGGACTTCTAGTTTCCATTTCAGTAGGTCTTGGTTTTTGTTTGCATCTTTAAAAGGACCATCGTGGTGGTTTTCTCATAACAAATATGCTCTGGCATCTCTATTTCTTGCCTGATATGAACGTTTCACAGCATTAAAGTGATTTTTTTTAAATGTATTTGTTTTTTAGCTTTTACCTACCATGGTTCCCAAAATCCTAGGCTCCAAGCTTCAGACTAGGCATCCCAGATGTTGCTATGGGACCCAGTGTGATTCATTAATTGCATGTTTTGTTTGCCTTCATGACAGACGTAGAGCTTGAGACAGGTGAGTGAGCTTCTCCTCATCAGTATTGCCTATAAAATTGATTCTAAAGAATAGGATCTGTTACTGGGATGTCAGGCTAAGTCTACCAGAAAGGAGATTATCTCTTTGTAGTCTAGTCAAGACAATAGGACATAATGGAAAAGAGCAAGGGTTTAAAGTCAAATAGGCCTAGTTTTACATTCCAGCTCTACTACTTGTGAGCTGTGTGGCCCTACCTAAACTCTCTGAGCCTCAATTTTTTTTACTTGTAAAATAGGGAAAATAGTCAGACCTACCTCTTAGTTTACTGTGAGGATTAAATGAGATATATAAAGCACTTTGCCTGTAGTGTCTGGCATGTGGTAAATTTTAGGCAACTTTGTTATTATTTATGTTAAGTCTGAGAAGCAGAGCTGGTATGTCAAGAAAATATTCTTAGCAATTTAAAGTTTGCAAGTCAAAAAGAAGAGTTGCAGACATGAAATAGAAGGCCTGAAGAAGTGAGCAGAAATGACCCCTCATCCCACAAATAAATAAATGAATAAGGCAATGTGTTAATGACAGGTTCAGAAAGAATTCCATTAATTTCAGTTCCTTTTATGCACTGTTTGGTGTATGGGGGTGGTCCTGGGACTCATTTATAAAGCATTAGCATAAGACCAGACAAATGACAGATGAGTGGGGTGGTAAATATTATAGACAAATCAACTTGATGTTTGTATATTTCAACTATGTTTATTGCGAATTTTGGTGAAAATCCCCTGAGATCCAGAATCTGGCCTTTTATAATTAATTTTGAACTTGCTAATGTGCTTAATGCACTGGGTGCTCTATTTGCACATCTACGCAATCTGTGACTATCCACAGCAATGATATCTTTTCTCCAGTAGGGTTGGAAGAGAGTAAAACAATGTTGTAAAGAGCATTATAAAGAGCAACGGTTATCTAACCATTTAGAGAATGCACCCACTCAATGATTATCCAATTATCTAATTTCTTAAAATACCAGCTATTTACCTTGAGAGGAAAATCTCTTTAATTCTCTTTCATTATGATCTCACAATTTATTTCCATATGCTTCAAAGATCTAACAACACTGTATTTATAGTTCATCTTACACCAAGACATACATATTAGTTTGAGATTTCCATGGAAAAACTCTAAAGAGGTCCTACCTAGTGAATGGTAATTCCCTCTTTTGATTCAATTTGTGTGAAGTGTTCTAACAATCAATATATGCAATTAGTTTTGTAAAATTTACAGCAGCTACTATTATAAACAATAAATGTAGTGTTAGACACGAATACAATGAAAAATTAACATGCAATTTAAAATAAGTACTTGTAGTAAACTTTAGGTTTTTAGTATGTCATATTTTAAAATGATAAATCAATATCTTTCCAACCATTTAATACTGAGGACATGGGTATTGATTGCTAGCTAAAGTAATAGAGTTGTGCTTATCACTCATGGATTTTGGATTTCCAATTTTTAAGTGACTATACTGTAAAGAAAGACACTTAACCCTGAAGTCACAGTGATTCTAGTTCATTTACTTTTTTCTTAGACCTTAAAACCCTATAATTGTCATAGTTATACTGATAAGTCCCAATTACCAATATACGTTACTCAGAACACCATTTTGATTATTTGAGGTTTATGAATTTGAATTTGAAATTTGGGTTAAGATTTACATGTGAAAAAGAAAAAAATCCAAAATTATGTTGTCTTTTATGAATTCTGTCATAATCAAAGTAGAATATTGGAAAGTGTTTGCAATTTGGAGTCAGATAGACTGGGGTTCAAATCTGAACTCCTCAATTTGTCAGCCACATGACCTTGGAAAAGTCCCTTGACCTCCTGAACTACAAGTTTCTCATCTCTAAAATGAGAATAATTTGCTTCAGTGATGTGTGGAAACTTAGATAATGCACGTAAAGCCCCTAGTACAAGGCCTGGTTTACAGTAGGTATTCAAAATTGGGTGCTACTGATATTAAAAAATAATAACATTAATAAAGAGTCTAATGCAACATAACAATACCGAAAACTATTAATTAAGCTAATCATAATACATCAAGATGTAATTTAGAGCCAGTAGATAAAACTAGCTCTAGACCAAGACTCAATCTTAATATAGAAAATAAAAACACTTTTTTTCTTTCAATTATAAAAATATTTTTCTTGAGTCAAGAGTCCCGTGTTTAACATCAAAGTTCTATCGTTTATCCACCCATTCGCTTATTCACCCTGGCATTGACAGCCATCCATAACTGATGTTCCTCTACCTCTCCGAATCTGATTTTCCTCTCCAAAGGGATTAAAAGGGTTGCATGTGAGATTCTTACTTAGTAGATACTTATTTATCTTTTTTATATATTTGAAGAATACTCAGTAAAAATAAACAGGCTTAAAATATGGAAGATTTCCGGTAGAACAGAGAAAATAATTATTGCAATCTTAGGATGGTCTCTTGAAGAAGAGTTCATTCTTATAGACACATCCAGAGAGATTGATTACATTTTAATGATTATCCTGATTTTTAAAATGGAAATAAAATGTCAATCTCTTGAGGTTATTTGGAGAAAAAAATGTCTAAACAATAGACAATATTTAGTTCCTGGCAAGCAGAAAGCATTCATTAATTATTAGTGATTATGATAATCATAGTGGTGGTGATGATGATGATGATGGAAAGGAGTACGAGGAGAGTTTTGAGATGAGAGAGTGATGATTGGATATGATGTATTTTGGGCTTTATAAAAATTTTCCTAAATAAATGGTGTCATGTTCTGGTATTCCTAACACAGAATGGATATCTAAGACAAACATTCTGCCCCTGGAAGATACATATTTTAACATCTAATTATTTAGGTGTACCACATAATTAGAAAGCAGAAAGAACAGATCCATAAGTGTGTAAAAAATAGAAGGGAAATTATCTATCTGAGATGCAGCACATATAATACTTATACAATTGAAGCCGCACAAAGTATGATGTAAATCATTTTACTGAGTCAGATTAAAGGTGCTATTACTCATGGTTATGTAACACTATCTGTAATTTCTGTGTTAAACTTGACATTATAAATCCTTTAATCTGCGTATTTAAAAGCCGTTCTACGGCTCATTTTTCAAACAGATTCCCGTTAACACATTTACTGCTAATGAACCACTAACGTGTTTTCTCTTCCTTAGATAAACGCTGTTGACCAACATTATTATTTGCTCCTCATATAATTATTTTTTTGGCTTTTTAATTTAATTGCTTCAATAAAAAATACACCAATAATGCATTTTTAATTACACTTCCCAGGTGACCTATGTAAAAAGAGGTTCTATAATGAAGCCACAATAATTAGCCTGTCATAGTCCGGTTTGGGGCTATTGTCTAGTTGTCCTTTCCATGGCTTGTTGTGGCATGACTAGAATTCTAAAGACCTGTGTATTATCTCCCATAATACTTAGGAAGGTATTAAAAAAGTGTGCAATACTGGCAGAAGCAGGCTTTCTAATTATTGTCAGCTATTTCTAGTGTGACGTGGTAAAGTCCCTCGAGAACAGAAACAACGGCCCACTCCAGGGTCTGTAACAGGCCCTAGAGCCTAAGTAGTTGTAGACAGAGCTGTTTCCCTCCGGAAAGATAATTGGTTTACATAGCAGCTCAACATCTGAACCAAATCCATTTTTTTCCTATTGTGATTCCACTGTTTACTCTAATATACATAAACTATTTTGTTATATTAAATAACATATGACTCATTCTCTAATAGCTGAGTAAATTTGCATGTTCTGCCTCACCTGGAATACTAATGCCTATTATGTCTGCCCATTTTTCATGCATGAAATATTAAATATTTGGTTTGTTAAGCACACATGCTTACTGTAAATAATGTGTTCTGGTAACTTCTTAAGTAGTATTATCCTTTGGTTTCATTTTTTTGTGGATGAAATATGGCTTTAACTTAAAGCGAAACGCAGATGATGTCCAAGAAATTTAAGGAAGGTTGTCCTTATTAGTGCAGTACAATCAGTTATTGGGAAACATTTGTTAATTGTGCAAAGAAAGTATGTCAGATTCACAAAGAAACATATTGTGCAAACAAAGGAAGTATATCAGATTCACCTGGATATGCAGATACCTTGCTTCATAGCAACAAAAAATGTATTGTGGCAGATTGAAGTTTTGGCTAGACTTGGTTTTAATATCTCTGGTCTTTAATGGATAAACTGCTATTGCTGCATGTTGTAAGCAAATCCTATTTGTAAATGCTTTTCCTTTTAAATTGTATCAGATCTTCAAGTCACCATTTTTCTCCTCACTCTCCAAATGAGTCAAGATAAAAAGCAGTCTCCCACATGGGAAGGCCATTCCCCTTCTGCAGAATCTGGAAACACTTTCTACTGTTTTATGCTCCTTTCCTCCAGTCCTTGTCCTTTTCCCTCCAATGGACCAGCGTCATAATCAGCTGATGCTTCTGTTCTTGCCCTAAATGTGAGGCTTTTCTATGTGTACTTGGTGGAATCGTGTGTAAGGCATTTGTTACTACACAATAGGGTAGTTCCACTAGCCATTAGGATTTTCTTCTCTACTACCAAGGAGGTCCTGTTAGATAATTTTGGGGACTCAGAATAATAGGATTATTTGGCCAAATTGTATTTAATGTCACATGAATGGGCACAGAGCTTATATGCTATGACATTCTGGTTTTTATTTTCACAGAAATAAATAAATTATCTTCAGTGAATAAGAATGTAAAGTGGGAACTAAAACACTATATTGTATCACAGCAAATTAATTGTTTTCCCATGTCTAATAGAAAGAGAACCCTTCCCCACCTCACAGTGAGTGGATCAAGTCACTTCATGACTTCAGGTGAGCTCCTTAATCTCTCTGAGCCTCAGTTCTCTCCTGTGTAGAAGGAGAGGAATAAATAATATCAACTTCAGAAAGGAAGAAAATAGGTTATTTAAAGTGCATAGCATAGGGCTCGAAACAGGGTGAGCATTCAATGAATGTTAACTCCTTTTCCTTCAGTTAATGTTTTTCTATGCCCAGTTCCTTTTTCTAATGATGTGAAGACAAAAATGTTATATAAATAGACATATGACTATAATTTTAACAAGAGATGCTGAATTTTCCCTTTGAAAAAAATCTTCCAAATATTTTACTTATATTGTATGCATTTGACGTTATATGAAATGTAGACATCTGTATGCCATTTTGAATTTTTAAATACCTATGTTTGTATTTTGATAGAGATTCTATGAGAATTGATCCAAAAGTATTTATCAGATGATAAACGTCCAGAAAATGGCAAAAAAAAGACTGAGATTAGAACACTCTGCTTCAGTAAAAAAATAATAATTTCTTAGAAGAGCAGAAAAACAGTAAAAAAAAAATCAGTCATGTGAGTGGTCAAATATCACCTTTTGGCATTCTAATAAACTGTTGCTTAGATAGAAATATCAAGCTATTACTAATGGCTATTAATGTGTACATGCTTCATGTAATTTTATAGTATCTTATTTTAATATCTGTAATTTTAATGAATTGCAATTTAGGAAAGAAACAATTTTCATTTACTTTATATAACATAATTATGGATCAAATTAACCCCACACTAGTCTTAATTACATTTAGTTTCATTTGGCTGATCAAGCAATTAACATGCCACTGTATTTTGGAAGTAAAAACCAAGTTGTTGTGGTCTTTCTTCCAAAAAACATGTACTTGTTCATCTCAAGTGTAGCCACCATGTAAAATTATATCTTGGAGTATTTTTTTTGTTTTTTGGTTTACCGTACTGCACCTGGGGTCCTGTTTTTTGCTACTGCTTAATAATCTCTCCTTCATGCCACCGTTTATCTGCTACATTCAGACTGGTTTCCACGCATTTCTCTTTTAATTGGAACTAATTTTAGGTTTGCCATTACTTGTGATTAAACAGCCTCTTTACCACACATATATTTCCTTCCGTTTATGTTTTGTTACCTTCACAATTTTCTTTAGACGAGAATGATTTGTCAGGAAGAGACCATCTTTTTACTCCATTAGCTAAGTTATACCTGTAAGGAGCATACTTTTAACAGCAATAAAAAATATTGGGTTTAATAATAATAGCATTCGGGACCATATGAGGATCACTGCAGCTAATCCTTTTCAACTAATTGAAAATGAAAATGGCCCTTTGCAATATGTGTGTATTGTGAATAATCCTAATTAGGATAATGCAAGGTTATTTCAGCACAGTTCAGAGGCAGGGGACAGTCTCAGAAAAACAGCTTAGCTGAAGTGTAGTCCGTTTAGAATTACCTTGGAGCCTATGAGAAAGCACAAACTCTGAGTCATGAAAAGAGGTCCTTTAGAAAGCACTGGTTCCCAATTGTATCTCAACAGGCTTAAAAATGGAAGAGGGCCTCATATTGTGATATTTCTAATACTTTCCAGTGGGAAAAAATAATCTCTAAAATCCATGACACCAGCCTAATATCCATGATAAAATATATCTCAAAAGGGGTGAATAGAAAATATTTGAACAAACTCCATGCTGATGTATTATTTACTCATATTCCAAAGGCTTTGTTTTCGTATTTCACAATAAGTATTTTTATTCTCTCCAGTCTGGATGAAGACAGTAGCTTTCCTGTGACATTTCATATTGTGACCGGATTTGTCAGATGGCATCAGTCACATTTGATTTCATTATATCATGTCAAGAAACAATGAAAAAATGAGGTATTTTTCTACTTTTTACTGAAAGAAGCAGGATTCACGGTCTACCAGATTTCTTATGTAAATATTCCCTTTCACGTATAATAATAGAAATAAAAATAGAGTAATAAAAAATGAAGGAAACCAATAATAGCTGATAATTTAAACAAGACACGCTCATTGTAACTGACTTTATTTCACTTGTATAAAAAAAGTTCTAGCTCTCTGTGCATCTAAATCTTTTAGTATTTATTGCTTTTTAAAAATTATGGTGATAGTTTTAGTGTTTGCAATTAGTAGTGACTAAAGACCAATGTTTTCATTATTAATTTGAACAAATATTTTTGAGAAGTCATGTCATATTTACAATAAGATTTTCTACTGTTTCCACTATTCTCACTTTGTTTTCACAGTGAAATAATCGTCCAAATAGGTGCTTTGTCAATAAATAGGGTGTTTGGCTAAGAAGTGCATATCAACTATTTTAAATCAAGTCAAGAAAAATAGCGACGCAAAGTGTTCATTAACTTATTTTCTCACTTAAAACAAAACAAAATAGATAAAATAGGAAAACAATCTGGGAGTTCTCTCTTCTCTCAAGGACATCCAGCCAAAGACCACCAGGAACACACCGGTACTTTAAGCTGTGATTATTACTTGTTGCAACAGGAGACAACTTTGTGTGTTGGGGGGAGAGGGGAAGGAGTGGTGGTGGTAAACCTTGTACATAGGCTGCCTTTGCTCAGCTCTTCCAACAGGGCTGTGGTCAGGAGGGATCAATGCTAGGGCCTGAGGGCTTCCATGCCCCAGTTATTTCTTCACTATGTTCTGAGTGCTTACTTGTTCTGAATCACATTTTAAACTCACAACAACCCTCTGAAATTGAAGCCGAGAGGTTAGGCCTGTTGCCCAGTGTCACACAGCCAGTAAGTGACTCAAAGGGTGCTCAGGTGATTAATCAGAATGCAGCATCTCCGAGAACCTTGGAAGGGACCCAGAGCAGGTGGGGCACGGGGAACTCTTGCCAGGTTGAGGGTCCTGAGAGGGGAGCTGGCAGGGAGGTGCTGGAGAAGAGGGAGCTCCTTGGACATTTGCTCCAAGCACCACACATTGACTCAAGGTGCAGCATCTGCTCTTAACTCACGTGAGGTTTCCAGAGCTCCATCTTCCCACAGAGCCACCTGGTCCCACCCTGCATCCCTGAGTTACTGTCCTTCTAATCTGCCTCATTGCACTCATGGGTGACTCAGGGGCTTTCCCTGCCTGACCTCTCTGGAAATGTGCTGGAGCCTTTGTGTATGCGGTGGGGACAGCCAGGTGGAAGCCCCGAGTCTCCAGCCATTCATGGAGCAACTCATGGGCCTGGGGAGAGTTCTAGCATTGGTCCTCCACTCTCCAGGACCTCCAGGTATTCTAGGGGCTCCTCCTCACATGTTCAATCAGACCTGAGCCCTCTACAGCAAACTGTAGGGTATCTCAGTAAGAGGTTGTTAGGAAGGACTTACTATAAGATTCAGGCCTTGGCTGTGTGATTTGGGGGTGGTTCCAAGTAAGTGGGGGTTTGCTCTGGAATGGGTACTGTCAGTAAGGAGAGAGAATTCTATGATTGTGTATTTAAGTTGTGTTTATCAGGAGGGGGTCAGACTAGAGTAAGGCTAAAGCTGTAATTGGTAGAAAAGCAGCTGTCACTCATATTAGCCAGGATGGGGAATGTTTGATCATTTTTTTCGTTTTGGAAAATGTTCATGTTTTGCCTGTGTCCAGATGTGATTACAGAGTGGTCTTGTTTTTGTCTTGTCTGTCCCGATCACAGAGTGGCCTTGTCTAATGTTGATGTGTGTGGAATCCTTTATGTTCAACAGAAGAAACCAAGGCCCTGCTGATAATACCAGGCTACCAGTTCCCAGAAGTCAGGGGCTGCTTTGTCCTTTCTCCGGTCTATTCCTTTTTACCTCAACTACCCAGCTGATCATAGTGGGTACCTGCCCAGAATAAGAATAAGAATAAGAAAAATCCCACTTCTTTGTCTCCACGTATTCTTCCTAGGACAACTCATCCACTCCCATGAAATTTCTGTGTTGGAAATTTCAAAATCTATAAAATAGTTTTGACTCATCTTCAAATCTAGGCCTTTTTTTTTTTTTTTTTTGGCTGCCTACTTCTTATCACCCACTCACAGTGACATTGTCTAAAGTGAATCTCCAAATCTACATCCTTAGATCAGCTCCTTCACAGAGCCATCCTGGATTCCCACTTCTCTTTTATGTGTCACATCAGCAGAACCTGTTGATTCTACTTCTAAAACTCTGAAATCCATACTTTCATCTCCTTAGTAATCAGCTCAAAAGTTATCTTCTCTAAATTCACCTGGCGAAACTAATTGCTTCTTTCTTTACAGTGTATATTTCTTTTCAAGTGTGTTTATCACATCTGATATGTTTCTCCAACCTCTTACATGTGAGGAAATATAGAAGAATGGTTAAGACCATGAGCTTCAGAGTGACCCTACCTAGGTTCTCTTCTTGGGTCTGCTGGTTCTTAGCTGTGAGATCTTGGCCATGTCACTTAGTCTCTCTGGGCATCAGTTACATTATCTGTAAGATGAGGTTATTAATATAGGCACCTATCTTACAGAGTTGTTCTGAGAGCTAATGAGCCATAAGTCATGTTCTTGAAACAACACCCAACACACAGTAAGCCCTTAATGAATGTGTTAGCCATCATTATCACATGGTTGCCACATACGTGAGGCTCAATAAATCTTTGTTGAATTGGGTTAGTATTGGATCCCCAATCACTATATATAGTTTAGGATATGGGGACAATAATTGATCTTTACCTAAGTTGAGTTATGCTAGGAAGTTTCCAGGCAGGCTGGAATCTGTGACACTGCTATTCCACCAAAAAGTATCAAATCAGTAGGTGTAGGAATTTTGAAATCAGGTAGATTGGGTTTGAATCTATGCTCAGCTTTAGTAAATCCCTTCAGTTTGCTGAACTTCCTCTGTTAAGTGAGAATAATATCTAATTTACAGGGTTATTTGGGAAATTAAATGAGTTAATGTATGTAAACTAATGAGTAAGTTACCAACCAGATGATATATATTCATTAATTATTTTCCTTTAATTTCCCCTCCCACTGTTCAAGGACATACCCTCCCACATACAACCTTCCAAACAGCATGGTAAAGGGCTAGGAAGGGCTACAAAGCAATTCTCTGATGAATGTCTTTGGAAGGCCCCATGAGACATGTCCATATGTTAACATAAGACCTGGATCAGAAATGAAATCCATCAAGCTACAAGTAATATAGCTTTTGATGGAAATACAGGATGTAAAGTGGGATTAGATTAACTAGCAACAGTTAGAGAGAAGGAAGTCAACATTGGACGCTGGTTAGGAGAACTGGGCAGGATCCAGGCCAAGGCAGAAAGAACTTTTTAAGGCAGACAGAGCCACTTAAGTCACAGTGACTGAGCACGGCTGGCACCATCCAGTGTTAGAATCTTTGGAATTTAGATAGAGAAGGTCAACCAAGGCCTGTCCCTGCTGGGAAAACAGAAATAATGAAAATTTCGAATAAAGAATTGGTTGAACTGGTATTGGAGCACACAGAAGAAATAGAGAGTTACTATAGGGAGCAAGTACTTCCCCAGGCATGGGAGGGGCAGAGGGAAGAGCCTAGGGGCACCAAATGCCCTCAGCATGAGTTGTTGCTCTTCCAACCCTCAGATTCACACTCTCCAGTTCCCAGTGCTGATTATTAAGCTATGGTCCCTTAGCTCCAAACCCATTCTTCCCTATTATGCTTTGTGATACTGGGGCTGGGACCCTGCAAACTTCACCTCTCCTTTGCCAACTGTCTCCCTGTTACGTTCTGCTAATAGGAGGCGCTACAGGGAGACTATGTGACTGAAGGGAGAGGGGACTTGCTCCTATCTGTTTTGCCTGGTGTTCCTATTAATGGCACCCCAGCAATGACCTTCACCCTGAGTATTGGTTATCGATTCCAGTTTCCAGCTTTTTCCCCATGCTCCTAGAACCAGCCTTATTATGCCCACTCAGAAGTCTCATCTCTAGCTGGAGTGTGCCGCTTCCTCAGAAGGAGACAAACTCTGTAGGATTTCTTCTCTGAACTTCTAGGGTCTGATTCCCCCATTCTTTCTCCCTGCTGCCCCATGCCTAGGTAGGTAGCTTCTCTCTGCAATTACTATATCTGTGTTACACCCAGGTTTTTGTATTGTCTCTCTAGTCCTTCAATACCTGTTTAACCAATTCTTTATTTTAAATTCTGTTCATTTCTGTTTTCCTGACTGGACTCTGACTGAAATATTCTCCCACATCCTTATGAAATCTTTGGATCTGCGCACAAAAGGTAGATGACACACTCTTTGTGCAAAGCAGATGTCTTAGAGAGTGAGAGAATCTGAGAGGGAGTTTGGGAGTGTTATGTTCCTGGTAGGATCTCGGAGGAAAAGCATCCTGAGCTTCCCAGTCCTACCTTTACTATGACTGTCGCTCTTTGTTCACTGTCAATCTTTCTTTCCATGTGGTATGCTCTAGGAAGACATAGATCACATGGCAGCATCCAGCCTGGCACCTAGGCACTCATTAAATATCTGTTGATACATCAAGTAAGTAAATAGGGCATGGAAATGTTTTCATGTATTTGTGTAAAAATGATGACAGTTACTCATTTAATACTTATAATATTTAATACTATATTTAATACTCACCAATATGGTCATTCATAAAATGTTATGCCTATAATCCACTTTTCTTCCATGACTTGTTGTTAAGGAAGTCATGCAATCAATAGTTTCTTGGTGACTAGGAAGATGCTTAACTTACAAATACAGCCAAATACATATGTCATGACTTTTCCTGGGTTTTAAGGAAAAGAAATGGACTTTATAAACTTTCTGGAGCCAGATTAACGCTGACAAGCTTTGAAAAAAATGTGTAATCCATTCCTTTTATTTTCTATTGAATATAAATATATTTAATTAAAAATTCATATCTAAATGGAAAATCACTACCTATTTTACAAAAGAACCAAATCCATATCAAACTAGTTTTTTAAAATTTGAATAACATTATTTTAAAGCACTAGTTTAGAAAGTGGGTTTTACTAGACACTTGTTAAGTTTGAAGTTCATGACTTGAGGATTTGTTAAATTTCAGGAGCATGTCTTGAAGAGAATCATGCTATTGGTGATACATGAGTTAAAAGCACATTTTTCATATAATGTGTTAAAAGACTGACCCTCTAGTAACTTAAAGCCTGAGAGTCAGAGAGGTTAAATGACTGGCCCCATTCAGGTCGTCTAATTCTTAGTTCCAGGTTCTTTTCCTATATCATGCACGCATCAGAGAAGACTGGTAGGAATCCACCCTTATTACTACTTACATAAAGAGTAGAAGATCTTAAATAGTTATGCATTTAAACATACATATATACATAAGCTATGTTTTTAAGCCTTATTATGTCACTAAATGAGGTAATGTGAAGGGATGATAAAGGTTATCCAGGACTCGAGGAATAAATGCTCTGGGACTGAATTTCAAGACATGATTCTGGAGTGAGGGACATTGTGGGAGACTGAGAAACTTAGGAAGCTGGATTTCCCTCAATGGATAGTTATGATATTTATAGGGATTAAACACAAAACATGAAAGAGTAAAGGCATCATTGATTTGGAAGAGATAGGCTAATAATTCCTCCCATTCATGCTGTAGACTCAGAGATGGAAAGAAATACTGTTCTGCGGTGACAGCATGAACATAACACTGAACTTGTTTTCCTGGTCAACCCCTGGGCAGAGTACATGGATGGTTGAATCCTTTAATATTAGAACCTGGTCAAAGAAAAACAAAATGGTTGAGGGAATTGAGATGCTGCGAAACAAAGTTGTTCTACCAGATATTTAAAAAACATAAAATTTTAACAAGTTCACATTGATAATTTATACATACTCAAAAAAAATTGTAAAAGTTCATAAGGTCATTATGGATGATGATGGTAATTTCATCTTCAAAAACACATGTGTATATGTAGTTATGTGACATATTATTATAAAATTCCATGACTTTATTTGCAGTACGTGAATTGAGAACTCTATCCTCAATTCCCTAATTTATGGAGACAAAGGAAGCTCTTTCAAACTTTTACAGTGAAGCATTATTGAGATTTGCTACTCAATACAGGAAATATAGATAAGAATCTGTCTCTGTTAATCTGCATGGTAGATGTGCTCTGTGAATGCCTCTTGCAATCCTACTGTCCACACTGTGAAAGCCACCAAACCATTTTTGGGGAAGAAACAAAATAATCCATTTTGTCACTTTTTAAGAATCTCTAAGAGACAAGTATACTACCAGCTGTGGCTTGGTGATTCTGTGCAGGAACAGGTTGTTATAAGCTACAATCTTAAAATCGTAGACTGTCAAGGTTGGAAGGGTTCTTTAAAGTACCTTATCCAACCAATTAAAGTCCCATTGTCCCCTGACTTGCTATAAGGTAGTCATACAGTTTATATTTAAATAGCTACAGTGACAGAAGTTTCATCACCTTTTGAGATAGCTTGTACAATAACCACAATTGTGACCAGTTTGACCTCATGAGGTTAGAATGAGGCTAAGCCAATCTACGTGAAGAAAGTGCCATATCATATCACCTTGGAGTCAGTATTTACATGAAAAAAATGCCCATTTTTCTATTAATTGTTTCTCTTGTGACAGTTCCAAGTTCCTTTACCATCCTAGCCAATTGTTCCAGAAGTGGAAGAGGTAAGCTTTCCAATTATTCACCCCGCTTCCTGTCTTCCATATTTAAAGATGCACCAAGCAGTAACTTTGTAGTTGCTTATTTCGATGTTTCCCAATGTTCTGTGGAATGTTATTCTCATAACCATACTGTATGAAAAAGGTTTCAAAGGACAAATACATTCAAAAAATATTGCAAATCTATATGCTTCTCATTGTGATTCACAGTGAATATTATCATACTAAAAGCTCTAAGAAGGCCTTGAGAAAAGAAACCAGTTTTATTTTCTATAGTTTAGTATTATTACTGTAGTTTAGTATTTTCAAGTAACATCTGCTGGCATTTCTTTGAACCAACTGTTCCTTAGAAATGCATGTTGAGAAATGCTCGCCATAAATTTACCGAGATGTCAAATCACAGGAGGAGGATGGAACAAATACTTGGTCAAGTAGGCTTTTACTAATGGGAGACGTCATGTAATGAGAAGAAAAGGCAACATCCTCACCATAGTATCATTGTTTTTTAACTTTCTCTCCCTGGTTTTGCCCAAGCCCTCCCCTGTGTCTCACTATTTTGCCCCTGTTTGTCTTGGTCTACACATGAGTGCTATAGCCTCATATAAAACTGCAAATCAGAGAACATTTGTAAGAGCTCTATGGAGCCTTAGAACATCATAAATAAGACTGCAACTGTACAGTTTTTTTTTAAAGAAGGGCAATGGATTAGGAAGAATTAGCCGAGCAAGTATTACAGGTATTCATCTTCCGTCATTATACTTTAGAGACAAGTGGTTATATGGCATGCAATTCCTTGCCAGACAAAATAAAATAAAATAAAATGGCTAAAATCCTCTATGAATATTTAATAATTAAAAATAATTTATTCTCAAGTGAGTTTTCCAAAGAAAGTACTAGAAATAGTTTCTTTCATTTGAATGGAAAGCTATGGGAGCAAGGTAAAAGGAAAAAAAAGGGTCCTGTTATTAAACTATATTTTACAGGTAAATGCTAGGAATTGCAGCTTTCAGTTGATATTTCCTTGTTATGATTTGGTGGTATTTACAACAAGGGTTTAACACTTTCGACCTGTGTTTTATTACTTATCAGTAATTTTGCAGCTAACAACCAAACTAAAGCAAAATCAGAGAATGAAGACAATTACAGTAGAAGTCACAGAGAATACAGTTCACTTACCTCTGACAAGCCAATATAAAATCCCTCTATTGCTATAAAGGGTCACCCTGAAATCAGGGTTCTCTAGATTGTTTGATTAGACAATATTTTAAAAATTAAGAGAAAATGTTTCTATAATAATGTGGTGGCTTCATTGACTAGAAAATAAGGTTTCCATTTTTAAATCTCCTTTTTTTAGAACATTAAGCAATACTCTCCATAATGATAATTACTGTATTTCTAAATTGAGGATACTGGTAGAAAATAAAATCTCCTTCGTTGGCAGTCAGTAAATGTTAAAAAAAAGAAAAAACCCACCCTGAAAACAGAATTAGAAGGATTCCTCAGAATGTAAAACTGAGAAAATGGAATTAACTGAGATGTTTCCCAACAATAATAATTTATGAAGTGCAGAGTTTCATATATATATTATTCACACACACACACACATACACAAACACACACACACAAGAACCATCTCTAAGAATGTATACTGAAATTTGATGGGAGAAAAACATGAACAGGGCCCTCCTTTATCTTATGGTCTTTAATATTGGAATTTATAAGGAATGAGTTCACATAAAATACTAAGAAAAGCAGAGGAGAATATATCTTTCTTCCAGTGGTTTGACTAGAAAACTAGCCAGTGTAGACTGAAAGATATTACTATACTGACAGACATTCAATAAATTACGTGGAACGAGTTAGTGTTTTTAGATCTAGGAATATTTCTGTAAATTTTCCAAAGCATAAACACCATCTCGTTAGAGTCACCACCTTCCTGTCTTAGAGAGACACAGTGTGGGATTTTGAATCCGAGTTCTGCCACTTATTAGCAGTGTGATCATAGGCAACTTACATATGCCTCTGAGCCTCTGCCACTGGTTATTTGTATGTAAAATAGGTGTCACAAAGCCATCCTCGCTGTGCTGTGGGCATGGTTTATACATGATTCCAGAGTGTCTTCCCTTTAGTAAGTATCTATAAATCTTGTATCTCTTCTTTCCTCTCCTCCTTTTTCTTCTCCTACTTGTCTTCCTCCTACCTTTCATGTTCTTCCTCCATGTTCTTACTGTTATTATTAAATTCCCTGCTACTGACATCTCATTTAGAATTACCATAGGATTTCAGCTGTCTGTTGAATCAGACTTCATTACATTAAAGGTGAATGTGCCACAATTGCAGGAGTCAAAAACAGAGTTACCTTGAAGAATGAATGAAAGGAAACATAGGGAAGAGAACTATGGTGCCTCAGTTTCTCACTTTCTCCTTCCATTAACTTCACCTTTAAAATATGTCTAATGAGGAAGTGAAATGTTCTGAAGGAGCCTCTTAGAGAAGCTGGTTTGAGGAGGACGATGCTGTCTGTCTCAGTCTGAACCGGCCTTGGTACCAGCAGAGCTGTATGGTACATTCTCCAGCTTCTCTCCTGCCCTCCACATTCACAGGCTGGGGGGTGGAGGGGTTGTTGGGAGAGGAGTTATTCAGTAGCAAAAGTTGAAGAAATTATGAGGATTCTGACATTTAAGAATTTCTTTTTGCAGTGCCTTATAATTTTTAAATGTCAGAGAGAATTGAAGTGGCTATTAAGTCTGAGATCTTAGCACAGAGTTAGGTCAGTTTTATTTTACTAAAATTGGCTTGTTTATTTCTAGCAAGTAAGCATTGCACTCCGAAGTGACCATTTCTTTTCCTCATCCGTAACTACTCTATCATAGGTTTTAAGACCAAGGGCCACAGTTTCAAAGAAAAAGCAATAAAAACAAAAGCAGTTTCACTTTATTGGTTATAGGATTTTTTTGTCTATTAGGGCAATAAAACAAGAAAGAAGCTAACATGTTTTATATGTTTCGCATCCAAATAGTTTTATTATCATTATCAAGAGTCTTATCAATAAGTAGCATAAGTGTACCTACTCAGAGATCCCAAGGTCACCTTTAGTGTAATATTGATATTTGGATTTTCTATTGTAATCAATTGGGCTATAAAATAGTGTTTTTTCAAAAGTAAGGCCACGGGAAAAAATCCATTAAATTACAATTAATGGATTTACTTAACTTACTATCAATAAAAGGCAAGAAAGTTCTAAAATCTGTAATAACCACCAAGTTACTTAGTATGTGACTTTCTGGTAGGAGAGGGAAATTCTGGATGTATAACTTGGATTTTTTCTGTCATCTTGTATGTACACAAAGAATTTTGGAATGACTGCTTCCCCATCCTTAAGGCTTGGTTCAAAGGCCACATTCTTAATGAAATTTTCCAAGATTCCCCCAGGTGGGAGCATTTTTTTCTCTACTCCGAATTTCCAGAATGTTTTATCTATACTTCTCATGCATTGCTTATTAGTTTCTACCTTACATTGTCATTATTTGCATACAAGTTGTATCTTTCCTATTTAAATGTTAGTCCAGGAAAGCAGGGTATTTGTCTTACTTTTATATTCACCACACTGCCTTACACAAAATAAATATTCGGATTGTTAAACATAAGACTGAATGACTCCCGACTTGAGGTCCATCACTTTGGGGCTAACTGCCAAGGTGACACACACACACACACATTTGACAATTTTGCCATAGATTTTGAAATGTCCAAGTCAAGAGTGATCCTAGATATCATTCTGTCGCTATTTGCCCATGTTTACTCATTAAGTCGCTGAAGCTCAGAGAAACTGAATACTAAAAGCAAAATAAACAAATATCCAAGAACACGTAGTGAAAATGCTTTTGAACTGGAAGAAAACTTAATGATTATACTCTTTGATACCTTTATTATTTTTTGAACCACTTACATATGTATGTGTGTATTTATTATTTTTAATCAAATAACAGGCCCAGAGAGGGAAGCAACTAATAAAGGCCATATCAGAATTAGTAGCACAGCCTTGATTAGAATACTGTTCTCTCAGTCACACATTATACATCCTGGAAATGACATTATCTCTCTGATGTATGGGCCCGCATGGAGTTACTTCTCCATGTGCCTGAACCAAACCAGCTCACAGGAGTTATATAGGAACTGGAGCTGTGTAAGAATGCCCAATATAGATAGTTCTAGAAGACTTAGGTGAGATGACACTGATCTCTAAGATGGCAAAAAACAATTTAAAACTCATGGCCTACTTTTTACCTGTACGTTAGTTTATCACTTCCCTCTTTTCATAAAAGAATCTTTCTAGATGTCATTGCATGTGGTCCTCACAGCTATGAGGAAGATATGGGTTCTCACATTTCACCTCTCACCTTTGATGAGGAAAGAGACAGAGAAGTGTTTAAGGTTATAAACTGAATTGGAGATAGAACCAGGATTTGAACCTAAATGTTTAAAGTCATAGCTTATTGCCCTTTTCATCTTCTGTTGTCTCCACGTATATGTGCATAAGGGGCATATAAAATGAGGAATAATTATGTTTATATAGAAATGCTAACAATTCCTAATGAAATGTTCTTCATTCGAGGAAATCAAAATATTTTGTGAGCTTGCAGCGTGAAGATGCCAGTGGCTCTACTTTACAGATCACGAAAGTTAGAGAAGGTTCTTCTATATCATGTTCTTTAGGAAGACAGAGACTCAAGCCTAAACATTCAGCCTACATTTGTCTAGTGATGCTGTTTTATATTGGTTTTGTTTATGGTTTTATCAGATATCTCAGTAGCTTTTTATGTAAACAGCAACAACAACAACAAAATAAAACACAGACATGTAGTATGTGGATACCCAGTAAACATGATTGAAACTTTGAAGTATCCTTCCAAACCTTTTTATGCATGTATAAACATATATCTAAACTTATCATATAGGGATATTTAAAAGTTTAACCATATGTGTATCATTCTATAACTGGCTTTTTAACTTCATGATATAATTTCCATAATGTATTTAACCACACTCCTATTAATGGATATTTAGCTTGTTAGGTTTTCTTTTTTATCTTTTTATAGACCAATCTGCAATGGCCATTCTGCCCCTTACACATTCATACATCTAGGCGATTGCTTCCTTGTGATAAAATCTTAGATCTAGAATCCTGGGTATTATAGTTTGGGTTTCCCTATAGAGTACTCTGAGATGAAGATTGCATTTAGGAGGTGTGTGAGAAAGTGCTCCTGGGGTCAATAGCTGTGGAATGGGAGGGAAGTAAGCAGGACTAGTGAGAAGTTGGCTGCCGTGCAGTCTCAAGGAAAGCCTCAGATGATCCTCCAGGGAAAATTTAGGCTGGGATCACCCCTAAGAGTTTCCTCAAGTTGGAGTGAGGTAGACAGTCCCTAAATTGATTAGTCACTGGATACAGGGTGCCCAAGGAAGGAGGCTGGTCTGCCCTTGAGCAAGGTGGCTGTCTTAAGCCAGGGTGATTCCTGAAGACTGTTGACAGCAGAGGGCTGTCTGCCAGCAGCACTCCCAGCAGCTGGGGGAACGACTCCTACATTCCTGAGAGGGGAGTCTGGGTGGTGCATCACTGCACTGCCTCAAAGGCAATGTACATGATATAAATTGATACTTTCGTAAATTGGCAAATTGCGCCAGATTACTTTCCAAAAATTTGCTGAGATATACTAATTCCATCAGCAGTGTGTGAAAACAACTTGGTGCACCAAATCCTTAAAAACACAAAGAACTATCAATCTTTATAATATTTGCCAACCTGATAGACAAAAATCCTCATTGTTGCTTTAATTGGCATTCATTTATTAGTGAGATTAATATATTTTCATATATTTAAAGGCCATGCATATTTCTTCTTTAGTGACTTGCCTGTTTATGACCCTTTTGTCATTTTCTATTGTGCTAATCTTTATGCAGTAAGGATGTTAACCATTTATTTGTCACATATGTTGCATGTATTTTCCAAGTTTGTAATTTGTTTTTTAATATTCTTTATGTGTCCTTCACTGTAGTCTTTTATATAGTGAAATCTGTCAGTCTTTTCTTAACTTCAGCCTTTTATGATAAGGACCTCTTCTATTCAAGATTATAAATATTTCTTCATATGTTCTTTACTTACAATACTTTATGCTACATTGTATCCATTTTGAGTTTATATTTATAAATATGTGTAAGGTGATGCGACTACTGAAGTTTGTGTTGAGGCACCAAGATACAATAGATACCTTATCCTAAAGTATCTAGTGAGGCTGGAACATGATGCAGCCATTGTAAGCTTATAACGTGATGGTTGCAGGACTCTTCAACCTCTCAACCACATCAAGGACATATGAATGTCAGGAACTGCTGGTTAAAGAAGTGGATGTTCTTTAGATAAAGTTTTGGTGTCCTGTGAATCTCACTATCATCCTCAGGGGAGGAATGGCGTAGGTGATATCCCTTCACTTTAAGGAGACCACTTAACAAGTTCCATGTGTCCTCTGAAGTTTCAGGACATGGTGTAAGGTGTCTGATGCATGATGGAGAAAGTAAGGGACAAGTGACTAGCTTACTAGCTTCTTTGATCTTAGAATGAAGGGCAGATTGATACTGATTGGCTGAATTGCATTCCCAGAATTTCTAAGCACAGAGATTCCTGAGTGTTTCCCACAATCAGAAGCTCCTCCACCATGCCCCTCAACACAAAAGCATGTAATGTGGAGTCAGCTTAGGTCTTGTCCAAAGGGTCATCAATGAGGGCAAACAGATATCAGCAGACCTCAGGCCATATTTAAAGGGAAAAAGGAGACAAGAAAAAGTTAGTTTATAATTATAACCTACGAGTCCTATTCTTCAACATAGTAGTTACAGTGGTGTGAGACGAGGATCTAACGTTTTTTCCTCAAATGTAGCCCATTCTTCCAGTATTATTTATAGAACAATGCATCCTTTCATTCATGGATTTGAAATGCCACCATTTTTTATATATTAAATTTAAATATCTATCTACTTTTTTCTGTACTCTACACTCTTCCAAAGATATACTCATTCTTCTGTGTTGTTATATTCTTTTAATAAAATGAGTTGATAAGATATTTCAATATATGGTTAGAGAAATCTATTATCATTTTGTTCCAAACATTTTTTAATCTATACTTTAGCATTTCTTTTTTTCCAGATGATCAAAATAAACTTTAAATTGGGTTGGGTTGATTAACCTCCAAAACTGTAGATATTTTACTGAAATTACAATAAACTTGCAGAATCAGTTTTTGGAGAGATTTGACTCCTTTTATAAGATCTAGACTTTCCATCAAATATTTGGTATGTCTTCCTTTATGTCCTTCAGTGACTTTTTATGGCTTTCTTCCTATATATGCATACAATTCTTATTATATTCAATCCTAGATATCTTATATTCTAATTGTTATGGTGAATTGGATCATTCATTCTCATATTTGGAAATACATATGAATAATTATATATAATATATATGATTATTATAATTGTGTGTACTGATAAATGCTTACCAGCTAACTCTCTGGAGGAATAAAAAAGGATCTCTGAGTTTTAGGATTTGCTGATTTTCATGGGGTAAGTATTTCTGCCATGGCCAATTTCAAGTTATTGGCATTAATGCCACCAAATGTGGAATTAGGAAAAGTAGGCCAAATTTATTCTTGTGAGCTGTTATAAACCAATTCCAGTACCTCACTGTTACTTACACCTTTTCTGGCCAAATAATTTTTTAAATGATTACAATCGACTATTTATAAAAATCAAAGTAAACTTCATAAATAAGAATTTAGAAGCTAAGAACTAGAATCTAAGAATATAGGAATTAAAACTTAGAAAAAAATGAAAATATATTATCCTTAAATATATTTTTTCCCTGAGTTGGCTTCTCATCATTACTTCGGGTATAACTACTTCTGGTATAATTACATCATTACTTCTGGTATTAATTGGGGGAACATTTATGATAACTTATCTTGGTCTCCCTCTTAGGGGCTCTTGATCCTGTGGTCTTCCTTCTCCTTTTGGTGCTTAGTCCACAGTCGGACTGGTAGATGAGTGAAGTGTACTGCATCAGATGTGGGAGTTCACCATACCGAACACGTTTCAAGCCTCCACTCAACTACGCAAGTTCTTTGTGCCAAGTAGACTTTGAGATCAGCCTCTTAAGGCATCAGGTTCTTGTGAAATTCTCAAAGCTTTTCAATGTCTTCTCTGCTGGGTCTTCTCCCCAGAGTTTCCTCCAGCGTCTGCTGGTTGGATTTTACACGTGTCTTTGTCAGGTCAGAGTTGAAATTTGCAGTCAGAAGACTGGGAATGCTATTAAGTGGAGTTCTGTACCTTTTTGTTTTGTTTTAACTCATTTTTGTTGTGATAAGCCAAATTTACCTATTAAGGGACCAGCCTCCTTCTCGCTTTCTTTATCTCTCAATTAGGAGCCTTCAATGTCTACATTAAGTAAAATTTAGGAACAAATGCTGCAACCGGTTACTTGGGGCTCAACTAAATTTGACTCTTCCATCATCTCTCCTCGTGACCTTTTCTGCCCCCCCAAATGAAGTTTATAGCCATCTTCCCCAGCACTATTCCATGCTAGGGGGTTTTTCAGATCATTGTTGGAAAATTCTTCCACTTACTTTTGAGGTAGGTCCTCCCTTTGCCAGGTATATTAAGTTGCTAGGGCTGCCATAACAAATTATCACAGACTGGATGGCTTAAACAACAGAAATGTATTTCCTCACAGTTCTGGAGACTGAAAGTCCAGGGTCAGGGCATCTGCAGGATTGGTTTCTTTTAAGATCTCTCTCCTTGCCTTCTAGACGGTCATCTTCTCTCTGTGTCTTCACATGGTCTTTCTTCTCTGTGTGTCTGTATCCTCATTTCTTCTTCTTCCAAGGATACCAGTCATATTGGATTAGGGCCCACCCTAATTATCTCATTTTAACTCAATTATCTCTTTAAAGATCCTGTCTCTAAATACAGTCACATTCTGAGGTATTAAGGGTTAGGACTTCAACTTAAGAATTTTGGGGGAACACAATTTAACCCGTAACACCAGGGTTGAAATTCAAGCTGTTGTCCATTAGTTGGCATTTTGCTAATCTACCTCTTTGATGATACCTAATCTGATTTGCCGTCTTTAATTCTGTCTTTCTTATTTCTACATTTCCTTGGTTTTTCAGTAGGATTTGGGGAAAAGGGGAAGATAAACACATGGAGTCGAATTACTATCTTTATATTGAAGGCTTCTCATGTTTTTCCAATGCCTGCGTAGGAAACAAAGAGAAGAGGGAAGATATCATTAGTTATCCCTGTAGTGTACTCATCTACCCTAACCCTGAAGGGCATGAGCTGTGTGTGTGCATGTGCGTGACTCTTCAGTGAAGAATAAAACTGAAATGCTAGCACGTTTAGTACTCATTTGAATTGCTCCAAAATGTTTATAACCCACATTTTAAAGTTGTTGATTAATATATAATTAAATATTAATATAATATGTAAAGTTAAAATGAAATACAACGGGAATATTTGTGAGTTGTATCAGATCAGGGCCACAATATCACAGTAATACTTATAATTATATTATAATACTTATAATAATATATTATTTATATATTTGCATATAATTTACAACGTTTCTGCCTACTAGTGTCTAATTTGTAATCCTATTTTCTAGTCGTATCAAGACATGAGTCTTTATACACAAGCACTCTTAACAAGGATGGTTAAAAATGGATCTTAAAGTTTCATATTGTAAGAACATTTTCTGTGAACGTATTCCATTCTCCCCTCTTGACGCCTCAGCCCACACAAATAATACAACTGCTCCCTTTAATTAAAATGAGAAAATATATTACTTATAAAGCTTAGTCTTAAGCAGAGCCAGATACAAAATCTATAGTTCCCATAATGGGAGATGCACTATAAAATGGAATAAAATGATAAATTGGTAAATACATGATATAATTATTTGTTCCCTGTTGCAATCTATCTTTTATCAGGGGCAAGAAAATACAAAAGAATTATCAAGTCTCTGTTTAATAAAAGAAAAACTATGAAGAATATAACTTATGAGATCTTATAGTTCTAAAAAGTTTTTGAAATCAAAATTCTCCCTAGATCTTTTTCTCTTCTCTTTATAATAATTAATAAAATCCTTCTGGGTAATTTCTCCTGTTGTTTATTTCAGAAGAGCCAAATTATTAAAGAGAAAATTAGTTTTTAATGACATGTGCTTTATTTTGTTTTTGTCTATGGATACTTTGGCCATACGTTGAAAATATGAGAACAAAATACAACTGTATTATGAGATGAACTTTAGACACCAAATAAGCATTCCCTGGAGGAGAAAAAAACAGCAATATGAGCTGCTTACTCTGGGAGATTTTCAAATCCTCTAATCTGTTTGAAATTATTTTGATGTCATTATTTAAACGTTAGAGTTTTGTTGTTGCAAGCAAGCCTCAGTCTGGCGTTCCCCACCTGTGCTATTGTTAACAGTTTGTTAGGATTTTGGAATCAGGATTTCCCTTCATTCTGAGTAAAGTACAGTTGCATGTTTCTACTTACCATTACGTTTTAACTCAAATGAATTTTTCACATTTCTGCTCATAAAATATGTATTTCCTGAGAGGAGGGAGGAAAGGATGTGGAGATTGGGGGAAACAACCCAAATGGGCCACTATGCTCACATATAATTGATCATACAGATTGATGAAAAGACTCTGTGCCTCCATAGCCTGGAGTGTAGGTTTCAGTTTAAATGAAGGAGACACCATAATGCAGAGCTACATTTAGGAAACTATTTATACTCAAAGTATTTTCAAGATGTTTCTAGAACAATATAAAAACAGAAAAAATTGCACCATTGTTTTATGGTGTTTATTTATCCATAGGCTAGTTTGTAGGAATATACAAAGGCTATTCCTTTGGGAAGTAGGGGATCTAACATGT
The DNA here is from genome assembly GCA_031878705.1 of Tapirus indicus. NCBI lineage: Eukaryota > Metazoa > Chordata > Mammalia > Perissodactyla > Tapiridae > Tapirus > Tapirus indicus. The sequence goes on along the minus strand of CM062926.1, from coordinate 76,488,510 downwards.
ATTTCATTTTAACTCTGTTTAAAATAAAGCACCAAGGTGCTACTGGGCTTTAGTGGACTCTCCGCTTAAGCCTCACTTTTTAAGGCAGTTTTTAAAACTCCAAGGTCTCCAAACTTGGTGCTGGGGAACATGTAGAGACTAGATTGAATCCATAATAACTCTCCGGTAATGAGAAGCAAAATAATCAAAATAGCATTTGCCTACTAAATGTCAGATACATTTCTCTATGTCTTATAACTCCACTACTCTGTTAAACTAGGTTATTTTAACCACTTTTATAAACGGAAAAAAAATGGACTTAGAGAGTAATGGTGGTGCCAAGATTTGAACACATGGCTGCACTGATTCCATCTCATTTAGCTGTCTTCGAAATAGTCAAAAGCCTGTACTGATTCCATGGCTTGCAGTTACATATGAAGTCACAAGAACAGGGTTGAAACATAGCAGAGGTGAATCACAATTCTGAACTTTCCTTTGGCTCCACCCAAGAGGCTCAACCAAGCAGTCACAACCGAAGAAATGAATGAAAACATCTCTATGTAAATTCTACAACTATTGTCAATGACTTCCCAACCAGGGGGCCCTCGAAATATCTCAGATGAATTACAGACATGCTGAGATTCATAGATATGGAATATCTGAGTTCTTGAAGAAGTATGTCTACCCCCCTAGCCCAAGCTGCTTTTCTGCCCTCTTCCAAGCCACCTGCCATGGTTGTGAGCATAGGAATCCTTTACATTTCAAGAATATCCTTGCCTAACTGGTCCAGTTCTGCCTTCTGCCACTCTCCATTTGGCACAGCAATATTAAGATACTGGCATTTCCAGAACACACTATATTCTAAACCACTGTGTCCTTGGTCAGGGTGACCTCTGTTTGGGATGCTAACACCACTACCACTTTCTTACTAAACTCAGCTTTTCTATTCAGGGTGTCAGATCAAAGGCAACTGTCTCTGTGACCCCTTCTTTAAGTCCCCAGATAGACCAAAGAAATCCTCCTAGGCTCCCACACAGTTTGTATATATTTTCACTATAAAAGTAACTATTCAAATTGAAATGACTTGTTTTTATCTTTTGTTACTTTCCTCTTACTATACTCTAAAACTCATTCTGACAGAAACAATGTTTTCCCTGCCTAAATTGATGCCTGGATCAGAGTGGACTTCCACTAAAATTTAATTAATTGTTATAGAAAATAAGGCCACAGCTTCCCTTTCTTTTTAAGAAAGGGAAGAAGCCAATATACATCCTATTCATATAATAATTAATGATGAAAATACATCCCAGGGTTAAGCACTGCTTTGTACATAAAAAAGGTACACCTGAATTTCAAGTTCCCATTTGACAAGAAAATTAAAGAAAACTTATTATTAAAGAATTATTCTTTTTAAAAATTTTAAAAATAATAAAACATTCTGTATTCTTCAAGGAAATTATGTTTATTGTTTTTATTTCCATGATATTTTGTTTCAGTGTTCCTATAATTTAAGCAATTCAGAGTTAAGTGACAACATGAATATAAGGCCTATGGACAGAATTTTTCTACTTTGTATTGAAGAGTAGAACCTACCAAAGGGAAATACCAAATAACTAGCCATTTTCCATGAATTACCTTCAAAGGGGTTTTTGAATATTACTTTCAATAAAGTTTTAGAATTTACATTCAGGAAATACTGATGCTGTGTTCTTTATTTTTTTAAGTAAGTTAAAACCTGGATTTGTTTAAAATAACACAATCACAATGAAACATTAAGAATATGCCTAAAAGTATTACCATTCAGGGAGTACATCAGATACTTGTATCTCTAATATAAATATTTTCTTGAAATGTGTTGGAGAAAATATAGCACTTGAAGAATTATTTCATAATGGTTAATTGTACAGTATTTACTACATTGCACATAAACTTTTCTTCCATTATTTTTCAAAGATAGAGAAGAGTCTAACATAAAATTAATCTCATAAAATTCAGACAGGAAGTCTTATACTCAAGTCTGCCAAACTCTAAGTTTCGAAGTGTTGCTCACTGGATGATTAGAGAAAAAGCACTTGGAGCCATCAAGGGGTCACTAGGAAAATTTGCCAATGAAAGTCTAGTTTCCATCCATCACCATACATACGTGCTCTTTTACCCCTTTCACAGTCCCCTGATGCTCTTCCCTTCTGGTAACCACCAATCAGTTTTCTGTATCTATGTGTTTATTTATTTTCCACATATGAGTGAAGTCATACAGTAATTGTCTTTCTCCATCTGACTTATTTCACTTAGCATAATGCTGTCAAGGTCCATCCATGTTGTTGAAATGGCACAATTTTGTCTTTATTTATGACTGAGTAGTATTCCATTGTATATATACATACCACATCTTCTTCACCCGTTCATCCGTTAAAGGGCACTTAGGTTGCTTTCAAGTCTTGGCTATTGTGAATAATGCTACAGTGAACACAAGGGTGCATATATCTTTATGAATTAGTGTTTTCATATAGACTTTGGTGGTGAACTTGACATAGTCTATACACAAGTTGAAATATAATGCTGTGCACTTGAAATTTACATAATGTTATAAACCAATGTGACCTCAGTGAAAAAAAAATGCTAAAGTTATCTCATTTTGCTTTGCTGTGATAAACAGCCTTGTAACTACACTTTTTTCTCACTCGTAATTACTTGCTTTAGAAAATTATTTAGAATTTTGGGTAAAAGACTACGTAAAATAAGGTTTTTGATCTGTATTTCCAAATTATTCTCCAGAAAGTTTTCACAAATTTTTATACCATCAGCAGTATATGAATGTTTTTCTCAACAAAGTATAATTTCTCATCAAAATCATATGTTGCTATTTTTAAACAATCCCTACCACTTTGATCAATTTTAAAAATCTTATTTAATTTAGATTTTGATTTGCGATGAAGTTTAGTTTGATCATAGCCTTTTGTATCTGTGCTAGTGTGTGTGAACTTCTGCAACTTTTCTCCATGTGGAAAAACTGGGGTGTTTGTCTTTCTCTTGTGAATGTCGAAAGGCTTTGTATATAGTAGATATCTGAACTTTTGCCTGTAAGATATATTTCAAATTCATTTTCCACCTTGTTGTTTGATTTTCAATATTATTTATATTGATTCCCGACATACAGAAATTTTAAATTTTAATGTAATCAAAATCGACATTATTTTCTATTGTGTTCTGGGTTTCATTTCCTGCTTAGCTTTTTCACATAATGTTATTGTTCACCTATATTTTCTTGGAGTGTGTTTCAGCCCATTGTGACATGGCTAATGGTGTGGGTGAGTATATTCTCATTTGTGCCTTAGCACTGAGCATAAACAAGCCCATGCTACTGTTTTCCAATCACATGAGGCTTTATGCTTAAAGATCTTTAAGGTTCCCTCCAATTGAAACACTTTCTGATTTTACGATTCTGCATTGTGACATTATTGCTGCCAGCATAAACCTTCACAAGTTGCTAAATGAATTGGATGTTTGTTCTGACTCTATATAGGTTTTTATGGAAGTTCCTTTTTTGGTCATTCCTTCCATGATGAGACCATAAAAACTTAAAAGCAGCCTGTGCTTCTGCTACACAATTGAAAAATTCTAAAAAGTCTTGGCGCTTTTGATGGAATGGCATTGCTCTTCTGGACAAGGCAGCAAAAAGTACCAGCAGAATGCTGCTTCATAAGCTCTTCAGCTAAAAAAGAATTGTTTTCTTCTGTGCTACTACATCAGTTCTTGTAGTCCTATTTTATTTTGTCTCATGATTTTTTCCCCCTTCGTTGCTCACCCTACCTCTGTTTGCTCTCATGATTATTTTACGTGAATCATAGACACAGGGACTACGGGGAAAATGACAGGTCATTGTATTCAGACCTCTTTACCTAGTGCATGTTATTGCCAGACACTTATATTATTCCCTTTAGAATTATATTTAATCTCTTTCTGAATGTCTTATTGATGTTTCCTCAATGACCTCTTTGGGTGGCTATTCCATTGTTAAATTGCTCTTGCCTTTAGGACACTTTCTCTTATAAGTAATTTAAACATGCCCTTCTTATTTCTTGTAAAACATTCTAAGTCAACCACAAATGATTCTTCCCTCTACACTATATTATTTCCTTCTTCTCCAGTAAAATACCACATATCATGGGAGGCAAGCTTTCCATTCAACATGTAGGCCGTTCAGAAGAAACCTAACAGATTTCTGTCATTCCCTCATCTATAAAAGGAACATCTAAATGTTCCATAAAATTTCTTCCAGCTCTAATATTCTATGATGCTGTGGTTCCTACATTTGGTTGTGGGATTTCCAAATTAGTCTCTGTTCCATAGCTTGTTATGTCTGTGAACTTTTAAGTCTGGTGTTCTTAAATCTATTATTTTCAACTTTTGTTCATCTAAAAATGTAAATTATGGGGCCGCCAAGTGGTGCAGCGGTTTAGTTCGTGCTTGGCAGCCCAGGGTTCGCAGGTTTGGATCCCGGGCGCCTTCCGACGCACTGCTTGTCAGCCATGCTGTGGCGACGTCCCATATAAAGTAGAGGAAGATCGGCACGGATGTTAGCCTAGGGCCAGTCTTCCTCAGCAAAAAGAGGAGGATTGGCAATGGATGTTACCTCAGGGCTGGTCTTCCTCACAAAAACAATAAAAAAAATTTTAAAAATGTAAATTGTCTGGGGCCAATACCGTGGCCTAGTGGTTAAGTTTGGCACACTCTGCTTTCGCGGCCTAGGTTCAATTCCTGGGCACAGACCTACACCACTTGTCAGAGGCCATGCTGTGGTGGTGACCCACATACAAAATAGAGGAAGATTGATAAAGATGCTACCTCAAGGCAAATCTTCCTCAGCAAAAACATCCCAGAAAACAATAAAAATATAAATTGTATCTTATAGAATTAATAATACCTACTTTTATTGAGTACTTATTAAGTACTACTTTATATTATTGAAATATGTATATATTTAAAATTTCTTTCTTATTGATATTTTCTAGTATTTTATTGGAGTTAAATATATGTGCACACACACATAATATATATTTAAATTTATTCCATTGGAACCATTACTTTCAACACATCCTTTTTCTATCCATTTTCCTCTTGTGCCATCACATTCTTTTTCCTTCTGCTTTATGAAGAATTTCTGAGGACACTTGTCCCATAGAAACACTTTACAGAACTCTTGTCCTATTCTCTTTGACACTATTTTCCAATTCTTTTTGTCTCTTTATGGCTACCAAGGAGGTTTGTCCCATATCTTTTCAAGAACTCTAGAGCTAGCTAATATTTTCAAAACAAGAAATATGTTTTATTCTTTTTGAAACTCAACTTGGAAAGTGAACAGTTTAATTGATAATTTCATGCTGAATAGTTTCTTTGTTGTATGAAATGTCTGTTTTATTATTGATTAGGTGAAATTATCTGTTGATAATAGTGATGAGGTTGGGCTCTCATACTGCCTACACATGGTAAGCCCTAGATATACCTTTTTTATCAGTAGTATCTGACTGAGGGTTATTTCTTGGTCTGCTCTTTAGGCAATATTTCCAGATGTTTTACTGAACAAAGTAGAAAACCATATCTAGGAAATTGGCATGTTCTTAGGGCATCTGACAATAGAAAATATGTTCAATATAGTCCCTAGCTTCACACTAGATATGTCTGCAGGCAAGGTTAGTCCCAGACTTTGTGGGACTTAGTGATTTGGAGCTGCCACCTAGAAGCTATGCACCAGTATCTTCCTTCTAACAGCCATCCTATCTATCATTTCTTTGAAAGTTCAATTTCTGGAAAGACTATTTGAAGTTTAGTGTTTTGACAGCCTTCTCTTCCCAGTCATGCCTCATCTCATTAAACTCATCTCCCCACCTCTGGACCTTATTCTACATCTCCACTATCTCCAACTGTCCTCAAAAATGTGGTTTCTTTGTGTTTAAACCCAATGGATGCATGTCAGTCCTTATCCTACATGACCTACCAGAGCAGTTGCCATTGCTGACTATTATCATATTTTTGAAACTTTTCCCCACATTGATTTCTGTGACATCATTTCCCTCTGGTTTTCATCCTAGTTAGGTGAAATAATGGTTAATTATTCTGACGCTGGAGACAGATTGCCTGGGTTCAAATTCTGACTCCTCCAATTGCTGTGTGAACTCAAGGGTATTGATTAAATTTTCTGTGTAAAATGGTCAGGATAATAATAGAATCTACCTCCAGGAGTTGTGAAGATTGAAATAGCACATCCAGAGGCACTAAGAACATTGCTAGGTATGTACTATTACATACATGTTAGCTATTCTTATTCTCAAACTCTCCTGGGATCTTCTTCCTCCTTGGATTCTTATTTTTCATGCTCTTTAGGTTTCGATCCATGGCCTTCTTCTCTTTATACTACAAACTATTTTATGGGTAATTTTATCCTTTCCTAAGTATAAATAACCAAGAGGATACTGATAATTTCAGTGCAAATCTCTCAATTGCTATCGAGACCTGAATATACAACTACCTACTGGTTATTACTCAGATGTCCCATAGGCATTTCAAACTCAATATGATCCAAATTGAAATTCCCTTTCTATCACTTTTCTCTGCCTTTTGATTACAGTCAGCTCACTGACTGGCAACATCAGCATGCCAGATTTTTCTAGAGTGGGATGCACACCCACAAGTGAACAACTGAAGTGAAGGGAGAAAATATTAGGACTTCTATTTATATTAAAAAATCAAGAATGAAATTTATCTTTTCAGACTTTTAAAACTTGGATTGACACTGGCTTGCCCACTGAGCTGGTGTGTCAGATAGCCATGAGCTAGGCAGCCTGTGAGAAGAACAGGAATCCACACCAAGGAGGGGTTGACCATGATGCCCTCACTCTTTCATTTGCTTTCAGCATTTTGTGACACAGTACACTTTCATGTGCCTGATTAAGCAGATTTTTGGATTGTTTTATATAATACTCATAAAGCAGACAATTTGCCTCAAAAGTTTTCTTCAAATAAACACGCATAAGACAGAATTTTAACTTCGTAACTTCAAACTCTCATCCACAACATCCACTGTGTCACTAAGTTCTTCATTCCAGTATCTTCACTCCATCCCTCTGCCCACACTTTAGTTGAGGCTCTCTTCACTTGTTATTTAGGCAGTGTATAGTCTCCTAAATGATCTCTCTACCTCTAGTCTTCCTCCCTCTGCAATCTACTACTGCTCTATCTAACAGTACCGTCTTCCTATAATATATATCTGATCATGCCACTCCCCTGTTTGACATCATTTGTCTTAGTCTGCCCAGGCTACCATAACAAAATACCAGAGACTAGGTGACTTACACAACAGAAGTATATTTTCTCACAGTTCTGGAGGCTGGAAGTCTGAGATTAGGGTGCTAGCATGGTCAGGGTCTGGTGAGAACTCCCTTCCTGGCTTGCAGACAGGTGCCTTCTCGCTATGTTCTCATGTGGTCTTTCCTCTGTGTGTGCACATGGATATATCCACATATACATACATACATACATACATAGAGAGAGAGAGAGAGAGAGAGAGAGAGACATCTTCCTCTTCTTATGAGGTTGCCAATCCTATTAGATTAGGACCCCACCCTTATGACCTTATTTAACCTTAATTACCTCCTAAAATCTCCATCTTCAAATATAGTCACTTTGGGTGTTAGGGCTTCAACATATGAATTTAGGGAGGGACACTACTCAGTCTATTGCATCATTCATTGGTTCTCTACCTCCCACCTTGTTAGATGCTGGGCTCCGGGTAATGGCATCTAAAGATCTCCATGATCCCACACCAGCCTGTCTCTCCTGCCTCAGCTCTCATCATGCTTGACCCAGCATGCTGTACTCAAGCCATACTTACAGTTCCCCAAAGCATATCATGTCATCTTCTTGGTTATCAGTCTAGATTGTCCTCCAGTGCTCATTTTGAATATTTCCTCTTCATCCCTATAAATTCAGTTCAGGAATCTTTTCCTCTGAGAGGCCCATAATGTAATATTTTACTTATACTCTATTCCATTTCCCTCTACCCTGAGTCTGAGTTAGGGGTCCTTCTTCAGTTCTCTCTGGGTAGGTTGACATCACACTATGTTGTAATAATTTTCTCACTTTCCTGCCTCCCCATTAGATTATAAACTCTTTGAGGGGAGGGTTCATGCTTTATTATCATTATTAGTATTTCTATTCACCCACGGTGAATATCAGATGGTCAGATGCTCAAAAAATTTTTATCAATGAAAGTGTTTTAGCATCATCTATATCTATATAAACTGATGAATATGGATATCAATATTGCCATCAAAAAGGACAAAGTCTCCTATTCTCAATGAGTATTGAAAAATGTCACTATATTTTACAGTATATGTGGATAGACTGGCTAGAGGCAGATAGTAAAGCACTGCTTAATCATGCAGAAAGGGTGTGGAGGGCTGGGAGTGGAGGACAGGACAGAGAGAAGAAACATAAACAAATCTGTTATCACATATCAAAGAACAGTAACATATTTAAGAAGGTAAAGCACAGCAACAGCTAAGAAATAGCCCTCCATTATCAACTAGGAGGCATTGATTCCTCCCACCTGAGTTCCTGTCACCTGGGTTGGCCAGTGTTTAATCACTGCCTCATCGCTTATAACCAATCAACACTTTCCCAGTTGGCAGTCTATGTGGTCTGAGGGGCTATCCTGGCATATTCCATACCCAGCTCCCTGAAGAGTGGGCATGGCATTGCCCTCCATTTGAATTCCATTCCAGTTACAATGACTCAACTGAGACAGATGAAGAAACCATAGCAGCTCCATGTGTATGTGTTAAATGCAAAAATATTCCTGGTGGCCCAGGATAGGGGACTTGGCCAAGGTCTCCCCTTGCCAGATTTGCTACTGTGTTTGCTTTCTTGGTTTTACCATCAGGTCCAGGGTGTATGTGGAGAGATTCTCCAGGCAACCTCAAAAAGTTTTTCTTTCTCTTGACTTCTCTATTCCTGCTACTGGGATTTGGAGAAAAGTCTGAATGGAACAATCCCCCAGATACACATGCCTGCCAACTATCCTTCTCATGCCCCATAGTCAAAGAAAACTGTATTTACCTCATGGAACTGCCATGGTTCCCTGTTCTTAATTTATTATATGAGAACAATCATTTCAGGAGTGGGTCAAAAGGCCATCATGCACTCCCTTCCTTTCCTCTGGCTTTCATTGTCATTATAGCCTATCCTCCTATACCCATGGGTTTGTGACAACTATCAACCTTTCCTAACAAAATATGGTGGTTCTTAAGAAAAATATTTAGTTATTAGAAGTTATTTTCAGTTTTCCATGCATGTAGTCAATCATCTTTAGTGTTGTTGAGAAGATGAATTTAGGGTATAGCCAACAAATTTTGAAAATTGGTCAAATATAATTAAGAAAAACATCTTACTAATTAGCGAAGTGTTTCCAGAGTTCAATAATTTCCAGAATTGGTACCTACTAGTGGTTAAGGAGAGAGAAAACACAGTAGTTGGATAATTCATGTACAAGATGATTTTTATAGCACCTGCAAAATACAGCTGTGGGTTCTCTCTTTAGGTAACATATGTTTCTATGTTTTTGAACTGATGACCTTCTTTGCACTTCTCAAATAGCAGCAAAACAAAATTCCCTCAGAATCGAAGAAATTTTAAACATGTCAAATAGCATGTGAAGTTGAGAATCCTCTAAGGCGGAGGAATCCAATTTTTAAGAGGGTAGAGAAATAAGCAAAATGACCCAGACAGGAAACTTACCCTAAGAGAGAAAATAGCTGGGAGTGGAACACCAATTCTTCAGAGGACAAAGATAGGAGGATAATTGGTTCAGAAGAAAAACTTCTACCTGAAGTAGAGAAAAAGCAGGTTGATAACCCTTGTGGAACTATAAGGAAGAGAACCAGAGCTGTCTTCATAATCATGGAGGCTGGGATGGCCCCCAGTATTAGAGACTCTTTTGTGGAAGTTAAAGGATAGAAGAAAAGGAAGTTATTGTTCACTTGGGAAGGAAATAAAATGTTTTCAGGCCAAAGAAAATTCAACACAGGGATTGAAACTATGAGGAAATAAAAAGATAAGTGAAATGCTAGATGGAAAACCAAAAATAATACAAAATAAATAAATAAAGCCAAACATAATTTTTAGAGAGATTATTGAAAGAAGGATAACGTATATTCCCCAAATTATTGAATTTATTCACATTTCTGTTTCTATTAAACTTAAGTGTATCATTTCAAAATTAATGAAGTCAGTGACAGTTTTTCTCTTTCCTACATATCAGTCTACAGGAATGTGTCGAACATTTACACATATCAAACGTGATGCCTGCAGAGACTTCTCAATGCTATGTGAAATGATTAAGCAGTTAAGCTTTGAGCTGCTAGAACTGGAGAATAGGATATGCATGTGTTTAAATATGTTATAGTGAGAATGGAATGGTATCTATGTTTATTTATAATTCTGGAATCCTTTCTGTTTGGGCTTCACCTGGATTTTTTTCTTTCTTTCCAAAAGCAAGAAAATAAAACCCCAACACTGCATGTTATGGAATGATAGACATAGAGACAGAAATAGGAGCATTGCAAATAGATAGGCAAATCTTGGAGAAAATAGGTGCCTTTGAAAACCATTTTTAAAGATTATATAGTGAAAATTGGAGAGTGAGGATTTTTACACTAATTTTAGCGGTGTTATGCAAAGGAGAAATCATTCCAATGGAGAAACACTTTGGACAAGGAATACAGATATTTAGAAGAGAATCATTACTAGCCAAATGATTCAGGAAAAAAGTACAGATCTGATGTTCACATAACATGTGTCCTAGCTGTAGCTGTATAAAGACGTTCTTAAAAAGAATCACTCCTTTGCGAGGGCAAATTTAGAATTAAATAAAATAGTCATGCAATTCAGGAGACTTTGGAAGTTCCTCTGATCTTCAGAAATTTAGTGAACTCTCGAAATTCCTGTCAATTCCAGAGCCAATGGAAACCAAAACTCCACTGGAGCAGAAGATGTTGGTGCCCTGCCCATATCCCCTCACTCAACTTTCATCTTCCAGCACCTGCATATTTACCTCTCTCTCCTGGGGCCAGAAGTGCCAAAGAATACCCTCTGAGAGTAGCCCTCAACCAGTGATGGACAGGAATGATATACGGATGTTCCAGTCCCTTGGGGAGAAGAACTCTGAGGTATGTGCTGCACATTGGCTCCCCTTTCTCCAGTGTGATAAAGTCCAGTCACCCACAGGTAGATGGCTTAATAATGAACATACTTACGGCTGCCTTCCCTTCCTTGTTTCATTGCCTCCCTCCCTACTGTGGTTTCCTCTCCTCCCAAATAAACTATTTGCACTAGAATCCTTGTGTCAGCACCTGCTAATTGGGGCATACAAACTCTGGCACCCTCTCTGAGATTTATATGTTTTCTCAGGGTGATTACATTTTTAGAGCCCCTGGAAGCTCATGAGCTAACCAGGGGTGGAACTCAGCTGCTTCCTCAGTTCTCCAAATAAATATTCACTCCCCCAGCTTTTATTAATTTAAATGACTTGATTGAGAATATGGATGGCTCTCTGGGGGGAGTTACTTTGCACCACGTGCAGCTTTTCTCTCTCCCCTTTCTCTTCCTCTACTTCCCTTTTGCGGATTGCTCAGGGAACCTCAAATTCTTCTCCCTTATATTACATAGAGTGATTTCTTCTTCCTTGCATGGCTTAGTGCAGGCCAGCCAGGGTCTACTCCAAGAACTTCTGCTCTTTTCTCAAAGATAACTCTCTCCTGTAAAGGGATTCTGGAGTCAGCAGCTAAAACAATAACATTTTCTACATTTTGTTATGGTCACAATCTCACTGCATGACCTCTATGTTCTAAAGTCATTATTAGTTATTCTTATATAGAATAAAAATGAAGTATCCTTAAAGTTATATTCTTAAGCCAGCCCTGGTCATCTAGTGGTTAAGATTTGGCGCTCTCATCACTGTGGCTGGGGTTTGTTTCCCGGTCAGGAAACCCCTCTACCCAGTTATACTGGGGCAACTGTGTGTTGCTGTGATGCTGAAAGCTGTGCCACCAGTGTTTCAAACACCAGCAGGGTCACCCATGATGGACAGGTTTCAGCGGAGCTTCCACACTAAGGCAGACTAGGAAGAAGGACCTGGCCACCTGGCCACTCCTTCTGAAATAATAGGTCATGAAAACCCTGTGAATAGCAGCGGAGCATTGTCTGACAGAGAACTGGAAGGTGAGAGGATGGAGCAAAAAGACTGGACAGGGCTCCACTCTGCTGAACACAGGGTGGCTAGGAGTAGGAATCAAGTCAACACTAACAACAAAGTTATTCTTAAAGTTTTGTATGCAGTATACTGAATAGATTCTTCTTGTCCAATTAGTATTCAGTCATTGTCAACTCTTCTCTTTGTCATCTTGGTAAAAGTCTGAGTTAAAGAAATCCTCCTAGGATAGTTTTGAATAATTATCTGGATTAGGTCTGCCCTAATTGACCAGGGGTGGAATTAAGTTATAATGGGCTTGAAGCTTATAGGATTTGGGGTGTGCTCCAAGAAAAGAAAAATACAAAAATAGATAGATGAGCCTAGGAAAGCTGGGAACTCAGAAACTTAACTTTAATCAGCTCACAGTAAATCAGTCTTATACCTGGCTTTCTTACACAGAGTTGACAAGCCAGGAATGTAGCCCCTCTTGACATCACCCCTTGTAAAACAACCAGAACACTGAGTGCTTACAATCTTCTAGGCATGGTTCTAAGCGGTTTACTAGGACTAATTTATTTAATCTGTTTTTATCCCAGATTTAGAGATGAGGAAACTGTGAGACAGACAGCGCGAGTAACCCGATGGAGGCCACACCACTAGTCAATGGCAAAGCTACAGTCTGAACTGTGATAGTGTGTCTGCAGTCAGTACACATAACCTCTAGCTATAACACCTCTGAAAATGTTGTCTTCTTGGCCCCTAAATAGCTCACTATCTGTGAAAGGAAGTAGACACCAAAGATAAATCCAGCATAAACGATAAAACTCTACTTGCCGCCTTCATGTTACCTTCAGAGGTAATCAAATCAGCCTCATACTCAGGCAGAGGGGCACCTAAAGGCCCACTTACCCCAGTCTTCCTCATTGGGCAGTCACAACTGTAGGAAGCTCACTACTTGATTCCCTTCAAAATTAACTGTCCTATTAAGACAAAAACATCTACATTAGCAGAGGCCTCTTAATCTGTACAATGTAGTAATAACACAATTACCACCAAGAGGTAGGTCCAAATATAAAGTCCTGACGCAACCCAAATTCCTGGTTAGTAAATGAGCCCAGGGTAGCGGGGTATAAACTCCTACTGGGATTCTAATAAATATTCCATGGAGTATTTTTCCAACTTACAGATAGCCCCTACGCCAATTGCCTTTTGTCAGCTATACTTGAATAATCAACCTTCCTATTCTAGTTAATTGAACCAAAAGAGAACACTGTCTCCAACCTAAGCCAAGATTTTTCTTTCCAGAAAATTCATAATTGATACTAATATACCCTTGTTCAGTTAGGAGCAACTGTAAACTTAGAAGTGTGGTGTGACTCACTTCCACCCACTGCGTGGTGGTAATTGAGAAGCAGAGAAAACCAGTTCACAGAGAGTGAAACTGCCAGTGAAATTTCCTGTTTGTGGAGCTAAGCTCATATTTTCTCCTTTGGGGGTCTACAATATACCTGTGTATCATTTATAATGTTTGGACTTTTTCTATTTATTTCTTTATATCTTAGTCTAGCTTGAGTTCATTTCTGTTAATTGCAATTTACACAGTCCTAATGAATACAGAGATGTAACTCAAAACTTATGTTTATTTTATTTTAAAAAAACCCTTCTTGGGGCCGGCCCGGTGGCGCAGCGGTTTAGTCCGCGCTTGGCAGCCCGGGGTTCGCCGGTTCGGATCCCGGGCGCCCGCTGACGCACTGCTTGTCAGCCATGCTGTGGTGGTGTCCCATATAAAGTAGAGGAAGATGGGCATGGATGTTAGCCCAGGGCCAGTCTTCCTCAGCAAAAAGAGGAAGATTAGCAACGGATGTTAGCTCAGGCTGGTCTTCCTTACAAAAAAAAATAAAACCCTTCTTATCAAGTTTGTCCCCAGTCAGAATTGTAACCAGAAGTTGCTGTGATACTTTTAGAATATAATTAACAAGAGCCAGAATGTTCAGATTCATCTATGACCAGGGCTATATCTCAGTGTGATGTGGCCAGGACTGGTAATTTCTGAAGGCAATGGTTATTTCTCAAGGTGCATTATATTAACTGTGTCTTTACCAGATACTTCCATAATTCCGTGTTTTCCTTTTGAAGTTCCAAGTCATCTTATTTTTAGTTTCTTCAAGTCCTTAATATATTCCTGTTTTTCGTCTTCACAGAAAGTTTCGATAATGAATCTTTGCTTTATTAGAGCTTGGGGCTTTTTAAAAGTTCAATTTCACTGTGAAGTCAAGATCTGAAAATTTCTTATAAGTAAATGATTTTTGCTTTATATTCATCTCATTTAATAGATTAGTTATAGCCTTAACTACACTGTGATTTGATATTTTTTGGGTGTTTGTGTATGTATGAATGCATTTCTGTATGCATGCATTCATGTAATAGTAACTGTGTACAATAAATTATCAAAGTGAAAGCAAGAGGCAGGTGAAGACCATCAGTATTAACTCATTAAATAAAAGTAATTTCATTAGTTAGTTAGGTATAATCCATGTATGAATGCTATTATTTGGGAGTCCAAAGTAGTTGGAGTATTTTCTGGGGTACAGGACGTTTCCTGTACTAATAATGTCTATTTTGGTTGTCTACCTCATTCTGCTAGATCTTCTATTCCTGAGAAGTATGCAATTTTAGAAGAAGTTGAAAATATTTCAAAAGGAAAAATGTCAATTTTTCCAAGCAAATTTTGGTATATTTTAGTCACAAAAATTGGAAATGGGTTTATATTTCCTTCAAATTTTATGCCTCATGAGTTGTTTAAAAGATTTGGATTATCATCCTTATACCTTCCAAAAAGAGAATAAAATAAAATTACGCAATTGTTGTTTCTTTACAGTCTCCATTGTTGTTTCTTTCTTTAAGCAGATATTTAAATTTGGAGGTATATGTACTATTTAAAGTAACATAATATAATAGAAACAGTAGAAACCCTCAAGCCACATCTCTTTACATCTCTAATACAAAAGTATTGTGTCCTGGCATGACATTAGTAAGACTCACCGGAGAAAATGAAATTTTATGATAACTGAGCTGGGAAAACCATATATAGAAATTAGAACTACAGTTAAATCTTAAAGAGGATGCAGGATACAGCAACCACTATGCAATAAATATTTTACTTGTGGGGCATGCCTTGTTTTCATTGCTTTTAATTTTTTGGGGGGCAGCATATCATACATAAAATACCTAAAATGTGTAGGGACAATTCACTGCATTTATTTATAGTTTTATCACACATATATTCATCCTGAAATGATATATTTTTTATAATTTTTGAACTTTATATACATGTAATCATATTGTCTATCTTTAGATGAATTATTGTTTTTCCTTCAACTTTATGACATTTTTAAAGATTTATCACATTGTAGTTCATTCATTTTCACTTTAAATAGTCTAATTTTTAAGATATATTAAAAAATATTTTTGATGTATTAAGATATATTCAGTTTTATCAGTTATACTCTGTAAATATCATCTGGATTTTTCCAGGTTTTAAAAATTTATTTGTGTGTTTTAGTATTACTATATTACTGTGAACATTCTGGTATGTATTTCTAAGCTATATATCTAGAGTTGAAATTGCTGAATCAAAGAATGTGTGCACATTCAAATTTATTAGATGATGCAAATTGTTTTGCAAAGTTGTGCTATTCAACAATTCCATCCATATATGAAAGCTTCATTATTCTAAATCATAACCAACATTTAGTATTTACTAATGTTTTAATTATTTTCCTTTTGAGATACAGTACGTCATTATGGGTTTAATTTGCCTTTCTCTACCAAGGTGGTTGAATAACTTTTTAATATTATGCGCCATTTGTTTTTTATCTTCTTTGAAATGCTTTTTATGTCTTTTGCTCATTTTTCTATTGGCTTTTTTTTTAATTGATTTTTAGGAATTCTTTATGTGTTACAAATGCTGATCCTTTGTCTTGTGTGTTTTGTAGCTATTTTCTTCCAGTCCTGGTTGTAATTTTTATTTTCTCTCACTTATGGTATCATTTAATGACTACAAAATTTTTTAATAGGATCAAATTTATTTTTCCTTTATGTTTTATGCTTTTATGTTTTATTTAAGATATGCTGCTTAACCAGATGATAGTTTCCTCTAAAAATACAAAAATTTTGCTTTTCACAATGTACATCCCTAATCCTTCTGTAATTGATTTTTGTGTACAGTTTAAAATAGCATTTATTTTTTGTTTTTATTTATTTCTGAGGTGATAACCAATTATAACTGTACCATTTACTGAACAGTTCATTCTTTTTCCCTCCCAATCTGAATACCCAGCTCTCTGATTCCCTACATCTCCATGTAATTCAGGAGGCTCTTTGAGTATTCTCTTAAACTATCCCATTGGTCAATTTATCTATTCCTACACAAATATGACATTGCTTTAAATGTGTTGACTTTGTAACTAATGTTGGTATCTAATAGGGAAGGCCTCCAACTTCTTCTTCTTAAGAGTATATTGGATATTCTTTGTCTTTAATCTTCTATATATATCACAGATTCAGATCATCAAACTCCATTTAAAAGTAAAGAACAAGCTGTGGTGATTTTGGCTGAAGTGCATTGAATCTATAGATCAATTTGGCAAGAATTCATATTTTTACAGAACTGATTCTTTCTATCCATATATATGATATGCTTCTTCATTCAGTTAGGTCTTGGAAGTCTTTCAATGTTTTATAATTTTCGACATAAAGTTTGTGCACATCTTTCTTAGATTTATTTATAGTATTGTATTTTTTAATGCTTTTGTAAATTTATCTTTATAGTAATGACGTTTCCTAAGTCATTTTATATATAGGTTTATACTTTTATATATTGAAATTTCTAAAACTTTTTAACCTAAGAAATTTCTTTCGTTAACTTCAATAATTTGCCTACAATTTGTCATGGATTTTCTTGGTAGGAAATAATATTATTTGCAAATAAAAACAGTTTAATTTCCTGTTTGGTGTATCACTAAGGATAAACCAGATTATGCTGAAGTAAGAAATGACCCCAAGACTCTAGCAACCTGAACAAATAAAGAAGTAAAAATATTGATTAAGATTACAGTTTCCCAAATAGGCATAAACAGAAAGCATGGCAAAAAGAAGGTTCTCTCTCTTTCTTTTCTTTTCTTTTTTTTTTGGTGAGGAAGACTGGCCCTGAGCTAACATCTTTTTCCAATCTTCCTCTTTTTGCTTGAGGAAGATTGTCACTGAGCTAACATGTGTAGCAATCTTCCTCTATTTTGTACGTGGGATGCTCCACAGTGTGGCTTGACAAGTGGTGTGTTCGTCCATGCCCGGGATCCAAACCTGCCAACCTGGCACCGTCAAAGCGGAGCACACAAACTTAACCGCTGCACCACTGGGCCAGCCCCCAAGAAGTTTCTCTCTTTATATACATGTATTTTTTTCTTTACAGTTGGATTAATAATTATTTGTGCTTAGATTTTTTCTCTACTAATTGGGAAGTTTTATGTTATAATTTTATTCATTTAGAAATTTTAACATGTGTATAAAATTTAACCACATCTAAAGTTAATAAAATTCTTCACCCTTCTCCCTAATAATGCTAGGGTTTAGAATTCTTAAAGTTTGATCACCCACTTCCTAATATGCTATTGTTATACAAGATTTTTATTCTGTCTTGATTTTATACCAACTCCATGAAATAGTTATTATTATTATTGTTTTATAGAGTAAATCTGTCTAGTTTAACATTTTCCCCTCAAGCAATTCTTATTTTTATCTCAGATCACCTTCTTCTTGAAAGAAATACATCCTTCAGGATTTCCCTTAGTGAGAGACTTTTAGCTTTTAACTCTCTCCATTTTCTTTTTTGTGTGTGTGTGAGGAAGACTAGCCCTGAGCTAACTTCCATTGCCAATCCTCCTCTTTTTTGCTGAGGAAGACTGGCCCTGGGCTAACATCCGTGCCCATCTTCCTCCACTCTACATGGGACGCTGCCACGGTATGGCCTAACGAGTGGTGCGTCTGTCCGTATCCGGGACCCAAACCTGCGAAACCCCGGGGCTGCCAAAGTGGAGAACACGAACTTAACCGCTATGACACTGGGCCGGCCACTCCATTTTCTTAATGGGAAAAAGAAAATGTTTATTTTACCTTCTTCTTTGAATATTCTTCTTGCTGGACATGTAATTTATTATTTACAGATATTGTGCTATTTGAAGAAATCGTTTGACCTCCTTCTTTCCCCCTGTTGTTCTTGTTGAGAAGCCAGTTACCCGTGCAATTCTTGTTTCTTGGTGGTTAACCTGTCTTATCTCTGGCTGATTTTACGATCTTCCAATTTTATCATTTTCCCTTTACCTTTGTGTGAATACTCTTTTTAATTATTTCATGACCTTCTAGTTATATTTATTATAATTTATCTTTTCCAGAAATTTTATTTCACATTTCTTCAGATCCTCCCAGTCTCTAATGCCTCATCACATGAAAAATTCTATGTTTTATTTTTAAAAATATGTTATTCTTATTTGATATTTATTAGTTCAAACCCTGCAGTCTTTGTGGGTTTGATTCTGAAGTTTTTTTGTTTCTGCTTACATTCATTTATAGTGGCTTCTTTCTACATATTTTAGTGAGTTTTTTAGTTTTAAGATTGTGTGTCTATAAAGTTCAGGTGTGGTAATTCTTTGAAAATTGAGTTTAAAGATGTACTTTCTATAGAATCTTTGTACATGCTTCCACTCGGGGCCTGGGGGAATTATTAACTGAGGAACATTTTAAACTAAACATTTGGCTTGGGATTTTGAGGGGCCAAATAGGAATCTAAATTCCAGTTCTCAAATCATATGAGTGTAGAGTTACAATTAAGAATTTTTAGGGGAAACTTTTTTCACCACTTTCTCCAGGTTTACTCAGAAGCAAAGTCAAAACAGGTAAGTGTTCTTTAAAGTGACGGGTTGTTTCTTAGGTCACTTACAGAAGGCTTTATACTTTTGAGGGTTTCAGCTTTTTGAGGAGAGTGTCTGACCTCAACTAGCTTCAGCCCTCACTTTGCCCCATCCTGCTTTCCCAAGATGGTACCTTTAACCAGGACAGGTGAGCAAACGCCCTAAAGGCAAATGTTTCGGGGCTTGTTTACTACTATGAACAGGCTTCTACAGTTCCTTGCCTGTCAGGAAATCTCTTATTTTCCCACTGTTTTAGTCATCTCTCTCTCTTTTTTAAAAAATATTTTATCAAACAATTTTGGGTTTCTTTGCTGGGAAATGTTTCTTTGCATATTTAGAGCCCCATATTGTGAGAAATTAAAATGCATTGTGTTTTTTTCTCTTTTTCCTAAAATTTAGGCTCTTGGGGTGCCTAGAAGATTATAATTTTAAGCAGAAGCAGGCCTCTGGCATGATTCTCTTTTGGTTCAAAATTGTGTTTTGGGCACTTAGTAGCAGTGTGTTCTTGGGAAACTTACTTAAACTACTTCTACCTCAGTTTCCTTCTGGGGTTAGTAATTGTACCTACCTTATAAGGTTGTTAAGTTGTTAAATGAGTTTAATAGTTAGAATGGTGACTTAGAGTATGTACTTAATACATGCTCATAGTATTGTTGTTCTCTCTGATTAAGTGGGAAGTTATATTTGAATGTTGTCTTTTTGTTAGGTCAGTCTGCACGGGGAGAAAAGGCAAAATTTGTAAAATGTGACTTATAGACTGAGTTAAAGATGAGGATCTTATTAATAATAAAAGCTATATCTTGGGGTCTTTTTTCTGTCTCAGATTGGAAGTTGTACTCTTTCTCAGCTTGCTTCCCTTAAGGGTTAAACCATTGATCTTCATGGCATTAGATTCACAGTACAAAATTGTCCAAACTTCTTAATAAAAATCATCTGGATCTTTGTTTAAAATGTTTATTCTCAGAATCCTTTCTTGGAGATTCTGATTCAATAAGCCTCTGTTAGGTCTCAGGAAACTGTACTTTAATAAGTGCCTGTAGGGGAGGAAAAACTTTTTCTTTATCCTCTTCAGTTCATTAACTGAGAGTTGCAAATTAAACTGACAAAAGGCAGAATAACAGGAGAAAAGGTTTACTTATGCATGCAACCTGCATACACATAGGAGTGCTCAGGGATGAGGAACTCGGTGGATGTGGTTAGAATTGGGACTTACATACCCAACTTAGTAAAGGGAGGGGGGAGAAAAGACTCTGATGGGAAGAATGCATAGATTTCTTAGGAAAGATAAATGTTTTCTTTCTTACGAGAACGAATGGGAGATAGCAAAGTTTGTGATAATGTTTGTCTGTACAAGTATGAGTGGTCTTTCTCTCTTCTTTCAGGCCATAAGACTCCCCCAGTGAGGAGATTTATGGTAGATTTACTCTTGGTCTCTCCTCTGGGAGTAGAAGCCAACTCAAAGAGGGAATTTATGGCAGTCCTCATTTCTCAGAAGTTTCTGCTTTTAGTCAGACAAGGGAAGCTCTGAGAAGGCTTCTTTCTACATCTTTTGAATCTCAAATGTACTCAGCCTAAAATAATCTTGATACTAACTCTGGAGTTCTGAATGTTTCCTCACAGGTTCCAGGAAAATCTAGGAAATACAAACCTGCGGCATCAGGTACTAAACTAAAATGCAACATGTATTCTAGTTCTGGTTTCACTAAGATAAAAGACCTCAAGGAAGTCATTTGCTCTTCATTTTACTCAGATAATCATCCTAGCCCTTTGTCATCAGCCAGTTGAGGAAAAATAGGTATGAAATATCTCTAAACATTTTGAAAAGAGATAAATCTTGTTTCAGCCAAATGATTTTCAAGTATAATTTTGGCTGTCCTTTTGGTGTTTGCATTTTAATTATATCCTCCAAATGCATCCAGCCAGAGCTGTAACAGTTTCTTGAATCCTTTGTACCACAACACAATTTCCTCTTCCATAGTTTCCCTCACATTGCCCCAAACCTCTTTCCACCACTTTAGAGATGCTTAAAATAAACATCTTTACTGACTTCACTTGGAAGATGTGTGCCATATGGAGAGGGAGCTCATAAATAGAGGGCAGCCGGACCAGCTCTTACCTCATACACCAGAGTGTGGTTGGATCCAATGTGAATAACAAGGCTTGTCTTTAACAGTGTGAACAGCTTTGTGAAGAGAGAAATTGATTGTACTAGGTTTCTGCAATTGATAAAGCAGAACCGCATCATGCATACTAGAAAAAAGTTTTAGCCACTAACATAAAGATACCACCTTCTGGTTTCTATCTATTGTATATTCCTGACTGTATTTCAACAAATTCTTTTTTTTTTTTGTGAGGAAGACCAGCCCTGAGCTAACATCCGTTGCTAATCCTCCTCTTTTTGCTGAGGAAGACTGGCCCTGGGCTAACATCCGTGCCCATCTTCCTCTACTTTATATGGGACGCCGCCACAGCGTGGCTGACAAACAGTGAGTCGGCGGGCGCCTGGGATCCGAACTCGCGAACCAGGGGCTGCCAAGCATGAACTAAACTGCTGCACCACCGGGTCAGCCCCTCAACAAATTCCTAAGAGTTAAAGTTTTCACCATGGCTGTCTCACTTTATTTAAAATTTTAGGACTATGAGGCATAAGATACAAATATATTAAAATATTTATTCAAAAATATGTTACCAAACCAATAAGAAAGTTTGCAATTTAGATATTTTAAGCCCATTTAGTGAATATTATGCATGTTTAATTGAAAAATGGATAAGATGATATGGTTCCTGCCCTTCCTACTAATGTAATTCTGTTCCCCCAGCTCCACTAGAATAGAAAAAGTAGAAACGACGTTTAATGAAAAGTACCTTATTTCCTCCATACATTGCATCAATTCTGATTATTGAGCACAGCCCTATGGCTCATTTGTATCCAGCATTGTGAGTTCTGAGGAAGGAGCAATTAGACTCCAACAATGGGATTCCAGAACATAATGGACAATATGCCAGGTATTTAGTTTCAGTATCTTCATTTCTATTCACATCTCTATGTACTGTGTGATTTTTCCTAAATTTAATTTTAGTGCCATTATTGCATCTTCTGTTTAATTTTTTTATAGCTTGCTATAATTAAGCTTTTATTTGGAAGTCATTTTAAAACCACTGCATCGTTGTCATGGAATTGTTAGTAATATGTGATTACATTATGTTGTCTTTTGCCAGGACACTCTTGTAAATGAAGCATTATCCTCAGAGATTTTCTTGGCTGAAAATGTAAGTAATTAAAAATGTAAACAAATATTATCTGTTACATATGCTGCAATAATAAATACTTCAGTATAATACAAGTTAATGTCTCTTTTGGGATACAGTTTAATCCTGCTACAACATGTTTTATAATTGGACGAATAAACGGTTAAGCACTTAATATCTTATGTACTATAGCATGCAGATGCCCAGGGCTTTTATATATTCTCTCTTTGAGCATGTTATGCATTTCTTAACAGACGTTATCAAGAATCTTTTAGTAATAGTTGTTACTTAATAACAATGCCAGCTCTGGAGATGTGAAAAATAGAATCACCCATCAAAAATTGCCAACTAGTACCTAATATAAAAGATAGTCTAGAAAAATGGGCACTCTTTGTGTATAGATTAATAAAAATTAAGTCATCCTGCTTGGAAGGCAATTTAGCAATATGTATCAAAAGCCTAAAAATGTATATAACCTTTTACCCATTAATTGATTTCTTGAAAATTATCCTAAAAATTATTGAAATATACACAAAAGAGGGTGTACATGATTTTCATTACTATATCATTTTTTAAATTTTTATTTATTTATATGTGTTTTTTTTGAGAGAGATTGCCCCTGCGCTGACATCTGTTGCCAATCTTCCTCTTTTTTTTCTTTTTCTCCCCTAAGCCACAGTACATAGTTGGGTATCATAGTTGTAGAGTTGCAGCTCTTCTATATGGGATGCTGCCTTAGCATGGCTTGATGAGCAATGAGTAGGTCCAGGCGCAGGATCCGAACTGGCGAACCCTGGACCACCGAAGTGGAATGCGTGAATTTAAACACTATGCCACTTGGCAGGCCCTCATCATTATATTATTTTTAATATCAAAATATTATAAATAACTGAAGCATATATCTGTAGAGAATTGTAAAGTAGAATATGATAAATCCTTAAAATGGAATACTGTGCAACTATTAAAAACCAAGTTGTACAGGAAAAGTAAATGACATGATAACATAAAAGTTTATACTACATGGATAAGCAACAAATACAAATGGGTTTAACCAAAAACAATTTTCCAATGATTATTCAGATCCATTAAAAAGAAGCCAGGCTGGGCTGCATGTGAGAAGTATGTATTGTAAATCTGTGATTTTGTCCACACTGAAGGAAACCACACAAAGAAAATTATTAGATCAACTAGTTGAATAGATTGATTCTTAAAACAAATTGACTGCAATGTTTGGTATTATATAAACAGCTCAGACTTTCTTGAACCTTTCCACAGCTTTTGCATAGTATACATGAAGCAATACATTGTACAAAAATCCAGGCAATTAGATAGAAAATCAGATTTTTAAAAGGAGGCCAAATATTAGCAGGAAAATTTCTGTGAAGTGCTAAGAAACTGTATCTATCTTTTTCTGTACACGGATAACTTTACTTAAGTTTGGTTAAATGAGAACCTGGTTTTTGACTCAGGCCAAGTGAGGAGATTATTAAATTATTTTCTTCCAAGTAACTATAACACTGGACAAAATTGACAAAAATAACTATTTCAGCATGTAGAAAATTGACAATTGGCATAAAACAATCTGAGAAGCATTTATGCTTGAAAACCTGCTGAACTTTGGGTAATATCATTTTGACTCTATGGCATTCTGGCCCGAGGCAACTCTGCTACCCTCCGCACCCCCACCAGCTACCTCTGCTAGGATGAGATGGTGTGGCAGCTTCTTTGCAATACACTAAATTTGGAGTGGTAGTTGGTACCCATAGCCAGGAGCGTTGTTAGTGGACATGACTTCACAAAATCAGGTGAAAAGGGGAGGGCCAATGACTCAGTGTAGTTAGCCTATGGATGCCATTATGATTGAGCAAACTTAATTCTACTGAGGTTGCATATATGCTCATGGAGATTAGAGAAGCTTCAAGCTTTTCACATACTCCTGGCCAACCCTGAGACTGTGCACATGCACATAGGATACTTGAAAGGGCTCAGACAGAAGGTAAAACCTGAAGCAGATCCTAAATGTTCTAGCAACAAAAAGAAATGGTAATTATGTGATGAGATGGAGGTGTTAGCTAATCATATAAGTGGTCATCATTTTGCAATATATAAGTGTATCAAATCAACATGTTGTGCACCTGAAACTTACAAAATGTTATATGTCAATTATATCTCAATAAAGCTGGGGATAAAATGGCCTGGAATTTGGAAATGACACAGATCTATCAGTAGAGGACAGTAGCCATACTGGCTAATCATTGATTGATTAGTTTGACATTCTCAATAAGGATATATAAATATATATATGCACACACACATTAGATATATGTATATATTATATACATATATGTGTTATATGTATACATATATTAGAAATTCTGGAGTTGAAGAGTACAATATCTGAAATGAAAATCTCAGTAGAGAGCTCAACAGCAGATTCAAGATAGCAGAAAAAAGAATCAGTGAACTTGAAAGTGGATCAAGGGAAATTATACAATCTGAAAAAAGAGAGAAAAAAGAGTGAAGAAAAATGAACAGTGTTAGAACTCTGTGGGTCAACATTAGGTGTACCAGTGTCCTAGAAGGAAAGAAGAGAGAGAAATGAAGAAAAAATAATTAAAGAAATAATGACCAAAACTCCCCAAATTTGATGAAAAACATATCTACACAGTCAAGAAGATTAACAACCCCCAAGAAGGATAAGTAAAAGAGGTAAGATATATATACAATTAAGGGCTAACTTCTCATCAAAAACAATGAAGCCCGGAAAGCATGGAATAACATATACAAAGTGCTGAAAGGAAAAACAAGGAAACAAAAACAAATAAAAAATTGTCAATCAAAAATTCTATATTCAGCAAAATGTCATTCAAAAATAAAGGTGAAGGGAGGATGGAGTAGACATATTGTTCCCCATTCCTCCCTGTAAGTACTGCTAAAAATCTAGAAATCATATATAAAATAAACATAAGTAGAATCTGAAAAGTGTAAACAGTAGGGCACTTGCCTAGAAATCTCATGCTCCACAGACTAATGTAGTAGTGCCCCACGTGATTGCTTCATATATCCCAGACTGAGTAATAAGGATGTCTACTCTCACCATGCTTATTCCACACAGTACTGGAAGTTCTAGCCACTGCAATAGGACAAGCAAAGAAATAAAAGGCATACATATTGGGGGAGTGACGTCAGCATCATGGGGGAGTGAGATTTCCCTCTTTGAATCTCTGCCCCCTAAGACACAATGAAAACATCATTCGCATTCCAACAGAGCTCAATCAAACACTACAAAGGACTTCTAAGAAACCCCTGCTGCCATACATCGGACGGTGGAGGCACGGGAAGCCCAAAAGGACGCGAGGAGAGGTGAGAAGTTGTACTCCCCCTCCCCAATCAATCAGCAAAGACAGTGCAGCTCACAGACAGGGGGGGAGGGGTGGCCCATTGCAGGGGGGAAAGTATCGCCCTCCAGGTGCTCTCACAGACTGTCGAGAGATCCCCACTGGGAAGTGACAACGGACTGTTTTGGGGGTGTAACAAACGCCCTAAGAGAGCCAGAAAGGAAACCCCCGGGTAAAGCAGGAGAAAGAGAGAATCCCTCCCCCCACACACGCCGTGTTTCAGCATAATCCCTCCAGGGACTGCAGTGGGCTCAGAGCATACTGCTCGCAATCTCCATCCAGTGGCAGCAGGTGGAAACTGCAGGACCAACTTCAAGATGAGAGGACAAAGTAAAGTGGTCGGATCCATGCAGTGATTTGTTATGTCTACAGACCAAAAGGAAAATGACAAACACCCAGAAACCAACCCTGAAGGCACAGAATTCAATAACCTGAATGACAGAGAATTCAAAATAGCTATCATAAACAAACTCAACAAAATACAAGAGAACACACAGAAACAAATCAACGAATTCAGGGATTTCATCACAAAAGAGATTGAAACCATAAAGAAAAACCAATCAGAATTATTGGAGATGAAAAACAAAATGAACGAGATAGTGGAAAAAATGGAGTCTTTAAAGAGCAGAACTGACAATTGGAGGAACGAATTAGCATTATCGAGGATAGCCATGCAGAAACGCTCCAGATAGAGGAGGAGAGAGAGCTAAGACTAAAAAGAAATGAAGAAATTCTTTGAGAAATATCAGACTCAATGACGAAAAGCAACATAAGGATAATAGGTATTCCAGAAGGAGAAGAAAGAGAAAAAGGACCAGAGAGTTTGTTCAAAGAACTAATAGCTGAGAACTTCCCCAACCTAGGGAACGAGAGGGAAATAACAGTGAATGAAATCAATAGATCACCTAAATATATAACAGGAATAAATAATCATCTCACCACATAGTAGCAAACTTGAAAAATATCCTTGACAAGGAAGTAATATTAAGGGCAGCTAAACAAAAAAAACAAAATAGCATACAAAAGAAACCCCATCAGGCTCTCAGCTGATTTCTCGACAGAAATTCTACAGGCTAGGAGAGACTGGAATGATATATTCAAAATCATGAAAGACAAAAACCTTCAGCCAAGAATACTTTATCCAGCAAAAATATCCTTCAAACATGATGGAGAAATAATAATTCTCCCTGATAAACAAAAGCTAAGAGAGTTCATCACCACAAGACCCCCACTACAAGAGATGCTCAAGAAGGCCCTTAGGCCTGAAAAAAAAACACATGAGCAAGGGGATACAAAGATTTAAGCAAGGAGAAAAGCAAGGAGACTAAACCAGAACAAGATACAGTTGGATAACATCAAAAATTGTTTCAAGCTCATCACTGTAAACAGACACTGTAAACAGACACTCATGACACAAGATGGAATAAATAGAGACAACAAATGAGGGGAAGAGGAAAGGGATTGAGTCGACCCAGCCTCAGGAAAAAGGAGGCATCTGAAAATGTACTATCTTATCCAGGAGATCACTTATATAAACCTTGCGGTAACCACTAAACAAATAACCAGAAGAGAACCACACATGACAAATAAAGAGAAAACTAAGAGAATGAGCATGCAGAAATACCCAATTGAATTTGCAGTCCGAAACACAAGTGACAAGAAATGAAGGAAATGCAAAAGAACCAGAAGATGAACAATAAAATAGCAACATTAAACCCTCATATATCAATAATCACTCTAAATGTAAATGGATTGAATTCTCCAATCAAAAGACACAGAGTGACGGGATGGGTTAAAAACCAAGATCCAACAATCTGCTGCCTCCAGGAAACACATCTCAGCTCTAAAGACAAACACAGACTCAAAATAAAAGGATGGAAAACAATACTCCAAGCTAATGGCAAACAAAAGAAAGCAGGAGTTGCCATGGTTATATCAGACAATGTAGACTTCAAGATAAAAAAGGTAATGAGAGACAAAGAAGGGCAATATATAATGATAAAAGGGACACTTCACCAAGAAGACATAACAATTATAAATATCTAGGCACCCAATACAGGAGCACCAAAGTACATAAAACAACTGCTAAAAAACCTAAAATGAGATATTAACAACAACACAATAATAGTAGGGGATCTTAACACCCCCCTTACATCAATGGATAGATCATCCAGACAAAAAGTCAATAAGGAAATAATGGACTTAAACGAAAAACTAGATGCAATGGACTTAATAGATATATACAGAGCACTCCACCCAAAAAAAGCAGAGTACACATTCTTCTCAAGTGCATATGGAACATTCTCAAGAATAGACCATATATTAGGAAACAAGGCAAACCTCTATAAATTTAAGAAGATTGAAATCATTACAAGCATCTTTTCTGATCATAATGCTGTGAAACTAGAAATCAATTGCAAGGAAAAAACTAGGAAAGGGACAAAGATGTGGAGACTAAACAACATGCTACTGAACAACCAACGGGTCATCGATGAAATTAAAGGTGAAATCAAAAGCTATCTGGAGACAAATGAAAAGGAAAGTACACCATACCAACTCATATAGGATGCAGCAAAAGTGGTCCTGAGAGGGAAATTCATAGCAATACAAGCTCACCTTAACAAACAAGAAAAATCCCAAGTAAATAAACTTAAATTGCACCTAACAGAATTAGAAAAAGAAGAACAGACAAAGCCCCAAATCAGCAGTAGGAGGGAAATAATAAAAATCAGAGCAGAAATAAATGAAATTGAAACCAAAAAAACAGTAGAAAGGATCAATGAAACAAAGAGCTGGTTCTTTGAGAAGATAAATAAAATTGAGAAACCCTTAGCCAGGCTCACTAAGAAAAAACGGGAGAAGACTCAAATAAATAAAATTAGAAATGAAAGAGGAGAAATTACAGCAGATACCACAAAAATACAAGGGATTATTAGGGAGTACTATGAAAAACATTACACCAACAAATTGGGCAACCTAAAGGAAATGGACAAATTCTTGGATGCATACAACCTCCCAAAACTGAATCAAGAAGAAATAGAGAATCTGAACAGACCAATCACAAGTAAAGAGATTGAAACAGTAATCAAAAACCTCCCAAAAAATAAAAGTCCAGCACCAGTTGGCTTCCCTGGAGAATTTTACCAAACATTCAAAGAAGATTTAGCACCAATCCTTCTCAAACTATTCCAAAAAATAGAGGAAGATGGAATACTTCCCAACACATTCTATGAGGCCAACATCATCCTGATACCAAAGCCAGACAAGGACAATACAAAGAAGGAAAACTACAGGCCAATATCACTGATGAACATAGAAGCAAAAATCCTCAACAAAATATTGGCAAACCAAATACAGCAATACATCAAAAGATCATACACCATGATCAAGTGGGACTTATACCAGGGACACAGGGATGGTTCAACATCCGCAAATCAATCAACATAATACACCACATCAACAGAATGAAGAATAAAAACCACATGATCATCTCAATCGATGCAGAGAAGGCATTCAACAAGATCCAGCATCCATTTATGATAAAAACTCTCAACAAAATGGGTATAGAAGGAAAGTACCTCAACATAATAAGGGCCATATATAACAAACCTACAGCAAACATCCTACTCAATGGGGAAAAACTGAAAGCCATTCCTTTGAGGACAGGAACAAGACAAGGGTGCCCACTCTCACCGCTCTTATTCAACACAGTACTGGAAGTTCTGGCCAGTGCAATTAGGCAAGAAAAGGGAATAAAAGGACTCCAAATAGGCAATGAAGAAGTAAAACTCTCACTATTTGCAGATGACATGATCTTATACATAGAAAACCCAAAAAATTCCATTAGAAAACTACTAGAAATAATCAACAACTACAGTAAAGTGGCAGGGTATAAAATCAACTTACAAAAATCAATTGCATTTCTATACACTAACAATGAAGTAACAGAAAGAGGACTCAAAAAGGCAATCCCATTTACAATTGTAACAAAAAGAATAAAATATCTGAGAATAAATTTAACCAAGGAGGTAAAAGACCTATACAATGAAAACTATAAGACACTATTGAAAGAAATCGAGTAAGACATAAAGAAATGGAAAAATATTCCATGCACATGGATTGGAAGAATAAATATAGTTAAAATGTCCATTCTACCTAAAGCAATCTACAAATTCAATGCAATCCCAATCAGAATCCCAATGTTATTCTTCACGGTAATAGAACAAAAACTACTGAAATTTGTATGGGGCAACAAAAGACCCTGAATAGCTAAAGCAATTCTGAAAAAAAAGAACAAAGCTGGAGGCATCACAATCCCTGATTTCAAAATATACTGTAAAGCTACAGTAATCAAAACAGCATGGTACTGGTACAAAAATAGACACACAGATCAATGGAATAGTATTGAAAGCCCGGAAATAAAACCACACACCTATGGACAGCTAATCTTCGACAAAGGAGCAAAGAACATACAATGGAGAGAGGGAAGTCTCTTCAATAAATGGTGCTGGGAAAATGGGACAGCCACATGCAAAAGAATGAAAGTAGACCATCTCCTGTCACCATATACAAAGATCAATTCAAAATGGATCAAAGACCTGAAAGTGAGACCTGAAACTATAAAACTCCTGGAAGCAAATATAGGCAGTACACTAATTGAAATTGGACATAAAGGGATCCTTTCAGATTCCATGTCTACTTGGACAAGGGAAACAAAAAATAAACAAGTGGGACCTCATCAGACTAAAGAGCTTCTACAAGGCAAATGAAACCAGGATCAAAATGAATAGACAACCCACCAGCTGGGAGAAAATATTCGCAAATCATTTGTCCGACAAGGGATTAATCTCAGTAATATATAAAAATCTCACAACTGAGCAACAAAAAAACAAACAACCCGATCAAAAAATGGGCAGAGGATATGAACAGACATTTTTCCAAGGAAGAGATACAGATGGCCACTAGACACATGAAAAGATGTTCAACATCACTAATCATCAGGGAAATGCAAATCAAAACTACACTAAGATATCACCTTACACCAGTTAGAATGGCTATAATCACAAAGACAAATAACAACAAATGCTGGAGAGGTTGTGGA
Source organism: Tapirus indicus (assembly GCA_031878705.1). Lineage (NCBI taxonomy): Eukaryota > Metazoa > Chordata > Mammalia > Perissodactyla > Tapiridae > Tapirus > Tapirus indicus. Next base: position 76,457,574 of record CM062926.1, on the reverse strand, counting down.
GAAACGGGGACCCTCATTCACTGCTGGTGGGAATGCAAACTGGTGCAGCCTCTATGGAAAACAGTATGGAGAGTCCTCAAAAAATTAAAAATAGAAATACCGTATGATCCAGCAATCCCACTCTTGGGCATATACCCAATGGACGTGAAATCAACCAGCACAAGAGGCATATGCACCCCTATGTTCATTGCAGCATTATTCACTATAGCCAAGAAGTGGAAGCAACCCAAGTGTCCCTCGACTGATGATTGGTTAAAGAAGATGTGGTATATACATACAGTGGAATACTACACAGCCATAAGAAAAGACACAATTGTCCCATTTGCAACAACATGGATGGACCTAGAGGGTATTATGTTAAGTGAAATAAGCCAGAGAGAGAAGGACAGACACTGCATGAACTCACTCATATATGGAATATAAATGAACACACAGAAAGAGAGAACTGATTGGTGGTTACCAAGGGGAAGGGGGTTGGGGGGCGGGCACAAGGGGTGAAGGGTTACATCCACATGGTGACGGACAAACAATAATGTACAACTGAAACCCCACAGTGTTATAAACTATTAAGACATCAATAAAAAAATAAATTTAAAAAAAGGCATACATATTGGAAAGGAAGAAATAAAACTGGCCTTATTTGCAGATGACGTGATAGTTTACATAGAAAATCCTGAGGGATCTACAAAACAAAACGGAAAAACTCCTATGACTAATAAATGAGTTCAGCAAGGTTGCCGGATACAAGATAAACACATAAAATTTAATTACATTGTATATACTAACAATGAACCTAAGAAACTGAAATGAAAAACATAATACCATTTACAATTGCTTTAAAGAAAATGAAATATTTGCATATAGATCTAACATATGTATGGAATTTGTATACTGATAATTACACTGCTTATGAAAAAAATCAAAGAATATCTAATTGAATGGAAAGATATCCATGTTCATGGATTGGATGACCCAACATAGTTAAGATGTCAATACTCCCCAAATTGCTCTATATGTTCAATGCAATTCCTATCAAAATTCCAGCAATAGCTTTTGTATACACAGATACGCTCATACTAAAATTCATAGGAAAAGGTGTGGGCCAAGGAATAGCCAAAACAATATTGAAAAAAGATGAAGTGGGATGAAGCACAATAAGTGATATTAAAGTTACATATATATTGATATATGGCTATAGTAATCATGACAGTGTGGTATTGGTGGATGGATAGACATGTACATCAATTGAACAAAATGGAGAACCAGGACAAATCCACAGAAATATAACCAACTGATTTTTGACAAAGGTACAAAAGCAACTCAATTCAGTGGAGACTGGTATCTATGTCAACAAATGGTGCTGGAGCAATTGGACATCCATTGGCAAAAAACCCCCCACAAAACATTGACCTAAAGTTTATACTTTTTACAAAAATTATCTCAAAATATATCTCAGAATTATCTCAAGATAACAGAATGCAAAATGAGAAACTATAAAAACTTTAGAAAAAAAATGAGAAAATTTCAGTATCTAGGGCTAGGCAAAGAGTTCTTAGACTTGACATCAAAAGCACTATCCATAAAAAGAAAGAATTAAAAATTGGACCTCATCAAAATTGCTCTCTGAAAGACTGTCTAGACATAAGAAGACAACTGTAGACTGGGTGAGAATATTTGGAAACCATTCTGGATAATAATTTCACAACTTATAAAACTAATGTGTAATTACCATGAGACTGAAAGATTGCACTTTTGGGTATTTATCTCACAGGTATGAAAACCTGTGTTCATACAAATACTTGTACATGAAAGTTCATAGCACTTTCGTTCATATAAGCTCCAAACTGAAAACAACCCTGGAGTTTTTCAATGTGTGAATAGTTAAACAAACTGAGGTACATATATACTACCACGGAATACTACTCAGCAATAAAAAAGAATGAACTATAAATACATGACACAAGATGGCTGAATCTCTGGGAAATTGTGCTGAATAAAAAATCCAATTCCAATTCCAAAAGGTTACATAGTGAATGATTCCATTTATATAACATTTTGAAAAGACAAAATTTCAGAAATGGAGAACAGATTCATGGTTGCCAGGGGTTACAGCATGATGGGAGGTGGGAGGGAATTGGGTGTAGTTATAAAAGAGTAATGTGAGGGTTCCTTTGGTGATGAAACCATTCTGTATCTTGACTGTGATGCTTGACACACAAACTGACACATGTGATGAAATTGTATAGAACTAAATACACACACATAAAAACACACACCCATGAGTACAACTAAAATTGAGAAAATCTGAATAAGATAGGTGGATTGTATCAATGCCAATATTCTAGTCGTGATATTGTAATATACTTTTGTAAGCTATTATTGCTGGAAATTGCACAAAGGTACAAGGAATCTCTTTGTATTATTTTTTACAACTGCATGTGAATGTACAATGATCTCAAAATAAAAAGTTTAATTTAAAAAAGAGAGTTATATTACAACCAAGTGAGGTTTATTCCAATAATGCAAAGCTGGTTCAATATTCAAAACCATTACTGAAATCCTCCATATTAGCAAATTGAAAACATAAAATCACATGATCATATCAATTAAGTGAGAAAAAGCCCTTGATTAAATCCACGACCTGTTCATGATAAAGCTTCTCAACAAATTAGTAATAGAAGGGAACTTCATAAAACTGATAAAGGACATCTAAAAACCCATGAAGCTAACATTATATTGAGTGGTGAAAAACAAAATCCTTTCTTTCCATAATTGTAAACAAGGCAAGAATGTCTACTGTTTCATCACTTCAATTCAACATTGTACTGGAGGTACACTGTGCTAGCTAGTACAATGAAGCAAGAAAAAATAAAATAAATTAAAGATATTCAAATGTTTTAAAGGAAACAGTAAAACTGTGTTTACTGCATATGAAGTTATCTGGTATGTATTAAATCTCAAAAAATTCACAGATACCTATTATATGTATATATATATCAACAATGAAAAATCTGAAAACAATAAAATATTTTCATTCACAAAACCATCAAAAAGAACAAAATACTTAGGAATACATTTAATAAAAATGTTCAAGACTTGTGTATTAGAAATTATAAAACATTGCTGAGAGAAATTAAAAGAGATTCATATAAGCAGAGAGATAGTCCATGTTCATGGATTAAAGTTTCAATATTATCAGGATGACAATTCTTCCCCAAATTGATCTCTAAATTCATTATAGTCCATATTACATACTAGTAAGCTCTTTGGGTAGAAATTGTCAAGCTGATTCTAAAGTTTGTTCGGAAAATAAAAGTAACTAGAATAGTCAAAACAATTTTTAAAAAGAAAGAATTGTTGGAAGACATACAGTCCCTGGTTTAAAAGCTTTTGAGTTCACATTAGTCAGCACAGTGTGGTACCCGCATAAGGATAGAGAGACAGATCGATCTGACAGGTTGACAGTTCATGAGTGAATCCTTAGAACTAAGTTCAATTGATTTTCAATAAAGGCAAGTCAATGGGGACAGGTTAGCTTTTTGAAAAAACTGTCCTGGGACAATTGGACCTGCACATGCAAAAAAAAAAAAATACGCCACAAAACTTAGACTTTATCTTATACCATATTCAAAAATCAACTCAAAATGGACCTTAGCTCTAAATGTAAGAGAAAAAAAACTATGAAACTTCTAGAGAAACACAGGAGACCATGACCTTGGATTGAGTAAAGAGTTCTTAGATGTGACACCAAAAGCATGATCAATAAAGAAAAAATGATACATTGGACGCCACCAAAGTTAAAACTTTGTGCTTCAAAAGATAAGATTAAAAAAGACAAGCCACAGACTGGGAGAAAATATGGCAAGTCATATATCTGATAAAGGAATTGTATCTCAAATATAAAAGAACTCTTAACAACTCAGTTAAAAGAAGACACACAACCCAATTTTTCAAAAGGCAAAAGATATTAATAGAAATCACAGCAAAGAAAATACATGAATCTCTTATACTACATCAAAAAATGCTCAACATCATTGCCATTAGGGACATGTGAAGTAAAATCACGAGAGGCCTCTACAGCTCCATTCAAATGGCTGTAATCAAAGAGATAGACAATACCAAGAGGTGGTGAAGAGGTGAAGAAACTGGAATCCTCATGCATTGCTGGTGGGAATGTAAAATATTACAGGTACTTTAGAAGACGTTTTGGCTGTTTCTTAAAAATTAAACATAAACTTATCATATAAACCAAGAATTCCTTTCCTAGGAATTTATCTAAGAGAAATCACGACATATTCTCACACGAAGACATGTATGCAAATGCTCACAGCAACATAGTCAAAGTGTAGAAAAACCCCAAGTGTCCATTAGCTGGTAAGTTGATAAATGGTGGTATATCCATACATTGCAACACTATTTAGCAATTAGAAAGAAAGAGCTACTGATACACAGATGTCAAAAATGTTATGTTCAGTAAAAGGAGCCAGAGGCAAAAAGACTGCATATTATGATTCCAGTTATTTGAAATGTCTTGAAAAGGCATGTTTATAGATTGAAGTCACATCAGTGGACTTGAGAGTGAGAAGAGGGATTAACTGTGAAAGGGCACAGGAAACTTTTGGGGTTGATGGAAATGTTCTGAAACTGGATCATGGTGATATTTTCACATATTCATAAACAATCTACTAACATCATTGAATTATACATTTACAAAGGGTGACTATAATGATATATCAATTATTCATCTCAATAAATCTGTTCAAAAATAAACATTGATTTCATTACACGTAGCACGTATTTTATTTTAACATATGCAAAATAGACAATGGAAAAGCCTAAGTCCTTCAGTATGACCCAGAATATTGATGGCTACTCGTTCGTTTTGTTTTGTTTCCTATATCTTGTGATGCACATAGTTTATGTCATTGTTCTCAAGCGAACAGATTCATTTGATAAATGTTAATATGTTCAGTAAACCATAATTTTAGAAAACAAATTTTACAATTTTTTTCGAACTACATTCCTATACAACTCATTGATTCCATCATTTTTAGAAACATAGTTCACACCCCAGCGTTTCCTGATGCGACGGTAGTTCTTTGAGCAGGTGAACACGCAGATGTAGAGCTATCTTTACCAGGAAACATTTGTTTAATGTCCACCTGTGCACATTACATTAAATACTTAATTTATTCATTTTGTATTTTGCATTCTTGTAGGGTAAAATAAATGCTATAACAGTACTTTTTCATGCAATGTTCTGAAATTTTAAATTAGAAGAGTTCTCAACGATGTTGGAGTACTGCCAGATGCAGAGAGAGAGAATGAAAATCAGCTAGAGGAAGCTCTGAAATCAAAGATACATTGCATGTCCTTGTGTGAGTAGGATTAAATCTTGTCTTCTGTTCTTTAATATCCAGCTCAGTTTACTCCTTTTCTCTCTGACTTAATGCACATGTTTTTACTTTTAATATCAGATCATCACATAAAAGCCCTTTTTATGTATCTTGCCTGTACCTAATGACATGCAGAACTGGTTAAACACATGTGGTCTTTGACCTTAAAGCAAATAGTTTAAAACAAGTAACACGTATGTGAAAGGCATTTGAACAACTAAATACATATGATTCTAATGCCTTACTTCTTAAAAATATGCTTACTATTAATATTTTATGAAAATGGTAATAAGCATTCATACAATGAGTCATTTCATTTCACATTAATCTTTACTCACTTTTATAGCTCCATGTAAGAATTTCTCAGCCTTTGTTTTAAAGAGGTACAAAGAAAAGTGAGGGATATCACAAAGTAATTTATATAGAGAGTTTCAAAGTTAGGCTTTCTTTTTTCCTTCTGGTTAGCTTTGAAAGTTTTTTTTTTTTAGTCTTGGAGAGGAGAGCCAACCAGATTTAACAGTCCTGCCAAATTCCCAGGTGACTCCACTAGTGCTGGAAGTCTTGTTTCTTTGCTGAACGTGTGGGAGTTCGCTGATCAAGCAGTGACTCACACAAAGGAAGAGGAGAAAAAGAAACCCCAGAGGGACAGAGGAGTTAATAATCATTCTGTGGTCATCTTCTTCATTGCAGAAAAAAATGGAAAATGCTGCCATTAATTAAATCCCTGTCTTATGAAGCCAAAGTTTCTTCAAATAAAGCCTAACAGAAGTGAAGAATTGCAATGAAAGGAACATATGTTAAAAATATACATCATTCTATCGCCAGTTTTCCAGTTGCAAAACCAATTATACCTTTAGAGTTGTAGAAATCTCAGCTGGCATCCATGATTACTGTTCCAAAGCATAAAATGAAGCAAAGGGAGTTATTGATATAAGTCAAATATTTAGGAATACTTTATTTTTTATTTAAAAGAAACTCTTAAAAAGAAATTTTAATATGTTACTCATTGGCATGATATTCATCCAAGGAGAAATCAGAAAAAATTCTTTAATTACTTTTTTAAATGAAGGAAAATAGAGAAATATACCAACAGAATACACTCAGGCATTTAAATTGTGTTTATTCAATGTTAAAAATGCTTAGATTAAATTAAGAGAAAGAAGCTAAAACACAATAATAAAAGTGTCTCATATTTGTATACTACTTCTTAATACAGAGTGAAACCTTGATAAAAAATGAGACCTCTTTTCTAAATCAACAGGAAGGATTTCTGAAGGAGGTAGGATTTCAGTCCTTACTAATTCAAAATTGCCGTATTTTGGGGGGCTCAGACCATGTATCAGACATTAGCCCTCTATACTCTATTTCCTTTCCCCTCTTCCTCTTTGCTCTGTGGATGATAAGGGTGCCAAATCAATAGCTGTGTAGAAGAAGCAGATATAACATTCCCAGAGACACTGGAGACAGGGAATAGAAGCAACAATTCATTTTTCTGTCTCAGTTTAGATTGTATTTATACCACCTGCTATGCCTGTGGGAATGGAATCTATAGTAGTGTCTTTAGACACAAACTTTCTCTTAGTGTCTTTGCTTTTTCTATTCATTGTGATGGGATTTTTTTTTTTTTTTTCTGGGAGAAGTAGCCTATGGCACTTGGCTGAAGAGATGAGACTTCAATGAGATATAGGAGACAAAGAGTGACAAATTAAAATGACAAGCCTGTCTTATAAGATTGTGATCCAGTGAAATGAAGTATTTCTGGCCCAGTCAATGTAGACAGCATTTATGCTATGTGGTAATAGATTGCAAGACCTAGGCGGCCTGTATATGTCTTTGAGATAACTTAATTTGTCACTATCAACACTCTCCCAAAATATGTCTTTCCTGGCTATTGAGAATAGGAATATGACAAAGGTATTCATTTAAGTCAAATATTTTGGGATACTTTATTTTTTTATTAAAAAAACTCTTAAAAAAGAAATTTTAATAATGTGTTAGTCATTGGCATGACATTAATCCAAGGAGAAGCCTTGAAATAGATAACTAATAGCCCCAAAAGTGATGGTGAACTTTGGCATTGTGTCTATTGAATGTCTTGTTATATCTGTTCCCTCATAAATCTAAGTGGTGGTTGACCACACACTCTCTCCTGAGCTTCAGTCCTGCCCACTGGATGTCTTTACCTGGTGTTAACATCATCATTCCAAATTTAACAAACATTAAGTAAAATTTGTAGACTTTCTTTAAAAAAAATCAGTGGAAATGCAATTGAACATTATCAGAAAACATTTATGTTTAATCTGGATTCAGCTAATTGGTATCAAATGGGGAAGGAAAAGAGAGCAGAGGATTGTAAGCATACTTGAGCAGGAGAAAATTTAGCATCATCTCTAATATGCCCTTCTTTGTCATCTCCTACCTGTGACTTGGTAAGACACCAAGTCCTATAGTTATTTTTTTTTTGCAATGATTCTTACAAACATTTTTAACCTTTCCAGTCTTTCCACCTCCCTCCTAACCCAGGTCCTCATCCATTTTCAAAGTGAGACATATAATTCTTTCATGGACTCTAATCATGTTGTAAATATTTTCCGTGGAACACTGAGAATAAAGAAGAGACCAATCTTTTTCCTTTCATCAAAGTTCCTCCTAATGATTGTGGCGAATTATATTATGTTAAGGAATTGGGGCCAACCATAGTAGGTTGTATTTGTTGTATATTTTGGAAATAGTCTAAGATTTCTTGGGGAATCAAGCCAAGAAAAAGTTAACCCCTCATAAAGTAGTGAATGTCTGTAGTTGTGGATGGCCATGTTTTTCATCTTTTGGCTAGTCACAGATTTTTAGTTCTTTCTAGTTTCTTGATGCAATCACTACAAAAAGTAGAGGATGGTGTGTTTTTTTCAAAGCTATGTGACAGTTTTAGAATAGCAAAATTGTACCATGTGTCTTTACTTAAGTGTCAATCCCATTTTCCCCAGTTAGACTATACATTTCTTTTCTTTATTTATATAGTATGAAGAGCATTTTAGATGATTTCTATTCTCCAAAATCAAATACTAAAAAGTTTAGATGATTAGGAAAAAAGTTGAATAAATGACTGATGTCAAACCTGATTGTTGCAGAAATCTTAGACTCCCCAAAATTCAGGGATCTGAGGGCATTTTTTTCATTGTAGTGGGTTGTAGCAATAGCCCTTTGGTTGCAAAAGGGTTTGAGTGGAGCAGTGTTTTGTAATTCTGAAATACAAAAGAAAAGTTAAGATCGAGCTACCATTCTTGGAAATAAGAGGGTCCCTTATTTGTGGTGCACCAGGAAAGTTTCCACACATACTGTGGTCTCCCCTTATCTGCAGGGGATACCTTCCAAGACTCCCAGTGAATGCCTGAAATCAAGGATATTACTGAACCCTATATATACTATGTTTTTTCCTGTTCTGTACATACATAACTGTGATAAAGTTTAACTTATAAATTAGTTACAGTAAAAAGTTAACAATAGCTAATAATAAAACAGAACAATTATAACAATATACTGTAATAAAAGTTACCGTAGATCTTAGCAACCTCAGCATACGATTTTTTTTCCTTATTAAGTTGAGAACTTTCACCTTTTCCCTTAAAGGAGGAACTTTGTGGGAATATCCAAATTGCCAGCATCACTACTCTTACACTTTGGGGACATTATTAAGTAAAATAAAGTTTACTTTAACACAAGCACTGCGATACTGTGACAGTCGATCTGATAACCACTACGGCTACTAAGTGACTAACGGGCAGGTAGCATACATGGTGTGGACATGCTGGACAAAGGGATGATTCACATTCCCAGCAGGACAGAGTGAGACAGGGTGAGATTTCATCATGCTACTCGGAATGGTGCTTAATTTAAAACTTATGAATTGTTTATTTCTGGAATTTTCCACTTAATACTTTCTAACCATGATATACCACAGGTAACTGAAACTGTGGAAAATGAAACTACAAATAAGGGGGGGCTACTGTATTCCCATAAGATGAGCAAATAGAAACTACCTCTCAAAGTCCCCATTCTTACCCTATTGTCTTATTTTTTGAAAATTTAGATTGCTTTACTCAGTTCCCATTTTTAGATTTTCCCAATGTGTTAAGTAGAGGAAAATAAAAGACAAATTATAACATGTCTAAAAGAAATTTAAAACATTCATGAAAGACCCAAATGTAGCTTACTTCTCAGATCCATGCATGTAAGAATCAATAAAAATAATCTCTCTTTTGTAAACTTAGTGTTTTTGAATTATATATTGATCAATATACAATTTTTCCTCTAAAGCCAATGGAAAGAAAATGGCGACTTACTTCAACATCAAAGATAACACTATATAAATTAGCTCAATGCTGGACATGGTAAACTCAATTGGATTTAAGATGAGTAAACAATTTCAATAAATTGACTTAATTAGATTGTGCTTAAGTGTGCAAGCAGTCTATTTGCTGAAATCATGAACAATAACTTGTTCAAGAAGTGCTAGTGTATAATTGCCTGAAGTCAGAATATAAAAAAAGAGAAAAATCCATTCTGTTCGTGTTAACAGTCTAACTAAACTAATTAACTGCTATCTGAATTTTCACACCTCTATTTCATGATCTTCTTGCCTCAAACCTCCAAGCCTCAAAAGCAACAAACAAAAAAAGCATTTGAAAGAGAACAGTACTAAATATAACGAAAAATGTCCCATTTTGAAAATCAGTTACTCTCATTTTCTCCACCCTCATGTGTTTACATTGCTTGACCAACAATCTTGTCATATACACTCTCTATATGTATCCTAATCAGTTATGTGCACACAAATAAAATAATAAAATATTTTCTATACAGCTATCAACTTATCCTGTGTCGTGTGTATAGCTACTTTTAAATTTAATACTGAGAACTAGAATTCCTAATATTGTAGAAAAGTTTGGAAGATCTGCATGTTCAAACTTTTAAAATAATTAAATAAAATATTTCAAATCAAGTATCAATATTTGTTGGTTATTTATTATACACACTCCAAATTTGTTACACTATATTGAAAATGTCTAAAAAGGTTTCTTTAGTTTCTATAGGGATTTGAATACATAAACTGTCAGTTACAGCTAAAATCAATTTATCCACACACGTTCACTAAATGGGATCTGCTATTTCACATTTGATTTTTAAAGAAAGAGACATATGAAAAGGAAACAAGTTTTCTTAATCAAGAACTTATGCTTATGTCGCAGGACAGTGAACAACGGCCAACAGAAATCAAAGACAAGTTGTTATGTTGAACCATAAGAAATCTCCAATATTGACTTTTTTGTCTTACATAAATGGTTATTTAATGTGGTTCAACCAGTTTTTATTCTGGTTTAAATCGTAATTCCTCATTTCCTACACATTCCAGTTAATGGAGGCATTAGAATATAATGAAAGATCTCCCAACAGCCTTCCAATTTTCATTACTGTTTAATGTCAAGATGCCAATTTTACCTTTGAAAATTTGAAAAGTATAACCTATAATATATCCTCATCACCAAATAACACTGTCTCCTAAGTCACTATAATAAAATGTAGTTTATTGAAGGTGCAATTATTCCCATAGTATATTATTCTCTTGTAGAAGATACTCTGCTATTGCTCAACAATTGGTTTTATAGATATGTATTTTATTGTGATTTACTTTGTATAATGTAATTTAATTCAATTTTGTTTACAAGAAGAGATGATATTGATAGTGATAGTATTTTACTTTTCAATAAATATATTTGTATTAAATTGTTTTATGTAGTATAATTATATCATGTGTAGATTACATAATAAATCATAATATTTTTACATTATTTCTTTATAGTTTCTGACACACTTTAATTTCTAAACAAAACAAAACTACCATGAACAGTTTTCTTATTTTTCTTAATAAAAATTCTTCTTCCTTGGTGGCTTTTCATCCATGTTTCATGAATAACACTGAATCTGAAATTGCATGATCAATTTAAATAAATTAAGGACTCGCAAACCACAAATCATGTTATATTCCAAGAGTTGAATGTGCTACTAGTCAGTGCATATTCACAAACAAATCTTTGAGAATGATCAGACCCTAATTTCTTGTATTGCTATTCCTCTTTCATGCTCTGTGGTGTGCAGATTGTCTGGCTAATTTCTACAGTTGAGTTCTGACTGTGAAGTGGCAATGAAGTTCAGCAGGACACATTTTCTGTATATATCCATGGCTGGTTGTGCAATTGGTAAGAACATTCAGCTAATGAATCCAAGGTCATTAATTCACTACTGTGTGGACACATTTGCTTTGTTGTATTCAAGGGTTATGGATCACACCCCTCATCACAGGTAACTCTCTTGTGCGTATGTCTTGCTTGTCACAAAGGAGGTCCATATGATGGTGTTTGGAAGGATCAAAGCAAATCCATATGCACGATTGGGAAAATCATTCAAACTGCATGTTCGCTTGAGAGTGGGTCAACATCTTCTTCACCCCAGATTCCTGCTGTTCTGTGTTCTCTGTTCACACGTCCTCCATATTCTCTGCCATCCCTCACAGCGGGGTAATGATGAGACTCTTCAAGTATGGGGGAGAGAACCCTTTACTAATTACGTGCTACCACTCTGCTAATGAAAGAGTGACTCTAACACTCAGAGTCACTGTCACAAATCCTGTTCTTCTAGCCTTTATGTGTGGATTTTGAGTTTTAATTAAGATCATTAAGAACATAAAATTTCTCAAATCAAGAGTCATAAACTCCACAAACCTAGGAAGTTCTCATACATTATGAAAGAAACTGTGAGCCAAAAAAGAAAATTCTTTCTAGTTATTTATAACATCATTTTATAAAGTTGTGCTTGTTATAATCATCTAGTCCTCCCAGCCTTTAAGACATAATCTCAAGTAATATACATACTTTTAGAACTTAAAAATATTTATTTTTTAAAATGTAAACAGAAAAGTTACCAACAATATGAAGGAAGATATTTTATAGAGTTTAGAACTAATATCCACTCCACTGGATTTTATTTTCTAATAAATTAATCCTTTGCCTATAGGTATTTATGTTCTTAAAGTGTTAATAAAATTTTAAAAAGCAGTCACTGGTTAGTGCTAGAATGGAAGCCTCCAAATATAAAGACTTGGAATTGCTCCAAATAATAATACATAAATAGGACAGAGAATATTTACAAATAAAATTTCCAAGGTCAAAAAGTAAGAGTATTAAAACAATATCAACCAGGCATGTCAATCTTGAAACTTTCATGTAAATGTCGAAAGTGATATAATGACCAAATAGGATAATATCCTTGTGATGTTGAAGTGTAGAAGGATTTCTTACACATACTCCAAAAACACAAAACAGAAGTGTAGTTTACACCAATTAAAGAACTCCTGTAAAATACAAAGAAAAAATAAGAAGCAAACTAGAAAAATGGGCAAGTAGACCATTGCCACTAGGAGAGAAATGCAAATTTAAATAGCAATACTCTAGCTGTAGTAATATGCTATAATACTTAGTGAAATTTAATGTGCAGATATCACTACCACATGACTCTACAGTATAAGATCAGCCTGAGTATGTATGCCATCTAAAGAAACCCTTGCTTAGGTTCATAAGGGGATATGTACAGAGGTGCTTATTTCAATGTTGTGTGAGTGTGTGTGTGAGTTGGAAGCAATGTAAGGGTCCAACAATAGGGAGATGGGTAAGTAAATGTGCGGATGTGCGTGATGAAATACTACGCAGCAGTCAGAAGCAATCAACCAGAAGTATGTAGGGGAAGATGAAATCTTAAAACTTACCACGGAGTGAAAAAAGTAAAACAAACAAAAACACAAAACCCAGCAAAGTAAAAACAAGGACTACAGTATAATACGTATCAGGTAAGAGTAAAAATCCCAAATATACACAAAATGGTCTTTTTAAGGATTCTTGCAAATCTTACAAATTTATTTTCATGTTAGAGTGAGTACTCATTGGGAAGAGGAAAAGGGAAAGAAAGATGGGGACAATGGAGAAAAAAATAAAAGTGATAAACCTTTCAGAGATCAATGATGATATAGTGTCGTGAGTTGAGGAATTAACTTGTTTCTTTGCATCTGAGGTTGTACAAGAGAAAGAAAATGGAAGAGGAAAGAAGAGACAGAAGAAAAAGCAAGAGGAAACGCTCAAGCAAACATGTGAATCCTACTCTGCCTAAATCACTAAAGACACCATTTTAGGTAAGTTTTGAACTCAAAGCAAATGTGCAGTCAATGCCCTCAGAACATCCCCGACACCACTGCATTCAGAGGTTGGAACTGGTTAGTTTGCCTCATGCTTTCAGCAAAGACACTGCTGGTTCTCATTCATCACATGCGCTTTACATTCTGGCAATGGTAGTCTCAGATTTTATTAATTTGGGAATTGTTTTCCTAATAAGGCTATTTGTGTGATGACATGCCCATGTGACTTCGAATACATTTGGTGAACTATTAGAATCTTAAAAGACTACATTGGGTATAGTGAGCCTGATTAGAAAAAGTGCTACTGATTGCCCTACAGCTAAACTCTATTAATTTGTACCATGCAATTTCTAGTTTGAAATTCATAGGCATTTAGAAAATTAATCCTTCACAGAGAGAGGATAATTCAGGTGGTGAACTTAGTAGAAGGCAGGCCTTTTGGGTATTTACTTTGGACACATTATCCTCAGCAGACCTGAATGAAGAGCACTCTCTGAACCATTTGCTGCAAAAACCCTTTCAGGAAGGCAAGTTCAGATGTTGGCCTCCATCAGCTTATGGTGAGTGAATAAATCTTGTATTTACATAGTCCTTTGCATTTTAGTCTTAAAGTGCTTCACAGAGTACACCTGATTTAAGTAGGCAGAAGTATAAAATCTCAGGGGCTGGGGCAAAGCAATTTATGCTCCTAACCACACACACACACACACACACACATACACACAAAACAAACAAAAAAGCCACCCATTCTCCCTCAGTGGTAGAAATCAGTGTTGACAGGAAAATCTTTCACCGAGAAGCCAACTGTGATATCACAAGCATAAGATTATAGGCAAATTTTCTGCCAGCCGGCTATGAAGAAACTTCAAGCTGAATTCTATTCTTGGTGATTCCGGTTCAATTCTCAGAGGAGTTTCATGGCATAGATATCAAAGCACAGAATTGACTTCAGAGCATAAGTACATGAAATAAAAGCTGGTTTCCATAGAAAAGGCAGTGGGATGATTAAACTCATATTAAATAACATTATTTAATAGTTCCATATTTCTTTTATATAACTCAAAGGACCAAAAATAAATTCACAGAGCATTACAAAATCAGTGTATATCCAGCTGGAAATATTGTTCAAAGGGTGATTATCTCTAAGAATTTTTCAAAGTGAGTATAAATAGGTAACACCTTGGAACTCAATCTTAAGCAGTATAATGTGTACAATATGTACATAAGGTATACTATATGTATATTTCTACACACTTATTTTTTCAGAATACACCACAATAATAGAAATGCATATAGTCCATACATATCCATTTGTATGTGCATATATACATATACACACACACCAGGGATGGCTCCCTATAGAATAAAAGCATAAATATAACTGAAATTTGAGTTTAACAAACACAGATGTATCTTCAACTTTGCAAATGATCTATCATTAGTTGTCTAGAGAAAAGTGACGAAAAGTATCTGTCAGGTACATTTTTTTAAAATAAAGTTTTGCTTATTAAACTACCATTGTCCATGCTGACAAAAATTCTTAGGAAAATTAATGGATGATGCTTTAAAACATTTCTTTTCAAGTGTGTGGTTTCTCTTTTCTCTGTCAATATATTCTAATATTGTGGCTAAGGCCACTAGTGAAGAGACTGACTTTTTGGTTGATGACTACAGGACATGAAGCTGTTGGCAAATCAGAATTGTTTCCTGAGCTGAGGAAAGTGACCAAGTGTGTCTGTTTCCTTTTTGTTGTTCTTGTTTTAAGAAAAATAATTGAAGCTTAAAAACAATGATAACAGCAATTCCTAATGAAGACCCACACTGGAGACTGTGTCAGTACAAGTATAAACTAATAATTCCAAAAAAGTTAGGCAGTTGATTGACATTAGCTGGGATGTATAAGGTGTGTCTCTGTGTGTTGACTATCTGCTTATTAGTAGTTTCTGGACTGCATATAACCTTCCAGCCTTCAGCTAAGTTTACATCACTTTGCATCTGTATATAGGACGGAGGGTCCTGATGCCTTTCTGATAATGAGCCAATAGCCAAGTATGACAAGCTTACCCCCCTGCCAATCTTTATGTCTAATACTTGGTTTTGTGAGACTTTCTTAATCTTTACTTTAAAATAAACTAATATGATCTACTAATGATGTGGCTTGTGATTTTCATAAGTAGGTATCCTGGGAAAGGGTCAGTTTTAGAAATAAGTAGGTTATGGACGAGGGCACACTCAGGCCTGAGGGCCGTAGCACATCTGTGGCCAATTCTGAACAGGTTTCTCAGACCTTTCAGCCACAGCCTGTGCGCTGTGCTGGCAGGTTTGTAAACATCTTTAAAATAACGAAGCAGGTGAGAGGGGCAGGACATAGTGAGATGGTAGCCACCAGACTGACAGGCACACAACGTTATTATCTTTTATTCCTAATTTTTTAAAAAATACAAGGTTATTCATTTTCATAGCACGTATAGAACAAAAGAAATGATTTCAATGTCTATTACCACCTATTATCTGGGACTACATTAAGGAGGTGCTGGTCAGCTTGGCTTCATTTGTCCTCCAGATGCTGCAGAGATGTGAGGCCAGGCCAATTGGGGTTAAAGCCAGCAACGAACCGATACAGCTGGGGATCGTTAAGAGTGATCAAGGGGCAGCCAGAAGAGAAAGTCGTTGCTGAAAACAAGGCTGAGAGCTCTTCCAGGCAGAGCGGCAGAGTCGTGTGCATTCAGGAAACAGCCTAACCCCATCCAGCGAACTTTGTTGATTTAATTAGATTTTGTTTAAAATTCCAGGGTAGGAGCAGCTTGGTCAACTTTGATGCAAAAATTGGCAGGGGAAAACTATTGTTAATTTTCAAAAGTAATATTATTGGGGCAGTTGAGAAATGTTAAAAATCTTTATCATGGTGAAAATATTTATATATATAGTACAGCACATGATTGTCTCCTTGCTGATAAAGTATCATCTTTCCATGACCAATTAATAAATAGATTGTGGATTTTAGTGGGAGCCTGCTCATTTATACGCTTTTAATTTACTGGCTTTCCTCCTGTCTCCGTCTCACAGTTCCCTGCCAGTACTTTCCGGATGACTTTCCAAATAAATTATTTGCACTCAAATCCTTGTCTCAGAGTCTATTTAATGAAACTGAATCAAGATGTATAAATCCTAGTCATTACTTAAATTCAATTCTTACCTCACAGGGATGTTTTGAGGATCACATTCGGTAATACATGTAAAAATAACTTTTAATGGTAAAATAATACAAGTGGAAGTTATTCAATTTCCTCCACCTCAGCTATGAGGTTTTAAGGACCAAAAAAATTTATCTTTACACCTATTGTAATTGGCAGAATTATCAAAATAGAGGAGGAATTTAGTAAAGGTCCATGAAAAAAATGCTAAACCTCTGATGTTTATTTGCCCACCTAAAATATTTTGAGAAGTAAAAGAGGGTCTGTTGTTCTCATGGGTGTATAGATACATGAGAGATGCTGCTACTGAGTTCTACCTTCTTCTGTGGTTCTATGAGGGTAAGGGTGTAACCCAAAACTAGGGAAAGGGACACAACGAAAGGGGCAAGTAGTATTAACTAAAACTAGATCTTTGCCTCTATTGATCCTTGCCTACGAAACATAGCCCTGAAGAAGACAAACAAACAAAATTCTGAGTCTGTAGAGGCCAAATTATTTTCCAAGGATAAGTTAAAAACCAAGTAAGATGATGAAGGAGGAGATTGACTCACTTCATTCCCAGTATCTTTGTTGGTTTTCCATGGAGCCCTGGAAGTTTCACCTCTTCTAGAATTTGCCTGTTTAGGCATAGATTACACCAGTGGTTCTCAAAGTGTGGTCCTCAACATAAGCATTAACATCATTTGAGAGCTTGTTAGAAGGGGAAATTATTTTTTGGTTATTATTTGATATTTGTATATATTGCAAAATGATCACCACAATAAGTCCAGTTAATATCCGTCTCCATACCTTGTTACAAAAATTTTTTTCTTGTGATGAGAACTTTCAAGACCCACTCTCCTAGCTACATTCAAATGTGCAATACGTTATTATTAACCATAGTCACCATGTTGTACACTTCATCCCCATTACTTATTCATTTTATAACTGAAAATTTGTACCTTTTGACACCTTTCACCCATTTCGCCCACTCCCCACACCCCCCACTCCCGCCTCATGAAACCACCAATCTGTTCTCTACATTTATGAGCTCAGTGGGTTTTTTGTTTGTTTTATTTTGTTTTTAGATTCCACATATAAGTGAGATCATATGGTATTTATCTTTTTCTGTCTGATCTATTTCACTTAGCATACTGCCCTGAGGTCCATTCATGTTGTCTCCATTGGAAAGATCTCATTCTTTTTATGGCTGAATGATATTCCATTGTATAGGTACACCAAATTTTCTTTACCCATTCATCCATTGATGGACATTTAGATTGTTTCCATGTTTCTGCTATTGTAAATAATGCTGTGGCAAACATGAGAGTGCATATATCTTTTTGAATTAGTGTTTTCATTTTCTTCAGATAAATACCCAGAAGTGAAATTGCTGGATTATATGATAGCTCTAATTTTTTATTTTTTGAGGAATCTCCATATTGTTTTCCATAGTGGCTACATCAATTTACATTCCTACCAACAGTGCACAAGTGTTCCCGTTTTTCCACATCCTCACCAACATTTGCTATTTTGTGTCTTTTTGATAATAGTCGTTCTAACAAGTGTGCAGTGATATCTCATTGTGGTTTTGATTTGCACTTCCTTGATGATTAGTGATGTTGAGCATCTTTTCATGTACCCATTGGCCATTTGTATGTTTTCTTTGGAAAGATGTCTATTTAAATCTGTCCATTTTTTAATTGGATTGTTTTTTTGCTATTGAATCATATGCATTCTTTATATATTTTATATATTAACCCCTTATCAAATATATGATTTGCAAATATTTTCTCCCTTTCAGTAGGTTGCCTTTTCATTTTGTTGATGGTTTCCTTTTCTGTGCAGAGGGGAAATTCTTGAGCCCCACCCTAGACCTACTGAATCAGAAGCTCTGGACTTGGGGCTCAGCAGTGTGTGTTTTAATAAGCCTTCCAGGTGATTCTGATACACTCTAAAGTTTTAGAATCTCTGTCCCAGAGTGATCTCTTTGGATAAACTGAGAATGCCTCTGGTTTAAAGTGCGAGTCCTAGAACTAGCCTAGTCTCCTAAAATTCTGTTGGATCAAAGCTTGCCTGTTTCTGTTCTTAGAGCATCTAAAACTGAGGATCTGAGTTACATCAACCAAGCTTCCAGGTGCCAGAGCGATAGGAGAAAGCATTCAGGATTGCTAGGAATAGGACATTGGAAATCAGGTTCTGCACAAATCAGTGAAGGTAAGGGAGACCAGAAGCCTATGCACATTTCCCAAGGAGAGCAAAGCTAAGTTACCAGTGGGAAAGGTTGTGTCTCTCCCAAATGACCTCTGCAGAGGTCAGAAAATGATACCTTCCTAGCACTGTCTGGACAGAGAAAGAAAGGTCTTGCTGATGCACAACTTCTTTCCCCCAAACCATCTCAATGACACTCAAATGTATCATTTTCTTGGGAAAGAATATCACTTATACTATTCCTGATCTTGGTTATATTGCATGGTAAATATAGTCCTGGTGTGATCTCTGTGTAGGGTGACCTCCAACATTCTTAATAAATACTGGCTGTTAGCACCCTCTATTTTATTTGGAAAATGCATGCAAATTGGAAATAATGGCAGTTTATTGGTATTTACTATTGTGTTTTACTGCTGGTTAATATGTCTAAACTCAGTATTTTCATGGTCAATTTGATGCTTGTACACTGTGGTATTCAACTTGGGACCATACTATCATTTGAGATTCTCACATAAGCTAAATGTGGAAAATTGAAGAAAATATGAAGGAAAGAAGGGGAAATAACCAAACATTTTGAAAGCAGACTGGTGGGGAAAGGTTAAGGGAATTCAGATTAAATAATTTAGGGAAGGGAAGACTGAGAGGCAGCCTACTACTTTACCTCCAGGAAAGTATGGGGGTATGTAGTACTATTATGGAGAATAGTGGCTCATCCCATTCAGTGACAAAAATAAAAGGATGAGCTTAAATTGCAGTGGGTAGGATATAGGTTAACTAGAATGACCTTCTTGGAATTAGGATTAATGGTGGAATGCCTCATAATTAATGGAATTCTACTTCTTCAGTGGAAAACTGGGCAGTGACTTGATGAGAAGGAAGCCTAAGCATGTTAATTCCTAGTCCAGTGACGGGAATGTTTCTGTGGATTCCCACTCTTAGAAACTTAATAAATGGCAAGGTATTATGGGAAGTGATCAGTTCTACTTCACAAATGGTTCAACTCCAGTTATTCATGGATACTAAAGGAGTATTTATAATCTATAATTTAGGAAGCTTTAGAATCAATGACCTACCTTTTAGCCAAACCTTCACTGTTTTTTCCCTAAATTTGACCATTATAATTCCCACCATTTCCAAACATTGATGTTTTATTCTCCCTTTGAAAAATTTTACATTTTAAAAATAAACTACTGAATTTTGTAAAACTATTGTTGAAATCTAAGAAAATTGATTAGGTTCTAACTAGCTCCTGTATCAAAAGGAACGTTCTTTTTATGATGGAAAGATCAGGAATATTCATGTCTGAGAGGAAGATCTACAGATGCCCACTGGCATTCAAATCCATATAACTCATTGTCATTCATTGTATTTCTAAGTAAAAAAAAAGAATTAAAGTTTGATTTCTTTAACAGTTCCAGGGGAGCTGAAACTTTATATGTATGTCTGCGTGGGTAGGAGGGTGGCTAGGTATGTGCTTATGTATGTGTATATATGAATGTACACATGCACACTCATATTTCACATTTCTAAATAATTACTAAAAACAGAACCCCTCAAGAAGAGTAACTCCAGGATGTGATCGATGTAAATGAAATCCTTAGACTTGATAAATGATAGAATACTGGAGAAATCTTGGTTCAAGCTTATTTACTTTATTAAATCCTCGATTTTTAAATGGAGAACAGTTTTATGTTATAGAGCCAATCAGAAAAGCATAGAATCTAAAATTACAGTGCTTCACCCTTAAAAATAATTGGATTTCAATCTATAGACCTATAAACTTGTATCCTGCTGTTGTAAGAGTTAACATAGAAGAAATATTGCATGTCAATTTAGATAGTAATGATTTGAATGTGTTCACAATTATCACTGCATTATTTTATTAATCTTTACACATCTGTTAAATAACATTTACAACACAACTATATAAATCCATTAAATAGATAAATGTTTTGATTATCTTTTATTGTTTATTTTTCATCTTCAGGGATTCATTACATTGACTATACCTTTCAAAACATAATCTACAGCTTAATTAAGCCTTACAGTTATAAATTTTGAGCCAACATATTAAGAGAGAAGTTATTGCTTTTGGGGGTACAATATTACTAATGAATGTTTTGCTCTGCGACACCACTGCTGGTATAAGACTCTATGTCTATCCAAAAGAAATTGTCCTTGATTTCACTATTCAGAGATCATAAGTCAACTTTTTATGTACTGTAAGCATCTTAGGAACAAAATCCAAACCCATTGATGGCTGAGTAAATTTCACAGCTTGTAGAAAAGACACATATCATTGTAATGTGTGAAATTTTAATCAAAAACGTTATGAAGGAGAAAGGTAAACTGACTGCTATAATTAATGTGTTCTGACACAGAGATTTAGCTGGTGCGTTTGTGGATGTGCTGTGCTGTGTTAACTGTTCCGTTGCTTAAGGACTGTCAGAGTTTGAGGAGTTCCTACGTTATGGTTTCACCACTCGACACATTTTCCTAGAGCGTCAGCTTTGTCATGATTTGAAATGTAAAGTCATTTCTTCCTTGGCTTTGCTATTAATATTTAGTAAGGTGTCATGGATGTCTGGTGATAGGCTATATTATCTTTCTTTTAAAAGCAGCTTTATTTAAAATTAAATATATAAGCATTGCTTTTAAGATTAAGCACCTTGTGTTTTGTTTCTCTGGTATTTAAATATTATCCAGTGTCTTAAAGGTGAGAAGATTCAGTAAAACTAATTGAGGGAATGAAGAAATTAGGAACTGTACCCTCATGCAACACATCAGAATGAAATATTTTCATATTATGCCACATATATTCCGTAATTAAATAGTGCTTGCTCTCACAAAGTACACAAAATATTTCTCCTTGTAGGAAGTAGGCTGATTTTAAAAGGACATCTGCCATATTTATAATTTGGAAGTAGCATCAAATTCACGAACTATTTGTAAAGTGTTGCTAACATATTCTTTCATGCCAGACACTGGGTGAGATGGTGGCTCGATATTTCAGAGAGATTCTCTCGAAAATCATAGATTGGGCTCCTGGCCCTGCTGTGTCAATCTCCTTGCAGAGATCTACTGCAAAGTCTCTCAGAGCACTGCCAGTGTGGTTGTGCAGTAGACAAAAGACATACCTGAAAGGGGAAGACAGATACGCCACTTAAATTAAATAGGAAATGAATTGGCCAGCAAGTTGGCATGTCTGCTGAGACAAATCATGGACAACATGTCTCTCAACAACAAAACTTATTTGTTTTCTCTTGCCAACAGATTCATCACTGCCCAGGCAAAACAGGCAAAATACATTAGTGTCATGGTAAACTGATAAAGAGAAGTGCCTCAATCTAGCATCCTCAATGGCGCAAGTCTTAGGGCAGTATTGATCTGTGTTATATAAATCTTGTTTTCTGTCTGCAGAAGTGAATCAGGAATGACCCGTAAGGTTAACAAACATTGTAATGTCTTTCAGCTGGGGCAAATGCCTGTGAGTTCCACACATTGTATTTGGTCAAGCTCCATCTTGTCATTTTACCGCCAAGAAGCTTAACTAATTGCCGGCAATCATAAGAATGTTGGACGGAAGGAGAGAATTCCTACAATTTTTACCCCCTCTCCCATCCCCTCTTTTTTGTTTCTTTCCTTAAGTCTTAACAAGCAGTCAAAGCCAAGTAGCGGAAAACAATCAACACTGAATTAGTCAGCAGGAGTCTTCACTTAGTTGAAAGTTTATGTAATTGGCATGTCATGTTCCTACATTGCCAAGAACAGACCTGATTAAGCTGATGCACTTTGTTTCAGTAAAGTTTGACAAAGAAAGCTTCTCATCCTGCTGACTTACGTGTCAGGGTATGTGCTTAATATGATTGTTTTCTGTTCATAAGGAACCAAAGGCTAAATGTGTACTCTGTGAACTGATGAAATAAAAATTCTTGCCAACCTAAGGCCTGACAAAGTTGGTGTTTTGGGGAGAGGAGGTGAGAATATTGTTAGTGAAAGACAATCATCAATGAAAAGAAAATTTATTAGCGAAAGTACAATTACCCATAATAATCTGCTTTATTTTATGAACAGGGCACTCTTAGAAGAATGACAAATTCAGTCCTATTTTACAATGGGGGTTCACTTGACCACGTAAACTTTCTCCACACGCAGTGTCTTATGCTTTCACTTATAAAAAAAAAATTCCCTGTAGCCTTAACAAACTTTTACAATGGAAGCTCTCTTTAGAGATTAATCAACCATCTGAATTTGGTCTGCTGACTTCCTACAATCCTGTATTAGACCGTGTATGATAGATTTTGCCTGTATTTAGAAAGTCAGCCTTTTTGGTGACAAAACAAATGCCTAGCATTAGAAGAGACTCTATAAAGCTTATATTTTATTTGTATTTGCTCCCACAATTGTCCCCCTTCTCATAACCCTAAATCACATGATAGATTTGAACTTGGCTTAGATTATTAAAGCTAAAAGAGAGCAGTTGCTGAGGGAGCAGTCCACGCATCTGTTACGTCATAGTTGACAGTATAAAGGCAAGATTCAGGGAACTAATGGAGTTTCTTTTTCTTCTCCCCTTTTGTCATAGAAAGGTCAAGCTAGTTTTCAACATTTTTATGTATGTCATTCTCAATATAGCAACAGAATCTCTTATGGAAAACAATGTAAGTAAATGTCTCCACAATGCTACTAGTCACCTGATCAAAAGCCAATGTTGAAAAACACTTCTAATGACTGTCTCTTATGCATCAGTGCACCTACTAATGAGCTGCCAGAAAAGGCTTTGTAAAGCTTTGCTAAGATAGAGCAGGAATGTGAGAAGCCTGAGATATAACTTCCCTGCTGTGATTCCTGCCTTTCTACTAACAGGGAGCCTAGACTGTGAGCTGCTAATGAGCATGCTGGAGAGAGTGTCCAAACCAACGCAGGCTGGAGGCAATTCACCTGTCTCCTTTCAGAGCCAGGGTATGATGCATGACAGTAAGACACCCGGTAGTAGCTTTTCTTTTAATAATTTAAGATACTTATTGATTTTCCCTCTTTACCCCCATATTTGTATTTAGTCCCTGCATTTTACTTTCTTTCAGGGATTTCTAGCACCATCAGAGAAAAAGGAATAAGGATTTTTCCTCCTATCGCCTTACTCCCCCACCCACATTTATACAAGAAATTAACGTCATTATGTCATATAATAGCAATATGGAATACCTAATTAGTTTTTCTGTAGGGAAGAGAAATATGTGCTTTTCAGAGGTGGTATTTATAAAATGAGGCAGTTGAAATTAATAGCTCTTTAAAAGTCAAAATATGGTTTATTTGAATTAAAGGAATTCAAAATATGGCATATATTTTGACACTTAAAACAATGTATGGTATAAGTTAAAGACTTTTCTCCCTCTAGCAATGCCTTGTTCAACATCTTTATCCATAGGCCAAAGCCAGCAGGATCTTTATAAAGAACGCTTACTTAACTTGGTTCGTAGAAATTCTTGGCCTATAAATGAAATAGTTAACTGCAGGATACCTTTCGAGTTCAGCGTTAAGCTCTTCACGTTACACATTTTGATGCTATGCTCTCTTTGAGTTTTCCTAGAGGCTATTTTGCTAGTTAATTTTTTTTTTTTTAGTCAAACAAAATTACAGAATACAAACTGTGTAATTTCACCAATTTGCAATGCCACAGTTATCCCAGAAAGAGAATCAACATCCCTATCCATTAATTACAATCCTGACTATCTCCTAGCGTCCCAGGAGGCAGCCCGTGTGGTTCACATGGGCTAGTGCTATCTGTCCCTTCCAGTTGCCAATGTTCCTATTTTCCACAGCTCACCCTTGCTTTTTCTCGGGTTGATACAACATGCCATGGGAAATCGCAGGCTCCATGGCGACTGGGGAGATAAGAATACTCAGTGCCTCGGCAGCCCCTTTTATCCAAGGATCTCCAAGAAGCTTTATAAAAATCTATTTTTTTAATCCTCTGGATACCCCCGTGAGATAGGTATTAGCCTGACTTCACAGCTAACAGAGCTGAAATCAGGAGCATCTACCTGCGTCTCAGCCCCTGAGCCCTTCTTGCTGTTGGATATGGAGCAAGGAGAGAGCTTTAATTCTGAACCCAATTCTGACAATGTGGGGAGGGAACTGAATACATGTTTCCTGCCAGGAAATTTATGAGGCTCCAAAGGAATTGAGCTGCACATAAGTACAATTTTTTGAAAAAAGTAAACACTAAACAGAAATGCAAATAATATAATAAATATTTGAGGTAACAACTATATTATAGTAGGCCTGATTTGAAACTTTGTCACCAAGAAATCCTTACCTTCTCAAACTTGGTACTCCAAAGTATCCTGTTTTAATTCTTTATTTGGTAAACAACTTGCCAAAAGAGTAGGGAGAATGGAGGTTAACGAGTGAAGGTTTTTGAGCAAATCTCAACTCTGTAGAGAACTACTCAACGTGTAAAAATCAACTTCTTGCTCTCAGGAACCTTATAAATCTAAGAGGAAAGAGAAAAAATAGTTAAGCTTATAAACATAAAAGACATGCATATCATGAATATAACCTGCTACTGCTCAAAAGTTATGTTTTGAGAATTTCACTATCTGTAGTGATAAAATATTGAAAAAATGTCTCTTTCTATGTTGCTGTTTGTGGAATTCAGTCTATGAATATCTGCATCTATTGGAAAAGTAAATTCTTAATTAATATAGCATTTTCTTATTAACAAGTGATCTTGAAATACCGTAGAGTGTTCTATCAAGGACTGCTGAGATACCCAGGGGCACAATAGATGTAATATTGTCATTGTCCTTTGGGTTTTACATTTCATATGTAAAGTTCTGTTTTAGCATAAAGTTTTATCTTTTAATATCAGTTCTTTGTCAAAATATACATAAACTTTAAATATATAATCTTCCTTAAATTTTCTCTTAGTTTATCTAAAATAGTCTTTGCCATTCAGTGGCCAAATATTTCAGAACCTAAATAAATATCTAATAAATAAATTATCAAACTGAAACTATAAGATAATCTGCCTTCCTTTCTGTTTATTTTCCTCAAAATCTGAGCTTGTGGAGAAATGCAAGTAAAGCACAATGTTATCTTAGCCTACCAATAGATAAGCCCTGTTCTTCTCTAAGCCAGGGAATTTCCTGACAGGAAGTTAGGCCCTTGGAAAGAGCTGTTTGCTCTTTGAGCTAACAGGGTCCTATTATAAAAGTGTCACATTGACTGGTGCCTTACACTCAGTTTAAACTTTTATACTTCCCACTTCTATCAGTAAAACATTTGAGCAAGCATCCTTAATATATTTGCATTTGTAGATGAATTATATATCTATGCTACTATCCTCGATATATATATTTTAAAATACACAAAAAGAGAATATTAAAAAGGATGAGAGAAGATAAAGAAAATATCTTAATATTTTATTTATTAACAGGACAAAACATATTGCTTCAAGTAATGGTACTACTTATAATACTTTAGTAAACTATGTATAATTGGATATGATTTCTTAGTTTTGGAAATCTGGGTTAAACTCTTGGTGGTATAGCAGTTTCCAAAGACTGGCCTCTAGATTAATTTTATTTTGATACTTGGTTTTAATTATTACCATAGCTGGAAATAATACCTCACAAAGTTATTATGAAAGAAAGGCATTTATGAAATCATTATGCTGATTTTTAAATTCCATCCAAAAATATGCAAATATTTTCATTTGAATGTTGATAGTAAATTTCCACCTGTCTGGGGACAATTATTTTTGCATTTAGTTGGATTGAATGGGAGTTTAATATTTTTAACGGATAGCTTCAACATTGCTATCATTCTTTGTTTAGGAGATTTCACAACATGTTAGAAAATTCCCATTGCAAGTTCTTTTTCTTTTTCAGTGGACCAAGATGCATCTTTATACAAGACACATCACTTTGGCCACAAAAACCCAGAATGACAAATCATCTCCAGATATCTGTTTTCAAAATTCATTTTCATTGTATGTTTCTTTCAAAATGAAGTTTCTTTATCAGTCATTGGTTTTAAAAGAGCTTTATTTAAAGAGATATAATGAGTGTGATGTTTTGGGGAAAAAAAAAACACAGCTAGTTATTATACCACTGGAGCCATTTGTCATCATCAACAAATTTGGAACACTTGACTTTTTATAAAATAAAAAACACATTTCTTCTAAGAACTTTCTTGTAAGACAACCAGTGAAGATTTTCATGGCATTCTTCTTTTCATTCCAATTTACTAGAAAGATTCTACTGTTTGAATGAATTGCTTTTGTGAAAATAAACCTGCACTTTTTATCTTACAGTAGAAAACTGCCATTTGTTACAATATGCTGAAGGCAAACAACCGCATAAGGCCATCTCTTTCAACCTCACTGTGGAACCCCATTCCTTCCTCAAGATGGGCCTCTCTCTTTTGGACCACTATTGATCTCTACAAAAGCATTATTTCTTTTTGTTTGTTAGATTAAAATAAATTTCATTGAAAGATCTGATATTTTTCCATATCTTGATAGAAGGACTTGTCCACTTTGGAGTTCATCATTCCACAGTGGAGAATGAAATGTCTCCATTCCATTGGAGACAGCCACAGGATGGGGTGAAGATCATTAGGAAGACTAGGGATCTGAATAGAATTTTAGTTGGGGCCAAAGCAATCTTATCACATCTAAAAATAATATTGGGCAATTTTGAATATGGGCACACACATTAGGAGAATTCAGTATATTAGCTTGTCATAAAGTTAGTACATGCAAGTAAATAGATTTCTCACGTTAAGGGTATATTGAGTTAGGAAATAGTGACTAAGTTGTCATTTTTAATATAAACACAAAGACATAACACCAAGAAGTAAATCTAAAGGGAAATGTTCAAGATCTATATGAATAAAAGTGTAACATGTTCTGAGGGACATAAAAAGATTTAAAAAGTGGGAATGGGGCTGGCTCTCTGGCCAAGTGGTTAAAAGTTCCCTGAGCTCCACTGCATCATCTCAGGTTTGCGGATTTGGATCTGGGACATGGATATACACCACTCATCAACCATGCTGTGGAGGCATCCCACATACAAAATAGAGGAAGACTGCCACAGATGTTAGCTCAGGGCTAATCTTCCTCAGCAAAAAAAAAAAAAAAAGAGAGAGAGAGAGAGAGAAAGGAAGATTGGCAATGGATGTTAGCTCAGCGTGAATTTTCCTCACCAAAAAAACCACAAAAAAATGTAGAAAGAGCTACTTAATTCTTGGATAGGAATACAGATACACGGGAATATGGAAATAGTGGTTGCCTCTGAGAGAAGGAATTCTGTCAGAGATGAGACAGTTATTTTTCAATGTGTAACTTTTTGATTGTTTAAACTTTTTTTAATTGCACATGAATAGTGCAATTACTATTTTCAAATAAATATTATAATAGCTTATACTTGTCTTATGATTATACTACATGGCAGATGGTTTTTCTAAGTACTTTACATGTATTAACTCACTTAAACCTCACTACAACCTCACGAGTTGAATAACATTATTCTTATTTTATTTTACAGATTAAGAGACTGAGGCACAAATAGGTTATTTGTCATAGGTCACACTGTAAGTGGCTGGAATTTTTAACCTAAGTACTCTGAAAAACAGTCTAAACTCTAAGCGCTAGCGTATGCTTCGTCTCTAGAAGAAACACCTAAAAATTTTTTTTCCCCAAATTTGAGGTGATTTTAATAATTCAAAATAACCAAAGAAAATGTATACTTATGAACATATAGTTTAGATGTTCTCCATCTTCAGGAAACATTATTGAACTGTGCTGCAATGCCGGCCAGGTAAGCCTGGATCCTTCCTAACAACAAACGTAAAACCAGAGTAAGTCCTGTGCTTTGTGAGAATTCATGCAAAGTCTCAGTCTGCAGAATATGTCTTCTATTTAATAAGGAAAACAATAGAAAATTGCTACAAACTTTGTCTTAAAAATGATTTCTCATTGTTTTCTAACATCAGCCCCCCCAACCAATCACACATACTTGTTCCTACCTCAAGGGTTTTTCTCCAACCTGTTCCCCCACACACACAGCATCATGACTAATTCCGCTCACCTTTAAGATAAAGATCAGTCCCCCATCTTGTACAAAATCTTACCACAGTAACATATTTTGTAGTTATTTTTCTTTAATATAAAGCTCTTATTATACTCAAATATAATCTGAGATATACCTGGCCATTTTTGCTCATATTTTCTCTTAGAAATATTTTCTAATTTTTTAATGTATATACATGATTTCTCTCTTTTTCTAATTTGTTTCAAATTCTGGAAAATGACTTAATGTTTTTTATATTTCCTATACTACTCAACGTAGCGTGGAACTCAGTTAATTATTTAATTAATAATTATTAACTGTCTTTTATGTACATGTCTGCTAGATGTTGAGGTTGTTAAGAAAATGAATAAAATATTACTACTTGCTCTCTGGGAACTTACAGGTTTGTAGAGATGTTGTAAAGGTAAGCATTATATTGAAAGTTAAGCGTAACAGTAAGTGATTGTGAAATGACTGACTAAATATCTGAGTGTAGACAGTCAGTCCAAGGCCATCTTCTTTACCTTGGTTTTTTGACTCCTGATAATACAATTTATATGCATGTCTCTAATATTTTTTAATAAGATTAAAAAGTTGTTCCTCCAAAACAGCATGACATGTCATGTTTAACTCTAAAAATATGTCAATCTTATATAATGGGGATTTGTTTCACAAAGTTCATCTTTAGCCACACTCTTGAGGTTAAATATTCAACTTACATTTTTTCACCTCCTTCTGGTCTATTATAATCCCAAATACTTTTATTTTTTCTTTTAAGTCATGTAGGATAAATTCCAAATGGTTGAATAACAAAGCAGCACATATCAAAATAAAACACAGTTTACTTAGTTTTTTCCTTTTTCTTCTTGGGTATAATTCCATGGTACAAGTTATGAATAGGGTTATCATTTTAAGGAAACTCAATATGTGTGTGTGTGTGTGTGTGTGTGTGTTAAACCTCCAAAATAACATAAAGTAGGAAGGAAGCTTGTGTTTTAGAAATATTTTACATAGCAATGAGTAATGGAGAAATCAAGTGTTTGATCCATATACAAGCTATCTCTGAGTGTATGGCACCTTTCTTTGTGGCTTCATCAAGCTACGTGATGCAGACAGCAAAATGTATATGCTGAAATTGATAATATTCTGCAATGGAACAGTGAACTATCACCATGTGACACTGCTGCTAACGCATAGAGAATTCCACGAGACCGGCTGCCATCTTCTCCATGTAGTTTCCTTGGCTTGAAAATATGTTTCCTATATATATATAACTGTGCTTTACAAAGAAATATTTGAAAATACAGAAATTGAGTTTTTCTATCCTCCATAATACTATATACTAAGCATTCACCTCTATTAATCTGTCAATCATAAGTGACTTCCAATGGCGTCTCATTAAGAAAGACAAGAAATTTAGCTCAGTGTTATTCTCTTCCTCTTAAACTCCTCCAAAGTTTGTGAATTAATATTTTTATCTTAGTTATATAGGTTCCCCCTAAAAATCAAATACTGTTCTTAACCTTTTCCTTCTTGATCCATAAGTATTTGGTGTTATACATAACTTCCCTATACATAAGAAGACATTAACATTCTGTCTCTTTCTCCATCCCTCTTTCTCTTACCCCTCCCAACTTTTGTTAATTGTGTCGTTAATTTTATACTGCCAATTATATATTTACTTATTTATACAGTACAATTTTATACTATATAATATATATAGTATATATATATATGTATTATGTAGTATATAATACAAATATAATACATTATATATTATATAGTATATAACATGTAGCATATATTTAATAATTATATAGTATAATACATATATTTTGTGTATATTTGGATAGTATAATTTAGTTTTCTATACTTTGTAGCTAGATTAATTCTGGAAATTGGTAATGAACAGTATTTGATATATTATTATTATGAAAATAATGAGTTCAGTAAAGAATGCAATATGTAATAATTGGTTCTGTAGAAAAGTAGAAACAGTTTTTTGAACTAAATCTCTTAAAGTGGGATAATCTAAATATCAAAGTCAAATGCCTTTTATTTTCTGACACTCAGTCAATACCCCAAAACTTTGGGGCTATGACTTTCTTGCATAGCTAATGTTTCTAATTATATAGTTTTCTTATGAAAAATAGAAATATATGCTCTTTATGCTACTGGATGCATGGTGAAATTTCAACAAACTACTTTCTAGAACTGAAAGCACTCCTGGTTAAGACAAACTGTATTTTGGATCTCATATCTTCCTCTTTCTTAGATTTTATTTTCATTGTCTAGGAATATTTTATATTTTTTAAAGAAAGAGTGGATGAGTGGTAAACTTCTGGGGCCTTGCATTTTCAAAAAATGTCCTTTATTTCACTGTACCCCCCCCCCCCACACCACCACTGATATGCTGGAGCTGGCTCATACTAGCTCACAAATGCTGACTTTTTAGCATCTCTTCCCAGTTCTGTGACCTCACTTTGGTAGCTAGAAATTGGCCAGGGTGGGAGTATTTATTCCATAAAAATAATCAAATACTACAAATCAGGTTGGCTACTTTTTTCTTTGTATTTTCAGAGAGCTACTTGTTAAGCTTTTATCAGCATACCACTTCACCCACTAGGTTGAGTATGAAATTTCAGATTCAAAATTACTCTCACTATATATTTAGAAGCTCTGGAAAATATTCTTCTATTGGCTACTTACATTTCTTCTTTTCTCCTATATTTTTTCTTCTCTCTCTTTCTCTTTGGAATGTCTTGAGTATTGTTTATCTACTCCAATACAGTGTGAACTCCGTGAGGGCAAAGACTTTCTTAATCACGATCATGACAAAATCTGTGAGGAAAATATCTAGCACATAATAAGCACTCAACATATATTTGACTAATTAATGCTACAAATCCTGTCAGAAAGATATTGGCCCTCCTAGATGTATTTTCTGTGTCTCTTTACTTTTTGCTCAAGTATTCATTCTCTTTGATGTTTTACTCTATGTTCAGATTATTTTTCAGTAAATTGCTATTATTACTATATTTATTATTATTTCAGCAATCAGTTCAATTTCAGGAGCTATTGCTTATTCTCTGACTGCTCCTTTTTTGTAGTAGCTCGTTCTGTGTTATCATGGAATGTCATCTAATGCTCTTTGAGAGTTTACCTTTGGAATTCTTTTAAGATCTCTTTTCTTTCTTTTAATTTTTCTCTGCTCTCTCTGATATTAGTCTTTCTGTTTCTTTATCTCAGTCTTTTTCTTTTAAACTGCTGATATTCCCTAGGTCTGATGATTCTTTAGTGATTGGGTTTTGTTTATTAATGAAGAACTAGATTGATTAACACGGGTAGTTCATGAGGGCTTCTCTTATTATTGCTGGCCCCTCTCCTGATTTAAGAGGACCAACTACAAAACCTATGTGAGTGGACACAGTTTGTTAATAACCCAAAGACTTCATTTTGGTCTAGCAGACAATGAATTTGCCACATATCACTCCATTCCACATGTCAATACTAAAAGTTTCTATTCCGAAGAATCAATACTCCATGGTGGGAGATATACACATATATATATATATATATACATATATATACACATATATATATATACATGTATATGTATATACACACACACATATGGATATAGATATAGATAGATATAGATATACACATATATATGATATGAATAAATATATCTATACTTATATAATATTTTAAAATTTAAAATTGCTGGTGTTTCTTTATCCTTAGGTTTGATTTCATATGCTTTCACACTCAAGAAATTCTAAAAAATGATTGTTCCTCTGATATTCTTGTCCTCCTCTTCTCTATAGCTTCTACCTCAGAATTTTAATGTACTTTTTCACATTTATATTTCTTTATAGTCAATTCAATGGGTCTTAATGAGAGAAGGTAGTTAAAATGCATGCTCAGCTCTCTGTCTTAAATCATATGATTGGTTTACATCTTAACTTCTTCAATAATAATTTAAATTCTGACTGTTTGGAAGATTTTTTACTTCAAGGAAATAGATCTCCAGTATGATATTAGATATTTGTGAGAGAGAGAATTTGTATTATCAAATTTGCAACTAATAGTACTGTATGTATTTTCTGGGATACAACTGTAACTGAAAATTATCTACAGCACATCTTATGATCTCAAAATTAATACCTTCTTAGGAAAATTGGGACGTAGGAGAAGAGTTGGCAAGTGTGAATCTCACACTTAAGGAAAACTATTTAATATCCAAGTCCTACGCAGATCATTTAGACATATGACATTGGGCTCTCACATGGAAAAATGAAGGAATAGATGCATTTTGAACATAGTATATTAAGTTTAACAATAGAAAATCAAAGCTATTTCCTTTGGAAATGTTTTAGTCTATTATGCATATTTAAGTAACCACAATTGCCTAGTGAGTTATGACAAGAGAAAACTAACTAAAACCTCTAAATTACATTTGGTTGCCTATTGTGATTAGACACAAGGAGGGGTTATTGACTGTTAAGATTCTTTATTGGTCCTGCTTCTAGAGTTCCTGGAACTTTTCCTCTATTAATAAATACCCTTAGCTTGAATTTAACTATGACAAATGGTCATTGGCATATCTGTCTGTTTCCAGTAATTGAGCAGGCAGTCTATAACTCCACATACTATAGATTTGTTGTGTTATAGCAATCTAATTATATTAATGCCATTCATTTACAATGCTCTCTTCTGATGTCTCCCTGGCTTCTGGAAAAGATATAAGTCCACTACTTAATCCACATCGTATATGCACAATGGTCTTCTGGATTGCTGACACAATTAACATGTTCAGAAAATGAGGACATTTAAATACCTATCTCTAGATCTGAATCTCAAGTTTTGGTTCGAGGAGGGTGGTTCTGTGGAACACTACAAGCTTCTATTTCTAAGTTCAGTGTTTTTTTCCACCTATAAAACAAGAAAATTGTATTTATTATTTTGTATACCTTCTAGCTTTAAGATTCTATGATTGTAGATTCAAACGTCATAATACATACAATAATATTATACTTAAACATTAACACATAATGTAGAAACCTAAGAAGGGTATTTAAATTTGGATGTATTACCTTATATAAATTTAAAATTATGAGAACAACCGTAGGTTAGTGCTAAAGTTTTACACTTGAAAACTCTTAAGATGATATTAATGTAACGCTTTCTTGAAACTCTTATTCAAGTTTGGCAAAAATTTAATCAGTTTTAAATGTATTACTATATAACATATTATATGCCAGAAAAATGATTAATAAAAGTTGAAATCAGCTAGTAATTTCATTAAGTGAAATGGGAAATCAGTAGCACAAAAGGTGAAAAGTAAATGCCTCTTTCATGTTCTCATTTAACTCATAAATAATGCAATTAGAGCTTTGTCTTAAATGTTTATTGAGACCATGCTCTCTCATTGAGAACTCTCAGACTTTGCTCTCCTTGTAGTTAAATGTTCAATTTCATTAATATAGTTTTGGCATGAGTAATAAAGTATAAATATTTTACAGAATCAAAGTTCTAAGAAGGTACTATGAAACAGTTGGTTGGTGTGTTTCTTAAAGTAGTTCCCTCCAAATTAATTTAAATTGGCTCTGGAAAGAGCACTGAAAATTTGCTTAAGGACCATAAGAAAAGGTAATTATAAATGGCAGAGCATCTGACTTAGGGGAGCTGTCTGGTGGGGTGTTTGGTGTTCATCCAAGTTTTCTCTAACAACTTTATTAATTATCTGGAAGAAGAAATAAACAGCATGTTAATTAAATTTGCAGCTGATAATAATTGGGCAATGTTGCCAACTCCGATGCAAAAAAAAAAAAGAGAGAAAAGAAAAACAAATAATAAACAGAATAATAGATTGGTTTGATATATGATCAGAACTATAAAAAAACAAGAAAGAAATGGCAAATGTGATAGAGGAAAATAAAAGAATAGAATGAAGAATCTCAATCATAAATACATGAAAAGAATACATTAATAATTTCAAAGATTTATAATATAGCTAATATAACTAATAAATATTGTAAATTTGAGCATGGTAGAAAGTGTACACGGCCATCTGTAATGCTTTCATATCTTAAATCTATGGATCATCAGTGATTTTATTCAAAGAAAGAAGCCCTAACATAAAAGATGCATGAAATCTTGGTGGTTGAAATTTGAGGACGTCAATGTGATGACCAGAGTATTGTCTATCAAAGTGAGTCATATTTACCCTTTCTTCTACCTAATCTCCATTTGAATGCTCTATCACCAGCCTTTACACAGTCTTCCCCTATTCTTTTTCTTTGTGTGTGAGGAAGACCAGCCCTGAGCTAACATCCATTGCTAATCCTCCTCTTTTTGCTGAGGAAGACTGGCCCTGGGCTAACATCCGTGCCCATCTTCCTCTACTTTATATGGGACCCCGCCACAGCATGGCTGACAAGCAGTGCGTTGGCGGGCGCCCGGGATCCGAACCCGCGAACCCTGGGCTGCCAAGCGCAAACTAAACCGCTGCGCCACCTGGCCGGCCCCTCTTCCCCCTATTCTTAAAGGCAAACAATTGGGATTTTTTAAAAATCCTAAGTTATTTGCTTTATGAATGACAACTGTATTATGTAGCATAGGTATCAGGCATACTGTCAGGGTTCTTTGCTCACAAAGAATAGTTTTTATCATATATTTAAACCTAAGTAGCCATAAAATAGAAAGGATATGAGGGAAAATAGCAGGTAAATAAAAACCTATAAGGACAAGTTTAAATAAAGATGCATTTCTTTCTTTCTTTACTCTCCATAATCGATTGTTCTCCTAGTCACGATACCATATTACAGGAAGACTTCATAAATTAAACTCTCATAGTGTCTTAAAAATGGATCTTTAACACTACTTATCACATTACAATATATGCTTATTATCTGTCTCTCTTCACTATGTGGTGAGATCTTTAAGGAGAGAGAGCATATCTTAGGTATCTTTGTAATTTTCAGCATCTAGAGCCATGTCTGATATCTAATAAATACTCAGGTAAAGTTAACTGATTGAATACATGTTGAACAATATTTTGAAAATCTCTCTTGGCTACTTATTAGCTCTGTGACATTGAGCAGATTTTTACCCTCTGAGTCTCAATCTTCTTATTCCTAAACATGGAGAAAACAATATCCCATTTTACATGGATTTTGATAAATCCTGCATATAAAATACAGGGCCTAGCCCATAAAACTTCAGCTCCCCTCCCTTTTATTTTTAAAGGAATCTCAAAAAAACCAATCTGGGTGGATATTTTTCCCCTAAAATAAATTAGTTCATTAAAAAACAATTTAAAATATTTGTGAATATCAGTATTTTAAAGGAATAGATCCTTCTAAGAGAATCAGGCTTAACTATATTAAGCAGCTATAATGGCCATATATTTTTTAATACTTAGCTTTTTCTTGAAACTCGTCGATTACTTTTAGATTTTATCCAACTTCTATGATCAACTCTATAAGCACTGTTAAGTAGGTGTTAAGTGACTTACCTTGACTTCTCATAGTGATAATATGTGAAAAGATCTTATAATTTATGTATTTGGGAATTTTAAGACAATTATTACTTAGAACACTATATGACCACTCCATAAAAATGCACATGACTGTAAAATAACTGCATATGGAGTATTTAATCTTGAACTTCCAAAGATGAAAAGTGAAAGTAGTTACAATAATCATTATTTTCAATTTTATGTAGTTAAGTGGTTTTACACAAAAAAATTAGCCTTCCAAATGACATAGTTATAATGCGTTAATGGTAGCATAACGTGTTATTACATTATGCAACATAATTTCATGGATATTATGTATGGCATTTTAGAAACTCATGTACTTATAGTTATTAGAAGATACTCAATTTTTTCAGACCATATTCTTCTTAACCCTATTACTTAATGTAATCCTTGAGTGGTTTCTCTGTCTTTTGATGAGGTCTTTGTACAGATTGTGTAACCTACTTTCTGATAATTTAACTTACTGTTCCCCAATTTCTTCGTTATCTTTTTGTCTCATTCTTGTCTCCAACTGAATGTTTAGAATATTGTCTTAAAGGAATCCGAAAGTCAAAAGGTAATAAGGATCCAATGTATCTGGTTTGTAAAAAGTGCTTTGGTTTTGAAAGTTGGCTATTTATGTAATAAATCTTCTTAACATGTTTAGATAGAACTGTGTATTTCTTATTCTCATTAGCACCAAAAATAATGCTTATTCCTCATAATTCATTCAATTCTTTAATAACAAATTATCCTTTATGAAAATCTTAACATTCAGTTAAATCACCACTTGCTGAGTACTGATTTTTGAGAGACCATGCATATAGTGATTAAAAGCATAGACCTTCCCTTCAAACAGAACTGGATTCAAATCCCAGATTTGACACAATTCTTGTGTGAATTTAGGCAAATTAATCTCCCCTAGACTTACTTTCTTTACTTGTAAAAGAAATTTTGTAATCATCACTCCAAACATAATTTTCTGAAGGATATCTTGAAATATGATAGCTAAAATGTCTGGCACATGGTAGTTGTCCAGTACATGATAACAGATATTACTATTCTAATTAATAATTCAATATGTTAGTGGTAGGATTACAAAGGTAAACAAAGAGTTCTTAGTTTTATGGAGCTAGGAGCTGAAAAGATCACATAATCAGGTAAGGGTAAAGTCTCTGACCTCAAGAAATACCATGTAGTACCTGTTGAATAAATTAAAAAAACTGGAAACAAAGATTTGTACAGCATTAACTTCAGTGGAAGTCAGTGTGTTAATTACTATAATGGATATATAAGCAAAGTACTGTGGATACTCGGGAGAAGGGGATTGAATGATATGGTTGAGGAGGATGCGAAAAGGTTTAGAGGTTTGAATTTAGAGGATAAGTGGGAATTTAACATCTGGAGAAGGCTGGGAGGGTATTCAAAGCCAAGAGAAAACCATGGACAGAGTCACGAAAGCGTTCAATTATTGAATGTTTGCAAAGTCGAGATTTCTAGTACTCTATGAATGAGAGGTGTAGGGTTCGGGAAATAGAACAAACAGTGGTGGAGAGGTATGCTGGGTGGCACTGACTAATGTTACAATGTATGTGACATCATTTTCT
The DNA here is from genome assembly GCA_031878705.1 of Tapirus indicus. Taxonomy (NCBI): domain Eukaryota; kingdom Metazoa; phylum Chordata; class Mammalia; order Perissodactyla; family Tapiridae; genus Tapirus; species Tapirus indicus. The sequence continues at coordinate 76,419,347 of CM062926.1, read as the reverse complement.
GCAGAAAATGGGGAGATATTCAAAGATCAAAACCATCCGAAAAATTTAAAAGGTGTGTTTCTGTATTTGCCTGTGTATGTGGAATGTTTGTTTGTCTGTGAGGATTGTGGTAGAGTTTTAGGTTCTATTCACAACAGCCCAGATCCTGCCCTCTAACGTCTTACAATCTAGTCTACACCGATTGCAATAGACAAATGAAGGACATATAGAAAGTGGTCTGACAATGGTCAACATGTTTGGGAAGGTAAGTTAGAAGAAAGAAGGTGGTTCTGATGAGTAATTGGTTGGGGTAAGGCAGTACTTACAGTCTGAGAAGACACAACTATGATAAGTGGGCATGCACCAAGCAAAGGATTTATGTCTCAAAACAGAAATAATGATGGCTTCGCGCCCAACATGTTTCCTCTATTAGCTAGTAGTCCTTAATACAGGAATGCTATTTTTATCTCAGGTTTGTTCTATTCATTCTCTCCTTCAGGGTACTCTGAGTTTTGCTTTACTTCTTTCCTCTCCTGCTTTTCCTTGGAAGTGGGTCAAGAAATGTTTCTGGCAAAAAGCCTGAAATGGAGGGGGTGTCAGGTAATAACATGAAATAATCAATTTAGGGTATTAAATCGGTATGGGCTTTAAATCAGAGACCCGTAAACTGCTTCTTACTTCCTCAGCATGCCGCTCAGCTATTCTAAGCCTTAGCTTCCTCATCTCTACAATGGGGGTGTTAATAATACCTTCTTTATAGGGTTCCAATGGGGATTAAGTTCAATAATGCACGCAAAGAACCTAGCACAGTTCCTAGCATATAGTATGTGCTGAATACACATTAACCTTTATTATTATCTTAGTGGTAAAGGCATTAGACTAGTGTTTTTGGAAGAGCTGGTTTCTTCTGTCTTAGCTACTTATGAAATGAATAAATTTAAAGCCATTTAACACCTGTGACCCTCAGATCTAAGTCGGTTAACATCTCAAGCCATTCAAGAAGCAAGTGTGCCATATCCCCTGGGGTTTTGCCTTTTACCAAGGAAGTCCTCCCAAGTCAATGGTATCTTGTTTATTCAATCTTACATTCTAGCAACCTTGATCAAGTTCCCTCAGGGTCTAACTCCAGGGGTGTTCCCCTAGCCACTGCCATTACATGCCTGCTAATTTTTGCAGCAACTTCAGGTTGCAATCTCTTTTCTCCTTTCTCAAGACCAGCAGATCCACAGCTGATTATGTTGAAATTTAGCCCTAGTTATTGTCCTGGTACCTGAGTGAGAAGGTAGGGCAACTCCTGTGGGGCACTCCTTGCCTTTCGGGTGAGTCTTCTGCAGATTCTTACAGTATGAGTCAAGTAGTCTTACTCCAAAGGACTGGGCCACTTCTGAAAGCTTAAGTGTTTAAAGGGTTTGAAGAACCAAAATCTTAGAAGCATCCATCCATCCAGATGTCCCCATCTCATTGTAGGGTAGCAGGTTTTCCTTATCAAAACTCTTACCCTAATATAACAGACTTGCTTTGACCGAGTATTTAAATATCTCTGGAGTTCTGTTACCCTAACAATCAGATCCCATGTCTGTTCTACCACTACAGGAAATAAGGGCCTATTTATATGCTGCCATACATACCCTCTAGCCCTAGTTCCTGCCTTTGAATGTTTGTTATGGGCCTCAGTTTCCCATTATCCCTCTGGAGGGCATCAAAACAACTTAGCAATATCCAGCCAATTCCATTGTCCTTGTAGGCTTAATTTTCCTCTTATTTTTCAGATGCTTGAATTACTGTACCAATAAGAATTTCTCTTCTAAATCTTCAATAATTGGGTCAGCACTTTGTGCAAGGGACACTTTCTGGTCCCCGCATCCCATCTGTCTTATTAGGCCAGTCCCTGTTTACCTCTGTCCGTTCTGAGAAGCAGGCACCAAGACGAGAGTAGACATGCAAGAGATTTATTTGGGGAGAAACACCTGTGAAGGAGAAAGGGAAGGGAGCAGGAGTAGGCAAGGAGAGCCTTCAGTCTATGATGTAGGTCTGATACCTGAGAAAGGGGAGAAAGAAGGAAAGATTGAGGAGAAAGAGCATCAGACTACATTGCAGTTCTGCTAATGTTCTTGCCACGTTGCTGGAGATTCCCAAGGAAAAGTTATCCTTTAGAAAAATCTTTCAGTGAACAGAAATGCTCTGGTTTTGGTAACCATGCTGTACTCAATCATTCGCTGGGAGCAGCCTTGTGAAACCAGGTGTTGGCATGAATATCACGTTACTTCTAAAGGTGTAGTGCCTAGAGACTATCATTACCCATTAAGTAATGAATCTTCATTTTCCCCTACCCCTAGCCCCCGGCAATCTCTAATCCATATTGTGTTTCTATAGATTTACACATTTCATATAAATGGAACCATACAATTTGTGATGTTTTGTATCTGCTTTCTTTCACATGGCATAATGTTTTCAAGGTTCATCTAGATTGTAGCATTTTTAAGTATGCATTCCCTTCTATGGCTGAATAACATTCCACTGTATGTATGCACCATATTCTGTTTATCTATTCATCCATTAATGGACACTTGGGTTTTTCCACCTTTTGACTATTATGACTAATGCTGCTATGAACACTTGTGTACAAGTATCTTTTTGTCATTGCTTTTAATTATTCTAGTTATATACATAGGAGTGAAATTTCTGAATCATGTGGTTATACTATATTTAACTATTTGAGGAACCATCAGAATGTTTTCCACAGTGGCTGTGCCATTTTACATTCCCATCAGCAATGTAAAAATGTTCCTATTTCTCTACATCCTTACCAATGCTTGTTATTTTCTGTACGATTATTATTATTATGAGTGTAAACTGGTGTTTCTTTGTGGTTTTGATTTACATTTTCCTAATTACTAATGATGTTGAGCATCTTATCATGTGCTTGTTGTCCATTTTTATATCTTATTTGGAGCAATATATATTCAAGTTCTTTTCCTATTTATTAATTGGGTTGTCTTTTATTGTTGAGTTTTAAGAGTTCTTCACATATTTTGGATACTAGTCCCTTATCAGATAAATGATTTGCAAATATTTCTCCCATTCTGTGGGTTGTCTTTGCTCTTTCTTAAATATGTCCTCTGATGCACAAATTATTTAATTTTGATGAAGTCTATTTTTTCTTTTTTTGTTCATGTTTTCAGTGTCATATCTAATAATCCATTGTCAGATCCAAGGTCATGAAGATTTATACCTCTTTTTTTTTCTAGTTTTAGCTCTTGCATTTAGTTCTATTCTGTTTGATTTTCAAAAATTTGCCAGTCTTCTCGTTGACTTTTTGTAGGAACGGATGTTTGGAGGTCCTTTCTCAATGTGGCTCTGTCTCTCTTTGGCATCTAAACTTTTCATTTTTTTCAAGGTTTAGGCCAGTTATTTTAAAGAATGGCATCAATTTGGGTTTGATATTCCTCATGGCTAGATTCAGATTATAAAGTTTGGTAGTAATACCAAAGAAGTGATGTTTGTCTTTACTGCGTCCTATCAAGAGGCATATGATGCTGACTGTCAGATTAGTGTGATGTTAACGTGGATCATTTGGTTAAGGTGGTGTCTGTCATATTTCTCCAATGTGAAATCTTTATTTTTCTCTTTGTAATTGACAAGTCTGTTGTGGGATTATAATTTGAAACTATGTAAATATCTTGCTTCACATTAAATTTTTACCAATTGTTTTATCATCCATTGCTGTTTCTTACTTTAATAAACTATTATTATGATGGTTACCAATGGTAATTTGCTAATTATTTCACTTCTTCTATATTAGTTGGCCATATTTTTGTCTTTTGGTTGCAAAGAATTTCAAGTTGATAGAATATAAGTTCCAAAAAAGTCAAGGATAAGTCTGTGTCATTCACAGTGAATGTGTAGTGAAGAATTTACCTTTTGCAAAGAGATGTCTGGCCTTTGTCCCTGGCTCCTGGGAGGTAATCTCTAAACTCTTGGAATTCCTTGAGTAATAAGAATGTCTTTGTTATTTATGATGGGCTCCTTGGACCTCACCTGATAGTTTATGCTAACAAGATGACTCATGTTGGGCAACGTGGGCCATGTGTGATTAGCCCAATGTCTGGGGAGATTGGGCTGGAGACTATTCAACCACGTGGACAATTAATCAATCAATTATGCTTGCTCAATAAAGCCCCTATAAAAACTCTGTACACCAAAGCTTGTGTGACTTTCCTGATTTGGCAATACTTCATGCATACTGTCACTCATAGAAGCTGGGAATTAACATGTAATAAGGACAATGAAAGCTTTGAGTTTAGAACTTTCTTTGACTGTGCTTTATGTGCCTCTTCCTTTAGCCAGTTCTAATTTGTATCTTTTCCTTGTAATAAATCATGACCGTTAGTAAAATAGTTATCACTGAGTTCTGTGAGTCCTTCCAGGAAATTATCGAATTTGAGGATGGTTTTGAAAAGTCCCCAGACTTGCAATTAGTGTCAGAAGTAGGATAGTCTTGGGGACTGTTCCTCAGACTTTGCAGTGAGGCTAACTCCAGGCAGAAAGTGACATATTTTCACTTCAGAGTTGAGTCTTAAGAGCCAGTGTATTGTTTGTCATGCCTTCTTTTCCCTGCTACTGTAATCCTAGAAATATGGTAGAAGTGAAACCTCCACCACACCAGTTCCATGAGTGCCTCCAGTAAGCTGAACCCTCTGACATGCAGATGTGGTCATGCAGCATTAGTAGAATGAGACTTTGCTGGTTTAGACAACTGAGATTTTAGGGTTGTTTGTTATCACTCATAAACTAGCCTATTCTGACCTATACTCTGATTCTAGAATACTGTAGCCAAGTAAGAGAGATTGCTAGTGTTTGTACTGTGGTGTCTGCATCAGGCAGACACAAGTATTTCTTTAACCAGAGAAATGGTTCTTCTTAAAATATAGGGATAAGTTATCACGTTTTTTCATAGGCATAATGCTAGTCTCCATGCAAATCAAATATCTTTTGCTTTTATTCTAGTCTAATCATCCATCATATCTGTCTTGACAGTGAACCCTATTTTGGCATAATGAGCGTTTCCTTTAGTGGAAAGTTGAAGTTGTCAAGGAAAATACATAAATTAACATTCTTCTTTTTATACCACTCTCTTATAAGTCAATTTCTTAGAATCTCCTCAATTAGTAAAGAGGATTCATTGACCTGCAAAGGTGAGAAAAGATCAGACTGTTATCTATGTTGATTCTACAACTTTGAGAGACTCTGCCTCCATTGACAACTTCTATTTGAGTAGCTCTTTAGCTGCTAAAAGGTTTTAAATTCTTCAAATAAAATTATTTCAAAGAATGATGTTAGATCATTAACTATTATGTGAAACTTTTATGTGAAACTATTTAATGTGAAAAATGATACTTTGTTATGATTTGAAGTTTTTACTACATTTTTTTACAGCATTTGTTTTTTTCTCTTTATATTTCTTCCTAAAAGATATCAATCATGTATAACGTTATTCTCTGGAGTTTCCCCTTTGTGATAAAAAATTATTTACCACAAAATTAAATAAATTATTTGAAACATTTCAGTCATTGTGTATTTTCCCTCGACAAATACGTAAAGAGTTAAAATCACCTGAAATAGCAGGTAATTTATTCTAACCATCTGTTCTATTTATTTCAACAACTGTGCATCCTCAACATGCCTTTGATTTCAATTTTTGTTATGTGTCTTGTGAATAAATAAGCTATAGAACAGCTCATACTCCTGATGTACAAGTGTATCAAATGGGTTGTTTAGTAAGTTACATTGACAGACTAAGGGAAAGGAATAAAGACCTATTAGCTAAAAGCAAGGAAGATCCAATTTGTTTTAAATAAACCTCATTTAAACCTATACTGCATTAAACATTGAAATTTAAAATAGACCATACTAGGGGCCGCCTGGTGGCGCAGCGGTTTAGTCCGCGCTTGGCAGCCCGGGGTTCGTGAGTTCGGATCCCGGGCGCCCGCCGACACACTGCCTGTCAGCCATGCCGTGGTGGCATCCCATATAAAGTGGAGGAAGATGGGCACGGATGTTAGCCCAGGGCCAGTCTTCCTCAGCAAAAAGGGGAAGATTGGCAACAGATGTTAGCTCAGGGCTGGTCTTCCCCACACAAAAAAATAAAATAAATAAAATAAAATAGACCATACTAAATCACCTGTCACCTTCTGCCAGAAATACAATACAGATATTCCTTGAAATATGAAGAACGGACTAATGGAAATTTACTAATAGAATCAATTAGTTGCTCTCCCTTTCTTTCCTTCACTCAGAGGTTTAGATCATCAACCCCATCCAAGGCGCAATCAGAACAAAACTCCTATAGACGACTTGTATATTGGCTACTTAGCTACTCTCAATCCCTTGTCTCCCTTGTCCACCCTTCACAACAGAGACTGAAAAGTCTACACACTTTCTTTATCAACTTCTCTTGTAAATAAGAATGGTCATATGATTCAGTTCTGGCCAGTGAACTATTAGGGGAAATCTTCTCTGAGCTTATTTCTGAAATAAGTTTTCTTATTTGATAAAAGGAGAAAGACACTATCGTAAAGTTCTCGCTATGCTTCCCGCCTTGGATGTGGTTGTGTGAGAACATAATGTTTGGAGCTGCAGCAGCTATGTGTGATCAAGAAGTAATGTGTCAAAAAATGCTGAGATGTTGAAGCAGAAGGATGAAAAGACTCTGGATTCTTAATGATAACACTTGAGCTCATGAACTTACCATGGGATAGGCTGACTCCAGACTTCTCATCCAGTCAACAATAAATCTTGAATACTAGTTAAGTAATACAATGTGTCTCAAACCTTTGCTACTCAAAGTGTGGTCATCATCAACATCATCTGGGAATTTGTAAAATGTAGAACCTCAGGACCCACCCCAGACCCACTGAATCAGATAGGTACTTTAACAAGATATCCAGGTGATTTGTATGCACAGTAAAGTTTAAGAAGCCCTGATTTAAGCTCTTGTAAGGTGGCTATGGTGTTACTTGCAGTTGCACGTTATTTTAACTGATAGAACTGCTAAATTGCCAAGGTCCTATGGTACTCTCTGTTGTTTATTATATGGTATTCTGACCCTTAATAGTTCTTTTATTTCCCCACATTAGAATCAAATAAATGCTATACTTCTGTGTTTCTCAGTTTTTCACAGTTAAGAACTCATATAATTCTATCTTTTCCTTCCTCTCTATTGTCTTTTGTTCCTGCTTGCTTACTGGATGTATACATATACATATATACATATATACATACATACGTATATATGTATATATACATATATGTACATACATATACATACATATGCACGTATATATAGGTTCTCTTATTTGATAAGTTTTCATATTTGATATGTATGTATATATACTCTCCCCTTATCTTTATTATTGAGGAAACGCAAATGTAAGTTTAGATGAAAAGAAATACGTAAAACTAGCAGAATAATTTGTCATAGTTAGAAAAAAATAAGTCATCCACCCCCAAAGCCCTTAAATGTATTCCATGTAAAATTTTCACAAGACTTCACTTTCTTCTCAGTCGTTTTCAATTATACTTGCTGCTTTACTCAAGAATCAAAATTAAAGATACATAATACTGGGGCCTGCCCAGTGGCTTAGTGGTTAAGTTCGCGAGCTCCGCTTCAGTGGCCTGGGTTCGCAGGTTCAGATCCCGGGCATGGACCTATGTACCATTTACCAAGCCATATTGTGGCAGGTGTCCAACATATAAAATAGAGGAAGACTGGCACAGATGTTAGCTCAGGGCCAATCTTCCTCAGCAAAAAGAGGACCATTGTTGACAGATATTAGCTCAGAGCTAATCTTGGTCACCAAAAAAAAAGAGAGATACATAATACTAATAATAACATTTATTTTTTATTCAATGATATTTTAAAAATATGATGTCTTTAAGAGGGATTTATTTCCATACCTGAAAGACTACAGTATTTTAAATTCATTAAAGCTAATGATTTTGTGGGCTGGCCTGGAGCCTTAATCACTACCCATAACATGTTGTGAAAGAATCCAGGCCAACTGATTGGTAAACAAATTTTGGTAGTCCTATCTATTTCTTTGGTAGCAATACCTACTGTATTGCCTGGAAGTTTGGTACTTGACAATATAGTACCATTTAATTCAAGTTTGTAGAAACTTATTCCTTGCTCTTCAGAATAAAAAGAGATACCACTTACGGAAGGTTTATTTTGTTCTAGGCCCCATTCAAGACACTTTCCCTGAATGCTCAAATTTAGTCCTCACAATATCACTATGATAGGAACTAGTGTCAGGAATGAAGATATAGCTATACAAAGAGATGAAGCAAGCTGAGATAACAAATGAATATATAACAAGAGATTCGTTCATTTCCACTTTGAATATGAATTCCAAGAAGCAAAGATATACACGTTTAAAGTAATATTTTTTGTAAGCTAAACAATTTTTTTCTCTCAGTCTACATTTACCAAGAATTTTTTTTTTTTTTTCAGTTTTCAGGAAAACCTCCTCTGATATTGAGACTGTTGACTCCACGGGACTCCTGGCAAAATAATTTTCTAATTTGTGCTCCGTGGAGTTTTATGGGATTCCTTGGCTTATCCTTTGAGCTAAAGCTGGGAGGTAGGGGCAGCTACTCCAAAAGCCAACAGAATCAGGCCCGCCATTGCTGTGCCCTTTCTACTGGCTGTTCTGGACACCAGATGCTTCTCTCTGCTGTTGTGACTGTTGGGAAGGCACTGTGTCTTGATTCTTTTCATCATCCTGCTGGGCCTGTTCCTGAACTTTTGACAGTAGCTGTTGCTTAATGACCGCAAGGCTGTTGGTGAAATAGTTATTGCTTGTGTTAAATGATCTATAAATCTATGATCAAACACTGTGGTCTGGAGAAAGTGGGTGTAGAGTTAAATGTGGCCCAAATATTTAATAAGATGAACTGTGAAAACGTTGTAAGGAAAACCAAGTAAAAACAAGGCTTAACACATGCTCATCAGAATCTAAAGACTTTTCCTTATTACAACATGAGGATGACCTGGCTGAGGCTTTCAAATTCAGCAGTGAGTTGCATTTTTGATTGAATCTCAGAAGTCAGAGAGACTTCTCAATGAGTCCATTTTCCTAGCAGCCAAATGCTAGTTATCTGCCTCTCCTCTGCTTGCTACAGGTCTCCATGGTCTATGTTGGGCAAAGCAGAGATTGTCCTCTACTTTATAAAAGTTAGTCATTAAGAAGGTTTTACTTTTCAAAGATTTCAAAGAGCCCGCCCCAAAGAACTTTGTGAATGTGGAAACTTTAAAGATAAGGGGAGAAAACCATCAGTTATTATTAAGCTATAAAATCAATGATAGGATTTGTACGCTGAAGGGACTTAGATGAACCTCTGCTTCAATTTGACCTGGACTTTTCGGAGCCAGATAAAGTCAAAGACAAACAGAAATAAATTCATGCTTTTTAGAACTCTGATGAGAGCTTTGGTGCCCAGCCCTTGTTTCTGCCAGTTAGGCCCCTGTGCACCCAGCAGACTGAATTCCTAATAGACAGGGAGCAGCAATGTGAATCTCAATGTTGAACAGCCTACAAATTGCCTTGAGGCATATTTGACCAGATTTACTCTAGCAAATGGCAATTAACTTGCAAGGGAAGTGTGTTGGCTTGAAGGAGTTACCTAAGTCTGAAAATGATGTTTCTTTTGTCTTGTTTGGATAGAGGAGTGCTAGAGGCTAGATTTTAGACAGTGTCAAAGAGAGAGAGAAAATGAGGGGCCAGAAAATCAGCTCCTTCTAACCCATGCCACAGCCAGTTGCTGGACAAGCAAGACCACTTCCATGAAATTTAAATGAGGCATTTAAATTGGCTCCCTGTATAAATTACTCTATGTGGGTATTCTCCTATCTGACACACATGCTGATTTTAGATGGGTCTTGCTGCTACATGGAGTTTATGTAAAATGGGTAAGGATTGAAAAAAAACATTGTAGGTTGGCCCAATGAGCAGGTTAAAGTAGAAAAAGGGAAGAGAACACTTCTCCCAAAGCTTACATTATTTGCAAAATTAGATGCAAAAAAAACCCTCTTACATTAACGAAAAAATAAGTTTGAGCTCTTCATTACAGAGATATAAGGAATTTACAAGTTATAGTAGGATAGTTCCTTTAATAGAAAAAACTCTGGATTCCAAGAGCTTACCTTGCTTCATTTGAGGAAAAAGAGAAGAATTCTTAACAACTAAGGTCAAAATGGGACCTAAGAAATTAGAGATTAAAGTTCATAACTCTCATGAGCCCCACAGGTTTCCTCTGCTGAGAAGTGGAAAATGGTTCACAATACAAGGTTTAAATAGTGAAGGGCACAGGCTCACCCAGTCTGTAATATCTCTCCTCTGGTTTCCCGCCTTCTTCAAATACACTGAGGCTGATTTTCCTCTTCCCTTCCTGCCTTACCTTGTCTTAGAATCAGTACAGCAGCTCTGCATCTGAAACTTGGATGTAACTAGGAGTGTCTGCCCTGAAGTCAATGTTAAGGAATGGCATGAGTTCTTCAGAATAAACACTTGCTTCCAAGTCATGTTTCATCAATAAGATGAGAACATTAATTATAGAAGTATTTTTAATTGTTCTATGTTTATTGTTTTAAAAAAAATGTGAGTTCTTTTCTTATCGAAATACAGAAAACAAGCCTTATAATTATATTGGCTCTTTGAAGAATCCAGAGTAGTCTCATGATATTTTTGATTCTCCAAAATATTAGAATATACAATCCTCGCAATACACATTTTGCAGCTTTAGATACTGTAAATTTATACTCAATAAAGTATTTAGAAATTCATGTAGTAATCTCGATGAACTATTTTATATTCTCCAATTGAATGATAGAATACCAAGGAACTAGGGAATTTTAAGGATATAAACATTAAGGTGATTGTAAGTCAGGTTGTTTGGTAAAGTCTGATGGGGTCAGAAACTCAAGATGTCTTCAAATTGCTGGAGAGGCCATATGGATTCCAAGAATCCCAAATGGTACCTGTTAGGGGCTGAACTGTGTCTTCCCAAAATTCCTATGTTGAAGTCCTAACCCGACTACTTCAAAAAGTGACAGTATTGGAGATATGATCTTAAAAGATAATTAAATTAAATGAGGTCATTAAGATTGACCATTATCCAATATGACTGGTGTCTTTACGAGAAGAGGAAATTTGGATACAGATACCTACAGAGGGAAGACTATGTGAAGACCCAGGGAGAAGACAGCCATCTACAAGCAAAGGAGAGATGCCTCATAAGAAAGCAACCCTGCCAATACATTTATCTCAGACTTCTAGCCTCCACAATTGTAAGAAAGTAAATTTCTATTGTTTAAGCCACCCATTCTGTGTCTTTGTTATGGCAACCTTAGCAAACTAATAAAATGCCCCAGGGATTGAAAAGAGATCATGTCTTCCCTATATTGCTTCTACTCCCCCCCAAAACAGTAAACTCTGAGACAATGTGGCTGATTAACTCCTTCAGTAATTCAGTAATTAATTCATAGTCAATAAATAAGCACTAATTGAATATTTTCTATCCACTGGTCACTTGCTAAATTCTGGAAATATAAGGATGTCTTCTCAAGAAATTCACAGCTAGTGGGAGATATAGACATGCAGAAATAATTGCAGTCAGTGCTGGAGATTTCAAAGTGAATGTATTCATTCCTTTATAAAGTCATTGATTTTCCAAATCCAATGCATATTTGTTGAGATCTTAGGAACATTGAACTCTTATGGCAAGATATTTCAATGAATTATTCCCTAATAATGTGTCCATTCTCTAATGAGGAAGGAAAGTTTTATTCAACGTGTTTTATTAGCTATCATATGAATATTCCATCAGTATCTGACACTGAAACCTCCATGACAGTGCTTATTGTGTTCCCCAACTGAGTCTACTCCTCTTGCTGGTCTCCTCACCTTATTCCATGGCATGCTCATCCATCCAGTCACTCAAGTCAAAATCTGAGATTAGCCTCCTTTCACTCCCATCCCCTATCTGTTGAGTCATCAAGTCTGGTGACTCTTCTCAAATATCTCTAAACACTCTCTCTTCATACCTTATTCTTTATTTCAGGCCTTCATCATCTCTTGCTTAGATTAGTTTAGTCTGTAATTATTATAGTCTACGATTTATGATCTAGATTATTTTCTTCTAGAGTAGGAGAACTTCTATCTCCTGTCGCCTCGTGCTAATAACCTTCCACATTGACTCGAGAATTATACTTCTAAAGTGAAAACATGAATATGTAACTTTCTTACACAATATTTCACAACTGCTAATGAGATGTAACATGAACTCCTAAACCCAGTATACTGGGTCTTTTCTGCTTCTCTAGTCATACTTCCCATCACATACCAGAATGCATCTTATGCTCTTGTCATGAGAAAATTAAGATTTTGAGATTTTAAATATAGAATATAAACCTAGATAAAAATAGGGGAAGAAAGGGAAAGGTTGCTTTTTTTTCAGTGATTGTCAAACTAGCGATAGGATGACCATCCTAGATCTTAATATGTGTGCCCTTTCAATATTTATGATTCAATATTTATTAAACCAAATGTTCTTGTCTAGGTCCTACTTACATTTATCATCATTATCATTCTCCCTGCAATATGCATACAAGACTTACTACATATAGGAGGGAAGAGGAAGACTATACTACCCAAAGAATATTTATGATTATAAATAATTAAATAGGAATGAGCTCTGCCTTCTAGTATCTTGATATGTATATTAGGAGGTGTCATGTGCATATAGGTTTACAACAGAGTAAATAAATTCAACATGTTTTCCTCAATTGCATTTGATTTTCTTGGAGAAATCTGACTATATAGAGTCAACCAACTAATGTAATGGACCTAAAAAAGTGTTAAATCACATGATAAATCTCCATATTCTTTTCTTGTAGGAAAAAGAGTTTCCAGTGAAGGATATTTTAAAAGAAAATTAAAACATTCAAACCTTTAACTCTATAAAGGAAATAAGCAAGCATACTGTATTATATTTTTCATGAATAGTAGAATATGTATTATGTCTTATGACCTCCAAATTTTATATGCCATGTATGACCCCAGAAGCAGAATCAAGGACTTATTGAATATAGCTAATAATGTGAACAATTCTTTTCCCCTTACATGAATAAGTTTGCTAAAATATGATTTCGTGAGCCATTTGTTCAGAATAACAAATGTTTAGAAAAGAAATACTGACCTATCTTAAATCAACCAAAGAAAAATTCTGTCAATTTTTTTATCCACTGAATTCTTGTGGGCTTTTTCCCATCAAAAATCAAACTGCTGATATGTCTAGCCTCCCCTTTTGGCATATATCAAATCATTTGAAATCAATAAATACTAAGAAATTCTTTTCAAAAGACTTAACAGTTTGGGGCTATCCGACCATGAATATTGCCCTCACAAGTTCTAGCCTTCTGGAGCCAGCCAGCAAATTCATGAGATGTCTGGGCGGGAACAGTCCAATGACTGCAAGGATGTCTGAGGATAAAGGCCCTGAATACTATGCTAAGAAGCACTGATCATCAAAGAGAGAAAAAGAACTCAGCTTGATTTTAATGAAATCATTTTAAAGTGCAGGAGAGGCAAAGAATGTAGAAAACATCAGTGACTTGAGAAGCAGGTTGCAGGAGGAGGCCCCCAGTCTATTCAGAAGATTACTTGGTACCACATGCTAATCAGTCTCTTGGAAATGAGTTAATGGCGGCCCTTATTCTGGACAGATATGTTCCCGGTCCAAATCCCAAATTATTGCCCAAACTGGATCTGTTAAAACCCTCCTGCCTATATCAGTTGGGCTTGGAGATTACAGTCTCTTCATTGTCATTTCCAGGGAATCTACGAAAGCTTTTCCTGCTCTACAGGTTTTGTGGCTAAATGGAAGATTCCAGCCTCCAGGGTTGCTAATTTAACAGTTTCCGTGAGCATTAGAGTTCAAGGAAAATATCTTTTTTAAAAAGTCTACATTAAGTTATTTCTCACTAAATCATGAGAAAGGCCTTCTCTCCCAATTACTAAGTATTAAAAACTTACCAATTATTAGGGGCTTTACCGACAAGGTCATTTATAAAAGAATCATTGAATCTAGCTAGAAAAAAAAGCACTGCTGAGAACACAACTAAAAACAATTCTTCAGCTAAATTCTCAGGAAATTAATGTTTCTATTAGCTATATTTATATTTAGAGAAGGAGCGGTGAGAATGTTTCATCCTTGAACTGAGAAACTACCTCTGAGCTCTTTGCAGAGAAAAGAAAGTTAGATTGCAATGGCAGACTTGAACAGTTTGGATGTGCAGGCTATTGATTTCTCTCCTGTATTTATTCTATTCTTGGGTTAGGAAATGTTAAGTATCTGGAGAGGGATGGCAAAGTGGACGCTTTTAAAACAGTTTGACATGATTGAAAGTCTTCAAATGTGTCAAGGTGTTTCCCTGCTATATGGAATTGTTTTGTTTTCACATTTTTGTTCTCAGTAGATGTCAAATCCTTGAAATGTAGCAGATTCATGTCTCTGAAATATCAGTTTTTCAGTTTAACACCAGATGCAGTTAGTTCTGGACTAGGAGCTGTGATATGTTGATATATCCATATCTTTTTCCTCCCCTTTGTACTAATAAAGCAGTTGGCAAATCCAAGGAATTGCCTTTATTGTGCTGCTCAGCACATGGCTCAAACTGTTCTGAGTACTGTATTCTAACCAGCCATGGCCATTCTTTAGTCATGTCTCAAAAGGTACCACAGTTCCCAAGCTGGTTTCTCTGGCAACTGGAGAGACAGTTGAATTACAATTCGTAATTGACCAGTCACCAGCCCTCGGGACTTTTCTTCATCCGCCAAGCTTCCATGTGGCCTGTGGAGTGTGGAAAGTGGTTGCCCCTCCCAGTTTCCTGAGTCCTTTGAGATAGAGCCAGTGAACCACAACCCTCTGTGTTCTGATCACTGGAAGGATTTTTTTTTTCTTTACAATTCATTCAGAACTGCTTTGACTTTCTTAAAACACTGTTATCCCAGGGAACAATGCTGCTTGTTTTGGATTGTTTTGTGCTCTTCGTACCTGTTGAGCCTGAATTATGCTACAGCTGCTTACTCACTTTATGAAGAGTCATCTGGAAAACAATTTGAAAATGTCATCTTTTGCTTCCTTTTCAAACTTTACTCCAAACTGACTCCAATATGACCAAATGTAAAGAGAATAATAAGTTGTTAGGCTTCTAAAATGTCTCTCAGATATTCCTCATGTGGAACCATCTCAGATAAGTTGTCTTAAGTTAGAGATATTATCAAAGAGTCTTTATGTCTTAAATAAATTTGTGAAAAACCTTCTCAGCCCTTAAAGAATATTTTGTATATTTCCTTTCTAGGTTTATGTGTAAGAAATCTTGGCTTCTGAAAACATGATAGTTATTTTAGGCACTGAAAGTCTGTCAAATTTGTCATAAATATAGAATAATTCCAAATAAGCCTGATATTGAGAAGCATTACATATTTTGGGAAGTATCTGAGCATGTTCCTCCATTGGTTGATGTATAAATAAATTACCAAATTTAGATAGCTAGGGTAATTGTATTTGCAATTTTAATTACTTAGAGTTGCATTAACATTTATTTTGCATTTTCCGTGAACATTGATTTGATCTAGGTTGGTGAAGATGGTGGACTGATGGGAATCTTTACCTTTTTAAATTCACATTGGGGTCTATACAGTGCACAGACATTAGGTGCAGAGACTGTGGAATTACCAGTTTTAAAGAAATGAAGCCTGTAAGCACCAACCCCACAGAGGCACATCTAATGCCACTAGAAGAGAAGCACTCCTTTTGCTTACCATTACAGTCACATTATTGATCACCAGCACCCTCAGAGGAAATGTTGCCACCAATGGTACAAATTGAGCCAGAGAAGTAACTCAATTAACATGATTCCAATGCCATGGCCACTTTTTCAAGATGTGTTCTTGTTCACTCAGTGACTTTCCTGTTTCATTGATTCTGGGCACTCAGCTTCCCTAAGAATATATATGACCAAATGCTCTTTCTTTTGCTTTTATGGCTTACCATAGCACAAATTGCTGCAGATGTGAATGTTCTTATTGGCATACATGGAAGAATGACCTTACTTTATAGTGCTATTATAAAAGCACAGTTTAAACCAGACTTTCAATTTTTGTGTGACAGAAGAAGGGGCTAATCTTATGGGTCTTGACCTCTCTTGAGCATTCAAACTATTGATGACAGAGCACAAGGCTCTTTACATTCCCTGCTTGTCATTTTCTTGGCCTTAGATGGTTTCCAACCCATTTTAGTACATATGCCTATTGACATCCTGCGTTGGAGGGTAATGCATCTTCGCAGACTCAACATCCCTGGTCTACCCTTCTGTAAGGATTAAGGAAAGAAACAATCTTCCTGAGTCCCAGACCTGGCTTTCTACATCTCCAATTCACAGCAGCAAAAATACTACTAGAAGTATAAGACTTCCTACCTTATTAACAAGAATACCCAATCAATGCATTATTTCAAGCAAATGGTTGATCACCCAATTTCATGGCTCACATTGGTTCACTAAACTGGATCTTCCTCAGAAACACCTTTAATTTCCTTTACAGCAGATGTCTCAAATTAGTTTTACATTTTCTACTGAGGTTTCCATGAGGATTCCATCCTCTGTGCTTATTCTTCCCTTAGCATTTGTCAATACTCTATACAAATTTAAGCAGGGAGAATTTCTTATAAGGACATACAAATTAAAAATATAAAATTGTTAAGGATGTACTAAATGCAGTACAAAAGAAGATGTAAATAATACCAAAAGGGGGCGTCTTAAGCCATCTGTCATTTTCATGGTTTTCCTTGGAGATTCCAAGGTGCCTGCTACTCCTCATTCCCTCTGAGGGGTTCCTTATTCAGGTGACATCACCACCCTTACCATATACAATTGGTCCCAGAGTGTGTGCTGGACACAAAGGCACCCACATACAGCCTGGCCAGTAGAGTGTATGTTGTCCCGGCGAGAGCACTTTTACCAACTGGGTTGCCTTGAAATGGATGAGACTGACAGACCCAATCTGATTTTCATCTCTTTTGTGAAGTTTGAATGGGACATTCAAAGAAAGGCTGCGGACAATAGAGGGGTAAAGTTGCTGAGGGATGAACAGAAAGGAAGCAGTAAGCAGAAACTATGGGGATGTAGGACTCAGGGTTAAGAAAATGCCTCAATAGAGGGGAGAATAATGAGGGTCAGCTTGTAAGTGACAGCAGGAGCTGTAGATGCAGACACAGAGAATGACTGAGTTGGCATCATGTGGAACACTAAAGCAGGGAGAAGAGGGTGACATGCTGAGGGGATACCTTGGTTCTCTAGAGCTGTTTTTACCCTAAATGATTGTCTAGTTCTCCATGGAGGCTGGCTCGGTGGTTGTGGGTGGATTCTGAAAGTTGTTTCCATCTCCGTGAACCAAGTTAGGTATCTCTTTTTCTCTTCCACATTTCCCCATTTATCTTCTCCATAAACCATGACCGGAGTGTATGGCTATTCTTGGGAGAGAGAAAAACTAGCACAATATTTATAGTCATTTTTGTTGGGGGGGATAGATGATCTCTAGCTTAGATGACTTGCAATCACATTGTTGAGAAAAGTTACAGATTTGGCAAAAAAAAACCTTTACGTTAAAGGTGGTAGTAAAAAATTGTCAGGATAAGTATTTTCCAACTGTTTTCTGAGGGAAACATATCGAGGCTATTCTTAAAAATGAATGTTCAGGATGAGGATAATGTGTTAAGTTTGGGAAAGATTTAGGACATAATGTTAGCTTATTAAAAGCTCTGTGAAGTCTTGCAATTAAGAACAAATATTAGTTCTGTTCAGCCTAGCAAGAGAAAACACCTTTTCATTCCATCAGAGCAGCAGATAATATCTCATCAAATTATTTTTTCTGTGACATGAACTTTTTAAAACTTCGATTTATGTACATGATCTTAATAACCACATTACATTTTATAAAAGATAGCTAGCCTTGAGATTGTATTTAGCTGTGAATTATTCTAAACTTTGGAATTCTTATTGCTTCCAATGTCATGCAAGAGGTCTTAGAAATAATACTAATGGTATATTGGTTATTAAAAGTTCTGTAAATACCAGTTTGAAAAATTTCTTTCTGTCTCTTCCCACGCACCAGGCTATTGGTTGTCTGTAGCAGAAGATTTCCTTTGAGGGTTGTCACTGAAATTTAGATGTTTTGCATGTAAACTTTCTAACATGAGGAAATTGGAAGAGCAATGAGAATAAGATGCAGATGTAGTTGTCTTAATCTCTTTGAAACAATGCGATAAAGATTGAAGGGGCCAATAGGGATTGGATAAACACATGTTTCATACCCCATGTATGGCTATAACTGGATTTAAATAACACTTGCCAGAGGATATTAAAATACTGAGTATTTTGATATACACAGTTTGACACACGAAGAAAAATACTCAAATTTTATATTTAAGTAAGGAGAATGGTAATTAATACAATTTTAATGGAAGCTCAACTAGAAAATTAGAATGAGGAAAAAATTTTAATTATAAAAGCAACTGTTTAATCTAAAGAAGACATTTAGGAACATGAAAGTAGAAAATCAGTTGCAAAATTTTGTGGTATCTCCTTAATAACTAAGAATGGAATGGTCAGTAGAATATAGTTACATGCAACCTTTATTTGGCTGAGTAGCTTTTAACTCTGATAATATTTATGTGTAGAGTTGTGTGGGGGGAGGCAAGAATATTAAAATTGTCTGCTTGTTGAAGTAATAAATGTACATTTTGAAAATCTGAAAAATCATAAAAAAGAAATTACCACCCATTCATAATTACAATGTTTAGCAATATTGACTCTTTTATATTTGGCAGATATTTTCTTCCAGTCTTCTTCATGCATACATCCTTCTACAGAATTTACATATTGACACATAATTTTTCCACCGTTTACTTGTGCTATTATTTTATCAGTATTTCCATACTTTCCATACTACTCAACCAAATAAACATTATTAAAAACTCTTTCCAATCCTCATTTTCAAAGTTACATAATACTCCATTGCAATTTATTTAACATTCCTCCTACATTGGTTAATTCAGGTTGACTTCAATCTGAATCAACGTATAACTTAGTTTTACCAACAATACCGTGATGCATGTTATTCTCTTTTTTCTTTAAAAACATTTACTTTGGAATAGATGCCAAAAACAGCATTAAGGGGTCAAATGTTTCAACCTTTTAAACATTTACAGTACATATTTCAAATATTTTGTTATAAATCTTGTAAAAATTTACATTCTCTACTATAACATATTAGAACCTTCATATTTATTCATTTGTGAATTTTTTGTTCACATCCTTTCTCCACTCACTTATTGGGCTTTGTGTTTTTCTTATTGATTTTATATGAAGTTTTTTAATATTAACCCTTTATTTTGCATATTAAATAAAATATTGGTGAATATTTTTCCAGATCGTTTGCTTTTAAATTAATTTGAATAAACAGAATATTGATGATTATCTTCTAAAAATCCTTGACATTTCTGCTGTGAGTTCTTCATTTCCCTTTATGCTTAGTATATCCATTTTTCTTAGGACTTAACCAGATTAGGGATGAATCCTCTCTGGGCTATTGTACTTGTTGTGAGAGAGAATTTTCTGAACACCTATAGAAGGACTAGTAAATAGGTTTTATTGTCCTTTATTCCTTAGCAATTTTTTGGAGGTGGGGGAGAAGGTATTCTGATGTTTTTATGTTAACCTCTATCACAGGAGAAATGGTGAGTCTGTGGTAACATCTCATCAAAATTCTCAACTTTTCAGTTCAGTGAAACCAATGTCTTCTCCAGCCTCTAACAGAATGGTGACCTGCACTGCTTCCAAACAGAGCCTTTGAATGTGAGATTCCGTAGAGGTTGTTCTCTCTCATCTCAACATAGTCCCTCACCTGGAAAAGGAATCCCTGGATCTTGGTCAGACATGCTTATGAAAAGTGTATGACAGTCACAGATTTTATTTCATCTGTTTTATACTGCCTCTCTCACAATATATAAACTCCTTTGCAGAGTCTTTTTCTAGACTATTTTATTCTACCTTATTGGCCCGATGTTTATTCTAATATTATCATCACATCATTCTGTGCAATTTTATAGTAAAGTTTAAAATCTTATATGGAAAATATCCTACCATTAGCCTTTTTCACCATTTTCCTAACTATTAATGTCTATTTAATCTTTCTAATAAAATATATTTGATTCTAAAATCATCCCTTTGGAATTTTTATTGGATTTTCATTAAACACATATGTTAATTTTAGAAGAAAATTATAATATTATCTTTTATTTATTTATTTATTTTTTAAATTTTGTGTGTGTGTGTGTGAGGAAGACCAGCCCTGAGCTAACATCCGTTGCCAATCCTCCTCTTTTTGCTGAGGAAGACTGGTCCTGGGCTAACATCCGTGCCCATCTTCCTCCACTTTATATGGGACGCCGCCACGGCATGGCTGACAGGCAGTGCGTCGGCGGGCGCCCGGGATCCGAACCCGCGAACCCCGGGCTGCCAAGCGCGAACTAAGCCACTGCGCCACCGGGCGGCCCCAACATTATCTTTTAATAGACATCATGACTCACAGTAGCCAAAATTTGTTTCTCTGAAGTATAATATATAATGGATTGAAGTGTGCTATAGTGGAAAGATCAGTGGGTTGGGTGTTAGGAGATCTGGTTCCTAGGTCTGGCTCTTGATTTTCTACCTTTGTGAACCTAGGAAAATTAATTCACTGCTCTATGGCTCAGTTTCTTTATTTGAATAGTGAAGAGGTTGTACTAGATAAGGCATTAGAATGGTCAACGAGTTCCATTCCAAGTTGTGAATGTCATGAACATCTGATGTTATTAAAAATAATTGTTGTATGCCCACGGCTACTTAGTAATACCATCTTGGTTTAACAACCACTCTTCCTCCAATTTTAGCACTCTTTTTCTAGGTAAAGATATATTCCACAGAAATGGATAGAAATTATTATGCATTAAAAAATTATGCTTGCTATGTAAGTACATTACCTAATGACAAGTGGAACGCCCCTGTGCACTATACATACAAAACTAGAATCCCAGATTCAATTAGTTTGGTTTTTAGTAACATAACCCCACTAGTCCTATGATATCTTACATGGAATTCCAGTGTGCAAAAATTAACCTGATGGGAAAGAGTCATAAATAACCAAAAAAACACCCAAAGTAAAGTTATAAAATAAACATAACTAGTAATATGCTACAAAATGGATTTAATGCAAAACAACTGGGTTAAAAGGAAATCTGATATTTGAAGCACATTCACAATTTTACAGATAACCTAAAATATAAAAATAATTTTAAAATAATGGTTTATAAACACTACAGCAAGATGTGCAAGCTGCTGTAACAAAACAAACTAGATTTTCGGAATCTTACTACAATAAAAATTTATTTGTCTCTCATGTTATCATTTAATGTGGATTTGCTCCATGCTGTCATTGAAAAACTAAAGGTCCTTACCTCCTGTGGATCCATCATCTCCTAGGGCCTTATTTTTCTCTGCATTTAATGGTATGGATGAAAAAAAGAGATGAGGGAGAAGGCATATTGACTCAATCACCTAAACCTGGGAATGATACATCACATCTCCTTACTTTCTTTGGCCTTAGTTATATGGTTCTCCATAACTGCAAGGGAATCTGGGAAATCTAGTCTAGTGATGTGCCCAAGAAGAAGAGAACACATCTAGTCATGAGAACTAGCAAGCTGTGCCACAGTCAGCCATTCTAGCCATGAAATATTATCTCTTTTTCTAAACATAGAGAACACACACCCCTCTCCCCAAGAGAGAACGCTCAATTTAATCTTTGCATCAAGTGCTAAGCCTGGGCTATCCAAATGAGAGAAAGTTCTCTCTATCAGTCCAATTGTGGCTCCCCATTTTCTGAGGACCTATGACCTAAACAGGCAAGTTTCCTGCTCTTCCCATACCCAGTGGATAGATATGCTCAATGTCACTTACCTGGAAGCTGAGAAGTTGGTGCTTTATTTAGGCTCTGATGGGGCTCTCTGGAAAGGACTCATTTACCCTTTATTTTTGGTGTCACTTATCTCTGACCTGTGGGAGCTTATTCTTTGTCAGTTATTCTCCATGACCACATCTGAAGTGGGCACTGGGGAGTATGTGTCCTTGGAAGTTGTGCAGTTTTTGCAGACTGCTTCTAATGAAGCAAGCTTGGGGTCCCAAAATTTGTTTTACAGCTTGAACAATCAAAGGCTCTGTTTAGCCTGGGCTCATGGTTTGTTTGAGACTTGACAAAAACATAGTGGGCATAAGACATATTTGCTTCTAATCAAATCCATGTGCTAGTAACTAAATTCCTTCCTAGACAATTATTAATTTCTTACTTTTTTCCCCTCCTGCTTCTCTGCCTCAACACAATGGTGCTAATTTGAGGCCATTTAAAACAAAACTCTCACCTTTGCCATGGCTGAGTTGCTGTCTTCAACTGAGAATTCTAAGTTTTCTTTGCTCAATCTTTTCCCATACTATCTCTTACTATTTGATGTCTAGAAGCAAATTCTAGAACTTTGGATCTTCTCAGCTCAGTTTCATTTCTGTTTGTAAACCAGCCAATTATTTCTATAGCTCATCTATTTCATTTAATACCTTGCCAAAGTCACCAATAGTTATTTAAAACACACAGTGCTTCTTTCCAAACAATTTTGGTAGAGCTGCCTGCTCAATGACACAAGGTCTGCCTTCCAACGTATCATGTCAGCAGTTTTATCAAATACTTTGCAAAAGAATATCAAGGCCCTGCAGACTACTGGCCTCCAATATTGATCGGTTCTTCATTACCCATGGCCCACTCACTAATCCGATTGTTGAACAATTTTGGATATTTTTCATTAACACCTCTCTTGGCATCATTTTCTCTTTTGGTCACCATATGCTAATGGCTATAACAAAGAACTCCGAATTCTTACTATCTTAAATCAATAAAGATTTATTTTTCAAACATCAGATTCAGTATGGTTGGCAGTGGAGCTCCACTTCACAGAAATAGGTTTTTTTTCCTTATATGGCTCAACCATTTTCTAGGACTTTGTTCTCTTCTGCATTAAGTAGCTGGATGGGAAAAGAGAGTGAGTAGAAAGTACACACATTTCTAATTGCCTTGGTCTAAAAAGTGATACACATCACCTCTGCTCACAATCCATTGGCCAGAAATCCATCACACACTGTAACAACTACCAGCGAGTCTGGGAAATGTGTTCTAGATGTATTCCCAGGAAGAAGAGGAACTCTGTAGCTCTTTCACAAGCCTACAAATTACTTGACAAAAGAGGATTAAAAATTTAGTGTTTGTTAAAAATTATCTATTACTATCACCTGTTTCTTAACTCAATTAACTTCTAATATAATATTAAAACAGAAAAGAGTACAGCAATGATACAGTTCCATCTTACCACTTTCCTATAACTTCCTTCCGCATTTAGTTGTTCAAGTATCACAGCCCTGGAATCTGGAAACACTCAAGCTCTCCTTTGCTTGCCATGAACCCTGTGCCATGCCCCCTGCTCCATTCTCAAAGTGAAATGTTGGCAAAGGGAGGTGCTACTATTACTTGGAACTACTTACATATTTGGTCAGAGGAAGAGGTAGTTGTACATTGCTATAGACACCTCACGGCAATTATTGGTTACTGTATAGTTCCATACAATGCGTGAATTCTTACGTATAGATGCTGAGTCATTGTAATGTACTTTTTAAAAAATTTTTTAAAGAGTGCATTTAATGGCCAGCATGGTGGCGTAGTGGTTAACACGCTCTGCTTTGGGGTCTGTGGTTTGCAGGTTCAGATCCCGGGGGTGGATCTACGCACTGCTGATCAAGCCATGCTGTGGCAGTGTCCCATACAAAGTAGAGGAAGATGAGCATGGATGTTAGCCCAGGGCCAGTCTTCCTCAGCCAAAAAGAGGAGGATTGGCAACAGCTGTTAGCTAAGGGCTAATCTTCCTCACACACACACAAAAAGAGTGCATTTATTATTTTTACCACAGTGAACCTGAAAAATGGATAATCAGCCTATGGAAAATTGAGAATTAACTATAAAAGAGATGAACACATACATTCTCTGAATTACGGTTGAGTAGGAATCTAGTAACTCTTGCCTACAGAGGAGGCTTGTTGAAACTCTAGGACTACACGGACATATTTGAAAACCACTGATCTAGTCTTTGTGGCACACAGTTACTGATTCTAATTCTTTGCCCATCCCCGAATTCATATTCTTTTCTTTTTTATTTTTTTATTGAGGTAACATTGGTTTATAATATTACATAAATTTCAGGTGTACATCATTATATTTCAATTTCTGTGTAGACTACATCATGCTCTCCACCCAAAGACTAATTACCATCCAGCATCATACACATGCACCCTTTTACTCCTTTCGCCCTTCCTCCCTCATCTTTCCCTCTGGTAACCACCAATCTAATCTCTATGTCTATATGTTTGTTTTTGTTGTTGTCTATATGTTTTGTTGTTGTTTTTATCTTCCACGTCTGAGTGAAATCGTATGGTATTTGGCTTTCTCTGTCTGACATTTCTCTCGGCAAAATATCCTCAAGATACGTAATTCCTCCAACTAGAGACAGAGTATATTTCTTTACCCCCTTGGCTTTGGGCTCAGCCATGTGACTTACTTTGGCCAGTGGATTTTAGTAGACATGAAATAAGTGAAGGCTTGAAATATACTTGTATGGTTGGGCTTGCCTTTGCACTTCTGCCTTCTCCATGAGAAAAGCATGCTGCAGGAAATGCCCTACTCCAAGGAGGGGGGGAAGAGTTTGACTCAACTTCCATCTTGGTGCCAAGGCTATCCAACCCCAGCTGAGCTTAGCCTGGATCATCCAAACCTGAGCCAGCTGGCAGACGCAGGGACAAGAATAAGCAATGGCTGTTTTAGGCCACTGAGTGTTGGGATGTTTTCTTACGTAGGAATAGTTGATTGATACACCCTTAATAGGTAACAAAATGGACTATGATGAAAGTTACTTGGCAAAGGCAAGAGCCAGGATGTATAATCAGATGATTTTATTTCCAGATGGGTGACCTTTCTAACATTATCTTCAGTTCAAACTTTGTTTCTAGAGGGATCTACCCCAGGCTGTGGCTTAAGTTCAGAATAGCAAAGCTTATCTATTCTCAGTGTAAGCAGAATTAAGATGCTATTAGAGAATTAAGCTTTGTTTATGCTTTTTGTTATAGTTTTCTAGAGTGTACTTTAAGAATTGGCCACAAGCCACATGGGGACATTAAGTAATCACAATACTAACACATTTCAATATTCAGCTGGCAACAAGGCCTACAATTATAGTTAAGCTTTTATTCTCTGTGTCTGCAATTATATAACCAGTGAAAGGAGATTTTCATGATTGCCATTAAGGGTTTAATTACAACTGAGTTAGATACAAGAATAGTTGTTAGCCAGATATTTATCTATCCCTGGGGGTAAATTGGCTCCTCTGAGGACAGGACCTAGAAAGATAGGACAAAGAAGTAAAGGCTGCCAATCAGTTGCATTGGTGTGGACTCAGGACACATTGCTGCCACTCTAGTTCCCCTTCAGCAGCTTCACATGGTATGAGCCACTTTAGTGGTTCGGTGCCTTGGGAGAGCCGATTGACCTCAGGTGAAGAACACTTGGTTGTCCTGATACAATCCTCTTGCTCTAGGAGTCTGGCTATATACCCTGTAACAAAGGGTGAAGTAAAAGAAAGTTCTTAGCATGGAAGTAATAATAGACAAAATCAATACTTTGAGTTGCTTGAAAAAGAACTGGAAGACTGGATATCATTAATTCATTGGTTTTATTTATTGAAGGTTCCTGTCACTTTAATAGCCCATTTACAACTGTACTCCAACATTGAATATTTAGTGGCTTTGTTATAAACCATATCAATTTGAATCTGAGCATGTCAGAGGAGAATGTCACTGGTTTGCCTAGTTGTTTGACAGGCATGTTTGTTGGCAGATAATAAGCCAAAAGTGCCATTGTTTTCTAAAATCTGTGGAATCCAGACAACACTGAACAAAGGATGCACTAGGAAATAGCAGACACGGAGAGTTATTGTGGAGTGCTTTCGAGAAGCTAGTTGGTAAGGGTATTAGATCATAATGGAACTAAGCAAGGGTGATTTTATTTATCTGAGTGTCTGAAGTGCATATTGTCCTGATTAGTTGTTTGCTTAAACAGGAGAGCAGTGATTATAGTACAGACAAAAAAACCTTCATGTTTTTGCCACATCAAGAAAAGAAACATTATTCATTGTCCATATGCTAAATTATTTTAACAAGGGTGTTCTGAACCACTTTTATAACTCCAAGATTTTTTTTCTCTTCAGCTCAAAACTGTTCTTCCATTTTAACTATTTGGAAAATAAATTTGATGAGTTTTAGAATGTACCAGAGCATGAAGGATTCTCAGTAGGAATTTCATGCCCCAATAAATTATATTTTTAGAAAACGTCTAAAATTTAGCTTGACCCTGAGAAAGGTGAAGTTATTTTTTTCATAGTTAAAAATTCCCTTAAAATGAATTTAAGTTTAAGCAGAATTTAAAAATATTTTGCCATGATTATTTAAGTTGAACAGAAGGAGAATTATGCTTTAATTCAATTTTAAAACATTTAAATTAATATTTACTAAATTTTTTAGAGTACAAAACAGGCCCACGTGATCTACTTTTTCAATAAAATTGCACGTTAGAATTTAACACGAGAAACTTGCAACTTTTAGAATTAAATGTAGAAACAGGAAAAGATAAAATACCCCAAACAGCAAAATCTACATAAGGTCCCATTAGAAAAATGGCCACGTGACTGAAAAGGGCAAAAGTCTTAGAAGTTAAGACATGAAAAGACGGCAGGATCTCCAACAGACCAAGTGATTAGATACAGAGCCTATGAGAGTAAGGAGGTCCACTCTCTAAAAGTCTCCAACAATAGACATCTTTTCTACCACACAGAATTCAAAAAGAAAGAAAAAAAGACAAAAGTATGTGCAAACAGAAGAGATGATTGCAATGCCTGTTTAATTTATTATTTTTTGTTTTTAAAACACACTTTTGTAGCACTCACTATAACCAGACACTAGCCACTAGCTAAGTACTTTACAGCACCCACTTATATAATCTTCTAAGTAATTCTATCAGGTAAGCATTGATATTGCCACTGATGCACAGAGCACGTAACAATTTGCCCAAGATCACACAGCAGTAAATAGAGGAGGTGATATTCAAACGCAGACAGGCTGACTCCAGAGTAAATGCACAGAATCACTACGCTTCATTGCCTCTGTAATAGCTCAACAAGTAGCCACTTCTTTGTCTGCATGTATTGCCCCACCCATTTTCATATTTTCAGGTTGTTGCAAATGAAAAGTATATATATATATATATATATATATATATATATATATATGTATGTATTATACTGAACTTAACTCTAATTTCAACCAACATAAATTGCGTGCTGTTTGTTTTGGAATGTATTCCTGGTCCACAATTGAGAAATTAGATCATATATGTCCAAATACAAAGAGTTTTTCTCCAAAATTTTCCTTTAGAAGAGAGAACATACCTTATAACTGAGTTCTTCCAAAGTTTGTTTGGAGAAAGCAAATTAGTCAGAAATAACCATGACCAGCATTAGTTTTGGATGATTATAGAGGTTACTTGTAATCTCTCTATTTTTTTGAGATCAAACACGTTTACTTATTATCTTTGGGACTAAAACCTCCTGATTGCATTAGATGCCATTTGACATAAATCTCATAGATCACTTTAAAAAGCAATATCGTCACTGATTACATTACAGAGGTCACATACTATAAAAATCCATTACTAAAAAAAAAAAAATAACAGCACAACAAAAATCTGAAACTTTCCTCAAGTTATACAAATAGGAACTTATCACCTGGGATAAGAGCTCCAATGACAGCATTATATATTGATTCAGGAACTCTCTGTATCAAATAAACTATCTGAATGAGAAGATAAAGCTTTCTAGGAAATCTTTCTAGATGACAAAGATCTGACTCAATTGAGAGCAAAGAAATTGATGCTGAAGATGCATAAGAAGCGTTTAAATAAAATTGCTTCATGGAATGTGAGAATGGAAAATGTTCCTAAATAAAAATACCATTTTCAGCATGTGACATTAATTCATATCTGTAATTATATTTTTAAAAGAAATGCTGCAAAGATACATCTGACTTGGTCATCTATAATCTTAGAAGTTTATATCCCAAACTTTTTGTGGTTGTATGTGCTAATTATGCAGTTTATGATACATAAAATTTAAGTGTGGATGATTGATTTTAAATAGTTCACACTTAGAAGTTGACTTATTGTGTTTAGGTGCTGTCCCCATTGTTCGAACAGCAGAAATGAAATTATGAAGCTTGCTCCACTAGATCTTTATCTAATTCTCTATTCTGTTGAGTACCGCTCATGATTAAGAACATCAATAAATGTTAAATGACAATATTGGCTCTTGTAGTCTACCTTTAAATATGCTTACCCTTGAAGCTTGTATTAAATATTTGTAATTTATTTGTATTAGTTTATGTGTAATTCACAATTTAAAAAATGTTGTTGCCTATATATGTTTGTATATGTTTATGCGTGTGTGTATCTGTCAGTATTAACAGTTTCAAGCTATTAGAAGAAATGGGCCCACATATTTATTCCCTGAACTTGTGTCAAGCAATAACTAAATGTATTGTTCCATATGGTTGAAATGATAGGGAAGCACAAGATAATAGTTATAATATTCTTAAGAGAAATAGAAAAATAGGCCCCACTAACTGTAGACCATGCTTTGTACATAATAGTCTATCCTTAAATATTTTCTGAATATTTCACGTAAGAATAATGTTTATGAAAGTGCCACAAAATGTAGGCTTACGTGCTGGAGGAATGTGGATTCAGACTTATTCAAGAAGAGGAGTCCTGTGAAGGAATTTAAAGAAATTGATTGACACCAATGAACAATGGTTTAGGGGGGCAGATATCACAAGTGTTAGGAAAAGGGGCTCTCATAATATTTTTAAATGATAGACGATGGGACTTGTTTGGTTGGCTGGAGAGATGAGAAAAAGTAGCTGTGTGTGTGTTTGTGTGTGTGTGTGTACACCAGTGTCTTGGAATTAAGATGGGGATGGAATAGAATATCAAATTAAGAATTTATATTTAAACTAATACATAATGGGATGTTCACTGAAGACACTTGATTGAAAGAAAATACTTTATAGAAATAGTGGTGACACGAAAATGGCCTTTCAGTAAAATGATCCTAATAACTGTGTGTGTGACGTGTATGAGGAAAGCAGCAAGAAATCAGATTCTAGGCAAATCTGGAGATGGCTATGTCAGTGCAGAGAAGGAGTCCATTCATGAGACAAAAAGAAGAAGAATACGTGCATGATGTCCCTCTTGGAGAAAAGTGGGGACCATATATGTATACATTGTCAATACTGTAGGGATACCTAAAGGTTTAATTTGTGATTACTAATTAGACAAAAATATCCATTGGTGGCCTCCAAATTGGCATTTTTCTTTAAATTAAGAAAACTCCATTCCCCATTTCACTACCATATTTGTAAGAGAAAAAAATAGATTCAAAATTAGGAGGGGTGAATCACATGAATCAGTCTCAGAGAGATGAGCCAGAAAATGCTTAAAACACATACTCGGACTCCTACGAGACTGGTCCATAGCGCCACCTTGTGTTGATGATCCGGTTTTTCTGTTTTGTGTTTTGTTGCGCTTTGTTTTCAAAACTCATTTTCTTCGTGCTAAACTACATACACAAGTAAATATGGGTAATTTTGCCCTAATTTCAAATTAGTGGAGTACTGAAATATGTAGCAAATAAATATTTCTAAATAATCTTGTCCATTAGTCAATTTATCCGCGCACTCTGCTGCACATTAGTGCATTCTTTTTTTTAATTAAAATTGGTCAATCCACTGGAGTCCTGGAAAGGAGTGGTGGGAGCAGATGGATTCTGTACTGAATCTAAGGGGAGAACTAAACAATGAGAGTTGTTTTAAGGTACCTGAAGGGACATGACCCGGGTATGTACATTCTAATATAACACTACGATTCATTTGCATTCGGCAGTTTCTATTTTTTTTTTACATCTATTTTTAAAATGAGTACCAATTACTGATATTTTAACAGAAAAATTTTGTGAATTCACTATTTTGGGAATAATTGAAATAGGAACTAATCAAATCTATCTTTAGCAAGTCTTTTTATTATATCTGCGCCTTCATTATTTGAACTAACGGTTCATTACTATTTCTAATCACCAGCCAAATCAGATCTCCTTCCATTAATCCCTGGAGAGCTAGTAGATAAAACGCTTGGGGAAGATAATTTGGACAATAAACTACAAGCCTTACTTCTAAAGCTAAAGTATCCAAAATTGTCTCACAGCCTACAAGTCTTTGGATGCTTTCAACTGAATACTATTTCCGTCCTAGAATATCATAGTAGCTGTTTCTTTCCTATCTTCCTTTGTCTCAATGACTGATTCATTTAAGAGAAAATAAGCTTGAATTGGCTTTTTGTATTTTCCTTTTCCTCCTGTCGAATGAACCTAATGTTCTTAAATATAGCCTGGTATTAAATTAGAAAATAAAGATAGCATATGTAATTTATTTAAAGTGTAGTCTACCAAGGTACTAGACCTATCCCTGAAATATAAAAGTAGAATTCTCAAATCTAAGTTATTCAAGTCAGTATAACTTCTCAAGTAAAAACTTAGACATACCAACCTGCCTGTGGAGTCTTTATTTATTATAATGAAACAAAAGGTTTACTGTGTTAATATATACATATTTATAATTATATGTAAACATTAATACATGAGTTTCAAGTATATATAATTTATACACATATAACACATATGTATAGATCCACTGAAAGCTTTGTATTTCCTATGATTGTGGGATGTGCTGATAATGATATTATACATTCTATATGTATTCTATAGTATTGATCATAAAATACTTTGTGTCCAATAGTAAATAACTAATGCAAATTATTTACCTATTAAGAATAGTTTTAAATTCTATGTAAATTTTGCTATAGGCAGCCTTCTTCCCTTCTAGCACTCAAGTAAAAAAAAATTCATTTCTAGAGAGTTTGAGTATATTAATTAAAATTTCATACTCTTATGACCAATTCAACAATGTGCTTAATTATTGTCAAAGAATCTCAACTCTTCATAAAAACACATTTCTTAAATGACAAACAAGGAATTTGTCACTAGCAATTATTCAGGATGTCATTTCCTTCCTTTTCATCATAAACAGTCTGCAATTCCTTTGCAGGATCCATTTTTTGGTCTGTTTGAAGTGCATTTTTTTTAGGGGGAAAGCTGCTCAACAGATTAGGGAATTTGAGCTAGCTAGTGGAGAACTTAACTACATAAGCCCACTACACCTAATTATAAAAGATGAAGGTTTCAAAATTTGCATAATTGCAACTATTGGTCGGGGTCGGTAACATATTTGCATTATCTACTTATGTGCCATACCAACACTTTTAAGCACCACTTTAAAAAAAAGTCAGCTAAGTCAGATGCTTGTAGGTGTCAGAACGTCGTAACCCAAAATGCAGGCAAATGCCTTTTTCTACCCACAGCCCTGAGTTCTGACAGCTTTCTAAAATCAATTTCTAGGTTTTGGTATTATTTCATGTTCTGAATTTTGAAGTAAACAGTCTTTCTATCCATAGTTGCATTCAGCAAGAGAAATGCCTGATGCCTCTAAACTAAGGTCCAAGTACTCACTTATTTCTTTTGCAAAATAATGATTCCATTTGCTATAATTCATAATAATTAATATTTACAAAAATTGCATTCACAGAATAAAAGTGCAGAGATAGTCAAGAATAGTGATTGCTTATAAAAATTTTCCTTGTCTACCCAATAATACAAGAACATTTAGTTCTTGTTAGAAAATATTTGTTTAATATCTCTTAAATATAATATTTTAGATTTGATATTTGTGTCTTATGCACAGCAATTGGAGAAGTTTTCTACACACAATTAGAATACTCCAAAGAAGGAAAGGTGTTTGCATTTCAATCTACACAAATATAAATATGCTAGAAAAATATAATTTTTAGTTTTCCTATTTCTCTTTCATCAGCTTTCGTGGAAAATAATTAGAAATAACTATAAAAATATTTTTCATGAAGAAGAGTAGCTGACATTACACTTAGGTGAGTGACAGTCATCTAATTAACGCTTCCACTATGGTTCTGTCTACTGTGACTTTGGTAGTCTCTTCATTTCTCAATATTTTCTTCTCAAAGTACTCTTTTCTTGTCTTACGGCATAGTTTTTAATATTTAATTGAAGGTGAGTATTTTGATTTATTTTAGTAAATCTATTTTAGTAATTTATCTGTCCTCAGAGCACTGATTTTCACCTTCTATACTGAAGAATTTTCCCCTAAATTCCTATTTTGATTTTATGTTTGCTTGTTTTTATTAAGTTCTATACAGCCACCTATTCTTTATAGCTGGTGTAATAACATTTAGTTTTTATTACAATACTCTAGGCTCTGCTCAATTCCTATTTGATATTCCAACTATGGCTATAGTAGCATGTTGCACAGAGCAGGTAGTCGGTTATTAGCTGAGTAAATGAAGAAATAAACGAAATGCATGTGGTATTATTTTGAGGACAACTAATCTTTACTAGTTAAAAAAAAAAGAAGCAGTGATCTATCATATTAACTAGATTATTAAGGTTTTGCCATGAAGGTATTATCCATAAAATATAGTTGTAATTTTGTGGGAAGGAGGCAAGGTGGAACAGTGGAGAAACCGTGGACTATAGAGTCAGATAAAGCAGGTTTAATTTCTATAAGCTCTATAAACTTAGGCAAGTTATTGAACTACTATGAGCTTCAGGTTCCTCTTCTAAAAAATAGGGGCAAAGTATCTATCTTCTTGGGTTTTAATGAGAATTAAAAATAACATACGTAACGTGCCTGGACTTTGCACATATAAGCTATCAAATTAATGGCGGCTGTTATCATCATGATTTGTATTAGCAAATTCTCAAAACTGACTTATCAATCCCCCTTTCCATTTTTGAATTCAATTATTTGAGATGTTATTTAGATATTTAAACAAGAGTAGCTACAAAAAGATATTCATTTCTCTAGGATACAGGGATTCATTTAGCATTCAAAGTATAAAGGCCCTTATGGTGAATACACAGACTTCCTGGGACACCACCAGCGCTCCTCGTCTCCATACACTTAAGTATTTTCATGAAGACTGAAGAACACTTGCTGAAGATTAGACCAGTGGTTTTCCTGAATGTCTCTGCCTATAATGGGAAATTTCCCCTCTCTGTTCTCTATCCTCTTGAAATCTAGCATAGGCTCCTCTTATATCAGGAAAATGTTCATATGGGGTAGGGAGGAAGAATAGAGCACAGCATAAAGGTGAATTCTACCAAGTTTCAATCTCCAGGTATTTAATTCAACATGTGTGATGTCCAGGGCACTCACGCAATCACAGACTTCCGTTCTCTAATACACAGAGTCATAGGGGACACATAATTTCCTTGAAAGTGATTTTTTTGGAAAATTTCTCAATATAAATTTAACATAAACTCAAAAAATTATCATGGTCACGCGAAGAAATAGAAGACTAAAATCATCGAATCTTAAATCTAAAAATGACCATTATTAGAAATCATTTTATAGATGAGAAAACAATTCTCAAAGAATTGGTGACTTCCTTCAGCTGATTTGCTAAATAAGAATGGTGACTCCAGGACTGGAATTCAGGTCTTCCTGTGTACTATGCTAGGTGTCTTTTGCTATACTATATTTAAGGATGTGCCTGTGAAGCAAGTAAGCTCATTACCTCCAGGAATATTGTGACTTCAGACAGCTGGTAAGTCACTCAAGGGAAGTCCCGCTCAGACCTGACCATCTCCAAAGTCTCTCTTGGCCTCTACGTCACTGGACCTGCTACTTGTATCTTATCTCCCAGTAGATCCACATGCGGCATTAATGATACAATATTGCGTGTGAGAGTATTTAGAGTGTGCTTCTTGGGTATTTGGAAGCTTCTAAGAGGGAATATTTAAATTCTAGTTTATATAAGAAAAAGTGTCATTCTTGGCCAGCTCAATGTTTAGACAGATATAAAGACTTAGAGAAATGATTTAGGAAAGGGAGATTGTAAAAAAAGAAAAAGGCAGTTTATTTCCACAATGAGTCATGCTTTGTAGAGTAAGAGTCTGGAGAGTCAAATGGTCAATTTTTTTTCCTATACAAATGTAACTGGAAGATAATTTATTCAGTCACAATGCTATACTCATAAAAAATCAAAACATTTGCTTACAAATCAAATATTACAAGAAGACACATTTCCTCTAATTAAAGTTGCTTGTGGCATGCTGTCAATTCTCAACAACCAAAATTGCACAGGAAGTGAGGTTGTTGTAGCGGCCTCTCGTGAACCCCTACATTTACTTCACACTTACAGTAAATATCAAGATTTTTCACTTGCATTGCCCAGGTTCCCTTCAATTGCCGCTCTCCTGAGCTAACTTCCAAGCCTGGCATTTTCCTCAGCACTTTCCAGGAAAGAAGGGTATCAATGAGTCTTGAGTTTTATTGTTAACTCCTTCATAATAGAAGAAAGCCTTTTCACCACTTTCAGCTTTTTCAGTCATAGAAATAAAAGAAAGTATATAACCACATTTTCTTTTACTTAAAGTTAGAATGTCACCACTGAATATAATAAAATCTGTTCTCAGATTTCTCTGAGTGAGCATCAAAAATTCATGTATGTGCGTGTGTGTGCACGTCTGTCTGTGTATGTGTAGGTGCTTCTTATATTTCCTGTCATACCTTCACCTTGATAATAATGATGGTGTATGGCTCTGCATGAGTGTTTTTCTCACCACGGATTTTGATTTGCTGGTTTTTGAACTCCTGACAAATTGGTGACACTGTGGCTGATCCACTTTATCCCCGCTTTGTTTGGGCATGGTCTTGCTCTCTGAGGCTCCACTTCCCCATTTTCACTGACTTCAGGAAAAGGTTCATTAGGCCTGATCTCTCTGTCTTTTTTTCTTCCTCCCCTTTCTTCTCTCTTCTCCACACTGGACTCTGGGGCTCTTTATTCCTCTGGTCCCCTGTAGGTTAAGCCTAAGCTCTTATCCTCTCTTCTCTTTGACTCACAGTCAGCACTGGCATCTGTATTCCATAACCCTCCACGTGAATAAATAAAAGTAGGTACCAGCCTCCCAAATCTCCAGGTCTGGCCAGACAAACAGCTTG
This sequence comes from Tapirus indicus, assembly GCA_031878705.1. NCBI lineage: Eukaryota > Metazoa > Chordata > Mammalia > Perissodactyla > Tapiridae > Tapirus > Tapirus indicus. The sequence goes on along the minus strand of CM062926.1, from coordinate 76,383,874 downwards.
AGACACAGCTCCTGTCACAATTTCATATCACCTTGGAGCAAACACTCCCCAGTGCCATTGAGATGCATCTGACTATAACTTTAATTCCCTGGTGTTTAAGTTTGCCAGACTCCTATAAATCTCTGCATAACCTATAATAATTAACATCTAAAGAAAGACAAATTATGGACATAAATGTTGCACTATGGCAGAAGAATGAATGTATCGGCGCATGGGATAATTAAGGGTTTCTGTGGAGACTTTTATGCTTTTCGGAGGGTCTGATCTGTCAGTAGACGACTAGGGTCTGAGCCAGTTTGAGCAGTTGGATAGGTAATTTGCATTTGCCATGATTTTTCACTCCTCATTCTGTATCTCCGTGATTCTTGTTCTTTACAGAAATTCTGCATTTTTCAAATAGTATGCTCCTTTGAAATTATTACAAAATGATTATTGTCTGAAAACGAAACTTAGCGAGGGGAAGGGCTAGTACCCTAGTGTTGTTTTTGCTTCTGTGTTTAAAGCAAGTTGAGCTATTCGCATTATCAGCTCACAAAATATTATCATTCTGAGTATATGTGAGTCCCCTATCTTTGTGAGTTGGTTGGTTGTTGTTTATTTTTTTAAATTCTTTTTTATCCCTGTTCTTTAACCACATTCATCACTCCCTGAATGGGCAACCATCTTTTTATTATATTGCATTCTTGAAAAATGTATATTGTGTTATGTGCATATATTTTGACATAAATGGTATTATTATATAAATCTTTCTGTTTCCTACTTTTGTCTTCTGTGTTTTTAGTGCCCATCCTTTTTCTTAGGCATACTACTAGTTCATTGTTCACTGCTCCATAATGCTCACGGCCTGTACCTACCACATTTTGCCTATTCATTAGAGGTCAGAGCTTCACCTCTGTGTCAAGAAAAACAGAAAAATATCCTAAAGTTTGTTTTCTCTTTTTTTGCTTGCTCTTAGAGTATTTTCTGTGTCTGTGCTGGGTGAAGGGGATATAACAACCTAATTTAAAGATGGAAACAAAGGAAGAAGGATGTGATCAGAATTATAAGTCATTTAGAATAAACAGGATTAAGGTCAGGTGTTTTAGATTCAACACTGTACAGTAGTAGGGTCTGCAGGCTTACATCTGCTCAGACTTGCTGGGTGCTAATCTTGGCTCATCTACTTACCAATTCTGTAACTTAGGTAAGTTACCTAACCCTTTGAGCATCAGTTTCCTCAACTGTAATATGGATACAAAAATAATACATTTCCTGTACCAATCCAGATAGGTTCTATTATGCTGCTATAACAAACCACCCCCAAATCCCAAGGGATTAAAATCACAGAAGATATTTCTTGTTCACATTACGTGTCTATCAGGGTTGGCTGGGGGCTCTGCTCCACGTAGCTTTCATCCTCACTGCATGACCTTGGTTGACAGAGTGACCACCATCTAGATTTCCCGTTGTTGAGACAGAGGAAAAAGAGAGTTCTGGAGACTCACACAGGGGATTAAATACTCAGCCCACAGGTAAAGACCGTATTTCTGCTCTCACATTCTTGGCCGTAACTGGTCATAGGCTCCTGTTCAACCCTGGGAGGTCATAAAAGGAAATCTCACTAAGTGCTCAGAAGTTGGAGAAGAGCCTGAAATATTCAGTGAACATCCTTAATGACTACCATATGCCTCATATAGTTGCTGTAAGGACAAATGAGGTTACTTCTTATCAAGGGGTTAGTACAATACCTAAAGCACAGGAGACACTGAGTAAATATTACCCGTTATTTTACAGTCTATAATAAGATATATAAGGCCTTTCATGTTTTTCTGACACTCTCCAGTTGAACACTGCATTCTATTACTTCCAAATCTTCCTTTTTTCCCCATATCCCGTTAGAAAAATATGCCAACACTTCCTTCACGTTTCAGGTGAACAGTATCATTCAATACCTTGATCCCCATTCCCTTTCTCTTGGCTTTCCTAGCCACTGACCCTTTGCCAATTCTGCCATTATAACTACATCTTGCCCCTTGGATCTACTTGCCTTACTGGTCTTGGTGACAGTTGGCTCACAGCTGTCTTTTTGTCATTAGTGCTGTTGAGTCAATTTGGACTCCTAGTGACCGTGTTCAGCAGAGTGGAACCCTGCCCAGTCTTTTTGCACTATTCTCTCACCTTCTGCTGGTATCTCAGACAATGCTCCACTGCTATTTGTAGGGTTTTCATGGTGAATTTTATTGGAAGTGGGTGGCCAGGTCCTTCTTCCTAGCCTGTCTTGGTCGGGAAGATCTGCTGAAATCTGTCCACCATGGGTGACCCTGCTGGTATTTGAAATACTGGCGGCATAGCTTTCAGCATCACAGCAGCATGTAGCTGGCAGAGGAATGGTGTGGTTCCTTGACCAGGGAGTGAACAGGGGTCATGCCCATGAGAGCACCAAATCTTAACCACTAGACCACAAAGGCTGGCTCACAGCTGTCTTTACTATGGATTTATTTATATATTTTATCATATAAATAAAATTATTGTCTAAACTAGCACTTTATTAAGAGTAAATGGGGGGCAGTAAGTCAAAACTGGAACAGTCTTGGGGAAAGAGGGATGGATAGTTACTCCACTTTGTCCATTTCAGCAATAAATTAATGGGCTGCTTTAATAGCTTCCTATGTTCCCTTTATTCCATATGGTGCCATCTCACTAGGCTCGTCCTAGCCTCGAGGATTTTCTCATTTTTCAAGACACCTTGAGCATCACTTTTCCTGGACATCTTTTCTCAACTCCCTCCTTCCTCCAGAGTTAATACATTCTTCCTTTGTGTTCCCGAAGAAATAGGAGTATACTACACATTGTATGAAAATTATTTATTTACCTGTCTATTTCGTAAAGCTATGAGATCCTTGAACACAGGGATCTAATTTCATTCTTCTTTGTATCCCCAGGAACCTACAGAGTCCTGACACATGGTAGGCAATCAATGTTTGTTGCATGGATGAATGCAGTCCTAGAAATGTAATACCTTAATTAAGGAGACCAAATCTTTAGTGGGTTGGGAAGTGGGTATTTCAGGCATTGTGGGAGGACAGCTGGAGGTAGATTTCGAGGAAGAAGCTATTTCAGTATTATTCTAAGATTTCACGTCAATCAACATTTTTGTTTACATTCGAATGCTGATTCTAATTGATTTGTAGTATTTGGAGTCAGTTTATAAGAATTACAGCGCTCTAATACTTTCTTTATGGGATAGTTTTAGATGTTCTAAAACTGCAGGTGTTTTATTAATAATAATAGTAGTAGTAATAAAAATCACATAAATCTTTAAAGGACTTAGGCTCTTTAAATACCTGGCATTTTTTTATTAAAAAAAAAAAAAACGCACCCAACCCCCATCACCGACAGAATTTAGCAGGCTTGCTAAAAAAGGCTTCGCAAAGAGTCTTGCGGCAAAACTTTTTAAAAGGCCAAGATTTGCACGACAGTTCCGTGGCCTCTGGAACTCTCACAGAGACCCACTTTCTTTATATTATGCCCCTTTTTGTCCCCACCCAGGGCATTTCATTATTGCAAGAGCATCCTCAAAGGCTTCCCCAATTCTAGTTTCTTGCACCTCCAATCATCATGCACCTACAGTCGTGCAGCCAGTGGTTGCAAAACAGTAATTAGATCATATGACTCCTTTTATCAAAAATTATTAATAAAGTGGGTCCTTATGATCTGAAGATTAAAGGACAGTATGTCAATTCAAAACCCCTCATCAATTAGACCTAACTTACCTTCCCAGACTCAAGACCTGCTACTAGTCACCATCATTTCTACTCTTTAGTTACACAATTTCCTGCCTGAATGTACTAGGTACTTGCACAACTGTGTGTCTTTTTTTAACGTTTTTTTCTTCCTTCCTTCATCCTTCCAAAACACTCTAATTTTTCAATATCCAACTTAAAGGGCACACTTTCCTTCCGTTTCATTTCCGTATATTTTCAATTTTTCCTTAATTTGGCTTTTACATCTTCAATAGATTTTAAGTTCTTTGAAAAGAACTTTCATGTCCTATTCATATTTATTCCTTTTGGCATCTACTTAAACTCCTGTGAATTGTAGTTACTGGTTTTTTAATTTTAATTGAATTAACTATGTAAAATAGTCTGTTGCATTAAAGTTCCAGTTCTGAACAGACATAATTTATTACTGTCACATTTTTGAGATGGACTGGACTTTCACAAGAGTTTTATTTTTCTCAAATGATTTTATCCAGGTCCATATTTGTAGGCTGAGGCCAATTTTTCTTATTTCTTGATTTCATTTTCTTTCTACACATTGAGTTATAAAAAAGCAATAATGGAATCTGATTTATGAAAATGTTTTGCAAAATATACACAATGATCATGAACTCAAAATTGTTAATATTGTTTGAAGCTAAAATCTCTAATAATCTTAGTATAAGGTGATCCATAATACCTATAATAGTGACATCTGGTGGCTCATAGGGAATGTTACGTTAATCTACTAATTTTAACCTCTAAATATATTTCTATTTTAGTAAGACAGTTGACTTTGTACTTGTAAATTAGTCCTGATCATTTAAAATATTTGCTTGATCTCTTACTAAGAAAATAAATATTATATGTTTTATTCTCTAATATGTATGAGAATTTATATCATCAGTTAGTAAAGCTAGGCTAAATTGCAGACCTGAGTTCTGGGGTGGAAGGTGGAAAAATGCATTAACACCACCTGAAATCCATATCACTGTAAATCTGAACTCATCCCACCCTACACAACCCTGGCCTCCTAGAATGTAGATGTCACAATCTATCCTTTGTACCTGGTGTAAATCATTGAAGTGAAACAAAGATCAAAGGACCAGAAGATTGGAGTTCCAGACCAATCCTACCACTACTAATTGTGTAACCCTGAATCAGTCAATTCCATGGACCTAAATTTCCTCATCTGAAAGATTTAGACTAGATATCCCCCATCTTGCAAATTCTTAATGACAAGGACTTAATAGACAGTGATGGTTAATTACAATGACATAGCTCTCCTCTGATATTTGGCTTTTGGTGCATAGAGGATAGGTATTTTAAAAAATGATAATAAGGCTTCTTTAAATTTATATTCAGTATTCATGTAACATCCATTATCAGAGTACCCAATGGGATAACTCAAGATTCCCAGGGCCACTGGCAAGGAGCCAAAGCTATTACAGTCACATTTGTGAATAAATTAGAAACAGCTTAGGCTCAGTTTCTCACGCTCAAGAATCGACTAAATGTACCTGCTGCTCTATCCCCAATCAGTAATTTCCGAAGTCTGTTAGAGAATAGATTCATTAGAATCATCTGGGCACTTGTTAAGTATATGTCTCTCGTGCTCCCCACTATGGTTACTAAAGGGACATGATGGAAATTCACATTTTTAACAAGCTCTCTGATAATAATGACGGTTATCCTCGTTTGGGTACTACTTACTATCCCAACTCGGAAACCGCATAGATTCAGACAGAAAGGGGTACTGGTTCCATCTAGCTGATGAAAGATAAAGTCCTTTAAATCAAGGCTTGTAAACTCAAGTGTCTACAGGGCCCACACAAGTAACTTAAATGAAAAACCATCCTAGTAGGAATTAAGGGGAACTCGAGAGAGCATGCCCCACGTAAAGTAGCTAGCCTTTAATCATCTGTAGTGGTTGCCAGGAGGGCAAGCTTCCCAGGGTTGCCCTGTGCTTTGGGAAAAGAAGATGAAAATAGGATTCTTACATGAAATCTCCAATTTGTAGGAGCTGGAACTAATTCAATGTGAGCTAAATGAAACACATTTGTGGCTTCAAGTTTGTAGTTTCTATTTTAGATCCAATTCCCATTTGTGCCCTCTATATCACACTTTTCTCTATTTCAGCTCCACTGCATTTTTCAGTCTACTGCATTTCACCAGCCTGTTGAACCTACAGAAAACCCTATATAGAATGGTCATTCCATCTTTTCTGTTGTCATATCCTTTCAAATTCTTATAAAATTTGTTGAAACCTTGTCTCTTCCATAAAGCATTTTGGAACTTTACTCTCCAAATGTCTGCAAAGGTACTCTTTTCAGATACTACTCTCAAAGAGCTTTTCCACCTCAATTTATTTAACGTATATTATTATAGGTCTTATCCATCTTCACCTATAATAGCTATTGGAGGATTTAGCTTAAATAAGTGGAGTTAATACTTCCAATAATTTTTGTTAGTGACTATATATATTATGTACAACTAGCCTTCACATATAAATTTAAATGTCAAAAGCTTATTATTTATTCATCATGAACTGCCTATTACTTGCTTAACATTACCTTGATTAAAATCAAATACTGTGTACATCTCTCTTCATTCTAAAGCAAGAGTCAGAATTTTTAAAATAAATAGACAAGAAGGACCCTTCCTAACAAGAAAGGCAAAAAGAGGCCTTACCATGAGGTGTTCTCGTGAGCCTGGATTCGAAGGCAGCATAAGAGAAAGCCTCTGGGGCACATGGCAAAACAAAGGACTTTAAATAGAAACTTTTCCTAAAATAAACACTACACCTTATGCTAGAAAGGAGTTTTAATAATTGGCCAAAAGTAGTTAGTCACCTTGTTTGTTTTTTGCTTGTTTGTTTTTGGTGGTGGTGGAGGAATGATGCTTCCAGCTGAAAGGGAAACGCTTCAAGTCCCCTGAAGAGGAAGGAAGAAAAATAAAGGCAGATTACCCTGAGAGGAGATCCATAAGCAGTATGAGGACCGAAGCTCACCAAAGCACAATCAATTATCTCCACATACTGGAACTGGTCATCTAAAGGAACTTGGGGATTTATCGTAACCTGGAACGCATCCAAAAGCCACTATTTCTGAATATGTGACACATCACCAGGACTCATATCATTGTAAAATGATATGACTCGATTAATTTGAATGAAGATAAAAGATATCTAAATTTTATGTCCTATAATAAGTATCACTTATATGACACATTAGTAGAATTTATAGAGGTTGATGATTTATTGAATGTTAGGCTATGATCATGGCCTTATCTGAGATGATGAAGAAAGAATAAAAATAAACACAAGAGATCATCTCCATTCTAGAGTAGCTTAAGCTCTATGTAAAGAATACAAATAAAGTACATGCATCAAGATGCTTCAGAACAAGGTAGGATTCTGAATGAACTGTGTATTTTAATGAGAATCTGGTCCACTGAGCTTTAAGGAAGTAAAGATTCAGAGTACAGTGGCAATGGCTGAGGAAATTAAATAAGCTATTTTTAATTTGTCAGCATAGCTAAGTAGCTTTGAGTATTCTAATTCATTCAATCATTTATTCATTCAGCAAACATTTAAGTACTTCTCTGCATTTTTATTAAAAGGTAATGCATTCACATGGCTCAAAACTAAAAAGATATTTTAAGAAGTCTCGCTGCTGCTCCATCCCTATCTACTCCCAAAAGTGATCATTTTTATTAATTTATTTCTTATCTGTCTAGTTTATTTATGCAAATACTAGAAAATATTAATGTGATTAAGAATATATTAATGTGATTTAGTAGTTTAACCCCTTTGGTATAGAAAAGGTGGCATATTATGTACACTGGTCTTTACCTTACTTTCAGTATTATAAAACTTCCCTACAAAACTGAATAATATTCCATTCTGTGACTGGACCATTGTTTCACCCATCCCTTATAGATGGATACAGATTATATCCAATTTCTTGCTAATCTCAGAATACTGATATTTCTGCAAAAATAATCTTGCAGATGAGTGTTCATATTCCATATCTTTTCTTATCAAACTCTGTTAATAAATTCTAACACTCTAATAATACATAAATTCTCATTGGTTCAGGAGAAAAGAGGTTTGGGGATGGCTCTGTGGAGCATAAAGTAATTAAGAGAGAACAGGAGAAGTGATAGAGGAAAGGGGACCTTGCAGGACATTTGGTCCTGTCCAAAACGTCCAAAAGACATTGGGTCCACACCAAAAGGTCCTTGATATTTGGTCATATTTGGTCCTGTCCAAAATGTCCCTGGAGACATTGGGTTCGTACCAAAATGTCCTTGATATTTGGTCCTGTCCAAAATCATTTGGCATGGACCAAATACGCTCATGGGCATTTTAAACAGGACCAAATGTCAAGGACCTTTTGGCATGGACCAAATGTCCTATGGACCAAATGCCTTCTGGATGTTTTGAACAGGACCAAATGTCTGCTAATCAAAAGGGATGATAAAGGTGGACAGGTCCTGCTTTGAATGCTGTGTGTTATTAGAATGTTATTTCTCTTCTCACAGGAGTTGTATTTCTGAAAGTAAAGTAGTTTATTATTATCAAATTGTGAAAACTAAAAATCCTACCATGGTTGTCTATAAAATGTAAAGGAAAAAGTAAAAGAGAATGAACAACGTAAATTCAGGAGAGGTACTAATTGCTTAAGAAATCTTAAATACTCTTCTGATTATATATTTTTTCCTATGCTATATACGTATTTATATAAGAACTCTATATAATAACTCTATATATAAAATATGTTATATGTTATATATAACATACAATTTCAAACTTGATATATATTATTGCTGTTGGTAGCATCCCCTAATATAAATCACAGCATGAATTATCCTCTATTTCCTTTGAAGCAATTTTAAGGAACCCTAATGCAACCAACCTTAAGAGACAGATGACATTCTTTAGCTATCCATACCTCACACTGTACTAGTAATCACCATCTTTTCTATCTTAATCTCTTATTGGTATTAAGTTGTGGATCATTACACAGTCAAAACGTTAACTGAATCGTGTCATGTCCCATGGAGTTTTATCATGTTTAAATTTTCAAAACTTGACTACATGTAGGAAAATGAAAGGTGTTAAAAAAAAAAACCAAAGCCCAGCTCTGACAGCTTGAAAAGAACTCCAGCAGAGAAATAGAAGTAAAATGGAAACTCCTAGAGCCGTAGCACACCCATACAAGACATTAATTGGCAGCCTTCATAGGGAATTTGTCGTTCATTCAAGTTCCATACACTATATTTCCTGATTAACTTTGAAAACACATTGTCTGACACTGTAATTTGTCTCAAAATTAAAATAACATTACTTTAATATTTTACAAAAGGTTTCATTTTGTGTGGATTTATTTTAAAACATACTCGTTACATATTTCTTTATTACTTTCTATTAGACCTGTTGCTTAAATACCTACTTCAGACCCTAGTCCTTTTGCAAATGAGATCATGTTCATGATATTTTAATTCATGGCTCATTTAGTAAATTCGTCTTTTCAAAATGCCTCTATCTAAATGTAAAATATTTCAAAGCCCTTCTCTGCAGTGTGGGTGCATAGTAGAACACACCTGTCAGGCACTTTTGAAAACTTGTAAGATCCTTTGCTAATTGAAAAAAAATTAATGCTGCTGCTTCAGAAGATCTCAAGAACTTTAAAATTATCTGGTTTTAAAATCTTGTATGCTCGTGAGGGATCAATATCGTTTTGAAGAATATGTGACTTCTGAAAGCTCGGAGGCAGTGGTGGAGCTCAAAATAGAACCAATGAATCTTGACTCTCAATTTGTGTCTCTGGCTAACCACATTAACTGGACAATTTTCTTTCATCTGTGTATTATTAATAACATAATACCCTGTGACACAACAGACTAATAGCCTCTTTGGAGAATTACCTTAGAGTTATGTGGTACACGTTTTTAAAGAGCATGTTATGTGCAGATATATATAACTTATGGACTGTCATATAATTAAATAATTGCTGGCTATTTAGATAAAAGTTTTCACCTCCAATTGTCTTAGTCTTATAAATAGGTATGGGCCATTTAGAACAATGATACATCTTAAATTTACAGAGTAGCTTTTTTGCAAGAAACTCCAATTTTCTCATACCCACTTACCTCAGGAAAAGGGAGGGAGGTAGAACTTTCACATCTTATCTTTATTTTAGATTTAAAGTGAGTGAGGTCTGGCCTGAATAAGTTACTGCCTCTGAATCCAAAGAAAATTAGTATTAGACAGGACTTTGCACCAAGGCTATTCAACTTCAAATCAAGATCAATGGGTTTTCCAACTTGTATGGTTTTGGGTTAATGTTATTACTGTTAGCTATTCAAGTATCATGATAACATCACTATATTTCACTACATTTCAAACTCTTCCCTCCCTCAGTGGCAATGATAACGTGCTGTTAATGTTTTCATTTTATTTCTCTATTTTTAATTTCTTCTATACCATAAATGAAGGTTTTCTTCAATGGTCTCTCCTTGAACTTCTTCCTTTTTTTGATCATAAACTTCCATGGTTTCAATTATTGCTTATACAAAGCTCATTCCAACATATATAACACTAGCTTAACCTTACTCCTGAGATTTATTTGCCTTCTAGTCATTCCCTCCTAGCATTTCATTAGCAGCTCAAATTAAACATGTTCTAAGCTTTCCTTGTTTTTTTCCTCTTGAAGGTATCAGCCTCATATACTCTGTGATCCCATAGGCATAAAAAGCCTTTTTCTTTTCCACATCGTCTTATAATTATATCTTTATAGGTCTTTTATCCCAGCTAAGTTGCAATGTCCTCATGAACGTGGTCTTATTCATCTTTGTTGTTCTGGTACATAACACAGTATAGTACGTGGCAGATGCTCAATACATTTTTGGTGAATGAATGAATGATCACTGGGTAAAGTTCTGGTAAACTTTCAGGGTATATGAGATGGAAGATTGATTTCCTACAAGAAAAATAATTTAAGCCTTGCCTTTTAAAAAGTTGAGAGAGAATCAATTGTTAAAATCCACTATATTGATATACTGGAACACCATTGCAATATGTATCATTATTTTGTGATTTGGGGGTACAATTTTAATAAAATTACATTCTCTTGATGGAGCAGCTTCAAAAAAAGGTGTTAGTTTCTTAAAGTCAGTATTATAAAGGGATGTTATTCTATTAAAGTTTATGTTACTGAAGTGTGAAGTATTTATAATTATGAAGGAAATACATTTAAGACGAAGGTATTTCCAATCAAATAGGATTTGATTATCCATTAATGCTGAATGTGAGGTTCATGACCTGAGCCTACTGGGCCCTTTACGAGTTGCAGTGGACAATTAAAGGACTCAGCAGTGAAACTGACATTGAGGAGCAGGTTTTGCCTGCCAGCCACTCTCAGGGTTTGGATTTCACTGGCTCATGTTCCGAAAGGTCAGCACTGACCAGATGACCAGTCCAGAACTGCAGATGGCAATGTGGTCACCTGACCACTCTGGGGCTCCCCAACCTGCTGCACAGGCTGAAGTTCACTGAAAGGTCATGGCAGGCCCTGTGTCACTACTCAGGAATACCATAATTCCAGGGTACTCTCTCCTCTACATTATGTGGAAGAAAATGGATACTTTTGGTCTCCCAGCTAGAGGATAAAATCATGACACTGTTGTAAGAGTTGCAAGATAGGAGGTTAGCTATAGGGAGCAGCTCAGCATGGGACAGCTTTCTTCAGAGGAAGGTTCACATTCTGTAAATGAAACAGCATTTACATACTCACCAGAAACTTGGGAGACATATGCCAGCATTCAAGTCTGACTTCACCAATTATAAGCTATACATCCTTGTGCCAGCCACGTCATCTCCTTGAACATCAGTTTTATTGCCAGCTATAAACTGGAGAAAATAGTATTGTACCTATCCTGCCCCGCCAACTTCAGAGAGTTGAGGCAACACAGCATGTAAGTCATTGGCAAATTGTCTGGTGATATACAACCATACTATCCATTTTCTTTCTGTTTGAATGAGAGTCTTTGTATGAATTTCCAGAAAAAAAAAGTGAAAAAAAATGTTTTTTCTTATTTTTGAGTCATACAAGTTAGGTTTAGTGAGTAAGTGAAAATGCATTTATTGCCCCTAAACTCTTTTAAAAAGAGATGCAAGGTCAGTCCCGGTGGCCTAGTGGTTAAGTTTAGTGCACTCCACTTCAGTGGCCTGGGTTTGGTTCCCAGGCATGGACCTACACCATTCGCCTGTCAGTGGCCATGCTGTGGTGGCAGCTTACATACAAAAATAGGAAGATTGGCAGTGGATGTTAGCTCAGGCAAATCTTCTTCAGCAAAAAAATTTAAAAAAAAATAAAAAGAGACCCAAAAGATGACAAGATGATCTAAAAACATCTCTGGTCAATGATTCTCTTGCTCAACTTCTGCCCAACCTAACAGGAAAATGAGACTAACTTTAAATATTTTTATACTCTTTCAGAGTCAGGATTTAGAAAAATATTTTTGAATGTGGCTTTGAACTACTATATTATATATGCTCAAAGAGCATTTAAAAAAAAACTTGTAGGATACAAACACATAATCTCTCCTCAGTTCTGTTATTCTTTGTAACTCTCACTGCTTCAACAGGGTGTTTGGTTTGCCCACGGGCCCGACCCCTTGGACATTACTCACTCAAGGTAAGTGGAGGGAGATTACATCCATAATATGATGTACTCATCTATGCATGAGAGAAAAAGCTGGGCTCACAGGTGGTGCTGGAATCTTAAACAATGAGGTTATTTTTTCTGAAAACCCTCTTAAGAATAATCAGAAATGGATTGCGGATTTGGAAACAGCTTCCACAACCCCTGGATGAGCCCTTAGTAGTGATTCTGCAGAGTTTGCATACAAATGTCATTAGCAGACAGTTACTCTTGGCGGTAAGATTTTTAACTTGTTTGTTTTAAATTGTAATATCCTAAAGAAGGGCTTAAAAGTATTTTAACTTAGAACAAATGTGAAAAAAATATTTTGTATTGGTTTGATAAAATTTTCACTAGACAAAAATCCAATTTGTATTGATGCTTTCTAATTTCACCCAATTTTATTTCTCTACACTGCATGAGCTAAGAGAACAGAGGCATCTGTCTATAGCTAATACAGCCTTCTCTGAAAGTTCTCAAGGAAAAAACCAAGAACACAATGAAAAGGAGGGCAGATGTACCGTCCTCAAGCCTTCCAATGGATTGGCTTGGCTTCAGGTCCTGGGAAATTGAGAGAAGGCCAATTTGCATGGTTGGTGCAGATCAAAGGGAAAGCAGAGTGCCCGTTACTCTGTTTTTGTGAAATTTTGAGAACAAGGCAAGTTTTGTAGCATGCAGGAAAGGAGGGCAGTTTTAGCAATAGAAATAGACCGGTGTTGCTATTTTTTTGTGTCCTCTTTCAGTGTGTGGGCAGTCAGCATTCGGAGTAGCTTATGTTGTGTCACACCTGCTCTGCTGTTGGTTTCTAAAATCTATGTCCACACATATGTGGCTAAAACCTTCCTCTCATGGGTGTCTCCTGTCTGTACTGGAGGTGGGATTCGACTCCAGGAACCTGGATTCCTGTTTGTTCACCCAGCCACCATCCCCAATATGGTACCCAGATATACGCTCACCACTCACCTACTGCTTCTGCCTTCATAACTGGGATTTATTTGCCCCGAGGGAACTGTTGGGCAGCTGGTGGGGACAAACTGTACTCTCTAACTCTTCTTCTTCTGTCCGTTGCATCTTAGGGGTATTTCAGTTAGAAAAGATATGCTCCATGAGCCTAAAAGTGCTCCTATGGAGACTGCTCCAGAAACATCTGAATTGTATGCAAATCTGTCACTTCTCTCCCTTTCTGAAGACGATCCTCATTTTTTTTCAGCCTAGGTGTCTGTACAGCCCCACACAAGCCAAGCCTGGCTTGCAGGGTCAAGCTGTCCTATCAGAGTGGGAAATAGCTGATGAAAATCCTTCACACAGAGGTGTTAAGAGCTTAATGATGAACATCCCCTTGAGTATCTTCATTTTGAAAGAGATTGCCTGGAGAGGTTATTGATTTACACAGAAAAATGGATTTCTAATCCTGGAATTTCATCAAGAGAAGGGAAAGAGATTTACTTGGATGGGGAGAGAGAGAAATTTTTTTGGAATGACTCCAGAAATTAACAGAAACAGCCACCTGATTTGTTCCCTGATGAGGTGGCCCAGATAATGCCAGTGCTTTCGACTCAAATATAGTGATAACTTTTGATAGAGAAAACAAAGGAGAAGAGAGAGGGGAGAGGGGAGAAAAGAAAGAGGAGAGGGGAGAAGGAAAACTAGAAATATACAGTCAGTATCACCTCAGAGTAATATAAAGGGAACAGAGAACTCACAATACCTACCTCTGTTAGGAAATGCATTTGTAGGCAAATATTTGGATTAGTTTGGCATAGGACTGCAACCATGGAGTTGGCAATTGGACTAGATTAAAATGAATACATATTAGCAGCATAAAATAAAATAAAGTACTCTCTTAACAAAATATACAGAATTAATCAACTAAACATTCTTCTTCTGAATGTGCTTCCATAAGATTTTTAAAAGTCTCACCTGCTAGAGATTATGGCTCAAAAAAGAAAAGGAAAACCAAACACACAAGGGCAAAATGAGATCACTGTAACTGGATATCAAAATGACTTTTAAAAATAGCCACTTCTTATCTAGATGAGCAAATACAGGATGAATAAACTAGCAGTAATATTGATAATATTTATTTAATAATGATGATGGTGAAGATGATCACTTAGCACTATTCTAGATCGTCACAACAATTCTGTGAGATAGACACTTAGCATTTGAGAGAGGAGGAAAAAGAGGCACAGAAGGTTGATGGATTTACAATTGGCCGGAAGTGAGCAAAGTAGTTCTGTGGCTCCCTTTAGTGTATTCTGAGGCTATGTATTAGCATTTCAGTGCACAACTGTCCTAAACTTTTGCTGTGCTTTTGAATCGTCTTTATTTCACTCCTTTGTTTCAGTGCTGTGGTGGTTCCTAATGAGGTAGCCCAAACAATGACACATCCTCACAGTATTTGCAAATCCTGCAAATCAATACTTTAAAGGGAGTAAGGACCAGTTGCTTTGGGGATTTAAACAAATGGAGGATGATTGCTTAAGTCAATCAACCAATTGCCACAATTTTTTCACGTTAAAAAACAATGGCAATAATACTCTTTAAAATTCTTGGTTCTGAAGTTTGGAAGAGACCCTAGAGGTAATCTATCTTGTCCCTCACCCCCTTTTTACAGATGAGGAAATGGAGGTCCAAAGAAAGGCATTAATGGGGCTGCCCCGGTGGTGTGGTGGTTAAGTCCGTGTGCTCTGCTTCTGGTGGCCCAGGGTTGGCGTGTTCAGGCCCGGGTATGGACAGATGCAAAGCTTGTCAAGTCATGCTGTGGCGGCGTCCCATATAAAGTAGAGAAAGATGGGCACAGATGTTAGCCCAGGCCAATCTTCCTCAGTAAAAAGAGGAGGATTAGCAACGGATGTTAGCTCAGGGCTAATCTTCCTCACAAAAAAATAATAATAAAATAAATTAAAAGAAAGGCATTAACTCATCTGTTCAAAGTAACGCAATGATACGAAAAGGACTAATTCTCCAAAAAGTAGCTCTAAGTGGCATTGACCATTGTGTCTTCTAGTGATTTGTTACATAGTTAACTTAATCTACACTGCTGAGATGGCCGATATAACAGAGACATTTTGCCACTTTTTGTTAGCTTTCATCCTTTTGACCAACTTTGGCTTTTGCCCAGAGGATCCAGAATCATCACTTTTGTTACAGGAGAGTAAACACCGGATTTTTAGATAGCTGTTCCCTCTTTCCTGTATCCGCTCCCACCTTCATTCATTGTTATCCTTCACTAAAGAATGAAAACAGTTTACAAGTTTGTTTTTTTAGGGAGGAATCATTCTTTCCTTTCCTTCCTTTTCTTTGTTTTTCAAGAATGTTTCATTTCCAGGACCAACAAAGAAATTATAGGTTAAGATGCTTAGTTAATAGATTTTAGACTTTTTTCCTATAATCAACTCCCTAGTTCTAGAATTATTTAACTAACTTACATAATAAATTTTGTTTGGATTATGTCTGTGTGTATGTACGTATTTATATATACACATATTTGTGTACAGGTATAAATATATTCCTCCCACCCCACATGTCTCCTAGGCCTAGTGCCATCGGTGAGACGTTGCAGAGCCTAGATTTTGGATTCAAATGTTAGCTCCAACTCGTAGTGTGTAGGTAACTTTGCGCAATTTACTTGCCTTCTTGAGCCTCTTGTTTCTCCCTATGTAAAATAATAATAGTATTTATTTTTCAGGGCTGTTTTAAGGATGACAGACATATGCGATTGCATGAAGAGTCTAGCGCAATGCCTGGCATATAGTAAGTAATCAATAAATATTACTTTTATTATTATTTTTGCCTGGCGTATAGTAAGTGTTCAACAAATAGTGCTAATGTTGTCATTATTATTATTCTCTGTCCCTGACCATTCACAATTTCTCCCACTATCATAGCAACAAAACTTTATAACTACCACCATGTAATTTCATTCTTTTTGTTGTTGTTGCTGAGGAAGATTGGCCCTGGACTAACATCTGCACCCATCTTCCTCTACTTTAGATGTGGGACGTCTGCCACAGCGTGGCTTGATAAGTGGTATGTGGGTCTGCACCCAGGATCCAAACCTGCGAACCCCAGGCCGCTGAAGCAGAGTGTGCAAATTTAACCACTACGCCACCGGGTCAGCCCCATAACTTCATTCTTTAAATAGAAAAATAGGAGGAATGTAATGTACTTGTGAGGATTATGCAAGATGATCCCTAAAAAACTGTCAAAATGTTTAATAATAGATATTATTATAGCTTTGTTTGTCAACAAAATTGTTGTACAGGGCTCGCTGTGCACATTTTCTTTCCCTCGCTGCTCTAGCTTCTTAATTAGGCTGATCAGCTTAGCTCTTCATTTCTAAGAGAAATATAAAACCACTAATGATATGGAAATCTTAGTTCTCTCTATACTGTCCTTTGTGGCTTTGGCCAGGTCATTTGTCATCTATAAGACTCAGTTTCTCAATCCTAGAATGAAGTGTCTAAATGAGATCTTGAAGATACCTTTCACAATTTCATACAAAAGTGATTTTCTTGACTCTGTTTTCTGAGTGAAAGCCAAAGGGCAATCACCATTCATCACAAAAAGATGTGACCACGGCTTTGCTTTCGGTCTAATTTGAAATAATCCAATGAGATTTCTTGTAAAAGAGTCATGAGCCACTTGAAAGTCAAATACTAAACATCACTGCTTTAAATACAGTTCTTAACCTCCTATATCTTTCCACTTCCTAACTTGGCTGTCTGGTACAACATCAGGATAAAGAGCAGTGTATACATTACTTAAAAGGTGAGAATCTCAGTGTAAGTCATTTGTTTTGTTAATGTCATTGTAGATTGTTTACAATGTCAGCCTAGACCTATTATATGTGGAACTACAGAGAGTCATAATCTGATGAGCCATAAAGCAGTATAGTTTTGTCCAAAAATCTATTTGTTGAGTAAAAGGCATTTGCCTTTGCTTGTTTTAATATGTGGTGTATAGCGACATCTATTGGAGATTGTGTGTAGAGTGACATACAGCTAAAAATCAAGATTGTAAAGGGTGTGGTAAGCTTTTAGCATAAGGAAAATGCATTGAATGGAAACAGGAAAATACAAATCCAATATTAACACTTAGAGTGGGTATCTCCCCAAAGAATTAGAGATGCTCACTATATATTCCATAAAGTAAATAGCTATAAATGACTGAAAAAAAAAATGAAGGGGAAGAGAGCAATTTCCATGGTAACCATGTAAAAGGGAATTTTTTAAAGGAAAAATAAGAAGAACAGAAACAAAAAGAGGTTGACCAGAAAGGATACTACATCTGGCAAGCAAATAATAAGGCAGAAGTAGTTCTTTAGTCAAAATATCTGTAAAATACTACTTAATTCTCTGAAACAGTAAGACGAGTAAAACAACAGTAGATAGAATTACAGTTATGTCATGTGTTATGCCATATAAATTATATTTCCCAACTAAAAGTATTGTGTCACAGACACGTCTGAAAAAGTAGTGGCAACACAGCATGGAGAGAAGAGTGGACGGTGGTCAAGGTGTGATCTCAAATTCCAGGTCTGCTTAACCTCTCTGGACCTTAGTTGTTTTACCCACAAAATGAGAAGGGATGGCAAGGCAATTTCAAAGGTCAAATCTGGCTCTAAATTTTTTCAAGTATTACATTAAAGTAGCGGTGACTTTTCTTTGTGAATGATTCTATGAGTAGTGGTTAACTTGCTGTGCAACCTAGTACAAAGCACTTAACCTCTCTGCACCATGGTTTCCTCACTTATAATGGCAGGTGTTTGGACTGGATGATCTCTAAATTGACATCTGTAAAATGTGATTATTCTCACACACTCTACCATGTTCCCAAGCCCTTTTGGGCCTGAGTGAATTCAAATTCTTCCTGGAGGTAGAGTCAAGAGAATCAGTAAAACACCGAGCATATAAATAAAAGGCCCATTTATATTAAACATGAGTCCTATATCTCCAAATATATCTACACAAGCTTAAAGAGGACATTTTGATTTTTTAAATCTATGCACCCACACCACTTCTGTGTTTTGGTCAGTAATTGAGGACAGCAACAGAATCTTTCCAAAGCCTCCATAGTTTAAACTGAGACTCATGAAGAGTTTGACTAAGATTTTGAAACATAACTGAATATGCATTTCCTATATCTGTTCTGAAAAGTGATGCTTTGATATAGCAATCATACTATCTATACCCGTTTACCCATTCTGGAGAAAGCTACAAGTTATTAGGATTTCTTCATATTCAACAAAAGAGAAACTCTTTCTCCTGATGCTTTGGCTTGAAGCCAAACTTACAATCCTCTCAGTAGTAAATTAAAGACCAATTTTATTGGACACATATTATGTGCTAAAAAATGATGTTAAAACTTCAGACACAGTGTCTCATTTGGTCTTTATAACCCAGTGAAGGTTTTATGACGTTTTTATAAATGAAGAAAATAAAGCTTTGGAAGTTTAATATATTAAGCTTAAAACTGAATTAAAGTATCATAAGCTCATACTCATTCTGCTTCTCTCTCACACACACATGTACATACACAGGTCCACTTTAATTGGTTCTTACCATCATTATTACAGGTTTAGTTTCTCTTACCTTAGTATTATTATTATTATTTTGTGAGGAAGACTAGCCCTGAGCTAACATTCTTTGCCAATCCTCCTCTTTTTGCTGAGGAAGATTGGCCCTGAGCTAACATCTGTGCCCATCTTCCTCTACTTTATATGGGACGCTGCCACAGTATGGCTTGATAAGCAGTGTGTGGGTCTGCAACTGGGATCTGAACCTGTGAACCGTGGGCTGCCGAAGCAGAGCACATGAACTTAACCACTACACCACTGGGCCGGCCTCTCTTACCTTACTTTTTTATGAGCTAATGGTCAATGGCATGTTTAGTTTCTATATAAAAAGGGCTAAGTTAAATTTAAGGCCAACAAACAGTTTTATTATCTATTTCTGGTGTTGTTGGTATGCCATGGTAAATATAACTGTTTGCAGAGAATATATAAGTTTAAGAAATACTAGTTGCTACTGATAGAGGTGAATGGGGGTGTTGAGGCACACTGAATTAAACTTAATACATTTATTTTGAGTAATTATGTGTTAAAATTTTCATTTCAATTTTGCCTTTTTTATTATAGAAGATTTTAAATGTATTAAAATGAACCCAAGCAACATGAACCAATGGGCAATCCTGCATCAACCACAACCCATTCACTTCCATCTCTCATATTATTTTGAAGCAAATATTTAGCATCACATTATTTCATCGGTATATATTTCAGAATGTGTCACTAAAATATAAGGAATTTTGTATAATGTAACCATATATTTATCACACATACTCCAAAACAATAGTTTCCTATTATCAAATATTCAGTCAATGTTTTTTGAAATGCAGTTGAATTTATAAAATATTTTTTTGGCAAATGAGAAATAGAAAAGAGTTTTCTTAGTTGATAAGGAATGTCTTCTAAAAAGCTACAGCATATATCATAATTAGTGGTGAAGTACTGAAAAAATTTTCTCCAGAGATCAAGAACAGGAATAGCCACATGCTATCACTGCATGTAGAAAACATAGTACCAAAATCCTAGCAATATAAGAAATTGAAAACAAAAAGACATTAGTTTGCAAAGCAAGAAATTAAGCTATCAGATTTGCAAATGGCATGACTGTGTATGTAGAAAATATAGATTCTGTAGCAAGGTAGTTACATGTAGTAAGGTAGCTGGATACAAGGTAAATACACAAAAATTAACTGCATTTCTAAATACTAGCAATAAACAGATGGAAAATGAAAAATTTTAAAATAACATCAAAAATATGAAATACTGAGGACAAATTCAATTAAAGTATGAAAGACCTATATCAAAAACTAAAAATATTATTGAAAGAAATTAAAGGAGTCATATATAAATGGAGAGATATACAATGTTTATTGATTGGAACTATCAATATTGCAAAGATATCAATTCTTTCTAACCTGATCCATGGATGAAAGGCATTTACAATCAAAAACACAAGTTAAAATCTATAGACTTTACATCTGGTTGTATATTGTTTTGGAGCACACATAAATATTGACAAAAATGGATTTATACTAAATATTAAATTTGAAAGAATATCATGGTGGTTCACAAACACTTAAAAGACAAAGCAAAGCCTGACAATTTCAACTGGTAAAGATACAGTGAGCTGCTTTTAGATTTAGAGAGTTTACTACATACATGGACAGTAAAAAAGAAGAATAAGCCAAAGATGTTAGCTCCCTGGGTCCTTGCCCCACACACTAGAAAGGACAATGCTGAAACAGAAGGAACTGAATGACTGCAAAGCAAGTTGTAGAATATTCTGTTGTTAAGGAACCAAATCTAGACTGCAGCTAAGTAGTGTTGTATTCTGCAGCTCTACACTAAGTGGGATGGGGCAGAAAGCCCCATAACTCACCTGACCTGGGAAGTGATAGGAAACTGTCTCATAACAATCTTCCAGAGGAGATAATGAGAAGAGTGGGAAATGGCCTCATAGAAGCTCCTTAAAGGCCTCCTACACTCTCATGTCCCCAGAATATCATAAGGTGTACTGCCAAGACTCAAATAAGCTGCAGTTCAGATCTTTGCCTATATGAATATGTGCAAGGTCACCAAGGTAGGATGGATGTGGCATTCCCCTAAAACTATGTTCTCTGTGAAAAATACAGTAATCAAAGAAGAAATACAGATGGCAAATAAGCATGTGAAAAGATGCTGTGCATCATATGTCTTCAGGGAAATGCAAATTAAAACACAATGAGCTATCACTACACATCTATTAGAAGGGCCCAAATCCAGAACACTGACAACACCAAACGCTGATAAGGATGTGGAGCAACGGGAACTCTCATTCACTGCTGGTGGGAATAGAAAATGGTAGTCACTTTGGAAGACAATTTGACAGTTTTTTACAAAACTAAACATACTCTTACCATGCAATTCAGCTATCAATTCCTTGGTATTTACCCAAAGGAATTGAAAACTTATGTCTACACAAAAACCTTCACAGGATTGTTTATAGTAGCTTTATTAATAATTGCCAAATTCTAGAAGCAACCTTGATGTCCTTCAGTAGGTGAGTGGATCAACAAACTGTGGTACATCCAGACAATGGAATATTATTCAGTGCTAAAAAGAAATGAGCTATCAAGCTATGGAAAGACATGGAGGAAACTTAAATGCATATTACTGAGTGAAAGAAGCCAATCTGAAAAGTCTACATACTATATGATTCCAACTGTATGACATTCTGGAAAAGACAAAGTTATGGAAAAAATAAAAAGATCAGTCACTGCCAGGAATAGGGAGGGAGGAGAGAGAAGAGTAGGCGGATCATAGAGGGTTTTTAGGGCAGTGAAAATACTCTGTATGATATTATAATGATGGATATATGCCATTATATATTTATCCAAAGTCATAGAATGTATAAAACCAAGAGTGAACCCTAAGGTAAACTATGGACTTTGGGTGATTATGGTATGGACATTGGGTGTCAATGTAGGTTCATCCTTGGTAAAAAATATACCATTCTCATAAGTGATGTTGATAATAGCGGAGGCTATGCATATGTGGGGGCAGAGGGCATATGGGAAATCTCTGTACTTTCCTCTCAATTTTGTTGTATCTCTAAACCTGCTCTAAAAAATAGTCTTAAAAAAGAAATAATAAAAGTAACAATCAAAAGCAATACAAAATATTACATATTTGGAAACTTAAAATAATAAAGAATATTCTTGGGATGGGGGAGAAGTCATGAGGGAATAATTACTTACAGCTCAGTGCCAAATTTCTGGATCACAGTTAAAGTAGTATTTTTAAAAAGCAGAGTAATAGCTTTAAATATATATCCAAAAACATGAAAACATGAGCTAGGTTTTTAAATCAGAAAGATTGAAAGGAGAGTGAAAATAAATCCAAAGTAATAAAAAAAGGGAAGGAAATATTTCTGAATGTAATCATTAGTATCTACATTAAGTTAAACATGAATTCTTACTGATACCTCCAACCCTGATCTATTACCACATGGATCAATCCCCTTGGTGATCTCTAAGAAACCTAGTTTCTGCCATTCATCAGCCTTCTACTTAATTGTTCAATCCCAGTAACCATGTATACAGTATAAGAATTGTCAACCTGTACCCTGT
The DNA here is from genome assembly GCA_031878705.1 of Tapirus indicus. Classification (NCBI taxonomy): domain Eukaryota; kingdom Metazoa; phylum Chordata; class Mammalia; order Perissodactyla; family Tapiridae; genus Tapirus; species Tapirus indicus. Next base: position 76,361,250 of record CM062926.1, on the reverse strand, counting down.
GGGGAACAACTTTACCAGCTAGAGCACAGTACTGATATGCAGTTTCTTTTGACTTTAGTTTTATAGGTTCCATTCGTTTCTATGAATTTACATTTATATATTTATAGATATGTGTACATTCACAGGCTAGTATACAAAGATAAAATTCTTTGCTCTGTCAGCTGAGCCAGCCAAAAAGAAATGACATACCAGTGGCAATAAGCATACCAAGTGCCCAGATCTTAGTTTCTAATACCATTCCCCAGCAAATGGAACCAGGGCTCCTTAGGGAAAATAGCTGAATCTAGGACAGGGGTAGAAAATATACAAGATGAACTTGGGGCATCTCATTGTGCCAGAAAGTAAAAAAGTGCTTAAACAAACAAACAAACCCCATCACATTGATGGAGGTATGTCAAAGGGGCACAGAGGCCAACAGAAAGAGCTTCCAATAGGAAAGCTGAAACAGTTTGAGCAACAAAATAAAGTAGGATTATAGCCCAAAGCATAAAATAAATATTAATGAGTCCACAGTGATATAAATAAATGATTGGATGAATGAGGCAAACAGGACAGATCTAATTGTGAAGGATAATTCCAAATAAACTTTGTAGATACTCTATACTAGAGGAAGTGGAGCACAACTCCCTGCTCCTTAAGTGTGGGCTGCACATAGTGACTTCTTTCCAAAGGGTGCAGCATGGAAAGGGGTGAAAAGAGAGTAACTTTACTGTGGAGAAACTCGGCAAACTGTACTTTAGCCAGGTGAACAAGGTCAATATCAATAGTCATAAATCATGTTGATTGTATGTGTCCTGAACGTGATGTGATAAAAGTGGCGCTTAACCTTTGTGATCTTCCGCCCAAAAAGCCATAACCCCAAGATAATCATGACAAAAATATCAGATAAATTCCAACTTAGAGCTTCCTATAATATACCTGACCAATACTCTTCAAAACTGTCAGGGTCATCAAAAACAAGGAAATTCGGAGAAACTGTCACAACCAGGAGGAACCTAAGAAGACACGCCAAATAAATACAGTGTGATATCCTGGAAGAGAAATAGAACATTAGGTAAACACGAAGGGAATCAGTAAACTGTGACCTTTAGTTAATAACTTTAGAAAGGAAGGCCATGACAAGAAAAGAAAGAAGACCCAAGAAAGAGGACCAATGTGATTAATTTGTCCCCACCCAGATAATCGGGGATAATCTCTCCATCTCAAGGTTTGTAACTTTAACCTCAACTGTGAATTCCCTTTGCCATATAGTGTAACATATTTACAAATTCCAGAGGTTAGGATGTGGATAATTTGGAGTGGGGGGAGCATTTTTCTGCCTACCACAGGAATATAAAAGTAACTTTGAATAAATGGAGAAATGCACTATATTTATAAACAGAACTATTTAATATTTTCCCTGAAATAATCTACATAAATGTAAGGCAATCTCAATAAAAATTTTGTGATATTGAAAGAATTCAATACACTGATTCGAATATAGATAGAAATATAAATGACCAAGAATAGCTAAAACAATTTTGAAAAAGAAGAGCAAAATGAAAAGAATTGCACTTCATATGGAATGAATCAAAAATTTTCATAAATATATGCAATGTTATACTTGAGAAGGACCTGACAAACAGACCAATGGAAAGAAATTCTGTGTGTAAACCCATACAGATGTTGAAAATTGGCATATGAGAGATGTGGCCTGACAGATTAGTGAAGAAAGGCTAGATCTGCTTATGGATAATGATGGAAAACTTTCTTACTACATGGAGAAAAGTAGTTTGGAATGCCTAATTTACGTCATTTAAAAACTCCAAATGGATTAAAGACCTAACTTAAAAGGTAAGCTATAAAGCTATTAGAATCATATTTGGAATAACCTTCCAAAGCTGTGGTAGATTTGGACGTCTTACACAATACTTGAAAACTGAAAATATAATGGGAAAAGTTATTGGTTTGACTACATTAAAAACAATGCTTTCTTTGCACTATAAACACATGAAGATTGAGAGAAGTGTTTGCAATGCCCTGAATCAGAAGAGTATGAATATTTGGCATAAACAAATTCTCAAGTCAACTAGAAAATTATAGGCAACTCAATAAAAAAGAGTGGGCAAGAAATAGAAATAGTCACTTACAGAAATTAAGCCTGGGTGGTTAACAGGTATTTGAAGTGATGCTCAGGCTCATTAATAATCAGAGAAAACAAGACTACTTTCAGATTGGCAAAAAATTAGAAGTTATTTTCCAAGTGTTAAGAACAAGAACTGCTGAGGGGAGTGTAAACCGATGTGACCATTGTACTCAACACATTGGCAGTTCTCTCGTCCTCTCCCTCTCTCCTTTGAACAAGCCAACAAACAACTAGCATATATGAGATATGTCCTACGTGTCAGGATTCTGTTGCTATCCTCGTGGTGCTTATATTCTGGTAGGGACACATAGATCTATAAGATCATATATTAAACATGTTGGAGTTTGGGCTTGGATGGGCATAAAGAGAAAAAGTAATTAAATTAAATAAAACATGGGAAGGGCCTTCCATAGATCCAAATAATAATGCACCATGAACTATCCCTAACAAACATGATGTATCCTACTATTGTGGGTCTAGGTTCGGAATTTATAATGAATCATGAGACTTAAACAAAATTTTAAGACATAGGAAATAAGAGCACCCTAGAAAAATATTTTTCAGTCAGTACACTGAGGCAACATCACATTAAGAGCAGAAAAATGAAACCAAGTTGCTGCCAAGCAACAGAAATTTAGAAAGTGTCTGTTAGCTCTAAATATTCTGAATGATAAGGAGATCCCAGGAGACGTTTTTCAAGATAACATCTCTGACACAAGTTTATAGACAAGAGAATGCCCTGAATGAAATCAAGCATCTACTAAATTTATAGAGAAAAATTCCAAGTTTTATTATCAGAGATGTGGGGTTTTTTTCTTCAAATCAAGGATTTCTTGTCCTTGCTGTACAGAAAATATATAAAGAATGCCAGTATCTCAAAGTGTCCTGCTGTTCCCAGCATGTATCTCCAAAGAAAACTGGAGATAAGAATGCCCCCACCAGCAGAACCTGGAGCAGCCAGACTGGCAGGCCAAGGAATTCTCTTTCATTCTAGGCAGTGATTGAACAAATGGGTGCACCTGAAAATTTGCTGATCCTATCATGTGCATTAAGATTTTATGTTCTAGTAGTTAATACCTATTCTAGTCCCATTATCAATATTCATTTCTTTCTAAGAAGTCTCTTTCTTTATGCTCATTTTGTAAATGCTAATTCTTATTGCAATTTTTCTGGATTGGAGCTGTCACTGACTAATGGCCCCAAGAAACTCAAGGGAGGTTTCCGAAGCCGTTAATTGTTTCTCCAAATTGTTTTTTTTTTTTTTTTTGCGGTTACGTTAAGAGATGCAACCACCAACCACCCTGAATCAGATAGAGCCCCACAGCAAGAGGAGCACCTGCACAGATGAGCGGAGAGATGACCTACAGTCACCCTTTGCTTCATTTCATGCTAAGATCTCCACCCCAAGAGGAGCCTGTCTTATTACCAGAACACACGATGTATGTGGAAACATGTTTTCCAACTGAGCCTGCGAAAGCAATACCCTTCTCTCCCTTTTGAATATTCATTCTCCATCCAAAATAAAAGGTCCCCGCTTTCCCGTGCTTGGGAAGTCACAGCTTTGGGAAATAATTCCCCATGGGATCCTTATTTGTGGGAAATAAACTTTACTTTGTGTGACAACTACTTCTGGTGAAGGCTCTGATTTCAACACACCAAGAAGCAGACCCACTTTGGTTTGGTAACAAAGTGATTAAATTTTAATTAAGGGTTTGATAGTGAGGACTTTTCATGAGTCCAGTCAAAAAAAAAAAAAAACTGGAAAAGGAATAGATGTAACCTGGAGATTGTGGACTCTCAGAAACGTTGCTCCCTCACTTCTCAAATCTTTGGTTTGTGTCTTTGAGATACTTTTGAAGCTGTTTCTATAGTTAGAATTGTGTTATGTTTTAGGGAGACACATATTTGGAATCTTATAAATGTTGGCAGGTGATTATATATGTGAGGCAAAAAAATAGATGGATAAAGTATAATAGAAATTCCAAATATATCCTTCACCAATCAGCTAAGGAGTGGGAACTGGGTGTTGGTATTTAGAGTGGCCTCTGAGGGAGGATCCTTGCAAAGGTGATGTGGGAGTAGAGAGAATGGGTCCCCGGGTACTATTGTCTGAATCTCCTCACTTGTTTCCTGTCAAGTTTATAGTGCTCTGCAAAACTTTTTTTTCTGTTCAAATTAATTAACTAACTTTCTTTTCCCTCTTCAACCCCTTGCCAATGCTGTTTCTTATGCTGTGTTATGTCCAACGTTTTTACAAATACAGAAAGTATAAAGATCATACATTCTGGCGAATGTTTAAGAGAAGTCCAAGTTAAATGAAAAAAATTATTTATGTAGAGGCAATTAATGAAATGAGTAATCAACAGTCGCTTAATATTTATTCCCTGAAGAAAATGTTCACATACTTCAATTCACATTAAAGGGTCTTTTCAAACCATGTGAGATATTTTTGAATAAATTAAATATGAAGATGACTGCCTTTGAAACACCTTGGTGACACATTTCAAAATAGTTACAGAATTTATCAATGAATAATATGCTGTTGATTGGAGTAGTGGAGAATAAAGTCTAGGATTTGGAGTGAGGAACTGGGAGAGAAACATAGTTGCTTCAAGTATTTCTTCTATTCTTTTCTCTCTGTCTTCTCCTTCTGGTGTTCCCATTTTGTGTATGTTACACCTTTTGCAGTTTTCCCACAGTTATTGGATATTCTGTTCTGACATGTTCCTTCTTTTTTCTCTTTGCTTTTCAGGTTTGGGATTCTATTAACATATCCTCAATCTCAAATATTCTTTCCTCAGCCGTGTCCAGTCTACCAATGAGTCCATCAAGGGTGTTCTTCATTTCTGTTACAGTGTTTTTGATCTCTAGCATTTCTTTTTCTTTCTTAGGATTTCTGTCTCTCTGTTTCCATTATGCATCTGTTCTTGCAAGTTGTCTTCTTATTCCATTAGAGACCTTAGCATATTAATCATACTTGTTTTAAATTCGTGGTCTGATAATTCCAACATCCCTACCATGTCTGGTTCTGATGCTTGCTCTGCCTCTTCAAACTGTTTTTTGCCTCTCAGTACATCTTGTAATTTTTTGTTGAAAGGCAGACATGTCATACCACGTAAATGGAACTGGGGTAAATAGACCTTTAGAGCTATAGTGGTAAACTGTTGGGGGAGGGGAGGCATTCTACAGTCCTATGATTGGGTCTCTGTCTTTTAGTGAAACTGCACCCCTGGGCTGTGAGCTTCACAAGTGCTTCTCAGTTTGTTTGTTTCATCCGTTTAGGTAGTACAGGATGGCCAGAGGGTGCTGGAGTTCTATTTTGCTTCCTCCAGGCTCTGATAAATCTCCAATAGGTTAAGCTCTGGTAAAGAGTTTCTCTTGAGGGCATGCCTTTTCAAGGTGGTTACTTCTCCCCTTCCCCTGCTCAAAGCCCTGATCTCCCAGGTTCTTAAATGAATCTGTTAGAGCTCCAGGAGTTAAAACTCATAAAGACATGACTGGGTCCCTCTGACTAGGTCCTCCTGGAGTTCTAATCTCTTAGGCTTGTCCACACTGAACCTCCAGCAATTTGTCAATTATAGTCCAGGCTTCTTAGGGAAGTTTCTGCTGGTGGATTTCTACGCCAGTAAATTGTGATTCTCTGTATCTGCCTGTCTCTGTAATATGAGGGCAGTGGTTTGCCTGTGGCCTCACTTTTCTGATGCATTTGAGAATTTCTGATTTTTCAATTTGTTCAGCTTTTTACTTATTAGGATGGAGTGGTGACTTCTAAGCTCCTCACATGCCAGACTGGAAACCAGAAGTCCTAAATCTATACACTTTTATTTTTATATAAATTTAAATATATATAATAAATATACATTTTATATATACACTTTTATTTCTTATTTATATTTTTATATATGTTATATTTTTATATATAATTTTACTAGTATCATAAAATTAATTGGCTATTCCAGCATCTTTTTTTCCCCTTCTGTTTGCTGGAACAACTCTGTTAGGAGGAATTATTCATTCCTTAAATGTTTGGTAAAAGTCACCTGCAAAATAGTATGGGCCATGGGTCTCATGATTCTTTTAAATATTGCTTCAGGTTGTGTTTCTACATAGCTCAATTAAATTATTTGTTTTTTGGTTCTCTGAATTCAGCCATAATAAATCTTTTTCACTACCTCAAAAAAACTCAGGTCTCATCAGAGAGTGGTGATCATGTCTTACAGAGAACCATGTCTTCCAGAAAGCCTTCCTTCATCTGAGTCAGATTGCATGTACATGTTATGTGAGCACATAGAATCTGTACTTCTGTTCCATATTCCTTATCGCACAATATTGTCATTCACTGTAGACGCATCAGTATGTCCCACTAATTCATAATCTCCTTGAAGGCAAGAATTGTATTATTTCTTGATTCCTCAGTGATCAACATATATTGTCTTAAAATATTTGTTAAATAAAATAATTATTCTATAACACTATAACTGAGTTAAGGTGTCAAAGGGGGAAGTGATTGACTTTCTCCATACCTTTGTTTTGATATTGACATTTGTGAAGAGATTTTAATTGTTCAGTGTACATTTTAAAGCAGATAACCACTACCATCTGGTGGCAATTACATGAATTACAGCCCATAGCCCCAAAGTGACGCAAAGTGGATGTGTTCTTTTAAGCTAGTAGTTCTCACTTCAGGGGTTGGGAAATTAGATTAGTGGGGAGGAGAGTAGCAAATAATGTATTTCTCAAAATTCTCAAAAGGTCAGCATTAACACATTATTTTTAAAAGCATTATGGCTGTATTCAGTGTTAAAAGTGTAATCATATATTTTACTCATAATCTCAAAGCTCAAATATTCTTTGAAGATATTTCGTTAGGTGAATACACATTTATTATCATTATAGCTGCGCACTAAATTAACTTTTTCATCATTATGAAATGTCCTACTTTATTACTAGAAATTCTCCTTGCCTTAAGTTCTACATTGGTATTAATATAGCTACACTACTTCCTTTTGATTATTATTTGCATGACAATTCTTTTTCCATCCTTTCACTTTCAACTGATCTGTGTCCTTATATTTAAAGTTTCTGACTATCACTCTGTCCGCTCCACTGGCTCCGGTTTATATGTCAGGTGGTGCTCTGGCGGTCTCCACAGCTATCTTCTCTGAGGGCTTTCAAGACCATGACTTTTCTCTTGTCTTCCACAATGGGTGACATCATGCTATCCTGGTTTGGCCCTAAGCTGTGCCAGATAAGGATGGATATTTCTTGTGCAAATAGGATGCTCTTTTTTTCTGCCTATGGGCTCTTGCCTATCGTCTCTGCCTTGTGGGGAAGGCATTGCATGAGATCAGATCCTAGGAATGTGGTGATTGTAGCCTAATGTGTTGCAGAGAAGAGATGGGTGAAAGACGTGTAGTTTATGCATGAAATCCCAAATAGGAAATTTAACATGACCAAAAAATAGATTATTGTTCACATTTTCCTGCATACACTGGAAAATTATCAACGGTGCTCAGTTACAACTTTTAGAGAGCTATTAGAAACTAGTATTCATAGGCAGCATAGTGGATGATGCAGCACATAAGTAACAATATAATCAGCATTAAGTTAGCAGTATTAAGACACTACAGAAGCAAGATCTATATTGCTTTGATACAAACAATTTCCAAAAGTCGCAGCATTGTGACTAATAATAATGTTGCCCCCTTGTTTCTAAATATTGGAAATATGAAGCTAGCCGGGAAGAGCCATTTGACAATACAGAACACACAAAAAAATCATTCATGAATTTGATCAGAAAGAGGCTGTTTCGAGACTGCAAAGAATCATCATGTATGCCAATAAATAAGTAAATATGTGCCTTGTTTCTGTTCACTGTTAAAAAATTCTTCATAGTAAATCACTATACCTTATATAGACTCATGAATATTGAAATGCATTTTAAAATCATGTTGTAGATAAAGGGTCCTGCAGAAAATATAATATATGCCTGATGCCCTGCTAACCCTAGAGGTGAGCCCTAGAGGTGGCCCTGTTTGTAAGCATCTCTAATGAGACAGTAGGGGACTTGTTTAGGAATGGGATCATAGGAGGAAAATATTTCTAATTGATCAAGATATAATTAAACAGAACAAATTGGAAATGTCTCTTATAGTGAGAGAAGTGATAGATTCACACACTGATCATTTTCCATAAATTAATGGAAAGCACCAATTTGAATTTCAGCAAAAAGATAGTTTGAGCACAGATCTCTGATTTCCATACCCTTCTGAGTTTCTTTCTAGGATAATGCCATATGACATTCAAGAAAAGGCAAAATTATGGGGATAGAAAATGATTCATAAATTATATGCCAATCTATCCTGTTTGAAGAAAATACTCAAGGGATTATGATAATTAATTGACAATTGAAATAGAGCAGAGATTTCAGAGTAGGTGGTGACCAGTAGGAGAGGAAAATTTTGTAAGAATTAAATCAATCTGTCTGTCTCTTGCTTTCTCTTTACCTACCTACCTACTTATCTATCTAAAATGACTGTGCTTTTATAATAAAAGCTTTAAGGACTCAAGTTATTCAAGAAACATTATAAGGAAAATAATTAATAGAAGCCTGAAAGACATTTTAAATTGTCAGAGCAAAAATTGGCAGGGTTGGTTGGTTGGTGTGAGTGTTGAAATTGATATCATTCATGCTACATAATGTCAACAGTGATAAAAAAAAAAAAGGAATCCGATCTCTTTTTGTTAATGTGGATGGACAGGATATTTTTTAACTAAAAGAAGTAGGTAAGCATAAGAAAGATCCATTTTTGTAAAAGCAAACAAGCCAAAACTCTGTATATGTGCATATACATGTACAAAATTTTGTATGAGCACAGGATAAGAGGGAATATAAAGGCTATTAACATTGGTTCAGCTATGAATGGATGAAGGAGAAAAGTAATTACAGAGAGATCATTAATTGTTTATACTTGCATTATTTCACTCTTTACAGTGATCACATAATATTTATTAAATTAACATTTAATAAGGAAAGTATTAATTAACTAATGGTTATTTATTACTGTGGAGATGCATTCAAAATCTTTTGTTGAGAACGTACTGTCTGCAAGATATTGTGCTGAAGTGGAGAATTGAGGGCACATATGAAATCTGCCCTTAAGAAACTATCAGTCATTTTTCTATTTCTGTTAAAGAGAGACTAGGTTGTTGCAGACAAATCATCTGGACATATTTAGGCTTTGGATAGTTATCAAGGACTAAAGGGAAATGCAGAAAGGTGAGTCCAATATTTAGTACAAGTTTTTTCCCTTGAGGTATTTGCCAATTGACATGTACTATCTGATAGGCTAAGAGGTGGGAAGCAAATGGTAGCTTAGATCCTGAGAAACTGGGCAGAGCTTCTGGCCATTTCATGAAGTTGATGGGACAAAATTATGTTTCAAAGAGACCAAGGAGGTGAATATTATGCAAACACTTCAGGTTTTAGTTGAAGATCTTGAAGGATTACAACCCAGAAGTGTGGATGAAGGGAAATAGACCATCCTTCACAAATAACAACTGTTAGGTAACAATAACATTAAAATTTAAGGTCATTCACCCCTAACCTAGCCTGTCAGAAACAAAATTAAACCTTTTTTAGAAGAATACAAATCATCTACAGAATGAAAATACCCTTTCCATATACAACATTTGGCATTAAGTCAAAATTGTTAGGCATAAGAGAAGACAAATTACAAGAAAAAATTCAAGAGAAAAAGCCCCCAGAAAATAGAAACAGACCTAGAGTAGATCATTATATTTTATTTGTCTTTAACTTGTATGACAACGCAGAGCATATCAGAAAAGTACCAGAAATGAAAAGTACCAGAAATGAAAACTAGAAATACTAGATCTATTATTGTAAACAATACAATAACAGAAATTTAAAAAATCAAAACGTGAATTTAACAGCATGCAGCTGAAGACAAGATTTCCTTAAGGCACAGGATATATTTGGTTTTGATAAATATTCCAAATGCTGGGGAAATAAAGGAAACCTCAAAAAATTTCAAGGGACTGAAATTGCAGAGTATATTGTTTTAAAACAGTGAAGTAAACTGAAATAAATAAAAACAACTAGAAGAGCTCTAAATATTTGTAAATTGTGGAATGCACTACTCAATATATCATGGGTCAGAAAGAAATAAAAGGACCATCAGGAGGTGTTTTGAACTGAATTGATATGTAAATAGAGCATATAGATATATATGTAATGCAGCTATAACCTGATAAAGGAGAAATAACCATGCTTCTAGAGAAATTCATAGTCTTAAAGGCATCTATTAGAAAAGAAGAAAGCCCAAAAAGTCAATGATTTCAACATTTATCTCAAGAAGTTAGAAAAAAATAATTAAACCAAAGAAAGAAGCACCAAAATGATAAAGAGAAGAGCAGAAACTAATGAAATAGACAGCTAACATAGCATAGAGAAAAACCTCAAAGCCAAAAGCTGGTTGTTTGAAAAAAAGTTGTTAAACGTCTATAATGATTATTGCAGAAAAAAAAGAGAGAAGGCACAAACTACAAATATGAGAAAAAAAGAGATAGTATAGATCATACAGATATTACAAACATTATAGCACAGTTTTGTGAACAGTTTTATGATAATACCTGATATTTCCAACCATAGATGAAATGGACAAAATCTTTAAAAAACACAAATTACCAAAACTGACATAAGGAGAAAGAGAACATCTGAATAGTCCTATATCTATTAAAGAAATGCAATCTATAATTAACTTTTTTCAACTAAGAAAACTCCAAGTATAGAAAGCTTTGATGGAGAATTATTCCTAATATTTAAAGAGGAGAAAACACTATTCCAGAAAATTGAAAATCAATTAACTCTTCTCAACTCATTTTATGAGGACACAAAACTTGATATAAAAATCTAAGATGAAGATAATTGGAAAGAAAAATTCTAGGCTAATTTCCCTAAATGCAGAAGAAAATTTTCTAAACAAATATTAGCAAGCCAAGTCAAGCAAAATGTAAGAATGATGATATCTCATGACCAATTGGGCTTTTTCAATGGTAAAAGATTATTTAACAGTTTGAAATATGAATAATATAATTCACTTCATTAACAAAACAAAGATGAAAAATTATGTGATCTTCTTAAATATGTGGAGAAATATTTGGTATAATTCAATACCCACTCATGATTTAGGGAAAAAAATAATTCTTTTCAAACCAGGATGAAAAGGGTATTTTTTTAATCTAATAAAGAGTACCTATAAAAACCTACAGTAACCATCATGCTTCCCACACTGATTTTGGGAAGGATTACATTCTATCCCCACTTTTATTCAATATTGTACCAGAGAACACAGCCAGTGCAATATGATAAGAAAAAGAAATAAGAGTTATATGGATTGAAAAGGAAGAAATAAAATGCTTTATTTGCTGAAAGCATGATTATTATCCCAAAACTTAAAAATAAATATATATGGATGCAAGCCAAGTGTCCATTGACAAATGAATGGATAAACAAAATGTGGTATATACATACAATGGAATATTACTCAGTCTTTAAAAGGAAAGAAATTCTGACACATGCTACAACATGGATGAAAAGAATAAAAAGGATGTTACATAATTTTTTACCACAATTTTTAAAAAGAAGAGTAAAAAAGCAAGCCAGAGAGTGGGAAAATCTAAAACTGACAAAGGTCTCATTGAGTAATATATGAAGAACACCTAGAAATCCATAACAAAAGGACATAAAGCCAATATATAAATGAGCAAGGAACTTGAACAAGCACTTTGAAAAAAAATCCAAATGGTCAGGAAATGTAAAATGACTTGCTTAACTTCATTAGCCATTAGAGAAATAGAAATTAAGCCCACAATGAGACACAACAACATACATCAGAATGGCTAAAACTAAAAAGACCTAAAATTCCAAATGTTAGTGAGGATTCGGAACAATTGAAATTTTCATATACTGTTGATGGGACTCTAAATGAGTACAACTTCTTTGGAGATTGTTTAGCAATATCTACTAATGCCAAGCACATGCTTACTCTATGACACAGCAATTCACGACAAGGTATATAACCAGCAGAAATGCATATATATGTTCACCAAAAGGCAAAAGGCATGTACAAGAAGGTTATAGCAGCAATATTGAAATGATTGAAAATATGAAACAATTCAAAGGCCCATTTACATTAGAATGGATAAATAATTTTCAGCATATTCATGTAATAGAATACTATGCAGGAGTGAAAAATAAGTGAACTATTGCTACACAAAATGATATGCATGAATGTCACAAATATAATGAGCAAAAGAAGCAAAAGTCTCAAATATATTCAGTATGATTCCATTATATGAAGTTCATAAAAATGCAGAACTAAATTTGAGGTTAGATGTTAAGATCATGGTTGACTTTAGCAACATGGATGGGAACAATGATCTGAAGGTGACATGAAGGAGGATTTCAGGATGCTAGTAATATTCTGGTTCTTGCTATACAGATTGGTTATATCGTTGTCACTTTGGTGCTTATTCTTCAAGGTATAAATACTTATGGTTTCTGTACTTTTCTATATAATGTTTTTCAATAAAAATATTTATTAATAAAGCAAGAATTTATTTTTGGAGTAAAGATAAGACATATGTGGATGATGGCAGTTAGGAGAAAATAGAAAAAACAAATGCTAGAATCATCAAGAAAGGCTGAAATTGGAAAGAGAAAATGAATTTGATGGTTCATAGATTGGTCAAGTATGCATTTCAGGCAAGAAACAGCCTAAGCAGAACCATGGAGGTAAGAAAGTACAGGGAATATGGACAAGTAACTGTTCACTTTAGTTATAGGTGGTGCATAGGGATTTCAAGAAAGATGAGATTGGAAAAACAGGTAGAGGTTAGCTTGAGAAGGGTTGATACACTATTATATGAACAGCAGTTTTCCTTTTGTAATTTCAGGACACAAATCTCAGGGAAGAATTTTAAATGGAAACATAAACAACTCACTTCCCACTAATTCTATACAATATTTCATTAACTGGCCTATTAATTTTACATTGTATGTGTAAATTTACATGTCCATGAATGGTGAGACAGTTTTCTTTTGAAATTCCTGTAGTTATAAGGAATTTATCCAGGAGTTGCAATGCAACAAAGTCCAACTTTCTGGAAAATAGATGGGAACAAAGAAAAATGAAAAAGAACTCTGAGGCGCTGGCATCTTCAATGTGGGGCAGTGTAGACCAATGGCCAGAGCTCCAAACCCTGTTAGCTGTGATGCCTCCCCAATCTCACCATCTCTGCCAGTTCTCCAGGTATAAAAAAATCCAGTCGGGAATAAAAATAAAGGAATATATGTGAGATACAGGCATAAAAGACCTGAGGGGGGTGATTCCATAAGACTTGATTAGATTTGAAAGTTGAGGTAGAGCTTAGATTTTAAACTAATTCTGAGATTTTTCAGCCAATAACTAGCACAATTGGTTAATAAGCATGTCAACTGGCATTTATGAAAAAGACAATATCCTTGGAAGTCCTCAAGTTGGAATTCTCTCATTGACCAAAAAATTTACATTTTCAATCATCTTAGAGTTTGTTACAAGTGCTCAAAATTTTGTGGGTTTTTTTAAATTTTTTTTTTGCTGAGCTACCATCTGTTGCCAACCTTCCTCTTTGTTCCTCCCCAAAGCCCCAGTATGTGGTTGTATATTCTAGTTGTAAGTCCTTCTAGTTCTTCTATGTGAGCATTGCCATAGCATGTCTACTGACAGACAAGTGGTGTGGTTCCACAACTGAGAACAGAACCTAGGCTGCCAAAGCAGAAAGCACCAAAATTTAACCACTAGGCCATCAGGGCTGGCTCAGAATTTTGTGTTCTTATCTATAGAAGACATGGCCATCAGGGCTGGCTCAGAATTTTGTGTTCTTATCTATAGAAGACATGGCTGAAACAACAAAAGTAAATGTGATTCTGAGGAAGGAAATGGAGAGATAAAGATAGATGAGAGAGAGAAATATTGAAATCAATATCTTGGGAAATATAGACCAAAAAAAATCTAAAGATCACATCATATGTCATCAAACAAATGAAAATTAAAACAACAATGAGATATCACTACGGCCAGAATTCGGGAAACTGACAAAACCAAATGTTTGGGAAGATATGGAGTGACAGGAACTCTCCTTCATTGCTGCTGGGAATGCAAGATGGTACAGCCACTTTGGAAGACAGTTTAACAGTCTCTTACAAAACTAAACATACTCTTACTACACAATCCAGCAATCACCCTCCTTGGTGTTTACCCAAAGGAGTTGAAAACTTATGTCTAAATGAAAACCTGCATGGGGATGTTTACAGCAGCTTTATTCATAATTGCCAAATTCTAGAAGCAACCTAAATGTCCTTCAGTAGATGACTGGATCAATAAATTGTGGTACATCCAGACAATGGAATATTATTCAGTGTTAAAAAGAAATGAACTATGAAGCGATGAAAAGATATGGAGGAACCTAAAATGCAGATTACTAAGTGAAAGAGGCCAACCTGAAAAGGTTACATATAGTTTGATTTCATTCTATGACATTCTCGAAAAGGCAAAACTGTGGAGACAGTAAAAAAAAAAAAATCAGTGGTTGACCTGGGATCAGGGAGGTGGGAGGGATGAATAGGTGTGGCACAGATGCTTTTTAGGGCAGTGCAAATAGGATGCATGGTGCCATAATGATGGATACATGTCATTATACATTCGTCCAAACCCATAGAATGTACAACACCAAGAGTGAGTTGTAATGTAAACTGTGGACTTTGGAAGATTATGATGTATTAATATAGGTTCATCAATTGTAACAAATGTACTTCTCTGGTAGGGGATGTTGATAATGGGGGAGGCTATGCGCTGGGGACAGGGTATATGAGAAATCTCCGTACTTTCCTCTCAGTTTTGCTGTGAATCTAAAACCACTCTAAAAAATAAACTCAAAGAATATCTAAGGAAAGAGGCTATATATCAGACCTCTATATCTTAGACACTCTGGTATTTTGTAAATGGTTTAGTACACAAAATTTTTGTGCTGTACACAAAAATTCTACTTAACAAATATTTAGTAAATTTATGTACAATCCAGGTTTATTCCAATTACCCAGTCCACAGCAGGATAACATAATTAATTAGAGAACTAAGGAGAGAGACATAGCTAAAGGCAGCCTAAGTGATAATCAATAGCAAAAATATCAAGAAATAGAATAACTATGAAAAGCAGCAATAAATACCTGAAAAGCCAAGTGATTCTATCGTTTTATGCATGGAGAGCAAGTGGCCCTTCCAACAACCCAAAAGCTCATCAAGGGACGACCGAGTTCCAGTATGGCTGATAGTAAAAACTATGTGCAGGAATCATTAAGAAATCAGCCCAACCTAAAGGTCTTTCCCTTTACTTGTATTTTAGTGAAATCACTCCATTATAGAATACATTACAAATATGTCCAATAAAATCTTCAAAATTTATTCAGATTGAGGTAGAAGTAGAGTGGGATGAGGAATGAGAAAGTCAAAACTGATAAGAATTTTACATATATAATGTGTATACATTTAATTATATATTATATAATACGTTGATATATAATATATATTAATGAGTTATAATGCCTATTTTTAAAAATTTCTTTTATGAAAGCTTTTATCATTCTTACAAAAAGAATCAGCTGACTAGCAACCAGGGTTGGACCTTGGGAATAATTTTTCTTTATGAGCCTATTTATATCTGTCTCTCAATGTCCCAGCAGGGGCAGCACTAAAGGTTTTAGACCAAAGCAAGAATATGTGTAATCTATTTGTGACATTCCCACTAACCACACACACACACACACACACACACACACACACACACACACACACACATCATTTTGGCATTTAGCAAACCAAACCTTAACTATGAAATTTATTTATCGAGAATACTACACTTCCCAACAATAGTAGATAAATGAGGTCTTATTGTGTATATTATCTGCTCTTTAAACAGCTTAACTATTGAAACATGATCACAAACTTTGTACTTTAAAATTGCATGATTCTTTTTTAAACTTGAGGATATTTATTTATCACAAAAATTGTATATATTAAGGTGTACAATGTGATGCTTTGGTATACATGTACGTTGTGAAATGCTTACTATAGTCAATCTAATTAACATATCCATCACCTCACAAAGTTGCCTTTGTGTGTGTGTGTATGTGTGGTGAGAACACCTAAGATCTACTCTCTTAGCAAATTTCAAATATACAATACAGTATTAAATCAACTACAGTCAACATGATGTGCATTAGATCTCTAAAGTTACTCATCCTATATACCTGAAACTTGTACCCTTTGACCAACATCTCCCCATAGTGTGATCTTTTTTATAAGTCAAAACTACACAGTTATAAATATTTTCTCTTCCTAAAGCATTATTGTAGCTTATATTGTATTACATATATAATATATATACGATATAATACATATAAGGTGCATATATGTTTTGTATTATATTGTAAAATGCTTGAAAGAGGCTAAAATATGACTAACTCCCTCTCCCCCTTATTTTGCTTTTTAATCATTAGCCAAGTAATCTCAGAACCTAATTGGGTTAAAATTACACAAGAATTTGAACATTATTTTTCTACTTTCAAAGAGTCACATGATTCATAAGCACGAATCTTATCCAACATTTCAGCTCCTTTCCCCTAATTTATTGTTCTACCCTTAAGATTTTAACAGAAGCTATAATTCTTATGCCTTCTATCATCCTATCTTCTTCTTGCATTCCAACTTCTTTACTTAAAAAAGAGGTAAGATTTATTTGGAATTTTAAAAAAAAAACAAGTGAGGCATGATTATGGAAAAACTGTGGAGACATAAAGGAAGATTTCTCCGAGAAACATCCATGACCTAGATGGAAAGTTTGCTCTATAAAGAAATGGTCCCACATTCTTGTGCTCTGTGAACATTATATTACTATAAAAAGTTAGACTAACAAAATCCCAGTGGAGTATGTACATTGCAGCAGTTGCTAAGGGAACCCCTTTAAAATTCTCTAAATAGAAAAAAAAATTAAAAATACTTTCTTTGAGGGCAGATCCGTTAAGCCCGTCCCAAGGCTTTCTTAAGAGTATTTTTGTGGAAGAAATAAATGACTGTAAAGAGAATAGCTGGGATCTAAACTGAGACTGAATGTAGGGAAATAATTAATTGACTAGCACAAATCATTTTAAAACGACATAGAATAAAGGCCTTCTGAAGTTCTCTTTAGATGCCAAGGAAGAGTAGCCTCAAGGAGAACTAAAAATGAGGAAATTAAACTATGTTGTCATATTTATCCCTTAGGGTGAATTCACTATTAAGACAGAAAGAAGCTGGGAATAATCCTGCTCACTATACAACTCTTCCTAGTCAAACTTGACCTTTCCTCTGGGGTGAACTTTGAAACTACAGATTTCTTGTATAAGAGCCTGGAAATGTGCAGAGAACAAGTTTGAGAACAAGATTAAATTCTATTCAAAGAGTATAAAATATCTAAATAAATATTATTTAAAGAGGCAGCCACTGGATGTCATTGTAATGCCATGAAAATAAAAATTTCATAAGTAAATGTTTGTTCCATAAATTTGATAGCATTAAGCATACTTCAGTATATATTATCTAAAACATCAGCGAAGCTATGCTTTCCAGATTTGTTTTGTTTGGTGGTGACAGTGATGAGACATTCATTAAAGGATTTAGATACCTTACTTAATTTGCATTTTTTCTGTTTTGTTAGTCAACTGATATATAGACTGAAAATATTTTATGATTTTTTCTGTTACTACACTTTGTATATTTAAGTCAAATTAGTTTGCACTATTAACTAAGAAAAAACACTTTATTAACTAGGACATTTCATGGTTAGTAGAACCAGAGAAATTATGAAGATTTGAGGCCCAGCCCATGGGATGCTTTAGCTTTTCTTGGGGCTACTAGAAATAAATATTTCATAAGGACAGCAGGCATGCTGGGCACTCATGGAGACTAGGATTAGAATACCGTATCTGCCAATGAAATGGGTCCCCTACACTACTTAGGACATCCTGTTCAGAGAGCTAGTTGCCCAGAGAAGCTCCTGATAGTTCTCCACAGTTTTAAGCACAAACTTGACAAGTCAAATTGAATCAGTCTCTTCTCTATCCAGCTCAGAATTCTATCTCTGACAAATACACCAATGAAGGAAGGTTTGGCTGAGGTTATCCTTTTTCTATTTGAGGTCAGACCAAAAAGCTTAGGCAATTAGGAACGTGCCTTACCCCTATCTCTGGCATCCCTATTTCCCTTAATAATAACCTAAAATAAATCTGCTATTTATTTATCTAAAAAAATTTACTGAAGTAAATTCAATGAAACCAGAGTTCTACCAAAATTCTCCAAAAACAAAAGAGCCCATTGGTCAAGATTTTTAAATCAAGCTAGTCTATGAGCCTCTTGGAACTTGCAATGAGTTTTATAGTATCAAAGGCTCTGAGAATTCTTGCAGTAAAGAAATCTATCTAAATATGTTTAATATAGATTTGCTGCCTTTTAATTCACATCATAATTGATCAGTTCTAATATGTTGTCTATTATGATATACTTATAATTTATTAATAGATTTTCTAGAGAAAAAGGAACGCTGCATTAAATGTACATGCACAATTATTAACCAATCATAATATGTAATTATTCATAGGCTTAAATACTACTTTCTTTTTCAATAGAAACATCTAAATTTCCATCTAGACCTTCTTCACATTCTGAATTAAAGATTCTTCTGAATGACTCTGGGGTCAGAGTTGTAAGGTTTTTCCTACAATGTGCTATCCTTTTATCATCTTCAGTTCTGATGCACTGTTTCAAAGATTGATGTTTTTTAGCTACTTGGGGCATTTTATTTCTATCATGCTCTCATTCTGCAAGCTTTGATGCAGATGTCCTTTTAATCTTACCATAAGGCAGCAGAAGAAAAAGCTCAGTACTCTATAGGTTTCATACTCTTTTCTTAGATAACTGGTTCTAAATTTCAGCAGGCATCAGATACATTTGGAGGGCTGTTAAAACACAGATTGCTAGGCCCCACTCCCAGAGTTTCTGATTCAGGATGTCTGGATGGACTCCAAGAATTTCTATCTAACAAGTCCCAGGTGGCACTGATGCTGTGTCCGAGGGACCACACTTGGAGAACTACTGCCTTAGGTTTTTTCTAAAACAATTTGTTCAAACATCAAGAGCTTGAAGGTGGAAGCTATACTATCAAGAATAAAAGCTACACCATAGCACATTCTGCTAAACGTATTTTCAGTTGATTAGATGAATTGATTGTTCATGGAACCCATTAAAAATTTATGGAGTAGTTTTGTCAACTAGAGACCTCTTGTATGAATATTCAAGAAAAATATTACCAGTCTTGGTACCAGTGCAAAAACCTTATCTTCACTTTTCATGCAAGTATAATTATGTACTCGAGAAAGAAAATACATACATACTTATTTGTCTTTAAAAATGATACAAGGTGGTAGGAGCAGTAATATGTAGTATCAAAGTGAAGCATTTCATTTCATAACTGGTGCTTTTGAAAGTAATATCTTTAACAGCTTTAGGATTGGCAGTATAATTTGGAGCTATATTTGATGCAATATTTATGTATTTCTTATCTGGTTAACTTTGAGGTTAATTTTTTCCTTCATTGAATTATTTCACTGACACTGAAAGTCAGACAGCATCTTCAGAAAGTCACACTTTGAAAGATGGAAATTTGTCACCTGATTGATATTCCTTCATGATGCACAGAATGGATCATAAGTTCTTTTATCTTTGAGAAGCCAATAATCTTGTTATAGAGCTTTGGCAATATGGTCTTTAATTGCATTGCTTAGTATGTGACAAACAATTATTTTGAATAAGTCAATGACAAAATGAAATACAATTTTATTTATTTATATCTTGTGTCTTGAAGTTCTGAAAGTCTCTTGGTTGTTTCTTCGAAAAAGAACATAGAAATGTAGTCTTTTCTCCAGCGATAGAGATTTAAATTTCAGAACTGTATTTCTATAATCTCTTTGTTTCAAAACTTTTTACAATGAAAACTTTTAAAGGACATTTTAGATGATTTTTAGGTACACAAATATAAATATAAACTATATGTGATTTTTATCAATGCTAATAACTGAGGTGACAATCTGTTCAGATCCTTTTTATGCACATTTGACATAAGTACAACCAAAGACAGCACACCTTTCTCTTCTGTCCAGAGGTTGGCTATAAAGATGTGACAAAATGTATATGCATATATATGGAATTAGGGAAATATGGTATAAAAAAAAGCCAAGGAAATAGTGATGTAAACTGATGGAATTCATTCTTAAAGTTTCAGGAATTGGTAAATTTGTGTACCCTGACTATAGTTATTTTATTTTTTTTTTGCCTTATGTCTTTATAGACCAGAGATAGTTGCCAAGGCTGTTCAGTGGAGAGCTTCTCTATGAATGTTCTCTTTACCTGAGTTTGAAATTACTCAAAGGAATTTGTTTCAGGAAGTAAAAGTAATATCAAAACAATTCATAGTCTAAGTAACATGTAATATTACATATACATGTAATGCAAATGTTTTATACTCACTCATTTATATATAGACAAGTAAATGGTATAAGGTTGTGCCTATATTAAAAGAGCATGGGAAAACTGAAGAATTGTTGCTTAGAAGATACAATAAAATGAACAAAGAGACATAAACTTAAAGCTTAGTAACAGAAAGGACTGTAGAGATCATCTAGAACTTTTCATTTTGCAGAGAAGCAATTTCAAATACAGAAGGATTAAATAAATTTTCCAAAAGATAGTGATCGCGAATTACAAAGATCATAAAGATAGTTACTGACAAACTCAGGACTAGAACTTGTATACTGAAGGCCTTTGCTGCTAAACATTTTAAAGGAATGTTAAGATGATATGGTAAGTCTCAATAACATTTTCTTCTCAGGTCATTACAGATTCCAAATAGGTTCTTCCCCCAAAGTCTTTCCTCTATAACTCCTTTTCCTTCTGTTTCCTTTTGCATAAGACCCACTCTGTGAGTTATCTCCTTTCTTTCTCTTCACAGTCTGAATCCCTCATGGTAGAAGAGATAATTCCCTGAGCAAGGAGTGGTCAGGTGGTAAGCAGTAATGCTTATGAAAGGGGTGAGGAAGAAGACAGTGCATATGGAGTGGGGGGAGGAGGGCAGTCATGGGAACGGCATTTGACACTGCTGAACTCAAATGTTCAAGCTTATTCATAAAGAGTCGGCAGTCATCTATTTCCCTCAAGAAGGCATCTCAAAAGACTGCACTTTAGCATCTTATTCATCTCATATGTGTGTGTGTGTTTGTGTGTGAGAGAGAGAGAGAGAATAAATGAGAGAGAGAGCTTTGTTTCTTTCTTCAACCTGCAAAATCATAAAGCCCTTAGAGTAGTAAAAGGGCTTGGGATCACACAGCACAGTATTGAACACATAGCACAGATTTTATAAATTACCTGTTGATCGGTAATTTTATGTACATGCTTTATGTTCTCAGTTTTGGAGTTAAAGGTTTATCCAATTATTTATTGTTTGAAGGCAAAAAAAATCCATTCGCTATTTCATTTATTCAACCAACATTAATTGAATGCTTATTTTGTGCTGGGCAGGTACTGTGCTAGAATCTGGAGTTGCAAAGATGTTGCTACCTCTACCACATCCTCCACCACCATGTTGAATGAAGATGTCAGAGCAGTTGCTGCTGCTGCTGCTAATAAAGATGAGGATAATGATGGCTAAGATTTGTTGAGAGCTTACTATCTCCCAGGCATTGCTCTGTTTTACTCATTTAATCTTTACAACAAATGTAGGAAGTAGCTACTATTATCTTCATTCTATAATTGAGAAAACTAGAGCAAATTTTCCAGTGTCACAGCACTAACAGCTGATGCATCTAGGGTTAAGTGGGTCATCTGGGATCTGGACCCCAAGCACTCCAGCTCCAGAGCCGCTTATGCTAGAGCCATTATGCTGGAGAGGGTGTCTCTGCCCTCCAGAAGCTCACAGTCTGAAGGAGGAGCAGGACACATAAGTGAACATGAGAAGAGCCAACTATAACTTGCAAAATAAACACAGTGAATGCAGAAAGACGTGTTGAGCTCTCCCTGCAGAAGTTGTGGAGGCTTCCCAGAGCAGAAAGGATGATGTAGGTCCAACAAGAGTTCTTCACGTATTTTTCATTCAGAACCCTCTGGCAGTCTGATGAATTTTTCACAGAGTAATATTTTTAAGTGCATAAAATAAAATACATAGGAATGTAATTGAAACTAACTATGGAAATAAAATTATTTGAAATGCATTTTTCATGCAGTAATATATGTACTTCTTTATTAATGCATTAAATAACAATATCTAATGGTAGTTCTGTTACCCTAATTCAAAGGAGCGAAGAATGTAAATGTCATTTGAGACACCTGCAAAAACTGTAACCTGTAATGAAAATATCTGCAATTTCTGTTGGTGATAAAGTCCCAGGTTCTGCTAGTAACCCTGAGGTTTGTAGTCTACATATATTTTGGAAAGATATGCTAAATTTTAGCTCAGGTTAGTGAAAGTAAAGATAAAATTTTTTTCCATTCATATTTGCAAATACGTTGAATTCTATCCATGGTCTATCTTGGGTCCATGGACACCAAATTAGGAACTCCTGGAAGAATGAAGAATCATTTATGATGTGGAATAGGCAGACATAACCTGCTATGCTATAATTTGGAAAATGCCATATTAAGAGTTATCTTGAGTTTAATTACAATTAAAAGTCCTTCCCCAAAGTATAAGCAGCAGATTGTTATTTCACACCATGGACTACAAGAATGGCTTGCTGAGGAGCACCATTAATTAAGATTGAACAGCAAGCAGTTTACTCTCTATAAACTTTGTTCCTCTTTCACTACAGCCAACTTAGAATTTATATGCTCTTGCTAGCACTATCCTGCAGATTTCAGTGTCTTAGAAGTTTTATTACAAGATAAATATTTGATCCCAATGAAGACGTAGTTTCTAGCTGAGCAGCATCCACAGCATGGGAAAGAAGACCTAAAATGTGATGATAAAAGGAGTCCCCAATCATGCTGGGACTAGCATTTTGGCAGCCAATCAAATGGAAGAATTTGGTGAATGTCCAGTATGGGACCCAGGAGGCATGTTGGAAGGACTGATAGAAGATAAGAAAAAAGAGGGGAAGGGATTCTTGGTTACACTTTGAAGGTAAGGTTGCCATTGGAATGTAACGGACATCACTGAAACTTAATGTTCAAATATTTGTTTACCACCTAGCCCCCTGCTGCCAGGTTTCAGTGTGTGCTGGAAGCTTTGCACAGCACATGCAAGGCTCCAAGTAGTTCATTAAGGCTTCTCACTTCTTCCTTGCTCCCCCTCATCTTTGGAGGTGCAAATTAGAGAGGCAGATGTACAATCTGGGAAGTTTTCCAGCTACGTATTTAGAATGCGGAGTATTCGGCACCGTGGGCGTTGAGAAGAGTTTTTCAGTCTGTCACACATCCAGCTTCAGTGCCAGGGAAACCCCCCAAATGGCCCCTGAATGCTTTGTTCTAGAAGAAAATAGTAACCTTTATCAGGACAGGCTGCAGTTTGCTTTTTAATTTTTATTATATAACGAATAAGTATTGAGCACGGTGGGAGAAAAAGAGGATTCTGATTAAAGTCTGGGTAGCCCTGAGTTTCTTGGCTAAATGATATGCTAGGAGAAAGTTTTAAAGGGCCCCTTTATTGCAATTTTCAGAAAATGCTTGTGCATTCAGAAGTCTGAAATGGCATAGGAGCATTCTTACTTATATTTGAAAAATACTTTCCAGTTTGAAAAGTGTTTTCATATATTCTATCTCATATTATTCTTATTAAGTCTCAAATATACAGAGTAGATTTTATTTTTCCAAAATTTGATGGGAAATCAGACCCAGGTTAAGTAGGTCAGCCAATGTCATGAAGATATGTTATGGCGGAATTAGGTCTCAATCTCTTCATTCATGAAACTATTCAATAACTACCATTTGTCAGCAGAACACAGAGGGAAATACAATAACATAGAACTCTACACTCATGTAATTCCCTCCACTATCTCCCAAATAACCTAATATGGAGAGGAGTCATCTGAGAAGCAAAAAGCAGCCTCATAAAGAACATGGAGTGATGGGAAAATTGTTCCTGTGGGCGCTTTTAGTGCATAGAGCTCTGTTTCCATCTCACACCTTTTTCAGCACAATTGAGTTCTCTAGTCTTCCCTCCTCTGAATTTCTCTTGTCTCCCTTTACTCTGAATTATAAAGAATCAGAATCCATTGATAGTGCAAATGCTCTCGACTTTTGTCCCTCAAGTGGACTATTCTGAGGTGGATTCTCTATGGCTCTTCAGAGGCTCCCAGTGGGATTGAGGGCCACTTCCCCACAGTGGTGACCTTCTCAAGAACACTTGCTTGTAATGACTTTCCCTTCTTTTCGTTTTTCATTCTTTCTGACCCCTCACTCCTGTTGTCTGGGATCACTTTCAAAATAAGCCACTTGCATACAAGGCCTTGTTTCAAGCTCTGCTTTCTGGGGAGAGCCAAGGTGAACACAGGGGAACTATGGGCCTTTGGTTTTGTGTAACCTAAGTTCCTCAGTTGGCTGTATGTTAAAAAAGAATTCTGTTACTATGTACTGTCAACTCCAAAAATTAATAATTGAACCAAAACACTCTGGGAAAGGAAGTGAATGCCATAAGCCTCTCACTTTGAAGGAAGCCAGAATAAGTACAGCCCAAGTTTCAACTGCTCACTGCTCACACCACAAAGTTACAAGCCCATCTTATAGTATTATGTTCTTTCCATCTTCCCTGATTAGAGTTCTGAACAGAAAAAAATGGAAACAACTCTGCCCTGCACATTTTACCCAACACAGACTCTACCTTAAAACAGATTCCCCTTTCAATTATGTAGACCCCTAACTGAGGACTGCACTAATGTGCTCCATTCTATTTTTATCATAAAATTCAGGTTCCTTTTCTTAGCATGATCCATTTCAAGTGAATGTACTAGGAGTTCCCCGTCCCCTTTGACTTTTCTGTGACAGCAGGACGCATGTGGCATTGTTCCTGACAGACACGTTGCCACAGACACCTCCTCCTCACCACACACTCTGCGGGCAGCAGGAAGCAATTCCTCTGCCTTCGTTGCCAGTTATGCAGTGGCTTTGGGAATGATGGCTACAGTCTGTTATGTGGACACTTCTGCCCCAAGTTATGCTGAGAAAAAAATGAATTCACAAACCTCTTATTCTATGTTCAAATGGTTGACACTTACCTTATTTTCAAAAATATGGAGATACGCCGTGTGACTGACCTGCCTTGTGACATCACGCACAGGAAGTTGAACTGTTCATTTAACCACTGTCACCATTCGTGTCCTCCAGAGGACGTCATTAAGTGAAGGTTTTTATTTTCAACATAATCCCAATATGTGGAAAGAACATAAAAGCTTTGGCTCTTCTATTTTGTTGTCCACTGTTATAAAAAAAAAATGAAGTTTCATTTAAACTTTTCATTCAGCAAAAGAAGATTCCCTTTTAATGGTATGATGGAGGTCAAGAACAAACATAAATATCTGACAAAAATGGTGCAGCAACTGCAAAGTCACAATATTTGTTACCTTTTAAAGTATTAGACAATTATGAAATAATTAGTTTTAGGTGATAGTAGTGTATTTATGGGTGTGTCAGAAGTAAACAAACCACTCCTCATCTTATTTTTGAACTTGTGAAATGACCAGGTTTTGGGATTTATATTTGGGGCCAGTATAATCATATACACTATTCCAATTTAAACAAAAAATTTCTGGAAACACTTTTGCTATTTTTTAAAGCTACCACTAGATGGTATGCAAATACTCCTTCTTCAATGATGGTTCTACTATTTTTAGATTGTTAGAATATGAGATGTACCTGTGTATGTGATGTTCTGATTTAACTCTTTTCTTGTCTTTGAGGTAGGGGAAAGGAGGATGGGATGCTGCTGGCATCAGGAATTTTTCATAAACTATTGTCAACTCCCCAGGGCCAATTTTATTCCTTTACATGATAATGGTGATATTTTCATTTTTTAAACTTTAAATTTTTTATGGCATTTCCCCAGTATACCCAAGAACCAATTAGGAAATAATAATATTTAAGGATGATCTACAATTAGCAAGTGTACTTCATACCTAGAAATCCTCTGGACTTGAAGAGTTAAAGATATTTTACTTTAGTGATTTTTAAAAATTTCTTAGAGGTTTAAAAAACTGCATAGTTACCAAATATAAATGCCACCTCATGGTCTTCAAAAAGAAAAAATAACTGTTTTATATATAATTATCTAATACTTGTAATAGCTAAAATTAATTCCCAATTTGGCCTATTCAAACAGCTATGTCTTTCAATACATGTGAAAATGCTTAATGTCTCTCCATCTGAGATTCTGATTTGTTTACTTCTAACTCATAAACGAAATTAATGGGGTAATGACATCCATCATTGTATAACAAATCTATGGTGAGTCCACATTTTCCCAAAACCAATTACTATTTGAAGTATCAATCAACCCTATCTCCCAGTATTAGATAGTATGCTCACTATTCCAGCTTCATTGTTCCTGTAATGCAGGAGAGCTTCTGTGTAAAAATTATCTATAAATTGTTCCAATCTATGGTCTTCAATTGGCAGCAGTGCTCTTCCTGCTGTTCTTCTGGATGGGGGATTAATGAACGATTAGCAAAGAGTAGGGAGGAAAGTGAAGATGAGGTGGGATGGCCATAAGAATCACTGACTCAACTGTCTAC
This sequence comes from Tapirus indicus, assembly GCA_031878705.1. Classification (NCBI taxonomy): domain Eukaryota; kingdom Metazoa; phylum Chordata; class Mammalia; order Perissodactyla; family Tapiridae; genus Tapirus; species Tapirus indicus. The sequence continues at coordinate 76,334,203 of CM062926.1, read as the reverse complement.
GCTTAAAATTAACCATTTCTCTGAATATGTAGCATAGTCTTATGTATTAGTGCGATTTCAGAAATAAAAACATCTTGTCTCATTACATTATTTAGTTGTTTATATAGCCACATATATCTACACAGCTAGACACACTGTAAATGTGAATAGCCATCTGCACACATAACCACATAAATAGTAAGGAACTGCCTTATATCTCAAATTATCTGAATTTTCCTGATTACTCATTCTCAGATAATTGAGACTTCAGATTGTCAGCCTGAACTTCACGTTCATCTATTTCTTTCCACTTTTTGCCACATTGTTTTTTAAATCCTTGGCCTTTTAATCTCATACTCATTTTCTCTGTTTTTGTTCTGGATCACAAAGCAATCCCAGAGGAAGATAGATAACTATGCAGATTTCATGCAGTACAAAGACCAGCTCAGCAGGAGTCCTCTTACTTGTTCATTTATTACTGAAACCCCCAAAGTAATTGATCATTTGCCCAAGTTCCAGGCTCACTGATTCCACACTCGCACATTATTAGTGGATGAACTCACCCTTGGCTTCATGGCAAGGGTGGAGATTCTCGGATCTAGTCTCCTTAATTTCATATTTTCCAAAATATAGTTGCAGGGGAAGGTGTAACAATCTTTGTAATCCATGATCAGTTGCCTTTGATCCTATGATTTTCTGACACCTGGGAACGTTCTTCTATACCCAACTCTGCACTGTTGTTTATCTTCAGCCACTCCTTCTCCTAATTTAATACATAGTATTTCTTTCCTCTCTTAAAACAAACAAACAAAACTAATGAATCCTTCCTTTGCCCCTCCACACTTACCTCCAATTACCAAATTTTATCTTGTATTTCACCGAAAATGTGTCAATACTCCAATATTTTCATTCTTCATTTTATCAACTATAACTTCTGCAATTTTACATCTGACCCTACTCTTCTGAAAAATGCTCACTTTCTAATATTCCGTTCATTACCACTTCTAAAGATATTTCTTATTTGCCTGCACCTGTAGACTGTATTTATTTTGTTGACCAAACTTTCCTCTGTGAATCTCCCATATGCTGTGAACTCTGTGATCACTACCTTGATTCTTCTCCTATCATTCTCATAGCATATCCTTTTATTTTAGGTCTCCAGCACTTCCTTTCTTCTCAATTATAAATCTTTCTCAGGGTTCCCCGCATCCTGATTCTTTGCTCTTCTATTTATTCTTCATTTATTTACTTTTTCATTCACCCATTCCTTCTGTACAGCTATCATACCAGTCTACCCATACCACTACTAAATCTGCCATATCTTCTTGTGGTATGTCTCTATAGGGAAAAGATCATACAGAAGAGCTAATTGGCAAATATGGAAAAAATGCTAGGGTTAAGAAATCATCATTTTGTAACCACATAAATTTAAATAAATAAACCATATATAGTTATGTGTTGCTTAGCGAAGGGGATATGTTCTCAGAAATATGTCATTAGGTGATTTTGTCATTGTGTGAACATCATAGAGTGTACTGAAAGGGAACAAAATTTGTCACCCCAAAATATGTCTGTTTAACATGAGGTTATTTTAGACTGATGATATTTAAGAAACAAAGACTCAGAAATTTTTTTGTGTTACCTCCTCCCTAACCGCCTAAAAGAATTCAAATGAAAAGAAACCTGTTTCAGGAAGTGAGCCATCACATTGGCATAACAGGAGTTAGTAGTGGTAGACAGGGAGGAACCTAGAAAAGGGTGTTTGTTGGGCTCTCGTTTGTGTTCTTCTGTTTCTGTGTGGCCAAACGCTTGTTTTCCAAATGTTTGCTCCTTTTCACCTACCTGTAAAGTGCCTTCCTTCTCTTTGAAGTCTCTGTCTATCCCCACCTCCAACATCTTTCTTTGTTTTTAGCCAAAAATGGTATTTGAAATGAAGACTTTGGCGATTTTGGTAGTTACTCAGTTTTCCTGGGTTTCTCCCATGTACAAGTTATTAAACTTTTGTTTGTTTTTCTCTTGTTAATCTGTCTCATGTCAATTTAATTCTTAGACCAGCCAGAATAATATAGAAGGGCAGAGGAAAATTTCTTCCTCCCCTACAGTACTTACACAAACGTAGATGGTATAGCCTACTACACACCTAGACTATATGGTACTAATCTTATAGGACAACTGTCATGTATATGGTCTGTCATTGACCAAAACATTATGTGGCACATGACTGTAATCATAGTAATGATTAGTTCAGGCAAGAATCATCAATGTATACTAAATCTAGAAGAAAATTTTGACTAGGTGGGAGATATTTGTATTGTCTTAAATTGTGTTCCCAAATATCAGTTAACAGTTATAGAAGGAATTATAGGAACTGTATAGTGGAGAACAGAAGCATGATCTTAGTTTGATGATAAGATTAACATCACAACATGAGAGAATGGTGGACATTGTCTACCTCCAGATGTTATGCCCTGGTACAATGTCACTAAAGCCATCTGCACCTCCAATTTCTGCACAATGAATTGAAGATGTGGTTTGTGAATTCAAGGACTCATCCCGGTGCCTGAATCATTGTAAGCATTATGTAAATGTCAATCTTTTCTTTCACATTCTTCCACAATATGTCTTCATACAACATTTCTTACATTTTACTCCATCACTTTTCAGTATTTTTTCTTCACCCGAGTCATATGTTTGTCTCATTTATCTGGCTCCATTGGAAGGTAGTGTTTAGTATTGTGTCTTACACACAGTAGGTGCTGATACGTGTTGTTGCCATTGAAGTTTGATTACTGTACATACTGTTTTTTGATGAGTTGGAGGAAAAAAGACTCTTCTAATTTATATCAAGTCTGTTGCTATAGATACCACATTTTCCTCTAGGTTTTCATTTTCTTACTCCTCTCTATGGTACTAGCAAATTATTTTGATCTCATGTCTTTTTAACTTGATTTAGCTATGCAAATAACAAATGAGAAATGTAATAATTTAGTATAAAAGACAATTTAAATTCAAAGCTTATAAACAATTGCTCTTACAATAAAGTTTATTTTCCAAAACTAATATTGGAAGACATATTTATTGATGATACTGTGAAGCATAAGATAACACTAAATTTTAAAATAAAGTTCTTGTCTAATTGTGGTAAAACAGCACAAGATGCCCTTTAATTAAATAGTTCAAAATCTCATCTGTTACCTGAAAATTGGAAAATCATGCTGATCGATTATACAGAGAAATATAAGGTAATTGTCAATTCTAAACTAAAGTTATTTTTCAATTGGGGCTAAGAAATAATTAAGATGTTTAATGCATTATTTCACTTTTTTAAGCCAACTTGGAATCTCATCCTTTACATTAAAATAGGTTTGTCAAATATAGATTTTTGATTCAGAGACCAACAAGGATTACTGTTTTAGTTTTGTTATTTACTATATTCATAGAGTTTGTGCTCATTAAAGCATATTATGATTTGTCTATATTATAGCATTAAATAAGGAAAAGGAATATCCATTCAATACAAATAAAATGAATGAGTTGGAGTCAGTTTAATATTTTGTGTAATTTTCTCAATTGATTACTTAGTAATTTAGCAAACTTTGCATAGTGATTTAATTTTTTAGTTGCAAGAAAGAATTTTTTAAGCTTTCTTTTTAGACAACCTTAGTGAACATATTAAGATAATGCTTCAGAAATTAAGTACATGCTCTTCCTTTTATAAATCACATGCTTGCAATAGAACCTGAATTCTCTGCATATACAAAATCAAAGCAACCATCTCTTTGGTTAAAAAAAATAGAAAAAGAAATTAGCTTTATGATATCCTAATCCATAGTAATTTGTAACTTGTTTCTAAATGTAGGATAAAAAGCATTTCTAAATGCAGGATAAAAAGCATTTCTTGAGATAAAAAACATTGAATAACAAACACAATAATTTTGTTTCTTTCTTTCATAGTATTTAAAGACAGAATGCTACAAGAAACAATTAGAGAAATGATATAACACCATTCTAAGTTATCTGTAATTTTCTGGAGAATAAAGGAAGTATTTATTCCTGAGATTCTATATTAATAACCTCTATTTGTCAATTTTAATATATAAATGGCATGTTATATACATTAATTTCCACCTTAACTTTATTAGTTCTATTTGATAAATAAGAAAATAGACCTGTATTATCTTTATTTGACAAATGAGAAAATAGAGACTTCCAGAGGTTAAGTAATCTGGCCAAGGTCATGAAGCAAGTATAGGCTAGAACCAGAATTCAAAAATAGGTCAGTCTAGGTTTAAAGTATGTACTTTTAAGCAATATGCATACTGCCTTCATGGGTATGCTTATATTTCAAGGGTGAAGGTCAAGCAAGTTTTAGTTTCTATTGTTCTTCTTTGATCATATTCTACTTTCATCTCACCAGAAATCTGGTCAAGAAAAATATGAGAATGTCACGTCATGTACCATCTTTTAGCCTTTCATTTCATAGAAAGAAACTATTTGGATGCAAAGTTTAAAATGGCAATTTCTTCATACTGACATTAATTTTTTTCCATTTTAAAGTGAAGAAAATAATACCTACAATCAAAGGTTGTTGTAAGGACTAAATGAGATAAGGCACCATGAAAGTCATGTGCAAGGAATTACTGAAGTGTGCTCTACAAATATGAGCATTATTTTTACCTTCTTCTATGTTTTTTATGAATGCTCAGCATCATGACATAGTTATGACTCACTCTGCCCATATAGGAGGGCACTTGTCACAGAATTCAATCATGAATCAACTGTGATTTAACACTTGCCAAATGTTCATTTGAAATAGCTAATGTTTTAGAGATGGTAAAGGCAATCACTAAGTATCTATTCCTCTGAGTTCTCTAACTTCCCTATACTGAGTCAGGCCATCAGAAAACACTATTGGGTTTTCTTAGCTTCTCATAAAAGACTCTCAAAGTCAGGAAATGGGGCCACCCTATGGCTGTATTTGGCCACTTCCTTCATCAAAAAATTTTTTCTACTCTGACATGTAAAGAGCTGGGAAGTTGTCACTCCCATGCTCACAACATAAACAAAACTGAAAAAGTGAAAATCAACAAATCTTCTTAGAATCAGAGAATTGAGGTTACTGTGCAAATTACTGCACAAACCCTGTAGAGACAGGTGAATACAGAGAATCCCAGTTTACTGGAAACAGAAGGTACTGAAGCCCATGACAAGTAGGAGCACTTAAACAGTAATTGACAAAATGCTGGAGGCTGAGTGTGGGCTAGCTTCAGAATTAAAACCAGTGGAGGCTCAGTCATAGGGCTCTCCCAACTTTCATTAGTTTTACTTCCAGGAACCCCACCAAGTTCTCATGATGAAGATTGGAGAAATAGCCTCCTGTGCTTCAGGCAGGAGGAGGGGAAAGGTTACCATTTTGAAATACACCTAGAGCACTCTGTTCTTCTTAATAAAGTTCTGTCCTCAAAGAAAACTACTTTACCAGAGCTTCATCTCACCTGGGGAAAGGGCAATAAGCCAACTCCAGCCCCCTCTGGCCTTCTTGTATCGTATGAGTGGAGAAATAAACGGCTAAGAAACTCTACTGAAGTCATAACCCAGGGATTCTGCATTTCTCCCCACCATGGAGATTTAATCATAGGATTATAGAGTGCTTCCCCTCCTCAATGCCTCACACCACATCATCAGGGCTCTCATGTAATTGCAGTAGATTACACCTAAGAGAGTTGTAAGACATAGACTTTCTTTAAGAAGTTTCAAGGAAAATCAAAAGACAACAGAGTAGGCAAAAAACAAGAACACTAGAGGAAATTGAAACCTCTGACACCTACAGCCACAATAAACATTAAACACAGCCTAACTCCTAGCCAAATAAATATAAAACCAGTCAGTAAAGGCCTATTTGCCTCAGTTCCTATTACCCAATATGCCATGTCCAGTGTCCAACAAAAAATTACAAGGCATGCTAACAGGCAAGGAAAGGCACAACCTGAAGAAACAAAGCAAACATCAGAACTAGACTCAGATATGGCAGAGGTTTTGGAATTATCAGAACAGGAATTTAAAATAACTATGATTAATATTATAAGGGCTCTAATAAAAAATAGACAACATACAGGGACAGATGGGTAAAGTAGGCAGAAAGATGGAAAATCTAAGAAAGAATAAAAAGAAAATGCTAAAAATAAAAAATACTGTAACAGAAATGAAGAATTCTTTTGATTGGCTAATCAATAGATTAGACATGGATAAAGAAAGAATCAGCAAAGTTGAAGGTATGTCATCAGACACTTCTTAAACTGAAATGCAAACAGAAAAATAATTAAAACAAAAGAGAATAAAATATCCAAGAAAACTGGGGCAATTACAAAAGAAGTAATGGGAATACCAGAATGAAAAGAAAGAAAGAAAGGAGCAGGAGAAACATTTGAAGTAACAATGGCTGAGAATTTTCCAAAATTAATGACAGACATCAATACACAGATCCAGGTACTCAGAAAACCCAAGCAGGGTAAATACCAAAAATCATACACCTAGGCATATAATACTCAAACTGCAGAAAACCAAATACCAACAGAAAATCTTGAAAGAGGAGGGAGTAGAGGGGAACCTTATCTATAGAGGAACAGGGATAAGAGTTATATTGAACTTCTTTTCAGAAACAACACAAGCAAGAAGAGTGGAGTAAAATATTTAAAGTCTTGGAAAATAAAAAGAAAAATTCTCACCTATATAGAAGTCTGTATCTTGTGAAATTATCCTTCAAAACTGAAGGAGAAACAAAGACTTTCTCAGACAAACAAAACTTTAGGAATTTGTCATCAGTAGTCCTGCCCTGCAAGAAATGTTAAAACAAGTTCTTCTGATGATATATGTCAGAGACTCAGATTCACATGAAGAAAAGAAAAGCATTAGAGGAGGAATAAATGAAGGTAAAATAAAACCTTTAAAAATTTTTTAATTGATCTAAAAGATAACTTCAAAATAATATTAGTAACAATATATTGGATGATTATATCTTATGAATAAACAAAATGAATTACAGTAATGCTATAAGGGATGGGAGGAAGGAATTGGGAATACTTTGTTATACTCTCCACTACCCATGAAGTGGCATAGTGTTATTTGAAAGTGGACTTAGATTAGTTATAGAAGTATACTAAAAACCTTAGGGCATCCATTAAAACATGAGTTTGAAAGTACAACATCAAAATTTGCAGGAAGCAGCAAAAACAAGGCTTACAGGGAAGTTTAAAACATTGAATGCATATATTAGAAATAAAATAAGATCTAAAGTCAATAATCTAAATTAGTGCCTTAAGAAAGTAGAGAAAGAAGATCAGTGTAGAGTTAAAACATGAAAAGAAAAGAAATAATAAAAATTATTGGAGAAATCAATGGAATTGAAAACAGGAATATGATAAAGAAAATCAATGAAATCAAAAGCTCTTTGAAAATAGCAGACAATTGATAAACTTCTACCCAGGCTAATTAAGAAAAAAGAGAGAATACAAATTACTAATATCAGAGATGTAGGAGGATCCATGACCACAGATTCCATGGATATTAAAGTACAATAAAGGAATATGATGATCAACTCTATGCCCACAAATGTGATAATTTAGGTGAAATGTCCAATTCTTTGAAAGAGAAAATCTAACGAAACTCACACAAAGATATAGACCATCTGAACAGGCCTGCATCTATTAAAGGAACTGGACCAACAACTAATAATCTTACAAAAAAAGGAAGTATAAGGCCCAGGTGTTATCACCAGTGAATTTAATCAAACATTTAAAGAGGAAATGATACCAGTTACCTATAACCTTATCCAGAAAACTGAACCAGAAGGTACACTTGCCAACTCATTCTATCTCTCGTGAACATAGATGCCAACTCCTCAACAAAATATTAGCCAATTGAATCCAACAACGTATAAAAGCACTAGGTGCACAAGGCTGCAGTTTCTGTTTTCCTCTATTTTGCTCCCTAAATTAATACATGTTCTTTACAGAAAAGTTAGAAAATATTCATAGGTCAAAAAGCATTTTAATTACCCATATCAACATTTAGAAATAACTAGTTAGTATTTTATGGATATACTCCCTGACATTTTCTTATGAAAACTTATAAACATCTATTTTTTACAAAAATTGGACCAAACCACATATTTTACAAATTACTTTAAACTAGCAATACATCATGAATATACTTCCATGTCAAAAATAGATCTTGATAATTTAATGGATACATAATATTCTATCATATGGATAAAATATTTTACTTAGCCATGTGATATTGCTGAACATTTATTTACTATTATTTTTTAAATAAATAATAATAAACATTCTGATACTAAAAAAAAAAAAATTATGCACCACAGCCAAGTAGGATTTATCCCAAATATGCAAGCCCAATTCAACATTTAAAGATCAATTAAAATAATTTATCAAATCAACAGGTTAGAAAAGAAAAATCACATGATCATATTATAAATGCAGAAAAAAAATTTATAAACTCCAACACCCATTCTAGATAAAAACTCTCAGCAAACTAAGAATAAAGGAGAATGTCCTCAGTTTGATAAAGTATACTATAAAATGCCTTACTAGTGAGAAGCTAAATCCTTTCCCCCTAAGATTAGAACAAGGCAAGAATTTTCTTTCTAACTATTCCTAATCAACATTATGCTGGAAGTCCTAGCTAATGCAACAAGAAAAGGAACTAAAAGGAATACAAATTGAGAAGAAAAATAAAAAAATCCTTATGTGCAAATGACATAGAGAACCACATAGAATAAAAAGCAAAACAAACAAACAAGTAAAAAAAAAAAACAAAATAACTGCCTGAAGCTAATAAGTGATTATAGTAAGGTTGCAGGATACAAGATAAATATATAAAAGTTGATATATATCGATAAATATATAAACGTTGTTTTCCTACATATGAGCTATGAAAAATTGAAGTTTGAAATTGAAGACACAATGCCATTTACATTAACATTCCCCTCTCAAAAAAAGGAGAGAGAAATACTTAGATATAAATTTAACAAAATACATGTAAGATCTATATGAGGCAGATTACAAACTCTGACTAAATAAATCAAAGGCCTAAATAAATGGAGAGATATTCCATGTTCATGGATAGGAAAACTCAATATTATTAAGATTTCAGTTCTTCCCAACTTGATCTATAGATTGAATTCAATCAAAATAAAAATTCCAGCAAGTTATTTTGTGAATATCAACAAACTGATTCCAAAGTTTATATGGAAAGTCAAAAGATGCCAAATAGTCTATACAATACTGAAGAAGAACAAAGTCAGAGAACTGACATGACCTGACTTCAAGGCTTACTATAAAGCTACAATAATTAAAATATTGCCAATGGATCAATGAAACAGAATAGAGAACCTAGAAATGAACCCACACAAATATAGTCAACGGTTGTTTGACAAAGAAGCAAAAGGAACACATTGGAACAAAGATCATCTTTTTAACAAATGGTGGTGGGACTGGTGGACATCTGCAGGTGAAAAAATGAATCTAGACACAGGTTTTATGCCCTTCACAAAAATTAGCTCAAAATGGGAGTATGTCAGCATCATGGTGAAGTGAGTGCTTCCCTTAGACTCTCCACTCTAAGATACAATGAAAAGGACATTCATATACCAACAGAGGACATTTACTCAACACAAAAGAAGTCTGAGAGACCCACACAGGCATACCTCTGAAGGTGGAGGTGCTGGACCCCTGGAGGAAGTGGAATGAGGTAAGGGGATCTCCTCTCCCTACCTAATGGCAGTGACCCAGGGACTGCATGTGGCTCTGAGAGGATAGGGGGGAGGGGCAGCCCTCCATGGTAACACCTTTGCTCTCCAAGTTCCCTCACAGCCTGTGGGAAAGCCCCACACGGAGGTGGCTAAGCTTTTGCTGGGGTACCTTCATCACGCCAGCACCCCAGGGAAACAGACAGTGAGGGCAGAGAGAGTAGCCTCTGGGATCACACAGGCAAAAGAAAGTTCCCTTCCCCCTGTCTGGTGCTCCAGCTCAGCCTGTCGGCCAGACACCTGTGTGTATGATAGAAGAGCAGCAGCTATAAGTGAGCTAGCAGCAGATCATGGCAGGCTCAGAATACACACCTCTTGACCCCCACCCAGTGGTGGCAAGAGGAAGTTGCAACCAGATATTACCACTATGCAGAGGCACAAATCCATGCCATCAAACAATATGAAAAAATATGTTAATACTTCAGACCAGAAGGAAAATTAGAAGTCACAGAAATCAATCCTGAAGGCATAGAAATTTATAATCTAAATGACAGAGAATTCAAAATAGCTACCATAAAAAAAAAAAAAAAACCCTCAACAAGTTTCAAGAAAATACAGACAGCTCAATGAAATCAGGAACTTATTCATAAAAGACATTGAAACTATAAAGGAAAACCAATCAGAAATGTTGGAGGTGAAAAACACAATGGATGAGATAAAGAAAAATCTGGACTCCCTGAACCACAGAGCTGATATTATGGAGGAAAGAATCCACAGTCTGGAGGAGAGAAATATAGAGATGCTTCAGATAGAGGAGGAGAGAGAACTAAGACTAAAAAGAAATGAAATTCTCTGAGAAATGTCTAACTCAGTTAGGAAATGTAACATAAGGATTATAGGTATTCCAGAGGGAAAAGAGAAGGAGAATGGAGCAGAAAGCTTGTTCAAAGAAATAATAGCAGAGGACTTCCCAAACCTTAGGAAGGAGCTGGAAATACAAGTGAAGAAAGCTATTAGAACTCTTAATTATGTCGATGTAAAAAGAACTTCTCCAAGGCATATGGTAGTAAAACTGGCAAAAGACAATGACAAAGAAAAATATATAGGTCAGTAAGGCAGAAGAAAATAACCAAGGAACCCCTATCAGGCTTTCAGCAGATTTCTCAGCAGAAACTTTACAGGCTAGGAGAGAGTGGAATGATGTATTCAAAATTCTGAAAGACAAAAACTTTCAGCCAAGAACACTCTATCCAGTGAAAATATCCTTCCAATATAATGGAGAAATTAAAACTTTCCCAGATAAACAAAAGCTAAGAGAGTTCATCACCACAAGAACCCCTCTACAAGAAAAGCTGAAGGAGGCCCTCATAACTGAAAAAAAAAAAAGATGCTACAAAGGCTTGAGCAAAGAGATAAATAAGTAGACAAAAATCAGAAAATTGCAACTCCCTCTCAGAACAGGTTGGTGGACACTTAATTATAACATTTAGGACCAAGGGAAGAAAAACATCAAAAATAAATATAATCTCATCATTTTAACCACAAACTCACAACACAAGATGGAATAAGTTGTGAAAATCATAACTTAGAAGGAGAAGAGGACAAGGATGGAATTTCCCTAGTCTAAGGAAATAAGAGGCTATCAGACACTCTTATTGTTGTGAGGCTATCACCCACTTACAACAACATGGATAGAGCTTGAGAGTATTAAGTTAAGCAAAATAAGCCAGGCAGAGAATGACAAACACTGTATGATTTCACTTGTATGTGGAAGATAAGCTAACACACGGTCAAAGAGAATAGTTTAATGGTTACCAGAGGGGAAGGGGGTTGGGGGGTTGACACAAGGGGTGAAGGGGCACATTTATATGGTGACTGACAGATAATAATATACAACTGAAATTTCACAATGTTATAAGCTATTATGACCTCAGTATAAAAAAATTAGCTCAAAATGGATCATAGAACTAAATTTAAAATGCAAAACTTTAGAACTCCTAGGTGATAATACAAGAGAAGATCTAGATGACCTTGGGTATGGTGATGACTTTTTAGATATGACACCAACGTCATGACCCATGAAAGAAACAATGATAAGCTAGACTTCATGAAAATTAAAAACTGCTGTGTAAAAGGCACTGTCAAAAGAATGAGAAGACAAATCACAGACAGGGAGAAAATATTTGCAAAAGATGTATCAGATAAAGGATTATTATCCAAAATGTACAAAACTCAACAATAAGAAAACAAACAATGCATTTAAAAAATGAGCCAAGGACCTGAACAGATACCTCACTGAAGAAGACAAACATATGGTAAATAAGTGTATAAAAATATGGTCAACATTATACGTCATTAGGGAATTTCAAATTAAAACAATGAGATACCACTGCACACTTATTAGAATGGCCAAAATCCAACACAGACAACGCCAAATGCTGACAAAGGTGTGGAGCAATAGGAACCCTCATTCATTGCTGGTGGGAATGCAAAATGGTACAGCCACTTTGGAAGACAGTTTGGCAGCTTCTTACAAAGCTAAACATAATATTACCATGATTCAGCAACTGTGTTCCTAGGTATTTGAAAACATATGTCCACATAGACACCTGCACATGAATGATTATACCTGTTTTATACATAATTGCCAAATTCTGGAAGTGACCAATGTATTCTTCAATAGGAGACTGGATAAACAAACTGTAGTACATCCATACTATGGAATATTACCAGCAATAAAATGAAATGAGCTCAGAAGCTACAAAAAGATATGGAGGAAACAAATGCATTTTGCTAAGTGAAAAAAAGTCAATCAGAAAATACTACATACTGTATGATTCCAAGTATATGACATTCTGAAAAGGTAAAACTATAGAGAGAGCTAAAAGATCAGTGGTTGAAATGGGGTGGAGATAGGAGAGAGGACATGTGGGTAGGAGGTATGAATAGGTGAAGCACAGGAGATTTTTAGGTATGTTAAACTATTCCGTACTATACTGTGAGGATGGATAGATGACATTATGCAGTTGGCAAAACACAGAATTTTGCAACACAGAATGAATCCTAATGTAAACTGTGGCCTTTAGTTAATGAAAGAAAAGAAAAAAAAATAAACAAAAACAAAAGAAAAGAAAAATAATCTGCTCCTTTGGGGCATATCTCATCTGATTTAGGCTCTTTTACATGTCCTCCTAACTACCAATTTCCTAGCACATGGCTCATGGACTTGCTTTTACCCCAAGTTCTGCTTGTATTCTTGGGGACACAAATAGTTCACCCAACAATATGGCTTCTCAATTCCTGGATCATCTCACGTCTAATGACACCTCATACATCTAAGCTTATGGGTACAGGTTGGCCATGTCATTACATGAAAATAAATTAATCTCTTTTGAAAGAATAAGGTGAAACATCCCTCTCTGACCAAAACTTTTCTTCCTTTCTGCTCTCTCATTCAGTGTCTTCTGTTATACCATAGTTTGATTTTCAGGCCTCTGTCTCTTCTATGTTCTCTCTACCTATATTCTTCTATCCTTACTCCTTTCCCTAGCCAGCTAAGTCTACCATTTTAACAATTCTTTGGCCATATCTTCATGGCCTATTTTTTTTAGTCATACCTACGTGGTAAAACCCAAATTTCAGATCAACCTATCTCAAACACCTAATAACAACCCTTGCCTTGACTACATTCCCCTTACACTCAGGTTGCCAAGCACTGCTGGAGATAATCACGTATAGACACAAAATTGACATATGTCTTTGTCTCTCACTGCAACAGAAGCCCTAGCATTGCCCAGTAATCTTTTTTGTGTTTCCCTACTTTTGCTACCTTTTCCCATTCTTCGGAGTTGTCATTTTACTCTCCTGAAATATCTGGCTCTGTATCTTTCCCTCATTTTCAGCATTAACACTAGAGCTTCATAAAGAAAACATAATCCATCATACAAATAATCACTTGACTTCCTATAGCAAAGCCATTTAGAACATGGAGCCTGGAGTCAGACTTATGTTCAGATCTCATCTCCATTGTATAGTATATGACCTTGGACAGATAATTTAACCTTTCTGAGTGAGTTTTATATTCTATATGATGATAATAAAAGAATTTTCTTCATTGAATTATGAAGATTAAATAAGACAGTGCATGTTAAGTATTCAGAATAATGTCTGGTATATGCTGGGTGCTCTTTAAATTATATAAATTAAAGTTGTGATTGTTAATGTTATTTCTGCCACTGATTTTGCAAACTTCTCCTTCAATATTCTTCATTCCCTCTGATTTTAAAGTGGAAAAGTGTCCTCTTTGGTACACCATGAATGATTATGATTTCACTTATATTTTGGATTCTATTCCCTCCTACCTTCTCAAGTACTCTCTTCTATTTTTAGCTCCTTTTCAATCCTGTTATCCTGTTTGTTACTTATATTACTTACTTGCCTATTACTTACTTATATTATCTATTCCTATCTCTTTCTCATCATCATTTAAATATTCTTAATTCTCTCCTATCTTAAAAACCAAGGAAATGAGTTCTATTTTCACTAATGGTCAAGTAGCTTACATCAGACTAATCCTCCTAGATATTTCTTATAAAGATAGATATTTCACACTTATAAACTGTGGAAACATAAAAAATTACTGTGAAAAATGACAAAAAGCAGGGAGAACTGGAAAAGATTCAACCCTTCAAAGAAGGAAAACACACTGAGATTCACTTTTGTATGGCTTTTCCACTGAAGGCACTTTGGAGTCCCAGTGTCATGGGGTAGCTAGAACTTAAGTAGAAATCTGAAGTCATGTGCCTGAGAAGTAGAAGGTCAGAAAGCTGTTCTGTAAGAGTGGCTGGAAATTGACGGCGGAGATTTTCAACAAGAGGGGCCCACCAAGGGAGAACACTGATGTCTGTGTATAAGCTCCCCTTAAATATGGATTATTCTAGAACTTCAAAAAGCCCAAGTGAAAAAAAGAAACAATATAAAAACAAAACAGGTAGAAGGCTAAATGTCAAATAGAGATTTCACCTGTTGCTCACTTTAAGGAAGAAAGAGTTAAAATCCTGGCAAGGTAGAGTGTCTTGATAAACAAATCAGGTTTGAAACCCTAGAAAGGCCACGCTTTAGGAGTTAAAGACTACTTTCCTAGACTAAGATATTCTCCCTAGGACAAAAGGGAAAAACAAACAGACCTGCTCTAGCAAAGCTTGAAATCAAACCTGCAAGTTTCCTGTCTAGTAATTGCTGAGTAGCTTCCGTTGAATCAGTTCTCCTAAAGATAACAATAGATTTTACATTAAAAAAAACCTACCTGAAGGCTCTAAGTTATTAAAAGCAGGCAGAAACTGGAGGAGAATAAACCCTTGGAAGAAGGGACCACCCTGGTGTGTTTCTTGTTTTTCATAGCTTTACTCCTGAAGGAAGATTGGACTTGACACCACAGAGGGCAACTGAACTTGGATAAAAAATCCTACTGGCTCAAAGGAATAGAGTAAAGTTATGGGCAATCACAATAGCTGAGGTGAGATAATGGCAGCTCCAAGTTCTGTATATAACCTCTGATCAGATCTCTGGCTGGTCCCTGAATGACACATGGATAGGACAGACTGCAAGCAGCCCAGATTTAACAAAAAGAACTGCAGATGGATTTTAGCTCTAACCTGTGTTAGAGAAAACAGAGCTTGGAATTTTGGCTCAGTCAAGTTAATTATTAAAATT
This sequence comes from Tapirus indicus, assembly GCA_031878705.1. Taxonomy (NCBI): domain Eukaryota; kingdom Metazoa; phylum Chordata; class Mammalia; order Perissodactyla; family Tapiridae; genus Tapirus; species Tapirus indicus. The sequence goes on along the minus strand of CM062926.1, from coordinate 76,318,746 downwards.
AGTTATCAAAAAAATCAACACTCTGAAAAGAATAGGGAGGAATCAAGAATGTCTACAATATATAATTTTTAATGCCCAGGATACAACTCAAAATTATGCATACTAATAAATATGAAAAACATGACCCATACTCAAGAGAAAAGGCAATTAATGGTGACCAACCTTAATTAGACCCAGATGTTGTAATTGTCAAATAAGGATTTTAAATTATCTACCATAACTAACCTTAAAGAAATAAAAGAAAACATTCTTGTAATGAATAAACAGAAAGTATCATCAGAAATATGGAAAATATAAAAAATTACAACTCAATAATAAAAGAAATATCTCAGTAAAAATGGACTAGAGCTTTGGGCAGTCACTTTATGAAAGAAGATATCTGAATGACAAATACACACATCAAAAGATATTCATATCGTTAGTTATCTTAAATACAAATTTAAACCACACTGAGATACTACTTCACATCCACTAGAATGGCTAAAATTATAAAGACTGACGATACCAAATGTTGGAGAGTATTTGAAGCAAGTAGAACTTTCACATACTGCAAAATGTTACAGTCACTTTGGAAAAAGTTTGGTATTATCTCATACACTTTAATGCACACCCAACTTTTGACCTACTAATTACTCTCCTAAGTATTTACTTAGATTAGTTTTCCACCCATAATGCACAAATATTGAAAGCAATCTAAATATCCAGCAACAACAGAATGGATAAAATGTGATGAATACCACCCAGCATGAAAAAGCATAAACTACTGATAAACTCAACAGTATGAATAATCTCAAAAGCATTTTGTTAATTGTAAGCAGTCAGATGCAAAGGACTACATAATGTGTAATTCGATTCATATGAAGTTCAAGAACAAGCAAAACCAAACTGGTGAAATCAGAAGAGCAGTTACATTTGGGGCTGGGGTTTGACTAGAAGTGGGCATGGAGAAACTCACTGGCCTGTATCTCAATTGGTATGGTGGTTACATGCGTGTGTACACTTGTAACAATACTTCAGACTCTACTCCTACTATTGATTCTTTAACTTTGCATGAAAATTATACCTGATTTTTTATTTTAAAGTCTTCATCCTCACATAAATACTTGACTAGCATATTTTCATCTTATGCTTGTCATTGTCACATCTAATCAACAACTTCTGGTTATCATCCTGTTCTCTTCATCTACACTGCTGCTTCATATATTCAGGCTATGATTTTCTTTCATATGGTTTATTAAAATATTGCCTAATTAAGATCATTGTCTGTAACTGAGCTGAACTGATTTTTTAAAAATGTAAAACTGATCACGTCACATTATTACTTAAAATCCTCCAGTGACTGTCAATGGATCTTAAGATAAACCTGAGATCTCTGTCTGTGTCTTTGCGCATCTTTATGGCCTGAGCCCTGCATACTACTTCAGTCTCATCTTTCACAATTTACCCATAGAACATTTGGTCCCAGATATTAGAAATATTTTTAGTTTAATTTCAACCTCTTCTCCTGATTCTAGTTCTTCATACGTGCTTTTCCTTTGACATGAAGCAATTCTATTTTCGTCTTACTTGACTAATTCCCACTCAATCATCTGCTTTCAACTTAATTAACCTTTTGTTTTAGGAAGATTTCCCCAACCACATATTCTGTTAATGGCATAAATGCTACCATAATATCCCACTTTTCTCACATTATATTTAATTGCTAGTTTATCTGTCCATATTTCTTTCTAGACTCTAAACGTGTGATCTGAAGGATCAAATCTGTCTTATTTACAGTAACATCCACAGCATCTACAATTCTTGCTCCATGGTTGTGTCTCAATAAATACATGATTATTACTAAGTCATTGAATAATTGAATGAATAAATGAATGATGAATGAAATAAAGAATCAGTGAATGCTATATTCTTAGCCTTTTTAAAAGAAGAACTCTATATAAAATAACCATTTAAAGACTAGTCAGATACCGTTCAAAACTGTAGTCAAAATTTCATCCATAAAAGTCTGATTGCTGCTTAAGTTTGTCACCACTTGTGTCCATTGTTTTTAAAAACCTCTTACTGATGTAAGGCAAGACAGTCTTATAACAGTTTCTACTAATGATTTCTGGCATATTGAACAAATATGTTGTGGGAAGGTTAAAACTAGTTCTGTTCCTGTAAATAGGACATAGGTTCTCCTGTGACAATAGCTGCTAAGGAGTTAAAAATAAAAATAAACCGTTTATAAGTCAATGTCCCAAGGGAAACTCAGAGGAACCAAAATAGTAACTATCCTTTAATAAACCTTGTCAGTTTCTAATTAAAACAAAATCCCCAGTAGAAAATTTGGGATGCAATTCCTGGCACCTTTCAGGTAGCACAAGAAAGTACAAATATCTAACGAGAATTATGTAAATTATTTCCTTTAATTTTATTGTCATGTTGTGATCTCTCTTTATTAAACCCTCAGCTTTTCCCCACTTGAAGCCTGGTAAACCCATCAGACATAAAAACATCTGAGTGATAAATAAAAGTTTTATTTATCACTTTTAAATAAAGATTTTTTTTGCCTTCTGCAATGTTTTCAGTTTATTTTTTTTAGTAATAGTTTATAATGCTATTAGCCGGCATTTACCAAGTGGTTATTATTTATCAGGCTATGTTCAGTTACAGACTTACTGTCAGGTTTTGTTTCACCTTATTGCAAAATCACTTATGAAAATGAATGGTGGAGATATGTCTATAACATATTATTGGGAAAATAATATGTTATTAAAAGGCTTACTGAGTATAATGTCGATTATGTAAAATTATAGACATGTTGTATATGTGTGTGTATACGTAAAAGAGCCTAGGCAGATTCCTCACCAAAATGTTGACAATGGTTATGTTTGCATGATGTGATTTGAGGTGATTCTTACTTAAAAAAATTTATTTGCAGTGTTTTAAAAGGCATTTCATGATAAGCCCATGTTATTTTAATTTTCAGTAAACACCTCTCCCTCCCTACACACATATTTACTTTGAAGAGAGATATTAGACTTTTTATCACATTTATAATCTTCCCTCTGTTTTCACGTCCATAAACAGAAACCTCCTATTTCAAACTTTATAGATTCAGGGTTTTTTTTTCTGTATCTTCTGTGTCTGCACTCTAATATTTTACCAAATCAGAGTGGGTGGGAATGACTTATTGAAAGATAAATGAATCATTTTATGTGGAATAAATTGTAATTGTGTTTTGGTTCATATCTCTTCTTCTTAGTAGTTTAGTTTTAAAATATATTGGATTAAGAAGCCCTACCATAGACTAAGAATATAATCACTAATCACATTTCTTTACTCTTGAAAGTTGGAATGTACTTAAGAAATTATTTTAAAAGAATAATTTCACAAATGTCTCGGAAGTGTTTTCTAGACAAGAATTTCCCAGTGTTCAGACTGACAATATAAACTCATTCCACCCAAAGTCTACTCAACAATGAAGCAGTTTTCATGAAACTGCAGCTTGAGACCACAGCTTGCAGCTAACATATTCTAGTAGGCTCGAAAAATCTGTGAACTTCAAAATGAGACACTCTACTAGAGCCATGTAGAGACTTTCTTATTACTTATGCTTGCACTTAAAATTTTACAGGCTTCAAGTTCCTACTTCTCTAGGCTTTAGGGCTACTTTAGAGATCATTTTGAAAAAATATCTGGAACTTATTCCTCTAGTCTATCTTCTCACAAGAATATAAGGGCCCCATACCTTCAGTAATGTAATATTGACACAATTACGAAATGAAATGTTATCTAAAGCAAGGGGAGTCTCTAACCATTTAAATAATTTTTGCCCTTTAGACATTGACCAGAGAGCTTCATCCCTTATTGACTCTTCCAATTCTTATCAAACAAATATTTGAAACAAGTGTTCCTTGAGAAAAAAAATCCAGAAAACATGCTATTTCTACTGTCCGTAAATAATTGTGCTCACTTTCTCATGAAAAGCCCTCTTCAGCAAATAAATCACTTGGAAGTAATTCCCTACTTCGGATGGGGAACCTTGGTGAATAGGATCCAGTGAAGAACACGTCCCAGCTTCAGAAATGTCTACTGACAGGAAGAAAAGTTTTCTTTGACTTTTATCAATGATCAAATGAATAAAAAAACTTTTCTTTTTAATCATATATAAATATGTAATACCCCTTAAATAAATTGTTATTCTTCCTAAAAGGAACAAAATAGGGAGGAATGATAAATTACTCTTACAATTTGAGGCAAGAAAATATGTCTCTCTTGACAATCTTTCTCCAAATTGTCTTAAGGATTACAATATGCATCCTTTAGTAATTATAGGGTACCATGAATTTATATTAAATCACTGCATATATATATATATAGTTTAAGAGCCTTAATACAGTATAATTCTATTTATATCCCTCCTATTCTTTCTGCTATTTTGTCATAAATTTTACTTACCTGTGTTCTAAATATCACACACGTTATTATTTGTAATTAAATAATCAATTTACTTTTAAAGAATTTAAGAAAAGGTATAAAAATATCCTTTAGCATCTATCTACATGTTTACCATTTCTAATGTTCCTTATTCCTTCCCATATAAGAATTTCCACTGGGAGTTATTTACCTTAAGTCTGAGAACTTTATTTAGCAATATTTTAGTGTAAATTTGCTGTGGCAAGTTCTATCAGCTTTTTTTTGCATGAAAATGTCTTTTTTTTTGCCTTACATTTTTAAAGATATTTTTCCTGGATATAGATTTTTTTCCTTCAGAATTTTTATAGTGTTATTCCACTATCTTCTGATTTATACCATTTCTAAAAAGAAGCAAGCAATATTCTTATTGCAGTTTCACTGTATATAACTTTTGTTTTTCCTCTGGTTGCTTTCAGAATTTTTCTCTGGTTAGCAGCAATTTGACTATGAAATGTCTAGGTGCATTTTCCTCTTTAGTTTTGCTGTTTTAGGTTCAGTGATTGTCCTGCAGGTATATTTGCTCTTTTTAATCAAATTTGGAAAATTTTCAGCCAATATTTCTTCAATTTTTTTCTATAGCTCTTTTTCTTCTCCTTCTGGGACTCTAATTACTTGTATGTTATAACACTCAATATTATTATAGTGGCCGTTGAAGCTCTATTCATATTTCTCAGTCAGTTTTCTCTCTGAGTTCAGTTTGGATAATTTCTGTTGATTTGTTTTCATGTTTACTGATACATTTTTCTCTTTTGTGCAATCTGTTGTTAATCACATGCAATGAATTTTTGATTTCAGATATTGTTTTTTTTCAGCTTTACATTTTCGACTTGCTTCTACTTTGCAGTTGTATAGCTCTTCTGAAATTTTCCATCATTTTACCAATTTACCCATATTTTTCTATAATTCCTTTAATGTATTTATTGTAATTATATTAAAACCCTGGCTGCTAATTCCAGTATCTGGGTCACATGTGGGTTTGCTTTTAGTGAATTATACTTCCTGTTTCTTCATATATCTGGGATTTATTTATTTTCTTTTTTCAGTAGTGGACATTATGTATTGTAGAGAGTCCGGAATCTGTTATTGTCTTCTGAAAAGTGTTGTATTTTGTACACCATGTAGTTACATTAAAAGCAGTTTACTTGATCTTTGAGAGGATTATTTTTAGACTTTCTTAGAGTGGTAAATTTTGTTCTTTTCTTCAAGTCTTATGGCAAACCCCTTAATTGATAGATGCAGTCTTTACTCCTACGCTGTGACCCTTATGTTGCCAATGGAGACTCTGAGATGTTTACTAATTTCCTCAAAATGGTGAAATTCATACTCCAATCCTATCTCCCCAGCAGCGGATAGCTACAAATATCTCAGTACAATTCCTTCATCCTTCCAGGTGTTGTTTTCCCCAAATGGATTCATTGATGTCTTATTCTGTGCATGTAGAGCTGAGGGGTCACTGATTTGAGATGTGTTCATATGCAGAATCTCTGTAGTTCTCTCCTTTCTAGGATTCTCCCCTCCCATTCTATCCACTCCTAGATCCATTAATTTTATTGTCTGACTCCTGAAAGCAATAAGACAGTAGCTTTTTTTCTTAAATTATGTCAGAGGTATGTGATGTAGAATTGAGAGCTCCCTCTGGAAAACTACACAAATGGAGATCTTACCAGAACGTTTCTATTCTTTCAGGGTTAAACCTCCTCCAGTTTGTGCTAATTTTTGTTATTCTTCAGTTACTTTAAGTATTTATATTCTATATTTTGTCCATAGTTTATAATTGTTTGCAGCAAATCAGTTAGTCCATCATAAGATTTTCCATCATTGCCAGAAGCTAGAAGCTCCCATAACTTTTATTTGCTCGATTTTCAAATTATTAGTGAACTAAAAGATCTTTGAAATATTTTACTAAAATTAAATTCATTTACATGCAAATTACCTCTTGATTATGTGAATGTTGGTAAAACAAATGTATAAGAGCCTCAGAAATTAGATATGTCATTATTTTAAAGTATATTAATCATTATGCAACAAGCATACTAAAGTTGACACAAATAGATACTTGAAAAGATGGCAATCCAGAATCTCAAGTCATCTTTATACAAGTATTTACTGAAGTTGCTAATATGTTGTCTAATGTCAATTGATGTCACTCTTGCATTTTAGCTCTGTAATTGTTTAGATTAATCTGCTTATTTAAAACAGCATTAAATGTCTTGTGAAAGGATCTATATATTTATTCAACATAAATAGTCATCCCTAAAGACATCTCACATTCATAAAATACTCTATCATTTGCAAACAAAAGTCACATATGTTTACCAGGTTTAATTTTCTTAACCACCCTCTGAGGTAGCATGTCAGGATCTCCATTTTATAGATCACAAAATTAGAATCTTAAAGGATTATGGTGGCTTTCCATATAAAACACCAATAGCAGGTGATGGAGCCAGGTCCTGGCCACACATATTCCACCTCCCGGTAAAACTTTGTTTCCACTAATTCATAGCAATCTCCTTAATTGGGTCCCATCTAATTCTGGTTTGGATCTCAATGCCCTTTTTGGTACAAAAATACTTTGTATTATTCTTGATATAACACAGAGTAACACAGGATTTGATGGTAACTTTGAGTTTGAGACTGGTTAACTAGATAAGAAAATAAAATTCAGAAAAGATTAAGTAGCATATAGAGATCACACAGACTGACATAGCACAGGTCAGAATTTGGGTATCCTAACTACTAAATGTTCCATTGCTTGATGCTTGGCATAGTTAAAGAGAGGCATTCTGGCTCATTGTTTTCTATTATCCGTGTTTATATCTTTAAATCTTGATAAACTTCCAGCTTAATATAAACAACTCATTTGCACTTGAGCAGGGAATGTTTTGTAGGAAAAAAGCCAGTAAGTGCAATTTTGAGGTAAATGTTAGACTAAAAATCTGTCTCTCTTAGTCTTTAATGTTCTATTAAAGGATAAATTTTAAAAATTTACTTACAAATAACCTTGTATCTCTTGTAACCTAGAACTAGTTTGGTTTATCCTTTGGGAAAAAAAATGGAAGATGAACATCATTCAATATTTTATCTACAAGTTCCATTTATTTAACCCTGCTTTTAAATTAATTTTTTTAACTTCTGTACTATAATTGCAACCTTACTTTGATTTTTTTTTGTGTGTGTGTGAGGAAGACCAGCCCTGAGCTAACATCCGTTGCTAATCCTCCTCTTTTTGCTGAGGAAGACTGGCCCTGGGATAACATCCGTGCCCATCTTCCTCCACTTTTTATATGGGACGCCGCCACAGCATGGGTGACAAGCAGTGCGTTGGCGGGTGCCTGGGATCCGAACCGGTGAACCCTGGGCTGCCAAGCACGGATGAAACTGCTACGCCACCGGGCGGCCCCCTTACTTTGATTTTTATATGTACTCTGCAGAAAGTGAAGCTGCTTCTGAAAAGCTCTTGCCTTGCTAATACACTGAAAGCATTTAATTGTACAGAGGGAGCTTGAAGAACTTATATGTGATTCTTGTTACTAGGAAACCATATTCCTAGATTAAATATCTCTTTCATACAGCCACTGCTCAATATAGACATATATAGATAGGTTATACATACATATGTATATGCATATCCAAAACTTTGCACACACATGAAAATCAAGTTAAAGTAGGAAATGTCCTTACAGAGATATGATTTCTACGAATCTAATTCTACCAAAATGCAAGTCACTTGTGAGATGTCAAACAAGCATATGATTGATCCTAGGTCTTATGTTCTTGACCTTAGAAATATACAGAATGGCAATTTAAAGAAATAAAGCCACACATCTATGGACAGTTAATCTTCAACAAAGGAGCCAAGAACATAAAATGGAGAAAGGAAAGTGTCTTCAATAAATGGTGTTGGGAAAACTGGACAGCCACATGCAAAAGAATGAAAGTAGACCCTTATTTTGCACTGTACACAAAAATTAACTCAAAATAGATTAAAGACTTGAATGTAAGACCTGAAACCATAAAACTCCTAGAAAAAGAAATAGGCAATACACTGTTTGTCATCAGTCTTAGCAGCATCTTTTCGAATATCATGTCTACTCAGGAAAGGGAAACAAAGGAAAAATTAACAAATGTAACTATATCAGACTAAAAAGTTTCTGCAAGGCAAAGGAAACCGAGAACAAAATGAAAAGACAACACACCGAGAGAAAATATTTACAAATCATATATCGGACAAGGGGTTAATTTCCAAAATATATAAAGAAAGCATACAACTCAACAACAAAAAACAAACAAGCTGATCAAAAAATGGGCAGAGGGTGTGAACAGACATTTTTCTAAAGAAGATATACAGATGGCCAACAGGCAGATGAAAAGATATTCAACATGACTAATTATTAGGGAAATGCCAATCAAAGCTACGATGAGATATGCCCTTACACCAGTCAGAATGGCTATAAAGACAAAGACAAAAAATAAAATATTTGAGAGAATGTGGAGAGAAGGGAACCCTCATGCACTGCTGGTGGGAATGCATACTGGTGCAGCCACTATGGAAAACAGTATGGAGATTTCTCAAAAAATTAAAAATAGAAATACCATGTGATCCAGCTGTCTCACTACTGGGTATTTATCCAAAGAACTTGAAATCAACAATCCAAAGAGATTTATGCACCCCTATGTTCATTGCAGCATTATTCACAATAGCCAAGACGTGGAAGCAACCCAAGTGTCCTTCAACTGATGAATGAATAAAGAAGATGTGGTATATATATATACACACACACAATGGCATACTACTCAGCCATAAAAAGAGACAAAATTTTCCCATTTGCAACAATATGGATGGACCTTGAAGGTATTATGTTAAGTGAAATAAGCCAGGCAGAGAAAGACAAACACTGCATGATTTCACTCATATGTGGAAGATAAACAAATGTATGGACAAAGAGAACAGATTAGTGTTTACCAGAGGGGAAGGGGGTGGGGGTGGGCGAAAGAGGTAAAGGCGCACATACATATGGTGATGGATAAAAATTAGAATATTAGTGGTGAGCATGATGCAGTTCTATACAGAAGCTAATAAATAATAATGTACACCTGAAATTTCCCAATGTTATAAACCAATATGGCCTCAATAAAATAATTTTTAATAAAGGAATTAAAAAAGCTCAATTTTGAAATCTTCTAGTTCCTAGGTCTCTGTATTAAATATATGTGTGGAGGGTAGTAAAGAGAGGCATTTGGTTAAACTGTTAGAGCTGAATTTAGATATATTACAGGATTTATACATTTGCTTTCTATTAAGAGAGTAAAAAAGACATATATCAGTGTAGTTAGTTTTTTGGGACTTGAAGACTAGACCATTCAGTGAAATTTTCCTTCTATTACTACCTTTTTTGATAAAATTACAGAAAGCTGTCTTTTGCAAATTGTTACAATGGTAAAGTATGTCCACCCAAGTACTATTGTTCAGAAAACTTCCGCTTAGCGGGAGTTTGCCTAAAATTAAGCCTGATATAGAGTGATATAAAAAGGAGAATCATTTTTGACCCAGTGGCCAGAATGACCACTAAGCTTCTTGAGACAGTAGGAAAGCTCCACTATTGGGAGCTATCTTAGAGAGCAAAATGATTACTAACTCAGCTATTTTGGAAGAAGCATATTAGACTGGTGGTCTTGTTTAACCTCTCCACATTTGTAGGTCAAGTTGTACACACTCTCCCAGCCCTGAAGGAAGTTAAGAGACTTTATAATAGTATCTTTCTGAGTTAGAAAGGGTTCATACAATATCACATACCTCTCTGTGCCTTCAGCTATTTGCTCACATGGGTTTGCGTGCATGCATACACACACACACACACACACATACACATGCTCACACATTTAACTAGATATTTCAAGTCTTGGGGAGTTGACCTAGATAAATCAGGTCTGTAAAAGTCGGTATGCAGTTGATACAGGCTGGTAAGCAAAATACAAACTGTTGTGGGATATGGAAATTTGTGTTCATCATACAAATGTTTTTGTGGCCTTGGAAGGGAGTCAAAGAGAAGACTTTTAGTGAGAAAGTGAGTTGGGATTATGAATTTAGGAAGTTTGGGTAGCTGAAGAAGTTCAGATAGAATTAAGGACAGAATTTGAGGAGAAAGGCTGCTTAAGGGGGGCTGAAAATCACAGAATCATGAAGTTTCCAATTTGGAAAATAGTTAATCACACACAACTCTCGGATCTCATAAATGTGCATATTGTAGACCAGAGATTGATTGCCCAAGCTCTGAAGATGTAATGACAAAACCACAACGATATCTTCACTCTCTGATTCCTATTCACAATTTTTCCCATTATATTGTGCTGTATTCATACATACATGAGTTCCCCATAGGCTCTTATGCAACTGCATATTTTTACTCCCATTGCTGGGAAGCAAAATAATCCTCTTTGATTGAGGGTCTATTCATATACAAATAAAAGGATCCAGATCCAGAGATAGAGAGCTTTCCTCAAGAGAATGGGTGGACTTTGAGGGATCCTAGGAACAGAATCTCTGGCCACAAAATTATGAGGTTAAACAAACACATCTACAAAATTATGTGATTTTGGTCAAAAATGAAAAGCTAAGTAATTTAATAATTTAAAATTATTCAGTCATTTAGTATAACTCAAATGCTCACTTTTCCTTTTCAGGTTAAGATGTAAATTAAAGGAATTTAGACACTGGCAAAATGACAAGAGCAAATCATCTTCTAAGACTAAGACACCTTTTAGGTATTTCTGCAAATTTCTTAAGCATAAATGATCTGATTGGACTAAATGTTCCAAAACTGCAGAAATAAATTTGCATGATATACGTATATAATATAAAAATATAAAAAGTATATATATATAAAATCAGGCAGGAGTGCAGTTATGTTGTCTTGGCTCTGAATTTTGGTTGGCTTCAACTCTGCTTCTGCATTAATCACGGGTGCCTCGTGGGGGTTGAAAAGGTTATTCTTTTTGTAAAACCATATCTTTATGAAATATTGATCAGGAAGAAATTTATTTGGCTCAAATGATGATTTTAGCACTTTGAAATTAATAAAAAAGCACTTATAGCAAGATAGACCATTATGTGAGTTTTGCCCTTTTAAAACTATTTTTTTCTTTTGATATAAATTGAATATGACACAAAATTGAGAGGCAAGAGAAAAGATAAAAAACTTCAACTAAACAAAAATAAATAAAAATTGCACAATATAAAAATCATCATGAACGAAGTAAGAAAGACAAATTTTCAAAAATGGGAGAAAATATTTGCATCATGTATTACAGATTAATGTGTCATATCCCTAATATATGTAGGATGCTTAAAAAAGAAGGATAAAAGATCAAAAACTTATTAGAAAAGTGAGCAAGTGACATGAACAAAGATTTCCCCCAGAAAATCTACAAATGGCTTTTGAACTTGTGAAAAGATACTCAGCTTCACTCATAATGAGGGAAACACTAAATAAAATTACCCCATGATACCATCTTTCGTCTATCAGATTGGCAAAAATTCAAGAGTTTGACAATACACTCTGTTGCTAAGGTTGTGTGCCAACAAGTACTTTCACATATTACTGATGGAATGTAAAAATGTAAAACCATTGTGAAGAAGAATTTGCCAATAGCTAAAAAGTAATTACACATGAAATTACTCTTTAACCCAGTAATCTCACTTCTAGGGATTTACTCTTAAAACACCTTTCTAAGAGAGCAAAATGAAGCAAATACTCACAGAGATATTTATTGTAGCAATATTTCTAATAGCAAATTATTTGAAACAAATGAAATTCTTATTTATAGAAAACTGATCGAATAACCTGTTAAATCCACACAAAGGGACAACTAAGCAGATGTAATAAAAATGAGGATGATCTCTATGAACCATGTTGCATTATTTCCAGGATATATTGTGAAGTGGAAAAAAACAAGGTAGGAAAAATATATTTACTCCAATACCTTTTATTTAAGAATGAAAGGGGAATAAAATATTTATTTGTACATTTTTTAACTCCTATTTTTTAAAAAAAGAAATACAGAAAAGAACAGTCGGATACCAAAGAAAATAGTTACACAGAAGGAGTGGTGGGAATTGAGTGGAAAGGAAAGTGTTGAGAGTGAGACTCTTCTAACTATATGTTTTTCCTGTAGAACTATGTAAATAATTTACTGTAAACTATGTAAATAATTTACATACTTAAAATAAATTAAATAAAAAAAGGATACAAAAGAAGCCAACACCAACATGAAAAACAAATGGAAACAAAGGATTGTAGCACTATAATATTGATAACATTATCATACAGAAGAATTAATCTGCTTAATCAGAAGTGGAATTAACACGTTTGAACATAGCTCTCTGATGGTAAAGGCTTGGTGGGTTATATTCTAAAGACAAGAAAAAACAATTGCAAAAACTGCAGAGAAAACTTTACATAGCAGTTTTGATGTTTGTACTGGTAGGAATGTAGCAATTCCAAAATTATCTGTGTGTATTTTAAGATTGAGCAAGTGAAGGAACATATTGATACTATTGGGACCTAGGTTCTCACAGTGGGAGAAGTGAGTTGCAAATACAGAACAGGAAAGGAAAGAAAGAACCTTGTGGAGTGGGGTTAGTATTAGAGGTATCAGTATAGCCTCTTGACTTAAAAAAATCTCTTTATCTATCTATCTAGTTAGCTAGCTAGCTAGCTAGGTAGCACTGCTAGCTAATGCATAGCATGCTAGCTTCCTAAACATTTCTTGAGTGTTCATTGACAGGACCTAGAATTCCGCTATCCAGTGCCCAGATCTTGTCTTTTCTATATTATTTCCCACTAAAAGAAACCAGGCTTCTTAGAGAAATGACTAGGGGTGGAACAGGGAAAGTACAAGTTTGAAACATGCCAGACAGAAAGTAAGGAAGCACTTCCAAAACAGACGGAGATGTGGAAAGAATACAGGAGCTAGCTTAAAGGGGTGTTCACTGGCCAAGTTTAGCACAATTTGAGTACCAAAATGGATAATGACATGAATGGTTTCATAGTACATTGAATAAAAAAGAATCCATGACTTTGTATAGATACATAAAAAAAAAAAAAGTTGGAGTAGAAAAGGGAAAGTACTTCTTTACGGAAGGATGGCAACCTATAAATAGAGAAGATTGATGGCATTATGACATCATCACCACAGTCATAATTGATTCAGGCAAGAATCATCAATGGATTTCAAAACTATTACATGAAAGATTGTTGTGAAACAGGATTTTCACACAGTCTCAAAATACTGCTTCACATGCTACTTAGAGATTTCAAAAAGGAAAATATACCTTAAGAGTGACGAAATCTGGCAGATGCCACCTTGACCAAGGAATCAAATTTGGCATCACCAATAATACGGCACACTGACTTATAAGCCTCCCAATATGATGTATAGAGAAGGAGGCAATATCACCTGTACAGCATTTCTGACAAAATGAATCTGATCAGGAGGAAATAATTAGAAAATTAAAATTGAAAAACATTCTGCAAAACAATTGTTACAGGTGTTAAAAATGTCAACGTTAGAAAACAATACCAAGAAATAAAAGAAAAAACCCTGAAGAAATGGTCTAAATTATACCCAACTAAAGAGCTGTAACAACTAAACGCCATGTGTGATCCCTGATTGGATCATAGATTGAAGAAAAAGAAAATAGGCATTATTGGGACAATAGGGAAAATTTAAATATGGACATGTTTTCAACTTCAGCAGAATGAAGTTTGCATAAATTGAAACGCATTTAAATGAACTATCTAAGAAGTAAAATTACTCAGGAAAAGTGGTCTAATTTGGCATTATTGACAACAGAACACATTTTATATAAAACTCATTATAAGAACATAATTAGTGATTTTGCTGAAATGAAAGTAAAATATTTTATGAATTGAATATGTGATAACATGAAGAACAATGAGTATTCACTTTGGAAGGACAAAAAAATACAGCGAATAAAATTAAAACCACTGTCAATCCCTTTCCCATGAGAACTCTTCCTAATATTTCAGTGTATGTCGTTACAATCTCTTTTCTATGTTTACTTTTTTTCAGTTTGGCTTCTTCTTTGTGCACTACTTTTTGCTTAACACAATGCCATTTCCAAATATCATTGAGTATTACGCTATAACTCTGTTTTTACAAACAGAATAGTATCCTGTTTGTGATGTGGATCTATGTCTGTGTGGTTTTAATTATTTTCTAGATTGGTTTAGCAAGGCCATTCTAAGCTTCATTTCTCTTTTTCAGGAGATATGTTTTTCTCCAGATTCTGGTATGTTTGTAAATAAAAGGGAGCTCTAGGTAGACAAAATAATTTAAAACCCAGGAATAGTCTATTTATGAAATAAAGGAAGCCAGCAGCCATATCACACTATCAGTCTCACATTTGATTTGCTTTCCTTTGTAAAATATTAAAAGTCTGGTGCTCATTAGTTGAAGACATACAGCATCAAATGGAAATGCTGCTTGAAATAACAAGAATGTTAGTGCTGGAATTTTCTTTGCTACTATCTGTGCTTCCTCTGTTAAAAGAAATAGAGAAGGTTCTTAATCTATATGGTTGGAGGCATAGCTTAGGAACTGCACAAGACAGGGTAACTGGCAAAGACAATCTCTCAGGCTCAGTTTTGGACTGAACTTACCCACAACAGATGCCCCGCTCCTGTGGGGTGCTCTGACAGGTCCCTCTCTCACACCTCCCGTACCTTCCCATTGCAAGTTGTTTCCTTGCTCCTGAAATGAGATTCTGCCTCCTCACACCTCATCCACACGCTGCTCATACGCTCCCACACTTCATGCTGAGCTGCTTCTTACTGTGGAGGAATGTTTATTTCCCCAGTGACTAGATAAACACAACCTCTTTGAAGTCACATATGCAAACTTATACACTAATCAATCCAACTCTGATCTATAATTCACCAAAAAAACCCACCCTCTTTAAAATATTCAGACACATTAAAGTTAGGACTTACCTTTGATATACACCTAACACATTTACTTTGAAAAGATTTAGACATTGAAACTCATTTCTTTCTGTATGTGTATGAAAACAATATGCTCTCTTTGCATGTTATAGAAAACTCAGGGCAGGGCTTCCTATTTGTGTTCAGGCAGCCAGCAAGACAGAATTCAAGCATTAATATACTTCTAAAAATTTTTCCTTTTACTTTAATTAACTGTGAGACAAGCAAAACAACTCTATTTTCCCTGTATTTTCCTCACATATGCCCCACATTCCTCCAGCATAAGGATAACTAGTTCTGCCCAATAAAGTTGGTGGCATGAATTCTTGCTGCATCACTTGGGCTGCTACACAAGGCTCTGCAGTGATGGCTGGCTGCCTGCCAAAGGACAATCTTCTCCTCAGCCTTTCTCATTCTTTTCTCATTAGCTGCATGTGAACTTGTCACATATATTTTCAACCTTTTTCATGAGAACCTAATTCATTCAATATTATATCTAGCCTGAAATTCTGGGTATCACATGCTTCTATGTATTTCAAGAAACTTTATTTTTAGCTTGGTCTTTTTTGTGCCATGTCAGCACTTATGGCTTTCCTCCCTCTGTAGCTAGGTGGTTAGGAAAGGCTAATAGCTAGAAAGATAGATCTATTCAGAAAGAGGAGCATCATGAATCCTTGGGGTGACTATTTCCCCTGCTATGCCAGATGTTTGTACAGCAGCCTATAAATGAGCATCATTCAGTGGGGGTTATTTCCATTGGCACTAAAAGTCAACACTTCCTTTTATAGATTTGTGTTTAAATGTATGTTTCCACTCACAAAGCCCTAATTTTTGCTTCTGTTCCTTTGTCATCCAACATGATCCAGCAACATCATAGTTCTGATATTCTGGAAAAAAGTCCTGCTAGACTTTAGTCATAATGCAGTCCATGAAATTGGCTGGCTATCTTGAGCCATACTCTCTCACTCTTACTCCTTGCAAATGGTTTGTCAGACTGATCTATCCACCCATCCAGGAAATATGAATGACTTTTAGGCATTCTTAGGGTGGGATGAAGAGGAAAAGAATTTACCCAAGTCAGTGAAAAATAGTGTTAATACTTTTGGAAATTGATTGGATTTGAGCCTAGTCCTTAAGATTCAGGAAGAAGCCAGGTTTTCACTCTCCATTTTATGTCTTCCTTGTTCTGAAAGACAAACCATTCAGATGAGTAACTTTGAGTTACTGATGAGTAACTTTGAGACCAGAAGATCTGAAAACTCCCTGGCATTGCTCTTTAGTAAAAATAATTATGAAGATATGAGTGAATATGCTCATTGGTTTCACAACTCCAGTCCACCACAAATCACAGCAAGGAACCAAATGTTTAAGCCTAAAAATAATTCTCTTCTCATAGATTGAATTGGTTGTACACCAAAGAAATCAGAAGTAGCAAAACACTCTCTACTCTTGTTGTCTATAGCTATACTCTAAAAGTAGTAGAATTTTCCACCAAAATTATATACTGTGGAATTCTGAAAGCCAGAAAGTACTAAGGCTAGAATAAGCTTCTTCAGTGGTTGTTGAAGTGGCCTACAGGGAAGGTTCTTGGGCTTATCAACTGCAGCCAATGAAAGCAGGAGCAGGTTTTTTTTTTCCAGCATATGGAGTCAAAATGCTGATTTCACCAACCCAGCATGAAAAGGTGTGACAAAAGAAATTTCATTAGAACATGCAATAGTAAATCTCCTACTGGTGTTTGGTGAGCTCCTTTCTCTTACACTCTTTCTCTCCAGCCATTTCTGATAAAATTGTATATTCTTTCTATTCTTTGGGAGTTTATCCTTTGCATTTTAACAGATATGTTGAGCTAAGTTTAAAGTTAATTATTATTTCTACCCTACTCACCCAACAACGTAAGGAATACAGAATTATTTAACCTGAATATTTCCTTCTGCCTTACATGGTATTTTTGTTAGGTATCTAAGTTTATTTTTTTCTATATTTTTAACACCACAAATAAATAATTATAGAGTCAATGTTAATATAGATTTATCCATATGTTTACCAATATTTTTGCATGTTCTTCTGTCTTGTGTCCTAAACTTTCATTAAATGTTTTTCTTTTTCTTGAAGTATATTTATTAGAAGTTTCTTTAACGAGGTTTTATTGAAGATAAACTCTCTTCGTTTTATATAAATATGTATTTCATCCTTCTCTTAAATGTAAGTTAAGGTAGGTTTACAGTCTTAAGTTACAGTTATTTTGTTTCAGCAAATTGAAGATATTGTTCCGTTAACATCTGACTTCTATTGTTGTTGTTGAAAAGTTGCCTGTCACTCTAAATCATGGCTGTTTGCAGACAATCTGTCTTTTATTTTTCATAACTTTAAAGATATTCTCTTTGTCTTTGGACTTCTACATCTTCACCATAATGTGTCCAATGTTTTTGTTTTTGTTTTTCTGTTTGGATTTTGTTGAGATTCCTGAATCTGAGAATTCATGTCTTCCGGTAATGAAAATGTTCAGCCATTATCTCCTCAAATATTGTCTCTCTTGCATTCTATTTTCTCCTTCTAGAATTTTGAAAAGAAACAGATGTTCTTATTTTTATCTTTTAACATCTCATGTTTTCTATCCCTTTGCTTCCTTAGACTTCAGATTAATACCTCCATTTATTAATTATCTTCAGTTATGTCTATACCTGATGTTTATGTGATACACTAATTTCAATAGTTATATGTCTATTGTAGACATTCTTTTTGTTGTTTTTTTGTTTGTTTTGGTTTGGTTTTAATATCGGACTACTTTTAAAAAAGTCTCTTGTTCCTTGTTCATGCTTTCGGGTCCCATTCAATTTGTGTGTGTGTGTGTGTGTGTGTGAGGAAGACCAGCCCTGAGCTAACATCCATTTCCAATCTCCTCTTTTTTGCTGAGGAAGATTGGCCCTGGGCCAACGTCCATACCCATCTTCCTCTACTTTACACGAGATGCCGCCACAGCATGGCTTGACAAGCAGTGCATCTAATCTGCGCCCAGGATCTGAACCTGTGAACCCCAGGCCGCCGAAGTGGAGCTCACAAACTTAACTGCTATGCCGCCAGGCCAGCCCCCAGGTCCCCTTCAATTTTAAACACACATTCTTCATATGCTCTATCTGATCTTCCTAAGATCAAAAATATTTGTGGATGTAATTCTGCTGATAGTTGTTTCTGCTGACTCTGTATACACAGTGATTTATTTCTCAGTATGTTTGATCATTTTGAATTATGAGCTCATGTTCAGTTATTCTTTACTGAACTTTTTTAAGACTGGGTTGAGGTACATTCTTCTGAAAATGATTTGTGTTCAATACTTCCAGATACTTGGGATCACACTAAGTTCTCAGCTTAGGGTTTCCTAGAACTTACTCGTAAGGCAAATCCAGGCCTAAAACTGTATGAAAACACCTCTGGCCATGAATTCTCAGGAGGGACATTTTTCTTCTACTTGTATTCAAGGTGAAGAGAGACAAATTCTCTTGTCATTATTATTTGCCAAAAGGAATATTTTTTCTGTGTATCCTCTACTGAAGGAGTAGCTCATGGAGGTTCTTTGCTTCATGCGAATGTCTCAGTTTCAGCTCACCATACTACATGCTCCAAGACATTATTTCCTTTCTATCATAAGAACAGTTGCTGTTTCAGCTTTAGCTTTCTATTACTCATTCAGATAATTTTCTACCCATTAGGATTTTGTTTTTATTTCTCAAAAGTTCAAGTAGGTATTTAAAAAGATGTTTGTAGTATTTTATAAAGAATTTCTGTGTTTTTTAAAAGGGATTTTTTCAGGCTTTTTCACTTACCCATATAGCCAGAAATTGAAGATCATATTATTTTTTTAAATGTGATTCCTAGGATTAATAGAAGTAAACATTAGAATTACAGATTATAATCTAAATCCATCTCTGATACTCTGAACGTTCACGTTTATGAGTAATAAGCAGTACATCTCTTTTCCTGAAAATTTTTTTTTTCCTGTAGTGAAAGTAACCTTACTGGCTTCTCAAATTCAGATTCTGAGGCACTTTAATATACCTCAAAAATTCAAGTCTGATCACTACTATGAATTATTTGAGATATACTTTAGATAGCTCATTTTGTGTTACATATCTCATTTTGTATAAGTATACCTTTAACACTTTTTATTACTTGCAAATTGTCCTTTCTAACAAAGAGAAAGCAAGCCCCAAGCTTAAAGCCTAATGTATCAGAAAGCAGTATCTAGGTAGATTTAAAAGCATTATTTTTGTATTATTTCATTTATTTTAAAAGTATCTTCTATTTATGGTAATGTTACTATTTTCTCTTCACAGTAGTGCGATAAGATTTCCTTATGTATTTGAGTTTAGAAAGTGAGTTAATTAAAAGAAAATAGTAACTGAGTAGTAATATATGTGAGATGTGAACATGGTAATACTTTAAAGGTAGTATTCGGAAAACAGGGATGATAAACCTTGATCAAACATGTGCTCTGAATTACTACTCCATCAGTAACCATGAATTTGTCCTGATCTTGCCAAACTCCTTAGTGTCCTTTCTCTAGTTGTAAATAACATCCTTATAAGGGTTTTGGTGAAAAATTGGGGGACAGTATATGTTTATAGAATAGGCTCTAATTATAACCTATGCCTTAATAGAATGATAGTCTACCTGACCAAGCTAAACAAATTTGATTATAATTAGGTGGAAACTCACATAATTTAGAAAAACCAAATCATTTCTAAAACCATAAAAATCAAATTAGAAGTCAACCAAGGAGCAAAATAGGAAAATTAAATTTTCTAGAGAAGTGGTTGCTAAACCATCACGTTAGAATGACCTGGGGAACTTCTTGTTTGACTATTCAGGTCACTCTGAATAATGATTTAGACTTTTCAATAGTGGATCCTCTAAAAATGGGTTGGGAGCAAATTACTATAGTCAAATGATTTTGACAATATATTCCTGAAATATATTGGCATTAATACAGTATCTATAATTTATTCCAGGAAAAAAGGCATGTTATAGTTTAAAAGAAACAAAAAGAACAAAGGAACAGGCAATTAAGAAATGAATTTTTGATATAACACATATAAATATCTAAGTCATAAGACATTTGCATTCCTTTTCTTGATTAGTATTATTAAAGTATTATATGAATAGGAAGTAGAATTATTTAGTTTTGCCATCCTTATTAGGTTACTCTCTGTATATTGACTAAAGACCAACATTTATAAATTCCGAATAAGACAGTGGTCTCTTCTAAGTTTCCTTTGCAAAAGTTCAGTCATATGGAATATTGCTAGTTATCATCACTATTGAAATGAGAGCTTTACTAGAAATAGTTTTCAAAATGATTGGAAGAGTAGACTGAAATAGGTTGTCATTAATGAGTAGACCATCTCCATACTAATGTGTATAAAGTAATAGTTTGACAAATGCAAAAGTCATGTGAAATCTACAGTTTTCTAAGAAACCCAATTGAAATCATTCTCTGGTGTTTTTCAAGGGTGAATTGTCTCATTTTCCCCCATTACTAGTGTCTCATTATGGTTCTACCACCTACAACTAAGTTATTCCTCTGGGCCTCGGTTTCACCATCTATAAAATAAATAAAATGGAGGCAATATTACTTACTTGGTTGTTATAAAGATTTGATATTATAACAGAGGTAAGGTTTTTAGTCCTGATTCATAGTTAGCAAGAGATCTACTTTTGGGAGATTTGAGTTTAGATTGCAAATAAACCTAAGCTTTGATATAAAATTTTTTTCAGTACTAAAACACTATAGGTCATGGTGCTCAAGAACAAATTTTTAAATTTCAAAACTGTAAGGAAAAGAAGTTCTTCCACTTTCCTGAAAACAATAAAATTGTTATCATCCACTAAGAATTTGATATTTTATTTGATTTGTTTTAAGCAATGACTTGAGTATATGTAAATAAGAATAGCCAAATTTTTACCATGCTAATATTTTGAGATAACACTGTAAGAGCCTTACGATTTCCTCACCAGGTATTACATGAGCTGATTTTAGTCTATGGTGACTATTCAGTACCAGTATTATTTCAAATTGGCCACTGGAATATACTTTACATCAAGAGCATAACAGGTAAAACCAGTAGTCCCTTCAAACACAAATAAAGGAAAATGTGATCATTTTGAAATGAACAATATGTTGAAATGGCTTTGAAAGAAGATGGGATGATTAATGAATGAAATAATACATATCATCTAGTGACAGTGGAATATCGTACAGTTACACATGATAACAAGTCATTCTTGTTTCAGATTTGTCAAATGTCATGAACTCATCTTAAAATGTTAAGTTCCATGGAATACTCAACACAGAAATTGCTTTTAGATCATGCAAAGGTTAATCTTCTCATAAATCATTTGATTTGAATTTCTGTTCAGGATACCATTAAGTGTTCTTGAGATATTTTTAAAGAATCCATTAAGAATTTCCAATGAAGTAATTTTAGGGCAATTAAAAGGAAAGACACACACATGGAGCAACAGTGACAAGAATAAAAATAACAGATCCTGAATGCAATGCTTTGTTAAAGTCAAGAATTTATTTGGAAACCCTGTAGTCATCATTTTGTAAGAACTCCAAGCTCCAAGGAAAATTCTCTTACCTCTAATTCTTGTACTATTCTGGTCCTCGCTTCCTAATATTCTTGAACAAATATTATTGTTGAGGAGGCAGGGAAACTAAAGCATATGCAATGGTGTTGGGTTGTATTTTCACACCAATAGGGATGAGAATCTCAGCACATAAGAATAGAAGCAAAAAGTGTTCTAGGGAATCCCAGGGGCATTAGAGTCAGGGATTAAACATTAAACATATTGGAAGCAGGCAAGCCTGTGTATTTTGTTGTGACTGTAGAAGCAAAGTACATGTGATACAAATAGGATCAATGGGGAAGGAATCAGTGAGAGTTTTCCTGCTCCATCAATGTGCAAGAGAACTGGACGGCAGTTTTGTATGGTTGTCTTTGATAACCATTAAAAAATTACAAACAGCACGCAGGAGGGGGCAGCTTGCTAAGACTGTTTTCTGCTGGCCTAGGCTTGATCAGGGGCCAACTCATTACTGCTTTGAAATCCATCAGATCTAGAGATGAAGAGGACCTGAAACAATGTCTCCCACAACATGGAATCCCTGTCCACCCAGGACAACCAAAATTTGTTCCAGAATGCCATGCAAAACTCTTGCTCTCTAACCATGAAATACATACATGTATAAAAAAATTTTTAAATACAGCTTAAACACACAAAAAAGAGAAGCTTATTCAGAATCAAAATAATTTTAGGAGAGAATAGGGTAAAGGATTTACTCAGAAATTAGATTGGATGAGTGTAGGAGAAAAATCGTGATTTCATTACTAGTACTGTCGACATTGACTAAAAGAGGGAGAACTTGGTGTTACATAATGTTTAATCTCTTGGGTGGAGGCCTTGCACTTGATCAAATGATCTTCTCTAACTCATCTCTCCTAAGAAAGAAAACAAAAAGATAGGAAGGACAAATTAAACTTTATAATTCCCTTCTATTCCAGAATTGCATATACTTTCAGGACTCTTATGATTATAAAATAGAGTATAATAGGGTCATCACACCACAAAACAGCCTTGTAATCCAGCCACCTCTGGATTTTTTTTACCTCCTCCTCTATAAGAAAAAGCAATGAAGAAATAGATCTTAGATAACTAATATGAAAAGTGAACCTTACTACTAAAGATTTTTTTGGTTATTGTTTGTTCATTTATTTTTTATTCTTGGGTGCTGGAAAAGAAATCGGAAAATGTGCTGATTACTTGCTCTGCCGTGAAACTACAGAAGCGATAGAAACTCGAAATTCTCTAATACGGGTTGAGCACAGCAATAACTGTATCTTTAAAGCCCTACCTGCAGGCTCACATTCTGAAAATAGATCCCCTAGTAGTGTTTTCAGACAATATCTTTATTTCTTTTTAATCAGCTTCAGGAGAATCCAAGCTCTTGCATTTGTATTTTAGATTTGTTAAAAAGAAGTAAAATATATTCCAACAATGACTTTTAGTTGAATTCTACCAAATCCAAGTTTTTACACTTTAACACTTTTTGAATGGAAGTTAATTGAGCACCAGTGAATAAAATGAAGCAGAAAATCCTTATAGTCTACCTTCAATCACCCTTGATATGCAACTAGGATTTAAGAACCCTCTCCCAGTTATTTTCACTCCCTACCTGTACTGGTTGCACTTTTCAAGGAACAGACAACACTCAGGCTAAGTTTAAGGCATTTTCAGACTGATTAGAGAAAAAAGATTTGCAATAATAAGATAAGTCAAGAACATTAAGAAATACATACATCAGTGCTACCTCATGCAGTGCACACACACGAGGTGTAAGAAAAGGAAAATGATTTTTGTGGTTTGGAAAAGAGTAAATGTGAGCTCCATATACTGGCATGGGCAAAATGTTCATTCAAGGATAGGTGGGAAAGGACTCTACGCGGGGGAATGGTGATGAGCATACAGAACTTAGACTAAGGAGACCAGCCTCATTGGTAGATATTAGTATCCCTTTTTAAAAGCTGAGAAAATGGAGGCATAAAGAATTTAGGAAATTTGCTCAAGATCACACATCTAATAAATGGTACTACCTCAGTTTCAAACACTGTCACACTGCTTTGCCAGTCAGGAGCTCAAGCTTTGCCCTGGGGAGTAGTAAGAGGCCTTAACATGGAAAGGAGGGGAAGGGCCTCTTCTGAAACTCATTCCTCCAAACCATTCTTATTTCTCAGTAGACTTTCATTCTGGTTTTCTTTATTTCCACTTTTCAATAGTCTTTCCTTTCCATTTTATTTTTCATTCTAGAACTTTCTCAAAATAAGGTTCATATCCTTAACATGATTTCAGAATTCTCTGGCCACTGCCTGAGAAACACAAAAAATACTTTTTCTCCTCCTGAGCTTTTTGTGCCTGCCTCATTCAGAGATTTTTTTTTCTTCTGAGGACAAAGAGCAAGTGAAGAGCTGCAGACAAAGCTGGACTGGCTAATGGTGATTTCAAAGGAATCTGATGGGAGGTTTTTTCCCCCAAGTTCAGAGCTCCACTGCTTTGCAGCCTGAAACCGTAGTAAACACACATTTTAGAATCATAGAAATTGCTCACTCTCTGTAGATCTCCATCTCTCTGCCTCACTCTTTTTTCTAAGCCCCTCTTTCCTAGTCTTTACGTTTTCTGTCTTTCTCAACCTCTCATCTTGATATATTTCCCTTTCTTTCTTAAATTTTATCCTCAAAAGTATGCAATGCTTATACATATTTTTAATATAGTTTAAAATACTTTTTGCATTTATTAAAAAAATTAGTAGTTTCTATTTTAAAATTTTCAACATAGTTTTCTTTACTCTTGTACCTCTCAGGAAGAATATATCCACCTAGATTTACCTTGGAACTCCATCCTGTTAAAAGATATACTGAAGCACATGAAAAATTTTAACAGTTTATTTGAGCAAACATCATTTCATATGAGGCCACATCCAATCTGGCAGATAGAAAGGAGCTCTGAGGGGCTGTACAAAATGAAAGACTTTTATAGGCAGATGAGAGCAGGAACAGGGAAGTTATACTAGGCAAAAACTAGGGTGGTTATTGCAAGGTCACTTTCCTTTAGGGGATGGCAGGGGTCTATCAGGCAGAATCCTAACTATGCTGATCAGGTGATTCCTGATTGATTGCTTCAAGATTCCATTTCTGGGACAGCTGGAACTGTTAACTGTAATTAAGTCTTGGTTTGGTGACGTGGGGCTTAGCATAAGTGACTCCATTTTGGGCTATTGTATTGTTTTTAAAAATCCCCATCCCTCTTTTTTCAGTATTTCAATTCCCTACAAAGAAAAAGTCATACTTTCCTCTCTCCCTTCTTTACAGGCTATGTTTTGATATTTTCATTTATTTTTTAAATTAATTAAACACTTTTGGAAACTTTAAAATGAATAAATGCACGGGTGCAAAAAAAGTATTACCCCTTTCCCCTACAAAAAACCCTTAAAAGTTTATTCTTAACTTCTACTGTTATTTCAAAAGTTTAGAAAACTCTATTTTATCTATATTTGTTCTATCACCAAAATAATTATTTTCAGGTATGGGTCATTGAGTCCATGCTATACTACACACATACTCACAAAACAAACACATCATTTGTAAAGTAATTGATGGAAAAGAGCAACAGATTAATTCATTGTAAGACTTCTCAGAGCCTTTAATGTAGTAATGTACATCGTGAGTTCTCTTTAATTCTTTATTTTCTTTTCCTCATGGCATTTCATGCTAGAACTAGTGCTCCAGAATATACTGTGGGAAATATCATTGTATTTCCATGTTTGTGTGTATACTATGTAATATAAACAAATATCTCTATAAACTGTAATTAATTGTTTTCTTTGCATAACAAAGACTAAAGAGTTCATTAAAGCTCTGTCAGAAAAAAATATATTGTATGTAAACCAAGAAGTGCAGTATTGTTATTCTGGTGTGACTTGGAAGTACCTTAGAGAATCTATTCTAGGTTTCATGCTCCCTTGGTTCTTATGTTAAGGGTTAAAATATAGATTTGGGTTATAAACAGAGCTGACACACTAACAAAAATAGAATTTAAAATGGTCCATACCTATTTTTCCAAGTCACCTTGAAAAGAAATTTTACTTGGTAAAGATTTTGAGATTTAATTTCGAGATTAAAAAACAGTTACAATGATCTATTAATAATTGGTACATATGACTCTCAATGTTTGGTAGTTATCTTTATGGCACCTGGTGTCTTTTTCTCAAAGTGGAATTAAAATCTGATGACTATGTGTTCTCAGGACAAACACAGATATACACAGGCGTACACAAGGATTATAACAAGATTGCTTGACTGCCTTCTGCTATGTCTGCGTCAACTGGAAATTAAATTTTTTGAAGTTGATAAGATAAATTGAAAAGCCAGAAAAATTATGTTGAAAATAATATTTTTGTAATCCATGAGCTGCTGCTGCTGAAACAGTATTTCTTTTAGGCACTCTGTTGTGAGTGGATATTTAGATTTCCTCATCCTTGAAAGGAAATTATGTTTTTCCAGTTATAGCCTTGGGTTGTGTGTTTGCTGATGGTTAAACATATTTTTAATAAATGTACCATATTTAAAATTTATCACCATTCAAACCAATTTAAGCTTCCCCTTGAAAGTGGGGGTTTGCTCATAGTTTTCCAGTTTTGGATTGTCAGTCTGCATTAAAACTGACACTTAAGATATTTTAACCTTCGGAAAGAAACATTAGGCATAGTATATGTTGGGATGCTGACCTAATTTTTGAAACTTCAACACCACCAGTGACATCTTTGCAATTAATACAGCATCAAGCTTTCTTCTCAGGGCTTCAAAGAAACATGAGGGTAAAATCTGCAAAGACCTTCCAAGGCGGAAATTAGAAAATTAATAGAGGTGACCACAGGCTCAAGAGACTATATTTCTTTTTATGCTCCTCTCCTAGCTCCTACTGGGAAATCCCCCACAGAGATGTTAATAAAAAGTCCACCAGAACTTGCCTCAATGTTTTCATGATGACTCATCAACAAGAAGTCGAGTGTGTGGCATAGAGTTGGAAAATGAAGTTAAAGTTAGAACGACTATCTAAGAGCTGGGACGAATGGTAGAAAATTTTCTTAACATTATCCTATCATTTGATACTAACACTTTGGATTTATATCACAGTTTTATATCTACGGAACTCAACATGTTTCAAATGCTGTATCTCCTTTTTCCCCTTTCTTCACAGAATCCTTTCAACAGGGGCATGAAGGAATATTTCTATTGTAGGAGAGGTCACACTGCACCAGGGAATTTACAGAGAAGCTGGTCCTGTGCCATTTTAAATTTAGAAAGAAGATCCCACTGTGCACAGACATTTGGTCTACATAATTGCTGGAGTCTCCGGCTTTGTTACAGAAGCTTATGAAAACAAGTGTAACCCTCCACCACAGCCATGACCAAGTACCCTTGAAAATCTCTAGACCCTGTGCTTAATTGAAGCTTTTCTCAGCAAAGCACTTACTACTTAAACATGCAAAATTCCAGCCGAATTGACACATAGTACTCAGGCTGCAAGAGAGGAAAGAGTGGAGAGACAGTCCCTAAGGCAGCATGAGGAGTTCAGTATATAACCTAAACTCTGGTACTTCTGCCGGAACCAGAAATAAAGAAGTCCCTTGACAATAACTGGGAATAGCTGCTGAATTGTGCCCTCTTGAAAATGTGTTTCAAGCTTACCTTTAATGGGAAGAAATACATGATGTTAATAAGTATCAAATGATAATGAAACAGTATTTTATAGAGACTAAAATAAAGACTGTACCATAAATGACTGATGTAGAGATTATGAATCAGGAGACTGCAAAATGAATCCCATAAGCAGAATTATTTTGTCTTGTCTTAATTTGAGTTAATTTCTAACATTTAAATATTGGGATGGTTTCACTCCAAGAACCAATTTCTGCCATCTCTTAAAAATTGGAGGATCCAAACTATGTTACTGTCTGTCAATGGATGAATGGATAAAGAAAATGTGGTATAAATATATAAATATTATTCCACCAAAAGAAAGAAATCCTACCATTGTTGACAACATGGATGATGTTGAGGGAATTATGCTAAGTGAAATAAGTCAGACAGAGAAAGACAAATACTGTATGATCTCACTTATATGTGGAATCTAAAAACATTGAACTCACAGAAACAAAGAATAGAATGGTTGCCAGGGGCTGAGGGCTGGAGGAAATGGGTAGATGTTGGTCAAAGGGTACAAAGTTTCAGTTATAAGAAGAAGAAGTTCCAGGATCTAAGGTACAGCATGGTGACTATAGTTAACAATACTGTATTGCATACTCGAAAGTTGCTATGAGATTAGAGCTTTGTTCTCATCATAACAACAACAAAATGGTGATTAGGTGAGGTGACAGATTAACTTTATTGTGGTAAACATTTTGAGAGACATATATGTGTATGAAATCATCACATTGTACATCTTACACTTACACAATACTGAATGTCAATTATATCTCAATAAACCTGGAAAAAAATAAAGATTTTTTAAAAATTGGAGGACCTGGCAATAGTTGGCCCACATTTTTTAATGTCAACAACGAACTGAAGCTTACATCACTCTCCTCCCTAGACTTGGTCTGTTTTGCGTGTCACTTGGGCATCTGACTTTGCAAATCCTCCTCTAAAAGAGGCTTGAGTTATGAAAACTGCCTCCAAATGTCACCTGGAGGCTTCAAAGTGTATATATACTGACCTCTAGGAGATGACATCTAGGAACATCAGTTTTTAGGGCATTGTAATTTATCACTATCTCTGCATATGAGGAGCCCAGAAATAGGTACCACAAAACAACTAATCTAATGTATCTAAGTGTTACAAAGCCCACACTCAGGAATGACTAAGGCCTTGTGAATCCACACTCCTCACCATTTCCATATGCATTTATCGTCTCTGACTTTCTGAAAATCCTTTCCTAGGATTTCAAGGAAGGCTTCTGGGTTTAGCATATAGTATAATGACCTGCCTGTATTATAGTTTATCTCCTGAAACTGGCCAGAATTTCTCTTTACTAAGATCTTAAGTCACATGGAATTTAAACTAACAACTAGCTTTAATGACGCAGAATGACTTTATGTGTGACAATTACATATAATACACTTTCATAACACTTTACAACATTGAATGTGGTCTCACATGCATTAACTCCTTCATTTCTTATAACAACTCTGAAAAGTAAGCAAAGCAGATATTCTTGCTCCTTTTAATATTCTCAGACAGTAGAAATGACCTTTGTCCAAGAACAAAAGAATAATTTGAAAAGCCATGGGTAGAACTCTGGCCTATTTTCTACCAATACTGAAATTTTGGAGTGTGTTCTTTAAATACCTAAGTTATTATCAGTTGAGTAAATGTTATAGAGAGTTACAGTTGTTAAGGATACAAGTTCTGGATTAATAGATCTGGATTACTATTCTGGGTCTGTTGCTTAGTAGCTCTGAGGCCTTGGGCAATTTAATAATTTTTTTGTTTTATTTTTCTCATTTGTAAAACGTACATAAGTGTAGTTACCTTACAGAATTATTGTGAAAATAAATAGATAATGCCTGTTTAATGCTTATAACAGTGGCTGGCATACAATAGGATTCAATAAATAATATTTAAAGAATTATATTAAGATTCACAGTAAAATAGAGAATTTGAATTTACCTACCTGGCTGAAATAGTGATTTAGCTTACTTTAATGCAACTTTCCTCTTACAAATTCAATAGCATGTAAGGAAAAAATAGGTCAATGTGGAATTTAACTTAGATAATTGAATATATATGTGCATAAAGATGCCGGAATGGTACATGGGGGAAAAAATTGCTATTGGATACTCTTATTCTTCTTTGTGCTACAAATTTTTTCACAAATCATTTTGTGTTTATTTAGTGACAGAAAAGTTTTAATACTTGAAATGCTCTTAATCACAGTGCTTTTAACAGTTCATTTTACATTTGCATTGACAAATGCACACATTCTAAACTAAGGCTTTCTCTGTTACAATTGTGAGGTATTTTGTAAAGCCCTTGGAGAGTTGCAACCTTCCTTTTAGGTTGTGGCAAAGTTGACTTTTTTTTTCTTTCTGTCCTTCAGAGTTGCTTTAATTCTCTTACTGGGAAATGAGAAACAGGTGTACATGAGTCAAAACTCATTAAGACAAAAACCAACAGAGACTCATATTTCTCTGTGTACCATGTAGCAGATACAGGGTTCTCATGTTCAAATAAGTATCAATGCTTAATTTGTTGCCTGATTATTGTTAATTAGAAATGGATTCTGATAACAAAATTCCAATACTATTGACTTTTATTCTACAAGTTACACCCTTACAACACACAACTAAACAGCATATTCTTTATACTGCATCACTCACACCCTTCCCAAGTTACAATGCTAACAATGCAGGTGTCTCCAACTCATTCTCTTTTATAGAACTCATTAAATATCATATCTTGTTTACTGTCTTTAATATCTTAGGATTTCATGAAAATTCCACCATTTCATATTCAGTTATTTAAAATGCCTAATTCAAATTGATAATGACTTTGCATCTTGGCTTAATTAAAGCACTGAAGGTTTAGGTAAACCCATCTGGTTTGCCAGGTTTTTATTTGTTGGTTTGCTTATAGTTTGTGTGCATTTAAAAAAAAATTAATACCTATCAAAACTTAGTAATTTTAAGAATTATTTATAAAGGTGAAATCAATATGTTCTTTTCCTTGAAAAACTGTCACTTTAGGGCAGAAATGGATATTTATTTGAATCTGTAGGGTTTCTCAAATTCAGAGATTGTAATTAAACAGCAAGAGGAAAGAAATCTATAAAATCCTCTTTCAACAGAGTGCTCATTTTTTTTTAGTTGCCCTTTTAACTTACCTAAAAGTTTACACTTCATTGCACCTCTCTTTTCATATGGCCAATTTTATAAAAGATTTCAATTGCTATTTTTATAGATTTTGTTGACTTCAACAAATTGTTTTTCAGTTAGTACTAACAAATGCAAATTATTTGCATAAATAGATACTTTGGTCTTCATGGATGTGTGCAAGTGTTATGATCTTACCAAAAGTTTATATTAAATCTATGACCATAATATATTTTCCATAAAAAGAATAGCAAATAAATTCTTAAAATCTTTAATATTGTTTAAGCAATTTTGTAAAATTTTTCATAAGCTACAAGGTATTTATGCATATTACAAAAGAAAAAAATTTTATGGTATAATGAGATTTGTCCAATGAAGCTGTATTAAATTATTACTTATTCTGATGCATTGTGGCATTTGTTTACAGACACTTTTCACTGCATGGCTAATATAATGGAGACTAGAATAACTAAAAGTAGTATAGAGAAAAACTAGTAGCCAAAAATGAAAAAAAAAGCAATCGATCCTTATTAATTAACTCCTCATATGTAAGTATAATGCAAGGTGCTGGAGGAAAACAGAACCTTTATAAATATTAAGTTCACACAAAATATTTTTTAGAAATATGTTTCCTTAACTACATTACAGTTAGTACCTCACTATTTGCTACAGAAAGTACAAGTGAAAAACAATTGAAATGCAGATAACTGAAATATTATAATCTGACATTATTGGCTATTCTTGTATACATGGTGATTTGTTTTTCTAGGAGTTATCGTACACAACTAACGTACCTAATCCTCATTTAAAACTTACTTATAAGTGAAAGAGTGTGCAGTTTTTCACTCAAATGCTAGGAAATTAGCCTATGCTCACTATGGACAAAGGACTCATGAAGGGTCAGCATCTCTTCTTCAGAGGGTCTTTAGAATAGTATGAACTATTTATTTAATCACTCTTAAAAATACATTTCTTTTCTAGTCCCAAAGTTTAAGTCTGGACATTTTTACACAGGTAGTCTAGGAAGAAAGAGTAGCAATATATTTGAATCCCCAGCTCATCTCAAAAACTTAGACTGCACCAACACTTATTTTCTCTCTAGCTGATCTCCATTGCCTATTCACCTTTACAATTTCTGTTCTGTGCATTTTATTGAATGTCAGAAAGTCCTATAGCTTACTTGAATTTCATGAAATAATCTGGATCACAGAGTTTCACTACAGTGATGTTTTAAATTATACCGGTAAGATTTCTCTAACTATTGTGCTCTGGAACAAGATAGCTACTTCACGCAAATGTAAAGTCATTACAAACGCTATCATTACAACAGCTACTATTTATAAAGCACTTTTTAGATGTCAACCTGTGCTTTACATACATTATTTCATTTAATCCTTACAACATCACTACCATATTTCATTGACTATAAGATGCTATCAATTATAAGAAGCATTATCACTTTGTGTCACTAAAAGAAATGATGCTTCCAAACTACGTCCTAATGCTAAAGTGTCGTAGGTTCTAAGATACATCTTGATTTTAAAGATGTTGAAATGTGGAAAAATGTGCATTAAAAATATCCAATACAACTACTTTAAACAAACAAGGATGTTTCCATAATTATTTCATAAAACACACACACACATTTGAGGACATATCTCTTATTATCAGTGAAATGAATCACAGCACTTTGGTGTAGCTACTTTTCCAGTAACTAGCAATATCCTGGCAAATTGAAAACTCTGTTTATCATGACAACATAGGCATCTGTTATTTTGTCACCCATTTTCTATTTCTTTTTCTTCCACTAGCACCCTAACTGCTTTGGGAGATCTAAGTGCAGGTGATTAGATACATTCTCCTTGGAATGGGAAATATGAACAATATCAAAAACATCAACCATGGCAGCACCCTGAAGAAATGTTGGTTCTTTCCTCCCAGATTCTGAGAGCTGCCTGGGACCTGGCATTTCCAAGAGCAACGATTCAATGATTTAGTTTTTCCTTCACTTCTGTGAGCTACCTTACTCCTTTCCCAACAATTCCCTTCCTGCTTCACTTACTTGCAGCTAATGGATCCTGAAAGAAATCTTCCACGACGGCCAAATGATCTTCGATACAACATGATTCCAAGGTCAGTTAGATATTACAACACTAGGGCAAACATTGCAGTAAAAATAGCAAATTTAATTTACCTGGGTACTTGCAAACATATATCTATCGGTTTGTTTTAATTTTAATTAACTTAATTAATTAATCAATTAAAAGTTTAATTTTTATATTTAGAGTATTTTGTTGTTTTGGGGAGTCCTTAGCAGCAAAGACATCATCTGGGAGCTTGTCAGAAATGCAGATTCTCAGGCTTTACCCCAGGTACATTGAATCAGAATCAGAGTTTTTATAAGGTCACCATTTTCAAACATTCAAGTTTGAGAAGTACTGCTTTAAGTCTTACTCTGAATCAAATACATGAAACAGAACTCGTTTAACACAGAGATCATTCCCAAAGCTATTATATCCATCACAGTGAGAGCCATCCATGATTACTGTAAAGTGCTCTTGCTTTGTGATCCCTTCCAACTAACTGAGCCTAGTGTATTATCACTCTGCAATTGAACTCTATATTATTTTACTAATAGGTATGCTCCCAGTATCACTACTTTCTAAAACATTTTACATATCTTTATTAAAGTAATCTTCTCAAATCTTTTCATTGCCATGTTTTCTTCATTTTTCAAAAGTCCATTCCCAATACTCATTCACTTGTGAAAATTGTGCCTTAATCAAGTAGAGTTAGATGGATTTATTTTCTAATGATGATTACAGTAAAACACGGTAAAAAAATAAGCACATATTAAATAAATAATATAAACATATAAAGTATTAAAAATACTTTAATCTTTAATTCTGAATTTACTTTAGAATCTGTTAGAACAATCTAAGAATCTTCATTAAATAGTTCGTGTAGTGTTATAAAATGAGGGAAAGATCTTACGGTTTGGGATCCTAGATAAAATAAAGTTTTCTCTCAGCAACAATAATATATTTTTCACTCTGTATGAACAAAAGTGGTATTTGCATTTAAGAGTTTAAAGAAGCAAATATTGGGCCCGGCGCCGTGGCCAAGTGGTACAAATTCAGCAAGCTCCACTTTGGCAAGCCTGGGTTTGCAGATTTGGATCCTGGGCATGGACGTACTCCACTCACCAGCCACACTGTGGCATTTTCCCACATACAAAAAAATGGAAGAAGCTTGGCACAGATGTTAGCTCAGGGCTAATCTTCCTCAGCAAAAATAAAAATAATAAAAAATAAACAAATATTGTCAGTTACAATTTATAAAAGAAAATATGTATATTTGTCATTCATCAAAAATTTGGAGTGTTTTAGTTTATATATTATCTTGAGAAAATTAGAGGAATCTTGGCTAAACGTAGAGCTCACGTTTCTTTGATTCTGAGTCTCATCTGTCTTTGCAGAATGTACACCTTTCACTCATCTTGGGAAAAGATGCCTGTGAAAGGATATACATATCGCTCTATCTACATCTCATATAAATATATGTGATCACATAAATCAATAAATATACACATAAAGTAATACAAATATACACATAACTTAATGTGGCAAACAATTAAATGCATTCAGCTAAAGTGAGAGAACAGAACCCATGAAAATGAAAAGAATAGTGGAAACGGGGGGAACTTGAATTTCTGAAATACCTATTGGACAATGTAACTTGAAGTATGAAACAGTACTTATTTCCAGTCTCAGAAAAATATACACAAAGCTCCCTAGTTGGGTCTATTTTGGTCTATAGACTGCATTTTTATTCTTATGCCAATGTAGCTAAGTTTAGTAATTCTCTGTTACCAGCTGTAAAACAACACTCTTGGAATAAAAATATACTTTTCACTGTAACTTGTTTAATATTCAATTTTTAAGTTTAGTTTTATCATATGATTCAGATGTAAGTTGAATTCTTTTAGGCACTGACTAGATTCCCAAACTCATCCCTCCCTATGCCTTTGCACTGTATATTAACTCTAAGAATTGACACACTACCCCAGGTTATGGGGGTGGGATCCAAAAGAACTATTGAAATTAAAATTCCAAACAGTTTTTTGGAATAGGGGCTTGAAACAAAAATTAAGTAGAATTATAAGTATGAAATATAGTTCTTACAGACATGAACTTGTAGACCAAAATTCACACCCCATACAATCATACAATTTGTTGTTGTTTTGAAAAGGGGAATACAAAAGAAAGGGCATTCCAGGAAAGAACAGCCTATGCAAAGGTGAAAACGCTAACTTTAATATTTCATTTTGTGCCAGGAGACTGCATGGGCCTGATACAAAGTAGCTGCAAAATAAATATTTATTGAACATGTCAAATTAAAAGCTGACTCCAATAGCGGACGAACACTTTGCTTTTCTCTGTAAAGAGCCTGTATCACTAAGTCCACTGTATGTACAAACACTTAAGAGACCTACCAGTTTACTTTCCAAATGCCGTTCATACATTCCCACTTGTGTTTTCTACCAAGGGCAGACCCTTCATTAGCTCATAGCCAGTTATGTATGATTCCGCTCAGCTAATTTTCATGTTCTTGGGCTCTTTCCCATCTGGTGCATCTATAGTATTTCAGCTATACAGCACATATATTTCTCAAGAATCTTGCCAGAAACTTAAATTTATTCAAGATTTAATGGATTCAATATTGTAGACTAGCCAATCTCTTGTATTCCCTGCTGTATAATTTTAGTTTTTCATAATTTTCTATCACATAACCCCTAAATTGGTCCTTTTCCCTATTTTCCGCATACTTATGTAGAACTGAACACTACTTTGTTGCCTTTATAAAACACTAGGAAACGTGGGATTTTTACTTTAATTTTTGAGCTTCACTGACCTTTTCGTAAATTATTATTTTGTCTTAGTGAC
This sequence comes from Tapirus indicus, assembly GCA_031878705.1. Taxonomy (NCBI): domain Eukaryota; kingdom Metazoa; phylum Chordata; class Mammalia; order Perissodactyla; family Tapiridae; genus Tapirus; species Tapirus indicus. The sequence goes on along the minus strand of CM062926.1, from coordinate 76,282,849 downwards.
TCAAACCTAGTTAGCTCTATGACCTTGTAATACTCTTAATAAAAGCAAATGGCTTTTCTCAACACGTGATTATGTGTCTTAATTAATTAACTCAGTAATTGTTTTTAAGGTAATTGGGATAACTTTGATCTTTACATTTCGGTTTTTATTACCAGGGCTTTAAACAAAATGTTTCAATGAAAGTTCAAAGGTATAGTAGACTCATTTTGAATTCTTATGACAATATGGTAAGGAAATGAGGCAAGAATTATTTCCATCTCAAATGAAAGAAAATGAGGCTTAGCGAAGTTGGGCAATTTATCAAAAGCCATTTAACTGATGGCATATTCAAAAAGAATATACAGTTTACTCTGAACATTTGTTGGCCAAACTTCTGTTTCTCAACTACAACAACATCACACCACATGAATAGAAAATTAATCATAAATTCAGATTGAGGAGGATTTACATCTTAAAATAACCCAAGTGGAATTCTACTTAAGTAGCATCTGTTCCCACCCACCATCTCTTCTGATTTTCTTTCCCCAAAGTGCAAGGAAGTGGTGATTGAGGACGTTCAGCAATGTTCTTAAGTTTTACCTCCAAATTCAAGGTTTAAATTGAACTTGTGATGTGAGCTACATTGTCCTATAAGGAATCAACTAATATATTCTATAGTTAAAAGTTCCTTAAATCAAAATAAATGTCATGCTAACTCTTTAAAAATGAAATTTGAAATTCAGCTAATAATTTCCTATGGTAACATTATAACAAGATTTTATTGAACATGCATTTGTACATTTTTATTTTAGTCAAAAATATAGTTTGTTTGCCAAATGTATGATCTGCTCATTTTTGTTTTCCATTGCAGAGTTTGCTTTTATTTGCATTTTGCATGGGATGATGATCTGAACTCATCCATATTTAGCACCCCATCACCTACAAATAGTAACGACCAAAGCCCTTAGTTTATAATATCACATAAGATTTCCACCTTCTTTTTAATATTTATTGCCATTTATCTGCACTCGTTAAGGTCGACAGCATTCTCATAGATGTTAGGAAGCACTTAGAAGTATGTGAACCACTGCCAGTGCTGCAGCTAATGAAAATGGGCCTCCATGTACAGTCTGCTATGTTCCTCTCTCCCCATTACAGCTCCCTACTTTCTCCTGCAAATAAGGAAAGCAGGTTTGGATATTCATGGATGAGTTTCTTGGGGTTCCATGGAGGTAGAACTTGGAAGGTGATGTTCTTTTATTTCTCCATTAGTAAGCACAAGCTTACCCAACACTACAAGGTCTATGCTTCAGTACCAAAGACAACATTCCTAGTTCTTGGTGCTCCCTCAAGGGCTTACAAATACTCTTTTGTAAACTAAAGAGTAGAGCATTTGTTCCCAGTGGCCAGCATCCTGTTCTCCTAGACAGAAATATAAACGAGGCTGAATCCAGACTACGGCTCATAGAACCTTCTTCTTTGTTTGTCTTCCTCCTACTTATTCCTTGCTTCTACCTCTATTTCCATTATCTTCTCCTGAAACCTTTAAAAGGTAACAGATCTTTTTAAGTAGGAGCTAATATAATAGGTATTTCTTTAACTAGAACATACTGAGAACTCAAAATTTCCAATTTTGTCCAATGATTTTATCTCCTTCGATTGTATCAGACTCTCTTCAACCCAGCAGACTTTGACAAGCATACTAGGCAGGAGTAAGGGGGAGAAGAAAGAGAATCTAATATCCAGGCTTCTGTCCTACTTTTGACACATCTTCTGGTGACGGTATCAGGATCACTAAGTCAGTCCTATTAAACATGTTATAGCCCCAGATTCAGATAATTTATTGCAACTGGCCCCCTCAAAGACTGTGTGTATGTGTGTGTGAGTGTGCATACAAAGCACCAAAACCTGATAGGATATGGTGGCAAGGATCCAGGATAGAACCATTTAAGTAACCATGAAAATGTAGCTATTAAGCTCAATGTTCACCTGAGAAAAACTTTTTGTCTTCATGGTTATATTACAGTAGCACAAAGGAGTTATCGATAATAATTCAATGGGCTAAGAAACATACATTTGAGGAAAGAATTATTATGAAATCACATAAAATTTAGAAGCATTTACATGTTTATCTTTTGTACTAAATATTTATATTCTTCTTTTGCCATAATCCATGTTCATCAAAGGCTCTCTGTTTCTAAAAAAATGCACAAGTGCTTCAGGAAACTTCTTTCAGTTTTAGATGTTAGATTCTAAAAATGGAGAGGTTTCTAGAGATATTTTTGGTGTTATTGACCACAGTCAAATGAAAATGACTTAACAAATTACCTTTCATTTTTTGCCTTTGTGCTATTAGCTGTATCCAAAAGAAGAGCTGTATAAACAAAATCAAAGTTAGTACAGCTTACTAACATTAATAATATTAAAGAAATAAATAAAATATTAACAATAGCTAATATTTATTGACTAGTTACAATGTACTAGATACTATTCCAAGCATTTGATGCTTATTAATCTTGTAATTCTCAAAATAACTAAAGTAAGTTATTTTAATTCTCCAAATGATTTATACTGGTGGCAGTTTATATAATTACTGTTCAATCCAATTTACCTAACTTTTTCAGTAGCAAAACTTCATCAAGCCTTGTGTCTTTAAGTGCTTTAATAATTAGATTATAAATAAAAATTAAAACAACTCAATTAACTAAATTAATTGAATCAAAAACACTATGTTAAAAATGAGAATATCAAGTGAAAATCTGACGTAATGAATCAAGAGATGATGATATTATGGTATTACAATTACTTTCAATAGCACTTCCTTTAGAATTTCCCCGATGGTCAGTGACCAATGGAATCTTTATGGCATATCCGTAGGAGGTTATCTTAATCCATGAACTGATTATTTTGCTATTGATGAATAGAAAATTCAGTCATATGTAACAATTCTTTTAAGTAGAGACACAATTTATTTAAGAAATTGACAATTAGACCTTATCATTTTGAGTGCAATTTGAATCCACCTTCACTTTTAAATTCTACTGCCACTTTCTTATTGTGAGTCACTGACCAACTGGAACAATTACTGCTGCATCCCTAATTCCACTTTTTCAAACCTGTCGTAGTGCCTCCACTCAGCTTCTAAAACTGCCATTTTCTTGCTTAAAACCTTCCCTTGGAAAGTGTGCAGGTATAGAGAATAATGGTGACCACCTGAATCTGAATCTCTTCGTAACCACCTTCCAAAAACCACAAGATCAACAATGACAAATAAACTAACACACGTTAACAAAGAACACTAATAAAAATACTATTGGTGATGCTTTAGACATTACCAGGGGACAGAGAATACCATGACCTTTTAATTACTTGTAAGTAAAGAAAAAACAAATTCCAATAATCTCTTATGGCTGGTGAAAGTCTATAGGCATGAAGAATGAAGGAAGGAAAACTTAGAAAATTTTTGAAAAAAGAAGAGTGGAACAGAAGATGCAAATAAAAGATAGACAAAACCACTTCCAGAAAGAGAAATTATAGCAATAATTTCCAAAATCCTAAACACAAATCAAGGAATTGGTAGTTCCAAGCAGCAGCTGTAAGAATTGGGCTTGAAAGTAAGCACAACCAGAAGTATTAGCTTTTGGGAAGCATTGCTTCTGGGGGAGAATCTGCTAAGTAGAGAAGGGATGGCAGTGAAAAGAAAGGAAAAAGAAAGGGGAAGAATTAAAGGTTAAGGGTCCCACAGAAACAGAAAACAAACATGACATACCACACCTCCCCTCTTCCTGCCACCATCCATATCATCACCAACATAATCAATTGTTTGAAATGCATTTTATCATACGGGTAGAAGAGAGCACTCTTGAGCCAGGAAAATTATCAATCAAAGGCTAAGGATTAAAAAAAATCAACCTAATTCAACACTAAGTCCTGCAAAAAGTAAACATAGAACTCAAAGTAAAATATTTCCCATGATAAATATTCTTTCCAAAAATTGACAAGGAAGCAGAACACTGTAACAAACATTTTAAGTTGAATTAAATAGTCTTAAGCATTAAGTTATAATTTTTAAAACACATTGAATCAGAAATTTTAAAAACTAATGAAAAAAAGGACAAAACACAGGAAAAAATGCAATGAAAGTCAATCAAATTCAGGAAAGAAGTTGAAGAAAAAGACAAAGTCAACCAGGAAGTGAAGAAGAAATTAGAAGATGCCAAGAAAGCGTAGAATGGAATAAAAATTTAATAAAAGACTTTGAGAAAAGATAGGAAAACAACCAAGAGAATTCATTTGAGATTTTAAAAGAGTAAAAAGTTGAAAGAGAAAGTGGATGAAATGCCAGACAGGCAAGAAAAAAAGAATCTGCTCATTATATAATTAGAGTTAAAAGATAAAAGGAACAGAAATAAATATTTAGTTCCATAGCCAAGAAAACTTCTGAAAATAAAAGATAACTTAAATTTACATTTTCAGGGGGCCTAACTTGTACCTGGAAAACGATTCAAAAACAAATGACTGAAAAAAATGAATCTACTTTAAGGAAAAAAAATCATCAGCTTCTCTAAACAAAATAATCAAATTACCTATAATGGGAAGAATATTAGTCTAGCATCAGCCTCTCAAGAGCAACATACAATACAAAGCAACAGTAGAGCAGCATTTTCAAAATAGTCAATGAAAGAAAAGTTAAGCAAGGTTTTTTATTCAGTCAAGTTGTCTTTGAAGTATCAAGACTATGGAAAAACAGTTTCAACTGTACGAGAACCCAGGGACTATGGTATCAGTGAGTCATTCATGAAGAATCTACTACAGAATGAGTTCATGTAGCCAAGACATACCAAGGAGACCTTGGTAAATGGATTGCTGGTGATTATTCAATATAGTTAATTGTAAATCAAAGAGTAACACAAGAATACGGTAATGGGTGAGAGAATAGCATTTAAATATTCTGACTATGGAGAAAGAATTCCATTAAAATGGGAGGAGGAGAGAGGGAGAAGCATGAAATTTGAAAAAGGTAATTGACTGTTGTATATGTGAGTCTCAATGAGCACCATTTAAAACTGACAGACCAGATAGTAAAAGATTTTTTAAGAAAAAGAAAAATTATGGGCACTGTTAATAGGTACAAATATAAAGATAATTACCAGAACAAAATAGAACCTTTCTAAAATCCAAATGAAATAATAAAAGAAAATTTTGTTATATTTGTTGTAAATAGAACATGATACATATGCGTATGTATTTATATACATATTATATCAATTATAGCATAAAATAATTTTTCAGAATTGAAACTAAATGTCACTCATAACATTAAAAGTACATGGGCAAGAATGTCCACTCTCACCACTTCTATTTGACATTATACTGGAAGTCCTAGCTAATGCGACAAGACAAGAAAAAGAAACAAAAGGTATACAGAATGGATAGGAGAAAATAAAACTGTTTTTGTTTGCAGATGCAATGATTGTCTATGGAGAAAATGCCAAAGAATCTTCAAAATAACCTACTGAAGCTAATAAGTGAGTATGACAGGCAGCAGGGTAAAAGGTTGATATATGAAAGTTAATTGCTTTCTTATGTACCAGTGATGAAAAACTGGAATTTAAAATAAAGAAAAATACTATTTACAATAGTATCAAAAAATCCAACATAGACATAAATCTAACAAAATGTGTACAGAATCTGTATGTGCAAAACTGCAAAATACTGCAGAAAGAAATTAAAGATGATATAAATGAATGGATGGGAAGACTTGATATAGTGAAGATGTAAATTGTTTCCTACTTGATCTGTAGATTCAATGCAATCCCAATCTAAATTCCAAGGAGCTGTTTTGTCAATGATAAACTGATTCTAAAGTTTATATGGAAAGGCAAAAGACATGCAATTCTATTGAACACAATATTCTCTCTTCATCAATCACTATGTTTCTTTTTTAAAATAGATTATTTTTATTCTTAATTCCAGATTTTCATACTAGTAAAAACATGTCATTAATATCTCTGCAAAGTTAGACAGGTTATTGGAAAATTACCTTGGAAACCAAGTTCAAGTGTATCACCATGGGATGCCCTTCTTCCATCTTTAAGGAAATTGGCAGTTGTTTATTTGGGTTGCTCTGGGATTCCACTTTAAACTTTTCACCATTGTATACCCTAAAGGATTGCGCATGCCTGCTGGCAAGCACGCTGAGTGTGTACAATTTGATTCACTTCTTTGCTCAGATATTCAATACACATCATGGGAATATACAAACTGAAAATAACAATTCTCCTCTTGCTGAACTCAAGGGACTTATCAATACTGATGATTCTTTTCACTTGGGCTTCTGTCCCTGATGAAGTCTTTGAACCAGCTGATCAACAGCTGGGAACCATTTGAAAATCCATCATGATCCCCGAGGAAGGCATAGTGCTGTGTTTTCCTTTTATAGCATGGGAAATGTCTGAAAAATCTGCACCAACTCCCTTTGTCTCCTTATATGAGCAAAGGCCTATTTAGAAAATATGGACTACAAACCTAGAGCAAAAGAAAGAAATAGGTTTACTATATTTTGAAATTTTCCAAAGTCATAATAGATCTCTACAGAACAAAGTTAGACAGTTATGTACTGTGATGGAACTAAACAATAGGTGAAAATTTATTAAACAAAACAAAACTGAAGCAATTCACTAGGTTAGTCTGGTAAAAGAGTCTGTAAAATCAGACGATTGAAATTCTGTCCTTACCTAATCTTGCACGTGAGTTGATTAGCTAAAACTTATGGAATCTGCCATTACTGGTCATTATAATTTCCTAGCAGAGGAGCTCATAAGTTTTGACTTATATCATAATCACCTGCAGAACTTGTTAAACTCATAGATGCCCAAGGCCTGCCCCCTTGCTATACTGGGATCTCCTGGAGATTTGTCCTTTGTATTTTTAACTAGCTCCCCAGCTAATTTTTACGTACACCAATATCGCGAATCACTGTCTTAGCAAATAGTAGGCCCTCTAATAAGGTGCATGAAAGGAGGTTACTCTTGATTATTCATTATCAGTGCCCAGTATGGAGAGGACCTATTTCTTTTGCTGCAACTATACTTCTTTGTCATCATTTTCTTAGCATTTTGCTTCACATTAATAATATAGCTATCCTGTAGTGGTAAGAGGAGGGAACAAGAGATGAAACAAAAATTTGTCAATCTTCCTCTCAAAGATTTTGGTAAAAGATTGAGTAAGAAATAGATTAAAATTGATTTTAAGATTATTTGGGGATTTTGTTATCCATACTCTCCATGTTTTTGGTTACCACAGATTAATAGAGGTGATTAAATTGTCATTGATCCTAAATAGATCCTAAAATTGATTCAGGAATCATAGCACTGGAAAGTTAGCAATTATCTCAGAAATTATCTAAATCACTTCAGTTTCTTGATATAGAACCTGAACAATTTTATTTTTTTTACTTTCAAACGGGCTTCCACCATGCTTGATATCTGCTTCAAATGAATACAAGTCAGCAGTATAGTATAGGACCCTTATAATGAATGAGCATAATATGCACATGAAGACTTCTTTACATCCTGTCAACCCTACGAAACAGACTCTAAAACGTATTTGGTCTTGAGCCAACAAGTTTGAAAGAAAGGGAAAATCTGAAGAACAGTTTGCAAAGAGAGATGTTGAAAAGAAGTGAGAAAAAAAGAAGAATCTAAAGGATTTATAAGAAGGCCTATGATACAGGAGAGTAAAAACGTGTTTTCCATTTCAATTGGGAATAAAATGAAGAACGCATTTTAACTTGTTTCAGGAAGGGCTGGCCCTAACCTCTCCTTGCAGTTTCGCTAAACTAAGCACCTTATGTCATGCCTCAGTCTCTTTGCACATGTGATTTATTCTATTTGGAATGCTCTTCTCTTGAAAGACTTTCTTGCCTTCACTGACCATGCAGTTTTCCCTCTCTTGGTTTCTCATAGAGTGTAATATCATTGTTCCTATGCTTGACTGCTATCTCTCCTCCCGGGTAGAAATGGTATTTTATTCACCTTTAATTCCTCAGTGCTTGCATATACTGGCACTTGTTAAATATTTGTTGAATAAATGAAAAGCTAAATGGAAAAAGCAAAAAACCTCTTGAACGAAGAGCTGAAGGTTAACAAAAACAAGTCATTGGGGGTGAAAAAAGTGACTGTCTTCTCTCCCCAGAATTGGCTAGAAACTAAATACGTGAAGCCTCTGCTGCTTTCTTCAAGCCTGTTCTCTCTGCTAAGGTCACAGAGTAAAGAGCACGGCAGCTGTGGTGGCCTCTGAGAAGCTTCTGCCGTAGTTAAGACCCGTCACCCAGAGTCCGAGCACAGAATCTGGGGGCTGACCGCTTGTGATGACACTTCGCCTTGCAGTCCCCGCATAACTGAACCGCGTGAGCTGTGAGGTGCAGTGTCCTGTAGCAGAGCAGCAACTTCATCGCCTGCAACCAGAAAGCTGGAGAGCATAAACCTGGCCTGTGACCAGGAAAAGGTCAACTCCCATCACAACTGATAGAAAAGAAAACACCCTGCATTTTGTTTTAACCAGAGCCTCACAAAATGTCAAGTGTGTAAGATTCATCTGGGAAGCTTATAAACCACATTCCTGTGAGAAATTCATTCTGTGGGTATATTAGCCTGTGCAGGAAGCTGTGATTTAAGTAGTGCCCAGTGCGTCTAACACAGTGGCCCATTGAAAACCAGGGCTTTATATTAGCTACAGGGAAAAGTTTTATGCTAATTACGTGACAAAATCCTGAAGACTTACCCAAATAAATAAAAATGATTAAAAAAATTTAGCTTCTTGGCATTAATTAAATAATGTAGGAACTGTAATTCTTATTCTTTGCAAGATAGAGGCATATGTTATAGCAGTTCAAAGACTATGTTCTGGATTCTCACTGTACCATCGGATTACTGGGCATTTGGAGAAAGATACTTAAATGTTTTGCTTCTTGATTTCCTCCTTTTTTAAAAATGGGCATAATAAAAGCACTTAGAGAGCTGCTGTAAGGATAAAATGAGATTCTATGAAGTGCTTGGTACTATGTACTGCTCCCAGGGAACATTAGATAAAGGCTATCAGTTGTGATGATGATATAACTTACAGTTTTGAAGAGTAGATAATATTTGGACAATAATAAGTATAAGCTAAAGGAGATAGAAAAAACGTAAAAAAATTTTCTAAATATCTGTATTGAGACAAGAGCAATGGGTTGCACAAGGTATAAACAGTCAATTCCATAAGCCGGGCAAGGATAAAGCTCTGTGGAGGGCCAGAAGAGAGAAACAGTATATTCTGCTGTGGGACAGAGCTCAGAGAAGGCGTCATGGATGGAGTGACATTTGATTTGGGCCTGGAAGCATCAGTAACCTATGCACATATGGACAAGAGCATCCCCGACAGAGGAAACCTTGAGCAAAGTTTGCAAGCATTGAAGCACAGAGTGTACGGGTGAGACACCCATACATAAAACGCTTCTATTTTGCTTTGTGAGGGTAGTAGTGAGAAATAAAATTGAAATGTTACACGAGTCTGAAAAAAGTAGTAAATGAAGGCCTTCCCTTATTTGATGGCTTTTTCCACACAGGTGCGTCTAACACAAACAGAGCAGCAGACACTTTTATTTCCAGCTTGAGAAGCAGTGCCAGAGGTGGTAACTGGGATGTCAATATCACTGCCTTTTCAAAATGCAATGAGTCAATTGGAGTCTAGAAAAGAGGTCTCTATTAGTCACAGATAAATATTCAACCGAGCCTGTCACATGAACCTAACAAGAGGGGAGTTGGCGGCAGTATTGAACAGATGCAGCCTTTTCACGCTGTGGTCCCCAGGCGTTTTCTAAAAGGGAACATTAAGAAAATGACAGTATTTAGAACTGAAGGGAACTAACACCACAGCCTTTGGTAATGAGCACCAGAGCGTAAATAAGAGCACCTAGGTTCGATCTTGTCTCTAGCATTAACCCCTCCTGTGGTTTGGGGTAGATCTTAAGGCACTAAGGCCAGTCTCCTTCCAGGGCTGTGACTCCTGACTAAACTGAAAGGAAAATCATTATTTAAAAATATCTCAAGATCTTGCATTAGGCTAGCAAAAGATGGGCTATTAGCAAAGAAATATTAAATGAATACATTGTTTTTAGACTTAAAGTAAAAAATGTTATATAATCTCTTAATTCCAGCAGTATGGTAGAATTGAAAATGAGTTTTTTGAACTTTGCAAGAAGGAATAATATATGAAATCTATATGTTAGACATTCAATTGTCTTTTGAATATCAAGTTACTAGAAGATGGAGTCGTACCTACAAGAAAGATTTTCTAATCATATAACATATTTGTTTTTTTTTTCCTTCAGGGAAATTATATAACAAAAAAATAATTGTGGAGTCAAGTTCAGATGTTGTAAATATATCACAGGGACTGTTGGCTATGTTTCTCTCTACATTAAAAACTCATATACTTGCAATATATGTACATATACATGCATATATATGCTTAAAGTATATGTACACATATATGCATACGTGTTTAAAACAATAAGACAAATGTTCATAGAATTCCTCTGAAAAGATCTTTATTAATATATGTTAATGTGATCTGGGAGGAAAATCTGACCCCGCTAAGAATCCAGAATTACACATGCTACATATATACCAAAAAGGATGTTATTCAGGAGGCCTCACTGAACAGACAACTCTAGATGATTTCTACTTTATGATAGGAATGAGCTTGCCTCATGTGAAGTGTAGGCTTCATTATTGCTCCTGAAGGTAACATTAACATACCAAATACAAGGGACATTGTTGAATGACCTCCAGGATTTAATATGGCCTTTAGCCTGAAAATTCTGCGGGCCAATGTACTAGATAGCATTATTGGCTTTTCTGATGACACATCATTTATACTTTCAAAATGGACACATCAATTATTGACAGCATCATCAGAATGACAATATATACAATGCAATTTCACCATTTGGGGGATACATAAAAAAAGTACCCAACCTACTTATACAAAAATTACCACTAGAGGAAGATGGTATTAGGGTCTGAAGAAGAAGAAGAATAACATGAACTTAGGGACAAATAATGGAGAAGTAATTTCCATAAACAATTAACTCAACCTTTAGTATAAAAGAATGAGAGGGACAGCTGAATCGCTCAGAAAGGAGAAACACAAAATGAGCTTTGATTTAAATTATTTAATGAATTCTGTGATTTTGTTATTGCTAATGTTTATAAATAAAAAACAGGCTGATGGTATTAAGCAGCTGGGCCATCCACATTCTAGTAATATTTTTAAAATCACCACTTATGTTCTAGAATATAAATGAATGAATAATTTATTTGAGAACATTTTATGTACAAAAGTGATTCCAAATTTTCTTATCTTAATTGATAAAATATACTGCTCGTAGAAACGTGTCTCTTTAAAATAAGTTTAGGAAAATCCAAACTTTTTTTTGTAAGTAGTATCTACTTCTGGTCTGATAGCAAAACATCATGAATTTGGCTAGCTTTTCCCAATGGATAAATTATGTCCTGAGGCAAATTTGCACGCTTTGGGACTCCGACCGAACAAACTCATGTTATGTGGCTTGTTATTCCTCTTAGAACTTGTTACTCAGAGCTTAAAGGCAGAACTAAAATGGTTATTTAGCAATCATGCACCACCATTTTATTTGGTATACGACATTTTATTGTTTTGCTCTGTATGTCTACATGCTGTATTCATCAAAAATATATAGGTTATAGGGCGAAATAATTTACCATGGTCTAGAGCAATACAGTTCAGCAAAGATTTCCTACATACATACTGTGTATCAAAAATTGTTTACTTGAATTTTATTGAGATGTAGTATTCAAGAGTTTTAAGTGGAAAAATTAATCTGGATCTTGTGTGGAAGATGAATTTGAGGCAATCACCCCAGTATGAAGGTGATGCCATAGTCCAGGCTAGAAATGTCCAAATTTTAGGCAAGGTGTGGGAGAAATGATGAAGAAAGAAGTAGAGAAGAATTCCAGGAATACTAAAGGTGTAAATTGCCTTCTGCTGACATGAAGGATGGAGACAGCCAAGGAAAAGCAAAGAGCTGAGTGTGTCTCTAACATTTTTAGCATAGGTTGGGATGGTTAATGACATCACCAGATATGAGAGAGAATGCAGGAGAAGGTGTTGACTGGAGGCAGGGGAATATGATGAGTTAAGCTTTGGGTGTATTAATTTGGAACTTCTTCAAGGCATGCAGGTAGGACTTTCCAGCTGAGATATGAAAGTCTGAAGACAAAGGAAATTTCAGGGCTGGATATAGAAATTTAGTCAGCATCAGTAAGGTAGTAGAGTGGATGAATCATATCAGAAGAGAATGGAGAGAAAGAATAAAAATAGTTTGATGGCAAAACCTTGTAAAGAATATCAATGTTTAAGACATGGATAGAATAAAAATGTATTATAAAGGAAACTGAGTGGGAAAGGTCAGAAAGGTAGAAGAAGGACCGATAATAATGGTTTCACTGAAGGAAAGGAGTTTTATGAACAACCAGACTAAGTGTTCACTTCAGCCTCAGCTCCATTGGAACAAGACACTTCCTGACTTGTTCACTGCTGAATCCCCAGCACTGGGAGCAATGTCTGGACTTTAACAGACACTCAATAAACGTTATAAGAATGAATCAAACAGTGGTATAAAAGGCACCACAGAGGTTTATTCAGATAAACACTAAAAAATTTACCATTGATGAGGTAATTGGGGACATTGATGGAAAGAATTTCAATGAAATGATGAGAGCAGAAGTCAAACTATAAGGGAAAGTTAAGTATTACAGACACTGAGGAATTATTTCTCTTAAAAAATTGTATGTAAAGGAAAGGTAAGAGGAAGGCAAGTCTTAAGATGAGAAAAAAAAAAGCTTGAGAGACAGAAGATTATCAAAAGGAAAAAGTTCTCAAAACCTCAGCACACAAAGGATTGGAGTCAAGTCATCCTAAGGTGGAGCACAGAAAGGAGAATTCCATCACCAGATGGTAATTTCTTGATAACAGAGACAGTATCTCACTCTCCTGTCTTCTTACTATAGGTTCTGACATGAGGTAGGTGCTCGAATTGGATATGCTTGCTGAATCAACTACATCTAAACTAACTTCACCCCAGGATCAAACCTGTTTGTACTTGTTAGTTCTGTCCTTCCCCTGTCTCCCCTCTCCCTCTCCTCTCAGCTTGGCAGCTGAGACCGGGATCTCAGGAACTGGGCCCACACTTAAAGAAAGAAATGATTGGAAATTGTCAGAAAGGGGTGTTAGCACTATCTGCAGATTGGGGCTTGATTATGCTCTAGTCCTGGGAGTTCTGAGGAAATAGGATGAAACCATTGCTTCTTATTATGAAATTAATTCTCACTCACTAGAGATCAGATTTGTTACAAAGCACTTGAATTTTTTATAAGATTCAAAGTGTTTGAATCAAATACTAATACTGTTTGAGATTGGCAAAATACATATTTTAGAGCTATTTGTTAGCCCAAATAAAAGTTTGTTCCTATGGATACGATTAAATTACTTACATATTTTTGTCTGTATATTGAAAAATAATAATACTATCTTAAACCTGGAATTTGTTCTTCCTTCCTTCCTTCCTTCCTTCTCTTAGAATTGATATATGTGGAAGCTGGATGTTTTTGACATAGGTTATTATAATTGTTTTGTTTCATATTTCTCTCTTACCTCTACACAGCTAGTTTACAGTGTTTGGATACATTCTTTAGTATCTGTAGTGCTTTGCCAAAATGCTAGTTGTAGTCAGGCTATTATATAAGTCACTGCTGCTCTGCAGGCTGTGAGCATTTGGAGCTCTGTCATTGACAGTTGCAGATACCGGGAGCTGTTTTATCTAGACTTTACAGGATGTCTCAGTGGATCTTTAATCTGATGTAATTGTGCCAAAATAACCTGGTGCCACGCATGTACAATATGTCGGGGCTAAAAACTCCTACAAAAATTTTGGATGAGTAACCTCACAGGCAAAGTAAGTGGGATCTGCTATTTTAAAAACAGAACTGATGTGATTGTGTTTGTTGTTTTCAAATAGCAAGGAGTATATCATCATTAAATACGCTCCATTGCTCAACATGCCCTGCATAAATATGTGTTATACTAGGTCTCCTAGAGTTTCACACATAACTTCAAATTTCACATATAGCATCCATTTCACATATAGCTTCAAGTGATTGTTTATTTTTCTCCATGATCATGACAGTAGAGCCCTGATTGCCTATATTAAAGTTCTATTGTGATGGCAAACTACTTAAATTATCTCCTAAGACTATTTCTAACCAAAGAAGTCTGTGACATAATCAGCTTTAGAATCAGCTATAAAGACTAAATAATTAGCTAGAAAGTGGTAGAAAAACATAAGACCTGACTTGTTAATGTTTCTCAAACTTTTATGTGCCTAAAAGTCACTTGGGTAGCTCATTAAAATTGCAGTTTCATGGGCTCTGTCTCAGGCCTACTAAACAGGAATCTATGAATGTGGAGGCTAAACTAAGGAATTTAATAACCACCTTTGCTTAATTTTATGTTGGTGGTCCTAGACACGCATTGCATATCCAGACAAAGTTTTAAAACTTTCTGGGATTCAATACCAAATGGTCTTCTATCTTAGTCGGTTTTCATATTTTCTTTTGGCCTCTATTTACATATAAAGGTGATGTGGGATCATCAATAGACCATCATGAATCTGGAAACCTAGAGAGAATGAAGGTCAAGAGAGGAGAAAGGACAGTGCCTCTCTCTCCTCTTTGGACAGGACACGGTGATAAGGTATCTTTACTCATAAAGCAAAGCAACCTTTGGAGGCGACTGACCAGTGAAGTGAAGAGAATTAGGTCATTTCCTGAGCAGGTGAATTTGCTATCTGAATTATCTGGGGAACTGACCTGATTCTTTGCTTTTTCTTGTCAATGGAGACTAGGCCTAAATTTGCCCTTACTGCGTGCAAACCAAGTATGATAAGTGGTCAGACAGATCCAAATGGTCTAGAGTGATCTTAAAATATTTGTGTTAGTCTTTCATTAGCATCAACATCATATTAAATTGAATTTTGATAACTCTTTAGATATTATGAAGGCTTTTTATGTAGGTAGCATCATTTGAGCCTCAAAAATGTACAGGACTGGGGCCGCCTGGTGGCGCAGCGGTTTAGTCCGCGCTTGGCAGCCTGGGGTTCGCGAGTTCAGATCCCGGGCACCCGCAGACGCACTGCCTGTTAGCCATGCCGTGGTGGCATCCCATATAAAGTGGAGGAAGATGGGCACGGATGTTAGCCCAGGGCCAGTCTTCCTCAGCAAAAAGGGGAGGATTGGCAACAGATGTTAGCTCAGGGCTGGTCTTCCCCACAAAAAAAAAAAAAAAAAAAAAATGTACAGGACAGGATTTTGGTCCTATGCAACTAGTAAAAAAGACTGAAAGCCCAGAAAAATCCAACAGCTTGTTTGGCAATCTGGGACTAAAACCCAGGTTCCCTGACATGTTGTTGAGTGATATATCTTTGTGCTTTGATTTCTTATATCTTAAAAATTATTAATAATGTTGCTACTTATTAATATGAATCCTGAATCTATTAGGATATTTTAAGTTGCAAGTCACAGAAAATCTCAATCTAGCCTAAACAATAAGGCAATTTATTGACTCCTCAAAGCAAAGGCTCCTATGACTAATATTGCTTCAAGAGAGATTTGATCCTGGAATTCAAATAAGGACCTGGTGTTTTCCTCCCCATTTCTTCACCCAACTCATCATTGTTGACTCTGTTCTTCAGCATGATATTTTCTTGTGGCCATAAAACAAGGAACAGCAGCACCAGAAGCAAAGCTTTCTTTTCTTTTTTTTTTTTTTTTGGTTTTTTTCATGAGGAAGATTGGCCTTGAGCTAACATCTGTTGCCAATCTTCCTCTCTTTTCCACTTGAGGAAGATCTGCCCTGAGCTAACATTTGTGCCAACCCTCCTCCATTTTGCACGAGAGACACTGCCACAGAATGGCTTGATGAGCCTTGTGTTGGTCCATGCCCGGCATCCAAATCCATGAACCTCAGGCAGCCGAAGTAGAGCACATGAACTTAACCACTAGGCCACCAGGCCGGCCCCGAAGCCTTCCTTCTTATCCAGAAGAAAGCAGAAATCTTTTTGCTCTTCTTCCAGCCAATGGCTGGATTAAAATCTCGTTGGCCTGATTTGGATCATATGCCCAGTTCTGGGGGAAGAATGGATGGTACGGCTCTCAAGCTCACACTTGAAGGTAAGGTTCTCAAAAACCCAGTTAAGAGAAAAGGATGTTCATGGAGATCAGAATAACTTTACTTGTCAGAATTCTGATTTCAAAGCCCCAATATCCTTTACAATTGGTTTTAAAAATATCTGCCTGGTTGCCTGGAGGTTTGTGATAATGAAGTCAAGACATTGGGTAACAAACTAATTAGATTAGTTTTATAGAGGAAAAATCCCATTATTTTCCTAATTCTGGCCAGCACTCTGGCACAATTTTATTTTTGGTCACAAAAGGAACCAGGATAGAGTATGTATGACTCAGTACAATTTCTTTTTTTTCATTAATACATAAAATAACATTAATATATAAAATATACAGTAATTAATATATAGTAATAAAATATACAGAGCATGTGCTGTACCAGTAAGTCTTAAATCACTGATCTTTTGAGGACATAGTAGGACATTTCTATGACTTTATTCCAGCCCTGCCCTCCAAAGCCTTACTGGAATGAGAAAAGTTAGCTTCTCTGAAACAGTGTTGGCCCTAGTTACTAGATATACAACAAGAATATATCAGTGAAAGAAAAATATGGAAGCAAAAGACAAGGATAGGACTTTTCATAGTTCTCCCTTAGAAAACTTCTATGCCAAAAGAACTGTCTACAGTTTAGGAAGATTAGGTTATCTGGAGAGAAAACATTCCAATTTTAAGAGCAACATAACTTTACACAGAAAAAGTAAGCATTAAAGTGCTTCATTCAATGAATGAATATTTCTTAAGCAACAACTGCGTACGAAGGATTTATTTACTCATCCTGTTCAATTATGGCAGAGGGTAGATTGTGTTTGTTGGTTTCTTGTTTTGTCTGTTATACTTGTGGATTGACTAGCGCCTAATCCCAAACTTTCCTTAGAAGGATATTGATTTACCTTCTGAAAAATCACAGTTCCCTAACTCTCAGTTCATGTTGTTGGGACATATTAACCGTGCCTCAGTTCAAGCAACAAGCACATGACCAACCCCTTGTCCAAGAATAGAATTTTCTTCCCTGTCCACAGTAATTGATTCAGAGATTTACCCAAGCCAGATCAATGGCAGTCATTTCAGGAAATTTTGCTGAAACTGTTAAGAAAGAGAAACTGGTATTACTTTTCACGTGAACTACTGAGATACAAGCATCAAGCTTCTGGGGGCCACCACTGGGGAGAGAATTGGCTGGGGAGAAAAAAAACTAAGATGAAGAGAGCAGAGTAGAGAGACGCAGATGGAGATCTAGTCTTGATAGTGTTTGAGTAGCTGTCGTCATCAGCATCTGAAACTATACTATTTACTCTTCAATTAGATGAGCCAATACATTCTCTTTTTTGTTTAAACCACTTTGATTTGTGTTTCCTACACAACTGAAGTATGGATTAAAAGTTGCTAATTCTAAGCAGATTTAAGAATGGAAAGCCTTATTTTCAACCTAACAAAGAATTAAAGAATTGAAAAGAATATATAAGGTAAAGAGAATGTAGCAAGTTATAGTGAATGTTATGTTAAATAGAAACAATTTGTATAAGTTATTGAGATTTTCTAAAAGGTAGACCCAATTTAATTGCAAAGGTTTTCAGTAGATAGCCCTCCTTTATCACAAGTGGTCTGAGATTTCATCTCCTTCACAGAAAGACTAATGCAGAAACAACATGTCTGCATGTATATATGTTGTTTTTAAATAAAATGTGCCTAGTTCTCAGAGGAGCCTACTCCAGGGTCAGGGGATTTTAGAAAGAGATGATCTCCAGCACACTTACAATTTAATTTTATCTTAAGAAGTTAAACAGAGAATTTGAAAGTTGTAGATTTTTGGTCTAGCATGTTCATCTAGGTGACTTTCTGTTTACCACATTTGGAAAGTGCAAACCACCGAACAACTGAGTGTTTTGATATCTCCTGAAATAAATGGTATGGTCAGAAACCATAAGAAAGTGCCAAATTGTGCACTTGTAGTTTGGGTCCTACTTGGAAAAATCATTCTTTCTCTCTTATTGAGGTAAAATTTACATATTGCAAAATTAGAAAAAAAAACAAAGTGTATAGTTTGATGAGCTGTGATAGAAATATACACCATAGTAACCACCACACCAGTAAAGACACAAAAAATTTCCAGTCACCCCAGAAAATACTCTAGTATAAGAATCCAGTCAACCAACATCCCCGTAAACAATCACTCTCTGATTTTTTAATGACTGTAGATTATTTGCCTTTTATTGAACATGATATAAATATAATCATAGAGTATTTACTTTTTTGTGTCTGATTTCATTTGCTCAATGTAATGTTTTAGAGATTTACCTGTGTTGTTGAGTATATTTAGCAGTTCATTTTTTAATCAACTTTATTGGGATATGATTTACATAAAATTACGTTTAACAATTTTAAGTGTATAATTCAACGAGTTTTAACAAATGTTTACAGTCATGCAACCATCACCCAAACCGTGATATAGAATACATCCATCACCCAAACCTTTCCCACATGCCCCTTTATGGTCAACACTGCTCCCTACCAGGAGTCTTTGCCAAACACTGATCTGCTTTCTGTCACTATAGCTTTGACTGTTCTAGAATTTTATATAAATGGAGTTACAGATTGTGTAGTGTTTCATGTCTGGCTTCTTTTACTTAGAATAATGCTTTTACATTTTGACATTTGGTAGTTTGCTCCTTTTCATCACTAAATATTATTAATTGTATTTTATTATATGACTATACCATGATTTGTTTGTCCATGGGCCAATTGAGGGATTTTTTAGGTTTCTTTCAGTTTGGAACTATTAGGAATAAGTTTGTTACGAATATTCAAGTACAAATCTTTAATGGATAATTATTTTCATTTTTACTTACACAACTATCTAGGATTTGTATTGCTAAATTGTATGGTAAAAGTATATTTAACTTTATAAGAAAAAAATCAGGCTGTTTTCCAGTGTAGCTGTGTCATTTTGTATTCCTGTTGGAGGAGGTCATTGAGAGGACGTGACCTCTGGTTGACCTGAAAGCTGGACCAGAACAAATCAGAGGCTCCTCACGCCCTCCCTCTCCTTGGAATGTAGGTTCCGCCCACCATTCCCACACTAGGAGCTGTTCCAAGGACATAGCCTTGAGCAAGTAAGGTGTTGTTGAGACCATCTGGACTGTATTTGTGACTGAACCCCCTTAAGGCCTCTATATGAACTTTTAAGTTTCTGGGGAGTGGGTATGGAGACCTACTCATCTTGTGGCCACCCAAGACAAGCCTGGTATGTAAGTTCTCTTGCTTATTAAACCTGCCACCTACCCATCTGGAGTGGCCTACCTCTTTCTTCAGTCTCTCCTTGCCCTCTGTGTACAGGGGTTGGTTTGTGAGCCAACAATTGGTGAGTCAGCCAGGAAACCAAAGAAATGGGTCTTGGGAAAGAGGCTTTTGGGGGGAAATCCTAAGTTGGCCATCAAACTCTATGTGGGGAAGCATGGTCTATATGTTAGTTGCCTATGGACTGCCGCATGAGAACCAGGACCCCTGAAAACGCCAGCTGGTCTAATCTACTTGTTTGAGGAAATGCATTTGGTGCACTGCAGCAAAGAAGGGAAGTGAATGGCTGCTGCAGTGCGCTGGCCTCTACTACGCGCAGTTCAGCTGGCCCCTGATGCCCAACAAGAGGCCAAAGTTTGAGTTAGGAAGTTGGAAGAAGAGCTGAGGTTAAAGATGAACATGCAGTTGTCCACTGGTCTGCTAGCTTTGGGGCTGGCAGACAAGGCGGGAGAGCAAGATACTAAGTTGGAGAAATTAGATTGTCATTTTGCAAAGCTAGGAGGGCACAAGCTGCCACAGATTAAGGTCTGAGCACTTGTGACAAAGCCTGATTGGGATGCCAAGAGGCAGAACTCCTGGAAAAGGGAGGAGTAGAAAGAGGAGAATGTTGTGGTGATTGACAGTGAAACGGATAAAAGGCCATGTGCCCACTGACCTCTAATACAAAGCAAAGCAAAAGCACAGCAACAACCACCCCAGCCAGCAGGGCAGTTCAGGAAACATTCATAATGGGAGAATATACACCTGCTGAGTTTATTGATATAACCGGCAAGTTCCAGCAAATGGCCAGGGAAACTATCCAGGCATGATTAATGCAACTATGGGATAGAAGGTGGGGTTGGGGGTTTGATGATGGCATTTCTCTGTCTGGGCAGGAGGCAGAGAATAAGTAACATCAGGACACACCTTGCCCTCTGGCAGCACCTGCATGGTGCTCAGGGGGTTCAAGGTACTCACTCCCTTACAGATTGGATTATTATAGCCTGTAGGGAGGCTCAGACCAATGAGGGGCATCTCCCTGGGCATGTGGAATCGTGGAAATCTATAAAGGGATACAACAAATTCTTATGGAGTTGTGAACACAACAGGCAACCTACACCCTTGTCTTTGAAGGCCCTGATAGGGCCACACTCACAGGAATGAAAGCCAAGTTACTCCAGTCCAACCCCAGCACCTGGTATAGGAGGCTGATATTCATGCTGAGCCCAGTTGTGAGCCAAGACATTTATGATGTTGGGCAATCTATTGCTGATCTGGGGAAACTGACAAATTCCAGAAATAGGTATGAGCTGTGGGAAAGACCCAAGACAGAGAGGAAGTTAGAAAGCCAAAAGGCTATCCCAGTAGGCTGTAAAGGGCCTGGTAAAAGTAACCCAGAAGCAAATGTGGTTTGAAATCATCACTGCCAGCATCCCACCTGAACAGGTAGACCAGCAATCCAATGCTGTGTTTGTCAGCCAGCGGAAAGCCTTAAACCTGAACAGTTCAGACCTACTCCACTTGCCCCTACTGTCTCTGATGCACCACCGACTCCAGCAGAGCCCTCAGGGATATAGTCCTATTTGAGTTGGGTGCCTCCCACACCTGGATATAGGATACAGGCCAAGACTGACTCCAGATGAGGGCCATTGGAGGCAATTGGTAGCCTCATGTTGAGCTCACTATTCACTGGTCCCTCAGAAATAGACAAAAGGTGACAGCTCTTTTCAAAGCTAAGAAAGAAAATTAGTTTTTGGCTGTAAGTCTTTGTCAAGGTACCAAAATAATGTTTGATGTTCCCTTATGAATAACTCCTTTTTAATTCCTTTACCCTCAGTGATTATTTCACATTCTTTCCGTTTATTTCAACCCAAACTTTTCCTACCCAAGTAAGCACTCAGATCTGGCCACTATTGCTAGAAGAACTATGAGCCTCACTAGTGCCTCCTCCTCTACTCATTCTCATTCATTTGAGGTAGAATTAGAAAAATACAGACTTATAGACTATCCACTAGGTAATAAGGCATTTGATATTGTTGAAGCCAGCTTTGGCTTTATATATATTTCTAGTTACTTTATTGAGGTCAAATTGGCTTACAATCTTGTGTAAATTTCAGGTGTACATCACTATATTTCAGTTTCTGTATAGACTGCATTGTTTGCACCACCAAAAGTCCAGTTATTATCTGTCACCATATATATATATGTGCCCCTTTACCCCTTTCACCCTCCCCCTCCCCCTTCTCCTCTGGTAACTGCTAATCTGTTCTTATCTATGTGTTTGTTTATTTTCCACATATGAGTGAAATCATATGATATTTGTCTTTCTTTGTCTGACTTATTTTGCTTAGCATAATACCCTCAAGGTCCATCCATGTTGTTGCAAATGGCACAATTTTGTCTTTTCTATGGCTGAGTAGTATTCCACTGTATATGTATACCACATCTTATTTATCCTTTTGTCTGGCTTTATATATTTTGAAGGCTTATGATTAGGTGCATGCACATTTAGGATTTTATGTCCCCTTGATGAATTGACCCATTTTTCCAGTTTCATTGAGATATAATTGACATACAGCACTGTATAAGTTTAAGGTGTAGAGCATAATGACTTGACTTGTATATATTGTGAAATGATTGCCACATGTTTACTTAATGTCCATCATCTCATTTAGATACAGAAAAAGAAAGAAAGAAATGTTTTTTCCTTGTGATGAGAACTTTTAGGATCTCCTCTATTGGCAACTTTCAAGTATACCATACAGCAGTCTTTTTTTTTTTAATTATTTTTTTTGAGGAAGATTGGCCCTGAGCTAACATCTGTTGCCCATCTTCCTCCTTTTTTGCTTTTTTTTCTCCTCAAAGCCCCAGTAGATAGTTGCATGTCATAGGTGTCCATCGTTCTATTTGCTCTATGTGGGACGCTGCCTCAGCATGGCTTGATGAGCGGTGAGTAGGTCCATGCCCAGGATCCAAACTGGGGAACCCCAGGCCGCTGAAGCAGAGCACATGAACTTAACCCTCACAACACAAGGCAGGCCCCCATACAGCAGTCTTAACTATAATCATCTTGTTGTACATTACATCCCCAGTGGTTGTTTATCTCATAAGAAGTTTGTAACTTTTGATCACTTTCATCCAATTCAGTTATGAATTGATCCTTTAACATTATGAAACATCATTATTTATCCTTCATAATATTCCTTCCCCTGAAATCACTTTATCTAATCATTTGTATAGCCATTCCATATAAAAAAACAGAACTGTTTCTTTTTTTTTTTTTTTTTTTGTGGGGAAGACCAGCCCTGAGCTAACATCCGTCGCCAATCCTCCCCTTTTTGCTGAGGAAGACTGGCCCTGGGCTAACATCCGTGCCCATCTTCCTCCACTTTATATGGGACGCCGCCACGGCATGGCTGACAAGCAGTTCGTCGGCAGGCGCCCGGGATCCGAACCCGCGAACCCCGGGCTGCCAAGCGCGGACTAAACCGCTGCGCCACCAGGCGGCCCCCATGTTTCTTGAATTATAGTTTTTGGCAGTGAGTACATGTTACAACAATGAATAATAAGTCCCAATTTTCCACAGCAGCTTTATTTCTCCCTAAAAAGAGAGTCCATTTTCCTACAGAGACATTGATTTAGATGTGTATTCTAATACACATGAGATTTTTTTCTAAAGTGCCAAAACTCATATAATTACCATTATTTCAGAGGAGAATTATAATGAGCAGAAGAATGCACCAACTTAAATACTCAAGGTCATCTCAAATCCTGAAGAGACCTTGGTTTCTGTGATAGAGGAAGAATTTTGCTAGCAAATAGTGGGACTAAAATTCAGGCAAAATGCTCTCAATCATCATTTTCTTTTTTTTTCTATGAGGAAGATTAGCCCTGAGCTAACATCCGTTGCTAGTCATCCTCTTTTTGCTGAGGAAGATTGGCCCTGGGCTAACACCCATGCCCATCTTCCTCTACTTTATATGGGACGCCGCCACAGCATGGCTTGACAAGTGGTGTGTCTGTCTACACCCGGGATCAGAACCTGAGAGCCTCAGGCCACCAAAGTGGAGTGCATGAACTTAACCACTATACCACAGCCGGCCCCTAAATCATCATTTTCTAATTGTTAACTATTTAATGTATTGTAACAGATTGTTTATTCAAATCTAATTATGTGGTAACAAGACCCGAGAGTGTTTTGTAAAAATTTGTTTTAAAAATTCCTAAACTTCATTTGCCAATTTTCTATTCTACTGTCTGTTTTTCTTTGTTTTGTCTGTCTTTTCTTCCCACAAATTCCCAAGGACAATCCCTAAAAGACTATTAGTCCTATCGTTCGGTTGGAGGTAAATTTATTTCCACAATCGTCAAGTCTGTGGATGTCTGGAGTGTAAATCTGACGAGCTGCTTGGTCTCCAGGAGCCAGAGCAGTGCTGGAAGGAGTGGTCTGGTCACTGTTCACTCCCATCGGGCTCAGCGCCTCCGGCATCATGACGCTGAAGCCGCTGAGCACTGCTTGCCGTTTTCACTGGGCTGCGGTGCCATGGACTGAAGACCAATCAGAACACCATCTCTTTTGTCCTGATAGGCATAGCAACATGATAGATTAGTGTCCATGTAATTCCAGAAAAATAAAGAGGTAGGTAAACAGATGGATCATAGGAGCCCTTGAAAACAGACCATCCAGGGAATGCTCCTCAATTAAAAGTCAACCCCCAGGCCAAGGCTAATTGAGGCCAGTATGTAATTCTTTTTGTTAGTGGGTAGGTGACGATAAGACGTAGGGATCCTTCTCCCAGACCTATACATTTTATCATGGTCCCAGCCCCACATGTCATTAGTAGTACAGCTTTTTCCATGCATCAGAACAGCTTCAACGCCAAAGGGGTATAATATGTATGAATCTGGAAAACAACCTGATTCAGAGGCTAAATCAATGCTCCAGGTACATGGCAGACACAGCGGCTGGGTTCCAATGGACTTGTCCAACTGTATGAGGAACAGGTAGGACTGTAGAGGGTAGGGAACCAAATACATGTCCTCCAATGCCACAAACTGAGTGACACTGGGCCTGAGGACTGCTGGTCCCCCTGCAGCAGTGAGCGCCAAGGTCAGGGAGCAGCCCCAGGAGTCCTGCATCCATGCCTGCCTGATGCCAGCAGGCCCCATGTGAGGCTGCACCAGGGAGCCTAGGAGGCATGATCTCCTTGTCATGTGCTCTTTGTTCTTTTCTTCTCATTTCCTGCCTTCTTGTGGTTATTGGGTACTTATTATGATCCCATTGTATCACCATCATTTTCTTATTAGATACACCTCTGTATTAGTCAGGGTTCTCCAGGGAGGCAGAATCAACAGGATAAAGATTTATTTTGAGGAACTGGCTTATGTGATTGTGAGGGCTGATGAGTAGGAAATCTGGATGCTCAGACAGGAGTTGATGTAGTCTTAGATCTAAAATGTAGACTAGACCAACAAGCTGGAAATTCAGGTGGGATTTTTAAGTTACAGCCTTGAGGAAGAATTCCTTATTCTCCAGGAAACTTCAGTTTTTGCTTTAAGGCCTCCACTGATACAGAACATATTGATCATCACAAGAATCCTTCATGTTGCCATTTTATAGCCACACCCACTTCCCTCTTGCCCCTGCCCTCTCCTTAACCCCTGTCAACCACAAACCTGTTTTCCATTTCTATAACTGTCTTTTCAAGAATGTTATATAAATGGAATCATATGGCATGTACCTTACGAGATTTTTTTTTCCACTTAGCATAATTCTCTGGGGTTTCATCCAGTTTTCCTTATGTCAGATAATTCTAACATTTCTGTCATTTTGGTCTTGGCATCATTTTCTTAATTCAGTCTTCCTGGTTTTTGGTAAGAGGAGTGATTTTCAGTTTAAATCTGGACTTTTTCATGTTATGTTCTGAGACTTTGGATCTTACCTAAACTTCTGGTTTAGTTGGCTTTTTCTGACACAGCTTTATCAGGGAAAGCAGGGGAATGATTCCTCGTTACTTCCAGATGGAGGTAGAAGTTCAGTTTCCCCACTTGGCCTTTGTTGAGAACCAAGGGAGTAGGCGTTCCTTGTTACTCTTTGGTGGGCATGTGAGTTTGAGCTCCCCACGTGGAGACCACTGACACTGTGGTAGGGGCAGCCTCATTACTGCTGGGTGAGAGTTCACTCTCCACTAGGCCTGCTATGACACCAGCTTTGGAGGAGTGCCTTGTTACTGTTGCGTGGGTGTGAAAGTATAGGCTGTGCTCTCCATCAGTTCTGTGGTGAGGGACTCATTACCAGCTTGTGGAGATGAAAATCCTAAGTCCTTACTTAACCTTCTCTGATACCACCTCAGCGGGATTGTTACAGCACTTCATTACAGCCTCATAAGAGTGGAAGTATAGGTTTCCCACTTAACCTTTTCTGGTTTGGATGGAGTGCAGCCATAGTTTTTTCTGTGGTTTGGATTGAAGTAGACTGGTTATTGTCTAAAAGTTTTCTATCTTACTAGATTGCTCTTTCCTGGTACTTTGGCTAGAGAGAACAGGCTTTTATGGGGGCTTTGTCATCTGCACTCTTTAGCATTTCTAGTCTGCCAGCTTCTTCAGCTCCAAATCTGGAATATGAAGCCAAAAGTAATCCCATAGAACTTACCATTATGATGTCCCTTGGATTCTGAGGTCCCTGCTAGTCTACCTTCTTCCTGCTACCTTTCAGGGTCTTAGAGTTTTACACACACACACGCACATGCACATACACACATTTATATCTTTATCTATCTATCTATGATCTATCTATCTTAGTTTTCTAAGGCTGTCATAATTAAGTACTATAACCAGGAGGCTTAAACAACAGAAATATATTTTCCCACAGTTGTGGAGGCCAGAAATCCATGATCAAGGTGTCTGCAGGTTTGGTTTCTTCTGAAGCCTTTCTCCTTGGCTTGTGGATGGCTTGCCTTCATGGCTGCCTCTGTGAATGCACATGTCTGGTGTTGGTGTGTTCAAATTTTCTCTTCTTATAAAGGCACCTGTCAGATTAATTTAAAGCCCACCCTGATGGCCTCATTTTAACTTAATCACCTCTTCAAAGGCTGTATCTCCAAATGTAGTCATATTCTGAGGTACTGGGGGTTAGAGCTTCAACACATGAATTTTGGGGGAACAAAATTCATACCGTTGCACTGTGTGTGTGTGTGTGTGTGTGTGTACAATGTCTAATAGTTTAGTTGTACTTAGAGGAAGAAACAGGGAAAAGTACATATGCTCCTTCTTCCCAGAAGTGGAAGTTCTCCTTGTTATTGATTTTAATGTCATCAGTTTAAGGATGACGTTACGTTCTGGCCTCTGTTATACCTAGTGAAATTTCAGCCATCATTTGTAGAGCTATATCTCTATTTGTAATATACATTTTTTTTCTTTTGGTTTTCAGCAGTTTGACTATATGTGCCCAGAGATGGTCTTATTTGTATTGTCCTACTTTGCATTCACTAGCTTTTTATGGTTTATATTCTTCACCAAAGTTTGAAAATTTTCAGCTCTTATGTCCTCATATATTTTTCCTGTCCCATTTTCTCTCTCCAGTCCTTTTGGAACTCCAATTATACACAATAGATCACTTGGTTTTGTGTCACAGGGCACTGAGGCTCTTTTGTTTTCTTGTCATTTTTTATCTCTATTTTTCAGATTAGATAATTTCTGTTGAACATATTTTACATACATTTATCACTTCTTTGGCCATCTCCAATTATCTGTTGATCCAGTTCAATGAATCTTTTATTTCAGATACTGTGCTTCTAAATTCTAAAATTTCCATTGGGTTATTGTTCATATTTCTCATTTCCCTGCTGAGATCCTCCATATATTTACTCATTTTTATAATAATTTCCTTTCAA
The DNA here is from genome assembly GCA_031878705.1 of Tapirus indicus. Lineage (NCBI taxonomy): Eukaryota > Metazoa > Chordata > Mammalia > Perissodactyla > Tapiridae > Tapirus > Tapirus indicus. The sequence goes on along the minus strand of CM062926.1, from coordinate 76,255,383 downwards.
TCCTTGACTATATTTTTGATAGCTCCTATAAAGTCCTTTTCTGGAAATTCCAACTTCTGGGTAATCTTGGAATCTGTTTTTATTCACTATTTTTTCTCTTAAATATGGGCTACATTTTCCCACATTTCTTTCATGTATCCAGTAATTTTTATTGTAAACTAGATATTGTAGATAATATTTAGTAGAAATTCTGGATTCCATTAACTTCCTCTAAAGAATGTTGATTTTTGTTTTACAGAGAGTAAATTATTGGCTGTTAACCTGTGGAGCCTTGATTTTACACTTTATTAGAATAGATCTATTTTGGTTTTATCTTTGCTCAAGATAAATATTTTGGTCCTGCTACATCATCTATGGTCTCAAGGCATGATCTTGTGGTATTTCACTGAGAATAACCGAAACTCAAAATTTTATCTTCTTTCTGTGGAAAGAAACTGAGATATCTGTCCAGCTAATTCAGCATCCCACTTGATATTTCCCACTATTATCATTAGAGTCTTCTCCATGTGTGCACAGTTTAGGAAACAGCCAATGGTTTGAGGATGGTTATACACAGATTTGGAGTTTATCCCTTCAGCGTCCTCTTCCTTTCCAGAATTTTCACATAATTTCTATCCACTCTGAAGCCCCAAACTTTATCCTCTGAGACCTCAAGCCACTGAAATAGCAGTTTTCTGCTTCAGTTCTAGTCACCTCATGCCATGTGGACTGGAATGAATGTACTTTAGTAGAAAAATAAAACTCATTTTTAAGGTATAATTCCCCTTAATTTCTTGTTTTTATTTATTTGACCTCCCAGGCCTTCAAATAGTTATTTAAAAAAATATTCTGTTTAGGGTTTACAACTGTTATCTGGGAGAGGAGTAGGTTACATCAACGAAAGCTACTCCACCATAGCTAAACCAGAACTCTCTTAATTTAAATTTGTAAGTAAAGGAAAATGACCAATTAAAGAATGATAAGATAGAAGGAAACATAAATGATAGTAATTTACAGGTTTTTTAGAATGGTGTATGTAAAGTGTCTTTCAGTGGGTTTTTGAATATTAGCAATCTGGTTTTTGATTTTATTTGAATAAATGTTAGGAATATCAAGTAGTTCAAATCAACTACGATATAAGTTTATAAAAACAGAAAAAGTCAAAGGAATACAGAATTTGGCGTTATAGCCCCATGTGAAAACCTAATTTTTGGACTGAGTCTTACAATAAGTTTGCTGTTTCTAAGGCTACATGGAGCAATTTCAATGACTATATCTAAGACTTCAAAGAAGAAATAAATAACAATGACCTTTTAAATTTTTTATTAGATTCTGTGAAAAATAAGATTTTTCTTCTTATGACTAACAGAATTATTCTCTCAATAATGAAATGCCAGGCAGTGATCATTGTGTGCAGCTGCATTTAGTAAGCACGTGATGAGAATGTGTTTGGGGGATATTCACGAGGAACAATTGGTGTCCACAGATGTCATTTTTGGTTCTTTTTTGAAATCCTTCTTAAATTCTATAAAATACCTGTAAACAGCTTTTTTTTTTTTTTTTTTTTTTTTTGTGGGGAAGACCAGCCCTGAGCTAACATCTGTTGCCACTCCTCCCCTTTTTGCTGAGGAAGACTGGCCCTGGGCTAACATCGTGCCCAACTTCCTCTACTTTATATGGGACGCCGCCACGGCATGGCTGACAGGCAGTGCGTCGGCGGGCGCCCGGGATCCGAACTCGCGAACCCCGGGCTGCCAAGCGCGGACTAAACCGCTGCGCCACCGGGCGGCCCCACCTGTAAACAGCTTTAACTGTCACAGAGTAGAGTAACAGGCTAGTTCACCTCGACTGAGGTGGCTCGATTTCATAAAGTCAAATTTGTTCTCTTGTGATTTCGGGGCAATTTTCTTTTTATTCCATACATAATTTCAGGAATCAAAATTAAGTCTTCCTTGTAGCTATTCCTATAAAAGTTATTCTAGCAAATAGAATTAAATAGAAATACAATTAGGTTCAAAGAGTAAAATAATAATCATCTCAGCCCAAACATTGAATTTCTCAACTATGCCCACATTGTAGCCTACCTTTTCTATTATTTAAACTTGGTCTTTTGTTCTTAAGCCCTTCTTTTTATTGTGCTTGCAAATGAATGGAAAGGCTGCCTCTAGGATGATTAAAAAGTAATTTTCTGGGAAAATACTTATACACAATTAAGCACTTTTTAAAAAGATAAACATTAAGAATTATATGCACAATTATGGTCTTTTAAGCTACTATAAGCTAAGCTACTATATCCCATTGGGTAAATCTGTATTCATACTTCATTTTTTCAACCCAACATTATTTACCAAATAGACCAGAAATATTATGCAATTCAAGTTTGAAATACATGTTATCTACAAGAAAAAAATCAACATTGTTCAATTGGTTATACATAACATTTTTTTTTCTTTTTTCTTTGTATACATATTTTTATTCCTAATAGTTTCTATTTTTATATTTTGGATTTTTATCTGAAAGACAGTTAAAATAATACCACTAACTCAAAACGGTAATGGCTTTTCAGTAGTGGTCAATTTGATAAGATATTTGGACATTATTTATGTGGCTTCAATATGGTGTTTCTCTCTGTGGAGATGGAAATGAGTGTTTATTAATATTTATTTTACATATAATGTGTATACATGTGTGTGTATTTCTCTTATCTCTTATTCATCTGCCTCTCACTCTCCTTCTCTCCTCAACCCCGTATCCCAGTCTGTTATTTCAATTTGACATGTGAGCATTTTTATAGTGACCATCTTTCTAATTCATCACACTCTCTGGATAGGTGTTGATCATTTGCCTTTTATTGCTAAGTACAAGTATTCTTTTCAAATCCTGTTTACTCTCAAATATTTCCTCCCTGCTTGTCAATTAGGTAGAACTTTCTGGTATTCTTTTACACCTACTCTTTCAAGAAACAAAGAGAGAGTGCATGCATTCATGAAGAAAAGTGTACATGTCCAACTATGGCCTCTTTCTGGGGAATTGTTATTTCAGGTTCTCATCTTTATTAATATTTATTGTGCTTGTTGCTTCTTCTGTTAAAATGTATTTACAATTTTCAATAATTTGTACCTTGTTGAACTCTTATTGCAGCATATTGAACACAGCAGATTGTGGTTATCTTTTGGCTCCTATCTCCTGCTATCTATGTTAGTGACCGTTCTGTTTTATATTTTGGAATAGTTTAACACATAATTCTATCTAAGACACCTAAAAATAATTGTGCTACTTATAAAATAGCGATTGCATTAATAAAATTAAGAAACTGCAAAGTTTAATTGAATAAGTCTTAGTTATATCACCTATTCTTGTCACCTATCTGTCCCTTAATATTTGCTCATTTTTGAGTTGCATTTATATAATGTCATTGAATATTTTTCATGCAAATGCCATATGCAGTATGGCATTTTTTTTTAGCTGTCGCTTCCTTGGATTTAGGGAGATGAAGTTTATTCAATTCATAGTTATTGAACACCTACCGGTGCATGCCATTTGTTGTAATCTACTTGCCAAAGCGCTGCTTGCCAGAGCTAGAGCCACATTCATCATCTTGTTCAAATTCTCTAAATTTACTGAAACATTTAAGAGGCTGTATGTCAGAGACAATGTCAATAATGGTTTAATTTAAGAAAATTACACTAGATGTTTGGCATGGTGTACACTCTAGATTGTAATTAAATTTCATTTCTTGATTATGGGCTAAATTTAGTCCATTGGCGTTGTTTCTCTACTGTCCTATGTTGAGCAGGATGCGAAAGGTCTGTTCTGTCTCAAGACAGAGTAGTGGATTAATGGTCAAAGGACTAGGAATGGCAGCCCTTTTGCTGTACATTTGCCAACACTGGTGTAGACCAAAACACTATTGATTTATACAATTTGTTCACTTTCCTGACAGTATGAGGGTATGAGCCCGTGACTGTAGTTACATGTTCAAATAAATTATTCCCAGATGGTATAACCATCTCACTAAGGAGAGACAGGTAGAAGATATTAAATAGTCTTAAATAAAGTAAACATTCTTAGTGTGTAAAGCCAAGGATGGACTAGCGTGTATAGTAAGAAAGGGTTTTCCATAGTTGGAAGTTATCAAAAAAAAACAAACAAAACTTTAAAAACTGTTTTCTTGACAGATGTGAAAAATGATTTTTATTTAGTATTCCTAAACAATTATTAAGGAAGAAATGATGTAATATCTATAAATTCAAATTTTAAAAATACAAAAGACAGAAAGAGATTAGAGTGTTTGTTGATGATTGTGCTGGAAATTCTCATCATCCAGATGATCAATCATTCAGCTTCTGTTTGGACTCTGGAATGTTGAGAAACTCAGTATCTCATGAGCAAGCCTATACCCTCCCTAGACAAATTTAACTGTCATTTAAAAAAATATTTAGCAAATATTTATTTCTAAGGAATTTCCACATCAGTAGCCTTATGACAATTAAAGACAAAAGGCAAGCTAAAAATATGCTTTATCACAATATATATTTTATCTGCTTTGTTAAAAAGTAAAATTCTGCTCTGTTTCTAGCTACATGAAAACACTGATATGAAAATAAACAAGAAAGAAAATAAGCAATCTAAGACTGTAACTTTCCTATTTTATTCAGGTTGGGCTTGATTTAAGTCTGAGGTGAAGTTATACATAACGCTTTTATTGCGACATTTCTTATTGATAAAGAATTCCATAATTTTCCATCTGTTTACTAATTAAGTATAAGTATATTAAATGTCAATCTTTTTGCCAGACAAGTTTGAAGGTATAGCTCATAAGTGTATTATCAATCTCAAAATCTACCTTGAGGCCTTATTTGTTGGGATGTGTGTACACCTAATTTAACATGCCTCAGTTATTAAACACTCTTTGCTGACTGTTCTAAGCTTTTCTACCTTCCTTGACTGATACTAAAGCAACTTTGTGATGGTGGGTCAAGTGGTGTGTTGAGGTGGATTCTACTGTGCTTCCCCTATTGCCTCATTACCTGCTTCCATCCACTAGGTATACTTGTTGCGATTTCCAGAAGGTCCTCCATAAATAGCACCACTCTTTTCTACCCAGTTCTGGACAATTTGAGAACGGAAACAAAAGAATAATAACATAGGAGCTAAAATATTTCTTTGTTGCTGATAGTGAACAGATTACTGTATGGTTCAGGTCTGTTCATTTGGCAGACTAATATCCCCACCACCCCTGCCCTGTAGGTTGCTGGAAACCTTGGAAAATTGGGTCAGGCCACCAGCACAGAAGCAACACTTCTGGAGTACTAGTGGAATGCATGTCTCTGTAGCAGACAGCTTGCTCCCAAGAGGAAGGAAGGAAGAGGTGAGCCAACCATGCCTTGTTAATTGCCTTAAATTTACCTATCAGACAAATCATCTCACTTTCACCACTCAAAGAGAGGTGATCAGTGTGTTGAGAAAAAATCCTTCCTCAGGAAAGCCAGGAGTGGGGGGGGGGAGTGTTCCCAATTAACATGCTCAATGAAAGGAAATGCAGGGGAGGTCTCTCTCTATCGGTCACAGAAGCTTCAGAACATTGTTTTCTTCCAAAAGGCTACTGTTTCAAAGGGATATCAAGTAAGGTTAAAAAAATATTAATTGACACTATATTTTACCCTATTTTAACTAGTTTCTTCTCCAGTTTGTAAATTTGACGTCTAGGGGCAGTAGAAGCACCCAAACTCCTGAATAAGTGCCTGGTATTGCTGCTGTGTTCCGACATTTACGCTTCTGCAGTCATTTATTAATGGTTCATTACTTCTTTCATTATTTCATATTAAGTCTACATTTTAAAAATCTCTAGTTATTTAACATGAGGTATTTATATCATGACTTCCTTAGAGCACCAGAAGTTCTTAGTAAACATCTAATCCTATGCTCACATTTTAAACATGAAGAAATGGAAGTCATAAAGAAACTGAAGTCAAGAGACATAGACTCATGTGAGGTCATAAAATTAAGGTAAAGTGCTTTTTAAAAGGAAATGACCATTTCCTGATTATAAAATTCATTAATCGACAGGAATATATCTACTTCAGAATATATTTATTATATATACGTATATCTCAATTAATATTTGCTACTCTATGGGGCATATAACATTATTGTCCTAATTTTATAGATAAGGAACTGAGGTTCAAAGAATTATAAAACTTGCCCAAGAACACAAGCTGAATAATTAGCAAGTTTCTGACTTGACGGTCTCTGACTCCAGAGACCTGTGTTCTTTATAGAAAACTTCGAAAATATCAAACTGTATAACAAAGATAGTAAGATAATACAAAATTCCAGGACCTAGAAATATCCATCATCAAACAATTTGGTATGTTTTTACAATAATTCTTCTACATAAATTGACATATGTTTTAAATAATTGAAATTAGTGTTTTAGTATATATTTTTCACTTTTTTGTGAGATCAAATTCATTCTTTTAAAGTGTACAATTCAGCAGTTTTTTAATATACTCACAAAGTTGTGTAACTATCATCACTACCTAATTCCACAAATTATTCATTACTCAAAAGTGCCTGTAAAACCCTGTACCCGCTAGCAGTCATTAATCATTCTCTCCTTCCACCAGCCTCTGGTAAACACTAATCTACTTTTTCTCTCTATGGATTTGCCTATTATTCTTATAAATGGAATCATACAATATGAAGCCTTTTGTGCACATCTTCTTTTACTTAACATAACATTTTCAAGGTTCATCCATGTTGTTAATATGTATAAGTACTTTCTCTTATGGCTAAATAATATTCCCTTGTATGAGTATACAACATTTGCTTATCCATTCATCAAGTGATGGACAGTTGGGTTATTTCTACCTTTTTTTTTCCTGAGGAAGATTAGCTCTGAGCTAACATCTGTTGCCAATGTTCCTCTATGTTGTATGTGAGTCACTGCCACAGCATGGCTGATGAGTGGTGTAGGTCTGTGCCCAGGATCTGAGTCTGTGAACCCAGGCAGCTGAAGTGGAGCACACAGAACTTAACCACTAGGCCACAGGGCCAGCCCCCATTTTTATTACTTTTGAAGTTGAAAAAGTTTCCCAGTATCCACTGGCCATTCACATTTTCTTTTCTGTAAATTATTTTGCCTATCAACATTGCCTTTCTCCCCATGATTATTTGTAACTCTATTTGTTGTAATCAATCTACATGACCTCTTTGAACGTTACACGTGTATGAACCTTTGCCATATTGATTGCAAATGTTCATTTCAATTTTTCTTTTATTTTGTTTATAACATATATTACAGAGATATACGTGAATTTTACTTAAAGAGTAGAATTTATTAGTCTTTGATGACTTCTTCCCTTGCTTAGAGTCTTAGTCTTTCTGCCACCAGAGATCAGTTAAATATTTACCAATATTTTATTTCCCACCTTGTTAAGTTCATTTAACACTTGTCTTTACTACATGCACATTTTATTTTGATGTATTATATGTGTCCAAATCTGTTTGGAATCCTTAACAACTGTCCATTCACAGGTCAGGTAGAGTCTTTTAAAAGGTGACCTGGATCTATCTCATTTCTCTTAGGACCTGTTAACACCAGTAACATTTCTTTGGCTTCAGACCAAGTTTCCATTTCTTGATTTATCTCAGTAATACCCAACTGTTAATTTGGGTTGTGTCTTTGGTTCCTAAAGGCAAAATTTTCCTTTAAAATCTGCCTGCTGTACCTCTCGTGTGACATATTCTCAATTGCAAGTCAATTCTGGCACAGTACAGTTTATTTCCTTGATTGAATTTCTTTTTCCAAATACCCAATTTACCAAACACCATTATTCCATTCGATATGTGGCTGTGTGTATGTGTGTGTGTGTGTGGATAACATATGTAGCTGTGTGTATGTGTTTAGATAAAATTATGTTGTCTTAGCTTAAATGCTTTTTAATTTTTAACCAAAATCATAATTCTGATTGTTATAGCTTTTTAATGTGCTTCAAGTAAGCCAGTAAGTGTTGCTTTATCACATTTCTTTTAGACATAGCTACTCCTGACAGTTTATTTTTCTTTAATGTTTTGATTTAATTTTTATTTTGCACATAATATAAAAGTTCAAATAGCTTTAGAAGGCATATGAGAGAAAAAATTAGTTCTTACTACCATCTCTAGCCCCATTCCTTCTCCCAAAAGAAATACATCTTCAATTCCTCTAGTATTTTCAGTGGATAATTAATTTCAAATCTTCAAATTTGCTTACACTGCAGCTTCTTAACATTTTGGTTTTAGGCATTAGTTACAGACTATTCACTATATAAATAAGATTCTTTGGGCCCCTCCCTAATAAACACACTCATTCTCTCTTGGTCCTTTCTCTCTCTCCTTTTTCCCTCATTTCCTTAATACAGTAAATTCATAATTATTGATTAGAGCAACATTCAAAGACCATACTGTGAATACGTGAACAGTATTCATGGCTAAAACTTCACATTTACTTTTTGTACAAATGTGTTTTTATCCTGAAATTAACAACTGTATCCTCTTTTCAATTATTGAATTAATTTTTTTCATTATAAATAGTTCTTTATTATGAGTTTACATAGTGCTTTATACATAAAATAAATTTCAATCAAAATATTTAAAATAATTCCTGAATATATGCAATATATTCTGATTATTGCTAAAATAATGTTCACATTCAGACGTTTAAGTCTGAGGCCACCACTAATCCCCACACACAGAAAGATGGTCAGTAGTCTAATTGTGCTGTTTACCATAGCGGTAGTTAATTTATTTTTTTTTTTAGCACTTTTATTTGAAAATTCTGGGCTAATCCCTCATTTTTACTTCAATCCAAATCCTCAGTATTCTTTTTATCTCTGTTATAATATTTTTAGTTTCCAAGAAATGTTTGTTATTGTTATTGTTCTATGACATTATTTTTATAGTATTGTTAAAGTTATTTTTATCTGTCATTATTTTCAAACACATCAGATTTTCTTTCCATGTCATGCTCCTGGAGACACCTCTCCACAGCCCTTTGCCCTGCTCCACTCTGGGCCTGCAGGTCAGTAAGGCTATTTCATAGCTGTCTGCCCGGGCTCCACTTTCCGCATCACTGGGGGGCTGCTCTCCACCTCTTCACTCTGTTTGATCTTCTGTTTTCTGGTTCTGATCTATTCCTTTTCCTAAGTCCTTCAAAAAGATGAAGTGCCTCTTACAATCAGAAAAAGTGTATAGAAAATAAATTTTGTCCATCTTGCATGTCAAATATGTGCTTATTATATCCTCACACTTGATTTATAGGTTTGCTGGGTGAAGAATTCTGGATTGGAATTTTTCCTAAAACTTTTGAAGCTAGTTATCTATTGTCTTCTAGACTCTGCTGTTGAGAAGTCTGATGCCATTCTAATTCCTGATCCTTCATATATGACCTCTTCCTCTCCTCATCCAGACAGCTTTTTTTGTGTGTGTGAGGAAGGCTAGCCCTGAGCTAACATCCATTGCCAATGCTCCTCTTTTTTGCTGAGGAAGACTGGCCCTGGGCTAACATCCGTGCCCATCTTCCTCTACTTTATATGGGACTCCGCCACAGCAAGGCTTGACAAGCGGTGCGTCAGTCTGCTCCTGGGATCCAAACCTGCGAACCCTGGGCTGCCAAAGCGGGGTGTGTGAACCCAACTGCTACACCACTGGGCTGGCCCCCCAGACAGCTTTTTAAGATTTTTTAGTTTGCAGTTTTCTGAAAGTTCATGATGTTATAGATTCGTGTGGGTCACTTCATCCATTGTGCCTGGCACTCAGTGTATCTGTCAATCTTCAAACTATGTCTTTGAGTTCTGGAAAGCATTCTTTATATTTCTTTGATAATTTTCTACTCTTAGTTTACTTCATTGTCTTTTTAATATTCTAGTCATTCAGATGTTGGATTGTTCAGACTAACCCATTTACTCTTCTGATTTCTTCTTTGTTTTTTTACTTTTTCTTCTTTATTATTACTGGGTAAGTTCCTTAATTTTACTTCAATCCAAATCCTCAAAAATATTCTTTTTATTTCTGTTGTATTTTTAGTTTCCAAGAAATATCTCTTGTTGTGCCACAATGTTATGTTTTTAGCATTGTAAATATTATGTTTTTCTCTTTAAGGATTAATTACTGGGTTTTTTTTTTTTTAAGTTTCTTTTTCCCTGCATTATTTCTAGTTTTCTGAAGTTGCCATTTGCTATTTCTTCTGATCTTTATCTTTCCCATTAGAAGCTTCCTTTAAATATCTGGTGATCCATGACTGTCTCTTCATTCTTTAAAGTGGGACACTGAAGGCTGATTAGGATCTCCATTTCATGGCAAGGGCTTATGACTGTTAGACTTTTCTGGGTGATGACTGAATTGGGCTATTTTGTTGCAGGATTCACAACTTCTGTACATTTAGGTATTCACTCAGGCTGCTCAGATTTCCCAGAAAAGTTATTGCCTATGGAGGAGAAGAGGGGATAAACGGAGTATACGCCTGTAGGACAGTGTTGTAGACCCCAAATGAGGGAAGTTGACTGTGGCGTGTTTATATGGGGGAAGGATATCTCACTGATTATTATACAAATATTCCTTTAATTCTCCTGTTTTCAGTGGGATATCCCTGGCCTCAGCTGTTGTCCCATAAGCCAGACTCTGTTCAATGTCTCTAGAAAACAATCCTCTCTTATGATGGTTCTGTGATAGAATATTGCTTGGATTGGTAATATAAGAAAGAAGAGCTGGAGTATTTAAATTTTATTAAACTGATGTTCAACTAATTTTTCATTCCACTCTCTGCACAGAGCTACCTAATGTAGGCTATCCCAGACTTTCTGGGATTCAGTAGTGCAAATTACATTACACTCTGCTTCCTAGACATTAGGTTTTGATGAATTTAGCTTTCTTAGGGTAGGCAATTCATCACTCTTCTTTCAACTGCTTTCTAACTTCCAAAATTTAGTTATTGTTTTCTCCTCTACTATTCTTTGGCTTTTTAAATTTGACTTTCTTTACTTGTAATTTGTGAGATTTTAGCAGGGAACAGAAGAGAGAATGTGTGTTCAGTCTGTCCTCTTCAATCAGAAGCTATATTTGGTCAAGATTTTGGTTTTGATTAAAATAACCCAATAAATTAGACTCAAATGTTGTTTGACATAAGTAATTTCTTTTTATCTACGTTCCCCACAATTTGCCTCTAGGTACTGAAAAAATTTGTTTTTGTTTTATACCTTTTGTATATTATCAGAGGTCATTGCTAATATAATGAAGTTAATAATTTTCTGATATTTTTGTGCCCAGGCAATTACAGAATTCTCTTATTAATCTACAATTGCTTAGTTTTCTAGATAGGTAATTGTATCCTTTCTTAATGACATTTTACTTTTGATATGTACCTTTACCTGATGTTCAATTAGATGTAGACAACCAAATTATGAAATAAGCACTTTGCACCCTTTATTTGTAAATGGACAATTGTATATCATTGGAATTAGTTGCTACTTTAAAGTTTAAATGTATTATTTATAAAACTGTCAGTCCTGCAGACTATTTTTTAATTGATATCTGATTTTTAAAAGTTCTGCTGTTTTATTATATATACAGGTTTTCTCTCTCCCTCTCTCTCTATATTTATATGTAAATATGTATACCAATATCTATAAACATATATAACACAAATATTTTATATAAATATATACTTTTTATACTATACAGTATGTATATAAATCTATCTAATTGATATATTACATATATAATTATAGAAAATTTTTCATTTTACTCCAATTGAAAAGTATTTTATGTATAATATACAATTATAATTTTTATGACATCCTGCCTACATTTCCTGTTACATCTCTTGCTGATTTTATTTGTATTATCTGTATTTTACTTTGGTTAGATTTTCCGAATGGTTATATGTATTTTTGGAGAAAAAAATCTCATTTACATTTCAATTGTATCCCTTGTTAATTTATTTTTCTACATTTTACCTTTAATATTTTCCTTAGTACTTTTATTCATCTTTTGTTTGTTTGTTGAATTGAATATTTGTCTTTTATATTAATTATTGATATTCACAATGATGTAATTAAAAGTTAAGACTTGACAGGTACAGGGCCAGCCCCGTTGGCCTAGTGGTTAAGTTCAGTGTGCTCTGATTCGGCAGCACAGTTTGGTTCGGAGACCTACACCACTCGTCTGTCAGTGGCCATGATATGGTGGCAGCTCACATACAAAAAGAGGAAGATTGGCAATGGATGTTAGCTCAGGCAAATCTTCCTCAGCAAAAAAAAAAAAAAAAAGAATTGACAGATATAGTTTTGGTCACCCTTTACATTTTTTCAGAAAGTATAGTTTTCTTCTGAATATTCTGGAATTGTAACATTAGTTTTTGTTATATGCTGTATTGTGTTTATATGTTGAAGTCCCAACCCACAGTGCCTCAGAATGTGACCTTGTTTACAAATAACATCCTTGCAGAGGTAGTTAAGATGAGCTCATGCTAAAGTAAGCTGGGACCCTAACCAATATGACTGGTGTCGTATAAAAAGAACACCACATGAAGATACAGAACGTACACAGGAAGAACGCCACACGAACATGAAGGCAGAGATCAGAGTGAGGCATGTACCATCAGGAAACACCAAAGATTGCTAGAAAACCAACCAGAAGCTAGCAGATGGGTATGGAATAGATCCTCCTTCACAACCCTCAGAAGGAACCAATCCTGAGGACACCTTGATCTCAGATTTCTAACCTCCAGAACTGTGCGGCAATACATTTCTGTTGTTTCAGCCACCCAGTTTGCAGTATTTTGTTACAGCAGCCCTAGGAAACTCATACCATTTTCTATTGGACCTTATAATGTAAAAGAACTTTTTTCCTTGGCAAAAAACAATCATGAAATATTTTGAAATTTCCTTTTTAGATTAAGACTAAATATCATTATTTTTAGAAATATTCCAAAGTCACTTGATATTCTATTCTTCCATAATATAAAATGTGGCATGTATCAATTTCTTAATTCAACCAGTATTATTCGAGCTTATAATGTACCAAGCACTGCTACAAGTGCTAGTGAAACTGCAGTGAACAAGTCAGATAAGGTATGCACTCATGAAACTTAATGAGAGTAAAAGAGGAAAACAGAAAATAAACACATAAATAGATTTTCAGATTGTGTTACATCCTATAAAGGAAATACACAGAGTTGTATATTGAAAACTAAGAAGAGTAGGTCATGGAGAATGGTTCCGAGAAGGTCTATCTAAGGAGCTGATGTCCAAACCAAGACCCAAAGATTGAGAAGGAGCCAGTCAGCTGGAATAGTGAGTGCATATTCTGAGCAGAAGCAACAGTAAGTACCATCCACAAGCTAAGAATAAATATGACCTGTTCAGAAATGGGAAGGAGACCAGGTTGGTTGGAGCAAGGTGCAGAGTGGTTGGAGAAATAGGCTAGATGAAAATCATGTGCTGCCAAGTAGTGGGGTTTTCTGTGTCTTGCATCTAGTGTCCAACTGCAGTAAGAGAACACAGTTGTCTTCTGGGGAAACCAGTCCCTCACCCAATCTCCCTTTTGTGCAGAATCTCATTGTGGATCTCTCCACTTACTTTCCCTGAGGTTGACATTGGACTCAGGCCTGGCTAAGCAGCTCATCACATTATTTTGCCATATACTTGTGACTAAATCAGAGGAAAGACTCTTGAGATCAAGCCATGCTCTCTTATGCAGCATAAGAACCAGGCACTTCACCATCATGTGGACATCTAATCATGATGCCGGGAGCCAGCCAAGAGTCAGTGAGAATGGATTCTGCAGATATCCTCTAAGTCCGCTGCTCAGGGTTCTCTGAAGCCAGATCTGTTCGAATGGGACTGCTATTTTGAGTTGGGTCTTCTGTCTATCCAGATTATAATAGAGAGATTATATCTATTAATTCATCTATATTAATTACATCGTTTAAATCTTTTCCATTTTTTCTACTTCTTCAGCCTTTGATCGATACCAGTATTTTAAAATATCTCACTGCAATTGTATTTCTGTCAATGTCACATTGTATTTCAACATCTTAACATATTTTATTGTTATCCCTATAAAATGACCTGCTTTGACTGATATGATTGTTTTGTTCCTGGAGTTCTCCTTTGCCAGTAGGAGAGGCCAGGCTTTGCTTTTGCTTTCTTTTTTCCGCTTTTAGGCCATTGCACCTCCCTTCATTGTTAGACTTTATCTTTTTTTTCAAATATTTCTTACAGTTGATTATCATTAGTTTTTTTATTATTATTTCTATTAGATACTGTTTGAAACTTCTATTTTGATAGGATGAATTCTACAGACTCTTACCAAAAGTTACCAAATTTTTTCTTTAGTTTTTAAAAATTTTCTTTCTTTCTCTTCAAATTTTGAGAAATTTCTTAACATTGATTTCTTTAGTAATTTGACTTTCTGTAGCATTCATTGTCTCCATTCTTTTTTAATATAGTAATTGTGTTTTAAATTCTCTTCAAATTCCTCATAAAGCTAAATAGCCCCATTTTTATACTTTTATACTACTTGTTTATAATTCAAATAGGCAATGTCCTTTTTTGAACTTTACTGAGAACACAAATCCTGTGTTTTCATGTTTATTTTCTTATTTTCCTTTTCTATTTATTTAAACAACTGTTTTAATAAGAATAAACTTCTACATATTTCAAGAAGTCACTTTCTTTTGAACTAAGGAATCTTTTAAAAGACCTAATAGTTTTTTCTGTCAGTAGGATCTTTCTGATTGCTCAATATTGGCTGATTATCAGACAGAATTAGCAAAGGTCAGTGAGGGTGTGTGCCCATATATAAAGAAAATTTTTTCAAGTTCTGTTTATGATTACACAAGGATAAGTAAGTTCAAGTGGTAGAGTAAGGATAATTTTCTAAAATATTTTAACAATGATATTGACTGCAAAAAGAAAAAAAAAAGAAGGCCATACAGAATCTGTTTAGTTTCATATATTGGATATTTTTCGTGTGAAACATACAATGAATCTGATTATTTTGCATTGGTTAGTGAATTCTAGCTCTGAAATTGTCTTTTACTATTTTATTGAATTTTCCTTTTCTTTCTCTGAATAGGTCTTGGGGGAAAATAATCCAATAAAAAGCAATTCTGAAATATTCAGAATAGGCAAATTCATAGACACAGAAAGGAGATTAGTGGCTGTCATGGGATGGAGGAGACAGGAATGGGGACTAACTGCTTAATAGATATGGAGTTTCCTTTTGGGGTAATAAAAATATTTTGGGACTCGATAGTGGTACTGGTTGCAAAGCACTTTGAATGTACCAAATGTCACAAAATTGTCCACTTTAAAATGGGTAGGTTTTATGCTATGTGTATTTTTCCACAATAAAATCTAGAGGATCTGCCTACAAAAACTATTAAAAAGGCAATTCCTTTCTCTTAAGTAACAGCCTTGATTTTGCTTACAATAGGACATTTCTTTATCTGATGGACAAGAACAAGAGAAAAGCACATAAGAGGTCAGAACCGTGGTCCAAGTTGAGGCAGCTATGGCCAGCACGTTGTATTCAGTTGAGTAAGGCACTTTGTGGTCTGGAGCTATCCACCTCCACAACACATGATACAAAATGGTGGAACAGAAACACAATGCCTATAAGAAAGGCACCTGCTTGAAAAAGAGCAGAATAGGAAATGCAGCAGTCTCTTCTCCATAGCATATATTTCCTGCTAAATAGAAATATTTAAGAGTCCCTGTCTGCCAGTGGAGTAGGCTTCTGTGTTAACCACTCTAGAAGAAGCTCCTTCTCCATTGTCCTCCATGACCACAACAGAGACTGACACTGTCCATGTCTACACTACTTTAGTAGTCCACTTTGTGTGGCATTAAATTGGTGGTGTCAGGACCGAACATTGACAGGTTGTTGCCAGATCATTAAGTGCCTTTCTATCAAGTGCCCCCTCAAAAACTTAACAGTCTTCTATAGTACTTATTTGTTGGGCTAATAACTACAAGATCTTGACTACATTGAACTCCATGTTTTTTCCACATATAACTTTTAGCTGAATGAACTCTGTCTCGAGTCCGGGAAATAATAACTACTAATCAGATTTTCTTCTTAACCAAGTTTGTTCATTCTTCTGGGTAGAGAATGCCTAATGAGAGAACCCTAGAATAGGCATGGATCTCACTCTCAACAATTATATTTTCTGCAAAATCATTTACTTCCTGATTCTTTGAGGGCACTAACTTCAGCTCAGGGGTAGAGAAATTGGTCTTATAAACCCTGAAAATCACCATATGTAGGGACTCAGTCTATTTCTAGAAGGCCTGTTACAGACAGAATGTATCTTTCTTCTCAAAGCTGCATTTTCTTCCCTTTCTCCTTTAAGCTCAACCTTTTGTAGGCTAAATTTCTCTCTATTGTATAGTCCCTTGCTGAAAGCCACAGGATAAAACCAATGCACACAAACATTTTGAATTATTCATACTTTTTTTCTAATTCTTTATCTCTCTAGTAGGAGGCCTGTCATTCTACAAATAACGCAAAAGTGGTGGTGGGGATTGTGAAGATAGACAATGAGTATTAATTAAAGCAGTCAGCAAAGTCTGCTAGATTTAGGGCTTATTAGATGTTTATTGAATTATTTAGCTTAGGTTCATAGTTGCTTCTGACAGCTCTTAATACTAAGAATGTTTTGTTATTTTAGAAGTTTTTCTTTACCTGTTTTTTTTTTCCTGATGCTAAATAACCCCTGTGCAATCAGACTGCCATACAAAATACCACAGAATAGGTGGCTTAAAAAATAGAAATTTATCTTCTCGCAAGTTTGGAAGATAAAGGTCCAAGATCAAGGCGCCAGCAGGGTTGGTGTCTGGTGAGGCCTCTCTTCCTGACTTACAGGCAGCTGCCTTCTTGCTGGTTCCTAAAATGGCCTTTCCTTTGTGCATATGTGAGGAGAGAGAGCTCCCTGCTGCCTCTCCCTCCCTCTTCATCTAAGGACACTGGTCCTATTGGATTAGGGCCCACCCTTATAACCTCATTTAACCTTAATTACCTCCTTAAAGGTCTTATCTCCAAATACAGTCACTTTGAGGATTAGAGCTTTGACATATGAATTTTGGAGGGATACAATTTTATCCATAACAACAGCATTTTTAAGCACAATTCTAGTAGTAACTAAGTTTCTCTTGGAAAATCTGTTGCTGTCACTGTGAAAGGCACCTTACCACTTACAGGTCATAGGCACTTCTCACTACTATTGATTAGATGAGAAATCCTTCATGTTGAAGCAAGGAAATTGACTAGATTAAGGAAAACTAATATGGAATGTATTTAGGACCAGGGATAGAAATGTATAATCGTGTGATTATTGTGCTTGAAACTGTATGTTGACTTGTTAGAAGTACAGTATGCCAAACAGACTGAGTAAAAGAGGTCTTAGTAGGATGTAGGAAGACATGAGAGAGTAGGAAGGAACTGTGAGGATTCTGCATTCTTGTAACCATGAAAATGAAGCATTCTGGGGAATATTATTAAGTCTGATAACAAGCAAGGTAAAGGGTTCAATTAAGAATGGACCACGCATGGGCCAGCCCCATGGTGCAGTGGTTAAGTTTGTGTTCTCTGCTTCAGTGGCCAGGGTTCGCAGGTTCGGATCCCGGGTGCAGACCTGCACCACTCATCATCCACGCTGTGCTGGCAATTCGCATCCAAAGTAGAGGAAGATTGGCACAGCTGTTAGCTCAGGGTGAATCTTCCTCAGAAATAAATAAATATATAAATAAAATAAAAAAAGAATGGACCATGCTGGCTTAATTCCTGGTCTCCTCAGTTAGTGGCCACCATTGCCTAGGTAAGCCATTTGTCATGAGTGCCTAATGCATTCTAGGCACTGAGAACACAGCAGAGAATTAGACAAACAAGTGGAGTAGATCCAGTGATATCAACCCAGCCTCTGGCAGTAGAGGACGGTTCCCACACAGGCTTACAGCTTTTCCACTCAAGCACCTTTGCTTCTGAGTCTAAACGTTAGGCTTTCTCCAGAACTCAGGAAATTGTTCGTCCCACACAATAGACAGCCCAGAAGAACTGGGAATTGAGCATCATCAGGAGCAGTCCTGTCAAGGGGAAAATTCTGGGGTTCAATCAATTCTGCTAGGATGCTTGTCTTGAAAATGTGAATTGGTTCCAATACAATCAATATGTTAAGGAATGATTTGAGCAGAAGCCAAATTTTGTGTTTGTTTATGCATGATTTCTTCCATGAGAAACATTAAATTAGGGATTGGCAAACTCCAGCCCATTGCCTATTTTTGTAAATAAGGTTTTATTGGGCCACCCTGGACACCAGCCTTATTTTAAACCTCTTTTCTATGACTGTGGCAGGGTCTGTATGACCCTCAATACTGAAAATATTTACTATCTGATCCTTTAAGAAAAGAACGTGATCATCTCTGATCTAGGCAAATGCAGAAAGCAGCATGCAGCTGACCAAAGCCACATAAAAATACAAAGACATGCACACACCTTGGATATCTACCAGTGACCCCGGGGCACCATATATGTTATGAGCCACACTCAGCCACACCTAGAGTTACAACTTTCCAACAGATTTCTCATAACTCTTCTTCCACCACTTTGCAATAACATGAACTGCAACCTTTCCAGCATGCCCTTCCACAAGGATACATCGGACTTCTTCAAAGTAAAGTGCCATATTTATTGTAGATTTCATGTATTTCTTAACCATTTAACATGCATAACGCTGTGCTATCATTTTTAAGAATCCTTTCTTTTTTATGTGTGACTGGTGAAGTTTTTGAGTACTGTGCTCCTAACTTCATTTTTTTTCCATAAGCCCTGTGGTTTTTATTGCATGATTTTGTACAGCACAGAGATTTTTTTTAGGAACACATATGCCACGTTATATCAGAACTGACTGTACTTTCTACACTCTGTTCCTCAGAAATTCTCCAGAAGAATGATCCCCAATTGGCCAATGAGTGACTTGTTCATTAACTGATAGCTTAATTGGCTTCTTCCTCTTCCCTGTCTCACTTCTCCCACTCCCTTCTTTGTGCTTCCTTGGATCATCTTTCATATAAACTCCTTGCCCCCACGTCTTTGTTTCAGGTTCTAATTTTGGAAGGGAACAAATGAGGACAACAGATTTATGCCTTTATGGAGCATATCTCCTAACTTGAGAGAGAAACTATAATCAAGTAAATAAATGAACAAACAACATCCAAGCAAGATAAATACAGGTCGTGATCTTTTTTTTTTCTGAGGAAGATTCGTCCTGAGCCACCATCTATTGCCAGTCTTCTTCTATTTTGTATGTGAGTCACTGCCACAACGTAGCCGCTGATGAATGGTATAGGCCCAGGAACCAAACCCAGGCCACCAAAGCAGAACTCGCTGAACTTAACTATTAGGCCATGGGGCCAGCCCCCAGATTGTGATCATTCTTACATAGGAAATAACCAGGGTGATGAGAGAAAGAAAAATTGGAGGAGGTCACTTTAGAGAGGATTCAGGGGAGGCCTTTCTGACGAGGTGACATTTGAATTGAGACATAAAGGATGAAAGTGAGCCAACTGGGGTAAAAATGATAATGGTGTTACAATGAGAATTATTAGAGGAAATCACTGATGGAAAAGGACCAGAGTGGTACATAATGATGTTGAATCAGTACTTAAGGATGTGTTGGGCACTGGAATGCTTGTCATTTCTCCCACTGGCATGGCAACCCCCAGTATAAGTACACTATTTCTTAGTAAAGCCATATTATATTCACTATATGGAAGGGACCACAGCCTGGAAGACTGAAGTTCTTCTTAGCATTTGTGAGTCAGCATAGGTGAGTAGAAACTGCAGCAACTTACTGCCTCAATGCTTCTTCCTGCCCTTTACTGCTACAAAATAAGATTTTCAGAAAAAGATAAGAACCAACGAGTATGATAAGAGATAAACGAACATGGCATAAAAATACAATATGTGGTACAGACAAAGCACCTAAAATGACCCTGGAAATCCTCAAGTCCCCAGTAGTAGGCTCTCAAGGAATAGCGACAGTGATGGCTTTGACATTGACCTTGGCAATTATGATGGAATGTAGTGATACTCATGATATTGATTGATTATTAATCCTCAGTGAAGAAAAAATGACATATAATCTCAACCACTAGGCTTCTTGCCAATTTGGAAGAGACACACAATTTGAGCATTCCTTATAGGAATGGCTCCTTAAACTTAAGGTGTCTTATCGAAAAGCGAGGAACAGAGGGAAAATAGAATGGGTCAAGACAAATGGCACTGCTGGGTATCCACGTCATCACTCTTTGGCACATTGTATATGTCATCTTACACATCTTCACAATAACCATATGTGATAGTTAGTAGTCTCAATTTTCACAAACTGAATCTTGAAGAGGTTCTAAAATTTCCCCAACTTCGCATAGCTCATTCAAACTAACGTGTATCTGGCTCCATGCTAAGAGAGGAAAAAATAATTTACTTACGTGGACTGAAGAGACATGAACAACTTTAAAGAAAGGAACAAATGTGGAAAAAAATGAATGCCAGGTTTAAGCTTAAGACATCATTTAGAAAAGATTGGAAAGGAGAGAAGCCAGGAAAGGCTGCAGCGGGACATGAGGTCTCCTCACTCATATTGCATTGTCTTTAAAAGTTGATTTGTTCTTGTCAATCATCACCTCTACTAAGATATGCAGTATTGGGCTTACTGTCGGTAATTAAACATTTGCGCTGATTTTGAAGAATTTTGTGAACACAGTAGGGAAGCCAAACTAATTTAATTGTTTTGCTAATTTGCCTCAGTATAATAGCAGGTGTTTGCATTTATGTAATTAGGAAGAGGTCCAGAATGTCGCTTGTAAGAAATCCTACACTAAAATTTGAGAAGTGAGAACTATGTTAGTTGACCAAGTGTCCATACCATAAAGCAGTTGGTTTGAAATCTTTTTGAGTTTTAAAATAATATTAAGATGCATTGTCTCTAGCTTTCTCTACCCTCTTGAGGTGAGTACACTGATCTATCAATCTGTCATCTATCTAGATATTTATTCTTTTTTTTTTTTTTTTTACATATTTAGGCTGCTAATGGACTAATGGGGATTACTTAATATGGAACTAAAGGAAAACCCATCACTCAGTTGACTCCTCCCCCATTCTCCACCTCTATTTCTTCCTTTCAACTTTTCTTAAATTCATCTTCATAAATTTAAAATTTGTCTTCAGAAATTTAAAATTTTCTTAAATTTATCTCTATTATTTTTTTAAATCCTCTTCTTGTTTATATTATACGGTACTCCTTTGCTATACTTTTAGTTTAGTTAAATTTTCTGTGACAATAAGGATTCTCTCTACATAAATACTGTGTGTAATTTTTCATGATCTGCTTGATTTCAAGAACTTTGGGGAAATTGCTAAAAACATACACTACATTATATGTATATTTTTTCCATAGCTTTGTTTCATCAGTACGAAGAAGAAAGAAATTGTTTTTATCTTAGTCATGTGCTTCCCGTAAACAGTGACAGTTAAGAAATCCTCCCACCATTTTGTTTTCTAAAATCTCCTCACGATTTTATGTTTCAAGAAATGGCTAGCCTAACTACAAAGGATTTTCCCTCTCTCTCATATTCCAAAAGAAGACTCACCTCCACCCCCACCCATCCTCAATGATTCAGATTAAACCCATCTCTGTCCTTCTTCATGACTCCCATAAGACTCATTGATAATTTTCTCATTCACCTGCCTCTATAAAACTGTCCTTAATTAATGAACATTCTTGCTGTTGCAATAGCCTTAATAAAATCATCTCCTTAATTGTCTGGTGCCTTTTATCTTTCACAGAAGGTTGAATGACTTGGAAGAGATACTTGAATTTATATTTGACAAGGGCTTTCATCAAAACCCATTCTTCTTTGTCCTTGAGGTAGCCAGATGGCTGAAGAATATAGCACATACCACTTAGCTGATTCTACTCACAAACTCTTGGCACAAATGTGGCTACTTAAAGCAGAGGAGACTGCACTGAAGTTCATCACCACCAAGTGACATGAGTTGAATATCATAGAATGATCTTCTGCTCCATCGTATCTTATTCCTACCTTACTGGTATACACTTACAGACTTAGCAAAGAAAATATGCAAAGAAACTAATTCAGTGCATGGTACATAGTGAGTGCTCTATAAATATTAGTACTTTTTGCTGTTATTGTTAACCAAGTACTCACAGTGATTCCAGAAAATTAGACATTTGTTTCTCTGGCTTGGAAGACCTTCTACATCTGAGATGTTCACTGATAAATGCAAATCCTCTTGGAATGGGTGACATCTGAACCTACTATTGGAAGATCTCTAGATTAGCAATGAATTACAACAACAGAGGAGCCAAAGCATTCTCTGTAGTAAATGGCGGCCAAGAGAAGAGAAAGCGTCGTAAACAAACTATCTATTTATAGTTTGGTGTTATAGTCATCATTCAAGGTCATGGCTATGTCCTAGAGTTATGTATTATTGTTAACAAGATCACAAATTTATACTGTATACCCAGAAGTACACAGGACACATACTTTGCTTATTTCTTTTAACTTTTCCAACCATCCTTAAAGCATCCCACCACCACATTACATTTACATCCATTCCACTGAAATGTATATATCAGTAGATATATATTTACATATATAATTTTAATGTATTTTTATATATGTTTATGTATATTTACATATATATTTTATATATATTTTTCCCATGTACATCCATTCCAGAAAAAAAAAACTGAATTAAGTATAGCTCAGTCCAGTAAACTCAACCCAATCTGATATTTTAGTCTCTGTCTCTTTCAAGTCAAAACAAGTCTTGAAGATATCCTCCTCCTCCCTATTCCTTTCCTAAATAGTTTTTAGATAAAGTGAAAACTAAAGATTATGTGATCTTGTATCTGCAGGAAGTGGGGAATGAAGACTGGGCCTTTGATCCACATGGTAACTTTGAATGGGCCCTTGCAAAAGCTTTAATGTAGCTAGGCTGGGCTACTCTCTGAACTGGTCATTGCTAAGGCTAGATTGGTCTGGTTCAGCCATTAAAGCACTTGTAAGGGCCACTCTCCTTGGTTAGGAAGTCCTCACACATGTCGGCTGCTTTGTCCTGATCCCAGGCCTCTGCAGATTCAACAACTGTCTCAGTTTCTCTGTGGCTCTTCAACCAAAGCACATAGAACACCTGGACCTCCTATGCTTCAAACAGGGCTTGGGAACCAGAAGCACTTCAAAAGGTTTTTCTAGTCACTTCTTTCTGCCAGTGCTATCCAATCCCACATCATGATAGATGTGACTATGTTGAGCTCAACCTGGAGATCTGTGGCTTTCCCAGGATAATACGCCACTGGCCAGTGCCAGTGCACTCTAGTCCTCCATCCATTTCAAGATGTTTCTCCTATTTTTCACATCTTTCATTTTCCACCTTGAAAGATGGAAAGCAAGGACATGTGTGTCTGATCCTTTTTCCATCTTCACGTCTGTCTGCTCTTTGCAATCATACACTGGGGCAATAATGGCTAAATTTTTTATTATTATTTGTTACCTCATTCAAGGCAGAAACAACCCAACATCCACCTCCATGTCCCACTTTCTACTGGGACAGTGGATCCTAAGGACTTCAAGAGACCATGCTGGCTAGGACAAATGGGCATCTCCATGATAACCAGCATGAGCAGAACACCAGAGGGAATACCCTTGAATACACTCAATGAGACTCTTGGTATTTTACGTGATTCTCTAGAGTAGAGGAAACACCAAAAATAACTTAGCCCTTATTTCCCAGCAGGCCAGCTAGATGAGGGCTCTCCTTTGACCTCCATAGAATTTAATTAGATTAAAAGAAAATAAAGAAATAAGACATCTCTTGCAAGCTTTAATTTGTAGACAATAAATCACATCTGCTACCCAACATTTTTCCTCTCCCCAATCAGTTCAGAATTTCTGATGATTCGCTTAACACTCACAAGGACTAACGATATAAATTTAGAAATTGATACTTTTAATGTAAAGTAGATTTCATCCTCCTTGATGTGTAATTTTAATAGATTTAAATCTTGCACGCTTTGCATAGACTGTAATAGTTATTTATTCCTCTAAAGGAAATTGAACTTTTGCAATTTATTATCCTGAAATATCCTTGAGTTTCCCCATCATCATATGGTATGACAAATATATCATATTTGCTGTGTTTATATTTTTAACAGTTGTGGGTTTTAAGAATTTGAGTATTTCAGAGACCAGATATACTCAACCCACACATTAATTTTTTATTCTGTGTAAAATAGCTAAATCAATAAACATTTTAGAAGGAAAAAAATCAATATTGCCCAGACTCTGGTGAGTAGAATACGCCCTTGTGCTTCAGGTAACTGCTGCAGATCTATGGGGAGACTCATAATTGGATTGATTTTGTTTTGATGTTTTGATATATCTTGATCGACCATGTGGTCTTACCAGCATTCTCCTTTGTATTAAACCTATGCATTTAGGATGGGAGCCCCATTTTCAATTGTGTATGTTTAGTGTGTGACACCTGAGGGACATCTGGGGTCATCTGCTTAGAGAAACAAGGAAGAGACTATGAGGACAGAATGTTAAAGAGATTTGTAAACTGATTTATTATTATTATTATTTACCAGGGCCATTGTTATAGGGAAGTATAACACTTTATCTAACCCTGGCAAAAAGAAAGAACATCAGAAATAATTGATTTCTAATTCTCCAGCAATAGACAAGATGAAGGCCCTCCAGTGACCTCTATTGAATTCAATTAAATTAAAAGACAATAAAATATAAGACATTCCCTGCAAACCTAACTCAAAATGCTAATGTAAATATGTTATAACTAGATGGATAAAGGAGTAAGATATAGTCCCATTAGGCGTTACCCTGAAATCATATTTCATCAAACATTAATATATTTTTGTATTTTCTATACTTTAGAATCAATTGTTTGTTTGAAAAGTTAGACATCTCTAACTCCCCAAGCCAGAGTTTGCTGCATGTGTCCTTTTCAGTTACAGTTAGGTGCCAAGGTCACCCAAGTGGATCATCTGTGTTTCACATGTGTTCCTCTTCATCAGCTGCTAGGAACTGAATTGCATCCCTTCCCAAATTCATATGTTGAAGTTCTAACCACCACCACCCCCGCCATGTGACTGTGTTTGGAGAGAGGTCTTTTAGTAAGTAATTAAGGTTAAATGAGGTCATAATGGTGGGGTCCTAATCCAATAGGATCAGTGACCTTATGATCTCTCTCCATGTGCGTGCATCACAGAAAATCCATTTGAATACACACTGAGAAGACAGCCATCTGCAAGCCAGGAAAAGAGCCCTCACCAGAACTCAACCATGCTGGAACTCTGATCTCAGACTTTCAGCCTCTAGAACTGTGAGAACAAATTTCTGTTGTTTAAGCCTCCCAGTCTATGGTATCCTTTTATGGCAGCCTGTGCTGAGTAAAACATTACCATTTTGTAAAAGAACCCCTACCTCTTACTAATCAAGGTCAATTACCCCTGCTAATATGATGATGACTCTTCTTGTCTGCTGGCCCTTGGTCACAAGGAACTCAAAGAGCCATGGTAGCAGCTGTAGCTTGTAGTTCAATGTGTCCCTTGCTTTGTCCCAAGAATGCACTCTTTTTGGAGACTACGTCCTCTAATCCTACCGACACCAGAGTTGCAGGGATAGAAAGCATAATTTCCTAAGTAGGTGTTTGGGAGTGATGGTAAGAGGGGTCCTCCTACTAGCACCCCTCAGTTCTCAGATCAATGCATTCTTATTGGGAACACAGCACCATATTCCGTTTTCTAATTTAGTACATACACTCAGTCCTGAATGATGATACCACATTCTTGTAGAGTATTGCTTCCATGATGGGACTTTAGCATTGTCTTCAGTAGGTCATCTTTATATTAGAGGAGATCAGATGCTTCTGGATGTTGTAGTATGTGATCTAACCAGTGGATCCCATTCATAGAGGCCCACACGTATATTCTAAATAAGTCCTTTGATTGGATGCTATGTTGTGTGGAATTTAATGTGAGGATCAGGCATTCCCTAAACCCATCGACAGTTGTTCTGGCTGAAGTTCTGTAGGCAGGAAAGGCAAATCCACACCTGGAAGAGGTATCTCTGTGAAGATAAACCCCTGGCGCTGCCAGGACAGAAGGCCCAGTGTAGTTAAGTTTCCATCAAGTGGCCAGTTGGTCTCCTTGAGGAATTGTGTCATATTAGTGGCTCAGTATTGTTTGTTGCTGACATGCTGGACATTCAGGGGCAGCAGTAGCTACATTGCCCTTGGAAAGTGGGCCTGTGAGTAACCCCCATGTATGCTACAATGGGCACTCTGTTCAAATGCACATTATACTACTTCTGGGGTGACCCACGGTAATGTTAACTGTTTAAGTCATTTTGTCTTCATGGTTGTTCAGTGCCTTTTATGTAGTGCTCCTGAGTGAGTATTAATGTATAATACAAAAATTTTCACACTTTTTTCCCACTCTCAACTGCCCACCTACATGCCTCTACCACAGACCTCTTTGCCTCAAATCTTCCAGTCTTATTCCTTCCAGGCTCCTGACTGGATGGCAAGGGCACTGAATTTACACTACCTTGGATGATTTCTCCTTCCACATGAAATGGATAATCAGGTACACCATTCTCTATACCCTTTAGAAAGATTTTCCCCTCTCCAATGTTTTTCAAGGCCACTCCTGAATATGGCTGTATTGCAGCCACTATTCATTTTAAGCTTGCACCCATGTACCATATTGACTCATTAGTAAACCAAGCTTGACCTCTTTCCTACTCTATGAGCTTGCCATTTGAGACCCCCTCATAAGACCATAGGAGTGAACTGGAATGGTTGCTTGTGCACCTTGATGGGTGATATAGATGGCTGGGCTATCTGCTCATGCAGCTTACTTGTCACCTTGGGTCCTCCTCAAGCTCTATTCTAGATATTCCATTTCCATTTTCCAATGGACCACTGCTGATCCTGTTCATCCACGCGACTTGAGGGCTCCAACAGAATCCATGTCATAAGGGAAAGTTCCAGACTCTTAGTGTGGGGTCAATGGTGAAGTATTTTCTCTCTTACAAGGGCTCAATAACATAATAGGACCTGTTTCTTGAAAAAGCGCATCATTATCCACTGTGGATGGCATGGCCTTGCTCCAGAACCTCGGAAGGCTACATTGTGAGTCTAACTCAGACTTATCATCAATTCCACACTGAATCTTTTCCCGTTACCAACACCTCCAACACCAAGCATTATGGCCCAAGAGACAATTTTTGAATCTTCTGTGGAGCACTTTCCTAATCTAGACTTCACTCAATGCTGGCAGTCTTCCATGTCACACAGTATACAGGCTGGAGCAGTATTCCCAAGGCTGAAATGTGTTGTCTCTGGAACCTGAAGATCTCTAACAGGTGCTATGCTTCCTACTCTGTAATAGGGGAGGCAAAACCACAATTTGTCTTTTAACTTGGAAGGAATAACTTGACACATCCTTAATCATGGAACTCTAACATTTTAATGAAATGGTAGGTCTCTGAATCTCTCAATATTCATAGGGCTTAATCCCCACTCTTTCAATGCATGTGTTTAACCAAGCCTTCCAGTGTACTAAACCGTTCATGCTTATTCTGCCTGATCACTATGATGTCATCAGTGAAAGGATCAATGCCATGGTCTGCAGAATAGAAGGCACAGGTCTCTTCAGACTATATTATGGAAGAAAACAGGAGAGCTCATATAACCCTGGGCAAAACTGTAAGTGAATATTTTTATTCATTCCATGCCAATTCAATCTACTTCTGATTCTATTTTCTAACTGCAGACTTGACACCTATGAAAGGAGAGAAGAAAAGAAAGAGAATTGGATAGGAAGAGATTCAGACTGCAATGTAACTGAAAATCTAGATGAGGACGATGAAGAGTCCTCAGAAAATGTTTCCCTAGAGGAGTTCCCTGTCAGACAGAAAAGCCCTGGCTCTAGTACTCCCACCACTGTCAATCATTGCTGGCAGCAGCCCAGGGGAAGCATGGCCCCTGTGTGGCTGCCATGGAAGAACAAAGGTGCTCTGGAAACTCTGTCAGCTATGCTCTCTGCAGCAGATTTTTTGAAGGGAGATCCAAACAGAGCAAATCCATGGTTGCCACATACAGAAAACTATTGCGTCTGTTATCTCTGATTCCTCCATAAAGATAAGGAATTTTTAATTGGTTTCACTTTCACTCCATTAGATAGTTCCCTCAAGTGGAAAACAGACAAGCAAACAAATAAACCACTTCTCATAGCCGCTCATCCTTACTTCACTAAATAATTGTTGAACAAATATATAAAGAATATCAGTTTGAAGGGATATCAAATTATTATTCTGCCTAGGGTGCCTACAGTCTAACCCTATGTGTATTCATCACCTATCACTCCCTCTTGAGTCTCTCCCCCCACCATCTCTGCTTTTGTGCTCACGCATCCTGGCTGTTAGAGGAGATGATATTTTCGGTAACTGCATGCAGGGATTTGATTATTTTCATTTTTCAATTATTAACACATCTTCCACCCATCAGGTATCAGTTATGGGCTTGTATCTGATTTCCAACTGTTTCAAAGATTCTACCTTTTTAGCATGCAGGCTGACAAAATAACTATCAAACTGGAGAGGTGCCATGCTGAAAAGGTTTGTAGATCTGGCAGAAATATAAAGGTTTTGTGCTTCAAAGCAAGATATGTTACCAACTGACTGGGTGTGCTTTGGCGCCTTAATGTATATGTTTTCCCACATCAAAAATATGTGAAAGCCTATCCAATCTTATTCCTGAAAGTTTTATGAAAAGTATTACCTAGTGAAAAACGAGACCTATGTTTTTCTGCTAGTTTCTCAATGTGAATACACTACACTCTAATGGCCTATTAGGTACAGAATGCAAATCTTTCTTAAATTTGTGGTTGTTTGCCTTGATGGAACAGAGTCTGTATGATTATTTTTTTTTTTATTAAGCATTCTTTGTCACTCTGTGTTCAAACTGCCTCTCACATCTATTGGCTTTAAACTAATCTCAGCATCTGTCTACAGGGTTCTTCACTGTTTACTGCTTCCTCCATATATAGTTTCATCCATCTGTGGAAATTTCCTTGCTGCTTTTTTTCCTGAGATGAATTTTCTCCTTATTCCAGTAGAAGGTAAAAACGATCAAAATAGATACTTCATTTAAAATATATAGGTGGTAGTGTATATTGAGCTTTCTTCATTATTATAAAAATTGAATTAGTGTATATATAGTATACAATACATATGCATATATATTGTGATTTGTTATATACAAATATATGCATAGTATTTTTAATATAACTTGCTCTGAATATCTGTTTAATAATTTAATATGTTTTCTTTGGCATTGAAAGATACGCTCTCTTAAAAAACCACTTTGAGTCCTTAAGAAATCTGGAAGTGCTGTTGAATTTTAATTCAAGTAACGTGGCTGCAAACTTATTATTGTATTATGTGTTGAAAAGAAAGATTTATCATACTTAAAACTGAGAGCAAATATATCTTTGAGGAAAGAGTTGTCTATAGGTAAAATCTCCACTTCTTCATCTCCCATTTATTCTTTATCCCAATCCATTCCAGATTATCCCTCTATCATTCAATTTAATTACCTTTGTCAAGATCACAAATGTTTTCCAAATCCAGTGGACATTTATCCATTCTTATGTCACTCATTGAACTTAGGTTGCCATAATTGAATACTCCTCCTTTGTAAATCACTTTTCTATATTGGATTTCATGATGCCATATTCAGCTGTTTTGTTTTGTTTTTATCTTCTCCTTTCTTATATCCCTGGCCACAGTAACTCAATCTCCATTTCTGGCTCATCAAAACATGTTGCAATATTCTATGAGGTCTAATTTGGTCTTACCTACCTTGTCAACTATATTGGCCAACTATTGCTGCATAACAAACATGTACAAAATCTCAGTGGCATATAGTAATAAGAATTTGTTTCTTACTTGTCTGTGGGTTGGCTGGAGTGGCTCTGCTGATCCTGGCTGGGCTTGTTCATGCATCCATGGACTGAGGGTTGGGTGGACTAGATAGACTCCGCTGGGAAGCTTTGTTTTCAAACCGAAGGTTTGCCAATCAGCCAGGTGACTCTGCTTCATGTGTCTCTCATCTTTCTAGACTAGTGAGCTAGACAGAGCATGTTCTTTTCCTGGAGAAGGCAGAGGTGCAAGGGGAAAGCCAAAGCATGCAATGTTTGTGAGTAGGGTCAGGATTGGCACATTACCATTTCCATTCATATGCCATTGGTCAAAGAGTCACATATCTGAGTCCAAGTCGAGAAGCATGGAGATACAGTCTGCTTTTAGTGCAAGGAAATGCATGATTACATGGCAAAGGATGCGGCTATAAGGATGAAGAACTGGAGCCGAGAACTCAATCTACCACGATGATCTAACTTACTCATTGCATCGGTCATCTTCAGTTCCACAAGTAGATTAGGTCTTTTCCCATATCAGGATCTTTGTACACAATGTTCTCATTCTCCAGAATATTCTTCCTTCTGATATTTGCCTACGTGGCTCTTACGCAAGGTTCATCTCTTTGGAAGTATCTTTTCTGACCATTATAAAACAATCAGCAATTTCCTCTCAGTTTTTCACAGTATCCTATTGTTTCCTTATAGCAGTGTATAGTATTCTATATATTATTTTATTTGTTTGTGGAATGTTCTCCCTCAGAATTCAAGCTTCATGAAAGCAAATAGTATGTTTGCCAAGTTCACCATTGTTCCTCAGAACCCAGCGCAAGGTCTTGCATATGGTATTTAATGAATAAATATTTGTTGAATGAATAAAATGAAAAAATATGATTGGGTTATTTGTTTTTCATTTAAAAATTATAGAAAAGAGGTTGAATCAAAAGCATTGTAACTGGGTCTTTATGCACTGGAAATTTCTTTGCTGTGGTTGAAAAGGGGAAGCCAGGAAGATGCTTATTAAGAATAATGAAGTGTTGTTTTTCTTGTCTTTTCATTCTATTTTTGATTCAGAAAAGCTGACACTGTTAGAAAAATTTTGTTTTCTAACCTACAGTGGAATAACATCACAAAATCAAAGAGATCAGTTAGAACATTAATACAACAGCCCAGATGAGACAGTGACATGGAGTAGACCGGCAAAACAGAAACAGGAGGAGGTTTGGGAGGAAGATAGGGAGTTCCGTCTTATAGATGTGGAGTTTAAGGGGTTTATGAGATATCTGAATGTAGATATCTAGTAGGTTATTGGAAATGCAGCCTAGAAAAAGAGATTTGTTAAATCCTAATCGATAGTAATTGTAGCCTTGGGATTGGGTAAAATTTTCTCTATGGAATAAGTAAAGAGCAGGAATAAAAGATGTCCTAGAACTTCGCCCTAAGGAGCTCCAACATTTAAAGCTTGGCTAGAGGAGATGAAACCAGAAATGAAAATGAGGAGCACCATGCCATCACAATCACAATGGAAGAAAATGTTTTCTGAAGAAGAAAATAGTAAACTAGATTGATTGCTACTGAGAGGTTAAATAAGTTGCGGGAACAAGAGTATCCATATCCTTTGGAGATTCACTTGCAGAAGACCTATTTTACATTATGAAGAGCAGTTCATAGGTGTTCCACGGGAGGAAGCTAGAATGGCGTAGGCTGCAGATTAAATAAATTTTTCCAGGAAGGGGAAAAAGTATGAATATAAAAATATGATGCCCTCCATGTAAGTATTGTGGCACCCCTGGAAAACTGGGTTTTTTTCTTTCCTTTATTGGGTGAAGTAGTCAAATATCTAGATGTGGAATAGCTAGCCCTCAGTTTGAATCTTAGCCCCATCAGTTACTAGTTATTTTATTTAACCTCTAAGCCTCAGTTTCTCACATGTAAAAATATGGATAATAATACCTAATTTACTGGTGTCCATAAGTGTCAAATAAATGATTCATGAGAATATGACTGTCAGAGAGGAGATACTTCAAAAATATTTGATTCTGAAAAGGCAAACTTTAGAAATACTATGGAAACAAAGCACACTGTCAAACAGGTCATTTTAAGATATTTTAAGAATTATTTTTTTTCTTGTCTTTAACTTTGGTACTTTGATTCTATACTTTGTTTTGTTCTTCTGTGATAGTATTTTCATTTTCTCTTCTTTTTTCCTCTTTTCATTACTATTCTATCATTCATTACTAGTCTATTACTATTATACTATTCTATTCCAACCTATTAAGGTTTGGAAACACTTTTTGTTCTCCCTTTGAATTTCTGATTGCCTGAACTTCTGTCCCTGGTCCACTCCAGCACTTGATTCTTGACAAACAGCACCCTTATATCATAGTTGCAATTATACAATGATGTAGATGACTCCTCAAACTTTAGCTCCTTCCCTGACACTCCAATCTCTCTGAGAAGGTATTCATTTCTGTCATTTGTTACTTACCTCTTGGGGGGCCCGTTAATATCAGAAACTAAACGAAATAGTTTAGTAGCTAACTCTTACATAGTATGTATTCTGTGCTGGACACTTATTCTGTGTCAAGGACTATCATACATTACACCATTTTTCCTTATAATAACCCTATGAGGTATGTAATTAGTGTTAGCCTCACTTTGTGGATGAGGAAACTAAGGGACAGAGAGGTTGAGAAACTTGTCCAATATACACAGTTACTAAATGGTGAAACCACTAATTGTGTAGGTCCATAGACTCTTGTTGCAATTCCAAAATCCAAAAGTTTTAAAAGCTGTACCTTTTTGTAACTCTTTTTCTAGCAATAGAAACTTGACCTTAACATGATTAATCCAGGAGCTTAAGAGGCAGTAATATCAAAGGAAACCTTTCACTTGGACAGGGAGACCCAAACATGTTTGCAGGCAGCAAGAAAGATGCTCATGGAAGAAAGGAAAATACATTATTTGACACATATACATATTTAATTACTTTTTTCTACTTTACACTATGCTAGGTTCTGAGTGTATAGCAATGAACTCAACATAGTCTCTGGCCTCATGGAGCCCATATTCTGTAGAGAAGGACCTTTGATAGAGCAAGATTTCAGAGGAGGCAGGAGGAGATGGGAGCTAAGCAGTATGACTCAAAGTGTGGTCCATGGATGGCAGCATCAGCATCATCTCGGAGCTTGACAGAAATGCAAATTCTCGGGCCCTCCCTCAGGTCTAATGCACTAGAATCTCTTCTGGTGAGGCCTGAAACCTGTGTATTAACACACTCTTTACCTGATTCCTGTGCATGTTAAAGTTTGAGAATCACTGGTCTAGAGCATACATGGAGAGATCAGCCTTGTTAAGGAGGAAGAAATAAATGAGAAAAGATATTGAAGTTTCAGGAATAGTGAGATGCGGGCAAGGTGGCTTACACCAGAAGACCTCACTTTTCACTGAAGTAGGAGTGAGGTGTAGAAGTGAGGTCACCGGCTGAGCATATGCTACATGCTTTTGGTCCCTCTGAGGTTATATCTCCCACTATGTCCCTACCTATTCTCCACACTAGAGGGTGTCTCCCAAATACAACGAGCACCTTTCTGTCTCCTAGCCTTTCTCATTTATCTGAAGTGCCTTCCTCCTCTTCTAAATTTATTGAGGTCTCCCCTTCCTACAAGTCCACCTGGAGTCAGTGTAGTCTTCTCATAGAAGTCCCTTCCCTGTGAGTTCCTGTTGTAGCTGGTAGCAGTATAGACATACTATAGTCATTATGGGTGTACTGTAGCCTGGACTCTGGAGCCAGGAGACTGGGTCTGTATCATCTCTACAACTTAATGTGTGATTTCTGGGAAAGTTACTAGAGTTTTCTGAACTTCAGTTTCTTCATTTTAAATTGGAGATGATAATAGTATCTCCCTCATAGGCACACTTGACACTTGGTAAGAGCTCTATAAATGTTAGCACTTATTTATTACTTACTCCATGCTTGCCCTCAGCATATGCTACCTATATAGTTATTTTCTATATGTCTATGTCAATATATAAACATATATATATATATATATATATATATATATATATATATATACACACACACACATACATCACTACATACATACACACAATCGGTTCCCTTCTCGTTTAAAAGAAAGGGTTGAATCTTAATTTTTCAACTCCATCTATCCCCAGACAACTGGCTGGGGACTTAATAAATGTGTTGAATAAACAATAATGTAGTAGTTCTCCATGTTACGCTTTCTGTTTTGAGTCCTGGGCCAGAGCATCCCTCTTAATGTATCCTGCACAGTATCTTAAAAACTGTGTTTCATGTTATCACTTTGATGGGTTCATTATTGGCCTCAGAAGAGAAAACTGTGGTGTGATAAGAACACTGAGCCTAGAGTTTGATCACATCTATTTCAGGGTTTTTCAGTCTCAGCACTACTGGCGTTTTGAGCTGGATAATTGTTTGTTATGGAGGCTGTCCTGAGTATTGCAGGGCATTTTGTGGAATCCCTGGCCTCCACATACCAGATGCCATAGTGCCCCTATCCCAGTTGTGAAAATAAAAAATGTCTCCAGACATTATCAAATGCGCCTGGAGAGCAAGCTGAGAACAAATGATCTACCACTGATCTATTTATATTTAAACTTTGTCACTTTTAGCTATACGTAACCTTGGTTAGGTCACTCCACTCTCTAAGCCTCATCTGTAAAATGTGTATAATAATATCTACTGCATAGGAGTGTTATGGAGACTAAATGAGATACTGTGTTGCAGTGCCTCGCACAGAATATATCAATAATACAATCTGTTCATCTAAATTTCAGAAGTATCTATTGTTTATCCAGGCAGAACAAGAGGAAATGCTAAAATGCACCCGAAGGATGGAAAAAGATCGTGCCCATTTCTAACTCTTAATTCTCTCCCACCCCGGCATCACTTTCCACTCGATTTGACCCATGTTGGCTGCGGAGTTAAAATTGGCACTGTTTTAAGTAAACTTCATGCACCACCTGTGTCTTCTGGCAGCCCAAACCTAAAGAGCCAAGTCAGAAGTGGAAGGGGAAAAACAAAACACAACAGCCAAACACAACAGCAGCCAGGAGGAATGTGGGGTTCTAGTTAGAGAGTGAATTCTTGGTCTTTAGGGAATATACACATTCCCTGGAATGCTTCACAGGGTTCAAATACTTAGACCAAACTTGAGAGATACTATTCTTGATATTTGAAAAATAATATTCCTTAAATGGATAAATTCATCATTATTACAGAAAGTGGAACATTAAATATTCCCATTATAGCTCAGTAGATTAATAAAACAGCTATCCAGGTAGAGTGAAATTATTCTTAAGAAATTATTTGATTCAGCACGCCAATTCTATCTTCCTATGGTAATGAAACTATAAATAAAATATTACAATTACTGAAATAATAGGGAATGCCTTAGAATGTGAAACCAAAATTAAATATGTTGAAGAATGCAAATATGAGATCTTTTCCCAAAGGATGTGGTAGCTTAGACATGATGAAAAACTTGATTGACCAACAATGTTGCTGCAGAATTGAGATGTTCTGTTTAACCTGAACGTTTTTTCTTTGCATAGAGTTTTCAAAAATCTCCAAACCGTTGTAAAAATATTTGTGCATTTTCCTGTATTAAGAAACAAAACAACCTGAGACTTTGCTCGTCAATACAGCATCTTGAAATGCTTCAGGGGTTCTCATTCTCATGAAGAATGAGTAAAGAGGTAGAAAACACTTGAAAGGAAATATCCAGAAAACTGTTTGTTAACATTAGGTTCCAGAGACCCACTGTTTTTCTTATATTCATCTCTGTTTGATAGAAGCCAAGCACAAAGATACCTAGAAGTATGTCCCTCCCTCCCTCAATCTCTTCTTTCCTTTCCTCTTCTTTTCTCCTTTCCTTCAATCCTTTCCAGATCCAATAAATATTTATTGACTAGTAAACCTATTCCATATGATAAATTTGATCAATATTGAAAAATATTGGGTTACCCACAGGCCTAGCTACCCCTAGGAAACGATTCATCTCACCATTAAAAAATAGTGTCTTTGAAACTAAATGTGTTATAGACACTAAGTGTGTATTTTATAGTTGCTAGATATCTAGCCATTGTTATCATTCACTTTAGAATTAGAACTCAATCATAAACTGACACAAAATAGTTTGAAACTAGTTTATTTTGTTTGGTATTTCTTGACTTCAAAAGGATTAAGAGGAGATAAAGAAAATAATCTCTTTATTGCTTTTAAATGGTGCATAAATTACCACTCTCACCCTGCCCTTACACATGCATGCATGTATACACAGACACACACAAATAAACACACATAATCCTTCATTTCACCTATATGCCGGTTTCTTATATAAGGATTTGTTAAAAGAGGTTATTACTCAAATGGAAAACTTTGCTTAACAGAGAAAGCACAGGTTTTTTTGTGACTCAAAAAGAGTTTTCATCCTGTAATTTAATTAATTATTTGCAATTAATGTTCTCTTTGATTCTAACTACTTATTTTTATTTAATAGTCAACTTATAATTGCTTCTCTGATATTGCTCTGGGACTTGAATTTCTTTGGCCTTTTGTATGAGAAACAAAAGATCAATTATTTTGCTTGCCTTTCCTATTTTATCGGTTTTTTTCCTGAAATTAAAAAGACAACTCGCTCAGACTGTATATCATAGATTTAATAAGAAAATAAATAGGAATGACCTTGACCTTTTCCATGACTGTTCCATACTGAAAATATATTCAATTTACTCTCATTTAATTAGGATTATTGTAAATATTTCCAAGATATATAATATTTCAATTATCTCATACATACACACAAACACATATGCAAAGGCATGATGAAAATAATCTAACTTAAGTACTTGTACTTCTATACATTCTGCATATATATATATGCCAATATGTGTTATGTATTTGCAATTATACACTTGCAATTATATATATTTATAATTACCTATATATTTGCTATTTGTAATTTTTACTACATTTGTTATATTTTAAAGTATTTTTCACATAATTTAAATCCCAAAATATTCTCTCCCTCCTTGATAAATGAGGAAACTAAACACAATTTTGTTAAATAGCTTAAGTAAGGTCACATAATTAAGCAGTGTCCAATCTGAGACTAGAATCTGAGGCTTCTGCTTCTCAGCCTAGCAACTTTTTCACTACGTATTTTTGCTGGGTGGGGGGTCTTGTAATCCACATGAGGGCAGAACTCATGAAATTGGCTTGTTTGAGCCCAGTTAGGTACAATGGAAATAATGAATGTATAATAGTATAACCCTCACATAGAACACTATTAACTTAGATTTCACTTTGTGCATATCTTTGAAAGCAACACAGGCAGGCAAATTTCATTTTACTATCAGAATACTATTTTTTGGATGTTAAATCTGTTTTGCCTCTCTCTTCTCTTCATCCCCCTGTGCTCACACACCCTTCGCCCCACCATTGCTTATCTTCTCTGAGCAGTGTTCCAGTTTAGGGTGTGTGTGTATATATGTGTGTGCACACACGGTTGACTGTGCACATGTTCATTTTTGTTTATCACGATGTACTGCATCCCAGATTCCATTTTTGAATGGAGTACTTTATAAATTGCTGTTGTTAATGTTCTCATTAAAGCTTTTTACAAACAGAATGCAGTATTCAAGCATCCTACCTGCCACAAAATAGGTAGAGAGGGAGACTAATTATTCATCTTTGCATTCCTAATCTTCTTCAAAGAAAAATAAAAGAGCTGTGAGTTTAGAAAACATAGGCAAGGTGAATACAAAATGCTCGCTATTCTGAGACAGATGTCAGCGAATTGATTCAATTCAAAAATAGTTATGAAATATTCAAAAAGCTATTGTGTTGGGAAAGAGGAACTAACATGGTCATGCATAACAACTTTGAAAAAGCTACTTCATATACAAATCTGTTATTGTTTCTTTATACTAGACATAAGCTTGGGTAATTTGAAATGGGAGCCAGAAGGCTTCACTTGATCTTGAAAATGGGAAAGGAAAAAAATCTAAAACTAAGGTTAAAAAAAATTTCCTTCTATTTCACTTGGTGAAACCAAATTATACAATTTTCATAACTTACTGAACAAGCTCTAAACTCAGTGGAAAATATCACTTATCCTCTCCAACTTGTCGTGTAACATTTGAAAATAAAGCTCCGCCATTTTTGTGACTGAGCTTCTCCTGAACTACTGGTGGGGGCTGTCTCCATTTGGACTTCTGTTATGGAGGCCACACACTGGGTTTCATGGCAATGTGGCAGTATCCAAATTTCTTTGAGTCATATTATTTCAGAGAAGTGTGTGTTAACTGCGATATCAATGTGACAGGGTTTTAGTTTAAATCGGTAATCATAAGTTAGATTTAGTTTCAGTAATATGGCTAATATTTTAATAAAATTAATGTCCTGTAAAATTCTTGGAGAACTTGTTGGCTATATGAAAGAAAATATATTAATTTTTTTCATTCTTAATGTCCACAATATGATAGATTTTTACTGGTGATCTGCTAAATCTTGCCTAATCTCTCAGTAAATCATAAATACTTATGCTATGAGCAATGCTATTGGACACCCCTGAGAATATCTAGTATTCATAAACCTTTCCAATATAGTTTTCTAGCAATTTTTTCTTGCTCTTATCTGATTCATTTTATGATGACTTGAATTCAGGGAAGAAAATTAAAAACTGGCCACCAAAGGTGTCACAACTTATTCTCTGGAAATAAAACCAATATGTCATCTAATTTCAAGGAATATAAAGTAGTACTTCTTATTTAAAGCCTGACAAGTATGAACAAGGTAATGATCTTTTAGCTACAGTCCTGAGAGGGACTGTGTGAAGCAAAAGAGAAGTGAGGAAATTATACGATATTGCAATAAAGCAGCTCATTTGTTATGTTCAGGTTTCTTAATTCCTATCAGAGTAGCTGTAGCATCAAGGATTTCTATAACCATGGGACTCTAATAGTTCAGCCTGATCCCACAGAGATGCCCCTACCGAATAGCCTAAACTCTGATGAGTCAATTCAACAAAAATTTGAGGGACATCTAATTTATGCCAGGCTCTGTGTGGGAGCTCATGGCCAGAGCTGCTGTTGGCTCGATGACACTGTAAGAAATAAAACCTGAAGCACAGGAAGGAATTGTTTTATATGTAGTAGGTAGAAGTTTGAGTATTGACATGGCCCTCACTCAACCTAATATTACAAAAAGCAATGAACTATGAGCTCTCTGATCTTCCAGGAACCTCATTCTGCATAAGCTACATTGACCACAAAACTTGGGAGGCATACTTGTAACTAGGGAATTCTAGTTCCCATTGGGAAGCTACATCTGCTTGCTCATTTTCATCTTCATCACATACATCATTTGCACTATTTGAGTCTGCTAGTAAACCAAAGTGAAAGCAATTTATGCCAGGTGTGAATCTTCATTTTAGCAGATGTTTTGAATGGAATACATCTTTGTGGTTCATTCGGCCCATATTTTGCTAGGTGCTCCTGAATATGCAAAAACATGGATTCTCAATGTGAAGAATGTTATCTTTCACATCTGCTGTTGAGTTTAAATCCAAAGATTTTTATTTTGGTCAATTAAATGAAAGAATCCTTCAAACAATTTTTTTCATTGAATTAACTGACTTCAATTGACCATATGATTAATTACATGTGAATTTTAAATATAGGAGTCCTTTGTATATATAGACCCTTCAGCTCTGCCTTTTAAATCTATATGATTTCTTCAAGACCACTGTAGAATAAAGATACACACAAAATTACACTCTTCTTGTTCATATTTTTGAGACTTTAGATGGTATATTGTGTTTAACAAATAGAAGCTTTTTATCTGGACCCTATTTTTCAAAAAATCTAATTGTTGCATATTTGATCTTTACATATAAATTATTTAAAGAAAAAAAGAGTGAATATACTGTATGGCTAGCTGGTGAGTGAACTCCACCTTCTGGAGAAAATGCTCTAGTGCCTCATCGATTGTTAGCTAATCAGAAACAGAAGAGTTAAACTATTTGCACAAGACGACAAAGAGGCCTTCAACCAGATCTAGATTATAACCAAAAATTCCCACAAAGTATTTTTTTCTAAATATAGCCTGTGTTAAGTAGTAAGGATACATTCACCATCATATCTGAAAAACTTTTGGTTATCCAAAAATTAAAAGCCAAACTTGATAAAAGCAGGGAATGACAAACCTGAAATATAACTATGACTAAGACTAATTACATTCCTTTTATCAAGATAAATTATAGTTTACTAGATAGATTTATTAGTTAAAACCAATATTTGTATCTGCTTATAGAGGGTACTTCCCATGCATTCAAAGTAAGGGAATACCAAGAAGGATCAAACCTAGTCTTAGCCACTATATAGATTTACCAAGAAAATTTAAAATTCTAAAAAAGACCTCAGCAATTTACAAAGTCCAATTATATTATTTAAATACTTAAAGCAATATTACAGTTGACTTCCTATCAAATTCTGAATGCTCTGTCTTTCCAAGTTCTGTAGACATGTAGAATAATTCTTTTGTGTAAGCAAATATTTTGTTTGTTAAATGCCTGCCTTTAATTTATCCAAGGCCACTTGTAGCCTGTCTGGTATCTTTATGCAGATAGAAAAAGTACTCTGGGCAATTGATCAGGAAGAGGTTCTCCCTTTTGTCAAATGCACTCCCATGGGCATGCTGCTTGTGAACTGAGCACTGCCTAGATTTAGTCTCCACTCACAACACCAGCTGGTGCCTTTGTACAGTGTCCAGTACACACGGTGATCCTGCGTTCACCCTCTCCTATGTGATCATTGTCTACCTTCTCACTTTTAAAAAACTCTCGCCTTCAGTTTAATAATCATGTCCTTTCATAACAGACATCTTTTGACCAATGGATTCCTCACCCTGTAGTTTTAAATCTTTGCAGCCAAGATATTAGCTTTAAACATCTTTGGATTTATCAAGTAAACAACAGCAGCAAAAAGACAAAACTAAACTCTGTGAGAGATGACTTTGCAAAATACGGAAATTTAAAAAGAGTAAAAAGGCGGAAATCATCAGTGAGAACAAACAACTGAGACTTTTAAAGGTTTTAGTTTAAATTCAATTCCATGAGGGCACCCATGAAATATTTATACTTTAATGTCCCCAAAGTAGTTTAATCTGATCTGCCAAGTCACAGCTACAGCAGAATGCTATGTTTCAGGGTCAGGCAATGCGCTGAACTCAGCAGGACAGGCTCAGCTTCCATAGCCAAAAATATATGTCCTGCAGGCTTAGTGAGAAGGCTGTAACTAAGCGTCTCCCTCAACTCTCAGCCACAGAGCTCCTTTAGAAATGTTAAAGAATATTCTGTTTAGATCTTTGGATTTGTTATTTATTAATTGATATTATGAGTGGGAGAGTCAGTATTGCAGAATTGCTACACAATTGCTACACATACACATAAAAACAAGATATTAACCAATTGCCAACAATTTTGAAGGGCCATTTATAATTAAAGCCATAAAGTTGTTTCAAAAATTTAAATGTTATTAATACGTACCAATGAGAAGTTTGTTAAAGTGGAGGGATGGTGGAGCAAATCACTCTTAATTCATTTATCAGTTACTCAGAATAACACCATGATAAATAATTATCACCTAACCACACTGGTTGAACCATTTCCTTTCAAGTGATATTTATGACATATTATCAGTATACACAACTTAAAAGCTTACATATGTTTTTCTCATCCATGTAATCTAATCAAAGGTGCAAACCCTGGATCTACGCCAGCACAAACCTTCCTTGTTACAGGGTTGCAGCCTGCGTGGTCCATCTGGAGTTGCTGGTCTGCTTGATGTCACATGACAGATCCTACCGGTATGGAAGATGAAAGGATGTTCAGGCCACGTGTCTGGGGATGACAGTTTCCTTTTTGACGAACCACAGAGTCACAGCTTGTTAAATAAGCCTGTGACAGTGATAAAAGACAAAGCCATCAGTTTATAGCAGAATATGGCCTATCTGCCCATGACAAACCATGCTATCTCTTCTCACACATGCTGACATCTCATAAAGCATTCCCACAAGTGGTGGCTAGAAATAGTCTCTGAAGACAGCCCCAAAAAAGAGTAATAGCCTGCTGCTTATCTTTGAGCAAATGAATGGAAAAAACCTGGAGTGCACAATGTAGTTCTCTTAGCCTTACAGATAAAGGTGGCTTTCTACTTAGAACATTTCGTACGGTGGGCCTATTTCATGTAACGTTAAGATCCTGACCACTGACATAAAGATGACGATGAGGTTCCTGTTTTCAAATACATGCTAATTTTGAACTCTCTTTTTATTGTTCTATAAGTCCATAAGCCCACTTTAAAAGACTGCTTCTGTGTATTCAGAAACAATATGCCTACTAACCAAATAATAACAACAAAAGAACAACAATAAGAGCCATCATCTAGCCAATGCTTATAATGTACTAGGCACAGTGCTCATCATGCAGTATACATTATATCAACCAATCCTTATAACCCCTATGTCACCTAAACACAACTGAATGCACCACTTCTTTTTAAGTAATAGTAGTAGTATACCCATCATACAAATGAGGACACAGACCCAGAGAAATAATTGACCTAGCTCACTGAATGGATGCATCAAGGACTGGATTGTGAGACTTCTGATTTACCATTTCCACTCTACCGGAATAGTAACGGTTATAGTGGGAAACATTATAAATATGGATGGATGAAAAAAAATCTGAGGTCTATGATCTTCTACCTCTATTTGGGGGTCACATCTAAATTCATCAATGATTTAGATCAAGACTGAGAGTTGAAATTGTTAGGTCCAGTTATCTCGGTGTGTCAGAGAGTGATAATCTTCCAGGTGTTTTGTAGATGTGTGGTTATTCACAAAAAGGGAGCAGTTTTTAATAACATTTGACCAATCCTTTTCCTCTGCTTCTTTTATTCTTCCTCTCATTTTCCTCGTTTCTTTCTAGCCATCTTACTTTCCACGACCCCATTTCTTCTCATCTGATGCACTCACCCCTTATACTGTTCATGCTACCTTTAAACTTCGGTTCCTTCTCTTCTTGATCATCTGTTTTATACACACACACACACACACACACACACACACACACACATTCTTGTGTTAGGTTCTATTTAATCACAGGACATTTTCACATAGTTCCATAAAATATGTAAATTTTGGCTCTCTACTATTTCCAACAAATTTCTTGAGAATGTAAATGGGTCACACACTTCTCTCATATTTATATAAGACTTTGCAGAGTCCAGGACAACTAGAAGACATTCAATGAATTGAAAGTGCTTTTCTCCCAAGAGGAGACTGAATCCCTAATGTTAAGGAACAATAATACCTGACAAATCTAAATTCTGAATAAGCTTCTCATTAGCAATAGAAGCTCGCTTTGGAAATAAAAGTGACTTTTTCTAACTCACTTAAATTGAAACAAAAAATTCTTTTAATCCAGTAGCTCCTACTTTTCTGAGGGGACTGGCTAATCTATATTGCTATTTTGGTTTTGACTTCTGCCTTAATTCTAAGTGCTTACGACAGGCTTTTAATAGAATTTACAGATATATTAGGATGCAAAGATTAGGACTTAAAAATACAGTTTTAATTATAATATAAGAAAATTTCAGGCTGGAATTGAACTGTTAAGTTTAA
This sequence comes from Tapirus indicus, assembly GCA_031878705.1. Taxonomy (NCBI): domain Eukaryota; kingdom Metazoa; phylum Chordata; class Mammalia; order Perissodactyla; family Tapiridae; genus Tapirus; species Tapirus indicus. The sequence goes on along the minus strand of CM062926.1, from coordinate 76,211,605 downwards.
TTAACTAATTGATCTTAACTGGTTCTCAACTCTTACTGAATATTTGAATCAACTAAATGGCATAATGACATATATATATTTTAAAATATTTTCAGGTGATTCTCTTGTGCAATCAGGATAAATTAGCAATGTAGTTTAACTACAGATTAGTTCTAGAGTCTCTTCTGTAACACCTTTCCCCAAGATCATCTGATCTAATTCTTTAACACCTTCAAATGAAAGAGCAGTGTCAGTGCACTTAATGACTCTCATGAATCGAAAGACTTGAGGTCACTTGCAAAATACATTATTTACAATCGGAGAAGAACAACCCGTTTCTGATTAGAACAAACATTGCTTTTAGGTCTCACAATTAGTGTATTTTACAAATTTACTTCAAAATTATAAAGCACATACCACACAATATAACTTTTAAACCCGCATCTTTCCACTAACGGCTTTGTGTTCTTGGTGAGAAAAGTGGGGAAATCAAGTGGAAAATGGTTGAGGACAGGCCAGGGAAAGATTCTCAAGAACACAGTAACAGAAGAAGGAGATTAAGCTGGAAAAAGAATCATTAGCTAGTATATTATTCTGGAAGTTTGGTCGTATACTTTGCTTAATTTTCAGCTGCCAGCTTCAAGTTACAGAACAATACTAGAGATCAGATTACATGTGCATGCATGTGTGTTGTTGGTTTAGTATTCAAGAGACTGGCAGGCTTGGTAGGGGAATATCAAAACTCACTAACAGAAATTAACTAATACTTATTTAAAATCTATCATTTGAAAGACACTATTAGAATAAGGGCTTGGAGAAAGAAGCAGGACTAGCCAGTATGTGGAGGACCTGACAAAATTAGGCAGGCTTGTTGAGGTGGACCAGTCAGTTTTGAAAGAGACCAGAGTAGCCTGTAAAAGGAGACAGAGCTAGAAAAACTATCAATGTCTGAGGGGAATGGTGAGAGCAATGAACAATGATTCTGAGTGAGATGTGAGCTTGGCCTCCTGTAATAGGAGAAAAATACATATATTAGAAAAGAATTGCACAATTAGGAAGATAACCTTCTAAATGACTTGATAATTTTGGACTAATGATTTGGGCCTCTATCTTCCCCCCAGACTAAGAATCATATTATAATCCCCAAGTTGGAGTTTAAAGAAAGGGTGGGAAGGATGATATTGCAAATGGAGGGTTTGTGAATTTCAGCTGTAGTTATTTGAGGCTTACAGGGACAGGAGCCAAGAAGATCATCACAGACCCTGTGCCACATATAATCAAAGATTTTTTTTTTTCTGAGGAAGATTCTCCCTGAGCTAACATCTATGCCAATCTTCCTCTACTTTGTATGTGGGTTGCTATCACAGTGTGGCTGCTGACGAGTGGTGTAGGTCTGTGCCTGGGAACCAAACCCCAGGTCACTGAAGTGGAGGACATTGAACTTAACTACTAGGCCACAGGGCCAGCCCCTATAATCAATGATTTTAAGGGGATAAGATATTTTCTTACCTCCAACAAATTCATAAGGAGATGATTAGAAACAATAAAGTCCAAATATAATAATAGAAGGAATGCCATGAGATAATAGACGATTAATTGCACAATGATGAGTTGTTCAGATAATGGTTCTAAGAGTCCCAACGATGTACAAATCCCTTCAATCTGAAGAGCTAAGAAAATTTGAAGAACATTGTGAATAGGTGTAATTAGAAGGTAACATTCCAGAGGAAAAGCATTCTGTCATTAAATGCTTACAGGCAGGATCTTTAGACAGTTTCATTAAATAATTTACTTGATAGGAGTGGAATTTGGGGCAAGAATAGACAAGTTTAGATACTCAAACACATGCTGAATAGTTTGAGCTTCATTTTGTAGACAGTGGGGACCAATTGAAGGTTTTTACAGAGGAGAAGTTATTTGTGATCAAAACAGTGTCACAGACAATCAACTTGACAGTTCATATAGAATGGATTGGAGGGGAGGGAAGTTGGAGAGCTGAAGTCCAGTTGGGAAGTTATCACAGTAGAACAGACGTAAGGCAATAAGAGTCTGAACTGGGGTCATGGCCGTGGAACAGAAAGAAAAGGTCCAAGGGAGGAATTGTTCCAGAGAAGGAACTGGGAAGATGTGGCAACTGCTTCTTATTACCTTTAGTACTTCTATCACTTAACTGTGATCAGAAGTCTCAAATGAGTTGATTTGGTGAAACATTAGCTTAGTTGAAATGTGTGACAATTTACCACTTAAAAGGTCACACAAGTCAAACCCAAAAAGCTTTCTTATTTGGACATAATTATTCAAACACCATTTAGAAACAGAATTTCACTTACATTCTGCCTACCAAAATGTAGCCCATTCCCTCAATTAAGCCTTTTCATCTGTGGAACTTATCCAAGTCAACAATGTTCCTTGGCCTCTGACGTCCTTTCCAAATCATATCTGACAGAGAGAGAACCCTCTGTCTGTACTGAAGATAGAAAATAACATTAAATTCTAAAGCAATATGGGTTCATTATCATCTAAAAGGATTTTGAAAACACAGAGGTTATGAATTTGACCATATAAAAGCTCCATTTAGCTTGTTGGTGCTTAAGGTGGTGGCGTATAGAGAGGTCAGCTTTGTAGGTGGCAAAAACAATAAGAACAACAAAAAATCAAAAGTACTTAAAACCTTATAAAAATTGAAAAAATAAACCAACTCTATTTCATACCTGGATTTTTCAAATAACTGAATATTTCCCACGTAAATTCTGTTTACAGGTAATAGTTGAATAATTGAAACTTGTTTATTGCCTAAAAATTCATGAATTTTGAAAGAATCTATCTCCTAAATATCTCCTGAAGACCTATTGTTGTAGAGTGTTGTAGAGATCTAGAGTGTAGAGTATTGTTTTAGAGATGTATTGATGTAGAGTCTTGAGTTTTGTTCTTTTTGTCCTGAGTTCCTTGAAAAGTCCCAGGTACACAGGATGATACATTTAATTCTCTTGTCAGTGATACACTTTGTAATTTGCTCTATGTAGGACATTCTCGGATTATACAGGCATCTCCAGCACATCCTGAGATGATAATACTTCACAGAATCATGACATCTTAAATTTGGAAAAGACTTTGGAAATTATATAGCCAACCTCCCACTCAAGACAGAAATACCTTCTCTGACAAGGATATCCCTGACAGAAATTATCACCCAGACTGTTGGAATGCTTTGCAAGTATTCCATTCTGTAGCTTCTACTACAAAAATTCTTTCTTCTATATACTTATCCAAGGCATTTGTAAAATTCTTGAACAAAGCAAAGCCAAATGCTAACTCTGCAGTACCGGAGACCTATGAGCAATATCACCATTTTGAGGGTTTTTTTTTTTTTATTTGACCCCATCTTACCATCTTGCCCACAATGATATAAGAGACTGTAAGACCTAAATTATTGGATTCTTTTGAATCAAAAATATTTCCAAGAAGAAAAGTCTAGGCACTCCATCCAGGGCATTCTCTTCTGCCAGAGGAAATCCAATTAATAGGGCATGACTTGTTCTTTGTAAATCCATGATGCCTTCTAGTCATCACCACTTTATTTTCAAAGTATTTACAAATAACCTATTTAATAATTTATTCTGGAATTCTTCCATGGTTAAATGTTAAAGTCTTCAGAATATATATCTATGGTATACTTTATTGATTCATTCAGTTTGACGAATATTCGTTAAGCACCTACTTTATACTGTGTACTGGTCTATGTTCTAGTATGTGATGGTAAATATATTCTCTACATTCCAGGAGCTTAGAGTCTAATGTGGAAAAATAGAAAAGAAAAAAGTTTAAACACATTGTCATAAGGGGTAAGAAAGAAGAAATAGGAGGACTTTTGGCGGCACATTGGAGGGGCATTTATTGAGGTTACATTAGGTTTTCCAGAGGATTTTAGAGCTTGGCTGAGACATAATAAGTAGAAGTTAAGTAAAAGCAGGGGTAATCAATGAGGAGGGATCAGCATGTTTGGAGGTCCCAATGAGAGTCTTTGATTTCAGTGAAGAAGGCCAGAGTATGTAGACAACAGAGTATTGGGTTAGTTTGGGCAAAAGGTTGTAGTGAGACTGTAGCAGGAAATTAGATTAAAGAGGACAGTACCTACAGGAGCTTTACTATCCAAGAAATATCCTATATATACTATATTGTGTTGTATTGTATTATAATCATATGTGTGTTTAAAACAGATGCTGAGACGTAACAACCAGAAAGGTAGAAGGAAAATCAGGAGAATGTGGTGGCTCGAATGACAAAAGAAGACTGTTTTTCAAGCAGGAGTCAATTATACCAGATGTATTTTAAGAAATCAAGGAAGACAAAACTGAGAAGCATTTATTGGATCTAGCAACAGAAAGGTTGTTGGTAACTCTGATGTGAACATTATCAGTGCAGTTGGATATGCTAAATCCAAATTGTTATGGATTGAAGAGTGACTGCAAGGGGAGAAAGTGAACACAATAAGTATAGAGAACCCTATGGATAACTTCGGTGTGAATAAAGAGGATAAAGACAATGCTGTAGCTAGGGAAAAAATCTCAAGAGAGAATTTTTTTGAGCATGGAGATATTAGACTTAAAAAATTTTAAATCTAAAGTAGCTATTGAAAAAGGAAAAAGTAATTTGTAAACCTGAAGAGTCAGGAGAGAATAAGATGGAGATCAAATGGAGAAAGTCACCATAGACAAGAGAAGAGACACAACTCGTATTTTGAAAGGAAAAAGGGAGAAAAAGATGAATGTATATGCAGGGAAATCTCTAAGTTTGGTCATAGCTATAGGAAGAATGCTTATCTTATTATATCTCCTACTTTACAAAGCCAACAGCTTAGATGGAAATAGATGTTAAGTTGAGTGTTTAAAAGAATAGAAAATGTCTTGCAATGAAAAGGGATGGAAGTTGGAATGGCTTGCTTTCCAATTCACTGGAAATCTTGAGAAATATTAAAGTATTGAAAAATCATAAAAGTATTATCTAATAGCATAGAGAACCCATTTTGGGGATGATAACAACACAGTTATAATTTGTGCAGTTTTGTGAAGTTTATTCATCAGCATCATCAAATAGATTGTAGACAGAATAAAAAGCAAGCACCAGATGAAAATGTCCAAAAAACATTGGCTAAAGTGGAGTGAAGGGAGGGTTACTGAAGTTACAATTGAAATACTAAGAGACTAGGTAATTGGATGAGTTGTCTTTGTGGAGGGAGATATCTCCCAGGATGCTGGAGGGATTGGAGTGGAAAAGAAGACAGCCAGGTACTAAAATCTCCAGTGAATAAGGAATACATGTATACAGTAGGATTGTGTGTGACAGCAATGAGGATGACTGAAGGCTGAAATGACTTGATATTATTCACCCCAAAAGAGTGATTGTTACAAGGAAATGGAGAAATAATGGCTTGAAATCAGCACTGGAAATTCTGGCAGGAGCAGACCTTGAGATGTGTAGATGTGGGAAAAATAGCAGCCTCCTCTTGAGACGTCTGCCGAAGGGCAGAGGTGGGAGATTATATTTTACTCTATTTCAAAAATTAGAAGAGTTGCAATCCCAAGGTAAGGTATCTCTGTGACTGAGCAAAGATGAATGATAAGGAATTCACAAGGTGGCTAAGAGGTCCGGGAACCACTTTGTTGTGATTGCTAAACCATTAAAGTGACTGCTTGAATGCCACTAGCAGGTTTTGCTCCATCCCAGATTAAAGAATATTTCTATTCACATAAAGGACAAGTCAAACTAGAAAAGTGTGATAATCACTGAGAAATAATTCTTTCTCACTACTGGTTCCAATATAACAGCATTCATCCTGCCCAGTCATCAAGACTCTGTCATGTACCCTTAAGCCTCTTAAAAATAACAACTTTCTTTCATTGAATATTTACTATGTGCAGCCACTTGGTGTGCTTTCATCAACCTTACAAGGTAGGCAGTATTCTTATTAAACTGTTAACAATGAAAGCAAAACTTGAGAAAGTAAGCGGATTGACCAAGTACACGGAGTTGACTGGCTTCAAAGCTCGTGCTTCTGTGACTGAACCTATTTTCCTTTGCATCTAATTTCCCCAGTTTCCACTTATTATCTGGCTAGTAACTATGTCCTTTGCTGGAAATTTAAACCTCATATAATCAACGGTCCTATCTATCCTATTTGAATAACTACCTTTGATCATAAACGAATGATCTATGTATCCATCCTGTCTTTCTCGCTATAGATCTGCTTTCCAATTCATTCCCCAGTCTGCCCATTCTTTAAATGTCCAACTGATACCTTGTCTCCTGTATGTCTCTACACGAGGCTTCTGGCTTTCATCATTTCTTTTCTTGTCCTAGTTGTAACATCTGTGGAGTCCCTGGACCTTGCTCTCAGACTATACTAGTACTAAATGCAATAATATTGAGCAGAAATATAAAATAACTTCACTGCTCACCAAGGAAACTGAAAACCTAGCGGAAGGCCAAATAGATCTTCTCAAAGGCTCTCTGATGTGAAATCTTATAAGAAGACGAGACTTTTGAAAATATTAGATGGAATGCTAAAATGAGCTAATTGAAATTTAAAGACACATTACGTGTCTTTAAAACCCTGAAATTCTATGTTTCTGTGATCTAAATTCAGAGCACGCACAATCTTGTTCTCCAACCTGTTGCAAACTATTGTGAACTTATTGAATTCTAATCCCTAGTATATAACCGGGAATTAAGCCTCTTGGGTTTATGGGCTCAGAGAACCCACAACTATCTGAAGCTGATTGTATTTTGCAAGCCTGCAGAGCTTGGTAGGCAAGTTACTGCAGATGGAATGTACAATAAAGTTTCTTTGGACATGAAGTAAACATTTATACGCCCACAGAAGAAGAAATTTTTCTATATCCCAAAGTGACAACTACTTAAACTTTTTACTTCTTACTTTCATTCATTCATCTTATAAGTATTTTTAAATGATTACTATTGGCAAGGAAGTTGGGAGGGCACAAAAAAATCATATAAGAATCCAGCTATAAGGTTTTTTTCCCATAGAGAAGAATAGATATAAATGTGAATAATTATGATTTATGAAAAATATTGTAAAGGCCTTAGGAGTCTCCGCATAAATTTAGCTACAGTGCTTAATGCTGGCTATGCGGATTATAATTACTATTCTCAATTTTTCTTATGCTGATGGATACAAGAAATAGCAATTCTTTTGAGGTGATATGCTGGTTGGGAAGAATTAGAGGAGATTAGAAAATTGTGTACTAGAATCTCTAGGAGTGGGAGACATATACAATCTTCTAAAGCTTCCAAGGAATTAGGATACAATACCCTATTTGTGCCTATATAACACACATAGGCACAAATGCACATCTTTTGAGGACTTCTGGGCTAAACAAACAGAGGCTATACTGAGATATTTCTTTGCTCTTGGGGAGAGAATCTGGTGGTTGAGAGATTATTGTTGGGCTTAGTAGCTTAATAAGATTTAGAATTTACTGCTTATTATTTCTTAATGAGTCCCTAAACTAGAAAATATATTTAATTTAAAAAACAATTTAATGATTATTTTTATAACAAAATAATTTTCTTCCAATTTTTTTATTGTTGCAAATATTTCTAAGATGCATGTCGGATTCTGAGTAGGATAGGAAAAATGATTTGAATTTCAGAATAAAAATGCACAATGAGTTTATATAGAGAAAAAGTTCAGAACAGAAAACAACTAGACCTAACTTGGTGAATTTTTTGAATTTTATGGGTAAAGAACAAAAATCTTACTAGTTCCAAGGTGCTAACTGCCATGGATTTAATGAGAGGAAAAGTTTATCTACCACATGTAAGACCGTAGTAGAACCAGACTTATTAGTCCACCTTAATCAGAGTAAAGAATAGGATGCTGATGAAATGCTCTACGTCAGTAAAGGGAGGGCTGTCCCATGAAGACACTGGTGTAGCAGAAACTGGAGAAGGGTGAGGTTGGTGACAAGTTTAGCCTTGGAGTTCCAATTATCAAGTGCTTAACAGAAGAGACCTGTGTTCTCGAAGGGTGTTTCTCCCTGATAGTTGCATTGCAAACACATGTATCTAAGGTTAAATGGCCAAAAAGCAACCTATACTTGTTATGATTGTATGTAAGAGAAAAGAAAATGTCTGCAGAGATTCTTGGTGTTCATCTACCTCTATGTGACAAGACAAAGCAAATCCACAATTTCCAATACAATTATCAACTAACAAAAATGACCCTGCCTGCTTATGGGCTTTTCTATCCTCTTTTTTGTTTCCTCCACTCGCTTTCTTTTGCTTTATTTTATCCCTTCCTTAGTCCAATAAAGTTAGTCATATCTACCAGATCTACAAAGTCCATTTAGTTTATGCCATATAATTTATGACAAAAGACAAGGAAAAAAGAAAAAGTGGGTCCATAAAAATACATGCATACGTTTGTAAAACAAAATAACATGACAAATAAAATTCAGATGATGAATTATAAAGTGAAAAATATCAGTACTTCCAAAATGTAATGAAATATATTCCATTTACAACAGCAACAAAATATAATTTATCTAGGAATAAACATATGAATACTATAGATTTATAGTAAAATAAAACAAATAAGAACAATAAAGCAAATTTTACCATGGCATATAAAATAAAATGAATACATGGATCTTATTGAATACATGTTATTGAATTGGAAATTTCAAAATTGTAAAGATGTTAATACACCATACATTTGATCTATAAATTGAATAAATTAGTGAATCCTAATCAAAGTAGCAGTTGTGGTATTTTTTAATATCTAAAAGAACAAACTTTCCCATTATTCTTTTTTTTCAAAATTTTCTTGGATATCTTTTTTTGCATATTATATTAAATGATTCTTAGGATTATTTCATCAAATCACTAAGCAAATGACCAATTTACATGGTATAAAATTATGCAAAGGGCATAAATGTAGAATGTAAAGAAAGACAAAATAAATAAAATTGGCCAATATATATTTGTAAGGTAAATATGTAACTTCTGTAATATAAAATGCAAATAAAAAGATACAGCATCTTTTTCCTTTCAGATTGACATTTTAAAATGTTACAATACTCTAGTGAGGATGTGAGGAAACTGGTAGTCTCCTATATTGCTGGTACAAACATAAGGTAATAAATAACAAAATCCTAACCTTTAATGTAGTGACTCCCCACTCTTCCCCTGTGCACCAACAATTCAACTTTCAGGAATTTATCTGAAGGTAATAATCAAATAAAAACCAAAAGATATATTTATAAACATATTCTTTGGAGTACAATACTTCACACAGAATAGGTCATCAATCAACATTTTAATTGATTAGCGTGATCCAGAGCAAGTTACTCAACTTGCCAACTCTCTATTTCCTCACCCTTGAAATGCGGTCGAAATGCCTGTCACTCAAGATCCTTGTGAGAACAACTGTGACGATGTACGTAAAACACACAGCTTATTCTGCACAGGGAAAGTAGAGCTTGCTAAGGGTAGTTATAAGAAAAAGATATATAAATACATAATATATTTATGCAGGAAGATTAAACATTTCTGTGCATTTGCATCTATAGGCTGTTTCACTAGAATATAGTTTTTATTTATTTTCTATTCCAATATAGCTTTTAAAAATTGTGAATTGTTTATTTTTTTCTACATAAATAGGACTGCTGGAAAAGTAGCTGCATTCCAGTACATATATCTTTTGCTGTGTAGGTGGAAACATCTTAATAAATGATAGTCTGGGGAAAAATGGAATTCTTAAATATTTAATTTTCCCTTCAGCCTCCCTAACCACTCTCTCCCAAAACACACACACACAAATGCACACACATATTGTGCTGAGACCAAGTTATATTTAATCTTATGCTCCACAATTTAATGTTTACTATTTCATATGCTTCCCCCAAATCATGAAATGTACCCTCACAATTGTGTTTATGCCTAACACACTGAATGCATTCACTGCCACTGCTTCGGAGCAAAAAATACAGACTATGACTCAAGACTGACTGCCTCAAGGACAGGTGTGTTGTTGTTGGCTCTTCTGTTCCATTTCTTTGTGTTCTTGGCAGAGCTGCTTTCCTAATATAGCAGCCTGGGACTCTGATTGTTTGCACACAAACCTCACTTTAGTGTCTTACAAACTACACTGATACCAAAGTCACACATAGCGGTGACAGAAGCTAATTGCACCATTCTCAAGAGTGTCAGAACACAGGGTAATGTGGGAGGAAGGCTACTTGAAGGAGAACTCTATTTAAACTCCTAAAGACAGCCAAACGTAGTTTGCATGCTCCTGCTATCACCACCCAAAGAAGGTACCAAAACCTCTATAAACTCCACTCTGTTAACATCTTCCTGCAGCTTGGTCTATTTTAATCTAGAAATGATGCAATCCAGGTGCGAGCACTGTATCTCCTTTACATTTGCTTGAAATACAGAATTTATGTATAATCTCTTAAGACACAGAAAAAAAAGTGATTTTGAGTTGACACAAAATGTTCTCGAATTCCTTACTAGCCAACCTAGACTATTTCTTAACAAATTTGTCAGACGTAAAATGTCTAAAGCTGGGCCTTCAAGACACTTTATCCTGGTTGAAGAAGTCCTTTCTGATTATTCTAGTCTCCTCCAGACCAAAATGTAAGCAACGTACTGTTCTATTTTCAATGTGGAGGTGGAATTCCTTTGGGTTTTGGTTCTCTTAGCTAGAAAGTCCTCCACAGTGGCCAAGAGTTCTCACCCTGGCTCTTTTTGCCCAGGCTACACTGAAAACCCTCTTGGCTGTTGGAACTCCAGAATGGAAGAGTAACGATCCGAGGAACTGAACAGCGTTGGTGAGAAGATTCACAACAGGACATGCCAGGATGTACAGCACATTTTTTGTAACCCTCATGTCATGTGGAGTGGTGAGAAATCAAAGTCATTTTGCATTTTAATGGAAAGTCTCCTGATGAGAGTGCATGCTGTCCCAGCGTTAAGCACAGAATTAGAAGTCTCCAGTGATCCCCAGGAGAGCAAATGTCTCACTTAGAAAGATAAAATAAAACATCAGGTTGCCATTATATTAGCATTTCAAGTTTAGAAAACGACCTGCCATGCTTTATATGAGATGTTTCTCACTGTAATTCTGGGGTCTGTTCATTCAGTATAGATTGGTGAGCAGCAGACACAATGCCACTGTGAAGGGGCTATGGCAACTCTAGAATCCTCTGGGGTCTAAGCTGAAGTCATATAAGAACTGAAGCATAATGATAAGAAGCAACTTGTTTACAGTATAGATATTCACATGTAAGAATGGAGGTAGATTGTTCCCTGAATTGCAGTGGATGTAGATCTACCTTGAAGATATTCACGATCTGGAATGATCACTCCTCCTCCCCAAATTATTTATATTGGGATTTAAAATATCTCACACATATTTTGGAATAGCAATTGTATCTTTGTAATCATTAAAGTGAATCTTCATGTCTTGAATTGAGAGACAGAGACCAACAGACATGATGGGTAGCAAAGAAGGACTGCATGGGATACGAAATGTCTGACTTGCTTGTTCCCACAGTGAATAATTCACAGTTGAGTAAAAAGTTATATTTTTAAATTATTCAAATGAAACATAAAATCTGAGTCCTTTATATTACTATTACTAATATTGTTAAATCAGTTCTAGATATGAGTGTTAATTTAGAAATCTACTAGTCTAGCCTCCTAATATGACATTTGAGGAAACTACAAGTGAAATAATTTACACAATCATATACCCAGAATCAGGAATGGAATCCATAGATATTCTTCTACTACAAAAAGTAGTCAAGAAGCTAGATCAGGGCTTAAAAGCCTGACGTGAAATTTTACTAAGCATATAAATATACACATACACAAACACACACATACATATATATGTGGTAGGCAAAATAATGGTCTCCTAAAGATGCTCACACCCTAATCTCTGGAACTGGGAACGTGTGAATATATTACCTTACATGGCAAAAGGGATTTTACAGATGTGATTAACATTAAGGACTTTGAAATAAGGAGAGCATCATGGATTATTCAGGTGGATGCAATCTAATCATGTGGATCCTTAAGAGTGGATGTTTCCTGGCTATGGTCAAGAGAGAAATGTAATGACAGAAAAAGCGTTGGAGAGTTGCTAGCTTTGAATATGGAGGGAGGAAGCCATGAGCCAAGGAATGCGGGCAGCCACTAGAAGCTGGAAAGGCAAGGAATTGGAGTGTCCCCTAATCTCCAGAAGGAAGTACAGCTCTGTTGAAACATTGCTTTTAGCTCAATGAGACTCAAGTCAAACTTCTCACCTACAGAACCGCAAGGTAATAAATTTGTGTTGTTTTAAGCTATTAAGTTTGTAGTAATTTGTTACATCATCAATAGATAACTAATACTATAGATATGGATATATACTTTAATGGTGTGTAATACATATAGGAAAAGTACACAAATTATAAGTATACTGGACAATGATTTATCACAAACTGATCACACATGCGTAACCACCAACCAGATCAAGAAACAAGATATTACAAGTACTGCAGAAATGCCCTTCATGCCCCATTCCAGTCACTACCCTGTTACCCAGGGTAACCACCATTCTAACTTCTGACAGCCTAGATTAGTTATGCTCGTTTTTGAACTTGAAATGTATGGAATCATATACTATGTATTATTTTTATAGCAATCTTATTATAATTGATATTATATTTCTTAGATTCATATATATATAGTGCTTATAGACATAGTTTGTTCATTTTTATTGCTTCATAAAATTCCATTATATGAACATACTATAATTTACTTATCTCTTCAACTTTGGGGCATTTGGGTAATTTTCAGTTTGAGACTATTACAAACAGTGCTGTTTAACATGTCTTTACATGTCTGAACATATATCCATATTTCTGTTATGTCTATACCTAGGAACGGAATTGCTGAGGCATGGGGTGTGTGGGCATTCAGCATTAGTGTATGCTGTCAGTTTTTCAAAGTTTTTGTACCCAGTTAACACTCCTACCAGCAGTGTATGAGAAATCCCAATGCTACATCTTCTCCAACACTTTGCATTTTTAGTCTTTTTAACTTTATCCATTCTCCTGTGTGGTGATATTACATTATGGTTTTGATTTGTATTTTCTCATTATTAAGACTTAGTTTACTTAGTATTTTTACAATAAATACGTATTAATAGGTAAATAAATAAAATAAATTAATTAATTTGAAATAAATGAATTTTACCACATTACTTTTATGTTTCTATTTAGATGACTATATAATTTTTCTCATGTTTTTATTAATATAGTATATTATGTTGATGAATTTCCAAATGTAAAATTACCCTTGATTTGTTGGAATAAACTCTGCTTAGTCCTGCAGTATTCCTTTTTTTTCAATAAACTAAGTTTTGTTTTTTAGTCGTTTATTTAGGATATTTGAGCTAGATGGATGAGAGATATTGGTCAATAGCTTCTTTTCATCTTTGTATAGTTTGCTTTCAAGGTTATGCAAGCTCCATATGAAGAGGTAGAAGTGTCTTCTGTTTATTCTGTACTAGATTTTGTGTAATGTTGATATTTGGAAGGATTCATCAGCTAATCTATTATGGCCTGGAACTTTCTTTGTGGGAGGATTTTAAAAATTGAATTAATTTCCTTAAGACTTTTAACACTACTCAGATTTTAAATGTCTTCTTAAGTCTGTTTGAGAAGATGGGTTTTCAGAGAATTTTTCCATTTCATTCAAATTGTTAAATGTATTGGCTTAAAGTTTTTCATATTTAATTGTTATAGTTTTAATATTTGGATGGTTTGATGCCTCCTCTTATATTCCTGATATGGGTAATTTGCATTTTCTGTTTGTTTTAATCAGTCTTACTAGGGGTTTTTCAATATTATTAAAAGTTAAATGAAAACAACTTTTTGATATTTTTCTTTATTGTATGTTTATTTTGTATTTCATTGATTTTTCAATCTTATCCTTATTATTTGCTTTCTTCTTCATTCTTGAGGATTGATTTGCTCTTCTTTTTTTTTTTGTAGTTTCTTGAGACGGATTCGCAGTTGATTTTTTAATATTTCTTCTTTTCTACTATATGTACTTATGACTCTACATTTCCTTTTAAGCATTGCTTTAGATCTATCCACTAAAATTTGACGTATTATGTCTTCATTATTATTTAGTTTATAACATTTTCTAATTTCCATTGTGATTTCTCCTTTAACATATAGATTACTTGCAATTTCCAAGCTTATGGAGTTATTACAGTTTCTTTTTTATTATTTAGTTTTAGCTAAATTCTACTGTGGTAAGAGAATATACTCTAAATGATTTCAGTCCTTTGATATTTTTAAGGGGTTTTTTTTTTCTTTTTGGTGAGGAAAATTGTCCCTGAGCTAACATCTGTTGCCAATCCTCCTCTTTTTGCTTGAGGAAGATTGTCCCTGAATTAACATCTGTGCCAATCTTCCTCTATTTTGTATGTGGGATGCCACCACAGCATGGCTTGATGAGCAGTGTGTAGGTCTGCACCTGGGATCTGAACAGGCGAACCCCAAGCCACCAAAGCAGAGCATGCAAACTTAACCACCATGTCACAGAGCCAGCCCCCTTTAAGGATTTTTTTATGACTTAACACCAGATTAATTTGGTGAACATTTCCATGCAGTTCAAAAATGTAAATGATGTCATTATTGTGTTCCATGCTCTGTATGTGTGACTTTGGTCAAGTTTTCTTTGTGTGTTGTTTAGATCTTCTATGCCCTTACTGCTTCTTCTGTCAGAGACAGGTCTGTTAATACTTCCTCCATAATTGTGGAATTGTCTGTTATATGTTTAGGTCTCTTATTTTCTGCTTTATATATATAGAATCTGTGCTATTTATTGCATATATAATTAGGATTGTGATATTTTCTGGTTGATTGATGTCTTCATGATTAAAAAATCTCTTTCTATAAATAGTGCTTTTTGCCTTAAAGCCTACATTCTCTATTAGTATAAATATACCAGTGTTCTTTTATTAGTATTTTTATGATTCATCAATTCCTGTCTTTTTGTTTTCACCATGTTTGTGTGTTTATACTCAAAATGTTTTTCTTCTTAGCAAAATAGAGTTATTCTTTATTTCAATCTAACAAACATAGTATTTTAATTAAAATATCCAAACCACTTACCTTTAATATAAATACTAATACAGCTGGATTAAAATCTATCATTTTATTATTAGTTTTCTCTATGTTTCATGTCTTCTTTATTCCTTTATTTCTCCCTTTACATTTTCTTTTGGATTTGCACAATATTTTTATTATTCCATTTTCCCACTCTATTGCCTTGTGAATTATACATTCTTTTATTACTCTTTTAGTGCTTACTGATTAAACATTTATTCTTGACTTATTACCATCTGATACAAGTTATTAATAATTTCGCTTCTCTATAATGTTAGCATCTTAGAATACTTTCCTTTCAAGAATCCACCTCCCATTTTCGCATCATTGTTGTAATGCATTTTATCTGTATTTTTGTTATAAATTTCATAATACATTAAAATTATTGTTTTATACAATAAATATATATTTATCCAAATATGTGCCATTTATAGTCCTCTTAATTCCTTTATGCATTCCATTTATTTGTCTGGAATTATTTCACTTTGGCTTAAGAACTCCTTTTGCCTGTCTTCTAATGCCTATCGATGATGTACTCAGTTTTTGTTTGCTGAGAACAAGTTTATTTCATGTTTGTTTTTGAAGAATATTTTCTCTAGATATAGGATTCTAGATTAACAATTATTTTAACACTAAAAATATCAACCCATTACTTTCCAACTTCCTTTGTTTCTGATGAGAAGTCATCTGTTAGTCTTATGTTTGTTCTTTTGATAATGAAGTCTTCTTTACTGAATGCTGCTGTGAGACTTTCTCCTTGTCTTTGGTGATCAGCAAGTTGACTATAATGTTCATAGTTATAATTTTTAAACTCTTGCTTGTGGTTTGCTGAGCTTCTTTTATCTGTGTTGATGGTGTTCACCTGTTTTTAAAAATCCTCAGCTAACATTTCTTTAAAAGTATCTCTCTCCTTTCTTCCATTTACATGAATTTTAGACTTCCTGACAGATTTTCTCATGTCTGTTATACTCTCTTTTGTTGTTATTCTGTGCTTCAAGTTAAATATTTCCTATCGACTGGCCTTCTACTTGTTCAAACTTCTGTGAAAATCATCCATTGTTTTCTTAATTTCATATATTGTGTTTTTATTTCTACAATATTCATTTTATTCTTATAGTATATTGAACTTCTCCATATGTTACCATCTTTTTCATCTTTTCTCTAATTTCTTGAATATATTACCCATAGTCATTTTTAAATCATTGACTTCTGATCCTAATACTAGAATCACCTAAAAGTTTGATTCTATTTTCTGTTTTTCTTTGAGTTACTGATCATATGGACTTATTTCTCTGTATGCTTAATAATTTTTCATATATTTTTGAACACTGTACATAGAAAACTATAAAGTTTCATATTATAGATGCCATTTTTTCACCATAAAGTTTATAGGAAATGAAATGGAGGAACAATCACTTTAATCCAATCAGAAATGGAGCCAGGTCAAAACTGCATTGGATTTTTGTTGAGATTCAATCTATCTCTACTTTGTCTCTTCTTAGGATGTGCCCACCAAAAGCTTTTTTATTTGCTTTTTTTCTCCCTAAAGCCCCAATTGATAGTTGTATGTTATAGTTGTGCATCTTTCTAGTTGCTGTTTGTGGGACACCGCCGCAGATAGCTTGACAAGCGATGTGTCAGTCCACACCCAGGATCCAAACTGGAGAACCAGGGGGGCTGTAGAAGTGGAATGCAGGAACTTTAACCACTACGCCACTGGGCCAGCCCCCAAAAGCTTTTAACTGAGGGCCTGGAAAGCATTTTTCTTCTCACATCTGGCAGATTGTTGGAATTTTTGCTCTCCTTTTCAGAGATTTTTGGCTTAGACTTGTCTTGTGCAGCTTTTGAATGACAATTATCTTATGAGGAAGTCTGGCTGTAAGTTTGAATGGCAAAACTCTTGCTTGTCTCTTAGTTTCCCGAAAACTCTCTGCCAAGGCCCAAGCCTGGATTCTCTACATCTAGCTGTGCTCAGAATAAGCAAATATCCCCAGAAAGAAAAGTTAATGGCAGAATGTCAGTGTCAGTTCACCGCTCTCGCCAGTGCCTTCAAAAATTGTTTTTGTAGTCTTTTTCTCTGGTAGAGCGGCTTCAATATTCAGTAAAATTTCAGTATTCAGTATAAAATTTCCAGCTTAGTTCTTTAACCACTCACTCTGCCCATCTATAAATTAAGTCGTGCTCTTATGAGAGAAACTGGCTATGTGTTGCAGGCAATTTAAGTCTCTAGTCCTGGTTGACTGCTAAAAGCTCTGCTGTCTTATTTGTCTATTCTCATTGGTTTTCTCTCTGAAGGAAGCCCACATCCTCAGGCTCTAGATCCCACTCCAAATTATCACACGTTCCCGGGGAAAAGACAGCTGAAAATTCTGAGCTCACCTCAGAACATTTTTCTAAATATTTTGTCTACAATTTTGGTCCCTCTAATCTTCCTTGTATCCACAGTTCTCTGATGCCTGTAAAAATATGATTTTTATAATTTCTCATAATTTTTTATTCCCTCTGCCTGCCCAGTTCTCATTAGATTTTTAAGGTTCAGTTCAAGCCAAACTCCTCTGGAACACCTTGCCTGACTGGCAAGAGATGTCTACTTTCAATAAATTTCTTGACACTATTGTCCTTCTGTGCCATTTTACTCAACAATAAATATTTGCCAAGAGCTCACGTGTTCTAAAATAAAAGAACATTTCTACTGTCTGAAATAGTTTAGAAATGGGTAGAGGGCCAGGGAAGAATGGATTTTGACTCTTGCCAGTTTCATCTCACCCTTATAATTGAAAAGTTGTTTTAAGACTTTAATAGCTATAGATTGTACAGAAGAAAAACTGATAATTTTTGAAAGAAGTAGCTCTAAACTACTTTGGAAAATACAGTTTATAGGTGTTCAAGTGATTTCTTATTTCTGCAAACTGAAGACACAATGAAAAAAAAATTGTACACAGAAGTCTGTTGCCCCCAATAGCAACATCAAATTCATCCCACTGAATATGACTAAATTGTTCAGTTGAACATTCTGCTTCTGGCTATACTTAAATCCCTCAAGCTTCAGAGTTGGATGAAAAAATCTACTATGCTACTAATGAATTTTATCTTCCCAGTTTAGTTAACAGTATCTCTGTAGATCCCAAAGGCAATCAACTAGTGCCCTGAAGCACAAATTTTAAGTTACTAATGTAGTCACTAATGTTAATAAAATTATGGCTCTTATTTTGAAAACATAGCTTATAGCAGTATAGATGATATTCCAGAAGCGATGTTTAAAAATCCAGCCACAGTGCCTTGATATTAAAGTCTGTATATTCAGTGGCGTACATTTATCAACATACCACTACCTGGTTTATCCATACCACTCACCTGGTGTCCTCCAGCATTGATCTCAAGGCTGTTTTTTAGCTCTGTAATGAAAACTCCAGAGCTCAAAATCCTGATCAGATGTCATCACTACACCAGATAAGAAATATGGCCCATGGGGGTTAAAACAGATGTTTGGCTTGCATCATAAAATCTTGCCCAGAGCTAATATTAAGAAAAGAGGGAAAACAACTCAATGAGTTAGGAGACTTGCTGTCATTCTCCCCTCATCAGCATAGGTTAGGTTTATCCTTCTGCACCATGTGCTCCAAACCAAAAAAAAAAAATGCCATTGATCTAATGATTAAGAGAAGATGTTTAACAAGGATGTGACTTTTGGAAATGCACTTATGATGGAAAGTAAAAAAAAAAAAAAAAAAACCTAAGAAAAAGTCTTGTTTAAAATGAGGTTAATTTAAAATTGGAAACAATCTTGGAACAACAGAAGTGAAAATTTCACTAGATTGCTCCATTATCCATTGTTAAATGCTTAGAAAAATAGTTAGCTCCGGACTGGATGAGTAACATCATTTCTAACACCATAGGCTCTGAGGCATGATGGTGACATTTTCATAAACAAAAATGAAAAAACAAAATTTCAGTGAGACCTCTGAAGTATTTCTGGTTAAACTCTTCTTGGGGGTATCTTATGAACAAAAGTCATCATCCTATGAGGCCTTTGGTTTTATGGTAGGGTTGGTGATGGTGGTGGGGTGCCATACTTTGCTTTTGAAAGATAGCAAAATACCTAGTTTCTATATTCTTTGATTCAAACAAAAATCTCCATCATATTTATTTAAGAACTATGGGTTGCCAATAAAGTCAGTCTTCATGGCTATATTAATTCAACGTCTGTATTTATAGTATACATGATTTTACATAAACATCTTAGGTATCAAACATGAAAACAAGTGAAATTCCACAGGCTAAGAAATGATTAAGATTGACCCAAGAAAAATCAGACTGTAGATATAAGAAATATTCACAAAATTGACAGAATACCTTCTAGCGATGAAACAATCTCTGAGTTTAATTAATTTCTAAGAGTTATAGTATTTTAATCAAGGTTAAGAAATACAGTTTAGTAATCTTAAACTTATTTGTTAAACTTAAATGTTATTTTGTAATTACAATTCAGGTAACTGTATAAGTCAAGTTTAAACCAGAGAAGTGGAATCAATAGGAGATCTACATTAACAGATATATTGCTAAGAACTAGCTTACACCATTTTTGGGAGCTGGCTAAGCATGTTTGAAATTTGTAGGGCAGGCCATCTGGAAGGGCAGGCTAGAACTCTCAGGCAGAGGGTGAAGCTGCTGTCCCCAGAATTTCTGCTTCTTTATGGAAGACTTGACTTTGCTTTTAACCTCTTTTGACTGATCAAATCAGGCCCACCCAGACTATCTAAAATAGTCTCCGTTACTTAAAGTCACCTGATTATGGATTTTAATCCCATCTACAACCACTTCACAGCAACACCTAGAACAGTGTTTGACAGAGTAACTGGGGGTTAGCCAAATTGACACATCAAAAAAACCACCACAATAATGCATAGAAGTTGTAAACTTAAGTATTGATGATTTCCCCAAATACTAAACATTGACGATTACTCATTAAAAGTTCAAACTCTGCTCTTTAAAAAAGGGTTATCAAAATATGGTATATATCTCTTATCTTTCCTTCTTATCTGGTTTTCATGGGAATCAAGTTAAAGAAAGCTCAAATCTTTCTTACTATAAATTTTTGTCTCAATTTTTATAAATGTAATGGTGCAAAAGAGGTATTTTTGGATAAAGAATCTCCTATAACACAAGCCATAGAACATACTTTCACTATTGCTCTTTTTAAAAAAAATTTTTTAAATTAGAAGGTATAATTTTGTAGACACACTAAATTTGTCAATGATAGATCACATTAACATTGATATGTTATACATCAATTAGTAATAGAGAATTAGAGAATGTTCTGATAATCCTTAATCAATCAGTATTGTGGAAATCTTGACCCATGTGAAGACGGAGAAAATTTCAATTATAGAAGATATGAAATGTCTACAGCATTTTAGAATGAGTGACACAACTTTTATTCTTTTATTTTGGCCTTGTGAATGGCATTGTTTAAAATTATACAACGTTTGTTTTAGCTGACAGCCTTAAAAGCAAGGTAACTAAAAATTGTAATAAAATATTTTTATCATTGTTTTTAAAATTACTTAAGTAAAACTGACATTATTTTCTTCTAAAATTGTGTGAGCTTTAACACATTTATAAATCCAAACAATCAGAAGTATAACAGTTCTATCATCTCAAAAATCTCTCTTGGATGGCCCATTAGTAATCAAATCCCCCCCATGATTAATCCCTGGAAATCATGGATCTGTTTCCCATCCCTATAGTTTTGCTTTTTTCAGAATTTCATGCTGGTAAACCTTTTGAGACTGTCTTCTTTCATTTGACACATATTCATTTACTGTACATATCAATACTTTGTTCCTTTATTACTGAGAGTATTTAATTATATGAATGTATCACAGTTTGTTTACCCAATCACCCAAGGAAGGACATTTGGATTGTTAGAGGTTTTGGCAATTATAAATAGAGATGCTGTAAATATTTGTGTACATATACTTCTGTGAACACATGTTTAAATTTGAGGGATTGTTGGATCACATGATAAAGGTATATTTAACTTCATAAGAACCTACCAAACCATTTTCCAGAGTGACTGTATCATTTTGTGTTCTGACTGGCAGTGTATGAGAGTTTCTGTTGCTCCATATCCTTGCTAACACTTGGTATTGTTAAGTTTTCTGTTTGTTGTTGTTGTCATTGTTTTTTCGTGTTGGCCATTCTTATAGCTTTGAAATGATATCTCATTGTAGCTTTGATATGCATTTCTTGAATGGCTGACAATGTTGAGTGTGTTTACATAAACTTATTTGCCATCGATATATCTTCTTTGGTGGAGAGTCTGTTCAAATACTTTCCTATTTTTAATTCTGTTAGTTGTTTCATTATTGCAGAATTATGAGAGTTCTTCATTTATTCTGGGTAAAAGCCCTTTGTTGTGTATGTGATTTGCAAATTTTTTCTAGTCTGTGACTTGTCTTTTCATTCTATTAACACTTTATTTCACAAGACAAAAAGTTTAATATTAGTGAAATTCTATTTATCAGTGTTTTCCTTCTATCAATCATTTTTGATACCATATCTGAGAACTCTTTGCCTCATGCAACATCATAAAGATTTTTCTCTTGTGTTTTCTTCTAGAAGTTTTATATTTTAAATTTAATTCTATGGTTCATTCTGAGTTAATTTTTCTATAAGGTGTGAGGTCTAAGTTCATTTTTTTCATATGGATGTCAAATTGTTTCAATACTATTTGTTTAAAAGATATTCTTGCTCTGTTGAATTGCCTGTGTGCCTTTGTCAAAATTAATTGGTCATATTTCTTTGGGTCCTTTTCTGGAATCTCTATGTGGTTTCTTTGATTTATGTCTATTCCTTTACCTATATCACACTGTCTTGAAACTGTAGCTTTATTATGTCTTAAAGTAGTGTGAATCCTCCAAATTTATTCTTTTTTCCCACAAACTGTTTTGGCTCTTCTAGATACTTTGACATTTTATATAAATTTTAGTCTGCTTGCCTCTATATATAAAAACATATTATTGGGATTTTCATAGGACTATAGATC
This sequence comes from Tapirus indicus, assembly GCA_031878705.1. Lineage (NCBI taxonomy): Eukaryota > Metazoa > Chordata > Mammalia > Perissodactyla > Tapiridae > Tapirus > Tapirus indicus. The sequence continues at coordinate 76,189,384 of CM062926.1, read as the reverse complement.
AATTTGAGGAGAGTTAACATCTTAAGTACATTGTGTTTTCCAATCTATATACATTATTTATGTCTTTGAATTCTCTCATCTCTCAGATTCCGTTTTTAAAAATAGATATCTAAATACCTTTTTTTGAGCCATGGTAAGTGGTATTTTTTCTTTAAAGAAATAACTTCTAATAGTTCATTGCTAGAAAACAGAAATATGAGTTTTGTAGGCTTACCTTGTATCCTATGGCTTGCTAAGCTCATTTATGAGTTCTAGGAGTCTTTTTTTTTTTTGGCAAATTCCTTCAGATATTCTACATAGATGATCATCATCTGCAAATAAAGACAATTTAATTCTTTCTTTTCAATGAATGGCTTTTATTTATTTTTTCCTGTCTTATTACAATGTCTAGGACATCCAATACAATGTTGACTAGGAGTGGTTAGAACACACATTCTTGCCTTGTTCCTGATCTTATTTACAATAATCTTTTACCATTAATCTGATGTTACCTGTGGGGTTTTTTGTGTAGATTATCTTTATCAATTGAAAGACGTTCATTGCTATTCCTAGGTGGCTGAGAGTTTTGATCATGAACAGAATTTGCATTTTGTGAACATTTTTTGCATTGATTGACAATATCACCTACTTTTTATTCTCTAATCTTTAATTAATGTTGAACACTAATTCAATCTTACATTCCTAGGATAATGTCACTTGATGTGGTGTATTCTTCCTCTCTAGCGCCTCAGTGAGTTTTCACCTCACAGGATCCCCACTTCCCTGCCCTGTGGCTGGAAAGCCAGAGTTTTCTTTTCTCGACTCTGTTGCGTACTTCCAATGACTGTGACAGACTTTGAGACAAAGTGATGAGAGGATGGAGAGAGAAAAAAAAAGCAATGAAGATTCTCTCCACGCTGTTGAGACCACAGTTCCTCTGGACAGAAGGAAGAGTTCATGTTTCTTAGTTTTCAGTGCCTGTTCAACTATTGATTCCATTGCTGCCCACACTGCCATGGAAATGCCTGGGGCTGGAACAAGGGGAAATGGATTAAAAAAAAAACATAGGGGATTTCCTTCACTCTCTCTGACCCGTCAGGGCTTTCTTCCCCACGCCTCGGACCAGAAACAGAGGACTTCCTTTGGCACTCTTTCTGTCTGCACATAGAGAGCAGTTAGAGGGTTCAAGTTTCCTTTGAGTCCGGCCTGGGAACCACCAGAAAAAGAATAAAATGGGAAACTCCCCTCCAGTTCAGTGGTACTTGAAATTCTGGTTTCCTTCTTCAATCTATCTGCTCCCATATTTCAGAGTCCTCAGAGGGCTTCCCCATGCATTATATCCAGATATTTTAGTTGCATTTAGTAGGAGAGACAGAGTAGAATGTTCTTAACTGACACAGGTTTTTTAGGTAAACATAATAAGTGAAATAGGCTTCATGACCCCAGATAGGTTATATTTACTTTTAATACTTTACCTTAAAATGCATTTTGATGTTCCAAAGTTAAGATGGCCATTCCTCTGTATAGTTGAACTATACAGATTTTTAACTTGCAAGCTTCAGTCTCAGAAATTATAATAGAAAAAAATGCATATTATAGATTTTTAAATAAAAAATCAAATATAGCCATAGATTAGACTACATATATAACAAAAATGTGACTACTTTGTAGTTTAGCAGGTTGAAAATAATTGCATTTCCCAGAATTCTCATTAATAAGAAGCATTTGTCATTGGGAACAGCCTTATGAGTCTGTCATCAGATGCAGCTCATTATGTGACCTTGCATTACTGTTATCCACTTTTGCTTAGCATAACTTATTCTTAGCAAGATTGGAGCTTTTGCACTGTCATCATCTAAGTGCTTTATGTGAGGTAGCAGGGTGATGGTGGAAAGAAACAGTATGTTTGGAGTGTGAGCAAACACGCAGACTTAAGTTTTTCCTTTGAAAGGAGTTATTTTTCATCTGGCACCTTTTAGCTAAAAATATTAGATGTTTGTTTTGACTATTACCTCTGTTGCTGAACCCTGATTAAAGATAAAAGAAAAATTACTTATCCGCAAATTGGAGGATTTCTAGTTTCATGCGAACTACAGACTACTTGAAGAATTATTTGGTATGCCTGTGCCTAAGTTGTCCAGGATCTACAAAGTGCCCATGAGCAGGACTTCCTGGATTGGGCAGCACAGTACTGGGCATAAATAATGAAACAGAACAGCTGGGTTCTAGATCTGGTTTTACCGTAAGGAATGCCTTAACCTTCTATTGTAGGTTAGAGTTTTCTAACACTTGAACTCCCATGGTTTCATTTGGTCTGCACAACCTTGCTGTCAGCCAGGAAGAACTCACATTATTTTCCCAGTCCTAGGGATGAGAAACAAAGGCTCAAAGCAGTTAAGATCTTCTACTCTCTGTTAATATAAGATCTTTCCACTTAAATGTCACTAGTCAGCTGTGTTACTAGGAGACTCAGTTTCTTGATCTGTAAAATTAAAGGTTTTCACTCAATTTTTTTCCAAGGTCTTTGCAAGTTTGATCTAGTCATATTTTCACATTGTAGACCCCTATCAACCATAATCAATTACTTTATAAATGATTTCTTAGGAAATTTTTTACAATTCCTCAGTCTATAAAATAGTCTCATAGTCTAACACTAAAATATCGAGCATTTCTTCTGATCACACTCCAGTGCATAAATACTGGTTGTGGATAATAGCAGTATATATCTTAGTATAGTTGAATAACATCTGATGTCTCATTGTGTTTACAGAATTTTTAATTTGAGAATTGTGATCTCTTTTAAAGACTATTAAATTTTGTTGATTCAAACCATTCACCCAAATTCTCTAAATCTAATTTGTCTCATTAGTATAAACACTCAATAGAAAGGCAAAGGATATGAATGAACAATTCATTGAAGAGGAAATATAATTAGACAAAATAGATAGATACTCAACCTCACTAATAGCCAAGTAAATGCGAATTTAAATAATGAGACACCATTTTGCACATAAAAGACTGGAAAAATTATAAGAGATTAATAATATAAAGTGATGGTAATATATAGTGATGGAAATGGGAAACCTCATATACTGGATTACATGAGTTAATATTTTTTAAGCCCTTTACAGAATGTCTGGCATATAGTAAGCACTTAAAATTACCTATTAAAAATCAATCAATAAATTAAATAATTAAAGTGTGAATTACTTCCAATCTTTTAGAAAATTATCCGGAAATATCTATAAACACTAAACATTTACTTTATCTTTGAGTGAGCATTGCTACTTTGGGCAAGTATCTTACAGAAATAAGAGCACCAGCATTTAAGAATATATGTAGAAAGATGTTTATTTCAGCAAAAATACTGAAAACGAACTGAATGCATATCAGCAGGGGAACAATTGACTAATTTTGTCAGTGTCCCAAGGAAACAGATAAGCCATGATAGTTTGAGGAGATTTTATTCACAAACGGAGTACTTTAAAGTATGATCAGTACATAGGGAATCCACAAGAGCTATTTCAATAAGCCAATTTTAATAGAGTGGAGCTGTTGCCCTCCCTGGGCCCAAGGAGAGAAATCTGTGACCTAAGCTCAGAAGGAAAGTAGAGTAGAAGACATCTCCCTGAGAGGAGAAGTGGCCTTCAGTTGAGAGACACAGCCAGGCTGAGGCAAACTTGTATGGAGGGAGCCAGGGAATAAATACCCTGCCGCAACCCTTTTTCCTTTCTTTAATCTCCTGCCACGGCTTCCCATTTGTGAACTCAAGCAAAACTAGAGGGCAAGGAAACCCATGAGGGTTGACCTCCCAGAGTGCAAGATTGAGATAAGTGGAGAGAGGATCTGGGCAGGCAAGCAGAAGATATCTAACATAATGTTCATGTCACGTGAACACTGAAATAGTACACAGCTATGGAAAAGATGATAAACTGATATGGATGGTCCATATCATGGATATATGTATCCATGTATGATACATATTTGGGGAAAAAATGGAGTATAAAAGTTTTGAATATGATTCAATTTTTAAAAACAATATTTGTGTGTATGTGTGTGCATAAATGTATAAACATGTGTATGAATATATTAGCTTTTTATGTTAGTGTTTCTATAAAGTCGTTTGAAATACATAGGACGATGAGATGTTGTAAAGAATGTGATAGTGCTAAATACACTTTGCATGTTCATGGCAAGTGATTAGTAATATAGATTGACTAACTGAGATGGCTGAAATATAAATACAGTTTGTTCATAATTTGTATGAACCAAATTTTGCTTTGTAATGAGTAGACAAAACAGTGTGCAGATAAATGAATCTTCAGAAAGAGAAAATGTTAATTCTGTATTTTTCTCGTATCCACATGGCTGGAATTTAAACGGAGCAAAGCATTCTGGGATATGACCTACTTTTGAGTCACGGAAACATAATAATCACTTGTAGGCAACTCCACTGTGAGGGAATTCAGTGAGGCCCTTAGCTCTGGAGCAACTTATCTCAAAGTCAAAAAGTTACCCTAAAATCTGGAACATTTGTTAGATGTTATCTGGTAACAGATCTGATTTCTTTTGTTCAGCTGAGCGTCCCTAAATACTTGGGAATTTGTCCCAATTATATACTAGGAGGGTTTTATATAAACATCTCCCCCCATTTTTAATAGATGCCTGTGTTTATAACATGTTTTTCATTGTTAAAGTATTTTCAAATGTCATTGACTTTTAAATATTACCTTTTCACAAAGCAACTTGCAGATCTTGTTGTTTTAAAAACACATGCCAGACTTGGACTCGCTACAGATAACACACCATGCTTGCACAGCTGTTTCATCAGCCTTACCTGGGATCATTTTCAAAATTCCAGGACAAGACAGGAGTCCCACAAGCAAATGCCTGGAACACAGCCCGTGTCACAGCACTGAGTCAGTATGACACACAGACCGTGAGTCAAAGCCACATTTGGTTCTTTGGTCTACAAGATACCAAACAACCAGTGTTCTCTCTCTCCCTTTCTCTGTCTCTCTTTAAATGGCTCTCAATCTCTCTCTTTCTCTGAAAGAAATATGGCTGCTCTGGCATTATGGGCACAGAGTCTATTGGGAAGAGAGCTGAGGTTTGTATGTAAGCTATGTGGGAAGGAACATTGGGTCACACTTGGATCTTTTCAGGCATGGCTGCACATGTGGAGACCAGCCATCATTAGTGTTGACTTCAGGTGTGAAAGGCAGCAATTATATATATAGCTGCTTTTAAAGACAAAAACTCAGAGCCAGCTCTGATGGCCTAGTGGTTCAAGTTTGGCGCTCTCACCGCTTCTGTGGCCCAGGTTCATTTCCTGTTTGCAGAACCATGACGGAACACCACCTGTCTGTCAGTGGCCATGCTGTGGTGGCAGCTCACATAGAAGAACTAGAATGACTTACAATTAGGATACACAACTATGTACTGGGACTTTGGGGAGGAAAATAATCAAGAGGAAAGTCGGCAACAGATGTTAGCTCAGGGCAACTCTTTCCCTGCAAAAAAACACAGAACAAAAAAACTCATGTGTGGGGCCGGCCAGGTGGCGTAGCGGTTAAGTTCGTGCTTTGGCAGCCCAGAGTTCACAAGTTCAGATCCCGGGCACCGGCCAATGCAGTGCTTGTCAGCCATGCTGTGGCAGCGTCCTATATAAAGTAGAAGAAGATGGGCATGGATGTTAGCCCAGGGCCAGTCTTCCTCAGCAGAAAAAAAGAAGAGGATTGTCAATGGATGTTAGCTCAGGGCTGGTCTTCCTCACACAAACACACACACAAACTCATGAAGGGCAAAGAATTTCCTAAAAGTATATTAAAATATAACTCTTAATTTTTAACCTATAGGAATAGAAATGGCATCTTGAGTTTAGGAAGTTTTGTTAGTAATTAAGCAATGGACTTGCATACTAAGGAGCAATTGCATCTAGTATAAATTCTGATTATCTCTAAAATAAATGATCTACTAGATGGAAATTATACCCTTGACATTGTAGAATTATAACTTGAACTAACCAGTTCATTATTAGGGAAATATGAATGTTAATCTGTTACCGCACTGTGGGACTAGGTTGCTAGATGTCGCATTGTAAAAGAATTTACAGAACAGCAAGGACAGGTACAAAGAGTAAGGAGTTTATTAGACAGATACACTCCATAGACAGAGCGGGCACACTCCAAGGGAGGAGCTGCACTGAGTGGTTCGGCCATCGCATCTTTTCTATTCCTGTTTTGGGTGGGGGTGCTTCTGCGTAGGGCAGAAGTAAAAGTGAAGGCAGCTGTGAGTCAGAGCAGCAGCAGCCAGGGGAAGAGCAGCGGGGCCGCAGCTTCTGTAAATGAAGCAGTTCGGTCCTCCTACAGACAGTCAAAAGAGGTTCTGGAAACTTGTGGCTACCTAAGCTATCTTAAGCTATAATGCAGAACTATGGTTTAGCAATGTTCCCCTCCCATCCCCAGCATGACCCTCCTGTTCCTTTGCAGTGCCAGATCCCTATGCTAACCTGGCTGTCTCAGCTTTTCATCATAAATTCCATATAGCAAGATAGACAGTAGTGATATTGGAATGAGCTAATCTAAAATTGCTTACTCTGTTTTCATGATTCATCTTTGTAACTCCAGGTGTCCAAAGGTGGTGGTATAGGCAGAGGTTCATAAAAGTGTCTGAAAGCTTTCACAACAAAGAACAAACAGGGAATTATTATCAAGAACGTTGTGTAAAGCAGGTCAAAGTTTGGGAATCTTAACCATCTTCCCATACCTCCAATCCCCACTATTTTAGCACATAGGAGGTTTCTATGCTGGTAGGAAATGGAGCACAAAGCAAAAAGGAGCAATAAGAAGTTAAATGAATAAGCATCTAATGGGGTAAATCAAAGACTATGACTATTTTGTGATGTTGGGGAAGTCACAACAATTTGCCATCAAAAGATATGACAGACTTCTTGTGAAATACAACTCAGAAGCAGAATTACAGGTTCATACTACAGGTTGGACTCTGGCAAAAGAGTCTTTACCTGAATAGGAATTTTTCAACTGGTTTTTAAGTACCTGGTTGCTTTCAGTCCATTTTCTTTTTCATTCCTACAGTATTGCTGGTAAAGAGACTATACCAGGCGACAATTTTAACAGTGTCATGTCACAGTGTGTTTGCAGATTGGAGTGTACTGAAAATATTTATTGAGCTAATGTTAAATTTTTACTGGCGGTCCATGACTTAATAATGACCCATGGATAAAAATGTCTGTTATTGTCCCTGCTGCCTCTCAACACCACTGATTTTTCTCTCACTGTCACCTGCCCTTCCCACTCCCCCCATGCTGTGGTAGCTCTTAAGGAAGAACTAAAAATTTGCTACCCACTGGGGGGCCTCTGATTCAGAAGAGAGGCGAGAAAGCAAAAAAAATGGTTCTAGGGGAAGTAGAGTTTCATACCCCTAGACTGGGCTGATACGCCTACTCAGTGGCCCACTGCCACTAACTTCTTCATGAGCTAGCTGAATGTTTCACTTTGCTTCATATGGGTCAAAGGTAAAAGGTCTCTTGTTGGGTTTCAAAAATTAGTAGTAGTGTCTAATATCTGTTGAATGACTGCTAAGTAACAAGCATTTTGATAGACATTTTATTCTCACAATCACCCTGTGAGCTATGAAATTATTAATCAAATTTAAGATACAAGGGAGCAAAAGCTCAGAAAAAGGTTAAATAATTTACCAAAATCAGGGTGATAGAGCCAAAATTCAAAGACAGGTGTCAAGTCCCAGAGAGGATCTCTGCTGCTGTTTCTGCTATTCAACATTGCCTTCTGCATCGTTATTAGCACTTCATATTTTAATGTGATTTAACTCAATCTAGATCCACTCATTCATCCAGGATGCAGCATGCATTTGTTGAGCACTATGTGGGGTACTGTGCTACTTCCTGAAGATTCGTGAGATAAGGTGCACTGGGAAATTGAATTTGACGTGGAGGTGGGTCAGGTGGCTGCCTGTTGTTTATTTACCACAAGCATAGATAGGCACTGCCTGGGGAGGGCCCTTATGGACTTTGTAGGCCAAATGGAAAAGAACTAGATGACAGAAAGTGAGAAGATACTAATGACTAGTTTTACATCTTTCTATAATATCACTAGACTTGATAGTTTTGAATGTATCAATGTGGCTAGGTTGAAGTACATTTCCCAAAATTCCCTGCGTGTTTCTGGCTAGAGTGGGTAACGAGAATATTGTCATGAGAGATTTGGAAGCCAAGAGTGAAGCAGCAACCTCTCTGTCTTTATGCTCAGGTCAAGTCAGGTGCTTTTGTAGCTCATACATGTCTCGTATCAGCTGGCTCACCTCAGGATGGGGTGGGAATAGCCAGGCCTACAGCTGCTTCATCTTCCCCTGATCTTCTTTCAATTTCTCTGACTCCTGAGCCAGGGGTTTGTGTAGCTCCATGACAAAAGGTACCAGCTTCTCCTGCAGGATACTCACTTCACCAAGTTTGCAGGCATTTCCACTCTGTTCTCTTAAAGTTAGAGCCAGCTGGTGCTCATAGGTGCCAGCTTTTCCTTGGACGCCCCACTTTCCATCCATCTTCCCTTCCTGACTGTCTGTGTCCTGTGTATTTCAAGAACGAGCCTCAGAAGCAAGGAAGTAGTCTTACTGAGACTGTTTAACCAGCTTCCAGTGTAAGGTCAAATTCCTACATCAAATCCTGCTTCTCTGATTGAACTCTGACTAATACACTAGGAAAGGAGAGATCTGTTTTCCCTCCCCACTTCTGGATTGCATGACCTAACTATCTCATACCCTTTGAAACTCAAATCTTTATGTGCCTCAGGGACTGCAAACCTCTCTTCTTCTGGGTCCATGTTATGGACTGAATTCTATATGTTGAAACAAAATTTATATGTTGAAACTTAATCCCCAATGTGATAGTATTTGGAGGTGGGCCCTGTGGGAGGTGATTAGGTCATGAGGGTGGAGCCTTGACAAACGGATCTAGTGCCCTTATAAAAGAAGCCCAAGAGATCTCCTTTGTCCCTTCCACCATGTGAGGTTAGCGAGAAGATAGCTGTCTAGGAGCCAGGAAACAGGCTTTCACCAGACCAAATCTGCCAATGTCCCGATCTTGCACTTCCCAGCCTCCAGAACTATGAGAAATAAATTTCTGTTGTTTATATGCCATCCAGTCTGGTATTTTGTCATAGCAGCCCAAATGCACTAAGAGTTCTCTTGGTCACCCTGGGCAATCTCATACAGTCCATGTTTTCAAGTACTCACTCTAAGCCTCTATAAACTAACACGTACCCCTCTGTACTGGCAGGCCAAATTACTCTTTTATGCTTCAAATTCATATATCCAGCTGCCTACTGAAAAAGCCCACTTAGATGTACTACATATAAACTAAAATTTAACGTATTCAATATCAAACTTATTATTGTTCATCTCACACTGAAAAACAAGTAAACACCCCTAATCTTCCCCCAATGATTTTTTTTCTTTTTTGTGTGTGTGAGGAAGACTAGCCCTGAGCTAACATCCATTGCCAATCCTCCTCTTTTTGCTGAGGAAGACTGGCCCCGGGCTAACATCTGTGCCCATCTTCCTCTACTTTATATGGGACGCCGCCATGGCATGGCTGACAAGCAGTGCATCAGCCCATGCCCATGATCTGAACTGACGAACCCCAGGCTGCCGAAGTGCAAACTTAACCGCCGCGCCACTGGGCCGGCCCCTGATTTTTTCTTTAACTGGTGGATCAATCCAGTGCTCAAGCCAGAATGCTAGGAGTTTTCTTTCATTCCTTGCTGTTCTCTTATTCTTCAAGTCCAATTACTCAGCAATAAATTTTCGAAACAGCTATCAAATCCATTTACTTCTCTCCACACCCACAGCCACTTTTCCAGCTCAAGCTGCTCACTCTCCAAGAGACGGCCGTGGTTAATGAGTGTACATATTGTAAGACATATACAATATGTACATTTGCTGGATATACATTATGTATTATATTTACTGGCAATATGTACTTTATACGTATTTATACATATAAGGTCATCTTACACATACTTTTCTCAAACGTGCTTTTCTACTTAACATTTTGTAAACAGTCTTTTTAACTATTGCAAAGTATTATGTGTTATGGGTGTACCATTATTTATTTAAATTATACAAGTAGTATACACACATGGTCAAGAATGCATGCAGAAAACTGAAATGTAAAATAAAATTTGCCTTTTCCCATGGGCTCATTTCCATTCTGCTATTGCAATCACTGCTAAAAGTTCATTTTATTAGTCACATTGAGTTTAATCTTACAACTTTAAATCCAAATTTTAATCTTACAACATTTTTGATTTGTCAGTGTTAAATAGTGGCTATTTACTCCCTTAAATAAAGCATGAAAAGTCACTATATTTAGGCCATCTTCCATTCCTCTGCCACAAATTAGACATTTTTTAGTTTTTCACATTGTAATTTTAATTTTACATTGTATTCTTACGCTTTTATTTCTTCTTTTGTCAATTTTTAACAATATCTACTAATTCTCCTCTATGAAAGATGAGGAAATTAATTAAGCCATTGACATTTTCCTAGATCTAATTTTTCCCTATTCCATGTCTCAATTTCTGTCAACTATATCATTATATTTGCAACATCAAGATTAATAATATTGACCAGTATGTTCAGTTTCATCATTATAGTTGTCTACTATTCTTTATTTCTAGCTTTCTTCTCAAGGCTAAAAACCAATAAATTACATGCGTTATAGCCACATTTAAATACATCTATTTACTGTACAACTAAATAAAATATTTGAACCATAAAAATAGAAAAAAAAAAACCCTATCTAATTGAAGTTTCTAAAAGGCAAAGGCTAACGGCTTCTCTTTTATTTCCTTTCTAATGTCTTTCATTTCTTCTGGGTCATTTTTAAATATCTTTTTCTTGTAGCCTATGTAATTCTTCCTTGGATTGCCAGGAATGTATCTGCCACTGAATCAGTTGAGTTTATTACTTATTGCAACAGGGAAGACACATGCTAATGGGAACTATGGGGTGTCACAGTGAGACAGTGTTAGAATGAACTGACTATAGGATTTGAGTTTGTGTTAGATTTGGGGGAGAGCTTAAGCAAGGCTTTGCTTTGCATTGTGTGCTCTCAGGAAGTAAGAGTTATTCTGTAACTGAGTGTCTTAGTAAATCTTTTCTATGAGGAGAGAAGACTAGATACAGACTAAAGCCATAACTGATAAAGAAGCAGCAACCATTCTTACCAGCCAAGATAGGAGAATGTTGTCATTTTTATGGTTCAGACAATGTTCATGTTTTGTTTATGTTCAGATATGATTATGTCTTGTTTTATCAAGGTCACAGAGTGGGCTTGTCTGATGTTGATGTTTTGTGTCATTGTTTATGTTCAACAGGAGAAATCAAGGCCTACCAACTAGTGCCAGGCCAGCTTGTAGCAACACCAAGACTTAACTGATAATACCAGACCACCAGTTCCTGGGTATCATGGGCTGCTATCTATCTATCTATCTATCTATCTATATCTGCCTGTATATTATTTACAATTTGTGTATATATAAAATATTTTATATATACATACATGTATGTGGGGGAATGTGTATATATATAAAATCTTACACATGTACATATATGTGTGTTTCTTTGTATATATGTTTGTGTATGTATAAATAAACAAGTATTCTTAGTCCAGTGAGTTGAACATGTATATACACATATACACATAAACACAAACACATATATACATACATATAAAAAGATACCAGTGATTCCTAACTGAGGGTGATTCTGTCTCCCATCCCCCCATGAGCCAGGGATACTGCTAAATATCCTATAATGCAATGAGAAATTTTTGTCCTCCAGTTTTTATTTTCTTCTCACACTTGACTCATAATTTGGCTGGGTATAGAACTGTAGGGTAAGAATTTAAATATTACCCTACTATCTTCTATTATTCAGTATGGCTGGCAAAAAGTCTCGTGTAAATGTGGGTTTTTTTTCTTGATATTTTATTTACTCTCCCTCCTCCTCTCTCTTGAGTCTTTTAGGATTTATCTAATTTTGTAATTTTTCAATTAATTCCATAGGTCCTTTCAACATAAATATTTATACTATTCTTCAGTTTAGAAAGTTATCTTTTATTGCTTACATATTTTCTCTCCTTTAACCCTGTTTTCTATACCCTATTTTCTAAATCTTTTGAGTCTATTTTCCATATATTGTAACCTTTCTTGTATACTTTCTTGCACTTTATCTTTTTTTATTGTATAACCTAGGAAAACTCTTTAGTTCAGATCACTTATTTGGTCTTCAGCCATCTTTTTTCTATTAATGAAAAAAACCACTAGTTTTTGCTTTCAGAAATATTATAATTTTCCAGAACTTTTAATTGTTCTTTGATTTTCTTTTCTTTATCGTGTCATCCTGGTTTTATTTTTAAAATGCAGCACCATATGAAAATCTCTGAAGATACTAGTTATATATTTTAATTACTTTTTTCTTCTAATGTTTTGTTTCAGTTTTATTATTCCTATCGCTTATGATGTTGATTGTTCTCAACCCTCTACTCAGTCTTGATTGCTCATTTATAATTAATTGAATGACTAGATTGATTAATATAGGTAGGGAGCCTAGAGATCAACACAATTGCCTAAAGGAAGACTTGACTCTGGAGATGGAGCAAGATAAGTTCTTTCCCTCAAGGGCACATCGGATTTTTTAGCCTCCCCCCTTATCTCTTGTGGCAATGGGACTTGTCCAAAGCTTCAGTGTGCTTCTCTCGTAGGACCTTAAACCCTCCCCAGACAGATTACATACGGACTTTCTTTAATTTTTGTCAGGGTTTTATGCTGAGGGCAAAATCCTTTCCTGTCAGTCATTCCATTTTCCTGTGCAAGATAGAAACGGGTTACTCTCAGCTATTCTGCAATCAATTATTTAATGACTTTTTCTGATGGCCCCAAGGCCCACTTCTGCTCTTAGGATTTGGTGGCTTTTATTTGCTACTCCTTTAGAAACCATTTTGGAAAACTACATATAGTTGGAAAACTACTCATAGTAGTTTGGGAAACTACTCATATCTTGGGTCTCTATCTCCAAGGCCCCTCTCTGGATGCTTGTTCTGGATAAACACTGCACAAGTCTATGTGCAGTGAGACTCCTAGAGTTGTGTAGTGCACGGCTTGAAAACTACAGCTCTGGTATTTCATCTGCTCTAATTTCTTTGCCGGTCTCTCTCTAGCTCCCAAAATATCTTTAGAGTTTTATCTTTGTGGTTTCCCAATGATCTCATGCTTTTTCTCTGTATGACCTTGAAAGGATGGAAAAAACAGGTATTCTTAGCCCAATGACTTGAATCAGAAATCATGTACTATATTTAGATACATTAGTTCACCTGGATATTATCTAGTATTAAATTAATCCCCTAAATAGTATCACTCCAAAACCCACTGAAGGAGAGAAATAACCAAGTGTCTCACAAAATTTACATATAAATTATTCATTTTTATTTATGTAAAACTATGACTTATCCAGAATAACACAGAAACTATTGAGAAACTTTTTGGAAACTATGACTTTATCAGCCTCTGATACTTTAAACATAGAAACACACTAAGTAAAGACGTGCGTCTGTAAATATATATATGATATATGAGATATATGATATGAGATATATCATATATATATATATATATATATATGAGACAGAGTCATGAGGATGGAAATTATTTTTAAAATAAATGATGATATTTATGCCTAGAAGTTCCTCTACTTACAAGTTTCAAGTAAGATAAGTAAACTCGATTAAAGGGAAAAAGGACTAGACTTCTAGTTTAAGAGGGAAGAAAACAGAGATAGAAAGGAAGGAATAAAAGACTGATTATTGACTATCTCTTCCTTTTCTAGTCCAACCTATGGAAAACAGTCATGACTTTTGCTTAATATTTATCAGCCAAAGAAGGATAAGCAATATGTCACAGGTGAGTTCCCTGAGAAGCAGACTCTGAGATGGAGATGAGCATGTAGAATATTTATTAGGGAGTGCTCTTAGGATCAATACCTATGGAAGGGAGAGAAAGGAAGCAGAAAACTATAACTGAACCGGGGTGTAGCCCCAACCAAGATTTCAGCCCATTCCACAGGGAGCTCCAGAACTTCTCTCGTGTTTCAGAGATGTCTCAAATTAGGATGGAGAAGTTCAGCCTTTGTATCCCCATATTGCTCAGCCATTGGATGCAGGCACACCTGAAAAGAGATGTGACCTGGCTAAGGTAGCTTTCTTCTACTGAGGGTATCCCCCAAAGGCTGTATTTCGTTCTTCATAGGGAAAGACACAGAATGCAATAGTTTGCCCTTTTGTTTGGAGAGAATATCCTAGCATGCTGAAACCCTAAAATTTTTATTAACCTGGTGGTCCCTGAATCTTCATAACATTTATTCACATTATCTCTAGTTAATATGGCTTACCAAGGCTTCCATCATGCCAGCCACTTCTTGTTCATCCAGTCAAATTAGAATAATGTCGTTTACATAATAGTGGAGCAGTATGATGTTCTGTGAGATAGACAGCCTGAATTTCTTCAAACTATGTTATGTCAGAGGACAGAATAGATACCAAAGCCCTAGAGAAAAGCTGTAAATATATTCTGTTGTCTGTTCCTTTCTTCTGGCAAAGATACAAGAGAAAACACTCACCAGATCAAATCACTGGCCACTTACTAGTTCCCGAGGTCAAGCTAATCTGTCCTAGCAAATATATCACATCTGGTACCACTGCAATAATCGGGGCTACTGCTTTTTGTGTTTACAGCAATCCACTTTATCCCCCAATATTTGTTGTTTTTTGTTTTATTGGGGGGGGCTATTTTTTGCGGAAATAAGACTGGTTATTAAACAGAAATATAATGACAACTATCACTCCTGCATTCTTTAGGTGTTTAAGGGTGATGCTAATTTAAGGGTGATCTCTGCAATGGAATATTGTGTTTTATTTACTATCTTAGTAAGGAGTATGGGAGCAGTTTCGGAGATTTCCGCTTGGCCTTAATAGCTTTTACACCACATGCCAAGAACCCAATGTATGGGATGGCGCCAAGCAGCAAATATAACCATTATACATTTGAGAACTCTGGAAATGACAATTGGGTGAGTCTGCAAATCCAGTGAACCCACTGTGAACTATGTGTGGTCCAGGACCCAATTTATATCTATTTTCATATGATCCCACTGTAACGGGGGGCCATGATATACTTCAGGTTTCGGGGTATCATATCATCTCAGACCTGTGTTGAACAGTCCTTGAAATGATTAGATATTTCGCTTTTCCCAATATTCAGTTACCTGAATAAATACCTGAAGGTCCTCTTGGGAAAGTACTTAGGAATCATTGCCATGTGGCTTTATATATTTAGTATGCACAATTTCTGTGGCTTTTCAGGGTTTTTTTTTATTGGTGACCCAGTCTCTTTTTCAGTCAATGGATTTGAGGTCCAAAATCTGGCTTCAAGATGGAAACTGGGTAAGACTTTGTGACTTTTTATCAATATATTTGCCCTTACTCTCAGATTCCTGATTTTTCATCCTTGATTTTATGACTGAGTAATATCCTTTTTGGCTACCTATCTATCATTCTTCTTGGGATGCTATATTCTATTAACTGTCTTTATAAGTCTACAAGTTGGGCTTCCTTAGCCCCTTGACTTGGGACTCAATGCTCAATCTCATTATGGCAAATGCAAGCATCTGCCTTCCAACAGGGAAATGCTGCTGCCTGGTCTCAATTGTGTTGGGTCCTGTCATTCCTGTTGCTATTAGTGACCTCAGTTCTGTAATGATATTTTCCACTCCCCTGGCCTAGACAGGAGAGCAATAGATGAACTTCTCAGTGATGTTGGGACCAGTCTCACCAACATATTCATTATTGTTTTGGTAAATGATGTATCCCACTGGCCCTCCCACTGAACAGAATAGTCTAATGGGATTTCTGACCTTATGTAGTACATTCCCTCTAACATACCCATGTCTCTCAGACTTTTGTCTCTTTGTCCAGCATCTGCCATGGCAGTTCTGACATTGCCACCTCTCTTAGAATGGGCCATATAAGTGGCACGTTAATAAGTGCCACCTAGCAGTTTGTTCACATCATTTTCCAGGGTCCTTGCCAAGGTGATACATCCTGTATTCTTGAAGAGTACTACGAAATTTCTGTTCTACCCTCTCACCCTTGGTCTGGCATACTCAGCATCCAGTCCCAACCACACGCTCCCATTTCATGCTGGTGCTTGTTCAGGTCCTAGTGTTCCTTTGAGGTATAATCTCCTTTTTTCCCCTTAGTAGGCCTAGCACTTCCCTGCCTGAGTTGTGATAAACTTTTGCCTAAATTATTGTCTTGGCAGCCAGGAGATGGGGAGAAGGTACATTCTGAAGACATGTTATCTTTTAAGGAAGAGGCTTCTGCATTTTGTTTAGACAAAGGGGGATTGCTAATCCTAATAAGATTAATTGGGCCATTTCTGCAAGTTGAGAGAGTTCAGGGGACTCTGGAGACTCAAGATTTTTAGATGTATCACCCCAGCTATCTCCACTCCAGGTATCAGTGCCTCATTCTTTCCCAACAAAGACTCTGACCTTGGCATGGCACATCTACCTTGGTTGGGAATTAATCTTATTTTGGAGCTTGGTACTCTTGCTATTCAGTTCTTGGCCTGGTTCTCAGCTTTCTCAGCCCTCCTGCTGGAGGAGATGAGAGTCACTTTATACTAAGGAGGCTCTGTGGCTTTCATACTTAGCTTTTAATTGCTTATTCATCACTCTTAGCTTGTTATTTTTCTCCAGAAGGTTGATAGAGCAACTCAACTCCAACGTCCTTGGGGTTACTATTTCCCCATAATTCTCAAATGTCTAATGCATTGTACAAGCTAATGCAGTCTCTTCCACAGTATGACATTCCAGTTTGCCGCTGATGAAAGTGTTAACAATTACACTGCTACCTTATGCCCAGGGGCTATCTGTATTTACATACTACCAACGATGGGCTCCTCATTTCCATCGCCAGACAGGGACAGGTGATCCAGCTTCAAAATCTCAGTCAATGTCTTGTTTTTCTCTGACCACTGCCAGTACAGCAGTGGTTCCCCCGGGAAGTAGACTCTGAGATAGAGACTAGTGTGCAGGAGGAGGTTTACTAGGGAGTGCTCTTAGGATCAACCCTTGTGGAGGGAGGGCAGGAAACAAAGCATGAAGAGGCAGAGGGAGAAGTTGAGCTGGGATGAAGTCCTGACTAAGGCCCAAGCTGGTGCCATGGGAAGTTATCGAAATGTGATAGTCTATCATAGTTGTATCAACTTGGGACAAGGGGGTCTTTTTACATCCTTGTTGATAAGTCTTTGTATGCAAGCTTCCCCTGGAAGGAACTGTGAAGTTGAATGAAGCAGTTTTCTTCAACCAAGGCAATTCTAAAAGAGGACTGTATCTGAAGGTATCTTCCAGCAGCTGGGGAAAATATTCTTCATTCAAAAGGGTGATTTGGATGACACATCATAGCATCTGTTATGTGATGTGATCCATTATAGCTGAAGGGGCATCTTTCAAAATGAGGATGGAAACAAAAAAAAAATTGTGACAATATAATGTAAATAGTTCCTATTTTTGTTGTTTTCAAAATGTGACTAGAAGAAGAAAATCATTTCAACATGAAAGACACTCATCTGTTATTCACCCATTTCTTTAAAAACATTACTTATTGAGAAAAAATTTTTATATTAGGCATTTGTTGGAATTCAGATGTAAATAAGATAGATAAAGACTTGCTTTCATGAAGATTGCATTTTATGAGAAGGGACAGATACTAAATACATAAGCAAATAAATATATAAGATAATTTCAGATAATATAGTAATAAGTACATGTTATTTGGATAATTTAGTACATTTTATTGGGCACCAGCTCTACGCATGTACTAAGGACTGTGTGGAATACAGAAAAGTCTGTTTCCTCTGTTAAATTAATTAAACAAGGAGGCTAATGGACAGATGCGGTTCTAACGCCATGGCAGCCTACATAAGCAAAGTGAAATCTAAGCCTGCAAATGCCTGGAAGTTACAAAATCAGAATGCTAAAGACAACCAGTCACAAACAGCCTACTAAGTTTTAAGCTATAGCCCGTCAAATAATGTCCTTTCTTTGCTTCCACACTTTCTCTATGTAAGTCTTTGCCCTGGTTCCTGTCAGCAGAGTGCTCCTAACCACTTCCAGTTTGGCACTGCCCAATTCGAATTAATTTTTGCTCAAATAAACTCTTAAAATGCTTGATATGCCTCAGTTTATCTTTGAACACCTCAATGAATTTATGGTCTTACTGGGGCAAGCAAAGAGACAAATAGAAAATCTGCCAACTCCAGAAGAGTGTGTGATTAATATTCAAATAAATTAACCAGGTAATAACTGTTGTGTGATGATTCTAAAAATGCAATCACAGGTCTACCAGAGTCTAAATCTACTGCAGTTTTGTGTTAAAATTGCAGATTCTAGGAACCTACCTAAGATTTACTGAATCAGAACATCTAGATTGGAGGCTGGGAATGTGTATTTTACAAGGATTGCCAGTAGCTCTGATGCACAGTTATGTTTGAGAAGAACTTGTGAAAATGACAGCTCAGAAGGGGTTAAAATAATTGTCTACTGGTAGAATGCAATAAAGATCCAGGGAGCTATGAATCTTGAGAAGAACCATGAAAATGGATGGAATTTAGATTGATGAAGAGGGGAGAATGCATTTCAAATGGGGGAACTGAATCCTAGCGATAAATAAAGGAGCGAGGGATATTTAAGAGAGATTGACTAGATCAGACAGACTATAATGATGTACACATTGGAGAAGAGTAGGAAATGAAGTTAGAAACAGAGTTTGTCTCAGGTGGTGGAGAGCTTTGAATGCCAGACTTAGGAATTTTTCTTTATTCTGAAGGCAATAGTACTTATTTATGCCAAGGGAGAGGATTGACACAAGCAGTTTTGAGAGCATTAACCTGGTCGTGGTGAGTAGGATAGCCTGATATGAAGAGACACTGTAAACAGGATCTCAGGTAAGAAATCACTGAGATAATCCAAGTATGATGCTAATAGCAAGATTAGGGAATGAAAGTGGAGGAGGTAGATGGACATAAGAGAGACTACAGAAAGAATACTTCATACATGTTTTCATTCACTTTATTTTTTATGAAAACTGACATTTATTATTCTGAAGGATGCAGAGAAGCTTAAATAAGATAAATATCTCACTTCATAAATGCTAATGGTTATCATGTGCTTGGTCCAGTTACTGATTTGGGACTGAAGCACAATGAATGCCAACTCCAATGCTGATTATTTGTATGTGGCACAACTTTGTGCTGTCCTGAGAGGATAATTGATTAGAGTCAGGAATTCTGGGTTTAAATACTGGCAAGGTCTTGCTTTTTGCTAGACTTTGGCTGTTTTATCTAGGGTATGCAGAGTTATACAAGATGGCTTGAAGATCTTTTAAAGTTCCGAAATTCTATGACTTTAAGAAATGATAACTTAATAGATGTTATAATAGATAGCACATATATAAATATGCATCATATACCATAAAAATAGTAGCAATTTCTTGAGTCTCTTCTAGGCAGAGATAATTCCCTTCTTCTCACATAAATTTTTTTCTTTTAATTCCTTTATTTGTACTATTTTCAGTATACAATATGGCATTTGAGTTTGAAGGAAAGAATCTTATTTAAACTTTAAATAAGAACCGAGTTTTAGTGTTCCATGAAAGAAAATAAAGTATGGTATGATAAAGATTAGAACTAGGCATCTTTCATTTGCCTATATTTGTGGAAATGATTTTAAAATCCTGTTTCTAATAAAAAAGACACAGAAGCACAAAAGATTTTACAGATGAACTTCCAAGTTTAAGAAACTTTAGAACACCCGCCTCTGCACGTTCAGTTTAATGACCAAGAAATATGACTATCAAATGTCTTTTCTATCATTTATGAAAAGAACTATAAACTGATTTGGATCAGATGTATCCTACTGACAATTTTATACTTCAAAGACAAGTGCAAATATTTTTAAATTTGGAAAAAAATTACTTTCTTCATCTTAGATTTAAAATAAAGACAACTTCCTTTCCTTGACATAATCTCTCCAGAAAAAAGAAAAAATGGATAGGGTTGTACCTTGTAATTTGGCTGTAAGAAAGCATTTCTAATCAAGCACATTTTTCTTTACTAATGTTTGTAGGCACTCCGTAATGAAAAAGCAATTTTAAAATAAATGAGGTTTATTTAGTAACACTCATGATGACTTTGGAAAGTTTTGGTGTCAACAAGGATTTAATTTTAAAAATATTTGTTTTTTACTAAAAGGTACTCTGCCTGATACATTATTAATAGGTTAAAATTGTGGTTTAGATTTTTTTATTATTTTTATGGAAATATTCACCCTAGGAATAATTTGAATAGCACATTTCTCAAGTATGTTAAAAAGAGATTCAATTACCCAAAATGTATTTTATATTTGTTTTTAAGGTTCACATTTATTAAGTTCATATGTACCTGTACAGTGAGTCCTATGTGTTGAATCTTGGATATTTGAATTAGCTGCCTGGAATTTATCAAAGTTGATTAGCCCTGATCTACCAGGGTATGATATAAGCCCTAACCAGAATAAAACGTGTGCATATAGCTCTTTTTATTAATGTATTATTTTTATAATATAATGGCATTTGTCTTGTTCAAATCCGTTTTAAGATTCTTAGAATGAATGTTGTTCATTTTTATGTTTTTTTCAGAATTTCTTTTGCACCTTTAAGTGCCTAAATTGTATAACTTTAAGATGTAATCAATATGAAATATAAAAAAGCACATGGAATATGTAATTTTGTCGTCATGTTTGTTTTTTGAACTCACTCTAACAGGAGTAATTGTCAGAGAGGGAGCTGAGGGAAGTGCCAGGTCTGTTATATAGTCACAGGTAGGGATTGTCTGGGAGGCACCCATGGTATAGAGAACTGCAAAGAGATGACAGAGCCATTCCAGGGGTGCCTGTAAGAAGCATCCAGGAATAGGAGGCAGGATTTAGGTAAGGAGTCCTCAATTCTCTCTGAAGTGTCTTAAAAGTATCATAAGGACCCTGTCCCTGGGCGACTTAGATTTTTCAGACCTTGAAATTTGTAGGTTTCCCACACTCTTCTCTCTAGACTCACTTTAGAAGAATTACTCCCCAACAAAATTCTTTTGAAAATGAAAGGGAAAAACAGTCCAAGAAGGATTTTAATAAGAAGTCAAGCAGATTTTGAATTTAGAAGGCATGTCAGGACTAAATATTCCCATTTACCCCATAACTATTAAAAGCAATTCCTAAAAGAACAGTGCAAGATGCCAGAGAATTTGTAAAATGATTTCTACGAATTTCAAATGATTTTCATAGTGTGCTTGCTTATTTTTCCAGCAGTGTTCATTCCCAAGTGACTATTTGACGAGGTAGGGAAAGGAGGGCAAAAAGCTGTCTTCATTCTGTATTTTTCTTTATCAGTTCAAGCCAAGAAACCACGGAAAACTGATAATAAAGAGCAGGAAATCTGGGTCAGACATAAATGCATGATGATAAATACCTGAACATGTTTGAATTATAGTATTCTGAAGAGATGTTGGGGAAAGGTTGCTGAATTATCAACTTGCTTCTGCTGAAGGTTTAATTTGTCTCAATTTGAGAGCCTAATTTTATAAATACTGTGCTGCAAATTGAGAGTGTTATTTTACTGCATTGACTTAATTAGAGAAATAAGCCCATTGATAGGCAAGATGAACAGAAAAATAAATATTCACAGGCATTTACTAACATAACTTTAGTTACTTTTGTTTATTTCCTTAGTTTCCAGCCCAGGGTGTTCACTGTACACTGAATTGCACATTTCTTTAATTTATTTTGTTGAATTTTGTCTATGTTTAATTCAAAAGTTACCCCGGTTTAGGGAACAAGTGCTATGTAATTATGCACAACCTCTATTTAACCTAGACTCTTGTGGCATGACCAGCAGATTTTCTTCAAACCTGGTAGAGTAGAACTGGGGTTCCAAGTTCTAATGGCTTAGGCAGGCATAACAAAATATATTTCATGTGTGAATACAAAATCCATTTGTTTCAGCCCCTTGTTTCCGATGAAACAATCAGGTTCTGTTGCATGCAACATGCAGTCAACAAATTGCCACTCCTTATCTAGGTTGAGGATTAACTAGACTTGCACTCCCTGGCCAGCCCCTAACTCCTCTGACCCCAGCCAATCCTCAAAAATCTGTCAGGCAGGAAAGGGTACATCCGTGCCATATGTGATCACTGCTAGGAAAACAAGTCAAAAGCCTGACAGTGATATCGCTTCATAGGCAGTGCCATATACTTATCTATTATTTCTCTGATTTCTGTGACTCTTTAAATTCTATATTCAAATGTTAAACTCATTCAAGTGAGTCTGAGGCTACAACAAAGAAGGGGCAGGAGGCCAACTTGTCAAAAGGTATAACTTCAAATCTGGGTTTTAAGAAAAATTCACTTTATCAATTTTGAGAGTATTTGTTTTTTGTTTTTTTTTTAGCAAAGCCCTTCTGGATAGAGGTCATGTCTAACATTAAGTCATTGCTTACCTTAGTCTCACAAGCATCCTACTAAAAGAAGGAAGGCATAAGTTGGGCCTTGGGTGTAATTTTAAGGAGTCAAATTTACTGCAGGACTTTCCTCTTCCCTATCAGCATCCTTCCTAGATCATCTGCAACACACTCCCCAGACTCCAGTTGCTGAATCCCTCAAGATCCACTTGAGCCACACAATCTGTGTTTAACCCCTTATGACAACTTCTTTTCTTCCTCCCACAACTTCCTAACTGACCAATGCCTTTTAACTTAGATTTCCATCAGAATACAATTTTCAGGAAAGCAGGGACCTAATATGTCTTGCTTACAATTTTATCTTCAGTCTGGTATCTATAAGTAGATCAACACCTTTTTTTTGGAAAAATAATGATCAATGCAACTGATGTGAGCTTGTCATTAGAGTAAATACTCCTGATTCAACTCATTTTTAGCGACATCTCAAACTTGATGATAAAGGCAACTTCATTTCCTTAAGGTGTTAAAGAAAAAAATTATTCACGTTCGTTAAAGAGAGTAAGGACTTTATTCAAGAGGGGACTATTGCAACAGGTATAGGGACCACTGCAATCAGGTCTCCCCAGTCGGGGAGAGAGATTGGGTTCAAAGCCAAATACAACAAGAAATACTGGGAATTCACAGCCAAGGAGCAGGGTGGGGATCAGTAGATGAAAAATTACTAAGAGGAAACATGAGAGGTAAGGAGGGATTCTGCCTAAACAGACCTAACAAAATTCTTGCTGGAGGCAGGCCAGGTGATCTGGCATCACCTGGGGGATGGTAGAAGATGAAGAACGCAATTAAATATTGAAAGTGATCAAATATGGAGGATGGGTTTTCTGGCTAAACTGACTTTACAAGATTCTTGCTAAAATTAGACAATGCAGAGATGAACACAAAAGTCCAAAGGTCTGGATCTAGTTGAAAAATAGCTCAAAGGACCCTGAGTAGAGTTTGGTCAAGGAGAGAATCTTCATCAAAGGTCATCTCTGGACAAGAGTCAGCTAAGGCATTGACTGAATTCTATAGTGGGAATTAAAGCAACATTTCTGGGTTTGCTTAACTTTTTGCCAGTTTGATGGCATTTACTATCAACAGCCGAGAACACAGGTTTGAGTTTTCATCTTTCTTATCCAGAGATATTTATATACTTCTATGAGTAACCTGATTGTCTTACTACATTATTAAGCCTTTCAAACGGTGGGATTAAAACACGTAAACTATCTACATTTTCTTTAACAATTAAGATATTTAACTCATAACTAGAAGTCCAGAATTTGGATCTGAAAGTTTCTTCAAGAATTTAGCAATTCTTGCCTCCTGTTTGTAGACTATTAAATGCCTAACCCAACCAACATGAATGGTTTGGGATGTGATTTCAAAATATTACCATAATACAATTGCTTCCCTGTATGTGCTTAAACATTGGTAAAAATGGAGGAAGGGTGTTTATAAACAATAAAGAGTTTTACTATTAGAATTAACCCTACATGTGAAATTTCTCTAATTCCTCTCCATCCACTTTGATTATGTGGAAAAGAATTTAGTCTGAAATTAATAGGATCATCAGAAAAGTCCTTTTTGATTTCTTTTACAGTGAGATAAATGCAAGATTCATGAGAGTGGATTCATGAAGATTCAAGATTCTGAACACCTAAACGTAGGAAAGAGAAGCTGTGGGGTGGGAGAGAAGGAGAGTGTACTAGTTTCCTAGGGCTGCCATAACAAAGGACCACAAACTCGGTAGCTTAAAACAAAAGAACTTTATTCTTTCATAGTTGTTAGAAGTCTGAAATTAAAGAGTCAGTAGGGCCATGCTCCTCTGGCTAGAATCTTTCCTTGCCTCTTCCTAGGTGGTGGACATTAATGCTTGGCCTTCCTTAGTTTGTAGCTGCATCAGTCCTGTCTCTGCCTCTGTCATCACATGGCATTCCCCTGTGTGTCTCTGTCCAAATTTCCCCCTTCTTATGGTGTCCCAAAGGACACCAGTCAAATTGGATTAATGTCCACCCTAATGACATCACCTCAATTTGATTACATCTGCAAAGACTCAATTTCCAAATGAGGCCACATTCTGAGGTACTGAGAGTTAGGACTACAACATATCTTTTGGGGGTACACAATTCAACCCATAACAAAGAGTTCAATGTAGCTTTAAGATATCCATCTTGGACTGTTGGTATGCTAGTGAAGCCAATAATGAAAACTGAGACTGTAAAAAGAAGGTAAGTTTCAGATGAAAGAAAATTTAGGAAGTAAACAGTTTGTGGGTGGTATCCGTTGTGCTTGCCCAAGGAATCCACATAGGTTGTCAGTACCCTGTGGATCAACAGCATTTTAATGAGCAAGAAGAGATAGAAAAAGAAGTCAAGCAAGAATAGGCAGAATACTGGGAGAAAAATTGGGGACAGTAAAGGAGAATAGAATTTCAAAAGTGAGAGTGGTCAATAGTGCTGAGTTGTGTGTTTGACCTGGAGAGGAAATCTTAAAACTCAAAACAGAGGACATCGTCATCATGGTGGCATGAGAGAATCCTTTTGTCTCCCCTTTAATCTACAGCAAATAAAACATCCATAACCCAACAATGGCTATGTTGCACAACACACCAGGACACTGGAAAGATTCACACATCGGTACACACAAAGGTGGGAGAATTGGAGCACATAGAGGAAGCTGAAAGGGGGAACATCAGAGGCAGAGCTTAGGACCCTGGATCTCAGCCACCTCCAGCCCCAGAGAACTTGGTGGGCAGCAGCAGAAGCACATGTGTGACTCCAGCCAGCCAGCTGTGACAGTGCCTGTTGCCATGGGAAGCAGAGCAGCAGCAGAGGAAGAGCCCTGTGATTCCAGGCCCCCAGCCTTGGCTTGGAGCCTGAGAGCAGCAGCTAAGGTGCATGAAGAATTCCAACATCCCAACTGTAGTGCCACCTAGGACCACAAGGTAACAGGCAACAGCTGAGATGGTGTCCTGCATACAAGGCTCCCTTCCACTCTTCCCTTCCCCCCACCACACCAGTAGAGCTTTCGACTCAGGTGATCCCAGATGCCACTGTGGTGTCAGCCATCCCCGTATCCCTGATGGCAAAGTCAACAACTTCAGAGATACCAGCAACAGCAAGGCATTAGTGACCCCCCCAGAACCACAGGCAGTGACAATAGCAGTACATGTGACACCCCAAATAGAGGTGGTGGAGGGCGGAACCTGTAGATCCTCAAATATAGCCAGAGGCAACTCAGGTAAGAGAAACCAAAATCTAGCACTATAGCACCACCTCCTTAAAAAGAAAAGAAAGGCTTCTAATCTCCAAGCAGTTGAAAAGTTTGAATCAAAACAAAGCTATGATAGCAGAAAAAGGACTATCTCATCTATGAGACCTTTTATACAAACCACATAGTAATCACAAAACAATAATTCATAACAGAGTCATAAAATATAAAAAAAGAGGAAACTGAGAAATACATCACAGAAAACCACCAAACTGAAATCACAGACAGAAACACAAGGAAATGAAATGATGGAAATATAGAGCAATCAGAAAACAAAAGATAAAATGGCAGTATTATGTTTTCATATACCAATAATCACCCTAAATGTAAATGGATTGAATTCACCAATCAAAAGACACAGAGTGGCTAGATGGATTAAAAAACAAGACCCAACAATATGCTGCCTCCAGGAGACCCATCTCATCTCTAAAGACAAACATAGGCTCAAAGTGAAGGGATGGAAGATGATGCTCCAAGCAAATGGCAACCAAAAGAAAGCCAGTGTAGCCAAACTTATATTTATAAGGCACAAGAGGAATTTTAAGCCAAGATAACAAAAGCCATAGATGGACATTTATAATGTTCCATATAAAGGGAACAATTATCAAGAAGATATAACATTTATTAATATATATGCACCTAACATAGGACCACCAAAGTATATAAAGTAATTATTAACACACCTAAAGGGAGAAATTGACAGAAACACAGCAATAGTAAGGGGTGTTACTACCCCACTTATATCAATGGATAGATCATCCAGACAGAAAGTCAACAAAGAAACATCAGCCTTAAGGGAAACATTAGACCAGATACAGAATGATCCACCAAAAAAGCAGCAGAATACACATTCTCCTCAAGTGTACATGGAACATTCTCAAAGAGAGACCATATGCTGGGAAACAAAACAAATCTCAATAAATTTAAGAGGATTAAAATCATATCAAACATCTTTTCCAACCACAATGGTATGAAACTAAAAATCAACTACAAGAAGAAAGCTGGAAAAGTCATAAATATTTGAGACTAAACAACATGCTATTAGATCAAAGGAGAAATAAAAAATACCTGGAGACAAAGTGAAAATGAAAACACAACATACCAAAATCTATGGGATGCAGCAAAAGCAGTACTCAGAGGGAAATATATAGCAATACAGGCCTATCTCAAGAAACAAGAAAAATCTCAGATAAACAATGTAACATTACACCTAAAGGAACTAGAAAAAAAAGTAACAAATGAAGCTCCAAATCAGCAGAAGGAAGGAAATAATAAAAATCTAAGCAGAAGTAAATGAAGTAGAGACTAAAAATATAATAGAAAAAAAAAATCAATGAAACTAAGAGCTGGTTCTTTGAAAAGATGAACAAAATTTAACATATTATCTAAAGTAATCTACAAATTCAATGCAATCCCTATCAATGTCCCAATGATATTTTGCATGGAAATAGAACAAAGGATCCTAAAATTTATATGGAATAACAAGACTCCCAAAAGCCAAAGCAGTCTGGAGAAAAAAAGAACAAAGCTGGAATTATCACACTTCCTGATTTCAAAATATACTACAAAGTTATAGTAATCAAAATAGCATGGCACTGGCAGGGAAACAGACACACAGATCAGTGTTGCAGAATTGAGAGCCCAGAAATAAACCCACATATTTATAGGCAGCTGGTTTTCAACAAAGGAGCCAAAAACATACAATGGAGAAAGGAAAGTCTGTTCAATACATAGTGTTGAGAAAACTGGACAGCCACATGCAATAGAATGAAAGTAGACCACTATCTTACACCATACACAAAAATTAACTCAAAATGGATTAACAACTTGGATGTAAGACCTGAAACCATCAAAATCCTAGAAGAAAACATAAGCAGTATACTCTTTGACATCGGTCTTAGCAGCATCTTTTGGAATATGTCTCCTCAGGCAAGGGAAACAAATGAAAAAATAAACAAATGGGACTACATCAAACTAAAAAGCTTCTTCCCACCAAAGAAAATGAAAAGACAATCTACCAATTGGGAGAAGATGTTTGCATATCATGTATCCAATTAGGAGTTAATACGCAAAATATATAAAGAACACATACAACTTAACAACAAAAAAGCAAACAATCCAATTGAAAAATGGGCAGAGATTCTGAACAGACATTTCCAGAGAAGATATACAAATGGCCAACAAGCACATGAAAAGATGTTCAGCATCACTCATTATTAGGGAAATGCAAATCAAACTACAATGAGATATCACCTCATGCCCCTCAGAATGGCTATTATTAAGAAGACAGGAAATAACAAGTGTTGGAGAGAATTTGGAGGAAAGGGGAACCTTGTACACTGCTCGTGGGAATGTAAATTCATATAGCCACTATGGAACAACATGGAAATTCCTCAAAAAATTAAAAATGGAACTACCATTTGATCCAGCTCTTCCACTTCTGGATATTTATCCAAAGAACATGAAAACACTATTTGGGGAAGATGTATGCACCCCCATGTTAATTGCAGCATTATTCACAATAGCCAAGACTTGGAAACAACCTAAATGCCCATCAACAGATGAATATATAAAGAAGATGTGGTATTTTTATATAACGGAATACTACTCGGCCATAAAAAAGATGAAATCTTGCCATTTGTGACAGCATGGGTGGACCTTGAGGATATTATGCTAAGCGAAATAAATCAGACAGAGAAAGACAAATACTGTATGATCATACTCATATGTGGAAGATAAACAAACACACACATACAGAGAACAGATTGGTGATTACCAGAGGGGAAGGAGGTGAGGGGAGGGTGAAAGAGGTAAAAGGGCACACGGATGGCAAGTAGACTCTTGGTGGGGAATATGATGTAGTCTATGCAGAAGGTGAAATACAATGATGTACACCTGAAATTTACACAATGTTATAAGCTAATGTCACCTCAATGAAAAAAGCCCTCAAAACAGTTTTGTTCTGAACACACAATAAATCATAAATAGATATGTATTTCAATTAAAAGAAAAATGACACTTCATATAACCTGAAGCCTTATGCAGACATTAATTCAACACTGAGCTGAGTAAATTTCTAATCTTACTATCACTATGCTTGTTCCCTTGATTATTCAATATAAGAGGATCAGAATGCAAATAATGAGGCCAGCTGCATTTGAGTATGCTTGTGAATGTGTGGGCTGCTGTGTAATAACTCAGCAACAACCTGGCCAAGCCTGGTCACAGACAAACTGGCCTCCTGCCTCAGCTTGTTCTGTGGGCCTGACCTGCACCAATGAGTGCTTGCAGATCATGTCAGAATAACAGAGGCCAGAGTAATTATATTCATGAGATGAGTTGGTCTTGTAATTATAATTGAAGTTGCTAACTAGTCTTACAATTGCAATTACAACCTAGAAATTCCTGGGCTTTGATCTTTTAATGAATGACATTTAGAAGACTAAAGTCATTACATAGCAAGAACAAAGACTATTCAGTAATCCTCCTACCACCTATGCCATGTTACAAATTAAATCTAGACTTTTTTGCTTTTCACCTTAAATTATTAATAAACGAGGCTTTGCAATTCTTCACATGGCTTCCCATTGGCGTTGAAGCAATGCAGCGTCGAGGAAGGAACGCTGGACTGGGAGCTGGCATTCCTGGGTTACGGTTCTTGCTCAGCTGGTAACTTGCTCCATAAATATAAGCTGCTCACTTACCTCCATAAGTCCTAGTTCTCCTCATTTGCAAAAAGAGCATGCTTTCATATTAAAAAATTCAAGGATACAAACCTGTAAGAAGCAGAATTATTCTTATGCTGAGATAGAATAGATTTTCACAGTATTAAGGGAAATAATGTCAACCTTTATGCTAAACATGGACTGATTATTCCCAGAGAGGTTTGATATACTTTTACATTTACATGAGCTGTAACAGCAATTTTAAGGCTACTTCTAGGCAAAGAAATAAAAAATAACATTTTGCATTGACTTGGTGACTTTTAAATCCAAGAATTCAAAATCATTTTAAAAACTTAATGGGAAGTTATGACCAGGAGAGCAGGTTTTAAGTGGTTTGGTAACAAAGGCATTATATCTTACTGTCACAGTAAGCA
Source organism: Tapirus indicus (assembly GCA_031878705.1). Classification (NCBI taxonomy): domain Eukaryota; kingdom Metazoa; phylum Chordata; class Mammalia; order Perissodactyla; family Tapiridae; genus Tapirus; species Tapirus indicus. Next base: position 76,159,355 of record CM062926.1, on the reverse strand, counting down.
AATGGAAAATATAAAATTTCTCAGTTATGTTTGGGGTAGTATCAGTCAAGAAAAGACAAATGCAAAAATCTTGTAAATTAATACAGAGACTCAGCTGTACCAGTTACAGAGAATTAAAAATGGCTTCAAATAGATCAGGAAATAATGGAGTGGTAAATTGAATAGTATACCCCATCAAGAGTTGATAGCATTGCTTCCACCAAAGCAATCATCAAGTTTTGAATAATGACAAATAATTAAAACTGTTCATTCATTCATTCAACCCAAAATGATTTATTGAGATCTTCTATATACCTGGTGCTGTTTGGGTACTGGGAATAAGAAAATGAACAAGCAGAAAACATCTATGCCCTCATAAAGATTACATCCCAGTGGGATGAGTTAACAATAAATGAGCAAGTAAATGATACAAGATCTTTCAGAGAATAACATATGCTTTGAAAGAAATATGCTACAGGAATGTAGTAGAGAATGACTGGTGATGGGAATGAGATGATTTCATTATGGAGGGGACATTTTGCTGCTCTCCAGATAATGGGAATAAACCAGCATTGTAAGCAAAATAATGGCCAAACAATGTCCAGGGCCCAATCCCCACATATGTTACTATACATATGAATATGTTACTATACATGCTAAAAGGGACTTTGCAGATGTGATTAATTTTAAAGACCTTGAGATGGGGAGATTATTCTGAATGTTTGGATGGGCCCAGTCTAACATATAAGTATTTACAAATAGAAGACAAAGGCAGAAAAGCTGGTCAGAGAGATGAGGCATGGCAAGAAATCAACCTGCCATTACTGACAATGAAGATGGAGAAAGAGGGTCAGGAGCCCAGCAAGTCAGCAGCCCCTAGAAGCTGAGAATAGCCCTCAGTTCATGGGCAGCAAGAAAATGGGAACCTCGGTTACACAGCTGTAAGGAACTGAATTTTGTAAACAACCAAATGTCCAGGAAATAGATTCTCCCTAGAACCTCCAGGAAGTAATGCAGCCTGCTGATACCTTGATTTTGTTCCAGTGAAACCTATACTACTGGACTTCTGGCCTACAGAACTATAAGACAATAAGTTTGTATTGTTGTAAGTCACTAAGTCTGTGGTGATTTGTTATGGCAATGATAGAAAACCAGTACAACTAGTATCTCAGTCTGTTCAGGGTGCTATAACAAAATACCGTAGACTGGGTGGCTTATACACATCAGAAATTTATTTCTCACAGTCTGGAGGCTGAAAGTCGGAGATCAGAGTGCTAGTATGGTGAAGTGAGGGGCCTCTTCTGGGTCACAGACTGCTGACTTCTTGCTGTATTCTCATGTGGTGGAAGAGGCCGGGGTGCTCTGTGGGGTCTCCTTTATAAGAGCACTAATCCCATTCATGAGGGTTTGACCCTCATAACCTAAGCACCTCTAAAGGCCCCACCTCTTAATATCACACTAAGGATTAGGATTTCAACATATAGATTTGGGGGGACACGAGCATTCAGACCATAGCAACTCCCTTTGTGAAATATAAAGTTAAATTCTAGGGAAGAGTATTCCAGACAGTGAGAATAGCAAATGCAGAGGTCCCATAACAGGGATGAGTTTACTGTACTTGATAATCAGAGAGAAACACAAACAAGAGTTCAGTATAACTGAATCATTATAAGTGAAGGGGAGAGTGATGAGAGACAAAACCAAGGAGTAGACAGTGACGGGATTCAAGGGCCTTATTGGCTCTGGTGGAGAGCTTGGACTTGTTCTAAATGAAAATCAGAGACAATAGAAGGATCAGAGTATGACATGATATAATTTTTTTTTTAAATATTAGTCTGGCTGCTGTGTGGTAAATGGGTTGTAGGAGGCAAGAGCAGAAGTGCCAAGGATCACTAGGAAATAATGCAGTTGCTGATGTAAGATGATGGTGTATTGGGAAATGGCAATAGATACAGAAAGCATAGATGGATTTAGGATATATTTGGAGGTAGAGTCAGGAGCATGAACTGCTGGTTTGGAAGGGAGAAGTCAGTGAAGGAAAAAAATCAAGAATGACTCATGTTTTTGCTTTAAGGAATGGGCTGGTTGGCAGAGCTGTTTTTTTATATGGTGGAAACTGGAGAGGAAATAATCAGGAAGATGGAATTTCAAACATAAATCGACCAAAGGCAGTCTGGGAATATTTGGATTCATATTTATTCCTCGGGGAATGTGGGAGTGTCTAATCACTTTCTCCAACACCTTGGTGAAACTTGGGAACATTTATTCAAGCCTGAGTTCTACATAACATCTTAATCCCTTTCAGCATCCCTGGCAATATGGCAACCGGAGCCCATATTTAGCCTATAAGCTATGGATACTCTACCTCTAGCAGCTATGGAATTTATCTTACTTAGGGATGTGGTATACTAGCAAGTTTCTTTTTCTCTGGGACCTGGCTTCAGAGATGCTATTTTCAGAATGAAAATTCAACTGGCAAGACAGATTTGAAAAGTAATTGTCAACTATGCTCTCTGAGAGGCACTAGAAATGATAATCAGAGTAATAATTATAATTTATTGAGCTCCTATTCTGTATGAAGCCCTGAACTACATGGTTTACACCTGCTTTTTGTCTGAGGTACATACTACCTTGAACTCATTTGCTGAATGTGGTACTGATGTCTGGGGAGGTTAAGTAACTTGTGGTCACAGAACTGGCAAGAGTAGAGCTATGATCAAATATAGGCTTGTAATTCTTCTTATTTTACATCCTTAACCCTCACACTAAATATTTTTTTCTTCCCTTTATAAATGCCTAAAATTCTACCATTTTATGTAACAGATATTTACATATTTACACACACAAAACCTCAATTAAGTATTATAGCAACCATTTAATGAAACTACTATTATTCCATCTTTTTTCTTATAAAAAAGCAAAGCTTAGAGGGCCTAATACAATCTTCAAAGCTCGCAGAGCTACAATTTGGAGCTACTGGGGTTTGTTTTAATTCTAAATCTCAATCCCAGTTTGTTCCCTAGGTTTTTTTCTCCAATATAAAAAGTAATAAAAATAGGGACTTTATTCAAAAGCTATGACTTAGTGTTTTTTATCTGCAGGCACTCTTCTAAGAACTTGTACATAATCTTTTAAAAAATCTAATTGCTGAGACTTCTGCTTCTCACCTTGATGGAGTAATTGGTACCAGATTTACCATCCTACTGTAAACAATACAAAACTGGACAAAATGTAGTTCATTGTTTGAGACATCGAATATCAAGCAGTGCAGTATTGTGACCCTTCAGAGAGGAGAAATACATACAATGAACTGCAAATTCTTCCCAGTTTCGGCCTGGGAGAATTTTCTAGACCACAGCACGAGGAAGATGAGCCCAAGGAGAGAATAGAGATCCTAGTAAGTTGAGGAGTTGAGATCTGAGTTTGGACTCACTAAAGTGTCTGGAATTTTTGCAACAGGGCAATGAAGAGAAGAGAGCAATGCAGGGATGAAGCATGCTTATGGTTTTTCTGTGGTCCTGGATGAGGGCTGGGTTGTGCAAGAGCAGGACAAAACTCATTGAGGCTTAACAAAGACCAGATGCTGTGCAACTGAAACCTGACTGTAACTACCAGAGATCAGAGAAGGCTGAAGCTGCTGAAATTCTGGCTCATCCAAAGTGGAGAGATCTCACTGAGTACCTTGGGCATTCAGTTGAAACCCCAGAACGATTAGACTTTAGGTTAAGGACCACATTCTAGAGTAAAGGTGATACCTTGGGACTAAGGACAAAACTGAAATAGCCCTAAAACAAAAAAACAAAAGGAAAATTGACAGTTTCAAGAGCATTTCCCATAATTTATCTATATGTCAGAACAAAACATCATACCTTTTCTAGGAATAAAACAGTACTCACTCTGCCTACAACGTATCACAGACAATCTCCAGAAATAAATTAAAAAATTTCTAGACATGTGAAGAAACAAGAAAGCATAACAAATAATCAATAAATTTTAAAAAAGGCAACAGAGACTGAAAGACGACCCTTATGTTGGAATTCAGACAAGAACTTCATAACAGCTATTTTATACATGTTCAAGGACCTAAAGGAAAAGGCTAGATCAAGTGAAATAAGTACTCTTAGCAGAGAAAAGGAAATTATGTTTTTAAAAAAGGAAATTTTACAGCTAAAAGCTACAATATTGGAAAAGAAAAATCCAATGGATGGACTAACAAGATTGGATACTACAGAAAGAAAAAAAAAAGGATCAGTGAACTTGAAGACAGATCAATGGAAATTGTTTAAAATAATTCTACCTCCAGAATGGCAGCTGTGGAGCTCCATTGACCAAAAGCAGTCTGGGAATATTTGGATTTCATATTTATTCCTCAGGGAATGTGGGAGTGTCTCCTATCACTTTCTCCAGCACCCTAGTGAAACTTTGGAACATTTATTCAAGCCTGAGTTCTACATAACTCAGCTTAATCCCTTTCAGTATCCCTGACAATATGGCAACCAGAGCCATACACAGCCCATACGATCACGCACTAGCTAACAATAGGCAAAACATACTAAAAAACAAACAAACAAACAAACAGCTGTTTAAAGTCTCTGGAAATTGTCCTACAGGTATACAGAAAATGAAGACACATCATTCAAGAAAATCTACTAAATCTTGGGAAAAACAGTGAGAGTCTTTGGAACTTGAGCCATGACCTGCTCAAGTTCCATCTAGGTGTGGCAGAAGCTCCACTGTGTGTGGGTGTGGCCAAGAAGATGGGAGGCGGATCCCTTTCCCCTCAGCTCCTAGTCAAGGGACACCGTATCTCTCCAGGAGGGGATATATGTCTCCACCACTTCTCATACCCCATCCCCAGCCTTGAGTTGCAAATGCTAACTTCCTGGTAAATGTAGCCAAAAGGTTTGTGATTCCTTCCTTCTAATCAGCTTCCACTCATAGGATGACATGCCAGGGTGAGGATACCGGTGCCCCAATCACCCTTACCCCAGCTTGCTCACAGGGTAGAGGTTTCATGTTGGGAGAGGCAAGCCAAGGAAACCAGAAACTATCACCCTAACCCAATATACTGCTTATAAAGGAAGGATGTCACTCCTAAAGAAGCAGACCACTGTTCCCACACCCACAACAGAGCTTTTGCCCAGGGCAAGAGACAGAAAACAGAGCCATCCAAAGTTCTCCCCAAAGAAACCTAATTTATTTGAAACCAAGTGTGGAAAAGTTCAAGCCCAAGGGCACTTGAAGATTTTTATTGTAAGCAATTAAGAAGAAGCTAGTAGCTCTGTAAGAGCAAAACTGCAGGCTAGCTAGTTTACCAGAAAGAACCTGAAAAAAAGACAGTTAAGAGCCCTGCTAGGGTAAGAAAACACCTCATTGACTGGCCTTAAAAACTGCCCCTGCAAAGGGCCCTGGGTTTAATTGGATCAGACTATGGAGCAGTTTGTGCCCCAGGGCATTGTTGAAAACAATAGGACAATCAGCTGGCAATTAGTGGAGCCTAAAGACTGGTATGATACCAACAGAAGCAGTTTAACAGAGAAATCAGGAAAAAAGATAACAAAAGAGACCAGCCAAAACCACTATCATCCCAGAATGACTGCACAGTAAAAATGTCTATTTCTTCTCCTATATTCTCTTAATGAATTTTAAAAGCAATTGTATAAAACAATATACATATAATTGGATTATTGGACGTATAAAATATAGAAATGAAATACATTTGACAAGACGTGCATGAAGGAGGAGGAGGGCAGCAAAACTGTATTGGAATTAGGAAATTACGTCAGATGGTAACTTGAATCTACAGGAACAAACTGGGAGAATCAGAAATGTAAAATAAGAATGTAAATTATAACAACTTTTAAAATATACACTTGGTCTCCTTTTCTATCTTCTTTAAAAGATATAAAATTATATAAAGTAATAATTATAACGATGCCTTGCATGAGTTGTACCATATATAGATGTAATATGCATGACACAAAATGGAGAAGAGGGAGTAGGACTATATAGGAGTAACATTTTTGTATCTTGCTGGAAATAAATTATTATAAATTGGAAGTAGATTCTGATAGATTGAAATTTGTATGGTGAGCCCTAGGAAAATAATTCTTAAAATATAGTGAAAAATAAAGGAATTAAACATTACAGTATAAAATATTTACTTAATGTAAAAGGAAACAGTAAAGGAAAAATAGGGGAACAAACAGATATGAGACACATAAAAAGCAAAAGTAAAATGACAAGCATAAATCCAAATATATGATCAATAATATTAAATGTGAAAGGATTAAATACCACAATCAAAATGTAGAGATTAACAGAATGGATTAAAAAACAGTATTCTACTATATGATGTCTACTAGAAGCACATTTTACATTCAAAGATAGAAATAGGTGGCAAGTAAAAGGATGCAAAAAGTTATATCATTCAAACAGCAACCATAAGAAAGCTGGAGTGGCTATAATAATATTAGACAAAATAGATTTTAAAACAAAAAAAAGTTACTAGAGATAAGAAGAATAAAGATAAACAGTCAATCCATTAGAAATATATAACAATTATAAACATATATGCACCTCACAACTGAGCCCCAAAATACATAAAGCAAAAACTGGTAGAATTGAAAGGAAAAATAGACAATTCAACAATAATTGTAGGAAACATTAATACTCCACTTTAAAAAATGGATAGAACAACTAAGCAGAAGATAAACAGGGAAATAGAAGACTTTAAGAGCATTATAAACCAGCAAGACCTAACAGATATCTATAGAGCACCCTCATTTAACATTAGTGGAATATACATTCTTCTCAAGTACACATGGATCATTCTTCATGATAGATCATACGTTAGGCCATAAAAGAAGCCTCAATAAATTTAAAAGGATTGAAATCTTATAATGTACTTTGACCACACTGAAATAAAATTAGAAATTAATAACAGAGAGAAATTTGGGAAATTTACAAATATGTGGAAATTAAACAACACACACCTAAATAAACAGTGGGTCTAAAAAAGAAATCACACAGATTATAAAATACTTTGAAATGAATGAAAATTAAAACATAACATAGCAAACATACAGGATGTAACTAAAGCATTTTGTAGAGGGGAATTTATAGCTGTAAAATCCTATATAAAGAAAGAAGAAAATCTAATAATAGTCTAATATCTCACCTTGAGACTACAAAAAAAAAGGGGCATACTAACTGGAAAGGCAGAAAAAAATGAAAATAATAAATATTAGAGTGGAAATGAATGAAAAGGAGAATAGATAAATAGTAGAGAAAATCAACAAAAGCAAAAGTTGATTATTTGGAAAGATCACCAAATTGATTTAGCTAGACTGACTATGATAAAAGAAAGAATACTCAGAATACTAAAATCAAGGATGAAAGAGGGGATATTATTACCAATATTACAGAAATAAAAAGGATTATAAAAAGGAATGTTATGAATAACTGCATGCCAATGAATTAGATAACTTAGATTAAACAGACAAATTCCTAGAAAGACACAAACTATTACGACTAACTTATGGAAAAGTAGAAAAATCTGAATAGATCTATAACAAATAAAGAAGATGAAAGAATAAATTTTTTAAAAATGCCCACAAAGAAAAGCCCAAACCTAGAGGGCTTCACTGGTGAATTCGAACAAACATTTAAAGAAGAATAAACACCATTCTTCACATATTCTTCCAAAACAAAGAAGAGGAGAAAACACTTCCTTTCTATGAGGAGAGTATTTCCCTGATAACAAAATCCATTCTATATGGGCAAGTATCATTCTATGAGAACAGTATTATCCTGGTTTCAAAACCACACAAAGACATCACACGAAAAGAAAACTACACACTAATATCTCTTATGAATAGAGATGTAAAAATCCTCAACAAAATACTAGCAAATTGGATCTAGCAAAATATAAAAAAGGATTATAGGGCCAGCCCTGGTGGTCTAGTAGTCAGTTCAGCTTGCTCTGCTTCAGCAGCCTGGGTTCAGTTCCTGGGCGTGACTTACACCACTCATCTGTCAGAGGCCACGCTGTGGTGGCAACTCACATACAAAATAGAGGAAGATTGGCAACAGATGTTATCTCAGGGTGAATCTTCCTCAGCAACAAAGAGGAAGATTCCCAACAGATATTAGCTCAGGCAGAATCTTCCACAGAAAAAAAAAAACAAAAGCCCTATGATCATATCAATAGGTGCAGGAAATACATTTAACGAAATTCAAAAGCTATTCATGATATTAAAAAGAAAAAACACTCTACTGGGAATAGATGGTTTCCTCAATGTGACACAAGGCATCTATGAAAAATCCACAGATAACGTCATAATTAGTGAGGAAAGACTGAATGCTTTCTCCTAAGATCAGAAACAAGACAAGAATGTCCAGTCCTACCACTTCTATTTAACTTTATATTGGGCATTCTAGCCGTGGTAATTAGGCAAGAAAAAAAGAAATAAAACACATCCAGATTAGAAAGAAAGAAGTAAAACTGTTTGAATTTGCAGACGTGATCTTGTATATAGGAAGTTCTAAGGAATCAACCAAAAATCTATTAGAACTAATTAATAATTGCATTCAGAAATGTTGTAGTATAGATCAATATAGAAAATCAATTGTATTTCTATACGCTTGCAATTAAGAATCCAAAAATGATAATAGGAAAAGTTTCATTTCAATAGCATAGAAAACCTGAAGACTAAATTTAATGAAAGAAATGTAAGACGTGTACAATGAAATAGCAAAACACCACAGAGTAATTTTGAAAGACCCAAATAAATGGAAATATATCCTGTATTCGTGGATTGGAAGACTTAATGTTGCTATGCAGGTAATTCACTCCTACATTGATCTATAGATTTCATGCATTCCCTGTCAAAATCCTGGATGTCTTCTTTGCAGAAGAACCTGATCCTAAAATTCATCCTGGAAATTCAAGGGACCCAGAATAACCAAACTAATTTTGACAATTCATTCAATCACTCTTCTGTTGATGGACTTTTAGTTTCTTTATAATCCTTTATTATTACAGACCATGTTTTTAAACTACATTCGCAGAAAATGCTTACTGAATATAATCTGAGTCTTTAATCTAATTATCAAAGTTTAAAAGTTATTAAAGTGTCAGTAAATGTCTTTTTGCATTTGGTTCTAAAACTAAGGTAATTTTTGTTCCTCTCACGGTTGAACTTTGCCAGAGTATAAAAGCTTTATAATGGCCATAAAATATTTCTAATTACCTTGATATTTGAAACAATGTATTATTTTTCCTGTATTGTCTCCAATCTTCCATCAGATAGATACTTTAAAAAATAACAACCACAACAGAATGAGCTGTACAGCCATCTACTGACCACAGAAATGTCAGTACTATTTTGGGGTGGTTGAATTAAAAATGAGGATGTGGTAACATTTTCTCCCCTAGTTATGATTCTAATAGATGCTTCTAAAGCACAATTATTTAATGATTTAGTAAAAATTATACATTCTTTTAGTAAAAAAAGATACACACATACACATGTACACATACATACACACAATCCTCATATCAGCAGCATGAGCAGCAAAGCACTGAAGTCCACCCTTGGACTTTGAGTTAAGAATCTACCTTAAACTTAATACCTCGTGGACGTGAAACAGCTGTTATGCAGAGTGAGTTTCTCTGCATCCAGGGTCAGCTTTGTAACTGGAGCCAAGTGCTTTCCCATAGAAATTATAGAGAATAGTTTGCCTCTAAAGACATATTTGGTTTTCTGTTAAAAAGACATTTTTACCTTTATAAGGAAATTTTTTAAAATTCCATAAAGTAGTAATAGAGGGGAAATTGCAGTTTTTCACCTTAAACTGGGCAGACCAAGTACTATCAAACACACTCGTTGCAAAAAAACCCCACTATTGTAATTTGTATTCCCAGTGATTGAAATGTTCATTTGTTTGTTAATAAATACATATGTGTACGTATGTATGTGTGTATATGTGTGCACATATACATATATATATTACTGATGCTAGATTAGATGTGCTGGGGAATAAATATTGATCAAAACTAGACATTTTCTGCCACATGGAGTTTAAAGTGTAGTGATAGAGATACACATTAATCAAAAGCTCATTAAAATAATAATTGGATTGAAGGAGTGTGATGCTATGAGGACAGCTTATAATAGGGAAATTTGACTTAATCTGAGAAGGCAGGAAAGTCTTCCTTTTAAACAGAAAAGTAGTGATTGAGCTGAGATATGAAAAAAAAAGAGAGAAATTACATAGGTAAAAGGAAGAGGAAACATATTCCACCAGAAGCAAATACTGATATGAATTTTCCATGGCTGGAAGGATTATAGAATTGAAATCTTTCCCATACTATTCTTATTCCTTTCTGTATATATAGAAACATCAAGAGGCAATTAATAAACCTTAGTTTAAGGTTTAACCTACTGTGTCTGTAGGTTAACCATTGTTCTCGTTTGCTCTGGGCAGTGTTGGTTACAGTCATGATGTGTTATTAATAGTGCCCCTTTCATTCTCAGAAGTGTTCATGTTTAGACAATGAATGGCATAGACATCTACATCTCTTCTTCTGAGTATCTGAAGACCTTTGTAAGTCTGCATCTTTGATCCTTAATGCTCTTTTTAGCTATGAGTATTATTGCCATAGTTTTGATAGCCATGGATTTCTAGCTATGTCTGTTTCTTTTTAATTTCCAAAGTAGTTTATTCTCTTGTACTGTATATGTAATACTTGAAAATATATTCATTGACAACAATTCTACTGTCTAAATAAAAGTAACTTTCATACTTCTACGTGTGTTCATACATGCATTTCTACATATGTTATTGTATGTAAAACCTACTAACTGACATTTCCTATATTGTCTGAGCATCCTTGTGATAACAACCTGGTCCTTGATGATTAATTCAGTGGTATCATCAGTCCTTTTTTTTTTGCCATTTCATAGTAAAATGTGAGAAATGACATGGTAACCTTATGTGTTGTCTCACTGCCACCTGGTGGCAAGAGTATAGAAAGGGCAGCACAACAAAGATGGATGACAGACCAGGCGAAAGTCATTTCCCATAGCATAAAAATCACATGTTCTCAGATTTTTTTCAAAGACCCCTAGTAGAGCATTTTCCATATCTACGGTTAGGCTCTTTCAGTAAACTACACATAGCCCTAAGAAACCACAGGGAGTGAAATCCTCCATGATTAACCAATATGTCTTTAATGAGAAAATAGTAAGATGTTAAAAGATCTACTTTAATTATTGAAGTATACCTTTGGAATATTTTCTTTAAGTAATTTTTAAATTTCAAGGGTAAATTTCCTTAAAAGTTTTTATTTTGTGTGGCTTCTCTCTTTGTAAATAAAGGAAATCAAATATCTGATATTTGTAATTATATGGTAATAAATACATTTTTAAAATGAACACATAGTTCATGACCTCCCTATGTGGCTTAAGTCATTTACAAACTAAAATCCCCAAGACTAAAATCACAGCTTTTAGCTTAAGTGTCTGGTCTTCATTACTAGCTACTCTGTTTTTATTGATCTTTACATCACGATAGAGTCAAGTGTTGACCGCTATGTTTTCAATGTCTAGAAATTTTATTATATCTTCTAAAATAATATGTATTCAAGGAAATAAAAATACTGAATATCACTTTGGCTCTTGCTGTCCAAATTTTTCTAATTCATTATCTTTTTAATAAATGAATCTCGTGGAATATCAGAGTTGACTTCTGTGGTCTACTCTTCCTATTCGAAGAATTATTCAGTTCATGATTCCACATTTGTCACAGTTGTATGTATGTGTCTATGTAACATAGATATGCTATTTGAGGTATTTATATGTACCATGATGTATTTCTATATTGGAATTAATTGAGTCCATGTGTGTGTGTTTAGTATTAAATTAGTGCTTTATATTTGTTCCAGTTTTATTGAGATATAATTGACATACAACATTGTGTAAATTTAAGGTTACAATGTGATGATTTGATACATGTGTACCTTGCCAAATGTTTGCCACAATAAGGTTAGTTAACACATTCTGCACCTCACAAAATTACCATGTTGTGATAACGTTAAGACTCTACTCTCATAGCAACTTCCATGTTTTTACCAGTTTTCTTTATATGTTCTAATGCATCTGGTTCTCAGAAAAAACTCTTGTGAGGGAAAGAGGAGGGGATAGAACTAATTATTCTTATTTCATAAATGAAAGAACAGAAACATAAATTGATCAAGGAGGAATTGTTCAACCTAGGAATTCTGGTTCCAACTTCAGAATTTGTTTCAATGCATCACAGCAAATGATGGGCAATTCTTCCTCACTTTTTGAATGTCCACTGAAATCTAACATTGCTAAGGGAATTTGGCATGCTCATAAATACAGCCCCAAGGAGGCATAGAGGAGTGAAAGAGCATCGTCTTGAGTTTTACTAGGTGTATGGCATGGCCTCGGCTGAAAACTTAGAATTAAAACACATTCCTCTCCAGTTTCATAAGAGGATTAGAGTTAATTTATGCAAAGCTCCTAGCACAATGCCGGGCAGATAGTAGATGTTACAAATAGCTATTATTAAGAAGAAAACATGAAGCTCACAATATGATTGTGGATCATCAGACTTGTACACAAGACAGGTCTTCTAGGTACACTGAACTGACAAGGGATTACCTGAAATGTGCTGCCACATTTTACTCCCGAATTTCAAAGCTACCCCATCTCTTGTTTGATACCTAGCAACGACTTTATTGCTGCCATGTTAACACTGATTGGAAAGAATATGTACGTGTTATTAATGTTTGCAAATTTAGTTCCCTTGCCACATATAGTTAGTTAGTTTGGTTCCATCTAACCAGCGCGGGAGGATGTATTTTACTCCTAGCACAGTGCAAGAGAAGTTTAATCGAGCCAACAAATAAAACTCAGAACTGTACCAAACTGAATATATCCAGCTAATATAGGAGAATGAATTGCACCATATAACAAATCAAAACTCAGCCTTATACTATATGATCAATCCTGGATATGGGGGTGTGTGTGTGTGTGCACGCACGTACGTGCATGCGTGTGTGCGAGCACGTGTGTGTGCAAGCCCATGTGCATACCTGCATGTATGTGTGTGTGTTTTAATGAAACAGTATTCACGCCCTGATCACATAAGCAAAACCAAACTATGTAACACATATCGCTGTAGGCAAGAAAAGGGAGTGGGTTTTGGCCAGGGCTCAGAACTGAGAAGACACTGCCAGGTGCCGAGAGAGGCTAACCAATTCAGAATCTAAGAAAAGAATGTTAGAGAGGGCAATAAATGGCCAGGGGAGAAAAACAGAAAGTGTCACCTAGTAACCACTTTGCAGTAGCATGCTGAGGCCAAAACATTCTCAAGATAGCAGTGCCTCATGCAAAAAGTATAGAAAAGGGACCTGTGGAAAGAGAAAGACAAGCTATGCTAGAGGCTAACATTTCAGAAGAAGGGATTTAGTGTAAAAAGAGCATTTATGTAATAGATGTAAGAGAATCTGATAAGAAGAGTAAAATTTTTTTTTGAAAGTACAGGAAATAGTTAATGTAATGAAAACAAACTTCATATTTCTATGCAAATACTGAAACAGTGCATATTTTTTCAGTATATTTATTTATAACTCTCATAAGCAGATATAACTGCCTTTAAGCAAATATATTATATAATATAGAAATTACAAAATATTAATTTGACTATACTTGTTTTCTCTATAAAATAAATCACTGACCATTTCCTTTACGAAATAAGTTCCACTTGTGCATTTAACTTTAATTTTCGAAAGATGGTGATTTACAAACAACTGTGGTTGTGGCACACAGTGAAAGATCTACCATGGTGTCGGGCATGAGGAGTATAATAAAATAAAACTGCCCACTCAGATCGTGGGTTTAAGTATTACAGAAATTCAAGCACTATAATAGATGGTCTACAAGTTAGACAAGGAAATTGACTTACTAAAAAGAGACTATAATACATCTCCAGGATGATAGAAAAATGAAAAAAGTGAAAAGATCCGTTCTTGAGGAGCCTGAGTCATCAAATGTTGAATTTCAACACTATGATTTTTCTCTGATTTCATAATACAGAGACAGGAGTACTCAGTTCTTACTCAAAATTGATCTTCAGAGAAAAATAAGCTACAGAAGATTGACTCAAGAGCTCTGTAGTCTAGTTATAGTGAACAAAAACCTTGGAGAGGAAGTGAACAAATCTATGAGAGAAAAGGCATCTAATTGTAACTCAACCCAGAAATACATGCAGAATGACAGGATGCACAAGTAAAAAGTAATTCACAAAACGGTTGTCTGGCTTTAATGAATGGTTGGTTTTTTTAAGAAGAGAATATGTGTGTGTATGCGGGGGTGTATTTCTCCTACAACTGTGATCTTCTACCCCGCTTCACATTACCTCAACACCTGGATCACCTGGGAAGCTTTTAAAAGAGAGAAGTTTGTGACTCACTCTAAAATAATTAAATTGAATTTCTGAAGGTAGAACCTGGGCATTTTTTAAAAGTTCTCCAGATGATAATATGGTGCAGGTGTGGTTAGCAAACAATGACCAACATCAACAATAATTAACACTAATTCAGTCTATATGTGCCAGGTACTGTGTTATATGATTGACTCATATTCTCTCACTAATCCTCACAACAATGCTATATGGTTGGTGTGGTTTTTATTGTCATTTACAGATAAGCAAACTAATGCTTTAGAGAGGTTAAGTAACTTGCTAAAGTATAGGAATTCAAAGGAGGAAAAAAAGGGATTATCAGATTTTAGGAATTTATAATCCACTTCTATAACCAAGTCTACAAATTCATTCAATTATTATTATTTTATGTGTTGTGAGGAAGATTAGCCCTGAGCTAACATCCGTTGCCAAACCTCCTTTTTTTGCTGAAAAGAGGGCTAACATCTGTGCCCATCTTCCACCACTTTATATGTGGGATGCCGCCACAGCATGGCTTGATAAGCGGTGCATCAGTCCACGCCTGGGATGTGAACCTGCCAACCCTGGGCCGCCAAAGCAGAACATGTGAACTTAACCACTACGCCATACGGCCATCCCCTCATTCAATTATTTTTTCAATCATTCATTTATTCAACAATCATGTTTTGAGTACCTATTATGTATTAAAATTTGGAGATATAGGGAAATAGGGCATAATCCATGCGCTTGGAGCATTTATTCCTAGAATATTCCTAGCTTTTATGCCTAGAGTGTAGCTGTGACTACTGGTGTCCCTGTGCCTCTCATGTGTGTTTTTGCCATCTGTCTTTAACAGCTCCTCAGATAGGAATTTTACAGCAGCTGCACAAAGGCATTTTAAGCTGCTACGTGTGCAGCATTCTTTACTCGGACCTTATAATTTTAAAGCTGTGGTAGGTTGTTGGCTGGCTAATGTTTAATACAAAATTGGGTTTTAATGAATTAAATTGCCCTTCCAAGGAGATGTATTTGGCATCTGTCTCAATTGTATGTATTTATTAACATTTATATCCACAGTATCTAGCACAGTTCCTACCTAGCACAGAAGAGATATTAAATAACTTTAATAGAAGTAAACCAAATTGAATTGGACTAACAACTCAAGGATCCAATCTGAGCTACTAAAGGATTCATAGTTTTAGGTTTCTTTTCCTTTCACAGGCTTAAACCTTCCACTCCCAGACTTCTGCTAATGGTGTTAGAGTCCTAGATGAGGACATTCTGATGGGAGAAGGCCTTATTTAGATAAACGATGATTCTGTTTTGTATCTTCTGCTGGGATCTATTTATTCTCGTGATTTGATCTAAATTTATATAGTCACTGGGATGGAGGTTTATAAAAGTGCCATGTACTCTACTGAGTCCTTCATTAAATATTAAGCAGATATTAATGGAATTAAACATCGAACTGATTCCAGAAAATTAAAATAAGCAAAGTCATCATTTGGTGGCTGAAGTTTTGTACTTTAAAGTTCGTATACACTTTGGGCAATGAAAGCTTTCAACTTTGGGAGAGAAAACGTTGTAGTAAAGTCTCTGATATAAGAACACAAATGTTTCCCCACAGAAATCTATACTAACTCTTGGGATTTAAATGCTGAATTTTAGTTCTGTCAAGAGCTATCAGTGAGGCCTTCTATCCAACCAGACAAAAACTAAAAGAGAATAATCTCCCCTTCATGAAGTAGTACTTTTCATGTCCTCTTTCCTAAAATCCAGGTGGGGAAGGAGCCTGAAAATGAAATTTAGCCTTTTATATTTGTATAAAAATGACTGTTTCAGGGTTTTACACAGCAAGGTGTGAGTGAAAGGGGAAAAGAAATTACTCTAAGCCATTCTTACTTGTGTAGACCTTATTTAAGTAGCTAATATCATTGGTGAAAAGCTGTCAGAACTCTCAGATCTGATAGCAAGGACTGGCCACAAGCCTCAACAGGCAATGAACCGGCCAGCACATTCAATTTTAATTAAGTCTCCATGCCAGGAAAGAAGGCTTTGGGGGAAAGCAGACTTTGGGGGTGCCATGTATTCATGGAGTTGCTCTGTATTCATGGAACCATTTGAAATAATTGCAGCTGGTGTGAACATTTAACTGACCAATTAAAAGAATTTTATCATTTGACTCCTGCCAAACATTTGACATAACAGCAAAATGATCTTTGAATTATGCACACCTTCATGGCTGTTCTCCTGGGAGGGGAGGCTTTCATCCAGAATTGCTGTCTCTTCTAAATTCGGGCCAACTCTTTCTCTTTTAATTCCCTGTCACAAGTAATAAATGAAAAATAAACCATTCCATTCTTGCAAAAACACCAAGGACTCGGAGGTAATGTTTTTACCCCTACTCCAAAGAGGCAGAGGAGGCCAATTACAGCTGTCGAAGGCAAGCTGGACTCTGTTGTTGCAGGTAATAAGATCTGCCTGACACAGCATCTGCACCATTGTAGCACCAGTTGCTATTAAATTACATTTCCCATAAAGAAATTAAAGAAAAATTGAATCGCACACCATATGTAGATCCGTCTCCTCTGGTGTTATTTACATTTGCCTTTGCCACGGTGACTTTTAGCAGGATACTTATGACCTGCTCTACTACTAACCTATAGCTGGAGGATTCTGCTACCAAGATATGGCCTTATGCCAGTAATGCCACCTTCACATATGTCAATGTCTTATCGGTTACCTTAGGAACAGGGGACCATAGCTTCAGTGAGCCATTTCTCCTCATTCTGGAATGCAGAAGAAGGTTGTTAAAAATAATAATAATAAGGGGCTGGCCTGGTGGCGAAGCAGTTAAGTTTACACACTCTGCTTCTGTGGCCCAGGGTTCGCAGGTTCGGATCCTGGGCACAGACCGACTCCCTGCTTGTCAAGCCATGCTGTGGTGGCATCCCATATACAGTAGAGGAAGATGGGCACTGATGTTAGCTCAGGGCCAATCTTTCTCAGCAAAAAGGGAGGATTGGCAATGGATGTTAGCTCAGGGCTAATTGTCCTCACACAGAGAAAAACAATAATAATAATAAAATGCATACAAGTTGGGAGTCCCATCACAAATATTTCCCTTCTAACCAAAAGTTGATTCTATGGATAAAGAATGGAACTGGGAAGCAACAGCTTTTCTTAATAGTGCTAAAATGATTCAGAAAATTTCTTTTTTATCGATAAGGCTGTGGTTTACAGTACAATCAGGAAGGGAGCGAGAGGAAGTGTGTAAACTGGGAAGGTGCTTAAAATCAAGACCAACCTCTTCATTGTCATTATTCATCTGGCTTATTGATTTTGAACGTCTTCCAGTACGTTGCCTCTTTCCCTAGGTATATTTAGATGCTATAATTTCTTCTATCTTAAAAAAAAGTTATCAGGTCACTTCAAGCCCCTTTTCTGCTAATGTATTATCTCTCTCCTTACCTTCATCATTGAGGTTTTGAAAATCTCCATTTGCTCACTTCTCATCAGTGCCTCAGTTGACTGCAGCTTTCCTCCTTTATCTCCAACATTCCATTAAACTCGAACATCCCCAATTTGATGCACACATTTCAGTCATCATGCTGTAACTCTCTGCCCTACCAACATTTTAATACTCCTTTCTTTTTTAAACACTAATCATATTCACTGCCTCGTTAGTTACCTTTCCTGGTTTTCCTTCAACCTTGGTCGTCTCCTCTTCTTGCTGCATCAAGCCCATCCTCTTTTCTTATCCCCACTGTTGTGATCTTAGTGTAGGACCTTATCACTTTTTGCCTATATTACTTCAAATCTCGCCTAATTAGTATCCTTCCACTTTTCTGAACTTTCAATCATTCTGTTTTCTTGCGGCCTCTCCTATAGTTTTGTAACAACACTCATTTCTTCTCCCTTGCCTTATTAAAACCATGCAATGGTCATTAGACTAAAACCCAAACTTCATATCATGTTCTGCATATGTTCTGGCAACTGCTCCCCAGCTTCCTGATGCTCATCTACAGATGTTGCAAGACGTTACAAATTGTCAAGTTACCTGACTGCTTCATTCTCCTCATCATACTTTCAATATTCTATTCCATCTTCTAGTAAATCCCTTATTCCACTTTGTCACCTGGCTAACTCCTACCCATATTTCATGACTTATTTCAAATCTTATCTCCCTGAAAAAATCAACCCAGACACCATATGCAGACAGGCCAATGTCCCTCTCCATTGCTTTCGTTGCTCTCTGTGCATGCCTCTATAGTCAATATACTGTTTTGCAATGCTCTGTATCCTGCCACTAGACTCATCTCCTTCTAGTAATGAACTGTGTTTTTATTGATGTATTCTTAGTATTTAGAACGGAGCCAGATTTTAATCACTCGATACAAGAATGCAAGGAAGCAAAAGAGGAAAAAAAAAGGGGGGGGGGGAATGAGGGGAAGGAGGAGGAAAGAAGGGAGGGAGGAAGGATGGGGGGTATGTGTTATTGTGCCAGCCTAGCATCCATCCATCCGTTCATCTATCCTTCTGATAGTAGTTTCCTCAGGAACCACCCCCTCCTACTCTTAGTTCATGTGATTCAGGTGGAGTTAATTCCACACTTGGCTTCAAGGTTGGACATATGGGTTTTGAAAATATAAGTATTAACTTTGCCTGCCAATTCTGAATGTGGAAGCTTTGAAAGCTCAAATATTTCAGAAATAGAAAAGATTTGGTGTATGTTTTCCAAAAATATGTCAGATTGGAAGTGAAATTGTATACTTCTTTAGCATACATATCAACAAAGCTAAGATATCTACTAAATATCCAGCAGGTGTTGTATCCCAAAAGTCTAATCTATGAATGAGCTCATTACTTTCAATGATGCATAAAGTCATTTATCCATGCAAATGAGTCCTTGGATGCAAGTTTACATACTGTTTGTGAAAACTTACTTGAACTTTTGCCTAGAACATCTTTTACATTTCCTGTATAATATTCTTTTCTTGTTCATGGCAGAACAGCTATTTTTGACTCATTGTTTTTTCTTTTAATCAGCCATAAAATCCTTCTTTTGAGATGTCACAGGAATTCCATATTCATCTCCATCTCCAAAGTTCTTATCCCACCATCACCTTTCTTAGTTCTCTGTGGCACCGGCTCCACAGAGAAAAGCAGGGCACCCTCCACCTGACTTTACCTACCACACAGAAGTGCAAGTTGACAAAGCCAGAAACTGTATCCAGCCTACAGATATATTTTTCAAAAGCCAAATTGTAACGATTTGAGGATTTAACATAAAAGGTAAATTTCCAGCTTCTCTTGAAAAATAATATCCAACAAACCTAAAGAAGTTCTTGCATGGCAACCATTGTGGGTTGAATTGTGTCCCCCAAAAGATACATTGAAGTCCTAACTTCTGGTACTTGTGAATGAGGGCTCGTTTGACAGCAGAGACATTGCAGATGTAATCAAGTTAAGATGATGGTCAAGGTGGGCCTTAACCCAATGACTGGTACCCTTTTAAGAAGACAGAAATTTGGACACAGATACACAGAGAGGAGAACACCATATGAATACACATAGACACAGGGAGAATACCACGTGGCAGAGATTGGAGTGACGCATCTACAACCAAGGAATGTCGAGGAATGCTGACTACAAAAAGGTTAGGAAAGATCCTCCCCTCAAGCCTTCAGAGAGAGCGTGGTCTTGCCAACACCTTTATTTAGAACATCTAACCTCCAGAACAGTGAGACAATAAATTTCTGTTTTAAACCACCTAGTTTATGATACTTTGTTTTGCAGCCTAGGATAATTAATATAGTAACAGCGGGCTAGAAATGAATAAAGGCTGCCCCCTTTGGACAAGGCTTGTGATCTTCAGTTACAGGAGTTAAGGATAGTCCCTGTCACCCCCGATGGTTTCTGTATCACCAAGGCCAATTGTCAATTGCCATCTGTCATCTTACACTAAGCCAATTTCCCTTACTTGCATTGTATCTTTCATCCCTGGAAGGCTTTGAGTTCTTGATATCTTACTATTTGTATAGTAATACATTCATTTTTATTGCAAGTTGTGTATTTTCTTTAATCCAACTCTCAACAATATCATTTTGTCAGTGCTGCTGCTGCTCTTTTTGGTGTAGTTGTTGAAATTTTGGATATTGACTTCATCTTGACAAAAAGAAAAAGAGAAATATGTAGGTCTTCACTTCGATATTGATATTCTGTGTTGGGTAATTCTTTGTGTTGGGAGTAGTCCTGATAAGATATTTATTGGCATCTCAAGCCTCTAATCACTAAATGCCAGAGGCACCCCCTGTAGTTGTGACAGCTAAAAATGACTCCAGACACTGTCAAATGTTATGGAGGGGGAGATATTAGGGGGGCGAGGGAGGAGAGGGGGTCAATGAAAAAATCTCCCTCAGTGAGAACCACTGTCCTAGGCTACTTTTCCTATCCAGTCTCATAAAAAGAAATAAATACTGTAGAACACTATAACAAATGTTTTAACATAAATGCCTTTCAGAAAATAATGCACATGGCTCAATGATTCCAGCACACTTTCGTCTTGTCACGCTCTGTACATCTAGCTGTAAGAATTCTCCTGCTTTAGTCTGTGACAAAGAGTGTTAGTTGCTTCCCAGTATCCCCTTGGCTATTTTGCCTTAAGGAGGACACTGATATTCATATGGGCACATTGCCATGCAGATAAAAAATTTCATTCCCTGTGTGTGGCCAATCAGAATATGTGAATAGAAGTTGGCCAATTAGATCTGAGCAGGAGTGCTTTGTGAAACTTTCAGAAAGTGCCATTAAAGGAAGGGCTTACTCTTATTCAGTTCTTTTTTGCTTCCTGCTGCCTAGAATTTTAATGTAACTGTTGGGTCTCTGGCAGCCATTCTGAGGCAACTCACTAAAAATAGAAATGAACTAGAAGAAGTCTGGGTCCCTGAAACAGAGGATCTGCCATAGAATTTCAGGACTGCCTCCCTTAAGACTTCAATTCAAGACAGAAAAACAAAACTTTTTCTTATTTATATCATTCTTATTTCAGATTTCCTGCCGCATGGAACACAGTCTACTTCTAGTTAATACATAGCTCATTCTAATTCTAAGAAGCTCTCCCAAAGTTTATTTATGATAATTTGCACTATTTCAATATTGACTCGTACATAGTTCTCTTTAAAGTTAAATATTCTCAAAAAGTTTTTTGTAAAATGGCAATAATAATATATATCTTGTAAGAATATGTTTTAGATTAGAGATAACGTATATAAAGCACCTAACACACTGCCTGTGTGATGGATGTGTTGCTATAATCAACCATAAAGACAATTGTGATCATTGTGATTATTATTAGATCTGGAGGTGTCTTCATGTGGCATTCCCGTTATCTAAGGAAATAATTCTAATGGCCTTTACATTGTCTTCTTTGGAAGGCTAGGATACCTGGCTGGATGGAATTTATATATTTGACATAACTATTTTCTTTTCTGTTATGTTAGGTACAATATAAAAAACACACAAATCAATGTTTTTAAAGATGTTTCCTTTGGCACTTAAACCTTATATTTAGTCTTTTAAACTCAAATACAATAATTTCCTTTAAACCACTAGATCTCAAATCTGGCATCACCAGTGGTATTTTAAACCTTATAGATGCCTGCATACCACTTTAGAGATTCTGATTTCATTATTATGAGATGTAGCCTAAACATTGCGATACTTTGAGAGCTTTCCAGTTGATTAAAATTCGCAGCAAAGTTTAAGAACCACTGCTTCATACAATACTCAAGACAGGTACCTTCCCTACTGTTTGCTACAGTTGTCAGAGACCAGGGGCCTGGCACCTGGAAGGGGTGAGCAGATGGTAGCTCTCCATTGCCTGGTGCTAACCAAAATTATTACAAGATTTTCTTATTTTTTTATCATATACTTCTCTTCTAATATTCTTTTCTCTCTGTGAATCATTGGCCATTCTAAAATAGGACAGGGATTTACTATTTAATTTAAAAAACTGTATATGAACCCTCAGAGTAACAGTTGAAAAGGGGAGATAATCAGAATGGCTTAGTGTCAGGATGGATTCCTCTGGAACTTTTATCCACAATTGCCTCAACTTCCAACTCATCTCTTTTTTTACCTCTAGAATTGACCTTTGTCATCACTACCACTGTTTTTTCACACTAAACTGAAGGGCAGATAAGGAAACAAAGAAAAAGATAAATTACCTTTTTGCATCTGGGAAACTGCTTTTAACAAGTAACCAGATGAAATAAAGCCATTCAGAATGAGGGAATGATATTCTGTTTCTCAAAACCACTTGATATTTCTTAATATCCATTTCCTATCAGATAATCATTTATTAAAGCATTGCTCTATCTCCTTCAAAACTCAACTTGTTGAAAAAACTACAGCTTTAAGAAGTAAAAATCCAATTCTTATGCCTGGGGTTTGATTTTAAAACACACAGAAAGCATATTATCACTTGCTCTAAGTGGATATTACCATCTAGGATTTAAAAGAAAACATTGTATATACTCAATTGCTGATGTCAAACAGGTTTTGAAGTGGTTCAGCTTTAATAACAGAAAGTGGAATTTGAAAATTGAACACAAGCATTTTTATTTGAAAAGGTCGAGTGGTATTCCTTCAACTTGGTGGTAAACACATTTTTACCTTTTTGGGGGTAAATACACATAGAAAGTGCATTCAATAAGGTTGTTTATAACAGGAAAACATCCATGTTAACACCCTCACAGGTCAAGAATATAGAACATTGTCAGCACCCAGAACCCCCTCTTGTCACTTCTCTATCCCTACCCTTCCCTCCTGCAAAAGGTAACCACCAACATGAATTCTTTTCTTTTTTTGGTGAGGAAGATTGGCCCTGAGCTAACATCTGTTGCCAATCTTCCTCTTTTTACTTGAGGAAGATAGTCCTTGTGCCAGTCTTCCTCTACTTTATATATGGGATGCCACCACAGCGTGGCTTGATGAGCAGTGTGTAGATCCGTGCCCAGGGTCTGAACCCTCAAACTCTGGGTCACCTAAGTGGAGCATGTGAACCCAACCCACTGGGCCAGCCCCACCACCATCCTAAATTTTATGGTAAATATTTCTTTACTTTTCTTTGTAGATTTACTAGTTAAGCATGTATCCATAACACTAGAATTAGTTTTGTCTGACTTATAAAATTTATATATTTATTTATAATTTATATAAATGTATGTACATTTTATATAAATGAAACTATAAAATATGTGTTCTTTTGTGTCCATCTTCTTTTAATTTATCTTGTGTTTGTGAGAGTCATTCATATGATTTCCTATAGTTGTGGTTTACTTAATATTAATGCTACATATTATCCTATTGTGTTAATATGCTACAATTTATTTATCCATTTTACCTTTAATACACATTTGATTGTATTCAGTGTGAGGATATGATAAATAAGACTCCTGTGAACATTCTTGTACATGTCTTTTAGAGCATCCAACAGAGATTGGTGTGACAGTTGAGAAGCCTGATATGGAGGGAGCTATGGAGATGATTAATAAATGGGCAGCTAACAAAAATGTTGTTCAGTTTATACAAGGATGAATGTCCAGGAGACTGAGAACAGCTCTATCATCTATTAATATGAAGTCACAATTCCTTACTCAGTTTCTGCACCTGACCTAGTTCTCAGTCCCCAAATCCATTGACTGGAGTAAAGCTGGGTACTCATGAGGCAGGACACAGTAAGACCATAGCAAGTGTACATAGTAATGATTCTCTGAGACCTTCCTCAAAGCAACATATATAAATTTACTCAGTTTACCATCCAATGGAAAAAGAAGCATGCCCATACATTTTGAGGACTTTTGGACACAGGTTTAAAGTTGACATTGATACCCAGGGGCCTGAAGCACTGTCATGGCCTGCTGATTAGGATAGAGGTTTATATGGGGGCAGGTAATAGTGTCCTGACCCAGCTCCAGCTTACAGTGGGTCAGCTGGGTCCATAAACTGAACTAGTGATCATTCCCATGTTCCTGAGTATATAATTGTAAGGCACATCACATGGTGGTTGGCAAAACCATAACACTGGTTCGTTGGTCTGTGGGGTAAGAGCTCTTATAAGCAGGGAATTCAAAGTGGAAGCTGCTGAAACGACCAATACCCTCCCCTGCCAAACTAATGAATAAAAACAATATCCATCCCAGAGAGAATGACAAAGATTAGTGTCACCTTTAACGATCTAAAGGATGCAAGGATAATATCCCCATCATATACCTATTTAATTTTTCAGTCTGATCCCTACATGAAACAGACAGACCCAGGATGATACAGTAGATTACCTTAAAATAATAGCCTATTTACAACTGTGGAGTCATATGTAGTATCTTAGCTGGAACAGGTTAACATAGCCTCAGGTATATAGCCAATGATCTGGTAAACCCATTCTTTTTCATCTGTGGGGAAGGGGAACCAGAAATAGTTCACATTCACAAGAGATGGATAAAGTATATATTTATTTTCTTGCACAAGGGCTATGTTAATTTCCTCAATCTCTGTCATAATAGTCCAAGGAGACGTGAACCACTTGTGCATTCCACATGACATTTGGTCCACCATATTAGTGACATCAATTAATCAGACTAAATGAATCAAAAGAAACAAATACATTGGAAGCTGTGATACAACACGTGAACTTCTGCCACTTTGGATACATGACCCGGAAGATCTTCTGATATAAGAGGTGTCTGTGATGAGAAAAGTTGCTGTGTGGAGTTTATGGAAATCTCCAGTAGGAGAATTACAACTCATACTCCGGGGGTTCTGGAGAAAGCAGAAAAGTATACATCGATTGAAAAATAGCCCCTGGTGTGATACTGGTCTTGATAGAGATGGAGTGTCTGACCAGGAGCCATCAAGCAACCATGGAGTGTCTCATCTTGAACTGAGTTCTATCAGACCCATCGAGTCATAAAATCAGGTGGACCCAGCAGCAATCCATCATAAGATGAAAGTGGTTCATTTCGAATCAGACAGAAGAAATGCAGAGAATACACATAACCTATATGACCAGGTAATCTAGAACTCATGCCATAGAACACTATTGCACCAGAAACTCTCCCTTGGTTCATATCTGTGGTCTCTAACAGGAAAGAGATGATGCGTTGGTGGGCAAAATAATAGCTCCCCAAAGATATCCACATTCTAATCCTCAGAAACTGTGAATATGTTAGGTTATGTGGTATAGTAGTTGCATAGTACCCCCTAAAAAAATTCATGTCTACCCAGAACCTCAAAAATGTGACCTTATATGGAAATAAAATCCTTGCATATGTAATTAAGGTAAGGGTCAAGATGAGATAATATTGGCTTAGGGTGGGTCCCAAATCCAATGAAAGTATCCTCCTAAGAGACAGAAAAAGACACACAGTGATACAGAGAAGATGATGTAAAGATGAAGGCAGAGATTGAGTAATGCATCTACAAGCCAAAGAATACCAAGGATTGCCAGCAACCACCAGAAACTAGAAGAAAAACATAGAATGATTTCTACCTCAGAGCTTCCAGAAGGACTCAACCCTGCAGACACCTTGATTTTGGACTTTTGGACTCCTAAACTGTGAGAAAATAAATTTCTCAGTTTTTAAGCCACCCAGTTTGTGGTAATTTGTTATGGCAGTCCTAGAAAATTAATACATGTAACAAAGAGGAATTAAGGTTGTAAATGGAATTAAGGTTACTACTCAGCTAACTTTGAAATGAGGAGATTATCCTGAATTATTGAGGAGGACCCAATGTCATTACAGGGATTCTTAAATGTGGAAGAGGGTGGCAGAAGAGAGAGAACCAGAGAGATGGCGGGATGAGAAGGAATCTGCCTGACTGTGATGGCTGTGAAGATAGAGGAGTGGGAACATGAGGCAAGGAATGCAGGTGGCCTCTAGAAGCTGGAAAAGACATAGAAATGGATTCTCCTCTAGAGTTTTGAGAAGAAAACTAGCCCTGCTATCACTTTGATTTTAGCCCAGTGAGTTTCCTCATTGTCCCATGAATAATAATTGTATATTTAAGTATAGGAGGGGTCCTATACCTTTGCTCATGTTGGTCCTTTTGCCTGGAGTTGGACTGGTTTCCCCTATCCAAATTTTACCCATTCTTCAAATATAATTCAACTCTGTCCTCCTCCAAAAAAAGCCTTTCCTGGTCACTTTAGCTTACCAAATGTTCCCTCCTAAAATTTTTATCTGATATTAATAGTATATATCACATAATATAATACATTCCTATATTTTTGTATTATATACTGTTGATTAATATATGCTAAGCTTGTCTTCCCACATAAGTTTCAAGCTATATCAGTCAGAATCCCAATCAGAAACAGATGACGATGGCATACACAAAGTAGGATAGTTTGAGTAGGGTTTATTTACAAAGGGACTATCTACAAAGATGTGAGTACAGGCGAGGCATAAGGGATTGTGGAATAACCTGAGTGTCATAAGTTAATACCATCCTTAAGCAAAAAGTCATAAGAGGCAAGGAGTAGCTACCAGAACCCAGAAGGAGAGGTGGTAACTTATAGTCAACTGCCCTGAGAGAAGCAGTGACCACTGGGTGAGTGAGGCAGACAGCCTTGCAAGGGACTTTGCAAGCAAATAAATACCTTGGTCTCACTCTGGTTGGTACTGCCATTGACAAACCCAATCAAAATCATAAGGCAAGGGAGTCCTATTAAAATAGTCCATGTGGTTCAGCCTCCTGGGGCAAAGAACAGGGTGGAAAATATTGGAGAATGGATTAGTAGAGGCAAACAGAATAAGCGCTTTAGCACTGTTCAAAGCATTCAGAGGTTCTGGCAGAACTATAGGAATACTATATAAATATACACTTTATAAATATTTGCTAATTATATTTAATTTAATACAAGAAAAAGAAGCTTTACGATTGTATTAATTAAATAAATGTTTATTACATACTTACCATGTGATAGGCACTCTTCTTCAAGTCCTGAGGATATAGTAAACACAACAAAAAGAAAAAAAACCCTGTTTCGTGGAGATTGCACAAGTCATATACCAAGTATATATGACAGATCTGTAAAATACTTTGTTATATGCCAAAGATTCACTCAGATAGATTTCAAATATCATAACCCAAACTTTCATGTAAAGAGTTTAATGATTTACAAAAGGTCACTTATAAGACAAAACAGATAGTAGATAAATTTCTTTGCAAGTTACATGTGGAAATTTTTTAAATTTAATGCTAAAAATTGTAGTAAATTATTTGTTTAAAAATGTCATTAATTGTTTGTATAAATCCCTATCGTGCTTGCTTGATATTAGATGAACACGTACAGATTTAACCTGTAGATAAGAGCCCTCCGCCCTAGAGCTGAAGTGAATGTGAGTATACTTCGATACAAACAGATTCCACAGATGCAGAGGAGTCCATCTTTCAGCTCAACTCCAGCCAACTCCAGCTTAGTGCAGCCCCATGAATTACCCCTTTGATGAAGATATGTTTGCTGTAAAAATTAGGTATTAAACTCCACAATTTTAAGGCTCACATAGTCTTTTTAGGTTGTTCCATGATAGACCAACGGCTCCATCAGGGGGTGTAAAGTTTTTCAAATGTTAAACATGAGAATTGCATTAATTTAGTTAACATTTCAAAACATTAATTTTTGGTGCTTTTCTGCATATCTGTTATCTCCTTTTATTAAGACTGATTAACTCTCCACTTCCCTGTAAGTTTCCCCAAACCCTCTTTATCAAGATGTTCAAAGTCAGTAGATATTTATTAATCAAAATGTTCAACATTCAGAACAAAAAGATACTTAAGGATTTTGAATGAATCTTCATGGACAGGATCTTAGGCACAGGCATTCATTATCAATTATTTTCGGATAATTTTATGGTCAGCCAATTATTATTATTGTACACCAACTACATAAAAAGCACTATGTTAGGTACTGTGGGGAGAAAGAGATATATAGGGTATAGAAAATATTCTTAAGAAGTTTCTAACCCAGTTCTAGAGAAAACATGGGGGGGAAAAGAACTGTAACTCTGTGCAAAATGCAATTCTGAGGTCCATATACATTGGAATTTAAGAAGACATCAACTGAACATAAACAAGAAATGCTTCAGGGGAAATAAACATTTGAGATGATCCCTGCAGAATGAGGTTTTGTTTCTTTGTTTTTATTTGTGTTTGTCTAAGATGGGAGAAGATAACATTTCAGAAAGAGAAATTGACACAACAGAAAAGCAGATATTAGAAAGCATGGGGGCCTTTGGTCATCCAAGTTTTTCACCTGGGCAAATAAATCTGTTTGGCTTTTTCCATTAGGAAGATACCATGAGGAAAATTTCCAAGACCATGTTTTTCCCATTGCATCTAAAGGTATTTATATTATTTGCAGCCAGAATAATTATAGTCAGTTGCTTCTTCTTAAAAGTAGATCATAGATTATGAAACAATTAAATGTGCTAGATAAAGAATCTGATGAAATATGAAATGTTAGCTATTTAATCAATTTTAAAACCTTTCCCCCTCTCTACTCATCAAAAATTCTATTAATCCTTTAAGGACTTATTTCCCCATCTTCAGACTAGTGTTTTCCTCTCCTTATTTTGTGTTTCTATAGCCATTTGTATGTGTTTCTGTGACAAATTACCACATGATATATTAATTTTAGAATTTACACCCAGTTAGTATTGGTTTACCTTGAAATATTGAATTATCTAAAAACAATGAATATTATGTAACAGGTCACATTTATCTTTTCCCTTTGAATGCCCAAAAGCATAAAGCAAACTTTGATGCTAAATCATAGGAACTTCATTAAGCTAAGTGATCAGTGTATTTACTTCTCCTTTCATTTAGATGTATATTTGTAAACTGTAAAGATGTTAAGATATGTACTCACATGTAGCATATATTTTAAAACCAGTCCTGTATTTTTAACGTAGTCTTTTTTCAAACACTTGAGAAAATATAAATAATAAATTGCTTAAAATTTTATTTATATGTTGAAATATACTGGTGCATGTCAAAGTACAAGAATGTCTCCCATGAATAATTTCTGTACATTTACGAACTATTCTTTCTTGAGTAATGTAGTTAAGAGTTTGTTGAAAGTTATGACTCTACTAAATAAAATATAAAAACAAAGAGGCGGAAGCAGAGAAAACCATTTGTTAGAACACAGAGCTTTGTAAAAATTATAACTTAAATTAGCTAAAATTACAGCGACATGCTGCCCATTTAGTCTCTCACAACTCACTGTAGGAACTTGCAGATGTGTTTTATATCTTTAATTGAATTTTTACTCACTGCAAAAGTAATCACTCTTAGAGCTACACAGCTTAACAATCAAGGAGGTTATGTACAATTACAGATGGTCAAAACATTTGCACCAGCAGCTATGTTATATTCTCCATTTCCCACTTATAGCTGTGTTTTCTGATTAGCAAATCATGGACCATACACAATCTTTTTCAGTTTGTAGCATGACTGACAAAGCAGCAAAAATACTGGTCATATCAATTGAGTCACCATGTGGTTGACCCTTGGCTAATTTACTTTTGGTGAGAATAGTAGGAAATCGGTATGCTATTCTGGTATAACAGACAGAATGAAAGAAGGTGGAACTGTTTGGAAATCGTAATCTAGGAAATTGTAACCTAATCTCTGTGTATGGGTTTGTGTGTCTGTTAATGTGATTTGAGTCTTAAGGTAACAGGATTTATGGAACATTAGAAAGACAGAATTTCCTCCAAATAATTTTCTATTATAGCCCTCAAATGTTGCTATTATCAATTAAGTTTTTGATCTAAATATTGGAAATTTAAGTACTTCTGAAATGTATTGGGTCACTAAACATCTTATAAAAATGTGCTTGTCAGAATGTTTTCTTTTGGGAATTACTTGAGGAAGAGCATAGAAGGAGGATATTGTATCACCTGATCATGTATATATTTTCTTGGGATATTTTCATTTGGCAGAGAGGAAAAAAACTCTGTGGTAGACATTTCAGATATCAGATTCTTATTAAAGAATCTTTCTAGTCACCTTTCAGTTGGGGGTGGCTATGATGCATACATAGCTCTGCTCAAGGAGTCATCTGGCTGGTTTGGTAGGTGGGATTTCTGAGACTATGAAGGCTTTTTTAATATAAACAAAAAGGAAGGGCAGATTCAGCTGCTACATCCTTTTCTGCCCTTTTTAAAAATCTTTTTGCCCTAACTCATCTTGCCTGAAATACTGGGTAGAGGCTATTTTGCAACCATGAAGAAACAAACATGAGAAAAATAGTAAAGCATAAGATGGAATAACTCAGTTCCTCTAATGGTATATGCTTGAGCTGTCCTGCTTAGGACTCCCTAACAAGGACTTTTTATGGCATAAGACTAATAGACTTCTATCTGAGTCAAGCACATTAGTATAGAATTTTCTGTTCCTTGTAGCCAAGTGCAATTCCAACAGATACACTTTCAATCACACCATGCAGAGAACTGCCTCCTCCATCACTTACTAATCTTGTTGCAAAGCCAAAGCTGATGAGATAACCCAAACTCTCCCAGGAGAATGCCAATGTTACATTGTTAATACTGACACCAATGTTAGAAAGTCTTTGTAAAGGTGAAGGATTCTAGAACTATCCTAAATGACTATTATGGAAACATTCAACGTAGAAAATGCCACACATGAACAAAATAACGCTCAAGGTGGTTTCTTTCATGGACTATTTAAACAATCATTTAGAGCAAAGAACTCCCATCTGTATAATGTCTTTTTTCTCCTAGTTTTATTTTTAGTATGTTTCATAACATAGTGTCTGCCAGGATAGTGTAGAAGAAACCCTATTTTGGCCCATAATGGTGCATGACAAAATATCATGAAACAAAAGTAAAAAGAATTGAAAGAGGAATTTCTTGACCTGAATTCATTCTTTAGATTATGGTTGACAGCATAATGAGAAATGACAGTGAAAAATGATCTGCCAGGGGAAATGATCAGTATTATTTGCTGCTATGTGGCATTATGCTATAAAATAATAATTCACATAAAAAAGGGTAAGAAATTAAATCTTTAAAAATACAGTAGGAAGAATGTATGTAGTAGATGAGAATTATTTCCAATGCTTAATTCTATCCAGGGCTAACAATGTTAATGACTAATTCAATGGAATCACAGTTTTTCTATTTAGATTAACTCCCTGTATAAAATGTATTAACAGTATTCAGCAAAAGAATTTAATGCAGAAGACTTGAAATAAAATATTAGTGTGATACGGTTTCATAATTATATTTTGTCCAAGAAGAGACAGAATATTCAGTCAGGACAAATTAGAGAAAGAGAAATGGAAATTTGTCTTTGAAAAGATTAAATATGTCCACACTGGGTAAAAGCATCTCAAAGAATTTCAAGATCCAAAGTGCTGTAAAATATTACTAAAATGTGCTTGAATGTGCAGTATGGCTTAGAGATGCAGTGTTGGTTAAAAAGAAACATTCAAATTAGTTATCAAATTTAGAAATTTAACAGATTTGGAAGAAGGAGTCTATTTTAGCAGTTAGAAAGGGCAGGAGATTCACATATTAGTTACAGGGCTGGAAAATAAACTGAGCTGAACTCATTTTGTGACCTAAAGCAAATCTCCTCTTAATCTTGATTTCCTTAGCTGTTAGACTGAGCTGAGAGAGACAGGACAGTCCTTGTTCCCTTACCTGTCTCACTCCATGGGCAGGAGGTTCTCTTCAAAGTCAGTGCAGAGGAGGTTGAAGGGGAGAGGGAACTAAAAACAAACATTAATCCACATGTAGTTCTATGTATAAGCCCTAGATTTTACTGTTATTGTGACAACCACCTGCAACTATGATTATCTTTGATTTACAGTCAAGCACAGCTATTTCATTGCAAATATGTATATATTTTCATTTAGCAGTTTGAAGGTGGAATTGATTTTATATTGCCAATAACTATTTT
Organism: Tapirus indicus; assembly: GCA_031878705.1. NCBI lineage: Eukaryota > Metazoa > Chordata > Mammalia > Perissodactyla > Tapiridae > Tapirus > Tapirus indicus. The sequence continues at coordinate 76,126,907 of CM062926.1, read as the reverse complement.
ACTTTACTTATGCAATGCTATTCTTCTTTATAATGTCATTAAAATAGTTGTCAGTTTGTAGTAAGTTGTTTCTAGACAACTTCATAGTACCAAGCGTAAGATATAATTGTATATCAACCTGAATGAAACATGTCTTTATTTATTTAGAAATAGAATCTTACTGATACCTGGGAATAAGATAGCTCTTTCATGTCATGTGGGGTGGGAAGATGTGAATTTTTGGTCGTGCTGTCTTAAATGGTTTTGGATCCTGTAGTAGTAAGGATGGCCATCTTCCAGAAGGTTATGATGGGCTTGTGATTACCTTTATTCCTTCCTTCCTCTTTCTTTCTTTCCACTATTCCTTCTTTTCTTTCCACCTCTCCTTTCCTTTCACCATTTCTTCACTTTTCCTTTCTCCTTCTTTCTCTCTCTTTGTATTTGTCCCTACCTTTCTTCCTCCATCCCTTTCTTATTCCTTCCTTCACTTCTTCCATCCCTTTCTTATTCCTTCCTTCACTTCTTCCATCCCTTCCTTCTGTTTCTTCCTTTCTGTCACCTTTTCATCTTCTCTCCTTCCTATCTCCATTTCCTCCTATCTTTCCTTTTTCTTTCTTATCCATCCTGACTCAATTCCAATCATCCATCCTGCTTGCTTTTCTTCCTTCCCTTCATGCATCCTGACTCCCTTCCATCCATCCATTCATACATTTAACCTGTATGCTTTCCTTTCTTCTTTCTGATACCAAACATTTATTGAATACTTACTATGTGCCAGATGGCATGCCCAATATTAGGAGTTCTGAGATAAATAACACATGGTCTCCAAGGAACTGAATGTGTCTACAATGAAGAAGGAGAAATTTAAAACTTGTTAGTAAAATCATATAGAGGACTATGAAAAAAGAGGTATGGGTTGGAAAAATGAGGCTGTGTATAATGTTTCATTTCTATCTTCCATTCCCACTTTCAGAAACCACTTGCAGATATCTAGTGCAGCCAATAAGCTTCCCCCCACTATGATACTCTCTGTTAGATGTTATTACAAATATTACGAATTGCCTTGTCCGCAGATCTCAGTTTTTTCTTTCAAGAGCCCATCATATTGTCATAAGAAAGTTCATTCTGAAGAGACCTTGGATTACTCAAGCACCAGAGACCACCTACCTGTGTTTCTCAAACCCTACACATCCCCAAGAAAGGCCTGTCTTCAGCACTGGCCTTTGGTTGGACTCTGGGGAATTGACTTCTGAGTCATTGGAATATCTTCCCTGATAAGAGTGTTTTTTTTTCCCTGAGGCCTCAGGCTATGCTGTGTCAGTTTTACATCTGGCTCTGGGGGCCTGGAGACTGAGTGGCTGAGGTCAGTCACAGGAGCACTGCATGCCTATGTGACTGATCTGCAATAAAAACCTTGGACACCAAGTCTCCAGTGAACTCTCACCTCGTTGGCAACACTTTGTGTGCGGTCACATGTGGTTTCTGGGGAAATTAAGCCTGTTTCCATGTGGCTCTACTGGGAGAGACATCTGGAAGCTTGCACCTGGTTCTCCTGGACTTCCACCCATGTCTTTTCCCTTTTCTGATTTTAATCTGTATCCCATCACTGTAATAAACCATAACAATGAGTGTAACAACTTTATGAATCCTATGAGTCCTTCTAGTGAGTCACAGAGCCTGAGGGTGGTCTTGGGGACCCCTAACATGCCAAGATATACCTGCCCCTTAACTGCACTCTCTACAGATCACACATTGTGCTGTAGTTACACAATATGATACCATTGGGGGCAACTAGGTGAAGGTGTATGGGATCACTATATTTTGTTTCTGTGATGGCATGTGAATCTGCATGTACAATGGTCACAAAATAAAACTTTTTTTTAAACAACTCTGAACCGTACCGTTAAAATGGGTACATTTTATTTTATGTCAATTATGCCTCAAAAAAGTTAATTATAAAGTTCCTGGATCCTGACACAAATATTCTAAGAACTAGGAGAATACTGCTCCTAGTTCCACGACTCCACTACTCTCAGTAAGAGACTAAGATTGAAAAAAGTACTAAACTGTTTTATTACAAGATCCTGATCCTTGCCCTTCATATAGTAGCCAGAAACATTTATGCATTCCCTTGATGTTGGGTTTTATTACAAAATCAACTTTTTATGCTTTTCCACTTAGATTTAATGTTTTCCCAAAAGGCTCCTCAATCCCTCCCACAAATAGGATTTTGTAGGATAGCCCCATCGTTTTGCCAGAAGTACTCAAATATGCTGTAAAACGAGTTAGACACAAACTCGACTCCCTCCTTGAAAATAAAGACAATTTAATAACCTTAATCAACTCAAAATATATTTATTGAGTGCTTATTTAATGCTAATGTTGTACCAAGAACTGCAGACCTTATCAAATTATTATAAAACGAGCTCCATGCCTTCATGGATATTTTTGTAGCTCTGCTCCTTGCCAGCTATGTGATCTTGATTAAGTTTCTTAATCTCTTTGAACTTTAGTTTTTTCAACTGTAAAATAAGAGTATCTACTTCATACGTTATAAAAATTGAATGAGTTTCAAAGTAGCATATGACAATGCAAAGAAAGTGCCCTGATGGGTGGCAAAGAGTAAATACACCTTGGGCTTCAGAAGAGGAGAGTAAAACAATGATTAGAGTAGTCAGGAAATTAAAAAGATAGTGCAACTTGAGTAACCTGTGGAGAGATTAGGTGGAGGTAGAGGAAATATTAAACACTAATAGCAAGGGAGAATGCTTGGCATTGGGCTAGAAATGATGGTGAATCCACAGGGTTATGGCAGGATATGAGGATGAGTAGATGAAGGATACAATTATACAGAGCTTTACAAAATAAACAGAACTTAGATTTTTATCTAAGAAGTAATAAAAGGCTATTAGAAGTTTCTAATATAGGCACAATAAAAAGTTGATGTTTCAAATAACATGAATGTGATATTAATCAGTAGGATGGTTTAGAATTATAATACCCTGAAAACAGGGAAACAGTTTAGGAGAACACTTTGATGATCCAGGAATAAAGTTTTAAAGTTTGGGCCCAAGAAATAGGATGAAAGAAATTAAATTAAATAAACCATTTTATTATAATAATTTAACCTAATACATTATTGAATGGTGATAATAAGATCTGTGGTTTTTTTTAAAGAGAATATACGTTGATTTGATGGTTAATTAATAGTTTATAACTACTATACATGTTGTTATTTTCTCTCAGTGGGAATTTACTGTTTTCTTCTCAGCAGATGAATGATTGACTCATTACTTGTGCCAATATATCAAGTATACTCTGTGAATCTTTTACTAAATTTGTTACACAGTGATCTTCAGACTACTCATTCATTCAACAAATAATTGAGTCTGTACGTACTGCATTAGGTATGGTAAAAATATAATCTTTTATTTATTAGATAATATTTTATGAGTTATAAAGCTTGAAGGTCTCCTATTTTCATTTATATTTCTGGATTTATACAACTGGATAAATATAACCACCACAGTCCTGACATAAAGCACTTCGATCGTCCCACAAACTTCCCTCTGCTCCCTCTACATTCAGTCCTCTTCTTCACTCACTCCCCTTCGATGACCACTCATCTACTTCCATTAGTATAGTTTTGCCTTTTTAAGAGGAATTTTATTTAAATGGAATTACACAGTTTGTATTCTTTTGTGACTGGCTTCTTTCATTTAGCATAATGCTTTAGAGGTTCTTGCACATTGCTGACCGTGTCAATATAGATTGTTTCATTTTATTCAGTAGTATTCAATTATGTGAATAAACCACAATTCTTTTATCCATTCAATAGTTGTTCGTCTTTTGGGGATATTATGAACAAAGCTGCTGTGAGTACTTACATAGAAGACTTTGTTTGGACTTATGTTGGGTAACATAATAAAATATACACTTAATTTTATATGAAATTCTTTACAAGGGACTTTACAACTTTTGTGAGAAATATTTCAACAGTGGTTGTACCATGTTTTATTGCTACCAGCAATGTATGAGAGTTTCAGCTGTTCTACAACGTCATCAACACTTGGTATTGTCAAATATATATGTTTTTAATTTTAGCCATTCTATTGGGGGTGAAGTGGTAGTGCTTTGTGGTTTTGATCTGTTTTGTTAATGATTTATAATATTGACCATATTTTCAAGTGCTTATTGCCATTTTTATATCTTCTTTGGCATGGTGTTTGCTCAAACATATTGCCCATTTTTATTGATTCTTGTCCTCTTACTATTGACTTTTAAGAAGCCTTTATATATTTTTGATACAGCTATTTTATTGGATATATGCCTTAGTGTTTTCCACAATCTTTGGCTTGCCTTTTCATTTTCTTAACTGCACAAATGTTTTAAATTTTGTTAAATTCCAATTTATCATCTTTTTCTTTTATAATGTGGGGTTATTTTGCACTCTGTTTAAGACATCTTTGCCTAAGCCAAAATCACTAAGATTTTTTACTATGTTTTCTTCTAGAAATTTTATAGGTGTAGCTTTTATATTTATGTCTATGATCTATTTTGAGTTAATTCATGTACGTGCTATAACATAAGGGTTGAAGTCTTTTTGTTTTCCATATGGCTTCCCATTGTACTAGCATCAATTATTGAAAAGACTTCCTCCACTAAATTAACTAGGCCCATTTGTTGAAAGTCAATTAGTAGTATATGTCCGGGTCTATTTTTGAGCTCTCCCTTCAGTTCCATTGATCTATGTGTCTATTTTTACACAATATCACACTGCCTTTATTAATATGGCATTATAGTGAGTATTGAAATCAGATAATGTAAGTCCTCCCATTTAGTTCTTCACTTTTAAAATTGTTTTGGCTATTTTAGATGTTAGGAGTTTCACATAAATTTTAGAATTTGCTTGTTAATTTCTATAAAACTCTGTTGGGATTTTCATTGTGATTGTGTTGAATCTATAGACCAATTAAGAAGAACTGGCAATTAAACAATATTAAGCCTTTTGATCTAGGAAAATTGTATATCTTTCCATTTATTTATGTCTTTCATTTCTCTCAGCAATGTTTAGTGTATGTTTTATTTATCATTTTTAAATTGTATCCCAGTATGGATTCTCTAATCTTTAGGCTATCTTAAATTGTGTTGTATTTTAATTTGAATTTCCAAATATTCATTGCTAGCATATAAAAATGAAATCGATTTTTAAATTTCTGCTTGTGTATTGCAAGCTTGATAAACCCAATTATTAATTAGTTCTAAAGCTTATTTGTGAATTACTTAGGATTTTCTGCCAGAACAATAATTTTTTCTGTGAATAAAGGTAGTTTTACTTCCTCCTTTTCAGTCTGTGTGCTTTTTATTTATTTTTCCTGCCTTTTTGCAGTGGCTACAACTCTCAATGGAATGTTGAATAAAAGATGTGAGTGAACTTCTTTCCCTGTTGCTAATGTTAGGGGGGAAATAATTTAGTTTGTCACCATTAAATGTGATATTTGAAAGAGACTTTTATAGATGCCTTTTGTAATGTTGAGGAAATTCCCTGATATTCTTAACTTAGAGAGGTTTTTTCTTAAGTGATAAATTGATATCTGATATTGTTGATTTTTTTCATCTATTAAGAAGATCATTTTCTTCTTTTTATGTCAATATGGTAAATTACATTGATTGATTTTTAAATACCAAATCAACTTAAGTTCTTGAGAGAAACAACTCAGTTTTCTAAATTCTATGTTCATGGGGGATAATGCTCTGAGATTTCTTGTAATTTCCTTACTGGTTGTAGTATCTGATTGTTCTTCTCATGATTTGGGAAATCTCCCTCTTCTCCTTTCTGTAAAAATTCTTTAGGATTGGTATTATTCTTCCCATAAATGTTTGGTGGAATTCACCAATAAAGCCATCTGAAACTGGAATTTTCCTTTTAGGAAAGTTTTAACTACAAGTTAAATTTTTCTTTAATAATTATTGAGCTATTCAAGTTATCCATTTCTTTTAGAGTGGGTTTTCTTAATTTATGTTATCCAGGGTTGTGTGTATTTCATCTAATTTGGCAAATTTGTAGGCATAAAGTTTTTCATAAGTTTAAAAACTGTTTTTTAAATGTCTGTATGATCTGAAGCATTGATTCCTCTTTTATCTGTAATATTGCTAATTTGTGTTTTCTTTCATTTTCCCCGATACATCTGGCTAGAAGTTTTCCAATTTTGTTGATCTTTTTAATGAGTTAGCTATTGTTTTCATTGATTTCTCTATGGTTTTCTGTTTTCTACTTTATTACTTTTGCTCTTATCTTTATTATTTTCCTCCTTATGCCCAATTTGTATACATATAGTTTTAATTTCCTCAGTATGAAGCTTAGATTTTTTTTAAAAAATATGAGCATTTAATTCTATAAATTTCCTTTCCAGCCTGCTTTATTTGCATCTCACAAATTTTGATATGTCATTTTTCATTTTTTAATCAGTTCAGATTATCTTCTAATTTTACTTGTGATTTCTTCTTGACTCTATCAGTCAGGGTTCTACCAGAAAAACACAAATAGATTGATGAATAGATAGATAGATAGACAGACAGATAGATAGATAGATAGATGTTTTATATGTGTCTTTCTCTAGATAGGTAGGTAGGTAGATAAAGAGATAGATAGACAATAGAAAAAATATATGTATATGTGATTTATTGCAAGGAAAAGGAATTGGCTTATATGATTGTGATGGCTGGCTAGGCAATTCCTACATCTGTAGGGCAGGCCATCAGGAAGGGCAAGCTGGAACTCTTGGGCATGATCCAAAGCTGCAGTCTACAGGCAGAATTTCTTCTTTAGGGAACCTCAGTTCTGCTTTAACTGATTGAATCAGGCCCACTCGTGTTATATAGAATAATCTTCCTTACTTAAAGCAAACTGATTATAAACTTTAATTACATCTATAAAATACCTCCACAGCAACACCTCAGTATAGTTTTATTGAATAACTTCGAACCACATGTATAGCCTAGCCAAGTTGACACATCAACTGACCATCACACACTGACCTAACAGCTACATAGAAGTATATTTTTAAATTTCTAAATATTGGGGGATTTTTTATATATCTTTCTTTTGGCATTCTAATTTAATTCCATTTATAATTTAAAATTTATACATTTAAATTAAATATAAATTATATTATATTAATTAATATAAATTTACAATAAATTTAAAATTTAAACTGTATGATTTAAATATTTTTATATTTATAGAGCTTATCTTGGTGATTGTTCCATGAATGTTTGAAACAAATGCAATTTCTGTTCCTCTCTGGTGTAGTGTTCAATAAATGTCAAATTGCTTAAATTAATTGATAAAGTTGTTCACGTCTTCTATATCCTTACTGAAGTTTTGTCTACCTTTTGTTGAAAGAGGAGTGTTAAAATTTCTAACTATGTTGATAAACTTGTCTATTTCTCCTTTTGCTCCTATTAATTCTTTTGCTCATTTAAAATTTTGTAATAACAGTTTTAATGAGACATAATTCACATATCCTAAGATTCATCCTTTTAAAGTGTACAATTCAGTGTGTTTTATTAGTATATTTACAGAGCTGTTTATCATCACAATCTAATTTTAGAACATTTTAATCACTCCAAAAATAAACTTTATACCCATTAGAGATTACTCTTCATTCCTCCCTCCACTAGCCCCTGGCAACCACTAATATATTTCATGACGCTAGGGATTTGCCTATTCTGGGCATGTCACGTACGGAATCATACAATATGTGGCTTTATGTGTCTCACTTCTTGCATTTACCAGAATGATTTCAGTGTTCATTGATGCTGTAGCATATATCAGTATTTCATTCTTTTTATGGCCTAATAGTATCCATTGTATAAATATATCACTTCTATTAGTTATTGATTCTATACGTTAAAACTCATTGTAAGTGTATACATACCTAAGATTGTTATATTCTCTTGATGAATTAATGTCTCTCTCATTATGAAATGTCCCTCACTATCCCTGGTAACAATTCTTGTTCTGAAATTCATTTTGTTGGGTACTAATATAATAACTTCAGCTTTCTAAAATAGTTTGCATACTATATCTTTTTCTACTCTTTAAACATTTTTGCTTCTTTATATTTAAAGTGGATTTTTTAGAGAACAATAGTCTTGATTTCAGGTTGACAAATTCTGCTTTTTAAATGGAATGTTTAGATTAGTTACATTTCACATAATTATTGGCATAATTGTGTTAAATCTATTACAGAGCTATTTTTTTAGTCCCATCTGTTCTTGGTTCTTTTTCTCCTCTTCTTTTGAGTTTGTTTAAAATATTTTTTATGATTCTGTTTTATCTCTACTCCCGGCCAACTAGCTATACTTCTTTATTATTTTTTATAGTGGTTGCCCTAGGGTTTACAATATACATCTTTAGCTTATTGCACTTTAAGTTCAAATAATATACTCTCTTACAAGTATTACGATAAATTTTTAAGAGTATACTTTTCATTTCCCCCTCTTGTCCTTTGTTTTGTTGTTGTAATATTACTTACTTCTATATTATTATAAACCTCACATTTGATTTTTACTGTACTTTAAACATTCATCTCTTTAAAAAGTTTTAAAAAATTGTGGAGAAAGTCTTTTACTTTGCCCACATATTTACCATTTCTCGTGATCTTCATTACTTTGTGTCAATGCAATTTTCTTTCTGATATGATTTTTCTCTTTCCGGAAGATATTCTTTTAACACTAATATTACAACAGGTCTGCTAGTAATAAGTTCTTTTTGTTCTGCTTATTTAAAAAAGTCTCTATTTTGCCATAATTTATTAAAGCTAATTTTTACTGGATAATGAATTCTAGATTGACAGCCTTTTTGTTTTGTTTTATTTTGTTGTTGTTTTTTAAGTACTTTATGGGTGTTGCTGCATTATGTACCGTAGATTCTGACAAAAATTCTCCTTTGTATGGAGTGTGTCTTTTTTTCTTGTTATTGTTTTTAAGGTTTTTAAAATCTCTATCACAAGTTATTATCATTTTGATTACGATGTGTATCTTGGTGTGGTTTTCTTTATTTTTCTTCTGTTTGAGCTTTGCTGAATGTTGTGTATCTCTGGGTTTTGATTATTTTATCATATTTAGAAAATACGTAGCCATTACTTTTGAAATCGTTTTCTTGTCCTGATTCCCTTCCCTGCCTGACTCTAATCATATGCACGTTAGATCACTTGATATTGTCCTACAGGTCAAGATGGTGTTCATTGTTTAATCAGTCTTTTTCTCCCTGTGTTTTGTTTTGGAACGTTTCTTTTGCTATGCCCTCAATTTCACTGATTTTTTTTTGTAATAACGAATTGCTTTTAATCTCATTCAATTTATTTTCTTCACTTTAGATATTATATGTACAATTTGATTTGGATCTTTTTTTATATCTCCCATTTCTTTCTTCATAAAGTTCATGTTTTCCTCTACTTTTTTGGACATAGGTATTATAATTATAATAACTGTGTAATATCCTTGTCTGCTGATTCTATCACCCATGTCCTTTCTGGTTGTTTCTGTTGATTGATTTTTTTCTCCCATGTTTTTGCATGCCTGATAATGTTTGGTTGGATGCTGGACATTGTTATTTTGTGTCTTGTGTGCTGGATTTTGTTGTATTCTTTTAAATAGAACTGGCCTTTTTTAATTAGCATATCAGTATAATCCTTCTGAGATTTGCTTCAGAGCTTGGTAGATCAGTCTCTATTAAGGTGTAATTTCACCCCTCTATTAATGCAATAACTTTCTAAAGAGTATAGCCAGTGTTCTATGCATTAGTAGGTTTTTCACTTTAGATGGTGGCATGGCAACTGTTGCCAGTGCTGTGTAAGCTTTGGTGATTGTTTTGCCAAATCCTTTCCTTGGCTGTTTCCTCTGGTCTAGGGTAGTTTCCTCACATACTTGTGCAGATCAGTAATAGACAAAGACTTGAGTTGACCCCTATGAAGATATCTGGACCTTTCTTTCTATGCAACTCCCTTCTCTCCATTAATCTGCTGTGTAGAGTCACGCTGCCTTGATTTCCCTGAACTCTAAACTTTGTTTCCTCAATTTATTCCATTTAGCTCTGTTTGGTTTTTCAGTTTATGCACTGTGGCTTGGATATTCTCTTTAGCTGGTAGGATGGGGCTATCACAGGGCTCACCCTGTTTTTGCCCTTCATTCAGGAAACAGTCTCCTGCACTTCTTTTTGTCCAATGTCTGAACACTATTGTTTTCTATATTTTGCCCAATTGTATAGTTAAAAGTGAGAAATTACATCCTGATCCCATTATTCTATCATGAACAGATGTGGAAGCCCAAATAATAGCTTTCAAATTATTTGTTTAGGAAAAAGCTGGTTCCTAGTGTACAAATTTGCTTTAATATTATAGAATTTCTATAGTAGAATAAATCTGCCCAAAGATATAGAGACAATTTTTAATGTAGTAAAGTGAATTTCTTTCAGAAATGAAGCAATGAATTTAATGTAATTCTAGGAAAAAAAATAATTTCCACGAGGTGTAAAGACCAATGAGGTTAGACTTAATGAATACAGCAAATAATTAATTTGGATAATGAAAAGAGTGCATTTGTCAACTAAGAAACAATTTTAAGACCTACTGATTTAAAAGAAATTTCATACACCACCTTAGTCTTCAAAAAGCTCTAATGTGTAACCACTGGCTGATTTTTGGACCCATGTGCTAAATTACTTATAAACTGAGTAAAGATCTTGTCTTCTAAAACCACTTTACCAATGCATCCAATCAAATCGTCACCTAGAGTATCTATATACTTTTTTTTATTTTAACAAACTTAAATTTTTAATTTTATTTATTTATTTATTTTTGGTGAGGAGGACTAGTCCTGAGCTAACATCCATTGCCAATCCTCCTCTTTTTTGCTGAGGAAGACGGGTCCTGGGCCAACATCCATGCCGATCTTCTTCCACATTATATGGGATGCCGCCACAGCATGGTTTGACAAGTGGTACATCTGTCCGCGCTGGGGATCCGAACCTGCAAAACCCCGGGCCACCTAAGCTAAGTGCGCAAACTTAACCACTATGCCACCAGGCTGGCCCCTAACAAACTTAAATTTTATAAGTTATAAGAACTCTGGTCACTATTTCATAGGTCAATTATTGATGAATGTATTAACAGTATACATATGAATGATTCTTTTCTGCAGGAATAGGTGGCATGTTTCAGAGAAGTGTCTACCAACACCTGGTTCCTCACAGAGAAGTCCTCGATGTCACAGTAGGATTCACGTATAATCAATGAGATGAACCAAATATTAACCATTCGGATACAAACTATAATGTGGAGTATGTTATCACAAAAGTATCTCAGGTGAAGTGAATAATAGTCATTTGGATTAAAACTAACATATAAAGTATATTATTAGGAAAGGATCTACATTTTCTGAAGGAATATTCAATTTTCTAACCAGACAAGCTCATGTTAATATACTAGGAAAAGTCATTGGTATTAGTCCAAGTCACTCAGACTAATGAGTATGGTATGATTCACCTACTCCATTCTATACCTTACTTCTAATGCCCCGAACACACACACACACACACACACACACACACACCACTAGCACAAACTTGTCTAAATTAATTAAATTCTATACTTTAATGTTAATGTTATTAATTTACTAATTTTAAAAATATAGAGTGCTCAGATTGTAGGACAACTGTTTTTATATGTTCACTACCTGCCAAAGTGTGCACTAAGAACTTTGTATTCATTTTCCTAGTTATTCTTTACACAAAACTGAAAGATGGGGATTGTTATACTGATTTTAGAAAGGAAGCTATGAACAAGAGAGCTTAACTATTTTCATTAGTTTCTGCTATAAATGGCAACTTCAGGTTAGAACCAGTTTTTTTCCTGCCCTTTTCACTTCTACATGCTGCACAGAAATATTGCAGTTTTAATAGATGACCTCAAAATTTCTGCCTCTTATAATATTCTAGAGCTATATATGATAATACAAGCCTAAAATTTGCCTAACTTGGAACTGTAAAGTCAGATGTTTCCTAGGTTAAATGTGACCCAGTTACTAGGATAATACCCAGGATTCCCATAGAAGGCCACATTAAAATAGCCTTTATAGTGCTGCATTGTGGTCATCAGATCATTAAACTAATTTTGACAAATGGAGAAAACATCACATTAATTTCATTGATTTATGCTCTACATTATTTAAAAAATGTGAAACAAATTACCTGGCTTATTTGATCTCAAAAAGTTTTCATTCTCTGTCAAAATAAGAATGCCACTTAAATAGCCCATAATTGTTGCTACTATTTCCTTAAAGATTCAAGCATTAATGTATGATACTTGAATAATTTCTAATGTAGCGTTCATAAGTAGGGCTCCATTAATTCTGTGGGCTTATATACAGAATTTTGTGTATGAAATTTATGGACTGCTTACTATGTAGCAAAAATGGTTAAAAAGTTTTTAACACACTGTAATACTAAACTACTTAATTTTAAAATAAGAAGACAGGTAATTTTAAGAATATATCTGAATCTATTCTGTGTCGTTGTCCATAAAGTAGATTGTGTTGAGTGTTAGACTACACACTTGATAAAATTCAATAGTTGATTTTGTGCTTTGTTCAATATTTGGACTTCAAAAAAAAATCCCCCAATACTAAAAGTTTATGAAACCTGACCTCAACAGAAAATCTAAAGTTTGCTTTTGTAGACAGCAGGGATGAGGGGAGGGGTAATTTTCCAGCCAGCAACCAGCCATGATTACCATCCTCTGGTTTGATTCTATTATTGGCTGAATATAGATTGATGTACTTGTCTCCACTGTACCAATGTATAATGCATGAACACGATTACTGGGGTAATTTAGAAACAGGATGCCTTTAATCTTCTGCTCAGATCAATCAATTACAATACATAGGTTTGGAATGTCCTATGATCTTACACTGAATCTCTAATAGAACTAATCTTAGAGCTAAATGAGGTTGGGAAAAATGTGAAGCCCACAGAGGTTGCTCATATGAACACAGACAATGGAACTTTAACCATCACGTGTTTAGTTACCCAGAGCAAACAAACAGAGACTACTCTGAAGGTTGTAGGGAAAGAAAGAATACTTCAGGGAGCAAAAAAACAGTTTTCCTCTTGAAGAATCCGCTTTTCCACCCTTAAAGCAGGATTCAAGGGTTTCCAGACTCAATAGTCTGTGAAAGTTAGTATCAGACTCATAACTAGAGACCTTATGCACTGTTACCTTCTGCCTGTCAATACATCTCATCATATGGCAGATAAATGTTGTGTTTCAAACTGCATTCGAAATGCCTGTTTCCATTTAAAACAATATTCATTCACTGAATTTACATGTGATTTAAAGAAAGAAAGTATTTACCATATAACCTCGCCATAACTTCCTGTTGCGTTATTATGCCTTTATATTGTGCATGAAACCTTAATTACAATTCACACAATATGTAGTTTGTTCAGTTTTCTCTGAAGTCCTTGATGCATGTTGGGAGGAATATATTTGAGCTTCGATTTAGCTAAGAAGCTAAGTAGAAAAAGAAGGTGTTTTAGAAATGAGATGCAAATAGCACTCTCTGTTTCTGTGGGTATACGGTGAAGACAAGTAGTATATGTGAATATATCGGGGCCAGTTGCCTGAGTTTGCAATTCTATTGTCTGTGGCTGGATGTAGGCAGAGAGCAATTGCTAACTGTGGAATCAGAGTCAGCACCATGGATAGCTCCACACGTTTAGCACCTGGGAAAGGAACTCTAGTTTCACCAGTCCAGCTGCAGCTAGCAAACACTACAAAATGATCTACTTATATTGAAAAGGGGGAGAAAATAAAGCCGTGCATTGGAGGAGCGTGCCTTTTTATATTCTGAGAGGGGGAACTGTACGGATTCAGAAAAGCTCAAGCTCCCATAAGAGCCTAGGGGTTGTCACAGATTGTTTCTTTTTAAGTAAAGCTAATTAACCGGAAAATTCAACATTACCAGGCAATGTCTAGCATTTCTGATTCATGTTCATTACTCTGGTACGAACGAGTAAGAACTGCTTAGGTCCTTGTTTTGTTCGGATATTTTTTTTTCTTGGCTTGTGTTTTCTGGAATGTAAAATAAAAGTCGGTGTATTTATTTCCTCGTTATATATTGTAATCCACAGGATTCACCTTCCTAATCTAACCCTCCCTCTCTGCCCGTCTCAGTTCCATCCTCATTTTTTTTACTTCAGATTTGGGGTTGTAACTGAGAAAATATGAACCCGACTGACTCGAGGCACAGATAAAGCATTCTAATGGCCTGCAAGAACTCCCAAAACTCTATCATGTAACTACGTGTTTTGATGGGGGCTCTGGACCCTTACTGCCAGTTGGAAACAAGCAGATTGTCCATGTCCTAGTTCTTAGGCTGTAGTGGTGACAAATTCCATTTAGAGAAAGGGGCCTGGAGAGGGGCTGATTATTACATTAAAGGAGGAGATAACATAAATGAAGGGAAAAGAATCAAGAAAAACTAGGCAAACAACTTAGAAAACACTCTCTCTGGGCATGGCTTGTCACATTTGATCTCCGAAGTCTCCAGGAAGACTATTTGAACAGAAGTGTGTGTATACTATAAGACCCCGTGTTGGCAGGCTCTGACAAGCAAGAACCAAGAGGACTCTATTCTGCTTCTTGAACCCTCTCCCTCCTCAACAAGATGATTCCTTAGAAATGGTGAGTGAGGAGAGCAGAATGGAGTGTCCAGTGCATTTAGGAGATGAGTGGCGCGGGAAGTCACACCAAGGCTGGTAACTCTTAGCCCCACCCACCTTTTGTTCCTTCCCCTTAGCGCCCAGCCTCACCCATTTCAAACTATTTTCTTGTTTTGTACCAGTTGCTGGCACAGTCTTTGGCGTTCTCGTCTTTCTCGCAGCCTCGAGCACCTAGAGATCCAATCACCCCCAACCTTGCAACTCCTCGGGGGTTCAAGCAGTGAAACTGGGCATGCTCAGCGGAGGCTCCAGCAGCCTTCAGTCTTTGCAAGGCGCGGCTCAGCGCCGGGCGGGGACAGGAGTGCCAATTCAGCCCCGACTTCAGCGCCCACCTCCGCCGAGCCCAGGGATCCGAACTGCACCCTGAAGCTAAACCTGCACCCTTAAGTGGCTCATCCACAATCTTCAACCTCCTGAACGCCACCAGAGCTTAGAAAGAGTACTCATTGAGGGACTGTTTTCCCACCTGTCTTCTCTTTGTAGCTAAGGGTATTTTAGCCACTGCAGCGTGAAGAGCTCAGGAATAGAGCCCTGTGGCTAGTGGCCGTGGAGATCACCTTCCCAGAGTAGCTGTTTGTCACTGAGTTTTGGAGATTTCTTGGCTGGCTTCCGCTAAAGCACGCTTGAGTAATCCGAGCTGTGGCGGCGCCCAAGCTCTCGGGATAAAGGGAGTGTGTGTGTGTGTGTGTGTGTGTGTGTAGGGGGAGAGGGCGGGGATAGAAACGTCAACCCCCCCGCCCCCCCCACCCTCCTTTTCCTTCTCCCCTTCCTGCAAAAGCCGCAGAAGTCTTTCATCCCCCCTCCACCCCCCCGGCCATTTTCACAGCTCTGGGCAACCGCCAGGTTAAGCCCATTTGCACTGGGAAATTGGCGCTGTTTGGGAGAAGAGAAACAGATCGATTGCCCTTGTGACTCCCCGCCCCCCTCCCCACCCCCACCGCTCCCTCCCTCCCTCCTTCCCTCCCCCGCCACCTCCCCTCACCCCGCCTCCTTCCCTCTCCCCACCCCCAAACCCTCTCACCCGCGGCAGTCCGGTGCGAGGCCCCCGCCGGAAGGTGAGGGGAATGGATTGGACTCCGGTCGGGAAAGCGGGTGTCTAGAAGTGGTGCTAATGGGAAGAGATTTCTGGTTTCAAAAGAGGATGCTCTGCCACAAAGAGCGGCTCGCGCGCTGGCCTGGGCTCTAGCGGAGGAGAGATCCCGGGAGAACTCCAGAGCTCGGGGGGAGCGCTCCTCGGAAGACCAGGGTCAACATGCCTGTTCGCAGGGGGCATGTGGCACCACAAAACACATTTTTGGGGACCATCATACGGAAATTCGAAGGGCAAAGTAAGTTCATTTGTTCTCTTCTCTCTCGCTCGTTTTCTGCTTTGACAGTGTACTTGGCGTCCGCCGCTTACAAGCTGAGGAGACAACTCTGGGCTCTGTCAAGTTGAGAGGCTGTGAAATCCAGCCAGGAGGTTCGAATGGCAGCAGGAATGTTCCCCCTGTGATATTAATTTTGATTTACATTTTAGATTATGGTCTCCATGATACGAGGCGATTTGATCCTCCTCTCCCACTGCTCCATTATCTGCCTTGCTACTTAATGTCCTACTCTTCTACTATCTTAAAGGGAACGTACTAGTATAACACGGGTTTACCTTTTGAGGCTCCTTTATTGCAGACTTTTTGAAAGTCAAGAGCAGGGCAGAGCATACTATTGAAACAAGAGAATGTAAATGGTAGCAGCGATGTAAATGGCTATGCAAACTATTTTACCTTGGTTAAATTGCAAGGCTGTGGTGTGACAGGGATGCTTGCTTGCTGTTAGTTTCTAGAAGCTAAACTTTGCATGGAATCAATGCAAATATATCCCAAGCAGGATAATTTGGAAAAAACAATATCTGATCCGTACTGGTTCCCAATGCAAACAGTTCATTATTCAAAAGAATATTTCTGTCCCTTCATTATCCCTGTAAATTTCCATCTAGAAATTTAAAAATTGGAGTGTAATGAGTAAATCCCACAAAGACTGTATGCAGAGAAATTTAATATTCTCATATGGAATAACTATAAAAAATGAATTATTGTTATATAAATATATTAATTTTAGACCCTATACTTGTCAATTTACATTTGACATTTCCTTAGAACTACATTAACACACATTTATGCCATATATTTTGCAGTTATTTTGGCACTGTGTTTAGTGATGTGAGAATATAGTACCTTGTGTACAAAATAAACTTGTACATCCTGCTTCACATTCTAGCTGGAAATAGTAAATATAATCGGTGATCAAAGTTAACATGCCCTTTGTATTAAAATCCCTACTACTGCACAAAAATCTAAGGTTCCCCAAAGTAAAAGTGAAAAGGTGTTAACATGATATTTACTGAGTATGTGTGTGTATAAGTAGTTTTATCTTCTAGAAAATATATATTATAAAAACTATTGAACTGCTAATTAATGTGAAATAGTTTCATTGCTAATAGCTTCCTTTTTGTTTTTTAATATGAGGTGTGTAGTGTGCCTTAGAAGGTTAGTGAAAAGCCACATCCAAGAATAATAACTACTTTGAGAAAGTTATGCTCTAAGGGCCAAGGTTGAAGTGAGAAATCTGACAACTACTGGATGTGTCACTGTTTGGCTTTGAAAATATTTACCTTACAATTAAATGGCATTCTGAAAATGTCAATGGGCCAGTTGCTTGTCTGAGTGTGCATTAGGACCCCTGAGGGTTACAGGGCTTGAGAACTGAACTATTTGGGAAATTACATTCTTGAAATTTGAAGGGTAGTTCCTTAGTACTTTTTGTTAAAACTACTAGCATCATTAACTTCACATTTAAGGTTTTTTTTTTTTCCTTTTAAAAGTCTGGGCAGTTAGCAATTTGGGAAGCCCCTGCATTTCAGATCTATTATGCAACAAATTGCTCCAGTGTTTATGAGAATCTTGAGGAAGCTTTTTAAAAGATGTCTTACTATCTTCTTATTATAGATAAAAAATTTATCATTGCAAATGCCAGAGTGCAGAACTGTGCCATCATCTACTGCAACGATGGGTTCTGCGAGATGACTGGTTTCTCCAGGCCAGATGTCATGCAAAAGCCGTGCACCTGCGACTTTCTCCACGGGCCCGAGACCAAGAGGCATGATATTGCCCAAATTGCCCAGGCATTGCTGGGGTCAGAGGAGAGGAAAGTGGAGGTCACCTACTATCATAAAAATGGTAAAGTTTATCTATTTAGGATTCCTCGTGTTTGATTCCCTTGAGATGACATTTTGACAACTGATTACTGAAAGTTCACATGCAGAGAGGCCCCAAATATCCGGTTGTAGAGATATGCTTTACTTATAGTATTTTGGGATTCAATAAATATGGATACTCTTATTAGTGGACTAGTAGGAGCAATTTCTTCTTTGAAAGAAGGTACTCCCTACTCTTCAAAAGTGCAGTAACTTAGTGTCACTGAGGAAAAAAATGCCACAAATCCGTCTTATTCTCTCACATTTCTAAGGAATAACATAAAGGCCAATAATTTACCGGTTGCATGATATGTATTTGGTTGGAGAGAAATACAGACTTTTATTTGTTTGAACTTGAAAACATTTCAGAAAGCAAAGTCTTGTTGAAAACCGTGTATGTGAAACTAAAACTATTATAGTGACACATGTTTCTTGGCTCTTCAGCTTTATTTGATAGGCAGTACTTCTTGTTTCTTTTGCTCCTGGTTATACAAGATTAAGGACTATATACAGCAACTTCTAAAATTGGTCTAGTCAACTTATGTATATTCAAATAATAAAGGCTGTTCATGTATTCCAGATTTGCCCTGAAACAAGAAATGGAGAAAAGGAACTATGATACTGTGGAGTTATTAGTTTTCATTTTTACAGCTGCAGCAAAACTAGCATCTCAAACTTAAGGTCATACCTCAGCTTCAAGGGCACTCCTCCTTCTTTCAGGCTTTCTGTGAGAGCATAAATATGTTAGATTTATAATAGTTCTCAAAAAAATACACATTTATTGGACATGCATTCATTAAGCACACTATATATGTATATGAACTCACATGTATGAATATTCAAATATAGCCATTTTAAAGTATATACATTCTCAAATGTGAACACAATGATATTTGACAATTTAGGACTTAAAGGTCAATTGATTAAAAATGCATATTGCAATTAGTTTTGTTGATATTTCATTATCATTTATTTCTTTTTATTCCATTGACAGAAATCAGTGAGGCAGAGGGTTTTTTTAAAGTAACTCCTAAGAGTTTTAAGTAACTCCTAAGTTTTGTAAATGAGTAAATGAATGGTGTGTTATAGCCTCTATCATATGACTCATTGTTTGGTAAAATACAGAGAACAAATTCTAGCAGGAAAAAGGTTTAACTCTTTTTCTTATTTTCTTATAATTAAATATTTTATAATAGAAAATGTACGATTCTTAATTCTTGGGTTTTTCTTAACATCAACTTGAGTGGGTATGCATAACTAAGTATGATTGGAAAGACAGGTATGTATAACTTAGGATTAATCTGGAATGGAAACAATCGTATGGTTATCAACCAGCATGGAGACTGTTTTTAAAGTTCTCATTTTTCCTCACTTTTCGATCAGCAGTGTTGGCATACTAGCCTAACTGCTCTGTTGTCTTGAAAGCATTTCTTGGACTGAGGCTCTTGCTACCCAAATGCAACTCATCTTTTTTGTGTGTGTATCTGATGCCAACAATTGGGCTTTTGGAATAATTTGAACGTCTGACTGTTTTTCCCATCTGAATATTTATCATGATTTGACACAGTCTGTATTGTGGCTACTGCAGGGCATGTTGGTGCACATTTGGTCATTATGTTTTCTAGGACATTTCAGAATTTTTTCAACTTACAGAATTTAAGTATAAAATGAATCTGGACTGTCTCGATCACTTAGATACTAACTATATTTTCAGGCAATGTTTTCAAATAGAAGTTGTTATTTATTACACTGCAAGTGTAAAGCTGTTGTTTTGAAACCCAGTTTAACTTGTACAATGCGAGTGTGTAAAATGATCTCAAAACACCTAAAAAAAGAAATTCAGTGTGGAAACACAAACATGAATGTAAAAATTTCTGCAGTGAAGTTGCTGGTACATTGACTAATGCAAATCTTCCTATCTGAGTGTTTTGCTTGGTTATATGAATTAAAACCTCCTTGTTTTAAACAAGGAATCTTTATTTAGAAACTTGTTTAGGTATATAAATATCTATCTTTGGTGATGATTTTGTTTCTTTTGGGTTCATTTTCGGAGGTGACTCAGTTTACAAGAACTTGGGTATCTTTAGAGTTAATGACAAATGCTTCCTATCTTGCTTTTATTGATATGGGAAACATGAGGTGATGGGCCAAGCTTTTTCTTCCAAAGAAAAAGATTAATTTGAATCACATTTTAGATTGTGGAGACACAGTCAGACTTATTTGCTGTGAATGTAATCAACTAGTATTTTTGCTCCCAGTTCAGATACCTTGAATAGAATCTTCCCAGTGTATTGGTTTTATTCACATGGCAACTGCAGAATCAGTCAGAGCTCCTGAAGTTCAAATGCTTTGAAAGTCTTGCCTCTTAGAGACCCGCCAGCCACTCTACATTTCTAAAAGCAGGGAGGGACAAAATCAGCAACATTTTCATTGGTATATTTCTCAAAGTTTCCTTAATTCTTTGCTATGAAGGTCGTTTACTTTTGAGAGGTTCTTGTTTTTTCAAGTATATACAATAAATGCTTCCTTTACTTATTCTTTATTTAGCATTCCACAGGAATATGAATAGTGATGTAATAAGCACAATGAGAAAATTAACAAAAAGTTGAAATATTCTGTTTCCACTTTTTCCATTCATTCATACTGGAGTAGCAAAAATATGATCATGGTATTACTTCCGAAAGCTTGTTTTCCAAAGTGGCTAGAGGCTCTGTAAGCGGTATAAGCCCGTGATCTATGCAGTGAGTTCACACTGAAGCGGGGCGTGGTGAGCTGCGTGATCACCATGGTGGAGCAACACTTCCTCCCGTGCTACTTTCTGTCATCTTACCAGGTACAACTGGACTTGCTGTTTATCAGAATATCAATTTTTAAAAACCTAGTTATTTGCAGTAGGAATATTTGACAGCCCTTCCTTTGAGAGTTCTATTTTACAGTTTAAGTCATTATTGCATAAATCATTCTTGGCAGCTGTGAAATATTGCTTGAGGTGATAAAGCTGTAAATCTTTTGACATGAAACTCTAATTACACAAAACCATAATTACGCTGAGGCTTATATAAGGATGGGCATGTATTTTAATAGCAGAGTACATTCACTTTAAAAACACCTTTTTAGCGTTAGTGATTGAGAAAGAGCAAACACTCCAGTTATTAACTACCTCATAGTTTGGAGACAATGTTAATAGTAAGGGAACAGAAAAAAATAGTTAAGTTAGTCATTCCTTAATTTATCATTGCTTGTCTGGTTTGTGGTGTGTCATGGAATGGAGCTAGTAGTAGAAGTGCTAAACCACTTCAGGCATATTTAGATATGTGACTTTTACCTTAATTATCAAGCAACTCTAAACATTGGAAAAACAAAGTAAATTTCTCCAAGAGAAATAAGTCTTAACTCAGTAGGAAAAACAGGACTGAAAATGCATTATTTTTAGAGGTCTGAGTGTTTCAATCTTTCTGCCATTATGCTTTCAGACATAGTACAATGACAATTTTGTTCACACATCAGAAATGTCCCTATCTTTGTGTTGCTTTTAAAGAACTAAAGGATGAGAAGGAGCTGAGGGAAATCCTTTCCTGATCCAGGCAGGGACCAACCAGATCCAGACAGGGCACCTGTCATGCTGAGACCAGGACAAAGGCAGTGTGTGATTCAACTAAACTAAAAGGAGGTTTGGGTTTGATGACATGGAATCTACCATCTCTAAGAGTTATTTGGAAAGACTTTGAGAAAGTGTTGTGTTGTTGTGAGTAAAGGTAGAGATGTGTACTGAGTGCCACCTCTCTCTAAGGGAATGTCTTAGGCACTAGAAGGACAATAGGAGGAGATGCAAAGGAGGGTACAAACTGTCTCTCTCTCAAGATATGTTATACAGTGACTAATGTTCATTTCTACCTTCTAAACCCCAAGATATCTTCATGAAATTGTTTTTAAAGAAAAGAAAATATATAGACTGTGAAATGAAGAAGCTTTTATATAATGGAGAACAGAATTTAGAGTTAATTACCACACTTTCTCTATTCCTCAACTCTAAAATAAACTTGTTTATGTGTATTTCCTGTCACCTTTCGTCTTTTATACATAATACTACCTTATTAAAGAAGCAATCTAGTTTAGTTAAAATGTTAATAGCTCAAAAATAAATTTTATAATAGGCTTATGTAAGTTATATGGCATATAAAATAGTCAGTTCTCCAATTCCTGAATTGTATAGTAGAGATACAGATGGTAGTTTATAGAGAAGAATAGAAGTATATTTTATGTGTGTATAATTCAAGCAATAAGAAAGTTTTCCAGGGAGTATCTTGCCTAGAATTTGTTTTGGTGTTCATTTTAACTTTCAGTTTATACATTTTCTCGCTCCATCCCATAGAATATTGTAACAACAGTAACCTTAAAATACATTTCTTTTACATTCCTAAACTTTATAACATCTCATAAACTCTGGATATTGTGTACAATTTAAATTTGATTAATTGTATTTGTTGATAAAATAAGAATTCTCAAGAAACACTCCTCCTCACAATTTGAAGATTTTATTTCAGTATTGTCCCAAGTGAAGACAAAATGCCCTAAAACTGTGGGTGGGCTCTGTTCAACAGTGCTTTTCACCACTCACCAGCACCATACCGCTAAGCAGCTCTGGTGCTAAAAAGAAGTCGTGTTGTCTGCTGGCTTGAGAGATAACTGCTGTTATTTTCACACCCAAGGTCTTGAGAAGAGGGTCAGTTTAGGGCTATAGTCATAGGCTAGACTTAGTGGAGGAACTGGCTTCTATTGGCTTCCAACGTTGTTTTTATTTTTATTTTTTTTTTTGCTATAAATATTCACTAAATCAATTACTGGCAGTCAGCAGCCAGGAGAGTCCTAGGATAATTGATTCACAGGGAAGTTGCATTTGGAGTATGAAATGTTAAGACATCAACATTCATCTGGCCATCTAAACTAGAAACCTCGGGGTCATTTTCTGTTTTTCCCTCTGTCTCCTCCCTAAACCGAATTAGTCATCAATCCCTTTCAATATTTATCCCTGAAATATCTCCCCATGCTCCCCCACTGTTCCATCACTGCCAAGTTGAAGCCCCCTTTATCCTTCTTCTGGAGTACTGAGTATCGAAGAAGTTTCCCTCCTTCTGCAACCCATTCTCCACAATGCCATCAGAGAGCTATTTCTGAAACAAGAATTACATACACTGATGTCTTGTTGGAGTCAAGCATCGTTGTAAGTGGATTTCATGTGTCAAATAATGAGTACAACAATCCCATAAGATATATATGCTTATTAACCTCATTTTATGAGAAGAACCCTGAGACCCAGAGAGGCTGAATAATTTGTCAAATCACACACAGCTCATAAGTGGTGATGCCTGAGCTCTTAAAAACTTTGCCATATTTGCTGCTCAATGTACTTATGTCATACCTTGGCTTGAAAATCTATCGTAACTCATTAAAATTCTCAGGATAAAGTTCTAAACTCTTTAGTAGCATACTTGGTGCCCTTCAGAGTTGAATTCACTTTGGTTTACAAGTAGGGTATGTTTACAGGAACCAACTCTGACAATTGCTAGGTGAACTTGACCAAGTTTACCTTCTTGGTGCTTCAATTTCCTTTTCTGATATATATTTGGAGAATAACATCTAACTTGCTAGGCTGATTAAATGTGTTGTATACCCTAAAGTACATAACGTTATCTCTAGCATGGTTTCTTGCCCATAACATGTGCTCAATAAATATCAATTCGTTGAATGTCTTGCCAACTCCATTTCTCTTACAAATCTTATATTCTAATAATACTTGACTGCTCAGAATTTCTCAAATAAACCACGCACTTTTATGTCACCAAAACTTTGCTCACCCTTCAGAAGTTTTCCTTTGTCTGTAATAAACAGTGCAAAGTCTTTCCCTCAGCTTCTCACCCTAAAGAAACTGTTATCATGCTTCCAAAGACAAATCAAAAGATTTCTCTCTGAAGTCCTTCCTGATGCCTCCACTGCCTGGTCCAGAACATTAATTTAACATGCCTCTGTACCTCTATAACATTCGATTCTCAACTCCAATATAGCACCTGGAGTGTGCCAAATATCATTATATGTTATTGTAGTTAGTTTTTTTCTGTTGTTTGAGCTCATTTCAAGAAAACATCAAGTGTTATTAATTTCTATGTGCAGAAGATATGAAAGAGTGCCTGGTATGAAGTATGTGCTCAATTAGCATTCACCCAAAGAATGAAGAAAGGATGAGAAATGGTACCATAGACTTGGGGAAACAAGAAACAGATTGAGACCACGAGATCTTTAGAAACAGGGAAAATGTGATGTTTTGAATGTTCTTATTTTCTTGAGAAGATTTCTAAAATATTAACCACAATTTTCACCTAATTTTATTAACAGACATATTTCTTTGCTTAATCAGCTAAGGTATTAAATCATCTTCATAGCCTGTAACTATGCAAATAGCTAGAAAAATATTTAATGGAGTGTTAGAGAGAAGCTATTAATCAGAAATTATTAGCCAGTTACCAAAGTGTCACTCACTCACCACCAAATCAAAATGACTCGTTAGTGTCTCCAGCAATCTCTACGTAATAGCCAAACCCAAAGTTCTCTTCTGTTCTTTTCTGACTTGAATTCATTGCTGCGTTTGACATGTTGCTCTACCGACTACACAAGTTAGACAGTATTGGCATTTTACATCTAGTACAACATTTTATCAGTGTTTTATTGAAAATTCTTAACTGAATGAAGCTTGATCTCAGGGTCACTCAATAATGAGAGTGTTAAATCTAAAATAATAAAGATCCTTATTAATAATAATAAAAATAATAATTATTATTATTGTCAAATGAATGTTTTCTCTCTCTGTACTGTGCTGTCTGCATTTAGCGAAAATACTGAACTACCAAGAAGAAATAGAATCAGGCAGCAATAAGACATTAGTCACCATAGTGAGGAAATTTGTCCTATTACTAAACAATTGAGAAAGTCAGACTGCCATTTATCACAGGTGGGTTATGAGAAAACCGAGTACCAGGCTCCTGTCACCTTCCATAGGGCTGACTAAGCATTCGTATCTTTCTCTTCCTCCTTTAACTTATATGAAATATCTCATTAAGAAAATCAAAGTACTCGTTCTGTGGACAGCTCAAATTGTGGCCAAGGCAGCCCCCTGTGTCCTTCCTCACATAAAGAAGGTCTGCCTGTGTACAAACTCCTTTTGCAGGATTTCCACTGTTTTGTGGAATGTCTTACACTACTTTTTACTGTGAAAATGGGTAAAACAGCTTTGACTGGTGCTTGGTGGGTAAGAATTTGGGAGGAGGAGTGAGAGAGGACTGTGGGTGCATTTCTGCCTTTAGTTGTCTCAGTTTGTGAAATAATCTCAAACTGGACAGCGCCAGGCCAAACCTGGCCAGGCCGCCCTGGCCACACTGGTCTTGTTTACCTGCTTTTTCCTCCGGGATGACCAGTCAGAAGACACTGTTATAGGAGGTGGACTCACCATTGCTAATTTTATTGTTTCTTTTTCCTGTTTTTTTTTTCCCTTCTTTCCTGAAGATCATTAGGAGTGCTTTTATTTGTTATTCTTTGTTTTGATAGAACATTAATTCTCGCGTGTTGTTTGAAGTATTGGTTTTGAGAAACATGTAATAACTGAATGGCTGTTGCTTCTCATACTGACTATTGACCTCTTTGCTCACAACACCCTTTTAAATTCTATTCGGTGAAATCTGTATTAGTGACCCAAGATGATGACCATGAGGACAAAAATTAAAGTATAAAATTAGTGGTGGTTTAATAACCAGTTTCTCAAAGATCAAGTAAAGAACAGAATCTAGGACAAACTAAATAAGGTATTTATATGTTAAAAAAACAATAAAATCTATTTGTGCTAGAAAAGATCACACACTGAAATGGCAACCCTAAGGCTTTTGAAAATACTAATTAAGATCACATCAATTAATAAAATTAATTCTAGAGCTATGCAACATTATATATGATGTGAATAATTTTTAATCAGATTCCCATTTACTTCTCTTAGCTATATTAGTTAAAATTTATTCTGGTTTTGCTAAAAATTCCTATATACACCACCCATTTTCTTTAATAGTGTTAATCAGTTGATCTTTAGCTATATACTTATTATTCCTTTCATACACATGAATGCGGTCTCTGAATTTTAATGTCCACACTTGTAGTTCATGGACCATAGCCCTCCCCCCAGTTTAGATCTTCTCCCAAAGGACTAATGTTAATTGAGTTCTGATTCTGTGACTGGTTCTTTATATGAATTACTTTATCTGATTTTCATGACAGCTCCGGGAGTTGATATTATCCCATTTTACAGATTAAGTTGAGGTTCAGAAAAGTTAAGTAAAGTACTGGTGATCACAGAGCCAGGTGGAGATGAGATTTAAAAATTTAGACTTGTCTATTCTTGCAAACTTTATTGCATCCAAATGATACACTTTTTAAACCTCACCCTACCCCATCCAATATATCTTAATTCTATTCTTAATCACAGATTCTTATCGATTACCTAAGGTATGAATCTGATTAATTTAATTCACACTAAAGGGTGAATGAAGCAAGCTTTATCCTAGATATTTTGTATTTTAAATGGGACTGTGTCAATTCAAAATGAATCTCTATCTGGCAGAATGTTTGATTTCAGTAGAGTGAGGATGGCTGGTATCTGCCTGTAATCTTTGCATAGTTATTAATGGCACTTATTTTTACTCTTAAAAGCATCCCTGTTTTGGACTGAAAATTATATGGTCAATTTAGATTTGGGGGACATTTTTAGTTAAGGGCCCCTCAGCTACTATTTGTCTAGTCCTTAACCAGGAAGTCCAGAAGACAATTTATATGGTCTTGTGATTCAGTAGCAGAAGCTCTGTTGTGTTCTTATCCTCTCTCTTTCCCACAGCAAAATTTATTTCCTGGCAAAATTTGTGATTTGACAAAATTCACCACTAGTATCTAAAAAGGAAATCATAAATTTGCTGGTGTGGAGAGTCTCTGGTTTATTTAAAATACCTCCAATTTTCTTCATCTTGGGCCAAATGTCAGACTCAGTTTCTGCTGCACACCACACTCTCTTGTGCCTCGGAGCGCCTCCCAGAGGCCACTATCCTTTCCTTTGCCTGGTCTTCTCTAAATCTCTCAGGCAAACTTGTTCACCTTCCCTAACATTTTTTCCTTATCTCCATTAGAACACTTATGAAGTTATCTTGTAATAATTTATTTCTATGTCTGCCTCTTCCACTGAACAATGAACTCTTTGAAGGGACTTATTAGCACACTAATTTGAAAAAAAGAGGAAATAGAGGGAGAGCAAAAAGTAAAAATTTAAAAGAACCCAGGAATACACCTGTTTACTGATGAAAAATGTCAGCTGGCACGTTCTAGAGGATTCTCATTCACTCATTCATTCATTCAACATCTTGTGCCAGTCATTTGTCTAGAGTTGTAAAAATTAACAACTTACGTTGCTTATTAATTGAGTAACTTAATAACTTGCTGCCATATGGTTTATATATTATGAAGCAATTTATTCTAATACTTAATAACCTGTAGCTCTTTCTAAAAAGACAGAAAAACTAATCACCCTTCTTCAATTAGCCTCAGAGAGAGGTGAATGGTCAGGACACTCCAGACAGGTCCTAATGCCTACAGAGTCAGCTGATTCTGATGGGGCATGTACAGGTCAATAAAAGAAAGAATCTGTCTACATGTTCTTATAATGATATATGTAAGTTTGCAAGCCTTCCCAGCCCTCCCTGGCTCTCTTTAGTTGCATACAGGTGATAAAATACTTATAAAACCTTGCAATTATTCTGATGTCTTTTTCTGCTTTCTCCACACACTGAAAACACCCCCATACTTACCTTGGTTCCCCAACACATTTCATTCTTTTTCCCAAATCCGGAGTCATGGGTTGGGACTGTAAGGCCTGTATGGTATCAGCAAACACTTCATCAGTCACATCCCGATTTCCCCACCTCTACAAGGACCTCATATCTCTACTCTCTCTCAAAGTGGTTTAACGCCACTGTCGAAAAATTAGGAAATACAGAGAACAAATAGAAAAAAAGACCTATCATCTTGAACCTAAGAGATAGCCACTGTCAAAATAATGACATGTATTCTGTCTATAATTTTCTACACACACACACACACACAAACTTTTTTTTTTTTACAAGACCAGGATAACACTATATATACCAAACTGTAGCCTGTTTTCCTCACTCAGAAATTCATCCTGTACATGTGTGTTTTAATGATTATATAATATTGAACACATGAAGAATCTGTACATTATTTTAATATCTACAAAGTATTACATTAAAAGAAATAAAATATTACCAACAATACCTCATTATTGAGCATTTTATTGTTTCCAATTTGTCACAATTGTAAAAACAGTCAAAGAACCTGTACATCCATCTTGTGCTATTTTTTCCCTTAGTGTATACTCCTAGAAGTATAATTGCTGGATAAAACAGTATGTGTATCAAACTTTAGTATCTCTTGTCAAATTATACTCCAAAAGAGAGTGCAATTGATTGCACATTTACCGTGTATAGTAAACCTGGCCATTCTTTTCAATTTTTGTTGACTCAATAAAAATAGTCACTTATTGTCTGATCAGCGAATTTAACCCACAATCTTTATTGAAAAACACATATAGCAAATATTTGAGGCAGTTTATTTTCTTATTTAAAGAAAACAGTGCCCAGTATTGCCAAACCTAGGGAGCAATGGGAATCCTCGAATAGCTGGTTGTCCAGACGAGATGCCCCACCTCGCACCAGGGTCACTCTTCCAAAAACTGCTCTTCACATTCATGTTTTCATTTTAGTAAGTTGCTGGCAGTTTTCCAAGCCTCAGACTTAGAACCTAATTATTTATTACTAATTATTGACTACTTAGCAGCATTCTGTAAACTTTTTCTCCTTTCCTTTTGGAATAAGTTGGATTTTAGGTTATTTTTGGTATTTCTTATTATCTATGTAAACTATTCTGAAAATCTTGAATCTGAATAAAAGAGTTTTTACTCAGTACTTTGCAAGTGAATATGTATACATATACATAAATATATTTAAATTTTATAGTTTTGCTTAGATTTAAAGTGATAGGATTGAAAGGTGATAAACTTACAATAAAGAAATATTCGGCTAGGATACCATGTGACAGAAATGAAATGTACTTATAAAACATAAGTGGCATCAAATGCCCAAAATTATGCAATAATATGTAGGAAATATATAAGTGACAGAAACTCAGCATACTATTAGATGAGCCACTAACTTTATCCCAATATAATACTACTAAAATGACTGCAGGAAAAGATCGTTCTCTTCCTGGGCTGCCTTACTTAAGCAAGACGTGCAGAGCAAGGGTAATCTGATCTTTCTAGCTGTGACTCAATTCTCAGGTCTTCCCTCCAGGTGTTCTTTATAATGAACGTCACTTGACCGAGAGTCAGTAGGATTTATGGATTCCCAGATTACTCTTCTCAGAATTTGCTCCCCCAATGAAGGACTACACAAAAATGCCACTAATGATGCTCAACCTCAACTGTCCTGTCAGCTGGCTTTGATTCAGTTCTCACTCTAAAACTGCAGGACTTGTTTCTTTGCAGTTCATGTTTGTGGAGTGAGCAGGTGTCCTACTAAAATTTCATTTGAACCAACATTCATTATTTTAAATATATTCACAACAATAGTATGAGTGAGTATGGTGTAAGTTACACAATATTTTAATTATTGGCTCCTTTGAGGATGCCAATAACTTCAATGATGAATTTCCCTCTGAAGAATTCTTCATTTAAAAGAGTTCTGTTAGTACTTTTTGTTATTAATCTAAACTTTTTGAAAATGTGAGGGATACTGATTCTGTCCTTTGAATCTTTACCAAATAAGAGTTTTATAATATCGTTCTTGATTTTTCTTCAGTAATAGAAAGTAAAGCTAAATATCTGGTTGAGCTACAGCTCAGCTAGAGAAATGAAAATTAATCTCAAGTGTAAAAAAATAGGCAAGAGTATTTGCACAAATACTTGTTATATGGCATTTGAAAAATCACTAATAACATTTACAAAGAATTTCCAGATGAGAGGGCTTAGAGATTTTAGTTGAAATATCTGAGGTTAGAGAATTTGAAAATTAAAATATAAAGAATGAAGATGAAGCCAGACCGTGTAACTACTTTAGCTGCATGTTGGAATACCCAGGAAAGACAAATAAAAGAAATCCCAGGCATTTCATTTTCATTCCAGTAAAAGTAATATGTGCTGACTTCTGTTAAAGATTCCAAGAAACACACACTAAAAAAGCCCAGAAAACTTGTTTTGAAGTATTGACTTTATAATGTCATAGCAAGGGCCTCCTTGCTACCACTTCCATTGTTCCAGAGTTGGAATAATCACCCCTCTCCATCCCCACACCCAGTTTAACCATAATTCAAATGAAAAATCAGATCCTAGAATTTTGCTCTTTTTATTGATTTTACTTTATTTATATTCATGCACACTGCTATCTTGCTAATGAGTTCAAAGACTGGGCTTGTTAAATTATATGTCTGTGACAACATATATGTTTTTCTATAACTGGGATGAATTAAAAAATAGAGTGTGGGTTGAGCATTTTAAATGATATTAAAAATGATTTTAAATGGTACTATGTGCCAGTACTCTCCTACAATCTCATTTTTTCACAATTCTCACAACATTCTATGAAGTAGGTATTTGATTGTTCCCATTTTACAGATTGAAACGATGAAGTCCATCAACTTTCCCCAGGCTGCACAAGTAGTATATGACAAGGCTTCGATTCAAGTGCAGGTTGTCTTCGTTCAGAACTTATGCCCTCAGAAGTCTACTGCACCACCCTGGGCCACCTCCCGTCCACGTAGAGTCCCTGACACACACAGCACACACATATGTGGAGTCGAGTCCCATCTTGATGGAAAAGTATAAATTGTTTCTGGATTTTAGACATTTAAATGTATTCAATTTGAAGGCGTCTAATTTCTTAAATGCAGTTAGAAAATTTGGAGGCATCTAATTAGATGCAATTAGACAAACACCTGCCTCTTGTGTTTTAGAAATAATTTAAATTCACTTCTGTTTCCCCAGTGCCTAATATAGTGCCTTGCATAGAGTAGCTGCTCAAAAAATAATTTCTTTAAATAAAGGGATGAATTAAAACATGAGGCAAACTCTCTCAGCCATTTGATCTGTCAGTTACTTCTTCAATATACGGAAGTCGTCTCTTGCCTATTTGAAAGGGATGATAAAGAGGGAGCATAGCACAGTGGCTGAGGTCATGGACTCTGGAGTCAGGTTGCCTAAATCTTGAGCTTCTTCACCATGTGATCGTCTGCGAATCACCTAACTGCCCTGTCCTCAGCTGCATCATCAGTAAAATGGGGACTATAGTAGTAATAGAAACTCTCCTCTAGGTTTTATGAGGACTAAATGTGTCTATATTTATAAAAGCACTTACAACAGCTCCTGGTACCTAGTAAGTGCAATGTAAGTGCTAACAAATAAAATAATAGGAAAAGAAAAAAAATGTGAAAAGTAGTTGGGTTAAAAATACATATGAAGTTGATATGCTCGCTGAGTGTTGTGCTCAAAAAGAAATTTAGAGCCCCATGTGTGACTGAGTAAAAAATGTGAAGCAAATTTTGACGTCAGTAGGTAAAAGAAGAAATCAGCAGTATTTCTTGAAAAGTTAAAATGTGAAATTCCAGGGACTTTATCCTGGTGATTATGGCATCAATCAAATTCTGTATAATTTAATTTATTTTTTAGACCTATTTTGAAATGCTGAAACTCATTTTAGGTGTAGTTGTCCTGAAAACGTCAGCAGTCTGAGCTACTTGGGCCCTTACAACTTTTCTGTGCATAGCTCTCTTTCAGCTATATTGCAGCAGTTCCAGTGATGGTATTCCAGAAACCGGTATATTTTGAAAGTGAAAGTTCCTCAAGTCACAGTGAGGTGGAAGCTCAGTCCATCCCCCCTCCCCCAGGATTTAGTAGGAATCAAGATAAATCATATTTAAAGCAAAGACGTGTAATTAATTGAAATCTATTGATTTAAAGAAAATATGTTGATATAAATACCCAAATATAGGCACCATAGCTAAGGTGACCATGTTACTTATTATTCCAAAGCAGGATTCTTTTTAAAGTAAAAGGGGAAATTATTAATAATTATACCAGGAAAAATCCAGGACTATCCAGACAAACTGATGTATGAACACTCTAAATACAAGCTCTGTCTGGTACCGTGTATCTGGTTTATCAAAATGTATACCATTCTATAGTGCAGACTTTTTATGAACATTTTTTGGGCTCCTGAAACTGGTGAGTTTAAATATGTAGCTACTCATTCTTGTGATGCCTAAAATGCTTGCTGCGTAGACAAAGACAGTATCTTGCAATCTGGAGAAGTGAGTCAGAATTCTTCTAACGAATATATTGCACCCGCTGACCTCTTTGAAATAAGACTAGAAATGAATCTCTCCATAAATTCCATGTTGAAGGTTCTTAGTAAAGGAATTAACCTTAACCACTTTGTGAACCTCAGTGAGTCATGAGAGCAGAATGGACTAAAAGTAAAGAGATTGAGTTGATTGTTGAATGTCAACAGTCCTGTATAAGGTATCTTTGATCTCAAGGATCTTATAAAGGATCTTTATCTTTGAATCTGTTAAAGCATGGCTGTACCGAGTGTGCACAGCCAACTTTTTTCCAGCTTCTCGATTAGGCCTTAGTCATGTGTGTTAGTCTATTTGTATCCTGTGATAAAATTAGCTTTTCTTTGTCTGTAAAATTTGTTGCCTAAAGGATGTGTATTAAGTAGGAGGAACAACTCCAGAGAAGTTGGGACAGACAACATTAAAGCAGAATGTTATCAGCATTCTAATAAAAAAAAAAAACCTAAAAAATTAATTAATCAACTAGTTCAGGCTTGCAATACAAAGTAAACTTATTAGTTCTCATGAATTTAAATGGAAATTGATCTCTCCAAATTTAAGGAGAAAATTTAATTACCCAAAAATCAAAATTAAGGAGTAAGAAATTTCTTTCAGAGGAAAGTTAAATGAAAGTGGTACAGCTAGTATTCTCATATTTGTATTTTTCCAGATCCAGTACAAACATAAAGGGAATCATTTTTTTCTGTGAAAATTGAGTTTGTAAACAAATTTAGCTTTTGCAGTGCTATAATCCAAAAGGTGGGGGGGAACCTATGAATAACAGTTATTATAAAAATTCTCCTTCATTTCCAGATTCAACAGATTCCTTTTAATTTACCCCTGGTTGTTGAGGTTATTGCCCATGATAAAACATTACCAGAAGGATGTGGGCAAAATAAATGGAGGGATGAGAAATTATGCCCTCCACACTTATCTGTCCATTCTCTTACTGATTTATGGTGTCACATTCTCTTTATGTTTGCTAAATAAAAGTTCATGGAATAAAGAAATACCTGAATAAATACATTGAAGAATTTATATATGTGGAGATGGAAGTTGCATTAATGTAAGTGGTAGTATTTTTGGCTGAAAATGTTTCCCCCTCTTAATGAACTAGAATGGAAAAAACATGCACAGGCTTTCAATCAGCATTATTTTCAATTTAGCCTAAATGAAAAGGTAGTCACAGAAAAGAGCAGCACATATTCTTGGTTTAGGAACGATTTCTTCTTCTCTCTTATCCTGCTTTCTTCCTCAGCTCTTATTCCAGGGAAACATTGTCCTGCCTCCAAACAAAGCATAATGAGCTAGACATGGTAGAAATCTTTGGCAGTTCAAAAGCAAAATTTACTACTGTCTTTCAAGTGGCAACCAGATTAGCATTATTCTTGCAAAATTACAGGAAAGATTGATCCGTATGTCCAACTCTGCTATCAGCAATTTAATTAAAATTTTTATTTTCAAAAATATTTATGCTTGTAGAAGAGTTGCAAAAATATTGTAATATGCATTCTCATATTACCTTAAAATAAGTCCAGCTATTGTTTACAAGTTGCCACATTTGCTTTCTCTCTCTCTATTTTCTGTGTAACATACATACGTTTTCTGTATAACAAACATGCATACATATTTTATTAACTTATTTTGGTGAGCCATTTGAAAATTATTTGCACAGATCATGACCCTTCATCCTTAAATACTTTAATATTTTATCAACTAACAATAAGGAAATTTATATAGGTAACTTCAGCTTAATTGTCAAATTCAGGACATTTTACATTGATACAATACTATTACCAAATATACCCTATCTTCAAATTTTGCCAATTGTCCTATATTGTCCTTTAGCTAATTTGTTTTTAACAATTCAGGATTTGAAGCAGTGTCATACATTGCAGTTTGTTTTCAGGTGTCTTTAGTCTCCTTTAACCTAAATCACTTTTCAGCCTTTCTTGTCCATCATGAAAGAGATTGATATTCTTTAAGGGTATAGGTTCATTGTTGTGTAGAATATTCAATTTGGATTTGTTTGAGAAATTCCCATACCTTGATTCAAGTTGTGCGTTTTTGCCATGTATAATATAAAGTGACGTATTCTTTTCAGAGCATTACCAGAAGCACCTGTAATGTCTGTTTGTCCCATTATCAGTGATGTTAACTTAGATCAGTTCTCTTATTTTTTTACATGGTTTGACAAAAAGTTGGAAAATGAAATTTAAAAATACCCTTAAAATCAGCATCAATAGAATAAATTTAACAAAAACTTGCAAGATATCTACACTAAAATAATCACAAATATTATTAAAAGAACTAAAGGAGTAAGTAAGTAAATGGAGAGATATCCCATGTTCAGGAATTGGAAGTCTCAATATTGTAAAGATGTTCAGTCTTCCCAAATTGATCTGCAATCCTAACCGAAATTATAGCAGATTTTTTGGACACAAAGTAACAAGCTGATTCAAAAATTATATGAAAATGCAAAGGATATATAATAGCCAAAAAAATCACAGAAAAGAACAAAGTTGGAGAACTCTAACCACCTGATTTTAAGAATTACTATAAAGCTACAGTAATCTTGACAGTGGAGGATTGGCATATACATAGATAAATAGATCAATGGAACAGAATAGTCCATAAATAGATCCTCACATATGTAGTTAATTAATTTTTGATAAAGGCACCAAGGTAATTCAATGGGGTAAAAGTGAGTCTCTTCAACAAATGAGCTAGATTAACTGGAAAAATATATGGGGAAAAGTGGATCTTGATCCTTACATTAAACTATGTACAAAAATTAATTTGATATGCTTTGTAGACCTAAACATAAAGGCTAAAATTATAAAATTTCTAGAAATAAATTTAAAAAAATCTTTGTAGCTTTGAATGGGCAAAGATTTTTAAGAAAGTATATGAAAGACATTACCCATAGGATTAAAAAAATGATGAATTGAGCATCATCAAAATTAAAAACTCATCTTCAAAAAATTCTCTTAAGAACATGGAAATCACATAGACTGAGAGAAAATATCAGTTCATTTATTTGACTAAGGAATTATATTTTATATATGTGTGTATATATAACATATAGCATATAATAAATATATGTGTATGTCTACAAATCAGCAATGAAAAGGCAAACAATCCAAATAAAAATGACGGGCAACAGACTTGTACAGATACTTCACAAAAGAATGATACACAATGACCAGTAAGCACATGGAAAGGGAAATGCAATTTAAAACCAAAGTAAGATGCCATTTAACACTCACCAGAACAGATACAATTAAAAGACTGACAGTATCAAATGTTGGTGAGGATGTGGCGACTCTCATACATTGCCAGTGGGATTACAAAATGGTATAAACACTTTGAAAAACTGTTTAGTAGTTCATTACAAAATTAAATACGTACCTACATTTTGATCCAGCGTTCCTCTTCTAAGTCTTTATCCAAGAGAAATGAAAATATATGGCCACAAAATAATTTGTATAAAATGTTTACAGCAGCTTCATTTCTAATAGCCCAAATCTGGAAACAACCCAAATTTTCATCAACAGGCAAATAGTAAATTGTGGTGTAGCCATCAATGGTAATAAACAATAACCAATTATTGATATAAAAGAACAACACAAATGATTCTCAAAAACATGTCGAGGAAAAAAAAGGCCATAAGTAAAAGAATAAATACTATATAATTCCATTATGTAACGTTTAAGATTAGGATAAATGAACTAATCTATGGTAATAGAAATTAAAACAGTAGTTGTCTATGGTGTGGGGGGAATAGGAATTGACTGGAAGGGAGCACAGGGGAACTTTTGGGAGTGATGGACATAGTCTGTATCTTGATTGAGGTGTTGATTATATGAGTCTGTATGTTGGTCCAAACTCAACAAATTGTATCCTTAAATTTGCATTTCACTAGACACAAATTTTCCCTCTATTTAATAAAGTCACTTTTTACTTTCAGAGTTGGACTGTTTTCTGTGTAACCATGCAATCATTACACAGACTTCAGCAAGACAAATAAATACATCAAGGGAAATACATTCTTCAAATTCTGGACATTTAGTTTCATGTATAGGGGAATTAGTATTATATTTAATATTCTACAGTCCATAACTCATTTTCTGTCTTGTTTTTTCAAAGTTGAAAGACATTAGTAATATCCTGAAATACCAACCAGGATTTATTTTCATGATTTAGGAAATAAGGGTTACACATTTGATTAGCAACTAGTTTTGTTTATTTTCCCCAGCAGCCTTTCAGATTTTAGCAATGTCTCAAAGGAACTAAATCTATTGTTTTAGTATAAGTTGGTCTATTTTTTATCCACTTTTACCTGTGTAACAGTGATAATTCATAATTTTAAATCCAATATTTCATCCTCTTAAAACTATATCTAAACCAATTGTATTTAATTCTTTCCTACATTCGTAAATGGTATCTCAGTTTTGTTTAAGGGCATTATTTTTATACTTAAGTGGCAAATGGATCTTTAATAATCTGTGAGCCCTTCAGGGTAGGGTACTCTCTATTGATTTCTGCTTGTAGTTTTCAAGATTTTATTATGGGAAAGGGCAGAAATGACCATTTTAATGAAAGTCATTTTTTCTTAGATGCAGATCCGAAGAGTTTACTAAAACACAACGTGGTCAGTAAAGGAAGGAAACTGGAATGGTAGGAAGGGTTTCTTTGGTAGGGCAGATTTCTAAGTAGAATTTTTTAATCTGGAGAATGGGGTTATGAGAAAATTAATCATGTAATCTAAAAGATACATACGTGCTACTCATGTGGTCAGATGCGTCTCTTCTTCACCAAAATACTGACAGAGCTTTTCTGAATATTGAAAAAAAGCATGTTTAAATGTATAGTACTGTTGTGATTAATATGGCTGCCCCCAAAGGATGATATTATTAAATTTATAAATATATCTTAAAAGAAAAGTTTATTTGTGGCTACTAGAGCTTAGACAGACATGTTTGAGATGCAAACTCAACATTTTATTGACTTTGAGACTAACATAAAGGGCAACCAGTTTTGCTTAGTAGCCATCCCTTGGTGCCCAGTCATTCTCCAGGATGCATATAATCCATCAGGGCATGCTGACCCAAGTTTTGCATTTCTCACTTTCTTCTCTTCTTCTTTATGTTTAATAGCTTAAAATCAATTCAAAACCACACCTAAAACCTAGTGCATGTGCACCTGCATCACTTCATAAGATTTTTCTAGTGACAGAATGTTTGCTCACATTTATCGTAATGAGAGTTGAACTATATCCTAAATATTTTGTCATGTGATAGACCCTAAAGATTATTGAACACATATTTATATCTTCATTGGGAAAAAATTCATGTCTCATTTTTTAATATTATTCTGATGACTTCTATCAGTTTGGAATCTTTAAAACTTCACTAGTTTAAACAGTGGCTTCATTTTGTTAATTCTGTTCCTCTGATTATAAACATGTTTAGAATAAGTTGGAGGATAACATATATCTTCTCCTTTAGTTGTAGTAAACATTAGATTAGGATCTACTGTCTTTAAATTTGAAATATTTGGAGAGATTATTTTCTGTGGAAAAAAATGTGATTTTCAGAGTGTAAAGACAAAGTTCGTATTTGCTACTCAGTTATTGGAAAAGGCAAAAAACAGAAACAGAAATGGAGAACCAAAAAAAAGAAGGATGATTCAAATGTAGGAAAACAAAACTGAAGTGCAAAGAAAACAAGGATATGAAACGGAGAGTGAGTAGGGTCAGAAATCCGCTTCAAGGCAACGAGGGAATAACAGAAAGAAGAATATATAACAAAAGAAAGGCTGCTGCTTTCTCCCCTCAAAAGAAAACATGCCAATGAAATCTCTGACAAGCACAAGTTCAAGAGGGTCATCTGAGACTAGACACCATGATCCTGGGAGGATGAATTCTTCAGTGTGAAGAAGATTTATTCCTTAGATCTGTTTACTGTTCTATTTGGAGCTAAGGCAAGAGTGATGAATAATGGATAACAGGACACCCTAATTGTCTCTGTAACAAAGGCAGCAGCACTGGAATTCACTATATCTTATTGTGTGAGCACCATATATTGACAGTTACACAGATGAAAGAACTTCCCCTCTATAGATAACAGGTCTTTGTTCCAAACAACAGACTTACTTTTCCAGAAGAAGAAACTAATACTTGGGACCTATTTTTGCCTTCCGCACCCCATCTCTTTGGTGAAGTAACTAGATTAAGCCTCATGGAAAACAAGATAATAATGATAATGGCATTTCCACCCTTGAGTCAATTTAAAACAATGTTATCTAGAGATGAAATGCTGCAGAATCACAAAATTTTAATATAGTAAGGAACTGGGATCACCTATTTTGCTTTCTAGGAAGTGTGCAAATGGTTCCTGGCCCAGAGTAGCTGGCCCCAAAATGCTAATTAACCAACCAGCTTCCTGCCTGCCTGCCTCCCTGTCTCTTTTCTTCTCTTTCTTTTTTCCTCTTTCCCTACCTGCTCCCTTCCTTCTTTCCTCCAACAACCTTTATTTTACAGTTGTAGAAACCAAGGCCAAGCAACTTGCCCAAGCTCACGTGCCATCAGGAGCAGGACCCACATCTTTCAATTTCTAAAACAGGGCTGGATTTCCCATTATATAGTGAAAGCATTTTCTTCTTGCTCATCCTCTCAAGCAAGCAATATTCTTACAAGTAATAGTAAAGATTTAGTTTCCTTTTCTTAAAGATGAGGAGCACTTTGCCTGATTTTCACATCAGCATTTTTCACTGAGTTTGAACAATCATATAGCTTTATATTTCCTCACTGAGCATTTCATTTGCTCTTTTGGTGCTTTTTAAATAACCTTTAATGCCACTTTTTTCCCCCCAATATAATACATGAAGTGTATGAATCTATAAATTGATT
Source organism: Tapirus indicus (assembly GCA_031878705.1). Taxonomy (NCBI): domain Eukaryota; kingdom Metazoa; phylum Chordata; class Mammalia; order Perissodactyla; family Tapiridae; genus Tapirus; species Tapirus indicus. The sequence goes on along the minus strand of CM062926.1, from coordinate 76,087,514 downwards.
TAAGCCCTGGAGAAGAGATGCTGCTATTTGTACTGTATATTAAAATACTAAAGCATCATTCTTTGCCATAAAATGATATTGCAACATTCTAAGAGAGGAACTAACTCCTCACAGAGCATCTACAGGGGCATTAGAAATGAAATGGAATACAGATCTGTTTGAGTTGGTGAATTTGATTTATTCTGCTTTATGAGCTCTTGCAGGTAGTTATGGGTAATGAGTTGTTGCAGATAATTTTGGAGAATGCTTGTATTTATGTCCAAAAGTAATGCTAATATTATTGGGGCTTATGTCTATGCCATGAAGACAATTCATGTTCACTATGGAGAAAAAATAGTTGAATGAGGACAGCTAGTTACAGCTAGACTTTTGGAGTTTGTGTGTTTTTGTGTTTGTCTGAGTACAGTTTCAGAAATTGAATACAATACTTAGGGATGAGGATTACTCCCTGTCCAAAACACTGCCATCCTGCAAACTATGATCATCCAGTGCCCTTTTGGCTCCCAGTTGTGCTCAAGAGGGCACTGGTGATAGGACAATTATAGAAATCCCAACTAATGATATTTTCTTCCCGCATGCTCTGCCCTGCTAATTGCGCTCTTAATTTGCCCAATTGGGGAAAATAATGAAATATTTAATTTTTTAAAACTCCATTTCTTGAGAGGATAAGTCTTTGGTCAGAGTTTTGAAAATACATAATTTCATTTGCTGCTACCTTCATTTAGTAGATAATGTCTTTGTTACTTTGACATTTTAATTGTGTGTATGTGATGTTGAGGTATTTCTGCCTCTATTTTTTAAAAAGTATTATAAATATTAGTATTGGGAGTCATGCTATCTATTTTATTTGAAGATTTAGGTGTATGTGGCTTCCTTTTCTCCACATCATTTTTTCTTTAATTTCTAAATGATAATTAAGGGAGGAAACTTTTATTATCTCATAATATTTCAATAATCTAGTCTTTTCCTCATTCACTATTATGTTGTAGTATGAAGGGTTTGAGAAATCTAAACATGGGAGGGAATCACTATCCAAGTGCGTTTGATACAAATTGTATTACTTGTTTTTATTAGGAACTAAAACTCAGTATTATTGCCACTAAAATGCATGTATAGTATTTAAGAAGATAAATGATTCTAAAGTTGGGAATCGTAATAATGATCCGGCTGGTTTTTTTACTTACATGAGGAGAGGGATGAAATATGAATCAACTTGTAAGATACGGCCTTAGACCAAACAGACCACCAGTCAGAACAGATTACTTCCCAGAGAGGGAGGGAGGCGGCCAGAGTAGGCTGGAGCAGGTTCCTGGAGGCCGCCGGTGTGCCAGGAACAATCCTATCGTAGCTGAATCATGTAGTAGTCTACGGGGTCTGGTGCAGTCAGGGTAGCGTGAGCTGCATTCAAAGGGGCAGGATTAGTGGCTGTTTGCCAAAGTTTACAGAAGTACCTCAGAATTTTATTAACAGGAATGGCTATACTGGGTGTAATTACCAAAGTATCATATATGTATATATCATATACATATGTCACGTTATGCCTTGGTAGTGTGTACTGTTTATTACATATATGGATTATTTTCTCAGTATGAACAGTGTAACTAGGGTGCCTGCTTGGTTTAAGTCTAGAATGAGAGGAAACTATTATTTATTAGCTAAGTACAACATTGTCTCCTAATATTTATTAGAATTCCAGTGTTACACTAGAGTTTCAAAATTCCTTGAAATGGAGACTACTAGTGGCTACATACATAGTGTTTAGTGATTTTCATTCTTTAATGCAAGCCTCCGTTAGCAAAACTTGGTGTGGTGAATTTCTTTCTCTCCTCCTTTAGAAAAGTCATCAGAGTAGTTACGTGGGGCAGGGGAGTTACTTACTGGGATGACATGTGGAAGACTATACCACCCGCATAGGAAATAATAGGTTTTCATATTTAAAAACTTTTTTTTATCAAGAATGTATTGATGGAATGATTCACAATTTCTTTTAATGTAGCCGAATTGTTTCAGCACACCTGAGTTTGTCTCTGTATCGGGTATTCATTGAAAAAAGTTGAAGAATTTTTGTGAATTACTTTATCATGCCTGCTTAGAGGTTTCTGAGTAAATGAAGTTTAGAAGAAGCAGTCTCGAAAGAGATAGAAAATATTACTGAGACAATTCACTACCATTCTGATTTCTTCCACAGTTCTAAATAATGCTAGGGCGTGGTTTATTAAATATCTCCGTCATATTTGGTGTGCAAAAGTGAAAAGAGAATACCAATATTAAAATCAAATTTTCCTAAAGAAAGACTTAAGAGAAATTTGGGTGAATTGTTGAATTTGTAAAGCTATATGAGCAGTGGTCGATAGTGGATAGGAAATAATTAAGTCCCTCAGTGCCTTTATAGCTTTTCCCACCAATAATTGGGAGGGAATGAATGATGAACATAAAGTGTTGATCTCAAGGTTTTAGAAGTTTCACCAAGTTTTAATGAGCCTCACCAATCACCCCTGGTGGCAGCCTGATATTTTACAGTCCCTCTAATAAAGTTTTCTTCCCTACCGTTCAATGATACTATTGTGTACACAAAAGTAGAGGAGTGCTCCTGAGGAGGAAGAGTGTTACGGCAGAGTGGAAGAGTGGAAATTTGGCTTTAATTTTCATCCATAATTATCTCGCCTTTCTTTGAATTGAAGGTTAGTGTGTGTCAATTATTCCTGGGCTTGCTTGGGGTCTGGGGATAAAAGCAACCGAACTTAGCCATACCAGCTGCCATATTTTCTTACTTATCCTCTCACCTTTAACATTTCCAGCCCTCTGTCTCCGTAGTCTTTGTCCTGTCTGACGTTGAACATGCAAAGATATTGCCTACATTTCAGAGGGAGGATAGAGAGATCTATTACCTTCTTGTTGTTTGCTCTCTGATTTCTGTCCCCTTCTTTCCATGTAAGATTTCTTAGATTTCTTCTTCCTACCTTCTCTCTGCATTTCCTCACCACTCTCTCCATCCTTGAGTCCCAGAAATCTTTGGATCCCAGCCACCTAGTGAAACTGCACTCTCAAAGGTCACCAAGTATATCTTCATTGCAAAGTCGGCCTGCCCTGCTTCAGAATATACTCCAGACAACTCTCCGTCTTAATATTGCGATGTCCTTCCCCTCTGATTGTTTCTTTGATTCCCATCTCCTGCTGTCTTTAGATCTTAATTCTTTATTATTATTGTTGATTTTTCGTCTTTAGTTTGACTTCTCAATTCCTACTGGTACAACTGTTTCTTCATCCATAGTCAAGTACCATTTCCTAATGCCTAATGTTATTTCACCTTCACTCCAATTATCCTGGATTTTATTGTCAGACTGATCTCACTTTGGCCCTGTTTTTACTGTGTCACTTTTTCTTAAAATATTAAAGGATCCCATTTCTTTCTGCTTCCTGTCTAGATTCTCAGTTGGTATAATTTTCAGGGTCTCCCATAAACTAACTTCACTCTGCAGCCTGATGATTTTCAAACCTTTTTTTAACCATGACCAGAAAAAAATATATTTTATTTTGCAACCTAGCATGTGTGCACACACACATTCATAATGCACATACACACACACACACACACACTGTGCTGTACACAGATAATTGAAACAAGTTTCCTGAAATGATATTTGCACCTACTATATACAATTTACTTTTCTTTTCCTATTGTATTTCCTTTAAAATATGAAGTTTATGATCTCCTATAGTGATTTCCTGTCATGATCCCACAGTTAGAAGTGGTCCAGCTGCTCTGATTTTTCACTTCTTTACACTCTACCTCCTTGACCCTCTCCAGAAGAGTCTGTCTCTGCTCCATAAGCACAAGCACTCAGATTTCTGAGTTTTTATGTTTTTCTAATTCAAGTATCTTCTAGTTATGAAGACATCTCTACCAGCTTCAGCTCGTGAAAATCCCCAGTTCCTCTAAAGGACAATGTTTCTAAACTGTTCTACACAAAATGACTCATAATCTTCTGTGGATTTTATAATGGTTTTATAATAGTACATTTTATCTTTTCTATCTCGTTTGTAAACTCATTAAGAATGGCACCGTGTTCCCTATAGCAGTTTAAGTGGTCAAAACAAAGCTACTAGGTTCTTATTTAATTGATAGAACAATAATATTGTAATTAATTCATTTTTCAAACTGCTGGACTTCTGTGATGATATGGAAAGAACTTGGTTTCTGAGGGCTAGGTACAAATCTTAGCTCTACTATTTACAAACCATTGAGATCTTGGGCAAAATCCTTAACATCTCTTTCTTAATCATAAAACAGGAACACTAGAACCTGCCTCAGAAATTTGCCAAACGGATGAAATGAGAATGCTTGTGAAAACCCCTGACATATACTAGGTGCCCAATGAATGTTTGTTGTTAAATATGCTGTCCTGTCACATAACCATTTAGTCACGTTTCTTGCTTGGTTTTCTTTCTATGTGTCTATAATATTTTCAAATGCAATCCTTTCTCCAGTCTTTCTTTTTACACTTTTCTGATTATGCCAAATACCTACTAGACATATTTTTCTAAATTTACACTTGAGACAAAGTCTAATGAACAATAAATAGGAAATTATGCATGCCTTCAGGTTCTTTTCTCCTCACGTAGTACTCAGTACATGACTCTCTAATGTTCTCGAGAACAAAGAGATACTGCCAGCTTCTATATTATATTTTCTTTGTAGAAGAGTCTTTCATCATAAGGTTTACTGCCACCAAATCTGAAGGTTTATTATACCAAATTAAGTTGATTTTAAAATGTTTTATTTAAAAATAAAAAAAGTTTCTGAAATAAAAAAGGAAATGTTTTTTAGCTAATGCTTCATTTGGGGGAAGTGGGTGGTGATTTGCCCTTTAGCATAACTAGTTATTTGACCAACTATGAGATGCTATTTTTTTTAATTTGTGAAAGGAAGGTTTTGTATTTTAAGATAAACTAGGACACTAAGTTTTAGAGGCACATATTGCATCAGATTTTAGAACTAAATTTAAATTCATTTCCAACTTTCTGCGCTATGATATATGCAGTTTAAAAGGAAAGTGACACACATAAAATCATGTCTAAGTGTTTTAAATTTAAAAAATAGTTTTTTACTCACCAAGTCTCCCAAGAGTGGGACTTGCTGGCATAAATTATCTAGCTCATCTAGATGGCATAAGGTAGCAGAGACTGATAGATAGAAAGGCTAAAGATGAGTGAGATAAGCAAACATGGATATAAACATGATTTTCCTATTAGTATGACTTTACCTCTACCCTCAAATTAAGTTCATTATGAAACATTTCTCTTTCCTGTTTCATTTGGTTTTTATGATGTGTGGTAAACATGTAACCTGTGACGTGATGACAAATTTTGACAGACTTTCTGCCGTCACTACTTCTTATCTTGATTTCCTTACACACTTTCTTCCCCATTTAGGAGATGTGTTCATAGCATAATAAACTTATTTTGTATCAATCTGTTAAAAGCATAACCTCTGTTGATTTCAGTTTATTCAACTATAAAAAGAATATTATCATATAGATGTAGACTATAATATAATTATACACATTATTAGATGATAGATGTATATTATATTAAGAATAGGTGAGAATGAATGATTTACAAAAGAGTTTTGAAATACATGAATTTCTATCAATCAAAAAATTATAGGGCCAGCCCGGCACACTCTGCTTTGGGGGCCTGGGTTTGGCTCCTGGGCGTGGACCTACACTGCTTGTTAGTGGCCATGCTGTGGCAGCAGCTCACATACAAAAAAAGAGGAAGATTGGCAACACGTGTTAGCTCAGGGTGAATCTTCCTCCTTTTTAGTTCAGAAAACAGAAAAATTTAAAAACTTTCATAGAATCAAATAAATTAGTTAATGTTATTCTAGTTCCAGATTCCCTCCTCTCCTCTCAATTAACATGGAAAATTTAAAAATTATCTTTTGCTTATATATTTACTACCCTAAGTATATCTAGAATGTTTATGTGAAATGAAAGCATTAGACTTGGGTTATCCTGGCCATCCTAAAAGAAAGATACTTTATAAAGCTTTAATTCTTATAAGATCCAGTGGTCTTATTATGTTACCCAAAATATTTCCAGCAAAATTTGCTTTTGTTATACAAGTCTGACATTTGTTTATTAGTAAAATGAGCAATGATAGTTATTATAGGAGTTATAAGTACTGAATAAAGCGTTACCTTCAGTGAGGTTAAGTTACATATCAATAAAGCTTTGATCTTCTAGCAAGAGGCAGAACAAGAATTTTTCTAAAATGTCATTCCAATATTTCTTAGCATTTCAAGCTAAAGAAATAGTGTCTTCTGAAAAATCTAGTTCTTAACAAATTCATGTCACAAAAAACAAGAAGCTAAAGAATGTCAAAAGACCTATGACAAATTTTTAAATTTCTTATTCAGATTGCCTCAAGAAAAGGGTGGAGATAGTTCCCAGGTAAATTTTTTTCTTTGAACTTTCTCTCTTTCATAACATAGAGCTTAATAAGGTTTAGTTTCATAGGATTTAGTTTCATATCACTGTATAGTCAATGATAATAATCATCTTTAAGTTAAACTTATTCTCAGTTGATGGATCTCAAAAATGACTCCATCTAAATCTTGACTCAAATTTGTCTGTGGAATTCAATTCTTAATGGCTTAGAAAAATCTATCAGGAGATCCTGTTAATCACTAATTTGTGTAGAGCAGCCCTCATCCTCCAAGAACTGAATCTCACAGAGCAAACACTAGACTATCTAAGTTAGGACTAGCATGATGATTTATCTTGGGCAAAATTCAACCACCAGCTGCCTTTACTTTACCACTGGAACCTTTCTCTCTTGTTTTCCGTTACACAGCTGCATGCCCTTAGGGACTGGAAACTAATTTCAAGATTACCTTATGAAAAATACAATTAGGAATATTTTATTTTATATGTGTATATGCATATATATATATACTCAAATATAAATATGCACATGCATGCATGTACACGTGTGTGTTATTTATGGTACATTTCAAAATGGAGGTAAACTGGAAAAAGTTTAAAATGGTGGATCACATTGTTAAAATCTGTTAAAATTTGTACTCCACGTGTACCTTCCACTCAATTTTGTGGTAAACTTAAAATTGCTCTAAATAAATAAAGTCTATTTAAATAAGCAAATAAAAGAATGGGAAAAAAAGAATGAATGATTGAATGCAAAGAATATAAATAATAAAGTTTCAAAGTCCGTGGTATATAAACTATTGAAAAATCGCTTTTCCACTTCTTGTTCTTATTTTCAACTTGCAGAGGGATGTCAGACTTCAGGTTTTACAAATACAAATAAATCACGAGCTTTTTTTCAGAATCTCCTCTTCCTATTAAAATTAACACTTAGAGGTAAATGTTTTTAGAAGTTTTTTGTTTTGCCTTGTTGGTTTTTTTACTTTATTTTTTAACTTTTGCATGAAAGCATTTGGTATTCATCCATTGCATTTCTATTACTATAGCTCCTTATTTTCTACATCTATATCTGTACAATTCCATTAGTATACTTTCTATTTCTGTGCTATAATTTCTATATCTAATACCACGGTTCCTTATTTTAATGATATCCTATATAATACTTTTAAACATGTAGACTATATAGTGATCTATATTATGGTCAATACCAGCTACTTTACGTAGCACCTTTAGTTTGTTTTAGGAGTTAATCTAGTTGCTAATTATCATTTTTTCATTCCCTGTTTTGACCTCATTAAAAAGTAATACTCCTTACTCCCACAACTTCAATTTTACTGAAATCATCAATTCCATTCAAGTATCTAGTATTGCCAGTGGTGTCAATGTCTAATGGAATACAAAGTATCTTTGCTTTTTTAAGATGTTATATTGTCTCAGACAACTAATACTTCTTCCACTGATAACTTTAAGAGAATGCCCTAAAGCACAATGCAAATTGTAACACTGAATAGCAGAATTTGAGGACTAAAAGGCCAAATTATTTCCTTTTTTGCAAACAGTGATGACAGCTATTGGTAATTGCCTGCTCTCTACCCATGAATTACTGAGATAAGGAAATCTATAAACCACAGTAACAATTTATGTCAGTTACAGTTCAAACTTATTTACTATTTTCTGATATCACAGAACAAAACACATAGTAAGAACTCAATAAATTGTGGGTTATAAATAACATTTTATTGTCTTCATCTCCAAACCCCTCTATTCAAGATGATGTATGGAGAGACAAGCTGTTATTCCTAAAATTGAGTTACCTAAACTTAGAGTTAGTTTAGAATGATTTTATAAATCTGCATAATTCTTTGAGGCAGTGATATCACAAAAATTCTATGTCTATGAATTTAGGTTTTCCCATTCACATATTTATAGAAATAGTGTAATTGAGGGTAAGGGAAATGAAAGTAAAATAAAGTTACTTTGATTTTAAAATATATTTGGAAGAAAATTTCTTGACGTTTTTGGAGATAGTTGGAGACACTTCAGCATGTTACCATATGTGTCATTGCCCACAGATCCTATAACTAAGAAATGAAGACAAGGGGACATGAGCAAAGAGAGCACCAGAGATTTGAAGTGCAGCTTCAGCTTAGTCCCAAGTTCAAGTAAATTCCTTTGTTCCTTTATTGCTCTCGATATTCTTCTATGAATTATATACCAGGGTAAAAACTGTTCTCTCCAGGTACTAAGATTCCAGAGGTGGTTCTCTGATTAGAATGAATTATATGCCAATAATTTTGGTTCCCAGATTGTTGCCCTATGAATAATGGTCTTCACAAAGTGAAATTCTACATTATCTCATGGAACCAGAGTCTTACAGTTGAAAGAGCTTAGGCATCGCCACAGGCAGAGAGGATCATTTACTAGCCGTGTGACACTTAGAAAATTATATACTCTAAGTGTCACTTTCCTCATCTGTAAAACTGGGATGATAGCCTTCTATGAATGGAGAGTTAAATCCAATGTTATAATGTAATAAAAATATCTCACAGAGGTAGGTCAATAAAAATGCCTTAAGTTTATTATAAACATAATTTACCAATGGCAGCTATGCCAGAATTATTTTTAAATTCCTACTCTTTCCTTTTGTGTATTTCTAAAATTAACTTAATCAAAGTAAATTTCTCATTTATGGAAATTGATCTAAAATTGAAATACTTTTTAAATAATTCAACTATTCCTCTGAAGAAGTCTGTAGAAAAGTTTAGACTAAATAATTTTATTTGTAAATAAATTGACTATCTCACTAGTGATGTGTGAATTGTAAAAATTATTTATATCTGAGTTAGAATGGCATTTAGTTCTCAAAATAGAAATCTTAGGGAAATTAAGAATAATCAATACAATAGAATAGTAATTTGTATGGGATCATTGAGTGTTCTACTTTCAGCTATGCTTTATTATTTGAACAAAAGGCATTTTTCAATGAGGATAGAGTCCTTCCTCTTCTGGCTTGGTAACATCCCATCACTGAGTTTTGCTCCTTTTCAAGCTGTCCAGTTCTTCTTCTACTACATTCAATAGAATCCGAGGGCTATTTTGGAGGCTCAAGAATTTCCTTAATATAATCACCTGCCCCTAGGCCTTCTCAGGTCTCCTGCCCAAAGAAATGCTGTTGTTAAATATGTAGAATTGGGGCCAGCCCAGTGGCGCGGCGATTTAGTCCACGCTTTGACAGCCCTGGGTTCGCGGGTTCAGATCCCAGGCACCTGCCAACACACTGCTTGTGAGCCATGCCGTGGTGGCATCCCATATAAAGTAGAGGAAGATGGCACGAATGTTAGCCCAGGGCCAGCCTTCCTCAGCAAAAAGAGGAAGACTAGCAACAGTTGTTAGCTCAGGGCTGGTCTTCCTCACACACACACACACACACACTATATATATATGTGTGTGTATAACTGTGCTGTCTTTTACAGCAGCCTCTCACCCAAATGTAGCTAGGAAGAACTTGAAATAAGTATCAGACTAGTATGAGTGAGAAGCTAAGTGTTCTATTTTCTGTTCTTTAAATTAAATTAAATTCAAATACAAAAAGCCTGAAGCAGTCTAAATATTTATTTGTTAAACAAAACTATTGTTTTTGTTAAACTACATTTAATTTAAACCCCTGAAAATTTAGTGTCTGAATTGAGTTGTGCTGTAAGTAAAATGGATCCCAAATTTCAAAGATTTAATACAAAAATGTTGGATATCACATTAACAATTTTTGTATTTTGTTACATGTTGCGATGATATCATTTTTAGTATATCGGATTAAATAAAATATAATTGTAAAATTTATTTCATCTGTTTCTTTTTACCTTTTTTTCTGCAGCTACTAGAAAATTTTAAATTTCACTTATGGCATTCATCCTATTCTTATTGGACAATTCTAGTATAGAGAGATGACTGAAGTAAAAATACCTGAGAATTAAATGCAGGCTTCAAATAAGCCAAATCAAGCTTACAGTGTGACCTGGGAGAGGAAGGATAGTTTGTGGCGGAAGAGAAAAGTTGTCTGCTCTTAAAGGTTCTAATTTAGAAGCTGCTATAGAGTTTAGTCTTAGCAAGTAGTATATAAAATTAGTATATAAAATTGTCCTTTAGCTAGAGTGCTACTGACAGCTTTACCTAATCTGTAATAGCTTAGGTTTTCCAAGTTCATCTGAGTATTGGGAAACTTTTCCTGTCACTGTATCTCTCATTCTTTGGAAAAAAACTAGAAAGTTATTAAACCAGAAAAGTGATTCTCAGAGTAGTGCTAGAACCAACAGCATCAGCATCACCTGGCAATCTTATTACAAATACAAATTCTCCAGGCTCACCCTAGTTCTACTGAATCAGAAAGTCTGGGGATGTGGTCCAGAAGCCCCCCAGATGATTCTGATGCACACTAAAGTTTGTGAACCACTGGGATATAATATGCTTGTACTGGAATATAATACTCTTGCCAACAGTTGAATAAAATTCACTAATAGGCTGAGATACCAGTAAATCAACAGGTATTTAGTGAATATCTATAGAACCATGATTAAGTACTGACTCTGTAAGGAATTCATTAAAGCACAATCATAGCTCCCTCTTCCACCAACTACTTGTATTAAATCATTATTTTTTAGGAAGATTTTCCCATTTAGTGTTTGATTATTAATTGTCTTAATGGAGTTTACTACTTAGCATTCTCAAACAATTCCTGCTTTATTTTGATGCAAGAAAGTTTAATCTACTACAGTGCTTCTACTTTTCATAACATGCACAGAAGAATTGCTGAACGGGATAGTCTGTTAGTTTTAAGGCTTTCTGCTTCATCCATTTTGATGAAAAATGATTGTGTTGCCTTTTGAGAATGTCAGAATGATTATGTAACTTTTATGGTGCTAAATTATTTTGGATATGACATTCTTGGAAAGAAAAAAGGATGCTTCAAGAAATTACTTCAGGATTTTACTAATTTTTTGTTCCAGATTTTGCTTGTGTAAATTAAAAAGAAAAAGAAAATTACTTTGTTGAGAATTGCTATCCCTGTTGTAAATTTTAGCACCCTCAATATTAAAGTTTAAATATTTAAGTTAATAAGAGAAGGCAAAGCCTAAGAACAGAAAGTTTGTCTTTCTTTGTATTTTAAATTCCCAGTCATACATTTTCTCCTTTATTATTCGTTTAATTTTTAGGATGGTTTTATTCAAGTCTACAAAATATTGTACACTTGTTCTCTAAACATGTTTACCCCCAGCAAATTAGTTCCGAACACATCAAAATGTGTTCTTTTAAAAATGAACAACCCTTGTCTCTATCTTTGCATAAACCTAAATATGGATTTAGAAGACATAAAACATGAATTTTACATTAAAATGTAAAATAAAAAGTCAATATATGCATGTACTATTTGAGTACATTGTCCCTTTCTTACAAGAAGAAAAAAGCCAAGAAGAAATCTTTGTTAACTACTGTCACCTTAAAGCATGCCTTTGCACACACTGATCCCCAACACACAGGACAACATTTTTAAATAAATGGGACATGCAGACAAGAACACAGGATTACTCCTACTACTCTAAAGCCAGTTCTTCAAAGAGCTTTAAACGTCATGAAGGTATCAAAGGCCTAGCACATCGGCATGCAACATCCATGTCAACATTGATGATGATTGTATTTTATAATCTAAGGCACAAGGAATAATATAAGCCTTTGCAGCTTTTCTCTTTGTTAGTGTTGACAAGTGCTATTTGTCATGTGGGTGACTAATGCGTTCTTAAAAACATACTAATTTGACCCAATAGTGCTCTATTCCATTATCATGGGTAATAAATAATACTCTTTATTATGTCAGGTGGGCTAAATGCTTCAAAGATCACTTAATGGAGTGTTTGGAATTAGGGCTTGAGGCGTCCTGGAGTCAAACTGTTTTAAGGAAAGTTTTTAAGTTGGAAATGATGGGTGAAAGAAACAAACTGATTAACATAGGTAATAATAGCATGTACAATAAAAATTAAAAGATACTAATGCTAAACATAACTTTATTATTTCTAAAAGTTTATATTTATTAACATCTGAATGTTTACAAAGATAGACACTTACTTAACTTTCATGATTAAAGTAGAGTTTCTATGATTAGCAGAACAAATTATAGTTCTGTGATAGCTGAGGATACTTCTTTAAGGGGGTTAGATCAAGGTAGAGTTCAATCAGATAGCTCTTACATTTGAGGTATTATATTTTTACAACAAGAATGTATTCATGTTTTACTCTTATCAAAAGTAAATAAAAATTAGAAAAATAATGTGTAAACATAACTTTCAGTAAAATGACCTGGCAAAAGCCCTAGGCAAGCTCTTTACTTTCATTTTCTACAGTGCTGCACCTGAACATTTCTCAAAACTAGTTCAAGTGTTTTCGTCAGCAAACCCTCTTTCTTCCTTTCACAGGGTTCAGTGTATGCCCCCAGGCTCTTGCCATTGTTTGTTGTGATGACAGGTTGATAAGAGATCTATTCCTTTTATAAAAGATAAAATATGTATGTGTATTTGTATTTTCTTGCATTCGAAGACTTTGAGTTGCTTCCTCCCATTCTGAGTCTTTATTCATGGTGTATGTGTGTATACACATACAGATATATGTGTGTACATATGTGAAACAAAGTATTTCATATTTATATACAAAGCCCCCTCTCTTACACTTCAGTAAGCACTGGTAGTGCAGAGATACAGAAAAAAACAAATGTATAATTGATGATGCCCTGAACCTTCTAAGGCTTTGAACTGAAAACCGGGCAGGCAAATTGTTTTACCAAAAATGAAAATGTCCTCTTGTATGACAGCAGTTTGTTCCAGCTGCACCTGTGCTTTGCTATGATTCACAAATTGGTAGAAATTTGGCTCTTGGCATCCTTTTAGCCTTAAAATGTTTAAGTATTCTAGGGGAGAAAAAGGGGATTTGAGCATTTATATACTCTTAAATCTGATTTTGGATGGATTTTAATTTTATGACTATAAGATAACTTTTGAATAGAACTATTTGATAAAATAGGAAAGATTACTTATAACTATCTACAACGACACACAACAGTCCTCTAAAAATTTCAGATCTGGGTTATAATGATTGATGATATCGATGTTTGCCTAATCTTTAAAAAATATTAATTCATTGATTATTGCCTATGCTGCATGTCATTCCTCTAGGGATATGTAACTGCTTTAGCAAAGATGTATGCAATTCAATAATAAAATATTTTTTCCAAAAATTAAAACAGGATTCTACTTTTTTCCAAAAATTAAGTGGAAATTTTATGGAGAAAAAAATAACACAATATATAGACCATTCAGACCCCACAACTGCTATATTTGAGCATTGAATTTGGCACTGAATTTCTTGACAACTTAGAGAAAAATGTAGAAAGGGCCAGATAAAAAGAAGAAAACATCTGTTTCTCAAGGGAAGCAAAGCTCTCCCTGGTACTTAAAAAATAAAAGATAGTTCTTCAGTGGGTCTTCACCCAGAGCGTCTTTGATGGTAGACATGTAACTAACTCTGCTCAAATACCACCCAACAACAAACCTGGTATGAGAGTTCATTTCTTATATGGACCATCGATGAAAATCATCAACATAGTGTTAAAAGTCAACTCATTGTTTTATTTCAGGGACAAAACTGAGAATTTCTAGCAAGAATGTCTTTCCAAAAATTTTCTCTTATTCCTATTTCTTTCAGTTGTGTTTTGCTGAGTTAGAGACAGTTGAAAATTCTTTTATCTGGCCATTACTTTGAGATACAAGAATTCTCTGTCATTGATTGGAAACCAGATTTTTTTTTAAATAAGGAAAGCAAACCAAGAATATTGGCCATTATCATTGGCAAGGATGTCGAGAAATGGGAACCCTTGTGCACTGTTGGTAGGAATGTAAAATGACGCAGCCACTGTGGAAAACGGTATGGAAGTTCCTCAAAAAACTAAAGATAGAACTACATGTGATCCAGCAATCCCACTTGATATTTATCCAAAAGAATTGAAATCGAGATCTCGAAGAGATATTTGAATTCCTATGATCATTGCAGCATTATTCACAATTGCCAAGATGTAGAAAAACCTAAATGACTGTCAACAGATGATTGGATAAAGATATATATATATACACAATGGAATATTATTCAGCCTTTAAAAAGAAAGAAATCCTGCAATATACAACAGCATGACTTGAGGAAATTATGCTAAGTGAAATAAGCCAGTCAGAGAAAGGCAAACACTGTGTGATTCCACTTATATGCGATATATAAAATAGTCAAACTCAGAGAAACAGAGAGCAGAATAGTGGTTGCCAGTAGCTGGGGGCAGGGGGAAAGGAAGATGAGGAGTTGCTATTTAATGGGTGTAAAATTTCAGTGATGTAAGATGAATAAGTTCTGGAGATCTACTGTATAACATCACACTGCTAGTTAACAATATTGTATTTTACACAGTCTCACTCCCATACCTTCAACATTTACATCACAGATCAGGAGTTTGCCATGGCCCATGGGCTAGAAATAATCTAGAGATCCTTCAGTTTGCTTTCGTTTTGTTCTTGATGTTTCATTTGAATGCCCTTTTGTCTATTCTGCTATAGCCCCAGTTCAGCCAGTCCTTCTTTTCACATCCTGCCCAGCACTCTCATTTATAATAATCACTTGGGCCCTGAAGATATGTTAGTTCTTCATCATCATGACAGCTCTTATTTTCTGCTGAGTAGTGTTAAACTTCTCTGTTCAAATAAGAAATGTTAATATCCTAATAACTACTAATGAGTGGATCAGTTTTCTTAGGTAACTTGTGTGTTTTCCAGCAAGAATCACCAATGTCATAATGTAGGGATAGTGAATAGATTACTGACTCTGATCAAACATCACTGGTTTGACGAAGCATCACGTTGAGAAGATCTGACACCAAATCCAAGTTCATAGCAAAAGACTAGTTTTTGGTGGTCACAGGCTGTGAGAGATTAGGGTTTATCAAACTTCTGTAGTTCCAATAGTTGAGAATTTACCATATAATGCCTTATAATTATGTACTTACCATATTGCCCTACCATCCTTCAACTAGATTGTAATCCAACTAGGCAGGTGTGCATCCTAAACATTTATGTATCCTTGTGGCACCTATCACGGAGCTTTACACATGGAAGTCTATCTATATAACTAGAATGAAATTAAGCCAGGTCAGAGGAGGAGATGTTTTCTGACCCCCTATCTCCTGCTGCAACTTTACATACAAAGGGGTTCAAAATTTTAAAATAAAACATGGTTAAGCAAAAAACAGGTTTTTAAAAAAGTCCTGAGTGATGATTTTCAAACAAACATGAACACAGCTTATTTTATTGAAGCCACAGCTCTCTTACAGATACCCTGCAGTTGCTAGGGCATAGGAACTGTGGCTTGTTAAATGTTCACGCATGCTTCATGCTAAGCAGTAGTACTTGTCCTCAGAAATATTTTCCTCATAATAAGAGATGTGACATACTATCATGTATTTTACATTATCTAAGACAAGCTGGATAATGTATGACCATAGATGGTTGTATTACTTGGATTCCATGAGGAGAAAACCTCTAAACTTACTATCATTACGAAGTGCTTGAACCCACTAAGCTCACCTGAGACAGATGGTTGAGCATCTCACTAGACAAAATACTGCAATCCCAGTGGACTCTGGTTCACTGGATACCCATGGGCAGTTCTACTTGTCAAACAGTGTTGGCTTACAGCCTATTATGTGCTGGGCTCTGTTTTGGCACCCTATGTACATTATCACATTCAATCCTCTCAAGAATCTTTTGAGGTTCAGATTGTTATACCCACTTTACAGATAAGAAAACTAAGATTAAATAACTTTCCCAATGTCATGAAGCTGATCAGTGGCAGAAATTAAGTTCAGACCCAGGCCTCTGATTCCAGTGCCCAGGCTCTTTCTTTGTTGTCAGTCATGGTGTATATAAACAAGTTTTCATCTAAGCTAAACATAGATGTTCTTGGTATGGAATGAATTGGTTCTAGAACTTCAACTTTCCTGTTTGTTCCTTGAGCCTGATTGTGCTTATCTTCAGATTTATTTTTTGAGGCAGCATTCTTACTCTGTGCTCTTCTTCGTTTCCCTTTGTCATTCCTCTTCCTTTCACTTCACGGAAGTAAAATAGCCAACATCTGTCTGTGATTCTGTGCACAGAGCATGTCCATGACCATGTGCTCTAAGACTTGCTCATAGGAATGACCCAGGATACTTTCCTCTCTCACTGTAGAAATGGAACCAGTCAGAGAAAAGTGTTCACAATCATTATCTTCAATTGTTTATGAATCCCACAGACATACACTTCTATTCTAGGTACATCTCAAGATAAGACTAAGAGAAATGTTCCTTATTCTACACAGAAGGTTTCATGACATATCTCACTGTGAGTAGAGGAGCCCTCAGTGTCAGAATCTGAATGCAGGTAAATACCCCCTTTACAACTTTGACTTCCGTCTTATTTTCTAGACTTGGAATCTTATATTTTCAGAGCTAATAGTGAATATCAAAGTGTGAGTCATGTGTCCTGAAGATAGGACTCAAGAGCTGCTAGGAATCAATGGTGGGAGTTGATAGACTTCATAGAAGTCTCAGGATAGACTTCACCCTACTTTAACGAAAGGAGCGCCATATAAGTGGGATGTCCATTGAAAAAAGGGGTGTTCCTGGAATCCAAAAAAGAGATTTGAACTACAGCAGTGTAGTCTAGATTCCCCATAATTGTTGCTGCTCCCTTCTTCTCTACTCTTCTCTCTCCCCCTTCACCACCAAACTCTCCTAAAAGTATAAAGTTTTAAAGAATTTTATTCCAATTTATCCACTAAATTTCATGATGATAAAAAAGATTTTAATAGAAAGTAATTGTATTATCTAATTACTGAATCATATATCATTAAATCATTAAGGCTGCAAGGCAAACCTTAATCTGCAACTAATTAATGAGTCCCTTTATATCTATGAAATGAGTTAACTGTCCAAGAATATAGATTTTGTGGTTACTTATTCATTTTAATGATATTAAAAACTAAAGCACGTTCTTAATTACTGACTAACTGGGCGAAATAATTGAGTGCAATGAATAGCTTAAAAGGAAAAAATACATAGTGTAATTTCACTAACTCTGATATGCATTTTACTCAAGGTCATGAATCAGAACTTTTAAAGCTATTAAAACTGAAGGATATCAAGGAATAAAATTGATGTGTTTCTGTACATATTAATAAGGTCATTTTTCCACATCAAATTCTTCTAGGACCTAAACCATATTATAGTTTGAAGTTAGGCTTTTTTGGAAGGCATTACCATGTATTAATAACAGGAACACATAAGTGGTACAATAAAAATTGGTTTGGTAAGCCTAATTAGCAGGATGACTTCAGGCAATTCGTTCAACTAAGACCTCTTTGAAACTCACTTTTCTCATATGGGCAATAGAAGTAGGGTTTAAGAGGATAAGTGTGTTGAAGAATATGTATGGAAGATAAAAAGAGTAAACATTATAAGGACAGTGGTTGTTAAATACTTGTGGAGATTATTCTGGCAGTTAATGTGTGAGTACCACAGTGAATATACAGAAGCCACAGCTCTCCAGTGTTCCTCAGAATCTTTTTCTAGCCCATTGCTTATTGGAGCTGTGTTTGAGGAGAGGAAAGATGATGCTATCTGCAGTGTACCTGTTGCTCATGAGCAAGAACAGGGAGTGGTTTTGCATGCACAGACATTAGGTATGTGAGTTAGTCCCTGACACATAAGTAATTGAATTCTTACTTCCTCCCTCCCTTCCTTCTTTCCTTCTTTTCTTCTTTCCTTCCTTCCTGCCTTCCTCCCTCTCTCCCTCCCTTCCTTCCTTCTTTGCTTCTTTCCTTCCTTCCTTCCGTCTACTAGTAGCTATACATTCCTCTATCTTTATTTCCTTAGTTTACCATAGAATTTTAATCTAGTATGAAGACTAAAATTTTTTTTTAGGTTATGGAAATATTCCTGCAAAATTCTGAGATAAGAAACAAGTAACTTTTTAAGTCATCCAGCTTAAAATGTTGAACATCTAGATAATTCTCAAAATTAACATACTTCATGTCTGGTAAATTCAAGTGCACTTATGTTGGACAGTAGATTATATTCAGAATGTTTGCTTAAAATGTAAACATAATTCAAAAATACTTTATTTTAAATACACTTCAAATTTTTATAACATTTTAAAGACATTGTAAGAACATTTATTCAGCAATCTATAAAACCACATGGGTTTTTTAACTTGTTTTATTTTCAATAGAAGTATGAGAGCTCTGAAGCCACACTCCCAGGGTCTAAATCTTGGCTCTGTGACTCCCTCCCTTTGTGCCCTTGGGCAGGTGACTTATCTCTGTGCCTGTTTCATCATCTATAGAATGGAGGTAACAGTGACTACCTGATGGAATTGTAATAAGGAGGAGTTGATGTATGTCAAGCTCATAGAACAGTACCTGGCACATAGTAGGTAGTCTGTGAATGTTGACTCATATTACTAGTTTTAATAGAAGCTGTCAGAACCATTAAAAGGGGGAGTTTATTAAATGATTGGAAAATTAATAGTCCAATCAAAGTGGTGCAGTCACAACTCAGTGCCCACTCTCAGGGGATTCTAAGTAGCACTAGCCCCTCTTTCCTGAGAAAGTTGCTCCCCAAACCTCAAACAACCCAAACAATCAAAAACAACAACACAAACAAAAATCTTACCCACTCTCCCCCCCAATCTTTGTAACAGACCCTGAATGGGGAATAGTGGTGGAAGCCAGAAAAAAAGAAAATCCAAACACAGAAAGGCTTCCTTTTTAACTCACTCATTTGAATGACAAAAGCAAATTAGATTTAAGTGACTGCAAAAAACTCCAATGAAGAAAGTCAGGATATCTAACTAATATCAAATTATGACCCTAAATCAATAAATCAGTGAAATGTTGAAAAACTTTTAATGTAAAATACTAAGTGGTGGTAATATACTAAAAATCACCATATTAAGCAAGAGCTATAATGATATAATAAGTTAATAGAAAATTCAGGGTTTTATTAAAGTGCTATATTTAAGACCATCAATCTTAAGCAGAGGCATCACTAACTGGTGTATTTATCTCCAGCTAAATGTGATTCATAGCAGTTAAAAAGACTGATGTTTCTTGGTTTATGCTGTTTCACGGCAAGCTAATATTTTCTTTCAAAAGTGAAATATATGTATAGATGACAACATTTTAGGTGGATTTAAAAAAATAAAACTAAGAAATAGTACAGCCTCTTTGCATAGCAGGCCCCATCCTTATTGGGCCCATATCAGCTGTTGCTGGCTGATTGAGAGCAGGAGTTGGAAGAGGACTAGGAGACTATGACTCTCCCCAGAACATCACCTCCCCCCCTCGTGGGCTGGTCATAATGCTGTGCAGATTAACCAGCAGTTAAAAAGAATTATACCCCACTGGTCGAGACTTAACTTTATCCTAAATTAAAAGCTTCTGAAATATTACTGTGGATAACGTGGGACAATTTTGTCAAAGATTCCTTTTTCCCTTAATTGTTTGCTGAAATTTTCTAAAACAATAATGCATCTCAACTAGTGCTGTCATCTGAGATATTTAAGAGATGAAGAGAATTTAATGTTTATTGAATATCTGACTGCTTTTGACTCTTACTGCAGTCCTGGGGGTAAGGTGATCTGCCTGCTATTTTTATGGATGAGGACAATGAAGCTTAGAGAGTCATTTGCCCATTTGCCCAATGTTGCCAAGTTTCCTAAGGGTGGATCTGGAATCTTCTAGCTTAAGCTCTTTCCACTACTTTCAGAATTAGGAAGAAAATTTAAATGAAATTTAGCACAAAACCACTCAATTAGAAATTAATTCTTCATTGCTCATGTCAGTGGCTATATAATTGATGATATGAGAATTAACACATCTCTGGTAAGAGTTAAATGAGAAGTAAATAAAATATTGGGGTCAGTATTATTATTTCCATACTGACTTTACAAAGATTGAAGGAAGGAACTCTGGTCAGTAGTCAATATTCCAGGGTCCACACAATAAATCTGCTACTCACTGGAGCTAAGAATGTGGGCAAATTATTTAATCTCTCGGAGCCTCCATATTCTGTAAAATCAGCCCACAGGACAGTCAGGAGGATTAAATAAAACAATGTAATAGAGAATCTCTAATATATATTAGCTCAATAAATTGTTGACTTTGGATCAATAGTATTGAATACTCTGTCTTTTTTTTTTTAATCTTTAATTTTCTAAAGACTTCCACTGCTCCTTTACAGGCAGTCTGCATTTCCCCAAATCCAAACACTGGATTGTAGAAACAACATAAATTCAGATTAAATGGAAGTTTTTCCTGAATAAAAATCAAGGGAATTTCTCAAAACTTGTTTTTTTCCAAAGGATATCTACGTATCTTTTACTCAGACACACCAGTTATTTGCTCTTTGAGCTGCAACTAGAATGCACTCAATACATTTAGAAAGGAGTAACTCTGAAGTCTGGAATCACTGATAAAAAAAATCAGACATTAGTTTACATTTCAAACTAAAACATGCCGAAAGAGTCTCTTTAATGTGGGTATCTTATGTTCGAAGCTGTGGTATTAAAGTAGAGAAAGTTTGCTGAGTTTTAATGACCACACCCTTTTGTATTCATCATTTTAGAGATCTAATCTTTAGGGGTTACAGCTAAAAGGATTGATAAAATAAATTTAAAAGAGGATATTTATTTAATCTAGTCTCACGTGTGTTTTTCCTTCAGAGTGTTTGCTGAGGCATCAGACTGGCAAATACATCTCTGTCAACATCTGCTCTCATTTTCCAAATTGACAGCATTAGGAAGCAGAAGTTGGGATTAAATGTTATTCTTAAACCTTAGATCAGGCTATAAAACCACATTCCGTCTGCTACGGAAAAGCCTGGCTGAAAACATCTCGAAACATTGTTGGCCTGAGCCAAACACGTCCTGCAAGGGACTTAAGTTTATTTTACAATTTTCCAAAACTTGCCAATATCTGCTAAGTTTATCAAATGTGGAAGCAAATGGACAGTTTTCTGTAAATACACTGGATCAGGCAAGACCAGGGAGGGGAGCAGAGTGGCTAATGAGTGTTATAGGTTAATAGGAATTTATTATAGAAATTAGAACTTACACAGTTGTGAAAGGAGCTGTGGAAGTGAAGGTCAGAAATAATAGTTGGATCATCAGAGGAGCAATCAATCTGAGACGCCACACACTTCCAACTATCAGGTTGGACTGCCAAGGGGAAGCTTGTGTGGGAGTCTGCACGCAACTGTTGTCTCTGATAAGTTACGACCTCTGTGATTCCAAAGCGAAGCACTTGGTGGTGGCCCTGGACACTGTGGGATAACAGGATCAGCAGCCAGGAAGATGCTGGATGCAGAGTGGGGGAAAGTTAGGACAGGCTGGAACCTACCAGGTACCTCTGCAACTGTCTATCACAGCATCTGATGATGATGACCCTTGTGGAGTAATGACTACTGGACTCCTCCACTTTCACCTTCCAAGTCTCACACATACTCCCCTTTTGGTCACCTATATTTGGCACTCATAGAGGGAAGAGGGTTGGGGAAACATAGTTTCCAGCTTAACCAGATACACAGTACAAACCATCACATGCTCCATAGTACGTGCTGTGGATGCCCATTCCATTGCTGGCCTTGGTGAGGTTCATTCAGTCTTCTTTTGAGGCTATTTGACTTTATTGCTTTCTCAGAATAATGCAAGAGAAATACACTTGGAATCACTGCTTTTCTTACTACTTGGGTGTTTTCTTCATTAAACCTCTCCAGAGGCTTTCTGGTTATTCCACAATGACCCTTACAATGACCTAAAAGGTTTTGAAGATTAGACTCCTCATGTCCTCTCTGATCTTATCTCCCAGCCTTCTCTCTCCTCTTCCCTCAGCTCAAGCCACCCTGCCCCCGTCATGTTTCCTTGAAAATGTCAGACGTGCTCCTGCCTTCATGCCTCTGCATTTGCTGTTCCCAGAATGCTTTTCCTCAAAATATCCACATGAATTATTCCATCATCTTTTTCTGGTCTTTCTTCAAATATCAACTTCTCAGAAAAGCCTTTCACGATTCTTTTATTTAAAACTGTACCCCTGACTCCCTACTTATCTTTCCTGATTTATTTTTCTCCATTGTCTTTTTCATCATCTAACAGAGTATGTATGCACTGCGTGTATTTTGTGTGCTATCTTTTCTCCCACACTGGAATGTAAGCTCCATGAGGGTAGGAACTTTTGTCTGTTTTGTTTACTGCTGTGGCTGGCACATGATGAGCAGGTAAGTCAGTAGTAACCCCACAAGTATTTGTTGAATACTCAATGTAATGATCAGAGTCACAAAATTGTTTGGTCTATCAGTAAGGGTTGTGCAGGGGTGTTGTGTTTTGAATGCAAGGAGTAATTTTAAGTTCTACATTTCAATATTAATAACACTAGAAAAATCGAAATTCCAGTTAGTTTTTCATTCTGACTTTCATCTCAGTGATGATGAGACTTGCCACGTGAAAAATATTTGTTGAATTTACCTAGCTATCTAAATTCCTATTTGCAGGGTTCTTATACAGCCAGTCACAAAAGGAAATTTTCTCAACCCTAGTAAGAAATTTGTTTTCCTCTTGAAGCCCTGGATTACTCACTTTTCTAACTGATCACCCTGAAATCTTAAAGGCTTGAGATTAGAAACTTAAGGGAAGGACAGT
The DNA here is from genome assembly GCA_031878705.1 of Tapirus indicus. Classification (NCBI taxonomy): domain Eukaryota; kingdom Metazoa; phylum Chordata; class Mammalia; order Perissodactyla; family Tapiridae; genus Tapirus; species Tapirus indicus. Next base: position 76,064,260 of record CM062926.1, on the reverse strand, counting down.
TCAAAACTAAGTGTCTATATTTGCCTGTCGATTTCTTAAATTTGCCTTTGTATCCACTAATCTTAAAGGACTCCATGCTCAAAAAGTACTTTTGGAAAATATGTATAGCTAGATCTTAAAACGTCTTTACTTATTGCACCACAGCTCTCTTTCCTTCACTACTCTTCATTTTTTTCCACTTTTAGTCCAATTTTTATCTTCCTCATTCTCGTCTGCCACATTTAGTTGTTTCCATTCTCCTAGGTCACTAGAGTATGCATAAATAATGTTGAGAGCTAATAAATGTATGGGTTTAGTTGACAAACATAGAGACTATAAATATGTGAATTAGGATTAATAAACAACCCCAATTTAGTCTCTTGCCATACCACTTACTGCAGGCTAACCTTGTAAAAATTTTTTTATTTCCCTAAGCCTCATCTGTTTAAATAATAATAGATTCTATCTTTATGAGAATTAGATGAGTGAATACACATAAAGCATTTAGCACAGTGCCGAAGACACAGCACACATTAAACCCATGCTATTATAAATATTATTTATAAGTAATTTAATTATTATGAATAATTATTAATAAATTTATAAATATGAATATACACCATGCATATAATACTTCATCTCTCTGGTTCTAAGTTTCGTCAGGTATAAAATTAGAATATTAAACCTGAGTATTTTTAGCTCCCTTTTCAGCTATAAAATTCTGAGTCTACAATAGATTGTATGTGTAAATGGGCATGTTTGAATGTATAAATGTATGATATAATCTCTATTGAATTATCCCTTAAATTAATTAAACAATGATGGTAATGAAATATATAACATCATAATACCAGTTTATTACAGTCATTATACATGACTAATAGCTATTCTAACAGCTATTTCTTTTGAAAAGGAATCAAATCATATGAATTCGAGGCAGTGCACTTTTCAAACTGTGTAACTGGAAAGTTTTTAGTTAATAATTAGTTGAAATAATATTTTCTGCAGGAAATCCAATCCTTACAAATATATTCTGTCCCAAAAGTTGTACATCAATTGTTTGGAACTCCAGAACATTTTTACACAGACATAAGATTAGAAATGGAGGCCTTGTTTCTCCATGCTTGAGAAAAATTTAGTTCAATTACGATAAGGGTGTAGGTAAAAATGGTTCTTCAGAGTTTGAAAGTTGTATTTGGACATTGTCATGAAACTTAGGGTAGTAGTTTTTATCTTTATTCCATCTCAAAATGTTAATACTTTCTGCCGTTGTCTTTAGGACTCAGTAATTCTATTTCTAGGTGTTCATTGTACAACTGCCCCAGCACTGGCACAATGCATAATTTTTTGTGGTAGCAAAAGATTAGGGAAAAAAAAAAACCTTCAGTGGAGAACTTGTTACATAAATGAGGCACAACCATACAGTGAAATACTATGCAGCCCTTAAAAATGATGAGTTAGCTCTTTGTGTGTCTATATGAAAACATTACTAAGATATGTTATTGTGGAAATAAAACGAGGCACAGAAAGGTCTGACTAATAAGCTATGATTTTTGTGGAGGAGAATAATATTTCTGTGCATATGTCTGTGGAGTACTACTAACTGTTATTACCTCTAAGGAGGGAAATCACTTTTCTGGAAAAAATGGAGAGAGGGAGACTTATTTTTGTTGTTCCTTATTGAAATAAATTCATAAGCACATAGTTTAACTGTATTCTCCATCTCCTTGGATACATTTATACCACTAGCACTCTTGAAATGCTAATCAACCATACATCAGAAGGTCTTGTTTAAACTCACAGTTGCAACAGAGGGATGGAAAAAACAGACATACAGTTTGAGGAAATGGAGGCAATGGAGAGGGGAAGAGAAAGACAGTGTAAAAATATGTATGAGTACATCGAGAAAGAGATTGTTTATGGTGCAATTAATTAAGGTGTGGAAAGGAAGGAAAGAGGAAAACAGTGACACTGGATTGTGTAGAATTTCTCTGAGAAGGAAGAGACAGTGGGGGAACAAGGTTGGTTCAGACACTCTTCTGCCACCAGGTGGCATCATCAACTTAAGACGGTTTGGCTGCTGTGGGTTACTGTGCCTTAATGGATTAGTAGAGGGAAGGTCAAAATGAAGTGGCTTTTGGATTAAGAAGTGGAAAGCAGTGTATGAGCAACTATTCAAAATTTATTATAGCAAGAAATATACATGTAACAACTCAGTTCTTACATTGATAATGCTTCTTAAGAAAAACAATTTTATGTGTGTGTATATAAAACTATTTTTTTTTTTTTTTTTTTGTGAGGAAGACCAGCCCTGAGCTAACATCCGTCGCCAATCCTCCCCTTTTTGCCGAGGAAGACCGGCCCTGGGCTAACATCGTGCCCATCTTCCTCCACTTTATATGGGACGCCGCCACGGCATGGCTGACAGGCAGTGCGTCGGCGGGTGCCCGGGATCCGAACTCGCGAACCCCGGGCTGCCAAGCTCGGACTAAACCGCTGCGCCACCCGGCGGCCCCTATAAACTATTTTTAAAGCTTGCTTAGCAGCTATTGTTTTCCTTAACATTAAAATTCATATTACGGCTTTTGAAAAAATATTTTTCTCCACAAATTTTGTCAGCAAAATGAAACAAAGTGAATTGTGTATTAAAACAGAGTTGATATAAGTAATGAAGATGGCAACAGAGTTTTTGAGTTGCACTAAAATTTGGGTTGAATGACCCAGGAAGCTACTCCCTCTAGAAAAAGAAAAAATGCTGGACTTCTGTCCTGTAAGATATCAGGTTCAATGAGTCAATAATTGACTGAGTAGTAAACGCACATAACTCAACAGATAAGTTTACTATAGTGGACACATGGGTCATGCCTATCTCAGAATATCATGTTAGACAGTGATGTCCGATGGTGCATGTATTAGTCTGAAATGTGAATATCTAAAATATCAGTTTTACAATCAGGTAAATGTGAATTGCATCCATGTATTCTCTATCAACTCCATTTACATGGTTTAATAACTTTGAAAGAAGTATTTTAGACCATGTTATAAAATATATTTTTGATATCTATTCTATGTAGGGAGGAATCTTGTGAGATTATTTATTCAAGAATATTTCCTGGTTATCCACCCTGTGCCAAGTTTTGTGCATGCACTGATAACGAGATAATGAAAAAATATACACAGTACCCACCCTCATGGTGTATGACGATGAAAAAGTAAAGAATCTGTAGTTAGACCTAACTTGTATCTCAACATGTTGCTTGTTGATCATGTAATGCTGATCTAATTACTTAGCTTCTCTAATTGTCCATTTATTTACAAAATATTTATGGAGAATCTCCCATGTGCTCACTGCAGTTTAAGGTGCTGGGCAAACAGGAGTGAACAAAACAGATAAAAATCCTTGACCTTAAGGAACTTATGTATCAGTTTCTTCATCAGATAAATAATACAATAACAACCTCATTGCAATAAAGATGGAATGAAACATAGTACATATAGAGCACTGAGATCAGTTCTAGGAAACAAACTGGCTCCCAATAGAGAGCAATTCTCTTCTCCTTAGTCACGTTTTGTGGGAAGGTAGGGTGTCTGTCTTTCCAGTCTTCATACTCACAGCAGGAACTCAATCAAAGTTTATTGAACTGTTATTATTTGGAGCAGTGGTAAGAAATAATGCTGGAAATCTAGGCAAGGCACAGAACTTATGTGATAAACTAAGGAGCCTGAATTCTGTTCCATAAGCAGTGAGGAACCACTGAAGGGTTTTAATCTAAAACATCAGGAGTTCAGATTTATAATTTAGAAAAATAACTATGGCAGCAGTCAAAGTCAAGGGAGAAAAGAGGGTGGGCATGGAAGAAGTTAGACTTCTGGGTTAAAAAAAAAGAGATCAGCTCATGATTGGAATAGTTTTTGAATCAGTGTTCTGGGAATAGATGATTTTGCTCAGGGTGATCTTCTATAGTGAGAGGAGATTTGGGCAAAGGGCAGAACCCCAGGGACTATGAAGTTGTCGATACAATTCAATTATAGAAATGCTCCTGAGCACCTGCTGTGTGCCACATACTGTTCTAAGTGCTGGAGAAATGCTGGTGAATGGATAGTTGAAGTTTGTGTTTTAGTGGAGGGAGATAATAAAGAAAGAAACAAATAAAAACCAGAAGAAAATACCAGATAGTGACAAGGGTTGTACAGAGACTTGAAAGAAGTTGATGCAAGACAGTAATTGTAGGGCTCACTTGGATTAGGTGATCACAGAAGCCACTCTGGGCAATAATGGTTGAGATCTATTTGGCAAGAAGGAGCCAGCCCTGAGAAAATCAAGAGAAAGTCCGCTTTGGGCAGGAAGATATATAGGGGTGAGCAGAGAAAAGAGAGGTGGCCAAAAGGACTGACAAAGAGCAATCAGAGTGATAGAAGGTAAAGGAGTTTGGTACTGCTGTCCAAGATGAGAGAAGAAAGAGTTCAAAGAAAGAGTGATCACCACCGGCAAGTCCGAAAAATCAAGTTAAAAAGAGCCCATAATTTATCAATTAGATTTGTTAATTGATGACTTTAGTGAGAGGAAAGAAAAGAGAGAACTAACCTTTATTATCACCTGCAAAGTATACATAGCTGTGTTAATTTACATTTTATGTAACTGTTTATTTCAATCTTCACAATAGCAAAATATTACTATATTCATTTTACAGATGAAAGGACCTAGAATCAGAAATGTTAAATATATTGCTCAAGGTCAAACAGCTAATAAGCTGGTATACAAACCCAGTTTTGTTTAACTACAAGACTCTCCGTGTCTCCAAAATGAGTGGTGGTGAAAGAAGCAAGATTGCAGAATGCAGTTTTTAAAAAGTAGAGATTAGGACAGAGAGGAAGTGAACATTTTATGTACATAATTCTTTCATGAAATTTGATGCTGAAAGAAAAGCTATGGAGTAGGGGCAATGAGCTGTTTGACTTTCTGGATTAAAGGTTGTATTAACAAATAATATTTGAGATAGAAATAAAACTACAAAAGGCCTTGAAGAACAAGTGAAAGTTCTTATTTGTATTTCATCCCATATCAGGGTTGATAAACTATGGTCTGTGGGCCAAATCCAGACTGCTCTCTGTTTTTCTAAGTAAAATTTTACTGAAATATGGCCCCAATCACCCACTGATGTACTGTCTATGGCTGCTTTTGCACTACATTGATGAAGTTGAGCGATTGAAACAGAGACGGTATGACCCACATATCCTAAAATATTTCCTTTCTGGCCCTTTATAGAAAAAGTTCATCTACCCTAATCTTATAGGGAAAAAGTAGAGTTGTTGAAAGTTGTTTGAAAGATGAAACGGATTATGTGGAACATATAAAATGGTATACGTATGAACAAGATTAATGTGATTATTTATGTAGGGTGAATTTGTAGGAAAATATGGTACTATTTCGGGAAAGAAGTGTTACGAACTTTGCCAAGGTGGGAATAGGCAGGAAAGGATAGATGTGGACTTGGGAGCTGATTGAATGTGGGAGTTGGAGAACATCAAAGGCTGACCCAAAGGGCCTCGATGAATGAATACAGAAAGAGGCAAGTTAAGAAAGGAAAACAGTATAAGGGAAGATGTAGAATTATATTTTAGAAATGCGTAATGTACTAATTGTGGCGTAGTGAAAAGAACATAGAATTCAGACACAAGAGACATGGGTTTGAGTCCCAGCTCTCTCAATTGTACACATGTAACATTGGGAATATAAGCTTTCCCAGCCTGTTTCCTTATCTATAAAATAAGAATAATGATGTCTGCCCTCCAGTGTTTTGGTGAGGTCAAAGTGAGATGCCATGTACTTAGCATTGTGCTTGGGACATGCTAGGTAATTATAGTGATAATAAGCTATTGTTATTATTGTCCATAAAGTTGTTTTATTTCAAAATGCTATAGAAATTAGACCATCATTACAAGTATTATAATACATTAAAGTAGATTTAATTTTCATTTGTGTCAAAAGTGAACCTTTAGCTTGACTTTGGCCTATTTCTTCTTCTTATTCAATCATCTTTTTTTATACTTCCTTAATAGACAGACAATTTGTCATGTACAAGCTCAGGTAGGACATTTTCTAGCATAACATCAATTTCCTTGGCATTGAAGAATAAATTAAAATGATTCTTTAGCATTACAGAATTATTTGTTGTAATTGGTATCATTTTAATGGAATTATAGGATGTGATCAGATTATTCTTTTCTGAAAAATTAGTATTCCAATTTCACATTTATTTTTATTTTTAATAAATGCTTCAACTTCACTATTTGCCTTTCTACAGCTATCCCAGGGCGTACTTAGATTTACATAGTTACCCCCTAGTCACCCAAGAATTAATCTAGACAAATTTTTCCTCTCTTTGCCATTCTAATCCCTACTGATCATTCTATACGTTTTTTTATGTTACCCACCAATCAAATGACAAAATCAAAATTTAAAAAAGCAGAACAACTGTTTTGCATGTAAAAGTCAATGAAGAGGTCTTGTACATACATGAATGGTCATAATGTACAGTTTAAAGACTCGGGAAATGTTATATAGACACCCCCTAATATAATCAATTTCAGCTATTACATTTTTAGGAAGTAAAAAAGAAAGGCTTTTCTTCTCTACCTGATGTAGAAACTAATTGAGAGTTAGATGCAGGCGTCTAATAGCTGGTCAATTTTATTACTGATGAAAACTAGGTTTGGCAAGTCTAGCTTAGATGCAAGTAAATGGACCTTACACTTGTTAAATTGAACGGTATGCATTGCCACTTCAGAGAGGGGTGAAAGGCCAAAGGTGTCAATGTAGCAAAAGTTTCTCTGCATGGAAACATTAAGAGCAGGCAATATATATTTACCCATAACATTAGTTTGTTCTTAGAACTCTTCCTTCCAATTAGACAAATGTGGGTAGAAGAGTAGAAGGTTAAATGCCCCTAGGTTATTCTGAAGCAAAAGAATGCAGTGTTTATCCCAATCCATTTTGATATCAAGTTTCCCTCAAAATCTTATGTTTTTTTAACTTTCTTTTATCCTATCTCCTTTGACATGTATCCTCTTATGCTTCAAGTATTTTCAGTTGTCCTGAATTCTGATGTTTTACCATGTCACTGACATTGGTATTTATTTTATTGCTAACCTTCTATCTCTCATGCAAACATGATTTAACTTGCAGCATGAATTTCACCCTGATGGGTCCTCTGGTGGCTCACTGAGCACTCAGTCTTGCTGTACATGTACATTCCTGTCTTTAGTATATTTTTGTTTATCTTTTTAAGCAATTGGCAGTGGGTTTAAGCTCACTGCTGAACGCCTTGTTAATTTCAAATCTTTCTTAGTGCACCCATTGGGTTTATATTTGAAGATTCATTTACCTAACACATACCAAAAAGGATTATTATATTGGCCAAAGTTACAGTCTTTTCTTTATTGTAATAAATAACAATAACCAGTCTTAGAAAAATAATACTTGTGTTTTAAAATCTGCTTCAATGTAGCATTATATTCAGTATAATAATGCAATCAATGTCAATTCATTTTGTCACTAGTCTACCTTGTTTCACACAAGGGACCAAATAAAGTACCTGGTACTGTCTTCTCTATGGCATCCTGTTGTGGATTTACTCAGAGCCATGTATTTTAACTCTGGTTAAAATCCTGACTCTGCTACTGGCCTTAAGGCCATTGGTAAGTTGCTTCACTTTACTAAGTCTGTCAGTTTTATAAAATGAGGATGACACAAACCTCACAAGGTTGCTGAAGAATGAAATGAGATCATATAGTTAGTATATGTAAAGTGCTTGGCATAATGCTTAGCTTATATAAGACGTGCTCAGCACATATTAGTCTCCTCAACTTCAATATTTACTCTTCCACTTTTAATGCCACTAAAAGAGAGTACTATATTGGTGATATTTGTTTAGTGAACAGCAGAATGAGCCTAAAGATTCCAGGACCCCTTTATATGATAAATCACTCAGCCTATATATATGGAGTCCCGGATGGTGAGTGGACACTGGGATCCAAGTACCAACTCCAACAATAGAGGGTTGAGAACAAGGAGAGAGAGAGAGAGAATAATAGTTGTTGGAAGGTTTTATGGGAAACTTCTCATAGAATAGCTGGTTCCAGGTCCATGCTCTACCCGAGACAGGAAGTTACTTCTTGTTCATCTGCTGTGCATTAATTTAGTTAAAGCTCTTCGAAGAATGAGAAAGAAAACCACATCTTGATATCTCAAGTAAAAATGAGAGTGGAACAGTAGCAGATATCATAAGGGTATGAGAGTAAATCCCATTGTTATCCAAGATTATGAAGTGAAGTATAGTCATACCCCATGGAAAAGGAAATTAGGAATTGTTAAATCCTCAACTAAGCTACTCTCTGTCTCTTTCAGAGGCTATATGGTCTCAAGCTTCTGTCTTCTCTTCTCTCTCCCAATCCACCCTCTGTAACTCCTCTCTCTCCTTCTCTTTCTTTTCTCTCATTCTCTCTTTCCTCTCTCTCTCCTCTTCTTTTTCTCTCATCTGCCTCTGCTTCTGTCTCTCTCCACCCCTCTCCTTCCTACTAGCATTTTTCACTTGTATTTGGTTCAAAATGCAGTCTTCAAATCAGTATATTCTTCCAACTCATCATCCAAGGATAATTGGCTCAGTCTTTCACTATTTTAATTACATTTTCCACAGAGGAGCTGGTTTGGTGCAGATCACTTGTACTAGCCAATGGCTTGGCCTCCCTAGATGTGAAGCTGAGCACTAGGGATTGTGCTCATGTGGTATCTATATTAATCCTCCCCTCCAGAGGCTAAAGGAGCCAGTTCATTAGGAAGGTATCAGTTATTTTCCTGGCACTTCACACAGGATCTGGAATATAGTATGTGCTCAATAAATGTCTGCTGAATACATGAATGATAACACTAAATTCAAAGCTTATTTTAGTAAGAATCGCAGCTTTACTAATAATTGACAGCCAGTATGTGCCAAGTGTTTATCATTAGCCAAGCATTGTTTGATGTACATTCCATGTATTCATTCTGTAATCCTGACAAAAGTCCTAGCGGAAGATCAGGCACAGAGAAGTTAAATAACTTGTCCAAGATTACAAAGCTAGTAAAGAAGAGAGTCAAGGGGGCCGCCTGGTGGCGCAGCGGTTTAGTCCGCGCTTGGCAGCCCGGGGTTCGCTAGTTCGGATCCCGGGCTCCCGCTGACACACTGCCTGTCAGCCATGCCGTGGTGGCGTCCCATATAAAGTAGAGGAAGATGGGCACGGATGTTAGCCCAGGGCCAGTCTTCCTCAGCAAAAAAAAAGCGGAAGATTGGCAACAGATGTTAGCTCAGGGCTGGTCTTCGCCACAAAAAAAAAAAAAAAAAAAGAAGAGAGCCAAGTCTACACCCAGGCACTTTGACTCTAGCATCCACACTCTACACCGGCTCTAACCTTGTGCTTTATTTCAGACAATATAAAGTAAGTCTATATTGACTTATACCACTACTGATATTTTAGTACTTTTCGTAGTAGTTAAAAAAATAAGAGAACAGAATTGTATAGCAGCAAATTAATAGACATCAAGAAGGTCAGAGTGTCCCAGTATGCCATGCAAATGGATGGCTAAAAAGCGCGGACACTTTGTTTCTAAAAATCTGTTTCGTTTTCTCCCTTTTCTCTCCTCTCCTTGGTTATGCATCTTTACATTCTCTCCTCTTTTTCTTTTTTCTGATCTTTTTCCTTTTAATATCCATTTCATCCATATCCATTTGACTATTCAATGTGATGGCTATTCTTCTTGTAGGAACCATTTTTACTCAATTTCTATTCTAAAGCCCAGAATGCCTCTTCAAAGGAGAATATGTGAGTAGAAAGGAAAGCATGGTAGACGATAAGAGGAAAGCCTTTTGTGCAACAAAGAACAAGTCACAACGACAATGTAATCTCAAAGACTCAAAATATTGTGTAGAATACCAAAACAATGTAATGAAATGAACATTACAGTATAGTTCAAATTGAAATTAGGCTAACTATTAATCAAAGAAAAACAAACTAACACAAATTTTTTTTTACTAAACTAGTGCATTTTAAAAAATGGTAATACTCCCCAATGTAGAGGAGACATAAAATAGAAGACTGTATTTCTAGCAAATAATATGGTGATATGCATTAAAGACTTTAAAATATTCATACATTCTTCACTTTTTGTATTTGTGTTTCTTAAAGAAAGACAATATACTGCTTATCATGTCACTTTATTATTATTAAAAATAGAATGGATAATATTAAGGTTGTGAACATTTTTTAAATACTGATACTCCTCAGAACTGGTTTACCTTAATTAATGTTCTGTGATGACACTGACTCTGATAAACTAAAGTTTGAATCCAGCTACAAAATGAGGGGTTATTTCATAGGTATAAAAAACTTGATTTCTACCCTTTTTCGTTTTGTTTTTGCTTTAGGAGGTTTTAATTATTTTTGTTTCTCGATGTGCTTTCTGTTTCATTTTACTTGTGAGTCATAAGTTAACACAATTCTTACTCTCTCTTTTTTCATTGTCATTTGCCAACATCTTCAGTTCAAGCTGGCAAGATATAAATCCCTAAAAACGTTATTGCTCCTTATAAGGACATATTGGAATTATTTAGAAAGATACTTTCTTTGTGACTGCAATATTCAAAGAGCTTTTAGTTTTATATTGACGGAACTATATTTAGTCTGTAATCTTCTTTATTATATTTGGTATTTTGACATTGAAAACTGTCAGATTAAATTTGCCCTTGTTAGTTACTAATAATGAGACTCAGAGAAAACAGGCACTAAAAGGTCCACAAAGAGTTTATTTAGAAATCTTACCTTGATATGAAAGGAATTATTTTTTCTTCAAGTTTATACATTTCTGGAAGCCTAATAATCATTTTTATTTGTCCTTATTTCCACAATGCTTATATTAATACATGTATGTTGAACAAATTAATGAAATTCCAAGGAGACATGTTTACAAATTTTTGTCTTTTTGTTGTTCTTTTGGTTTCTCTGTTTAGAAATTAATTTCATAAATTTGTGGGTGTTATAATCTCAGATGACTATTTCAAATTATCATTTAATTTAAGGAAATATAGCCATGTTTTGTTCTAGGAACAATTCTGATATAATAGGAAAATTAACCAATTACTGTTGTATATAAATGTATATAAAAGATCACCATAATGATTGAGGTGAACTGATATAATTGAGGTGAAACTTGATAACCCTTGGTACTTGGGAAAAGATAGGTGCAAAGCTTCAGGGAGAGTGATTAGGCTAGCCATGTGTAGGGATCAGTTTTTCCAGTTTATGGAAAGAGTGGAAACTGGCGCTCTTCTCTTTTCTTCTGAGTTGTATGTCTCTTCCCTCCTCTGTATAAGCTTCTCCAAGACAAGGATGGCATCTTTCACTTTGGCACCCACTAAGTGAATGTTTGATATACTGAATTTGTTGAAGTGGGAGGAAGAAAAGGGAGGCAAACTGCTGGAGATGTAAAAGTTAAGGTCATATATAGTTTAATTAGAGTTCGAGTTGGCCTCCACTATTGATCCTATGTGATTAAAAGAGGGCTTTGAGGATCTTAAGTTTAAAATAGATTAATGTGTTTCCAGCTGTATCTGAGCTGGCTGCTCTGATACTCACTTGACTTTAACAACATTTGTGGCCAATGGAAAGTGGGGGAAAAGGAAGACAGATTTAATAAATACTCCAAGAGGAGAAACTATACTATATTGAATGAATTGGAACCCAAGAAAAGACAAAGGGTTAAAAAGATTCATTTTTATGAAGCAGAAGAGGTGATATATTTGTTCTTACTGGAGAAGCTGGAAATAAAGGACGATAATGAGGCGATAAAGTGAATACAACGTGAGTGGTTTGGCGTGGTGAAAAGGCGTAGCCTTTTTAGTCAGAAAATCTGGGTTCAAGTTCACACTTCCTCCGGTTACTGGTTATGACCTACGCAACCCTCAGTTTTCCCATCTCTAAAATGGAGAAAAGTTAATCTTTTACTTATGGAGTTATTGTCATGATGATTGAATTTGATAATAAATGTCTTCTTTTTTAGGGATGGTTTGGATTTAAGAACCTGAAATTTGTGTACTAACTCAAATAAAATAGGGATATATTTTAGAGTACAGGGAAATTAATTGCTAATCAATACAAGTATAGCCCAGCTCATAAAAATTTTAAAGTCACTGTGACTCTACTCTCTTTGTCTCTTTCTCTCTCTCCCTGGGATCTCATGGTCTATCATCAGCTCATTTCTCTGAATTCCTGTGCCATTTTTTGATATTTTTGGCCAAGAGTTACAGAAAACCTGATTACAAGAGGCTTATACAACAAGGGATTCATTATCTTATATAACAAGATATTTGGAGGTAGAACAGATCCAGGGTTGGTAATTCAACAGCCCAGCTCTGTTATCACAGACGTGGTTCTTCTCATCTTTATACTTTTCTAACAAAGCCTGCAGTCATATTCGCTTAAGCTGGCCACTTTCAGGGTTCCCAGATAGATACGTCAGTCTCAGGCCTCAGCTGTCTTCAAGAAGAAAAAGGGCTGTTCTTTCCCGCACATTTCTTTTTAAGAGCAAAGACTACTCATTAGGTATATCCAGGCAATAATCTTATTTGTAAACTACATAGCATTATACAAATAATTTTAAAGTTATTCATGAAATATTCAAATGGAGGTATTCTGAAGTTGCGAAATATGCAATCAGATAAAAGTTTAGAAAAAATAGAAGTTTCACTCTGAGACATACTTTATTGATAGATCAGAAATTATACATAGTCATGTGTAAACTGTTAAATTTGTAGAAATTTTGTTCACTTAAAATACTTTCCATATTAAAGTTTATTATAGTAGTTACTACAGTGAACACTAAAATGAATAAATAATATATCTAAAAATCTCACAGAGGCAATCAGAAATATACAAACACAAGAATGACACAAAGCCAACTCTAAGTGCCAGAGGAAAGACCAACAAGGTCTACCTTAACACGAGGGAGGGAATTGAGGAAAACTTCATAAAGAAATGACATTTGACCTCTAGAAGTTGGAATAGAGAAAAGCTACACATGCAAGGGAAACAGAGTAAGCATAGACTTGTAAAAAGCAGAGTTGTAAATGTGTGCCTAATGTTAGGGGATCATGAGAAGTTTCATTTTACAAGAGCAATGAAAATAATAACATTTAGGCTGGATTTTGATCATGGAATGCCCTGAGGATCAGGTTAAGAAGTTTCAACTGAACAATTGGAAGCCAGAAATCATCCATTATTTAAAGGAGACTGTAACATGCACTTTGAGAAAAGGAATCGGTCTGCAGTATATTGGGGAATTTGGAGCTCTGGAAACTCTCTAAAATAGGCTGAACAAATACACAATTTCAACCACAGTTGAATGGGAATAAAAATGAAAGCTCAAACCCATGAGACAGCTCCAAGTTGTGAAGGTGTAAAACTTAATCACCTGGATATAAGGAAAAGGTAACTGAGATTTTTGAGCCTTAGGAATTGGAAAAAAGGTGATGCCTTTACCAGAAATATGACAGAAGGAGGAGAAATTTATTTGGAAGATCCAATGAGTTGTTCAGATTTGAATCCAATGCATTTGAGATTATCAACGGGACTTCAGTTGCAAGCACTGGGGAAATTCAGGTCTGAAGTTTGAAAGAAAGTTTGACTAAATTAAGAAATTCAGATCTCATCATCTTATTGATAGTATACAATATAAGAAGAGGATAAAGTGAAAATCAAAGCAATTCATGAGATGAAAAGTAATAAAAAATGGTTCCTTTCTCATAATAATATATATTATTGTAACAACATCATATGATATTTACAGTTTCTGCATGAATTTTTGTCTTGTCTTAATTAATTCTCTCAGAAACATGTCCCAAATGTGTTAGTATAATTGTTCTATAGTTTGTGAGACTGATGTTCAAAGAGGTTAGACAATTTGCCCCAAATCAAACAGTCAGAAAGCAGACAAATTGGAATATGTGTGCTTATCTTTGCACTCAAAATTTCACCTTAGTAATTTATAATTAACTGAAGCTAGTACAAAACCACTGGATTCTAAAATATCATTATTATATAAGTGAAATAAATATGCACACATATTAGATCCAATACTAATGTTCAGGAATTCTATATTTAATTAAATAATTTAAACATCTTTACTGTTCTCTAGATTCCATCAAATTTTGAATCAATCAAAGTTTGTTCATTCAGATTTTGTGCGGTATCAGGATAAAATGAATGGGTTGTGACAATTCAGGCAAATATGTATTCAAATTGCCATGAACTAAGGCTAAAGATGTAGCACCTGTGAATACCTGCAGTTGGCAAATTAAACCCACCAAATATTTCATGGATTTTACTAAAAATTCAAAGTTTAAAAGCCCTTCATTAGGCAAATGAATGAATACATTTTAATAAAAAACAAGAGCCTCACTTTGCTTTCATATTGCTCTTTTCCAAAATCCCAAAGGGTTAGAAAGTCAATAGTATACCTGTGTTCAACATTAATTTGTTTATAAGGACATCTGTGCCTTCTGCTTTGCTTATTTGCATGTTAAGTTTGTGTATTTACAAAATTTGATTACTGAAGCAGGAGATGCCATTTTTAATGTTTTGCATCAGTATTTTTTAACCCCTTGGGTTTCTACTTTATGCCATGTTCTTAGAAATATATATGTGTGTGTATATATATATATATACACACACATATGCATATACACACATGCATTTATACATATGTCGGTAGGATGTTTATTCCTTAAAATAAAACTGTATTTTTCCTTATTACTTACGGATAGATACATAGATAGATAGATAGACAGATAGATAGATAGATAGATAGATAGATAGATTTGTTCCTTAAAATAAAACTACATTTTTCTCTACCTTTCCCTTGGAGATGGCCCTTCTTTACTAAGATCTACAGAAGGCCTTAATAGGCTGCTTGTAATAGCAGTATATGGACAACAGGACGGTTAATTCAGCAAATATTATTAGTTTATGAATATTCATTAAATTTGTTTTTAAGCAGCAATTCAACTTTGTAAATGGTTGCAGCCAGGAAAAGCTCTAATTAGAGGAATTAATTAGGACTTGGAAAGGTGAACAGGGATTTGTGGGCATTTGGAAGGGGTGTTTTCTCAACAGGAGACAAATACCTCCCGTGGAGCTTGCAATCCAGTTTGCATGCACACCAGGTAAAAGACAATGGTGAGTTTCAAGCCTTTAAAGCACAGGAGAGTGGAAGTCTGTTGTTCAAGTAGCACAAGACATCTTGCAGATCACGGTACATCTAGGTCTCTCCTTGGTGGAATTCATCTTTTAAAAGATCTTGTTACCAACATTCAAAACCCACATTTAACCCCAGTAAAGAATTAAACCCAGTTAAACAAGAATAATCTAACCATGGAAACTATTTTCCACAGTCAGAGTGGTGCTTCTTTCCCTCTCAGTTATCTCCATAATATCCTTGCCACCAGAAACCCAAAGGAAGCAGCTGCTCTGAATATGTACAAACAAAAGAAGCTGTTACTATAGCAACCATAGAACTCCGTGGAAAAGCTCTCCCTTTAACGCTAGCCAATCCCTCCTCTTCACCCCTCCTTCCTTTCCTTTTGTGCACCAGTACAGACTGCCTTTGGACAGATATAGTGATTGTGATTTGACTGCACATGAGGGGACCGGAGTGAACAGTTCAGCTTGCATTTATACTTGGCGAGAGCTAGAAGACTTGCTCCTGGCCAGAGCTTATGAAAAGGCTACAGAAATTGACACTTAAGGAGCACCTGGTTGCTTCATTCCCTAACTTTTCTTTATTCTCCTTTCAAAAATACTACTGGCCTCTCTCATTGTCTACTTGATGAAGTAATGATGTCCCTTTCACTTCCGCTTTTTGTTTCAGTTTTCATCCCTAGCCCATATCCATGCCCATGAGCCAAATGCGGCATGGCTGAATGGAATCTGTGGACTGCTAATTCCACAGTTGCTAATGAATTGGATGAAAGATAGGACAGTTTTGACTTCAGAGTTAAACGGGTGGTGCTAGATGCTCAAAATTGCTGTTGTGTCTCTCCATATGGTAGAAAATACAGTCATAGTTTATTAAAATTAAATCCAGCTTCAGAAAACCTGTCCTAAATAATTAAAATTCTAGTCATTTCACCTCAATTTTAGTGTTCCATAGTTTTGTTTTGATTAAGTTACCAACAGTGTCTTTCATTTACTTTTATATCTCTTTTGGTAGTCAGCCTTCAATTTACTGATTCCTTGTACTCCCAGATTAGTTCTAAAATCAATAATTTAGGTACTTAAAATTAGTTTTTAAGTCAATAATTTAAAGCTTGGAACATATTTTGACATGGATACTATCTGCTAACTATCTTGCTAACACAAATCATGGCTATCTTGTTAACACAAATCTATTTATCCCTCATGTCACTTAAATATTTTATCTTGGCAAGGAAATTTGTAGGATACTATTTTATTTTTAAATGTATAGCATGGCCCTTTCTAAATAAACTCGAGATCCAACAACACCTTAAAGTATGCTTTCTAATTGGGCCTTACTCTGTTAAAATTTGTTCACATGAAAATTAAAATCCTGAATTTAAAAAGTGATGAATGGGAAATAGTCTTAGTTATTGAAACATATTTTCAAACTTTATAAGTAAAACTATGAAAACAGGTCAATGGGACAAGATAAAAAATTTCAGAAGACCCGATTACTTATGAGGTTTTAGTATATGATGAAAGCAGCTTTCCAAGTCTGTGGGGAAAAGGATGGATTCATTAACAAATGGTGAGGGCACAATTTTAGTAGCCATCTGGGGAAAAAAATGGCTGTACATCTTAAATCTTACATCATAACAAATTCTGAAGTGGACACTTAAATGTAAAACAACAAAACTACAATCGTAGTGAAGACCATGGGAAAAAAAATATTCAGAACCTGAAAAACCACTTTTTGCCTATCAGGTTGAAAAAAAATTGTATGTTTGTGTACAGTGTTGAGAAGGGTGTGGAGACCAAACACTCTCATCCATTGCTGGTGGGAATACAAATTGGTAAAACTTTTATGAAGGACAGTTCAAGTATAGCTTTTGAAATTTCAAATATACATATCCTTTAATTGAGTAATTTCACTTCTAGAAATGTATCTTGCAGGTCCAATTAGACACACTAGGAATGACAAGATTGTATGGTTATTCATTGCAGAAAAATTAGAAATTCTATTTATACCTATGAATATAATATGGGTTAAATAAATTCTTTTACAGCCATAGGATAGGATAAGAGGCAGCCATTAGAGAGAGAGATCTTCATAAACTCTTTATAATCTGATAGGGAACAATGGCAAAGATCAATCAAATTTTTAAAAAGCAAAGTGAAGAACAATGTATACAGCATTATAACTTTTGTGCAAAAATAAAAATGATTACTGCATGTGTGTATGTCTGTGTGCATGTAATTTGCTTAGAACATCTCTGAAAGGATACACACACACACACACACACACACACACACACAAAACAACAACTAGAAACATCAAAAGTCTAGAGAGGTTGCTGGGTGTCTGGGTAACATAGGTGGGAGGGAA
Organism: Tapirus indicus; assembly: GCA_031878705.1. NCBI lineage: Eukaryota > Metazoa > Chordata > Mammalia > Perissodactyla > Tapiridae > Tapirus > Tapirus indicus. The sequence goes on along the minus strand of CM062926.1, from coordinate 76,046,631 downwards.
ACTTCATTTTATACCTTTTCTACCTTTTGAATTTTTTAATGTTACCCAGTCAAAAATAAATTTATGTAAAATGGTCTAAACATTATTGCTTTCTAATCTTGTTGCTCAAACGTTGGGCAGAAAACTGAAAGGAGACAACGGTGAGAATGACTAAAATTAAAGCCCATGATGAGACTGCTTTCCCTCCTCTTCGAGTATTCTTTTGCTGACATATCCCTCTTGCCACTTTCTCAGTTTCCACTGTCCTATTGATCTTGGAAACAAAGACAGGGAAGGAATAACATTGATCAAGGAGAGAAATGTTTTTCAGATTTCCTCAAGACAATTTGAGACTACCCTGGGTAGAACAGATTTGCATAATCTGGAAAGACTCTCCCTACAGATGGATTTGTGACAACATATATTTCTTCTTTATTCATGAGTGGAAAGATGTGAAATGTGTTAAAGGCTACCACACATGTAAGTAGGCATTGATGGGCTCACCTGACACTAGCTCCTCACCTTTGAGGCATGTCTGGTGTAAGCAAGTATCATCTAGTGCAGCTATGTACTTAGTAGTAACTCAACAAATATTAATTGATATTAAGGATCAGAAATAAACTCAGTGTGCAGCCAGCTTGACTCAGATCTATATCAAGCAGACCAGTTACCATTTTAAGGCCCTTTTCTCCGGAAAAATATTTGATTAAACTTTTTAAGAGTTACTAGATACAGGCTCAACCATAATATATCTTTATGTGTCATGAAATTTTTATTAGTGCTTTTTAGGAAGAATCTTACTCTTGGTAACTACTATCTTCAGATGAGATTAATATGCACAGTTAACCAGGTTATATTTTAAAAATCAATAAAAATTCTGTAATATCATAGACATGCAGAAAAACAAAGTCAACTAAAAAATGTAGATAGGAGCCAAGCTTAAAAACAGATCTTTACTGACCAAGCTTTTTTGTTTCATTGTTGAAGAACTCATTGAGTTTCTGATCAGTTTGGAACTTGAACTTATGAAAAAATATTTTGACAACAGGTGCTAGACAGATTTGAAAAGTTAACTAAAGGGATTCCATTTCCATATTCTGACCTTCTTCTTACTAATAATCAGGACTTTCACAAATTCACATGCCCTTTCTTCTATTTATATTTTTGCTTTGTTTACTTTTACATAAACTTTTGTTCCATGTTAAGGTAAATGTGCAAAGTGTGAGCAACATTGCCAATGTTAAAAGTCCCTTCCAATCAATTTCCAATCAATAAGAGGCACAGGTAATTCCAGGCCTTCTGGCCTTTTGTGTCACACACACAAGTAAATACACACACACACACACACAAATACTTTAAAAAGAAAGAAAAAAAGAATATAGGAACGTAAATGAAATGTTAAGATTTTTTGAATAGTCAGTAGAGGAAGAGAGGAAAAGAGAATGAAAAGCTGAACATTTGATGTAAAAGAAAAAAATGGAGAATTTTGTCATCAGGGTGAAGGCAAGTGAAATTTATTTATTATATTTTTCATTATATATTCATTTTTCATTATAGATTGGATCAGCTCTACAAAAGATGGAAACATAACAACTCCTCGTTTGTACTAAACACACTCTCCATTGTATTCAAGGAACATTTTCCTTATCTTTAGAAACACCTATGGTTAGGAAAACAGTGTGATGTCAACAAAGTAGGACATATCACCTCCAGCCCCTATGAAGATGACCGTCAAACACATAGCAAGGGACCTACCATATGTTAGGAGCTCCACAGAACTGGAAAAATTGAAACCCATCAAGAAGAATTGTAACAGAGTGAGGTTCAAGGTGTGCATGCTCAGACTTGACAATCTTAGCTTTCATTCCTAAACATAACGTCAGAAGTAAGCTGATGGTTATTTAAATATTTACATAGATAAGAAGATACATATGTACGTATTTTTTGGACTTGTACACACCAGGATTCAAGTATCATATATTAAAGGAGTTTTGACATTTATATTTTCTATTTGTTTTCCTTTTCCTGCACCCTGAATTCAGGTCTGTTCAAGCTTTCTTTCTCTTCTTCCACCTTGCCCTCTGAAAAGTAAGCATATCATTGAATGTTGGTGTTGGGAGCAGACTGGTCTTCTATTTTCTGCCCTCCTGTCTTCTTTTCCTCCTTCCGTATCCCTTTCCTAGTGACATCAAACAAAATAACGTCAGTATAAATATTCAAGTTAGCATCATGACATTTTAATATATTTCAATTACCTTTTATGTCTTTTTGATGTTTATATGGTTATATTTGTCTAACAATATAAACATACAACAATTTAAAAAATTGTGTTAGCTAACCACAACACGTTGGCTAGGCTTTCTTTGCCTATTTAATGTAAATTTATTTTGGTTGGAGTAAACTTATATAAGATGTTTCACAACATGCTAAAATATCATGAATTTGGCAAAATAAATTTAAAGTTGAAACTGTATCTGCTTAGGAGATATTTATGTTTACATTGGGTAAATCCTTTTAATTTTTGAAAAATAACTCATAAATTGATTTTTCAGGTATCTATATCCAAGACTACATGGTTTATCCCCTGTCAGTTTTGTTCTAGCTATTGTACTTGTAGTAATTTGTAGAGGGAGTGATTATATACGCCTGGGTGTAATTCAAGCGAAACAATTAGTTTGTTTTGTCCATTGTTTTTTAAAAAGCATTTATGTATCATTTTGCATTATTAGCAGTTTCTACTGATACCCTAGAATAATCTTGCTGGTTTATACTAGATTTTATCAACATTTAGATAATTGGGGAAGAAAGTGGAAAGTACTGTCAAATTATAAAATATTATAAAGGAGACTACATGGAGACAAGTTTCCCCTTGGAAAGGATTTCTTTCTTAATACGTATATAAAATATTGCTACCTTATGCCTTGAATGTTTATGGTCATACCAGCCATAAAATCAAACCATCACTGGCTCTTGTAGATGTTTATATTTTTCTTTTATAAAAAGAAACTTTCCAAGACATCATACTAACTGTAGATTTTCCAGTTCCTGGCTTATAGTTCTCTGACTTCGGATTTACATGAAACCTTGGGGGAATTTTATAGTCATAGTGATACATTATTGGAAAATATTTACCCACTCCTGATGTGGAAAATATAAGCAAAGGAAAAGGCAAATGTTTGGAAAGAAAAATAGTAGAAAGAAAGTTTACAAACAGTCCATTGGTATAAAATCTTACCTTCAGGTAGAGAAACTTCCCCACCATACACACGCACACACTTCATACACACACACATACACCCACACTTTACACACACTCACATGCACACACACACTAGTACCCCTAAGCCCTAAGGCATCTTTATTATGCTCTCCTTGGTCCACTATAATACTTGTCACATTGTTTACACATCTGTCTGATTAAAGACAGAAAAGCTAAATTTTGTCTGCAGAGACGATTATAGTGGTCGGCACCCAGTAGGTACTGAATGAATATGTAATGGATGAAGGAACCAAGAAGCACAAGTAATGTAATACACTCCTGCTGCACATATTTTCCTTCCAGATCATTTTTCCACCAGGCAATCAACCTAGCTCAGGCAAAATTACCAGCCCTCCAATGTCCCCTGGTTATTCGCTTCTCTTAACCCAAGTCCTACTACCTCCTTTCTTTCCTCTGTCTAATTCAGTCCAACACTTGCTATCTGCGGAGACATCAAGCTCTGACCACCCTATTTCTTACCAATTTACTGACAGAAACCAGAAAGAAGCATACTGTGTAACCTGCAGTGAGTAATTTGCAGTTTTAGGTAATAAAAATCAATAGTGCATGGATGCTATTTGCAATGAACAAACAATATCTACTTGGCATATCATAAATGGGAAGCAAAATGGCATAGTGGTAATTGATATAAGATTGAATATGGATGAAAAATTTTTTCTTTAAAATACTGACCAATTGGTTATTTAAAAAGTGACTTGGAAATAATATTTTTAGTGTTTATTGAGTACTCAGAATGGTGCCCAGTGAACTACGGTCGCTATCTTAAAGGAGTGTACATTCATTCTCTTATGAAAGTCAATTTGTATAATTCAGACAAAGTTATACAAGTTTAAATAAATGTGTCAATTGGAGGGGATCTTGGGACATGGCTCCTGAACTACACTTGAAAGAGTAGATAAAAAATTGAAAAAGAAGAAAGAATTGTAGTAGTGGTGATGGATCTTATCATCCCTCTTCTATCCATCATGTAATAAAATGCTTTCAAGGCATCATAATGAATCTGTTATTTTTGTGGCCAAATGTCTTTTTTTCCTCTCAGTCAAGTTCAAAAAACTGCTGAAATAATAGTTTCTTAAACATAGAATATATTGACTACTTATTCTGGATAAAACATAGGTTAAGAATCATAACTCCCATGTTTATGTATATATTTAGAGTTTTCCAAGAATATTAATATTAAATATATAATTTTATGTCTTACAACAATTTTATAAGATGAATAGGCCAGAAATTAGTGTACTTATTGTATAAACAAGGAGTAGGTGGCACAGATATACTATGACTAAAACTCAATTTTCCTGGCACCAGTAAGCTTTCTTCAGACTCCCTTAAAGGATCCCAAATGTCATAAGGATGTCAAAACACAAACACTTGAAACATTAGAATAAGTTTTAACTGAGTGATATGTACAACACTGCTAATATTGACAGGAGGTCTCCCAATTTGTACCATGGGTTGGTTTTTGTCTATTCCTCCTCTACGGATTACACCAGAGTGAATCTAAAAACCACTCCCTTTCTCCCCACTCTTCCAGAAGGCATAACCCTTCTCCCCATACCTCCCACCCTTTCCCCAGATTTAGGCTCCCTTCCTTTCCAAACAAAAGCTTTCATTAGCTCAAGTTATTTGCTGCCCAGATGTTATAACAGTAACTCATCCATGTACATATTATTTCATGATCCATTTAAAGGGAATTGCATAATGTGAGGGAAAAAAATCCCTAGAAAATAGAAAAGTCTTAGCCATGGAAAGTAAAATATGGTGTATATGGGGGAAACTGGTGTGTGTGGGGAGAGAAAAGACCTAAAGAAGACAGAGGGATGCAGAAAGAAAGGGAGGCTTGCTGCCCTTGGGAACTAGTGAGATCAACACTGGATAGTGACTTCCCAAATCTTCTACACCCTGAGGGACTCACCTGTATTACGCTTCCTTTCCTTGGAGTATCAGCAACCCAACACACACTAGCTCAAGGAAATAAGTTGAGACTTATTGGGAGAATGAGAGCTGCTGTCAGAAATAAAGGAGTGTTTAACCATGCTAATTGTTTGAAGGACAGAAGCTGTAGCACTGACATAGCCGTATCTCAGAAGCAGCTGAAACCACAGACTCAAATGCCAGCTGACACTCCTCTCTAATTCCCGTGTGATATACACTACATTCTTACTCAGGTCTTCTCCCACTGGTAGAAAGGGAATGTACTGTTAAAAGTTGCCAGATTAACCTGATGTAGTCCCATTTATTTATTTTTTCTTATGTTTCCCTTGCCTGAGTAGAAATGGTATTTGAAAAGATACTGCCAAGACCAATGTCGAAGAGTGTACTGCCTATATTTTCTTTTACAGCTTCTGCAAAGCAAAGGAAACCATCAACAACAACAAAAAGACAACCCAGGCCTGCCAGGTGGTGCAGCGGTTTAGTTCACGCTTTGACAGCCCAGGGTTCGTGGGTTCGGATCCCAGGCGCCTGCTGATGCACTGCTTGTCAGCCATGCTGTGGCGATGTCCCGTATAAAGTACAGGAAGATGGGCACGGATGTTAGCCCGGGGCAAGTCTTCCTCAGCAAAAAGAGGAGGATTTGCAACAGATGTTAGCTCAGGCCGGTCTTCCTCACACACACACACACAAAAGACAACTCACCAGCTGGGAGAAAATATTTGCAACTCATATATCTAACAAGGGGTTAATTTCCGAAATATGTAAAGAACTCATACAACTCAACAACAGCAAAATGAGCAACCTGATCAAAAAATCAGCAGAGAATATGAACAGACATTTTTCCAAAGAAGATATACAGATGACCAACAGACATATGAAAAGATGTTCAACGTTACTAATTATTAGGGAAATGCAAATCAAAACTATAATGAGATATCACATCACACAGGTCAGAATGGCTATAGTTAACAAGACAATCAATAACAAATGTTTGAGAGTAAGGGAAGTCTTATCCACTGCTGATTGGCATGCAAACAGGTGCAGCCACTATGGAAAACAGTATGGAGATTTCTAAAAAAACTGAAAATAGAAATACCATATGATCCAGCTATTCCACTCCTCGGTGTTTAACCAAAGAATATGAAATCAACAATTCAAAAAGACTTATGCACTCCTATATTCATTGCAGGATTATTCACAATAGCCAAGACATGGAAGCAACACAAGTGCCCATCAATGGATGAATGGATAAAGAAGATGTGGGTTATATACACAATGGGATACTACTCAGCTATAAAAAAAGATGAAATCTTGCCATTTGCAACAACATGGATGGACCTTGAGTGCATTATGCTAAATGAAATAAGTCAGAGAAAGACAAATACCGTATGATTTTACTCATAAGTGGAAGATCAGCAAACACATGGATAAGGAGAACAGATTGGTGGTTACCAGAAGAAAAGGTGGTAGGGGAAGGGCAAAGGGGATAAAGGGGCACATGTGTATGCTGACAGATAAAAACTAGACTATTGGTGGTGAACACAATGAAATCTATACAGAAACTGAAAAATAATAATATACACCTGAAATTTACACAATGTTAGAACTGAATATGGCCTCAATAAAATTTAAAAAAAGAAGATTTTTTTTAAAAGATGGAAAGAATATATATGTATTTGCTGAGGTATGTACAAAATATCTTGGAAGGGATGGACAATAAACTCACGGCATCGATGCACTGGGAAGAAGAACTAGATGGCTAGAGGGAGGCTCTCTCACTGTACATTCTCATAGCTTTGGAATTGGTGCCATGAGAACGCACTTCATCATAAATAAATGAGCCCATTTTTCAATAAAATAAAAATAATTTTTAAAAAGTTGCCAGGTTAGGATCAACCTTCCTGACTTCAAGTACCAGACCATCACTCATTTGTACTAAAACTTGGGTAACAATTCTAATCTCTAGCTTCCTCACCTGCACAATGTGGTGACTAATGATAGAGCTGTTGTCAAACATTTAAGGTGCTTAGGAGAATGTCTGAACCCAACAAATATCGACTTGTTGTTGCTGTTGTGGTTGAAACAGATATTCTGGCTTTGGGGTCTCACTTCTCATAGTGCTGTTGCTTGAGAGAGACAGGCTTTCTTCCCTAGGTCCTGATTTGAAAACAGCTTGAGAAAGTCACCAATTGTCCTGTGTATGGTCATGCGCTCAGACTGCAGGGACACAGGGACATTGAAACTGCAAGGCTGAGTCAGAATGGGGGATGGAGGGCATTTCAAGAGGAAGATATGGCAGGGATGCTGAGCAGACCAAGCAATAGATGGTCACTGCAGACAACAAATATCTATCCTATGCTTACACTAAATCTCCCTTCATAAGCTTGCTTGAGTGGGTCTCTAGCCAAATATCTGATATAGATATGGATACAAATAAAGGTATAAATCTAGAGGAAGACAAATGTATTCATAGATAGATTAGATAAGTATTATATGACCAATAGATAATTGTTTTGTCAGTTTTTATAGAATACTAAAACCAAGATTATTTTTGCTGTAGTGTATCAATCTGATTATTTCATAGAGAAACTTTTAGAAGGCATTCATAAACTTAGAAATCACTGCCAAGCAACTAGAATGATATCTAAATTATAATTAGCTGCTGTTCTACATGTAAATAATGTATTGTTCATAAATGAAAGAATAATACTCTGTGCTGATGTTTCTAAGGAAGTTTTATTAGCATGCATATCTAGAGACATTATAAGTGTGCTGTTCAAAAAGACCATATTTATGCATTCAATAAAGTATTTATTTAAAAAGGAAATTCTTGTTGAGCAGATGCTGCAATGAAATAAAATATTGAAGCTGAGCTTATTTGTATGCCTACCAGACACTTAACATTTCTGGTGTAATTAGGTTTTAAAGACAAGTGATTCGCTACTTTTGATCACATTAAGAATACCAGGTATAAGACTCAGAAGGTACCATTTAGGGGACAAATGGAGCAGTCTTAAATTAATATCACTGAGCCCCAAATCAAAATTTATATATTTTGCATCTTAAAAATTAACTAAGTGATTATACGTTTCCAACCTGTGGATCACAGACCTCAAGGGATGCAGAATTATTACATGGGTTCCACAAATCCATAGGAGAAATAAGCATTATCTAAATATTGAATCAAAAATGTGCCTTGCATACATGTGAATTCTTTCAAATATAATGAGAAGCTGTTGAGATTGATAAAAATGTAAATTAATTACTGAATAATGGTTTAGGGGCACTAATTATCTCTTTAATTGATATATATCAGAACAAAGTATTATGTGTACACCTGAGACGTTTAAAGAATTGTGTAAAGTTGTTTTTAAACTGGAAAGGGTTTGAAGACTGCTTTAGATTCTCACTGAAATGAGTTATATTTCTAAACCATGCTAACATATTGTTAAGATAAATAAATGTTCTATCTAGCTACCATAAACTATATTAATTCATACCTTTAAGAAATTATCTGCTGCATGCCACACAATTAGTTAACATTGGGAAAATACGAAGACACTTTCCACTTAAGCTGCTTTATTATCTCCCATTTCCAGTAAACACACTAAATACAAAGTTACCACAGATTGATTCTTCAGGACTCTGCCTCTTTTGAATATTTTAATAGGTGGGACTCTAAAGCCTAATTTGACAATCTTAGTAGCTAAGCTGAAAACAATTAATGGAAACAAATACTCAATATCATCTAGAAAGTAATTACTGATACATTTGTAACAGGATTAAACTGCTTTGAACATCTTTGGTTTTAAAATTTCTAAAAGTTTTCTTTTCTCGGCTCTTTTCCTTTTTTCTTTTCTTTTCTTCCTTTCCCCCCTCCCTCCCTCCCTCCTTCCCTTCCTTCCTTCCTGCCTGCCTGCCTTCCTTCCTTCCTTCCAGTCCTTAAATCAAACCTGGCTTGCAAACTTCTTTCCAACTAATGTCAGTGATAAGTCTGAAAGCAATCACTTTAATGCACCCTTACTGTTTTTGGGTGGTAGAGGCCCTACGGCTTACAAAGTCCAAGAAAATGAGTTGAGAAGACTTGATTGGTTAATCCATTATGGTCACCACTGAAGATGTACCTTGACTTATCCTGGGGATCTACTTGAAAGATGGCATTTCTTCTGTCAGGTTCACTCCCTCACTGCCATGCTGGGCAATTCTGCACTGATTCCAACAACATCCATGCAGCTACCTCTCCTCAGGAGACGGGCCATTCCTAGGACCTGTGTGTGAGGCTAGGTTGCTGGTGTCCACCATTTACAGAAAAGACAATCCAATTCACTTCTCTGGCTTGAGCAACTTCCTTTTATATCAGGAGTCTCCAGGCCTCTATTCACTTTCTTATGTAGGTAAAAAAAGTTTCATAATCCCTTCAGAGATCTAAATTTTCAAAAACAAAGAATCGATGCTCCTGGAGGTAAAAGAAGCCCAGACATAATACTTACCTATCTGGGAAGAGGAGTGGGAAAATACCACTCCCCCTTTCTTTTTTTTTTTTGTGAGGAAGACCAGCCCTGAGCCAACATCCGTTGCCAATCCTCCTCTTTTTGCTGAGGAAGACTAGCCCTGGGCTAACATCTGTGCCCATCTTCCTCTACTTTACATGGGACGCCGCCACGGCGTGGCTGACAAGCAGTGCGTCAGCGGGCGCCCGGGATCCGAACCTGCGAACCCCGGGTCACCAAGCACGGACTAAACCGCTGCGCCACCGGGCGGCCCCCCACGCCCCCTTTCTTGATGAGAAGAAAATTTCTTGTGTCATTCAACAAGGAATTTTCTCTGGATCAACCTATTTACACTATATTTGAATATTCTTTGTGTCATCCTTTTTCTTCTTTAAATAATTACCCATTTTTCCTTTATATTTCTTTGGCCTCAAAATGAATTCATAATGGCATCCTTAAATTTCCTCCTGCGCATAGCAAATCATGAGTGTTCAAAGCTTCTCTGAAAGGCAATAGTTTTTATTGCTCGTTTGCTTTTAGTTTTTATTGAAACTTCTGTAAATTGACTCACATTTTAAGTATACAGGATGAGTTCATAAGGGGATTCAATGGTAAAGGCTTTGGTACAGAAAATAATTCCTTTGAAATTCAATGCTTTATTAGAATTCGTTGCCTATATTTTGGAATCTAAAGCACTAACAACTATAGAAATATTTTTTTTAAAGCAACTATAATTGTTACTACTTAAAGCTAAAGAGTTTATTCTACATTTTTGGCCCCCTGTTTACATCAAAAATAACTTTTTTTTTTTCTGTTTGATGAAACAATATATCCTCCAATACCAATACAACCTTGCTGCTTCCACTGGATCTGCCCAATCATTAATGTCTGCCCAGGAGCTCAGGCTGTTGCCCCTTCCCGGGATGAAAGTGTAGTCTTGATCAGACTACAGATGAAATGACATAGCTTTATTGCCAGAATTCAAATCAAGCAAGAATTTGCCTGATTTTCCTGACTTTCCATTTTCTCAAGGTGTCATGTTCCATATTTCCTAGAACATAAACATTCATTTGTTTATTCAACAAATATTTACTCAGCTCTTACTCTATTCCAGGCACAAAGGGTCTCATGGAAAAAAGAGAGAAAGGGTAGATTATTGTCCCTTTTCTTCTGTTTACAGACCAGATCTGCACATAAAATCTTCAGTCTCACTCATTGTGCTGACTCTAGCTTTGGTTCTGCCCGCATACAGTGAGCTCTTTGAGAATCAGGATGTCTAAATAACACATGGCACAAATTCATGTGGATTGAATGGTTGAGTGCATGAAAACGTAGCACTCAATGACAGTGTCTGATAAGTGCTAAATTATTGGAGAAAGTGTATAACTTGACAATTGTCCCATGAAACAGGATCTTTGGCTGCTATTTTCTTGTCCTAGACATGCATGCCCTAGTTACTTTCTTGTGAGAAATCTCGGGTCTAATATCATGTGCTCCCAGAACACGGAGGGGGATAATCCTTTCACATCATTCTTTGTAGCATGTTTCTGAGCTCTGAAGAAATAATCATCTCTGCACTGCAGTTCCTTTATTTAGAAATTTTTGTAACTTAAATGCCTTTGTGGTCAAAAGCTTCTAGAACTATACATTTTCAGAGAGAGGCGGCTAATTTTAGTGTCATTTCAGGGAGATTTTATTTTGTTTTGTATTTCTTGCCAGATTTAAACTCTAGCAATAAAGCTATATCACTTCATCAGTAGTCTGATCAGGACTGCACTTTTGGAAAGAGAAAAATGCATTAAATAGACTAATTGGGGAACCTGAAGGCTAGTCATTAAAATCAGCTGCCTTTTCAATACATGTTGAGAGAGTTGTCTGGGAGCCTTTCTTTCAAATGATACTATTTCAATCATGCCTAACATTTAAATCTCTAAACACTGATATTCCCATTTTAATTTTAGCTGGCACCAGAAGGAAATGGTAAAACAGCAGATGATTACCCCAGTAATTTATTCCACATTTTCTAACAGCTTTACAGATTCAAATAAAAAATAATAATCTAAAAATGAAAAATACACAACTAAAATTAAACATAGAAAAATATTCTTAAACCAAGAGAATTTTTTTCCTTCATATTCTCCCAAATGGTGGAAAGTAAATTCCACAGTGAAATGTAAACAGGATCTAATTTTATCACTGGTTGTGTTTTCATGACTAACTTGAACTTTTTTTAAGAAAATGATATAGATTTGGGTCCTATTAATCCAAATTTTGTGATTCTCTAGCTAACGGATTAGTTGGTGTTTGTTTTTTAATTGACATTATCTAAGAGCAAATCCCACTTTAGGAACACCCTGTATATAAATTGAATGAAATTGCTCCTTAAAACAAATCTTCTGATCATTCTGATTTAGTTTAGTTAACAGTTTCAACTGAAAGCAGCAGAGATGAGCTTTTCCTCAGATGTAATAGGAGACTGAAGTGAGAGAAGTGTCATGTCAACAACAAGCATTTATTGAGAGTCTAATATGTGCCAGAATTTGTCCTGGATTCTGGGCACAGCAGCAAACATGATTTGGGCTCTCACATGGTTTACATTCAAACCTATGACTTACTAAAATTGGAAACTTGGTAAGTCATTCTACCTCTTTGGGTTGTTTTTATAAATAAGATTGACTTCTCTTTCATACTGCTGAAATTTTGATTCATTTTAAAAGGAAGATATATAAAATCTTATCAGTCTGTGTAAGTCTCCTGAATAATAAACCTATTTTTAATGTTTATTTTGTAATTCATTGATGATTAGCTTAGGAAAACTCAAAATAGAATTATTTTAGTTAACATAATTAGAACAGGACATATCCCTTAAAACAAAATGTGAAAAACTGAATTTAAAAATGTCACTTGCTTCTCTTAACTTAGTATTTTGTTAATATTAAGATCTCAGTTTACCTAATCCAACAACAATATAAATAGGACTACTGCTCTGGTTGTAGAACACATCACTTTTAGATTTCTTAAAGATTGTCATTTAGATTTACCAAGTATATGCTGATGATTTTAATTCCCAAAACATGAACAGGAAGAATGCTATAAAGTGAGAAGCTTCTTATTTCTGTTCAGACAGCTCTTGTGGCTGTCATTAGATGTAGAGTGGAGGAGTAGATTTCCCTTCCTCCCAATGTGGATCTTAGCAGCCATGTAATTCATATGTTTATTTCTGGCCAAAATGAATTCCTTGCAAAGTGACTCCTGTTCTTAGCACTCTACCAAAGCTGCTTCCCACATCTCCACAAGTTTACTAAGTGCTGAATCAAATGGCTTCTTCATAGCTTCATTTTTTTCTTTGTATTTTATTCATCTGGATTTGAAGAGATTACATTCTCTTGGTTTGACTTTTCTGAATCTCTTCCCAGTCTCCTTTTCCAGCTGCTCTTCCTCTAGCCATCTCTTAAATCTTCTAATCTCTTAAAAGTAAATGTAAATTCCCCAAGATTCTGTCCCTAGACTTAACTCTTCTGGTTTCATTATTTTGACAATTATATCCATTATGGAATCTATAAATTTATAGACCCAGCCCTGATTTCTCATCTATCACTTGAATATCTCCACATGGAAAATGGACTAGGACCTCAATCTCTCTTCATGTTGAAATTTGTACTAATTTTTTACCATTTCCCCCCAAAACCTTTTCTTATTTTTTTTTTTTTACATTTTCCACACACTTTCTACTCTCTCTTGTGAAATCAGTTCCCAAAGTTGTTGATTCATTCTCTGCAATGTCTTTCTTTTTCCTCCCCTTTCCTTTTTGCTTTTTCTCATTTCTACTACTTGTGTACAGTTTAAAAATTCTGTCATCTGGTTTATCACAACAATTTCCTTTCTCCCCTCCTTGTTTTCAATTTCCACCTTCTCAAATTCATCTTTTGCTGTTATGACAAGCATTGTCCTGATTTAGGTTATGCACTCCAGGAAATTAAAGGCTATTTCTAAAAAACTTATAGTGTAAATAATAAATATTTAATAAAAAAGTTATAAATATCATTTTCTTATGTTAGATAGTGTTTTATCCTGCTGAAAATGCTTTTATATACATGGTCTATATAGATTATCCTTAAGATTAAAAGCAAATAATGTTATTTAATATAATGTTCAATGTAAGTTGAAATTTGTGGGGAAAATATAAATTATTAACTCATGACACTGTTACTGCACAAAGGCATGATCTACTCGCTGTGAGACAGAAGTCAATCATCAAGAGGCAAGATGGTGGAAAAGAAAGGGTAGTTTATTACAGCTTGCTAGCAAGAGGGAAGATGGCCGACTAATGTCTCAAAGAACCATCTTGCAGAAAAAGGCTACAGGTCAGTTATATAGGGGGCTGGATTCTGGGTGGGGAAGGCATCTGCTATCAGGGTGGGGGCATCCATCTGGTCTTAGTTCCTGGCAGTCTTTTGTTTTACTTGACATGCAACAGAGACTGGAGGAACACCCTATACCCTGATCTTTCAGTTGTCATTGATGATGGCTGTCAGCATAGACTCTGCCCAGGGGTCATCACATTCCTAAGGAACTCAAAAAAAAAAAACAAAGTTCCAACTTATAGCAGCTGGGAGGGGCCATAAAATCCAGAGTTAGTCAAAGGTCATTCAAAGTTACAATGTGGTTTCTTTTCTACAATATGGCTTCCCTTATGTCAACCTTGTGTTGAGCCGTTATCAACACATATAAGCTATTACTCTTGGAGGGGAGGAAGAATAATTTTCCCTCCAGGGAAAATTCTTTCCTTCTAGGCTCTTGGCTGAGACTCCTATGTAATGGTAAAACAGATTAACAGGAGAAAAACAAACAGAAGTTTAATAACATGTATACCTCCTATATACATGAGCAACCCTCAGGAAACCTAACTCTCTGAAATGGCCCAAACGACCATCTTAAATACTGTCTCCAGCTAAAGACAAAAGAAGATGTTGAAGGTGGAGGGAGCCAGTTATGAGAGGTGATCAGGCAAAGCACAGTAAACAAGGGTATGATTGTTATGCAGATTTAATTCCAAGCCTTTTTCATTGCTAAATTTCTAGAGATTTAGTCATCCTCCTCTTCCCGGTACAGAGAGGGAGACACCCTTACAAATGGAGATTTCCCTTGTAAATGTAATTTTTTCTTACAAAAGGGTAACTTCTGTTTCCAGAGCTTTTCTTGTCTCTGCAGTTTCTTAAAAATAACCAGCTCAAGATAAACCTTATGCCAAAGACGCATATTTTGGGGTGGCAAATTCTCTTCCCTTCACTCTGCAAATAGGACTTTTACAACTTGACCACATACCAACCATAGGAGTTTGTTAAGCTTTTAGAGAGGAAGAGGAAGTAAGAAGAGAAATTAAACAGGAAGGAGAAATAATTCTTAAATCCAAAGTCATTCATCTAGGAAATCTTATTAGTATAGAAGGGTGAGCAGCTTGTTCCAAACTAATTCAAAAATTACAAAGTGGAATAGTCCCATCTGCAGCAATCCCTCTGGGATGCCAACTGAGAGATTATAGAATTCGATTTTTTGGTTTAAACAGAACCAACTTCAATTAACATAAATGAGAAGAAATTTACTGAAAGAATATTAGGGTTTTGCCTGCTCAACCCAAGGTTGAATTCACTTTAACACCACTGTCTGGGTAGAATAGAACACCCAATGTATTCAGTTTCTTTGCCCCTCTGCTCAAAATTCAGGTTCTAGAGAAGGAGCATCTTAATGGCCTGGTTTGAGTCATAATTCCTAATCTGTTTTTATAAGCATCTGTGAAACTATAAGGTACATTTCAAATATAGAAAATAACTTATGACAGAGAACTGTGTTGAAGGAAATTGAAATTGTATGTGCACATCTAAGCAGGCTAAATTAACAAACAAACCAAAAAATAGTACTGGGGATGTTTGTGATAATCCAAGAGAATAAGTATTAGAACACTCCTCAACAAATGTTATCCAACCTTGTAATGAACAAAGAAGGATGACAGAAAGGAAGATCAGGACCAAATTTATAAGAATTTGTAAAATTCAGAGTGGGCTTTTAATGGTTAAATGTATTCTTGATGGAGTTCAAAGAATTTCTTTAGGAGTAAAACCAGAATGGACTATTATTCATGAAGAGTTTGTTACTGAACTGGGTTTGTTTTTGCCCATTGCCCAGAAAGCCAAACACCAAGACAATGAGATTGCAGCAGAGAGAGGGTTTTAATCACAAGGCAGCCGAGTGAGGAAGCGAGAAAATGAGCCTTAAATCTGCTTCCCCGAAAATGTGGGCTCATGTATATTTATGGGGTAAGGGGCAACGTGGTCTGAAGCATGGAGATAGAGGATTGGAGGTGAGGAGAGGTGAGATAATTGACAATCTGCGCAAGCGTAGTCAAACTTCATGCTTCTTCATAGGATGCATGTTCACAAAATGGTGGCATTAGCATGATCTGAGGGTGGAGTTTTTAGCCTCTTGACATCAAAAGGTCACTTATCAGTCTTCTGCACTGGTCTAGTTGATGGATCGGTGGTCTCAACCAACCTGAAATGGACAGGGGGGTCCTAATTCCTGAAAAACAGCTCAAGCACCCATTACCATGGTCACCCAGGCACAGGGAGATGTTATCCATAGGAACCTAGTGGGAGTCAGATAGCATATTGTCTAAACAGCACAGTTAACAATGGGCTGGTGAACAACTAAATTACAGTAATTGCAAAAAAGAAAAGAAACTTCAGTTGCTAGCTACCTAATCATCAATGGCTAACTGTTTACTGGTTTCAGGTTCTTAATCTTTCACTTTACCATGTGTCTCTGACTTTCTGTTGAAGTCTGTTAAAGCCAACTTGGAGTAATGTTCCTAATCCAAAAAAATAAAATTCACAGAAAACTAATGTTGTTTACATGGTTTTAAAAATATGAAATTTATGATATATTATTATATTTTTCTTCAATAACCCAATAAGTAAAAAGACCAAACATGATGAGTGTAAATGGTAGTTTGGGACATTTACAATATGGTAGTTGATATGATACTATTTATTTTCTATTGGTAACAAAGTCAAAGAAATTTTTAATGCCATTATGTGAAATTCTTTTCCCCTCCAACTTCATCAACTCCCTGAATCACAGGTGAAAAACCTCTGGCCTAGGATAATTTCAAAGTATGATCTTACCTGAACACAGAGAAATTATTTAGGTGACTTCTGCTTAGCTATTTTTAACCCTATGTTTTCTGCTGAAAATAGACTTTTAAAAGTTGGTAAGAGGAAATTACTAGAGAAAAATAGGGCATTAGCTGACGTTTTTTTAAAAGACTGTAGAACGAGGTATACTATATATAGTACATATATATGCATGTGTATGTATACTAGAGCAGGCAAATACTTGAAAAAAACAAATGAGTTGTACTTTATTATTGAAAATACTCTGTGTTTTCCATGATCCTATGTAGTTAGATACTGGTTGATTAGTCTTTAGAGAGTTTTTTTGTTTTATTTTAGCATTAAAAAATGTTATTTATTTCTGCTGAAAATTTAATTGGTTATAGAAGTACTTTATTTTTAATATTTTTGAAGTAGTATTTTATATAATGGACTATTAACACAATTGGCATCCATCCTAGGGAAATATAACCATCAGTTAAATAGAAAAATAGGTCTTACTGACATGTAGAAAATATAAATTATGGCAAGAAAGAGACAGCAGAAGAAAAGCTAAATGGGATTTAGTATAAACAGGAAAAAGTAAATTACCTCTCTAATTTATTTTGCTTACTTCTTTTCATACATCATTCTTCTTGTAGAACATTAAATGATGATATAATACTTTGTTGGAAAGTAGCTTAGCTGTATAAAGTTATTATGAATTTCCATTTTCATTTTAATTCATTCTTTGGGAAACATGAATGTCTTCCTCGTAAGAGAAAAATTAAATATAATGTTACATAGGATAAGAAACTTAAGACATCCAGAAATCAGGAGGACCTGAGAGTCACACCAATGGACTCCTGTTCTGAGACCATATTCTGCTCGCAATAGAAGAGTCTTGAGGGAAGAATCATTTGCTCAGGAAATAATTGGTTGTTGATGATGTTGTTGTCTTGCTTTTTGACTTTTTAAAACTTGGCCTAAAAGTTGAATATAAGGGAACTAAGTCCTAGCAAGTTCAGAGAAAAAAAAAACAGTTAAATTTTTTAGATGAAAATTTAAAAATATGTTGTTATTACAGCATAAAAAAATGACGTACGGATTTTCAGTGAGATTCTTTCAGACTTGGCATGTTTTCCATGAAAATATTGGGAGACAACTTTTTTCCTTGTTCTCATGTGTAAAAACTTGAGCAAAATAATTCCAAAGTGACACGTTCTTTCATACACCCCCTAACCTAATTCAAACAAAATTTAAATGCTGATGAAAATTGTATAAGTCAAACTGTCCTAAAATGTTAAATTCTTTTTACCTACCTTTAACTTTTATAAATCACTTAAGGTACTTCTTGTACCTCTACATTATCTCTAGTATAGGTATACCATACAAGTTCATTCATTAAATATTACCTTAACTTGGAAAATATTTTATAAATTATATTAAATCTCTCCCATACACTTTGAGATTTTTAATTCTCTCAATTCTATAACCATTTTATTCATTTTAGCATGAAGTTTATCCTATACTAATATTTTGTCCTTTTTTAAGCCTATCTAGAATTGCTAAGTCTTGTATTTATTTTACTGCATAAGCTAAAGTTTATCCAGTATTTTTTGTTTGTGTGCTCACACGATTTTCTTTTTCCTTTATGAGATTAAAAGTTAATTTCCAAGACATTCTCTGTGCTATCTCTGTATTTCCATTCAGAACACAATAAGGCTTGTGGTTCTCTCTTTGGATCTCATCCCCTTGTCATGTTCTTCCTGTGGCACCACCACCCTGAAGCTAATGCCTCAATGTGTTCTCTTGACTCCCTGGATTCATAAAGGCTGATTTGCTGTCATTAATAACTTTAAAGTTTTCATCTTTATCTCCTCTATGTTCATGGGTTGAATCCAGATTTGTCATTCCCTTTAATTAATCTGATTAACCTTCCTAGGCTCCCCAGTGTAAGTTTCATGTTTGAAAGCAGAAAAACTCCACTTGGAAGGTCTTTCCAGGTCATCAGTAGGATAAAATTGTTTGCTCATTAAAAAGATTTATTCCTTCCCATCACAGCAAGTCTTTCTTTCTACCTTTAAACTTTACCCAACTCTCAGCAAGAATGTTCTCTTTCCATCATTCAATCCTTATTATCATCTTTAAATTCTAATCATTTCTGTGCTATGCACTTCTTCAACACCCATAGAGACCCACCATATTCTAATTTGTTCCTTGAGATATATTGCTTTTTGTGTTTTCTGTCATGTTTAGTCTATCTATGTACTTCCTGCCCAACTAATAATTCAAGTGTCTTAGAGATCATCTAACTTGAGGGCTGGCTAATTCCTTCTAATCTTTGCTCAAATGTTTGCTCAAAAGGCTTACTGTTTAAAATTACTATTTGCTACTCACCCATTTCCTCACACTTGTCACCCCACATTCCTGAAACCCCTAGCCTGCTAAATATTTTACACATGACTTGTCACATTCCATAGCGTATATTGTAAAATTTACTTATACATCATTTTATGTTGTTATTTATAGTCCGCCTTTATCAGCAGAAGATAAACTGCACAAGGACAGAGATTTTTGTTTATTTTGTTCACTGATCGATCCTATGAATCTAGAAGAGTACCTGATATATAATATGTGCTCTAGAAATAGTTATTGAATTAATTAATAATATCAGTCTTCTGCATTGTGTCCCATTCCCATTCTCCTTAGTATTTAGTGCAGTGTGTTTCAAAAAAGGTGATCAAAAATTCATATTGGGGGGCCGGCCCATGGTGTAGTGGTTAAGTTCACGTGCTCTACTTTGGCAGCCCGGGATTCACAGATTCAGATCCCAGGTGCGGATGTAGGCACTGCTTATCAAGCCATGCTGTGGCAGGCATCCCACATATAAAGAAGAGGAAGATGGGCACCACATATAAAGTAAAGGAAGATGGGCACAGCTGTTAGCTTAGAGCCAATCTTCCTCGGCAGAAAGAGGAGGATTGGCAACAGATGTTAGCTCAGAGCTAATCTTCCTCACAAAAAACAAACAAACAAATTTCATATTGGGTAGATCTCCATTAAACAAAAAAAAAAAAAAAGAGAGAGAGAGAGAAAAGAAGGATTAAATAGATGCCTGTTGACTTTGTTAGGTACTGCTTTGCTAATGTCACGTCTCCTGTGCTCACGGTCACATCTCCACAATTTTTAGGAGTCTTTTGAAAGTTATTGCAAAAAGAGTACAGCTACTTGTATACTGATGTCACAGGGTGATTCTACTTTGGTAAGATAAAATTTGGAAAGAAAAAGACAGACTTATGAGGGAGGAAGAGAATGCCTGTCTAGCTAGAAGATCAGCTAAATCATTGGGACTATCATTTAGATAACTCTCATGCATGAAGAGTCTTCTATTTTCCTTTCATCATCAATTCCTTGGCATAGGTATTCAATATTTCACCTACACATAATAGGATTGTTCATTAAACAGATTAACTAAGCTGAAAAGTGAGGAGTTAAATGAATCTGGGAAAAGGCATAAAAACCTAGTATATCTCATCTCAGCAAAAGGACTGTTGTTCTAGTGGAAAAATAATTGAAATAGGAAAAATCCAATCTGAATAGCACTGGGTAGCACATGAAATTTAAAAACTACAGTGATGACACTTAAGGCATATTTCACAGAAGCCATGACAAAACTTTATGATGTGAGGAACCCTATAATGCTTTCTGAAAAGTGTTCTCCCATAGGATTTCCCTAAGGGCTATGAAATAATGAGACCACAAGGTCATTTGCATTTCCTTTGTGCGAGTCTATACAGGCCATGTTTAGTGTCTTTTGAAGACTCTTCAAAGTAAAATGTTTTTTATTGATATCCAAAGATTATCATTTCAAGGTTCACTATTTGCTTTGACTCGCAGGCAACCACTCCAACCACATTATCTCTAAACTACAGAAGAGCTGTCAAGAAAGGTAAGAATGAAAAATCAGAATGAGTGTTTGTTCAGAGGGAAGAGAGACGTGATATAAATTACTCCATCTTTTATCTCGGCCACTGCAGGAAGTACTAAAAGTCGTTCTTAAGAATCACTAGGTCATGATATAAAACATCACCCTTTTCCAAAAATGAATTATATGAATAGTGAGTGCATTTGAATATCAAGAATCCAATTCCACACTATAAGTTATAAACATCAAACGACCTCATTAGTTTTGGTAGCTTTCCATCATCCCAGTGTGCTCCATTTTCTGAGAATTCTTTAAATTCAGTTCACCCCGGTAGGGTGACGTCAATCAGCAAGCCACTCTAACATCTTGAACTAGCCCATTGGGTGGGATATTGAGTTCAGTTCCGCCCACACATTTGCTGTCACTCAACAAAATCCCCGGCTGCTCAACCCACACCCAACTAGAATGTACAAACAATACTTTTTAAATACATCAACAAAAAGCGATAAGAACACAAGCACTTTGTTCTTAGCCACAAAAGGTAGAGAATATGTACTTGCTTTCGAAAATTCTCGGGAATAATTCCCAGGGACTAAGATATTGGTTTCTGTCCTTTTCGGTGCTAATGGATCAAAGTTCTTGATGATTTCTTTTATTTTTAACTCTCGTTGATGTTAAACCCTCAGAATCTAACCCCCATTTAGATAAAGCTTCTTTTTAAGATTCACAGTTTTCTTACTCAATTGCTGTTCACACCAGATGGCTCTTTTGCTACCTTATTTTTAAAACTTTTTTCTTATCACGCCACCCAGCTCCTCCTCCATGCGGTGAAATACTCAGTCAGCTACACTCCGGAGTTAAACTTTAAAACTCTGAAAATAAATGCATTAAGAATATTTTTATAGGCGGTTTTTTCATATCTCTATCCAACAAAATGTTTACGAATTTGCGTACTTTTCTTCCTTCTTTGCTACTTTGCCTCCATTATTACTTCCATGTGGGCAGAAAAACCTAAATTGTTAATTATTAATGGCTGATGACAGGATCATTTGGAAGTTCTTGGTAATCCAAGAATGATGAAGAGAGTCATTGCTTTTTTTCCATTTCCTATTCTGATATGACTATTTTGAGAAGTTTCATGGATAACTTAAAGTTTTTAATGTTTAAAATGTCTTTTAAATTTCCTATGCTAATTATCCATGCTGTCCCCATAGATAGTCTGCACGAATCGTGATGAGCAAAGATGATTTACTAGTAGTTAGATCTACTTTTTAGTGTGTGGATTTATTGTTATTTTACCTGATTTCTGATTTACATACTTGCTTTAGGTTTATAGCAAGTTTTATTAAAGTTTCAGAACCTTGGTGATTTCATGAAATTGGAGTTTTGAACAAATCTTGACTGAATTTCAAGTTTGATTTATTGTTTCAGGCAGAAACCATGTAAAGTTTGGCAGTGTGAGATGAGTTTTGAGTTTAAGTTTTCTGGTTCATTTAAACCTGAATCTCAAAGAAATCCTCAAGGGATAAGAACCCACAGGAACTGGAGCCAAATTCACTATAGATATTTTCAAGATAAAAATAGTTTCTGACCTTTAACTCCAATTTCTTTTTATATATTAACACTCATAACGTTATTGTCCAAATCAGTTATCTTTTTACAGGCTAAGATGACAAATTACTATTTGAAGACCACAAATTTTACTATAGCTTTATTAAGAATGATTTGGCTGAAATGCAAAGTCAGTGAGAGTTGAAAATTATTAAGCCCATTTTTTAGTAATATTAATTACTGTATTTATATTGCAGTTTTAGCTTGAAAATCTGAAAACCAAAATATAGGAAAGCGATGTTGAAGGGAAATAATTGTTATGTACCTGTTTGAAAGATATCCAGATATAGGAGTTATAGTAGCAACTCTGTAACTTAGAAAACAGCAAGCTCGTGAATTTCGTTTTGCAATTTCTACATACTGAAAAACGATAGTCTTTATAAAGTTACATGAGCTCCAAGTATCAGTGTGTTAACTGAGCTGGGAGGCAGCAGATGTTGGCTTATAAGAAAAAAACTACAACACAATTAAGTGCTCCTTAATACCTTTTTTATACATAAAGAAACTAGACTAAAAACAGAAAGCTTTTTTTTTTGAGGGCAAAAACTGAGAAAAAAATTGTAAAGAGGTTTTATCTAATGCATGCTTAGAATAAAAGTACTTATTACCTTTTTTTCTTTTTCTTTTTTTTTTTAGTTTTGGTCTTCTTCAGTTGTGATTAAACAAACACTTTAGAAGGACAAAATGGTATGCTGTTATATATTATTTTATCCTACTGTGTTTACTATCTAGTTAGTCCCTTTGGAAAATATCCTCTGTGGGAAATGTTGCTTTTTCAAGGAATATTCTGTTAAGGCAATAGAAGTCATACTTAGTATTTCTTATGTAAAAAGAATTTGTTGTTGAAATAACGTGGTAAGATTCTTATTTTCAAAGTAAAGTCTCAATTAAAAGGTTTAATCCACATCGCTTCCTAGATATTCTATCTAACATTCTTGGTTATTCATTCACTCTAAATAATGAGCTCTTTAGAAAAAAAAAAAGCTTTTAGGTAGTGACACTTTCCTTTTGTCAAGCTGCAGTTGTAAATGGTAGGTCAAATACAGTGGTCGAGTAGAGGTAAGTGAGCCTCGTTAAGGTAAATGAAGCTTAAAAGAGAATTGGAATTGAACTGACAAATAACTATGTCAAGTTGCTTCATATTTTATGGTTGTTGACAAGATCCCTATATGTCATGTCTGTCTGTAAAGAGCTGGAAGCTCTGTTTGTCAAGTTCACATAAAGTCAAGGAGTCATACAAGTATATTCTCAAATTTGAATTCAATTGTTTTAGTGTCTTCCAGGGACAAAGCACCTTTGAGCATTTGGCTACTTGAATGTCAAAATGTAAAGAGGTAAAAATCAATGAGCAGTAACTCCAACTACTCTTGCGAAGTGTTTGGTTACTTGTGGGCACCAGTCAGGAAGGTTAGGTGGGGTCTCGATCTCAGCAGGAATGCCACACCTGTCTTATTTCTGGAATCACAGGTTATTGTGGTAATTAAAAGTTCTGTAAATTAGAGTAAAACTGTATGTGTAGAATTAAAATTGTCAGGACAGAGCTAGTGAGAATGTGGTGATTAAGGCTAGGAGGAATTGGGAATACCTGCCTGGTAGGGAAGCTTGTTTGCCTGGGGAGAACTTAATTACAGTGAATACAAGGGAAAATACCAGAATCATGAGAGAGAAAATGGCTGTTGTTTAATCTTAAAATGTTGTATTGGCAGCAGTTATGTATCTTAGAGAAACTATCAAAAATCAGCATTTGTTTAATACAATAAAAATAATATCACATTTTCCCTGGCAATTTGTATCTTGGGACTATTTATAATGCATTTACTAAGGTAGACCTCGTGGTGTTTTAAATTCTCTGTGATTTGGGATATGAGTAGTAAGGTGTGTTTGTCAGTTTTTTCACAACCTGACAAATGGATATGTTTGTAAGGATGATTCCTTGCCTATTTCTTTGTTAATTTCTCAGCCTTCCTAAAGACTTCTAGATCATCAACATTTTGGGGATGTAGTGAACTCAAGAATTATGTGAAATTTGAAGTAGGAAAAGAGGTCTCCTGGCATCTTTAAAATATCTTGAAATAAATCCATTTCTCCAGAACTTAGATGAATGGGAAGTTTATTGCATAATTTTGTGGCAGTGGATTGTCTTTCCTACACACTACTACTACATGTGAAGAAATGTTATAAATATGTTATTTCTCTTTAGATGCACTTCTTGATAATATGTCTTCATTCTTGTTCTGTGATTAAGGTTTTTATGAATGGCCCAGGCACTGGCATTCTAAAGTGGCATAATGTAAATTCTAAGGATCTCTTTATAGTCAGGCTTTCTTATTTTTATTTTTGTTGTCACTGATGTCAATTTGCTTCAGACTACTGAAATTTTGGCCCCTAGTAATGTCCGTTGGTTTACAGGGTCACTGCATTAAAACATTTTGCTTACTTCTAATTTTTCATACTAGAAATACGATGAGTGTAGTATTCCAGTCATTGAGCCTGCATTCTGATTCAGTTCTTAAGCAAGTTTTACTCATGTTAGTAAGTTAGTGTTCTATTATTTTCCCATTTTTCCTTTGCTGACATTCTATATCATACGCCATCATTTTGATTTTGAAAATAGCCTCTGGTTTGTTTTCCTTTTTAATCTTTGATATATTCATCTCTTGTCTTCTTTCCCTTTCTTCCCTCCTTTTTTCCTTCTCTGGATGTTATCACTTAGGAATTTCTCTCTCTAGAGCTTTTTTTAAATTATTATTTTTTTAAAATAAATACACAAGGTACAAAATTCAAGATGCTAAAAATAGTTTACAGAAAAGCTTTCATCTCTGGTCCCTAGCCATCAAGTTCCACTTGCCAGAAGTTACCACCTGTAAACAGTTACAGAGAGAGAGGGAAAAGGTAGACTTTATTACATAGAGTGATGTAGTAACTAGCAAACAGAGAGAGAGAGAAACATGAATCATGGAAGTTAACAGGAACAATCAATGAAATAGGGAGAAGCAGCAACTAGTGAGAGAATCACAGAAGGACCAGTTGGACCCCAAATATGATTGACAACTAGAGTTTCTGCTGGGCCATCAGAGCCTGTGACAGATTACCAAAAGTGAAGAATGACATTCCAGTTCACCTAAAACCTGAATGTATTATTTCTGAGACATTTCTTACTCCTGCATATTGTATCCTGACAATAAACTTCCACTACTTAAGGTAACTGGAGCATATCTCTAATTCTTATTGCAAGAGCCATTAACGTATGTCACAAACTAGAGATATGTCTTTGCTAGGTTCCAAGTGTACCATCAACCATAGGGAGGTCTCTCGATCTCTCTGTTCTTCTCTTCTCTAGGAGCAATTTTACACCAGAGTGTAGTGTGATGAAAGAAATGAGGCCTAACATGAAAACATCTGTACTATTTTAATCATACACTTAGTTGAATTGCAGATAATTTGTCTAAAATGTTATTCTGTTCTCTCTGAAGAAATATTTTTTAAACTTTTAGTTCTCAAGAGGAAAGAGGGAAGAAGAAAAAAATGAAGCATCCCATTCTTACCAAGGAATGAAATATGAAAAGTACAATGTGCAGAATAGCAGATAGATAACAAAATGGATTAAATATGCAAAATATACTTATATAATCAATAGATTCAAATTAACATTTAACTTCTAAACACAAGAAAAATATTTTTCTATCTTACAGTCAATCAGAAATGTGAGGGGCCAGCTCTGATGGCCTAGTGTTTAAAGTTTGGCTCACTCTACTTTGGCGGCCCAGGTTTGGTTCCCAGGCACAGAACCACACCACTTGGCTGTCAGTGACCATGCTGTGGCAGCAGCTTACGTTGGAAAAAAAAAAAAAAAAGAGGAAGATTGGCAACAGATGTTAGCTCAGGGTGCATCTTCCCCAGCAAAAAAAAAAAAAAAAAAGAAGAAGAAGAAATGTGAGGAAAAACTTACAACTTATATAATCTATGGAAATATAAAAATGAAGCGAGAGGAAACTCATTTTACTACCATCCATTAACAAATACAGGATCAAAGTTAAAAGATAAATTAAACCAATTCCTTCTGTCACTCTTATTACATGCATTGCTCTGGACCATTTTCAAGTCACCTTGATCTTCACAATTCATGGCAGTCTTAGTTCTGGGTTCTTTCATCCTTTGAAACTGTGTCTCTGCAACACAAATATCTGGAGATGTGGCTTTCAGTGTCAGAACTTCTGTCATAATTTGGACTTGAAGTCACCCCCTGCTCTTAAAGGTAACATTTGGAATTCTCTGTGCAATCATTTGAACACTGATTATCCCATCACAAGGATGAAATAAATATATTTGCAAAACAAAGCATGAAAATAGATCCAACAATTCTCTGCATCTATAAATCTATTCACAGGCAACATGATTGCTTCAAAGAAAATAAATTATCTTAACTGCAAGAAAACAAGATTTTTTGACCTTTAAACTGAGTTTCAGAATCTTATACATATCTCACATTGCTTCTTAAAAATGGGAGGATGTTTTGTGCAGGGAGGTAATGTATGAAAGTGCCTTGAAAATTGTAAAGTATTTTATAAAGCTATATATTAATGTAAACACCACTATTTTTATGGTATGAGCTGCTAGTCATCCATATTTCTTAAAAGGGTCACGATAGAGATTATGAAAGTTGAGATATTCATACTTAAAGTTTGACTCAAAAGCTGCAATCAATTAAGATTGTTGACTAACATGGAATTACAATTAACCATGGACATGTTGGTAAACAAGTGGTGATAGATGGATAAAATATATAACATCTACTATATAATACATAACACAGAGCATATGATATATAACATTATATAATATATAATATAACATATAACAACTCTATTTGATATATAATAATATAAAAATACATAACTCTATTACAAAAATGCTTTTGCTTTTAATTTTTTAAGTTAACATGAAAATAGCATGTGTTAATTAACATATGTTAATATGCATAGTGTTAGCATACCAGTCTGCCATTGTGTAATACCAAACACCCCTCCTCTGAAACATTGCTTGAATTTTACCTTGAGACGTCTAAGTTAACTTGTGTCTGGATATTCACAGCCAATTGGTAAATCATCAAATATTTCTGAAGGCTATATCATGTACAAGGTTTTGAACTGAGACTCAGATAAAGAAATAATGAGAAAAAAATCCATGTCATTGAGATGATTTCAAACTCCCGTATACAGCAAACTAACAATACTGGAAAATCCAGAAAAGTGCCTTCTGGATACGCACTGACCATAAGAGCTCTAGCATTTCTGATGTCTTGGCAGGCCCTGGGAAGGCAACAGAAAGAGGAAGGGAAATTTCAGATAAGGGACTAGAGCAATGTCATGGAGGCAGAAACAGCAGAAAGTTTGAGGGGCTGTACTAGATGCCATGATGTAGAGCTGGAAGGTCACTACTAAAGATCTGGCCAGGAGTTGAGAGGACTGGGTCCTGCCATATGGTTTGGCAGGATGGAGACAGGAGTTTGAGGGTTCAGATTCGATCCTTATTGAGGTATCATCAAAGTCATTGAGCAAAGATGTGACTGTAGTAACTTTTTCTGTATCCCGTGTCTTTCTCTTTAATTGGATGTACTCTTGAATCTCTCCTCCAGACCCAAACTCAGTTTCCTCCAGTCTGGGAGGAAGGTCAGTGTCCCCACTCTCTCCATCTGGTGCTGGTTAGAGTCCAGCTGGGCTACCAACCTTGTCAGTGCCTGATGTGCCTGGAAAGAGCCCTGGAATTGCTTTGGCCTTTCACTTACAATGCTTTCTAACTCCTGTACACCTGCTTTGTTAGCTATCTAATGCCTCAAGTAAGACTGGGACGTTGCTCATTTCTGTAGTAAGTCTTTGCCTTCTCTGAGTATTTAGCTCCTACTTTCTCTTTACTCCTCTCCCTTGCAACACAAACACCTGCTGTCCAGCTTTTGGCTGGGATCACAAAGGGACAGATCTCTCTGAGCAATGACGACTTGACATTATCATCTGCCATTGAATTATCGCTGTTTTTGTGCACCATCCAGGAACCACTCACATTTCACCCCAGGTAATGATATGCCAAAACTTGGTGAGCCACTCCTGACACAGTGGCTCCTTGGGACATGGGTCTGTGGACTGCTTGGCTCCCCTTGTCTAGATTAGTTTTTGCTGTCCAGTTAATTCTGCTCGTGTGCAATGCTTTAATGAATAGGCACTGCTGGGACTCAACCCAATCCCCAACCTTCCTCACCCATGCACTGCCACCCCAATATGCCATACCTCATAGCTGTGTCAATTCTCATTATGTCCAAGTGATCACATCCTTAGATGCAGCTACTGACCTCAGATTACTTGTAGTAGAATGGAGCAGGAAGGAATAGTCTGGTATCTGGCATTCTGACCACTCCTTGAAGCCAGACCAAGCTACATGGAAAAATATTGAGGAGGTGCTCCAAAGGCCGACTAAGGAAGTTTTTAGGGACCTTCACCTTATGACTGGGCCCCATGCAAGACCTGGGGCACAATATCTCAGTCACCTGGAACAGTCCAGGATAGTCCTCACTGGTGCAGCAGCATAAGCAGTTAGAAGAAATTTAACCTAGCAGCTGGAAAAAACATGGTTCCCCAGGTAGCAAGGTAAAAATATAGAGCATCCAAGTACATATGGCTGGCCATCAAGATGTTCAAGACAAAGTAAAAGTGTGTCAGAATGTGACAATGAGGCATCTAAGGATCTACGGTGACAACACTCAGAAGTCGAGGTAGCCAGTCGGCACTGGGGCTGAATCAGCTGGGAGGTAGACCTTAGCCATTTAGCAGGAAATTGAAGCATGGTTCTTAGTCTTTGAGGCAGTAAATCAGGGTGAGTTTAGTGAGAAGGAAAGAGAGCCAAGAGCAGTGCAGGGATACACAGGAAGCTTTGAGAAGAGGAATTGAAAATATGCATCAGGGGCAGAAGTGCATTTATAAAACTGGAGCACACAGGGGCTGAGGAGCTCTGAGGCTCCCAAAAAAGATGGGTATCTGTATTTCAGAAGGGCCTGAATGCCAGCAGGCATGGTGAGCTCAGGGAAAGTTGAGCTTGTGTGCAGGGGTGGGTTGGGACCCAGAAGTAGAGGCAGAACCAGGTCTCTCAGAGTGGGAATCTAGTCGGGAGGGATTATGGACTAGGAATTAGGCTGGGCCTGACTTAGACCCAATGAAAGTGAGGTTCTGCTTTTACCAAAGTCATGTTGCAATGGAGTTTAGTGTATATCAGTATGGAGACAGGTAAACAACTTGGTTGTCTAGGTCTCAACAAGAGAGGGATGGCAATTAAGGTGCATTAAATGCTGCTTTATATGTCATTTCTTTTACCTTCCTAGGAGCCCAGATGAGGTGGATGTTACCCTCATTTCATGGATTAGTTTCAGTAAGGATAAGAAATTGCTAAACAGCTAGACAAATATCAGAAAACAAAGCAAACAGGGCTCTGAGCTTTGTTTTTGAACATTTGTCCAATGTACTTTGCCGGCATCGACTCAGCTCCAGTGTTTCTTTTAGGATTCTTGTTTCCGGGGAAGAACTGGGTCAGATTAGGCAGCATTCAGCATGAAGCTACAGAGTTCAGAGACCTCCTGATTGAGTCAGAAAGGCTTCGTCAGCAAGTTCTACAGAACCCCAATTAAATGAAAACCACAAGGCGAACTTGTCCTTCGGAAATGTCAAATTAGGACACTGATCATCTTAATATATAAGGACTGTGCTTCTTTATGCTCAAGAATGCTGGTCAGACAAACCACTTGGTTGTCAACAAGGGAGGGTCATCAAGACCTCACTCAACTAGGGGTTACGCACAGAGGGAGTAGGACCTTTGCAAATGAGGACTAACAGCACATGCATGTGCATATATGTATACAGATACACACACATACACACATACACAAACACATGTCACCAGAACTGACCAATGGCTTGGCTACTGGCCTTTCAGGTTAGAATTTTAAAAAGGAACTTACATAGAAATGTTCTATCTCATCATAGCAAGGACAAAGTAGAGCTGTTCTCTTCTTACAACTATTTTTAAAAGCTAAGCAATATCATCCTGTGTGCAACCCTTTTGACCTTACAGTAGGAAAGTGCAGTGATGATAAAGCTAACAAAATATTTTAGACTCAATAAAGTTCCCAGGTGTGTTTGAGATTGACTTTGAAGATCATTATTTTTGTCTTTGATGTTGTAGTTTCCATCAATCATTAATATCATTTTCTTTAAATACAGTATGTGATTTTGAAGGCCTTATTTTCAAATGTTACTTATTTAGTCTTTGTGCATGTTTTTCCCATGAGGGGTCTTATGTAATTTAATATGTGTAGCCCAAATGTGTTTATTTTATCTCTCACCTGAATGACAGTAGAAACTTGATACCTCCCTCAAATATTTCTTGGAATACTCACACTTTCACAATGCCCTTGTGGCCATGTCTCATTTCCTCCTTCCTGCTCCGGTGATCTCACCTTGCCTTGTGCTAGTCACAAGGCTGCATTCTCTCACTGTTCTGACCCAAGAGCGTGAATGGGGTCCTCTCCAAATCTATCAGCAGCTACTCCTCTTGGGGCTCACAAGCCCTTACTTACTGCTTTGGGTCCTCAAGTTGCTCAGGCAGAAGAAACCACTTCCCTCTGACCCAGGAGACAATCTCTAGCTCAACAACACTTAGGTTTGATTACCCTTTCCTTCCCACATATCTTTGATGGACTCAAAGAAGACATAACAGTCCAGTCTGAAGTGTGTGTCTTTAGCTCACTTCACCAAACACCAATCATGCCACAAATAACGCGAGGTTATTTGCTGTCCAAATTTTGCTGGCCCCAAACAAAAACCATGTTCTCCAAAATAATAGTTTTTTCTTGCTAGAAACTGCAAAGACAGTTTTCCTCTCAAAGGATTTCAGTTTCATCTCCCTGGGCACTCCATGTCAAGGTATAAATCTATAGGAAGGTGGAAATGGGCTTTATGTTTCACTGGGAAGTCATAGACATCATCATCTTCCTGCTAAGTAGAAGATCAAATTCTAGGTCCCCAGCTCGTTTTCCATGAGACTCTTTCTTTTTCTCCAAACTACAGAGTTTGGGGCATCTTCTTTCCAGAACTATGATACTGGTTGGTTTTTTTTAGATGTCTGGATCTATGAATATAATTGGATCATGAAAAGGCTACACCTCCCCAGCAAAGCTGCTTTACCTGCTGAATCCTCAGAAAAAGAACATTAGTCTTTTTAAAAAAAATTTTAATTGACAATCACTGTGAGGAAACACAATAAAGGGAATAAGATATGAGAAAATAACAGAATTCCTACAAAGTCTTCTAGTAGTGGCCCTTTCCCTGGCTCTTTTGCTTTAAGAAGCCCCAATGCTTCTTGTCATTCTTTAAATTCTGAGTGTACTTCTTGGTGCTTCCTACCTTCCTCTGATTAACCACTACTGTCCAACACACCCATGTCCCTTCCTGTGACTTTATTACCTATTATTGGAGAACAAGCACATCATTTATGATGGGTGAGCTGTTTAAATATACCTTAGCCACAAATGCGTCATTTACCTTCTGAGTAACTTCCAATTGGTAACCCCTTTCTCAATCTATAACTTCTCACCTTTTCTTTATAAAGGCGAGCCACTTTGAGTCATTTATTATACAGGATACTATGCCATAAAGGCCTCTATTTTGATGTAAATTATATCTAATAGGCACCACACCAAAACAGGCATCAAAAGCCAAGAGATCTCAGATTTTGAGGGCTCATGTGTAATGGGCAAAAAGTTTAGATTTCCTAAAATGATACATGCAAAAAATAACTTTACTTATTTTTCTATGACTGAAATTAATTTTAACCATGGGCCTCCATTCTGCTTAATTAGCAATTCATTGCATTCAGGGTTTTCTTGGTCCAAACAGGATTTTTAGTCCATGTAGGATTCTCTTCCTTCTCCTTGGGCTGTGTCAGTGGACCCAGAAATATAAGCTGGTCCTGAGTCCTCATCCCCAGCCCAGGCTGACATCAGATAACAGAGAAAAATTTTGCACTGATTTTGTTTTTTTGTTATCAGCATCAATCCCAAGAGACATCCACCCAAAATATCCACTCCTTCCATGGTTAAGTTACTGGACCACATGAGTTACTCAGCATTCTTCTTATCCTGACCACAAGTGCGTTCAGATCTACTGGCTTTCTCTCACCAACTCCAAGCCCTTCTCAAGAAAGGTTCTGTAGGCTATGAAGTGATTGGTTGGGCGCTCTATCAAGCCTTGCTTGTTTAGACATGTCACAGCCATTTCTTGCCATTTCATACCACATGAGACTGACTGTAAGGCCTGCCATCTCCCAGGAATGGAGGCACAGATTCTGTTAGCTTTAAGATTCCCAAAATGATCTGTTGGCTTTTAGACCCCCAAACACCAGGTTTGGAGACAAGGCAGTATAAGGAACAGGGTTCAAAACTCCTTTTCAAAGACTCATGTCAACGTGTAAGTCTTTTGTTTCCATTTGTGACTCCTTCCCTTTAATACCACTCTCTCCTGTTCCTATTTTCATTCGTTGATTTAAAAAGAATTGCTAAGAAAAATTGATTCCAACCAATTGTAAGTTTTACCATGACTATGGCTTATGATATACATTTTATGTCTTGAGTTCTATTGAGCTCTGGCTTTTGATATTTAAAGCCATGATTTTGAAGTTAAAAAACAATTGTTCCTAAATTATCTATGCCATGAGATCTAAAAGTCCATTTCAAAACTCAAAACACTCTATTTCTGTTTAAACAATCTTCCCCTGAGGTGAGGAGTGCCTGATGTCTAGTTCTCATAGGGGGAAGTGCTTTCGGATCATGGGGGAGAAAAACAACAGTTTTTTTGTGTTTCAAAATACATCTCGCCACACAAGGGCAGGATAATTGCAGTAATAACAGAAAGTGGGGACCTGACATCATGTTGCCTTGATGTTTCCAGATAAAGACAGAAGACAAAATCAGCATCTATGGCCATTATCATTCCTCATAGGAAAACACATTTTGTCATAAAAACATAAAAAAGGTCATAATCTAAAAATAAAAGACAATCTTTTTTTATAGGTGATATGGAACATTATAAATAAAAACCTGCCATATTTTCCTATTCATCTCATTTATCCATATCCTGAGGTGGGGGGAAATAAAACTTCATCATGAGATGTCACAGATCCTTGGAGGAATCACTGTCTCTACTCAAATGTAAGGTAAAATTTAAATGCTGCCATATTACTGAGTAGAACTTTTACACTAAGACTTCCTAGAATCTACATTTTCAAGAATGGAGTGCGCTTAGAAAAAAAGAACATAAGCTTAGGACTAAAAAATATACATATTCAAATGGAGACACATCTAAATTTCTGAGCCTCAATTTACTTATTTGAGAACTGGGAAGAACAGTAACTATACATTTAAATAATGTTGATCATTTAAAATGAGGTAAAGGATGAAAAACACTCAGGTGGGCCTTCAGTTAGTATTAATTTACATCCATTTTGCTCTAAATTGTAAAACTAAGGAGGAAATATTTGTGCCATTTTATACAACAACTGGATACTTCTACTATGCTCTATATATTCCCATTTCTCAAAAAATTCAGGTTTAGATCTGGATCAAATCCCTCCTCTTTTTAGGCAGGCAAGAGATTGCTGCTAATGTTCAACAGAATAAAGTGGCAAGACAGCTAAAGGGATGTGTGGGTTAGTTTAGCCTAAGCTGTGCTGTGATAGAAAATGACACCAAAATCTCAGAGACTCACAATAAGAATCTCTTATTTTTGCTCATGTTATATGCACACTATAAGTCTGCTTCAGCTCTCCTCCTTATCATCTTCATTCTGGGACTAGACTAAAGGAGCAGCCGCCATCTGGGGAAACCTGATCTCTTGGCTGAGGAAAAAATGCAGAAGGCAGACCCACATGATGGCTCTTAAAGCTTCTGCTTGGAAGTGGCTTATGTCCCAATTCATTGGCCAAAGTTAAGTTACGTGGCCAAGCCTGATGTCAATGGATTGGAATAATCCTGCAATAGGGAGAGGTAACAAATATTCTGAACAATAACACAATCTAACAAAGTGGGTACAAGTAAACGAATGTAAAGAAGACACGATATAAACAATGGAGCATGGTGGGCCCTGTTGGCAACCAATGACACAGCTCTAGTTTATTTGCTCCCGTGCGGGATTGCGGACCCAGTGTTGCCAGATCTACTTTTTCAAAAGAAGCTGGGGACTGATGACTGTGTTCATTCATGGTTCTCTGAGCCAAATCCAGCTCCTGAACAGGTCCTGGCCCCCTATAGCTCTAATACCAGGGATAATATAAGAGTATACCAGGGCTGAAAGGAATGGACACCCACTGTTGCTAAACATGCCAAATTTTCAAGACAAGGTGAGAATCTGGAATTTTATCTAAAATCTTTATATTTCCTAATATCATCAGTGAATTCAATTATTTTAAAAACACAATGCCAGACTAATAAAACATTGGGCAAAATCTGGCTGACTGACTGCAGTTTCTGAATAATGATGGTGGTGTGCGGCTAGAGATCCCTCGACTTTCCTGAATTGGCAGTTTCTGAGAGGGAGCAATCAAGCAAGTTGTCAGATTGCTACATGACAAATGAGCAGGCCATTTTCTTTTTCCGGTGTCTGGGAATGCTAGCTTCTAGAGCCTCCATTTTTGTGAGACTGACATGTCTAGAATATCTAGGTAGAAAGTGAAGGATTTGTTCTATCACACAAAACATTTTTGGTGACAGAATTAATAAAACTGAACAATGATCAAATGATATTTTAAGTTTTTTCTAAATTTGAATGTAAATGTTCATAAAGCTATAATGCAATGGAAATCTTTAAAATTTTGAAATTAAAAAGACAGCTATCATCATTAATATAATTTTATGTTTAATGCACCATAAAATCATAGCAGAAAGGTATATTAACTAGATGTAAAGCTAAGGCAATAGAACTAAAGTTAAACAAAGGCTCATAGCCATATTAGGAGTCACAATAAATTAAAATAAGGTAATTGAACTTCTTTTTCCCTTTTCATCTAAAAAGACTGCACTCTCTTGGGCACATGGGATAATGCCCTCTCTTTTCCCCACATCTGTCTGTTCAGTATCCTAACCCTTGCTGTGGTCTACAGTTAGGACCACAAAGGCCACATGTGAGGTGCATGAGCGTTTAGGTAAAGCGAAGATACATTTTGTTTATCTTTGTATCTTCATCACCTAGCAGCGTGTATGGAACAAAAATAGGTGTTCAATATCCTGTGTTAAATGAATTAATATTCAGGAAAATATAGATTTTCTATCAAAAAATTGACTCATTTAATATTCTAATTATTTGGCAACATAGGTACTTGAGAGCAAGAATACAAGTTTATTTTAATTTTTTTTACTATTATTACATTTGAGTCACTTGGCCTGAATGAATTACTGAATTACCTAGGGAGAAGGATTTTACCCCCAATTCAGGATGTGTGTGTATCTATCTATCTATCTATCTATCTATCTATCTATCTATCTATCATCTATCTATCCATCATCTGTCTTTCTATCTATATTATTCTATCTGTCTGCTTGTCTGCCTATCTAGCTGTACCCCTATTTGTAATAGGCATAATAAAAGACCAGATGCTTGTACAGAGTCCTTTCCCATTTTTCATCGTCTCTTCCAAGTCTCATAATAATCCTTTGAGGTCGATATTAACAATTGCAATTTGACTGTTAGAAATAAGGTTATTAAGGTTCAAAAAAACAAAGTCACTTGCTGAGGTGAACACACTGTAATTGGAAATCCAGGTTGTCAGATCCCTAAGTCTATTTTCCTTCCATTATATCTCAACGTTCAGTTTAATTCTACCTACTGGGTCCCTATTTATGATTTTAAAAACATCAACTCTTTAACCAGTAACTAAATAAATGTGAAGCACCACTTATCTACATGAGTATAAACTCTAAGGGAATATATCATTTGAAGAAAGAAAGAAGAGAATAGAATATCTGTATATATTTGGTACTTGCTTAACTTACTATCGATTTCCTTTTTTCTTTATGGAACCTATTGGTTTCAAAGGTCCTGGATCATTTTTGGCATTCCCTACTACAGCTTACATCCAGAGGCTGTCACGTAATTAATCAAATTTCCCTTTAACTTCCAATATCAGCTCAGGAGAACAACTTGCTACAGAAACAGGAAGAGAAAATCTATTCCCTCCTCACACACAGTCCCCCTCAGTGGTCCACCCACTCCTGGGACGTCTTGCCTCCAACCCCACCATGTGGCAGTGATGTTCCTGTGGATGTGGAGGAGAGCAGGGGGTGCCTGGTCACCCCTCTCGGCAACGGTCTGGTATCTGTAGCTGCTTAACTTTCGCTTCCTCTGTCATCCAGCAGGAAACTCACCTGCCTTAATTCTGCCAACTTTATCTGCCAGCTGTCAGCACTTCAGGTTTTTAACTCAACAGGCTTCTTTTTATATTTATATTTTTGCAATTATGAAATATTTCAAAGATAGACAAAATAAAAAGAATATATCTGACATCCCTCTACCCACAATCGAGCTTTACCAAATTTAACTTTTGCCACAATTACTTCAGTTTAAAAAAAAAAAACTCTCCCAACTTTTGTTCCTCTCCCCTCCATAACCTTCCCAAAGTTAATCTACTATCCTGAATTTGGTATAGATCATTTCCATAAATATTTATGTACTTTTATTCATAGTAGATAGCCACAAAAATCATAAGGCATTGCCCTGCATGTTTTATAAAATATTATAAAATGTTTCTATTTTCTGTACTGTGCACTTTTTGTTCAGTATTATGTCTATGTATCCATATTGATACATATTGTACAAGTTAATTTGTTTTAATTACTGCATGGGATTCAAAAGAATGAATATACAAGAAATTGTTAGTCAATATTCTGTTTATGGACATTTACGTTTTTTCTTTTTCCTTTTCTTTCTTTTTTTTTCTTCTTAGTTTAGCTCATTATTTCAAACAAAGTTACAGAAGCAGCTCCTTGGGCACATGTGCAAAAATTTTCTAATATACATGAATTGGAGGTAGAATTACTACATTAAAAATATACACACCTTCAACTTTACTAAATACTGCCAAAATACTCTCCAAATGGGTGCTACAGATTTACCTTTCTTCCCCTACTAGATGAAATAGCACGTTGCATTACAACCTCAGCAATATTTGATATTATCAGACTTTTTAGTTTGCTCAATATGATGGATGCACAATTATATCTTATTAGTGAGTTTGAACTTTTTTGTGTTTATTTGCCATTTGGGTTTCCTCTTTTGTGACTTGTTTATTCATACCTTTGCCAATGTGGGGAAGATTATCTCTTTAACAATTTCAAGGTTCTCTTTATATATATGCAGGACATAAATTCTTTAAGAGTTAACGTGCATTACCAATAGTCTCCTCAGTCTTTGACTTTTTTTTCTATCTGAGAGAGAAGTTTCTAATTCTAAGGCTGTCAATTTTTACCAATTGTTTGTTTTATATTTTGCCTCTTATTTAAGAAATACTTTTTGCTCTAAGGTAATACAGATTTTTCTCTTATTCTTTATTATACTTTTAATTTTGACATGGTCAATAATTCACTGCAATTCAATTTTGTGTATGGCGTAAGGATAGATCCAATTTTGTTTAGCCCACCTTTCTTCTTTTCTTCCTTCATTTCTTCCTTCCTTTTTTTGATAACCAATTGTTCCAACACCTTTAATTTTGTTTAGAATTTTTGTATCTGTGTTCATAAATGACATTGGAACATACTTTCTCCTACTGTCTTGGTCAGGTTTGGGTATCAGGTTGATACTAGACTGGTTAGACGAATTACTGAGTTTCTCTCTTTATTTCTAGTTTTTGCCACACTTTATGTAAGATTGGTAGAGATTGCCTATAAAACCATATGGACATTGTCAGCAAATTAGGGGGAGAGGATATTTGGGGAGAAATGAACGGTTTTCAAGCTACTGATTCAGTCGTTTAAATTGTCATTAGTAATTCAGGTTTTTAATTTATTCTTGTGTTAGTCATATTCAAAGGTAGATATAGAAATTTATTGAGTATTTTCTTATGGTTTATTACCTCATTATGTCTCTAGTTTTGAGCCTTTCATTTCTAATATTGTTTATATGTGCCTTCCCTGGTTTTCTTGATCATATGGTCAGAGTTCTGTCTATTTTACTACTTTTTCAAAGAATCAGCAATTGGTTTTATTAATTGTTTCTTGATATTATAGTTCATCGTTCTCTTCACTTTAATCACTTAATTCATTTTTATAAATTTTATGAGGTTTTCTTTAGTTTTTTCCACTAATTTTTGAGTTGCAAGCACATTTAATTTACAGTTTATGATTTTCTAATGCAAGAATTTATAGCTATAAATTTTACTCTTAATGGCACTTTTTAGTAATATTCCACGGGATTTAATTCCACAAGTTTAATATGTAGCGTTTAATTTTTTTAAGATTTATATATATTTAAATTTACTTCTAATTTTCTAATTTCTGGTATGACTTTGGTTTTCACCTCTGAGTTATTTAGAAGCAGTTTTATTTTATAAAATTTCCAAATACAGTTTTCCTAGTTAATTTTCTATTATTATTTTCAGTTTAATTATATGTGGTTATTGAATGCAGCTTGTATGATATCAGTTCTTCAGCCATGAGATTTTTCTTGTAGTAATCAATTTTTTTCAAATAATTTGCTAGAATAGTCAATTTTTTAGTACATAATTTCTTTTTTTTTAACATTTTTTTTTTGTGTGTGAGGAAGACCAGCCCTGAGCTAACATCTGTTGCCAATCTTCCTCTTTTTGCTGAGGAAGACTGGCCCTGGGATAACATCCATGCCCGTCTTCCTCTACTTTATATGGGATGCTGCCACAGCATGGCTGACAAGCAATGTGTCGGCAGGTGCCCGGGATCCGAACCCATGAACCCCGGGCTGCCAAGCGCAAACTAAACCGCTGCGCCACTGGGCTGGCCCCCATAGTTTCTTGATACATTAGTAACTTTTATAAAGCTATGGTTGTCTATTTGTCAGTTTTTTTATTTTATTCTGCCATGTTTGCTTTATACATTTTGAGGCTCTAATGTTAGTTGTATTTAAGTTTAGACTTATAATATTGTCAAGTTTTCCCTCTTGGCACTATGTATTGACCCTCTTTTACCCTCTTATCTTTTGCCCCTAAACAAATTTTGTCTGATGTCACTGTTGCTATAACCCCTAGTTTCTTTTATTAGTATATTCCTGATATATATTTTTCATTCATTTATTTTCGATTT
The DNA here is from genome assembly GCA_031878705.1 of Tapirus indicus. NCBI lineage: Eukaryota > Metazoa > Chordata > Mammalia > Perissodactyla > Tapiridae > Tapirus > Tapirus indicus. The sequence continues at coordinate 76,006,904 of CM062926.1, read as the reverse complement.
TTATGTATTCTTAAGTTTTTTAGTGTCTTTTATAAATAGCATATAGATCAATTATACAGTTGTATGGATATAATATAAGCTTTGTTGTGTTTTTTTTAATGAGTAAGTTTATTTTGTATACATGTATTATGATTTCTCATGTATTTGGATTAATTTCAATGATCTTATTTTGAGGGATTTCTTTTTTTTTTTTGGTTTGTTTCTTTTTATCCACTTTCCCACTTTTTATTGTGCATGGATAATTCTTTAATCTCCATTTAGGGAATAAAATTTCATAACAAAATATGGAGGTGTGTATTTTTATTAATATTGCTTCAAACTTATTGTTTGGGAGTTCATGTTTTTCAAAAACTATGGAAAATTCAACTATAATCATTTTTAATATTGACTCATTCTCCATTCTTTCTTTCTATAAATATTAGAATCATTTGGATCCACGATTCTTAATTTCTCTTTTATATTTTCCATCTCTTTTCACTCAAAATCTTTGTTTCCTAATTTGGCTGTGTCTGGTAATATGTTTAAACCACACTTTAAGTTTCTTATTTTAGGCACCATAAATTTCCACAATTTTTTTAAATCAAACTTTTCATGTTAAAACTCTCTTTCTCTCTTGTTATATTTTCAATTCCTCATTCCGTATCTAATACCTTTATATCTACTTATTTTATAGACTTGATTTTATTGCTAAAGAGTAAAATGAGATGATCATCTCAATAGATGCAGAAAAATGTTTCACAAAATAATTCAATACCTGGTCAGGATAAACACCAAACAGAAAACTACCAATAGAATAGTATTTTCTCAAACTTTAGGGTATCTAAAAAAAAAACTTATAACATCATACTTAATGAGGAAAGATTGAATGCTTTCCCCCAAATTGAAAAAATATGCAAAGATGTCCACTCTCATTACTTATATTCAACATTGTACTGGAGGTGTTATCTAATTCAAAAGGCACAGGAAAGAAATAAAAAGTATGCAAACTGGAAAAGAAGAAGTAATAATATTTATAAATACAGATGACAAAACACTTACTAGAACTTATTAAGATTAGCAAGTTTGTTGAATACAGGATCAATCTCCAAAAATCAATTGTACTTCATAATACTAGGAATAAACAATTAAAAATTGATATTATAGCATCAAAGGCATGAAATATCTTGGGATAAACTTAGCAAAATATGTGCAAGAACTGTTCACTGCAAACTACAAAAGATTAAAAGATGCAATATTATTAGGATGTCCATTCTTCCCAAATTGAGCTATGAAGCCTGTATCATACTAATTAAAATCTCAACAGGCAGTTTCAAAGAAATTGGCAAGCTGATTGTAACATATATATGGAAACGCAAAGGACCTAGCATGGCTAAAACTACTTTGAAAAAAGAAAAAAAAAAAAAAACCCACCCAAACCAGAGGATTTCAAAACTTACTATAAAGCTACATTTATCAAGATAAAGAATATTGATATAGGGAATATATGATAGTAATATAGATCAATGAAACAGTATAAAGTTGAAAAATAGACCTACATATATATATGGTCAATCAATTTTTGACAAATTTGCCAAGATAATTCAATGGGGAAGGATAGTCTCTTAAACAAATGGTGCTGTAATGACTAGATATCTGTATGAAAACAAAATAAAACAAAGTAAAACCTTGAACCTTACTTCACAACATGTAATAAAACTAACTCAAACTAGATCATTGACCTAAATATGAGAGGTAAAACCATAAAACTTCTAGAAGAAATCTTAGGAGAAAATTTTCATAACTTTGGAGTAAGCAAAAATTTTTAAGATGGGACCAAAAACAACACAAACCATAAAATAAAAATGTGATAAATTGAGTTTCACCAAAATTTTAAACTTTTGTTCTTAGAAAGACACTGTTAAGAAAATAAAAAGGCCAGCCACCCACTAGGAGAAAACTTTTGGAAAATGTATTTCTGATAAAATATTTTAACCCAGAAAATATAAACAACACTTGCAACTCAAATAAATTCATTTCAAAATAGACAAAAGCTTTGTACAGACATTACACCAAAAAAGATATGCAAATAGCAAAACAGCACATGTAAAATTTATCAAGATCATTAGTTATTAAAGAAATGCAATTTAAAACCACAAAGAGATACCACTACATACTTTCTAAAATATCTAAAATTAAAATAAAAACTACTGATAAGTCCAAGTGTTGGAAAATATATTAACTAGACCTCTCATGTGTTGCTAATGGAAATGGAAAATAAATTCAGCAGTTTTTTGGGGTTTTTTTAGTCAAGTTAAGCATTCACCTACCATATGATCCAGAAATACCTCTCCTGAGTATTTTCACAAGAGAAATGAAAGCATATGTACTCACAAAAATTTGTACATGAACATTTATAGTAGATTTATTAATAATAGCCAAAATCTTGGAAACAGCTCAGATGTATATCAACAAGAGAATAGATGAACAAAAAGTGGTATATCCATACGATGGCATAATATTCAACTACTTCAAGGAGATACTAAAAATGTAAATGAATCTCAAAAACATGCTGAGAGTAAGAATCCAGACAAATAATACATGGCAATATTATAACTCTCAAAAAGTATAATTATGGTAACAGAAACTACATCAATGGATGTCTGGGGCCATGGGTGGGCAAGGGGGAGACTGACTATAAAAAGATATACGGGAAACTTTGTGGTGATAGAATTGGTCTTTACCTTAATTATGGTGGAGTCCATACCTTTGTCAAAACTATACACTTAAAATGGTCAATAGTATTACATGTTAATTATACTTTAATAAAGAAGACTTTTAAAACACAAATAGTTTTGCTATATATCCCTGGTATGCTATACCCTGAGACGCACACACAAAAAAACTAACAGAAAAACTTACTCTTTAAAGTTATCAGCGTTAATAATATAGTTATTCTAAGAATTTTGCAGGTGAACTGTAGTATAAAGTATATAAATAATTATATGTTATCTTTGAAAACAAGGATTCTTAGTGTAGGTGAAGGGAGAAACAGACAAGATAGATAAGTTTAAGTAAAAACTCAGTAATACTAAATTTGAATTGAAAGTATCTGCATGAACTCACGGTGTTTTTATCCTTAAAAAAAAATCTAGCTTTGTCCATCAAAAAGCAAACCCTAAAATAAGGACTGATCCAAGAGCAATGACAAGCCTGTTCTCCAGTATTTAGATTATAGTCCCTAGGTATCATTTTTCACTAAAACGAACCAGCGTTCCTTGGAGAAATGGCTGATTTCATTGAGCTGTAGGGTGGGAAATCCACATATGAGCCCAGAAAGTCAAGTCAGAAAGTAAGAGACTATTAAAGTTACCGAGGACATATCAGAAAGACACTGGAGCCAACTGAAGAGGCTTCCACTAGGCAAAGATGTGACAGTTTGAGTATTAAAAAGAATAATAACCTCCATAGAGTGAAACATGTTTAAATATGAGTTTATAATAATACTTTTCAAAAAAAAATCATTCGTCACCACTCAAGGTAAAAAACTCATTAGTTTGAAAACTGGAAAATAAAGGGAAATACTCAAACACTTATTCTGTTTTCTATATAAATTATACCTTTGGTAAGCCAGTAATCGATGAAGGGATTTTTTTATTTTTTGTGTGTGAGGAAGACCAGCCCTAAGCTAACATCCGTCGCCAATCCTCCTCTTTTTGCTGAGGAAGACTGGCCCTGGGCCAACATCTGTGGCCATCTTTCCTCCACCCTACAGCGTGGCTGACAAGCAGCGCATCGGCAGGCGCCCGGGATCTGAACTTGCGAACCCCGGGCTGCCAAGCACGGACTGAACCGCTGCGCCACCGGGCGGCCCTGATGAAGGGATTTTTAAAAAATAAATGAAGAACGAGTGATAGAAGTAAAATCACACCTTTTTGGAACCTCCATTGAAACAGTGGATCTAATCAATGATTATCAACTGTTGCTTACATCATAACAAAAAAAGAGATGACCAAATATCTTGTATCTCCTGATAAAAAACACAACACTACCTAAGAAGTAGCAGTAGAAAAAGCTAGAACCTGACACCAATCAATCTCTGCGTCTCATGATATAATCATCAATTTATAGGAAATACGTATGACACAGGAGTATGAAAAACAGCATCATGAGGATGTAATCAACAAAACCCAAACTGGGAAACCATACAGAACAAATGGCACAGCTTAAAAAAATTATAAAAAAGGGATAAAAATAGAGGGAGACTAAGTGCATAGACTGAAATTTATAGGTTAAAACCTATAGATCAAAAGAGACAAGATACATACCTACTAAATGCAATAAGAAAACTTTCTCGTATCTCAATTCAAACAAATTTTTAAAAATCAGGAAAATTTGTATGTTGATTGGATATCTAATAACATTAAGAAATATTGCTAATTTTTAAAAGCATCATAATAGTATCATGGTTATGTGTTTTTTTCAAGAAAATATTCTTTTAGACATAGGTGTTGAAATATGTCCAGATGGAATGATATGGTATTTGAAATTCGCTGCAAAATAATCTGATGCCTCAGGAATATGCATAATAGTATAAACGAAACAACATTACCCGAGAGTTGATAATTATGCAAGCTGAACATCGAGTGCATCAGATATTTTCACTCTATTATCTCTAATTGTGAATGTATTCGAAATTTTCCATAATAAGAAATGTTTTAAATGTCTGTCTGGGGAAAAATCACTTGTGCTCTATATACACAGTGTGAAAGAAAGCAGACAAGACCTAAAAGTGATTAAAGAAGACAAAAAGAAAAACTCGCCTCCTCCTTTTTGGTGGCCGTCTTCCTGAGTAACCTCTGGGTGCTTTTATTATTCCACTATAGTGACATGAGATGAAGTAGGACAAGGTAATTAAGCCTCAGATAATATCAGGTACCTTTTAGAAAAAGACTGCATTGAAGCTGTATGAACATATTCTGAATGTATCTTCCGGAGTGCTTGTGGTTACCCTATGATTAGGGATTTTTGTTTATAATTATTTTTTTAAAGAGAAATTCTGCCCTAAAGAATATTCGTTATAAAAATGTAAGCAAAGATGGTAATAAATGTTTCTTCTCTAAATTTAAAAGTGATTTGGAAAAATCTTAAGGAAGACTGTTATATCAAAGTGATTTCACTTGTACTGTATATTAAACTATTGCAGTAGGAGGCCATAATCAATGTGACTGTACAGAAGTGAATATTACCAATAACAAACTGGTGTTTGCATTATTAAAGTTGTATCTAAATCTTATCATGTTATCGAAAACATTTGAAATAATCTTCTAATCTAAATACAATTGAATTGAGAAAACCACAGTTATGGCTAAAATTAGATTTAGGAGCTTTCTTTTTCAAATTACAGAAATGTTCATCAGTAAGCTGTTGGCTGATGTGACCTTAGCTTTTCAGAAGACATTCCAAAAATAAAACACTTTCAGTGAGTCATGAAAACAAAAGTATTTTCCAGGGATGTTGCATGGGATAAGAGAAGTAACCCTTTCCTTTGATGCAGTCTATTGCCATTATATCTATTGGACTATATTCATTTTTAATGCTATGTGCTACACACACACACACACACACACACACACAGAGTAGGTTTAAGTAGGTTAATAGGTCTGGTAAATCAACTATTTTTCTCAGCTAGAAAGATATAAGACAGGCAGAATTTACTATGCTTCATCATTACCTATAACAACTCCAAAGTTGTTAATTTGCTTTATCTCATTTTCCAAGTCCATAATTTAGAGTATAAGAAAATTTTTCATTCTAACTTTTTCAACTGAAATTTTATCAAATATAACATCTTTCCAGTAAAACTTAAAAATCTATGTTTGAAACTGTGTGAATTGGTCCTCAGTTATGATTGTAGCCCTCATGATTCTAGCCTCAGAACTAAGGGATTAATGTGCTTTTTTGTGCTCTACACTTTTTTGAAGAAGTCCTTCTCCAGCCCTGGGTCACAAGATATTCTCCTAGATTTTCTTTTCATAGCTGTATTTTTACTTCTTAGGTTTGGTTTTTTAAATCTAGATGGAGTTCCATTCTGTATATTTAGTAAGCAGGGATTTTGCTTTCTCCATACAGTGAGCTAGTTTTAACAAGACAATCTACCAAATAATCTGTTTTCCCCACTTTGATTGGTGGAGATTTCATTGCAAATTAAATTCCCATTTATACATGAGCCTATCTTTGTGACCTCTTTTTCTCATTGATCTATTTGTTTATTTATGTGTCATTATCACACTTTATCACTGTGATTTGGGAATATTTTCTGCAATATAGTATAGCAAGTCCCTCATTGTTATTTTTTAGAGTTAACATAGCTATCCATGGACTTTTATTCTTCTCCATAAACTTTAAAATATGTTTATCATATGCTTTTAAAAAACCCATCTGGAATTCCAGATTGGGATTTGTGATTGCATTGAATGTATGGATTAATTTGGTTGGAATTTATATTTATTTTATTAGAGGTGCCCCAACCGAAAGAATGGAATGTTTCTCCATTTTTCAGAATTTCTATTATGTCTTTTAAGAAAGTTTTGACATAATCTCTAAATAGGTCTTGAGTATTCTTTGTTAAACTTCTAGTTTCTACATATGTTACAGGATTTTTTTTTCCCCTGAGGAAGCTTCACCCTGAGCTAATATCTGTTGCCAATCTTCTGCATTTTTAGCTTGAGGAAGATTAGCCCTGAGCTAACATCTGTGCCAGTCTTCCTCTATTGTGTATGTGGGTGGTTGCCACAGCATGGTTGACAAGTGGTCTAGGTCCGCGCCCGGGATCTGAACCCGGGCCACTGAAGTGGAGTACATGGAACTTTAACCACTACACCATGGGGCTGGCCCCCAGGGTATTTTTTTTTAACCAATTTTGAATGCCATCTTTTTTACTACATACTTCTGGTAAGAAATATATTTATTAAATTTTACTTAATCTAGCAACTTTGCTAACCTATCCTACATATTCTAATTGTTAATTCTATTGTTTTTCAACATAATCATGCCATTTCCAAATTCTAATGTTAATTACCTCTCAATCTTGATACCTCCATTTATTATTTTTTTCCTTATAACATTATCTGGGAGTTCCTATACGTTGTACGATAGTAGGATTTTGGTACGTATTTTCTTTAATCAAACTAAGAAAGTTCACTTCTATTTCTAGAATGCTAACATGTTTATTTCCTTTTATACTGATAAATAAGAATTAAACTGTATCAAGAGGATACTATGAAAAGCTATACTGCAATTGATAACCTAGAAGAAATAGATAAATTCTTAGAATCACATAAATTCCCAAGACTGAATCAAGAAGAAATAGATAGTCTGAATAGACCAATCACAAGAGATTGAAATAGTAATCAAAAATCTCCCAAAAAGCAAGAGGCCAGGCCAGATGGTTTCTCTGATGAATTCTACCAAACATTCAAGAAGATTTAATATCCATCCTTCTCAAACTCTTCTAAAAAATTGAAGAGGATGGGATGCTTCCTAACTCGTTTTATGAGGCCAACATTACCCTGATACCAAAACCAGACAAGGACAACACAAAAAAGGAAAATTACAGGCCAATATCACTGATGAATAGAGATGCAAAAATCCTCAACAAAATATTAGCAAATAGAATACAACAATACATTATAAAGAGAATATAGCACAATCAAGTGGGATTTATTCCAGGGGTCCAGGGATGGTTCAGCATCCACATTTCAATCAATGTGATACACCACATTAACAAAATGAAGAATAAAATCACATGATCATCTCAATAGATGCAGAGAAAGCATTTGATAAGATCAAACATCCCTTTATGATAAAAATTCTCAAAAAAATGGGTATGGAAGGAAAGCATCTCAAGATAATAAAGGCCATATATGACAAACCCAGAGCCAACATCATACTCAATAGTGAAAAACTGAAAGCTATTCATCTAAGAACAGGAACAAGACAAGCATGCCCACCCTTGCCACTCTTATTCAACATAGTCTTGGTGGTTTTAGCCAGAGCAATTAGGCATGAAAAATAATTAAAAGCCATCCAAATTGGAAAGGAAGAAGTAAAACTGTCACTATTTGTGGATGACATGATTCTATGTATAAAAACCCTAAAAAATCCACCAAAAAACTATTGGAAATAATTAATGAATATAGTAACATTGCAGGGTACAAAATCAACATGTGAAAATCAGCTGCACTTCTAAACACTAATAATGAACTAGCAGAAAGAAATAAAGAATACAATCCCATTTACAATCACAACAAAAAGAATAAAATACCTAGGAATAAATTTAACCAAGGAGGTGAAAGACCAATACACTGAAAACTATAAGATATTATTGAAACAAATTGAAGAAGACATAAAGAAATGGAAAGACATTCTGTGCTCATGGATTGGAAGAATAAACATAGTTAAACTGTCTATATTACCGAAAGCAATTTACAGATTCAATGCAATCACAATCAGAATCCCAATGACGTTTTTTCACAAAAATAGAGCAAAGAATCCTAAAATTTATGTGGAACAACAAAAGACCCCAAATGGTCAAAGCAACCCTGGGAAAAAAGAACAAAGCTGGAGGTATCATACTCCCTGAATTTAAAATATAGTACAAAGCTATCGTAATCAACACAGCATTGCATTGGCAGAAAAACAGACACACAGATCAACAGAACAGAATTGAGAGACCAGAAATAAAACTGCACATCTATGGACAGCTAATCTTTGACAAAGGATCCAAGAACATAGAATGGAGAAAGGAAAATCTCTTCAATAAACAACGTTGGGAAAACTGGACAGCCACATGCAAAATAATGAAAGTAGACCATTACCTTACACCATACACAAAAATTAACTCAAAATGGATTAAAGGCTTGAAATAAGACCTGAAACCATAAAACTCCTAGAAGAAAAGGTAGGTGGAACACTCTTTGATATCAGTGTTAGCAGTATTTCTTTGAATGCCATATCCCCTCAGGCAAGAGAAACAAAAGAAAACATAAACAAATGGGACTACATCAAACTAAAAAGTTTCTGTACTGCAAAGAAAACCATCAACAAAACGAAAAGACAATCGACCAACTGAAAGAAAATATTTGCAAATCATATATCTGACAAGGGGTTAATTTCCAAAGTATATAAAGAACTCATACAACTCAACAACAAAAAAACAAACAACCACATCAAAAAATGGGCAGAGGATATGAAAAGATATTTTTCTGAAGAAGATATACAGATGGCCAACAGGCACATGAAAAGATGTTCAACATCACTAATTATTAGGGAAATACAAATCAAAACTACAATGAGATATCACCTCACACCCGTCAGAATGGCTATTATTAAAAAGACAGGAAATAACATGTGTTGGAGAGGATGTGGAGAAAAGGGAACCCTCCTACACTTTGGTGGGGATGAAAACTGGTGTAGCCACTATGGAAGACAGTATGGAGAGTCCTGAAAAACTTAAGACTAGAACTACCATATGATCCAGCTATTCCACTTCTGGATATTTATCCAAAGAACGTGAAAACCCTAATTTGAAAACATATATGCACTCCTATGTTCATGGCAGCATTATTCACAATAGCCAAGACGTGGAAGCAATCTAAGTGCCCATCAACAGATGAATGGATAAAGATGTGCTATATATACATACAATTAAATACTACTCAGCCACAAAAAGAAGATAAAATTGTGCCATTTGTGACAACATGGAGGGACCTTCAGAGTATTATGCTAAGCAAAATAAGCCAGAGAAAGACAAATACTGTAGAATTTCTCTCGTATCTGGAAGATAAACAGACAGACAAATACATTGATAAGGAGAACAAATTGGTGATTACCAGAGGTGAAAAAGGTGGGGGCAGGGCAGAAAGGATAAAGGGGCACATATGTATGGTGACAGAAGGAAACTACACTTTTGGTGGTGAATACAATGCAGTCTATATAGAAGATGAAATATGATAATGTACCTGAAATTTGCACAATGTTTTAAAGCAATGTGACCTCAATAAAATAATTTTAAAAAGAGAATTAAACTGTATCAAATAATATTTTATGCACCATTGAATTCAGTTAGCTGATATTTTATTTAGGATTTTTACATATATACTTATGAGAGAAATGACTTTTGGTATTCCATTTTGTTGTTATCCAGTTTTGCAATTGAGATTACACAACCCTCATGATGTGAGAGCTTTCATTCTTTTCCTGTGTTTTAGAACTAGTAAAAAAGAAGATTAGCCCTGAGTTTTACTAACTCCCTTGTATGATCCTAGATTGTAAGAAAGGAAGTCTTTACCATTTCAATTTTTTTTTTTTTTTTTTTTGGTGAGGAAGATAACCTTGAGCTAACCTCCATTGCCAATCCTCCTCTTTTTCCTGAGGAAGATTGGCCTTGGGCTAATGTCTGTGCCCATCTTCCTCTACTGTATATGTGGGACACTGCCACAGCATGGCTTGATAAGCAGTGCATAGATCCATGCCCAGGATCTGATCCTATGAAGCCCGGGCTACCAAAGTAGAGCTTGTGAACTTAACCACTACACCACTGGGCCGGCCCCTTACCATTTCAATTTTTAATAATAATAATCTGTTTAAGTTTTCTGTTTCTTCTTGTCCCACTTTCACATTTTAAATATTTTGAGAGATAGTACAATTCCTTATAGATTTTAAAGTTTATTAGAGTTCATTTGTTCATATTACTTTTTAAAAAGTTCTTCTAGATCTATAGTGTTTTCTTGCAATTCTTCATGAATGTTCTTTGTATCTATTCTTTTTCTCTGTCACACTTGCAAAAGGTTTGTCTTATTAATACATTTTAAGAGCAATTATTTGTTTCATTTTACAGCTTTGTATTGTTCTTTATTTCAATAATTTTTGCCCTTTTTAAAATAATAGTCTTTCTTTTTGTTTCTTTGGGTTTGTTCTGTTGTTTTCTTCACAATTCCTATGTTTAAACAGCTAGCTAATTTTTTTTTCAACTTGTATTTTTTCCTGATAAATATACTTAAAACTGTGCTTAAGTACTGTGCACACTCTCTCTCCTCACCTGTTTTTGAATGCATTGTTCTATACTTACCTAATAATTTAAGCTTGTTAATTATGTTACTCAGATGACTTACATTTCTGTTTCTGTTTGTTATTAGAGGAATTGTTAAAATTTTAAACTATAGTTGGTGATTTATCTATTTTTCTTGCAATATTGTTACTTGTTACATTGTATATTTTAATTTTATACTTAGTTTGGTATACATTTGTGATAGTTACATATTCTGCTCTTTTGTTTCTTCTTTGTTCATTTCTTTTTGTTACTTAGTATGTCATTTTGCTTTAAATTCTGCTTTAAATTTGTCACATATTAAGATTACTATTTCAACTTTATTTTGATTCATTTTTTTCCTGGTCTTTTTCTATTATTTTAACCTTTCTATATCCTAATGTTTTAAGTGTGTCTCTTTTAACTAGCACATTGTTAAATATTTCTTATCCGATTTGAGTTTTCCTATCTTTTAGTTGGTGAGTTAAATCTATTTACATTTATTTTAATTACCCTTATTTCTGCCAATTTTTTCTCATATATTTCATTTATTTTACTTCCTTTTGGTTACCTTATCCCTCTTCTTTTTTGTTTTCAACAGGTTAAGTCAAGTTTCTCCAATTTGTGTAAAAGTGAATTGTTCTGTTTTGTTCATATGGTGGTTATCCTTAAAACCCATTCTGATATTTAGCCCTGTAGATTTTTAAAATTTATCACTATCTATATCTTCATTTTAAAAAACACAGTTTTTAGTATGCTATCACTTCTTTCTTGTCCCTCTCCTCCCTAGCCCCCAATTAGGCAATATTTATATTGCCTATAATTAAAGTTTTGGGGGTTTTAAATATACTTTTCATATGTCACTTTCTTGCTGCTTCCTATTTTAGAAAATAATGAACTTTATTTACTAACTCTACTTTTAGTGTCCTCCTATATTTATGTTCTTTTTCATTTGGATACTTATTCCAAGAGAGTTTTAAAAATTAATCTTCAAGAGAAAACTTTCTGAGACTTTTTAACCTGAGAATGTCTTTATTAAGCCCTCTCATGTATATGGTAATTTGGCTGGATATAAAATTCTGGTTGATTTGTTTTCCACTTTGAAGCTCTAAAATTACTACTCTATTTTTTTCTTGTATACAATGTTTCTGTTAAAAAGAAAATCTGATTAATCTGATTCCTAGCTTTGTAGTTAACCCATTTTTTCTTCTAAATAGGTTTACAATATTTCATTTTATTTTCTGACTTTCATGTGTCAAGGTACGACTATTTCAGTTAGATGGGCATTCTGTAAATCTTTTCAATGAGACTGTTCATCCTTTATTAATTCTCAGAAATTTAATCTTATTATGTTTTTAACCTCCTTTGTGGATTTGTATTATCTGGATATTGGAATTTCTCATCCTATCCTCCATTTCTTTTAGCTTTTAAATCTGCTATTTCCTTATCTTCTTCTGTCTTCTGTTACAATATCTCAGTTTGATCTTCCAGCTCACTAATTTGTTCTTTGGCTTTATCCATCCTGCAGCTTTCTGTTCTACTTTAGTATGCATTTCAACTATCGTACTTTTTATTCCTAAAGTAATTCTTGGATAAGTTTTATGGCTTCTTGTTCTTGCCTCATTGTTTTATCTTCCTTAAACTATTTGAGTATATTTACCATGCTTATTTTAAAGTCTTGGTTTTTGTTTTCCAAAAATTCTGCTTCATTTAGTGAGTAGTGTCTATGTGTTTATTTTGGATAATGTGCTCCTGTTCCCTTGGTGGTTTCAGCTATTATATCAGTAGTATGTACTGGTGAAAGGTTGAATGCTGGGCTCCAGAGTCATCATAAAGAAGAATGTCATTGGTAGGAATACATACATGGCAAAAGTAAAAGAAAATGTTAAATATTTCTATTTATCATTTCAATGCAGTTGAAGCCAGGTACCTGAGAGTGACTGTAGATATTCAATATGAACATGATTGCCTTTCAACTTTGTTCCCAACACAGATGTAGATGAATCTTGTCAATTTGCTGTTTTCTTGTTTAATTTGAGGGGTGACTCAGGGGTCTCAAGGTTTTGTGAGCTTGTTTTTCAAAAGAAAGAGAAAGCCTTTGGGGAGGTTTCAATCACCCTGGATGGTTGGCCCCCAGCTGCTGTTGACGCCCAGAAGGCAGATTGCCCAGGGGCTTATCCGGAGTGACCTCTTTGTTTCTCCAAAACTCCTTCTGCCAAGCCCCTTAGTGCTATAAAATCCCCTGTTTTCTGCCCTTGTTAAGGTGGATTTGAGTGAACCCATGCTCCCACCTCTCATTCTGGCCAATTTGAATAAACCTTTCTTCATCTCCAAGCAGGGATGTCTCAGTGTTTGGCTTACTGTGCATTGGGCACACCAACTTGAGATTAAGGGGTTCATTATCACAATCAACTTCACTTTTTCTTAGAATTTAATTACATATAATTACTTGGAAGGGTATAAAGTTATACAGCCATCAATTTACTTTCAATGAAACATTAAACATTGGTGTCATTTTCTTTTCTGAATTAAGATAATCAAATACTTGAAAGTTCTTAATCATTCCTTTTTATAATATTCAAAAATTTTTAACTTCCCTAAATGATCCCATGGGCTTTCTGGTGTTTTTGGACTTAGTGTGAAAATTTTTACTTCTCAGAGCATTTGAAGTATGAAATAATTAAAGCATATCAATTCCATGTTATTAAATTTAGCCAGTGAAAAAGAACTGCCATGGCAACTAAAAGGCTAATTCAAGCATAACTGGGCATGATTCCATTCTATTTTTTTCACCTTCCCTACTGGGTTGTGTGATCAAGTAGTATAGAGGACAGCTGAGGTAAGGGAGTGACATGAGAGGAAAGGCTCTGCAACATGGCTGGGGAAGAATCTTAGTGTCTTTAACTTCTGTAGATAATAGGGTAAGTAGGAGAAGGTAGTCTTTTTTTTTGGATTTCAGATGTCTTTCCCCACATGTAGTGGTGTGCTGGCACCACTTGACCAGCTTAAAGGAGCTAATTTTTAAATTTTCAGGAATTTTGTGAGGCACTTGTTAAAAATCATTAAAAATTAAGCTATTTTTTATACCAGCCATTATTAAAAATGAACTTACACAAACCTACAATTAAAAAATATATTAAAAGCAAAACTCAAAACTCATCACTCCCGAATTATTTTACTCCATTGTACTATTATCTATGCCCTTGAGGTTACTTACATCTGTTGTCTGAATGGTGGAATTCTATATAAGTGTGCTTCTGTGTCTCTTCCCAATTTCACATTCCCTGGCATTATGCTAGTAACTTGAAATAGGTCATGGTGACAGTATTTACACCTCAGAAATCAGTAAATACTACAAATCTAGATTTAATTTATTCTTTTGTTGATTGCTTAAATTTAAGAAAATGATAGGGAAAATGTTAATAATGCAGGTTATAGGTAAAACTGTGTAGTGCCGATAGCCATTATATTGTGATTAGCACACAAAAACTTGAGGAAATGTTCTTCCAGGATTCACAAGTTATTACCCAATTCAACAAAGGAGTCAGTTACATCAAAGATGAGCAAGTGAAGTTCCTACACATATCATAGTTGCTTCACTTTCATCTTACTCATTAACTTAAATGAAAATGCTGACCAATATTCAGGTCAGAACTAGACTCATTCATCAGCTGCAACCATATTTTGGCTATGGATACCAGGATTCAGCAAAATTCAACTAAAGCATTCTGTGAGAATCAATTTCTCACAGAAAGAAATTGTGAGAAAGAATATGGAATTTACAATAGAGTATTGTTTATTTTGTTATCTTAAAATTATGCACTACACAATCTTTATATCAGTAAAAATTATAGTCAACTTATGTATGCATATATATGCGCATATGTGTATGTGTGTATATATACATATATATTTGGAGAGTTGGTTGTTAAATGCCTATAAGCACACCAGTGCCCTCATAGATGACGTCTCAGATACTCCAGAAGACTTGATTTCTCCACACCATGGTTCATTTTTTTCCTTTTCTTTTTGTTTTCAATGAAACATCACAGGCTTTTTGAGGACTGGGGAGTAAGGAAGGAAAGCTTATAGAGAATTTGTGATTTTAGTTGATCTCCTGTACTTGACTGAAAAGGAAATCTTTTTCCCTGGGGCTATATAAAGACTAGCATTTCAGTAAACTTTTGCTGTTGAGATGCAAAACCTTCTTTACAAATGTGCAAGTGAAAATACTTGATTCCTGGGCTTCCTGATAAAACACTTCTCAAGGTAGCAGTGAAGCCATACATTTGTGACCATTATCTCCATAGTTGTAAGGCAATGAAAATTTGGATTGACAGGATTTGAGGCTTTACTTTTTTCTTGGCCATAGCTAACAGCTCCTAGTATTTTAAACATATTCACAAATGCAGACTGTGTTATAAATAAACTCACAGGGAACCCTTCAAACAAAGATTGTTGACACAAGAGGAGGGTGTGGTAAGTCGGGATGGCAAATTCAGGTAGACTTTTTCTGTCTTGGGAGTTTTTTGTTTGTTTGTTTGTTTTTTCTTGATCCTGAGGATGTTGATTGAAAATCGCAAGCAATTTGGGATAGTGAGTAGGTTGAAGCCATGGTTTTGTATTTAGTATCTAGCCCACATATTCCTATTTAAAAACAAGGTTGCAAAAATTAGGGTTTTCACTCCATCTGTTTAAAACTGGTATTTGCATAGTCGGGGTGTTCTTTTATAATATCATAAACTGCTTCTTGCTAAGACATGATGAAATCCTTATTCCTAAGAAATTAGAGATGTTTTGTGGATATTAGAAAAAAATAGGATGCAAATCAGTTCACTTCAGAAAAAAATCCTTTCATAAGTATCCTTTGTTACTTAGCAGTTTGACATTTCAACCTTTTAGGATGCAGGTTTGGATTTATAGTATCTTATTCATTAGGAGAAAACAAACAAAAAATTTTGTGTCTTATACATTTAACATGTACTCACCAATAAGAAGCTATGTTACTGTACCTGCTTTCATGCAGACTTATTACCTTTTCCTAAAAAAGGTGAAGTAAGAATAAATAAAATATTAACTTTACAAAATATTTTACAATAAGTTACTTTGGAATAAAAGAATATCTAGGACTGGAAGGAATTACAGTGATTAGTCCTGCATTCGTATTGACACAGGGGAAACTGAGGCCTGGAATCATTAGGTTGATCTTTTCTGAGCTCTATAGGTGGTATATTCCCAGTCTGGGACAAGAATTTGTGTTTCCTGCCATCCCTTCTTTCAGAGAGTGACATAATCACTGAATTGAAAGACAAGTGGGAAATCATGGACCAAAATTCTTTTCTTATTTTTAAAAAATTTTGAATATTTATATTTATTCTAAGTATTTGGGGAAGGAAGTGTTCAGGTTAATTGAGAGTTTTCATCTATTATATACATATATATTTATTATATATAATAAATTTATAAAAAATTAGAACATAATAAAATATGCTTGACATAAAACCATATTAAACTTAATTTAATCTTCCTTTATTGATTTAGAAAGCACTTAAGTAACTTGCAATCCTTCTGAAACATCATTATAAGTGTAACTTTGAAACTTTTAACTTCCTGTTATATAAAATTTGTAGAAAATTAGACTGAACCTTACCAGTGTGTGACATTCCCTACAAGTCTTATATAAGAGAAAAGCATGAACATACAATTTAAATAGTATGGAAAGGAATAAACTAAAATATGAAATTTGACCTTAAAGAACCTTGGCTCCCAGCTCTACTCTTTAGAAGTAACTATATTTTCTTGAGTGTCCTTCTAAATATTTTTAAATTAAGACTGTGTTTTTAGAATAGTTTTAGATTCACAGCAAAATTGAGAGGACAGTGCAGATTTCTCATATACCCCCTGTCCCCATACATGCTTAGCTTTCCGCATTACCAACATCCTCCACCAGAGTGGTACGTTAGCTACAACTGATGGAACCTACATTGGCACATTATGATCATCCAAAGTCCATAGTTTACATTAGGGTTCACTCTAGGTGTTATACATTTCTATGAGTTTGGACAAACGTATAATACCACATATCCAACATTATAGTATCATAAAGAGTAGTTTCATGGCCCTAAAAATCCTCTGTGCTCCACCCGTTCATCTCTCTCCCCCACATCAACCCCTGGCAAACAGATCTTTTTACTGTTTCCACAGTTTTGCTTTTCCAGAACAAATTTCTTTTCTGCGTTTAAAATTTTATGACTCTCTGACTCTTAAAATTGGGTTGTTATACCACATGTTAGAAACATGTCCACTGGGAAAAATGAAGTTATCCACCTAGCTAGTTAATATGATTTTATAGAGAGCAACCAAAAGGTATCCATATGCAGAGTCAGAGATATTTAAAATTAAAGGATACATGGTGACTGGAGAGAAAATTTTTCATTCTAAACTCCGTATATATTAACTATAAAAATGGATTGGCATTTTTAAAAATATAAATCAAACATATAATTTAAACATCAAAATGAGTGTTGTTCCATCAAGATAACGATTTGGGGAGTCAATACCATGATTCCTGTTATACTATGACATTCAAAACAAGTCTCTCAATCCAATTTCAAAAGTTCTTCCGGAGCCACTTGATGAGCAATCAGTGAAAAGTATGTTCTAGTCACATTGCTTTTTTGATGAAAAATTCATAAGATCTGCTTTGTTCATACTATGTTTCCCACAGTGGGCTTTAAATAACTTCTCGCTCTTTCCAAGACCAAGTCTACTCTCAATAGATAAATATATTCATTATTAAGTATGTTAAAGTTAGATTTTCACAAGTTCTGAGAGTAATGGCAAAAAAATGTTGCAAGAAACATGTCTGAACAATGGTAGAGTCACTGGGGTCAATGCACTGTCTGCTAAGGGGTGGTTTTGAGATGAAAACACTACTTAGAAGTGTACACCCTTCTATGTTTCATTTAACGAGTCATAAATGCTTCTTAGGCACGCACAGAGTAGAATTCATTAAATATGGTGTGGGGTTTTAAAATAAAACATCGGGGTGTCTAGAGACTCTAGACCTTCTTTCTAGATGTCAGCTAAGGGATTTAATTCTTTAGGGATCGTTTTTATAATTTTGTCCCTTTTAGGTATTACTGAATTCATTTTCCATAAGCAGCTAGTATCTCATTCATCTATTCATTCAGGTGCTAGGAATATAGCTGTGAACAAGACAGGTGCTTCCCTTCTACTGGGGAAACTGACACTAAACACCAAAATGAATAAAATGGGGTTAGGTGGTGAGAAGAGCTATGGGGAAAAGTTAAGCACAGTAAGGGTGTGTTGGCGGACATCGTTTCAGTCAGTGTAATCAAAAGGGCCTCTTTGAGAGCTTGACAAATGATCACATATTTGAAAGCATCTAGTTGGAAGGTTTTCCTGCCAGAAGGAACAAATGGAAAGATCCTGAGGACTTTGGGAAACAAGGTGCCAGTGAGGCTGAAGAGAAGTGAGCAGGGGCTGGTGGTAAGAGAGGTGGCCTTCTTCATTGGTATATAGGAAAGCAATTAATGTCCTGGGCCTACATATTAGCTTCATTAATTATTATTTGTGAACAATTTACTTAACCTCTCCATGTCTTGGATCCCCAACTGCCAAATGGGATAACAGTAGCACCATCTCATAGGAGTGGCAAATAAAGGAGATAACACACGTTCAGCACTTGACATAGTGTTATGAGCAATGAAGTATTAGATGAAGGAAGAGAGAGTGGAGACATGAAGTTACGTCTTTCCAAAAGCAAAAGATTTAAATATCTGTTCACATATTAAAAAGGGAAACCTTAAAAAAATTACCTTTCTGGCTCCAGCTAATGACTAGGGGTTTACCCTGTATTTCTTTCTTTCGACACCTCCTTGTAACAGCTGCCATTGATTTACTTTCAGCTTGAGCTCCTTTAAAGCAGCACTCCCTCTTTTCAAGATCGTTATCAAAACACAACTTGAGTAACTTTTTTATGCATGTTTTCATAATCACAAAAGTATTACATGGTTGTTAAAGGAAACAAATTTTTAAAGCACAGAAATATAAACCTAAGAAAATAATATACATCATGACTGTAATCAGAGAATATCTTTCCATGTTGTTACATATTAATAAATCGAACCATTTCCAAGGACTCGACATTTAGTAAATATTCGATCATATTTCATGACAATTTTTACATTGAATTTTCTAGTTTATCTCAATTTTATCTTACATATGGTACAATGGGGACCTAACTCTAATTTTTCTCTCAATGGTAAAAACTAATCTCATTATTAAATTGAAGTACAATCTCTTTTCAATGCTAAATGTATAAAAATTGCTTGCGGGGGCCGGCCCAGTGGCCTAGTGGTTACATTCGCGCGCTCCGCTTCCGCAGCCCAGGGGTCACAGGTTCGGATCGCGGGAGAGACTGATGCACCATTTATCAAGCCATGCTGCGGCGGCATCCCATATAAAGTAGAGGAAGATGGGCACGGATGTAGCCCAGGGCCAGTCTTCCTCAGCAAAAAAGAGGATTGGCAACGGATCTTAGCTCAGAGCTAGTCTTCCTCGCAAAAAAACAAAAAAAAATTGCTTGGGTCTGTTTTGGAAATTTCATTCTGTTTCCTTGAACTGTTTTTTCCTGAGCCAGTATGACATTATTTTAATAATTTTACATTAAAATTATATTGCATATATAATAATATATAAACATTAAATTTCTTGTAGGAAAATTTATTATGCGTCACTGTTCCTTAACACAATTTTATTGTCGACTCAGTCTATTACACTTCCAGATAAAAGTTGTATTATTTGCCAAGTTCAAACAAGTATTTTGTGGTTTTTTTATAGCAACTGTGTTAAATTTATAGACAAATTTGGGAGATCTGACATTTTTACATTATAAGTCTTCTCATCTGGGAGTATGTCATGTCTCTGTGAGTGTGTATGTGTGTGTGTGTATTCATGTGTGTATGTGTGTTCTTTTACCAAAACTCAGATTTAAAGGGAATTCTTTATTCTTCACCTTTCTTTTTCTACTTCAACATCATTAACTGTTAGGAAAATGCAAATTAAAGCCACAATGAGTTGTCACTATACCCATAACAGAAAGGCTAATTTAAAAAAAACAGTAACACTATGAATTGTTGGCAAGAATGCAGAGAAAGTGGATCCCTCATACACTGCTGGTGTGAATGTAAAATGGTGCAGCCATTCCGGAAAACAGTTTGCTGGTTTCTTTTAAAAACTAAACATGAAACTACCATATGACCTGGTAATTGCATTCCTGGGCATTTATCCCAGAGAAATGAAAACTTATGTTCACACAAAAACCTGTATAGGAATTTCATCACAGCTTTATTCATAATAGCTGAAAAATGGAAACAACTCAGTTGTCTGTCTACAGATGAAAGGTTAAACAGATTGAGGTTCACCTATAACATAGAATACTACTCAGCAATAAAAAAGGAATGAACTATTTACTGATACACACGACAACTTGGATGAAGCTCCAGGGATTATGTTGAGTTAAAAAAGTATATCGCCAAAGGTTATGTACCACATGATTCCATTTATACATTGTTTTTGAAATGACAAATTATAGAAATGGAGAACAGATTAGTGTTTGCCAGGGATTAAGCAAGGGGTATGGGTGGGAGCACGTAGATGTGGCTAAAAAGGATGACAGATCCAGGTGATGGAAATGTTCTGTGTCTTGACTGCATCACTGGTTGTGATGTCTTAGTTGTGACAATGTACTATAGTTTTGCAAGTTGTTACCTTTGGGGGAAATTTGGTAATGAGGCCATGAAGAATATCTCTATATTAGTTTTTACAACTGCATTTGAAACTACAGTTATCTCAAAATAAAAAGTTTAAAAATAAAAGTAAATCACGAGTAGGAATTTTAAAAGATGTAGTCAGAATTAGTTTGTATTGAAATTGTGTTAAATTTATAAATAAATGTGGAGTGATCTGACATTTTTGTAGTATAAATTTTTTCCTCTAGGGGCGTGTCTTTCTCTTTCTCTCTCTCAGTGTGTGTGTGTGTGTGTGTGTGTGTGTGTGTGCTCCTTTGACAAATCTTGGGAATTTTTAAAACAAATTTAAATTGATTTGATTATTCTTCAACTTTTTTCCTTCACTTCTGTGCTTCTTATCCTAAAAGTTTCAAAGTAGAATATTGACCTAGACAAAACAAGTCTAAAAAAGCTGGATTTCCACATATTCAGTTCTTTTTTCTATAATACTATCTCATGTCAAAAATGAATCTTGTCCTTAAATTCTGATTGGCTGTGGCTTCCTGGAACAAGGCTTTGGTAGTCCATGCCTGCTGGTCAGCACACAAATTAAATCCCAGCCAAAAATC
Source organism: Tapirus indicus (assembly GCA_031878705.1). Classification (NCBI taxonomy): domain Eukaryota; kingdom Metazoa; phylum Chordata; class Mammalia; order Perissodactyla; family Tapiridae; genus Tapirus; species Tapirus indicus. Next base: position 75,985,455 of record CM062926.1, on the reverse strand, counting down.
AGTGGCCAATTTGAAGTCCAATCAAGTGATTAACATTTATTCTATTAAAAAGTGCATTTTTTTTTTTGAACCAGCCCTGATGGCCTACTGGTTGAAGTTTGGCACACTCCTCTTTGGTGGCCCGGGTTCAGTTCCTGGGTATGGAACCATACCACTCCTCTGTCAGTAGCCATGCTGTGGCAGTGGCTCACGTAGAAGAACTAGGAGGACTTACAACTAGAACATACCACTATGTACTGGGACTTTGGGGAGAAAAAAAACGAGAGGAAGGTCGGCAACAGATCTTAGCTCAGGGTGACTCTTTTCCAGGAAAAAAGAAAAAGATTTTATAAAAAGTAGATTTTTTCCTCAAAAATAGAAAAGACACTGGATTAGGCTTCAGATTTTTAAAAATGTTTTTGTGTTCTGTGACTTTAACAGATGACATCTCCTCTGAGTCTACTTTTCTTGTCTATAAAATAGAAGATAATTTCTTTGTGTTCTTTCATCTCTAAGTTTCCTAGATTGCTGGATGGTTTACATTTCTATGGTCTTGTATTAAAACTCTAACCAGCTAAAACAGTATGTAACTATGTGTGACAGTAAAGTATCAAATTATTAGAACTTCTCAATAAGGGAAGAAATCATTGGCTATTAAGTTTTTTCAAAAGCTCTTTGACATTCTAATATCCAGATCATTTTATGCTGTAATCCCTTGTAGAAGAAGGGGCACACATTTGGGAAGAGACTAATATGATTCAAACTATGGCTTCACCATTTGCTGGTAGGATAAGGGTATCTTTAAGGGTCACTGAACTTCTCTAAGCCTCAGGTTCCTCATCTGATAGTGGGAATTTCAGGGTGACAGATATATCTATATGTCTGATAAATGACAGGTCTTCATAAATTTGTAATTACTATTTGATAATGATGATGTCTATTCTTTAGGGTAAAATTATTATCCCAAAAGAAGACAAGTCTTATGTAGCTTCTTTGTGATCCTCAAATGAAGTGTATGTCCTTGTCACTTTCTAAAACACCTATGTGATCTCGCATGGAGTTGTAAAGCTATTTATAACTTTGTATTCAAAATAAGTCCACATTAGCACTTGATATATATTATTTTCAAATAAAAGTAATCAGAGTTGTTTCAGATAACTTTTCATACCCTAGACCACTTAAAAAGCTATTATCAACACTTTGGTGAGAGGCACTTGTCAGTTTAAAAAGGTAGATTGTAGAACTTGTTGAAAACTATTTGTAGACTTTGATTCTTCATACAATGCAATTTGCAAAAAAGCATTTATCTAAAACAATATTTTAGATCACATTTTATAATATATTACTTTTGGACATAGAAGGTATAGTAGACTTGATTACATAATTTAAAATTCTGCAATCTAAGCAGAATTTATTTAAAAGTCTAAAAGGTTTAAATAAGATCTGATTTTACAATATTTAAGAGTAAGACTTATTTCTGAGTCTCTTAACACTTTCCCATTTAGTCCCTAGGGGAATAATTGAATTAGATCATCTCTTACACTAGAGTATGTATTTTTAAATAAGTCTATACAGTTTACTTTAAAAGATATTCTTAAATCCATTAACTGCAAACATAGATCTTTATTTAAGAAATAATCTTAAATCTCTTAAATTGCCTCTGTCCATTCTTATAAACAGTCAACATGATTGTCTTTTGCATCTTATTAATTTCTTTTAATTTAGATTTCAATTAAAGAACCTAAGCTCTGATTCTAGCAGTGCCAATTACTAACCACGTGGCTCTGGGAAATTCAGAAATTTAGGTTCTGAAAGAATTCTTCTCAGAAATTCTTTTGAATTTCAGAATTTTAGAATTTTTCACAAATTCTCCTCAGGACCTGGCTAAATTTTACCCTTTATAAAACAGACAAAAATACCCGCCCTACTACCTCAGTTATGTATTGCTACAGTAGTGTCACTTAATATCTAAGTTGCATACAGTTCAACATTTATTTAGCTCACAAATAAGCAACGTTCAGCCCATCTTAGCTGAGCTTACTCACGTGTCTGAGATCAGCTATGCTTTGGCAGGGAGATTTTACTGATCTTGTCTGGGCTTCCTCACACATGTATGGCTGCCTGGCTGTTGACTAATCTAGGGTGGCCTTGGGTGGGGTTATGAGAGTCTCAGCTCTGCTCTGTGTGTGTGTTTATTTGTGTGTTTTAAGACTTTATATTTTTGGAGCAGTTTTAGATTCCCAGCAAAATTAAGAGGAAGGTAGAGAGATTTTCCATATACCGCCTACCCCCACACAGGCACAGCCTTATCATTATCAACATCACTCAACAGAACAGTGTATTTTTTACCAAGGATAAACCTACATTGGCATATCATAATCACCCAAAGATTGTAGTTTACCTAAGAGTTCACTCTTGGTGTTGTACATTCTATAAGTTTTAACAAATGGGTAACAAAATATTATCCATCATTATAACGTCATACAGAGTACTTTCACTGCTCTAAAAATCCTCTGTACTCTGCCTATTCATCATTCCCTCCCACTCCCACTCCTGGCAACCACTGATATTTTCATCGTCTCCATAGTTTTGCCTTTTCCAGAATGTCATTGATTTCATTACTGTATGTACCCTCTTAGATTGGCTTCTTTCACTTAATAATATTCATTTAAGTTTCCTCCATGTCTTTTCATAGCTTGTTAGCACATTTCTTTATAGTGATGAACAATATTTCATTGTCTAGATGTACCATGGCTCATGTATCCATTCAAGACATCTTGGTTGCTTCCAAATTTTGGCAATTATGAATAAAGCTGCCATAAATATCTGTGCACAGGTTTTTGTGGAAATAAGTTTTCAACTCCTTTGGGCAAATACCGAGTACAATTGCTGGATCATATGTAAGAGTATGGTTAGTTTTATAAGACACCACTAAACTACCTTCCAAAGTGGCTGCACCATTTTGCCTTACCACCAGCAATCAATGAGAGTTATTTTTGCTCCATATTCTCACCAGCATTTGGTCTTGCCAGTATTTCAGATTTTGGCTGTTCCAACAGGTGTGTAGTGGTATCTCATTGTTGTTTTAATTTGCATTTCCCTGATGACATATGATGTGGAGATTCTTTTCATATACCTATTTGCCATCTGTATGTCTTCTTTGGTGAGCTCTGTTAATGTCTTTGGCCTAGTTTTTAATTGAGTTATTTTCTTATTGTTGAGTTTTAGGAGTTCTTTGTATATTTTGGATAACAGTCCTTTATCAGATGTGTCTTTGCAAATATTTTCTCCCAGTCTGTGGTTTTTCTTTTCATTCTCTTGACATTGCCTTACACAGAGCAGAAATTTTTCATTTTAATGAGGTCTAGTTTATCAATTATTTCTTTCATGGATAGTACTTGTATTTAAAAACTCATCTCCATACCCAAGGTCATCTAGGTTTTCTCCTTTGTTATCTTCCAGAAGTGTTATAGTTTTGCATTTTACATTTAGGTCTGTGATCCATTTTGTGTTAATTTTTGTGAAGGGTCTGTGTCTAGATTCATTGTTTTTGCATGTGAATGTCCAGTTTTTCCAGGACAATTCGTTGAAAAGACTATCTTTGTTCCATTGTATTGTCTTTGTTCTTTTGTCAAATTTCAGTTGACTATATTTATGTGGGTCTATATCCGGGCTTTCTATTCTGTTCCATTTATCTATATCTCTATTGTTTCACCAGTACCACACTGGTTTGAATTACCGTACCTTTATAGTAAGTCTTGAAGTCGAGTAGTGTCAGTCCTTCAACTTTGTTCTTCTCTTTCAATATTGTGTTGGCTATTCTGCATCTTTGGCTTCTCCATATAAATTCTAGAATCAGTTTGTCAATGTCTACAAAACAACTTGCTGGGATTTTGATCAGGGTTACATTTGTATATAGATCAAATTTGAAAGAATGGATATCTTGACAATATTGTCTTTCTATCCATGAACATGGAATATCTCTCTATTTATTTAGTTCTTCTTTGACTTTGTTTATTAGCTCTATGTTCTTTATTCTTCAGCAGGCTACCTCCAGCATTTTCTCATGGTAATCCCTAGGGATAAGCACTAAATGGAAGCAGTCAAGCATTATTCAAGTCTCTGTTTGTGTCACAATTGTTAACATACCATTGGCCAAAGCAAATCACATGGCTAAACTCAGAATAAGGAGCACTGGAATACACTCCAAACTCTTGCTGTTAGGAGCTGGGAAGTTGTGGCAATGGGCATGGATACAAAGGAGAGCTGAAGAACCCTGTCCATTATGTGATCAATCTGCCATACCAACTTATTACATAGGGTTGTTGTGAAGATGAAATAATGTATTTGTAAGCCCTTAGCAAATTATAATACATTTTTCACATTCTATTATTATAGACCTTCTCCTTATTATTGTGACATTTATAATAAAGCTGCCTTAACTGATATAACCTTAGAACAGGAATCAGTCAACTTTGGCTCATGTGCCACATTTGTACTATGACCTCTTTTTGAGTTTATATTTTCAAATGATCGGAAAAAATAAAATTTTAAAAGTCATGTTTTATATCATGTTAAGATTATATGAAATTCAACTGTCAGTGTCTATGAAACACAAATTTCAGTGTCTATTGGAAGACACCCATGCCTATATATGTATTGTCTAGAGTCACTCTTACTCTACAACGGAAGAGTTGAGTGGTTGCAACAGAAACCATGTGGACCACCGCACCTGAAATGTTTACTATCTGGCTCTTTACAGAAAAAGTTTGCTGACTCCTTGTTGTAGGATATTTATATGGATCTTAGTTTTTTAAACAGACATTTCTAAAGAAGTCTAGCATAGTCATGTGGGTCACTCCTCTAAGAACCTTCAGTGAATATTTGGAAGGTTCAGGAGTGATATTATATGACTTTTGACTAACAGTACTGATACTGATAATGTACCTGCTTTGTCAGCTTAACTCCTACCTATTCTCTTCTCTCACTGCTTTTTTGCTTTATTTAGCCTCTCAGCTTCACTAGCTGACTATCCTTCTGCAGTGTCCTTGCAGCTCAGGTTTGGACAATTAAGTGATGTGAGTCTCAGTGGCCAGTTGTTCCCTGCAAAGTTCATCTCAAGGAGAAGTCCAGTTCTGGAAGCACCCCACCAATACTCCCATCTGTCAGAGGCAGCGAGAACTATCACCCCCCAGCTGGAGCCTGCTGGCTCGAACCTAACACTTTAGGCTCCAATTAGACAGAAGCCCTCAGAAATAAGTAGTTAGTGAAAGGAACAGCCTTCTACAGAACTTAGATATCTGACTAAATATTAGAATAGTGCTGTATCACTCTGTAGGCATGGTTCATTAGGGGTTTAGCTCACATTTATGTTTTCTACTCCATCCTAACTTAAGAAATTAAATATATAATATTTTGTTAAATAATTACACATCAGAATTAAAATCCTACATTCAAGCATAACATTATGCTTGTATATACTGTCTTTCAATTTTTAACTGCTTTCATTTTTCTATGTATTTGATTTTATGAATAGTCACTAAAGTCACATGAGTAATTTTATATAATTCTGCTTTTATCCTCACACCCAATTATAGAGTTCCTTTCTAACTCATCTCCATTTCCTACTTTGGAATTAGCTTTTTCTCGATGCTAACATAAGGTTACAGGTGTTCAGTGCATTTTGGGATCAAAATACCATCAATTTTGCTCAGAGTTACAAGCCACAAGGCATGTCCTCTGCCTAGCAGAGATTTTCCTGCTCAGACAGCAGTTTTCTTGGCACTTCTTTGTCTCCGAATTAGCCTTCTCAGTCACTTTCTCTCAACTGGTAAGACAAGAAATTTCCATCTCATTTCTTCTCTTGACAGCAAATGCCTTATCTATAACTACCTTCATTAATCATAAGGGATTGTCATTCCAACCTCTTGAATCAGTTATTTGAACTCTATACACATCTTTCCTTCCACATCCTGAAAAAGAAAGAGTTTACAACCAGGTAGCTTCATCTTGCAACAACAGCATTCAACTGGCATTTCACTGGCATCAAATACAAGTGAATGTTCTTCCCCTTTACTTTAAATAAAGTAGGAAATATCTTCCTCCTGCCTGGTAAAGTTCAGTGAACTGTTCTGATAAGTGAAGCTTGAAATGTGAAAGCTGAAGTTAGCTTCTAAGACTCTTTAAATGGTCATTTAAATCATACATGTTGAAAACTGATAGCAAACAAGTTAGTAGAAGAGCAGTATTAAGGCATTCACGTACTATCAAATACCAATTTCAAAAAGTATGAATTAACCTATTTCAAGAACATGTTGAGAATGTTTGTTCATTTAATCCTTCATCCTCCTTTGTTTTAAAATCACTCTGATAGCTGTCTGTTTCAACTTTTTTGTTATTTTAAACCATCCTGAGTGCAGTTAAATAATTTTATCTCAATCACTCTTCACTTATGCGGCAAAAAGACAGTTCATTGTTCATGAAAAGTGAGAAGAGGGAGTAAGTGGGGGACGCCGCAGAGGAGGACTCTTCTAGAGCCCTTTGCTAGTGCGGAGAACTGCTTCACTGAGTGGAGTGGAGTGGGATTTGGAAACGGAAAATGAAGTAAAACAGGAGGCAGTCTCATAAAGAACACCAACATGTGCACTTAGAACTGCGGAGGAAAGAGTGTGCAGCACAGACACATTTTTCTGTGATTCTCAAAATCTGCTTTTGTTCAGCTGACATCAAAATTTTTCACTTTGCTTTTTAATTCTAAAGATGTCAACAATTCAGGGGCTGGCCAGGGGGCATGGCGGTTAAGTTTGCGCGCTCCGCTTCTGGCCGCCTGGGGTTCAGGGGTTCGGATACCAGGCGCAGACAGATGCACCGCTTGTCAAGCCATGCTGTGGCGGCGTCCCATGTAAAGCAGACGAAGATGGGCACGGATGTTAGCCCAGGGCCAGTCTTCCCCAGCAAAAAGAGGAGGATTGGCAATGGATGTTAGCTCAGGGCTGGTCTTCCTCACACACACACAAAAAAAGATGTCAGCAATTCACAGACTAAACATATAATGGGAAAGGTCTTAATAGAGTGAACAGTTTAGCCAATTAAGATTCTGAGTAAAAATCCTTGTAACTGAGGGCAAACCACCACTTCTCAAGCCCTGTTGTGAAGCTTTGAAGAGAAAAGGCACAACAACGAAAAATGGACAAAGACTGATGGGAAGAGAGGGTGAGGAGACTACTCTCCTTTCGTCATCTCCTGGCTCTTTACCCTTTCATATTTATTGCCTTTAGCATGTGTGTGTTTGTGTTGGTCTCTTCCCTTTTCCTCTCCTTTTGAAGGTAATAGCTATTGTAAACCTGCCTCACTGCAGGAACGGAGGCTTCTGCTGTGTGCTCTTTCTTTTATGGGAACAAACACACATTTACTGTGTGAAGCATTCAGAACTTATCCTGGCTGTCTGACTTCTAAGTTGAGAGGATATTTTCCCCTTTCCAATTTTTGAGTGATGGTAACTCCTGAAGAGAAACATGACTTCTGGTCATTAGGAAAACTTCCTGTGGGGCTGCATAGCACACAATAGCTCCAAAGTCGTTCTTTTAATGAAAAGAATAAGAATGAAATGCCCTTTGAAATCTGTTACTGAAAATGCAAGACGTAGGTGGAGGCAGAGCAATGTTTTGTGACTTTTGCTGAGCAATTCATGTTGCAAATGGCGTTTACATGTATAACCTGTTTCTCAAAAGTCCAGAAGTTTCTCCCATTTATACTGTATCAAGGTGTTGCTCAGAGACTGTTTTCATAGTCCCTTCCTGGCAAAGGCAGAGACTAGTAGATTAATGGTGGCAATAGCAGCCTCAGTGAAAGAGTTCTAAAAATACAGTGCCTTTCAAAATCTCTGCTGATACAGAAGGCCTGGAGATGACATCTGGATTATTGCTTTAGGAATATATTCAGCCCAGAGGGCATGCGCTGAATGAAATAGGGGCAGGAATATCATGCAATCTACCTTTCCCTTTAAACTCCTGCCCCTGGCCTCTTGGTTTTCACATATCATTTCAAAGCCTTTCCTGTTATTTTTAGATAAGGATTTTTTCAGCCATGTGGCCATGTATTATAAAAAGGTGATGGTTATTTTTAATATCTTGTAGGTAAGTTTTTTATATGGTTGTTGAATTGAAGTGATGCTCAAGAGGATCATTGTTGGAAGCAAAATTGCAAAGTGGTAGCTTGCAGGCCGTATCAGGACCACAGGTGTGTTTGGTTTGATCCATTATATTTTAGGAGAATTTGAGCCAACTTTTAAAATCTTTCAATTTCACATTAAAAAGTTGGGGTTTCCAGCTTCTCCAGAAAACTTGAAAGATCTAGCTACACTAGGCTTCTGTTTTCAAATGGCAAAACTGGCTAGAAATAAGTAACAGCGGCTCCTAAAGGGCGGCTCTGGCCAGTGTTTGCCCAAACCCCTGACACCAGTCCAGGTCCTCACACAGTGCATGTGTTGTGTACCGCCCTCCTCCCACTGCGCTCACGCTTGTCCCCTGCCTTGAAGACTTGGAGTGTGTAATCCTTTTGCCAACAAAGCACTCAAATTGATGTGTGTCTTTTCCTGAATATTAGTGGATTATAGTGCTAATATGTTTGCACTTTCTGAGTGTGTGTACGTAGCACTGGTTTCTGAGGACACTGTGCAATTCTGCTGCGTGGCACACTCGGCTTCTCCATAGCACCAGGACCAAAGGATTGACGATGGGCATGAGTCATCAGCAAATCAGAAGGAAACAAAAACAGAAAGTTCTGAACTAATCCAGAATCTTGGTCAAAATACCTAGAAATAAACTAGTCTAATTTTATCATACATGCATGTTTTCTATTTTACAGGTTAAATATTTTTGTTTCAAATTACTATGGTGGTCCCCATAGTCATTTTAGTGTGTTAGAGTCTATAAAGGATTTATTGGGCTAACTCTGAGCAACTGAATTTTAAATGTCCTTTTGAGTCTTGGAGGTAATTTGGATGTCGGATTTATTTCATGTGACTATGAAGCAAAGCTATTTAAACATCTAACAATCTCTGCTCCATGATCGGCAAATCCTTGGCTGTCGCTCTTGGAAACTAGTATATTCCTATTCATTCTTTTCTCTTTTTTTTCCTTATTATCTTTCTTGTTTCTGATCATGCATGTGCAGAAGGATGAATTCCCTTCAAAATCCATTCTCAAATGACCCAATTTTATTCCTTCAACATCCACTGTTGAATGACCAAGCTGTAAACCTTCATAATTTCAGTAGCAATGCACATTTTTGGGTGTCTGGTATGTGTCGAGAAGTCTGCGAAGGTACAGATTTTAAGTTCAACAAACATTCAGAAGGGAAAGTTATCTCCAAGGGTTGAAACAGAAATGCATAGGAAGGGCATGAGTAGAGCATTAGCAGAGGGAATGATGACTAGTAAGAAGGCAAAGGTATTCTAAACATACACAATGAGAAAAACAAAGGCTTAGAGATAGATAGCTTGAGATGTTAGGGGAAGTATGAACAGATCTTTTGGCTGAAGTAAAGGTTTGCAAGAGAAGTTGGGGACAGAATGTGGTAGGCATTGAATTCCAAGCTTAGGAGCTCAAATTTTATTCTATATGAATAAGAAATAGACACAGAAGACTCAGACCAGGGGACGACGGCATAGCTTTTAGACAGCTAGTCAGGCAACAGAGTTTATTCATTCAATAAATGTTTATTAAGTACATGTTATAAAGCACACACACTGTTGTAGGTGTTAAAAATATAAGGAGGAACAAAGAGATCAAAATGTAGATCAATCATAGAAGAAACAAGCAAAACCCAGGAAGACTAGTTAGGATGTTATTATGGACACAAAACTACTACATATATCTGTACTTCAAACACACACACACACTCCATCCATGCTCTCTTGTCTTAGATGGTACAAAGGTGACAAACAATATAGTATATAAGAAAATATTGTACTATGTTTGAAAATCAATAAGAGCTAAGAAGAAAACTAAGGTAGGCAAGGACAATGGGAAGTGGGTAGGGAGGTTGTAATTTTAAAGAGGGCAATGAGGGAAGGAGTCACTGAGAAACAACATCTGAGGAAAGTTTAAATGAAAGTGACATCTGGACAGAGAAGAAAGTAAGTGCAAAGGCCTCAAGACCGAAGAGTACCTGGTACTTCAAAAAACCACAAGGAGGTTCGTCTGGCCAGGGCAGAGTGAGTGAGGAGGGGAGTAGTAGGAGATGATGTCAGATGAGTCAGATGATGTCACTATCGCATCATCTACTTTACAGCAAGGTTTAATCTTGTTCATTGTTGCAGCCTTCGCAGACCCTACTTTTGTCCTTTTGATAAAAGAGATGTGCTTGATTAATGTTTCTTTAATGTAATTCAATGAAATAAATTATGACTTTAAAAATGAAGCATTTCTTTTTAAACATATATAAAATTGTTTCAGTTAAATTTTTTTCAGATAACAGTTGGGTGCTAGCTACATAGTTTATGGTAAAGACTATCTAATTCATATCCTCTCACTTTAAGCAGAATGATATCTAAATTTGGCCATTATTGACTAATGGCAAAGCCTTATCCTTAAAGGTTAATGATCCTAGTGATTTTTACCTGTCTTGAATTTATGAATTCTGTGCTTGCTCTTTTAAATCTAAAGGAATATCATATGAGTTCTCAAATGTAACCTCAAATTTATAGCCAAGATTAAAAACAACCTAAACAAAAGTGAAATCAATTAGATGTTTTTATAGTCACGTAGATTTGGATTATCTTCCTTTCCAAATACAAGGAGAAGAAATGATGTTCTCTAAATATGAAACCTCTTAGGGGGAAAAATATGGACTGTCAAAAGATGTGTTAGTAAGTTGTGTCATTGGGCTTAGTGAATGCATATTCTAGTGTGCTGTGAGGGAACACCATGAAACTGGAGATGTTCCATGGCTTTCAGAAATAGAAAGCTTTCCAACTCCAACTGTGCTCATTAAAGATCTCAGTAACACACATTGTAAAAAATAAAGTGCCGTTTTAAATGACCAGACCAACCTCTAACTGTGGTTATTACCTTTTTAAGTATGAGAGGCAATTTTAAGCAGTTTTTATTTCCTATGTGGACAAGCATTATTCCAAACCTCTTCCATCCTACAGGCAGCTGCATTTCAGAGGTGGCGGACATGACTTCCAGTGCGTGGAGGCAATTAGAGGCAAATAGTTTATCAAGAGCTCAGAACACTTTTGAAATAAAGATATATTGCAGAGATACCAGATAGTATATTTTGTGGAGGAGCTCGAACACCCTTGATTATATAAAATGGTCAGATAATTAAGAGCGTACAACTTGCAGTAAGGTATATCTCAGCTCCAGGCTGGGCTCAACCATATGTTTGCTGTGACCTTGTCAGGTGACCTAACATCTCTGAACTTGAGTCTTCCCTTCTATAAAATGGAGATAACATAGAGTTTTTATGAGTGAATAATGCATATGAAATACATAGCAAACATTCAGTAGATGAGAACTATCATCATCATCATCACCAATATCATCATCATTCATATTATCATGACCATCTACAAAATTACTAAAGCCATTTTTAAAGAGATTACAGTTTTTCCCCCAGTTTTTCATTTTTGGAAAAGTTCTTGGTTTCATAATGTTTCTGCAGGCTAAAAGGTGAATTTTACATATTTCCAAGGATTACTAGTTGGCTAAGTCATCCTAACTGCAACAAAGCACCATGGTCTCAAGCAAAGCTCCCTAAGGAGCTCCCTCCTGTCTTTGGGTAATGAAGCACAAAAGATTTTACATCTAGCAGAGCACTCTTCTGTAACTCAAAAGTGGACCTCTGTGGGCATGCACAGCAGAAGCTCAACTGAAATATCAGGAACTTTGAAATGGGGAGTCTGACTTTTAAATCAAGTACATTTGTGTAGAGTGTGTTTTCTTTCCAGTGTTCTAATTTTATTGCATCATGAAGGCTCCAGCTGGAAGTACTGGCTGACAGTTGGTTTTATAATGTTTTAGCTTAATTTTTAATGCATTTTTAGGACTTTTCCAATTTGGTCCCCAAAATTCATTGATAAGAAAACAATTCACTGACTTCATTATTAATACCAACTTTTTACTGGATGCTCTCGGCAAGGTTCTAGATGGGCAAAGGCTAATTTAAAATCTGAAATTATTTGAATTGGGTTTTGCTAGTCATTTATAATACAACACAGTCCATTTTATCAGCCCGAAGATAACAAGGGTATCATTAATTGGACAAATCCCTGAACACTAGTTTAGCACATTTTCACAATTTACACTACAACAAAGTTACACCAGATGAGACACAAAAGAGTTATGTCCAGACATAATTCCCTTTTGAGGCATGAGACAAACAACTTGAATCCATCTTATCGTTTCAATGCTCTGAAAAGGCAAACGTTATGTTATGTTACAGTCTTCCCATAAATGAGGAGGATAGCTCAATATTTATAAATCTTATCTGTTTGAAAAGGATCCCAGTGATGGTAAAATTGCCATTACATCCTTTAGCTACTCAAAGTAGTTATTTTTAAAATATGCTACCCCATACCTGCTTTCACTTAAACAGATATTATCTCTAGTTTCTAGATTAAGAAACAGGCATAGAGCACACATCCATGGTTCCAACACAACCCTGTTACTGTATATGCTATGTGATCTGCATGTAAATTCTATAACATATTCATCAATTTTTAGTTATTAGATTACTTTGGATAAATTCCCTAATTGCTATGAAATGTTTTCATCTGTTTTTCTCTTGATTCTAGTATGATTTAATGATTTCCATATAGCCTCAGTTTGTGGATAGAATGCATGGAAATGAATTATTATTTACAAATATGATTTACAAAAAACCCCATAATGACAAACTATTTAAAAGTGCTAAGAAATTTAACTGACTTATTTTAGGTTTTACCCACGTTAGTTTTGTCAAAACACAGATTTTCAAAAATATGAGAATCTTTCTTGCTATAATCTTTTTTTCCCCTCAGTTTCTTCTTTCTTACTTCCAAGTCTACTTCAAATAAGACTTCAATAAAGAGGGCAAGGGAAAAAATATCCATGTAGTTTTTTGGTATCTTTATATACTCTGCCTGGCCATAAAGCCATTTTGGCTTCAATCACCTAGAGATGCCAAGTGGGGGTCATGATTTCAGAGACAGCAGATTGATACTCAGGCTCAAAGCCGCAGGGAATCTGGAAAGAGGGATTGAAAGAAATTGTCTCTCCCATTGCCCAGTGAGGTTCTTTTCCTAACTTATGGAGCTGGAAAGAGAAACTCTAGCTGGATGAGGCTGTGGATATTTTTTAATCAAGTATTTAAAAATAATAACTCCTCCAAAAGACAAAATCTTCTAAAATTTTGACCCTTATTTTCACTCTGAACCAAGGCAAACCAACTCATAAAATATAGGCTATAATATCTGTACAAACAAATATTGCATTTCAAGTCAGTTTAAACCCATGGGAGAAAAAATAATGTCCATAATGTCTTTCCATGAGATTTCAATAACTTGATTGCTTCTCTAATTGATTTTTTTTTTACATTGAACATATTAAGGTAAGAATAATGCTTTACCATTATTTTGTGCCTTTTAATTTTCAAATCTATCAACACCTGCCTACCCTGGAAGCAGGTCTATTTCTCATGGGGAACTAAAGTACAGGAAATATTATGTGATTTAGTCAAGGTCAACATAATTTCAGTGGCAAGGGAGGCATAACAGGATATCTAAGACTATATTTCTACTCTGGAAAATATCATTCCAATATTTTTCAAAAAGCTCACATTCTAGTTATTTGCTAACATAGTTTTCATGGTAATCCTTTAAAATGTATTTCAGTAGCAAAAGTCAAAGTATTACTATAAACTGATTTTGCACCTTTTTATTTTTTCCACATTAATAAGAAGCTTTCTATTATTCCTTTCTCTGCCCTTTTCCAAGAAACTCACATATAATTTTTGAACAGCTGGCAGGTTGATTACTTGATTAAAGCACCTTCTACTGTTTCTGTCATTTTCTTAAGATCATCTATTGTGCCTCAGAAGTGCTAGAAGTTCTGGCTGCAAGATAGTTGAGTCACCATTTCAAATGACTTCTGTTAACCTTCTAGTACCACGATGACTATGGTGACAGGTAATACCTGTCTAGAAAAAGTCAACGGTAGTCCTAGGCCAAATTGTGAAGTAGTTATGTTTAAGTTTTATGCTCCTTTACTTCTTTTATCAGTTTAAAAATACCAGCTCCTTAAAAAGAGGTTGCTATCATGTAGACATTATATATAAGGTTTAACATTATCCGTGTTTAAATATAGATGTATCATTTGAAATCTTTTTTAAATGCAAAAATCTACTATAAAATAATGATAGAAATATTCTATATTTATCCAAACTATTTCCTCCTCTGATATTTCATATTTCTACCAGTTGTATTCTCTCAAGTATACATGCTTAAATCCTTGAAGATTGCTTAAGGTGCCTGTAATTTAAGTGTCTCGTATATCAAGTAGAGATAGTGATGGTAGCCACTTCACGGGTTGTTGTGGGGATCAAATGAGATAGTGCATAATGCATGGTGTATAGTAATGTCTACCACCAGCTATTATTAGCTAGTATTAATATTTATCCCCAACTACTATACATAATTAGAATCAAAACTGCTCCTTCTCTTTATTATCTATCATATACAGCATTTTTTTTTAATCATTCATACCACCCTGCTAATAGTCCAGGTCCTTGCTGCCCACCCGAACTATGGCTATTTACACAAGCATTTGTATTTACACAAGCACTCTTTACACAAGCATTTATTGAGTTCCTCCAAAGATCTAGTGCATTTTGGGAACCGTAGATTTCCAAAGTGGAATCGAACATTGTTCCTCAAGAAACATTCGAGCTAATTAGGAAGAAAAAAAATAGGCAGAGATTTACAATTAATGTGACTAAAGAGGATCAGAAAAAACTAACCTGGTAAAAGTGAGAGTTAGGAGAGGGTACTCCAGACACAGAAATTAGCTTGTTCTAATGGCCAGAATGCTAAGAGAGAAAGGAGAATTAGAGATGCAGTGCTTAAATGCATGAATAATAATTTAACATGGAATTTGACTTCTTTTCCTTAAAATATTGGGACACATGTCTTGAGTTCTTTCCTATCACATCTACAGTGCACTAACTACTTGACACATTATCATGGGATAATTGTTGCAATTATTTTTAGACTATTTTTAAGCAATTCAAGGAAATGATGAGTAATATCGTTTGAGTAACAGTATTTCATTGATTGCATTAAAGCAACACATTATATTCAAGGTGGGAACCAGAGGTCTCTACCTGATGGTGTGTCATTTATTTGACAGAACAAATTGATATCATACAACTTATTTTACTACTGTGGCTAATCTATGTGTAAGATAGTGTAATAGCCTCAGAATTCAATACGTTGGCAGGAAGGAGGGACATACCAAATGAAAATCTAGCTTTGTCTGAGTTCCAAAGAAAATATTGTGCTTACCACAATCAAAAATAACAGTGATGATGATGATGATATATTGAATATTGTTTATGATTCATGCTGGCTAATATTTCTCACTGTTCTTCTTTTCTTTAAAAGGACTTAACAATTTGAAAATAATATTTTACTTCCTTGTAATGCCCTTCAGAAATTGAAATTGGCTGAATTATACAATACTAATGAGCAGCAAGATAGAATCTTTAATTTGATCTTAAATGTTTACAAGGTTAAACTCTAACCCTTAAGTCTCATTTTAAATTGGCTTTTAGAGGTGTTTTGAGGGGTTATGAGATTATAATTTTGAAGACAATGTTTTGTGTGCTCAAAATAGCCATTTCTAGCAGAATTTAGCATATCAGGTCCCTTCTGTCAATACCAATTTTTCCTAGACACTTTGGTGCTGAAAATATTAAGTAAAATTATTTTAAAGAGATTAAAATACTATACAAAAGGATTTAAGCCAGACTAAATTTTTGGAAATGGTTTGTAAGCATTTATAGAGCATTTCTAAGATATAAAATAGACTATGGAAAACAAATGTATTCATATTTATATAATTGCTAAATACAATAATTCTCCAGGTAGCTCATCAATGATACACCACTAGCAAAATTTTTATTATGCATGTCTTACAGAAAAAAAAATTCAGGTGTTTACACTAGATAAACTATAAATAAAAGCTAAACCACAGGAAAGAGAGTGTCCTAATTATTTAGAGTTGACAATATTCAGAATGGCTTTCTTTTTCTTGTTTCCCAATGACTCCTTTAGAACCATTATATTTTGACAGTGTCCTTAGTAACAATTCATTGACTATATTATAATTGTTCTGAAGGGGCCAGGAGTGCAATATGCTTGTCATTCCTTATTAACTGAGCATCTGATTATGTGAAAAACTGTTGGTTCAGTTAGTTATGAAACCAATGTCCTGGCACGCAGGGCAAACACAACAATAATTCCATTTCAAAAGAACAACCTCAAAGCCTTAAAGAGCGCAACCAATATTTAACTATTTTAATAAGCCAAAACTCTGATTTTAAAGATACCAAAACAGATTTGTTGTATCATGTTCATCCAGGAAAAAAAAAAAAAAACCTAACTGAATGAGCAACAATCTTCCAATTTGTTAAAAGCCTTTGACAGACTCAAAAAAGAAACAGATTCTTAAATGTTAAGGAAAAAACTGAGAGCAACAGTTTTTAAACCTCTGACACAATCACTAAGAAACAGATTCTCTTAGCTTCAAAGAAGTTGGAAAGGATCTTTATTTTTCAAATATGCTGACAGTCATAAAGTAATGGATTTTTTAAAAGAAGAGACTCCTTGCAAATATTTACATTTTTACATGTAGAATTCTGGAGTGGTTGTCTAGTAGAGCAAAGGATGGCAGTTCCATCACATGTAATTCAGCCCTTTTTCTTTTCCCAAGTACACCAAAATATGTATTTCAAATCATCCCTTACAGTGTAGAAACTTTCCCATGGAAGGCAGCAGAGAAGCTGGCCCACGGGGAACTCTCTCTGACTTTCTACTCGCAAGGTTGGTCAGCTTGCAGCATGAGCAGAGATTCGGAATAGCACCACATGACTCCACAGCAAAACTGTAAATAGATGCAAGTGTTTGCTTTTGATCTCTTCCTACAGTGATATTAAAATGTCTCTTCTCTTCCTCTTGGCTGGGGGCCTTAGGAGGTGGTGTACCCCATCATGCCTCTGCCCCCAGAACTCACTATTTCCCATTTCCACCATCACAACACTTGCTCCAGCCAGGGGAAGTCAGTCTCAACTTTTGATATACTTGCATATTCATTGGGAACTCTCAAACATTTTTTTTGACAAAGAAAGGAAATATGTGAAGATTTATCAAGTTTGGGTTATTTTTTACCACCCCTACAGAGGCAGATGCCTACTTGAAAAACTGGTCATAGCCACAAGGAATCACCATTGTTTTTAATGAAAAAAATATATATATTTAAATGAAATATATATATATACACACACACACATATATTTAATCTCTTTCCCTGGTTTCCTAGGTCGTGCTGTTAGCCTTTCTTTCTTTTCCCGAACACTTACATACTTCTTCAGAAAATGGGCATGGAGGGCAGTGGGAGGGGGGACACTCTCATAGAGATGTAGAACTGAATGGCTCTTTCTGTGCTGTTCAAAGGTAAGCCTTTCATTTTATTTTGAACATTATGAGAGAAAGGAAGCTGTGTTCACCAGAAACAGGAAAGACCATTTGTTTTCTTTTTTTATTGATGTCATAATAGTTTATCACATTGTGAAATTTTAGTTGTACATTATTGTTTGTCAGTCGCCATATAAATGTGTCCCTTTACCCCTTGTGCCCACCCACCCAACCCCCTTCCCCCTGGTAACCACCAAACTGTTCTCTCTGTCTTTCTGTTAGTTTATCTTCCACATATGAGTGAAATCATGTGGTGTTTGTCTTTCTCTGTCTGGCTTATTTCACTTAACATAATACCCTCCAGGAGGAAAGGCCATTTTTTAAATTGTTAGAGGTGAGTACTGGCTATCCATTTGTCAGTCGCCTGTATTAAGTTAAAAGCAAATAAAAAAGGCTGTCAGATCTCAGGCAGATCACAAAGGTAGCAACTTTAAAAATGCAAATGTGTGAAAAGAAATCAAATCTGAAATAAAGAAAAGAATCTATCACTTAGGGATGTAGGTTGTCGGTTACTGAATGCATGGGGAATGAAGATAGGAAGAAGTTTAAAACTGTTTAAAACTGCAAATATGCCTGGAAAAGAAAATATTTTCCTTCCCAGTAACTATTTCAGAATTAAATCTATTCTAGCATAACTACTTAAGAAAGAATGTAATACTTAACAGGTAAGGGAGTATAATTATCATTTAGAGGGTATTTGAAATATTTTAGATGCATTTTCTCATTTAACTTTCACAGCAACCTTGGAATGTTGGTCTTATGGTCTCCATTTTATAGATGAAGAAATTGAAGCTCATGGAAATAAAGTAATTTGCCCTGTGAGTAAAAACAGAACCTGAGAATGAAATACAGATCTATTTGACTCAAAGCTAGTGCTCTTGCTAGTATGCAGTTCTTTGAGTTTTGCTCAAATACAATTAATTCTTAGGGGTCTCTAATTTTGAATTATTGTAAAAAGTAATGGGAGTTGTGTAAAATAGAAAAGATTTTTTGAGAAAATATGGCATATTAATAAGCCTTGGAAAGATCAATTTATGCAATGAAAGTAAAAAGAGGTACCTTACAGATCTCCTATGAAACAAAAACTTATCTTCACTGACCCACAGAAAAGAATCACAGGTTGAAGTAATAATTAAAAGGGGGACTTAGTGTTTACAAATTGTCATGGCTTTCCATCCACAATCTTAAGTGCTAGGGTACATATTGTTTCCAGACAGAGGCATCAATTTAACAGGATAAAAGACTCTTTCTCTCATTGATATCTGTAGCATTAATTCATATGTGTAAAATGTCATCTTCTTGTAGGAATTAAATATTTTATGGGTTTGAAATAAAAACAGAAGAGTAATAGGCTCAAGGGTTGAGGAGAGGTAATTAGAGAGAAGATGAGATAGAGCCTGGGATTTCAGTTCACCTGTCCCAAGTGTGAGCTCTGAATCTAATTTGTAAGCGCTATGAAAGCTATGAGAGTAATGGGGTGGCATTAATTTTAGGAAACTAAAATTTTATACTCAAACTGTTAGCACTACCTTGGGAAAATTAATATTCTTATTTTTCATGCCCAGAGATTGGGACACAAATAATATGAAGTTATTTTTCTTAGATAAAGTCAGAGATAAGAGATTAAAAGTAGAAACAACAGGAATATAAGATGAGGCAGCTGAGCTAAACCGAAACTAGTTGTCCACTCATTAAATCTTTTCAGCAGTAGAGTGACAACTAGTTATTATTATTTTTATTTTTAACATTTTATTAGAAAATAAAGAAAACAAACGTATAGAGTTACAAGTTATCATAAGACAGATATTCTTCTATCCCCACCTAGGTCAAGAAGTATAACTATAATCACATGCTCCAGAAGCCCTTTCCATACCCTATACGAATATCAACCTTTCCTTTCCCTTCCTCCTAAATAATCATTGCCCTGATCTTGATAATCATTAATTCCTAGAATTTCTTTTTAGATTTATCGTCCAAGTGTATATCCATAGAAAACATAGTTTATTTAGCCTTGTCCATTCTTTTTCACTTTAAAGTGTGTTTCAATCCATAGGTTCTCTCTCCAGCCCTTGATTTTTCTTATAGTTTATTTATACTAGTGCCCAGGGCATTTGATGTGTAGCATTCTCACAGTCTGCGTTTTGCCGATTGCATACTCATGGTACAGTGCAACGTGATTCTCTGACCTCTGTATTTCCTGCAAGTTGGCAGCTAGATTCAGAGACTGGACCAGACTCAGCTCCATCCCTTTGGCAAGGCTATGGGTGGTGGTACATTCTTTTCTCAGAAGGCACATAATGTCTTGTTGCCTCTCTTTTGGGGATGTTAGTCATTGATGCTCAATGCCTAAATCTATTGATTTATTGGCAGTTACAAACTTCTGGCTTTTTTTTTCATTTATTAAGAGAAATAATTTTATGAAGAGACACTTCCCCCATTTTCTATTTAGTAAGCCAGTGGTACAGTTCATATAGAAAAGACTAACTAAACAGAAAGAACCAAGACTAAATACTTGATTCTTGCCATTTAGGTATCAGTTTCCAAGATAAAATGAGTTAGTTTCCTATCATCTTCCAAAGGCCAATTAGATTTTATAAATATACTTATGAGCTTACGAATTTGAACATATTGAAAGGATTTCAACCAATTACAATTGTTTTTCTTTTTGAAGCTCAAATTGTTGCATTTTTGGTAGAAGAGGCGTCTTTTCTTTGGCTCCTTCGTCATTTTGACATGACCCTATAGATGTTGCTAGCTTCTTCAATATCTGTTATGCCATGATTTCTCAGGCTCATTTATACTGTCCTGCCCCAGACCTGGAATCAGCCTTTTCCCGAAAAAGTCCTGGTTTCTTTTTGTGGGAAAGGGTATTTCAAGGCCGCAATTTGGGTGCAAGGGATGTTCATTGCTTGTGCATTGATCGTTGTCTCCTGACTTCTTCCGTAGACAGCACTAGAAAATATATCTGTAAAAATAAAATACCTCATGAATTTCTATAGCTATTTCCCATTCATATCAGGACTCTAGGATGTGTTATTATTATTTGTTACTTAACATCTTCTGTATCTTCCACATCAAAAATTCTAGTGGTGAAGGACTCAGGAGATGATAGAATTACAATTACCTTTAATACTTATTAGTTTATACCACATTACACATGTAACTGACTCAAAATAACAGTACTACATGTATACATACTTTCTAAATATATATATATATATCGTTATAATTCGAATTCCTAAAAACGTTTATAAAATTTTTTAAACATATTATCTCTCCCCTCTCTTTTTAAGTATTATTATATCTACATTACCTAAATAGGTAGGCTTTGGCTTCCTTTTTAACTGTCACTTAGTCTTAGTTGTACAAGGAACCGTTAAGCTTAATGATCACCTCAGTCCTTATCTCTTTGCCTCTGTTAGTCGTTTGACTTCTTTGAAGCTCCTTCTCTGATATATTCCTCAAGAAGAGATTATGTGAACAATATTCCTTTATATAAAATTTGTCTTTCTGAATTTTTCGGAAGAGGTACTGGTTAAGGTATCTTTTCTAACTACACAGAGCCCCTATTTTTTGTTTTCTTGTAGTGATCCAAACAATGTAGTGGCTCACTTTCCAAGATTTCCTAGAGCTGTTCCCCTTGCCTGCTTTCATATGGACTTTCTCTCTCTTGAATTCCTTTTGTCAACAGCTAGTCCAGTTTTGATTTTTCTCCAGTAGTTTTCCCCTAGGGTAGGGCATTGGGATATCAGTTTCAAGAGATATAAGGCCTAGATTGCTGCAGCCCCCGTGCTCTGAAGACATACCTAGCCTGAGTCTTTTGTACTCACTGACTATTGTACTAGGCAAGACCACTCTCAGATCCAACTGCTGTTCTCAACTTGGCCCACTGTGCTCTCTAGTGAAAACCTATTGACTATTTTGGGGTTCTCAGGGCTCTCAGATGCCCTATTACTTCCCTCTTCTTATTCCCACAAAGATTCAAGTAACCCATGGCCTGTGTCAGGCAGTGGTTTGTCCCCAGTAGCTTGTATTTTGGGGTTCATGGGAATATCTTGTCACCTAGTTTTGTTATAAATGTTGTCCTGTTGTCCATAGGTTTTGGGTTTTTCTATCTTTTTACATGTCTGTTTTTGTTTTGGAATTCAGAGAAATTTAAAAATTATGATGCTACTGCTGACATCACCATCCTCCCAAAATCCAATAAATGATTATTATTAAACAGAGGCATAAAATGCTCCAGTTAATAACAAAAAAGAAAATTAATAGACTTACATAAATAACCCAGACAATGGGATCACAAGTTTCTTCGTAAGGAAAAACATGAAGTTTTATTCTTCAAATATCATTAGTATCCAAAAACACTGCAAAATAAGGATACTTAGATTTAGTAAAAATCTTCTCCACTAATTGAGAAATAATAACTTTAAGAATTATGGGGTTTTTTTACTCTAAGCTAGCCAGCAGTTGTGTTCCAGGCAATCTCTTGGTTGGAAGGTGTGCTCCTACTTCCCTCCCTCTCTTAATTATTTTGCCATAGCCTTTCCTCCATTCCTGGGAAGAACATCCCTGGAAAGAGCAAGAACTCGTGATATTGCCTTGAATTATGCATACTCATTCCCAAAGACTGTAACATCAGTTTCCTGAGTGAGGGACTTAAAGAACCATAAAAGCCCAGACTCCTTATGTGAGTATCAAGTATGTACACATACACACGCACACACACACACCAGATGGGTTTCTAACTGTTCAGCATTGCAAAGATCTGTGAGTGCACACTGCCTGTCTGGCAGAGTGAAATAACCCTACAGAAAGCTGACCTGACTGTTACAGTGGAAAAGTAAATCTGAGTTCTGAGTTAATGTATCAATGACCTATTGTAGATATCTTTCTCTATGACATCGGGTGCCTTTTCTCTACCAGTTGTAAATGCTCATCCTCTGAACTACAGAGGTCGGTCCACTATTTCTCAAGTTCTGACGTGCTGATGAGAGTTCTTCATAATACACAATCCAAATTACTGAAAGATTAAGAGAGTTAAAATGGAGATGATTAATTATAGTTCCTCAAATATGTTTTCAGAATGAGAGTATATATCATTAAAATATGTAGATGTTTGTTAATAGCTAGGCTTTATAGTATTTTCTCTCAGGGACTGTGAAAACACTATCTCATTAATCCTCATAGGCTTTTTTTTAAATTATGAAATCACTGCACCATTCAAAATTAACAGCAATAGAATACTGTTTCTTCTACCCATAATCTCTTAATTGACTCATTATTATCTGTGATCTCCTCTGAGATAACAGCCAGTCTTTCTTTTTCCTTTATTTATTAACATGAGAAAGGTTTAACATTCGTGTTCAGCTTACATTGCCACATATTTTTCAGAGATTTGGAAATTGTCCTTATTCTTTTCACCCATTAAAACAGAAAAGTCATCTTCTTTGTAAGGTCTTTGAGTCACATTTTCTCCCCACCATGCTCCACAGTCTTCTGCCCCTCAGCCAACTTCTTTCCTAGGAGATATATTGCCGATACCTCCCGAGCACCACGCAGCCGTCTACCTCCTGCCATCAGTGTTTTTTCCCTTCCTTAACTATTCTGATTTGCAGTTGAATGCAATGTTCATGCCATAACATATTGCACATTGAAAGTGACCTTCCACTGACTTGATAAGGTTTGAACATTCTTCAGTGTTACCATATTCACTTTTAATACTTATTGAATGTATGGCATTTTTCTGATGTGTGATTAGAAATGATTTATAGAAAACACAAATTTCATGCTATAGTTGAAAACTACTGATTTAACCAAACCATATCCCCCTTTAAAATTTAGCCACTTCCTTTCCTTTATAACTTTTTTTCTTTAAGCTATTTCTAGGTGTTACAGATGCAAGTGTGCTGAATGTGGTCGTTTTTTGTTATCAATTTACTCAAGAACTCTTTTAAAATGAAGAATCAGAGTAAAGCCAAAGGGCTCTGGGATGTGTTTTTCAACAGCAATTTTAACAAGTAAAAGACCTTTATCAAATAGTCCATGTAGATAAACTATTTAGAAAGTCTTTTCTTCCAAAAACATCTTTTTGCCACTTCTTCAGCACACTTGTATGTGGACTATTCGCCATTCTTACCTGTGTAGATATAATCTAAACTTGATCATTTACCTTTTTAAAAATTAAACAAAATAAATGACCACACAGTTTGTCTTTCATTTTCTTATTTAGTTCCCTTCTTTGGATTATTTGAAAGTTGTCTTTGGAACTCTAGCACGTCCTTCCTTATCAATGTCTCTCCTTGCACACTTTGTTTTGCTGGGTTACTTGCAGCGTGCTGGCTACTTTACAATGTTTACCTTTATTGGATTACATTTATTTTTGAAGTGGCCTCTAAATTCTCCCATGTGGCCCCTAATTCTTGAACACCAATATTTGTTTTCTCTTCTGATGATAGAAAATAAAGCACAAATATGAACATTTCTCAACCCTTACCAGCTCACCTCAAGTGCTGCTTTTGTCCTTAACGGTGTTATGCCAGCATATAATCTAAACTATCAACAGCGAAAAAAATCAAATTATCTAGAAACTCCCTTGTACCTACTAGATTTGTCAGTAGAAAAATGAAGCAGTAAACAATCTGTTCCCTACTGTCACACAGGCTTTTCAAAATTTGGTATACTGCATTTTTATTAAAGTCCTCAAACACTTTAACTGACATTTCCGATGCAAAAATGTGTGTGTGTGTGCAGGCGTGCCTGTGTGTGTGCATGTGGTACACTAAGGGATTCAGTTTAGAGAAATCTGGCATAGATTCTGAGATCCACAATTCTCTCACATTTGTAGCCATGGTACAACTTTGATGATGAAATCTAATGCTGTTCAAATCAACATTAATTTCCCTTAGACAATGCCAACGTCATGGTCTTAGTAATAAGGAGATGCAAGCTATCATATTTGCAGAACTAAACACAATTGGTCATGTCATGGTTCCAATAAATCAACAGTAGTAGAAATCATAGGGGGAAAAGGTGAGATTTTTTTCTTTGAGGTTAGCGAGAAAATATTATCAAATCTTAACAACCTCAGGGACCTTGGTGTTTGACATCTTCTTCAAAAGCCAGAATTGTCTCTTGCTCTTTCAAATGACTGGTATTATTTTTAATTAATTGTTAGAACAAGTCATAGAATAGCAATATTTGACTTGAAAGACTGTGAGATTATCTGTTAACTAAAGGGTATTTTGGGAGGCATGTCAAATTATACAAGTAGTCTTGGTTTGCTATTCAATTAAGGGGTGGGTGAAGAAAATGTAGGATCAAGGAACAGTTTTTAGCTTTATTGCAATGGCATTTTAAAATGGACCTCACACATACACGAAAAAACATAACCTCTTACTCTGTTGTTTCCACATGTAGCTATGACCTGACTGATCATATTACTTCTGAACTTGTTATAGTGGACGGACTCCAGTTATAAAGGCTTACATATAAAATATTTAAAATCTTCCCCATAATTCATCATTTTTAAGAGTTTGCTACTGTGAAAATTTTCATGAGAAAATAAATTGAATTAGTGAAAATTGTATGTCTCAAACCTCAGCAGGGATGGGACAGGACTCTTACCTTATCTGCTGAACAACGCTTCTTTGGTCTGTTTTCAAATTGAGCTCAGAGGTGAAAATTCACTCAAACTAAGGTCTCTACAGGTTAGGAAAAAAACTACTGGCCTAGAGCGATTGCAAACAGCATACAAAACTTAACAAAAAAAGCAATTGTCTAGGAAGCTAAATTACCAAAAATGGTACTAGAAAAATAAAATAATTCAGAGGAAACCTCCACGTAATCATCTCTAGGTATTCTGGCATATCAACATGATTTCTATTATAGTTAAGATATATTTTCATTTCACCTCGAGTTTAATATTTAGAGAGATTTAAAATCTGTTGTTGCTGTTTGATTTAATAGTTCATCTATAAAGTCCATCTGTGGACTATCATTCATGGATGGAAATAATACCACTGAGTGAAGTCTGTGTCCAGGAAACAGGCAAATTCCTCTATATCTCCATTAGCAGTGAGAAGTAGGAGAAACAATCATTGAAATTGACCTGACATCAACTAACTGAAGGGTGCAGACAACCAACCAAGAAATTATAACAAATGGTTAGTGCTGAAAATAGGATAGGGAGTAGGCTTGCTCTGTAGAAATAATAAGAACTGAACTTTCCTGTGAAAGTTTCCTCTTCCTAAATAAAAGTGTGGTTAAAATGCCGATTATTTGAGCAGATAATATTGACCGAATTCTACCATATTAAGGACAGACAATGCTTTCCCTCCTCTTCTCTGTTGTTGGATTGTGTGAGAAAAAGTCCCAGGATGTCTGTAGAAGGCAGACATTCATAGAGCCACTGCTTACGAATAAGGTAGTAATGCTTTTCCTCCTCATAGTCCTTATCTTCCTTATCCTTCTCAGATATTTTATTTGAAAGGCATGTTGAAATGTTTATACATTTCCTCTATAAAATAGAAGCTCTAGAAACCATTTAGTTTTAGATTAAACAGTGCATGCCACAATCCTAGAGAAATGCCACAGTGGATAAACACTGTTGTTTTCTTTACTTGAGTTGATAAGGCCCTTAAAGGCACTAAGTGAATTTTAATTGGAAACAGTACAATCAGATTTAACTGAACTTTGCATATCATAGTTCTTGAATTGAATTTACTTATACTAGGCATCCTGTTTTGTCTTTTCAGAAGAAAATGTTTTTAAGATTCCTGTGCTACTGAATAAGAGAGAAGCTTACAACCATAATAATTAAATTTAATGTAATAATTAAGTATTGTCTTCAGTATTTAGTATCACAGGAGTATAATAATAGATACTATTTATGGAAAGTGAACTATGTGCCAGACACTGACTTGGGAAGTTGGGGCCCATTATTGCATTACTACTACTACTAGGTTTACAACAACTCTGGCAAAATAGTAGGTGATGTTCCCATTTTATAGATGAGAAAACAGAGGCTCAAAAGTTACACAGCTAATAAATGGTAGAGAAGGGATTCATTCCAGATATTTCTGACTCCATCTCTGGGCTCTCTGTACTATAACAGCTTATAGAACTGGGAGATAAGACCCCTACACCCACCTGTGGAATGACAGTGAAACACAGTATGTCATTACATAGCAATGTAGACAGCAGAGATGAAAAAGAAAAACAGGTTTGGGAGAGAAGATGTTAGTACTTAAAGAGACAAAGACATAGAAGCAGAGAATTGCCTGAAGAATACCTATACGATGTTTAAAATTCATAAAAAAATAAGGATGAGTTGCACTGAATTGCTTGATAAGCCATAATTCCATTGAAAAACTGTGAATTGACTTTAAATGGAGTGTCCTAAATAGACTTAGCCCTTTCTAAAGGCAATGAAATAGCTTGGTAAGGACTTTAAACCTTTTAAGTGCTTAAAGAGCTTTTATTTCATTCTCAAAACTTTAGTATTAGTCCCACATATTATAACTTATCACTAGTAAATTTACTTTTTATTTGTTTCCCTCTTCAGTGAAATATGCTGTAATTGAAAATTTCTTGAGGAAATGCTCGACAAAATTAATTCAGATTGTGCACGTAAATAGTTTTTATTTACTAGAGAGGCTCCTAGGCCATTTTACTTAGAAACCCATCTTTTGGATGTACTCTTCTAAGAGAAATCAATCTGCTGATTTCACGCAGGAAAAAACTGAATCTTATTTTATTTTATTTTTTTAAAGCTTCAGTGCATGGTTGTGTATCCTAGTTAGTTTTTAGTTCTCTTTGTGAGCTGCCACCACAGTGTGACAACTGACAGACAGATGGTGTGGTTCCACGACAAGGAAAAGAACCTGGGCATTAGCAGGCACCAAATCTTAACCACTAGACCACCAGGGCTGGCTCTGAATTTTAAATTAACATATTCTTTATTCTGTCCCATGTCTCAGCCCTCAAAATAGTGGGTCCTTACTAGTGGTGTGCTAGTAAATGCTTAACAAGTGGTTTTCTAGGGGAGAGGGGAGCTCTGATTTGTAGTGTTTGCCAATTTTGCGGTAAATACTTCCAACATTACTGATCTCACGCCACACATGTGACATCACTGAATATGCTGTTGTGCAGAAATGTGCAGTAATACACCCTATAAAGTATTTCTACCATGCAGATGCACCAGTATAAATAACCTCAAGAGCATACATAATAATAGAATATTCTAAAATAATTAGAAAGTGAGAGTTTTGTATATTGGTTACCTTTGTTTTTAATATAATTTATTTAATTGTAAATTTATATAAATTACTTTTTTATAATAGCTATGTTTAACCGTTGTCTCACAAAAGTCCGAAAAATGTAGCATCACTTCTTGGGAGTCATCATGAACTAGTAAGAGGCAGTGTTAGCTGGCCCTGCCCATCATTTCCCCCATAACTACAGTGCAATGCAAAGCATCAAGGTTTTGAAAATGAGAGTGGGGAATGAAGATAGTACTTTCTGGAAAATGGTCCAAAGTTAATCAATCAGGGTCAATTTCAAGGCTAAGGTTGTTACCATATTCTTCCAAAAGGGCATTTTCATTATTGGGGAAAGACAGCTGGACACTACTTTTTTGGTTCTCCCTGCCCACGGTGACCCTGATAAATGTAGACCAAGAATCCTAAAAACAGCTAATAGTCACAACTACCCTAATAGAAATACTTTCTTCTGAAAAAAAAATTTTTCCCATACTGAACATGGGCTTTCCTGGGGTTCTAGAGGATTTCAATGAACAGAAAATTATTCATCTCCAACACAGCTGCTGCTGAAATTTCATCTGAGGCTGCTTGTATGTCAGGCAGGCTGGTGACACTCAAGAATTTGTACTGGCCTAGGCAAGTTTGTCTGTGAAACTGGTTTGGACGTACAAGGCATAGGCATATTTTAAAAAGGGTGGATTAAGGAAGAAAAATGTGGAATTACAGAAGGGATTTAAGGAAACATTTCAAGGGAGAAAAGTAGAGATTGTTCTTTTAAGGTATGCAACTTTGTTCAGATATTTAGATGAACCTCTCCCAGACCTTTCCTAAGGCCTGAACTGATTTGCATCTCTTGTAGAGTGAGATTTGCAAAATATGACCCACACTGTCTCCCTGGCTACCTCTTATGACCAAACCATGACACACATTCATAGCATGACTAACCAAGGTTGGTAATATTGTCTCTGGCAATGAAATAGAGTATAGTTTGCACTCTCTAATCCTGGCTAATAAAAATTATTATTTTTTGTTTGTGAGATGACATTAGCAAAATCTCAGGATTAAAAATTAACTGGTATATTCACTCCTCTGGTTAGAGGAGATATTATCCACCCCAGGTAATTTGTTTTTTTAACCCCCAGCTAAAGAAGAAAGCAAACATGTTTTTAAGTTTGGGTTTTGAAATTGGGAGATTGTTTTTAATGTTTTAGGGTGTAACACCTCTACTGTAAAAGAGGAGGGTATAGAGTGACAGCAAACCCTTAAGGTCATTTTTATGCCCATCAGAAGGTAAAGTCATTGCCCACCATACACCAAAATTTTCCCAATATCCTGAATGAATGTACTTTCCCAGTTTAGGTCTCAGTCTCCTTGACCTGGTTGCTTCTTCTGTTAAACTAGCTATGGTCTGGGCAGTAATGTCAGAGAACAACCGCTAAACTGAAGTATTTTTGTTCCACTGCAGTCAGGTTATCAATCACCTGATTAGAAAAAGAAAAGGCTAAAATTTAGTGAGCTGACCTCTCACTTTAGCATGGGACATTTCTTTTATTGTTTTGTTCTGCTTTGTTTTATCTTCCCTGATCGGATGAGTGACAACGAATCATTATGAAAGTTGGAGTACATCGATCTGTTTCACATCCCATCTAATTTCCCTTTCCCTTGATTTTTAGCCTTGTCCCCTTCTTTCTGTTCTGAGGGCCATGTCCTGGCACAATCCTCCCTGAGTGGCTTCATTAGCCTGTCATATGCATCTGTAACTTTCCACTCTGGCCTCATCCTACTTGTCCTAATGCATCTGAACTACACCCTCCTGCCAGGCACTTCTATCACCGCCCCCCAACATTTGCTTCTATTTTCTTGCTAATATAACGTTTCCACCTTGAAAATCTACCAGTCTCCCAGCACCACCTCAGTTCCAGCTTCATCACAGAGGTCTTCCCAACAATTCCAGTGTTTCCCTCTGACCATCCATAACAAATCATCTCCTTATTATACATTCTGTCACTAGAATATATTCCATTGGCCTTTTGTTGTATATTATCTTGTACTATACTAATGTTCTAATTGTACATTTTATCTTTTAAATGACATGCTAGCTTCTCTGAAGGTATGGTCCAAAAATATTTTATATATTGATCTTACTGCCTAATAATTTTCTAGGTACCAAGCAGTTACTAAAAAAATCTCTTGTTAATACCAGAAAATGCTATGATTGAATTAGAAAAATATTATATCTAAATGAATTTAGATATGCAGGAAAGGTACTTTTATACTAGGAAAATGGACAGTTTCCTAATGTGACCTCATGCCTCTTCTTTGAATTATCTTCACTCTGTCTCACATTTGTGAATTTTGACATACTGAGGCAGTTTATTTGAAAGTTTGCATCACTCTCAATGAGCCAAGTGAGGTCAGATTAAGGATGACTTTAGATGCATAAATAAAAAATAAAATCAAAGGGGAAAAATCCTTGCAAAGAGTAACTTGTTGAAATGATACATTAGAAAATGTTGGTTGAATGTTTAAGAATCATTTTAGACAAGATTAACAGAACGATACCAGGCTAGGAATAAAAGGACAATGTTCAAAAGTAGACTCTGCCTTTTACCATTTAGGTGACTTTGAAGGAGCCATCTAATTTCCCTATCGTCAATGCCTTCATCTCAAAAATGAGGAAATTATAGTTGATGGATCCAAAGGCTATTTTTAGCTCTAAAATACCATAATTTCCAAGTGAGAAATCTTTATAAGTAAGGGATTTTTGACTTGGAGATCTAAAGATATTAAATTAATTTTTAAAATATCTGCATTGAGTAGGGAATTGTATGCTTTGCTTGAATATCAAATGGCAGATGTACATTTAAGAAGCTTGACATTATAATTTGCTTCACAGAGATGGATGTAAATCCCTACGTACATGAAATGTAATGTGTCTCTCTGTAAATAAATAGACACCATCACTTTGTCATGCCCTACAATAGACAGTTCTGACTCATTCAGCAGGAAAATCACTTCTGTATTACACGTTGTCCTACGAACATGCTTAAAGTTTTAACTGTGTGTTTCAACATTTCCTATTTCAATATCATCTTTCTTCTGTGTCTATTTTTTGATCCATGCCATTGTGAAAAAGTCTATACTTTCGTATGTTAAGCAAGCCAGATTAGAAAGTCTTTCTTAAGCTGAAATGTATTGATTGACAAATCATTTATTGTCTGGGTTTTTCCTGAATGAATATTCAGGAAATGATGGTTCTATCTAAATTTTGTGATATTGATCATTACAGATACAAGCAGCTTTATTAGTACATTTTTAAACTTAATTTCAAGGTTTCCCTCTGATTACAAAAGTAATGTCTCTTTATCTAAAATTGTAAATTACAGAAATTACAAAGAAGAAAGTAAAATCATATATGATTCCACATCGCAGAAATGACTACACAGAATATTTTGTTGAACACTCTTCTAGTATTTTATGTTATAATATCTGTAACTTTTGAAGAAATAAATAAATGTCACTTTATCAACCCATGACTGTTTCTACAAGCCCTGAAATACAGATTGACTAAACTATGACTGTGGTGTATTAGATCTAAGTATTTTGCTACAAAATTTCCCAAATTCTTGTATCCCTCCTCTCCCTCTCACAACAACTAGACTTATTAATAAGTCAGTTCTTACATTTGGCAGGAGGTGGGTAATAGCAACAGCAAGGCTTTATGCTTTTAAAAATGGCCCTTGAGTAACAGATTTCCATCACTATGTATTACCACATGTATGTGTTACCATCCCTGACTCTCCATTGCTTAGAATAGTACCTGGAACCTATTGGCACTTATATGAATATTTCTTCAGTGAATGGTTACATACTGAATTAGAAGAAAGGGAGGTTTTGCTATTCCATTCTGGCTTCATGGAATCCCTGTGCATTGGCATCGGTACTGTATCCTGAGATCTGACCCATCACTTGGCAGGGTCAAAAATACAGTTTTATGACTTCATCTTTCTGAATAAATCATGGGGATAAATTCATTCCAACCAATCCCTATAAGAAAAAATTAGTTTTGAAAAAAAAAAAACAAACAGAAGAAAAATTTATTTTCAGTAACAGAAAGCAAATGACAAGTGCTAAAGAGTTAAGATTTTCAGAATTTTCTTTATCTCTTATGCTTTTTCTTTTTAAACCCATTTTCTCCTGAATGCAGCAAAACAGATTAAATAAATAAGGACTCCTTTTAAAGGAAAAAAAATCACAATCTTGAGTTGAATTCTATGCTATTTAAATGTGTATACACTTAAAACTAGTTGCAAACTCCTGTTATGCTTTTAGCTCACATGTAATTATAAAATCTAAATTTACATTGACTCCAAACAAAACTAGTACCACTTCAGTCAGCAGCACTAATGGGGATTTCTTTTTTATCCAGACTAAACCCCTTTCACAGCAGAAAGAGCATTAATATGGTGCTGACTACTAAAGCATGAGTTTTGGGGGAGCATCAGAGAGAGAAGTCTACACGTTCTTTACTTTCACTTAAATTAACTTATTTATTGAAATATACATAAAGGAATGTGCACAAATCATAAGTGCACAGCCTTCTGAATTATCACAAAATGAGCACACCCACATAGTCATCACCCAGATAAAGAAATAGAATATCATCCACCATCAACTCAGACACCTCCTTTGTGCCCCATCCCACCTTCTATGCCCACCGTCCTCCCTAAAGGCCACCTATCACTAGTTTGTGTGTGTGGCATGTTTATACTGCATTCCCCATGACTACTCAACTTCTACCCTCTTCTCTTTTTGAACTATTGTGAAACCTTTGTCTTTACAGTGCTCTGTGACATCATTTGACTTTTTATTTTGACACAAATTTATTATTTATGTAAGTCCACATTTTCCCCATTAATAATGATAGCTAACATGTATTATGTGGTTACTATGTCTGGCCACTGTTCTAATGCTCAACATGGAATAAACTTATTTGATCTTCAGGTAAGACTACAAAGCAGGAGTTATTATTATTCTCTTCTTATAGATGAGGAAACTGAGGCACACAGAGGGTAAGTAATCTGCTCAAAGTCATCCAGCATGTAAATTGTGGTTCCAAGATTCAAGCCCAAATGGCTCAGTTCCAGGGTCCATGCTCTTAATTACCTATCCTGCTATGCCATTTTAAAATTTAAAGATTTTCAAAAGTACCATGCGGCACTAACTTCATGAAAAACTCAAATATAAACAGAGGCATGGACATCCCCTGGCAGTACCAGTTATAAAGCAGTAATCCACATAATCAAGTATAGACCTATTTTAATTTTTTCGATTATCACTGAAATTCAAAGTCAATTTTAGAAAACACTCTCACACAGAAGTTTTGGAAGCTCTCCCTCCCCCATATACAAACAAATATGTCTATGACCCTTGTTTGAGAAAAACGGAGTGTTAGAAATAAGAAACTTAAATAACCTTTTCCTTATAAAGGGCAATTGACCAGGGTATAATCACATAGAATAATTATCCCTAATCCTTGCCCACTACAGAGCAACTCACCAAATATCAGTAAAACAAGTGAGTAACTAAAGACAGGTACTGACTGTTATCATTCAACATTATTTTATAATTGTCAGATGATTTTAGATGTGCTGCACCTACTGGACACAAAAATGAGTAACAAGTGTAATTGACTGTTTCTTTTGTCAGACATGATCTATGATGCACAACGACTGTTACTGGAATATATTATGAATGAGCAACATTTCAGATGAGTGACCTCAGAAGGTCACTGAGAAATGCAAAGTAGACCCAAATAGGGTATCTTGAGAAACACAATCTGCTCTTCTTTTTAGTGAAGATTACTAACTCATTCGGTCTTTGCCTCTATCCCTACTGGTATTTTCAGTTGGGTACTGGCAGCCCGATCTTTCTGGATCAATTTTGAGCTCTGTCGTCTGGCTTAACAGCAGTGGTTCTCATGAATGACTTCAGAGAAGAAATGCTGGATGTCCGGGGAGTACCCTGAGCTGATGTGATGGTGGTAGGGACCCCCAACAAGATGGTACTCAGACTTCCCCTTTGTTTTTATTTTCTATGTTGATTTAAAATTGTTTTTTTTTCCCTCTTGGAAAATTATTACTAGAGTTTGCTGATATTAAATACACGACGACTTCATAATTTACTCAAAAAGCAATGGTGTTTAAAAAAAGATGACTTTCAGTGTGTTCTTTCATTAGAAAAACTTAGAGAACCATGGAGTGTTTATGCAATTTTTATAGATCCAAACATCTCTGGACAGCACTTCTCAGCCGGTTAATTCTAATCAATTTAGCACGCATTTACAACTGTCTGCTCTCTTGAAAAACTACCTCTTCTGAACTTGACTTGGCCAACAAGGTTCACATGACCTGCCTTCTCTCTGCTTTGCAGCCCCACCATAGGCCACTCTTTTTCCTGTTCCTAAGCTTCAGCCACACCCGGGTCTTTCAAGTTCCCTACGTGGTCCAAGCCCACTTGCTTAGGCTCTTCACTGGAATACTCTGGGCTGAGCACTTTATACTTACTATCCTCTTTATTTAGCTTTCTTTCATTTCTGTGTCTTTTTAAGAATTTTGTGTTCATTTTCAGAAATTAAAACTATTCAGAAGTGAATAATAGAGAAAGTGAAAGTTCCCCATAATTCTACACCACAAAGATAACATATAAAAGTCTTCAGATATCTTACTATCTTTAACTTTTCTAGAAATTGTTTTTAAAGACTACATATAAAGAATTTGATACATACAAAAGAATATGCGTGGTATATATCAACATGATAATCATCAGTCATGATCCACTACACAACCTAGGAAACATAACATTCCAAAACCGAAGTCCTATGGGCTTTTCACTGATCTCGTCTCCCGACTTTCCTTCTTCAGAGTATTGTCTCTTTAATTTTTACAGAAATTGTGTAAACTAGATACTAGTATTATAGTCATTTAAAAATAAGTATACGAAGGCTTAAAACGTTTAAAACCCAAGAGTCAGAAAGCCAGTGAGTGAAACAAACCCAAGATTTTCTGAGCTCGGGCACTTCACCACTATTCCACACTGTTTTTCCTGGACTCCCACTCCAGATTTGAAATCTTGATAAATCCTGTCATGAAATCTAGAACTTCACCTTCATGAAAGGATCATAACTATAATTACATAATTACATGTATACTTATTGACATAATGGCAGTCTCCCGCTATTTTGTAAGCTCCATGTGGGTAGAACCCAGATGTGTCTTATTCACCATTGTAATCCCCAGTAGGAGATCCATATATATCTAGTGAGTGGATGGTTAAGATGGACTGGAGGCTGATTGTGTATATGTTTACTAATTTCATAGACGTCCTGCCGATACTATGGAAAAATAAAAAAGACTTGAGTTTCTCTTATATTGTATATACATAACCATTGTAAATCTAACTCCTTTCATTCTTTCCCAAGTTCTACTCACTTCACCAATGAGTAGCCTATACAGCAACTATGTCTTCTACTTCTGTTTTTTTGCATTTGGCTGATTGTAAGTTGCTCTTTTCATCATGTCCTCCCTGCATTCTTTTCCTCCTCAAGACTTCCAGACTGTTTTTACTTGAATGAAAATATTGTTAGAGGGATGGTGGCACACTATGTGATCACCATCCTGCCTTCCATGCTCCTCTGGCAATAATCGTGGTACAGGTCTAGTGAAAATTGCTTCCTTTTCAATTTTGATCCTTAAAAGTGAATCAGCACAAAATACTGAGATTGTAATGTCAAACACCAAAAATCCATTAAACTGCATAATGTCAATTTGCTACATATTGCCATCCTTTATCTAGAAAGATGCTATATTCTTTATTGATTTTGTTTCTGCAATAGGTTTGACTAAGGCATGCTTTCTACCTCTGTAAATAAATCTTTAATTTTCTATATTCTTAAATTATGTAAATTCCAAGGAGACCACAAACTTTAAATGGTCCCAACTAAGTTTTTAAAATGGGTTTTCAAAAGCAAATTAAATCAAATTCAGAAAGATCTTTTAGAAGGTCATTAAAATTGACAAATATGGGGTGCAGACATAGATAAGACATAATATATTAATCAACACAAAGCTGAACCCTGCCCTGGTTTCCACTCTGAAAGAAAGATAATTAAAAACAACACTGTGAAGTATTTTTCATATGACTCCTGGGTTACTGAATGGATGAGAAATAAAGATAATGATATAAAGAAAAAGTTGAATGTGAGACTCATAACTTAAAAGCAAGAAAATGCACAGTTTGATGTTGTTGTTTTGTATTTAACTCTCTAAATTGCTCCTATATTTTAAACAACTGCTCAGAGTGTTTCAGTAATTAGCACATCAGGGATGTATTAATGTAGAATGATGGTCTTAACTCTGGGAGTTTTTTAAGCTTTAGAAATCCTATAACATGCAAATAATTTACATTAAAACAATATATCTCAATCATCTACCAATGCATTTAATATATCAAATACACACAAACACATTAGCTTACACACGCAAACCTGAAAATATTGCAATATTACTTGTTGAACGTTTCTCTGAGATAACTAAAAATATGGCTACGTGACAATTCTTTACATTCTGAGAACTATGTAAACAAGACTACTGTTCTGGGAAACTGTTCGCTAATCCTATTGTATGGAACTCTTCGCTTCCCTTTACATTTCAAGGGCTTCTCATCAACTTGGCTAAAAAGAGGCATTCTGTTTCTGAAAGCTTACACTCCAGGATAATCTGTATGCTGCTGTAGTTTCCAATTTCACACCCCTAACGTGTAATTTCAAATTTTGCCTCAATATATATTTACACTTCTTAAAGTCCGTGTTGGAGCATAAAACTCCTGGACTCAAATATCCTGCAAAGGCATTCAGTACCTATTGTATTCACTTCAAACCCTTTGGTCAATTCTCAAGTGAATGTGTAATCATCATCTTGTTCATTCAGTCTCAAGGCTCCGGACTATACTCACTCCACGTTTGGATGAATATCCTATGTAAGCCTAATATTACCCACATCTCTAAATATGCCCATTATGTGTCAGGAAAATATGCCTTACCCCAAGAACTTTGAGAGTTCCTTGGCCATAATCAACACGGAATTAAGCCCAGCATATGTGTCTTAAGTCTGTTCACAATAAGAGTTAAAGAAGTTTCTCTCACTCTCTAAGGCTCCAAAGAAAAATCCACACAGACAAAGCCCCAAGAACATGTTCCTTCGAGTTTGATATATTGTGTAATGATGCCAACGAAGCCATAATCCTCAGGCTGCCAGCCTTTCCAGAGCATTCTGAGGTTACTGGTAGACTTCTGACATTGCCACTTCTCCCCAGTGTGTGCAGAGTTACCATGAAGACATTTTTACTGGAAACAGTTCTTCATTGTTGATGAAATTCTTTAACTACAATTTTTCCTTCATTTGGTTGGATATTGAGATCCATCTAGTTCAGAGGTGTCATCATTCCTTAGCAATGTTCTGAAAGCTTCAAACTCAAGTTAAATAATGTAATTATAATGAGAGCAGCTATCATTTATTGAGCTTGTACAACACGCCATATCCTCTTCTGGGAAACTTACAATCTCTTATTTTCACTAAAGGAATGCATATATATATATCGTGTCTCATTTTATCCTCAAAATAACTTGATGACAATCCAATAAAAATGAGCAAGAAAGCTTAAGCAGGCACATTGAAGAGAGGATATCCAAATGGCCAATAAGTGAAGAGATACACATCAGGACAAACAAATTGAAACCATAAAGTGATACTAACTACTACACACCCATCAGAACATCTGAAATTAAAAGACTAAAAATATCAAGTATTGGAGAGAATGTGGAGCAACTAGAATGCCCACAAACTACTAGTGTGACTATAAATTGGTACAGCCAGGTTGGAAAACTGTTTGGCAATATCTACTAAACCAAGCACGTGTGTACTTTATAATCCAGTAATTCCACACAACACATAATATTTTGTCTAAAATGTACAAGAATGTGCACACCAGTGTTACTCATAATGATTTGGAATTGGAAAGTGCACATATGCTCATCAAGAATAGAACAGATAGGGGCTGGCCTGGTGGTATAGTGATTAAGTTCGTGCACTTCACTTCGCTTCGGAGGTCCGGGTTCACAGGTTTGGATCCCAGGCACGGACCTGTGCATCACTTATCAAGCCACGGTGTGGCAAGCAGCTCACATATAAAGTAGAGGAAGTTGGGCATGTGTGTTAGCCCAAGACCAATCTTCCTCAGCAAAAAGAGGAGGATTGGCAACAGATGTTAGCTCAGGGCTAATCTTCCTCACCACAAAAAAAAAAGAGAGAGAGAGAGAAAGAATAGAACAGATAAACATGTTGTGGTACATGGTGGAATAACAAAATACAAATGAGAATGTGAACAAAATATAACTCCATGCAACAATGTGGATGGCTCTCACAAGTATAATATTGAGGGAAAGAAGCCAACCACAAAAGAGTATCTGGGGGAAGATATCGTGAATGGATATACTTCTGCAGGACTGGTAACATTATTTCTTAATCTGGGTGTTAGTAAAATGTGTATGTTCAGTTTGTGAAAATTCCTTGGGTTGTGTGCATACAATCTGCTTGCTCTTTTGTGTTGTTCATTTCAATATAATGTTAGAAAACAACATGATGACATTGCCAAAATGAATATTAATTAATTAATGACCAAACAGTTGAACAAACATTTTCAGGGTTCATATTCCCAGACCCCTATACTTTCTGCTGTATAATCTGTCAAAATTAACAAGAACCATGGATTGCAAGGACTTAAGTCACTTATACTAATATTTTTACATTCAGTTGACTAAGTTGTTTGGCGCAATTAAACCAGTTAAGAGATTAAAGTAATAATTTTGTGCTATAGAGTAATGTTTCAGAAAATTTTCTGCATTTACATAAATAATTTTTCCTGTCTTCAGGAAACAGTACCAAAGGATTTGTTTGTTTGTTTATTTTTGTTTTTTCATAAGTTATATCTGAGAAGAC
Source organism: Tapirus indicus (assembly GCA_031878705.1). Lineage (NCBI taxonomy): Eukaryota > Metazoa > Chordata > Mammalia > Perissodactyla > Tapiridae > Tapirus > Tapirus indicus. The sequence continues at coordinate 75,946,426 of CM062926.1, read as the reverse complement.
TTTCTAAGGCACGGGTGATTTTTCTCAGGGAAACATCAGACACGTCAAATAAAAAAGTGAGCGTTCTATCACAAAATGAAGCCTTATGTGGTAGTACAGAATAGGAAGTTTTCTGTGAAGTTACTTAGGAAGACTTCATTTTTATTTCAAATTTAAAACCCATGACAGTAGTAACTACTGGAGCTCTCCAAGGTATTTCTATTTGCACCATTTAGTTCTGGATTTCTTTTAAAATTAGTTCAGAAGCTCCAGGGGATGTCAGCTGTGGCAGTTGCACATGTCCTGGACATAGAAATAGAAATTGGAAGTGCCTTGCTTGCTAGTGAAAGTTCAATTTTGTTCTTTCTGTTTCATCTCTTTTTTGTTGGAAACTGTCTTATACAACTATGTCAATGAAAGCAGAGGAACTGGAGCATTTGGCATTTCTCTTGGTTGGTTTCCGAAGTCCTACATTCTAAATGCTCTGAAACTGATGATTATTTCATAAATGGATAAGTACATGAAATATATCCATTTTGCTATAAGATTGCTTTCTATTTGAGTCTAACAGAGACTTGGGGGTGACTTCAATGAGATTTCCTACTGGATTACTTGAGAGAATCCATTGTTGTCTTCAAAACTTTAAGAACTTTTTCTAAATATTAGCATGCTTTCCTGTGAGTGGAACAGAGCCTTGGTGATAAATCTTCTTTCTTGAATGGAAAACAGCCTTTTAGCAGCATCACTATTATAGGATATTCAAGCCGACACTGTGTCTACTTCTAGGCACTCAAGTTAATTTAAAATTTGGAGAGGGGTTGTTTAGGAAAAGACGCTGAAGTTAAATACAAGATTAAGTACTTCTCTCTTATCTGTACATCTCTACCTATGCAATCCTTCATATTTCCCATTATGAAGGACTATTGGAGATAAATTTAATACAGTCATAGGATCCTGGTAGTGAACAGCTGAAAAGAACTTCAAAGAACTGATGGGTATATGCCATTGACTCTAGAACCTTGTCTACTACCTTTATAATTTCTGCTATGTAAACACTGCTTAACTTTTGTTTTATTATTTGATTAAATGCTTAACAAATGATATTGTAAAGTGTAAGTTATCAAAAGTAATAATACATACCCAAGTATCCACTACTCAGCTTAAGAAATAGAACATTTGAAGTCCACTTAAATGGATCCTCTCCTCCCCACCATAGTATCATTCTTTGCATTTTCTTTAGAGTTATAAGATACCAGTAAATATAAGATATAAGATACCATACCATACATTGTTATGTTTTGAATTTCATATTAGTAGAAATACACTGCATGTTACTTTTGCCTGCATATTTTTCACTCCAAATTATGATTGTTAGATTTATTTTGTGTTGATGTATGTATCACAGTTCATTCATTTTCACCACTAAGTGGTGTCCCTTTGTATGAATATACAACAATTTATTTATACGACATTCATTTAATATACATTTATTCTTTTCTAGTTTTTTTTCTGTTAGAAACAATCTTGTGTGTATTAATTTTATTAGATATTTCAAAATTATTTTTCTGAGTTGTTGCATCAATTTACACTTTCTTCAGGAGTCTAAAGTCTTCCTGCAGGTCCAAACACTATCAATACTTGCCAATATCTGACTGCTTAGTTCTTATCAATTCAAGGAATATAAAACACTAACTTGCAGCTTTGATTTGCATCTTATTTACCACTAATTGTGTTGATCATCTCTTAATATCTTTTTTTTTTTTTTTTTTGTGGGGAAGACCAGCCCTGAGCTAACATCTGTTGCCAGTCCTCCTCTTTTTGCTGAGGAAGACTGGCCCTGGGCTAACATCCGTGCCCATCTTCCTCTACTTTATATGGGACCCCGCCACGGCGTGGCTGACAGGCAGTGCGTCGGCGGGCGCCCGGGATCCGAACCCCCGAACCCGCGAACCCTGGGCTGCCAAGCGCGAAATAAACCGCTGCGCCACCGGGTGGCCCCTCATCTCTTAATATCTTAATGTATCTTGTATATATCGTAAGATATCAAGTATCCTGCTCTGTGAAATATCTGCTCATTTTTGCCTATTTTTAAAATTAGGCTGTTTATTGTACTTACTGACTTGTAGGAGTCCAATATATATTCTAGTTTTTTGTTAGCTATTTGTTATAAATATCTTTTCCCAATTTGTAGCTTGTCTTTCTTATTTCTTTGTGCTGTCTTTTGATGAATAGAAGGTCTATATTATAATGTAATCAGATTGATCAATATTTTCTTTATGATTAATGCTTTTGGGGTCTTGGTAAAGAAATCTTTCCTTATCACAAGTTCATGAAGATTTTTTCTCAAATTATCTCTTATAGGTTTTACAGTTTGCTTTTCATATCTGATCTTTAATCCACCTAGAATTGATTTTTGAATATACTTTGAAGTAGATATACATATTTTTCCCAGTAACATGATCTGCCATTTTACGCACTGATTTACTGTGGTTGTTCTGTTCTATAGGTATTTTCCTTACGTTTGAAAATGTTTCTGCAATTTCTATTTGTCTATCCTTCTGCTGGTATCACATCTTTTAATCGGTATAACTCTGTAATGAATATTGAGATCTGATGGATAGATTCCCCCAGATTTATTATTCTTCTTCAGTGTCCATGCCATTCTTAGGATTTTGCATTTCCAGAAAAATTTAAAATCAGTATTTTAAATTCCACAAAGAATACTTGTTAGGTTGTTTATTGCACTTACACGGATTCTGTGGTTAAATTTAGGTAGAAAGAGCATCCTGAGGATGTTGATTCTTCCTATCCCAGCACGTAGCATATCACTCCATTTACTCAGATCTTCTTAAATGTCTTTCATTAAAGTTTAAAAATATTTTCCATAAAGAGCACACACACATCACATTAGATTTATGTGTAAATACTTGATATTTTTGTTGCTATTATTTTTGCTATATATCCTAACACTTTTTTCCTGGTATATAAATGTACTTGATTTTTATATTAATTTGTATCCAATAAACCTGCTAAACTTTCTTATTAGCTCTAGAAACTTGTCAGTACATTCCTTGGATTTTCCTTGTACACAAGTTTATCACCTGCAAATTCTTCCTTTCCAGTCTTTTTATGTTCAATTTGTTTTCCTTGCCTTACTGTGAGGGGTAGGTAACCATTTATAACATTTACTGGAAATGGTGATAGTGGACATTGTTTTTTTGCTCCCAATCTTAAAGTATGTAATATTTCATCATTAAAAATATAAGTATTTTATGCAAGTTTTTTTGCAGATAATCTTGAAAGAATTTTCTTCAATTTCTAATTTAAGACTTTTAAAAATTATAAATATATCTTAAATTTTATAAATTATTTTTCTTTCTTTATAGGAGATTAACATACGATTTTGCTTCTTTAACCAAGAATCTCAGTGTCTCTGTGGCATTCAACAAAAACATTCTTATCTTGCTTCTGTTACCTAACTGCTGTGGGTCAAATGCGTATTGATTGAGTTCCAAATGTCATCTCTTTCCCAGTGCCATATTGAATGAGTAACTCCTCTTTGGGACATGCTATTCTCATGGCACAGAGCAAAAATTCAAGGGAGAAAGCCAAATCGTACAAGTGTGTTTAAACCTTCCTCTTAGCCATAGTATGTCACATCTCTTACATTCTATCAGCCACAATAAATCATGTGACCAAATCCTAGACCCTGAGTTGAGGAAGTGTGGCAGGGTAGGAAGGGAATGAATAATCATAAATAGATAATACAATCTGTGAATGTGGTGGATTATCTTGATTTTTTTAATGTTAAACTAAATTTGTATTTTGGGGATAAATCATTGATAATTTTTCATCTTTTTCATACATTATTAGATGTGATTTTCTATATTGTATATAGAATCATTACATATATATTCATGCATGTTATTGATCTGTAATTTTCCTTTCTGCTACTGTCCTTGTCTCATTTTGGTATCAATATTATTATAGCCTAGAAAGCAAACATTTTATTAATCCTTTTTTTAGAATTTTATGATAGAATTTGTCAAATAATACAACTATCAGTTCTTTTAAAGTTTGGTAGAATTGTTTATAAAACATTCTGCATTGCATGTGGAAATATTGCAGAATATTGATACAACACTTTAATGATTTTAGTCTTGTTTTCTTGTTTCTTGTTTCTTCTTCAGTCAATGTGAGTAAGCTATTTTAAGCTATTCCTATTTTACTAGGAATTAGCTCAATGGATATAAATTTGCATTTTGTTCTCAAAATGTTATTTTATATATCCCTTATTATTTAGACATTGCACCAGTATTTTTGTCCTGTTTTTCATTCTTACTTCTATTTATTATTATGTCTTTATTCTTGAAACATCTCACCAGAATTTGTCAGTTTTGTTATTATATTTGAAGAATCTTTGAGTTTGTGGCTGCTGTGCATCATATCTTGCTATTCCATTTAATAATTCATCACACAACTGGTAAAGGGAATATAAAGTTAACAAAAATAAAAGACTTAGTACAAGGCCAGCATACAATAATCGCTATACGAGAGTTAACTAGTACTAGTATTTCTATTCTTTTCATTTGCAACTGTTGCACTTTCATAAATTCCTAGGTTGGATGCTCAGTTTTTATTAATCGTCTTTTTTAACAAAAGCATTATTTTCTCCTCCAAATATCACATTAACTGTATCCCCCTCACTTTCAGCTATTTTGTTATTAGTCATTTTGAAGTATTATCTAAGTTCCATTATTTTTTCTTTTTTTGAGCCATAAGTTATATCTACAAATGAGTTTCTAAAATTTTCAAATATATGAACATTTTCAAGTTATCTCTTTACTAATGATTGTTCAGGGAATCATATTATGATCAGAAAACATGGTGTACATAACCTCAACCTCCTGAAATTTTCTAAGACTTACTTTATGCCTACTATTTAGTCATATTTTCTAAATACCTCATGTGCTTGAAAGGGATGTGTGCAAGTTTTATATATTTCATTAAATCAAGCTTATTATTTGTGTTAGTCAAATGTTTTGTCTCCTTAGCATTTTTGTCTGCTTGATATATTAATACTGAATGTTAAAATCTCTCACAAGGATGAAAGATTGATCAAATTTTTCTTGTAGTTCTGTTATTCTTTGTTTTATGTTTATTGAGGTGTATGTTAACTACATAACATTAATTACATATAATATCTTCTTAGTGCTATAAATTTCTGCATTATGTTTATTGGGCTATGTTATTAGTTACATATATGTTTATAATTGCCTAATGAATTAAAAGTTTAAACATATATATTGATCTTTTTTATCTCTAATATCTTTAGATATAGTTTGTATATTAAGTCTTTGTTTTTTGTGTTGATACAGCTATTTCAGTTTTCTTCTGGTTGATTTTACTTGGTTCATATTTTTTTAATTTCATTTGTATTTTCATCTGTATTTCAGTCTGACAATCTTGTTTTTATACTTAAATTTATCATGATTGTTGTGATTTTGATTTCTTTCTTTCAACTTATTTTATGCTTTTGATTTTTCCCACCTTTTTTGGATGACTTTTTCTCCATTTTTTGTGTTTTAGTTCTTTTTTTATCTTATTTCATTTTTTTCTACACTAGTTTTCAGAACTAATTATCTACTGATTATCCTTAAAAATGTAGCATGTATCTATAATTTGATGAAGTTTATATCAAATCAATATCTCACCTACCTCCTTAAGAATAATAGGACATTGGAAAGCTAATTAACTCCTAATTTATATGCTATTCTTTTCCAGTAATTTAGTTTTATTATTTTACCCCATGAATTATTCTTTATACAGTCAATGTTTATGACTGCATACCTTTCCTAATAATTCTTTCTTGCATTGTATGCATTCTTTCTGAGGTTCTTTTTCCTTCTTTCTTAAGCACATACTTAAACATTATTTTAGTGCAGGGTTTCTCAACCTCAATACTATTAACATTTGAGATCAAATAATTCTTTGATGTGGGAGGCTGTTCTCTACAATATAGGACACTTAACAGCATCTCTGGCTTCCACCTACTAGATGCCACTAACACCCTCTAGTTATGATGATCAAAAATGCTCCAGACATACCAAATATTCTTGAGGAGGAAGGAGGCATGAGGAAGGGGACTGAAAATTACTCCAAGTTGGGAACCACTGCTTTCGAAGTGTCTTTAATATTAAACTCTAGGATTTTGCTTTTCTGAAAGACTTTTATTTTGCCCTTGTTCTTGAAAAAGCTAGTTGTATATTTGTTGTAGATTGAAGGTTACTTTCTCTCCACAGTTTGAAGACACATTCCATGCACTTTGGGCATGTAACACTGCTTTTGAAACTATTGTCATTCTTCTGAAGATAATATGTTTTGGCTGCTTTGGCTTTGGTTTGTCTATGAAGTACCTAGGTGTAGGTTTCTTTTTATTTGCCCTTGTTAGATTAATTTTGATTTTTAAAAAATAATTACATCTTTCAGTGCTTCTAGAAAATCCTCCAACTATCATCTCTTTAATTATTTCCTACTCATTTTTCTCTATCTCCTACTGGATATCCAACTGAACGTATATTACAACTTTTCATTCTATCCTCTACAATTCTTAATCTCTTCTTCAAACTTTAAATCTCTCTCTATATATAGGCTACTTTCTAGTTATATTTTTCCTATCTATGTTCTAATTTTTAAAAAAAATTAGCTACCCTAATCTACTGTTTAACACATCTATTAAGTTTTTATTTTTAAGTATTACATTTTTAACATCTATAAGATTTTTTTTTTAATTTAGAAACCATTTTTAAGGTTTCTGGATATTCACATGCACTTGTGATGCTTTATTTCCTTTTTGAGCATAATAATTATAGTTTTATAGTTTTTATATGATAATTCTAATACTTAATATATCTGAAAATGTAAGTCTGCTATCACTTTAATGCTGTACTTAGTTTTCCAGATGACTTAGAAAACAATTAATTTGGGATCCAACCCTACATTAGGAATGGTTTGTGGTCTTGAATCCTCAGGAAATTCTCCCTTCCCCCCACCAACTGTGGCAAGTTTAAGGCAAAATTCTTTGCTGCTGAATAGAATTTGCTTCTACTTCTGTTGAGTAGGTTTTACTGGAAGTACAGTCCTTTGAGTTTCCGTGGTCCATCTTGTCAGATTTTCAAAGTTTGGTAAACCCTAGACTTTATTTCTGGTTCCCCACACACTTAGTAAATGTTGAAACTTAAGCTCACCATCAGCAGGATTGGTAGATGCCCTCAAGGTAACTATAAACCAGATGACAGTTATCTTTCTGGATTCTTGTTTTCCCTTATTTTGGCCTTCTGGTATTTTTCTTACTTTCTTGACAGCTCGGCAATACAATTAAACATACTTTAAAATAACTTAATGAAGATTTTTAATTGTTTAGAAGAACAAGCATTAATCAGAGGATTTTTCTGATATATGCTGAAAATGGAAGTCAATTTTATTTTATTTTTAAATACTAGTTTATAAATAAACTGAGCTTATGTAAATAACTCAATCTTAAGAATGCTACCTACTTGATTCATCTAATAAATATTTATTATCTATAACATTCTAATCACTGTTTTAAGCACTAAAGGTATGATATGAATAGGACAGAATCCATGTCTTCAAGTAAATTATTAGTTCTAGTAGGAGGAAAAAGATAATAAAAATAAAACAGACACACATAAAGAATAACTTTGGACACCAATGAGTGCTATGATGAAAATTAAGTAGGACGATGTGGTAGAGTTATCTGGGCCAAGGGACCTGGTTTATCTGGGATTGAAACCAGTTGCTCTGAGGAAGTAAAATATTAATTGAGGTCTGAATGATGAGGACCAGATACTCATTCAAAGGCGAAGGATTTTCTAAGCCGAAGGAATAGCAATTGCAAAGGTCCTGAGATGCAAATTAGTTTGAGTGTTTGAGGAAAGCTGGCCAGTTGAACTAAGTACAGAAAATAAAGAAGTGAGCAGAGAGTGATAAGTTCAAAGATAGAGGTATATGACAAATAATAAAATATGCAGGCCCTTACAAGGGATTTGGACATTTTGATAAGTGGAATGTGGAGCCATTGAAGAGCTTTATGTATGGGAGTGACATGGTCTGATTTACAGTTCTGAAAGATCCTCTTGGTTGCTGTATAAGGAATGGGCTGGAGGGTGCAAGAACAAAGGTAAACCGGTAAGAATGTTTTTGTCATCCACACAAGGTCATAGAAAAGCTTGCATTAGTGTTGGAGAAGGAGTGGTAGTAAGAAGGGCTGGCTTGGAACATATGTAGAAGTATAGGTAATAGATTGAGTGAATAAGAAAGAGAGGAATAAAGGCTGACTCCAAGGATGGTATTTACTGAAATAGGGAAAGTTTATAGGAAAGCATATTTTTTTTTCAAACACAATAGCTATTTTGTTAATGTTTTAAGTTTGAGATGCCTATTAGATCTCCAATTAGATATATTAAGGAGTCAGTTGCTTAGTCCAGAACTACAGAGAAGTCTAAGATGAAGGTAAAATTTGAGAGTTATCGAAGTTTTGTTGTGTTTTAAGCCATTGAATTGGATGAGATGTTTTTACAAGGATAATGAGCATAGGGAAAGGAAAAGAACTAAGGCCAAAGAGTAAAAGCAATTCAGCAATTATTGATCTAGTAGATAGAAGATACTAGCAAAGGGAAATGAGGAAGAAACCAGGTGAGGAGAATAGAGTATAATTTTCAGATAAGTGTTTATAAAATTGAGTCCAGTCAATTAGTTGCATAATTTCTCTAGCAACTTTCAGCTGCAGTGGTATACCTACAGGTGTAGAGTAATTGGATTGACCAGAGTTGGGGTTTTATTGAGGAAATTTTGACAGCAGTAGAAAGGGTTATGTAGTTATGATGTTTGCAAAGGAGTGATTACAGTACTGGATCATGGAATCTAGTCCAGATAAGGAAGGAATTGCAGGAAGTAGGGTCAAAGATTGGGAGATAAACTGTGCTTGGGGAATTGGATTGGTTGTGCTAGAGAAGAAGAGCTGGAAGGAGGGGAGATGATTGTCAGTGAGAGTGATACCAAAGCCCATATACTGAAGGAGATGTAGCTATTGGAGCAATGACAAGATCTAAGGTATGGTTCTTCCAAAAGTGTGGGGTGGCTGAAGTGTTGGAGGTGAATGAAGAAGTGAGAGACGATGAGCTTCAACTTGAAAGTCAAGGGACACGGCAGTGACTAAAGAGCAAAGCAGAGAAAAGATCATTGTTTTCAAGAACAATGATGTTTTCAAGAATAATTTTTTTCAGGAACTAAGAGGCCTAGTTTGGGATGAATCTTTATGACAGTAGAAATCTCCTAGAACATTGGAGAAGCCAGGAGCTAGTTGCTGACATCATCAGTAAGCGATTCAAAATGACCAGGAGGTTAATAGATGACAATAAAGAGGAGAAGGAAAAGATGGTAAAGTTTGATGATGTGCTTTACAGGAGTTGAGGTTTTTTAAGAAGAAAGGAGTGGAGACCGAAAGCAACAGTAGAGAACAAAGAGGACACCCACTGTAGCTCCACGTCCACCCACTGTATGTCCAGGCACATGAGGCATGGGAGGAAGGGTAGGGAGAGGAAGAACTGGGTTCTATTTGAACATAGCAGGGAAACAATGTCCTCAGGAAAGAGTGAGCTTTCGCTAAAAGTAAGGAAACCATAGGAGAGTTTGAAGAAGGAGAGAAGTATCCTTTGGATGCAATGAGAATTCTAAAAGGCACTGTGGAATGGTTTAGGATGGTAGTGGTGGGGAAGGGTGACGGGCAGGATTTATTAGAGATTGTTCAGAGCATTTGGAAGATTTGGAAGATGATCATCAATAAGATGTGAGGGAATCTAAGAAAGTTGGGCTTCTGATGCTTTGGAGGTGAATGGAAGTGTGAGGCATGATGATATAAGTGTTGGAAGCTGGAGCACACAACAGTGATGGAAAACCAAAGGGTAACTCACAACCCTACTTAGCTTAAGTCTAGTTGTACCCTGGAGCACAAGGCAATGTAAGATCTTGGGGTGGCTGCTCATCCTAAACTCATTCTAAGCAATAATTTCCATGAAAGGAAATGCTTGATGTGATAGTTCTTGTTTTTTGTTTTTTAATCTACACTAAAATAAAGACAAAACTATCAAAATGAAAAATGTTCTTTCTTACACCTTTTATATACCATTATTGTTTTTCTCATAGCGTGCTTTGAGAAATACTGATTTCCATACATGCTATCACATTCATGAAAGTTTTAAGGCAGCAAATTCCATGAGATTAAAGCAGAGTAAGGAGGCCAGTTAAAGTCAGTGGGGAAAGTATGTGAAGAAGTGAAGAAGGCTCCCTGCATGTTATAGTTAAATTGAATCAGAATAAAGGAAATTAATCAGGAGATGGGATCCAAGTAGCAAAGCACTTGAATTTTGAAACATTGGAAAACAGAAAGTAGAAGCGAAAACAGATAAAAGATTTTCTTAATAACAACTCAAAAATCAGTTGCTTTCAGATAAAATAGAATGTTAGAGATGGCTCACTTTTTCTAGCTTGTAACAGTTCTATTGAGCATTTGGAACATTTTTCTTTATTAATTGTTTAGACAGTTATTAGAAAACGGACTCCATTTATTAAAGTCTAAATAAGTTTAAAAATTCTTAATTGCAGATAAACTCTTTCTAATTTGTACATGACCAAATACTTTATTGTAACTTTGGATTTAATCAATATACCTATAATAAAAAGGAGGATTTTGTTTGTTTGATTTTTACATTCAATAGAGATAAAAAAATGAAAGAATGTAATTATAGTTTGGCATGACTTGTGTGACCGAAGATTTTTTCAATACAATTTCAAATCAATTATGTTCTTATAGAATTTAAGGAAAGAAATGAGGAATTTAGGAGACTGGAATATATATCAAAATTGTGAGAAAAATCCAAAGGCCTTTTTCCATTTTTTTGGTAACGCTTTTCTAAATAGAAGTACACTTTCAAAGGTATTCATAAGTGATGAAAAATATGACTTGAGTGTGACCTGAAAAAAACAAGTGGAAAAAGATCAGGGGGAGGAATTGGGCAACTTCTTTATATTCTGTCCATAACCAAGAGTGATATTCATTATATTTAACATATACAAATCTGAACTGGTTATAGCTGGGGCCCTGCTGTGACAAGCTTCAACCCCTTAATTGCTGGGTCTCCTTTTAGAGTGGCTGGGAAACTAGATCATCTGGAAGAAGAGCATTTAGGAAAGTTAAAGCCAACAGTAAATACTGTTTTCAAAATTTAACAGCCAGTATGTATATTCTACTGCATTCTGGCTGCAAAACAATATCATCCACCACCACCTAACACTTTTATATAAAAAGGTGCTAAACACTGTATACAGAATATATTCGTATTTATATGGATGTGTTATATGAGTAGCTATATGGATGTTATTTACGATGTATGGAATAACTAATAGCCTACACAAACTCCAACTTATTACTTGTAAGTCTGTGGTATTTCAACTATTTTTGTGTCTCTCTTCTCACCAAGTGTCATGAGGCAGTGGGAAAATCATGCATTTAGAATTAGACTTGGATTCACATCCCAATTCCGCTATAAACTGTGTAATTTGTAGCAAATTATTTAACCTTTCTCTCATTCAACTTCATCTTCTGTGGAATGGAGCTCATGAGGTTTAGAGACAAAGAATAGAAGAATAGAAGACGTCGAGCACAGCATCTGATGCGCGACAGTTACCCAGTAAATGATAACAGTTGCTACCAATTTGAGAACTGGAAGGAGATTGCTAAAGTTAAGCGTTCTTTATCCAGAATTTATCCATAGTCGGGCCTTAGGATGTCCAAGAAGCCCCTAAAATTGCAAGTAAAACAGGTTATATTTACATACACTCTCTTCTGGGGAAAGAATTCACAGCACTTGTAAGGTCCTTTAAAGGGTGCTTTGAATTTAAAACAGTCAAATTGCAGAAGTGATTGAATAAAAGTTGGCAGAAAGAGGAATGATATGAAAAGAGACAAAGGTTAAGAACAGGGAGTAAGGATGCAACTGAACAGCGACTCATAACTGTAACCAGGGGACCAATGTGGAGACATTGCAGAGAAAGGAGACCATAGTCTTGATATGGCCTTGAAGAGAAGATAGAGTTGGTGAAAATGAGTAGATGAGGTCAGACAGAATTAATAAAGCCAGGTAGAAAACATTGCAGCTTTGTAATGGGGTCTGCAGTAAGGTCAGTGATTCTTAACAGATTCCTGGAAAGCTAATATATTTCAAATTCCTTCTGTTTTATCTTTCTTTGTTACTCAAAACCATTTACATACTTCAGTTTACTGTATTATGTGTTTCACGTTGATATTTCTACCCCATTTTCAGACATACAAGCCATCTCTTCTCTGTTATATTATCATATTTTCTGATCCTTATCTCATAGAGTTTGATGAAGTTTACTCAGAGAGCTCTTCCCTACACAGGTTAAATGTTTAGATTTGCATTTCAATTTCTATTCTCTCTGACAGATGATCATTGGATTCCCATGAACATTTCAGAGTGGATAAAAAAGCTAACGATGGTTTTCTGGAAGAGCAAACCAATCAGCTTTCTATTAAAAAGGAGAATTTAGAGACAATCAAAATTATTACTCTGAGAGGAAAGTGAATAAGATAAATTCTACTTGAATTTATTGTCATTAGTTAATGTGCAAAAATTGTAATCAAAATATATCTTGGGATAAAACTAAATATGAAAAGATAACAAAATGTTGATGAAACCATAACAAGAAAAATTTCCACAAATGTAATTTTTCCCCCCAAATATAAAATGAAGCTATATGAGGAGTCCTGGAATCAATATTAGAGAATATTCTGAAAATGCATATTCAATAAACATCTACTGCCTGTCTACTCTGTGTAGTAGAGTAGCCTTTACTTCACTGGAAAACAAGCTTACTTGAGAATAGGAAATATATATATATATATATATATATATATATATATAAAATTCATAGTATGTGTGTATGTGTACAATGAACACATTTTACTCAGTTATCAAGTTTTACATGGAAAATCAGAATGTTAGTGAGTACAATTTTCTTTAAGATTGTTAAAAAAATACAACAATAATATAAAATTTTTGAAATCATTACTACCTGGAACCAAAACTACTTAGTATCAGGACCTGTTATAATAATGTATGCAGAAACCAAAGAAGAAATGATGCAATGGCTCTTTGGAAACATCTGTCAGTGTCACTGGATCACTCTTGCTTCTCATTTCCTTTCTAAATCTGGACTATCTCCTTCTCAGTAGTACATGATCTTTATTCCATAAAATTTATGAGATTTTCATTACCTTAAATAGCTTCTTACAGAGTCATTTTGATCTTTCTATTACAATTCACAGTTTCCTGTTCTTACTAAGAGATTCAGCCTCCATGATATCAACAATTGACACTCATAGCTTATCCAGAAATTTATGACTTGGATGAATGGAGATGTTTAAATTCTCAAATAAACAATCTTCTCTTACATAGGTGACCTTTTATGTTCTTAAATATAAATAACATTATCAGAAATATTTAAGATTATTTATTTCTGCATTGTATTTTTTTTAATGATGCCATACTCTGGTTCCTGTTTAATATCTGGTTTATCTTTTATAAACTTTATTTCTCTTTACTATGTTTTCCTCCGGCTCTGAATGCTCTACCTTTTCAAGTTCCTGTCCCAAAGCACAGCTTTTAGCATTTTGGTAACCTTCTGCAAATGTAGGGGGTAACAATTGATTTGTTTTACTAGCAGGTAAAGATTCATAGTGTTTCCATTGACTGGGCATTCCTCTGTGCGGACTGGTGCAGGCAGGAGATAGCAACTGTACTGTAGCACAGTGTGTTTGGGGCACTCAGATCATAGCATTGTAACATTCGATCTTGCCTGTGGAAAATGTCTGTCTTCGAAGCATGTTGAGAATAATTTTAATTTGTCATAGTTTCTTCAAAATATTAATAAACCAAATTATAAAAAATTCTGTAAGATAGACCCTTTGCCAAAAATGTATTATAATATTATGCAGAACTTTTTGTTAAGAATCATCAGGAGGCCTGGCAGAGCAGAGACAAGACTGGAGTCTACTGGTGTCTAATGAAATAAGTCATTGTACTAGTCTTACTGTCAAATAGTTCTAGGACACACAGATTTTAATTTTCTCTTGGTCTTAATTTCTACATATACAATTTGAACAGTTGTGTTAAATTGAAGTCCACCATGTCTCACAGCATGTATTTTTTCACTTCCCAGTGTGTAAAAAAAATGATAATTGAATAAATTTCTAAAGTGAAAAATTGAGGGTTTTTGGATAGATCTAGCAGGGAGAAAATCAAGAAAGACATAGTTGAACTCAACAGCACTCTCAATCAATTGGATATAATTGACATCTACAGAATACTTCACCTAACAGCAGAAGAATACACATTTTTTCAAGCTCTCGTGGAACATTCGCCAAGATAGACCCTACTCTAGGCCATAAGATGCACCATAAAAGAACAGGAATCATACAATATCTGCTCTTAGACCACAATGGAATTAAGCTAGAAATCAATAACAGAAAGATAACTGGAAAATTCCAAAACACTTAGAAATTAAATAAAACACAGGTCAAAGAGATCTCAAGTGAAATAAAAAAAATTTGAACTAAATAAAAATACAACTTACAAAAATGTGTGGAAATCACATATCATGAAAACAATGCTTAGAGAGAAATTTATATCATTGAATGCATATATTAAAAAAGAAGAAAGATTTAAAATAAATAATTTGTTTCCATCTTAGGAAACTAGAAAAAGATGAGATAATTAAATCTAAAGTAAGCAAAAGAAAAGAAATAAAAATTAGAACAGAAATCAATGAAATTAAAAACAGGAAATCAATAGAGAAAATCAATAAAACCAAAAGCTGTCTCTTTGAAAAGATCAATAAAATTGATAAGCCTCTAGCCAAGCTACCTAAGAAAAAAGAAGACACAAATTACTAATAGCAGAAATGAAAGAGGAGTCATCATTACAGATCCTGTGGACATTAAAAGGAATATTATTAACAACTCTATGCCCACAAAATTAATAACCTAGATGAAGTGGACCAAGTCTTTGAAAGATACAATCTGCCAAAACTCACTCAAGAAAAAATGAACCATAAGCTTATAGCTATTAAAAAAACTGAATCAATAATTACTAACTTCCAAAACAGAAAGCACCAGAAGGGTTCACTGGTGAATTCTAACATTTAATGAAGAAATTGTATTAATTCTCTGTAATCTCTTCCAGAAGACAGTAGGAGAGGAAATACTTCCTAACTCATCTATGAGGCCAGTATTTCTCTAATACCAAATCAGACAAAGACATTACAAGAAAAGAAAACTATAGACCTATATCTCTTATGAACATGAATGTGAAAGTCCTCAACAAAATACTAGCAAGTTGAACCCAACTGTATAAAAAAGGATTATACAACAACCAATTGGATTTATTCCAGGTTCGCAAGACTAGTTCAAAATTCAAAAACTGATTAATGAATTCCATCACATCAACAGACTAAAGAAGGAAAACCACATGATTATATCAATAGATATAAAGAAAGATATATTATAAATATATATATATACATTTAAATATATATAAATAGATATCTTTGACAAAATCCAATACCCATTTATGATAAAAACTCTCATCAAACTAGGAATTAGAGGATAACATCCTCAACTTGATAAAGTATAACTATAAAAACCTACAGCTAAGATCATACTCAATGAGAGGAAACTATAAGTTTTCCCACTAAGTTCAGAACAGGCAAGAATGTCCTATCTCAACACTCCTTTTCAACATCATATGGGAAATCCTAGCTAATGCAATAAAACAGAGAAAAAAAAGAGGTATTCAGATTGTGAAGGAAGAAATAAAACTGTCTTTGTTTGCAGATGACATGATTATCTATCTGTCTAAAAGAGTCGACAAAAAATCTTCTATAACTAATAAGCAATTACAGCAAGATTGTAAGATACAAAGTTAATATACAAAAGTCAATCACTTTCCTAAATGCCAGCAATGAATAATTGAAATTTGAAATTAAAACACAATGCCATTTATGTTAGCATCCTCAAAAAAGAAATACTTAGGTATAAATATAACAAAATATGTACAAGCTCTATATGGGGAAAACTATAGAACTCTGATGAAAGAAATTAAAGAAATAACTAATAGAGAGTTATACGATGTTTATAGATTGGGAGACTTTCCAACTTAATTTATAGATTCAACATAATCCCAAAAAAGATCTAGCAAGTTACTTTGTGAATATTAACAAAACAATTCTAAAGTTTGTACAGAGAGGCAAAAGACACAGACTAGCCAGTACAATATGGAAGAATAACAAAGTCTGAGGACTGACACTACCCAACTTCAAGACATACTGTAAAGCTACACTAATCAAGACAGTGTAGTACTGGTGAGAGAATAGACAAATAGGTCAATGAAATAGAACAGAGAGCCCAGAAATTGATCTACACAAATACAGTCAACTGATCTTTGACAAAAGAGCAAAGGCAATTCAATGGAGACAAGATAGTCTTTTAAACAAATGGTGATGGAACAACTGGACAACACACAAAAAACTGAATCTAGATAGAGATCTTACACCTTTCACAAAAATTAACTCCAAAAAGATCACAGACCTAAATGTACAATACAAAACTACAAAATTTCCAAAAGATAACTTAGGAGAAAACTTAGATGACCTTGTTTGATGATAAATTTTTAGATACAACGCCAAAGTCACAATCCATGAAAGAAATAATTGATAAGTTGGACTTCATTAAAATTAAAATCTGCTCTGCAAAAAAAACATTGTCAAGAGATTGAAAAAAGAAGCCACAGACTAGAAGAAAATATTTACAAAAGAAATATCTAGTAAAGGACTCTTATCCAAAATATACACAGAAGTCTTAAAACTCAACAATGAAAAAAAGAGCAATTCAATTAAAACATGGGAAAAAGTTCTAGACACCTCACCAAAGATAGACAAATGGCAAACAAGCAAATGAAAAGATGTTCTACAGCATATGGCATTAGGGAATTGCAAATTAAAACACAAAGAAATACAACCATACTTCTATTAAAATGACAAAAACAAAAACACTGACAACAAATGCTGTCAAGGATGGGAAGCAACAGGAACTTTCATTTATTGGTAGTAAGAATGGCACAACCACTTTAAAAGACAGTTTGGCAGTTTCTTACAAAACTATATAGATTCTTACATAGGATTCAGCCATCATGTTTTGGTGTTTATCCAAATAAGTTCAAAACTTATATCCACACAGAAATCTGAATATGGATATTTAGAGCAGCTTTATTACAACTGCTAAAACTTGGAAGCAGCCAAGATATGCTTCAGTAGGTAAATGGATAAACTATAGTACATCCATGCAATGGAATATTATTCAGTGCTAAAAAGAAATAAGGTATCAAACCATGAAAAAATGTGGAGGAATCTTAAACGCATATTTCTAAGTGAAAAAGCTAGTCTGAAAAGGTTCCATATTATATGATTCCAACTATAAGACATTCTGAAAAAAAGGCAAAATTATGGACAAAGCAAAATGATTAGTGGTTGCCAAGAGTTGAGGGGCACAGAGGGCTCAATGGGCACAGCACAGAGGATTTTTAAGATAGTAAAAAAATTCTATATGATACTATAATGGTGGATACATGTCATTATTCACTTGTCAAAACCCATGAATTGTACAGCACTAATGTAAACTATGAATTGAACCCTAACGTAAACTATGGACTTTGGATAATAAAAATGTGTCAATGTCGGTTCCTTGATTGTAACGAATGTACTCTGGTGTAGGATGTTGATAGTGGGGGAGGTTGCATGTACGTAGAGGCTGAGGGTAATTTCTGCTCAGTTTTATTGCGAACCTAAAACTTCTCTAAAAAATAAAGTATATTTTTAAAAATTGGAAGTTTTGCACAAGAATCCCTTCTTCTAGCAGTGATCTGCTAGAGCTGCCTAGCACGTTTAGAGAGGACACATGCTCTCCAAATTGCCACAGTCCTTCCCAACTTGGTCCCATTTTTCTCATCTATAGTCATTTGAATTTGCAACCCTTGAGTCTGATGATTAATCATCTCTAATATTCAGATTTCTTTTAAGCTGAATGTAGCCAAACAAATCAGTGCATGTTTCCTGGTTTTTTTACCCTCACATTTGATGCTCCATGATAAACATCCCACAAGCTTCGCCATTATTGCAATCTGCTCATTTATTGGTTTTCTGCCATATCATCCAATGTGCCAACCAAAATGCAACATCCTACTAACAGGCCTGGACAGTCTCAGAGAAATGGAAGGGAGAAGAGATGATTTGTAGCTCTTATGCTCGTCTTTCCTTCCTCATCATTATCACTAAAGCAAAGCAATGCCTTTTCATTCTTCTACATATGCCCTGTATGTTTTCAGTCTATGATTTCTTTTCTCTTAAAAATGATGGATAAGAAGGGGAAGCCAAGCAAGAAAGCAACAAGTGAATCGGATTCAATGCCCCACCTCTGAATGCTCACTCCTCAAATGCTGAGGATAGGTAGATAGATTATGTTGTGTTCTTTATAGACTATTTTATGATATATATATAGACTTTATATAAATTTTTATTAAAAAATTGACACTAAGATTGCATAGAAACTTGAATCAGTGGATTTATTGGTGGTTTCTGGTTCTCCAGAGAAATTTGTCAGGGATAATAACAGACGTCATTTTAGACTTCCTAGATTGTGTTTACAAAAGACTAAACTATCCAAACACGCTTTTCAAACTCCAAGGAGGAATATTTAAAATACATTAGAGTTTAATATTTTAAGAACTATATAAACATAAAATAGAATCTTTTTTGAAGAACTTGCCACATAAAGTTATTTTATGTGATTATAAATGTGCACGTGTAGATGTGAGTGCATCTTTTTCTGTGTGCTGTATTGCTGTTATTTATGCCAAATACTTGATCAGGTAATTGTTCCTTTAAGGTTTATGCTACAAGTGCTATTGTTATTATTATTAAAGACAAACATTTATTGAGAACTATCTATGTGTCAGGCACCATGCTAAAAATTTACACACAATATCTGAATAATAATCACAATAACTCTGTGAACTAGATATTTTTATCCTCATTTTACAGATGAAACTTTAGATTATCCAAGGTTTCACAGCAAACACATGGCAGAGCTAGGATTACAACCTAATATATTGGGCCTTTAGGACTTCGAATCCTGGTGCTTTAAAAATATGAAAATTCCATCAATAACTTCTGTTGAGTTCAACAGAGTACCTGTGTATATATGCAAACAGCAGGCACATGTATTGAGGTTGCATGGCTTTGCCCGACTTGCTGCATTCTAAACTTAGAGCTTTAAGCATTGCACTTGCCTGAAATTAACTAAAACAAAGTCAAGGTCCATGATGTTGGAGTCAAGCTTGTCCCTTAAGCCTTAATTTTTTCCAAGTGAAATGGAATTATAACTCTGGGTTTTCATGAGGATCAAATGAGATAAAGTAAAGCCCTTGGCACACAGGAATCACTCAGTGGTCTCTGCAGCTACATTAATTCCAAAGATGAAAGGTGCTACTTGGATCCAGGTTCCTTGACCTCTACCTTTCTTCAAATAGTCTACATATATTAAGAGACTTAAAACAATGTTTGTTGTATAGAGAAGAGCAACTTTTGATACATGTGTATGGTTATGGAAGTATTAAAATTTGAACTAGTATTTATAAAGTACCTGCAGTACAAGGCGTTTTATTCAAAATATCTCATTTAATCCTCATAAAACTCCTGTTCAATGGAATTATTATTTCCATTTTGAGAGTAAGAAGTTAAAGGCTTAGAAATTTGGGAGATTTTCCCAAGAATACACAGCTAGTCCGTGGTTTTCGAATCCACCCAGATAGATGGTGAAGTCTCAACTCTTTATAGACCTCATCAAAAACTTAATGCTCACTGCTTTTGAGTTTTCCTAATTAAAACTAGACATAACCATGAAGTGCTTAGGAAACATTTTCTTTTGCTTAAGATTCTGTAGACAAAAATCATGCACTAAGCTGTTTCTCTCCCATATTTCATAGGTATTCATATTTCACAACTGATCTTGAGAATACAGAAAAAATGCCATAGTTCACTTTTTAATAAATAAAAAATGTTTAACATGCATTTGGGCAATATTATTCCTCCAAAAAAGTTTCCAAAACTTAGCAGTCCTTCTTCAGTATGAAAACATGCATTTTTTTCAAGATAATAAGTAATTACTTGTATTTTTTGATGTTGTCTTTGAATGCTATTCACGGTGTGGTTCTTCTCAGAATTTTGGGGGAGAAGGTCATGGCCTTAGTTATATGTACTTACTTGCTAAGTGACAGAGTCTCAGTTGAGTAGTCACAGGCTCCTCTGTTTATTTATTCACTCGTTCATTGAATATTGACGGAAGGCCTCCCACATGCCAGGTATTATGCTAAGAAAGTGAATACAAAAGCATGCATGGCCCCTGTTCTGGTGCAGCTAGTGGGAACAGCCTAGTGGGGATGCAGGGATCACACAAATAATCACACTCTCCATGAGAGACACATACGGCACTGTGAGAGTAACTGACAGGAGAATTTAACCTTGTCAGGAAAGTTGGAGAAGGCTTTGCTGAAGAG
Source organism: Tapirus indicus (assembly GCA_031878705.1). Classification (NCBI taxonomy): domain Eukaryota; kingdom Metazoa; phylum Chordata; class Mammalia; order Perissodactyla; family Tapiridae; genus Tapirus; species Tapirus indicus. Next base: position 75,925,682 of record CM062926.1, on the reverse strand, counting down.
GTGACGTTTGAATCTAGATCTGAGGAATGAATAGGAGTTGATCAAGTGAAGAGGGAAGAAAAAACTCTCCTTCATGGTGGCAGCATACGCCAAGGCTTCTTGTTAGCTTCTTTCATACTGAATAGATATCATATATTGAAATATAGCCCTCAAGAATATAACTGAACACCTGGGTTCTAAATTGTGAAAAAGACCCACTAAAGAATTACAAATGAACTGCTTAAGTCATAAAAAGAGTCTTTATTTCATACATATCTTTACAACAAAAAGGATTTTTTTTAACCATACTGTCATAGAAACAATCATGAAGCATCTCCATTGATATATGTGGCAATGATACTATATGCTTTATGATTGTGGAGAAATGTGCACAAGCTTTAGCTGTATGAAAGTCATTAAAGACCTCACAAATTACTACAATGGGCCAGAAATTGTGCCAGGCTTTAGAAACTCACAGAAATATAAGATAATGTTCCTGTGCTCTGAGAGTCCATAAACAAACCAAAGATCCATAAGAGCAATGAGCAAAATATCATCTAAATATGCTGAAGGCCAGACTCTTTAGCTTATTTAGTGCTATAGGAACAAAAAGGTGGGAGCAATTACTTTTTTCTTTACTCTTTAGTACATTGTTTGGCTTTAACTAAAGGCCCAATATGTTAGGAATGTATTAATTATCTTATATAAATAAACAAGCAATCAAATAACTGTGTCATTAACATAAGGATATATTGTTATTGCTGTGTACTTGCATAGATGAATGTAAATGCAGCTATGTTTAATTATGCTCTGTTACTAACCCAACAAAGAAAGATAGCAGAATCCCTTTTAATCTGAAGTAAATATTTTAAGTTGTAAATAACCCCTGAAATTTCCACCTTCTTTTTTTTTGGTCCAAGTATCTGATGGCAGCACATAATCAAAGAACACTTTCAATGCCGAACTGGGAAATTAAGACCTAGGATTTGTTCTCGGGTTCTGCTATTTTCTCATCGAGTTCCCATGAGGAATCTCCTCATGGGCCAGTGCCCAGAACAAGGAAACACACACTGTACTACTAAGCACAGGGAATGTGACTTCTCAGGAGAAAGTTAATATTTAAATGACTCCAAAATAATAAGTGAATATTAAAAAATCCATTGAATGCCAAATAGTACTAGATGGTTGTTATTACAAACCTAAAGGTAAACATCATATTCAAGTTTTTCTGGCATAATTTTATTCTCTAACAATTTGCCATTTGGGGAAATTTGAGCTTTTCTCAAACAATAGCATTATGACATAATTATTTAGATATAAACTCTAAGAAATCTCAAGCATACAAGAAAAGGCTCTACTGTTTTTTATTTCAAAATGCACTCATGCATAACAAAGAACATGCTCTTTCTCTGAGAAGGATTTGTCTTGAATAGGTTAGGAGAAGAAAACACTCAGGTGAATTTATTTAATAATTGATAGTGGAAATAGAGTCTTAATGAAATTTCCATCTTCCTGAAACATGAACGCTGTATTTATTACTTTTTATTATTACCTAATACTAATGTGAGCAGTTATCTGACATAGCCTGACTTAAACTCCCTGTTGGCAACATAAAGTACCTGCACTGGAAAATGTTTCAAGCACTAATATCTCTCCATTAATCTCAGATAAAACTATATAAATAGTGGTGAGGAGAAAATTCTCGTGATAGAAGCATCTATTCTTGCTGTATACATTTTAATTTAAATGATTATTTTTCATTTTTGGAGACTGGACACTATTAAAGGTAATATTATTTCACTGAAACATTATTCTTGCAGGTGTTCTGTGGAATCATCTAAATTCAAAACCACCACCTTGAAAGTGGTGTAATTGACACTTTCATTAAATAAAATTCACAAAATAATCATTCATAGAATTGTAACATTTGGAAAGGATTCTCAAATATTAAGCCCACTCCACTCTACCACTTTTTATTTTACAAATCTGAGATACTCCAGCCCAAAAAAAAAGAATTTCAATTGCCTAATATTCTAAAATCACCAAATCAGAGACTATAAAAAATGAACAGTGTCCTTAGCAAGCCATCATTCCAATGAAGTAACAACTTAATGTGACAGACAAGTGATCATCTGTATCTTCTGGAATTCTGCCAAGGACAGGGAGCCCCACACTGCTCCCCAATTGTCCATTCCATTTTTGAACAATGCTATTTGTAACTTTTATTTATCAATCCCTCTTCTGCCCTCTGGAATCACACTAATTCTTTTCCCTCTTCCACACTGTCTTTCAAACCTCATGGCCCTTTGGGAATCTTCTCTCCTGCCCATTCTTAATACTTTCATCCCTTCCTCATATAAACTTTCTTTCACACTTTGAATATTCTGTTGCCTCTTTCTCTGAGAATTTTATTCTATCCATTTCCCTTCCAATATGTGATAGTAAGAGTAGAAGGCAATAATAATCTGATTTTGATCTCACTGCACATTATAGGGTTCAGGGAGGCCATGACCATTCTTAGTGTTGCCACTAAAATTTATATTATCACAGTTATGTTATCACAATTATATTATAAAATGTAAATAATATAAGGTATATTATCTTATTTTAGTGTTACCTTATTTTTAGCATTTCTTTAAAGCTGATCTTAGATACTCTAAAGTATAATGATTAATGATAATATCCACATTATAAGCACATTTTATAAAATTCATTTGTTATGTTTTTTACGGGGATTTGAGACATTTGCGATGAGTTATAAAGGATAAATTTAGGAACAATAACCAATTAACTACTTTAAAGATTGTAGTACTTCATCATAATTGAAATCATTCTATAGTAATGTATAAAATAGCAATTAGGCAATTTTCTCAGTCCAGGAAAACAGAGCCTTTGTAAGGTTTGGATTATTGGAGCTTCCTTCCTAATAAGTAGGTCAGACATTAGCTGGAGGCATCTTGAAGGCTGTTAAGCATTCATTGACATTATGTGAAAACACTGCTGCTGTCAGGAAACCATACATTTGTAAAGAAGATGCCAATATTTATTAGCAGATTAATTAGGAATGACTACTCATTCCTCATCAAGGAATTTTTTTAATGCTAATAAATAAAATGAATTCAGGGCTTACTTTATGCTAGGCATGATGCTAAATCCTCTACGTGTATTATCTCTTCTATTTCTTACAATGTTTTGAATTAAATGTTACTGTTAAACCCATTTTACAGATGAGGAAACATAAGGGTTATAGAAAGTAATTTACCAAAGATTGTAATTCTAGTTAGTGAAAAGACGGGCCTTGAACTAGGTATGTCTGACACCCAAGCTCTTAACTACTTTGCATCATCCATCCATTACTTGGTTACTTACTTAATTAATCAAAATAAACTTGCCCCTAGAGTTGACAAGGCTCAAAGATGTTAATATAACTAGTAAGTGCTAGGTCTTAACTAGCATACAAAGATTCTGAACTTCTGATTCCAAGACCACTGGGTTTTTTGACACTGCTATGGCAAAGTTGAGACCCCAGAGTTCTAAACTACATATCACGTTTAGCTCTATTTGGACTTCATATTTTGGAATTCAGAGAAACCAACATATAGTTTAGTATCTCTCTATTTCTCTTCTCCCCCATAACCTGAGTTAAAGCATCTCAAACTTTCCCATCAAAATATTCCTAATGCCAGAGGATAGTGAAATTGTATCCTTGCACAAGCTATACATTTCTTGGAAGTTTTGTATTGCAACTTCAAGATTAATGCAAATGTTATAATTTACTGCATAATATATAATTATTTTATTACTATGTGTTTTTTTATCCAAATTCTTTTTAGCAAAATTAAAGCTTTGGAAAGAAGCACCATGTGAATTTCATGCCCTCGTTACCTTCGTGTACCCATAGGACATGTATATCTCAGTTTGAGAATAAGGGTAGTAAGAGGTCCATTCAAAATTAATTAATTCATTTTTCTACTTTCATTCATTTAAAATATACTTATTAAGTTCCTACTTTATTCAAAGATGATACAAAAATGATATGGAGATAAATAATACATACTATCTGTCCAAGAAAACCTCAACGTCATAACAGGGGAGACAGCCTAGCAAATAACTCTAATATTTACTGACTCTCTGATAATAAATGACATTGTTAATAAAAATATTAACACATTCTCTTTATCTAGCTTTGTATTTGAAACCAATATGGGCCATTTCTAGGCAGTGAATGAATATTGATGCCACAGATGTAAATGCCATTTCTTAATTGCTCTCTTATTTAGGTTCTGAGTTTTTGCTTTGAGGGTATTTCCTATAAGCATCTTTATACAGGAGAGATGTCTGAGACAGCAGGCCAAAACAAACCTTTCTGTCATTACAGAATTTCATATCTTTATTTGATGTGTTCAAATCTAGGCTCCAACATCTTTTAGTTGTAGCATTACTTTCCAAATTACAGCCTTCCATGATGATTACAATTTGTTGATTACTGACATCCAATACTGCTACTTGATCAATATTAAGGAGTTTCACTCTAATTCTCATATTCAACTAGCTTATTCCTTTTTCAGTGCTCTCGTACATCTTTGCCATCCTATCATGCATGGGATTTCAGTGTCATTGTCTATTTGGATTCCTACTAATATATTGTTAGCACTCCTTATGTGGTTTCTCAAAGTTCTTCCAAATGGTTCAGCTATTTTTACACCTTTAAAACTTTTAAACTCTTTCGTAAACTTTAGAGTTTAAAATTTTTACATTTTCTCAAATGCACACAAAATCATTCAACACTCATAAATACAAATATTTCTTACAGTTTAATACACTATTATATTCAAATATGTAAAACATATTAATAGCAAGTATTGAAATTCCAGGCCTATTTTTAGCAATACCATATAAATAAATGTCAGATATGCATAGAGATTTTATAAATACTCGCTCCCTGCCTGTCACCTACCAATAACATTAATGAATTAATAGTTATAATATTCAAGTGGTTGCTGTGTGTTTAATTGTTCTTTGACAAAAATGACATGTGAGGGCCGGCCAGGTGGCATAGCAGTTAAGTTCGTGCTTTGGCAGCCCCGGGTTCACAGGGTTGGATCCTGGGCACGGGCCGATGCACTGCTTGTCAGCCATGCTGTGGCGGCATCCCATATAAAGTAGAGGGAGATGGGCACAGATGTTAGCCCAGGGCCAGTCTTCCTCAGCAAAAAAAGAGGAGGATTGGCAATGGATGTTAGCTCAGGGCTAGTGTTCCTCACACACACACAAAAAAATTAATTAACTTTTAAAAAATAACACGTGAAAACCATGTCCAGCCAAAACCTGGAGAAACATGCCTGAGCACTTTATCTGTAGCAAAAAGCAAAGCAATGTGAAGTAACTGCTTAATAAAGTTATAAGCAATCTATTGAAGAGACTTGAAAATAGACTTTTCCTCCCTGGTTGGGAAAGTATAGGTAGGCTTCATGGAGAAGGTGGTATTTGAGCTGGACTTAAAACAGAGGTAAGCAAACTTTTCCTGTAAACGGCCAAATAGTAAATATTTAAGGCTCTGCAGACCAAGAGGCAAAATCAAGGATAATATGTATGCATATATATAACCATTTAAAATGCAACTGTTTAAAAATTTGAAAAGATTCTTAGCTTGTGGGCTGAACAAAAAACAGGTGGAGGGCTGGATTTAGCTGCAGGTCATAGTTTGTTGACCCCTGACTTCAAGTATGACTGAGGTTTTAAGATACGAACTGGGGGGAAAGAATGTTTTGGGGTGAGAAAAAACATGGGCAAAAGCACAGAGATCTATGTTCTTTGAATGTGAACAAGCACGAGAGGAAGGAGAGAGAGAGAAAGCTGGAAATACATTAGAGGCTAGATCGTGGAGGGCTTAGTGTTGTGTGTTAAAGTCTAGTTAATGGGGTTTAAATGGGTAATTTATTAGTAGCATTTGTTGGACACTTAGAATGGGCCAATAATCTGCCCTCTGGGCTCTGAATCTTACATTCGAACCTCTGATTTACTGCTCCTTATGAACATCATTGATTCAGCAATTGTTTATTTAACGCCTACTACAGGCTAACAAAGATATGACAATACACATAACATAGTTCTTGTTCCTTAGGCATTTACAGTCTTATGTACCATAAACCATGAGAAAGGATATCAATAAGAAGAATGTGTAAATTTTGGCAACACAAATTTAGAAATGACCCCTCACAAGTTTAAAAAATCATCATACTCTGAAAGTCTCATATATAGTAAGACTCTGGGAAGCCACAATTGAAGCTCCTCTATATTTATTGATGCTACTGACAGACTTGAGACAAAGGCCATATGTATTAATTTTCTATTGCTATTTAGCAAATTAGCACTAACTTAGCAGATTACTTCAACACCCATTTATTATCTCATAGTTCTGTAGGTTAGAAGTCTGGATAGACTCTGCTGGGTTCTCTGCTCAAGGCCTCACAAAGCTGAAATCAAGATGTCACCCAGGCTGGCCTGTTATCTGGAGACTTTGGGAAAGAATCCTCTTCCAAACTCCTCAGGTTGTTGTGGTCGAAGGTCTGAGGTTCCTCTTTTACCGTTGCCATTGCTTGCCACCTGGGGGCTGCTGGCCACTCCTAGAGGACACTCCTATTCCTTCTTTCACAGCCCCCTTCTCATACTTTGAATCTCTACTTTCCCCTTCTGCCACCAGTTGGAGAAAGCACTCTGCTTTTAAGGCCTCGTATGGCTAGACCAAGGAGCCCCCTTGGATAGATTCCTTATCCTAAAGTCAACTCTGCTATTTAACATAACACAATCACTGGAGTGATATCTCATCATATTCCAGGTTTTGAGGATGACAGTGTGACGTCTTTGAGGGGAGGGACCATTTTAGAAATTCTATCTTCTATGCTGTAGAGTGAGGTAAGAGCAAATGGAGACTAAAAAAACCAAACAGTAAAAGAATAGGCAAAACAGAAGAAGAGAGAATACTATCAGTTACTTGGTGGGGCTCTGTGAAGTACATAATATACCAGCTAAATTCATCCTTCTCTGTGATACGTGTCATGGATCATACAGATATATGAGAAGCAAATGTGATAATGTAACACCTTTTACTCTCTCCCACATGAAAATTCTCATTCACCATCTATATGGATAAAACATAGATAAGTAGATTTGCAAATATGGAGAGCTATGGGCCTCATGTTTTTTAGGGTTTGAAACCTCAAAAAAATGGCATATTTTGCTATATTCATTGAGTTGACAAAACCAGTCCTTGTGTACATTGAACACACTGATTGCATATCTTTTTATTAAACCTCTAGAGGTTTCACAGTGTTTAGAAACCACTCATTTATGTCTTTCCAGAATTAGATAGGCAAATAACTGTCATTGGCTTATCAACCTGGGAAACAGATGATTCATGTGAGTCGAGAGATGTGTCATACAAGAAGTTTAAATTCTCTCATTGGGCGTCAATGTAAAAACCTCTTCAGAAAAATATACATTCTCTAGATGTTACCAGAAACTCTCAGTGTGACCTCATTTGGGAGAGGGGACAGAGAGCTCAAAGCAATGAAATACTGTTACACATTCTACCCATGCTCAACGCATAATGAAAACCTACAAATTGACTTCCTCCTTTGCAAGCAAAATCACTCTCCAGGAGAGTAGGTGAGAAATGTGCATGGCTATAGAATGACATCAGTCTTCAGTTTTCTGGATACAGTTTTCTAAGATTTCACACACCTGAAGAGTAATGTCTTCTTCAACAGTCATAGAGATAACAGCACGGCACATACTCCTGAAAATTGCAAACGACCTCAGCCCCAGAGAATTGTTCCCCTGTTCCACGGTGAAATTAAAAACATATCTATTACAGATTATAAAACTGCTTCAGTAAATACAAGCTCAATCAAGCATAATAATGCCATGAGGATTTTTTTAAGTAAATCTTCTTAAACATAGATTGATTTTGCTAAAACAGAGCAGAAAAGTTTTACTAACTATAGAGAGCCACTAGTTAAATATGAATAAGCAAAATGGTAGAAATATATATACATCTCAACTAAGTTGTATTTATAAGATTATTTTTTAGGGTCAAGAAACCCTGGCCAAATAGATTCTCTATATTTAGCAGTATTTGATCTTTAATAAAACACCACGTTGAGTGTAGTCTATGTTTGCTGTAATGATGTTTAAAGGTTTTCAGGGAAGAAAAATTTAAACAATTACAGAAATAGGACCTCTGAGGAAAGCAATTAGTGTCAAAAGCAAAAGCAAAGTGGTTCCTTCTTCTCAGGTATATGATACATTAGTACAAAGAAAAGTAACTTATTCTGAATCGTGACTTTGCTAAACTATAAGTTATTGTTAAAATGAATGCTTATTATCTTTCATTATAGAAATATCAATAAATAAAATCCTGTATTTGTGCTTTGAATAAACCCTAATATTCATCAGATTTCAAATCACTGAACTGCCTTTTTGGTCATTCTCAGGACGGAATGGCTTAGCTCACCATTTAGGTGAGAAAGAATCGTAGACACATTGTTATAGAAACCAAGGGAACTTTCTGGTTGATAAAAACAGATCCAACGTATAAAATTATTAGATATTGTTCTGGAATCATTAGTCACTGTTAACTATTTTATTTTTATGGACAACTTTACTGAAAAAAATACACAACACACTGAAACAATACTCTACCATCAATTTCTTTTCATATAAATGACTTCTTGCTTGCTTAAGTTTCCTTTCAGAGAAAAAGACTGTTTGTTGATACTGAATGAGTCATTGTAAATAGCACAGACGCTATGCATTTTCTCAAGCCTGTTTTTCCTGAAGTTACCCAAAAAGCCTTCCTTAAACCCTGAACAGGTGATGGAGGAGAGGGAGAAGCAGACAAGAAAGAAATAGAGTAGCAGAGGTAGTAAGCAGAAAAAGAGCAGTATAGTGGTGACTCCAAGCCCATAGCCTGAGGAATCACACCGTCTCCCCGTTGAAGAACTAGTGAGAACTTTCCATCATTATGTCCCTGTAATTCTCTGAGAATCAAAACCACTATTTTTGAAGATTCAGACAAATCTTATTGGATAACAGTCTACTTCATTAAGCATTTTTCTTCAAACAATTAAATCAATTTCATTGTTTGCCATAATGTAAATGCAATTTTCATTTCAGCTATAAAATTTCCCATATACTTTCCCTAAAATTTACACCCATATTTACTGTGTAATTGGAGTGAAACAACATATTCTGGGAGATTTTTTGCAAACAGGTTCTGATAAATTGCTCAACCTGGTGTCCAAAACAAAAATCAGTAGTCTGAATGATCAGTTAGGGATGCTCTGAGCCAGCTGGCTGCCCTGATTGATATGATGTTTGGAAGGTAAACTGGTTTAGAATTATTTGGTAAAAATCACCATTAAAACACTGGCAGGGCAGTTCATAGAGTCATTAAAATATTTCAAAGGAAGAAATTCCATTAACTCAGAGGTTTCTCTCAGTAATAGCTTGGGCTGTATATAGTTTCAAGTTTTAATTGTGTAAATATTTCTATTTTCTCTCTATTGCACTCCATAAAGTATTTTTTAAATTCTCAAACCATAAGCATTCTTTCATCTTATACTTCCCCAAATGCCAGTAATTTGACCACTATCCTTGGTTTTGTTAAATTGTTTCAACGTAACAGTAAACACAGACTGGAATCTCGGGCATGTTACTTAGTGCTTTTCTAGTTACTCAGTGTTCCTCCAGCCTCCTGGTTATCCACTCTCCATTCTACAAGAATAGCAAGACAACAGCTGCCTGCTGATGTGGATTTTAAGTTAAGCAAGTGACACTGCAGCCCTAAAGCACATTTGTGACTTCCAGCAGACTCGTGCAGGTGTTTCTGCTGCCAGGTGCTCTCTTGTTCCTAGGAGTCACCAAAGAATGATACAAATGACAGAAGTGTTCTGGCAGCAGAAAGGATCCTGTCTGAATCATACAAATATTGACAATGATACACCCCTTCAAGAGCCTGCAATGCCTTTTCTGGAGAAGGCACTGTAAATAACTAAATTGAGAATCTTTCAGTTAATCACATAATTCAAAAATAAATGCTGCATAAGACACTGTAATGCGGTCATGATGGATACACAGATGAGATTAAGAGACAAGAATTAACCTTTAGGGCCTCACAATCTATTAAAAAAAAAAAGCATGTACAGATGAAAATTAAATAGCATAAAAACTAAATGACAAGATAATAATGCAAAAGGAAAAGGTTGTGTTCTAGTTCAGTGCCTTACATATAGGGAGGGTCAATCCATATTTGTTGTATGATTAATATACTAGCTGAGTTGTGCATACAAATGAGTGCTTTAAGAGTCCAGAAAGGAGCCATTGCTGTGGATGATGGCCATTTAGGAAGCTTGAACAGATTTGTTGTGGTAAGGATGGGTAGGGCTTGAGACAGTGAATTTAATCAAGGCAAAATCTCCCATACTTTATACTGCCTAGTGAAACTTATTGGATTCAGGAGTCTTTAATTCTGCTTGAAAGATTTACTCTTCGTGACCACATCATTGTCCTTCTTTATGAACAAATAAAAGAAAATGACCACTTGGGCTTCACTGAAACTGAAAGGGTTTAAAAAATATGTTTAAGGCTTTCCAGTTGTTAAACATATCTAGATGTTCCAGACTCTCTGATATTTTTTCTAGTCATATTTTTTACTTATACTTTTTTTATTCTGAGAGAATTGTAAAAAATGGAGTTCTAAGAATGCAGAGTTTCTCTGTACCCTTTATGAGCTTCCCCCAGTGGTTATACCTTGTAAAACTATACTACAAAATAGCAACCAGGATATTATCACTAACAGTCCAGATAGAAAACATTTCCATCACAACTAGAATTTCTTAGATTGCCCTTGTGATCACTGCTACTTGCCTCTCCTCCCAACACCTTCTTAATCCCTGACAATCTCTAATCTGTTCTCCATTTCTATACTTGTTTTCATTTTTAGAATGTTATATATATAGAATAATACAGTATGTAACCTTATGGTATTAGCTTAATTCCATGGATATTCATCCAGGTTTTTGTATGTATCAATAGATCATTTTATTGTTGAGTAGTATTCCATAGTATGGATGTACCGTAGTTTGTTTCACCATTTATCTTTGTAAAGACATCTGTTATTTCTGGGACCAGCTCTTATGAATAAAGCTGCTACAAACATTCTTGTATAGGTTTTATGTGAACATAAGTCTTCATTTCTCTGGTATAAATTCCCAGAAATGCAATTGCTTCATCACATGGTAGTTACATGTTTACTTTTTAAGAAACTGACAAACAGTTTTGCAGAGAAGCTGTACAATGTAACATTCCCACCAACATCATATGAGTGATCCACTTTCTCTAAATGCTCACTGACATTTGGTTTTGTCAATATTTTTTTATGTTAGCCATTTTGATAGATGTGTAGTGATATCTCATTGTGGTTTTAATTTGCATTTCCCTAATGACCAGTAAGATTGAACATCTTTTCATGTGGTTATTTGCCATCTGTATATTCTCTTAAGTGGAATGTCTCCTCATGCCTTTTGTCCACTTTCTAATTGGGTTGTTTGTTTCTTTTTCTGTTGAGCTTTGAGAATTCTTTATGTATAATGGATACTCGTCCTTTGTCAGATATGTGCTCTGCAATATTTTCTCCCATTCTGTAGCTTCCCTTTTTTATCAAAAGTTTTTAGTTTTGATGAGATCTAAATTATTGATTTTTCTTTTTATGGGTCATGCTTTTGGTGTTAAGTCTAAGAACTCTGCCTAGTCTAGATCCTGAAGATTTTCTCCCATGTTTTTTCCAAAATTTTTTGTAGATTTACATTTTATATTTCAGCCTGTAATACATTATGAGTTAATTTTTGTATAAGGTTGACTTAGGTTTAGGTTCATTTTCTTTTTTGCCTAGGGATGGGCTGTCCAATTACTTCAGCTCCATTTGATGAAAATATTATTTTTCCTCCACTGAATTGTTTTTCACCTTTGTAAAAAATCAGTAGGGCATATTTATGTGGGTCTATTTCTGGGTTCCCAGTTCTGTTCCATTGATCTATTCACCTATGCCTACACTAATATCACATGATCTTCATAACTGTAGCTATGTAATGTCTTTAAATCATATAGACTGACCCTTCCTACTTCATTTTTCTTTTTCAAAATTTTTTTAACTATTCTACTTCCTTTACCTTTCCATATAAATTTTCAAATAATCTTGCCTATACCTACATAAAAAGATCTTGCTGGGATTTTGATAAGAATTGTATTAAACCTCTATACCAATCTGGGGAAAGTTGAAATCTTTGCTATTCAGTCTTCCAATCCATGAACATATAGGTCACTCCATTTATTTATATTTTTAATTTTAATAAATATTTATAAATCTATATAATATACATATTATATGTATTTATAAATCTTCTTTTACTTCTTTCCTCAGCATTGTGCAGTTTCCAGCATACAAGTTCTGTACGTTTGTCATATTTACACTCATTTCATTCTTTGGTGATTGGAAATAGCATTGTATTTTTAACTTTTATTCATTGCTAGTATACAAAAATAAATTTGATTTTTGTATGTTTATCTTATATCCTGTGACCTTACTGAACTCACTAATTCAGGAGTTTTTTGGCAGATTCCTTGGGATTTTCTTTGTAGACAATCATGTCATCTATAGATAGGGAGAGTTTTATTTCTTCCTTTCCCATCTGGATTCCTTGTGTTTTCTTTTCTTACCTTATTGCTTTGGCAAGAATTTCTAGCACTATGTTACATAACAATTCTGTGTGGACATTTTTGCCTTGTTTCTGATGTTAGGGGGAAAGCATTCAGTCTTTCAGAAGCTCAGATATAAATCTTAACATTATAGTTAGCTAATATGTCAGTTCTTAATGTTTGCTTGTTTTCATAACAGGTCAAGTAAAGGCTGTACTGAAAGACCTTATAATGTACAGCTTACATGCATGGGCTTTGAGTTTGTTAGAACTAGGTGTGATTCCATGCTCTGTCTCTTCCTAGCAGTGTTACCTTGGGCAAGTTTCATAACCCCTCTAAGTCTCAGGTTTTTCTCTGCAAGATGGTACAATGCACTTATTCAATAAATTTAAATTCCTTATTTTAAAAACTTGATAATAAAAGTGCCTACCTATCTCACAGAGTTATGAGAATTGAATGAGATAATGCTGGCAAAATGCTTGGTAATACGTGGTAAGAATTTAAATTTTAGCTATTGTTACTATTACTATTAGAAAACAAGTGTCAAATGAAAGATTCTCCTATAATAATAATGTTGTTAGATCAGTGGTTCTCAATGGGGGATAGGAGAATGATCTTATCCCCATCCCAAGAGACATTTGGCAATTTCTGGAAACATTTTTGTTGCTGCAGCTGAGGGAGGGAGGTACCATTGATATCCAGTAGATAGAGTCCAAAGATGCTGTTAAAGACCCTGCAATGCATCCGATAGCCCCCCAACAATTACCCAGCCCAAAATATTAATATTAATAGTTTCAAGGTTAAGAAAACCTGATTTAGGTGGATAATAGATGTCTATGTGTGAATATGTTAAAAATTGCTTGCAGCTAACCAGTGAATTCCCATACGCCCTCCTCCAACCCTTGGCCTAAACCTACCTTCTCTGGGATGCCTCTCTTTGATTGGCCCTTTAAATTCAGAACTTCCCTTAGTCTGGCACCCTTTCAATAATATAATAATTTATACTTCTAGATCTGAATTGGGTCACCAGCCAGAGAGTGAAATTTTGCACAGAGGAACTTCATAATCTTTGGGAATAACTCCACTTTGCTGGTACATGTTACTGATAGTCATCTGATAATAACTCTTCCTTTCTTTTGGTTTTGAACTCTGTTTACTTTTAAAATTCATGCTTTTCTTCATACTATTTCAGCAACTCCTCAGAGTTAATGATGTGACACGTTGTCTACCAATGATTCAGTAACAGTGCTAAAAAGTTGCTCTTCTGCTTTCAAAATGCAGAAACCTATTTTGCTATATGCTTGTCATTAATATTTTCTGTTAGAAGCACCCAAAACAGCAATGTATATAAGATGACCTCATCTTGATTTTTAAATCAACATTTGAAAAATTGACTCAAAATCATTAAAAAAAAATCAACTGACAATTGAGTGCAAATTCTTTCCCCAGGGTACCAATGTGAAGTAGAATCTGAATTTATGTACCTTTAGTGACTGTTTTGACCTTCTGTGAGGTTTTCTACTGACCATAAGCACTTTTACAGCATAACGCCAGATCTTTGAAGATGGAAATGGAAATATTTAGATCTACCTCCAGATCATGTTAGAACAACCACCTCAATATAAAAAACAAACCAGCCAAGAACTTTGTTCTGGAGTTTCACACATATAGCTAGAATGTACTTCTCTTTAAATGATAAGTTTTGAAAGATGCATCCCATTCCAAAAATGCTCTCCCACAGACCCGCTATTGAGTCCAAATTTCCTCCATCACAGTAACCTCTCTCAGTTAAAACATTGCGTTTCTCACATGGGACGATCAAAAGATAATGCAAATATAAGCACTGAGAGAGGTAACACACTAAAACTTGTAATCAATTTACACATAAACTCATATATTAATGTTTGAGCTTAAAGGGGCCAATAAGTTACAACCATTTTTTCCCCTCCAAAATCAGATTAACACATGAGCTTTCTAACTAGTTAAATGGATTAGAGAATAAGGTTTAGGTATTTGGCCACTTAGAACTCTTGATATATTTCTTCTACTTCTGCATGACAATCCAGGGGATAGTCTACAAAGCAGATACTTACCTGGCAAGCTGCAAGGGGAATCACTGCCTCAACCCACAGGCCCTGCTTAAGAGGACAAGAGGACCAGGTCACATAAAGGAAAGATTAAGTGATGTAGAGAAAGGCCATAAATGTGGGAAGTCTCCAAATGAAAACATGAGGTCGGGGGTCCTCCTAACCATTAACGTGGAAAATGGCACTGCCAACTGTTAGAGAGCAGAACAGAAGGCACAGAGGAGGTATGTTTTGATGTGAACAAAGTGATGAGGGATTGTGAAGAAGAAAGAAGAAAGTCCCAATGTTGAGTCCTCCTGATTGAAGCCCTAGTGAATTCCCTAAAACGAGACCCCTTCCAGAAGATTCTATAATTAAAAAGAACGGAGGGAGTAGGAGGTGGAGGTCAGCCAGATGGCTCTAGATAAGGTGATGAATCGATTGGGGAAAGGTGGAGGGTTGGGAGTTAAATTGCAAATGGCAAAGACAAGCTCTGTTACTCAGTAGTATGTATCAGGCTGGCCTTGCAAAGCACAGTGCAAGACTTGGGCCATTGGAGGAAATCAGAGTGAGTAGATTTGTTTCTTGCCCAGAAGGAATGTATAGTCTAATCCAGTAGGATTATTTGCTTCCATTCATGTCAGTGGGAATCATTGCTTCCGTTTATGTGAAGAAAAAATACCTGAAAAGCTACTGGCCATGGTCAGTTTGTTTGAAAATGCACTGTGTGATATGACATTTGTAACATGTGATGACTGTATCATGTCACCGAACTTTCACCGAACAGTCGTTTGGCATTAAAATATTGGAGCCCTGAATCATCCATGCCTGAAACCAAAAGAGAAAACTTTAATCTAGATAGTGAGAAAAAGAGAACATGAGAAACCAGCCAAGAGTGATTTTGCATGGATTAGGAAACACAATGAGAGTCCAACACATAGCAGGAAGCAGCAATCAACACGACATTGGCTCTTTGGTTGACAGCACTTGGCAACAGCTGTAATGAATGTCCTACAAACAGACAGAAGGGTTCAGGTGAAAGCTGGACAACATTCAGGGACAAATCTTTCCTCAGAGGCAGATGGATGTTTTAGATACATTTAATCATTTCTTTGTTTCGGTCTTTGGCTAAGATTTACCCCTTATTTGATAGTGCTGATTTTAGGTTATCTTCATGAAATAGTGCTGCACCATAAAATATTCTTGTTGCCAAATAGAAAAATGTGCTAAATAAATACTACTAAACATCAATTTGGAAAGGACACATTTTATGCATGCATTCTAAAATACCCGAAATCAAAGTGCAAAAAGGAGGCAATAATGAAATGGACATGGCTCTTCCACCAAAGGTGAAGTGAGTTTTTGTTGTATTTTTTAAAATGAGAAGCAAAATTACTCTTATCAACTGTGGGTAAAGAGAGAGCTCACATAGGGGGCATATTTGATAGCTTTTTCTGACAGCAAGATGTTTCCAGAAGCCCCTCTGGCTTCTGGATGAAAATTCTTAGGGAAGTCAAGCTTTCTCTCACACAGTGAGAGAACAAAAGTGCTTTCCAGCAGCTTCTAGCAAGTGAGAAATTTCAAATGCTTAATAGTAAAGAATTGGGCTGTTTTGCTGATAATTTTATCAGTGATTATTTTGTACAAGATGAAATGGGGAGAATTCTAGGTCAAGATTTTCTATTTTTCGTTAGATAACAAAGACAAAGAAGATGTGAATAGATCACTCCTGACACAGTTATTATCTAAAAAGAATTAGCAGAAATTGTGATTCAGATGTATGCTGCCAAGGCAGCAGTTCTGGGCCTGTGTGGGTGGGTGTAAAATCAGCACTAAGATTTGCAAAACTTTAAGGCCAAAAATCAGGACTAAACTCATAGAATCTTAGGGCAACAGACAATTCAGAGCATCCCACATCAACCTGGAATAGGCAACAATTATGACATCTGTGCAGAGAAAAAGACCAGAAAAAGTACAGTAATCTCTTGGGAGCCTATTATTACTATTACTTATTATTACTATTCCCAAGAATGGCAATGTCATTGCATTTGTCTCCCACTGGATTTTGAAAAACTTTAGAAAAGAAACTGTGTCTTACCTGTTTTTGGTCCCAATGCCTACCATGATATGGCACATAGTGCATGTTAAATATTTACTGAGGAAATGAAATTATAGAGCAACTCCAAAATCTGATCTCTGGATTGGCGTGCTAAATCAATACTGCTCAACAGAGATTTCTGTGATGATGGAAATTTTCGTCACTGCCCAATTTGGTATCTGCTAGCCACGTGTAGCTATTAAGCGCTTGAAATGTGGCCAGTGCAACTGAGGAATTGCATTATTAATTTTATTTAATTTTAAATAATTTAAATATAAATTAAGCAGCCACATATTGACAGTGTGGTGCTACATTTTGCAAAAGAGTAAAGGGAACAGAAGGTATTAACTTTCTTATTTGCTATTTTAGTACTTCTTGACTATTATCTATCCCCCCTCTCAATTTATCATCTTCCATCAAGTAAGAAATCTAAAGAGAAAAAAAGTCTCATATTTCAGATTAGTGAAAAGTGACCAGTCTTCTCCTAACTGACTTGCAACAATTGACTTGTAATGACCAAACTTCACTTATCCATCTCATAATCATTGACTGTGTGTCTACAGCAGAGCATCATGGAAGAGCGTTAAGCACACAGACATGTTGGAATCCTGGGTCTGTCAGGTACTTGCAGAGCATCTGTGGGTACGTTCCTTAAACCTCTGAGTCTCAGCTTCCTCATCAGCAAAATGGGGATTATAATACCCACATGATAGGTTGTTGGGAGAATTAATAACATTATTATTAGTCCTTATTACAAAGCCTGATATATAGGATATAGTAAATTATAGCTGTTACTGCTATAGTTGTTGTTAAGGGTAAGATTATGTGCTAAATGCTGTGAGGATATTGAAGGATGGACTATAGTCGCTGGCTTTTTAAAGCGATTTCCTAAAGTTTTTCCTGTAGTCTACATAGGTACCAATAATTCTTCTGTCCCTTATCACTGTGTCATTAATCCTAGCCCCTGATATAAAGATTACAGGCACTTCTACCAGGCCCTGCATGCTTTTGAGGAAGTGATTCCTGTCTTACCTAGATCTTCATACTCCTAGAACAGAACCTGGTACTTAGTGCTTAAAATGATTATCGAATGTGAATGATATAAAAATATAGTCTTCACTGCTGCTACTAAAGAAAAACAAACAAACAATGCCCTTGCAATACACAGCAACCAGCAATACCTACAAATAAAAGATACAACAGAAAACATCCCCTAACTATAGTAATAGTCATCTCACACACAACTCCTTCATCACAAGCACATCCAAGGTAAATAAGTAATCTAGGAAAACACTTAATGATAAATGTGAAGGATCTATGGGAAGAAAATTATCAAATTTATATAAATTATCAAATATATATTAAGAAGATTTGAATTAATGCAAAAGCCATATATTCTCCCTGGATGGGAAGAGTAGACATAGAAAAGCATAATCTTTTTCAAAATCAATGGTTTGTGGAGAATTTCCAGGAAATTTTTGAAAAATAAGAACAATGAGCTTTCCCTATCAAATATTAAAACAATTTGTAGAGCTGCAATAAATAAACCAATGTAATATTAGGTTCAAGAATAGACACATAGTAAGTGGAATAAAATGAACAAATTCAAAATGGTCCCTAGTAAAAATAAGAGTTTAACATAGGAAAAGGGTCTCCTGCATGGAAAAAAAAATCAATTTAGCATCTCAGCTCATACTGTATACCGAAAATAAATTCTAGATGGATTAAGGGGTTATATGAAATGACACTAAGAAAGAAGAAGAAAATATTATCTATCTGTTGCAGGGAAGGCATACTAAACATTGAAGAAAGTAATTGAATAGGTAACAATTAATAGTTGTATGTCTCTAGAATCTTTCAACCTTTTACCATCATAAACATGTGAACAAATTAAATGATAAACAAAAAACTGTGAAAAAAGTTTTATAAGCACAATCAAAGAGAAGTTCATAGAGTTAGGAATTCTTCAGTGAAATACCTTGGTTAAATGCTGGCTGGGGCATATATAATGTCTCCGAGTGGCATTATAGGCCGATTATTTAACCCAAATTTGTGTTTTCTAATCTCTAAAATGAAAATTTGAAATAATATGTCACTGTGATCTAGTGTTTTTTCTTACAGTTCTTTTTGTTGTTTTTTCTAACGTGTCAGATACTTTTGGGATATTATAGCTATATTTACCAATTTATATGAAATTGAAATGAACTCATGTTATTCTGTGATTTTAAAACAAAACTTTTTTTGCCTTTGCACATTTTTCTTTAGAGAATTAAATATTTTAAACAAAATAGGGATAACATGACAAATTTTAAAATGTGTAAAACATCAGTGTCTTGCATAAAACATAGTAAAATGCTCAATAAATGGTGCCATGTAGTTTTATAGATTATAAATATTAATATTGCTTTTTTTTCTGATGTGAATCCTTGCAAATATTTTTCCAAGATAGTTATTACTTTGGCTTTTATTTTTCCTATCTTTTCTAAGAGAGAAATTTTTTATTTTTATTTAGTCACATCTATTAGACTTTTCCTTCAAGGCTCTGGGTTTTCCATTTTACTTAGGAAGTCTTCCTCTCTTTTTCACTGTCCTCCACGTGATTACAAAAATATTCTCCACATTTTTACCTAGTATTTGGATTTTTAATCCATATAAAATTCATTTGTTAGCATGGGGCACTGTAGATGATCTATCTTTATTTCATTTTAAATGATTAACTGATTGTATAACACTATTTATTGAATATTCAGCCCTTTTCAAAAAGTTTTAAATGCCATTTATTCAAGCTATATTATTATTTATTCATAGGTCTTTTTCTGGACTCTATCCTTTTCCACTGACCTGTTTATTTATTCCTCAAACAACCTCCTTGCCTTAATTACTATAGATTTATGCTTTGATTTCTTTTAGGACATTGTTCTTTATTGAAAGTTTCTATTCTTGAATTTATTTATATGAATTTTAGAATAATTTATCAGGTTCTATAAATATAATGTTGAGATTTTGATTGGAATTGCTTTAAATTTATAGATTAATTTGAGGAAAATTGACATCCTAAAAAACTGAGTTTTTAAATCCTGGGACTTGATATATTTCTCTAATTATTAGGTTATTTTTAGCACCACACATTCAATAAACTCAGTTTTCTTCACATAGTCATCACACATACCTTTTTCAATTTATTCTCAAGCATTTTATGTTTTGTCGTTGTTGCTATTACAAATGATAGTCTTTTTTCCATTAAATTTTTTATTGGGTATTCCTGCTTTATAGAAAAGCTATTGAATTTGGTGAACTTATTATCTTGTTGCATAATTTTATTACTTCCAATAATTTTCAGCTGATTCATATGGATTCTCCTGTTAGATAATTTTATTATCTGCAAATATTAAAAGCTTTGTCCTTTCCTCTCAAATATTTATACCTTCATTTACTTATTTTTCTTTTTCTTTAAATGAATAGGATTTATATATGATGTTGAATAGTGGTTTTATCCCTATCCCTATTTGTTACTGGGAATGTTTCTAATATTTAACCATTAAGTATGATTTTTTGTTTGTTTCTTTCTAATAAATAATCTTCATCAGGGTTAGAGAGCCCCCTCCCCCTTTTCCAAGCCACTCCCCACCCTGGGGCCATTCAATTGGAGAAAGGGACATTATGGTTTTTGCCTGGGAGATAAATGCCTGAAAAATGGGTAGAGCAGGGTGGTGGAAAATAGAAAAACTCTGCTCAATGTTTTCATAAAAAAAACCATTTTGAAACAGAATTCCTTGCAATTTTTTAATTTTATGTTTCTCTTCTCAAACTACGTTTACATTCTTCTTAATATTCTGTTAGTTTTAGACTATCTCTGACTTCAAATTCCTTCCTCTCAATGGGCTGTTAATTTTATTCTTTCTGTGACTCACTGTGATCTAGTGTTTTTTCTTATAGTTCTTTTTGTTGTTTTTTCTAACATGTCAGATACTTTTTGGGTATTATAGCTATATTTACCAATTTATATGAAACTGAAATGAACTCATGTTATTCTGTGATTTTAAAACTAAACTTTTGTTTCCTTTGCACATTTTTCTTGAATATTATTTTAAACAAAATCTTATAAATTAAAATTAAGGAATTCTATGAATTTATTTCAACTTCACTCTTACTTAGGAGTTAGATATTGAATTTACCAATTGATAGAAATAGTTCAGATAAGTTTTTTCTCCAAATTTTTATGAAAGGCTGTTTATTTATTTATTGGTGAGGAAGATCGGCCCTGAGCTAACATCTGTTGGCAACCTTCCTCTTTCTACTTGAGAAGATTGTCCCTGAGCTAACATCTGTGTCAATCTTCCTCTATTTTAAATGTGGGATGCCACCGCAGCATGGCTTGATGCGTGGTGGGTAGGTCCGTGCCAGACATCTGAACGCTCAAACTCCAGGCTGTCAAAGTCAAACAAGGGAACTTAACCACTATGCCACAGGGCTGGCTCCAAGGCTATTTATTTTTGTTTCCTTCGTTTTTTAGACTTTTGTTAGACCAGCTTCTAGAATGGGCCCACAACATCTTAACTACTTCTATCACAGACAATTATCACAGGGAAACGTGGTTTGATAGAAAGATACCCAGAGACAAAGGAAAAAATGCAAGTTCCCTCAATGTATTAAAAAAAAAGTAATATAAATGTACGGAGCTAGTAACATAGTAACATGTGGAATGAGGTGGGGTGGGGGCCAAGCTTCCCAGCCTACAGGTCCCCGCCAGGTGAAAGTGCAGTAAAACCCTATCACAACACAGTTACGTGGCAGCCTACAAAATTCAGTTGTCTAAAATACACTTATTGGAGATAAATAAAATACCAGGACAAATCTACTCAGTTTGCCAGTCTGGTAATCTTGAGACCCAGCTATGAAACCTCAATCTGCCTGGTGCAACTGCAATCGGCACCACCAGGTAGTGGTCATTCACTCTGGGTTGAATATGGATGGGGATGACTCCAGGTCCTGTGGCAGGTGGCTATGCCAGGACTCTCCCAGTTTCAGGAAGCTGATCTGGGAAATTAGCATTGCAGATACCAAGACAGAGTTGCTTGTAGGTTCCTCACCCGACTCTCTACCTTCTCTCTTCAAGAAGATTAAAACTTTATCCCAGCTCCACCCCCTCAATTTTTAAAGATTATTTTCCCATGTATGCCATTATCCCTGGCTGACTCAGCCTTTAAACCTGCCTAGAATCTATTGCTACACCAATACTGCCAATCTGTGTTCAATAATTTCCTTTACATTGACAGCATCCATTACATTTCTTTAAAAAGGTAGTCTGCATTCAGTGTTTTTCTTGTCTAATCTTCTCAATCCTCTGCCTGAAACAACTATCTTTTTAGAAAAATGAAATTCTAACTGCTAAAGTCAGTCTTCACTTTGGCTATGATGTTGTATTTTCTTAATTATTTTCCTGCATCTTTGTTTTTTAATGTCTCTTTTTAATGTTCTTTCCTGATGTCTCATCCTCCTCCTATCTCTTAGTTGTAGTTGTTCCTACAGGTCTTGTCCTTATCCTACTTCTCTCCCTCTCTAACTACATATCTTTTCCTGGATAATCTCATCTAGGTCCATGCCCTCACCCATCAAAACAATGAGTGTAATTCCCAGAATTGTATCTTGAACCCTCCTGTTCCCTCAAGCTCTAGATCTACAAATTCTATGGCTATTGCTTATCTATCCACACATGGGTCCCCCATAGGGACCTCAATTTCACGGTCTGGAAAACTGAACTCAGTTTTACATATATTTGAGCTCTTTCCATTGTCCTAAGTGATTTTCATGTCTACACGATGACCTTTCCAGGACCTAATCCTTGAAGTCCCTTGATTGACTCAATTCCATTGACTTTCACATCCACTCCAGTTTGGTAATTCGCTCCATGACCAAGATTGGATAGTGTCATCACTTGGATATTTTCTGCCTCTGAAACCCAAAATGACAACTTATTTTATCTCACTCAGTAAAATCAGTCCAATCTAAAATTCTTCATTCACTTTCAGGCTATAATTTAACTTTTCTTAGGTAAATTCAGATTCAGTATTTTTATCTCTGTCATTATTCAAAATTCGATGCCCTGTCTTTAAGAATTCCCTCTAAACAATAGCGTGCTGGTAAATGCTTAATAACCAGCTCTGGAAAATAAAATCCCTTATATATAACATTTTCTGATTTCTGTAGTGTAAATACTCCCACCATGGCCAATTTCAAGACCAATACAATGTCACTGAATGCACTGATGGGAAAAGCTGTGCACATTCGTCTCTCAAGAGCTTGAAAGAGCCAAGGGGGCTCCAGCACATCACTCACTGCCTCTAAGCTTTGCTTTCCACTTCCTCCTGGATCATGCCAGATTCTAAACCCCACTAGGCCCTACATTTACACTTCATATAACAGCAAGGGCAGTGGGGAAAAGGAATCCACTGACAAATGAGCACACAGAAATTGCAAGTTGTTTACTTCTCTGCTGGTGTCCTTGCCTAGTCCAGTCTCTGCCAATGGTCACTTCCTGCCACCAACCCTGTTATGTGACTCTCTGTTTCTACTAGAGCATCTCAATCAGAGTCTCTTCTGTCAGTGATCTAATGAAAGCATAACCACTTGGAAACACTCACCAGAGCCCTTGCACAAGAGTGTTTTCTGTATTCAGCAGCCCATTGCTGCGATAGTCAAGCCAGCCTTGGCCCAGCTACCTTCTTTAGGCCCATGGGGGAAATTTATAGTCCCACCACATCACTGCACTGCCATACAGTTCCTGGCTTTACAGAAAATTCATGTGTGTGTGGTGGGGGTGTGGGCAGGGAGAGGGTTGGTGTTTATTGATTTTTACCTTGTTCCAAGTCTCCATGCTATGATGCCATATCGCTACTGACTTTATCCCACACCCTAAGAGTGATGATAACCTATGTGTTCTGCCATTCATTCAACTTAAGGTCCAAAATGTGTACTAGTCCCACGTGCAGCAATACCTACAAACTGCTGTGAGGGAGTCTCTCTGGGAATAAAGATTCCTCATAAAGAAAGAGGATGAGTGTCCCCCACTCCACACAGAGGAGGGAGGGCATGTGGAAAGGATGGGATAAGGCACCAGAAACTAAAGAATCACAAAAGCTCTTTGGCCTGAAGACTGTCTCCCTGTTTCTGGTTAATATTACATCTCTGCCTAGAGCAAGGGAAGGATGAAAAACCTGCTCTTCTATGGCAACAGTAATCTAGTTTCTTTGTTCTGTGTGATTCCAGTAGGGCATGTTTCAAAAAGGGAGAGAAGTCTTTTTTTCCTGGTACCATATTTCTTCAAAAACCTTTATGTTACAACCCAATGCTTGCCAATTAAAAGAAAATAAATGTTTTCCTCTTAATGCCAATACTCTCATGAAGAGATTATCTATCACCTAAAATTTGGAATCATAGAGGAATATGTGTGTACACATATGTGTGTCTTGATTTTATAACAACTCTGATTCATCCTGGATAATCTCATCTAGGTCCATGCCCTCACCGTCACAACGATGAATGTAATTCCCAGAATTGTATCTTGAACCCTCCTGTTCCCTCAAGCTCTAGATCCACAAATCCTATGGCTATTGCTTATCATCAAATTTTTATACAATTTGATGCTTTCAATAGAAACTGCAAAGACACTATACAATATAAGGTATGACTTTCTTAAATTGTGTAAGTCAATAAATCAGTCATTCTTTTGATTAAAAACTTCTGAGTATCCATTATATATGAGTCACTGCTACACTCTGAGACTGAAGAGGGAAAAGAGAGACAGTTTCTGCTCTCAAGGATTTTACTCACTAGAAAAATTTAAATATTGTCCATGTCAGTCATTTGATTAGCCAAGTCTATCCTGGCAATCAATGCCTTGACAGATGTCATGGCCAGATTACCCCAAAGTCCAGGTCAACCACTAAGTCACCACAAGTTCCTCAGCAGTGCTAAACCAAAGACATTAAAATTTCGTTATACAAACAATGAGATATGAAAATGACTGGTAGTCTCATATCCTTCAGTTTTTACTTCATTAAAAAAATTTAGCCATGAATTTTAAATCATTTCTATAGACTATGTATTGTCTAAGTATTTATTGCACATAAACAAATTAAAATCTTCAGTTATGCCAAATTTTTGCTTCAGTGCATGTTTATGAATATAGTTTATTTAAGGAAATACATATTAATTTAGCTTCAGTGTACATAGATTTTATATTTTCCATATATTTAACTGTGGCACGGATAAGTAAATGTTCACTTCGGTCAGACATGCTATTTTATTCACCATCTCACCCTCTCTGTTATACCAATTACAGTACAAATAGATGGGGAATTCAACCACCAATCACAGACCTTTACAATAAGGGCCATTACCTGAATCTGAAGCCCTGAGCATATCTAGACCGCAATTCACTCTCAATATTCTTAGATGCTGGAGAAATCAAGTCCCCCAGACTGAATGCCTCTGGCAAAATGTAAGAGGTTAGACTTTAATTTCCCAAAGACGTAAAGAATACTCATGATTGAGAAGCCTCTTTCAGGAGTATGAGGGAATTCACTCACTAATTCAAACAAATGTTTTTATTTGAGTACATTCTATGAGCAAGAGCTTTCAAGTTTCCACAATGCAGGACCCAATGGCAATATATTTTTTAAAATTCTTCTCTTTGATTTGTACCACATAGAGTAAAAAAGATAGCTCATTTTTGAGGTTTTGGAGAAATAATACAGCATAAAAATTGAAGTTCCATCAGCTTATTTCTCCTGTATTTCCTGTATTGATAACTGACTTTTCAATTAATTGCCTTTATGTCTACAATTGGTCTTATACAGGCTAAGTTATTAATTCTCATTTTTTAAAATTCTATAATTATATAAATTTTTAATAATGATTCATAATGGGTACAGAATGAACTTGTCTATGCAGTGATAGATGGCACCTATTCCCAATGCAGCGCTGCTAGCCTACAATTCAGAAAAATCGGTGATTTAATCTCAGCCCAGATATTATGACTGAATTTGTTACATCACAGCATCCATTACTCATTAAACTGTGCTTAGATTACCATATATTACAAATGCTGACCACTTATTTTTGTAGGTAAAAGAAATTTTGGATCTTCAATCACAACAAATATATCAGTCTACTTCTTGACATTCAGAATTCCCACTTTCTTTCATTATGTTAACTACTCTTTTCTACAATAAAGCAGCATCTTCCATTTTTTAAATTCGTGATTAATATTAGCATTATAATTATTTTATGAGACATTGGACATGTATTACAAAGGCTATAAAACTGAAAGTTTATGTAAGGCCTTCATCCAAATATGTCAAAGCTTTCTATGGGTACTCTGTGTCTCTAAATATTTATTATCTTGATTAACAATTGGCTTGTGTTTGCTGACATTTTTCTCAGTCGTTTCTCCCACAACTAAAATTTTGTATTTGAGAGTGTAACTGAAACTATGTACCATGTGAATAGCATATTTTTACTGAAAATTGAGCTAAATAAACACTCACATATTAGTATAAATAAAATTTCCCCATATTTATAGCACTCCACAGTTAAGAGCAGCTACACCAAAAGTTTAACCAGAATATAAGTAGACTGCCCCAAAGTCCTGGCTCTGTGGCAGGATCACATTCAAATGAACTCCGCTTGATAGACAAGAGTATTTTTTTGTTTTATAATTTCAGATATGTACTAAGATTGCCACAGCAAGACTTTTTAGAAGCCTCTTTACCCCAGGTCACCAAAGACTCTCCTCCTCTTTCACCTCACCCACAACTCAATCTACGCCTCTTTATTTCAGCTCCTTTCCCTACCTTTCTTGATAATTTCTTTCCTTTAGTTATAGCTTTTCCTCTTTCCAATGTAAACTATCCAATGCAATCCCCAATCCTGGAGCTCTTTCTACTTATTATCCTAACACATAACAGAACACCAGAAAGCTAAACAACAAAACCCTGTGCGGTGTGGTGAAGTTGTGAAATTCTTATGTTAATTTTTTTTCTGGTTACCCAATTCTATTTTTTTAATCATGTAATAACTATAGAGCATCTTTTTCTTTAAAAGGGCATCTTGCTGCCTGTGCCCAGATTCTGCCTAAAGCAGCTGTACCTCTAAAATTCTTCATTCTCACCAGTCCCCTCACCCCCTACTAGCTCCTACTTGCCTAAAGTGAGAAAATAATAATAAGCAACATTTGTTGAAGGTTTCTCATGTGCCAGGTAAAGTTCTAAGTGCTTTACCTGCATTTACTCATTTAACCCTCACAACAATGCTATGAGGCAGGTACTCTTTTCTTGCTTCTTTTGTGGATGAGAAAACGGAGGCCCCAAGGGTTAAGGAAATAACCCAAGGTCATAGGACTAGTAAGTAACAGAGCCAGGATTTGAACTCAGGGAGTTAGACTTAAGAATTACATGTTTAATCATCATGCTACTTAAAACTATCTGAAACTTGCTTTGATACAGTGAAAAGATTCATTGTACAACTGACAATGGAATTAGAGAAGATTAGGAGAAAAGCTTTAGAAACTGGTAAAGTGGATAGCAAGGTTATCGTGTAAGGAGTTATTAAAAATTGTTATAATTCATTATTCTGGGAAGATGTGTATGATAAAGTCCATAAAATCACAGTTGATATAGTTAAAATAAATAAGAACTTGTCTAATTAATTTTGAAACCTCAGATTTGAAGAGGACCCTGGAAATTCAGAGAGGTGAGAATGGATAAATAAAAGGAGGGCTTTGCACAGTAGCAAAGGATAGACCAGGTTTTACACTATGCATTTATAGGCACTATTGCTTGCTATTTTTCAAATGAGGAAACAGATTTATATGAATTAAGGATTCAAAGCTTGATTTCTCTGATCCTACAGCCATGTTCCTAATCCATGTGTGAACCTGCCTCTCAAAGACTCCTCAAATTATTGGGTCAAAAGATAATGATATTAGCTAACACATACATAGTGTAAACCAGGTACTTTCACCATTCAAAGAACTTTATGTGTTAGCTCACTTAATATTTATCACAACCCCATAAGGTAGTAGTATCTCCATTTTACAGGAGACTGAAGTGCAGAGTGGTTTTATAACTTGCTCAAGGTGATGTGACTGATCAACGGATCTGGGCTTTAAATCCAAGTAGTCAAGCTCTGAGATCCAGGTTCATGACCTCTACGCTAAACCACAGTAAGAGGAATTTTAATTAGATCAGTGTTTTTCAGTGTGTGTCCACAGTATTAACAGGCCACATACAGAAGCAGTTCTGCAGTCAAACCAGTTTACTGTATTTTTGTCAACATATCAGATCCTTTAATAAGAAAATGTATAATATAAATCTTACTCGTGTAAATTATCATTGGGTTAAACTATATGAAATTGCTAATATTCAGTAATTTTAGATTTACAAAAATGGAAACGAGGCAAGTTCGGATATGCAGTATCTCTGTGCAAACTGTTCAGTGAAATACAAACATTTTAGAAAACTCTAATGTAGTAAGCTGTAAGTGATTGACAAATATTTGCTTCTAAAAAAAGCTAGAGATATGAGAGGACATCTTCAACTTTTCTAGGTTAATGTTATGGAAAATCACCATGCCCTAGGACAAATCACCCCTGATCAAATACAGAATACAAAGCTAGATAATCCATAAAGTTTTTATAAACTGCCTTACGATTTATAATGTGAAGGAAGTTTTTGAACACAGAACTCTATGTAATCATATTATGTATTCTATCCATCTCAGCCATAAATAATGCAGGAATTTCTCTGAAGTAGAAGTTTGCTTGCTCTTTTCCACTTTGGGACTAATGTTTTTCACTAATAATTAGGATCATAGGATGAAAATGTGAAATACTCTCCTAATACCCCTTCATTTTAAGGAATAAAAATCCATGGAACAACAACAACAAAAATCCATGAAACAAAATGTATGAGCAGCAAAGTCAGGACTCACTGCACAAATTCCATACCAGTCCTGTTTATTTGTGTCCTAATCATGTCGCCTGATAGCTTTTGATTCTCTGGGCATCTGTAATCAGGACTTTTTATTCTTAGGAGATCTATGACCAAGTTTTATGACCAATTACAACTGGGCTTTTCGTGGCACATACATAAATATAGATTGGAGAATTTACTACTTCATTTCAGAAGTCTAGGCATTAAGAGACAAAATTTTAGGTCTAAGAGAAAACTCAGAGATCAACGTCGTGTTCCACCCCATCCCCAGTCAAGAACGAAACTGAAACCAGTGGGGACACTAAAGCTTTCTTTGGCACATAGGTATTTAACTACAACTATCCTGTGTTAAGAGTAAACTAATTTAACTTCATTTGACATCTGCCAGCCTTGAAGGACCTGTTTGATGACACTTGCTACTGATTTCAATAAGAGAATGGCCAATATAGTTACCTCAGACCCAAAAAAACCATTCTATTCTGTACATTGCATTGTGATCAGGCGGCCAATATCCTTTCCCCTTTCTCTCACTGGCTCACAGAAGCGGAGCCTGAATACAGTCATAAGAAGGGATGGTACTGACCCACTTTTGATCCTCCCTCCTGTGATGTTTTATATGAATGCAGAGCTGATCACTCTCACCAGCATGGCACTGCTCCTGTGAGCAGTCGACACAGGAGTGTTGTATATTTGATAACTATGCATAAGAATGGCAGTTAATTTCTTTGGGAGTTTATTTTAGGCCTCTTTGCAGTTTCTAAAAGTAAGTGGGAGAATGAATAGAACAGAATGTTCTCATTTTGCAGAAATAGAATAGCAAACTATATATCAAGAGAGAAAGTAGATGAATATTCTTTAAAAAGACTCACATGAGAAGTGGCATACGGAAAATACCCTTAAGTAGCAATTTTATCTTTTGATATTTTGGTGACTTTTCTCATAAAAGAAGTGTTTGCACTATGCATATAACTAGTGATGATACAGAGAACAAGGCTAACTCATTCTTTAACAAATGTGACTAAATGAACTACTATTTTGCTAAAACAACTTTTATACCAAACAACATTTATATAAAACGAGGTTTTATATAAAATTTCAGCCTCTGGAGAAATTTAACCAGCTAATAATATTTAATCTTTTTGCTTCTTCTATGCATATACCCACTGGCACAGAGCAGGTACTGAATATATACTTATTGAATTGATTTGAAGTCTCCGATTTAAATATATATGTAGGTAATAATTCTGTGTGGTTTTATCCAGCCACACAGTTAGTAGTGTATAATCAGTTGTCAAGACAAATGTATTAAGCACAAATCATTTTCAAAATCCCAGAGAAGCATATATAGGATTACAACACCTGCAAAAATATTTCAGCCCTCTTCCCCACTTTGGAACACAAAGTGAGATAAATTCAGAGGTTGCTAAGGCTGGCAGAGCAAAGGAGCATTCTCGGTTGAGAGGGGTGTCCATGTGCTTTGGCTTTTCATTAACTAGAAGATTATTGCCAGCAGGGGCATGTCTTTAGTGTCCTCCATGCTGTGGATCATCCTTGCATATACTCTGAATTTAACAATGATTTTATCCACGATGTAAAGTAGAGGAAAAACAAAACTATCACAAAATAAAATTATAGAATTGCATCTATAGCAGCTACAAGGTTCAAAATTAGCAACATCCTGTGGGGGTAACTTAAAAAATTGCTTAACCAGAGCTATTATACACACACATATGTGTGAAATGGAAGAGAGAGTGGGATGAGTTAATTGGTGGAAGCATTTGGAAGGCAAGGAAAGAGGTTTGGGTCATTTCTGTTAGAGTGGCCATATGTCCCTATTGACTGGGAGCATTCCCAGTTTATGCCTTTTGTGCACCATACTAAGGCTAGTTATTAGAGATTCCCTGTATATTAGTGTGCAAAGGAATTATGTGGCAGAGGGTCTGTGACAGGAAGATTACTCTGTGATTTCTTGGCACCTGTAGCAAAGGGAGGCAGGAGAAAGTGTGAGAGGTATTCCAATTCGTATATACACAGATGACTCTTACTTAAGTGAATAGGACACAAATAATGCGGAGGATCCATGAGATCTCATAGGGAGTAATTGACAGAATTTTTAAATGATTTAAAATAAATTATGATGGATAGAGGATCTCAAAAGTAGATATGAGTTATAAATCTAGGGAACTTGGGAAATGGCAATGTCAATAACAGGGATGAAATATTGACAGAAAAATATTTTAAAGAGAAAATAAGGAGTCCACTGTCTAAAATATCATTTTCAGGGGTCAAAAATACAAGCCAAGGAAGTTGTGTCATCCTATAACAATCAACAAATAAGAGTCTAAAGAAACAGGAAATATACATTTGAAATCATCAACACATGGGTGATTTTGCATGGATCTTAAAATTTCTGGATCAAGTTGACATTTAAATCTCTAAAAGGAACCTTAAAGGTCATGGAGTCCAACATCTTCACTGATAGCGTACGACATGGAGTCCAATGTCTATTTTTATATATTTTTACCTATATACCTCTATCTCTCTCTCTTTCTGTCTGCCTCTCTCTTTGTCTGCCTCTCTATCTGTCTATCTATCTACCTATCTACCTATCTGTCTATCTATCGAGAATGTATGATGATTCAGTGCAAGACCAGATAACTATGAAGCAGTGGATCTGGGGACTGACCTTAGGTCTCCCAGTACTTCGGACTCAGCACTCCATAGTTTATCTGCCTCCATAGAACAAGTTGTGGTAAAATCCCCAAAGCTTAAAGGTTGAGAAGTATTATTCTTAATTTAGATATTTATGCAAATTCCTTAAGTCTTCTTAAAAATAGGGTATAAGGATAAATAAAAGTTGGATACTAAATAACAAATTAGATTGCCAAGCTATAAGCTCTGGAACAAAATATCTAGGACAAGATGAGTTTAATTACTGTGAAGCATCTTCCGGGATCTGGAGATTAAATTGCAATTGTCGATAAAGTCTTTAGTTGTCAGCAAGTTCCTAAGAGAAGAAAGAATTATTTCATCAATGATACGGATATATATTTGCTTATCTATAAAAACGATCCCTCTGGGGGAAGGTCATAATTGTCTTCTATTTTGTTTTCAGGTTGTGCTGTCACAGAGGAAAACATTAATAGATCAGCTGTCATCTGGCATTGATTTTGGAGGGTTTTCTTGAAGGAGACTAGGGAAAGGGATTTGGTTTTTTTGGAAGAGCTGAGTATTCTGGACCAAAGGGCTAATTCTGCTTGTTGTTCCATCCTTAGGGAGAATTATAAAGGATTTAATTAATTCCTCTCAAAGAACTTTTCAATATTACCCTTGATTTTTTGTCCTGACTACCCAGAGGATATACCAGTTAATGAAATTTTAATATTTTCTGATTTTGTCCTCATTCTCTTAGCAATATCTTTTCAGGCCTTGTTTTTTTATTTGGGACTTATCTTAATAAAGTGGAATCTATCATATTTGTTAAGGTGGATTTTTTTTCTTAATTAGTAACTTTGTAGTTCCCGTGGTTAGTAACTGAATAGGCCAGCGTAGCTCTTGACACACAATAACTGATGAAGAATAATTGAATGAATGAATAAATGAATGGGTGGACAGATGAGGTGTACATTCAGCAAAAGCTGGCCAAGATTATAGCATCTTTAAGGACTTTTTCCTTTTCATCTCTGTATCCCTAACAGTGCCTAGAAGAGAGATTTAGCCATGCCAGAATTTTAACAAACGTTAGGTGAATGAACTAATCAAAGCACGCATGAATGAATATGTTAATGAACTATAGCAACACTGCCTGGTCTAATGTCTCCTAAGCTAGCTACTCTATTCTTTTGCATCCCAATTTAATTAATCTGTATAAGAATGTGATGTAAAATAGTTTGCTGTGTTGGACAGTTTTCCACACCTCCTCTAGTGCATATAGAAGAGAATCAGAGACATTTATTAAGCTACCTCAGTTAGTCTGAGAGAAGATTCAGTTGATCCATCAACTCATTCACATCTGCAACCATAAACTTGTTAGATTGTTACAGATCACAATTAATGAAAAACAAAATACAAAAGACTTTTTCTGTGTGTGTGAGGAAGACTAGGGCTGAGCTACCATCGGTTACCAATCCTCCTCTTTTTGCTGAGGAAGACTGGCCCTGGGCTAACATCTGTGCCCATCTTCCTCTGCTTTATATAGGACGCCGCCACAGCATGGCTTGATAAGCAGTGAGTAGGTCCGCGCCTGGGATCCACACCTGCGAACTCCGGGCTGCCAAAGTGGAGCACACTAACTTAACTACTACACCACTGGGCCAGCCCCCAAAAGGATTTTTGAAGCAAATGTGGCAGTTTATTAAGAATTAGAGTTTGGAAAGTCAGATAGATTATTTTGTCTTCCCAAAGTAAAATTGGATATAGTTTTATTTCCAAATCAGTACTTGAGGGTTTTTTTAAACTAATGATTTCTTTCTATACATTTAAGCTTAAATTCTATGTAAACTAGTGTGTGTGTGTGTCCTCTAAAATGATCTTTAAAATGAAGATTTTATAATAATTATCTTACTTAATGATGTTGTAGGATCTGTGTTATAAGATTCAGTATTAGGGATGTAGGGTGGAAAAAAGTTTTCCTTGATCCTCTTAGGGTCTCTGGCTGGGTCTGAAAATTAGACTGCTGAAAACAGGTTAACAGGAGAAAGCATACAGATTCATTTAATATCAGTTTTATGTGATATTAGAACCTTCACAAGGAAAAGAAGACCAGAAGAAATAGTTAAATCTGAGCGTTTTTATGCTAGGTTTGATGAAGACTGGAGAGTGGTAGAACGACGTGATAGGACAAAGAGTATGAGATAAGTGTAGTAAATGAGGGGCAACTTAGCAAGGCCTGTTCCTTCAGATTCCTCTCTGTGTCCCTTTGTCTTCAGAGATAAGGATGCTTCATCCTGCCACCCACACTAACCTGGTGTGAAGGTGAGGTTGAGGCCAACGACTAATCCTATGTAAGGATAAAAAGGCCAGGAAAATTGATGACGTAGGAAGATTGGAAGGGAATCGAAACATTGTACAATCTGATTTGCTCGTTTTTCTTTTATTTTATTGAGGTAACATTGGTTTATAACATCATATAAATTTCAGGTGTACATCATTATATTTAGACTTCTGTATAGACTACAGATAAGGAAACCAAGACCCAGGGAGGTTAAAAAGTGACTCTTGACCAAAGTCATACAATAGTTGGTGACACATGAGGACAATCATCCAAGTATTCTACAGTCCAGATTACTTTCCTCCTCCACCAAATATGACACATCATTGTGTGATTATTTTTTCACTTATAAGATTTAGCATTTCCAAGTGTTATCTCCTCTGAAAGCTTTCAAGGGTCCAGGTGAGGAGGGCTATGTCATCCACTCCATTTTCAGCCTCCACATAGGTTATGGTATAAGGAACGTAGGGTTTATTTACTATATATGTTAGAATTGAATTGAATGGAATCAAATTTCACTGTTTTATCCCCATAAGTCATAAACTGAAACTTTGAAAGTGGAGAGCTGATTAATGTGGAAAAATTCGGAGTGATAGGCCATGCCTGTCACAGCCAGGACACAATCAGAATCT
Source organism: Tapirus indicus (assembly GCA_031878705.1). Classification (NCBI taxonomy): domain Eukaryota; kingdom Metazoa; phylum Chordata; class Mammalia; order Perissodactyla; family Tapiridae; genus Tapirus; species Tapirus indicus. The sequence goes on along the minus strand of CM062926.1, from coordinate 75,891,168 downwards.
TTGGCATTTTTAAAGAACTATGCCTGATTTCCACTCTAGCAACACTTTGGATTTGAAGGCAGTTTAGAAAACCATAGTATTAGAAACTCATGTCAGCAACTTTCCTATCTCTAAGTTAGTAACTTCTAATTTAGTGTGAACTAGAAAATCATTTTGTTAATTACTTGAAAACTAACTTATAAGCAATCCAGAAAAGAAGTGATACTTTTTTTTGGCCAATGTATTTAAAGTATAAGTCATCTGTACATTTTTGCATGCACATTCATAATTATAATTGCATTCATAAACATTCTCCCAGAGCTAAAACGTTTTGCTGATCACAATCTTTTAAAAAGAAAAAAAAAATACAATAAAGTAATGGGGGAGTTTAATAACCTCATTGTTTTACTACCTTAGCAATAAATAAAATGACTCCAAATTACTCTGCATTAAGAAAGTGCTACATAAATGATAAGTAATTATAATTAAAAGTAACAATTGATAGATAATACTTTCTGTGTGTGCAGAGTGGTAATACGATTCTTAAGGTAGGAATATGATTTTGCCTTGCTACCCGACATTTGAGAACCTTAATGAATTTTTTAAGCCTCAGGAGACTCTAACAAAGAATGCGCACGTCACCGGGACCACTGAGGCAAATCTTCCCTAGACTTAAGTGGTTAATTGAGTCCCTTGAGCAATATATTTTTAATGTCTTTTCTTTTATGTAAACAGTCAGCAGAGTAAGGCAACTGCCTGTTTATTTACAATTAACACGTTTGTAGACAATGTTCGAAGTGCTAAATAAGAAAATGAAAAGGGTATAGCAGTTAAGTTTGGATCCCAATGTGGGAGGCACAGTGCTTTTCTCTTGCTTTTTAGAATCTTTCTGTAAAATCTCTCCTGATGCTGGGCTGCCCGCACACTGGTGCCTAGAAAACACTTGCTTTGTGTGGGGGTGGGACTCAGGACAATGAGTCAAAGTGAAACCACAGGTAATACACTTTTGCCAGCTTGAGATATTAACTACACAATTTGAAGTTCTGTAAACTGCAAAAAACACAATTCTTCAAGTATGTTAGAAAATGGCAGATCTGAATGATTGCTGACATTTAAACCACACCACTCTAATTTTTAACTCTCAATTTAAGAAATATTTATATCAATGTATCTTTTTTCTTTTTTTAATTATGAAATGTTTCAAACATACAAAAAGATATAATGACTATAATGAACGCGCTTGAAACTGCTGCTCAAAATAGAACAATAACCCTCCCTGATAGCATTTTCTTCCCTTCCCACCACCCAGTAGTAGTAACTATCCTGGATTTGGTGGTTGTCACTCCTAGGCGTGTTTTTATACTTCACTACAAATATGTGTATTCCTCAAGAAAACATAGCATGATTTTGTTTTATAAAATACCATATACAAAACGTATTCTGCGAATTGCTTTTTCCACTCAATACTGTTTTTTATAATAGTTATCCTCTTTGATGCATTTACTTTTAGTACATTTATTCACATCACTAAATATTATTAGGTGTATGAATATTCCACAATTTATTTAGCAATTCCTTGTTTGGGGAACATGTAACTAATTTGTTTTGTTTTAGTTTGTTGTGTTTTGTTTTGCTATTACAAACAGTGCTGCTGTGATTACTCTGGTATATTCTCCCTATGTATGTGTTTAAGACTTTCTATAGAGTAGTGCTACTCAAGGTACAGTGTAGACCAGTGGTAATCAATGACTTACTAGTTATCTATGATGAGGTAAGTACAACCACCGAGTAAGCCTGTGAAAACTTTTATAGGAATTTGACATTGCTACGAGATCTGTGTGTGTGATTTTGTATTTTGCAAAATTATTGTTCTGCAGTGGATTACATTTAAAAAGTTCTTTTTAACCATAGATAGCTTAAGTAGTATTGCTCTAGTCTATATACCTTGGGATAGAATTGTTTTGTCATTGGGTATGTGTGCTGTAATCTGTAAGATATTGCCAATTATTCTTCAGAACCTGTTGTGCTGATTTAGATTCCCACCAGAAGTGTGGAAGAGTTTTTGTTCATTTGTGCTCTATTTATTCTGCTTTTTCTATGCTTATTTTTAAAACTTTCCTTTGGCAGAGGGATTATTCAGTTTCTATTTCATTTTCCCTCTACTATAGAATTTAAATGCTCTATTTCTGTTCTTTTAGTGATGACCATTCAAAAAGTGAACGCGCATACTTATCTGCAATCATTCTCTCCCCTCTTACATGTTATTTTTATCTAGTATATTATTCTATCTCATTTTTTTGTGATTTCAATTAATAGTTATTATTGTTTTATACCACCAATGATTGTATGGATCACCTAAATTTTAACCAGTTTTTTGCCTCGATACCTTTTGAGCTTTTTGTCTTCCTTCTGGAACAATTTTATTCTTAGTAACTAAGAAGTTTTAATGCTTTAGAAGTTTTTCATTCACTGAAAGTCTGTTGATGGCAAATTCTTAGTGCTGTTTTGACCAAAAAATATATACTTCCCTTGAATAGAACTCTATGTGACAGTATTTTCTCCTAGTACATGGAAGAATTGTTCTACTGTCTTCTGATTTCTAATGATGCTATTGAGATGTTTACAGTCACTATAATTATAGTCTTTTGGAAAAAATCTGCCTTTCTCTCAGGATGCCTTTGAAATATACTTATTGCATTTAGTGTTCCGCAGTTTCACTATGACATGATGTGTCTAGCTATGGACTCTTTTTTATTGACTTGATTGAGATTTATTAGTCTCCCTCGATCTGAAGATCTATAGTTTCAGTTCTAGAAAACGTCTGTGCTTTTTCCCCTCTTACTTTTCTCTCATTATATAGAATCTTTTCACCAGAAGCCTAATTAGGTACATATGATATCTTATTCATTCATCCGAGTCCCTTAAATTCTCTGTCATATTTTTCATCTCGTGTCTCTGTGCTAAATTCTGGGTGATTCTTTCAATATATATTGCTTACTTATCAGTTATCTCTTCAGCTGGTGTCTGGAGTAGCCTGGCGTTTAAGCTTTCCATTGAATTTTGAATTTTAATTATTATTTTTTATTTCTACAAGTGCTTTTTAAAATTCAAAAAGATATTGTTTTTCATGTTTCAACCTATTTTTTCTAAGCATTTTAAATGTATGTATTTACATTATATATTCAGTAACTAAATTATTTGGCATTCTTGTGGATCTAATTTTAATTAAGCACTTTGCTAATTCTTCCCTATGTGTTTTGTAATTGTGTACTTTGAGTTCATGTTTGGCAGAGTTTTTATCTCTAGGAATCCTGAGAAGTTTGCTTTCTTTCTGCCACATGTCCTGGTAAAATATCAATCCATACCAATTACTTATGGTAATTTTCTATTTGGTGTCTTCAAGACCACCTACAGAGTGCAAATTTAAACTTTAAACCCATATGAATGTAGGCCGATCATTACAGATTTTCAAGAGGAGATTTTTTTTCCTACTCAAGCTCAGGTCAAGATAGATGAGTTTACTTGTTTTTTTCAAGTCCACTTTTCACCAGTGGTATGTTCTTTCCAGGATCCTGGCTTTGTGTGGTGCTCCCTACTCTAAACTTGCATAACCACTAATACTTAGTCCTCTTAGCCACTAAGACTGGGAAACCTTTCCAAGGCAGCTGTAATGTCTACATCATCTTGCACTTTGGATTTTAGCATACTTTTCACTTTTGATTTCTGGTTATTTCCCTTCCTGTCTTGGAAGCTCAGTTTGGAGTCTAAATGAATGTTTGCTATATTTTATTCAACATTTCTAGGTATTTATATTCACAGCATTTTTCAAACTATCTAACATGCCATAATACTGAAAATGGAAGAAAAATTCTATCTTTTCTATTAGCCACACTATATGTGCTCCTGACCACAGCTCTGTTCCAAACATCCACTCTTCTATAACAACTTTCTCCATTTTCCCAAGTTCTATCTATAAATTAAGACTCAGCTCAATTTCTGCCTCTTTTATGAAGCATTCCTTGATGGTCCCATTCCTAAGCAAACTGCACAATATGGGATAGAAGTCAGACATCAGAGAAATGATAACATCATCTAGATTTTTACTCAATTGTAAGTGTCTCAAGAGAGGAAATGGGTGCTACTCTTCCTCGGTATACGTCCAGTATATTGTTGTAAGGTAAAATTGCAGGTTTAATTCATACTTTGCTCAAATGTGCAAAGAAAATATAACTCTTTTTTCTCCCATTACTAGTGCTGTCTTTCCTCTTAACCTCAAGTACGTCTTAGTCTTAGAACGTTAACTTAAGGGCTAATCCATTCAATTCTTTTTCAGATCTGCTGGTTTGATTAGTCCCTTTAAGTAATGTTCACTCTCTCTAGGAAAACAACATCTCTTAATATCTCATATTTCTTAGCTCCTTATCCCTTTCTAGGTTTCTCTCTAGAAAGGCATCTGAGTATTGGAGAACAGAGTGTGTCTTACGCAACCTTGTATCAGAGGGCAAAAGTCAAGGTATAGAGGTGTGATGCTATCTGGCTACTCATGTCACAAGGACGTGACAAGATCTCTGTTCACTTGATTGTAGCTCACCCTGCTGGAATCCTTAGATAATGAATAAGGTCTGTGTAACTCATGATCTTGTTTCTTTTTACTCTGGTTGGGGACCTCTGCATCTTTGCCACAACCTCCATTTGTCCCTCTGCCTGGTGGGATACCCCAATGCCACCATAGTGAGCCCATGGTGGGCCCCTTGGCTCTCAAATTTGTACCCATGCTAAGTGTGACTGAAGATGGTTGGAAAAATTAAACCTCAGGGTCTTCCTCTGATATATTTTTCTGTGTCTATAAGTTTACTTTCATCTGCTACACGCTTCATTGATCAAGGACATTGTGCTTTCTTTTGGGGGCCCCTACAGAGAGTGGGATCTGGAGTCTTCCTTTGCCTCATTTATCTAACATACCTTCCCATTTTGGCCAATATATCAAACCTATTGTCTCACAGAACAGTTCTTTTTTATTTGTTATTAATGCCTCCTAGAACAAATCTTAATTCTCGCCACATTTCTCACTCTCTACCTTAACATAAGCAAGGTAAAGGTCTAATACTCAGAAAGGCAAAAAGAGAAAAATGCATTACTAATTTTCAGGATATTAATGCAATTTTTATTGCAATACCTTATCAGAAACAAGATGAATGAAGATAAAAATAGCTCAATCACCAGTCCTATGCTTTGTTTGCATGATATTGGCAGAAAAACGGTACTAGGAAAGTAGCAGATATTTTAATAAATTGTGGGTCACATGCAAATTAATAAAATTAGGGAAAATTTGTTGTCTCCAGAAATACACATATGAAAACAATTCTCTAACTACTTTAATTTTCTGGCTCAATGGCAGAATAGCCTTAGCTTTTAGTGAATTGGGATGATCTCCCTGCATCCTAGGTTTTGGGAGACCAGCACTCCATAGAGGTAATGTTCCTTGAAAATGTTGTGGGCAGCCAGATCTTGGTGGGAAAAAGAACTCATTTAGCTGTTTACTAAAGGAGATGTAGTACATAAAATAAAAACATAAATGCCTTCTTAGGCAATCAGTTGAAGCCTCCTTGTCTGGGCTCCCTAACATCTCAAATTATATTGCTATGATATACTTTTCAAAAAGTTTAGAACAGTGCCCCACTATGCCATTGAAAGGACGTGTCACACTCTCCTGACCTTATTTTCAACTTTTGGGTGATGTGTTCCTATTTCCCTTTCCAAGCTCATTCTGAAGTTCAGTTTAATGTGTCTTTGTTATATAAAAGTCCTAGTGAGAGAAAAAGACACACAGTGAGTGTAATCATTCCCAAGCTCCCCATTCTCCTAAGGATATCTTAGACTCTAAACACTCCTACGGATGGTCCACTTTGAGCCTGAATTAGACTGAATTTGATTTGGATTCAGACTCTTCCAGACTACAACCTTCTGGCAGATTTGTCCCAGGCCAAGGCCAGTCCCTATAGTTTTACAGCACTGGGACACCCTCCCCCTGATCCTCCACACATTTGAATCCTGGACTCTTCCAGCTTCGCCATTAGTGTCTGGATCTCTTTTGGGAGCTGCTATTCCAGTCCCCAATTCTCCCCTCCCTTTCCTCTACTTTGTGCTAAATCGCTCTTCAAAAGGAGGAAAAAGCAGCAAGAATTTTGCCTTAACTTCATTTATGCACTGTTAGCACTTTCTCCCTTAACTAACTCATCTTGCCTCTGGGCCAAAATACCTAAAATACCTTCACAGTGAAATCCAAAAGAAATATCAATGAAAAGTTTGGACTAAGAGATCTCTAAGGGCTCTTCTAGAAAAGAGTTCTATGACTTCATATGAGGACAACAATGCAAAGGAAAACTACAATCCAGTCCTCAAAAAAATCCTGTAAGTATTGAAAATTCGTTATGTGTGAAATGCTGAGTGATGGGCAACCCCAAAAAATAAAAGGTACATTCCCTAGCCTCAACAACCCTATAACCTCATCATTAAGTGTAGAAGACATACATGCAAGAAAAGTTAAATATTATTGGAGGAGTCCATTCATTTATTCATTCATTCATTTATTCATGAATGATAAAGGAACTCACAGTCTTGTGGGGCTTTACTTACACAAGACGAAATAAGCAATTCAAGGGACCACAATAGGGAAAGTAGGGGATACTTGGGGTTCATGTAGAAAGAGTACCCAACCACCTTCCATATGGGGAGGTAGAAATGTCTTCTTGGAAAAAGTGATGTCTCGGCTGAGATTTGAAAACTGTGCGTGTGTGTGTGTGTGTGTGTGTGTGTGTGTGTGGAGCCATGATTAATTTGAACCAAATAAGGACAATGATCTGAGCAAAGGGAATAGCACTTGAAAAGGTCCAGAAGTTAGAGTAGGGTCACCTCCTTATCAGGAAACTCATAGTAGTTCAGTCTGGCTGGAGAACATTTAAATAGTAATATAAAACCATACAATAATGTATGGTTCAGAAGATGCCACAGAAAATAACAATCGAATTGCCAATTGTATGAGGAAAATGGAATGCTAAAACTTCAGAGGCTGATGAAGAGGAGAGACTTGAAATTAGCTACACTAACACATGTGGGGAGGGTACAGTGTTAAGTAATTCCTAGTAGAGTTACCAGTGTGATCAAAGGCAGAGTCAGAAGAAAGCATGAAAATTTCATTGGACTGTAGGTAGGTCCATTTGACTAAAGTCAGGGTATGAATAGGAATTCACTGGGCAAAATTTTCCACCTTGAAATATACCTTCCTCCTATTGCTGAACAAAAAGAAGAATTTTGACAATTCCACAGAGTCCCCCTCTTGTGCACTGGGAGGGATGGGAAATTGCACTAAGAAAATCGCAGGAAAATGACTTCTAAGTACAGGACTGTGGCTACATTATGCCCAGCTTCAGTCCATACTAGAGGTGCCCTGGTTAAATCCCAGGGTTTGGTATCATCCTGTGCCTGTAGCACAAACACTATTGAAAACAAATTTTGTTTGGAATTGAAAATACCTAATTATGTCAGCTGTGTGGTTCTCATCAGCTAATCATACCATCAACCCCTCACACAGAATCCCTGTCTGCTCAGTGCCAAGCAGTTTCCTACTGGCTGAGCTATGCATTTTTGTGCCCTGTTTATAGATATGGTCAACACATGGAAGTCAAATTTCGTCTTCAAAATATGGCTACTTTGGAATGGAGTCATAAACACCCCAGACCAAGTACAAACCCACATACTAACTAGCTTTGGGACCTATCATGATAGAATGAACCTGTCTAAGAAATGTAGGTATAGAATATTTATCAGGTTTAGAAACAGCTAAATGAGTAGGCCAGATTTTGTTAATTAAGAAACCTTGTAGGGCAGCAGAGTCTATATTTTTGGAATGCTGTAATTGTATTTATGTTTTCCAGTTGGCTGAATTTGTTAGATTTGGAGGCGATCAAAATGTTATTTTTTTTGTAAAATCTAGTACTTTAAAATTTTATATTTTCATTCAAAGGTATGTGAAACGTAAAATAGTAACTATTATATGTTCTGGAAATGGTATAAACTATAATGTGTTTAGAATTTTCATTCAACTTAAATAAGTCTATAAATAAGGGCATTAAAATTTTGTTAATAAAGAGAATAATTTCACACAGTATACATTATTATTCATTAAAGTCCATTTATGCAAATTAAAAACTAGGTAATAATTCAAGAATTTTTCTCTTTATTGCAAATGTGTTTTCACTTTCTCAAAATTTAGCAACTATGTAGTCAACTTGCATTCTGTTAATATACAAGCCATTTATCTACTAATTTTCAAAAACATTTATTTTCCTAATTGTAAAATGAATATGTGTTCATAGGCAAATAAAGAAATGAAGAAAACATAATTTGTAAACTGACCACCTAAAAATAATCACTATTCATAGTTTGATATATTCATTTCTATTATTATTTTTAATCTATATATATTTTAAAAATTGGAGCCATTATATTTACATGTTGCATCATCCTTTTCTTGTTATCTTCCTTTCTAATTTTTTTAATTTATTTTTTTATTGAGGTAACATTGACTTAGTATCATCCTTTTTAAACATTATTCCAATTCAATATATATACTCTTGGAGCAAACCAATTTTAGTAGTATCATAATATTTCAAACCATGAATGTTCCATAATTTATTTAGTCATTCTATGATTGCCATACATTTAGGCTGTTTTCAGCTTTTTTCCTAGTAAAAGTAACGTCTTAATGGATATCTTTGTTTACGTCTTTTGTTTAAGGTTCTGATTATTTTAATAAGATAGAATTTTAGGAGAATTACTGAATCAAAATGTATGAACTTTAAAAATCATCTTGCCACATTTTCTTTTCAGATTTCTTTTTTTATTTTTAAACATTTATACTCAGGTGTATGAGCCTGAAATCCTCAACAGCACTGCGTATATATCTGGGTTACCATGATAGGCCGAAAATGGTCCTCTGCTCAAATTTATATTGATAAGATTAACAGTGAGGTGAAACATTTTTCACATCTATAAGCCATTTGTACTGCTTCTACAACTGTTCATATCCTCTATTACATTTCCATCTCTTCCCAATTAATTGAATATATCTTAAGCGTTAAAACACTGAATTGAAAAAAATAATTTAAAAAATGATAACAGTAAATGTCACCTTGTAATTAAATGAATACTTAAAAATTAATCAACTTTCAATTTACTGTCAGTTAACTCAATGAGGATTTTAATTAATGCAATAATTTTTAACTCAATTCAGTTTTTGTGGTTTTTTTTAAGCTTGGCTTTTACTTTTGAATCCTGAATCAGGTTTCTCACTAAAGACTTGTATATTGTCACAGTTTTCTTTCACTTCCTGTAGACTTCTTTCACTTCCTTTCTCCCAGGACACATATCCCATGCCATATGCTCAAACCTATCACCTAGTAGCAACCAAAAAGGATCTGGAAAAAAATTCATGGGCCAGAGAAATAAATCTTTGGCAATAGAATTTAAAGGTAGAGAGAGAGATTTATTCATACATAAAGGGATTTTCTACTATGTAGTCAGCCATTGCTTATAAAATCTGTCCTGAACAGAATATTAATCTTTCTAGCCCAACTAAAATAAAGTGAAAAAAAAAAAGATACTATGCATGGAATTTGCTAAGGCGGCACAAAATATGTCCACCTAATGCGCAAGCAGAGAAGTACGAAAGTCTTGATAAATTGTGGTAAACTTTAAATAATTATCCTGAATTCTAGTTGTGTCTAAGTTATAAATGGAGCCAGATTTTTTTAACTATGGTAGAATTTTTCTCACTGACTTTGTCAGGGGTCTATTTCAATACTGAGGAAAGCAAATTATAAAGCTCAGTAACAGGGATGGTGCAAGTTTTCAAGAGGAAAGGGTCAACACTGAAAACTGAAACTTTAAACAACCAGAATGTCTTCTTGCATTTAAAATATTTTCCATCATAGAAATAATAGTCATGGAATTCACGTTAAGGCAGAATTTATTGCTCGCATCTATCACCTTCTAGGAATCTAGAAATCACAACAAGGAAATTCTTTCAAAAAAGTGGGGATTTTACTTTTTCCTAGAGATTTGAAAAATAAAAATCCCTTCTATTTTCCTTTCCCAAAGATTTCTAGTTGTAACTCTCCAGGTGTCTGTTTACTGCTGTCTACTGGACCATTATAAGTTTGATAGCTGCTAAAACAAGAATCCTAATCAGATTTAACAAATCTTCTCTGAAATGATTTATCTTGTCATAGCTACAGAGCAGACTAAATTGAAAAGCAAAATTAATATGCCTCTATACAGGTGAATTCTACCCTATCATGTAGTCTGTGACAGTAATTAATGCTACTTTAGCTTTCTTTCCATGCTCAGCCCAAGAAAGCTAGTAATAATTTAGGTGTGTGGAAAATCTGTGTTGAGCTTCATTCATTTCAGCCACACAGGATGAGGAAAGATTGGCATGTTTACACACTTTGAATCTCTCCCAAAAAAGAAGCTTCTGATAGGCAATTCTTCTTTGCAATTTTCGTTTCAGTTTCGTCTAAGATTAGACACTTTTCTATTTTCTAGTGGGAAAAAGAGAATTGATCAGGAAGTCTATGGTAGCTTGTAAAAACATTGATAACAAGTTGATATTTTAGGACTAATTTTTGAAATAATAAGTATTTGAGGATATTTTTCCCTATGTACCACTATTTTTGAAGACAGACAGATAAAAATAATATTTTTAGCTATCCATCGGTACTACTCCTGAAACTCAGGTTTTAATACAAAAAATTAGGGAGAGGAGATTCTTTCTCACTTCACAGGTCAAGGTGATTGTTATTTTCCTTTTTTCTAAGGCAAAAAAAAATCTCAACTAATACCTTAGCTTGAAAAAAACGGAAACAGGGATGATTATGAAAGATTAGAGAAAGTAAAATCAAAACATCAAATAGATTTGAAGTCAGGCAAAGGTGAGGAAGAAGAATGCTTCCAGAATAGCTCCCCTATTTCTGGCTTTAGTCACTGGGCAGCTAAGGGCATCTTTCATAAAGATAGGAAATATAGAAAGAGGAAGAGATTTAGAAGGGAAAACAGAGTTCAGCTTGGATATATTGTTTATGAAGTATGTGCAGTACAGGCAGTCTGATATGCAGGTGGGAGCTTGAGAGAGAAGTCTGGGGTTAATAAATATATTTGGGGATCCTTATCGCCTAAAGGGTAATTGAATCCATAGAATTGAGTGGAATCAGCTAAGTAGAATGGCAATAGTCTATAAATACAATGCACATTCTCTCAATGAAAACTTATTAAATTTTTCTTAATTTTAGGAGCAATGAACAATCCTTTATTGAACCAAAGAGTAAATTTTCTAGAATGTTCATATCTACTCCTTACAATCTTTTTTGTTCATCAATCATGACCACATATAATCAACATAAATTTATTAAATTCTTAAAAGAGATAATGAGGTCCACAGCCACAATAAGGCAAAATGTGTGTTTTCTTCCCGAAACAATCAAATTTGGAAGAGAATTCCTAGTGTAAAATAGAACTTTTTCTAGTTAAATGATCAAGTTTACTGCTCACATATTTGCATGTCAATGAAAAAAGAATAAAAAAACAATTTTCCTTAATAATTTAAATTACAGTATTTATGGATTGAGATTTCATTTTTAAGGTACACATTTTTAACGGTTAGTATTTTACTACCATCTATGAGAAATACAAGCAACGCTGCAAATATATTTTATTAAACACAGTACTAGAATAGATTGTTAATTGATACTAAGTTATCTTATGAATTCTGGGACCAAAATTTCCACTCTTAAGAGAAGAACAGACTAAGGAGAAGGTTTAAGCATATAACACACAAGAGTAGGAAAAGAGTGATTTGGAGTAGATAGACATTTTCTGAAGGCTGATAGTTTATTCATTTCTTGAATGGAAGTATGTGGAAAAATATCTCTCTAGCTGTCAAAACTCTGTGATTCTATTATCTTTTTTGAACACAGTGAAAATAATATTTTCACAACCACTTTTGTATCTTTCATTAAATATTTGAAAATATACAATAGAAAGAACTACTTGGCCCTATTAATAATAAAAGTATAGCATTAATATAGAAACAAAAACTAATCTTCCAGAAATACAAGAAATCTAAGAACAAAATGAGAATTGGGGAGCATCACCAATGCCCCCACAGAGTATAGATTTTTAAAAAAAATAAATAGCAAAAACAATGATGTTTTATTTTATTAGGTAATAATTTATCTTCTTGAAATCTATATAACCCAAAACTGTAATTAAGTCAACTTATAATTTGGCGTACACTTTCATACATGTAATGTCTATAGTCCACTTTATTTGTATTCTTGAGCCTTAGAATTCAGCAGAAATGAAGAATAACAAGACTCTACAGCTCAAAAATCACAGAGTTGACACCAAAAGAGTCTCAGACTCCTAACTTCTGCCTGTCTGGTTCTCAAAATATCTCCTGAACATGACAATGCACTAGCCCACTCTGTGTGTCTCTGCTGTGGTCTCAGGTTGAGCCCTATGCCATTCTACAGGGATGCAACAAAAAGGGACCCCGGCTCCTTCTCCTCCCATTGCAATGTCGTACTTCTGAAACATTGACTTAACCTCTCACTTTATGACATTTCCTTGGGCTTTTAATGCCCTCAACTTTTAGCCTCATTGCTAATTTCTCCTTTTCTGACCTCTTCGTTCATTCACTGGTATAAAATAATAACTTAAAACACACCAAATTGTGATGAGTTATAAAGAAAAACAATTCAGAGTACATTTTAGATAAAGTGGTCAGGGAGAGTCTTTCTGAAGAACAGAATTTGAGCAGAGACTCATAAAAAGTGAAGGAGTGATCCGAGTAAACCTCTAGGCCGAGGGAATAGAGAAGTGCAAAGGCCCTGTGATGACATCAACATGTTTGCGTGTTTAGGAATAGAGAGAAGGCTGGATTTCAGTGAGAGAGGAGAGCAGAAAATAAAGTTCCAAAGCTAGCCAGAGGCCAGGTTGGTTAGGGTTTTGTAGGGCCTGGGGAGGACTTGGTATTCGGCACCTTCCTCATATCTGTTAGCTTGGAGAACTCTCAAACATGGTTTGGGTTTTCCCACCAGCTACCTTACCTCGGGTTCCCTTGGGTAAACCTGTGAAACAGCCTTTCAGTTTAACTGGGCCCTCAAGCTACACCCTTTCTGCCTGCTCGCCTCTCAGGGTCTGGCCTTACTCAGGAGACTCCAATTGCAAATTTCTTTCTAGGTCTCCTACTTCTTATCTCTAATCAGACTTACTGGACCTTATTCCTCACCCACTTGGAGGTAGGGAATAAAATAAAATGAAACTGCATTTTATTCCAAAATATCGCAATAGATTCCCCCCCCCCGTGCCTTCCCTGTTGTGACTCCAGTCTCCTCCTCTGCAACAACAGTCACATCCTTCCTCTTCTAGTGGACACTTCCGCTTCTAGTTCCTTTCCCAGTTGGACTCGGGATCATTTAATCTTCTCATGTATGATTTATAATATTTTGGAATAGAATGTTGGGTTTTTTTTGGTTTTTTGTTTTTTCTTTTTGTGAGGAAGATTAGCCTTGAGCTAACATCCATTGCCAATCTTCCCCATTTTTTTTTTGCTGATGAAGATTGGCCCTGGGCTAATATCTGTGCCCATCTTCCTCTACTTTATATGGGACACTGCCACGGCATGGCTTGACAAGCAGTGCATCGGTCTGCGCCCTGGATCTGAACCGGCGAACCCCTGGCCACCCAAGCAGAGCGCACGAACTTAACTGCTATGCCACAGGGCCAGCCCCAGAATGTTGTTTTTTTTTAAAACTGACAACTAAACTATTCTCACTTTTCTTCTTAAATTTGACATTAATCTATTTGTTAGGGAACATGAATTCAAAAAATACTACAAACTGTTTATTCCTTATAAAAGCTAAAGAGATACATGTCATGAAAAGGTTATCTGTAAAAATAAAGTACAGTCCATGTTTAACACATCAAAGGGAGCATCCACACAACCGAGTGTTTACAATATTAAAATAACTTGATGAGATAAAGTCTTCCAAAATCCCTAAAGTTGGTTAGCTATGACTGAGTGCCTCCTTTATTGCATAGATAATTGTGTGAATTATTAACCTTCAAAGATGACAAATTAGAGTAAACTTTACCATTGATGATCCAAACAAAATGTTAAGAGAGTAATTGTATAATTTGTTAAGGAATGTGACATTTAAGTACAAATTGAATAATGGCAAGATCATTGAAGGTCACTTGTACCTGGTTTAGAAGTTTAGCCTGAGAAATTTAAAAACACCAAAAAAAAGAGCAAGAAGTATTTTTTTAAAAACTGAGAAGCCAGAAGAGATGCAATATACTCAAATGAGTGCCGGGAAAAAAATTTAGAGCCAAGTGCCCAGAATCTAGAAGGGTGGACTCATAGACTTGTCTTAAATGAAGGGATTTCTGGTTAACTAATATCATTTGCCTTATTGTCTGCAAACCACTGGCCACCAGCGTGTCACAAACTTTTACTGGATTATATTGAACACAGTACTCTTCTCCAACTAGCTAGCGGAGTAGAACTCCAACTACGTATTGTTCTCCCAGGAATACTGATGTGGACAATATGAGTTACCCTTTTTTTCTTTCCACTTGGCTAAGTTCTCACTGAATCATAGAGCAAAAGGGAACTTTTAAAATCATCTATTTCAGGGAAAATAAATAGCATACATGGTGCCTCTTCCCTCTTTTTCTCTCCCCATGAGAGACATCACTATTCCATGGATTATTCTTACCCATGAAACATAGAATCTACCTGACAATTTCCAGGACAGCACTTAAAGCAACCCCTTCAGGCAATTGGTACTCCAGGTAAAACCCACCTGCCACACCTGATCTAGTCCAGATTTCCATTTCACGATGAAGGAAACAGAGACCCAGAACTCATTTGCAACTGGGCTAGAGATTCAGCCTATAATCTTGACATGAAGCTTTTCTCTATTGAAAATAAGTTGATCCATACAAGAGTAAAACTTTAATCTCCTTTGCCCTATATTCCAAATTACTGAACCAAAACATATAAATAGACCTGCTTCATACTGAGCTGGCAATTTGAAAGGCTCACTTTTTTACAATTTCTACCCTACACAAAAGTAATAGAGCATTTAGGGAGTTGCCACTGAAACCAATTCTTTTCATATGGACAAAATAAAATTTTCCTAAATGCTAGGCAACGTGCTGCTTGTTTTGCAATCAAAAGAACAGTAAATCTAGCAGAGGGAAAATCTGCCCTCAAATTGTCTGGTTTGTCCATGAAATAATGTCAAGGCAGGAGCCATAATTTGTTAAGGGCTCTGAGGGAAAATGTCACCTAAGGGTGATCACCTTCTTCTATCTGCTTGATTCATTTAACTCAGTGAGACTTCTATTTGTCTTTCTCTGAGGCTCAGTGTGAAGAATAAGGCAATCACCAGAATTTAAAAATAATGCAGTGTAGAACCATTGCCCCTAAGCATGTAACAGGGGATGTTCTGCAGAGAGCAATCCTGGTGCATTTAACATCTCTGTATGTGATTGATTACGAGCTGGAGAGAGTAGTCACTAAATTTGCCAAGTACATCACATCATCAGGATGGGTGAGCACCTTGGAAGACAGGATTAGAATTAAAAATGACCTTGACAGTTTGAAAAATGATTACAAGCAAATGAAATTGAGTTCCCTAGAATCAACTGTGCAGCAACATACTTTCTAAAAAGACCTCACACTGCACACATCCAAGTTTGAAATGAGTGAGTTGAGCAGATGCTAGTTGTTACCTACTGAGTGGTAAGCTGTACTTTGATCAGCGTTGCTTTGCTGATTAGAAAGTTAGCATAATTCTGAATTGTACAATGAAAAAAGCAGAGTAATATGTATTCCATAAGGTATATAACCTAATATTTGTTTAAATATAGTATATAATTTTATTTAAAAACTAAGGAAAATATAGCTTAATCAGTAAGTAACATTTTAAAATTAATTTATGAGGTATATAAATTAAGAAAGGCTTGGAAACCCTGGAAAAGAATTGGAAAACTAGGATGGAAATAATTACATGGAAAACAGAAAAAGTTAGGAAATGTTAATTAAAAGAAGGATTTAGAAATGTTGAGAGTGCAAAGATGGTTAATGTCCAAAGAGAAATGAAGAGAAAATATGTTAAATAACATCAAAAGGATTTAGGCCATAAATGAAGGCAAAAGATACTGAATGTTATAAACTCTGATTTGATTTTGAAATATTATTGCATAGAGATAGGGTCCATCTTGGCTGTTGACTTACAGATTTGCCTGGATCCTACAGTGCAAAAGGACTAGGATTCTGTGGTTTTGTAAGTGTATAGTATTTATTTGGAGTTTTAATTTCTCTCCTTGAAGAAATGTTAATTTGTGAGAATAGTTTGAGTTGCATAACCTTTCAAAATAACTGATTACAAAGCTATTATTTCAGCTATTGAGAAATTATAAAATTCTCTCAAAACTTTTATAAAATCTTTAATATTATTGGATATAGAGCATCACAAATGGTATGTGACAGTCCTTAGTGATGTGACACTTCTTAGTAATGCTGATACCACATAGTATCTCTATTGTGTAAAGCAAGAAAAACTGGCGTAGTATCTTCTATATTATCCATGAAACTTTAATGCTAGAAAGGACTTTTGACAGAATCCCCTGAATCATCTCATCTGCCAAATTTAATGTAACAGCACCTTTAATAATTATAAACACCTGAAGTGATAGCCACACAGTACTCTTCGGTGTGCAGTAACATTTTTTTTTAAAGTTGACCAAATCACTCAGTACAGGAACCTTTCAATTTGTTTAGATGCACATAAAATATATAGCCAAATGCTGATTTATAGCTGCCACTGTGATTTTAAAATATTGCATTTCTTAAATACCTAGTGGGATTTTCTTTTTTTTTGCCACATGTAATGCTGAAATAATTCTAGCAGTTTTAAAAGGCTATTTATACATTTGCATATCTATAGATTATATTCACATTTCACATTCTTTAGATGAGTCTTTGTATAATTAAAGGGATTTTTCTCACTGTGTTCTTAATTTGCATCAAAATGTCAGTTTTTTTTGCAAGATTCCACCACTGTTGTTATAACCTCAACTTATGAACAAAGAAAAACTATACGGTAACTTCCACATTTACATTATAGGTGTACTAAAGGAATTATCCAAGGTCTCCTCAGCACACAGCTAGATTCTGAACAGTTTGACTTGTGTGTACTGTGTTGGCTTCAGCTTCTTCTTTACCATGAGAGAAATGTTGGTATCTGTAGCATTGGTTGTGTCCAAGCCATGGGAGTAAGAAGACAGAGGGGGTAAAAGAGAGAATGAATACTGGTACAGGGGGAACAAACGGGCTGGAGATTGGCTAGAAATACTGAGATTGGGGGTAGAAATGTTCTCTGGGAAACAGCGCTCAAACAGAATTCTAACTTAGATTTCACGATTTACATATCTGACAATGAATATGTGAAAATGTTCCTGTTTCTAATAGTAGGAAAAAGTGGATTTTCCAAAATATTAATTCGGTTTGGCTACATTTCCTCTCCCTTGCACCCATCTCAATGCTCATCCCCAGTAAGAAATCTTGCTTAGTTTGAGGAGGAGTGGGATATGAGAGAGAAAGAAAGGGAGATTGACAATGACTAAAAGTGGCTGAAGCAATTGCATGAAGCCTGTGGTTCCAAGAGGAATATTCACTGGTTATAAACTAGCATGCCTGTGAGATAAACTGGAATGTTCTTCTGAAAGACAGTGATAGGAATATACCCCCTCCTATCCCAAATTCTCAAGGCCTTCACCAAATTTCAAATCTAATTTGGAATGTGATGAACTAGATGTGTGCTATACAACCAGAGAAAGCCGCCACGAGATGAGAGAAGATCTGGTCCAAAAGGTCGTGGAAGACAGGACTCCCTGCTCAAAATGATGCTACTAAGGTCATAGTCCTTCCTTCATCCTTCATACATAGAATCAGCCAGTCAAGTACAAGTGAAAGACAGGAAAGATAACACTAGAATGAGCACATGCAACATTTGAATGAAATTGTGCAATATCTGAGTGCTTGTCTCTGGATATATTGAGTCAATAAATACTTTAATTGGTCTGTTTTGAAGATAATTTGATTCAACTATCTCTCCTTGGTTATGAGATTGAATCTTTGACAAGTATTATTAGAAACAAAAAACAGAGAGAAATCATCTTCATTTTCATTTAGAAATGAGAACTCTGCAAACTGAGAAATGTCAAATAGGCACACAGCCCTATTATTGTTGTTATTAGTTATCGAGAAGGAAGATTTGGCCTGAAAGCAGGAAAAAAGAGTTGGAAAATCATATTATCACAGATGAGAAGTGGTGATTCTTATCCCTGACCAACCTACTCCAACTTAAATAACCAAAGAACAATATTGAAGATGGCATTTCAGAATTACATAGGGTGCCTTTTCTGGAAACAAAAAAATTTTGCTACCACTGTTAAATTGGGTCACATTTTTTTCTAAAATTGGACTAGACGAGGCTAAGATTGACTACACTGCTGTGGGCATTTAGAAATGTTTAACATCGCTACTCTCAAAGTGAGCCATCTCTCCCATAATACAGAAGACCTGTCAATTCTGTCTGCCTACATTATTATGCCCATCATACTGAAGAGAAAAAGTGAAGCTATTTGGTTGAAGCAAAGCAAATTCTTAAATACAATTTCCATTACTTATGCCAAAGGTCAACAAATTAAGGTCCATGGGCCAAATTCAGCCTTCAGCCTATTTTTCATATGACCCTGGATCTAAGAATGATTTTTACATTTTTAAAGGATTGTTTAAAAAATATATTATGCAGTGACAGAGACCTTATGTGGCCCGCAAAACCTAAAATTTTGACTGTTTGGCCTTTTACATGGCTGTTAATAATATAGTTCCTTTAAATGTAACTAAAGTCATTAATTATTAGTAAATTAAATGATTTGGATAAAAATGGAATGTAACTATCTATCTAAACCTAGAAAATAGAAATAGGATGCAGACACTCATTGCATTTACAAAATGCTATGATATGCTTCTGATGTAGAAGTCGTTGATGAGATGTCAGGAATACATCAATATTTTGATAGCAAGAAGAAAGAAGCCTTCCTATTTGTGGATTTGGCCAGCTCAACAGAATATAAATAAATTGACAAGGCAAGCCTTTGCTAGTACAGTCAATAAATAGGAGTCATAAAATAAAAATGATACATACATACACACACACACACACACACACACATATATATAGTTCATTAACATTATTATAATAACACAGATATACAGATGAGGTAGTGTTAAATTCTCCAGTAAGTAAATAAAGGCTCCAGGATCACTGTAGGGAAAGATGGTAAGTATTAGCTGCAGCCAATTTTTGCAGCTTTCTTCTGGCTCTGTTGAGCCAGCTCACCTAAATCTTGACACCCGTTCCTGCTGTTAAATTTCTAAGCCTGCCCATTGCCCTTAGCCAAGAGTCCATTTTCCCAAAGCACTCCAGATTTTCTGGGAAGAAGAGTCATGGAGAAGACCTTAATAAATGCGTATGCTCGCTGTTTTCCCATTCTCCCCCACGCATGCCTGGGGACTATATTTACTAGGCTGGACTCTCCCGTACTTAACAAGGTCCTCCCTGCTTCTGATTACTTCCAGCTCATTCCTTGGCTATATGCTCACAAATGCATCAGCCTCCTCGCCTTTATTTAACTCGAGTGCTGACTGCAGATTCTGGGTGAAACCTTTGTCTATCAGGAGACTAGGAATAGATCAGGAAAGTCAGCACAACTCTGAATTAAGTAACCTTTCAGCTGTGGGAGACTTGAATCACCCCACCAACCTCTCACACTATTCTTAACTGTTTCTTTGTCAGTGCTTTTGTTAAATGGAAAAGGATAAGACTGCCTTTCTCTCTCTCTCTTTCTCTCTTTTTTTGTTCAATCTAGTAGAAGGAAAAAGTAAAAGTGGACTAAAATCCATTGATTCTGCATGGGACTTTCACCATTGCCTCAACATTCACAAGTCTTTACACAAGTTTCTCAGAAACTTTTTAGCTGGTTATACATAACCAGCTGCCTTAGAACACTGGAACTAGGAATGTAATCTGTGAGAGAAAGAGAAAGGGGGGCTAACGAGAATAACAGGTGTGCTGACTCTTAACTGGAGAGGAAAAAAACCTATTAACAGTGAGGGTTTACAATTCAAAAATGAAAATACAAATTTTTCATTACTTCTATAATACAAAAAATGTTCCAATCATAATTTTAACTTTAATGATAAAAATAGTCTATAGATTTTATGTGACAAATACCTGCAGTTACCTATTTTTGACATAGTGACATGACAAAACTACGAAACCTAACTCACTTGATGACTCACTGAGAGTTAATTGTTCAGCCACTTACCAGTGATTGCATCTGGGTTAGTTGCACCACTATGAAGACTAGCTTTTCGTTTCATGCCATGGATGGTTTCTATTTTGCTTTTTGTGAGCAAAATAAATGAGGCTGTTTAATTTTCTGAGGGAAATGTTACTTTTGTAAAGGTGGGATTCGAAAATAGGAACAGTTAAAAGTGACTAGAGGTTATTGATTTTTTTAAATAAATAATTATTGAGCTCTTGTTATATCCGTAACATGCTGGACACAGTTATAATGTCTGCAGAGACACATGTGAAGGAAGGTCTTTGCTTTGTTGAAATCACATTCTAATGTGAGAATATAAACCAAAAATTAAAATAAGAGCAATGCATAATTTCACATAGATAAAGAAAATAACCTTGTTGGGAGGAGATGGGGATTGGTTGTTCCAGGAAGATTTCCCTGAGATGATGATAATCTGAGCCCTGGAGGTGGAGATGCAGCCAGCCATTAAAGAGCTGGGGAAATGTATTCAAAGGAAACGGACAGGCAAATGCCCATGGGCAGGAGTTGGGGCCTGGCATGCTCCAGGATCAGAACATTTATTGTGACTGAAATAGTGAATGGGGATGGGAGTGGTTGAGATGAGGTCAAATGGTAGGCTAGGGCTAGATCATGGCCCTTACAGGCTGGGGTCAGGAGTTTGAACCTTGTTCTTGGTTTATTGGAAAACCATTGAAGGGCTTTAATGACATGCTCTGATTTATGTATTTAAAAATTACTCTGGCAAATGTGTGGGGAAAGTAGGTTGTCACCTTCCAGTCCAAGTCAGGTTAGGCATTGATCCATCAAGAATCTCATAACTCTAGTCTCTTTCTTATGTTAGAGCTAAAATATGAATCTCAGAGGCATTTTCTGTTTCTGTCTCTGATTGCAGTTTTTAAAATATTTGTGGCAGCTATTTCCTATTCGCAGCTATTGCACTCGCCAGAACTTCAGGAGATGAGGCTCTCCTCCCACTCACAAATGCACTAGGATAAATGCCTAATACAAGGCATCTTCTTTCCTGCCATGCTGTGGTTGAGAACTTTTGAAATCTCTGATTTAGGTTGGACAAAACTATCTTCAAGTGTACTTCTGTATAAAAGTCTAAAAGCCAGTTTTTCTCCTGTTGCTTCCATGTTCTATAATTTAATATCTCCTTTCCTCCTCTACTCTAACTTCCATCCAAAGCTACACACTTAGTGCCCATCTGGGGTTTTATCACTTAACTAACGCCTTCTGCGTTGAATAAGCTAATCTAGTTTTCCACATCACATGTGTGGTTTTCTTCTTTATTTTGCATTTTATTTCCCTCCATTCATTCCTCGATGTATCAGTTCTTACCTTAATGTACAAATACTTTAACAAAAACATATTGCATGTTTAATAGATTATGTGTGCCCATAGATATGCCACAGCTAAAGAATAGTGGTAATAGTACTTTACAAATCAATAATTGATATCTTTTCTATCAAAAGCCACCCAAATATGAAATCTGAAAATTTAGGTCCATCTTATATTAAATCCATGGTTTTAACACATATTTTATCTGTGAAATTGTTCCTCAGATAGAATCCTATGTGGAACCCCACCCCCTAATATTTAAGACAGATAAAAGGAGAGTTGCTCTGCCAGAAGAGGAAGATGAGTCATCCTACCAGTCTCTTCTCTGTTCCCTGATATTATGCTTGAGACAGTCATCCATATGGAGTCTCGTGCTCTACAAAACGCAATTTGAACCTCAGTGCTAAAAAATTATTCTGAATCTGTTTCTTTAAAATGTCAGATTTGGGAACTTTCCTACTTGTTCTACTTGTTCTGACCACAATTCACTAATCCTGATGATGTGTATCTCACACACATACACACACACACACACACACACACGCACACAGGCACACACACGCTCCTCTTAATCACAGTAATGGGTCCAAGCTACTGAGAAGAATATTTTATTCTTTGCTTCTTGATAAACATCAAATAGATGGCCTTCTTCAGAAGTGAAGTTTTGTTCAATAAATAGTGAGGCTAGCTTTCTGGACCTTCCCCACCACTCTCCTGACTCATGTAGTTTATGGCCTCCACAAAGGTTTGTTTGGCCCAGAAAGTTCTAGGGTGCCATGGCCACATTGCCACTCTCCACCTAGAATTCTTGTTGTATTTACTTCTACATCAGCCTTGTGAGGTAAACAGGAATGAAATCTTTAGTACAGGTTCAAATGTGAAGGCCTTAGATGACATTTAGGGAGCCAAATTAACTCTCCAGATTATCTACTCATGGAAATGTGATTGGGGTGAGGCAAGGTGTCAGAAAAGTCACATGGCCTGTCACATGGATCTTTTACTCCTTGTCTACTCTCTCTCATTACTCTACCGTAGTCAAGCTTTACTCCTTGACTATAGTAATCCAGGTTTAGGATTACATCTACCATTGATCACATGGTGGGAGAGGCAAGAGGATAAACAGGTTAACTGACAATTCATCATAACTATTGGAGAAATCAATCTAGAATATACCTAATAAATAATGGATTGAGAAAGCCAACTTTGACTTCTAGAAGAGGTTCATTAACTTATTACACATATCTCAATCTGATAAACACCCCACTTTTGTTTTTGAGGGTATATGGAAAAGACCATAGTAATAGTAACATATTAATTAATAGTAACATATTAATTAATTAATCCACCAGTTAATTGATAGTAACAAATTCATAAACATTTAGATCTGCTTCACATTATTTGTGATAATGAAGCTACCAGAATCTACATCAAACAGAGATTACTTATTGGGTGAAGACACCATAAAAAATATTGTCTTTTTTTTTTTAGAAAAATAACTAAATTCAGATTTGTGCTGTTTCTTAATTTTTTTTCTAAGTTTTCTTCCAAGCATCATAATTTGAGTAACATTCAGAGGTGAGAAGGTTAGGAATTGAGTCGTTGTTACCAATGCCTCTTTTCATATGAAACATATGCAACAGTGATTTAGTTGTGTGCATTTCACAATTTTTCAATAGCTTGTTCAGTGCAGGAGCAGTGGGAGGAAGAAGGGACAGTTTGCCAATGGCACCATTGTTGCCATTCAATAGTATGACTGGTTTTCTTGTCTTGGCAGCAATTACAGATGTAAAGCTGCTTCCTGGGAAATGCTGTTTTGGGTATATACAGCAGAACGTCTATGCCTCTCAGCTGTGCTATCCAGTATTGTTATATATACTGACTTATCATGTGCTCTTAGGGTGTGAAAAAACATAAAGACATAGCTAAATGAATTTGGCATCTTATGGATAGAAAGGCAGGCAAATGAAGAGTAACATATATTGTGGTAAGAAGCAAATGTTTGAATACTCCGTAGATATAACCAGTCACTACAGTGCAAAAGGATATGCTTTTTTATTTGCTATTTATCATCACACATGCTAATGTCTTTTCTGGACAAAGCTGGGAAAAGAAAACCATGTAAACCAAAATAGACTCACAGGAACACAGAGAGAGTACAGATGACACAGCATGTGTGTGTGTATAACTAAAAATAAAAGTGTTTTTGCTGCTGCTTTTGCTACCTTATATTTAAAAAAATTCTAAATGCTATAAAGACAATAAAATTGATGTTAAAAACAACCTCAGCAATTTTTTAACATGAACTCTGTATTAGTTCTTTCACAGCCAGCTTGTGATAGCTCCGGGAAGTTGTGAGTGCATATCAAACAGACTGGAGGAGGTAAACAAATATTTTAAAGGAAACCTTATTATACTATATTCTGAAAGCTTTGTTTGGGTGTAACATCTCAATGACAGTTTCTCAGAAAAAAAAAATCTGGACTTAAAATATCTCCCAACTAAAAAATTGTTGTAGTCAAAGAGTTTGATGAAGCTCATACAAGTTTTCCTAATGCGACTGTCAGATCACTCATAAATAGCAAGTAAATAGCATAATAAACAAGCAGAAAATTAAATTCATAAGTTACAGGCAAAAGATTACAGCCACCCATGGCAGTATTCATGTATATGAATTCATTTAATACCAACTGAAAGCTTTACTTACAAGTAACATTGGAGCAGGAGAATTTGAGATGGAAGAGCATGAAGCTATTCCTTCCATGGGGAAAAAAATGTGTGCATGGTATATGAATTAGGGTTTAAACTGGATATGCAGTCTTGAGTAAATTTTGGTTGTGATGATGATGGAAGTATGCAAAAGTAGGTATAGTATAGATGACTTGATAAATAAAGTTGATACACGTTTCTTGTTTTCATGGAGTTTTTATGACATGGAGAAAATTTTTGTACCAAGAAATCCGTATATATTGCTCTATTTCTAATTTCAAATTAACCTACAAATTTTGTTTTATATTGATTTCAAAGCCCAAATTTCTATTTCTAGGGGGAAAATGAAAACAGAAGGGAAACCATTATCATTACATCAGTTATTTAGTTTATCAGTTATTTAGTCATTTCAAACCATCTCAAATTTAGTGGCTTAAAGCAAAAACCATTTATTTGCTCATAGTTCTGCAATTTGGGTCAGCTCAGCTGGGCAAATCTTGGGCTGGACTCACCCGGCATCACTCACAGGATTACAGTCATCAGATTAATTGACTGGCAGTGGGACGTCTAAGATGGCTCCAGGTTTTGAGGCCTAATAGGTCTGAGGCCTCTGCTGGGATGGCTAGAATGGCTGGGAAGGCTGGGCCTTTCTCTCCGTGTGATCCCACATCCCAAGCTTCTTTAGAGTCTCGTGCCCAAAAGGGCAAAACAAAAGCTATGCGGCCTTTTGAGGTCTCATCTCAAAAGTTGCACAGTGTCACCTCCTGCACATTCTATTAGTCAAAGCAAGTTGCAAGATCAGCCCAGATTCAAGGGGTGTGAGATGGGAAAGAGAATCTACCCCTAGGTGAGTAGAGCAGGGATGTTACATTGCAAATGGCTGTGCAAATAAGGACAGGAGGAATTTATGGCCATATTTTGCAATCTACCACAATCAGCAATCATCAAATTAAAAGAGGAATGATACTTTGATAAATTAATAATTATCCAGTCATGAATACATAGGAAGAAAATCCTGAAAATTTAAAATTTTATTTAAAAAGAAAAGCTCTTATTAGGTAAAAATCTATTTTAGTTCCTGATAAACTTTTTTAAATATTCTGAGATTATGGACAAATCATTCTATGGCTCTGTGAATTCACACATTTGTTGCATTTCACTGTAATACATATAATTCCTTCCTTTTAGATAGGTATAGATAAGACTTGTCAACATGATCAATTCCAACACAATTCTAACTTGCTAATACTAACGTAACAGTATTCCTGAAAATTTTTGCTCTAAGTTTGGGTCAATGAGATATGGCAAAGAAAATTGTGCATTATTTAATCTTTAATCAAGTTCTATCTTTTTTATTTAATCATTTATCCAGTTGTGCCCATTTATATTCCATAGAGACTATTATTAGGTTATATTTTAGAAATGCTTTATTAATCATTATCAAAAGATTAATTTAAATTTTATTTTCTTCTGAAATCTCTGAATTATTAGAATAAAAATCTATGTGTGATTAGAGGTATCCCAGTTTGGAAAAAGTGGGTCTTTAGATATACTACATTTTTTAAAGTTGTAGATGTTTCATTTTCTTATATTTTATGAAACAGAGGCAATTACTCAACTGTTGCTTTATGCAAAGAAATTTGCCAGTCATGGGGCAGAAGTTAGACTGTGAGAGATATAATGATAAAGAAACAGATCCTGACCAAAAGAGTTTGCAATCTACCAATGGAAAGATCTAACCACATAAAAAATGCAAAGATGTTCAGAAAACAGAAAGCAAGAAATATACGAACTTGAAAGTAGTCATATTTGTGTTTTCAGACTGGTCACTTGTAAGTCCCTGGGTTGAGGGGAGCAAGTTGAGAAGGGAAAGAGCAAGGGGAAAACCTTCTCCTGTAGTTAAGTCAACATCAGCTGGAGCCCCAGAGCGCAGGCCAGCTGGAGGAACCTCGTCTTGGTTTGTGCCCAGAGTGTGGTGGTTAATAAGTATTCGCTTAGATTCTCACAACACATCTCTTTACAAAGCACCTTCGTGGACGTCCATGTTCTCAGTAAATCCTACAACACTTGAGGAGACAGGTAAAGCCCTTGATTTACAGATCAAGCAACTGGCGATGAATTAGGGAAAGTGACTTGCCCAGAGCTAAACAAAAAGTTAAAATGAGACAGAATTAGAATAAAACCTAGGCCTCATTCTCATCCCATTGTTTCTTTCTTTCTCTATAGGGCAAATTAGGAGCATAATTGGTGGGTAAAGACGATGCTACAATGGCGTCTATTAGTTCACGAACACTGCAAAATGCAGTGGCTCTGAGATTAACACTGTGTGAACTTGAGATCTTGATTCCTCAACTATCATAGGTTTCCCATAAGGTAATATGTGTAAAGACCAAAGGATGGGTTCTCAAATGCTCCGCCCCCACCTTCCATAGCTCTAGGATTTAGGCGACAAGACCAACTCTCACTGCTTTGTAAGAAGCTCCTTTTGGTATTTTAAGAGCTAAGCCACTTTAAGTGACATCCGAGGTCCACCTTCTTGGCTCTCAAATGTATTAGATCTTGGTTCATTTCTCAAACTAGAGTCTGAAGCACTTGGAAGTTCAAGGACATTCTTGGGGATTAGTGAATGTCTTACAAAAATTATTTTAGCCATATTAAAATTGCTAAACAAAAAAAGAATGGAGATGGACTTCATACATGTTTCCATCCCATGAAAACCAAAAGATTTCACATTTTGCTGTGTGAAAGGTTTTACAGAATATAAAATAAATCATCACACAGCACACTGCAGTAGAGACCTATAGACCTGTAGCCACAATTCTAGATGCAGTAAGTTCTGAAAGCCAAAAGAATAACGTAAATGCTTTTGACTCATTTGGTAGCAAATTTGACCTGTATGGACCTGAGGCTATTTATAGTTTTTATTTATATCTCTTACTGTTAATACGCATGTATTCATATATTATGGTGTAAAGATATTACTATGCTTGATTACTGGGTACTGCCTCTTTATAAAATCTGAAAGACTTGAATTCTAAAATAGATCTTGCCCCAGTGGTTTCAAACAATGGGTTCTGGACCTATAAGGGCGTGATCCCCCAAATGAATCTTCATTCGGTGGCCAGTGCGCTGTTCTTTATTTTTAATGACAGGTTCACTGAGACATTGGTGCCCTATCCTTATTGCTGGTGTTTGTTCCAGCAAGACAACATCAACCGTCATTTTAAATTACTGGTATTCACTTCAGTTGTGTTGTTTTCTTTATATTAAACTCGTAAATGTCTTTTGGTTGTAAATTGTTAAGAATCGTGGGCATTTGAAATTAATTCTAAATTTTATATCTTTATATGTTTTTCATACTATTTTAATAAAAGTATTTTAGGTCAACACTGGATAATTCACTAGATGTTTTTCTTTGCTTGTTTAAAAACAGGTATATTAATCAAGTTGACAAACTTTGTTTAACATTGTACTGAGTAACTAGAATAAGGATAACACGGTGACAGTTTAGAATGACTTTCAACCTTTTCAAGCTTTATATAATGACAAAATTACTCTGGGGAAAAGCAGTCATATTTTAGCTATGCCTAAAATATGACTGCTATATTTCGCTATGTATCAGGGAAAACAATTTTTACTACTTGTTACATGCCCGTGAAAGTATATCTAAGTTTTGCTGCTCACAGAAAGCATGATGAAAATCCCAGTCTCTTTACTGTAGTAAAGCTATACTTTCTCTTTGTAATAAACACATATCCAGCCTCTCTTTGGTACTAACCATCTGGTCACCTTACCTGAAGCATCTGTAGATTCTGGGAAATGAAAATTTCTCTAAATATATAGTAACTAATTACAAACAATTTACAGCTATTAGTCAATCAGCCTTGTTAAATAGTTGGGGTGCTTTAAAACTTCAAAAATACAACCTGGGATGCAATTTTGAAATTTAGCATTTACCACAGAGCTTGTCTCCATTGTTTATGCCAAAAATAGGTAATAAATATCTCACTCTTACTAAGCAACTAAAATGTAACGTTTAAAATGCTACTCAGTGTGGGAAGATTTATGAGCAAGCAATTATAGCAAACTCACATTGTTGCTGGTTTTACTTTCTAGATACAAGTGTCACCCAATATCCAAGGCAACGATCATAGAACAATCTCTTCAATCCCTTTGATCTGAGGAAGAAAATGAGGTTTTTTTGAGACACTTCATAGGCTGTGCATGGTCACATAACTAATTAGTGTCAGAGTCACATTCCCTCACTTTGAGCCCAATTGTTCAAACAGTTTTGTTATCATTCGAAATGCTGTGCTCTAAATCTAAGGAGGAAGTGACCTTATCTGCCCCAAAGCCTGCAAATCAGTTGTTTCTGAGCGCCAAGGCAGTAGTGGAGCCCAGGAACAAAGAGCGTGACTCAGCCAAACCCCCTTCAGCAGGGCTGGCTTCGAAGCTGAGTCACTGGGAATTAGATTGCAGAGCAATGGTGCTGTGCGTTCCTGGCCTGGTCCTATAAGTAAAAGGTCAGAAAGCTTCAACCAAATTGTGAAACAGGGGAGTTTCTCTCAGGGCTTCCTGCCAGTCCTAAAGTGATTATTTTGTGTTTTATCCCAGCTAATCCTTACTAAAGGATTAAACACTAAAGTGTCACACCATATCTGAGAGTTCAGGAGGAGAAACCTGCTCCCCAGGTTTATTATTTTAATAAGGGACTGCAGAAGACCTTCTTCAATCCAAAAAAAGGAATGGCATGTTGTCTGGGGCAGCAAATCTCAGCCTAACCTCCCCCCAAATCAAACCACGTGGGCAACTAACTACTTGCAAGGCCAAATGGAGTCTTAGGCCCTATCCCAGCAGAGATCATCATGACCTTTCAGAATCACATTTGTCATAAATCTCAAACTGCAAATGTATTGAGCAGCCTTGCTTATCCAGCCGTGTCTAAATGGCCCTTCAGTTTATCCGGCCCATTTTGCTTTGCAAGCTGGCTTGTCCATGGAGATCTCCTCAGTCCTTTAATCAGACACTGTGCTTATTTTTCTCAAATGAGAAGTGAGGGGGAGCGAGAGAGATTCCAACTCAGCAGGTTATTCTTTGACAATGAGTATTTCATCACTGCTTATCATTTCCAAGGTCGAGTGAGTCCCTTTGTAGTAAAAAGGTTTGAGGCATCTCTCTGGATGATTGCACTTTTCTTAATTATAAATCAAATCAAATTCCAGTGAGTGAAGATATATGACATTATTCCCAGCATTTGGTATTCTATTTTTCCCTAATAATTGTAAATAGTACTCAACAAAATAAGTATTAATTTTCAGTCAGTCTAGTGATCTAACAAGATACCATTATGTAAAATAAAGTTTGCATCTTGGGGAAAAATTCTGCATTTAAATATACTTAAAAAAAAAACTTAAAGATTTGTAATGAGACAAAAAGGTAATTTTCCGTGGTTCAAAGGGACAAGCAGGGGATATGACCTGCAATGCTGCTTCTTATAATATGGTAAAGACAAAGCTGTCACCTCCAAAAGAATATGCTTCAAATAGCTTGGTAATGGATATAATGAAACAATGGTCTATTTTTGCTGAACTGTTATAGTAGTGATGGTTGTATTGTTCAGTCATTCACATACTTCATGCAGCTCTGAAAATAGGTATCCATCGTGTGATTTATTAAAGTCTCTTCCCTCACTTAGGGATACAAAGGGGCAATTAGCAAAGTTGTGCAGCATGCTATACTTGGATCGGAATTTAAAAAAAAACAACAGGTTTTAAAGTTTAGGTTCATTTTGCCTATCGACTTGAATCTGTCACAAATAAGGACCTCAATCCTATTATTGGAAATCAAAATGGAAATTCTGCTTATAAATCTGGAACCTATCCAGGGATTTACTAAATTTCACTTGCCTGAAGCCTGTCACAATTACCCATACTGGTCATTCCACATTCTTCAAAACTTGGGAAAATCATGTTGCTGTTCCTTTTTCTCCCTGAGCTTTAATTATACTGACGTAATATCAATAAACATTCCATGACTCATTGTGCACAGCCAATAGAAAAAATTCTACCATTTTTCAAAAGTCTCTGTTAGTCTCACTCTCTTCTTTCTCTATGAGAATATCACCCAGGCCTCTTGACATCCTGAGACCATTTCTACATAGGAATCTTAGAGGTTTTTCTATGCACTTCAATGCCCACAAAGATCCTCTGTCTGAGACTGTGCTCTCTGCCTTCTACCCCAAGCGAGCACTCTTCTTATCCTTCCTGGAGCTACTCTGCTGACGGGGTTCTCCAACAACATCTATCATGGTGGGATGGCTGGATCTCTTCTCCTAGTATGTCTTCTTTGTTTTACCCAAGTAATTCATTGCTCTTCCCAGATATGTGATATTCACAGAAGGGACCTCCTTTCTACAGCAACAAAGGAAGCTCTTATTGTAATTAGAGATTGTTGAGTTGAGTTGCATCAAATAAAATAGAAGTGAATTAAATTGACTTGAATGCAATGGAATGGATTGGACTATGATGAGAAGGACTGAAATGGGATAGCTTGATGCTGGACCCCTCCTCTTTGAAGCCTTGCCCCTCACTTATACTCTTGTAGTGAGCTCAAGGTTCACTTCTTGGGGTAGTGGTTCCTTCCATGTTTTGGATTTATTTATAACCATTTTTATTAAAAAATCACTCCAATGAAATATTATATCTTCCTGAAGGACAGGAACTGAGTCTTATCATTCCTTGTAAGCACTTGGTAAGATTTTTTGTCTGAAAACCAACTTACACCATTTCTAAGTGATGGACGTGGACAGTAAACCATAAATAATGTAAACAAGTTAGCACTGCCGGAGGACAAGAGTTCAGTTATAACTTAGAAAGACCTTCCATGGCCTTGAGCCTTGATGCCTGTAACACAAGCCAGGAAAGGTCATAGAGTTGCATTACCTGAATACTTTCAAGAGAGTCGCCTGGAGGACATGTGACCTGATCTATAGTCAAGCCTGCTTTGAAGGAAGGTAGAGAGCTACTACATGAAGTGGTAGCAGCTCTTCATGAGGGTGTTATTTTCATTTTTTTTCATCCACAGAAAGCAAGTTTTACCTTTCCATAGAGTCATTTAAAAATCATTATCAGAATATTTCACAAACAAGAAACCATTATCTCTGTGTAAATCTTTTCTTCTTTTACAATTCCATTTGCTAATCTTTCTGGAGGAAAAAAAAAATGTTTCTATTATAATTAAATACTCTAACCACTATGTATCTGTTCCTCTAATGAGGAACTGTCTCTGTTGCCATTATAATATATATAGACTTTCAGGAAGATTTCAACCTGTTTCACATGTGCCCACCATGTGGGGGGTGAGCTGAGCAGGGGCAGTTTATCTGCCAACATCCCTGAACTTGCTCCCCAACAGTTTCACTGTACCAAGGACGAGAAGCCCTACGGGTTTCTGTGCTGCAACTGATATGTCAGACATCAGGGAAGTTAAAGCATCTCCAAGCTGCTCACTGAAACTGAAGAAAACAGAACTTTCATATTGACATAGCAGAGGAACAGGAAGGACATTACCTCTTTGGAAACGTGGTTGCACCAGTTCTTTCCATGCACTTCCATCAGCCAAGAAACACTGCATCTCCCTCTACAGGAAGTAAAGTTGAACAAACCCACACTTAGACTGATGTTCTCTTTCTATTCCCCAGAGGGGGTAAAGAGTGACTCAAGCCCACAAAGGAGCCAAGTGACCAGTTGAATAATAGAATATGATCCTGGTTCTTGGGAATGATGAGCTTCATACCCAGAAGCAGTGAAGTACCCCTTCCAGACTCATTCCCCCACAGTCAGCACAAATAAGAAATGCCTTGGCTCTCTGCTTGAATAGTTTATATGACTCTTAAGAATTCACACAGCCATCATAAGCCTCATAAGTGACCCCAGAAAAAATAAACCTGACATATATTTATTTTTCTTCATGCTATGGCTGGATTTTACTAATAAATAGAATTATTTTATTACCTGATTATTTATTACCAACTGTAGGTGTTTCAGTAGACAGGTAGACATAACATAAAATTGATTGCCTTGCCATACATAAAAATCTCATAAACCTGGATGTAAACAATTTTTGTTTGTAGTAGAATTGAAAATAATAATTTGTTAGGATCAGACTCATAAGAAGTCTGTTTGTTCTCCCAGTGATAGCAAAGGATGCTTACCAAGGGAAGCAGGTCCCAACCCCACACCCGGGAGTTACTTTTCTCTTTTCCATTTGTAAATGGATATATTCTAACCCTCACTTCCTATGTCATGAATGAGACAGCACGATCTCTCCAGGTGCCACCTTCAGAGTCAGCCCACGAAAAATCCCCGAAGTAGGCAAAGTACTCCAGTTTCTTCTTTCACTGTCATCTAACTAAGCTTGGGCCCTGGCCTTCTAGTGTCCCAGGTGCAGTGCTCTACTTTGACTGCCATACTTAGGCACTGAATTGACCTTCAGACACTGGCAAGAGCCCAAACCTGAGGTCAAAAGCCTTGGTTGTGTCACTAACTAGTTTGTCATATATTAGACATGTCATTAACCTCTGGGAATTGGGAATAATAATACATACTTTACAGGGGCATGATAAGGACTTACAATATGTATGTGGAAACACACTTGAAAGCTTAAAGCACAAAATAAATATAAATATTTAAACACCTAAAATAACTTATGTTAACTGCCTGACTCAATAGATATTAGTTTACTAAAAAAGTTATTGTTCAATAAACGTTATTTTCATCTCAACCCCTTTGTTATTGCCTCAGCTAGTGTTGAAGGGCCCAGTGTTTTCCAAAAATCATGCGCGCGCGCGCGCACACACACACACACACACACACACACACTCCCTGGACTTGCAAGGTCAGTATTTTTTCATGACGTTCTGTCATAGTGTTCATCACATTTTATTTGTAATTACTTGTTTATTGCCTTCCTTGCTTGACTTCAAGCTCTGTAAGGGCAAGGACTATGTCTATGCTGTCCACCTTTGTCTTGCCAGGACCTGACAATTTGAAGACACTCATTGAATGAGTGAATCAGTAAATGAGTGAACACACACAGATCACTCAAAAGCTCTCTCCCATTTATTTGATTCATGAAATTCATCTATCTAGAGACAAATTATTTCAATCCAAATTATAGATATTTAGACAATGAATATTCCCAGGGCAGGGGTGCTTAACAACTGAATTTCTTCCACTAAGATATAAACAATTAAAAGCAGATGCCTTAGGAGAATCATTTTCACATAAATCTGTGAAAAGGGCTGGAGAGGAGAATATCCAATGAGTGTCATGCCTTAGAGATGCCACAGAAACACTCCTGTGGAAAATGACTTGAATCGCGGCAGGCACAATTGCCTTGGGTATGTCTTGTAGCATAGGAACTCATCTCAATATTCCTTGGAACCAAGGGCACAGCATCCTAGTAGAAGAATCATAGATTAAGCAGACTTGGAATCAGAGCTCAGCCACTTAGGAGCTCTCTGACCTTGGGCAGGCGACTTCATCTTGTTAGGCTCGATTTCTTCAACTGTGAAACGGAAATAGCAATGTCTACATGGGAAGAACCTGACGCTGGTAATATAAATATATGAAGGGATTTTTCCCCATTTATTTAATGGAGAGCTTGCAGAAAATTCTAGAAAACAATCATTTAAATAAAATCGTGCTACTTTAGTGTGCATTAGGCAAATCTGCTTTATGGAGAAAAAAATAAATGAAGTATTTTATGTCGATATAGTCTTTTGAAGTTTGTAAAATACTCTCCCTAGAAATCTTCCTCGCCTAAGTTATAGTTATAACTCTGTGAGGAAAGGAACAGGTTATATTCTCTCAATTTTACAGAAGCAACTGAAATTAGGTTAAGTGACTTGGCTAAAGTTTCAGGAAAACTCATACGAATGGGGAAGGTGGGTCCAGGGTCCAAAGCCTGAAGCTCAAGGCTTTCGATCTAGGATCCACCATTCTTTTTGCCATACTAGGCAGGCTTCCAGAGAAGTTTCCAGAGTAGCAAACTTTGAAACCTCTCCAGGTTCCTCAATATAGGACTCCTTCTGCTTTCTTTCCTATCTATGAAAATAAAGATGTTAATATAATTTGATGTGGCCCTAAGTGAGGGAGAGTGAGGACAGAAATTGCCAGAAGAGTTTATAATAAATTACCCTGGTTGAAAGAGCTTCTGTTCTTCCTAGTTCTACCAGATCAAATTCAAACTTACCTTTCCTTTCTCTTTTTCATGTATTTTCTCTTCAACTCTTTTATTTGCAGTACTCTTTTGATCATCATCATAGTCTCTGCTAGCTCTAAAAATCTATGCTTCATTATTTTTTTTTCTTTATACCCTCTTGTAAACAAGAAAAAAAAACTAGAAATGTTTTTGTGGTTGTGGTAGACTTTGGGGGCAGAATGGGGTGAGCACGTTGTTGAGGAAAAATAGATTTAAGCTAGAGATGGAAAAAGGTTAAGACAAGGTAAAAGGAAGGAGAGGCTAATTTCAAAAATTGTCTCAGGTTTTCCTGTTTTCTGCCTTTAAGGAACAGGTTCCACTAAGGAGTAGATTTCATTTCAAGTTCTTAAGTCTTGGTGTGCTAGAACTGGAAGACATTTCATCTCCTTCCTCCTCACAATCCCCAAGCCCCCAATATTACAGAAGGAGAAAATGAAACCCAGAGAGGTTATGTAACTCAAGCCAAGTTGCAAAGAAGTTAACGGAGCAGCAATTTTTCTTGTCTTTTGCCTCAAGAATTTCTAATCCTTCACCTCAAATAGCACTAGAGAAAAAAAATTTAATAACTGTTAGTAAAGTCACAGAAAAAATTCCATGAGAGAATTTGAATTCTTCACATCAATTAAGGAAAAAAAAAAGTTTCTTGGTGTGCAGCCATGATCTCTCTTTATGCAAAGAATGGATGTTGCTATTAGAAAAAATGCAGTTATGCCAAATTAAGACTTCTTTTGAAACTGATGGGTTCAGTTTTAAATCAAATCCAAATTATGTGGTTCTCAAAGTTTTTTATGCATGGCAAAACCCCATTTCCTGCAAGTGAGTCAGCTATCTGAAAGATCATTCATAGTGCTTCAAGCATCACAAAAATAATTGTTTGGTTTAAATTAATTTTACAGTTCTATGGCTAACTGAGAAAGTAAAATGTCTCTGTGAGCTAGTTTTGGATTTTTTTAAAAAATTAAAGTGATTTGATCTGTTTAAGGTTTTTTTTGAGTACAGTTATTTCTCACGTTCTAACTCACATAAGCGTAATCTCCTTAGTTCCAAGGTAAAATATTGTACCCCCAGTTAATTCACTAAATAAATGTTATTGTTTAAAAAAGGCATAAGAAATGCCATTGGGATGTAGTCAGGCCGTATAGTTACATGCAGAAGAAGGGGGCAGATATTAGTAGCAAGACCTGAAATTTTATCTATTCTCTGGGAAAGTCAGTCTCTAGGGTGTCAGACGCATCTTCTCATGCTGGGAGAAAGTCTACCCCATAACAGAATAAAACATACAGGAAACATGGCTGTAGGCAAGAGCTG
Source organism: Tapirus indicus (assembly GCA_031878705.1). Classification (NCBI taxonomy): domain Eukaryota; kingdom Metazoa; phylum Chordata; class Mammalia; order Perissodactyla; family Tapiridae; genus Tapirus; species Tapirus indicus. The sequence goes on along the minus strand of CM062926.1, from coordinate 75,855,045 downwards.
GCTGCCCTGGACGTCATTTGGCATGAGGAGATCCAACAGAAATAGAGTGACTCAGGCAGCAAAGCACAGTGTCAGGAATTCCAGGCAGGCAGGTGGGCAGTTAGTCTCTGGCAAATCTGTCTACAAGTATTAGAGCCCCAGACAATAGATGGAGGCCGACTGAAGTCCCCATGGGAGACTATCCTAGAGGAACAGACACCAAAGTTACAAAGGCTGATACAGACAAGAAAGCAGGAGTAGAGTAAATGTGGGAAGGAGACCAGGGTTGAGGATTAAGGCAGAAAGCCAGTTATTCTACTTGATCTTCAAGGTCAGGAGCAAACTAGCAGCAGGTGTGATTTGATCCTGTGTCCCTGAATAGAAGGCTTTACAGCTCTAAACCTCCCACGCATGGTCAGATTCCCAGCTCTGGATCCTGGGCTAAGCCTGCCTGCCAAGTGACTTAGCTGAAGAGGAGGGGGCTGGGCTGTCCAGAGGCAATGTCTGGTAGGAGCACTACAATTTTGGCACAATAACTGCACAATCAAAGGAGTGAAGATGCCTAATGCTTCCACTGGCACTCGATATTGTACGCCAAGGATAGCTCATACAATAATTACCATTCTCGTCTACCTGAGCATTCAGCATTCTACCTGAAAACTATTTGATCATGAGAAGAAACAACAATTAATGTTTTACTTTTGTGAACTCAGCCTGATAATGCTATAGAAAAGAAAGAACATGGAACTGAGTCTCCAAAGAGCGGGCTTCAGGTCATGGACCTGCTGGGACTGGCTGTGGTGTCACAGCCACCACCCGCCTTTGTTCTAGTCATGTGCACACTGGCAAGAGGAACTCACAGGTTTCTTTCAGCTCCAGTTTTCCATACATTCATTCCAAAACTCAAAGGGACAAATACTACTAAAGTATCTAGGGATTTTTCTTCTAGAAAGTTCACATGGCACTCATAGCATTGAATGCTTACATGAAAAACAAAAAAAGTACTTTGCCCTCAGTAGCATCAGAAAGTCACTACTATCTATTAAGTAAATAGCTTACATTTCAAGTGCATTTATACGACTATATTAAGAGACCATAATAAAGGAATATTACATTTCTATTGAGCCAACTCTCTAACAGGTGTATAATTGAGTTTTTGTTCCTCTATTTTTTTGTGCAAAGAGAACAAATTAAGACTTAAAAAAATATGCCACATTTAAAAAGAGACCATTAAAGCCCTGAAATAATGAGTTGAGACAGTCTCCTCTGTCAACTTGAAGAATGATTAATGAATAGTCAGAATATACAGCCCAAGCTCTCTCAAATAGTAACATTTGCACTGTATTAAACATTCATGTTTATTAATCTCTATTGTGTACAGTTTGTAGTCTCCAATGAAAAATATAAATATCCATGCCATAGAGATGCAAAATATACCTGTGTTCTGTAGACTTGTTCAATGAGTAGTCATTGAATTGTGTGATTGAAGATAATTAAATACCAATATCTAAGACAAATTTCAAATTCTTAAAAACATTTACCCACTTAAGAGTAAGAGGTTTCATGATAATTTGAATAAATGAAAAATTATGATTCACAAATATGCTTATTCTGCTTTTTTATAACATATTCACAATTTATACAGCAACCCGTCCTCACCGGCAGTTTTTCCTAGTGAATATATGCACCGATGTACTTGCATATGTATTAAACTATGATACAAGTATCTCTTTACATTTTCCTTAAAAAGTTGAAACATAGAAGCTGCCTGCCAATTAAATATGTAGCAATATTTCTGTTCAGTAATCTTATTGAACATGGGAACTTGTTGAATAATTCTCCCAAAGTAAGACCGAGAATAATTTTGCTAATCTTAATTTAGATTTATACAACATAAACACAAAATAAAAGGTGACAGAAATACTTGTACCTATCTAGTGGACTGAAGAAAATAATAATCCTCTCTGCAGACATTTTAAAATAATGAACATTTTATAACAATTCTGCAAACATGTAACTAATAAATACAAGTAAATTTGCAAGCAAAGTAATTGTATAGTTTACTATTTTCTAAGATATTTCAGCTTAAATATCTTCTCTTGATTTTTACTAATATTTTAATTATGTTATTAATAGTGCCTCTGTTAAGCTGAAACTTTCATTCATTCTTGTATTTATTTCCTCAGAAAATGTTTATTTGGTCCTCTTTTTCAGGCATTAGGCCCTAGATACTGCCACGATAAAGAGGAATGAAGTATTATTGAGAGTCAAGAGACCCTTGAGAATCTCTCACCCAATCACGGCTTGATTTCAGAATTCCTCCATGTCTTATCATAATTTCCCTTTTGACCTGTCTATATAGGATACTATTTAAGATATTTAATTTATATATATTTTCCCCTACCATTTCACAACATTATATTTGTGTGTGAGGAAGATTAGCCCTGAGCTAAGATCCGTGGCCAATCCTCCTCTCTTTGCTGAGGAAGACTGGCCCTGGGCTAACATCTGTGCCCATCTTCCTCTACTTTATAAGGGATGCCACCCCAGCATGGCTTGACAAGCAGTGCCTTTGTCGGCGCCCGGGATCCGAACCTGCGAACTCCAGGCTGCACACGAACTTAACTGCTACGGCATTGGGCTGGCCCCTTCACAACATTTCTTAAAGGGATTAGGTTCGGGGTTTATTGAGATCAAGTTTGAAAATTATTGAGCTATATTTGTATTTTTATGACGCATTTTCAGAACCCAAAGTTATGGCTTCTTTTAAAATTATAGTTATATTTATGTCATATGTGCAATATCTGAGAAAAACTATAAAGATACTATAAGAAGCCAAAAAAGATAATTTTTAAAAAAGATGTGTCTCATATGCTGTTTGAACTCTATTTACATTTGATTCTATTTAAAATAATTTTCATAAAAATCCCTAAATATTTTACATTCTTCTCACTACTTCTGGCTAGACTTCTTTCCTTTGCACATTTCCTATATACCTTTAGATTTCCTTTTAATTGCTATACCATCTAATAGCTCTAACTTTATTCTTCTACCCATAGATCCCTAAATATTGACTCTGCTCATCATGCAACCCAACAATAAATTTTGAACAAAGAAAAAATACTTATTAAAATGTCACTGACCTTTCCTTCATTATAATACTTCTGTTATTTAGTGAAGAAATGGAAATTATACAAAGCATTTAATGTAATACCTTAAAGGTCTTAAAATACATGGCATTGTTTCATACATATATTTGTATTGTCCAAATCATTCTGTTCATTTTTTTTAATTTGAAAATTATTTATTGAGGTCTTACTGTGTGACAGGCACTATTCTAGCCAGTGAAAAGAATAGTAAAAAATATTTACCCTATAAAGCTTACATTCTTGAGAAAAGAGGTCAACGATAAAAATAAGTAAGTAAAACTTGTACGGTGTATGACTTATAGCATTTTCTACCATATCACTAGGATGCTCCACTTAAGCCATACTTGTTTTTAGATGGAAGAAGGGAAGAAGTCAAAAAAAGACTTGTCCTCACCAAGGGTACACACAATCAACATGTATGATAGTGGTAACACCTACTGTTCTCAATTTTACTCAATTCTAGCTCCCAATATTATGTAGATGCCTATCTTGACTAGCCTCATCTAATGACTTTTGGACTGAGTTATTCAGAAAGGAAGGAAGGAAGGAGGGTTGAAAGGAGGTTTCTCATTTGTCCCTAACCCTTTGTAAATTCCAATTTTATTTAAAAAAGATCATTTTGACTTCAGAGTGTGAAGAGTTATTTTGGAGTATCATACATAGCTAAAGTGATCATTTTAGTGTAATTGTCATCTTTTCCTAAGGAATGGCCATGTTTTTCAGTTATCTGGTTTTTTCGTATGTGTTGTGTTTATGCCATACACAGATATAGTAAGTTCTACCTTTGTTCAGTGAAAAATTACACTATTGACATGACAATAGACTATATCCTTTGAATGCTTGAATCCTCCCATCCCCATCCAGCTGACGAAATACTACTCATCTTTTAAGATGAGGCTCCCCAAAGGTTATTTGAACAATAAAGGCACTCTGACACTCACTCGTCCAGGTAGAATTGTTTCGCTTTTCCTTTAGGTACCCTTGTGTTAGTTATACAAGTCTCTCATAGCTGCTGAAACAAAAACATTACACTTTGATGTTTACAGATTTGATCTTTCCCTGATCCTCATCTTTGCTCACCAGAATGAAAGCCCTTTAATGGCAATGACTCTGCCTTATTTGTCTTTGCAGCTTCAAGAAAAAGTACCTGGTCTTTATTAGGTACTTAATAAGTGTTTCCTGGTCAAATGAATAGCGAATTAATGAATAAATGTTGCTTACACAAGGTGGTAAATTGACAGTCTCTTATTTTTCCTTCCTTGTACTTAATGATCATATTTTCAAGACAACTAGTTCAATTTAGTCAGGTAGTTTGTGGCCACAGAGTAAGCCATATGGCACTTAGTCTGTGAGGAAGCCTCATCCTCATTTTGTTATAAATAAATGAACTGAAAATGGATATGAAGCTTTTATTGAGCACCTGGAAGTCCCCAGATATTATGCTATCCCTAAATAAAATTGGACTAGGACAAAGTGACCATGCTTTACATAAAAAATGGATTTAGAAAAGACATTAAACCCAGGTAAGTGTTCTGACTATGAGGCTGGTGAACTCCGTGAAATGTGATGGAAAGAGAAAACACAGAATAACGAACAACAGATGCCTCTTTTGAGGAGGGAAGGGTTGGTGCTGGTAGACTTCCCTGAAGGCAGTGGCCTCCTAGGTCGATGTCTTTCAAAAACTTTCAGACCTCCACTAGGAGCATTAATATGGCAGGGCATGGTTCCCAGATAGATGGAAGTAACTTGTAAATATCTTAAAGCAATAACCAATAAGCTAATATTTATTAATTATTTAATATACTAATCACTTTATAACCATTATTTTATTTAGACCTACAAAAACCCTTTATTACCCTTGTGTTTTATAGCTGAGGAAGCAGGGGCACAAAAGGCTCAGTCATTTGTCCAAGGTCACACACCTCAGAATAAAGAAGCTAACACTTGAATCCGAGGTATCAGTACATTCCTAACCACTCTCCTGTTTCAAGCTTGAAATATATCGAGAAAACTTAGGATGATGAAATTTTATAAATACAGTCTCCCATGCCTTATAATGACCTTGGAAGACCAAGGACTGACTTCAGATTTGCAATGTCCTAGTATGTGTTTAGAATCATGGAAACAAGTCTGCACTCTGTGGCCTCAGGATAACTAAACCCCCATTCAACAAGTGACTATTTATTGAATGGAACATGTTGAGATCTTTCATACAGCGATATAATGCTGCTTTATTCCTTTCCCTCTTATTATACCATTCAGTAAAAATTATCATCTTTTGGTACTTCTCATCGAGATATTTTTGTATGCTACTATTTTTTTCCATATTTATATATAAAACAAATTATATCCCAGTGGGAGAATATATTACATAATTAAAATCTATTCAAATAGCCTATATTGTCCAACTTACATAAATGGAGATGTTTCCTAGGGCTACTTAGGTTTTTTTCCAAAGTTATTTAGTTGCACATGTTATTTAAACAAATGATGTTCAGGAAAGAAATATATCTTACGTTACTTTAGTCTAAGCATCAACATAGAAAAGATCAAATGCAAAAAAAAAAAAAATTCCTAGGAGCAATATTCAGACATGGGTGGCAGGCATTATGCCAGTCTAGCAGATGGACATATTGAAACCCCAATTGTTGGTATGAAATATTAATAGTGAGGGCACAATTCCAAGCTTAGAACATAAAAACAAATTACTTTGGAGGTTAAGGGGATGTGCCATCACTAATCCATCGTTGAACTGAATTAGCCTTCAGAAACAAAAATGGCTCCCAATAACATGTCTAACCTAATGCTAAACTTATTTTAACCAGATGGGATTCTGAAGAGACTGCAAGAAGCTATTACAAATTTTCTGAGCTCATGAAACATGGAATAAGAAGTTTGATGCAGAATAAGATATATTGGTCTGGGGATGCTAAAAATGAACAGAATGGGGATCTAGCCTTTAATGAACCTCAGAACTAGAATCATGTAGTAATTTTACAGATGCAAAAATATTATGTCGTACTTCCTTAATCCTAAACCAATAATCCTTCTCATCCTTAATGTTACAAAGAATTAGTGGTCAAGGTCACTCATAAAATATTATGCAATATATAAGGAAAAATAACCTGTATATATGTCTCTTTAAATTACCACAAAGGGTCTTCCCAAGGTTTTCCAAGAAAGAAAATCAGAACAGATCAATTGTATAAGCAATTTTAGGGGTTAGTGAATTCTCTTTCACCTCTCCGGACCTCAATTTTCTCAAGGGTATATGGCCTGTTTCATGTCGGCAGGGCTAAGAAAATTCATTGAGAATTCTGCAAATATAACATTCTCTTTCAAGGCCTATACTAATGTTTTAACTGGGACTCAGCATCTGTGAAATTTCTGCCTTGTTTCTCAACCTTGATCATGTCATTTAAACTCTCTGGGTCATATCTGCAAATCAGGTAGAAAAAAATACAGGTCCAGGTTCCATGCTGCACAGGAATTCTGGAAAGAAAGATTTGAAAAAAAAAAAGAAAAGTTGTAAAAATAGGATCAAAGAAGCAACATATATGTGGTAAAAATTATTTTTAAATGAATTATATATGAGGAGGAGGACATAAAAAAGTAATACATATGTTTTAAGTTTTGAAAGAAAGCAATTTTGAAGTTTACTAGTTTGTTTTTATTAAGGAATGAATGCCCAATGAAAACTTTATTCTAGGTAAAATTTTAAGCCTCTGATAGGAATAGCTGTGATTTTAATTGGGAAAATGTATTTCTTCAATAATCTCACAATAAATCATTGCTGTAAACACCAGGCACAAGAGAATGTTAAGAGGAAAAGAGAGAACTAGAAATAATTGTTTTGGTGAGTTGACAGATGGTTAGATTCAGACATTGTCTATAACCATAAGGAGACAATGCTATGGAGTCACCTCTTAATATCTAAAAGGATCTTATTTGCAGATCTCTAATTGTATGCTTTCTTCCAACAGTCAACATGCTGGCTTAGTTTTTCCAGTTTGCACTTTATAAACTTTGAACTCAGTTTTCACTTCTTTTTTTAAAGAAGGTAGGTAAATAGCCATATCTGGAAATTCAAGAGCACAACGCAAGAAGTTGTTGAATCTTTGCAAAGTCATTCTTTATCTGATAGACTTATACCATTTCATCCTAGATTTACTATTAGCTGGAACAAGCATAATCACCTTGTGTTCTAAGCCATGCAAATAAAACCACCACTGAGAAGAGTGCATGTGTGTGTGTGTATGCAAATTTCCATATTGTGTTAATCAAGAAATATGATACAGGACGGAGTAATTAAAATGTAAATGCCTGAATACCTTAGAACTATTATAAATTGCTGCTTACTAAATGGTACGATTTATGCATCTAGCACTTTCATGTAAGTCATTGTATGATTTCATGCTGAAACCCACCCACAAAGGAGTTAGTATTAACTGAGTTCTCAGAGGAAGAAAGCAAGTTCCCTCCAATGATATGTGGCAGAGATCACACTCAAACCCTTGGCAGTTGTCCCTGCCTGGGAGGTGCTTATCACTGCACATTCAAACTCAGTGACTATGCCATCTTTCATTTAGTGGCAGTCACTTAAATTACAAGTGTCGAAAATAGTTACCCTATGAAAAGTGACCTTGTGTTTCTAAGACAGATAAGTGACAGCTTGAAGAAAGAGCAAAACCCCACCCTTATCCTCAAATGTTAGCAATAGCAGCAGGATCTCCACAAGGGCAATAATTCTTCCCTACTGCCATGGTCACCCTGAGCTATATGGCACAAGTGTGGCTACCTAACTCAAAGATGGATTCCAGAAGAGGTGACTTTGTGCTAGAACATTTAAATCAGACTTTGCTAAGGGGCCCAGGAATAGCAACATGGTCAAGACAAAGAAAGTAACACAGGCTTTGAAGAGCCAGTTTACAAGATCCCATTGCATTTGGGATTCCCCAGCAAGCTGCTTCTGCTTGGCAGAGGCCACACTTCCCCAAACACCTGGCTGCATCCTCAGCTTCCTCAAAGCCCAACTCAAATGAGTAGAGCCCAGAGACAGACAAATTCACCTCCCGTGTTCTAACATCTGAGCTAAGGACCGACCTCTTTTTCCTGGGTGGCAAACACCAGAAATACCCACTCTGTTGTCCTTAGCCTTCACTGCAGCAGCCCAGACTCATCCAAGAGCCTCTCCTCAGCCAGTTCAGAACACTACACAGGATGTGCAATCCCCGTATAAGAGATATGTACCATGTTCATACGGCAGCATATAGAAGGAGCTCTCTGTTACACTGCCAAACCCATATCCTTACAACTAAAGCCTGCCCCAATTACCGAACTCTTTAATTACATATGAACAATATTTTAGTAAAAATTTCCATATTATACATCAATAATAAATTTTAATTGAAATTTTGATTAAAATTCTGTACATTGCAAGGCAAAGTTTTCATTTTACTTAAAAATAGAAAATGTGTCAAAGAAAATGAGTTGCTGATTCTTTTCAGCAATAATGACAGCTGCTACTATTACTTCATAACAAAAGCAACAGCCATAGCCAAAATATAAATAAATAAAAATAAAGTGCTTAAAGTAAAAAGAAAAGGGAAGCATATACATTATACATCATGGATTTTCAATATAAATTAGATGCATAATTATGGTCTTTCAAGAATATAAATAAAAATTACAGATCTGAGAGAAATCTCCTACTGAGCAAAATTTTTGATGTTATAAAATCCAATAATCAGTGAAAACAATATTTCCAGATTATAAAAAAAATGCTATTCTAGGTCTATATTTTAAATATGAAGCTGGCTTACTACCCTGTTGCTGTAGAAGAATCATTCCATTTTAACAACAAGCATGCTTGCAGAGACTAACATACTGGAAAAATGGCCTCATACTTAGTTATTTCAAGAGGGGTGAATCATGGAATGAGCCATTGCCTGAAGAGTCACCTTTTAAAGCGTCTGATTACAACCCCTTTAATCTGCTGTAACTCTGCAATATTTTTAAATCACAAGTATTTGTGGAAATAAAATTATTTCTATTTTGAACAAACAGTTCATAAAAGCACATTAGTTTTATCTGGTTTTTCTTCAGTTTCAGTGTTGGAAGTATGATATAGACATTACAACTGTGTGTTCCAAAACTATCTAATTCTGTTTCATAGTTGACCGGCTTCATTAGTTCAAAGGCATAACACTTTTAACCTTGAATACTGCAGGTATCCTTTTATACACAAAGGTTAACTGTCAGAGCTGGGGCATGGTACATTCTCTTCCATCTCTATGTCCCCTTTTTAATCCTGGTTGCTGGCCACCCAGCCACATGCTGATTCCCAGCTGTCTCCAGGCTGGCTAAGTGGGCCCTTCCCTTTCAGTCTATGGTCTCTCCTCTGCCCTGAATTCTCCTGAAGGCCAGAATGGTGTGCTGCTTTTGCTCCTGTTCTGATGTTGTGGTTAGAAGTTAGCTACTTACAGGGAGGTGAAAAGAGCTTTTCAGTACAGACATCTCCAAGACCAGAAGCTTACATTCACAAGAAACTTTGAAATGGCAGAGAAATGCTTCAGAAATGCAAAGTTGCAAAGATAGAGAAAAACTTGGTTCCCTGATTCATAAATTTTGTAGCAATGCAATTTGGCATTTACTTTATTGACTTTTGGTAGCACGATGTTCTGGCTAGTTGCCTTGCAAGAATTATTCTTTTTTTTGTCTCTCTTTTTTTAGGAAGATTTGCCCTGAGCTAACATCTGTTGCGAATCTTCCTCTTTTTATTTTCTTTGCTTTTTTTTTCTCCCCAAAGCCCCAGTAGGTAGTTGCATGTCATAATTGTGCGTCTTTCTAGTTGCTCTATGTGGGATGCCACCTCAGCATGACTCGACAAGTGGTGCGTCGGTCTGCACCCAGGATCCGAACCGGCGAACCCCAGGCCGCCAAAGCAGAGCATGTGAACTTAACAGCTATGCCACCGGGCCGGCCCCCACAACAATTATTCTTATAGTTGACATCCTCACTATTTTTTGGAGTTTACCCCCAAAGAGAATCAACTTCATCAGAGGCTAACATATAGGTCAGATTTATATGTCAGAAAATAAATATTTTAGAAAGCTCTAGCTAATGCCTACAGTAGGTATCAGTTTCTAAAGATGAGAACAAGTTTTATACTGTTTTATTAATTAATAAATTTCTGTGATTCAACTCTATGTTGTAAATTGTGTTCACATAATTCAAAACTCCATCTATTAAATATCATTTCTGACAAACATACTTCAAGCACGCACTCACACCCTCTACCTGTCCATTGTTCACACAGACAGAACCATAGCTCAGTTATACAGTTCATGCAGACACATTTTGGGAGGTTACCTTACCCCATCAATATAGATATCATCATCATTTCATTGGTCCCACTTGTTTTCTTGTAACATTCTGTGTTAATATCTGAAGTTTCAATTTTAGCATAGTTACAACAAATGACAATAACTCAAAAGAACCAATTGGGCAACTTGGAAATAATATTATAAAATGGTTATGGGTATCTTGGTTGCAGTGTGAAGTCAAAGAAGTGGTAAACAAAGAGACATTAGCTTTTGTTTTTTATCTCCTTGCTTTTAAACATTCTAAAATACAATAGTTTTGTAAATAATAATATCAGTACTAGGATTAATAGTAAATATTGAGAGTATTTTATGCAGTTTCTGGCATAATTCAGCACTTTCATGATTAATTCTGCTCTTATTGATCACAGTTGACTTTCATTCACATTGATTTTTCTCCAAATGATTCCTAAACATTCTTTGATATAGAGCTCTTTACATGTGGTCATGTAATTCAATTCTTTAGAAATTGTCTGTTACTCTGGAGTCCAGTTCCTTAACTTCTCTCCTTTTTTTTTTTTTTGGATTATTTATTTATTTATTTTGCCAAGGAAGATTAGCCCTGAGCTAACATCTGTGATAGTCTTTCTCTAATTTTTATGTGGGTTGCCACCACAGCATGGCTGATGACTGGTATAGGTCCACACCAGGATCCGAACCCACAAACCCAGGCCACCAAAGAAGGGAAGGATGGACGTAACCACTATGCCATGGGGCTGGCCCCAAGTTCCTTAAATTCTCTGACTCAGACTCCTCATCTGTTAATTCAGGAGACTAAATTTAATGTCTTCTAAAATGCTATGGTTCTCTGACTTTTAAACCCCTTGATGTCAAAAGACATTTATGCCTTTACCATCTGTAAATCATCTATTTATTCTTTTAGACTAGTACAACCCTTTTAAGAAAATACTTATTTACTTCCTTTACTTATTTATTTTAGGCTGTGTAAAGATTATAATTTATCTAAAATAATTCACAAATAACTCACAACATCTATAAAATGATTTCTTTAGCAGAGCTTTAAAGTTATAAGAATTTCAAGGCAAACTTCATTTTTAAAAAACACCAAATTTGTGGAGAGTGACATCAGCATCATGACAGAGTGAGATTCCCTCTTTGAATCTCTGCCCCCTCAGACACAAAAACATCATTCGCATACCAACAGAGGTCAATCAAACACTACAAAGGACTTCTAAGACACCTTTGCCACAGTACATCTGATGGTGGAGGCACGGGAAACCCCAAAGGATGTGAAGAGAGGTAAGGAGACTTACTCCCTCTCCCCAATCGATCAGCAAAGACAGACAGTGTGGCTCACAGAGAGGGGGGAGGGGTGACCCTCTGCAGGGAAAACTATTGCCCTCCAGGTCCTCTCACAGACTGTTGAGAGATCCCCACCAGGAAGTGATGATGGACTGTTTTGGGGGTGTGGTAAACATCCCAAGAGAGCCAGAAAGGAAGCCCCCAGGTCAGGCAGGTGAAAGAGAGAACCCCTCTCCCCACATGCCCTGCACTTCAGCACAGTCCCTCCGGGGACTGCAGCTGGCCCAGAGCACACTGCTCATGACCTCCACCCAGTGGCAGCAAGTGGAAACTGCAGGACCATCTTCAAGATGAAGAATATCAAAGGTAAATCAGTGGGCTCTATGCAAAAGTATCTTAAGTCTACAGACCAAGAGGAAAATGACAAACATCCAGAAACCAACCCTGAAGGCACAGAAATCTATAACCTGAATCACAGAGAATTCAAAATAGCTATCATAAACAAACTCAACAATATACAAGAGAACACAGAGAAACAAATCAACAAATTCAGGGATTTCTTCACAAAAGAGATTGAAACCATAAAGAAAAACCAATCAGAAATATTGGAGATGAAAAACACAATAGAGCAGATAATGGAAAATCTGGAGTCTTTAAAGAGCAGAACTGACAATATGGAGGAAAGAATTAGCATTATCGAGGATAGCCATGCAGAAATGCTCCAGATAGAGGAGGAGAGAGAGCTAAGACTAAAAAGAAATGAAGAAATTCTTTGAGAAATATCAGACTCAATGAGGAAATGTAACATAAGGATTACAGATATTCCAGAAGGAGAATAAAGAGAAAAAGGAGCAGAGAGTTTGTTCAAAGAAATAATAGCTGAGAACTTCCCAAACCTAGGGAAAGAGATGGAAATAACAGTGAATGAAATCAATAGGTCATTTAAATATATAAACAGGAATAGACAAATGCCATGCCACATAATAGCTAAATTAACAGGAGTCAGTGACAAGGAAAAAATATTAGGGGCATCTAAACAAAAAAACAAAATAACATACAAAGGAAACCCCATCAGGCTCTCAGCTGATTTCTCAACAGAAACTCTACAGGCTAGGAGAGACTGGAATGGTATATTCAAAATCCTGAACGACAAAAACCTTCAGCCAAGAATACTTTATCCAGTGAAAATATCCTTCAAATATGATGGAGAAGTAATAACTCTCCCTGATAAACAAAAGCTAAGGGAGTTCATCACCACAAGACCCCCACTACAAGATATGTTCAAGAAGGCCCTTAGGCCTGAAAAAAAAAAAAAGAGAGAAAGGGGACACAAAGTTTTGAGCAAGGGGGAAAAATAAGGAGACTAAACCAGAAAAACTACAGTTGGAAAACATCAAAAATCAATTTAAGCTCATCACTGTAAACACACACTCATGACACAAGATGGAATAAGTAGTAACAACAACAAATAAGAAGGGGAAGAGGAAAGGGATCGAATTGATGTAGTCTAAGGAAACAAGAGGCATCTGAAAATACACTATCTTATCCAGATCTTTTATATAAACCTTATGGTAACCACTAACAAATAACCAGAAGAGAGCCACATATGACAAATAAAGAGAGAACTAAGAGAATCATCATGCAGAACTACCAAACTGAATTGGCAGTCCAAAACACATGGGACAAGAAATGGAGGAAATGAAAAGAACCAGAAAATGAACAATAAAATAGCAACATTAGACCCTCAGATATCAATAATCACTCTAAATGTAAACAGATTGAATTCTCCGATCAAAAGACACAGAGTGGCAGGATGGATTAAAAACCAAGATCCAACAATTTGCTTCCTCCAGGAAACACATCTCAGTTCTAAAGACAAACACAGACTCAAAGTAAAAGGGTGGAAAACAATACTCCAAGCTAATGGCAAACAAAAGAAAGCAGGAGTTGCCATACTTATATCAGACAAAGTACACTTCAAGATAAAAAAGGTAATGAGAGACAAAGAAGGGCAATATATAATGATAAAAGGGACACTTCACCAAGAAGACATATCACTCATAAATATCTATGCACACAACTCAGGATCACCAATGTACATAAAACAGTGGCTAAAAAACCTGAAAGGAGATATTAAAAATAACACAGTAATAGTAGGGGATCTTAACACTGCCCTTACATCAATGGATAGATCATCCAGACAAAAAGTCAATAAGGAAATATTGGACTTAACCGAAAAACTAGATGCAATGGACTTAATAGATATATACAGAGCACTCCACCCCAAAACAGCAGAGTACACATTCTTCTCAAGTGCGCATGGAACATTCTCAAGGATAGACCATATATTAGGAAAAAAGAGAAACCTCTATAAATTTAAGAAGATTGAAATCATTGCAAGCATCTTTTCTGATCATAATGCTATGAAACTAGAAGTCAACTGCAAGGAAAATACTGGGAAAGGGACAAAGATGTGGAGACTAAATAACATGCTACTGAACAACCAATGAATCATTGATGAAATTAAAGGAGAAGTCAAAAGCTATCTGGAGATAAATGAAAAGGAAAATACACCATACCAATTCATATGAGATGCAGCAAAAGCGGTCCTGAGAGGGAAATTCATAGCAATACAAGCCCACCTTAAAAAACAAGAAAAATTCCAAATAAATAACCTTAAACTGCACCTAACAGAATCACAAAAAGAAGAACAGACAAAGCCTTGAATCAGCAGAAGCAGAAGTAAATGAAACTGAAACCAAAAAAAAAAAAAAAAGTAGAAAGGATCAATGAAACAAAGAGCTGGTTCTTTGAGAAGATAAATAAAATTGACAAACTCTTAGCCAGACTCACTAAGACAAAAAGGGAGAAGACTCAAATAAATAAAATTAGAAATGAAAGAGGAGAAATTAGAATGGATACCACAGAAATGCAAGGGATTATTAGAGAATACTATGAAAAACTTTATGCCACCACATTGGACAACCTAGAAGAAATAGACAAATTCTTGGATGCATACAACCTCCCAAAACTGAATCAAGAAGAAATAGAGAATCTGGAAAGACCAATCACAAGTAAAGAGATTGAAACAGTAATCAAAAACCTCCCAAAAAATAAAAGCCCAGGACCAGATGGCTTCCCTGGAGAATTTTACCAAACATTCAAAGAAGATTTAACACCTATTCTTCTCAAACTATTCCAAAAAATAGAGGAAGATGGAATACTTCCTAACACATTCTACAAGGCCACCATCACCCTGATACCTAAGCCAGACAAGGATAAACAAAGAAGGAAAACTACAGGCCAATATCGCTAATGAACATAGACGCAAAATTCCTCAAGAAAATATTGGGAAACTGAATACAGCAATACATCAAAAAGATCATACACCACGATCAAGTGGGATTTATACCAGGGATACAGGGATGGTTCAACATGCGCAAATCAATCAGTGATACACCACATTAACAAAATGAAGAATGAATACCACATGATCATCTCAATCGATGCAGAGAAGGCATTCAACAAGATCCAGCATCCATTTATGATAAAAACTCTCAACAAAATGGGTATAGAAGGAAAGTACCTCAACATAATAAGGGCCGTATACGACAAACCTACAGCTAACATCCTACTCAATGGGGAAAAACTGAAAGCCATTCCTTTAAGGAGAGGAACAAGACAAGGGTGCCCACTCTTGCACCTCTTATTCAACATAGTAGTGGAGGTTTTGGCCAGAGCAATTAGGCAAGAAAAAGGAATAAAGGGACTCCAAATAGGCAATGAAGAAGTGAAACTCTCACTATTTGCAGGTGACATGATCTTATACATAGAAAACCCAAAAAAATCCATTGGGAAAATATTAGAAATAATCAAGAACTACAGCAAAGTGGCAGGGTATAAAGTCAACTTACAAAAATCAGTTGCATTTTTATATGCTAATGATGAACTAACAGAAAGAGAACTCAAAAAGACAATCCTGTTTACAATTGCAACAAAAAGAATAAAATATCTGGGAATAAATTTAACCAAGAAGGTGAAAGACCTATACAATGAAAACTATAAGACACTATTGAAAGAAATCGATGAAGACATAAAGAAATGGAAAAATATTCCATGCACATGGATTGGAAGAATAAACATAGTTAAAATGTCCACACTACCTAAAGCAATCTACAGATTCGATGCAATCCCAATCAGAATCCCAATGTCATTCTTCATGGAAAGAGAACAAAAAATACTGAAATTCATATGGGGCAACAAAAGACCCTGAAAAAAAAAAAAAAAACAAAGCTGGAGGCATCACAATCCCTGATTCCAAAATATACTATAGAGCTATAGTAATCAAAACAGCATGGTACTGGTATAAAAATAGACACACAGATCAATGGAACAAAATTGAAAGCCCAGAAATAAAACCACACACCTGTGAACAGCTAATCTCAGACAAAGGAGTGAAGAACATACAATGGAGAAAGGGAAGTCTCTTCAATAAATGGTGCCAGGAAAATTGGACAGCCACATGCAAAAGAATGAAAGCAGACCATCTTCTATCACCCACACAAAAATCAACTCAAAATGGATTAAGGACCTGAAACTATAAAACTCCTGGAAGAAAATATAGGCAGTACACTATTCGACATTGGTCATAAAGGGATCCTTTCAGATTCCATGTCTACTTGGACAAGGGAAACAAAAGAAAAAATAAACAAGTGGGACTTCATCAGACTACAGAGCTTCTACAAGGCAAATGAAGTCAAGGTCAAAATGAATAGATAACCCACCAGCTGGGAGAAAATATTCGCAAATCGCTTATGCGACAAGGGATTAATCTCTGTAATATATAAAGAACTCACACAACTGAGCAACAAAAAAACGAACAAACAAGCAAAAAATGGGCAGAGGATATGAACAGACATTTTTCCAAGGAAGAGATACAGATTATCAATAGACACATGAAAAGATGTTCAACATCACTAATCATCAGGGAAATGCAAATCAAAACTACACTAAGATATCACCTCACACCCGTTAGAATGGCTATAATCACCAAGACAAAAAACAACAAATGTTGGAGAGGTTGTGGAGAAACGGGAACCCTCATTCACTGCTGGAGGGAATGCAAACTGCTGCAGCCTCTATGGAAAACAGTTTGGAGATTCCTCAAAAACTTAAAAATAGAAATACCTTATGATCCAGCAATCCCACTCTTGGGCATCTACCCAACGGACGTGAAATCAACCATCACAAGAGGCTTATACACCCCTATGTTCATTGCAGCATTATTCACTATAGCCAAGAAGTGGAAGCAACCCAAGTGTCCCTCGACTGATGATTGGTTAAAGAAGATGTGGTATATACATACAATGGAATACTACTCAGCCATAAGAAAAGACACAATTGTCCCATTTGCAACAACATGGATGGACCTAGAGGGTATTATGTTAAGTGAAATAAGCCAGAAAGAGAAGGACAGACACTGCATGAACTCACTCATATTTGGAATATAAACGAACAGAAGGACAGAGAGAACTGGTTGGTGGTTACCAAGGGGAAGGGGGGTGGGGGATGGGCACAAGGGGTGAAAGGATGCATCCACATGGAAATGGACAAAAAATAATGTACAGCTAAAACACCACAATGTTATAAACTATTAAGACATCAATAAAAATGAAAATTTAAAAAAAAACACCAAATTTGAGTAGGACACCTAAGAAGCAAGAAACATAAAATCCTACTCAAATTTAAATTTAAATTTAAAAAGACATTTTATTTTTAATCACACCTTGTACATTGCAGTCTGTGATCAGTGTACTCTCACTAATATAGTTTGATATGGCTCTTTTCCAGATTTTGGTTTGGGACTCAAAATATACAAAATAGCACTATAGCCCACAATATGTGTAATACCCAATGCTTCATGCTGCAGTGGGTAATTGCAACTTGAGGGAGAAAACGGATTCTTCTGATTGTCACCTGAATTGGGTTTCACCATAGTTCTGGAAGAAGTGGAGAGAGAGTCAGAAGGAAGGACAGAGTTTAAGTCCTTTCAAAAATGCCACAGAAGGTAGGCAAGTGACTCAGATCAAAAGCACTGCTGTGTTGGTAGAAAGATAGGAGAATGAACTGGAAAGAGTAAAATCCAGCTCCCATACACTGGGGAGAAAACACAGTCCCAGCTCAGCTGCTGTGGAGCAGAGAGCCCATGGGTAGCGCGCACCCAAAGGAAGGGACTTTGGAAATTCTAATTTTTTCACTGATTTACATTCAATATTTGCTTAATGCTTAAGTTAGGTTTAGAAATGTTCTTTTTATTTCCACCAGTACTCTCTCTAGACTCTAGTTATCTCTTAGGTAGGTGGCTGAGATATGTCTTGTTATGTTAAGAAAAAGAAGGAAATGAAAAGTTCTTGAATATGGTCTCTTTGCAGAAGAAAGTGCCAATTAAAGCACTGTATGTAATTCTTTCTGCATGCACGTATGTCTTATCAAAATAATTTAGCATTTAAAATCTCTTCATAGATGGTGTAAAGTTTGAAGCTTGAACTCTAACTCCTTGTGTACCAATCAATACACTTTTAAGTAGTTGCTTCCCATAATATATAAAGATAATTTTGCTCCTGATTTAAGGGGCCTTTTCAAGACATCTCTATGTGCAATGCTACCTCTTATTTTTAAAGACATTAGAAAAAGTTACCATATTCTTTACATTAGATGGACTACTCAAAGAAAGTTTACTAAAATAATTATATACCTGCACACAGACATACTTCACTCTAGTTTGGAACCTTAAAATCAAAACAACAAATTAATCAGGGCTGGCTCTGTGGAACAGTGGTTAAGTTTGGCACGCTCCACTTCAGCTGCCTGGGTTTGCAGGTTCGGTTCCCTGGCATGGACCTACACCACTTGTCAGCCATGCTGAGGTGGCGACCCATATACGAAACAGAGGAAGATTATCATGGATGTCAGCTCAGGGCTAATCTTCCTCACCAAAAAAAAAAAAAAAAAACCCAAACCAAAAACAAATTAATCCACAAAACTTTTCACTATAAACTTACTGTGGACCTGATTAGGTGTCATTAAGGGCAAGGGTTATACCTGAGCCTTATTCATCTACACCTTGTTCAGTGTCTGGCACGTAGAAAGCTCTGATAGCCAGTCTGTTGAATGAATGAATTAACCACTTTAACTTGACATAATTATCTGTAATAGCTTGCTCTCCTTCATTATGATTGCAATTATATAAAGGGCACTTTATTCATTTTCTGAGTATGTTTGAATACACATCTAGGTTAACAACAGAAATTTAAATTTTAATCATTGCTTCTTCAATTTGGAGCATGGGGAGATAACAGGTCACAGTGCCAGGTTCTGCTACATGTTCATCTTTCTCTGTATCATGAATTCAGCAATTAATATTTAATGAGTACCTGCAGTGTATAAAGTTTTGTGCTAGTCAGTGAGAAACAAATATTGTAAAATATTTCAGATATATTTTTTTTTTTTTTTTGCCTCCAGGAACTTTCAGTGTAGAGTCACATGATTCCTATCTTTGACTGTGAGACTGTTTTATTGTTTCTAATTATTTAATCATCTTCCTGTAAGAGGTCAAGCATTCTTTACCACATTGATGTTTAGGTTAACCATACAATATGTCTCAGGCTAATGAAATGTGACTGTAAGTAACATACATCACATTTGAACAAATGTTTTAACAGCCATTATGTGTTTCAGTCATTGCATTTTCTCTCTGCCATAAGAATAATGTGCCCAAATAGTGACAGCCTCTTTAGCCTGGATCCTGGAATAAAGAGGGATCTAGAAGCAGAGCCACAGACAATGCACAGCTGCCTTAGTCTACATTTGACAGGAGAATGAAATAATCCATTTCTGGAGTAGGCTACTGAGATTTGGGAAGTTGCTTTTTCCATAGTGTCACCAAAGTTGACTAATATATGGACAAATTCAACAATATTTTCCAGTAAGTTTTAATGTCAGAAAGATATTCTCACCAAGTGGTTTTCTGTCTTAAAAAATTGTAGCAATTTTTTACCAGTTATGTTGAAAAATAAAAACTAGATTTGTTTGACTCCATACTTTTTCTGCTGTACCATATTGTCTTTTTAGTGCAATATTAATGATAATTGCCATAATAGGAGTGTGAGATAACATCTAACACTCTCTTTGGCTTTATTATACTTTCTCATTTAATCTTCCCAACAATCATACAAGGTAAGCACTGCTATTATCATCCCCATTTTATTTCTTTTTCAGGTTAAAAAGGTCAAATAGCTTGCCCCAAATTACATGGCTATCTTCGCTCCTACCCACGACCACTTCTCATTCTTGTTCCTTCATCTACTTTTCAAACAGAAAAGTCTATGAATGTACTGTGATGCAAAGGGAAAGGTCCTGACAACAGAAGACCTGTGTTTCGATTCTCATTACTAGCTATGTGACTTTAAGGACATCACTTAACTTACTTATCCCTCAAGTTCCTGATCCATAAAAAGTTTGATAAAGGCTCAAAACAGGAAGTATACGTGAAAGGTCTTCATAAATTACTGGGTACAAAGATGTATATTACTACAATTATATAGAAAGATTGATCTTTTGTCTTTTTTTAAATTAACTTTGTAGATTAACAGCAGTTACACTCAAACTTTTTTTATGGTTTTATGATTTCTCTCTGTGAATTCACTCTTTACTGCCAACCTTTATTCCCACTCTGCACATCTCCATTTCCCAATCACCAACAATCAAAAGAAAAAAAAGCAACTGAGACAGAGAAATAGTCTGTCAGAAATTTAAAGTGGCATATCCAGCATTATTTATAATAATCACTATCAAAGGGATAGAGATCACCTGTGGTAACCAGGCTCCTATATCTAGGAATTTAGCCCTTCCCTCTCAATGACATGATAACTTTTACTTCAAATGTATTTTGCAAAGACTAGATGAAGTTTGCTTTTTAATCAACTGCAGCAGGTTGCATTTTCCAAAGACAGCTGTACCAATATCTTTCCTATCTCCCATCTCTTGACACTGTTCCATCAAAAGGGGGAGTCTGTTACTCTACTCCCTTGAATATAGGTGGACCCTGTGACCTCTTTGATCAAAAGAATATGAAAGAAGTGATTCCGTGCTGGTTCTGGGCTTAGCCATTAGTTGTCCTGGCTGCTTCCCCTTTCTGCCTCTTGTAAAGCTCACAACTGAACATTCATTCATGATGCTTTCTCAAGAAACCAAGGTACCTTTCCTTAGAAGCTCAAGCCACTTAGAGAGAGCATATGTAAACATTCCAGTTTATAGCTCTACATAAACTCCCAACCATTAGCAAGCTTCAAATGCCAGCCATGTAAAGTATGCCATCTTGGATATCCCATCCAGTCCAGCCTTCAGATGACTGCAGCCACAACCAAAATCTCACTGCAACAACATGAAGGGACCTAAGCTAGAACCACCCAGCTCAGAACTTAACCTACAGAAGCATGCAAAATAATAATAAATTATCACTTCAAGCTACTAATTATTGGGGTGGTTTGTTACATAGCAATAGATGAACCGAACACCAACTGATCTGCTGCATAACTTGTTCTTTGTTTCTGACTGTGAACCCATTAATACAATTTGACTAAAACTAACATGATTTTTAAACAAAATCCTTTGGTGGTTTCATCATATCGATGCCATGTGCTTTTAAAATTCTTTTAACCAATTTTAAAATGAAGATATTATTACACATGTTTTAAAGCTTACTGTAAAAACTAATTTTCAGGAAAAAATGGAGTTTTCATGCAAACACTAAAATAAATCATTGCACTTTTATCAAATTATTTGTGTGGGGATTTGAGAATCTAATTGGAATTTATTTTCAAATATAATGAATTTTGAGGCTGGCCCGGTGGCATAGTGGTTAAATTCGCATGCTCTAGTTCAGCAGTCCAGGGTTTGCAGGTTCGGATCCTGGGCATGGACCGATGCACCACTTGTCAGCCATGTTGTGGCGGCGTCCCATATAAAGTAGAGGAAGATGAGTACAGATGTTAGCCCAGGGCCAATCTTCCTCAGCAAAAAGAGAAGGATTGGCGACGGATGTTAGTTCAGGGCTAATCTTCCTCACAAAAAAAAAAAAGTAATAAATTTTGAAGACTCAGTAAGGCAGGTTTCCAAATATCAGTTTTCTTACATTTTAAATAATGTGTCATGTGAGATAAATTGCAGCCAGGTGTTTGCAACTGATTTCCTCTTTTGTGAGGACCATTTTTTTTTCCCAAATGAAAAATATCTTTCTTCTTTTTCATAATTATAAAAGTAATACATACTCATTACTGAGAATTCCAGCATAGGCTGTGAACAAAGTGGAGATAATAGTCCTCTGAATATTTACATCCCAAAGATATTGTTAGATAACCAAGTGTCTTTGGCAAGTTATTTCATCTCTCTGTGATTCAGTTTTATCTACAAAATCAAGATAATAATAATAATAATAATTCATAGGCTTCCTTTGGGATTGTATAAGATTATACATATAAAGCATTTAGAACAGAGCTTGCAGTATAGTATTTAATGTGTTAGTTTATTAAGTAACAGTTTGATGTATAAGTGTGTTTCCTTCCAGATTCTATTCTAAGCATACATAATTATATGTACCCATTTTTAGCAAAAATTTGCAGAATCATAAATGCTCAGTTTTCAAGCTGATTTTTGAACTCTTGACTATATCATGTGGACACGGTTTCATAACAACACATAGAAATATGCCTCATTTCTTTTTACAACTACATTGTATTCTAATTTATCAACAACATAAGATATGTGAAAAATATCCAGAGTTCTAGTTGACTTGTTAATTGAATTTTACAAGTTGAGCTAACATATAAAACACTGCAATAAACATCCTCATTTTTAAAATCATTTTCCACATAGGATCCTATAAACAAGAAAACTGGAAAAATAATTATCCTAAAATGCGTGGAAATTTTTACTCAGATAGATCAGAATATTTTATGATTGTATGGCAAGAGCTTTATTAACTCTAAATCCTTATAGACACCATGATGCTGCCAATTTTACATGCAGGGGGTAAATACTGAAGAAACCAATATATAAAGACCATAAGAACTGGAGAAACCTAAAACCTATAATTCCCATAATATTATCAGGATTAGGCCTCCTAAATAATCAAGTTTAGTTTAAAACTCTGGTGCCTACATTAAGTTCAGCATGTCACAAAGAGAACCTTTATTTGATTATGTCATATAAAATTCTAACCAAAGACTAAGTAAATTCCAAATATATGTGAGTATTTGAAGACAGAATTTGGTAAAGGGTATCAAACCATAAATACTGAGAAATTGAGTGAAACTGAGGTACATTGGCATACTAACATTGAATTGACCTAAAGGATAAAATAAAACATCAAAGACAGCAGGACTTATTTAATCAGTGTTAACCCCAAGTAAATTTCAGGCTGCGGGACCAACCTGCCTGTCTTGTTTCTTCTCCTTTGTTCCTTTAAGCAGGATTTTCTAACACCATCAGTGGTAGATTCAAGGGATTTGGCTTGAAGGGGGAGAGGAGGGGAAGAATTTGACTCCAATAGTTTCATTAGTCCCTGGTCTCAACCTGCCCCCAAATAAACATAAAATCCCTGTAAAAATATCAAGCTTGCTATGAAAACACAACTCCAAAGTAAATTTCCTAGCCTTTGCCTTCCAAACAAGTTGCTACTCCTGAGCTCCTCTCATTTGATAATTCTGGAGTCCCCACTGACTGCTAGCTGTTTTAGTAACTTTTGCACAATCAATCTTTTATATGGTATCATGTGGATGCACATATCAAATGTTTTATCAGAAGCTTTTGAATTCTCAGTGCCATGTGAAGTCTTCTTTTTCTAGAAGTATTATAGACAAAGATATCTCAGTAAAAGATATCCCCTGTGGCAGGCGGATTAATGGCCCTGGAAAGAGATCTATGCCCTAACCCCCAGGACTTGTGAATATATTACTTTACATGGCAAAAGGGACTCTGCAAATGTGATTAAGTTAAAGATCTTGAGATAGGGAGATTTTCCTGGATTTTCCATGTGGACCCAATGTAATCATAAAGGTCCTTATAACGCGGAGGTAGGTGGGCCACAGAAGCAGAGGGAGGGAAGAAGATGTGATGACAGAAGCGGGGGTCATAGTCAGAGAGAAATTTGACGATGTTGCTTCTTGAAAATGGAGGAAGGGGCCATCAACCAAGGAATGCAGGTGATGTCTAGAAGATGTAAAAGGCAAAGAAACAGATTCATCTGTAGAGCTTCCAGATTGTAGTCCTGTCAACCCATTTTGGATTTCTGACCTCCAGAATTTTTAAGGTAAAAAATTTATGTTGTTCTAAGCTACTAAGTTTGGAGTCATTTGTTACAGCAGCAATCGGACACTAATAAGCTCCCAGGAAAGTATGTTGTTCTGAAGAATTCCATAGCTCATCTCTTCATAATAAAGTAGCAAAATATGTAAAGTTTGATTAGAAGAGTGTGACTACCTAGAAACACTTGTTATATGAATATTCACAATGTGTTAAGTTCTGATGAGAACACAAATGTGATTGTATTTTCTCTCTTTGTAATCTTCACTCTCACTCCTTTCCCTTGGTGTTTCTGAAAAAGCTTTCATTCCAGTTGTATTCTTCCAAAATGGTGCAAAGGGGACAGAGTAAACTACACCTTTCTTTTATTGCTTTTTGTAATAATTGTATTAAACTATCTCTGTAGCTATGCCAATGATGAAGTGACTTGTTTGTTGAAGCTAGGATCCCTAAGTCACTGATAACCCCAAATTCCCTAAACATCATAAAGAAGTATACCTGGAGTATGTAAGCAAATGCAACCAGTGTAGTTACTTCAGGTCTGACCCCAGTGTGAATCATAGCCATGCAGTTTGTGGTAGGACCAACCATGGGAATTTTGTTTATTCATTAAACTTGAATTAAAACCTTTGTGCACAGAAAGGTTATATGGTTTTAATAAACATAAACAAACAAAAGGAGTAGCATAACTTCATGTTATACTCAGATTGGGAAGTTAACATATGCAAATAATGTAATAGGCTCCTATGAAATAGACTATCAATGCACAATGGTATAATAAAGTGCAGAATCCTTTGTAAAGTGCTGAGGAGATCCAGATGAAAGGGTAATTAGAGTCCTTTGGAAATGTCCAATACATTGCCCTTGACTCCTCAAATTCCTCCAAAGAGAAAAGAAAAGCAACGGTTTTTAAATTGTGTTTTCTAAATGAAGGCAACATGCTTCTTTCTCATTCCTAGGTCCAGGTAGCTATGAGAATGAGATGTCAAACATGGCCAATTAGTCAGGGTCTTTATTTTAGACCTCCTTTTGTCACGGTCTTGTTAGGGAGATTTGTGTTTAAAAGGTTAACTATTCTCTGTCATATGTCTCCATTGGTTAAAGTGCTCAAACAACTCCTAGAAGAATCATGAAATATAAAATTCACATTCTGTGTCAAGAATTTAGTCATTGAAAACCCCAAATTATAAAGATAGTAGTGAATAAAAGAATATAGAGAAGAGAACTAGGATTGCAAACCTTCCACGTTGAGACTTAAAGGTGATTTTTATGCTTTATATATTGACATTAGAAATCTTTTCAATGCTGGAAATTTTCTCAACTATTAAAAAGGCTACATGGGTTTAGACTATTGCATGAATAATGAGCAAATGAATTAAATATACCAGGGACATTATACAAAATGATATAATAACCCAGTTATACAACCTCAGAAATGTGAGGATGTATTCAAAGCTCCAATCCTTTTTAAATTTATAATAATTAGATTCATTAACCACTTCTTGAAGTCCTTTGTAATTTCATCCAGTACAACTTCTTGAAATAACAAATTTCTTAAATATACTATCAATTATAAATGAAACTATGCTTGTTTTAGTTTCAATTTTTGGAATTCCTCTTTGGAATTAAGAGGAGCTACTTTGTTTTAATTGTTAGGACTTTTAAAGAGACCCAATAAATAGCACTTCTTTTCCTACCACATGCCAAACTTTAAACTAGTGGGAAAATAAGGCAAAAGAATACAATTTCTGGAGCAAAACTTCTCCCTTATTACTTAAAAAAAAGCTAAGACGAAGTTTAAATATTTTACAATTATATTTGTATTTGGGGGAGGTTTAGACTTCCTCATACTATGCCCCAGAATAAAACAGTTTTATCTATCCATTTAGAGACATGCAGAGGAGAAAATGTGCTCTCTTTGGCCAGCTTATTCTTAAGAGATAAAAAGGAGGAGGTGAGTCAAGCATGTCCAATATGTGGTCCCAATTTTACCAACCAGATAAGCCATGCTACCTTCCCAAGGGCAATGTGACCAAAGGGATGGAGTGTTACACTAATCTAACTTCCTCCATATGGAAAGAAACATCTGGAAAGGGAAAAAGCATCCCCCTCACAAACTGTACTCTCAGATGGTTGCCAACACACCTTCTCTGCAGTCCTTTTACTTTTCTTATTTTTATTTTATTTTTGGTGAGGAAGATTGGCCCTGAGCTAACATCTGTTGCCAATCTTCCTCTTTTTGCTTGAGGAAGATTGTCACTGAGCTAACATCTGTGCCAATCTTCCTATGTTTCGCTTTGTTTTTTTTAATATGTGGGATGCCACCACAGCATGGCTTGATGAGTGATGGGTAAGTCCGTACCCGGGATCCAGGCCCACGAACCCTGGGCCACCAAACTGGAGTACATGAACTTAACCACTATGCCATAGGGCTGACGCCATCTTTTTATGCTTTTTAATAAATGTTGAGAATATTTCCTCAATCTTTAATTCTCCAGGTAAAGGGCATATTTGTAAAATGTACTTCCTCAGAAAGAACTGTTGCTCATTTTAGTTGCTCATCTGAGAACCTTGTCTTTCACTTACATGTTTCCCGATGTCTACTTAAGCAGGGTAACTCTTCACGTTATCCTGGGAAAGAATTAACCATATACTTTTTTCTAGACCTTTTGTTTCTAGTCAGTTTCCAGTACCCTTCCTGAGGATGCTCAGAAATGTTGCTCTTCTCAACAGTCACATGTTGAGCCCATGTCTGCAGGGAACGATGAAAATGCTCACTGTAGCTCTTTAATGAATCATAATTGCTGCTTGAGACCCATTCATCATCTTGCAAATATCATCTAGGTTAATTCTCCCTAAAATGCCTTGTCTTGAACCCACACTGAAACTTCTGCCATTTCACACAGTCAATATAACTCAATCTCCATTCACTGTATTCCCCACAGATCAAAGTTTTACTATGTACACAAGCTTTCTGTCATTTTACTGTTCTGTAGCCTGAACTTTTGTAAAAATGTCAGACAATACAAATTCCAGAAGAGGTTTTGCTGTGTATTAATTTCCTGCAGCGGCATGATAAAATACCACAAATTAGCAGTTTAACACAATGCCCGTTTATTAGCTCACGGTTCTGGAGGTCAGAAGCCTGGGCATGGTGTGACTGGCTTCTCTGCTCATGGTCTTACCAGGCTAAAATCAAGATATCATCCCAGGGGCTGCAATTCTCATCTGGGTCCAGGTCCTCCTCAAGCACACTGGGTGATGGCAGAATTCATTTCCTGTGGTTGTAGGACTGTGTTCCCATTTTTCTGCTAGCTGTCAGTGGTCCGTTCAACACCACATTCAGCTTCTAAGGGCTTCCCCTCTCAGCAGTTCAAACATGGGTATTTGCTTTCTTTGAGGCCAGCAGTCAAAGAAGACTTCCCCTCCTGTGACCAGCCAGAGAAAAATCTGCTTTTAAAGGTCTCAAGTGATTATGTTAAGCGTACCTGGATAACCTCTCTTTCTTCAAGTCAGCTGTGCCATATAACATAAACTAATTGTGAGAGTCAAATCCATCATATTCACTGTCCCTAGAATTATCCAGGGTGTGTACACCAGAGGCAGGTAATTTTGAGGACCATCTTAGAATTCAGCCTGGCAAACACTGTTAATGATTCCTAGGCATAGAAATGCCTGATTGCTCCTACACCACTTTCTTTCTTAGTTTTGAGTCAGCTCCTTATCTTTGCAAAACACTGTCCAAATCAGACTGTTATTCAATTTTTAAATCCTAAAATCTCTGATAAATATGGGTTGCAAATTTTTTAAAAGTCTAAATGGGGGCTGGCCCTGTGGTGTAGTGGTTAAGGTAGGCATGCTCTGCTTAGGCGGCCCAGGTTGGTGGGTTCAGATCCTGCTCATGGACCTACACTGCTCGTCAGCCATGCTGAGGCGGCAACCCACATACAAAAAAATAGAGGAAGATTGCCACAGATGTTAGCTCAGGACTAATCTTCCTCAAGCAAAAAAAAAGAGGAAGATTGGCAACAGATGTTAGCGCAGGGAAAATCTTCCTCAAAAAAAAAAAAGAGTCTAAATGAATTACTGAAATAAACAAGGTGCTCAGAACCAGACAGACCTGGGCAGAAGTCTGATTCTGCTTCTTTGTGGGGATTCAACCTTAGCCAGTTAGCGATGTAGCTACAGAGCCCTTTTATTCTGTTTCCTTCTGCAAAATGGAGACAATAATTCCTGCCCCTGGAACACTGTCAGTATTTAATGGGTGTGTTAAAATTCTTATCACAAAGCTAGGTCCAGAGTGGCCAGCTAACAATTTCTCTGCTATTCCTCTGTATTATTTCTCTTTTCTTTTCATTTTGTTTCTGTTTGTTTTTAATTTAAACTCAAAAATCTCCAATAGATGAAACAGACCAGATTTTGCCTTACAGAAAAATGTCACCTTTCCACCAACACGTTATTCTCAGCAAGGTTTTAGTATCCTACAACTGATTGCCATTGCCAACAGCTTGCCTGGTATGGAAGCACTGCTCTAATCTGTTGATCCCTCTTAAATGCTTATCATGGGAATCACATTGACCAGCACATTGATCATCAAAATAATAAATTACATTCTTCAGCACCAGCACCATACTTGAGTATTTTAAATATTGACCACGGGAGGAGATTAATTTATACCATTGTTGTACAATACACTTAATGCATTCTTCTTATATAAGGTAGTTCTAGAACTCTTCCATAACTAGAAGAATAATTTTTAGCTAAGTTTCCTTTCATACACTGAGTATCCCTTCAGTGATCAAATTTGTTCCCCAGTTCATCTCCTTTTTTAATCTTCCAATAACTTATTTAACTTAATTAATTGCTTAGAAATTTTTTGCAAGTGCCCCTCAAATTATTTTTGGCTTAATTTTTTACACTTGATCTTTGATTCTTACTGGGTTCCCTGATTTTCTTTCACAAGTTCTTCATTTTGGAAAAAAGTCTTAATTTACTGTTTATTTGCATTCTTCATTCAAGTGTGTTGTTTTGCCACTTAGTCTTGCAGGACTTGTGGTTGAGTTATTTTCTTCGAAATACATTGTGGTATTTTTAAATGACTTAAAGGTTTCCCCTGGGATATTGAGTTTTTTGTTTTGGGGGGGTTTTTTAGTGAGGAAGACTAGCCCTGAGCTAACATGTGTTGCCAATCCTCCTCTTTTTTGCTGAGGAAGACTGGCCCTGGGTTAACAGGCCCATCTTCCTCTATTTTATATAGGACGCTGCCACAGGATGGCTTGACAAGCGGTGTGTCTGTCCACGCCCGCGATCCGAACCTGCAAAACCCAGGGCCGCTGAAGTGGAGTGCATGAACTTAACCACTATACCACCGGGCTGGCCCCGGGTTTTTTTTTTTTTTTTTTTTTTAATGTTTTAAATCTTCTGTCAGTTTTTGCTGTTTCT
Source organism: Tapirus indicus (assembly GCA_031878705.1). Taxonomy (NCBI): domain Eukaryota; kingdom Metazoa; phylum Chordata; class Mammalia; order Perissodactyla; family Tapiridae; genus Tapirus; species Tapirus indicus. Next base: position 75,825,470 of record CM062926.1, on the reverse strand, counting down.
TTGTTTCCTTTTCTATCATTAAGCATTCTCTTCTGATGGATATTTTTAGTTCCCCTCATTTTCACTAAAATGGTGAACTTGATCACGCTATTACCACTGCATAATTTGCCATTCTTCTGACCACTGCTCAAAACTGTATCTATTATGTTTCATCCCCCTTGAAGTTCTAAGAGAATTTAATTTTGGAAAGTCATTTATCTTATACAAATACCTATTTTGTCCTGATTAAGATTTCCACCAGTCTATGTGGGGACAAATGTAGTGCCATATTATTATCTGGCCTAATTTTTTAGGTTCTTTTTATATTGTCTAACATATCCAACTGAGTCTCAGTATCCTAGTATTTTGCTGCATTTTTATTCTTCAAATATGGAATGTCTGCTTACCAAGTTTCCACTTACTTTCATTGTCTGGTAATATTTTTATCCTGTATGAATCAGTAACCAAATATTTTTGGAACACTCAAATCGGGTAGTTTGAGAGGAGTTAATGAAAGAACAATTTACAAAGGTGCAGGTAGGGTTTATAAGAAGCAACAAGAAATGGTGCAGTGTACCAGGCTTAGTAACAGTGGAGAGCCATTGGAAGGGGCAAGCACAGGGAGTGATAATTACTGGAACCCTGAGACAGAGCTATATGCTGAAGGCTGCTAAGGACTATGAAATTTAGTGAGGGACGCATCCAACACTCTGCAACCCAGTAAGGCTTGATCTAGGGAAAAAAAAAAACTCCATCACTTTCTCTCTCCTTCCAATCTCTTTCCAGAAATCCTCACTGGCTAAAACCCATCTGGAAGCCAAAGGATAAGGGAGTCCTTTCAGCATCTTCCCTCGTTCGGAGCAGGAGGAGAAGGATGCAGAGTGAGTCTGAAAGGGAAAACTAAAGAAATCCAGCACAAATACCAACACTACTTACACTCCCATATCAATGCTTCCTAGAGAGGGTTTGGCTCAGGAGCGGCATATGCCTTTGTTCAATTATTTTCCCTCCAGCTAGGCTCTGAAATACCATTTCCTGTCTATATATTTTGCCAAGCACTTCACATCGCCTTGCCTTCTGAAATGAGTTTGGAAATATTTATGCGTTCTCCATTAAGATGTAGCTTGATTTCACCTCTCTGGGACACTTTCCAGAAAATGCACATGGAGACACTGAAATACTGATTGCTTCTCAGGTGCAGTTCTTTGAAGGAGCAGCGTTTTAAGAATATCAATGAAATCAATTCAATCTCTTCTTGTCAATCAAAATTTTGGTACAGGGCCTTCTTACTATGATTTTCCAGTGATGTTAGTAAATGACGAAACGTTTGCTCCTTTCTTGTTCTTGTTAGCGTTAATGCTATATAACATTGTCTGCTTTCTTGTCCCTAGCAATTTACAATGACAGTAAGGGAAAGAAATCTAGGAAATTAATTCTTTTCCTCTTAGAAATTTTAATCTCTTTCTTCTAAAATATAGTACATGACAGATCAGCCTTGCTAGTGGTTTTATGTCTATTGAAATCTCACCAGTGTGTTCAATCTAATTTTTTTTTCAGTTTTTCCTTACCATTTGAGGGGTGATACAAGTCTCCATTGCCATTAAAATGTCTCTCCCATTGGCTCACCATGGTGCCTGAAATTTTCGTCTTTAGAGAAACTGCTCTGATATAAGACTTTATCTCCAGAATATTCCTAACAAATGGGGTTAAATTAACTAAGATGGGTAATATGTTGACACAGAGTCACTGATCAGCTTCAAAGTCATCAGGCAAAAAGAAGGAGTCATTGGTATTTAGATGGAGGTTCCTGTTTAGAGAAGCTAAAGGCTTAACCTCCAGCTGATAGAATTAACCCATTTTTATGTCCAACATATTTCTAGGCATGGGTAAGACCAAATGAGCATAGGGCTTATCTGCCAAAATTTTTCGGACACCAGAACCGAGATTTATTCCCTAATCTGAAAATTAAGCCCATGTATCTCTGTCAACAAGTGCTTAGGCAAGACCCTTGGATAAATATATGGCCTGGTAGATTTTCATAAAGGATAAGACCCAAGAGAAGTTTAGAAGTAGAGGCAAGTTCTGAGGAGGCAACTGTACAGTTAGAGGCCAATAGGACCAGAAACATAGGGTGTGGGTGGGCAGTTAGATGCTTACTAGGGAAATGGTTATACTACAAGCACATTTTGTCTCTTCCCCTCAACTTAAAAAAATTGTTATCTCTATCTTTTAGTCAAAGACTTATTGGCTATAAAACTCAAAATTCTTTGATAATTCCTTTATGATGATAATAGCTAGCACTTTTTTCAGTATACAAGGCAATGTTTTAAGCTTTTTGCAGATATTGGCTCATTTAATCCTTACAATAACTCATCATCATCCCTATTTTACAGATGGGAAAACTGAGTCTCAGAGCAGTTAAATAATTTATCCCAAGATCAAACACCAGAAAGTGGCAGATCCAGGAATTAACTCCTGACAATTGGATGCAGAGGCTTTATGCTTAACCACTGCACTGCACAACCTCCGATGAACACAAAGAATACACCCTGCCCCTCAGATAAATGTGTGTTGCTGTGGCTGAAATCAGATCACCCCATCCTGCATCTTTCTCTGTGGTCTCAGCGTCCAGCTGTACCACAGCAGTCACTACTCTGCTACTTTGAAAAAGCACTAGGCTAGGTCATAGATCCTGGTATGGGTAAAACATAAAAGCAACAATAAATGTGGTCTGGGTGAATCTGAAATAAAACATCTCTCTCTCTTCCTGTGTAGCTGTATTTGGAAAAATATATCCAGGAAAGATGAACCATTGCAGAGCAATCCCTGCCATCAGGCATCAGCTGAGTCAGCTGCAGGCCCACGCCTCCAGCAGCCTTTGGGAAAGGGGGCATTTATAGTAGCCACACGCCCTAAAGCCTGGTGTCAAAGCCCGGGAGAAGGTGTTCCTCACTAACACTGCCGATGGGAAGAAGAAGCGACGTTGTCACTAGTTTCCTTTCTGCTCCCTCTACTCTTCTCTAAAAATAGTCTAGGTATTTAAAAAGTAAAAATGAAAATTGCATGTTACAGTGGTCAAACAGGATAGGAATTTTTGTGAGAAGAAGGAAGGGCTAAGTTACCTGCAGAAATACCTTCAATTTCACCTTTTTCTGCTTCTATCACTTTTTTGTCCCAGACATGCCTACAGAGCTTAATTTTAACTCCATCAATGTCTACACTTATCATAGAGGACTCTCAGAACAAGCCTAAGTCTCATTCAATGATTTGATTTTTGTTTTAAAACGTGACTTTTTCTGTGTTGGATGAAGTAGAGGCTGTCTCTAAGAATCTTGAAGATTCTGTGCTGAAGTCGAACCCTGGAAAAATGTAGAGCTCTGTGTGACTGAGGTCATTAGTATCACCTATAAATAAGCAGAAATAAAAGACTCATTATGTGGTGTGAAGACCTTGGCTTGTTTAGCCATCGAGATTGGAATCCTAGCTCTCCTACAGACTGGCTGTGTGACTTGGGGGAAGTCAAGTTCCTTTTCTATGAAATGGGGGAAGTCAAGTTCCTTTTCTATGAAATGGGGATATTTAGTGTATTTCGTTCATTAAGGTTCTTATGAGGACTCTATGAGATAAAGCATGTAAAGGACTCAGCATAATAACTGAGTCATACTGCACACAGCACTTGTTTAATAAAAGTTAGCTATTTGTTTTGTTGCTGTTGTTATCAAAATAAGAAATGCCAGGCATGAGGGTAATAAAATTGGTTGCCCAGGAAGGAACCACACATCACACTCACTTCCGTCCAGAGTCCCCACATTCCCTCATTGCTCATACTTTTCTCTCAGCCTGAGATGCCTCCACTTCCAATGTCTACTTATCACAATCATTTTAGACCCAGCTGCAATGATGCTTTCTCCATGAAACCTTCCACATCCCTGAGAGGAATGACTTGTTCTCTTCTCAGGCACGCTCTCATGAGTGGATTCTTCTTTTGATAAAAGGTCCCTACAGTTTCTGGTCCAGTACCTTGTATACCATAGGTACCCAATTCTCGTTAAATTTTATTAATTTAAAATATATCTTACTCATTCTAAGATATGAATAGGCTCACACTATTCATAACTTTTGTTCCTGCTCCAGAGGTGCAAACATAGTGAGAGCAAAAAATGTACAATTCCTTTCACCAATCAGGAATGCACCATGAACAGAGCACACCACACATATGGCCATGGACAGCCTCAGTTAGCAATGACATCCACACAGTGGCGGCTGGCCTCGGGATTCTAATTTTGTTTGACCTTGACAGTAGTGTGTGCATGCCATGGTGATGTGCAGGTCTGCTCATATTCTGAGTCAGCCCAGTCGGTTCAGTGTTAATGCAATTTTACTGAACAAATGGCGGTTTAGTGGGATGGGCCGAGTTTGGTACATTTGAGGCTTGGTAACATGAATATATCTTATGGAAAAAAAATTGAACCAAATGACCAAATATCTACTTGGGCGTAAAAATCACAAAGTGTTAAAAGTTGTCACACACATGCCGCAAAGTTCCTAATTACAAATGTAGACTTGGTTTGCCTGGACTGAGTACAGCACTACAAATCTGCCTTAGCTTGCTCTCACTCTCATACGTTCTAATACACTAATTCAACCCGAAAAGCTCCAAATTAAACAGGAACCAGGGCTGAGGAGTGGGTAATCCTAATCGTATATCTCAAGAGGCAAGCTGATTTATGAGCCAGACAAGGTGTACGAGATTTTCTTTCTAATTTCAATCCTCAAATAATTTATCAGTGGTTTATCATGTGTAGACAAACAGCTGAACTTTTTTTTCAATAATCAAGCTTTACCAGAGCATCAAAGTTACCAGAGAATGTGTCAGTGGAGAGGAGTGAGAGTCAACACATAATTATAAGTTCACATGTGTCCACATTTTGAAAATGAAGAGGAAGGCCTCCCGAGGAAAAACAGTTGAAAATATTTCCTTGCAGATGTCAGTTATCTCAAGAAATTTCTGGTGCAGAATACTAATGGATTATTGAATTAGGGCTATTATGTTCTAAAACTGGTCTCTGTCAAATAGTATGAACTGGACCTAGGATGTGCAACATTCTATCATATTTTAATATTTAGCAATAAGCTTTCAACTTAGAGCTAGCTTACGGGGAAATCATTGCTGCAAGATTGTGATCAAATGTGACAATGCTATTTTAGTTGGGTTTCTGAGAGCTGAGACCATGACCAATACCAAGCAAAATATATTGAGTAGGTGACACCAGCCTTTGGCTTTCTCTTTTCTCTCCTGCCCCAGCCTTTCGTTCCCTGTAGCTCCTCCCTCTCCAATAGCATCTAGGTGACCTATGATATTTACCTTCCTCCCTCTCAGAAGGATGTCTTTGAAATGGGGGGGGGGGGCATAACACAATTCACTGTTTTCCAATGACATTCCAAAGAGTTAGATGTTATCACAAATTTCTCTAAAATAGGATTTCAGAGTCAAATAAATTCAGCAAATGATGCATTAAACAAAGTAAATATACTTGTTTTTGCAGAACTTCTCAAAACCTCTAATACACTAATGTGCACTGAGCATCTCCTAGAGGAGGACATTTCCCAAATTGGATTAATTACAGAAAGCCCTTTCCAGTGACATCTATAAACATCTCACTCTTTGGGAAAAATTGACGTAGGAGAAAGAGTGAAAGCTGGAAAGGTCTGAGTTCAAACCCCAGTTCTACTACTTACTTGAGAAACCTCACTGAGATAAAAGTTTTCTCATGAGAGACATATGGCACATAGAAGACATGCAGAAAACGGTAGCCATGATTTAATTACGTGGTTGCTCATAGTAGTGGTAAAGATAATATGTAGGGATCCAGGGAGCAGGGTAGAGCAGCCTTATTATTAGAAAGCTCAGAACTGATAAGAGGAGGGGAGATGGAAAATGGTCATAAGGCAGTATAGGAACAAATGGATTAAAAGGAAACGTGGGGCTGGGGCAGGCTTGGTACTTGGTGACTTCCTACCTCCCAGGTGGCAGGAGAAGGGAATTCTGCCTAAGCCAAGAGGGCTGCAGAAATGTGCAAGACCAGAAAAAGAAGTGGGAAGAGTTTTCATTCTTGGGCCATTGCTCATAAAAGATAAAAATCTCTTAGAATATACCTGACTTAACAATTATGGAATTCAGTGTCTTGGCATAATAGAGGAATTGGAACCCAAGTATTCTGCCCCAATCATGGAAAGGGGAAGAAGGGCCTTCAAGATCCACAGAAAGGAGAAACTGTGCATGGTTACCTTTTCATCTGCATATCAGGGATGGTGGGTGCCACCATCATCAAGGTTTTGAGAAGATGCAAATGATATTAAAGCACATAAAGCCATTAGAATAGTGGCTGGCACTGAATAAATATTAACTGTTATCCTTCTTCCTAAAATGTGCTGTCAAATACTGATCCCATGGTACTCCTAGAGCAAATACAGAAACAAAGATTGTTTCACACTTCTATTATATACCAAATTCCACTAACTATGGAGCTGGCTAAAAGAGGCTGAGTTCTATCATGAAAGTTATCTAGTATATAGTATACTTTTTAAAGGCAATAGGACAGTCCACAGGGACAGAAGACATATAGGAAATAAGCCAAGGGCCTTGTCACTGCAAAGTTAAGGAGACATATTTTTAGATACTAGATGATAAAAAGATCTTCCCTCTACTAAGCCCCCACCCTGTTCAAATTGCTATTTGAAGCACCTTCTCATTTGAAGACAAGGGAATTGACCTGATGAGTTCATCTCTGAAGCTCCTTAAGAGCTGAATCACTCCATTTTATCATAGATCCTTTGAAGGAAACTTAACCACCATTTCAAGTTGAGAAACTGATTTTTCCCACCCAGGTTAATAACACTCATTTATTACTCACTTTCTATACACCAGTCTCCCTGGTAAGTGCTTTACCTGGATCATCTAATTTCCCCTCCCAACAATGTTGCAAAGTGGGGTACTCTCTCTTCCTTTCCTCATTTTACAGATGAGGAATCTGAGTCTGGGGGAGATTACATACCCTGCCCAAGGTCATTCAGTGAATGATAGCAGAGCCAGGTCTCTGCCGTTCGGGGCTATACACATCCAAGAAATTTACTACTCACTGGCACTACCTCACCATTTTCTGAATGTTTAAAATCAGTTTCAGTAAGAAGTAATTAAAAATAAATTATTCATGCTGTTGGGTCTCAGACAGTGCTAATACTGCCACACAGAACATAAACATGGCAACCAGGTTTGTGTAAATTAGGTTAGTTGTTCATTTTTCAAATGAAAGGCAGATGCACAATCTCTCCTGGAAATTCTGGAAGGATACTTCTAGTCCCATGTTACTCCATCAACTATATCAACTATCTAAATATGTTCTTTTTTTTTTTTTTTTTTTTTTTGTGGGGAAGACCAGCCCTGAGCTAACATCCGTCGCCAATCCTCCCCTTTTTGCTGAGGAAGACTGGCCCTGGGCTAACATCCGTGCCCATCTTCCTCCACTTTATATGGGACGCTGCCACGGCATGGCTGACAGGCAGTGCATCAGCGGGCACCCGGGATCCGAACTCGCGAACCCCAGGCTGCCAAGCGCGAACTAAACCGCTGCGCCACCGGGCGGCCCTCTAAATATGTTCTTAATTGTTGTGATTTAATTATGTTGGTGATTGTTATGTTAAATCCATATATGCTGGTGATTATTATGGTAAGGTTGTTTCTTTAGACCTAATGTATTATTCGATGCACTGCCAATTTTTTGCCAGCTAAGCCCTTTTGCTAATAATGCTTCTGTATAAAGTGTTTTTATTCATTCACATGAGTTCCTCTTGTTTGCTTTCACTAGACTCCCTTAGATTTAAGCAGGTGCCTGGTGAAATAAGAAACAGGCAAGTATTAGGATACTTGCCTCCCTCAAGCAAGTTTAACCCAATCCAGAAGGCCAAACAAACTATATGTGCTCATTGGAACTACCTATTCCATTTACTCTGGTTGATGTGATATTGTATGAGAGTTATCAAGTAGTTTTAAATGTGCCTTCTGTCTCTTCAATCCAATAGCTCCTATATCTTTTGAAATTATTTTTCTTCTCTAAGACATCACTAGTACCTAAAGCAACCCATATCCTAAGTCTATACATTAAAATACTTCTTCTGAAGATACTCTCATGCTTAAAGCAATTCACTGTATCCCCAACACCAAAGACTGAATTCTGAGAACATAGAAGGCCATCAGGATATGACTTTCTACTGCTCAAGCCTCATCCGTCACTTCCTAACTCATACTGTATGCTCTGGTCCACGTTTAGTCTATTTAAACCTAGTTGCTTAAAAAACCAACATAAAATGTTTCAAGCATCCATGTCTTTACAGCAGCCAGAGACTAGCACTTCCCTTTCTCAATCCATCCAATGGTTTCCCCTTGTCAGCCCAAGTCATTGTAATGCTCACAAGGCGCTACTTCCTCTGGCGCTCCCCACTCCACTCCCCTATTCTGTTACCTCTCTGACTTGCATCTCTTACCACTTTCTCCTCAGCTTAATCTGTTTTAGCCACACTGGCTTCCTGCCCTGGCATGCTCCAGCCTCAGGGCATCTTAATCAGCTCAGGCTGCCATAACAAAGTACCACAGACCGGGTGGCTTAAATAACAGAAATTTATCTTCTCACAGTTCTCGAGGCTGAAGTCCATGATCAAGGTGCTAGCAAGGTGGTTTCTGGTAATAACCCTCTTCTTGGCTTGCAGCTAGCAGCCTTCTCACTGGGTCCTCACATGACCTTTCCTCTGTGTGTGCAGACTCGTGGTATTTCTTCCTCTTATAAGGACACTAGTTCTACTGGATTAGGGTCCCACACTTACGACCTAATTTAACCTCAATTACCTTCTTGTAGGATCTATCACCAAATACAGTCACATTGGGGGTTAGGGCTTCAACGTATGAATTTTGGAGGACACAATTCAGCCCATAACAGGGCCGTTACATATGTTGTTTGTTACCTCTTTTCCCAGATATCCTCATGACTCACTTCTCATCTTCCTCAATTCTTTACTCAAATGTGACCCTCTCAGAGAAGGCTTTCCTACTCTACTAAAAGTTACAAACTTTCCCCTACACCTGGCACTCACCATCCCCTTTCTTTATTTTCTCCATGATATTCTATGTACTATCATCATTTTATCTACTATGTATTTCACTTGTTTATTTCTGTTTCCTCCAATGCCACTACACTGTAAACTACACAATAGCAAGGATTTAAGTATGTTTTGTTCCCTGCTGAGCTCCTAGTACCTAGAACAGTACTTGGCACATAGAGGTTTCCGAATAATCAGTTGTTAAAGTGAAATTGGTTTGAATTGTGCATGTGTTTTTTCTCCATGGAATTTATTTCTTCCCCAAGCTTATTCCTACTCAGCCTTAAAAACTTAGGCTTGGTGTAAGAGGCTGGCGTCTTACAAGAGTAATGCTTTGGGCATATCCAGTTTCTGTACCTGCCATATTATGTTAAAGTGTTCCATTCCCGTGAGCTACCATTTACTGAGTGTCTACTATGTGCTAGGCACCATACTCTAATGTATTCTCTGTAGTGCTCAGATACTTTAAAGCATAAACGCATTGTCCTAAGTCTGCAGAGAAAGAAGCCAGAACACAGAAAAGCTAAATCACTTATCAAATTTAGAACCCAGGTCTCTCATTAACTCAAAAATCCATCTTCTTAAGACTGCAGGCTACTACTCACCACAGTCACAAATGCAGCTCTGGCTTAGTTCAAGGGTCACCTCCTGTCGAGAGCTTTTCATGAACTATCTCACTTTCGGGGAGAAGTAAAGGAGTCATTGTTAATTCAGCAAATACTAATTGATTTCCCACTTTGTGTTGAGGCCTATGTGCATAGATTGATAATATATTGTCTTTGAGGAGCTTACAGTCTAGGTATAAATGTGCTATGAAATGGAATATTTTCACTGCTCTCTTTTTCTGCAAACCTTGGGATGAATTTTGAGAGTAAATCATGAGTGCAGATGAAGTCTCTGTTATGTTTACTTTTCTTATCAGAGGTAGGATAACATCTGTTAAAAATAACCAAATGGCTAAACAATGTCAGACAAATTCTCCAATCATAGAAATGTCTTCTAGTCCTGTTCCAGGATTCCACAACGGTCTTCTCCTGTTCTTTGGGCCACAACTTGCTCGATAGTGATATCGATATCAGCAGGCAGTTACTTACATGGTGTGAATTGAGAAATATCTAGAAGGTCTTATCCACACAACCAAAATCTTTCTTCTATATAGAGATTACATCAGAGCTCATTTTAGGATAATTCTTGTTTTTCACTACTCCTCTTTAAAAAATTGTCCTGAAAGTGGTAACTGATTATATTATCAACAGTTCAATGAGAAATTAATGTTTCTTGTGATGCTCCTCCTTGATGAGAGAAAGTTCATAATATTTTGCCTTGGAGGGAGGCCTGGAGAGAGCAAAGGAAAATGGAAGAGGTGCTGAAAGAAAGAAATAAAAGGAAACATTACATACAGAAAAGCCAAGTACCAATTTTGCTTTTTTCTCACTTGTGCCTCGACTTGGCTACACCTTAAGTCATTCGTGACTGGGTAGCTTTCTCCTTCTAGAAGGTATAACATTCCCCTTTGCTTCTCTAATAGGCTTTTCAATTCAAGACGAACAATGCTGCCTCTTTGATGAGGGCTTTGTATCCTGAGGTTGCTATGTTTTGTTTTTCTTCTAAGGCAGGTCTCTAATGGTACTTTTTAATCTTCAAAGAGCTCCCCAGTCTACTAGAAAGAAAGGAATTAAAAACTCTGAGGCATTCGCTAAACCAATCAGCCATTTTGGTGCCCCCAAATATGAACAAACAGTGTAGCTTGTGGTTCTAAGAATGGTGCAGGGTTGGAGGAAATTACATACAGAGCCTTGAGAGTTAACTTGCCTCTTGGGAGAACCTCCAACAAGAGGCAAAAGTAACAGCTCACATTACTGAGTTTTGCTCCATGCCAGGTACCGATCTAAGAGCTTTATACGTATGAGTTCTACTGAAGAGTGCAAACTCAGACTGTGAACAAAATGCAGATTACTTTTATTTTTTGTCATCCCACTAAACTTTATTCACTGGAGTAATTAACCACGGCCTTTGGATGGTGATTTGGCAGATTCTTTCCTCTGGTCACTTTCTGTTGTAAAAACAGTCTCAGTTCTAAAATTACGATTCCCACTCTGCTTCAGGTCAGAATGCAATGGGAAGCCAGCTTCCATCTCCTGCCCTTTGCCCTCTCCGCACATTCCAGTTGCTATTTGCTCCTCTCTGGGTAGAGGGTGAGAGAGAGGAAAGGTTATGGAGGAGGACACTTCTTACCTGGCTGCCATGTTTTCCCTGCCTGGGTCTGGCAGATGGGCAGAGCTAATGCTGTCTCTCCTGGACACCAGGGTGGGCTCTTCAGAGGCCCTGCTGGGACTCTGCCTTCCTTGAGGTCCCTTCCCCCACTGATGCTATCTTTCCACCCCAGTGCTCCTTGCCTTCTCCCTCTTTGGCTTCTGGCATCAGGTAATTTACCACCTGTCTCTTCCTCTGGAGTCCCCTTGCCTCTCATCTCAGGAAGATCTTGTGCCCATTCCTGGTCCAGGAGACTTGACTATAAGTGCCCTTCCACCAAAATTTGGGTGCACCCACTTGCCCCAATAACAATGCCCACTGTCTCTGTCAAAGAAGATGAGAGCTTGTCCTTTCTTGGCCCTCTATACCCCCAGGGTTGAGGTTCCTCTATGGCCTACCATTCATTCACGTTACCTTTCAAATACCTGTCCTCTCTGTCTCTCACTTGCAGGGAGCACATTTCAAATGTCCCAGAGTGGACGCTCAAAATCCCCTCCTTAGGCCTGGTCTTGGAAGGTGGCAACTCCTGAGATTGGAAAGAAGGGGAACTCACAGCAATGGGCCAGTCCTCTCCAAAGAAATCTCTTCCCCCATTCCTCCCACACCAGTCTCCTCTCCACTCCTTGGCTGTCTTACATTCTTGATATAAAAGTTCTGTAGCTATTTCCTTGGTAAATCTGCATGTGTTGGGTGGAAGGAGGCCATTCTCATTTTAGTTCCCTATCTATTATATTAGCATATCATATCGGTGAAAACTGAGACAAGGAGAAACCTATTCTAATACCCTAGTACATGGGTACTAACTCATTTGGATCCCAAAACAATTCTGTGAAGTAGGAATTATCCCCATTGTACAGATAGTAAACTGAGGTGCCATGACTTTAGTAAATCACCCAAATTTTACTCATCAGGTAAAGGATAAAGCTTGGCCTTGAATTTATCCTGATTCAGATTCAGAGAGTCTGATTGGAGAGCTGTTGTTCCCAAGCAATAAGCTATACACTGTTATCTACAGAGGCTGTGTACGTGGGAAATCAGTTCACACTGAAGTGAATTTCACTTGGCCAGGAGAGCAAAACAATGAAAATTACTATGTCTTGGAATAGAGTTAGACTTTTATTGAGCCTTACTAAAAGATGGGACTTTATGCAACAAAAATATGGAATGGAATCATTTGAAAAGATTAATCTACTTGTATATAAATATGCTGCAATATCTCTCACCTACAAAAGCAAAATCTGATCACTTCATCCCACAGTATTCCTCATTTTAATAATTGCCATCTCCATTCTTCCAGTTCCACAGCCTCCAAATTTGGAGTCTCATTTATTCACATCCCATCCAATATATCAGCAAATCCTATAAGTTCCACTGTCAAAACATCTCAGACAAACCCCTTCTCATCGCCTTCATCAAAACCACTCTATCCAAACCACTCTTACGGCTTGCCAATAGTATTGGGATATTCTGCTAACTGGCCTCCCTGCTTCCATCCTGGCCTCCCCTACAAGCTATTCTTCACACAGAAGTCAGAAGGACACTTTTAAGTCAAATCATGTCAACTTCTGCACAAAACCCTCCAATGCCTCCCTGTCTAACTCAGAGGAAAGTTCCAAATCCATACATTGGCCTTTTACATGGTGTGGCTCTCTACTCCTCCTTTGACCTCACTTACTCTCCAACCCCACAACCACTACACTGCACTAGTCACACTCTTTCCTGAGCTTCCAACCATGCTTCTACCTAAAGGCTTTTGGACTTACAGTTTCCTCTGCCAGGGGAACTCTTCATCCACAGAGCCACATAGCTCACTCCATGACTTCCTTTATGTCTTTGCTAACATGTCATTTTATAGGAGAAACATTCCCTTACCACTGCTATTATCTGTCTCCTTATTCTGCTTTCTTTTTCTTCATGGTACTTATTTTCACTTGATATGTTAGATACTTATGTGTTTATTTATTATGTCTCCTCCAGTAGGATACAATTTCCATTAAGTGCAGAACATTGATTTGTTTTTCACTGCTGTCTTCTCCTCACCATCTGAGAACCCAGAACGGTGCTTGACCTAATATTAGGTGCTCAATAAACGTTTGTTGATTTCAGAGAACCTAACGATGCCCTGTGAATACAAACAGTAGAAGAAAACATCTTTAAAGAGGCTCAAAGGGAGGAGTCCTGGTCTTTTATTTTTAAATGCAGCTGGGAGTATGCCACCAATTTATTAATAAAGGAGTAATTATTCAGATTACCCTGAGTTTGCTTGTTCTGTGGCTGCAGTTTAAAATTAACATTCTAGACATTCTATTAAAATGAGCACTGTTCCTCTAAGCAGCCTTTTCCAGTTTGAAAATGTTTTTACTCCAGAGACAAAACATGGAAATTAACTTGAGTCTAACTAATATTAGTATAATTGCATGTATAATTTTATAATTATTGGATAATGTTATTGTAAATAAGCTGCTTCTTAGCAAACATAATTAATTTCATTTGAATACAAGATTCATTTTAAGTTCTGAACTTTTTATTTCTAGATTTTTTTAGTTCCCTTATTTACACATTATTGAACGTGTCTATTTTTTTTCATTGCTAGATTAGTGTTTTATGGCTTATATTTCCATTTCTCTTGCTCCCAATGTTGCATTCAAGAAAAATATTTAGAAGCACACAGTAGAAACTTCTGAGGGTAATGTTACTTTACAAAAGTAGTGTCTTAGAATTTAGAGTTTGTAGAATTATGCAAGCTAAAATATTTTTGATCTATAAAATGTATTTGATTCTCCTCCTCTTCTAAATTCCATGTATCTCCTTTCAATATCTACTTTCCAGGAGACTATGGAAGATTGATGGAGACATTAAATCCAAAAGCCCAAAGAGAAAAAAATGTAAATAAGAGTCTTCAGTTGACTTTAGAGAAGATATATTGCTTAATAGAAACATGCAGGAAACAATGATAGCGGGTAGTAAATCCCAGGTTAATTACACTTATTCAATATGCTATGGAACCAATGCACATAGCTGAACTTTTTTATAAAGCACTATAATTTTATGATTTTTAGCACTAGACAGTAAATTTATAAGCATTAATATTGAAAGACACTATTTTGGCCCTTATTACTGAAAGCAAAATTGTTCTATTACAAACCTATGAGATCTCTATCCTCACATCTTTTATTTATTGATTTCTAAAAATCTGTGCTTTATGTTTTGTTGTACAATCAGCAGTATACCTCAAATGTTGAAAGATTTGGAACTGCTAAGTAACAAATCTGTGAATTCACAATGATAGTCTAAGTGGTCCTGGAGATATCATTTTAAGTGGTAAAAATCAATATTTTTTTGGTTCATTAGCAAAATACATAATGGCTATTTCTAGCATCTCATCAGACTCTCCGTTCACCAATTTGTATTGTGATGCCTGGCCTGAAGCACTTCTATTTTTAGTTCTAATGAAACCGTCTTAAATTGCCTGTTTTCTGTTTACTAAAGTCATCCCGTTTGTTACCATGGAAACTATGACAAGTGCTCTAGCTAACTATTTTATTAAATGAATTAAAAATATAGCTGAAGACTGAGAAGGCGCAGCATGTCATTCTTAGAACATCTTTCCAACATCTGTAAAAACATGGCCATATTTATAGAAAATATAAAATTAGCTATAAATAAGGTCTTCTAAATTTCAAATCTGGGAGGCCAGCCACATTTAAAAATCTGGATCATAACTAGCACTAGCACATAAGCATCCCCAACTTACAAAAAGTTTATATTCTAAAAGTGTATTTGTAAATCACTTCCTTGGAAATTAGAACAAGTTCACTCATAGAAACAATTTCATAAATAATAATTAGATCTCCAGGCCTATCCTCAAAAGCCCTTCAACCTGTGATATCTCAATCTATAGCAATATTAGCAATAGCCTTTGTTCTCAGCTCTGACAACAGGAGCCATGTTGCAGGGATAAGCAAGGAAAGGGTTTTCTCACACTTATTTTGTTTTTAATAGAGCATACGTTGGACACCATTTTGGAATACTAGCATCGACTGGACTTTGCAGACATCGAGGCTTCCTACTACATTCTTCTGCTATTTACCAATGTCCCTGTCCCCAGTCTCTTGGTGTCCTCTCACTTTCCCACATCTCCCTCTGAAGTTTCATGCCAGATTTACCTTCCTCCCAACCTGTTCCTGCCTCTACATTGAACTATCACTTTCCTCAAGATTGAGGTTGGTCTCAGCTAGTGTTAAAAAAGAAAGCAATCAAAATACACTCTATTGCCCAAATGGTTGAGAACTCGTCCTTAAGTTTTTGGATTTTAAAAATACAACGCAGTAGTCCCCTCTATCCACGGTTTCCTTTTCTGTGGTTTCAGTTACCCACGGTCAGCTGCCTCTAAAAACATTACAAGGAAAATTCCATTTCAATTTGTAAGTTTTAAATTGCACACTGTTCTGAGTAGCGTGATGAAATCTCATGCCATCCCACTCCAGCCCTCCTGGGATGTGAATCATCCTTTTGTCCAGCGTGACCATGCTCTATACACTACCCGCCAGTTAGTCACTTAGTAGCTGTCCTAGTTATCAGATCCACTGTCACAGTACCGCAGTGCTTGTGTTCAAGTAACCCTTATTTTGCTTAATAATAGCCTCAAAAGGCAAGAAAAGTTATGCTGGCAATTCGGATATGCCAAAGAGAACCCCTAAAGTGCTTCCTTTAAGTGACAAGGTGAAAGTTCCTGACTTAATAAGGAAAGAAAAAAAATTCTTTTTTAGGTGAGGTTGCTAAGATCTACTGTAACTTTTATTGCAGTATATTGTTATAATTTTTTTATTTTAGTATTAGTTGTTGCTAATCTCTTATAGTGCCTAATATATGAATTAAACTTTATCATAGGTATGTATGTATAGGAAAAAACATAGTATATATAGGGTTCAGTGGTGTCTATTGCAGGCATCCACGGGTCTTGGAACATATTCCCCTCTGCCCTCCCCGCTCCGTGGATAAGTGGGGACTACAGTACTTTTGAATCCAAACAAATCCCTAACTTGTGAGATTTCCATCACCATGACTAAAGAAACTATTCAGAGGATAAAGATGTGAGAAAACTGCTCTGAGGGAATACACAGTTCTAGAAGTCAGGTACAGGAGGTCAGTCAGAAGTTGGTTGATTTAAAAGAAGTCAACTTCTTGACTGTATTCTCAAAATCTTAGATCTTAGATTTTCTATTCAAGGATGGGTGATGGTAGTTAGTTGTAAACTGAGTCATCCTTTTGTTCATTTCATTTCCAGAAGATTCTAATAAAATGTATCTTATTAGACCTATAATTTTGCCTTTAAAAGAATATCATCTTCCTGGTTGAAAGGATCAAATTAACACAATAATGTAGACAAAATTTTGTTTTTATTTTCTAACAGATTACAAACCAAACAAATCATTATAATTTGGGCATTGTGAATTTTGCACAAAAAAGGAAAGACACATTTAAGACTGAATCAATGATTTACTACTTTATGTCCAAGAAATAAAAAGGAAAAAAAAAGAAATAATTTGGTTAATGTTAAAATCAAGATGATATAAAATGAGTTATCTTCTTTGTTTATACAGCTATATTTTATATAGATTCAGACTTAAAATGCATAAGGAAAGGCTGAGTTTTCTCTAGAAAGTTAAAAAATATGTCTTTTTTTTCTATACTAATTTTTATAGTGGTGGATGTGAAAACAAATAAGATTTGATATTCTGTTTTTCCATAATGTAGCACCTGAATTTTCCTGTAAAGTCTTTCTGGCAAAATGTGTGCATTTTTATGTAAATAAATGTGCAATAAAATATAAAATAAAAAGTCAGATTATTTTTTATTTAATTTCAGAGGTCATTTAAGATAGAAAATTCTTAGGGATTTAATAGATTTTAATGTTACTGACACTTCAAAATAAAGGCATATTTTTGACCTAACACTTATTTTTCATTTCCTTAGGGTCCACTTTCATTTGTAACACTCACATAATTCCAGTGAAAAACCAAGAGGGTGTGGCTATGATGTTCATCATTAATTTTGAATATGTGACAGATGAGGAAAATGCTGCCTCCCCAGAGAGGGTAAACCCAATATTACCAGTCAAAACTGTAAACCGTAAGTAAATGGCAACATGTACATAATGCTCTTGATAGTCTACTATTGTAGTAGTTTTAATGCATTTTTCATTTTGATTCAGTTCTCAAAATATGCTTGCATTTTAAGTAAAATAATTTTATATTAAAAAAAGCCATAGCTGATGTTACCCTTTGGTGCCTTACACTGTTGATGAGCTAATTTCAAAGCCATTTGACTTGGATATACCCTATTTCATTCAATCACTCCCCTACTGATGGACATTTAGGTTGTTTCCAAACTTTGACTATTACAAGTAATGCCAGAATGAATTGTGCATATGTGTTTTCATATGTATATATGTATATTCCTGGACAAACGGATCTTCAGGGTAAGGTTCTGTAAGTGAGATTCCTAGGTCAAAGCGTAAATGTATATGTAATCTTTTTAGATACTGCCAAGCTCCCCTCCTTATGATTGAACCATCTTAGACTACCACCAGCAATGTATTAGACCTTTTCCCCAAAGCCATGCTAACAGAGTGAGTCAGTCTTCTCGAGTTTTGTCTTTATGATAGGTGAGAAGTAGTACTTCAATTAGTTTTTGTTTACTCTTATCTTATTATGAATGAGGTTCATATATTTAAGCACTATGGACATTTCTTTTTCTGTCAACTATCCATTTCTTGTATACATTTTCAACTTATTTTTGTCTTTTTCAAATTGTAGAATAAGTGGCAGATAGCTTCCCCCAGCTAATAATTTGTCTATCTTTTTCCTGATTTTCGTCTCATAAAGGTTTTTTTTTTTTTCTAATGTGGCTAAATTTATCAACCTTTTCTTTTGTTGATTCTGAATTTTTGAGTCATAATTAGAAAATCTTTCACCATTTTAAGGTTGTAAAGAAATTCAATTTTTTTTCTAGACCTTATATGGTTTTATTTTTTAGGACCTCTGAGCCATATAAATTTATCATTTCATCAATGGATCTCCACTTGTTCTAACATCATTTATTGGAAAGTCTACCTTTTCACCAATAATTTGAGATGCCACCTTTAACACATACTAACCTTCCTTATGTGCTTGAGTATATTTCTGGACTTTCTATTCTCTTCTGTTGGTCTATTTATCATTCAAAATCACACCATTTTAAATAAACAATTAATCTCTGATATGACATGCTCCCTTTGATATTAATTTTCAGGTGTTTGGGGTTATTTCTTGCTGAATATCCATATAAACATTAGAATCAACTTGTCTAGATACAGAAAAAAATTCTTTTGGTATTTTATTGGTTTCTCATTAATTTTATAAATGAATTTGAAGAAAATTAACATCTTTATGATGTTCATTTATTATATACAAGAAAATTATGTGTATTCTAGTTTTTAAGTCCAATTTTTGTGTCTTTCAGAAGTGTTTTAAAATTTTCCATATTGTTTACTTTGCTACTTGGCATTGAATTTTTGTTGTTGTTGATGCTGTTATAAATAGAATCTTCTCTTTCGTTATGTCTTCTGATTATTTTTAAGGCTCCTGATTTTTTTCTGAGTATGTTAATTTTATATCCTACCATCTTAGTAAGTTTTCTTAATTTGCAGTGGTTTATACATTGACTCTCATGAGTTTTTCAAGTGTTCTATTATATCAAATGAAAATTGTCTGACATTTTCCTTTCCTATTCTTACACATCTAATGGCTTTCTCTTGTCTAATTGTGCTATTACCTCCAATGTATTGTTAAAAAGAAATTAATGGTGAACATTGTGCCTTGTTCCCGATTTTTATGTGAATGCCACCAGTGTTCCCCATTAATTCAAATGATGACCTGCGGGTTGTGTTGTATATATTTTATAATTTTAAGAACGTTTTTATTGACATATTTATTGAGAACGGGTGTTGACATTTGTAAATTGCCTTTTCAGCATCTGTGGATATGAGTGCGTTATTCTGTTTTCTTATTTTTATGGTAAATTTCATTAATGGAGTTAATAACATGGAACCATTCTTACATCCCTAGAAGGAACTACATTTGGACATGATGTATTTCATTTTGTAGTATACCATTGGATTTACCTAAAATTAATTTAAGATTTTTGCATCAATATTCACTAGGGAAACCGATCTGCAAGTTTTGTGTGTATATGTGCAATTTCATCAGGTGTTGGTATCTATGTTATAATTTCTTCAGAAAATAATTAGGAGTTTCTTCTCTATTTTCTATGCTACAGAACCATTTAAATCATTTGGGGATTATCTGGACTTTAAACGTTAAGTATGATTTGTGCTTATTTGTGGAGTAGCTTTTTGACCATTTTTTTTCCAGATATTGCACTATTCAAATTATCCAGCTCAACTAGTATCAGTTTTGTTAAGTTTTGTTTCTGAGAAATTATTTCATGTAGATTTTAAAAATTTACTTTAACAGAATTATGCAAAGTAGTCTTTTATGACATTTTTAAGATTTCCCTTGCTCCTGTGGTTATTTCCTTCCTGACGTTTCTCAGTTCTTTTATTTTTGTTTTCTGCATTTAAAATTTTTGATTAATTAATGCTTTTCTTTCCAAGGAACTACATTTTATTGGTTTATTAGTTCTCTTAGTTTACAAACTCTTAAATATTGCTTTTATCCTTATTAATTCAGTTTTTTTATCAGCTCATATTGCATTAATTTATTTTCATTGTCTCAATTTTTTTGATATATGAGTTTAAGGGTGTAAATTTTTCGCTAAGTACTGTGTAAGCCGTACCCTATGAATTGCGGATATGTGATGTTTTCATTATAGTTTTTTCTAGAAAAATGTGCAAATTTTGTTTTCTTAGTTTTTAACTGGAGTTGTTTTGTATAGAGACTTCTTCATTTTCTAGTAGGAAAAGTTTTCTATTTTTTAAGTATTATTAATAACTTCTCGTTTTATTGTCTTATGGTCATAAAACAAAGTTTATATTATTGCTCTTTTATAATATACTATGGTTTGCCTTTTGGTTTCTTATTTGATCAATTTGCATGAATGATCCATATCAACATGAAATGAAGGTGATATTCAAGAATTTTAGGCTACAAAAGTTGATATGTATTTTGAAAACTCTACCTTATTATTATGTTGTTTAAATCTTCTAAATTTTGACTTATTTTCTGTCCTGTAGATATGTCTTGGATTAAAAGAAGTGTACTAAAGTCTTCTCTTATTAGGGTATTTTCTCTATTTTTCCTTGTATCTCTTGTAATTTCTGTTTTATGAATATTTCTGCTGACAATTTTTTCATAGATAATCACATTTCATAGACAATCATATAAATGATTACATATTATTACTGTAAGTTAGCTTGTAGCACTCTAAGGTACCTTTTCTTTCTTAATAATTTTCCATCTAAATTCCACTGTATCTTAAATCATGACAAGAGTTTTTTCTTTTTCTGTTTTTATATCTTTAAACCACCTTTTAGTCTTTCTTTTTCAGTTGTGTCTTTTTTGTACATGGTGGAGTTAGGTTTTCCTTTGTTTCTTGTAAGAAAAAATAACACTTCTCTTTTAATTTGAAACTATAATAGGCATTTACATTTATTGATATAACTAATATACTTTTTCTTAGTAATAACATATTCTATGCTAAATATACTCTCTTAAAGCACTTAATGATGTTATGTTTTCTTTTCTCTTTTTTACTGTGTGTTTTTGATTTGTTTTACCCTGTTTTTGCTTTTATTTGGTATTCAGGAACATTTGTATTTTTTTTCTAGTAGTTATCTTTATAAGAAACTTTTTTTTTTTTTTTTTTGTGGGGAAGACCAGCCCTGAGCTAACATCTGTTGCCAATCTTCCCCTTTTTGCTGAGGAAGACTGGCCCTGAGCTAACATCCGTGCCCATCTTCCTCCACTTTATATGGGACGCCACCACGGCATGGCTAACAGGCAGTGTGCGTCCGCGGGCGCCTGGGATCCGAACTCGCGAACCCCGGGCTGCCAAGTGCGGACTAAACCGCTGCGCCACCGGGCGGCCCGATATAAGAAACTTTTATGTAATGTTCTTAATCTCTCCCCTTTTTCCTCAGACACTGCATTTTGGTTCCTTACTATAAACAAGAATAAAATTAGCTTGTAATTCTTTTCCTCCTGTTTTCTACCATGCAATTTTAGTTAATAATATTATCTGTCTTAATGCTTACTTTTGCACTCCTAAGTATCTTAGTCTTCTATTATTCAGTTTGTCAATTAAATTACATCATTTGGCTCCCAAATTTTACCAATAAGTCACGCAATGAGCTTATTTTATATTTTCTTCTTTCTTCTCCTTCTCCTATTTTGTTTGGCTGCGGTATGTCTGGCTGGTATGTCAGAGGATGTAGTGTTTACATAATTCTCATTTTTGTTTTGGTCTTAAATTCCTAGTGAAATTTCCTCGTGCTCAAAGTTTCCCCAAACATAACTTGGATAAAGTTTATCCTCCTCAGGAAATGTTCATGGGTAAAATATTTTCAGAGTTCTTCCATGCTCAACACCATTATTCTGCAGCCTTCACACGTGACTGCCCTGTGAGCCTTGTAGACATTGCTGAATCTGATGCCAACCTACCTGATTAGCCCTTGTAAGCGATTTTCATATTTTTTCCAGAGTCCCAGAAAATTTCAGAAATAAATAAATAATAGGAGATTTTAATACTACTCCTCTTTCAAACCAAGACCGACTTTTAAAGTCTAAAATTGTTACTAGAATATGTCTGGACTTGACTCTTCTAAGTCAGTTTTTCCAGACACGCGATGGGCCCTTTCAATATGTAAATTCGATTTATCTTTTATTTTGGGAAACTTTATTGAATTATAATTTTAAATATTTATTTTATTTCTTTTTTGTTTGGTTGGTTTTCTTCTTCAAGGACTCAAATAATACATATATTGGACCTTCTTAGCCTATCTTTCATATCTATCACTTTCTCTCTGGTCCTTTTTTCTCTCTTTGCTTCTGTTTTATTTTCTTGGCTTCTCTCATTTCTAACCTTTGTTCTTATGGGTAGCTTGTGATGTGGTTCTAATTTTTTATACCACTTTGTCTTTTTCTTTCCTGAATTTATTACCTATATTTTTTCAGTTCTTGCTTTGCATTTTCTTCTTGTTGTCCAGTTTTTATTCCATGTTTTTGATTCATAATCTTATTTCATATCTTCAATTACTGGTTTAAAATTTTTTAAATTTATTTTGGGGTGTTATATAGCTATTCTATTTCATAACTAGACTTTAGCATAATTTCCTCTACAAAGTATGTTTTTATTCCTATTTTCTGTTTTTCTCTTACGATATCTTTGTACAAATATTAGAGTTTTCTTGTTTATATCTGTTCATGAAGGAATTTCTTGGACCAGCATTAACAGGAAATCTGGGAGGGGCAAAGGGAATGGGACTTGTTTGAGTGGATTTCTTAGTTTTTCAACTCAAAGGCTCCTTCATACATTGCAAGGAGTTTGTAAATTTGGAATTTGTTTTTTTCTTCTTCTTTAAAATATATGGACTCCATATTTTTGCTTTGTCTTCTGATTCTTCTCTTCTCTCTTTTATCAGTAAGAGGAACTTATATTGAGCTGCCTCCCTATTGCCCAGCCTCCAAGAGACACCTCCACCTTTGGAGTTCCCTCCACCTCTCCAGAATGTAGTGCTTTTCCAAGTCTGCTCTCTGGGGTCTTGTGTACTTTTTAAGCCACTTCTATTGTCTCTCTAGTGACCAGTGCTCTGTCCATTCAGGTCACAGACCTGCTCTCGGTATTTGTTACTCCGTGTGGAGCCCTCTTCTTCTGAGGGTAAACCCTATTTGATATTTGTTCTTCACTCCGAGGAGACTTTTGTACGTCCATTTTTCACTTCATTTCTGCCTGATTCTCCATTGTAGTGTGCTCTCCTGAACCAATTCTGCTGGTCTTGGGCATTTATTTCCCTGCCTACATGTAAATTAAAGTTTGTAATGTCTCTTTCTGTAATTACTCTTTAGGCATAGTTTATGGGTATTTTTATTTGCCTCCCTTATTGATCCTCTTTTTAGGAGGAACCATGAGGAAATTGACATTTAGGTATCTGCCATTGTCTCTGGGAAGCTGGAAGCCTTATCACAAAACTTTAATATCTGAAAAATGAAATTGTTATGTTGTATATAAACTCAGACAGCAAAATACGCATAAAATAAAAAACACAGTCCCAAAAGCCTGTGTTGTAAACCTAACTATAAAACTAAATCAAATGTACACCTCACTGAGAACTTTTTATAGGATCAGTTACTTCTCAGGTATGTCTAAATTACAGTACAATATTCTGTTAAAGCAGTATTGGGACAAGTATATTAATGTAATATGATTCAAATATTATGAATATTTTACTCTGAACAATTTCATACTTAGGGAAAATTCTTTATCAAAATCACCAAATTTGTCATTCACCCAGGTGACATATTTAGAAACAAAATTGAAGTACCATAAAAATCTATTGTAATACTAAAGTCTTCTTTCTTTAAGTTGGTGACTGTTTTGATTTGCTTATATTTTCCACTAACAAATTCAGTCATTATTGAATGATTCCTGGGAGTATACTTTAGGTAACGTCAGCCTGTATTTTGGTCATAAACGTCAATAGGATAATTTGTTTTGGGGGATGCCTAGTTTTGTTTTTTTAATTGTTTTTTACAAATCCTTCATTTTTCTCATAGATTAATTGTCTTGCATGGTCCATCAAATTGGATGGTAGTGAAAAAGGGAATGGTTGTATCCGCAGCATGGCCAAAAAAAGGGGATTTTTTTCAAAATAAAATATTCATTTCAAACTGAACTACAAATGGAGAACTGAAACTGATTTCTTGAATGGAAGATAATCTATACAGTAGCCTCCCTGGATATAATACATAATCTATGCAACTTTATACTCTGATTAAAATAGCATCTCATGCACAAGTCATAGCAAATTCAATAGAGATTGTTTCTTATTTTGTGAACATGAGTGATTTCCTTACACTGCAGCTGTCACTCACATAGGGAATCATTGGAGAAAGTACAAATCCACAGATAAAATTGTTTCCAGAGCGTTCCCAAGGACGATTATTTACAATCAGTATATTGGTTTTGATTATACCCTTCTGTCATTATATGCTCTAAATTTCCCTTTACTTCGTGTCAGTTTTTGAAGAGTTGATTGTTAAATCAAGCAGAAGAGTTAAAGAAAGACAAATTAGACTTGGTAGCTTCTGATACTATCTAATTTCTTCTTTGTATTATTTCTGATCTTTGGCAAATTCCTGCTGATTTTTTTCTTAAAGTACAATTTTACTACCTGGGTAAAATAGTGATATTGGCTATTTCAAATATTGTTGTTTCAGTGGTGACCACTAAAATAAACAAACAAAAAAAGAAAAGAAAACCAAATTTTGGTATATCTTTTGTTTCCAGAAACATCTTAACCTTTAAAATGATTAATTTCTTATCTAACTAAGGAATGTATTAGTATATGTGCATGTGTGTGCCCCTGAGTGTTGGGATTTAAGTGAAAGTAACAGGGAAAAGGCTAAATTTGTTTAAGACGATATGGGTTTTTGTAAATTTAACTGCCTTTCCTGAAATGTACACAAAATAAAAGAAAAAATATGAACTGACAATACAAGAAACAGATGAAAAAGAAATGAAGTATTAAATTGAGAAGATTAAGTAATATAAAAGGAGCTAAATACACAATAGAAAAGATAGATCATAAAAAGGGATTATGATAAATTGGACTGAGTAAATTCTGGAAACCTAGAGATTTGTTTTGTACTGAATGAAGTGGTGGATCATTTCTCAGTACAAATATCTAGTTTTTGGGTCAGGAACTCTACACAACAAAAGTGAGCAGTTTTCTCTGGGAAGAACTAATTTTTCACAAACTTATTTTCTGCCAAAGATATAGGACCAGCCACAAATACATGATTTATGTCCTCTGGAATGAAGCAAGTACAGGAGAAAGTATTATTTTGACAGGTCTGACTATCAAATTGATTAACACTGCACAATTGAGTCAATTAATTGCTACATGATAAATATAAATACCAAATAAAACATAGAATTAAACTTTTTCTCATTGATGGTTTCTGTAAAAATTCTGCAATCTGAAAAATGGAAATGGTACCGGGCAGAAGAGAAAACTGTACTTTTCCTACCAACTGATCCTGGGCCACATTTAAAGGAATTAATAGCAATGGGAAAATGTTCTGTTTTTTTCTGCTTTAATATCTGTTGCTATGAAATATTTGCACAAGGTGGAAGATAACAAAATTATGTGCTCTCGCTTACACTATTAATTTCAGAGTTAATCGTCATCTAGTTTGAGACTTTCGCTTTTATTATTTTAAATAAAATATTTTTAAGTTTCATTTGAAATTATTTGTGGGTATATTTGAGTTTTATGTTTCTTCTGTTTTATAGCAGGAATATAAGTTCACCAATCTGGATCATACATACACAGAGACACATTTTAATTTGTTAAAAATTTCTCAAGCAAGTTGGGGGAACATAAATTAACCAAAAAAATTCTTGATTTAACAATATACATCCAAACAGAAGATGAATGCATTCTGTGTTTTTATCTCGTTTAAAAACTAGACTCAGTTTGAGCCACTACCAAAGCTGACCTTAAGGTCATACCCCCAAATAAATTGTAACTAATAACATTCACTCCTCTTTCAATTTAAAATAGTTTTTGTTTAAATTTAAGTCTACCTAATTAATGTTGCCATCACTGTCAAAAATTCATGAAGTAGTCTCATTTTATAAACTTGAAACATTTCCCAACAAGGAAACAGGCCCAAGTTAAGATTTTTTTATTCACAGAAAAGTAATGCGTTTTATCATTTATGAATTTACAAATGATTATACTACATGTCAAAACTGTATATGAAATCCTAATTTTTTTTCAGATCCTTCCCCTCTTTCCCTTAGCAAGCATTTCACACCTTCATTAGGCTCCTCATGACTCTTACCTCAAATCCACTTCTCTGTCTCCACAGATAACCTCACCTCCCACACCTCTGAGCAAAGGCGAGGGCGTGGGCAGGACCCCTTTAATCTGCTCACCCTCAACAAATATATCTCAACCCCTGGGGACAAATCTTAACTGAGGCTCAAATCTCCACTGGAAACACATTACCTCTTCCATTCCTTCAAAATCTCTCCTCACCAATGCCCTTCTCTCTCACCAGTGTTTTCTACTGGCTCTTTTTGCTCATATTCGTGCTGCTGAGAATAGTCTGTACTTCAACAGACACTTTCTGTTTGTATCACATAATATTTTCCCAAAGTTTTAATTAGTTGAACTTGTGCCAATGTTTAAAAATTGGAAGATTACACATAAAATTAAGATCCCTGGCTTATTTTGTAAAAATATGAGTATCTGGCCACATGTTCGCAATAAGTTGGAGCAGAATACTGGCCAAGCCTTTAGATGGGGAATGCACTCCGCAGTTTGCCCCAGTCCTCACCTCTCCTTATTGTTTGTTTATACCTGGTTTTCTTCATTCATGTTACTTGTCGCTTCCTATAGGCATTTGGATTTTCCACACCTACTCACTTGTTTCCCTTATTTCCTTCATTCCTCTGCCCACTGTAATTGAGCTCTCTATGTTGTGCTCTCCACGTTGCCCTCTAGGTTTAATGCACTTTGCTAAATGTGATTCCCCTCTGTCTGTTCTTTTATGTTCCATGACACCATACATCATTGCTTCTTTTGATCTCTGTGACTGCTATTTTAGTTCCTCTGACTTTACTCTTAAACTCTGTTTGTTTATCCCCCAGAACCTGCTCTTAGCATTCTTCTCCTCTTGGTCATCTTCTCTATACACCCTGCTTGGGCAAACTCATCCATGACCTCACAAATCAGTATCTCCAGCCCAGACCTTTCTAGAGACTTTTCTCATTACTTAGGACTTCACATATCCAACTGACCACTGGACATCACCTTTGGAAGATTTTCGCATTTCTGGAAGATTTAGCATTTCAAGCTAAGACTTGTCTTTCCATCTTCAGCTACCATCCACCCCATTCCATCAAAAACTCTTGCTCTTCATACATTGTGATGGTGACACCATCCAAGCCACCTGAGCCAGAAATCTGGGCATGATGCTAAACTTCTCTTTCTCTCTCATCCTCTCTTCTCCCAACCAAAGAGTGGTCAAATTCTGTTAAGCACACCTCACGAATCTCTTTCATACAGCCCACTGTAATTGCCTACTCAGGCCCTCATCTTTTGTAGACTGGTGCAATGATCGCATAGTTGGTATCTCTACTTTCAGCCTCTTTTCCACAGGATCACATGTTATACTACTGTCCATCAGATCATAATACTCCACTATCTATATCCTTTACAATGGTTTTCTCTTGCCCAAAGATATAAAACTCCAAAACCCTGTGCGTTGTACAAAGACCCTTAACACGGCCTCATCTTCTTTGGCCTCATCTCCCATGACAACCCCGCTGCCCCGTCACAGCTCATATTTCAGTGGTGGTTCCTTGAAACCATCATACATTTTATACCACTTTGTTTGGTGTCCTCTCTACTAGAGTGCCTTCATTCCTCTGGCATACCTCCCCCAAAGGACCTTCATCTGTGGAGCATTCCTAACTCACCCAGACAGATTTACCTGTTCCTGCCCCTGTGACATCAGGGTACCTCACACCTGTCTCTACTACCACATTGGTCATAGTGTTTGCCTGGTAGGCAAGTAGCATAAATGACTGAAGAAGGCCAGGAATAAAAATAAAGAGACGTGAGGGCTGTGGAAAACTAGAGAATGCTCACCTCATTTAAAGTGGCAAGGAACCATTCAGCTCTAGTTCATAGCAAGGATGTGTTTTCTTCTATGTATCCCCAACATTTTGCAAATAGTAAATATTCAATACATTTCTGTAGAATACATACATATATGAATTACTAAATTATTTTTATATTGAGTATCTGTTATTTTTTGCTACTGAAAAAGAATTAGTCAGGGATTCTTCAAGTGTGAGACCATCAGCAACATCTTGCAACATGTTTGAAATGCAAGTTCTTGGGCCTTGCACCAGAACAACTGATTTAGAAACACAGAAATTCAGCAATCTGTGTTCTAACAACCCTTCAAGTTATTCTGATATCCACTAAAGTTTGAGAACTACTGGTCTAACTTAATTAATGTTTAGATAAAACTATAAAGAAAAATTTTAGGTGAAACTAAAGGTAAAACAATATAAAGTTAAATTTCTATAGTACCTTATTCTCACAGTTATTTTCAAAAGTGAACTTTTTCATTTAATTGTATTAAGGTACTATAAAGGAGATTCCATTATCTTTGAAATGATTAAAATAATACTCTCCAAATCAAAAGAGAATTTTTACTTTTATACTTACTAAAATAAAAGTTTGAATTACTCTAAAATCTTCAACTGAAGCTAAATCCATACACACAAAATATGCTTGGTAATTTAGGCAATTATCCAGCTAATTTAAGCCACTAAAAATGTATTCATATGCTTTGGACTCAATATTCTGAATAATTGACTGATAAAATATATATTTGCCTGAATAGCTACATTGCTCCCTCAAATTTATATTTCAGTTTTCAGACCTCAAGCTAAGGAACAAAGAAATATTCTGTATAACTGGTTTATTAAAGGGCATTCACAGTGTTTTTACTGTTCTCCATTGGAGCTGAAATTCATTCTTTAATTCAAAGATGAAGAGCTGTGGTAGTAATATAGAGTTTCCCACTCAGCGAGCATTACTATAGACACAATCTGTTATTCAGATGGATTTAATTAAAGGTTTTACAACGTAACTAATGTTTACTATTATCATGTGTTTGGAAGTTTCCTCTTTTTAAAGATTAAATCTGATATAGAAAAAAGAATCATGACATGGTTGTTACAAGAAATCTGGGAAAAGTTCAGTCAGGGCTTGCAATCAACTTTACATCATGTTTCCCCCCCCTAGGATTTGGGCAAAATACATATTTCTAAGATCAAGAAAATTGCTGGTGGTTGGAAAAAATTATGCTTTATCCCTTCATTAACAATGAATGTTAATGACTGCCTAAATCAGCGTTTCCACGCCAGAGACTCACTACGTGCTCTGTGTATCATTTAGAAGAATTAGTTACCTAGCAACACCCAAATCAGGAACAATCCCTATTCACACAGCATTTGGGTAACTGGTGTCTGTACCATTTGTGTTTGGAATATTCCATCAAGAGAGTCCCTGTCAATGTGATGACTACATGGTCATCCTGGGTCAATCTAGGTTAAGATGTTATCACTTTGATGCAACTTGAATGGACTCTTTACCTTGGCATTTGGAAAAGGAAGAAATCTATCAAGAGAAAAAAAGTAACAGTATTGGTAAATCATGCATTGATTTATTAAGCAGTTATCACATGGAAACCTAATTAGGTATTTATAATACTGATGTGTTTGCTTTCATTTCCAATCCCTCCTCACTGGGGGATTTTAACCTTGGGTGGCTAAAAGGAGTCCACTGTCCTGTCCTGTTTTTTGCATTATCTCCCTTATCCCAAACCTATGTTTTCAGCTTCTTTGCTCTCATAATGACCCGGCCAGGTTGGAAGAAGTGTCTCTCAGTTGTTATTGGCATTTGTGAACCTGTTCCAGAAGTTCTCTTCTACTGCTGCAGCTCCTGTGATTGCTCTCACTGGTGCTGCAGCACTAACTTCCCCCAATCACACATGTGTGCTATGCACTACTGGGTCAGGACTCATGTTGCTTTGAAATTCCAATTTGGTCCTGTACTTACTGCCTTATTGCAAGATGTTGCCTTTTCTCTGGTATCTCTGGCCCTAGGAAATGTCCCAGGAGTCTTAGTCTTTCAAGGCATTACATCTGCTCCTTTAAAGGGTCCCAAATTTAGCTTCCAGTTTAGTAGGTCAATGGAGTCCCTGGTGATCTTTTGCTGTCACTAACACCAGGACCACACAGGCTGCACTGCCCCATTTGTCACCCACTAATCGGGTTAGCCAGGTCAGTACTGAGTTCACATTGAATGATCCTTTTTCCCAGTCTAACTGCTAACTACTGCTGTCTTTGACAATATTATGGGTTACTCTAGCAGTTCATGGGCAGCATTATATACTCGTTACACAATTAGGAGTAAGAAAGACTCATCTCCTTGCAGGGTGCCTCTATGGAAATTTCTCCCTAAAAAGAAAAGGCAGATATGTCAATTATCTTTCCTGTCTCTCTCCCTTCAAATTTGATCTGTTGCTCTCTCTGACTCAGAGATTAAAGTCATATTTCTCTGCACATCCAGAGCTATTTGGCTGCAGAAAAGTCCTACAGTGATTTTAAGGCTCCCAATTTAAGTGCCAGACTTGTGAATTCCCTGATTTTAGAAAGGTACATTGACATTAATTCACAAATCCTTATTTTGTGTGCTAATAGCTGATAGTAGACTTAATTCAGAACATAGTCTTTTTCAGATCAAAAGCTGGCTGGCTATTCTTACCCCTCTGTACAGTGGCCATTGTGTCACTCAGCTAGACATCTTCCTCAGGGCTGGGACAGCCCTGCTGCTGGAAATATTGGCTGCTGAGGGTGCATAGTTCCACCCCCACTGGAAATTGTAGTACAAGGCAGAGAACTGCCTTATCCAAGGTTATGGCCCTTCACATGGGGTGGCTGTAACCAGTGACTGGTGCAGGGAGACAAAGGCCAGACACCCTAACTTCAATCTGGCATAAATCTGAAGGGCTATACCAGCTCCAGAGCCCCCAGGAGAACTGGCTGAAGCTTCAGTTGCATTTTCATGACAGTTTAACTTCCTCTGCCCAATCCTGCCTTGCTCCCTTCCTTATAGGCATATCTCCTGAGAACACTCCCCCAAAAGCCTTCTGCACAGTCTGTTTTCAGGGATCCAATCTAACACACCTCCCACCACCCCTAATCTTTGCAAGGGGAATATCTCTGCTCATGGCCTTTACAACATCCCCCACTTCCCCATATACAAATCACACATGTGTCCTCTCTAGTTCACATGACTGTTTGAACTTAAGTTTCTCTCTGCTTTTCAGTCCACAATCAACTAAGCAGAACCAAGCAAGAGTAAAATGCTCCTGATTTATATTTAACTGGGTTTTATTAGATAATCAAATTATTAGATAATCAAAGTTCTAAGAGTTTGTAGAAATGATAAGACACTGAACCAAATGAATGACTGGAAATTTGTAATTGTGAAGAAATTCAATGATTAGGAATGTATGGAGGGTTTTTCAGAAATATTTGTTTTTCTGCAAGTAATATTATTGTTTCTTATATTCCTAGGTATATTCCTAAGTTAGAAGAATTGTTTGTGGTCAAAATTGGCACAATAGTTTTCTTCGAGACTCTAGTAGATGAGAACCAGCTCCCAGAGGAATGAAAGAGAGAGAGGGAGAAAAAGAGAAATAACAGTTCAGATTGATGAAGGCTTCTCAATTTGGAAAAGTTTAGTAAAACCATTTTCTAAAGTCCTATTACCACAGGAGATAGGGTGGAAATGTAGTTGTGATCATTATAATTTCGTGAGAACTGTGATTAGCATAAATATGTTAGCAAAGAAACTCAAAACTGGAAGGAAATTAAGAGACAAGTAATCTTAGGGGATTCTAAGGGAGGTTAGTGGAAGGGTTTTGGTTGCAGAAGGGGGATTTTGTTATTCAATCTCTGAGATCATAACCAAATTGATGTGTATGCATTCATCTACATTTATTTAGAGAAGAGAATTATGATTCTCATTAGATTCCCACGTGGATATTTATGACCCAAGAAAAGACCAAATCCTGGGTAAAACTGAAATTAAATCAAAGAAATTGCTGTTTTATTCTGACTTTACACCGACTTCCTATTTGACCTTGGACCAAGTATTTAATGTCTTTGTATATATAGATTTGAGTCACAATTCTAGGCTTTTTAAAGAGAAAGATGATGGAAATGTCTCCGTGTCTTCTTGGTTGAGAAGTTAAAAGCTCTTAGTTAAATACGATACAGTATACGTGAAGATGCAGCTTCCAAATATATATATATTCAGCAGCTTCACAAAAGTGACATGTCCTGAGAAAGATATTGTAGTAGTAGTTAATTATAAGTTTGTTATATTAGAAACTATATATCCTCTTAGGTGAAAATGGCATATTTAAACAAAATCATGTCCATGTAAGTAATTTATCAGTACTTATAATCATTTTGGGGAACATGTTAAAAATGTGTAAAAAAGCTTATTCTGTTGTTCTTATTTCAGATTTATCAAACATTTAGTAGATCAAACAAAATAGTATCCATTTTAGTTATTCAAGTTAGAAAGAAAATATAGTAAAATATGGAGATTTAACTTACAAGGGTATTTTTCAGTGTTAAGAACCATAACAGGATTACACTCATCTATGTTTTGTATTTCATGCCTGAAAGTGCTAGCATTGAGCAAAATTCTCAATGTGTATTCTTTCCGGATGAACTGCAGTTAGACAACTAAATCTATAATGCAATATAACATGGTCATATTAACCTAGTGATGCAGAAAAGACCATCTGTACCACCTTGGATATGACTAAACTATAGGAGCAAACGAAGTGCCTTGTGCAGTCATTAATTAAGAAAGGCAGTGAATTGTTTTTAAAGGAGGAGGATAACGTAATTGATGAAAAATGGATAAAAGTAGGCATTGACCTTCAGTGCATTGTAATAAGCTTGCAGAATTGATTTGTAAACTGCTTTATAACTCAATTCCATGTGCATTAAAAACTAATCAAATGACTTTGATGCGGTTCACTGATTTTTAACTTGCCAATTTACTTGAGCATATAAAAGTTGTTTGTAGAATTATGTAAGAATGCTTGCAAAACGGTTACCGTGATGCACTGTTATTTAACCTTATTTGCACAGATTGGTTACTCTCATCTATATTTTATCAACCCAGAGTTTAATGCTGAATGCACTTGGAGTTTGTGCATTGTGTTGTGTCTTTTATCAGAAAGATAAATTCCATTTCAATTATATTTTACACTGTTAACTATTAGCCCACACATTAAAGCTTACAATAATAAATTAGCCTGCTTAATTCTAAAATCTTCTGTAATTGATATTGTACATAAAATTCACTAGATGATGAGGAGTTTGAAAACATTTCTGTGTATCCTGTAGAATCAGAATGGTAGCAATTAGTAACCTGAGAAAAAGATGAATTAACAATGAGTTGTATCAGGTATATAGAGCATGGTATAGAGTTCACCATTTCCATGAGCTGCTGAGTCCAATTGAAACAATCATTTTTGGTAAATATGGGTCAATACAATTCCAGGAGGCTAAGATTCTCTAATTAAATTCGTCAGAGCAATTAAATATTCTAGTTTTTCTACAGTCAAAATTGAAGCATATTATCAGTTTAGAATTAGCTCGTGGAAATTCATTTACTGTGCTCAGGCATTCTGTCAGAGCTGGGATTTGGTAAGCAAAATAGACAGTGGCCCTGCCCTTATGAGCCCCACAGCCCACTATGGAAGAGAAATGTTAATCAGAAAATCAACAAGGAGGATTCACCTAGATTATCCAGGTGGATGTAATCACAGGTTCCTTATAAGAGGGAGGCAGGCTGCTCATAACAGTACTAGGGGACATCAATGCTGGAAGAAAAATGTTGGAATGGTGTGAAGAAGGGGTCACGAGCCAAGGACTGCAGGAGTCTCTAGACACCAAAAAAGACAAGAAAGGAATTCTTCCCTAGAGCCTCCAGGAGGAATGCAGCCCTGCCCAACACCTTGATTTTAGGCTTCTGATGAGAGTTTGGAAAACGGCAGCATTGGAGGACTCTGAACTCACCTCCTCTCATAAATACAAAAAATCTACAACTACCTGTAGAACAATTTCCTCTGAGAGAGATCTAGAAACTGGATAAAAAGAACCTCCACAACAATGGACAACACTGACAGGGTGGAAGAGGCAGAAATACAGCTCTGCTGAGGAAAAAAACCACATCCTAGCCACAGCACTTCATGGCCAGGAGCTTTCCTGGATGATTGGGGGATCTATGCCACAATAGGCATTCCAGCCCTTAGATTCAGCACAAGTGAGACAAGATCCCTTAACAACTGGCTTTGCTGACTTTGAAAACCAATGGGGAACAGGCCCAGAAAAACTATTGAACTTTGGAGAAAGGAAAGCCTGTGCTTAAAGGGCCCACACACAGATTCACCTGTTCCAGGAACCAATACAAAAACACCAGAAAGAAAAGTGCATAGTCCATTGGTAAAAGAGACTCACTTACTAAGCTCAGAATGCATCTCAGAGAGACAGGAGGTGGTTGGACCCACTACCCACAAAGAACTGAGACACTGGTGGCAGCCATTACTGTGACCTAGTTCAGTCGTGCTGACACAAATGTGGACAGCTGCCAATGGATTCCATCTCATTAGCCCAGGGGTTTGCCCCACTGACTAGAGCACCCAAGGTAATCGAGCCCAGCCAGGACAGGCAGCCCACCCCCGGGATTGGCCTCACGCACCAGAAAGCCCACAGCGAACTTGTGGGCCAGTGTAGCCAGGGTGTGGGAACTCTGTGATGGGGAGAGTGGGTCCATGGGTGGTGGGGCATGTCAGCTGCAGCAGACTTGTGCCACTGACCATCACAAATAGCCATACAGAGAATCTTCCCTGTCTTCCAATGCCTGAAACCATTGCGTGCTGCCACTCCTGGAGCCAGCCCCACCTGTCATCACTCTTGAGTGAGTAAGGAGCTGCACTGGAGACCTGCATCAATTGTGAGCCCCTGAGCCTAGCATCCAGCCACACTGGGGGCCTGACTTGCTTAACAGCAAAACAGCAATAGTTGTGTGCTATTAGATCTTGACACCAGCCATGCTAGGGCTTGCCCCACCCAATAAAGTGACCATAGCAGCCACACATGGCTGAGATTTACAATCAGCCTGCCCAGGGGCCAGCGTAGTCTACCCATGTGAGTGCAGCAAGAGCAATTCCACCACAACAGAAGGGCACATGTAGCTCACACATAGGACACTCCTGGAACATTTGGCATGGGTGACAAGAGGGGAGAAGATTTATGGGCCCCATAAGGCATCTCTTACATAAGGCCACATTTTCAAGAGCAGGAGATATAACTGATATACCTAACACATAGATGTAAGCCCACAGAAGTAGGCAAAATGAGGAGATAAAAGAATATGTTCCAAATAAGGGAACAGGGCAAATCCTCAGAAAAAGAACTAAATAAAACAGAGATAAACAATCTACCTGTTAAAGAATACAAACTAATAGTTGTAAGGATGCTCACTGATCTTGGGAAAATAGATGAACACAGTGAGAACTTCAACAAAGAATTGGAAAATATATTAAAAAAAATCAGAACTGAAGAATACAATAATGGAAGTGAAAAATTCACTAGAGGCAATCAATAGCAGAGTAGATGACACAGAAGAACAAATCAATGATCTGGATGAAGGCATAGAGGAAATCACCCAAGCTGAACAGAAAAAAGAATTAAAAAGAATGAAGACAGTCTAAAGGACCTTTGGGAAAACATTGAGCATACTAACATCCATATTATAGGTGTCCCAAAAGGAGAGGAGAGAGAGAAAGGGGCAGAGAACCTATTTGAAGAGATAAAAGCTGAAAACTTCCTTAACCCGAGGAAGGAAATGGACATCCAGGTACAGGAAGTACAGAGAGCCCCCCAAAAGATGAAGCCAAAGAGGCCCACACCAAGATACATTACAATTAAAATGTCAAGAATTAAAGATAAAGAGAGAATCCTAAAAGCTGCAAGAGAAAAGCAATAAGTTACATACAAAGGAAACCCCATAGGGCTATCAGCTGACTTCTCAATAAAAGTCTTACAGGCTAGAAGGGAGTGGCATGATTTATTCAAGTGCTGAAAGGAAAAAAACCTACAGCCAAGAATACTCTACCCAGCAAGGTTATCATTCGGAGTGGAAGGAGAGATAAAGAGTTTTCCAGACAAGTAAAACTAAATGAGTTTATCACCACTAAACAGGCTTTATAAAAAATGTTAAAGGGACTTATTTAAGTGGGAAAGGAATAGGAATAAATAAGTTATCAGAGAAAAAATACCACTGGTAAAGGCAAACATACAGCAAAGGTAGTGGGTCAACCACATATAAAGCTAGTATGAAGGTCAAAAGATAAAAGCTGTAAAAATACATATTTCCACAATAAAAGGTTGAGGAATCCACACACACACAAAAGAGGTAAAATATGATCTCAAAAACATGAAATGTGTGTGGTGGAAGTAAAGGTGTAGGACTTTTAGTAAGAGGTCAAATTTAAGAGACCATCAAATTAATATAGATTGCTGTTTACATGTGTTATTATATATGAACCTCATGGTAATCACAAACCAAAAATAAATAATAAATACACAAAAAAATAAACAGAAAAGAACCCAGACATAATGCTAAAGAAAGCCATCAAATCACAAGGGAGAAAGAGCAAAAGAAGAACTATAAAAACATCCAGAAAAAAAGTAACAAAATGGCAATAAGTACATACTTATCAATAGTTATTTTAAATATCAATGGACTAAGTGCTCTAATCAAAAGACATAGGGTGGCTGAATGGATAAAAATATAAGACCCATATATTTATTGCATACAAGAGACACACTTCAGACCTAAGGACATTCACAAACTGAAAGTAAAGGCCCATATATATGCTGCGTACAAGAGACACACTTCATACCTAAGGACACTAACAAAGTGAAAGTAAAGGGATGGAAAAAAGATACTCCATGCAAGTGGATACAAAAAGAAAGCTGGGGTAGCAATATTTATATCAGACAAAATGCACTTTAAAACAAAAACTGTAACAAGAGACAAAGAAGGACATTACCATTATCATTATCATATTATACATATACATTATACATTATACATAATGACATACATATATCATTATACATATACATTTTCATTATAATGATAAAAGGAACAAGTCAACAAGAACACATAACACTTGTAAATATCTATGTGCCCAACATAGGAGCTCCTAAATATATAAAGCAATTAATAACAGACATAAAAGGAGAAATCGACAGTAACACAACAATAGTAGAGGTTTTTAACACTCCGCTTACATCAATAGATAGATCACCCAAACAGAAAATCAATAAGGAAACATTGGACTTCAATCACACATTAGACCAGATGGACTTAGTAGATATACACAGAACATTCCATCCCCAAACTGCAAAACCCACATTCTTTTTGAATTTGCATGGAACATTCTCCAGGGTAGATTATATGTTAAGACACAAAACAAGTCTCAACAAATTTAAGAAGATTGAAATAATGCCAAGCATCTTTTCTGACAACAACGGTATGAAACCAGAAATTAACTATAAAAAGAAAACTGGAAAAGCCACAAAAATGTGGAGATTAAACAAAATGCTATAAACAACTATTGAGTCAACTATTGAGAAATCAAAAAATACCTGGAGACAAATCAAAATACAACACACCAAAATTTATGATATACAGTAAAAGCAGTACTAAGACGTTTACAGCAATACAGGCCTACCTTAAAAAACCAGAAAAATCTCAAATAAACAATCTAACAATACTCCTAAAGGAACTAGATAAAGAAGAACAAAGCCCAAAACTAGCAGAAAGAAGGAAATAATAAAAATCAGAGTGGAAATAAATGAAATAGAGACTAAAAAAAAATAACAATTAAAAAATCAATAAAGCTAAGAGTTGGTTCTTTGAAAGATAAACAAAATTGACAAACCTTTAGCTAGACTCATCAAGAAAAAAAGAGAGACGTCTCAAATAAATAAAATCAGAAACAAAACGGGAGAAATTACAGCAGACACCACAGAATTAAAAAGGATTATAAGAGGATACTATGAAAAGCTATATGCCAACAAATCGGATAATCCAGAAGAAATGGGTAAATTCTTAGAATCATACAACCTTCCAAAACTGAATCAAGAAGAAATAAAGAATCTAAATAGACCAATCTCTATTATGGAGAATTAAACAGTAACCAAAAACTTCCCAGAAAACAAATGTCTATGACCAGATGGCTTCCCCAGTGAATTCTATCAAACATTCAAAGAAGGCTTAATACCTATCCTCAAAATCTTCCAAGAAATTGAAGAGGAGGGAACACTTCCTAACTCATTCTATGAGGCCAGCCTAATCCTAATACCAAAACCAGACCAAGATAACCCAAAAAGCAGAAAATTATAGGCCAATATTGCTGATGAACATAGATGCAGAAATCCTCAACAAAATACTAGCAAATTGGATA
Organism: Tapirus indicus; assembly: GCA_031878705.1. Taxonomy (NCBI): domain Eukaryota; kingdom Metazoa; phylum Chordata; class Mammalia; order Perissodactyla; family Tapiridae; genus Tapirus; species Tapirus indicus. Next base: position 75,786,705 of record CM062926.1, on the reverse strand, counting down.
CAACAATACATTAAAAGGATCATACACCATGATCAAGTGGGATTTATTCCAGAGATGCAAGGATGATTCAACATCTGCAAATCAGTCAACATGATACACCACATTAACAGAATGAACAAAAATCACATGATCATCTCAATAGATGCAGAGAAAGCATTTGACAAGATGCAGCATCCATTTATGATAAAAACTCTGAATAAGTTGGTTATAGAAGGAAAGTACCTCAACATAATAAAGGCCATATGAGAAATCTACTCAAAGATGAAAAACTGAAAGCTATCCCTCTAAGAACAGGAACCAGACAAGGATGCCCACTTTCACTAGTCTTATTTAACATAGTATTGGAAGTCCTAGCCAGAGCAATCAGGCAAGAAAAAGAAATAAAAGGGATCCAAATTGGAAAGGAAGAAGTGAAACTGTCACTATTGCAGATGACATGATTTTATATATAGAAAATCCTAAAGAATCCACCAAAAAATTATTAGAAATAATAAATGAATACAGTAAAGTTACAGGGTACAAAATCAGCATACAAAAATCACCTGTCTTTCTATACACTAACAACAAGCAATAGAGCAATAGCCAAAAGAGAAATAAAGAATACAATCTCATTTATCTCAACAAAAAGAATAAAATACCTAGGAATAATTTTAACCAAAGAGGTGAAGACCTGTACAGTGAAAACTATAAAACATTGTGGAAAGAAATTGAAGACACAAAGACATGGAAAGATATTTTGTACTTATGGATTGGAATGTCACTACAATCCATCTAGTCATATAAGCCTGAGACTTGAGGACCATTCTAGTTACTGTTCTCTCTCACCTCTATTCCCCATACCCGATTAACCCACTAATTGTGTTCATTTCACCTCCTGAATATCTTTCTAGTGTTTTCACTTCTCTTCGACATCTAGACAAATGTGACAGCAGTAGAAATGAGAGAAGTGAAAGCATTAAAAAGATAATTCACTGAAAAAAAGGGCTGGCTTGGAGGGGTAGATCACCAGATTGGATTGCTATGAGATTTTGAGGTGTATTTAGGACTTCTGAGTGAAACTGTTGATGAGGCAGTTAGATATGCAGGTCTGGAACCAAAAGAAGAGGTCTATGCTGGAGATACAGAGTTATGAGTCATTGGATTAAAGGTGGAATTAAAAATATGTGTGTAGATAAGACCATCCACTGGAATAGTATACTCAAATAAAATTCAGAAAAGTTCGTGAGTTTTGAGAGTGTTCTTCCATGTTTTAAAACCATCCTCAAAGCACTGAGGAAAAGTTCATAGTAAATATATTGATGATAATGGTGCCCATGATACTTAAAGAAAATAAAGGTTGATAATATTGTAGCCCAAAGACACCAACTGATTGACTACAAGGGCAATCTGTAATTGTGAAACCATGGGGAGATGGGGACCTAGGCTATTGCACTCGCAATAGAAATTAGGAATTCTGCATCTTCTCATAGACAATACTTAGAAAAGCTTTGAATTACACAATGTTATTTAGATGCTTTCTCTTCTCTTTTTATTTCTTCTAGGGGTAGAAGTTCTACCTTATTAGGTTTTTTTTTTAATTTACGAAAGAATCCATGCTTGATGTAGCAAACAATGGAAATATATAAAGAAGAATGCGGTACATTATACTTCCCCCACTTGCAAACACACTTAGCCAATCAACGTTAAAAGTTTAAAGTATGTTCTTCCACATCTCTCTACTGCGTATATGAAAAAATATAGGCTTTTATTATTTATGATGAAATATTATCATCATAAACACATTAAGCTGAAACTTTGCTTTTTCACTTTATGTTTGAATGACCTTCTAATCAAAATATATGCATATTCCTGTTTTTTTAGAGAACATCATAAGATTCCAAAGAATAAAAATGCCATAAATTACTCAACCACTCTCTTCCTAATGGATATTCAGATTGTGTCTAATTTTTGTGCCTTTGTGATATCCTATAAATGAGATTACTGAGTCAAAGGAAAAGTGTGTTTTTTTATTTTAATACATACTATAAAATGACTTTCCAAAGAATTTGTAACAGTCCCACCAGCAAAGTGTCAGAATGCTCGCCCGTATTCTTTACTAGATCTTATGCTTCTTTTTGTCATTTACTACTAAATTGAAGAGTGGAAAATGATATCTTATTGTTTTAATTTGCAGTTCCTACTATCAGTGTTTATGTGTTTATTAGCTAATATTTTAATTTTTAATATCCACCCTTTAATATTTATACTTATTGCCCTTCTAAGCATCATCCACTCTGAGGTATGTATAACATTTCATGCCATATTCTCAGATTGCAAAACAAAAAAATCAGGAAAAAGAAATTCTTATCTTTACAATGCATCTCTCTCTGAAATGAAAAGTTTTTCAAGAATTCCAGATGGAATGATGAACGTCTCATACACGGTTGACCCCACTTTCCCATCCACACTTGACTAACAATATTATCGGATACAAACCTTCTAGGTATGTCAGGTCAGTTCCTTATCCCACTTCATTCCTTCCCCTCCTACTTCCAATACGATAACTGCCCCCAGCACACACACACACACACACATACACTATAATCTTTCCTGCGTCTGTCACTTTTACACATGGTGCTCCATCCCTTCTTTTCCTTTCTAAACTGTGCTCCACCCTTCAAATTCCCTTAAAAAGTGGATCTATGGTGGATATACGTTTTTTATTTGTTAAAACAAAAAACCTCCTGTGATCCCAATAGTGCTTTCATGTCACTGGAGTATAGCTAACCATCAGAAACATGGCATAATTATTTTACTACTTTCTTTCTACTTATACGATAATTCATGTTGGTCTCAGAGAAGTTTTCTACAAGATCTCACATTCCAACTGTAAATGATTTAATGAAGTATTGATAAGTAACTCTTTTTACGTGGTATTTGAATATGAGTCAACAATGTTTGTTTGTTTTAAGGAATCTATCCTTTGTCTTGTAATAATACTCTTTCCTCTCTGCTTGTAGGGAAACTTTTTGGGTTCAAGTTCCCTGGTCTGAGAGTTCTCACTTACAGAAAGCAATCCTTACCACAAGAAGACCCCGATGTGGTAGTAATCGATTCATCTAAACACAGTGATGATTCAGTAGCTATGAAGCACTTTAAGTCTCCTACAAAAGAAAGCTGCAGCCCCTCCGAAGCAGATGATACAAAAGCCTTGATACAGCCCAGCAAATGTTCCCCCTTGGTGAATATATCTGGACCTCTTGACCATTCCTCTCCCAAAAGACAATGGGACCGGCTCTACCCTGACATGCTGCAGTCAAGTTCCCAGCTGACTCATTCCAGATCCAAGGAAAGCATTTGTAGTATACGGAGGGCTTCTTCAGTGCATGATATAGAAGGATTCAGCGTCCACCCCAAGAATATATTTAGAGACCGACATGCCAGTGAAGGTATGTCTGTTTTCTTTAAATATGGAAACATATATTAATGGGTAACAAAAGATAATCTCCATATTGTTTGTAATTTCTACATTAATCCTTATACCTTGGGGGAAAAATATGAGTAAAGGCTATTAAAAATATGAGTCCTACATTCAGAGTTGTTACTGATTTCTTTTTTGAACCCTAGTAAATAATTTGGTTTTTTCTGGCTTCTTTGTGTTTCTGAAATAGTATAATAACCATTATCTGCCTAATTTATGGAGTGTTAATGAATTAATCCTTAATATAAGATATGCTTAGGTGATGACACTATTAAGCATAACTAATTTTGATTCATTTAGCAACTAATCAAGCCCTGGGCAGAAAAAGTGTTGGTCCATCACAGGACTATTCTTTGATCAACTCTTCCAAAAGAAGAGGTGTATGAAATGTGATGGACTGGTGATCAGAAAGCTATAGATTTATTGGGGGTAGGGAGCGGATAGGTAGCGGGAAGGGGAAAGGTTTAGAGAAAAAAAAAAAAACCTGGAATTCTTAATCTCAACCAAAACCAACTTGAAAAGCAAATTCAGAATTCATTTGTTTCTCCCTGGCATCTTTATGTTCACATTCTTATATTAGCCAGTACGGAAAGTAGAGAAGCTTAAAGGCAATGACACAAGCAATTCATCGTTAACACAATATTGGATAGCATTTGTTCAGTATTTACATGTAAGGCAATGTAAGTGCTTGACACACATCAACTCTCATTCAATTCTCCTAACTGTGTGAGTTAGGAATGATTATTAAGCCCCATTTTATAAATGAGGAAACTGAAGCTTAGGTATGTTAAATAACTGGCCCAAGGTTACAAAGTGCCAGAGACGATCTTCAAACCCAGGACTGCCTCTCTCCAGAATCCACAATCCATCCATGCAATGCTTGTCTTCCCTCACTCTTGCTCCATGAAACCCGGCCGTAGGAGGGCTCTTTTGAGTCACTGAACTTTCCCCAGAGGACTGAGATTCAGAGTACTTGTTGCATGAATGCATCAGTCCCACTTTTCTGAATCCTATAGATTTGGGTGCTGGAGAGACCCACTGTCCTCTCTGTGGTATTTATTCCTGTGAGTGCCTATCATCATTCATGCTGCTGCCAGTTCTCTTTTTAAAACATAAATTGGATTACAGGACTCTTTAGTGTAGGGTACTAGACACTTTGCCAGCTGGCCACAGTTAACTTTCAAGCCCATGCAAGACTCCCTCCCCTACTATATACTCTATTCTAAGCCTGCACAAAGATAATTGCCAAAAATGTATCACACGTTTTCTTGCTTTATTACTTTGTTTTGCCAGGAATACTCTTCCCCACTTTTTCCTTCCTCACACTACTACTCACAGCCATAAAGACTCATCTCCCCTTCCCAAACCAGAAGCATTAAATGATTTCACACCTGAACGTGCAAAGCAGTGTTTACATATATTATAGCATTTATTACATTCTGCATTTATTCCACATTATATGTCTGTCTGTCACTCTTATTAGATGTGCAAACAAATAATTAGGTTGCTGAGAGTGAGAGCTCCTCTCCCACAGGAGCTCCAGCATAGTTCTCTCCACAGCCTTAGTATCCAGCACAATTGCCTGTTTCATGGCAGGAACTCAGTAAATGTTGATGTGACATTAGGAGGACTGTGCTCATGAATTATGTTCCAAAACCACACACATCAGGAAATAATGAGTTATCTGCTCCATAACACTGTGAAATTTAAACCAAAATCTTAGGTTGGAATCATGTAGGGGATCTTTATTTAAAGGGCACCATGAAGTAGAGCGGGCAGAAATGGTGAAAGAAAATGAATTGACAGGAAAAAGTTCAAAGAGATAAATCAATATCACAGAAACAGAAGGAACAATTTTCTGTAAGAAATAGGTTTGAGAAACTGTATATGGTACAAGAGCAATTAACACATCCATTTTAATCTGTAGTCCAAAGAAGTTCAAAAGGAAAAAGGAAAATAAAATCAAGGACAATTCCCAAACTGGATAATCATCTAAGGTTTAGTTAGTGCAGTGACTGTAGTCATCTTTAGGAAACATACTGACCTTTCAGAGACTGGCCTTATTGCCTAGAAACTGAGTTACAGTATAATAACATTCAGAAACAATAAATTTGAATATTAAATGAAACATAAGCTGTGCATGATACAGACAGCCTGTGTTTTGACAGTGGTGCTGAGTAGGTTAGATCAGATTTCATAATTTAATTCTATTGTTTTTTTATTTTATGTGGTCTCCAGTTAGTATACAACTAATGCTATAATTATGAGAAAGAATGATTCAATATTTTTGAGTTTCTGAGTACAGGTTATATACATGGACACTTAGTGTTGAGATCATCCTCAGTTTTCTTCCTCCACTCAAGCTATGCTATTTTCAAAAGATGTATCACTTTCTTACAGATGCTACAGTCAATGTCTGGCTATTGATTGATAAATTCAGAGGGTATTTTATACTTCAGTTTGAGAATAATTTTAGCTACAAAATCACTGAGTAGCATAGAAGAAACTACACTTGCTAAGGCTATGTAATTTGATATATTTTAGAAACTGAACCACTGATAAGGAAAGATGGAAAACTTTTAAAACCGATTTTAATTTTATGAATCCACGTAACTGGTTAACAGGTTAAATCCCACATGCACCAGATTTTGAATTCAGATTCTTGTCTCTTCAGTCAAGAACAGAAATTTTCTCCTATGTATAGGCTATCTTTACAGAACTTTCAATAACTTGCAAATACATTAGTGCATAATATTTCACATTATCCTTTCATTTAATCTACACCATCAAGTACCTTAGAACTGTACTTCTCAAACCATTTGTGGTGAAGGACCAGAATTTTTTTTCTAACCTGTCAAGGTCCAATACATTTGTAAATACAATAAAAACTGCACTCTACAAAAATAAAATAGGCATACAAAATATAAATCCAATTGTTTTATTATTAGATTGAACAGACACAAAATTACTGTCAGATGACTACAAGACTCTAAGTGCTTACTCTAATTTCTGCACTTATGTTGTCATGGAGGAGTCACAAGCAGGTCTCAGCTATAACCAGTGCACAGACTACCTGCTTTGCCTACAATGCCAAAGTGACATTAACTATACAATGTAACTTTAGGTCAGTTCTTTGGAATTTGCAAATGTTTATACGTAATTTCCAGGTTTCATGATTTTTTCACTACTTGCAAGCAGTTGTGATTTTACTAGTGACTTTTGGGCCCAGCTTCTGATGGAGATAATTAATTCTATGTATCAAGGTTTCTTCCATTATCCCTATTTGCTTTTTATGGTCCCTCAAAGAGGGCAGAGCATTGTCATGTAAGGTCACAATTTTATTTGTGTATTTCTGTCCAAGGCAGTGTCTATGCTAGCAATTCAATATACCACACTATTGAAATTGCTTCAGTTGTAAGCTTTGAAACAAGTGTGATATATCCCAAGATTTTAAATATGCATGCATTAGCATAGATGTCAGCAAATGTTGAACAGATTTTTCAAATCTTGGATATATTTGAATGGTTTTGACACGACTTCATTTATTTTAAGCTTGTTTGTTTCAAAACTAGTAATGCATATTTTGTTAGTAGCAAATACGCAACAGAGTCAGATTGCTAATCTCAAAATAAATCTGAAAACACTCCATTCTGAAATTTGAAAACAATCCATTTTAATATAAATAAATTTCCTAAATGTCCTAGGTTTTACACTGAATGCATTGTGACAACATAAATTTACAAACCTCACATTACCTTTAAACAGTCAAATCTTTCACTGATTTCTTACTATTATTTCTGCCTAAGAATGACTCTCTGAGTACTATCGGGTATTTTCAAAATATACATTGAGAAACATTTGTAGGAGGGACAGTTAATAAATTTGTGATTAATAACGCAAGTTGGTTTATTAAGGTAAACCGTTGTCTTAGAAACACTTTTTCCTTATTAACATACAAAGTTAAATTGTATGAAAAAATATTACTTACCATGCAAAATGTAGTGGAGTCTTTGTTTGTTAAGTGGTGGTTGAAACGACACCAAAATTAGCTTCTGACAAGGTTGAAAGTTTTTATCACAACTGCAGGCAGCTAGGACATCTTTCTCCAAACTGTCATAATTATAAAATTTGTATCTTAGAATCTATTTAAATTAAGTGAGATAAATGTTTCACATATTTCAACATGAATGCTTATGATGGCAGATATTTTTAGTGTATGCATTTTACTTAGTTGAATAGTACAAAAATGTCATTAATTTCAAAGATAAATTTTTAATCATTACACCCCCTATTTTCTAATTGTTTTTATAGAGGTAATTCAGTGTATATAACATAATTTTAGTCTTCTTTTTACATTTCTCTCTTTTTTTGTCCTATGTGCTCAAAACAGACAATGGTCGCAATGTCAAAGGTAATGTACAAGCTCAAATGTCATCATCTGATTCCCAAAGTGCCCCTTTACTTGGCATGTTAATTTGCCTGCTGTATCCTGTTCAATGCAACATCACGCTGCCCTTAGCTAGTCCAAGTGCCTGGTGGAGACATCATGGCTTGATTCTTTTGGAGACATTGTTACTTTCTCAGCTGTGTCACCAAAATGATTATGAGCTCCTTTTTCCTGCAAGAAGTATAAACTTAGGTTGACAATATACACTTCCTAAATATTTAAATCATTTGAAAAGAAACAAATATCAAGCTAAATATATTACTGTGTAAAAGGGGCACATAAGCCTATTTCAACCAAAAGAAATTTTTTTCAGTACAAGATTAAATAAAATAAGTAAAGTGCTACATGACAGCATCACTTCACTTGTTCCTCTTTTGTTTCCTTAAAACCAGTTTCACGTTCCTGGATGGCAGGGGGTATGGTTTTAAGCTTACTGTAGTAGTAAACTGTACATGCATGAGAGTCATGTTCTATTTTTCTATATTACATTTCAATCATTTTTAATTGTGTCCTATATTAGTCTGAAATCACTGGCATGACCTACAGCTACTGTAGGGTAATGTTTAACTGGCAATACCTCTGAATAAATTTGGATTTGGCTAAAAATTTGAAATTCACTTCTGCTTTTCTACTATATCAGTAGATACAAGGAATCATAAAATATAATAATCATATTATTCTCACCAAATTGAAAACTTTCGGGGCTTAGTCTTTTAACATAGGCCATTTGTGCTGCTGTGGGTGTGCACATGGTGACAATGACTCATTTGTGCATGTGTGTTGCATGGACACGTCTCCACCAGTGGCCATCATTACTTAGAATTCACTGTTTCAGCCTCTTCCATATGTCAGTGCTACTCTGATCATTGTGAAGTTTTGTATATTGATTTCTCAATTGCTTCCCTAATTAATACAGCACTGATGACAATTATGAATTAATAGCACTAGAAACTAAACACTTTTTCTGGTCAGCAGCCCAGGATAATTTGAAAATAAGGGAAATTGTGGCAGCTTCTCCCCATCACAATGTTATTTTGTAAACACTTCAAAAAGGTCTATGCAGGTGACCTGCAATAGCAGGTTGGGGTTCCATCTACGTGATTATTCTATCCCTGCCCCTTTCACCAAGGTTTTGAAAAGGGAGCAAGTTAGTGTCAGCTGTGGGTGGTGATTTGCGTTGATATAATCAGAACGTAATCTCAAGAAATAGAATACAGACAGCTCTCACCAACTTGTGTGAAATATGACTGGTTTTAGCACTTAACAAATAGCAATAAGTTATTAGACATTAATTTTCCAGTGATCATTTCAATGCAGTGAAAAATGAATCTAATTTGTCTCAATAAATAGAAAATTGAGCTTGCTTATCTCCCAAACTAGTAGTTCACTTAGCTGTCATTCAAACTACAGCAATTTTATTTTTGTCTGAAAAACGAATCCATTTCATCTCCAACTCTTTTTCCTCAACCCTCTATTTTTTAATAGCAATAGTTTTTGAATAAAAGTGAACCCTCCAAGTCGGAATGTGGGGTTAGGAAACTCTAAACCACTGTAGAAAGTTTTCACATATTAATACTTATGAGTTAAGCTCCCAAATTAGATACAACATGTGCAAAACAATGTAAATGTGCTCTCCAAATTCTTCATTGTTTGCTCAGGCTCTGGTTTTGAAAACTATTAAAAAAATAGCTAAGTGTCTGGCTCTTTAAGATGTTCACAGGACAATTAATATACTAATTAGATATGGGACAATACATTAAGGGTGCTTTTATAATACTTTTGGCTTTGTTTTTAAACCACATTGAAATAAGAAATTTAAAAAACAAAAGACAAATTTCTATACTTTTGTGTATACAAATTCACGATTACAGTTTTCTCAATATCGAACTCAACCAAAAATAATTTATTTGCCAAAATAAAATAAATAATTTAGGAATGCGTTTGAAAGGTCTTCAAGGTCATCTGGTTTATTCCCTTCAGGCAAGGATGTTGTTTAAATCCCTTGCACAGGTGGCAGAGCCATCTTTATCTCCGGAGGATCCCCCTTCTTTGACTTTCTTGGGAAACACATTTTACTGCCTGTTACACAAAGAGCTAACCTAAATCCTTCTTGCTGACATGTAATTTTTTTCTCTTCATCTATCCAGAGTGGACAGAGATACTAGCTGGCTACACCTAATCCTGATGTAATATCACAGTCCAAAACCAGCAAATGGGTACTCACTCTTTTCTTTTAAAACAGAATAATTTCCATTTAACCTTCTTTCTTAGGATCAATATTATTTCAATTAAATAAATTCCCTTAGCACTCTCTTTAAAGTAAGACTTCAGAGATCTAAAAGTGTAACCCATGAGCAAACAGTGAAAACGTTAACTCTAATAGATTGCACAGGCTGTTTATATGTGTGTGTGTGCATTATATTTTTTAACAATTTCTCTAACATGTGAGAGGTGAACCAAACCCTATCTCAATCACTCATAAGCTGATTTTCACTGCAAACTTAGTGGTTTCTCTTCCTCTTCTGCTTCCAAGTCATCAGTAAAAATTAACCCCACTTATCCTATTAGTAAATAAGTCATTAGTATCATTTTACCCCTCTATTGCTTCCACCTCCTTACTATCCCAAGTAACTCTGCATCCCACTGACAATGGCGTGTTCACTTTCCAGCTTGTCTATGAATCTGGCATATGAGTCAGAAACAAAACTACTCTCAAGATTTATTACAGCTTTGACAAAGTTAATCTAACTTGTTTCTCATAAGCTACATTGGCCATCACCAAGTATTTGTGATCTTAAAAGAATTTGCAGGGAGCCGGCCTGGTGGCATAGTGGTTAGGTTTATGTGCTCCACTGTGGCAGCCAGGGTTCGAGGGTTCGGATATGGGGCACGGATCTACACACTGCTTATAGAGCCATGCTGTGGCAGGCATCCCACATAAAGTAGAGGAAGATGGGCACGGATGTTAGCTCAAGGCCAATCTTCCTCAGCAAGGAGAGGGGGATTGGCAGCGATGTCAGCTAAGGGCTAGTCTTCCTCACACACACACACAAAAAAAGAATTTGCAAGTTGATTTTCAATGGTGACAATTTTCTTCTGTAAATTATACGTCATGCACCGAAACAGACAATGCAGATATTGACTGCAAATAATTTGATGATTACTTCTTATATATCTTTCTAAGTGTTAAACTGTTAAATAAGTGTTAAATAAGTTAAATAAGTGTTAAAATAAGCCTTATGCTTATTGACAGTGTTCTCTTATAAAACCCGATTACTAAACACTCCATTTGCATTTTCTTTAGTAGTAAAGCACTTCAGCAATTTAGGTTTTATTAAACTTTAGCCAAATAAACTCAGTGCCCTAAGAAATATTGTATAAAGGCCTGATGATTTGAAAATAACCTTAATCTTTTTGGTTCTCTTCTCTCTTGTCCCATTTGGCCCTCAAGAGAAATGATCTTTAAAAAAAATAGCATTTTTTTTTTAATTTATCAGTTGTCCTTAGCTATACTTCCAGAACTATCTAAAAGAGAATATATTCTCCTTTAGCATCTTGTAACTCATGATAAATTTAAATAGCCTCATCATAAAAATTTTAAATATCTTTAAAATTCTTCCCAGTTGTTGCTTTAGCCTCTAGTTTGATCTCCAAATGCAGAGTATTTCTTTGTAGCTGGAACCTGGTCTACTTTATATTTAATCAGACTCTTGTAATATATTAGAGCTTTATCCAGCTGTTGGTCTAGTCTACTTGGTCACTTGTTTTCCACTCCTCCTAGTATACTGGAAAATTTAAAGTCATCCATTTTGCAAATGTTTCTCTAAAGAACATCAAGTCCCCCTATATACATTCAAGCTTTACATTCCTTTCTATTGAATCTTTTATTTCTGCCCATTTGTTTTCTTTAAATTCATTTGCTTTGTTTTTCAGGTTATTCTCCTTTCTTTCATTAGAATCCTAAATCCCATCTGTTCATGATCCCTCTCAGTGAGGCTGCCTTTCGCCTTTAAGTCCTCAAGAGAGGCCTCTCTGAATATAGATCTAGGAGGTAGGAAACCCTGGATTCTGATTTCTAGTCCTTGATTCTTATTCCCTTTTGGCCTCATGTTCTGTTTGCTTAGGTTTACAATTGGTAAAATGAGGATATTGCTAATACCTATCTTAATTAAAGTGTTGGAATTTTTTTTCATTAGAATTTAGATAGGTTTTAGAGGAACCCAAGCCGACACTGATCATCTTGCAGGCTCTAACAGACTTCTGCATATAAACATCTGCTTCAAAATCAGTGGAAAAGAGCACAGTGATCTTGGTTATACAGGATGAAATAGATTGTAAATGTCTTATCTAAGTTGCATGCATGAATTATTAAGTAATATTTTAAGTTTTGCTGAATTTTTTGAATGTACAGATTTAAAAGAAAATCTAGATTTAATTGCTAACACTAAGAGCTTAAAAAGAAAATAGAATAGAGTAACAATAAATAAGAAAAGCGAAAATACTGACTGCAAAGAAGTTAAAATATTCTGAGGCCAAATCTGAGTATGACCTGTGTCGACCAATGGTTTCTCAGCCCTATCAGACCCAAAGTCCCCTTGTTTCAACAAATATTTTGTTATACTCATTTTCCTATCATGAAACAACATTCAGGGACAATCTAAGCTATTCCTAAAAGATCAACATGATTCTTTGTCATGTAAAGGAGAAATAAAAGGAAAGCAGTTTATAATAAAGTGATATTTCTCTCAAGACATTAATGTTCAAATATAACTACATAAGAAAAAATTTGACTTTAAGAGGATTAAGGACATGGGAAAACAGTCCATACAAGTACTGGATAACATGATAGAACAGGAGTATGGATGGATAATGAAATAAAAACCATCAATGGAATAAATAATAACAGATCAGACTTATTTATACATGAACTTTAAAAGTGAGAAATAACTGAAATTGAATTATTAATAATATACCAAGACAAACGGGAGAAAATTAGGAAGTATGATATTTTCACAAATGAGTTGGCCCCTGCTTTTAAGTATAGTGTCAGAATGATTCCCTATGTGATAACATGCAACAGTAATGAATTGCACAGAAGAAAGAAATCCCACTCATGTCAGGACATATATTCATCCTCCAATACTTAAAAAAGACCTTGCAGACCATATGCCTTCATAAGCAATGGGAAATAGAAAATGGATTGGAAAAAGAAACGGCAATCAAGACATGCTAGAGAAGTTGTGGCAGATACCCAGGGAGTTAGTAGAGTGAGATTGAAACCCAATAGGCATCCCAAGCCAAATAATTCCAAGTGTTTAGTTTTTACCAAGTTGATTTCTTTTCATTGTATCACACATCATTTTACATATATAGGAGAACAATAATATGAAATATTTTTGAAAGAAATTTCATTAACAATTTTTAGTGTGATTCCTATAATTCTCTGCAAAATTAACAATGTTTGGTTCCAACACTGTTTAAAAAAAGACTCAATCTCTTTGCCTACATATTTGCATGTGACAGCTACAAATACAGACTGTAACCTGAAGTTTGAAATTTTATATTGGCAAGTCAAATGCCACAAGTAGTGTAGCTCCACGTGATATGATTTTCCAAAATGGTGAACTTTTGGTAAAGTTCTGAACAAAACAATGTAAAATCTTTCCTCTACATGGTAGTTGTAGTTCTGGAGAGTTCAATGTATGTTAAAATCATGTTAGAAGGACTTTGAACTCTTTAAATGTGAAATAGCTTCAAGACTCAGATCATTATAAAGAGGCTCTTCACCTACATGAATGCCCATTGGGACATATGGGACAATTTTTCAAGGTGAGAAAATAGCCACCTCCCATCATTGTGACAACCAAAAACACCCTCACAAATGCCCCCTAGGGTGAAGTACTGACATAGTGGAGACCACATGCTTATCGGTGTAGCCAATTCAGTAGAGTTTATTGGAACTGGTCACAAGGACAAAGTATATTAACAATGCCCTTCTGCCTTAATATCATAGATGATTCGTGTTTTTATCTGATATTTTAAAGAACTCTGTAGGCAATCTGCTACAGAAATCCAACATATAGAAGGATGATATAGAAAGAGAGTTGAAAGATGGGCTTAAGAGTTTTAAACACTATTTAACTATATGTCTGAGCTCAACCCTCTATAATCTCTTGCCAGTGTCCTTGCTTGCAGTAAAATTACCTAAGGAATTAAAATATGGCATTAGAGTTGGGGAAAAGACAGTATCTAAGAAGTCTGAAGTCCTAGAATATTTTACAAATTTTAAATATCAAGATTTAAGCCTGGAATGTAGCCATAGAATGCTGCAAAACAAGAAACACTCTCTAGGATACGTTACAATAGAAAATTAGCGATGTGTGGTGGAGACTTCTACCAAGACCTAGAGAATGGGATTTCTTTCAGAGACCCATCTGAAGGCTAACTTAATTTGGTGCCACTTTTGATTCTTATTTCTATGCTTGTCATATAAAAAGAAAAGAGAGTGAGAATCTATATGCAAATTAGAACATACTGGGCAATAAATGCCCATGGAGCTCAGTGACATTTTTCACCTACGTAGACTTGATCATCATGGATAAAACTTAGAGAATGAACAGAAATGCAACTCAGGAAACAGATTGTTTGTTAACTAGGTGAAAATTCTCTTAAAATCACTTCAAACTTTTATAATAAGCAAATATAAACTTTTATATAAATAAAATATACCATGATTTTTCTCCAACATAACTGTGAGCTGATGAGTATATTTTTCTTAGCATTATTTTTGACTGAGTTTATTGATTGTTGTGGTCCAAAACACAAAATCTATAAATTTAATTTTCAGTGTTTATACCTCGCTTGGTGCATAAAGTACATTTGATGCCTAAAATGTGTTAATTTCATTCTGATCAGGGAAAACATAGCATAAGGCAAAAAATAGCAAGTTCATTCATCCAGTGTGTATGTTTTAAGCACTCTCTGAGGCAGAGTTATCAGCAGTATAACACTTATGGGCTCAGGATTTTTACACAGTTCTTCCTGATGCTAATTTTTAAGAGCCACATAATGGTATAAGTAACATTACCCATTGTACAAGAAACTCTTTGGAGCATTTCCTGACTCTCCATAAGCAGTAGACAGTAAGTTCATCTCAAAAGAAGATGTAGCTGGTCAGTGTATTCATCCTCAACAAGGGGAGGGCGGGGCCCAGAGTCCTGGCACCTTGCCAAATTGTCTTTGTAGGAAAGGAATGTGAGAAATGATCACATAAAAGGTACAAACTTCCAGCTATAAAATGAATAAGTTCTGAGTATCTCATGTATAGCATAGTAAAAAAAAAGAAAAGAGTAAAAATAACCAGGTACTACCATCCCCAGACATGTCCCATTCCCTAGCTATGGTCACTTCAATTGTAAGTTATGTTTGCCAAAGCATTCTTCTGGTATGGCTTTTATTTCTTTTTCTTGAAAAGTGGTCACTCTTCAATCTAAATGAAAGAAAAGAAGGGAAGATTTAAAAACCTTTCGCACGTTCTCAAGTTTTCACTAGAGCCCGCACAAAAAAAGAAAAAAATGACATTTGCCCTTCTCAGCCTTACCTTAAATTCCTCCACCTGGAATTAACTCTTCTAGAAGATCTGTGAAGCATCTCGTACAAGTAAGAGAAGCATATGAAGAACCCAGCTGCTTGTCACTTGTCCTGGCACAGACAGGGAAGTAATACAAATTGGAACAGTAGATAGCCCATTGAGAAATTTCATGGCCAACATGATTTTAACCATAGGTGAGTCCTTCTTTGAATAATCCCTGAATTACAAAAAGAAATTCTTGAGAAACTTTGAAAGTAGAATATGGCCAATAATAAGTAGTGGAGTACTTTCTTCTATTCCAGCCTTTAATGAAAGAAGCTGATTAATAGCTAAAGCTGCCATCTGCTCCCTGGGTGCACACCTAGGACCCCATCTTATCCTCAGACACTTACATACCACTCCGTGTGGCAGATGGTGACCCTAAACCCTGTGTCCAGGTATGAGCTGGCTGCATTTAGTCACACCTGAATCAGGGTCACATTGGTCATGGATCACTAGCAGGTCATCCAGGACCATCTCTTTCTTCTTCTATTTCTCCTGATACTGCTTTTACAAATACTTTCCAATTTTTTTAGGGCCTTTTAATCATATCAAGTCAAGCCTCCTGGGATCCACGTCGGATTCAAACCTCAACAAATACAGCACCATTAACAAGATTCCACAGCTCACTCTGAATTTTTCAGATGTCAAAACTGAAAAAAAGAATACATCCCCTCCTTCTTCAGATAAAACCATTATTGCACCCAAGGTTAAAGATCGAACACACAATGTGACAGAAAAAGTTACCCAGGTAGGATACAATTTTACTATCAATTTCAACTGTTTTTAAGGTTATTTTCTGTAACATAAAACACATTATTTTTCCCATGAATGACTAGCAAGAGAGGTAAGCTATTTATTTGCACTCCAATTTATCGTGAGATGTTGAGTGACCCTCTAATGTAATAGATAAATAAAATTATAGACTATGATCTTGTCTATTACAAGACTAAGCAAAAGCAGACTACTTGATATTGTTCCCTTTGTTGCAGAGGTGGTTAAGCTGCTATTCATCATGTTTGGATATCATTGTTTTGCTGTCAACCCTTGCATTATTAAAGCATGGTTTTTTTAATATAATGGATGTGACTATTGAAGCTTTAGGTGACTAACTGGGATTTACTCTTAACTGCATCCTCCTTTTTGCATGTACTCTACTAAGTAGAGTCAGATATAAGTCAGTTGATTTGAGGAAAAGAGCTTTCCGAGAAGACAGAAAGTCAGACCAAAACAATACATTTCATAGGAACAATATTTTACTGTTTTCAAATAAATATTGTAAGTTGAACTAGGGTAAAAAGGTACTATCTAGCAGGATTCCTGCTTTAAGTAATAGATAAAAATGATTTGTACTTATTGTATCAAAATACCAACCTAAGCAGTACCTAGCTTTTGCTTACAATGCACTTGCATTGTTGGGAATTCATGACTCTAAAATTTGTGTCAAGTAAACAGTTTTTTTTACAAACAACTTACCTAGCATTTTTGCTTAGCAAATCTTTTCAAAAACTGTCATTATATAAAGGTAAACTTGACCCCAATGTCTATCCCAAGCATTGAAGATTTTGAATTAAGAAAGTTTTTCTATAGTTACAATCACTATAAACAACACTACAGTAGTTTGTAAATAACCTCTTATGTGTAAGCTGAAATAGCCAAAATGACCATGAGTCCATTGTAAATAGACCTGAGTAGTCTCTATTTATCTGAGATGAGAAATTATACATGCCACACTCTAATGTATATTTTGTTATTTATGTAGTAATGAGGCTTTCTCCCCTTGGCATTTCATTTTCTCTAACTTATACTTAGTAAACTGGGTTTAACAGTGGTGAGTGAGTGACCTACTATTATTCATCTTGTATTGGCACCATTTTGATAGGTTTGAATTTTACTTGTAATTGTTTTACCTTAAAAACTCTATTATCTATAGATGGTAACTGTCACATGGGTACATAGAAATTAAGAGATTTTAGAAACTACACAGAAGACTGGTTGAAAATAGTAGGGTCAGGGCCCTGCCAGTAGCATAAGTGATAAAGCAGGCATGGTAGCAGAGCAGAAGTGGGGACCATAGTGAATTGTAGAGTACAGGAACCCCCTAAAGCAGATGGCTGCCACTCAGCTCTGGCCAATTGTGGTCCTGCAGGAATGCTTGACCAATGTTTCCAAATCTTCCAATTTTAAAAAGAAGCTAGAAATTTGGAATTTAAGATAAACTCTTAACTTCTAGAAATTGGTAAACTAATTTTTTAGGCCAAAAAAACACACTTGAAGGCCTCGGTCCATCACAGGGCCTACTCTATCCCGCCACATTCGGCAGATCCACTGTGCCAGGAGAGGGTGATGCACATGTGATCAGAAGTGGCACCTGCTGTGGGGACTTTCTGAACCTGGAGAAAAGAAACATATATACAAATAGCCATAATGAAACCATGTTAATAAAGAATACAGGTTAGGGAGAAAGTAATTATGCTTTAAGGGGAGAATTTTCAGAGAAGAAAAAGAGATGGGATGGGACATTTAAGCTGGATCTAGAAGGTTACTTCTCAAATTGGGTAGTAAGTTTTAAGAAAATAACTCGGAGTCAAATGCACTTGTGTTTTAATTCTGACTAAGTCATCTATTGTGTGACATGGAAGCAAGTGCCATTTATTGCGTGACACTGAGGCAAGATTTAGTGATGACAAAACTTATTTCTCAGGGTTGAAAAAAGAATTAAATGGAATGATGTGTGGAAATTGTTCATCCAAATGCTAAGTACGTAACAAGCAGAGTCAGCCATTATTCGGTTTGTTAATGTTCTTGGATGACTTCCCTCTGCCCTCCTCACCATCTCTGCAGGATTCTTTTATCCCTACAGTGCCAGGGCCTAGTATAACACCTGGCAGAGTGGAGCTCATGAAATGTTTACTGAATGAATGAATGAATGAATGAAAAAAGGAAGAAAGGAAGGAAGGAAAGAGAAGTTGGCCAAATGGACAAGGAAAGGAGTGAGAATCCTATGTAGAGAAAACAGCAAGAACAAAGCTGTGGAGGGACAAAAGTCCGCGTGTCTTCTGACAACAAGGGGTTTCCTGGGCCAGGGAGAGGCTAGGCTGGGCAGAGGCTTGTTACAGATTGGGGAGCTGCTAGAATTTTCCCTTCTAGGTGGTTCTTCACTACCTGTTTCACATAAGTGCCTCGGGGATCTGAGTAAATGCAACAGCTCCCATCAAAAGCCTGGCATTCTTTTAAGGTTTCGTGCTTTCTCTTTAAAATCCCTGTGACTCCGTATTTAGCTCTATAATATTACAATTTTATTTTAACATTTTAAGAAATATTTTAAACTACTTACCCCTGAGGCCCACAAAAAGGCCCCATAGTTATCCTACAGCTTCTCATGCTTCACTGAAATCATGAAGTGCCCCCTCCCCACAATCTCCAAAGCATCCCAACTGGAGAAATATGATGCAGGCAAAAAATCTTTTTAAGATGTTGGAAGATTAGAATTGGATGTTGTTTTAAAGGATCGCCTTTTTTTTACAATGTGAAAGATACAGTTATAGGAAGGAAATTCTGGAGACAGATAGGACACTTAAGCAGCTATAGTTCTGGCCAGAAATGATGAGGGACTGGAAAAAGGCTGAAACCGAAACTAGAAAGAGGATCAGTAGGAACGCTCTCTCTTCTTTTTAGTGCCCCCTTTAGCTCTTAGTAACAAACCTTCCAACTGTCCACATGTCAGATCAAGCAAGGCAGAGATCAAATACTCAGAAATTCCACCCACAGACATAGCTTCTGGAAATTTTGTTTAAGAGCTTGAAAGCAGGGTGATCCTGTAACTATTTTCTCATTTAGTGTTTGTTTGTTTAGTTACCTGATCATAGCTATCTCTGGAATTCCCACATTCACAAAGTGTAACACACTTGTTCCCTAGTCACAAAAAATAACTGGATAATAACCCCAAGACTTTACTATTCCCTTTGTTAGGTCTGGAAAGGACAAGTGGAAACTCTCCTTATCAAGATATTCTCAACATGTTTGCTGTAGGCAGCCAGCAGTGTATTCTTTATCTAATGATTTTGTTTTATTCCCTTAATAGATTTGTATGGCAATCCTTTCTTCAAAAGATATCAGGGTTTTGTTCATATATCATTCAGCAGTGAGTTTTAAACACTCCTCTGAGCATGAACAATAGAGCAGACATCAAGAAAAAAAGACATAAATGAAAGGAACACTTAATCACTGCTTGTGTTATGCTCTCTCACCGTTTGGATCTGATCTATTATACATTGGCTAATCACTAATTAGCCAGTTATTTGCCTCCCCAGCTAAAGTGAGCTTCTTCAGAACAGGAACCATGTTTTTATTCATTCATTCATTCATGTATTTGGTTAGTCACTCAACAAGCATTTATTGAGAGCTAGTATGTACAGCGCTAGGTTGTAGGAATTCATGTAAAAGGCAAATTCTCTGCCTTCAAGAAGTGAGGGAGGCACAATACAGCACATGGGCATTACAATGCAGTGTGAAGTACCACACTACAGGTAAACTCAGAGTGCAGAGGGTGCTGGGAGAGAAAACATGCCCTGTATTCAGAGTTTGGGGCAGTAGATGGGGAATATAGACTCTTAGATGAGTTTTGAAGCTTGAGAAGTTTCTGGTTAGGAATTAGGATCTGGAGTGGGGCACACTTGGGGAATTGTGAGTACCAATGAATGAATGAAGCAGGAGGGGTCTGTACCACTAGTGCCTAGCATAATACACAACACATAAGAAGGATCTTAAAAGATTCAGAAATGGACCACTGAAGGTACTGGAGAGAATTAACCAAGAGTAAATCTGCAGATCAAAAATCCCCAAAGTACATCCTTGCCTTCCAAATTCTCCCTTCAGGCAAGGTTCTGATTCTTGATGTTTCAGGTCCAGAGACTTCTCTTATCGGCTGGCCTTACAGGCCAAACTTCTGGAGTGCATCAGCTCTTTATGTCATATTCCATCTGCCCTTCTCTATTCATTGGAGGAAATAGAAAATAATTCTCAGAAGGTTTGGATTATTTTTCCTTAGCTACAATCCAGCTGCTACAGGCTGACGTGTAGTAGGGTTTACCTTGGGGAGGCAGGGCCTGGTTGGCTAATTCCTACCAAATTCCAGCAGAGTGGTGGAGAGAAAACAATGAATTGGAAGAAAAGTTGGGTGGGTGGAGAACAAAGATCTGCTTTTACCATAAAATTATGATTCCCAGTTGAGGATCAAATTCTTGGCATATCTGCCCCCTTTGAAATAAAAGTACACCAAATTTTCGCACTCTTGTATGATTTCAATATTCCTAAGGCTAGTTCTATGCTAATTTATAGGATAAAATGTATTATTTTGTTGTCATGTTCAACTTTTACAAATATTGTATTAGATCACTCTCCCTAGGTATGCATAAGAATATCAGAGGGTTTAAGAAGATGCCACATTGGATTCCAAATCTTTATTGGCCAGTCATGTGAGACTGTATTAGTCATGCTGTAACAGAATGCAAGTAACGGAAGTCCAACTAGAGCCACCTTAAGTAAAAAATGAAAGGAAGAGGGGCAGTTTATTGGGTCACATAACCGAAAAGTGCAGGGGCAGATCTCCTTTGGGCCATGGCTACGTTCATTGTTTGAACAGCTGATGACATGGTCTCCCTCTCTCAGCCATGCTTTCTTCTGTATTGACTTCACTGCACATTTGATAGAAGCAAGGCCCTTAGACTCTTCTGTCTCGCATCATGCTCATAGTTGGTGATCTGATGAGAACGGCTTTCTCTCCTCCAGTGTAAGTATCATTCCCAAGAAAGTGGACTCTGATTGGCCAACTTGAGTCCTGTGCTCATCCTTATAATGGAAGAAGTGTAGCCTTTTGACTGATGACCACACCAGAAAGATACAGTGGAGGAGGAGAGACTCTAAGGAAAGAGAGCAAACCAACAGTGGCTCATTGTAAAGATGAAGATAGGCATTCAGAGTAACAGCATCTCTCTCTCTCTCTCTCTCACACACACACACACACACACACACACACACACACACACACTTACTGAATGCACAGTATGTGCTGGGTAGGCACTAGAGACATAGAAGTATAAAACTTAGTACCAATACTCGAGACGTTATAAACTACTTGGAGAAACACAATACAACAATATATAATAATAGCATTTACAAGTGCTAATGTAATAAATGCTACAAGATCATATTATGAAACTGAAGGTAGTTTGAGTTTCCTTTAGCCTCAGTACTGGCCAAATAATGACCAAATAGTTCTACAACTTATTACTTTGTTACTTAAGAGGAATGTTCTGGTGAATTTAATAGAAACTCATATCATGATCATCAGAAAATAAGACATAGAAGGGACCTAAATGAACCAGAAGAGTTTAATCTGGAGAAGAGATAATGGGATAGAGATTTACTACTAGTCCACAAGTATAGTTTTCCTGTAGCTTCACTAAGGAGAGTTCTCAAGAAAATTTAGGAGTAATCACAGAGACTTAAGTCACAACAAAGACATTTGCCATAGAATCTTGAAGTTTATAAAGAACTTTAAAGCCAGAATAGACTCCCATTATTTAGGATTCATTTAAGTATATTATTGGCATGAAAATTGAATTAGGATAGATTTAGTATTAGCTGACATTGATTGAGCATTTACTGCATGCCGGGCTCTATGCTAAAGGGTTTAACTGATTATCAATTTTAATTCACATAATAGTCCTATAAGTTGGTACTATTATTATCGTTTCCATTTCACAGAGGAGGAATTTGCCCAGGTCACATAGGAAATGGTGGCAGTAGCTTTCAAACTGAGTTCGTTGTACTCCAAAAGTGAAGTTCTGAATCTCTCACGTACACCCTTTCTATGACTTGATTCTGTTTCCCTATTTGTCCCCTAAATTTGCTCAGAAGCCAGTATGGCATTTGGACATACTCGTAACATTTGGCTGTACAGCCAGAAGTCTTAATCTGAAAGTTTAGTAGTAACTGATCAGAAACGTGAGTCTACAGAAATAGGGAAAAGAATGTGGTAGATTTTCTCCAAAACTCTTCAAACTCTTCAAAAAGTTGAAAAAAATCATCCTTAACAGGGGAGCCTCATTTCAGCATTATCTTTTGTTTAAGTTTATGTCTCATTGTTTTATGCTAATTTTAGATTAGGATGGAGGGATTTTTTTTTTTTTTTTGGTGGTGGTGGCATGCCACTCAGTTGCAGGAAAGGCAAAATTACACTGATATTACTGACATAAAGAAGAGCTCAAAGACTATGGCTTTTACTTTCCACTGAGCTTTGTCTATTGTAAGTATACTCACTGTCTCTTCACTGGATTCAATGGCTCTCGATCTATACTTACTTTGACAGAAATCCAAAACAATATTTATATTTCAGTACTTCTTTAGAAATGGAGATTGATTTATAATGGAGAGAGAGCATTGATTTCACTTTATTACCTAATGTTTAAAATTATAAATGCATGCAATTTTTGTATATCAATTATACTTCAATAAAGCTAAAAAAATACTTATCTCAAGCTTAATAGCACAAAATTTCTTAATGCTTTCTGTAGTTTCCTTCAAATTAGATAAACTTAGTCCTAAACTTTCTTCAACGACGGTATTAAAAAATGTCTCCCAGGTCTGGCGCTGTGGCCGAGTGGTTAAAGTTCTGTGCTCGGTTTTGGTGGCCTGGGTTCACGGGTTTGGATCCCAGGCACAGACCTGTACCAGCCATCAAGTCATGCTGTGGCAGTGACTCACATACAAAAGAGAGGAAGCTTGGCACAGATGTTAGCTCAGGTCTAATCTTCCTCAAGTAAAAAAAGAGGAAAATTGGCAATGGATGTTAGCTCAGGGCAAATATTCCTCAGCAAAAAAAAAAGTCTTCCAGACACAACTACAAATTAAAAATGGATTTATATATAGCAATACTTTTCAATAACAATATCTTTATAATTCTGACTCAAATTCAGATTCTGACACCAGCTGGGTGTCCTACAATTCAACTCAATTTTGACACTATCAACCAGAGATTGCATCCAATTCCACAAATTAAGGGCTCGGTTCCACAAGACTGCCCCCCACTTCAGACACCAATGACAAGTCCAGGTTGTCACCTGTGCTTCTGACAGACTGGCTATAAATTGGAGGTTCCCACAACTTCCTCCTTGAGTTTAGTTAGTTTGTTAGAGCGGCTCACAGAACTCAGAGAAATATTTACTTACTTTTACCAGTTTGTTATTAAAGGATATAACTCAGGAACAGCCAGATGGTAGAGATGCACAGGGCAAGGTGTAGGGAAAAGTGTGCAGAGCTTCCATGCTCTCTCCCAGCACCTCCACCAACCCAGAAGCTTGCCAACCCCACCTTTTACATAGGCATACTTGATGAACTCATTGGCCATTGACAATTGATTCAACCTCCAACCCTGTTCCTGTCCCCAGAGGTTGGGGGATGGGACTAAAAGTTCCAGCTCTCTAATCCCATGGTTGGTTCCTCTGGTGACCAGCCCCTATCCTTAGGTGACCTAAGGCCTTTCCAAAAGTCACCTCATTAACACAACAGAAGATAACTTTATTGCTTTCATCTCTTAGGAAATTAATGAATCAGGGTTTAAGAGCTCTGTGCCAGGAACAGGAATGAAAACCAAATATGTATTTCTTACTATAAATCACAAAATCACAGTCATGAATTAAAAATTACACTTAATTAAAGAATCTATTTTCCAACAGGTATTTTTATAAAGCCTCATTGATTCTTCACTCTTGAATTACAGAAATCAAAATTCACAATACTTCTAGAGTATGATTTAAATGTTTCCCTAAACTTAATTTCTTGGCTAAACTAATATAAATATCGTGCAAACCTCAATAAAACTGTACAGATCATCTTGAACTGCCAGAAATGATAATAATCATAAAATTCCAAATTAAACTTGAAATGCACTGCAGGAATCCAAAATTGCCTCTGAACACTTCAATTTAACATGACATTAGTTTTGCATCTGTCATCTTACTGTTATTAATAGAATACCATCAAACTTGGTTCAGCAATACAGAAATCCCCATCTGATGTTGTCCCCACATTCTGGATTTGGTCTATGTCTATACATGCAAACCGAAATGAAAAACAATATACATGGATACTGCTAGTAGGAGTAAAGCACACTTTCAGAATAATTTGGATTGAATATTTGTGAGTGCTTATCAAAGCCATTAAGGGGATTTAATTGAATACAAAGCTTTGATCTTTGAGATCCTGCATTATGTTTTCTAGTAGTTCTATGGGGAACAAAGATATTCTATAATCTAGTCAATGATGAGGAAAAGATGAAAAGTAACTATAGACTTTTAAGTAACAATTGACTACTGCAAGCATGTTGTATACTATATATATATAAAATGTAAAATAAAGATGTTCACTATTTTGAAAAGGAAAGTGTGTAATTTAAAAAAGCAACAAAGTGGGGCCAGTCCAGTGGCATAGTGGTTAGCTGTGCATGCTCTGTTTTGGAGACCCAGGGTCCGAGGGCCCAGATCCTGGGCGCGGACGTACACACTGCTCATCAAGCCATGCTGTGGCAGCATCCCGTATACAAAGTAGAGGAGGATGGGCACAGATGTTAGCTCAGGGAACTTCTTCCTCAAGCAAAAAGGGGGGGATTGGCAACAGATGTTAGCTCAAGGCCAATCTTCCTCACCAAAAAATAAAAAAATAAATAAGCAACAAATTAATTTTGTATCTATTTTCACTAAAGACTGCATGTTATGTCAAAACTGATCATCAGTTACTGACATATTCTAAATTAAAATAAAGTTTAATTTCAGTTTAAAACATGCTCATTAACTCAAAAGTCATACTTCTCCATACTCTAGATGATGAAGGAATAACATCAATATGAAACTCAGCCACTAAGAGCCATAGCTTATAGAGAAAGCATTTCTGTATAATTGCTTTTAAAAAGCACCTGTTTAATTTTGAACATTCATCACACACTTTAACATGAAGGGAGGAAAAAGTATCACCTCCTTTAAAAGTTTTGTCAGCCAAATAAACCAGGTTGAAAATAGTTGCTTGAAGTAAAGAAGTAAAATACGAGTGGCTAGAAGAGACAGGTAAAAATAATTTAGTGTACAGAGCAATAGCCTGGTTGCTATGGCAACCAAAGCACACGAGATTGCAGATTATCTGTTGCCAATGTGGTTCAGTTTTTATCGCCCCAGGTAGTGTGAGCCTTGGGTTAGTCAGACCCAGGGACAGAAAGGAAGAACTGGAGAGAATTGCTTTGCTCATTTGCTCTCATTGCCTAGGGATTGGAACAAACATAGTTCACGGCGGGTTACCCAGTGAGAGTGGGCAGAAGCAGTAAATTGTTCATGTTTCACAGGATAGGAATTAGGCAAATGATTTTTATCAGATATAGAAATTCCAGAGAAGACATGGCATTTTCACATCCCAAGCAGCCCAAGGTCTCGTAACGTTAAGTGGCTGTGAACTATTTCTTGAGTTGGCAAGTGAATTCAACCATGGTTTCTTATTTAGAAGGAAATCCCAAATAAGAAAGTAAAATAAAATAAAAATAAAAGGTCCCTTTGGTAATCTGCGTGGTGAAATTGTGGGTAATGTATTTCCCCTTCTAGTTCTACTTCTCTGCATTGAGCAAATCACATTTATAATGGAAAATATGTAGCTAGATGATAAACCCTCTAAAACTCAATTGTTTCCGAAGACTTCATTAAAAAGCAGTTAATCTTTGTAAAATTTTAAAATTCAAAAGAACCTTAGATATCATCTTCCTCAGGGTTTTTTTTTTTAAAAACTTCTTGATCAATGGGATCGTCTGGAACACTTCTCTCTCTCATTGTTGTTCTACCCTCTGGAAATTCACTAAGTTTCAATGGAACCTGAGGATTCTGAATTTTTAACAATCCCCATTCCATTTTCAACTTCTGCTGCCACATTATTAAGATCAGGCAAGTCTGGGAAACGTGGATGTAGCCCAGTCTTTTCATTCTGCAGATAAAGAAGCCAGAAAGAGAACCCTGTAGAGACCTAGGTTTTATGTTTCTTCATTGTTATTGTATATTGTAACTCTTTCTGTAAATTTCTTAATGAGATAATTGGTTCAGTTATATATTCTTGTGATGTTTTAATTACAATATTTTTGTTTAAAAAAGACATGTTAATTCTTATTTACACAATTCATTTGGAGAAACAGGCTTACTTTCATGGGAGAGCTACTGAGTCCAGGGAGAGGTACTGCCATATTGAATTACTGTGCAAACCCTCTAAGAAACAATCTCCATTTAAGAGAGTTTGCCTAGGCTGGAGTGCTCCAAGGTATCTTCTGCAGAACACTGGTCTCACAGATGTTTCCTAGAAGAAAATTTTCTTAGTCAAATAATACCTTCTCTTCCCCCCAGAAATTAACATGGCAAATTAGCACATTAAAAGTTCTGAGAAGTCCTAAATTAAAGAAATCTGTAAAACTTCACTTTACTCAATATTTCTCAAACTTTTTTGATGACAGAACCCATTTTTAATTGTCAATTTGTTTGTATATAACACCTATTGATATTCTGAGGAATTCATTCTTGAGGGAAAATTCTTTAGGAAACATTAATCTAGATAAAAATGTTTTTTCACAGATAACTGTGAGCACTGTATGTTCAACCCAAACATAGATGTGTTAGAAATTTTAAACTTTTAAAAGAAAGAAGCTTGGGATAGGCCTGGGTAATAGTGGTAGGAAGGGGGTGGTACATAACAGGAATATGTTTTTCCTCCTTGTTTTAGTGAAGTCCACTTAGGTTTCTTTTCCAACCATGTACCAAATATAGAACTCAGCTTAGAGGAGCCAGAGAAAATACCATCCATATTTCCTTCTCTGTTTTAAATACCATCTAGATTTCCTTATCTGTTTTAAATATATGTGGTACAAGTACACCTGAATTCTGAAGCCTATTCCTTTAGAATTAGGTAGCAATGGAAAAATGTAGGATGCAGAGTCATGGAGAAGAGAATTAAAAAGTGTCTTAGTCTTTCTTCTGAGTGTACCATAGTTAAAGCTGACCTGCTGTATTATAGTGGCCACAGAGTTGAGAATGGAGAACTCTCTTTTTCTGCCTCTTGTCCCAAAGTCCTGAGGTTGGTAGTACTAAGGATGTCACTTTAATGGCAGGGATAGAGACGAGGTAGCCTGTGGCGTGAGGTGAACCAGGAGAACCAGCTCACATAACCATGCTGTTTTCCACACTTCCTTGGCTCCTCTATGTCTGGTTGGTCTCAGTTCTCCTTTTCAGATGTAGCAGAAAATATTAAAAAATGGTCTGCGGCCAGGTCTCGTCTCTGCTGCCTGTTGATCCTTCTCACATTTGAAGTGAAGAATCAAGCTGACAAATCCCCATGCCATTCTTAGAAATACAATCTTAATTTTCAGGTCACAGCAATAACAATAGCTGAAATTGAGTGAAGTAAGTCAAAAGAAAAGCAGAATGTAATAGAGAGAAATAGTCTAGGACTGTTTCTTGGTTGACTGGCAGCCATCAATTGAGCTGTACAATCCTGTTTCAGATGATAAGCTGTCATTTGTAAATTATGCCCCTAGCAATATCCATTATTCATGGCTTGGTATTGGAAAATAGTGACTTCAGGGCACTAAATTTTCCTACCTACAGGCACGTGAATTACTTCCAAAATTGACTACTATATTACTTCTCATTCACTCTCCTTTTTTTCCTACCATCATCAGATCCTACCAGCGTATTTTGTGTTTCCAGTGAAGAACTTCTTTCTCTTTCCTACATTTCCTTCCACAGAAGTGAATAAATAAATCCTGATGAACAGAGTACCTTAATTCTAGTAAATAGACAACTGCAAGCATAAGATTTCAGTATAAATTTAACCAAAAAATAAAAAGTATTCCCCAAAGAATAAGTATTGCTGCCCATTCTACATAACCTAGTACTTGAAATTGATCAAAAACTAAAGCGATATTAAAATACTGAATATTAAAAACAGAGATCATTATCATATTTTTGCATTTTAGACTTATTTTATATTATTTATATAATAAATTAAAATAGCCCCTCAGCTCAGACTTCTGATTAGTCATTTTAATATTTTGAATCTTACACAGATTCCCCCAAATTTGTCTGCATTTTGAAACCAAACCACTCCTTTCGAATCACTAAGGTAGAGAGGGGAAATGATCAGTGAGCAGGAAAGTAGAAGGAGTCTCACCTTGGAGGCAGTTTTGTTCCATCCTGAATCTTTAAACCCTATTTTTTTAAGTTCAGAGAAAACAACAGAGACACAGATTTCTTAGTTCCTAGTTCATTTCTGTGCAGTGCTCTTCCCTGGCACCTCAAACTGCCAAGGAAGGAATTATCACAATTTGCATGGGTAGATTAGGATTCATCTGACAGTCATGGTCTCTCTGGTTTCCTCATCGTGTTATCGCTACAGCAATAAAGAAAAAAAGAATGCAATAGAGAGAAATACTCTAGTTCTGTTTTCAAGGAAACCTCTTTTACAAAATATAAAACTGTCTTAATGCAATTGTTCCAATAGTTTTGAAATTTTTGCTTGTTCGAATACGAGGGACCAATAAGCAAGATGAGGCCCAAAGGGGTGAAGCAGTGGGACCTCCACTCCATTCCCAGATTCAGTAAGACCAGCTTCATTCTAAGTGGCTTTATATATTGGCTTTCTCTTAAGAGTGTGTGTGTGTGTGTGTGTGTGTGTTTTGAAGAACCTGAAAAGATCAGGCACTCTAAACTTTGTTCTAGTTCTGCTATTTATTCTATGCTTTCCTTTATCAAAACCACTTAAACTTTTTCATTGATTCTTTTCATCAGGTCCTTATTTTTATAGAGAATTTTGAATTAAGTGAATTAACTGGAGTCCCACAAGTTGTTAACTGCACATCCAAGACTAGAATTCTCATTTCTGGACTTGGAGTCCAGTGCTCTTTCCACTTGGCACTCCCACTTGGGAGCAGGGTCATTTTATTTCCTGTATCCTCTATTTTCCAGCAAAACTGCAGAGTCCTAGAATTCTATCAGCAATCTGGTCCAACTCCTCCTAACCCTAGTCCTCTTCTCCACAAGATAAATGGTTCAAGAAGTACAGAATTGCTAGCAGAAGTGAGTTTTCATAACTAGCTAAAACCAGGTAATCAAACAGGCTACTTTTTTGAAGATGAATATTCTACTATCTTCCTCAAGAATAGACAGAAAATTAACTTTGTGGGAAAGCAAACTTAACTTTTTTTAACACAGTCACTAAAATTTAGGCTATTACTCATTTGTTCTGAGAATATTCTCAGAAAAAAAGAATCTGATGCTACTTTTGTACCAGGAGTTTCAAATGTAGAATTGATATTGTCAAGAAGAGACATAATATACAAGAACATAAAAAAGGTAACAAAGAAAACAGTGAACTTCTGTTTCTTAGGAAATTATTTTTATCATTGAAAAATAGGATTCCTAAATGTTGTCAAGAATACTAATTCCACATTGCAGAATCCCTCTTTCATTGAATGTGAAATTGAAATCCATCTCAAAAGACCATATAGCAAAATACAGACATTCACGTCTCTTGGGTGAAAAAAATAACTTCATTTAGCCGGCATGGCCTCTTCTTCATAGTATTTGAAGAGGTTATAATGTGAAATTTTGAATTTATTGGTTTTAAGGTAAAACTTTAAAAAATATTTTCTATGTGTTTAACACACATGTCTGTTTCTCACTCATATGGAATACTAAGTTAGCTATTTTAGAATTTATGAAATTCAAGAAGGAATTTTGAGAAGATATTAAGATCGGAAATATACTTTATTTGTTCTGCATTTTACTTTTATTTCCATAGCTTATAAAGAGTTAATTCCTTATTAATAGGAGTCCTTCCCCACCCTCAACCCTTGAGAATAAACCCAGAACACAATTGCTGGTGTATAACAGTTCCAGGTATTTTCAGTTACAACATGTGAAATTAACCTGCTAATAGTTGGGATACAATTATATTCAGTTGGCACTTGTCATTTGGTTTGTGTTCCAGAAAACATTAAGAGTAGACTTTGAAGTTTGCAGGGAAACATTTTTTAGCATAGTTATCCAGTAGAGGAAGGAAAGATTCCTGATTAATCTACAAAGTTTAAGAGAAACTGCTTCTGCAACATTTTCAATTTCCCAAGATTCCGTAGCTGTAGAAAGCAGCAGACATCAATATCATTCTCTTCTCTTGCTTTGACCTAATGCTTAACCTGAGTGACCTGCTGCACACCTTGATTCTGGTTCAACCAGTGAGCTTAATGTAGCTCTTTAAAAGCACTGGCATTGTTTGAAACAGTTATTCCCAACACTGTCTTAGAGAGAAAACTTTATTTTAATGGGTTAATTCCTTTTTTGCGCTAGAACCCACATGAACTCACTTTAACACTTTGGTATCAATTCTTCTCATCTTCCTGGAAAATAAATACACACACACACATGCACACACTGCAGAGGACATTTGACTATTTCCTCTCCCCAAAGCATTCTTACACTATGCATGCTTTCCCCCTTCCCTGCCTCTTATATGCTCACTCCGCCCCAGCACATACTGTCTGCTCTGGGCAAACAGTGTCCTTTAAGTGCCACTTGTCCTGCTTATGACAAGACCTGAAGGTTTGCTCACAGTGATCCCTAGACTTGCCAGTTGCCATTCTTTTCTCTAAATATCAAATCCTATCCATTTCTGAGATCCATATCATCTCCAGGTAAATGTCAGTCTTCCCACCTTGCATTGACTTCTCCCATCCTTAAATTCTAAGGATACTTGGTCAATTTTCACACAACTAAACAATTTATTTCCATATTGCTTTGTATCTCTTGGTAGATGGATAAATGTTAGATAGACAGTAGATTAGATAGATAGATAATAGATAGATAGATAATTTGTGTGTATATATGCATATAGAATGAGTTTCTTTCATCTTCCTAACTACACCTTGAGAAATAGGATTATAACATCTTAAAATTTGCCCCAAAGAACCTAGCACAGTGCTCACTCATCAACCGGTAACCAGGCTAAATAAAATGCCATTTCATACAGTACATTCTTGACACTCAACAAGAAAAGATTCTGACTTCTGATAATACTTCTTTGGTAAGAAGGAATAGGACCTCATATGTCCATTCATATAACATTTTGAGTTCCAGCCTGGGTTGAACTGTAAGAGGTTGAGACTCTGGTATCTTTAGCTTCCAAATGGAGATAAGAGAATGTCACCCGGATTCAACTTCCAGCCGCTTCACTTAATACTGCCAATGTTCTTGGCTACATTGTTTGATCCTTCTTTGTCTTGGATCCCTAGTTACGATCCAACTAGGAATAATATCTTCCTTGTTCTATGAACTCACTAAATTTGTAGTGTCAGGACCAAGGCAAAACAGCAAACAATTCTCTCATTCTCCAGATATGTATGGAGTGCCTACTCTGAAAGGATGCTATATCAAAAAGTCTGGTTACAATGGTAACACATCCCTGCCATCTAGTCAAGTGGGCAAAGATATAAAGATTAACAGAACCCATCACAAATGTAATAAAGGTTATACTGTGGAGTAAGGGGTGATCTGTGAACACAGAAGGGGCATTTAACCTAGTATGGAGTTGTCAAAGGAGGCAAAGCCTACACTGAAACATGAAGGAGGCAAGAAAGGACAGGATGTTAGCCAGCTAGAGACATGGGCAGTGAGGGCACAAGGCAGACACAAACATTAGCACAGAGATTTCTAAACCCAGTAACTTCTTGCTCTATAAGGTAGACCATTCTACTTGGTCTGTATTCCACTCAATAATACTTCCTCCATATCATGGATGACTATCTGATAGATTATCCAAATGTTCTAAAGTAATATACAAAATTATAAATAGAGTTTGTTTAAAAATAAATTCCCTCAGTTCTTCTCGTTGTAATAAAAATCCATGTTTTCTGAGTATTGCTAATTTGATTAGAATATTTCATAAAAAAAGCTGCATGGAAGCTGGGAGTTTTGTTCCCACTGGGTTATATTTGCTTCTTGAAGGAGAAATTCATTAACTCAAATGCATCTTTTATTGATAGAAACATGGGGTAGGGAGGTGAAGGGATGGCAGTTGAAAGAAAAGACATTTTTAAGAAGCAGACATTCTGGTTCTATCTGTATCCTCCCAAATTTCCTGCCACTCTATCTTCCTCAGGTACCATCATTGCAGTAATCATCCCCTTTCTTTACCTTCAGAAGGAGTTAGGGGCTCAGTGAAACAGGCTTCTCCTGAAGAAGAAATATTGTGATTCAAAACAAATTTATGAATGTGGTGGGCTTCCTGTATTTCCTGTAGACTGAACCATTTTCAATGTAGTAATTGGTCAGGAAAACTAAGGAAAATGCATACACCACAGGTGTCTCTTTAAAATAGTAGCATTTCAGTAAACCTAGATATTTTAAAAACAGAATTCTTTTATTAACTAATCGGAACTCCATTTTTTATAGCTTAATATAATACCTGCCTTCAACTAGAGATTTTTTTCTCTCTTAAGGTCTTGAAATAGCTTCATTAAACCCTTGAGAAATTATGGTCTCCTTGGCAAAATCATTCTTCATAGAATATCATGCTGCATTTGCAATACCTGCAAATAAAATCTGAGACGACATTGTCATGAAGTAGAAATTAAAATAAATTCCATCTCTCTAGCTTGAGGATCAGCCTGCACTTATTTCCATTCTAAGAGAGATGAAAAGTCAAGAATTAATAGAACTTTACAAAGGGCATTAGTAGCGATTCTATCAAAGCCTTTCCAGAGGAATTCCTATGTAGATACAAATATTTTTTTTTCATCTTCTGAGATCTGATTCCAGTCTATGCTTCAGTCATCATACAAGTAGGAGCAACCTTCATAACACACACACACACACATGTGATTCCTTAATGTCATTTCTCAAGTTTAATTCTGCTGCCTCTGTCCTTTGGAGACATCATTTATTGTGTACCTATGACAGAAGACACTGTCTACAGAGTCTTGCTCAAGCTTGCTCCAGCTATGCTCAAGCAGTGTATGACAGTGACTTCCTCTGATGAATTTAGGTAGGGAGACTATTTCTAATTTATGACATGAATAGTAAATATACTACAGAGCTGTGTATAATTAAAGGACAACAAGTATGGGCCAGACTATATTTGCATTCAGGTAAAGGTTATTATATCTTCATGGTCAGGAGGAACTTCATGGAAAAGAGAGGAGTTGTTCTGGCCCTTGACTAATGAGCAGCATTTGGGATAGTGGAGAAGGTACTATAAAATGAGGATAAGGCTGAGCCAACGCCCAGCAATGGAACTCAGAAGTTAGTGCTCAAGAACAGTGCTCCTGACCACTAAGGAGTTGCCGTTAGGACCTTGCACTTTTTATCTCCGTACCAAACTATCCTATGTCCTTTTGAGTTCCCTCGGACGAATGCCCTGGAGTGCTCATTAATCCTATGAGTATACACATAAATTTCATTTCCAATCGATAAAAACTGAACAAGAAGCAAAAGATGTATTATTACTTGATTAGCGCTTGAATTGTGAAAGCTCATTGCTCATTCAGTTGAGTTTTGAGTTGCGCTTTAGGTACTGATCATTTACTGTCATAAATAAATGCGCTTGCTTGGAATCCACGAGAATATAAAAAGTTCGTAAGCCTTCCTTTTCACTAGAAATCCAAGCCCTGATAATCCTATAACATAAAATAAAACCTTTGATCAATGTGCAAGGGTATCCTCTAGCTAATAAATAATTAGCATTAGTTTTAAAAGGTAAATAATTTATATTCAATTTATCAATAAATATAAGATGTAAATTTAAGATATTAAATGATCTTTTATATAATTTAAAAGAAGACTTTTAGATCCTCATATGCCCATTTCTGTTAGAGGAAGGTAACATTTTCTAGTAATTGAGTCATCTCCACTTACCTAAATTTAGAGAGCAGTACCTCTCTCCCCTCCCTCCTGATTTCTGTGAACAGATCTGAAGCTATCAAAATAAAAATTCCCCACATGTTTTATTTGTATCAGTTCTGCTTCCTTCTCAAAAGCACCGGGAAAGCCCAGGGAGCTACAATGATTAATGACCTGTTCTAGAGTTTAACTTGCTCTATAAAATGTGCTGCGTTCCAGAGCATAAAAGAAACTCTGAAGTAGGTCAGGAGCTTAAACTGCCCAAGGGCCTACCTTAAACTAAAGGCAAGCAGGAGGTTTGAAATTAAATTAGCACCAGAAATTGCAATGACTCATTATTCTCCGGCTTCATATTGGACTGGAAAGTGGGGAACTACAATGTATAACAAAGCCTTAAAAAGCTAATTCATTCAGACTTATGCAATGTTTAATTTGAGTTAATTTAGATGGTGACCTGGTTCAAAAGAGTTTTGTGCATTTTCTAAAGTGGGTTGAGGTGGGGTGGAGGGGAGAATTTGCAAAATGAATTAAGGAAATATTCAGCCTATGAGAGTAGAAACCAACAAAATATGCTATAAGATTACTTTAGAAGAGTCCTAGAATGAATGTGCCAATTACAAATGATTCTTATTAAACTTAAAATTTTTATGCCAAACAAGTAGATTAAATCTATAAGATGTTCACCACTGAGGTAACACATGATGCTCTGTGACCTTAAGCAGGTCACAGCTGCTTGCTAGGCAATCTGTTGTCTCACTTACATCTCTAAAAGTCTATAATACTATAATCCACATGGGAAAACCACCGAAGCTCCCAAAGCTGTAAAGAACAACTAAGTGGGAAGAGATGGAGTACTAATTGGAGACGGAGATCTTGTCTTACAGAAGAAAGCTGGATTTCTAGGTCCAGGGAATAATTGGGAGCCTCGAGGCAGTTATCCAGGTGTGTGAGCCCTACTCATCTCTAGTCTCACCTCTAGGTGCCACCACCATACCTAGCCCACTTCACCTTAAATACCATTTCCTCAAGGATGCCTTCCTTAACCACCCTCACCCCAACCAGACTAAGTTAAATTCATCCAATTGTACACTTTCATAATGCCCTCCTTTTATCATTTATTACTCATGTCACATTTGCAGTCAAATCTTTGTGTAGTTATTTGTGTCATGCTTGCCTTCCTCCACTAGTATGTAAGCTTGATGAAGACAGAGGCTGTCTTTTTGTTTCTCATAGTTTTCCCAGCATCTGATACATTGCAGGTGCTCAATAAATGTCAGATGATGGCTGGATGGCTGGAGGGCTGGCCATATAGGAAAAGTAGGCATAGTTTGGGGAGGCAAGGTAGAGTCAAACCCCTTCCTAAATCTATTATGAAATTTGGCTTTTAAGAGCTGAACAAGATTTCAGCCAGTAATATAAAGAGACTGAAAATAAGCAAGAGTTGGAACAAAATATTTTTGTAGAGTTTATAATATTTCTGCTTCATATGTGCGTCAGTATTATTCCCTGTGAAGATAGAAATAACAGGCTGCTTTTTTCAGAGCCTGCCAACTGCAAAAAAAAAAAAGTAAAACTTCCTCCATTTAAAATCTTTCCTTCTCTATCCTATCTCTGAAGCCTACAGGGAAAACCCTGTTGACTTTTTTTTTTTTTCAAGTCCTTTTGGCAGGGAAGATAGAATCGGAACTGGTAACAGAGCAAAAGGAATAAGAATGCGACAGGTGAAGCTGCTAGGCACCTGTGTGCTCCACAATCCCAGAGTCTTGGCTTTGCCTCCTGACCCCCCTGCTTCTTTACTCTCCAAAGGCATGTTGAGCTCTGAACACTTGTGATGCCTGCAGGGTGAGTCCACGCTAGGAGATGAGCGCTCCCAACCCCAAAGAACAGACATCACAGCAGGAAAATCTGCAGAATGTCGGGAATGATCATAAGGTCCTAAACTTTCAAGACACTGCCTTTAATTGTTATCAAGTCCTGGGCAAGAATTTCACACTGTGCTTCCATTCTTCTTCTTCTTCTCATCGCAGTTAGGAAATTTATCTTTAAAAATCAGTTTTAATAGGTGCTAGTGAATGACAAGGTTTATGTGGCTATCCTAAGTCTTAGATGTCCTATTTCCTAAGTGAAACAAAATATAAATGATGTTCAGGGGTACATCTTCTGCTCCTGACCAATGCAGATTTTTATTGCTGTAATAAAAGCTTGTATTGCAAATCTGGGACTTAATCTTATGCATACCCACTTTTAACATTTGAGAAGCAATGTTTCTACTGGAGGTAACAACTGGATCCTACTGGAGGATCTGATTTTTGGAGCTTCAAATTTGCAAATAGTCTCTGGAGAGGTATTCTTTCTTCAACTCTTAAGGAAATGATACATGATGTTCTCTCCATTATCATTTACTACAGGTAGTACAGGGGTTAACCTCTTATCATTGATTATCTCAAGATTAGTTGTATTTAAAGATGTTTTAAAATGTACTAATGAATCTATAATCTTAAAGACACAGAGCAAATGATATATAGCTTAGCAAAATGGAAGTAATTTAAAATGAACTGGTAAGAAAACTCTTCATTAGTTTAAAATTCGTAAGCTTTATTTTAAATATATATTACATTAAAGATATAAGTTCCACTATAAAAATCACCTCATTTCAGCACCTGTCTTTATAACAAGGTAAATGATAATTTCAAGATAATGAGTTTTCCTGAATTACTGATGGTATTAAGGTGCTCTGAGGTATTCTTATCCGACAGAAATCCAGGCAAATATTAATATTTTGATACAGCTTCTGGTATAATGAATACGTCCTGGAAGATTACCACTAGAATTTTCTTCTGTGTAGAAAATGCAGTGTAATTTTGACCAGAAAGTTGAAGGACATTATTTCAGCGGGTTACTGAGAAAGCTAAGGATGGATAGACTGAATTTCATTAGTGGGCTCCAGACTCCTTTAATGAGATGCCAAGCTTCAGAGGCTTCGTCCAGGTTCTAAATGTTCAGGACAACGCTTGCCAATTTGCTTTGCTGAAGGCACAGAGTTCCCCCATAAAAGGGTCTTCTCCAGTTGCAGTTTTCTGGGTTAATGTCTTTTCTAGGCTGAATTATCTCATCCATTGATTGCTGCCCTGAGAATTTCAGTGTTCATACAAACTAACAAACAGCCACCAGACAAGCACCGGCAATGCCCAGCTGGCTCTTTGTCCCCCATGGGAAATTTTCTCAGTCAGAGCCTGGTAATTGTTTAGTGCAGCTGCTGCAATTTCAAGGGTGCCAGCTCATCTGAGCCAACTGTATGCACACAGCCCATGACTCACAAGGCCGAGAAAGTACATATCAGGGGTGGGTGGGGGCCTTCAAGGACTCCGTTTTAAATTTGCCTTCTTCGTCAACTATTTGGGGGAGAACAAGTAATGAAAGGCAGTTATTTAAGGCTTATAAATAGCCTATATAGTCATGAAATTCAGCTATAGGAGTGCATCATACTCTCATTTGCATCAAAAAGCATTTGCTGTATATCTCAACAGTCACCTACTTGGCTCTACAGTATGTGTTACAATGACAACTATATCGTAACATCTGTGGTTTCTTCCATACACCCAGATGTGGGATAAATAGCTCGCTTAATATCCAGAGTGAGGGGCAATCTGGGTGGAGGCTAGGAATGCAAGTCCTGTTTTCTGACCTCATACCACGCTAGCTGCCATGAGGGCTCACTATCAGATCTTCCAAAATTATACTAAAAATGCCAAAAATATATTTTGTGAGAAAAGTAGGCAAAAAATACGTTATCATAAGGCAATCTGAATTTGTCAGGGCATTACTGTCAATTAGAGGTAGTAATAT
The DNA here is from genome assembly GCA_031878705.1 of Tapirus indicus. Lineage (NCBI taxonomy): Eukaryota > Metazoa > Chordata > Mammalia > Perissodactyla > Tapiridae > Tapirus > Tapirus indicus. Next base: position 75,748,354 of record CM062926.1, on the reverse strand, counting down.
CTTTCTGGAAAAATCCTGCGACACAATATTCCAGACACAAATAGCATTTGTGTCAACAGTGTCAACCTGCCACATATATACCAAGTGTCTCTGGGTGCTTGTGGGATACATACGATTAGTTTTCTATTGCTGAGGAACACGTTGCTTCAAATTTTAGTGACTGAAAACAACAAGTATTTATTGTCTCACAGTTTTTGTGGGTCAGAAGTCGAGGAGAGGCTTAGCCGGGTGGTTCTTGCTCAGTCTTTTACAGGCCGCGAGAAGGTGACAGCCATGGCTACAGTCATCTCACGGCTGGACTGGAGAGGGGTCTGCTCTCAAGCTCACTCGCTATGAGGCTGGTGGCTGGCCTCAGAAGATCCTCTTCTGAGCCCATTCACATGGGCCTCCACGCGGGGCTGCCTCATACCACAGCAGCTGGCTTCCTCCCGAGCAGCAGTCCGAGAGGGAGTGAGAGAGTGCAGGCGAGACGGAAGCTGCGGTCTTTTTATAACCTAACATTGAGGGTGACATCCCATCACATCTGCCATACTTTGTTCCTTAGAAGCAAGTCAGTAAGTCCGGTCCGTGCTCAATGGGAAGGGATTACACAATGACATTTAATACCAGGAGGCAAAATCACTGGGGACCATCATAGAGGCTGCCTACCACATTGAGAAACTATCTTAATTCAAGCCTCAGCATGTCTCTCTGGAATTATAGCAACCACCTCTAATTACTCTCAGAGCCTGATTTTGATCTCCTCTAATCAAACTATCCTTGCTGGGGCGAAGTGGTCTTTAAAAACTGACAACCTGATTATTTCATTTAACAACTAATTGTCCTCAGGAGAATGTCTAAGCTTCTTAAAATGACACACAAGGTCATATATATGTAGTGCATAAAGGCAATATTAGATGGTCCTGAAGAGCACCCAGGTTGCCTAGGTTCTAATTCTGGCTCCACAGTTTATCAGTTTTATGCCCTTGGGCAAGTTTATCAACCTCATTCGGTTTCAGATTCTTCATTGAAACCTGAAACAAGAGCAATACCTACTTTATAGGATTATTGTGAGAATTAAATGAGATAATCCTCGTGCAGGTCTTGGCACAGTGTCTAGCACATAGTAAGACCTCAATTAGGGTAGCTTGTTATTATAATTTCTCCAATTTATCTGGAGCCCTGTGACACAATATAGTGCAACTACACCAGCCTACAGTGCAGAGGCGATTTTGACTTCTTACACGTCTTTCCTCTTTTTCCTTTATCTGAAGAACTTTCATTTCTGCTTAAATACTCAATTCAGGAGTCCAGTTTTCCTTCAGGAAACTTCGCACGCGCACACACACACACACACACAAACAATTCTGAGTTAGGTGGCCCGTCTGGTACTCCCTCGGGTCACATGTCTAACTCTGTTATGGTACTGATCACGCTGTGTTGTCATTGTCTCTTTATTTCTCTATGGCCCTATTGAAATGTGAGCTCCTCAAGAGAAGGAATGAATCTTATATTTCTGTACCTACAGAGCCCAGCATAGTGACTGGCACATAATAGGTCCCCAGTACATGTGAATTGAGTGATTTAATGAATAAGTGATTTGAGAGATTACTGATGCAGTCTCTTTCCTTCTCCATTTCTCGATACTACTTCTTACTGTCACTTACTCATCCCTTCACCCCCAGGTCCTGGTTCCATAAGAGAATTTCATCTACGGCTTTGAAGAGACTGCTGTCCAAATAAGAGTAGTTTAGATCAAAGAACATGCTTCTCTTTACCTGCAGTTCTTAAGACACAATTTAGATAAAAGTCAATATTTCTTTCACTGACTTCCTGTTATTTGGGACTTTGAAGCCTACAACTTCATTATAACTGTATCGTTTCACAAGCCAAACTCCTCAGCTGGGCATTTACAACTTCACATAATATGCTCCCTACAGACCTCTCCATCTCCATGCCCCCTCTTCCTTTGCCCACTCTCAAACACATACACACACATATTAAACACACACACAAGCATACATACACACATCCCAAACACACAAATATATACACAGGAGACTGTTTTGGATTCACTCTAGAAGCTTGTTAAAATTCAGATTCCTGAGTCTCACCTAGACTCAGAGGGCAGAGGAGAGGAAATCAGCCTTTGACAAGCTTCCTAGGTAGTCCTTATACATCGAAAGGCTTGAAGATTGCAGCCCTTGTCCTGCTGAACAATCTTGATGAGTATATCTCTAAGTTCTACTAGTGTTGTGGCCTCTTCCTGAAAAGCATCTCATTTCCACTTGAACAAAATTCCAGTTACCTTTTAAGATTTACTCAAACAGCACCTTTGTCAGGCATCCCTAGATGGCCCCACAGCAGTTAATGGATTCTGCTTGCCTGGCCCTTGGCACATATTATGAAAATTATTAGTTTGCACATTTATTCCCCAGGTCAGTTCAAGAGCAACTTGAGTGCGGGATCCACCTCTGACAGCACTTCTGGTACAAGGTCAAAAATATCATTGCTCATTCAGTGTGTCCTGAAGTTTCAGCTAGTATGTTAAAATATGCTTTTGCTCTCAAATGCGTTATCTTGTATGAGTCTGCAAGACTTTATTTTTTCATTATAGAATAAAATATCATAACAGTATTTAGCCATTATGTGCCACCTTAACTTTTCAAATACATTATAATAAAGAATAAAGAGCTTGCCCAAGATATATAAATAGGACATTAAATTAAGTTCTTCTGCCAAGACATTTTGTTAATAATTTTGCATAACTTGAAATAGCTAGCTGCAAACTAGACAATGTACAAATTTCAATTGTGTTGGCTTAATAGCTTTGTATTCCTTAGTACAAAGACATAAGATCAGATTGTGCTGGTATTTTTATTTATATTTTGGTGTCTCAATTATTTTAATGCTTTGAGATTGCTGCTGAATTTTTCTTCTCTAATTGGAAGTGTATTAGGTGGCTGTTAATCAGATTCCTCCACCTTAAGGTAAACAGTTGCCAAGATTCATAACCAAGTACCTTTAAATGGAGCCGCTACTGAGGCCACCACTACCAGAGTGGCTGCTCCAAGACAGAGAGGACCAAGAGGTGTGAGCATCAAAACACCTGAGCAGCTGACAGAGTCAGCTCCAGGCACATAAATGTACAAGTTCACCAGCTGATCGAGCATGGTAGATTACATTTAGAATTCAGTTGACATATTGATTTCACAACCTTTGGTGAAAGAATCACTTCCAGCTTCTCTGTGACATGATAACTTCTTCTGCTGACTGAACTCTTCCCTAAAGACAGGCAATTTACATAGCCTCCCGGTCTTCAGTCAGTGTGGGATCCTTTAGGCTGTATGGTTTTTCTTTTAATATGTTGTGAATTTCCAGAACAAAGCCACCTACTGTCATAGGAAGGAACTGAAATCCTTCCTGAAGTGAAACAGAATTATTTGGAAATGACATGCTAGTTATGGTAATTCTCCTTTTTCCTTCAAGAGCACGCATAAGAAACGACTGATAAAACAATGCATCTCTTCATTTGTAGGTAATTCTTTCTCCCTTTAAAATTATTCACTATTACTGTATTTGGCATTTAATACATTAGAATCACCTCTCCTCATTCCACAACTTATTTATAATATTAGTGCCCAGTTAAATCTTTCCAAAATTTATTGCCAAGTAGATAATTTTGACTATTTTAGCTGAGCGGCAATCACTTAACGTCCATTATCAGTCCTCAAATTGAATGAGGAACCAAAACTAGTTACCAGTGAAGTAACACTATTCAAGATGGCAGCCTGAGTCGCTGCTTGTTTTACTAGAAAATTAATCATTCCGAATCTACCAACGTGTATAGTTAATCATAGAAATGTGTTTTTGATATCTTCTAAGTTTTCTTTCATGATACAATATTGCCAGGCAAGATTTCCCAAGTACATTTAACATGTAGTATTTGCTATTGTCAGACTCCAGCCAACATCCCAACATTGATATATATATATATAAAATATTGATATGTATATACACACACATATGTAAGTATCTATATTATATTTATACCCTCATTTGCAACAGAGTTACAAGCTTAACTCCTAACCACTGAGCTTATAGTGGCAAGGAAATAGATACAGTCAATTAAACAAAGAGAGATGAGACAGTACACTAACGAGATATTGTTTGATTTCGTGCAATGCTGTATAAATTCTGATTACTTTTAGAGGTTGAATTTAGTTCAAAGGAACACTCTATAAAAATAAATACTGAAGACAGATTTCAAAAATAATTGAATGGTGGACAGTTTATCATCTAGAAAAATAGACGCCTCCTCCAGATCCATAGCTACTTAAAAATGCATAGAGAAGGGGGCCAGCCCGGTGGCGCAGCGGTTTAGTCCGCGCTTGGCAGCCTGGGGTTCGCTGGGTCGGATCCCGGGCGCCCGCCGATGCACTGCCTGTCAGCCATGCCGTGGTGGCCTCCCATATAAAGTGGAGGAAGATGGGCACGGATGTTAGCCCAGGGCCAGTCTTCCTCAGCAAAAAGAAGAGGATTAGCAACGGATGTTAGCTCAGGGCTGGTCTTCCTCACAAAAAAAAAAAAAAAAAAAAAGCATAGAGAAAAAGATGAAAATGGGATAAAGAGATGCATGTCTGGATGGCAGGATACACATTTACATGATACTTACTGGATTTTTGGATAAATGTATAATATTAATAGATATGGTTAACTATCGTCAGGTCCTACCTATACCCTTAACAAGAATACAGTGCACATTAGCACTTAGCATGACTCACTGAATTGTCCCTGCACAGAATAATATCTTTGCTACCAAAATGATTGATCTGAGGCAGCTTTCACTCTAGGACAGTTGGATTAAACATGAAATACTACACTACCATGGCAATTGCCTATCTAATAAGTGTATAGGATACATCCTTCTGCTTTAAAAAAATAAATTTACATATTGAAAATCTTCCCTTTCACAACAGAGCTTGAATTCAATGTCAGCAATACAGTAACCACTGTTGACTAGGAATTTACAGTACAAGAAGTACAGTAACAATTGGAAACTTAGAGTATGTTGGGGCTGGAAGGGATTTCAGAGAGCACTTAACTCAACCCATGTATTTTATAATAGAGATAATCTGTATGACAATATTGCCAAACTCTGGTCTGCAGAGCAGTGCTTGCTGGTGACATAGTTTATACCATCAACAACAAAATGGGGAAGATGAAATCGTATAATAAAGTTTTCATAAAGCTGAATTTTCTCATTTAAAATGATTGCCTATTATTCTAAGAGTTTGTCCTTCTTGATTTTTTATTTTAACATACTTTCGTGCAATGATAGTGACAGAGAAAGATAGTTGCTTTTCCTAACATTTGTAACTGATTAAATAAAAGCTTGGCAACCCTATGATACACCCCATTGCTTTTTAATTTTACCAGACTATGAAATCCAAGAGTTGGGAAACCACTGACTTAGATGCCAATTTAGAATGGAGTCCATTGACTATTCCATTTATAAAAGGCTTAAACAAATGTATCAATAAGGCAAAATTAGTAAGAAGGTTTATTTATGAAATGAGTTTTATTAAAAGACATTGCTCCTGTTTACCATGTAAAATTTGATAAAAAGTCTCAAAAGAAATAATACATATCTTTTGCTATTCATATGTGTCTCTGACAAGAGAGCAAATGTAAGAGTTTTTAGCTGTATTTGAAAAAACTGGCATATTTTATCTATCAATGAGATGTAAAAATGGCAAGAATGAAGAAATCAAGGAGATTGAAGTGTAGACATAATCATATTGTTACACATTTATTAGGCTAGAGGTTATTATCATCAGGAGGCATAAACTGGCTTGATTTTCATTTGTTCTGTGTCACTTGCATAATACCTTTTGTGTCACATAAGTGTTATCAGATTCATGCCTCCCCCTAGGAGACATGCATAGGAGTAAAAAATCTTGGTTTTTTTTTTCAAAAAATGTCAAAGTAAAAAATTTCTAATGAGATAAAAAGTATAATAACAGCCAAAATGGAATTCAGGACCATTTAGAATCAAGAGAAATTACCTCCTAGGAAGTTATCCCTGTGAAGTGATGTACAAAAATAGTAAGCTAATGAATCTCTGGTACAAAAATCATGCTTCTACATGAATTCTTCTAAATAAGCAAGAATTCCATATTTATTTATTTCAGATGATTCATATGCCCATTGCTTTAAAGGTACTTAAAAAGATCAAAGGTGATTTTCTTGAATGAACTCAAGATTCCTCCACATAACTTTGAGAGACTTTGATAGTTGGTTATCAAAGAAAGAAAGTTATCTCATTGATAATTCTAACCATTATTTAAGTATAACTCTTTCTTGACTATGATGGAATCACTGTCAGATTTAATTTCAAGATTCATTATGGTTTTCAGTAGAATATTTGGTGGTTTATTTTCTCTCTTGGAAGAGCAGGTACTATATCACAATTAAAATTGAATGTCGTTTTCAGTCTTTTTCTCATAGTGCAGGTTTATTCAGTAATTTTTTTGAATATGGAATGCTTTTTTCTTTTACATTTTTTGTTGTTGCTGCTGTTCGTTTTGGTTTGTGTTATTATTTGAACATGGAAGAGACATTTAGATTTTTAGTAATCAGGTTGCCCATATCATATTTAAGGTCTATTTCAGAGTGCTGGCAAGACATTTTTCATAGGACCTGTTGAATTAAAAACAACAGAAAATAATTTATCACGTAACCAGCCTCCTTCTTCTTATGTATTTTTGACCACTTGGGTCACAGGTTAGTCATCCAATAGAAAATATGTAGTGAGTACTTACTGTGTGGGCAGCAAGGGACATGGGGTAGTTTGAAGTTTGAAAAAACAGCAAACATGGTTAAGGCTATCAGGCAGTTTAGAATCTAGTAAACAACTCTAACCTAGTTCATAATTCCTCCTTTCAGAAGTTTGACTTCTGTTAAACCTTTTCATTTTAGAAGGAAGGAAGAAGGGAAGGGAAAGGAAGGGAAGGAAAGGAAAAGGAAGGGAAGAGAAGGAAAGGTAAAAAAAGAGGTAGAGAGGAAGGGAGGGAAGGAAGAAAGAAGAAAAATAGATAATTTAACACTCGATTCTGTAGAATACATCTTGTTTTGTTTCTAAAATTGTATTGAGTTGGCCTATAGATATTCTGGCATTTTCTATTCATTGCTTTTCTGGGTCTCTAATGAAGCTTGCCAGACCTTCAAAAAGAACAAATCTAGGAGGCAAATGATAGCCTTCCAAGAACTTGCTACTAAAATAAGTGACTTGTGTGGATTCCTGCAATTAGTCAGGTTTTACTGACTCTTAATCATCAGACATGGCCTAAGTAAGTAAGACTGTCAACTATAAATTTGGTAGGAATGTCACAATTGCTGAGGCTACTTAGTAACTGAATGTACTCAGTCCTCGACAGAAAGACATTTCTCATTTGGAAATTTAGCAGGAATGAGAAACTGTCCTTGAAGCCAAGTTATTTAAAACCAAAACACAAGCGTTAGAATTAGCAGACTGTACATCCTGTAAATCCTCAGAAAACCTCTGTCAATAATGGGGAAACAACTCACTTGTGCTTCAGTCAAGATGCCATCCTTGACTTCACTGTAACCAAGCACATTTCCTACTAGTGTCGCTCCATTACTTTATGCTTCATCTTCTCTCTAAACATTTCCTGTTCTTATTCTTTTGCCTCTGTCTCTCTTTCACCTGATCATTATAAGTGTATTTGTGGTTCTAAGGGATTTATAAACCCATAGAAGTCCATGTTCTAACTCAGGGTTTTTAACTACTCGTAGGTCATAGATGACTTTGAGAATCCAATAAATGACATGAAAACATATTTCCTGAGAAACGAATAGCACCACACATCTTAAATTATTTTAAATAATTTCAAAGGCGTTCACAAAAGCCTACCTGTACATCCCAGGATAACACACTGTGGTAGATAACTATATGCTTGCTCACATACACACCCAAATTTACATTTCCCCATCATCCTAGAATTTCTTTTTCAATTTTATTGAGAAATAATTGACATGTATCACTTTATCAGTTTAAGATGTATAGCCTGATTGATTTACATACACTGTAAAATGATTACCACAATAGGTTCAGTCAACATCCATCATCTCACTAGGATACAATAAAAAGAAAAGAAAAAAATTTCTCCTTGTGATAAGAACTCTATCCTGGAATTTTTATGGAGAATGTTTCTGATTTATTTCCTCAAAATACATTAATCATTAACCTGTAGATGATACAAACACAGTAAAACCACACTAATTTAGTGTAATTGAGTCAACAACTTTGGTAAGATAAGAAAAATAATACAATTGCAGAATCTCAGAATCATCTATACTGATTTTGTTGCATATATCATTTCTCCAGTATCCTTTGAAAGTATGCTCAAAATTTAAAACTGACAAGGACTCCATAAATACTTACAAATTCATTTTAAAGAAATACCATTTTATTAATTGCAGCAAAATAGAGAAATACGTGTAATCTCCAAAGATACTCAGAGTAAGTTTCTCCAACTACCCATCAGATGTTTGATTCTCTTTATGACAAGCATTCCAGCCAGGCCAACTGAACATTCCCTAGTTCCAGGGCACAAACCTTTATGAGGAAATATCCCATCGCTTGCTTAAACTGAGTCCTTTCAAAATGTTTGAGGATTCCCTCAAAATATCGAATCAAAATAGTTGATTCCCTATGTTACCACACATGGCCCACAGGCCAATATAGCATAACTGAGATGTTCATAAACAAAGAAAAATTGTTATCTTACCAGTAAACACACATAACCAAGAGGTCTAATCATCCATCTTCTGCTGTCTCTATCTTTGCATAATTGACTTGCTCCAAGGGTCACACCAGAGAACTGGATTCAGTTAATAATTACAATTGACACTGATGTTTTTTTAATTTCATTTTGAGCTGTTCAAGTTAAATATGCCTAAAATTATAGAAATAATACTACTTATTGGATGTTTATGGGGAGACAGATTCTACATGGAACCTGATAACATTCGTTATCTTACTTATTGTAGAATTGCCTATGAGGTAGATATTGCTGTCCTCATTTTGCTGCTGAAGAGTCTGATAGGGAGATTTTAAAAATGCCACAGCAGAGCTGAGATATGTAACAAGGCTCTCTCAGTCCAGAGTCTGGCCTACTCAGCAATATTTGACAGACTGTGAATTTCTAATTAGTAGAAATATCTTTATTTTTATTTTTGGTGCTCATCATGGCCAACTAACATTTCTATCTTGTTTTTTCTATGTCCTACACATGTGTGTCCATCTAAACAAATGGCATTTGGGCTCTTGGCAAGAAGTGATCCTACATAATTCTCTTTATTCACTATTTTGCCATAGGTGATCAGAATTTTATTAAAAGCATTTTGATAACTATGAAGCATTCACACAGACCCTATAAAATAATTTCTTCTTCTGGGACTAGTATGTACAGTGAGAAAACACAGACCTTTATCCTCATAAAGAAATGAATTGAATACTGGTATGCTGATGTAGATAAGAACACAGGCCCTGTGGAACCAGACAGCCTTGGGAAGTTAGCTAACCTGGGTTTTCATGTCTGCAGAGCAGGATAAACAATAGCACTGTCTTAGTTTCCTGGGTTGCCCTACCAATTACCACAAACCAGGTGCCTTAAAACAACAGATATTTATTCTCTCATGGTTCCGGAGGCTAAAAGTCTGAAATCAAGATGTCAGCAGGGGCATGTTCTCTCTCTGAAGACTTTAGGGAAAAATCTATTCCCTGCCTTTCTCTTAGCCTCCATGTTGCTGGCAGTCTTGGTGTTCCTTGGCTTATAGATGCATCACTCCAATCTCTGCCTCCATCCTCCATGACATTCTTTCTGTGTGTCTGTCTCTATGTCTCTTCTTAAAAGGACACCAGTCACATTGGATTAGGTCCTACCTCAATCCAATATGACCTCATCTTAACATGGATTACATCTGCAAAGATCCTATTTCCAAATAAGGTCACTTTCATGGGTACTGGGGGTTAGGACTAGAGTATATCTTTTTGGGAGACATAATTCAACCTTCAGAAAACACCCACATTGTAAAATTGTAGCATTTAAATGAGATAATGCCCATCAAGCCTGCAGTAAATAACAGTCATTCAATAAAGTTAGAGAATATTATGGTTAATAATACTATGGTTATCTCTGAGACCTCAGGTAAATTATTCAGCCTCTCTGAATCAGTTTCCTCCTCTATAAAAATAGAGATAGTAATGCTTACCTCAAAAGGCCGTTGTGAGAATTGAATGTCATAATTCAATACTGGGCCTGTTAACTAACATAAAAGACACTCGGTATTAACTATCCTCTTTCTCCAAGGCAACGTATAGATGAACTAAGTAGGCACTCTCAAGAGTCACAGTTTTATCCCAACCACTGTGTTTCAAGGAAAAAAACCAAAGGAAGGAGGCATTGGAGAAACCACATCGCTCCCCAAAGGAGCATCTCTCCTGTTTACCTTTGGTTTGGTGGTAGTGATTCTGGAGATACTTGGGCAGAAAGAGCTTAACTAAGCAAAGTAAGCAGGAACATATCTGTTCCTTTGTGCTTCTTTACCCCTATTCATCCCACCCCTGAAAAAGTCACCAAACTGATGGGTGAGCTGGTTCACATGATTTTGCTGGACTTAGATGTAGCTCTATTGGTCTTTTACACATTGACACATATAATTACTAACACCAGTTGTGTGACTTTATTACGCTAAACCTCAAGGGAGAGCTGGAGAAGGAATTGAATAAGCTATGAACTTGATGTTTCTCTCCTGCCTGTTTGAGGTCTTTGTCTTATCAAAGATCCAGGTATTAATTAACATAATGACAGATGCTGGAACTAATAAATCCCATATCACTGTGGCTTTTCCCAATAGTATATTTCATGCTCAACCAAAAGCAGAAGCTGGCATTTTTGTCCAGGGAATGATTTTCTTTTTTTGGTAATTTGGTGACCCAGGCTTCCTACATTGGAAGTCTGCACCGTCTTATAGGACTTAAGGAACTGAAGCCTTGGAAGCATCTGACTTTATGCAGTGGAAGGAGAAAGGGGGCAGGGAAAGACACACCTGCTTCTTGAAGGCTCAGCCAAGAAGTGCTACTCATCAGACACATGGCCATACCTAGATACAGACGGGGCTGGTAATGTAGTTCTTGGCTAGGCAGACACATTCTAGGAACAACTCTACTCTGTGTAAGAGAGAACCACAAATTTTGGTTCAAGCAGCTGTCTCTATTATAATTCTTTTTCTCATGAATTTTCAGTCTTGCCATCTCCATTGTCTTTTTTTAAGCTACAAACATGCCCATTCAACAACTATTTTGAGTGCTTACTATATATATTCCAGGTACTGTGCTAAGCCCCAGGAATACTGCCTTGCCTTTTTTCTCCATCCCATATTTTAGTTATTTCCAGTGGATTTCCTTTCTCTTTACATTCTCTTGGAAAATGAATCCACTTTCCAGAAATTCAGCCACTGCCTCTGCAAGATGAAATATCAAGCTCCAGCCCCATTGGGAGCGCTATCCCAGACCTTCTGTCTGCCAGGCACCTCCTCCTATTGGCACCTGGCACGTCTAACTCACATTGTCCCAGCCAAACCCTTTATTTTCCTCTCCCACCTCTAAGCCTGTTCCTCAGTCATCTGCACTTATGAAGAACATTTGTGAAAGGCTTACTTACAAATTAGTGCGCTAAGTGCTCCTTTTCCTAAATTCCATTTTTTCTTAAACTACATCAATTTTTAAAAAAACGATAAAGGAAAATTATTTGAATATGGAATGCTGCAGTGATTCTACTACCTAATTTTAATATTTTTTTAAAAAAAAACTTCCTTTTTGACAGATTTGATGTACTGTGTGAATCTTTTTCTTTTAATTTAAATATCTGGGTAATCATCAGTGGAGTTACCTGTTTCAGTGATAATTACTCAGGTTTTGCTGTGTTTCTCAAATGATCTGCTGAAAAGCCAGAGGAGTTTACATCTTTCCTGATGCTATATAATCTATCTGATTCATTTGGTTACTGACTACTCTTCCCAATAGTTAAAAATACAGCTAGCGTATTAGTTAACTGCAAGTCCTGAGTAAAGGGTAAATAACAGATAAGCAGTCTCTACTAACACCTCAGCATGGCGTTTAACAGCTGCCAAAACTACTGTGTAATCTTCTAGAAGGCTTAATCGTTCCCTATTGCACTTTTCTAAAGAGAAGAGTAGTTATTAATCCTGGTGTTCGCACAAAATTTTCACAGTAGATCTTCATTGAATAAATAGTGCTACTTCATGTAAAGACTTTATATAACACTTAACTGTTAGAGGTTAAATAAATGGCAATGTGCTAGCAAAAAGAAAAACTGTATTTGGTAAAGAAAACCATCTTTTAGGCTGTATTAAACTGTACATTTAATTGGTGGTTTGAGGAAAGAGAAAATAGAAATGTCTTTCTGGAGACCATGGAGTTCCCCTTTTTTGTACAGTGAGGGTTTCCCCCCCTCTTTTCTTTCTCTCTTAAAAGAAAATCCTTATAATAGTTCAATTAATCATGTTTTATCTTTCTAAAGTATGTTATTTCCCAAATGTGTGGGAGAAGTTGGCTCTTTTAAGGAAATGTAATAGACTGTATAGCAGCTTTTTTCTTTTTAATCATTGGCCCCTTAGCATCCTATTCACATTTTTAAAACAAATATTTACCTATCTATTATTTTATTTCCAACAGAATGGCTCCAAGACTCTGTGGTGATTAATTGTAGCTTACTTGTGACTTATGATTTATACATGTATCCTACTTCCAAAGTATGAGGTGATGTTATAAAATATATATGCATTTAGACCACTAAAATATAAACAGGACAACTAAAACAATGTAAAGAGAAATAGAAATAATCATACTGAAAATCTAAACTCATATAGTTTTCTTCAAGAAAGCAAAAAGAGACTACAATTAATAAAGTAACTTCTGTCATGTTTTTTAAAGCAAAAAAAAGAGATGAAACCCTTTGATTCCTCAGTTGTTTTCTAGAAATGAATTATAAAAGGAACATGTAATGCAAATATTTACAAAAATGACATTAAACAACATAAACATGTGTTTAGTGGTATTTTGTGAGGAAAAAATGCAAAAACATACTTCTTATATCAATCCAGAATGAAAACTTGAAGTTTGAATATGAAATGCTAACAAAGTAAAAGTATTTCAATAAAAGGCCTAACTTGATGCATCTCTGAAAAGTGGCTGTCTATTAATCTAACTTGATGTGCAATGTAGCTAAGTATACTCAGAGGAATGACTGAGCATGCCCAGCTATCTTCTTGGCACATGATTGTCCCGGCCACCAATTTGATGGAAATTTAAAGGCAAACAGTTCAAGGTTGGGCAAAGCTAGCATTGTGTGCAGTCTGTGTGGCTGAATGAAGGTCAACACAGCATGAATTAGATGTGCTGGAAGCAAAGTAAACATTGTCATAGAAACAGGAATCTAAACTCGCCTGATGAGGAACCAACTCAATTCTGATAGGAGTGAGCCCCTGTGATGTGTGTAGAGCCAGTTTTTTTCTATCAAAAAATTATGTCCTCAAATATCTTAGACCTTTCTGGCTAAGATTCTAGAATTCTTTTTTTACTTTTTATTATGAGATTTTTAAGCATGTTATAAAAATAAAGAGAATAGTGTCTACCCACCACCCAGTTTCAATAAAAATCAACATATAGCTAATGTTGTTGCATGTATACAGACTTCTCTCTTCTTTCCTTTCCCCTTGTCTGGATTATATTGAAGCAAACCCCCCGAATTATAGCATTTCATGCATAACTATTTCCCTATGTACCCCTAGAAGGTAAGGACTATTTTTTAGAAACATAACCACAATATCTTTATCATACCTAAAAATAACAATTGTCAATCATTTCTGTGATAGCTTGTCTCCAAGATGGGTACAGTTGATTCCTTTTCTTTTGCACACATTCCATTCCCTTATCAAAAGGTAAAGACTCTTTCTCCACTTTCTCGAATCTATACTGGGCTTTGACTGCTTTGGCTAGTAGAATATGGCAGATGATGATATACTACTTCCAGACCTCGACTTTACGAAAACTGGATGTTTCCACTTCTCTCTCGGGAATACTGAACCTCCACAAAACCTCTTACTACCCTGCTAAAGAGACCATATGGAGAAGCTCCTGGAAAGGAATTATATGGAGAAACTGTATATAGTTTTTATAGAAACTATATATAGAGAAATATATAAACATATAATGTAATCTAAAGATATATATTTCTTTTTATATGTATAGATCTAGATCTATAGATACATAGGTAGAGAGACAGAAAGACCCAGTTGTTCCAGTATCTTAAATGAGCCCGGCCTTCCAACTATCCCCACCAAGGTACTGGACATGTGAGTGAAGCCTTCCTGGATTCTCCACACAAGCTTAGCCACCAACCAGATATCACTGAGTGACCCCAGTTGACGCTGTGCAGAGCAAAAGAATAGCCCATCCAAGCCCTACCCAAATTTCTCATCCATAGAATCAGGAATAATAAAATGAGTATTGTTTTTAAGCCACTATGTTTTGGCTTAGTTTGTTCCAATGAGTATATAACTGAAACAATTTCTTAATATTATCAATGTCCAGTCAGTGTTCAACTTTCTCCAGTTGGTTCATAAATGTTTTGATTATACTTGGTTTGTTTGAATCAGAATTTAAACAAGTAACCCTAGAACTCTAAACAATATTGAAATTACTTTATGTAAATATTTCCCATTTTATCAGTTATTTCTATAGAAATTATCTGATGTGATATGGTAGGTCTCTATAGATAGGCATTTTGGGCAAAGATTACTATCCCCATCACACAGATGAAAAAAAACCCTGAGATCCAGAGAGAAGTAAATGACTTATAAGAAAAAATCGTATCTGGAATTCAAACCCAGGTCTTCAGATTTAAAGTCTAGGGCTCTTTCCCTTATTCTAAATGTGGTTGAGACTTCGGACATTTATATTGCCATGATTGGCTCTAATAAGACTCATTATTGGAACCATAAAGAAACAAATGTTTCTCCACTCCTTATTCTTATAACCCGAGATGCATTTATTTCTCAAATGTGTCCCTCCTGTCTATCTTTGCCGCCTGTCCCTAGTACAGACTTTCCTGATCTCTCTTCATTTATCTATCTTTCTTAGTACCAAAGTCCCAGTTGATCTCTAAGCCTCTGGTCCTGCCCCCTCTGGTTTCTCCTCCATTCCATTCCCAGATGCATTTATCTAAAACTAAACTTGGCCACTTTGACTTCCCTGCCTAGTAACCGTTAATAATTCTCAAACCAAAATCCACGGAAAGGAAGTGTCAAAGGGCCATGAGTTCTCCTGGCACCTAATAATAGAGTACTGCCGTCTACCTGACTTCATGTCTGGATTGCCCATGACTGCATTTGGATTTACAATGAGACTTCATGATGCTAAGGCATGCTGTATAAATAAAAGATTTTGAAGTCATTTGGCTAGTAAAATTCATGAGAGAATTGAGTGGTCATATAACACAGGCATAGCCATGCAAAAGTGAAAATAACTTATACCATAATATTTGGTACCATACCAATGACTACAAATGCATTGTTAAAACACACTCCATTGTTGTACGTACCCAATTTCAGTGGTTTGCTATCAATAGGTATATTGGAATATAATAAGTGAACTACATTTCTGATCCTAGTTCCACAGCTAATTTGATTAATCACTTAATGTAGAATTCGTTAATGCCCCAAAGCTAAACTGAACTTCAAACAAACAAAAGCTTTTATAAAGTACCAAGTAACACCATTTAAAATGGCTTTTAAAGCCTAGTAGGAGCAAAATTTGAATTAAAGATTAGACTAGATTATCCTGAAATAGTAATAAAATCTTTGAAGTTTGAAATACTGTTTTGGCAACATACTTTTACAAAAAGGCATTGAGCTCAGAATACAGAAAAATATTTTACCTATTAGATAAAACCACACATAATAGCCAAAATTCAAACATTTCTGACCTACAGATATGTCAAGCATTGAATTAGTGATGATAGTTTGAATTCACTAGTTTTGTAAATATTCTTGTAATTCATTTGTTTTCATTTTTGACAATCTATTAGTTTTCTAGGACTGCCATAACCAAACACCACAAAGCGGAAGGCTTAAAAACAACAGAAGTTATTCTTTCACAATTTCAGGGATCTTGAGTCCAAAAATCAAGGTATTGGTAAGGTTGGTTCATCTGGAGGCTCTGAGGGAAAATATCTTCCATGCTTCTTTTCTAGGTTCTGGTGGCTGCCACCAATCCCTGGTGTTCCTTGGCTTGCAGCTGTATCTGCCTGCATTGCTAAAAGGCATTCCCCCTCTGTGTCTTTATATCTCTGTAGCCGAATTCCCCTCTTTTTATAAGGACACCAGTTATTGCATCAAGGCCCACCCCAATCCACTTAGACTTCATCTTTATGTGATTACATCCACAAAGACCTTATTTTCAAATAAGGTCACATTCACAGGTACTAGGCATTAGGACTTCAACATATCTTTCTGGGGTACACAATTCAACCCCCAAGTCATATTAAGAGGTATAAGCATAAGAAGTTTTAACCTAGTTTTATTTTTTTACATATCTATCTAACATTATAAACAAAAATAATATAAATCATCATTGGGGTTCTGCAATAAGTATCTTTCCTCTATAGGGGGCCTGTATTTTATTTGAGTGTGAGGAACCCTGACCTAAAGGAGAAAGCCTGAGCTCCCTATCACGTCACATTAGATCTTCCACAGCCTGTCGCTGTCCTCTCCACTGCCATCCTCCACCACTACTTCCCTTGCATTTTATCCATCAGCAATGTAAAGCAGCTAATAATTCCTCAACACACAACTTTATTTCATACCTCCCTACTTTTGTTTATTCTGTTCCCTCTACCTGTAATATTCTTCACTTTCTAATTTCCTCACCCCTCAACTGCATTCTTTTCTACTTCCTCCTCAAAGTCTCAGTTCAAGTGCCATCTTTTCCCAAAAGTCCTCTGGAGACCACCCCCCACATCAGCACCACCACTGACCCCAGGAACTGAGTCAGGTGGACCTCAGCCGGGCTCCCATTTTCCTGCACGTCTGTCTCTCCCAACAGACTATAAACTCCATGATGTCGGGGACAGTGTCTTCCCAATTTTTTCAGTCTCCGGCTCTTAGCACAGTAGTCATCTAACTATTAAACGAGTGTCTGCATATGAAATGAATGTCTGCATATGTGTGATGGAAAGAGTTTTATCCACAGTTTTCACTTCTCAGAGGAAGTTCCAAGTTGCTATAAGCATTCTAACTTATACTTCTGCTAAAACAAGGATTCAAACTGCCCCACGTGGGAGGTTGGCATCAGAAGTATGTCAATTAAGCAGGGAGCATGCCCAGACAAATATCCCTGTCTTTAAAAATAATCTTTTTTTGGTTCTCTTTGGATAACTGCATACGCTTTTTTTATGAGAGAAATTTGTGAATTTAGGGATTTGGGAAGATCTCAGTAGCTCAAAAATTTGTCATGTCTTGCCAGAGTACACTGTGTGCATAGAGGAATCTAATGGGAGAAGGAACAGGAAAGATAGAATGGGTCCATATTTTATATGATTTTGAAAGCCAAAATAAGGTCTTGGATTTTATTTTCTAAGTAGTCCGTGGTTTTTGAAAAAGGGACATTACATAATGACACATTCTTTCCAGACCAAAATGCCATACACTGGTTTTCCGTATTAAGCATAACAGGATACAAGTTCTATCAGTCTGCATTTATCAATTGGCAAATTATCCAAACATTATTCCTATTTGGGTTTTGGAAGTCAGATATAGATATAGATTTAGATATAGACATAGACACAGACACAGACAAAGACATAGATATAGATCTTGGATTCAGAGGATTTTTAGTATTTCTTAAACAACGAAATCACTTTATTTTCCAGATTTCTCTTTTACTAATAATTAATTCTTGTCATTTCTCATAATAGCTTAAAATAAAGCCCTATTCGCCATATACTGGTGGTGCAAATTTACTCTTGGCTGAAAAAATGGTTAGGTTCTTTATTATTTTTTTTTCGCAAAGTTAGTTAAATCAGTTTAGCTCTTATCTTAAAACAGCTTTGCCTATTTTAACTGAATTCTTTTCTTATTTTCAAAAGTCGTGTTGTACCTCATTTGGAATTTGTATTTAACTTCTCAAGTTCTTTTTAAAATAGGAATGGTAACTCATTATATGTTTAAAAAAAAGGTATGAGATATGACAATGAAAATAAGACTTAAAATTAAAACTTGCCTGAGATAATTTATTGTTATAATCAAGTTAAAACCTACATGGATAGAATTACCAAGAATGTAGAAATAACACTCTGACTAGCCAATGAGGTAATACCTGAGATCTACGATGCAAAGATGATAATATACTAGCTGCATTTAAAAGAATCCAGTCTAAAAATTTACTCACTGAAATTAACTTTGAAATAAGGACATTGCATATATGCAGAATATTCATAATAAAAGATTATAACCCATCACTCCCTGAAAAAATATCTCTATGTGCCATTTGTGGAGCCATCAAAAATTTAAAATTCTTTAAAACTCGTATGTTAAGGCTAATTACATTTTCTGGGTAGCTAGATGACTATTTTGTCCTGATGTTTGTTCTCGAAACTTGGTCTAAAATCACAAGCTCATGAACTTTTCTACTGGGTAGAGTAACAATTCAAGCTTAGCTCTCATTTTTCAGATAAACTAAGATTCTAAAAGATGAACTATTTTAGTCTACCTAATGCTTTATTAAGTAGAATAAATCTTAGAGTTTAAGTACCCCTTGGTGACTAAAAATGTTGCAACATTTCCAGATCAATATTCTGAAAATCTCCTTGCATCATTCTCTCTTCACAATTCTCAAAATGTGGTGGAGCAGTTCAGGTGAAACTATATTTATCTCAGAATATAAAATACTCTCTCAAGCTTTTAGCAAAAAGACTCCTTTGTGTTTATTTTAATCTCACGTGCCTCTTTTTCTAATGTTAAAAACAGATTGCAGGTGGGAAAGTTTTAATTAAAGATTTGAATGAATTGGGTTTAATTTATCTAGGTTTAATTATAAATTAAATATATGTAAATTAAATGTGACCATGGATCCAAGTAGATTGCTTCTATTCATTATAGCCAATCCTTTCTTAGGTTTGAAAACTGAATTACTCATGTATCAAACTGATTTTATGACTTTCTAAAAACAGCTATGTATTTTTATTTCTGAGCAGTAGCATGTTCCAAAGGAACCAGTAACCATTCCTTGGTATCTCGGTGACAATATTCGTTATTTTTCAGTGAAAATCATGTTTATCAAGAAATGCCAGTGAGGTTTTCCGGGGTCAAATATATTGCATAGTGAGAGTTATATGGGTTCCTTTAAATGTATGTGTTTTTCATGCATACTTCACAATTACATGAATCCTATCTAATAGATTTTGTTATATAATAACTTTAATATTTTTATAGATTCGGAAATTAAATAAGGACATTTTTATGTATTGTATGATTTTCTTTTCTATATTCAGGTTCTCTCTTTAGGAGCAGATGTCCTGCCAGAATATAAACTGCAGACGCCACGCATCAACAAGTTTACAATATTGCACTACAGTCCTTTCAAGGCAGTCTGGGATTGGCTTATTCTGCTGTTGGTCATATACACTGCTATATTTACTCCCTACTCTGCAGCCTTTCTCCTCAATGACAGAGAAGAACAGAAAAGACGAGAATGTGGCTATTCCTGTAGCCCTTTGAATGTGGTCGACTTGATTGTGGATATTATGTTTATCATAGATATTCTAATAAACTTCAGAACAACGTATGTAAATCAGAATGAAGAAGTGGTAAGTGATCCGGCCAAAATAGCAATACACTACTTCAAAGGCTGGTTCCTGATTGACATGGTTGCAGCAATTCCTTTTGACTTGCTGATTTTTGGATCTGGCTCTGATGAGGTAAGAGCTGCTTAAGAATCTTATTTTCTGAAAGGTTGCAATTATAAAAGTGAATCTATTTTAACTGCAAAAAAATGTGGCTGCCTTACAAACTTCCTGTATCTCACAGAAGAAATTCATTTTCAATTGGAAATGCTATAAAATGAAATGAAACCATTTTGACATTGCAAATAATTCACAATTCTTTCTATTTTTGCTAAGAGACACTAAAAACGACTCATCCTTTAACCAACAAATCAAACTTTGAGACAAGTGTTTCATAGCACATAGCACTTTCTCAGGATGTAAAATCTTTACATATTAACTTCATGGATATAAAATTGTCAAAGGTGAAGATGTCTCTTTCTTTCTTAACTCATAATTGTGGTTTGAGACAGCAGGGACTTGTTTTATGTTCAACTTATGTGGAAGAGGCATCTTCTGAAATGCCTTGTTCAAAACTCTCTCAAATAATATCTAGGTTGGAAAATACTTCTTCCCAATACCTTATAAAGTTGGAAACTTTAAGGAAATCTGACAGGTATATGTATAGTGCATTTTCTGGAAAAAGAGTTCATAACTTTAAGCAGATTCTCAAAGGGTTCTTTGATCCAAAAGAAGTTAAATTCTTCTAAAATCCCTTCCATTTAATTGCCACTAATTTTTATTGTAAACAAGTGTTCTGGATTCTGTAATGGAAATATTTATAGGTGTGAAAGTAGTTCTAAGGGAGTAGGTTGAGAAAGATAGCCTCAGTGTGTTGAATTTTAAAAATTCAGAGTCCTTTTCTACCTAAGAATCCCTCAGCCCCTCACCATCTCTTTTGCTGTTGTTGTTCAAGAGGAGATAAAATATAAAAAATGCCCCCTGTAGATGGTTGCTTCCTGACCAATTAAGGCTTCAGGACAAGAGAATCCTCCTCTGCCAACGATGTAAATCCTCTCCTACAAAACATGCCTGTCAAACTGTGAGTCAATTAAGAGGAGGGCAATGAAACAATACATTCTTCCTGGATTCTGCAAATCTTAGACAAAGTCTCAAGCCTGACTCTCCTCATCTGTAAGAATAATAATATTACCTTCCCCTCTTAAATTGTTTTTTTAATTTGAGACTTTAATGAGATAACACATATGAAACTCAGCAAAATAATTAAAAAAAAAGAAGTCAGCTACTATTAAACTAGTTGAACTTTTAGTGTTAGATACTCTTAACTTTGGTTTTTAATTCAAAGGCAATAAAGTGAAATACTTCTTTATTGATATCTATCTTTGTGAGTTTCTTAAAATGGGTGATCCATGTAATCACACCAAATTAGTTCTTATCAATAAAAAGTAGAGTAAAACCTCACTCATTCAAATTTTAAGGTATGTACACCAATAGCAAATTAAATTTCAGCTTAGCGAAATGAAAGAATGGATAAACAAATAAATAGGCAAATAGAATTTTTAGCAGAAGTCGATTTACTGATGGTATTTAATCAATAACAATCAAAGCAGGATTAGATCAAGATGGCAGAGTAGGAAGATCATTAGCTAACCTCTTCCCACATACACTCTAAAATTACAACTACATATAGAACCATTATTGCTGAGCATGACCTGAAGACAAGCAGGACAGATTTTCCACAACTGAGGATATAAAGAAAAAGCCACACTGAGACAGGTAGAAGGGGCAGAGACGCAGTTTAGTCAGAACACACACCCTCAGTGCCACAATCCACAAGCAGAATGGATGTCACCACCATAGAGGTCCACCCAGACAAACAAGGGGCCTGAGACCCAGATTGGGCTCCCCAGCCAAGGGGAGTCTCCATAATGCACCAGGAAGATGAGTCTCCATAATGTCTGGGTTTGAAAACTAGCTTATGTCAGAGAGAGCCAGAGGGCTTTAGGAAACCAAGACTCCACTCTTAGAGGACGTGAGCACAAACTCACTCATTCTGAGTCCTAGTGTACAGGCAGCAGTTTGAAAAGTGCCTGGGTTATATATGAAGGAAATTGATTGACTAATTTTAGGGTATGTGTCAGAGGGGCAGGGATCTGTTGGAACTTTGTCCAGGAACGGAAGTGTTAGTGAGTTCCATTTTTTTACTCTCCTCCTACCTAGCTGGCCTGGCCCTAGCAGGAGCCATTTCTGACACTCTCCATCTACCTTGTTAGGACCACTCATACCACCCCAGTGTTCCCTGTGGATCTGCCCCAGCCAACTCTCCTCTAAAGTGGTTCCTGCCCCAGGAGACCAGCCCTGCACACCAGTAAGCCTGCAGCAATTGCAGCCCAGGCACAACAGGCAGGTACACACAGCCTACACAGGGAACACACTTGGAGCACCTGGATCTGGTGACCAGGCCAGGAGGGATTGCAGCACTAGGTCCCATAGGACACCTTCTACACAAGCCCACCCCTTCAAGACCAGAGACATAGCTGATCTACCTAATATAGAAAGAAACAGAGAGGTAGGCAGAATGAGGAGACAAAAGAATATGTTCCAAATGAGAGAACAAGACAAAAACCTCAGAAAGAGAACTAAACAAATGGAAATAAGCAATCTACCAGACAAAGAGGTCAAAGTAATGATCAAAAAGATGCTCCCTGAACTCGGGAGAAGAATGGATGCATACGGTGAGAACTTCAACAAGGAGTTAGAAAATATAAGAAAGAACAAATCAGGGCTGAAGAATACAATAACTGAAATGAAAAACACACTAGAGGGAATCAACAGCAGATTAGATGAGGCAGAAGAATGGGTCAGCAATCTGGAAGACAGGGAGTAGAAATTACCCAATTGAAACAGCAAAAAGAAAAAAGAATTTTAAAAAATGATGATAGATTAAGGGACTTCTGGGACAACATCAAGCATACTAACATTCACATTATCAGGGTCTCAGAGGGAGAAGAGAGAGAGAAAGGGAGAGAAAACCTATTTGAAGAAATAATGGCTAAAAACTTCACCAACCTGGCAATGGAAACAGACATCCAAGACCTGGAAGCACAGAGAGTCCCAAATAAGATGAACCCAAAAAGACCCACTCCAAGACACATTATAATTAAAAGGTTAAAATTAAAGATAAAGAGAGAATCTGAAAAGCAGCAAGAGAAAAACAAATAGTTAATTAAAGGGAACCCCCCCCCATAAGACTATCAGCTGATTTTTCAGCAAAAACTTTACAGGCCAGAGGGGGTGGCACAATATATTCAAAGGGCTGAAAGGAAAAAACTTACAACCAAGAATATTCTCCCCAGCAAGATTATTGTTTGGAACTGAAGGACAGATAAAATGTTTCCTAGAGAAGCAAAAGCTAAAGGAGTTCATTACCACTCAACCAGCCTTACAAGAAATGTTAAAGGACCTTCTTTAAACAGAAAAATAAAACCATAACTAGAAATAAGAAAATTATGAAAGAAAAAATCTCACTGGTCATGGTAAACATATAGTAAAGGTAGTGGATCAACCACCTATATAGCTAGTTAGAAGGTTAAAAGGCAAAAGTACTAAAACCATGTATATCTATAATAATTAGTTAAGGGATACACAAAATAAAAAATGTAAAATATAACATGAAAAACATAAAATGTGGTCGGGGGAGTAAAAATGTAGCATTTCAAATGCTTTTGGCATGCACTCAAACTTAAGCAACCATCAACTTAAAATAAACTGCTACATATATAGGTTGTTAGATTTGAACCTCATGGTAACCACAAACCAAAAACCTATAATAGATACACAAAAAATAAAGTGAAAGGAACATGAAGTCATCAAATCACAAGGATAAAGAGTAAAAAAGAATAAGAACTACAAAAATAACCCTGGAACAATTTTAAAAATGGCAATAAGTACATACCTATCAATAATTACTTTAAATGTAAATGGACTAAATGCTCCAATCAAAAGACATACCATGGCTGAATGGATAAAAAAACAAGACCAATCTATATGCTGCCTACAAGAGACTTACTTCAGATCTAAAGGTACACACAGACCAAAAGCAAAGGGATGGAAAAAGATATTCCATACAAATGGAAACAAAAAGAAATCTGGGGTAGCAATACTTATATCAGAGAAAATTGACTTTAAAACAAAGACTGTAACAAGAGACAAAAAAGGGGATTACTTAATGACAAAGAGAACAATCCAACAAGAGGCTATAACACTTGTAAATATTCAGGTACCCAACACAGGAGCACCTAAATACATAGAGCAAATATTAACAGACATAAAGGGATAAATTCATAGTAATACAATAATAGTAGGGGACTTTAACAACCACTTACATCAATGGATAGATCATCCACACAGAAAAGCAACAAAGAAGCATTGGCCTTAAATGACATATTAGACCAGATGGACTTAATAAGTATATACAGAACATTCCATCCCAAAACAACAGAATACACATTCTTTTCAAGTGCATATGGAACATTGTCCAAGATAGATCACATGTTAAGCCACAAAACAAGTCTCAATAAATTTAAGAAGATTAAAATCATATCAAGCATCTTTTCCAACCACAATGGTATGAAACTAGAAATCAATTACAAGAAGAAAACTGGAAAAAGCACAACCACGTGGAAGCTAAACAACATGCTACTAACAAACCAATGGGTCAACAAAGAAATAAAAGGAGAAATCAAAAAATACCTTGAGACCAATGAAAATGGAAACACAACATTTTAAAATCTATGGGACACAGCAAAAGCAGCTCTAAGAGGATGTTTATAGCAGTACAGGCCCACCCCAGGAAACAAGAAAAATCTCAAATAAACAAGCTAACCTTACACCTAAAAGAACTAGTAAAAGAAGAACAAATAGAACCCAAAGTTAGCAAAAGGTAATTAGTAATAAAGATCAGAGCAGAAATAAATAAAATAGAAACCAAAAAAACAATAGTGGGACTGGCCCCAGTGGGGTAGTGATTGAACACACGTGCTCTGCTTCAGTGGCCCAGGGTTAGCAGGGTTCAGAACCTGGGTGCATTACAGGACTTCCACCTACCTCACTCTACTAGGAAGTAATGGAAAATTCAAGAAAAGGATGTCAAATACTGTAAAAACATGAAGTATGATGTGGACTGAGAATAAGTCACTGAGTATGTCAGTTCAGTACCCGTTGATATTAATTGGATCAGATATTGGCCACAAACCAAACTGAAGTGGCTTCAGAAATTAACAGGAAGTGAGTAGGGCCCCTTCTTACTAGAATCTTGTAATAAAAGGAAAGAAAAAGGGCAGTATTGGACACCTGCATGTGTTGAAGGAAAGGGTTATTGTTTTCGGTTTTGTTTTTCCTCTTAAGATGTATGTGAGCTGACAAGAAAGAGACATGTGGAGCAGAATGACTTGGGTAGGTGGCTAATTTGGATGAGGAGAGTAGGAAAGACCACTGAGGGGGTGCCATTTGAGTTGAGACTTGACCAGAAGACACAGCTTCATGAAACCACATGCAGAGCATTTCAAGCAAAAGAAAACACTAGTGAAAATGACCCAGTTGAGGAACAAGCTTGGCTTGTTAGAAGAACAAAAAGGCCAGTGGCCGCGGGGCTGCACTGCGGAGAGTGAGGGGTAGAGTGCTAAGATATGAAAATAAAGAGGCAGGGACCAAATCAGGTGGAGCCCTGGGGTTTGGTGTTTACTCTGGCCGTAATGTTAGCCTTCTGGGTGAGAATGACATGATCTGATTGACATTTTGAAAGACCTCACAGTTGATGTCTGCAGACAGCTTAGTCAGGGTAGAAGCAGGGAAACCACTTTTAGAGCCTTTGCTCTAATGTAAGAGGAACAAAAAAACAGCTTGGATTGTGTGGTGGCAATAGAGGTAAGAAGACATAGATACATTTAGAATATATTAGAGGGGATGTGTTAGGGCTTGTTGATGGGTTAAATATTGTTGGAAGCATAAGAGAAAAAGCACAATTAATGATGTTTCAAAAATTGTGTGGTTTTTGTTCGTTTTTTCTTGTTTGAAACATGTTATTTGGAGGAGAAGGGGCAAGATGGTCATGCATTTATCCAGATGAGAAAAACCTAGAGAGAGGAAAATGCTTTATGGAGGAGAAATTCCTGTTTGGGCCATGTTAAATTTTTTTTTTTTTTTTTGTGAGGAAGACCAGCCCTGAGCTAACATCCGTTGCTAATCCTCCTCTTTTTGCTGAGGAAGACTGGCCCTGGGCTAACATCCGTGCCCATCTTCCTCCACTTTATATGGGACGCCGCCACGGCGTGGCTGACGAGCAGTGCGTCGGCGGGCGCCTGGGATCCGAACTTGCGAACCCCGGGCTGCCAAGCGCGGACTAAACCGCTGCGCCACCGGGCCATGTTAAATTTGAGATGCCTATTAGTCATCCGAGTACAGATGGCATGTAGGCAAGTTGGACACTGCATGACCAACTAGAAAGATATATATGTGAGTTTAAGAAAAAGAAATTAGATTATTTATTAAATTATAAATTAGATATAATCATGGTAAACGTTGGTTTGCATAAGTGCTTCTACATCTGGACTATGCACCAATTTCCATGTAGATCTTATAAAGAGTCTGGAGATTCATAATCGGTAGGTCTGAGGTAAAGCCTTGAAACCTGCAGTTTTAAAAGTGGCAGGAACGATTCTACTGCTTAGACATACAAGATCTCCTGGCCTTATTTGGGACAGAGAGGAAGTCTAGGAAAGGACTGTCCTGTGCTCACAGGTGAACATTTCTGTAAAATAAATAAACAAGTGGAGTGACTTTCAACTAAATATAAGAACAGTCATGATTTCTTAATTGCTTAGTTGTAACTGAATTATTAAAATGTTTTCTTCTATGCATCATAGCACCATGGATGACCTTAGAGAAAATAACATTGTCAATGTCAATTAAACATTAATGTCTTCCTTGCCAATTTCCCTAAATGGTGAGCTACTGTAACATTTTAATGTTATTTCCATTCAACTCTGAAGAGGGAGAAATATTCAAATTTTGGATCTGTATTACTTTATCTGTAAAACATACACGTTAGCAATGCTGAGCATAGCTTGGCATATACATTTTTACTAAAGCAGACATATGAGCAGAATTGTTCATTTTTTCAAAATAATAACTTTGTAGTTTAAGTAAATGCAAAGCACCTACTAATAACTAAAGGATCTTCTAAAATGTTAAAAAAAACATGTTGAAGAAAATGAATACTGGCAAATAACGGGGCTTGCCTATGTCATTAACATCTTCCTGATGTTAATGCCATCCAGACAGACCAGGGAAAAGATTCTCTATTTCTTAATTTTTGTATCATCAAACATCACACCATCCATAGCAAATTACCTCTATATCATTGTTGCAAAGGAACAATATTATTGGCTCAGTCTCCAGAAAGTCAATTTTTCATTATCTGCCTCAAATTTTCCCATATTTTGCTTATCTGTGGCAAATCTTACTTTCAGAGATATTAACAGTTATAATCTATAGTATTCTGTTTAGTTACTTCAAAAATCTCTTCCTCTCCTAAAAATTAATATTCTTTTGATTCATTACTTGTTTTGTTGACCTTTCTCCTTTCACACTTTACTGTTATTTTTCATGAATCCTGAATGCAGGCAAGAAAGGCCTTTCAAACCTATGTAAATACAGTGCTCTTTGAGAGAAAGTTCTAATAGAAAAGAGGAGTTGCTGCTCATATCAGTGTGTTTGCTTCACTAGTCTGATAGACAAATCATGGAATAGACATGAGGAAAAACTTAACAGGCATCCATATAAAAACTCTGATCATCTTGTCAGCATTCTTTCTGAACCTGATCTTTACAATAGCTGTCATTAGTTTGTTGGAAGTAAATATTTAAAACATCAGACACACACATGTTCAAATTTAAATAGCAAAGTACATTTTGAAGACCTGTCCGCATATCTGTGTCTACACATAAAGTAACTGTGTCTTTTGTTAGATCATTCTTGGGAGTTAAGGCAAAAGTTTCCATTGGCTTGTATTTGAAGCTGTTGGTCATGCCTCCAAAAATCTGCGGCATAACAAGTGAGGGACACATGATCTCCAATGGAATAATTTTGAACTAAGGAAATAGAACACTTCATCAAAAAAAATTTTGTATTAAGTTGATAATTTATTCATCATTTACATGCGATCCATTGACTAAAATTTGCTAGAGATGGCATACAGTACAATTTTTGGTTAAAAATTTCTCAGAACATGTCTAATTCCCATTTTAAAAATATGATATCCTTAATTATTTATTTACTGTAACATTTCCCTACTACTGTTTAGAATCATCGGATGACCAGTTTTCCATGTTACTGTAACTAAAAAAAGAGAAAGTGAGTTCAAATTGCAGCAAAGTAAAATCTTAATTATAAAACAAAATAAAAATAAAAGTGTCTCAACAGTAAAGGCTTTCAAATATTGGATTGAGTTTCCCAGGGAGGTTGCAAAATCTCCTTCTCTTTAAAACTCACAGTTTGTAGAGGAATTCATGAGGTTTTATATGAATAAAGGAAAGATAAGGTAGGTGATTTCCCTGAGGTGTTTTTACACATTCAAAATAAAGCACTTTGATTGTATTGGTGAGTGTATCCTTAGAAATATTGAAATGATGTGACTCAAGCTGAACAAAAGACTAGAAACTAGTTTCAATATTATTGGGTTTTATTGGGTAAGTAATTCATTAAATGGTGTATACAAGTACCAGAGCTTAGAGGGAATTGAAATGAAATCTAAAGCAAAACATGAGTGTGGAGTTATGAGATAAATGTATGACTCACTAAGTGTCGCCATTTCCCCACTCCTACCTAAATATTTCTTGACAAACAGGACAGAATGATGGATTAAGTAGAAAGTTTCAGTGACGATTCATTCTATCAACACTAGACAAAACCAAAGATCACATACTTACGTTTCCTCGCTTATAAAAAAATTAATTCTATCCAGTTATAGGAGGCAAAGGTTTTAGAAAACCTCTGAAGTAAAGTATCTTAAATGGAAGATTCTTGAAAATGCTTACTAAAAACATAGCAGAATTATTTTTCAAAATTATTTTGAAAAGTTCTTGAGCATAAGATTTTTCTCTTACTGATGAGGCTTTCTCAGTTTAACTGTAGGCAAACTTATTCTTGAGTAGAGAGCTGTTTAATACTAATAAGAAATCACCTATTCTAATTTCAAGCCTTCAGAAAGGATTCCACCTACAATGAGAGAATGTTGCTAGATCTATTGTAAAATGTCTAGTAAAAAAAAAGAAATCACATAACCCTCTTGAGTCTGGATCTAGTATCTAACATATGCACAAAATTGCGAATATTTAGAGTTATATATTTTTTAAATAAAGTTTAGTTAAGAAAATCATACTTAATAAGGGAAACTAACTTCTACCTCAATATAAGTGTCTAGGGCTTTAATAAACTCTGGATGTGGAGACATTTTTTTAAAAATTGAAATTGGATGATATTCATCAGCCACCCAGAAATTTGAATAATTGAATTTCCAGGGGAAGAGTCATTTTACATTAAAAATTTTCTGACAAAGTGCATTAAAAATAAACTCTTAAGTAAGTAGACTTTCTTCACGGTGGCATTCAGGCAAAAAGAGTTTGAAATATCATTCAGTCCCAGTGAAGGAGTCAAGTTCTGAGACAGCATGACTACTGGTCAAGTGGAGACTCAACTTGTTAAAGTTCATTCTGTCTCCTTTGTATAGTCCATGGGCAGAAGTAGAAAACAAAGTATCTTGCTTCAATCTACTGCAAAATGGCTTACCTCTTTCTGTATCTTATTTGCTATCATGATATATTTGCATTTCATAATAACAACCACACTTACCTCTAGAGAGATTTTATGCTTTTTTAGTCTCTACCAAAAGTAACAATAAACAGACAATATTTTTCTAATACCAGTGAAAATTTTCAAGAAATAACATCTAAGAGAAAATTCTTTACCTCTACTACTTTTAAAATTATTGTGATGGGTTTAAGGGTAGTTTTATTTCTATTTTCAAAAAAATGTAAAAAAAAACACAAAGAAAGACTCCCATAATATGTCTGGATATTACATGAAATTAGATATACTGTGAGATAGACATGCATTCTAAAACATTCTACTCAACCAAATCTTGGTGTTAACACAATTATATTATATGGTGGTTGTTGGTCCCATTTTTCACTTACAAATAATACAAAGATAGCCAATTGAACTAAACAATGGGGACGAATAGTCTCCAACAAATCAGCAAAGGGAGCTTGATCATTCTTTAGTCTACTCTGAGATTTTGGTGCAACCACTTCTCTCTATTCTGTAATCTGGGGCAAAAACACTTAAATCTTTAAGAGATATTTAAAGACGAACAATATAAGAATTATTGCAATCCTCAGTGTCGGCTACAAGATGTGCTGTACACAACTGTAGCTAGGGAAGAATGCCCAGGTGTGTTAGCAGCATCTTGATAACAACAGAAATGAGGCCAAGTCATTTGTAACATTGTCAAACTAGCATATGTAGTTATGCTCCGGTGCATGTTACAGGATCACAAGAGAATAGCTTTGACCATTGAAGTCATTAGTCACTCATCCTTATGATGCAACTGAGAGATAAAACAACTGCTTGGTAATCTCTCTCCCTCTGCCATTATTTTGTGTGAATAATGTCAATTGGGTTGAGAGTTTACTATGTACAATATTTCTTAAGAAGTTTTTTCCAGGAAAGATGTCATTTGTGTGTTATTGTATAAATTATATTTATTTATCTGCTTAGAGAACTTACTGTCATCTAGGTTTTACCTCAGAAATTTCTTTGGGGAGAGAGCAAAAAGGAGCGAGGTGGCATGCACAGCAGATGTGACTCTTTTTCTTTTCATAACATCATTTGTACTCTCTTTGCAGCCAGAAGAGTCTTTAGTACTTATTATCACAATATATTATTAAAACAGCTCATTTTTTTGAAGCATTTCACTTCATTAACCAAATATCTAGAGAATTTTCATTACATTTCATTTGTTTTGAGGTCAGAGGGAAATTTTGTTCCAAAGACAAGAAGTTTTAAACAACCTAAAATATTTCAGATTTCTCAGTACAAGTAAATAGGTACAGAGCAAGGAGGAAAAATAAACACAACTTAAGCTGTGAAGCATAGAAATGGAGACACATTGAACCAGGGTGTTTCTTGTTTCCAGAGTCTGAGCAGTCAATGCATCTAGATGATGTTCTTCTCTTTAAAACCCCTGCCATTTCCTGAGGAGGCTGAAAGGCCGGTGTTGAAATGCCTACATTTGGAATTCTAGATATCAAAGTAATGCACCGGAAAATAAATAAGCTCTATCACAATACAAATCCATCTCACAATACAAATTCCTGCTTACTGATAGAAACAAAAGCATATGCGATATTCAAATAAAAACACAAAGAGCTACCATTTACTCGGTATTATCTACAACTCTATAAGGAGGCATTATTATGCCCATTCACAGATGAAGAAATTGATGCTTAGAGATTAAATAAATAACTTATCCAAAGGGACACACCGGCATGGAAGTAGAATTCAAACATTAGTTTGTCGTTCCAACGTCCTAGCATATAACTACTAAGCTAAAATGTTGATAATACAAATAGTGGAAAGTTAACTTTTCTCTCAGGGAATTACCTAATACTAACTTAAACTCTCCATTTATTCACTGAGAAGAGATATACTTTTAAATTTTTGAAGAGAAAAACTTTTTTACTGCACAGTGAAAAATAATAACTCAGCATTGGAAAGAGAGAGGACTCATCTCTCTATGCATCCCCAAATGAGCAAAGACCAGAATCCAATTGTAATAAGCACATCTCAACCACACAAGCTCCTCTCACCTCTAGAGGGTTTCAATACTAACTGAAAAGAATTCGGGGGAAACAGAGATTTCCCCTTCTCTTGTGACCATTCTGACACAAGACAAAAAAAAAAAAATACAACACTTATTATTGAATTTCAATGAGAAGGGTTTTCTTGATATTTAGTGCGCTTTTTCTACCAAGTCAATATGAATAGATATAGGGTGATAGTTATGCCATGTGCTATTTCTTTAATTAAAATATGTGTTCTTAACACAGTTGGATGTACTTTGCAAAATAAACACCCAACAATGAACACATAAAATGACTCAATAATTGATTGGTAAACACCATGTAACTATGGAATAATTATATGCCCTGTGAATTATATAGTACTTATAGTTAACATTATTTAGGAATTCTAAGAAATGAACTTGTAATTTGTACTTATCAGATTTCAAATCCAAACAACCAGTTAAGTATCCTGTTATTATATAAAAGTGTCCTATCATTAGATACCTGGTCAGTAACAATCATGCAATTAGTTACACATATCACACCCCAAAGCAAAATACATAATATCTTGGGATATCAAGAAACAATTTACCAGTTTAACATATTTAGGCAGAAAAAAATGAATTTAAATATAGTGCCTAACGAATACATGCAATCATCCAATAAGCTTCCCAGTTATCTGCTTGACCGGCTCTTTCTCATTATGCAGGTCTTTCTCAGCTCTAGTGTCAGCTCCTCAGCAAGACCTTCCTTGGCCTTCCTTTCTAATGTGGACCCATCCCAACCTATTCCCCCAAATACCCCCTATCATATCACTGTGTTTTATTATCTTCATGACACCTTTCACTCTTTGAAATGATCTTATTATTTGTTTATCTTAAAAATATCCATCTCTTTGCAATAAGAGTAGACCTTGTTTCTCTTCATTAGAGAAGACAGTTTGTCTAGTAAATAACCGTCTTTCTTTTTTCTCCCCTTTTCGTCTTCTTTTTTATGTGTGTGAGAAAGATTGGCCCTGAGCTAACATCTGTTGTCAATCTTCCTCTTTTTCGCTTGAGGAAGATTGTTGCTGAGCTAATATCTGTGCTGATCTTCTTCTAGTTTTGTATGTGGGATGATGCTACAACATGGCTTGATGAGCGATGTGTAGGTCTGCCCCCAGGATCTGAACCTGCAAACCCCCACCTCCAAAGTGGAGCACACAAACCCAACCACTAGGCCACCGGGCCAGCCCCATAACTCTCTCTTTCTATTAGAAAGGTTAGTTCAACACTATAATCCCAGTGTGTGGCACTTGCTAGGCGCACCAGTAACACACTAGAGTGTTTGTTGGTGAATGAATGATTCACTTGAGTACCCACTATGTGCAAGGCACTTGGTTAGAGCATAAAACTAGACAGATAGAATCTCTGTCCCATGGGTCTTGCATACCAAAGTACTGAATTAATGTGCCACACACTTTCAAAGTATTTTCCAAAACAAGTGTAAAATTAAAAAAAAAAAAAAACTAACCTTAATACTTAATTCAAATATACAGTTACCCTTAATGCTACCATATTGTTTTAACCTGTTTCTGCCTATTTTATTTCACAGGAACATACATTGAAATGTTTACCAACTGTTTCTGACCATGCACATTTGTTTCCACAGACAACAACACTAATTGGTCTTTTGAAGACAGCTCGACTCCTCCGTCTAGTGCGTGTGGCCCGGAAGCTTGATCGATA
Organism: Tapirus indicus; assembly: GCA_031878705.1. Classification (NCBI taxonomy): domain Eukaryota; kingdom Metazoa; phylum Chordata; class Mammalia; order Perissodactyla; family Tapiridae; genus Tapirus; species Tapirus indicus. The sequence goes on along the minus strand of CM062926.1, from coordinate 75,714,796 downwards.
TTCAGAATATGGCGCTGCTGTTCTAATGCTCTTAATGTGCATATTTGCCCTGATTGCTCACTGGCTGGCTTGCATTTGGTATGCGATTGGGAATGTAGAAAGACCCTACTTGACTGACAAAATTGGATGGTTGGATTCTTTAGGACAACAAATTGGGAAACGTTACAATGACAGTGACTCAAGTTCTGGACCATCCATTAAAGACAAATACGTCACAGCACTTTATTTCACCTTCAGCAGTTTAACCAGTGTAGGATTCGGGAATGTGTCTCCTAACACCAATTCGGAGAAAATCTTTTCAATTTGTGTCATGTTGATTGGCTGTAAGTAGACTTCTCTTTTGTTATCTATTAGATAAAATAATATCACAAAATTGATAACTCTAGAACATTTAGAGTAAGGCAAAAAATGTTATAGAAAATTGTGGAGATAATGGGATTACATATATGGGTATTATATTCTATCAGATTTGATTCTCTCTGTGAAGGGGAGACAACAAAGATCTTTCAGGACCTCAGGAAACCATGAGCATAAAACCAGAGTGACACGGGTCTTGGAATTCAGGAATTGAGACTTGCAGTTCACTTTTACTGCTGTATAAAAGTGTCTGTAATTTATTACCAATTATTTTCTATTTCAAGCAGAGGCCAGATTAGGATGGGAAAGATTAGTTTATATTACATTACTGGATAGATAGATAGATAGATAGAAATATGTGTATATATCACCACTACTAATTAAAATGTAAGCTAATCATTTATATATATGTATATGTGCACAATACATACACATATATGAATTTTTATGTATGTGTTTTTTTTTCCCTGTAATTGCCTAAAAGTTCCTTTCTCTGTGAGATTATGCCAAGGCCTAAGTGATTGCCCTTTACCCTGTACTGGGGTAATGACACGAGCATCATTTATAAGGTATATTCTTTGGAATAAGAAAAAAAAATCCTGTGTTAAACTAAAGATATTTTAATGTTAATATTTTTTAAAAATCACACTGTGGAACCACTAAGGATAATCTTGCTGACAGCAGCCAGCAACTGACAAAAGCATGATGGATTTTTAAAGCTTAAATAAGATCACCATCCTTAGATTGTGTACATATTTGAGAATAGATCCACAAAGTTGATTTTAAAATGTTAACATATTGACTAATGAAATGTGCTTAAATAAGCTTAATATACAAAACTTAAATAGATTCACCCAGTTTATCGTTCGCTGTATTTAAAATTTGCTTTTCATATACATGTCTTGGTGTTTTTATTTTAGTAAGATTTGTATAGGCAAATAACATTATATTTAAGTAACTCCTAAGATAGTCTACAAATTCAGGCTAAGTCTTGACTATAAACACAGAAGTGGCATTGCACCCAGAAGGAAATGGAAATGAGACCTACTGGAAAAAACAGAAAAATCTATTCCAGAGAGATTGAATCTCTCGGAGCAAACACAGTCCCAATCACTCTGTGATTGCAACTGCTACTAAATACTTTATAGTTATTGTCAATTTTAGTGGCATGGGTAGCAGACAAAGAAAAGAAAAAAAGTTTGTTCTTAATTACTTAAACACCTGTGTAGAAAAAATACATGTAATTTTTTTTAAAGAAAACAAAACCAGCATCTTGAAACTTGGAATTTGCAAAAAAGAGTTTTTTAAAAAGTGAAGTTTAACCTGTTCACCATTTGGGAATTCTTACCACCCGTGAAGACTAAGTGATACACATAGTACTGTTTAACATGTGAATTATTTTAAATTAAAGAAAACTCAGTTATTTACTTGCTCTGTACCCAATCTTCAATCCCTAAATCAGAGGATTATTGGCAGTTTATATTATTCCTTTCTTCCTGTCTCCTTCCTTCCTTCCTTCCCTTTTAAATGTGGCATTAGACTATTTCTATCGACTCTTTAAGAAGAATATTTGTTTCCTGAAGATGAATTTCATCTTTTAAGAAAAGAGAAAAACACCCTAGTTAATTGGGTAGAGTAAGATACATCCACATTCCATGCAACATCCTTTGTTTGATAATAGATTTGGTTCCACAAACTTTAATCAAAATGAGATTATATAAAGATTGATGTCACTCAGAAAAAGTTTATATATTCCTGGAGAATTCTATCATGACCTATTATGCCGTAAATAAAGAAAAAAGGTAAAATTAAGACTTGAAACTTAACAATAATAATAATGCGCTGAAATTTGCTTAGCCATATAGTTATATGGGTATATCTATGCATGATATTTCCATTTATATCCAACAGTGTTAGAAATTGGTTTGGTTTTCTTTCTTTGATTATATTTCTACACTAAGTACATATTCCTCAGATCCATGACTGGCCTGATTTATACTTAAAAATAAAATACAATATCCAAAATTATAACATAAAATATTGTATATTACTAACCTGAGTTATAGTCTATTTTGTCTAGTTAGCAGGTTGAACTCTCTCATCATCCCTAACCTTCTTTAAATCTAATCTTCATTCTAAAAGAAAAATTTGAAGCCAAGCTGTAGAAAACAAAGCAACCTACCATCTCTCTTACAGCAATATAATTCAAGGAAAATAAAAATTAAACATTAAAAGCTGTCATCTAACTAAATGCAAATAACTCAAATGCCTATAGGTACATTTTTAAAAGCTGCTATTTGCAAAGATGGTTATCTATTGTACTTCTGAATGTGCACAGAGAACTGTTACCAGAGATTCATTTTAAAAGTGTACACAATTCAAGATGAAAACTAAAGGAAAATTAAGCAGCCATTAAATACATGTAAATATAAGTTATGCTCATATGTTTATATCTATGTGTTCTAATACATACGTTTATATCTTTAGTCAAGTATTATCATTGTAACATACACATTTAATTTCAACAACACATAAACCAGTAAATAAAGGCAAACGTATTCCATCTCTGACCTGCTTGACAAACATCTTGGGAGAATTTCTTGTTTCTATAGCATATAAAAAAAAGTTAGATTTCTGCTTGTAGCCATACAACACCCCTATAAGTTTTTTTAAAAAATAACAGAAAACTGAACAAAATATATAAAGCAACTGTTTTCAGACATTGGAAAACAGATAGTAGAGAAGTTCAATCCCTGAGAGAAGAAAAACAAACAAAATGGGCCCCATAATATCCTGTTTTCTGCCTAGAGGCACTTTCTGGACCATATTGAAAGGAGGAGCAACCTAAACAGATGACAGTGATCTCACTGAGTTAAGAAAACAAGATCAGAGTTTATGGAGGCTGAGGTGATAAAATTTGCAAGACAACCAGAGAGGAGGCAGCTATGGCAAAGAAAAACTCCAGAAACCTGTTTACGTATCCCCTGGAGTCTACTGATGTATACTAAGTCAGAAATGCAAGAGGTAAAACTCCTCATGGCCTGGCAAATATAAGCTGAACAATTTCCAGAGTTTACACGGTTTGGGGAGATATTCAAGTTCCTGCCAGCAGAGTGGAAAGCCCTCACTAAATATCAAGGATATTCAATAGAAATCTCAGAGAATAGTGCCATCGTACTAGGGCTAGTCCAGCCCTAACAAAGCTTAAAAAACAAGCCTCAAAAGGTACAAGCTGATCTAAAAGTATTTTAACTGCCTGCAAGAACAACATACAACATTTCTAAAAGTAGACAAAAAATATACAGCAACAAACAATGCTAAATTTACAATGGCCAGCATCCATTAAAAAATTGATGTGCTAACAAACAGGGAAATGTAACTCATATGCAGGAGAAAATTTTTTTAAAAAACTCAGAACCAATAAAGATGTGCTACACACACACACACACACACACACACACACAGGAATATTATTTAGCCATAAAAAAAGAAATCTTGCCATTTGCAACAACATGGATGGAGCTTGAGGGCATTATGCTAAGCAAAATAAGTCAGAGAAAGACAAATACCGGATAATCTCACTTATATGTGGAATCTAAAAAAAATTTTTTTTTAAAACCAAGTTCATAGATACAGAGGACAGATTGGTAATTGCCAGAGGCTAAGTGTGGGGGAGTGGGAGAAATGAGTGAAGACAGTCAAAGGTACAAATTTCCAGTCATAAAATGAATGTCATGGGGATGTAATGTACAGCATGGTGACTATAGTTAACTATAATGTATTGCGTAGTTGAAAGTTGCTAAGTTCTCATCACAAGATAAAAAAAATCTGTAACTATGTGTGATGACAGATAGCAAGACTTATTGTGGTGCTCATTTTGCAGTATATACAAATATCAAATCAATACGTTGTACACGTGAAACTAATATAATGTTTTATGTCAATCATCTCTTAATAAAAAAACAAAAAAACCAGAACCAGGGTTGACAGAGAAGATGGAACTAACGGACAATCCCAAGCACTTGAACAAATGTGTATGTGGACTCCCAGAAAATGGGGAAGGGAAGCAGAAAAGAAAATTTTTTTAATGGTTCAAATTATTCCAAAATTTATAAAAACTATGAAGCACAGATCTAAGAAATTCAGTGAATCTCAAACAACTTAAACACATACACACAGAAAACCACACCAAGGCACATGATAATCAAATTACTGAAAACTAATGATAAAGAGAAAAAAGACACATCATGTACAGAGGAAAAACAGCAGATTTGTAGATTTCTTAGAATCAATGCAAGCCAGAAGCCCAAGGGAATAAAATCTTTAAATTGCCAAAATAAAAACAAAATCTGTCAACATAGAAATTTCTGTTCAATTAAAATGTCCTTCAAAAGTGACAGACAAAACCTGACATAATTCATCATGAGCAGATTACAAGAAATTATAAAATTCTTCAGGTGAAAGGAAAGTGATACAAGATGAAAATTTACATCTATAAAAAGAATGAAATACACTAGAAACGGTAAATATGTATGTAAACTTAAAAGATTTTTTTCCTCATTTTTAAATGTCTTCAAAAAATAATTGTTTAAGGTAAAAATAATGAGAATGAATTTGTAGGTTTTATATGTAGAAGTAAAAAATATGACGATGGTAGCACAAATATGGGAAGAGGAAATGGAAGTATACATGAAGTGGTACTATATTATTTAAGGCAGATAGTGATACGTTAAAAATGCATATTGTGGGGCCAGCCCTGTGGTGCGGCGGTTTGGTTCGCACTTTGGCAGCCGTGGGTTCGCACGTTCAGATCCCGGGCACCAGCACGCTGCTTGTCAGCCATGCCGTGGTGGCGTCCCATATAAAGTAGAGGAAGATGGGCACGGATGTTAGCCCAGGGCCAGTCTTCCTCAGCAGAAAGAGGAGGATTAGCAACGGATGTTAGCTCAGGGCTGGTCTTCCTCACACGCACACACAAAATGCATATTGTAAATCCTGCAACACAGCTAATGAGCCAATAGAGAATATAAAATGGAATAATAAAAAAATAAATAAATAAATCCAAAAGATAGCAGTAAGTAAGAGAAAGGGGAATACATAGAAAACAAATGGCAAGCTGATAGATTTAACCCCAGCCATATTAATAATTACATTAAATGTAAGTGATCTAAACTCTCATTGAACTACAGAAATTCTCGTAAAACAAAAAAGAAAGGCTCAACCATATGCTGTCTAAAGAAAACATTCTTAAAATATAAAGACAAAGGTAAAAGAAAAAGATGGAAAAATGTACATAGAAACACTAATCATGAGAAAATCTAAGGAGCAGTATTGACTTCAAAGTAGTCTTCAGGACAAGGACTGTTACCAGAGATAAAGTAAACACCACAATCCTAAATGTGTATGCACACAATTACAGAGCTCTAAATTACATCAAGCAAAACAGACAGAACCTAAAAGAGAAATAGACAAATTTACCAGAAAATTCACAGTTACAGTTAGCAATTACAACACTCCTCTCTCAGTATTTCATAAAACAAGTAGAGAGAAAATCAGTAAAGATATAAAAGACTTGAACACCACTGTCAATTAACTTGACATATTGGCAGTTATAGAATATCAGCAGAATATACATTCTTTTCTAGTGTATATGGAACATTTACCAAGACAGACCATATGCTGGACTACAAAACAAGTCGCTGAGACAGATTGTATTCTGGACACACACAAAAAAATCTCAATAAATTTAAAAGTATTAAATCATACATAGTATTTCTGTGACCACAAGAGAAACCAGAAATTAGTAAAAGAGTGAAAAATTAAAGAAATAACAATAGATAGATATTTAGAAAGTTCCCAAATATTTGGAAATTAAGGAATACACTTCCAAATAATCTGTGATTCAAAGAAAAAAAAATCAGGTGGAAAAATTAGAACATAGTTTTAACTGAATGAAAATGAAAATAAAATGAATCAGAAATTGTAAAAGGTAGCTAAAACAGTGTTCAGAGATAAATTTATAGCTTTAAGTATTTTTACTAAAAAAGAAGAATGATCTAAAATCAAAGATCTAAGCTTCTATCTTAAGAAGCTAGTAAAAGACAAGCAAATTAAACCTAATATAAGTAGAAGAAATAATAGAGATAAACGATTAATAAAATAAAAGATGCAAACAATAGAGAAAATTAATGGGAATAAATTCTGGCTCTTTTAAAAGATCAATAAAATTGATAAACCTCCAGTTAGACTGAAGAGAGAGAGAGAAGACATAAGTTATCAATGTCTTAAATGAAAGAAAAGATATAGCTACAAATCCTGAAGACATTAAAAGGATAATAGAAAAATATTATGAAGTACTTTATGATAATAAATATGACAACTTAGGTGTAATGGACAAATTCTTTGAATGATACAAATTACCAAAACTGAAGCAAACAAAAAAACAGTCCTGAGCCATAAAATAAAAGTTGATAAATTAAATTTCATTAATATTAGTAACTTCAACTTTCCAAAGGACACTGTTAGGAAAAGAAACAGGCAAATGATAGACTGAAAGAAAAATATTCTCAACACTTAGACCTAAAAATAAGACTTGTATCAAAGATACATCAAGAATTCTTACAACCTCTTAATAAGACAACTCAATTTAAAAATGAGCAAAAGATTTAAACACTCATTTCACAAAAGTAGATATATGAATAGCCAATGAGTACATGAAAAGATATTAGTCATCAGGGAAATACAAATTGAAACCCTAATGAGATATATTCCCACTACAATGGTTAAAATGGAAGGCTGACAATATCAAATGTTGAAAAGGTTGTGGAGCAACTGATATTCTCATATACTGCTAGTGGGAGTGTAAAATTACACAACTTTGGGAAATAGTTTGGCAGTTTCTTATAAAGTTAAACATACCACACAATTCGGCAATTCCACTCCTAGGTGTTTAAATGGGAAGTGAAAATATATGGCCACACAAAGACTTGTACACAAATGTTCATGGCAGTTTTATTCATAATAGCCAAAAATTAGAAACAGTGAGATTTTTGTCAGTAGAAGATATAAATAAACTGTGCTGGAGCCATCCATATAATGCAAATCTACTCAGAGATAAAAAAGAACAAATTACTGATACACACAAGAACAGAATTAATTTCAAAAACATTATGCTGAGCAAAAGAAGCTAGACACAAATGACTATGTACACTATGATTCCATTTATATGAAATCCTAGGAAATGCAAACTAATCTGTAAAGACATAAAGGTGCTCAATGGTTGTCTAGGGTCTGAAATGAGGGAGCAGGCAGTCGAGGAACACAGGACAATCTTTTGGGGTGATAAAAAAGTTCTGTAACTTGGTTGTGTTTACAAAGGTGTATACATTTGTCAAAACTAACTGAACTATACGCTTAAAACGGATTCATTTTATTATATACAAATTACACATTAATAAAATTTGTTTCTTGTTACAATTTTTAACAGGTAGAAAAGCAAGTGTGTTTGTTTTATTAGGATGTTTCAACTAATACCCAATGACCAACTAAATTCACTAGTTTGGTGAACATATCAGATTTGGGATGTGGTATGCGGAAGTTTCAAGATAAATCTGTTTTATTTCTATAATATTGAAACCTAAAGTAAATCATTTTGGTGAAATAAGAACTCCTTATTAAGAAAAGCTAAATAAAATACTAAGTTGAGGAGAGAAATGCCTATATGTAATCAGCCAACTTGCTTTTGACTCATATTTTATGCTAAATATTGCTCATTAACTAAATAATATATACAGAATATTATTTTGTGCTTCTCTCTTGCTTACAGCCTTTAGCTCCATTTGCTTCCAAAAAAAAAAAATGCCTTCATTATAATTTAAAAAGCCATCAGCACAGAATTTCCTAAGTGAAATACATGTTATTCGTGTATTCAACCATGAATTTGTAATCTAGATTTTGCCATCTTGTCATGAGTGGAAATACCTATTTATGACCCAAACTAATGTTTTGGTTCATTTTTGTGTCAGTATGGAGATAAAACCACAGTATTTATTAAAAATGAGATAAGGATGTTTTCCCTGACTTTTCTCCAAGTAATTATGCAGTTTAGGTAAAATAACTAGCATTAATTATGTGCCCTTTGATTAAATGAAGTGAACTTTGTACTAACTAAACTATTTCCTGAGAACATGATAGGTACTTTGGAGACATAACAGTATGCATAAATATTTCCAATACTACAATTAGGAAGAGTAAAATATATTTTTCACATGAATCTCCTTGGATCACAGGAATCAGTTTCAGGCAAGTATTGCTAACTCCCTTATTAATTAACTATTCATTTTCTCAAATTAGGCTGGAGTCTTTTTTCTGTGGAAGATACAAGCTAAACAGCTTGCCTATCTTACTGAGAATTACTGTCTTTCACACATCCCAGTTCAGCCTCTCTACAGATCTCCCCAACTTTCATCCCTTTAAATAGAGAAAAACAAATGGCCACCCCCTTCTCTGGGACATTCTCTTACCTGGGACATCTACAGTAAACAAGGACCATGCTAAATAAGAAACAAAGATATGATGGAAAAGAAAGCAGATGACCAAGAAGTTAAGTCATTTTAAAACACTTAGCCTGAATCTGGCCAAAATCTACTTCAAAAATGATTAAGTGGTTTATAGAGGTAATGTCTTGGGAAAAAGAAAAAAGTGTTGGCTGAATATGGTTGAATCAAACACTTCAAGCTGTTTATTTTTTTTCCACCTGCTTGCTACATTGCAGTTCCAGTGCCTTAAATATGTTACCTCCTCTCTAAGGCTCTGACACATGCCCAAAGATCAAGACCTAGACCATGTATCATGATATGACTTTCTGTACCGAGCATAGCATTTTTTAAGGATTATTAGAAGTTGAATACAAACATAAAAAGAAAGAGAAGATGCTTAAAAAGCTTCTGTTAAATCATAAGATTTAGCCCAGGAAGCATGAAAAAAAGGATATTCTATTTAAGTATTGACTGGATAGCAAGAGTTGTCTTAGCAGTTTCTTCTCATAGGTGAAAGAACAAAGATGTATTCTATTTTTCTCTACAAAATAAAACTATATTCTCATATTCTAAGCCAGAGATATCTGTTTCTCATGCAGAAATACTATAAAAATAAATTTTAATAGATTAAAAATTGTATACAAATAAATACTGTAAGGACACTACAAGTTCCTTAAAACAATTTATCATTCCTTAGCATATCCAAAGAATTCAAAATAATCTTAAGGTTTATAATAGAGTTTTAATATTACAAGGTTAGGTTTGAGGTTGGGAGGCAAAGATATGAGAATTTAAAAATTTACATTTGAACTCCACTTCCAGAAAACATATCTATGCTAACCTCATGACATATCTTCTTCTTATATGTGCTAAATGCATTTTTATCTCTAGTCAACACTCCAGGATACGGGTTGATATTGTAAACAATCTGAGTTTTTACTTTAATTTAGAATCCATGGTGAACTTGGATATTTTCCCTCTCCAGATTTATCATCAAAATTATAAAATTTAAAACAGTATTGGCTAAACTTCTTTTTTCCCCGTGGGCCAGTGGTAAATCCTCACAACTGGATTGAGATAATCAAAAATCTGATACTTAAGGAGCCTGCCTGGTGGCATAGTGCTTAAGCTCTTGCATTCCACTCTGGCAGCAGCTCGGGGTTCACTGGTCTGGATCCTGGGCATGGACCTACTCAGCCCCCATCAAACCATACTGGGACAGCGTCCCACAGAGAACTAGAAGGACCTACAATCAGGATATACAACTATGTACTGGGGCTTTGGGGAGAAAAAAGAAAAGGAGGGAGATTGGCAACAGATGTTAGCTCAGGGCCAATCTTCCTCAAAAGAAAAGAAAAGGAAAGGAAAAAAAGAGAGAGAGGCTACCTTCATGAAGGCTGCAAAAAAATATAGATAGATACAAGATACTTGAGATTCTGACAAGATATAATATGCCCAAGTGCAGTCTTCCCCCATAACTTTGTTTTTTATCCAATCTAGCATTAATGTATGCAAGCATTTTCGGGAATGTATCTGCAATTATCCAAAGACTATACTCGGGGACTGCCAGGTACCACATGCAGATGCTGCGAGTAAAAGAGTTCATTCGCTTTCACCAAATCCCCAACCCTCTGAGGCAACGGCTCGAAGAATATTTCCAGCACGCGTGGACCTACACCAATGGCATTGACATGAACATGGTATGTATTTCTGTTTCCCAGAACGGAAGCACCTCAGGCATTATAGCTACAGCCAAAATGGAAAAGTCAGTCTCACCAGCTTTGAACCCTCTGCTTTTGTTTTCCTTCCTCCCTCGGATGTTTATTTTCTCCCCTGGAGATAGTCTCTCATTCTCGATTCACGGCATTGCATGGTGCTATATCTAGTTCTACTGTGTGGCAAAGGCATTATAACATGATGCAAACTGATATAACTGTGTGTGGTAGAGTTCCCACTTCTGATTAGAGAGAGCATTGCTAAGCTGGGATTTGGGCTTTCACCACATGCTCTAGCTGTCAGCGCCGGTAAAAATAGTAGGACCCACGTGCACTAAGATTTGACAAGTAAACAGTAACAACTATGATGACCCCAAACAGAAATCTTAAAAAAAAAAAAAAAGGACATTTTGAGGGTCTGTAGGAGAGGTTAGGGAGTTTAAGTATGTCATAAACATTTTATGATAGGAAGTTTCATGTTTCTGTTAAGGACAATTTTTATATATCTTAAACAATTAACTATGTGCCCTTTTACTGTACGTGGTTTAATGCATCTTTCCTTTCAAGGGGGAAATATGGATTCCTTCATAACTTTTAAGCAAATTCAACATCAACAATCACTTTTCATAACTCTTCCCTCCTCCATCAATGCTCAAAAATCAACTCAACTAATAATATTAATGTGTTCCAAAGAGCTCTTTTTATTATTAGGAAAATTGCAGACATTCTTTTGACCTAGCTGTTTGGCTATACAGATTGATTACTAAAGATAAGCCATATGAGAAATACAAATTCTATGGCATCTCATGGACCTACTGAAAAAGATTAAAAATATGGTGCCCTCCCATTTAGCTCTCCTCCACTGGGCAAGGACCATGTTTCTAAGAATTCTTCAGGAAATAAAATCATTCGCATTTAATGACATCAACAGCATAATACAATTTTTGCATAAGTGAGCCTGTTGGATTTAGATTGACATTTTTTATTTGACGGTAACATTATAACAAAAAAGCAAAGGTTCAAAATTAGCAGTCAAGGTGAGGAAGCATTGCAACCCTTGCCCAATTTGAAGGACATATTTATATATGGATAAATTTATCATAGCTGTGTGTGATTTATTTGACTGAGAAGTAAGGGCATGCCATTATAAAAATTCTAATTTGAAGAGCTAATCAATTAGCACATTTGATACAAAACCACAACTGAATTCCATGAGTTATTTCTAATTATCTCAAAGGTACTCGTGAAAATTCTTTTGATAAATTGATCTCACCAAGGTAACACTTTAATCTCACAGAAAGCACCTACAAATTGATCCCTTTTATATATTTCCATCTGTATTGTTGTTTAAAAGAGATATCAGCATTCAGAAACTATTGGGGATTCTCTAATGCTGGGTTGGCAGAAACAGAGTGAAGAATTTTTAATCAAAACACGTGTCACTCAATTTTGTTGTTCCATACTGCCAGATTATTTCAATAATGGTAGCAAAACAATTATTTATTGTACATCCCTTTCCATATAACTCTAGTTTTGTGACCATTTTTGTGATAAAGTCTATTCTGTGACAACTATTTACCTTTCATTGTTTGACTCTATTACCTATGAATATGGTTTATATACCACTTGCCTATTTATAATGTACTTATGAAAGATTTATCTCTTTCCTGTCTGCTTCACACCTTAATACATGGAATCACAACACCCACCGGTAAGAACAGGAGGTATTTATATCCAATTTAATTCTCGTGTAAATTGTGGAGAACACTCTTGTTATCTGTCAGGTTTAGAGCTTGTTAAATGATTTCCAATGTTAGTACTGATCTTTTTTGCATGATGTAGCAGAGGAAATACAAAGCAAGAAAGTGGGGAAGATGACCTGGAAGAGGCCAAGTACAGAATAGAAGTCCTCAACTTTAACAACTTGACCTCTAATAATATTTATATACAGTTTCCCCATCCCCACAAAAAGTCACTTATCTGTCCCTTCCTCCACTCTGGCAAAGGTTATGGGTATACGGTTTGCATTAGATAATTGTCATGAAGAAAATGTCATTCTCTTTCATCATCCTCTATTTTCATGATGTAGGTGCTTTTCTTTCCTCTCATCTGCATGCCTGTGTTACATGATCCTGGAGTGTGTGAGCTCTAAACCATGTGCCACTGAGTCTTGCATGTGGTTTTGAGAGCTTGACTTTGCACGAACTTCTTGTTTGTATACAGTGTCTACATTTCTCATCTTGTGACTGCAAAGTGAGTAAAAAATCAAAGTACAAGATAACTCTGAAAACTCAGCTAATGGAAGATGCTTGCTTATTAAGCACAATGTGCAAAATAAAACAAAGTTGATTAGAGAAAAGCAACTGTACTGTTAGACTACTGAGAGGTAAAAAACAAAATTCAAAGTGGATTTTTTTTTTACCTCCAAAACCACATGGTTAAAATCCCTTGTCTTGTTAGTTTATTGTTAACTAAATTGTAATTGTATAATAATTTCAAATGACTTAAATTTATGTATTGTGATACATAAAAGTACATCAAACTGTTGTATTTTACATCAGCATTTCACATTATTTCATTTAAGTATGACCTTAGATATAATTTCTCATGAAACATTTCAGGTCATTTTTACTGTTCAACCATGTCCAAATGAGGTGCAAGATTTCCAATCACACTGTATTAACTGATCTAAAAATGGTTTTCACAACCCAAAACATTTGACTCCTTGATAGATCACAAAACATAGGAAAGAACTGACCTAAAATGTGCAGCCATATTCCTTATTCCCTGAATCTTTTGCTTTTTATGAAACAGTTATTGCCAGAATGTTCCAGAACCAAAAGCATTCTGGGAACACGTACAGGCTCCCTTTCAGTTTAAACCAAATGGTTCACAGTACAAAAGGGAATGGATTAGGATAATGAAGCTGGTGAAAGGAAGGTTCTTTTGCATCTGATGTCAGGCTTAGGAATAGTAAAAAACAATCTCAAAAATGTCTAGAGGTCAATTCTGAAAGAACTTTTCTTTCTAGTCTCAGAAATTTAACTAGTTAAGAAGGAGGAGACACTTTCTCAGATTAGGACTGAATCTCAAGGAATTTCCCCAAATCAAAGCTTTCTTCTGACCCAGTCTGAATCTATCTGCCATTATCTAACATTGATTTTAGTTACAACGTTGCCAAGAACTGGAAATCATCTTCCATGTCAGTGTAGAATCAAGTTTCTTCACATCACACAAAAGAACCTGGCTTGAATGAAGAAGGGCCCCAATAACCATGGTCTATACAACACATTAGATGGAGAGAAAGAAATCATTTATAACAAAAATCACCCCAAATTTAAAATTATATTGGCATGGAAGAAAAGCCTTTATGAACATTTAATCAAGAATTTTAGTCCTTACCTAAAAATGCCACCCCAGTAATGCCTGAATAATATTAAAAAATATGGAATAGGAATTCAGAAGACCCAAGCACTCGCTCTCAATCTGCCACTAATCTTGAACAAGTCACTTAACCTCTCTGCAATTTCATTAAAATTGTCATTTTCAAATATTTTTAAGGCAGCAGAACTCAAATATGCTAAATATGTAAAACAGTTGTTACTGGAGTTTTTGTGTTTGAGGAAGGAGATTCTAACCTATCTGCTGCCCACTCTCTTGCTCCCTGCTGTGGGCCTCTGAGTCTCCTTTGTAGAACATCTGCTTCTGCATTGGGTATTATTCAAAAACCACCGGACTAGGTGGGTGGTAGAATTGTTGATGGCAGAGAATGGAAGGGAACCATTTCAGATAAAAACAAGGACAAGAGTAGAGGCTCATATGTCAGAGAGCACAAGGCAGAATTAAGGCAAGGAATCCAGAAGCAACTTTGTTTAATTTATTTTAGGAACAAAGGAGAGCAATTGAATATTTTTTTAGCCTGAGGCATTAATGGAGAAAATTTTGAGAGACATTTGTAGAAAGGAGTTGGAATAAGAACCTAGGAGGGGGGATAAATTGTTCACCAGGTTAGAGAGAGAAGTTTTCCTTAAAGACAAGCAGGAAAGAAAAGAGAAAGGGTGAAGGTGTTAACCTTGGGGAGTAAGGAAGGAGACTTGATGGCACATGCACTACACGGTTCAGTCTTCTTGGTCAAGCAGAGACTAGATTAAGTCCTAGAGAGGAGGAGGTGTGGGAAAGGAGCAGAGTCGAAGAGGTGGAGGATTTTTCAAGATTTCAATCAAGAGACAACCCAGTAAGCTAAAAATGCTTAGAATCACAGTAGGACTCTGAGTGACAAAGCACACATTTATATGGACCCAACGAGCAAAGACAATCAAAATGGAAAAGAAAATAATGAAGAATGGCATATTGTTTAATAGAAATTCTTACTTCTTGGGGCTGATGTGATTTCTAAAGAGCAGTTTAATGAAAATATGATTTTCTTTTCTTCCATGACTCTTTTCCAGCTCCTCTCTTGTCTGTCAGAGTAGCCTAACTACTGACCTTAACTACTAACTACTAACCACTTACTACTGCTACTACTACTTACTACTATCTACTTAACAACTAACTACTAATACTGGCCTTACATCTGCATCCATGGTCTAACTTTACTCCATCAAAAACTTTGTTGCATCTATTCTCTACACTTATTTAAATGACTTCATCTGTGCCAGACCTTCACATTCAAATCTACTCGACTCATGGACTGTTTAGATACACCAGAGTGAAATGAAATGACGAGCTCTTTCTGTTATGTACAGTTCAGCAACTCAGATAACAATCCTTGTGGCATTAAATTCCATCAGAAATATAAAGCAAAATTTTCAAAATAGCATGGCTTGTCTTCACCAAATTGCTTTTATCCCCACTTACCTTCTTCTAATGATCCATTATATGTTGAAGTTGATAAATATAGTCAATGAAAAAACTTTGACTGATTAGAGTCATAGAGCTATAATAAAATGATTAAAAACGTGGTGTTAGCCTCAATCTGGCTAACCCTCCACTGGGCAAGGATCCTGTTTCTAGAAATTGTTCAGATAATAAAATCACTCACAGTTTAAAGATATCAATGGCATAATACAATTTTTGCATAGGTGAGTATGTACAATTTAGGTTGATATTTTTTGTTTTACCGGTAATATTCTAACAAAAAATATAGGTTCAAACTTAGCAGTCAAGGGGCAGAAAGCATTGCAAGTATTGCCTAACTTGAAAGACGTATGCTGTTCTCTACACTTAGATCCAAAGGGCCTAACGAGTATATCCACACATTTACAAAGGAAGCATAGAGACTGGCAAAAACCTGCATTTAAATGATAATCACCCTCAGGACTGGAGACATCTTTTAGTTTCCTGTGAAGACATACCTAGTTACCATTTAGGAGTTGAATTAAAATCATAGTTGTCTACAATGCACTTTAAAAGATGTTTTCATCTGCATGTTGATTAGTTGACAGAAATTGTCTGGCTCTGCAGAAACTGGGTAGGTAGTAAAATTTTGCATTAGTGAGAAATCTGTTAACACACATACTTGCCTATGTAACCAGGGCCTGAACAACAGGTGCTTAAGAAAGGGCAAGGCACACCCCCTTTCTATTTTTCACCAAAGCTATTTACCCTAAAGTCTCAAAAATACCACAGAGAACACTAAATACCATCTGGAGCCCCCTGACATGAACAATATCAAGCTTAGTACAGGCATCTGGTATTTTCAGGTCACAAATTGTATGCGCTCAATCATGTTTCACAAATGGTGATGGTCACTTCATCCTTGTCTCCAACCATCATCGAGAAGGGCTTACGTACAGCTGGCACCATGTTGCTTACGTACAAAGCGAGTTCTCGTCAACAGTGGGATCTGATCTGTAGTGGTTTCTGAGCCAAGGGAAATAATGACAGCATGGCCTGAGGGCTTTATACATGAAGAACGGTCATTGCAGAAATACCACAATGAGGCAATGACTATATTTCTGAGCTTCAGTTTCTCCATTTATTAATAATGTTCCTCTTCTAGTGGTAGGAAGCTAGAAATGATGTCTCAAATTGTTTTTTAGCTCTTTAAAATAATGGTACTATTCGAACAGGACTCTAGAGTGCAATTTCTTGTGTTGAAGAGTGTGATGTGTTTCCAAATACTTTCTTTGGAGTGGTAGGAGCACAGGAGTTATTTAAGCTCAATTCAGTTTAAGATCACTTAATATTTAACACAGATTTGGCCAATAATAAAAAATATAGAAAGACGCCAAAGTTCAGTTTTAAAGTATTCTTTGGAAATATGACTTTAAGTTGCTCTTAATCAAATATTAAGTAACTCAGCATTTATCAAACTTAATGGAATCAAACAACCCACAATTTCTCCCAAAATACAAGTCCAATCATTTCTTTAGTGGAAGAATTGTCTGAGACATTCTCAGTGGCATGGGAATTTATATTAAAAATGGATATGTAAATGTTCCACCCGGTATGTCAGATTTTTTTAATCAATTTTTAAGGCTGAAAGTAAGCACAAGTAGTTCAATTGATCGTATAGCTTTAAGGCAATAGTACTCAGGAAAATTACATATATTTTAATTGTTTTTCTTGATTTAGACATACTGCTATCCATGGGGATGAGTGTGGATTAAAAATATACATAATAATTGCCTCTTTCATGCCAGATGTTCCTAAAGAAACTCTTTTAGTTTGCATCTTGGGCTCCTATTGGTAAGATGAGCCACCCCCAGCAGAACTGTACACTCAATTTAGGGACCATCTGATAAGACTCTTCTTTATTTGAGGTTCAGCACCTTAGATGGTACATTTTAACACTCGGAAGCTATGCTAAATTATTTACATATATGCTGCAGTTCATTTTTCCCACTCTACTGGTAATCTTCTTAGATCAGAATGCTCTACAACACACACAGAACTGAAACATATCAGTAGTTAGAAACACCTCCCATAGTGGGAAGATAAGCCAAAGATTCACTCCACGTAGGCATAATTATTGTATTTAATTCATACAGGTCCATTTCTAGCCATCGTCTAGTTCTGACTGTGAATCACAATGTGTGGGTGCTGGGAAAATGGGGCCTTAGGAGTGTTTTCTAAGATGGGAACTTTAGTCTAGAGTCTAACACTATCTGCTTTGTCTATGAGCTGTGCTTAATATTTAACAGTAGATACAGTAGATAACACCAGCACTGAGGTCAAAGTATTATAATAAAGCAAGGTTAATTAATTAAGGTGGTTAATCAAGATGTTTCTTCTATAAATTACCTATTCACAGCATTAAAAGTCCCATTAAACTTCTGGATTATACAAGGGGTTTCCTAGACTTTCTTCTAAATCTTATTATATGATTAGAAAGAAAATTCTGTAACCTGTTTGAAATGTAGTTTTGCAAATTATTTTCTTCACGTGAGTAGAAGGTAGTATTCACAGAATTTAAATGTCATTCTTTTTCTATTGATTTAAAATACCACCTTATTTATACATTAAATTATCAGATATAATTGAGATACATATCTTTACTCTCAAACTGGTTCTATTTGTCCATTCCTATGGCAATATAAAAATGATTTGTACTTAGTGGCTTTATACCATGCTTTAATATCTGACAAGGTAGATCAACCCTTACTAATCTTCTTTTTCTATTTTTATTGGCTACTCGAGAGTATTTATTCTTCCATATAAAATATATGACTATTTTTATTTAATTACAACAAACTCCACGTTGGACTTTTGAAACAACCCAAAGATCAGATTGTCAAAACAGGCTCACAAGAGTCAGAAATTGTAACCAGTATCAAGATTTACTAATAATTTCAAGAATATATGTAATCATAAGGCATAAGCAAAGCTTGGAGATGCTTTTCTGCCATATTAGCATATGTTCTTGCTCAGACCTAACATGGGAAGTCCCTCAACAGTGTATGTGATGACATAACATTTAAGCAGAATGAAACTCTTTTGGTCATTAAACATTCACATTTTATGCCCGGAAGTTACATAACTTACTTGACATTTTCCAGAAAGCCATGTCCTATAAATCTATTGATTAAAAGTCTGTTTACGGGGCCGGCCCGGTGGCGCAGCGGTTTAGTCCACGCTTGGCAGCCCGGGGTTCGCTGGTTCGGATCCCGGGCGCCCGCCGACGCACTGCCTGTCAGCCATGCCGTGGCGGCGTCCCATATAAAGTGGAGGAAGATGGGCACGGATGTTAGCCCAGGGCCAGTCTTCCTCAGCCAAAAGAGGAGGATTAGCAACAGATGTTAGCTCAGGGCTGGTCCTCCTCACCAAAAAAAAAAAGTTTGTTTACAATAGCAATTTAGACTAGATACGTCCTGCTAAAAACACCCCATAGAAAGGAACTACCCCACACTCTAAGTGTGTTTTGCCAGGAGCGGGTCATTAATGTTCTTCACCCACACTCCAGCTCATCCTTGGCCCTGACTTAATTTGGGTGAGCTTAAAGTTTAAGTGTTCTTCTGAAAGCAAAGGAACATCTCACAGTTATGCTGTTAACTAGGGGCAGGAGCTGCTGGAGGAAAGAGGAAGATGTAGGAGGGAAGACTTTTGTTTTGTTTTTCAAGGAACCCTGACTTGTACCAAAACTGGTTCAGGATTTATGATGCTGTTTGCCATGTCTATGCATGGCAAGTTTTTGTTCTGCTCGTATATTTTTCCTAAATAGCATAACCATATGATAAATGTTGAAAAGTTAAATGCAAAAAATTAGTTAATTTTACCAAGACTTACTTATAAAAGCCCCTAATTGTGGATTCCACAATACTCTGCTTTGCCAACAATCTTGCCAGATATGATGGACTTATGCAATAAAACAATTCTTTTTATTCTCATCAGCCACATGAAGGTAAAACAAGAAAGTGGGTAACAAAGCAATTTGAGCTTCAGACTAGGGCTATGTATATTTGTATGTTTAAAACTACTAAAAGAATCTAGCTGTCATGATCAGTGATTAAACGTGAAGTATTAAACTTGTAATCACCAAGAAAACAAAAATATGTGTTTCCTATTCCTTAATGATAAATCATAACCATAGAAGTAATATGATCTGGGATGACCTCAAAATTATAGAATCCATTAAGGAAGGACATTAGCTTCTAGAACAACAAATAGCAAGGTTCAGTATCTTATAAGTGCTAAAGATTTATCAAATGCTAAATGCCCTCATGGCAATGATTCTGTCAGAATCAGAAAATGCTATAAAATATTAAGGCTGTACTCTAGGGCAGAGACTTAAGATTTAATATATTACTTGCATAATCTGTTTGATAATCATGCTTGAGGTTTAGTGTTTCACGGGGAGTACTAATTTGTGTTTTGATTAATTCTAATTTGTCAAGATTTAAGTGTATTTAATGACCCAGAGAATATCCCCAGAAAATTTCTTAATGTCAGTTATTACAGTTACCAAAGTTGTTCATATGATCAATTTACTATTTATGGGAACCGCTTGCCATAGTCAGACTGTCTTTCTCAATGTGCCCTTTACAGCCTGCCCTTAGGAATGTCTCCCTCTGCAGCTCCACTGTGTGAAACAAATAAAAAACCATTCATTACAACGTAGATCAACTTTCCAACACTACCTGAATGGGGGAACCTATTAGAGAATACATTTTGATTCTTTGTGGAAGCAAATATGAGGATTTAAAACACTATGGAGGGAGTCTGGAGAGAGTCTTGGTAAAACCTCAATTGTCAGTGCTCTTCCCACAGAACCTAGAAAGTGTACCCACCCTAAGAGAGTGTTTTAGCAATCCAGACTAAGAAACAGCAAACCTTGATTCCTGTGTCTTAAATTTGGGGAAATAATAACAGAGTTTATTGTCAATATATTGTGAATATTTAACTTCATTTGGAAGTCCTTATGTATCAGCAGCCAGGTAAAAGTTGAATAAGGAAATAAGTTCCTCTCCTGCAACCCTCGCTTTTCTTTAGTCACACGGAGGTAGAGTCAGGAGCATGGAGACTATCTCACAGGAACAAAGGGAAGCCTTAAACTGCTGGTTGGAGAAGAGAATCATGGGTTTGAGATTGTATGTCACCTGTTCTACCCACAGGACATATAGTTACTGTGAAAAAGCAAAATTATATTGAAATTTGATTATAAAGAACTATTCCCAGAGTAAAATTCAATATAAAGCAGGCCTCACTTGAAGTTTGATATAATAATGTCACATCAAACAAGAGAAAAAGTCTTCATTAACTAGGATATTCCTCTACTCAGACTCTACTGACTGAAGCCCAGGACACATTTCTCTAAGTATAATCTATCATAGTCTTGGGCCAAACTTCTTTTTCATTTAAGACCCAATACATAAAATGGATGGTATATGTGGTTCATTAGCATAAATATATGTTTAAATTTAAGGATTTACTTATTAAAAAGTTAATGAGGCTAATGTCATTTTGATGAGCACACATACATCAAATCACAATATGCAGGCTTACATTAACTCAGCATCCTTTCATTTCTAAATTTTTTATTCATTGCTCAGTATAGAGAAAATTTGAATTCACACACTACACAATTACAAATATTAACAATATTGTAATATTTATTCCATTAAGTATGTGTTGGCTTGTATATTTGAGGGAAGTTTAACATAAAGTTGAATATTTCTGAATTAATGTCAGATCATGTTTGATAGATGCTTACTATGGAATAGTTAATTATTTCCATTTTTGCTCTCTCTTTGTGCAATTTCTTCAAAGAGCTTTACTTTAATTTAATAATGCTATCTTGTTTTGTCATTGTTGGATTATTCTTGTTTGAATGTCCTTAAACTTTGGGTCCTCTAGCACTAAGTTTTGAGGTTGATTTCTTTTAACAGTCACAGAAGCATTGCATGCTCACTTAAAAGAACAAATGTCTCATTTGCCTGACATAATTTGAGAGCCCCAAAGAGTTTTATCTACATAAATTCAAGTAAAGGGAAGTTAATACTACATTTATAAAATATTCAAGTGGCTTTATACCGTAATGAAGATACGGGATTTTTGCCAGTCTTGAAAAAATTTTCTGGAACTTCGGGAAGTTTTAAAACTCTGCCCCCATAGGAGCCAATATTAGAAAAGTGAAATTAGAGTTTTTCACTCACCTTAAATTAACTGTTACCTTGAGGGTTCATTTGAACAACAATTAGTATTATAAATGTCCAAAGTTGGCATGAAAAGCAGAATGTGGGAAATTCTGGTTAAACTTAATCATAAAAAATTTTTTTAATCTGGGCATTTAGAGAAAGGCTTGAGGGCCAGGTATTTTTTCAGAACAAGTTTTATTCATTGTTATGCTCCCACACATAGCATAGTGCCTGGTATATAGTAGATACATAATAAACATTTGCTAAAAGATTGAGGATTACTTTTCTAAGCTGCATGCCATGAAACTGATTCTGGGTGATGCTCCTTGGTCTTTGAAATCAGACTAACTCAATGAAACAATGGCTCCAGATGCACAGTGAAAGATGCTGTGTACCCTCAGAGCTTCAGAACTTGACAGACAAGAAGGTTGCGTCAAGTGTAGTGGAAATGATTATAAGAATCACTAAACAGCTTGTGTACTTGACATAACTACTCTTTGTAGCCAGATCTGCTAGGTCCGGTAAAATGCCAATATTTGAGTGCTATATGAGGAAGTTCGAAATCAGATAGTTTAGCACAGGAGCCAAACATGACCAAAAAAGTGAAATGAGTGGGAAGCAAGGAAGGCAACACAGCTGGGGCCAATGGAAAGTGGTGCCTTGGATACATATCTACTTAAACCTAACCCTTTCTTTCCAGTCTTTTCAATATTCTTCTACCTCTATTCCACTACAGCTCCCTCTCTTTTAACTCCCCTTTTAAAGTCCCTTTACTTAGGCATGACCCAGATTCCAAAGCTGCTGACTTATTTAGGACATCCAAACCTCTGGGCTAGTAAGAGATTCAATTACTGAATATTAACTTCTATTGAGTTTTACTTGAATCATCTATGTAACTGACTTAAGAAAATTAAGAAAGTCAATTAAGGGCTAACACCACAGGAGAATTCCTTAATCTAGACAAGTTCTTCATGTCAAGATCTAGGGATCTTCCCCATGTGCAAACAAAGTCTTCTCCATGGAACGCTATGGTACCTCCAACTTGAGGTCATTCTTTCTAGTGGGTGTCACTTCTATGAGGACGAATGTTAGAAGATGATAACACTTAACCAGGACACTTGAGAAGAGAATGACATTGAAAATCTTTCCCAAGTGTCCTTTAAGGTTTTGTGAGTGATTCTAAGCATATTGGAATTCCAAGAACATGTTTGTAAACTAATTTAGTAACTGCTTACTTTCAAAAAGAATTTAAGATAATTCAGTGAAAATCGAAGTGCAAGTGAGCCAAAACATTTAACACAAGTCAAAAGCAGAAAACACAAGTTAGAAAGATAAGAGGAAAAAGAATTCTTAAACTCTGTTGAGGCTATGCAGCATAAAATATTTAAACTCTGTGGAGGCAGTAGAACACAAAACTTAGTGGTGAATTTCCTATTCACCAAAGAGACCAAAGAGAAGAACACAATGGGAGTTGTATCTCTCATTTCTGGCTAAAGAGAACATACCAGTTCTTCAGAAACAATAAATATGTGTGGCAAAAAAAAAAAAACCACAGAAAAAGTCAGAAGTAAACTGTCTATTGAACATCTACAGTGCATGGGATGCTTTACATACATTATTAATTACTTTTACAAGAGGAGAAACTGAATCTGAAGAAAAGTTAATTGGCTTGATCAAAGTCACAACAATTAAGTGATGGAACTAGGACTTCAGTTCATGCTTATCTGATTCCATTGCTCGTATAACACATTCAGAGAAATGAATAAACCCTGCCTCTATCTCATCTGCATCTTCCAACTCAAAGCATGCACGCACACCCATGTGTGCACACACACCCACACACACAAGGGCACAATTTTTCCTTCTATAACCCAGCTATACTCAGAGAGTGTAACTGATAAACTTGAGAAAAATGCCAGAAGTAGCATCTACAAGCTCAATATTCTCATTCAAACTACAATAATGGTAGAAATAGCTCCCCAATTCACGTAGAATATAAAATGCCATTTTGTACCTTATTACAGCCAAATCTTAAGAGAAAAATAGGCATATCTAATTTGTTATTTGGTGTAGTGCTCTTTACATTTTTGTCTGTGTGGGGACATCTGAAAGTTGTGCTGATACCAAAACAGGGGGCTTCAGGGAGGAAAAGTAAATCATATGTAAAGAGACCAGTGAACTGGGGTTTTTTCCTACTATTGCAGCCCCAAGTAAAGTGACCCCATTTCAGAAAACTGCCCAAACCTAGATTAACTCCAGTCTAGCACCATCTGTCAAAGAATCCAGTGCAATAGTTTAGATGGGTAGAAGAGATCAGCGACCTAAAGGGTTGGTTCTGTGAGAAAAGCAGGGTTGTTTAGGATCCCAAAAAAGAGTGGGAAAAGAGCCTCCAGCCCCCAAATGCAGAAATGTGCAAAGACTAAGCAAGTTATCATCTTGGAGAGGTCTTTAGTCCAAATAGGAAATCTGGCAGGACTCCAGTCTTGTAGACGCAGCCTGTAAATTACAATTAAGGGGAGAGGTTTCAGATTAGCACCCAGGAACTCAGATAGAGGAAGGTTCATTTATTTGGGATCTGAGCCAGGCAATACAGAAACTTCAGGATAAAAGTCTGAGTTCCTACAGCTGTGCAGAGCTGGGTGAGCAGTGGCTGACTACTGACTAATTGGCACAGTATTTATTGGTAATTTACAACAAATTTCAATATTATAAAGGCTCTTATTCTCTGGCAAAAAAACACAGATTAAGTGACTTGCACAAGTGTCAACCTGTGGCAAATTCATGACCTGAACTCATATTCTGTGGGTTTTCTTCTGAAACACCCTTGACCCATTTCTGTGGGTGACTATACAGTGAAGGAAACAAGATCAGAATTATGGCTGTTGTGTTTCAGGTCTCTCATTGATCCTTTTGTATTATATCGTAGTCAGTGTGACCAATTGCATCACACTGTGGTCCTACAGAAACAGGATCTCTCTGGCTGCTTAAATATAAAAAATAGTGATAATTGTAAGTTAACTCAAATATAATCTAATTTAAAGTTCTTCTATGGACCACATACATTTGAATTATCTATAAAAATAATTAATGATTACTTTTAGCGATATTGGACAGGAATAGCAAGGTTGACCCCAAAATCCTAAAATTACATTATTAGGCACTATATAATGCCTTGTCCTTCTACCCCAAAGCATATTTAAATGTATCTATTTTTACTGACAGAGGAAAATCAACATAAGAATTAAAATTTATATATGACACCCAAAATAGCTAAGACACAGAGAAGCAAGAATTGAGGGTCTTTGAGCCATTGTATACTGGCAATTTTATAAAATAATATTTTACTCAATTTAAATTGAGTAGCACTTGTCAGAAGCAATTGTTTAATCTTTCATGCAAGTTTTAAGTTAGTCATTGAATAAGTTGTCAAAATAATAGCACTGGTAGAAGCTTTGTGTATGCATTGTAAATTCTGGCACAATTTCCGTTTCTGAAAACTGAACTACACTTTTAAAGTACGTTTGCTGTTCTCCTGTTTCTCTATTTTCAGTGCTTATCAAAATATTTAGTATTAATAATGTGCATATTAAACATAAGTATACCAAGTACTGTTAGCTAAGAGCACTCTCTGGTATATGACATTTACAAATGCCATGGCTATTTCAGGATCATTTTTACTAATTATAACTAACATATATACCAGAGATAGCAATCCAAATTGACTTGAGATTCCGTCAAAAGGTTGTCTTTCTAGTTGTACTACCTTTCATTAGTTATGTCTTATTAATTGTCACATTGCATTATATCTGTGCACAGTATGATGCTACATAACATAATGCAGGGAATGAGAAGCAGTGTGAAATGTTGTAGGCATTACATTTTAATGAGACAGCATTTGTGTTGAGTCTGAATGCCTGCAGTTAATTCAGAGAAAAGCATTTGAGTTAAGATTCTGACATGTTTAGCAAACCAAGTATTCACTAAGGTAGGCAAGGCAGAAGCATTGTAAGAACTCTTTGTGACAATTACTACACCTGCTGTTCTGTGAGCAAGAAATATGCTTTATTTCAGGTGGAGGTACCCTGTGCACTGGTAGTATGAAACTCTTTATGTTTTTTTCTTCAGGTCCTAAAGGGTTTCCCAGAATGTTTACAAGCTGATATTTGTCTACATCTCAACCAGACTTTGCTGCAAAACTGCAAAGCCTTTCGGGGGGCAAGTAAAGGTTGCCTTAGAGCTTTGGCAATGAAGTTCAAGACCACCCATGCACCTCCAGGAGACACCCTGGTTCACTCTGGGGATGTCCTCACTGCACTTTATTTCTTATCCAGAGGCTCCATTGAAATCCTCAAAGATGACATTGTGGTAGCTATTCTGGGTGAGTGTCTTGGAACTGGATGATGATAAATTCAGTTACTAGCTGGTTAAAATGACAGAAAAAAAGACTGATCTATTTATTCATGAGTATTACTTAAGACTGATGGGTTATTTTAAAGCTTTATTTAAAATTCAATTCAAATCAAATTAACCTCATAGAAAATATATTTTCTTGACTGTCTCACTTTTTCTCTGATGTGTAAACCCTTCCATGACTCTCTTCAGTTCTTGGCAGCTACTTAAGCATCTGAGGCCAAATATGTGAAAATAGTCAGCATTTTCCTTTTCATGTTAGAGGATCTTGGATTCATGCTTGATCCTTTAACACCTTAAATAAAATGTATACGTTGCAAGCATACTTGCTGGCGTGTGCCAATGCCTTGTCATGAACTGAGTTTGTGTTTTGATGAGTTTAATCTGTGTACTGTGCCCTTTTACCTGCTGTGTCCTATCAAACAGAATTATATGAGTCCTTACCTAGGTAAGATAGAACTATGAACTTAACACCCAAGGATAAAGGTGGTGAGGAGATTAAAATTAGTAACAAATTAAATTTATTTGGGTGCAAAAGAAAGTCCATCTGTCTAAGCTATCTCGTCAAAAATAAATTTAGTCAGTGTGAACTTGTAGCATTTCTTTCAATCAGTCTGTTGGGGAAGAACAAGGGAGAAAATGAGATCAGTTCTCCTCTCCTGCCATCTAGCCAGTAGGGTTAAGCCTCAGTCTTCCTATGGGAACACCTACCCCCAATGTTTGTGAATATTTGCACTTCTTTTTTTCCTGTAGCTTACTTAAATCCAGGTCCATTTAAATAATGAGCATGTAATTCAATGATTTCCTTTCACTCAACTCTTGATGTTAACATCCAAAAAGACAAGGATGTTGTCTTTTTTCTTCACTGCTGTGTAGAATCAGAGTATGGCATAGCACAGGACCCAATACATGAATGAAGATGTTTGAATGATTCCTATATATTCTGATGATTTTATTATGACGACAGCTTTTTAAAAAATTTTTTTCTAAAATTGGCATTATGCACAATTTGACTTACAATCCAATGAGCAGGCAAGTCACAGTCTAAATCACTTAGTGGCTACACAGTAAAGTTCGATTTTCAACAGATTTGGCCTTGAGAGTTTGCTCTGGTGTGTTGCCAGGGAAGGAGCATGCTTCATTGCATTCCTGATTTTCAAATCAGCCAGCCTTAGCTTCTACAGGAAGGTAATAAGCCTTCTTGCTTTATAAAATAGTAATTTTAGAGTGCAGTTAAGCTATACAGGCTGACTGGTTTACTCTTTGCTCATTTACAGTTGTGTAAGCTAATTAAAATACAAAGCCCATGCTGAATTTAGTTCAGTTCGGAGCTTTTCTTTGATAATATCTATACAGAAGTATTAAAAATGTAAATAGCTCCAAGAGATTCTCCTTTTCTGTTCCCATTTCCATGTAAATCCTCACCTAAAATCCTCACAAATTCTGATTATTCATTCTACTTTTGAAAAACTAAATATTTATTTAAACTAAAGTAAATGCATTCTCTCCAATATCAGTTTTTCCTGGAAAGATGTGGTATCTGAGTTCAACCCATTAAATTCACATTTAAAATAAGAACATTACAGCATTTTTTTGACTAGTTAGAACTTTATTGTTCAAAAGTCTTTGACAGCTTCCATAATCAGGTATATATGAACTTGTCTACCAAAAACTAAATTAACAGATCCAGGGAGTTTTTTCTAAATCTGAAAAGAAGCTTCAGGATATATGTAAGAAAGTACTACTTTACGTAGCCATTGAAAATTTTTAAAAATAATATAATCAATAATCTATCAGTAGTTATTAAGCATGTATTCCACAGGTAGTATTTTTAAGATTCTTGACATTCAGAGACAGAAAAATCTAAGTGGTCATGACTTGCAGGGGAAAATATTGGGAGAAGATTAAATACATCAGATGTGTAAAGATTTTGACTGGAGTCAGAAGGCATGGGATTTAATCATGGCTATTCTCTCCCTGCCTTCACTTCACCCAACTAAGAAGGTGACCTTGACCTAATCAGTTTACCATTTTAATCCTCTTTCCATATTCATAAAATTTGGATAATAATTAGTAATTTCTTCATGAGATTATTTTGGGGATTAAACGAATTAACGCACCTAAGCATTTGACCCAATGCTTGGCATCTACTTAGGTCCTCAAGAAGCATTTGTTGTTGTTGCTCATCATTGAACAATGCCTGGAAAAGCAGGTGGCCTGTGGCTAGGCAGAGGTGATGGGAAAGGCCCATCAGAGACCAGACACTGAAAGAACCCCAGATTTGGCAAAAGAGCAAGAAGGATACACTTTTAGAATAAAGGTCATATTGTTAAAAACGTGACTATGTAGGTTGAGAAAATATAACTAGATTTATTAAACAATTGGACAAATTCATTAAGGGCAAATCCAAAAGCCGTTACTAAAGGAAACAAAGTATGTTCAAATTGTACCCCTAGTCCTCTAAGTGTTGAAAGTGCTCCACCATAACCCTATGCTGGGCATCACCTGCAGAGACAAACACAGATAGAAAGTTTGTGAATCTGACTCACCGCACCCTTTCTCATATTCCTGGATTGACAAAATCAGATTACCCCTATCATATGGCAAAATCCTTTACAGCAGTGTAGGGCATAGCAGACTAAAGCTATGTTTGCTACACTCTAGATGCTTAGCCAAAGAATCAAAACAAGGAAATAATAGGGATTATACCGGGACCAGTGCACTAAGAGGCAAAATTCCACTCAGCAAACAAACATGACTGGGGAAGTCAGTACGAGACACAGGAATTTTGCTGCCCAGTTTCTGATGGCCGTGGGGTCTTACATTTGAAATCTTTGGTTACGGGATGGTGAGTTGTCCCCTTCTACTTTTAGAAAGAAAACATTAAGTTCAGATTCCTTTTTCTTCCTTTTTTTTTTTTTTTTTTAGGAAAAAACGATATATTTGGAGAAATGGTTCATCTTTATGCTAAACCTGGAAAGTCTAATGCAGATGTAAGAGCTCTCACGTACTGTGACTTGCATAAGATCCAGAGAGAAGACTTGTTAGAGGTTTTGGATATGTATCCTGAGTTCTCCGATCACTTTCTCACAAACCTAGAGCTGACTTTCAACCTAAGGCATGAAAGTGCAAAGGTAAGTGTTAACTGTTGGCTTATTTTTGTACCTGACATTTTATTTTATTCTGGGGTTGCCCAAATACTTCTGAAAGGTCAAGGTAAATATTGTAACAAAACTTTACCAATTCTGAATATATATAGAAGGAAAAGCCAGTTTAATATTAGAATTTCTAAATTATAGGGAAGAAATTCAGTCTAATTATTTTCAAATATGTTGAATAACTTTCAATAGGTCAATTAAATTTGACCTTTTAGGAACTCTTCCATGATATACTTGATTTAAATAGCCTTGGTTTATATTGAGTGTGCTAATTATTTGCAAGAAATGGGTGATTCTAGACTATTCAAAATCTCCCCAAAGAGTTTATCTTTTACAGAGGTTAAAATATTCTCTCAGCTATTATTTACACCATACATTGGTTAGCAATTTGTTTTCAATAATAATGAAAAATTAAATTCATTCAAGCTTAGGTCCATGTTTAACACAATTTCCAAATCACAGAAGTATAAATTAATCAGGCTTATACCTGAGTCAAAATTAGTGCTGCAGAATGAAAAACATATGGTCTAATAGAAATCATATTTTAAATGATTCTATATATAATTTAACCTAGAATGAGTTTTGAGAGTGTAGCTCTTATATCCCTCACTCTCTTTCACTACGAAAACGTGTCCTTATGACCTACCACTATTTTAAGAATATAGAAAGTATGTTGCAGTCCACAGTATATCACTAGGTTATTCCTCCATCCCCTTCTCTTCAAGCCCCATAACTCCAACTCCAATTCTAAATACTTTCGTTGTCAGTAATCAAATGTTGGTCTTTTGACACTTGCCAGTGTATTTTAATGGTAAGCAATACACTCTCTGGAAAAAAGATCCTCAAGTTAATAGTTAGCTAAAGGGTGATAGATTTAATTCTCCCTAAAGTTATAGTCATTCCCAGGTACTGTGAGAGACTTAAAGAGAAAAAAAAAACTTTTAAGGTCACCAGGGTAGCATTTAATAACCTGAAACAGCAGTTTATACAATTACTTCTTTTCAGAACACTGAAAAGTTGAAAAATATTTAGGTAGTAAGAGGTTCAAATTATCAAGAGCATATGTTTTTTTATAGAGATTTTAATTCAGTACTTTATCAAATCCCAGTTTAATGTCACCAATCTCATTCTGATTTTGCCTTGAAAAACAGTACATATCTACCTAAGGTAAATTCTTTACATAAAAAGCTTAGGCAGCAAACAAATAAATAAAGCAGGAGCTTCCATTTGTTTTATTTATTTGAGAGCTTCCATTTTCATTTACAAGACTGATAATATTTTACTCAGTGAACCAGAGGGGGAAAAAGAAGGAACGGGGAACAAAAATAATAAAGGATTCAAAACATAGTGTTTATTGAACTCAACCTTATATTTACTGTTGTGAAATTTAACCTCACAATCATTACCATGTAATTTAAATATCATAGCTAATTATAATTAGTTTACACTTTTTTCTCTGCAATAATACAGATTCTGAAAAGTTTTTTAAATTATCATTTTTATTTTAACTTTACCAAGTTACATAAAATACATTCTACATGTAGTAATATGTTGTCTCTAATATTGACAACATCATCCCCAAACATTTCTGGTAAATAACTTCTACAACTATGATTTCCCCATCAGATGGTAAAACTACTAGAATTAATCTATCAGTCCATTTTATAATTTAGAAACAACTATTAAGCAAAGTATTGTAGCTATTTGCCTGAAATCTAATAATTAAGTCTCAAAGTGGTTGAAATGATATGAAATAGTAGAGCATTTACTGATAAAGTGTTATGTTCAAATTGAATAATCTCCCATTTTATCTTCACGTTCCATTAACAAAGGCTGATCTCTTACTACGATCACAGTCCGTGAATGACTCTGAAGGAGACAACTGTAAACTACGAAGAAGGAAATTGTCATTTGATAGTGAAGGAGAAAAAGGTAAATTCATTCTATTTCTAAAGTTTAAATGTAGAGCATGTGGTTATTTGCTCTTCTTGCTTAAGTGCTCATTTACTTCTGATTTCAAGGGTAAACTTCATTCAGGCTTTAGAAAGGCAAATCCTTTGCTTTTTTCAGTAGCCAATATGATTTGTGATTGATAGCTGTCAACAATGTCATTCAACAAAGCCATCTGATATCTGCAAAGACATTACAGAGAGAGAAATAGAGTAGATGGGTTAAAAAAAGGAAGCCAATTAATAGCAGTCTTCTAACTACACGTCAGAGTTCTGAGCAGAGTGTTCTGGAGGGAGGACTTTTGTTACAGGCCTAGTGCTCAAATGCATGTATGACATAGTTGAAGGTGGTGTTTGTTAGTCTTCTTCTTCCTCAAACTGAGTTACTTGCCACTCCTTGTCCTCTCTAGGTTTTTCTTCCCCTCTGTCTATTCTTTATGTTTTACTCATGTAGTCAACAAATGTTTACTTGACACCATATTTTTAAAGAGCTACTCAATTTCTGAGACACAAATTGTGTAAAACAGCCCTTGCCCTCCCTGGGAAGGGAGATGACACACTCTCTATCATTTCAAATACAAAATGTAACATGAATAAGTACTCCTCAATGGGAACCCAGATGAGGGTACATGTAATTGTGCCTGGGCAGATGGGAGAAGGCTTTCCTGAAGAATCCTCCACTCTTGTCCCATGTTGATCCAGCAAACATTCTAGTCTTCACTTCATTTGGCCTCTCAGCAGATTCTGACACTGTAAACCAATTCCCCTCTTTTTCTTGAATATTCTTCTCTTGGCCTCTGTGACACTGTACTCTTCCTATTTTCCTCCTGCTCTCACCAATTCCCTGAAGATAATTGCAGGATCATTACCTTCTAAATCAGTTATTATTTATTAGAGTTTCTCAAGGTGTAGTCCTAGGTCCTCTTCTATTCTTACTGTTTATCATACTCATGATCTCATTTATACCCATACTTTAATTATATTCTCACACGGGAGATGTATGTATTTACATCTTAATCCCAGACCATCTGAGCTTCAATCTCATATATCCAGCTGCCAAATTAAACCATCTACTTGAAATCTCAAAGGCAGCTCAAACTCAACATTTCCTAAACTGAACTCACGATGTCCCTCTGGAAGCCCATCTTTCCACCAGTTGCCATGTCTCTAAATGGCACCACAATCCAATCAATTGCACAAACCAGATATCTATTTGGAACCAACGCTCTCTCAACCTCTCCATCAACTCTGGCAACAAGTCTTGTTATTGCTACCTCTAATACATCTCCATTTAGTCTTCTAACTAGGTCCCTTTTTGTTCACTTCTTTCCATCTTTATAGTCACAACTCTGGGCCAAGCTACCATAATCTGTAACCTGGTATACTGAAACAGCGTCGCAACTCCCCTTTCCACATCCAGCTTGCCCCTCTCTCATCTATTCTCCACACTGGACCACTGGTGATTTTTTTTCTAAATACAGTTATGTTTATGTCACCCACGTATTTAAAGCCCTCTAAGGACTTCCCATTCCCTAAATCCTTAATAGGATGGGTCTATGCCCACCTCTTCACTCTTGTCTCATGCCACTCTTCCCTTAACCACCCCAAACTGGCCTTCCCCCATCAGCTCCTCTCTTTTTTTTTGTGAGGAAGGCTAGCTCTGAGCTAACATCCATTGCCAATCCTCCTCTTTTTTGCTGAGGAAGATGGGCCTGGGCTAACATCCGTGCCTGTCTTCCTCCACTTTATATGAGACGCCACAACAGCATGGCTTGACCAGCGGTGGCACCCGGGATCCGAACCTGCGAACCCCGGGCCGCCGATGTGGAGCACGCGAACTTAACTGCAGCTGCCACCAGGCCAGGCCCCTCAGTTCCTCTCTTTTGTAGCGTTTGTTTCAGTTGTATCTCTATGTTTATTTGTATCATGATTTAATACGTGTTGTCTGCCCTTAGATCATAAGCTCCATGGAGGTGGGAAATATTTAGTCACCTGTAGTTTCAGTGCTTGCTACAATAGCAGGTATTCAACAAATATTTGTTGAAAGAATGAATTAATTAATTAAATAGAATTTGAGAATCTTCCTTTTGATTTTCTTCCTCTTTATGCCTTCTTAATTCAAGTTCTTTTCTTGGCCGTCTTCTCTTATCCCTGAATTCTCTCCCTTAGGGAGCTCATCTATTAGTTTCTACTTGCTCTACATTTCAAGTGAACTAACTTGCCCTCTCTTCCATACAAATTTCAGTGTTTTTGCTCATATCATTCCCTTAATCGGAATTTACCTCCCTGTCCTCAAACACACACGTGCAATCACACCATATAGGCGACTTTTTCTAAAATCAGAACCATTACCGTCAAGCTGTTCTTCCATAGACTTAATCTAAATCCCTTATCCTGAAGTTAATCTCTTATTTTGATCTCACTGGAAATGAAGAACAGCTTGAGAATGTTATCTATATAATAATGTTTCCCATACATTCGAAGATTTATTAAATCTCCTTTCAATCTTGTTTAGTTTCCTCATTCTGAAGCTAAATAATCTAACGTTTTTATCTCCTGATAAGGCCCTGAGAGAATGTCACAATTTATGTTGTGCTCATGCAACTAGACATTTCTATTGATTCTGAAAACGTTTCGTTTAATCACAGGCTTAGTCTATGAGACCCATTTCATATAAAGTGTAGATGGTAAGGGATTTGCCTGCCTGCAGCTTTTTGAATTTTCCTGGTATGTCAGTGAGTAAGGATGATTTGGTCAATATGAAAACACAATTAACTCCAGTTATTCAGAGGCTGAGACCTTATTCCAGTATTCAGGACTCCACGGTGCTATAGGTGAGTGTAAAATTTGCTGAAAGCAATTTAGTCCCCAACACTCCCATCTAATGCTCTGAAGGTGGCAATTCATTCTATACTTCTTGATGTAGACTCAATGTCTAAGAGAAAAACACACATATAAGTATAAAGAACAGAGAACATTCAGAAGATAATTGATGCTAAATGATATGGGTGTACATAAATTGAAAGCTACCCATAAAATGCATTGATTATTTTAGAGTTAGTTTACTGCTCATGTGAAACAATACCTTGAAGGCAGACATCCAAGAGCACTAATGACTGAATTAATCAGCACAGGCATCAAGAACCAGAGGGAACAACATATGGTTGGGCATTGAAGACAGACAGTAGTTTAGTCCTGCATTGCCACTCACTACCTACTCAACAAGACACTGGAACTCTTCAGGCTTCAGTCCTCCACTCCCCAACCCCCACTCCAACCTTCCAATCATGCCTACCACATGGTGCTAAGGAGCTTACATTCAAAAAGATATATTAAAAAAGAAAAGATATATATAGACCCTCTGGCAAGTCGACTTGAACAAAATAGAAGCTTAACATATTGGATCACTTCTCTCTTAAAATGAATTTGGTGATGAAGGAGCTTCACATTTCTTCTGAGGAAATAAACTCACTTCCCAACAAAAGAGAATGATCAGTTCAGGTCTGTATTTGAGGACACCTTGTATTTTTTGACGGTATCCTCAAGTAGTTCTCTTTCCTTCCTAAAATTCTGGCATGGAGGTGCCCAGGACCTTCCCAACTTGACTAGGGTCATTGTACGAGGAAGTGCTATAGTTCTGGAGACAGAAGTAAGATGTTATTGTTACAGAAAGTGAAGAATAAAAATGAATCTTCAACGACCTATTTAGTGGCCACAAGGCTTGATAAGACAGTTGAACAGAAGTAAATGAGGTACAGTCATTTGGAACATGTTGAAAAAAAGTCTCTAAGTAGTCTTCAGAGTTGGATAATTCTTTTCTTTTTTCTTTTTTTTTTTTTTAAGAGAGTGGTCTTTCAACCATGAAGTTTGGGTTTTTTTGTTTTTTTTAGCAAGATTGGCCCTGAGCTGATATCTGTTGCCAATCTTCCTCCTTTTTTCTCCCCAAAGCCCCAAAAGATAGTTCTATGTGATAGTTGTACTTCCTTCTAGTTGCTCTACATGGGACGCCGCCTCAGCATGGCTTGAGTGGTGCATGGGTCCGCGCCTAGGATCTGAACGAGAGAACCCCAGCCACCAAAGCGGAGTGCACAAATTTAACCGCTGTGCCACTGGGCCGGCCCGACTTGGCTCATTCTTACTTCAGAATGCGCCAATATGATCCAATGTGTTATGGGAATAACATATTTTTTTAAATTTTATATTGTGTGGATTTTATGATACACATAATATATTAGTACAATAGCATTTATAATGGCTCATGGGATACACACACACACATATACACTTTTTACAGATAGGGTTTTTGTGACCACATATTTGAAATATTCTGCTCACTTCTTTCTATGGACAGAAAATGCAGTACCAAAGTAGCTACTAATGGCTAATTTAGGGAGCCAATGACCTTTTGGCAGAGAATAAGCCAATGAGAACAGCAATGTTAACAGGCTCAAAAAACAGGAAAGAAAAATTAAAATAGTGTTAAAGATGTGCCTGTGCCAACCAAAGGGATGGAAATCAAGGTGAAAAAATCTTCATTATCCTCTTTCCACCAGATTTAGATGGTGCCATGCATGTCATGAAAAACAGAAACCCATCTTAATAGATATACACATACATCCCTAGAGTAGGGAAGAAAGATTGCAATTTTCTCGTTTCCCTACCCATATAATTTTATTAACATGGCACTTCTGTATATTTTAACTGGAAAAATCTAATATTCCAGAAAAGAAGAGTAGAAATGTCTTAAACTCATCACACTTTGCATTTCAAAAGATAGCAACAAACTTTATTTCTTTGTAATATTGGTTTAGTGATTTCACATTGTCATCCAAAAGTCAGTAAGTTTTGAAAGTGTTTCTCCAAAATAAAATAACTTTTATAAAAGTTATTGAAGTAAGGAGTAAATATATACATTTTTAAACTTAGTTTTATAGAATAGGAGTGGTCTAAATCTAATTTCATTAAATTAAGCCTTTAAATATGTTGGTATTATACTTTGGCATCTCTTTGGAATATCTTCTCCAATAATGAATAATAAGTAGCTTTTGTTATCCATTTTAGTAATATATAAATGTATCTTTATTTTAATTTTTAAAATAGTTTAAAAATTTTTATCTTGCATTTGTATAGAAAAATAACACTAGTCACCTTTCAACATTCTTTAAAACTGGAGAGAAACTGAGGTGCTTGAAATCAAATGAAGAAATTTATTTTAGACTCCAATTTTCTAATGAAATGAATTTTTTTTAATGCATCAGGCTGGAAAATGCTAAGCTTATCTCAAAGTTGTTACCAGTGGAAATCTAAAGCTCAAATGCTGGGAGACCACATTAAATGCTTTTCTTTGAGCAAAAGTTAAGTCTACCTGTTGGATCTGACAAATAAAAATAGTAATTAATCTGAGAGAAAGACTCTATAAAAGATGGAGCTATCACAAGAGTTTGTTCCCAGATTGTATGAAGAGGATGAATTGTATATTATCATTCTTAAGATGGATGGGGTCAACCACTCCATCAGGATACTCTTATTCTGTGCTCTTCAATTCATTCTGAACCCAGAGAGACACCCATAAGACAAATTACAAATGCTTTAGAGTTGTGTCCTTTGACACAAGGGGAGGAGATGAACAGTCAGCCTGCAGAAACAAGGGATAAAAAAAAAAGTTTTCAGGAATCTAAATCATAAAACAAATTTGAGGCTTAATTAAACAGGCAAAAGTTTTTCTTTGTAAAGTGATGATAACAGGAGTAATTATACAATCTCACTTCCAGCAAAGGAGAAAATGTAAAACTCTCTCAGAATACTATTTCTACATAGAATAAGAATAGTATTAAGAAAAAATACTACCTAATACTATTTAATGTCTACCAAATTGTCCAATTTAACTAGAAAAGGCAGGAATGGAACAGGCTATCAAAATCTAGAGGTACTGGAGGCTAAATATAATGCATTTCAGCCCAATTTCACGTATTCCATCAGCCAACCTCCAGCCTAAGCCTGAGCAGTTTCCATTTTTAATCCACAAATAGTCTGTCATTTCAACTTGTGTTTTAAATGATAGTATATGAAGCTTTGACTTATCTAGTAAGAAATAGAAAAATGTTGTTGCCGTTGGACTGCATCAAAGAAACTGTTCATATGGCCTGGGTTCCATGAAGCAGCTGGCTGATCGTCCAGTGGCAATGAACACAGAAATAAATGTGGAGTAATTCCTCTTATGAATTGGAAAATGCAAGGATATCGAACTTTTTCTTCTTCTTTCATGATTCTGCTTTTACCTGGAATTTTTGCTGGAGGATTTAGATACCACATACGTGAAGTAATTTGCTCCATTTTACTACAGAACTAAATAATAATCCCCCATTCACAACATTTTGTGAATACCTATCCTGGGTTGAAATCAGCGAATTATAGTTCAATTTAACAATATATGCTAACTGATGAATTTGTGCTTAAGCATCCAAAATCAAGCCATAAGTTAGTAAACTAAGACTGAGGCCTATGTGGTAGGTGGGACAGAATATTTTACCATGTGTGAGGATTTAAAACTCTACAGAGAACTCCCAAGTCCTCTCAAGCCAAAGAGACAAAGTGGTTTAATAATTTGTGATGTACTTTCATTACAAATATTCATGTTAGCATTATCCATAATTAGATTGGAGGCATATGAATTAATGGTTAATTCCGTTTACATTTGATTTTGCTGGAAAAGATTCCATGCAAGTGTTTAAAAGGAAAGCATTTTCAGGATGATGAGAAGCCTGAGCTGATGCACATCCCACTGGTGCTCAAACTGCACAAAGGTTTACTTAGGAGCAGCAGACTGATGCACTTGACAAAGCAGCTATGAGGATAATTTAGAAAAGTGAAGCTTTTCTTTTTTTTAACATTTCCTAGCGTAAAATTGGAAGCTATTATTTTTTTTGAGGAGTGAAATAATGTATTCATAAAGTGGGAAGTGTTGATCAAATTTTCAGGAGAGGAGAAGTTAAAACCAAAGAAAACGGAGGAAGAGATGACAAGGATGAAGTTTAGAGGCTTAAGGAGGGCTGTGTTAATGACACTGGAGAGAAGAGGGTTTGTGTAGGAAGAGCTGATCTGAATATTTTCAACCAGTGAGATTAGTGGTTGAGTGGAGAAATGTAAGCGACACCGAGTAATCGGTGATGTCTACAATGCTTGAGGTTGGAAGGTCTGTGGTCTTCCCAACAATGATGAAATCACGGAGCGAGTGTGAAATCTTAAAGAAAATAAATGAGCAATCTGCTTTTGCTACGTTTAACTTTGACAGAACATAAACTAACTCCTTAATAACAATTACACATGAAGCTGATTTTTAAACTCTATCCACATTTACCTTGGGCTGCTTTCTGGCTTCTCATATTTTAAATTACGACAGTTAAAAACAAATGAAGGAAAAAAATCTCTGTTTAATTTCTCTGCCATATGGGAATTTTAAAAAACAGTTGGAAGTTTCTCTGGAGTGGCCTTAAATCAGTTCATTTGGTCTTTTATAAATAACAAAGGAACCACAACAAGGCATAGTAGACAGGGACACTGTCTTAACCATTTCTCTAGAAAATGATAAACCTTCTGGAGTATATTGGTTAGTTATTAGCAGTAACCAGATGGAGAATTATACTGTCTCCCCAGGACATTAATGGAAACAAGTTCTGGGATTTGTATCTGAGTTTTTCTCGCTGAAATATGTTCTAACATAACCTTCAGAGCTGAAATTATTCTGACATTTCAGTATAAAACAGCCAATATGCACTCCTGGCTTTACTGTAATTATGTAAACCTCCCTTCATTACTGTATTTAGTTTTATATTCTTTGCAACATGCTGCACAACTAAACTGCCTGGAATGTTGAAGCCATTACATGCATTGAACTAAGGTTGAAATTCAGCCTGCCAGCCTTTACTACAAGGAGGCTTCCAGTTTTGACCTTCGCAATGTGTGAATGGCTGCCACAGAAGAGAGGGCATGAAGGTTAAAAAGAAACAATAAGGTGCCTAGTGGTAATATTTCAAAATTGGGACATATTTTCCCTCCCTGTTCCATTTCCTTGAAGAGATAGTGCACCAGATTTTAAAAATACAAATAACTGTTGAGTATGTATAAGGTTGTAAGATATCCTGTAGTTTTTTTCCTGAGATATAAACATTATTACTGTCACAGATGACCTTTTAATCTTGAAATGAATAATGTATTTCATTAAGATAATCTCATGTCCCTTGAATTAAGAAAAAAAGTCTCCTTAAGTATCTACATTTTCAACAGGAAAAAAGAGAAAGAACAACTTTTCTGGTGGTTTTATAGAGAATTCTATGTTAAAGTTATTCAGAGAACATTACTATTAAAAGGTAGTTTATATATAGGTAGTGTAATATGCATAGTCTCACATTTGATTATTTTCTATAAAAATAACTTTTCTTTCATAGATTTTGGCAAAGCAAACAGTACAAATGATCCTGAAGACTCTGTAGATACCATAAGAAATTATCAGAGTTCCAAGAGACACTTTGAAGAGAAAAAAAGCAGATCTTCATCTTTCATCTCCTCCATTGATGATGAACAAAAGCCTCTCTTCTCAGGAATGGTAGATTCTCCTCCAAGACTAGGGAAAGCAGCTGGACTTGATTTTGGAGAAACAGTGCCCACCTCAGGAAGAATTCACACAGATAAAAGAAGTCACTCTTGCAAAGGTAATCAAGTTTCTCAGGAAGCAGGTTGTCTCCCTTAGGTGCTAGATGGTGACTTTTCACAAATGAAAAACTGTATTGACACATGTTAACCTAATCTTTTGCTATTTCATGAAATATTTGCAAAGAGTTCAAATCTCAGATCATCTACAAAGTGTTTGCACGATTCTGGAACACTGATAATTATTCCCAAACGATGATAGCATAAGAGTTTTTGTGGCCAGTCAGACTTAATGTAATGCCACGTAGAACACTGTGGTAATATCTACTGTGAGAGAGGGGATCAATGAGTGTTTTAAGAGAACTGACCAGTTGATTCTTGTATGTATCTTCTGTACTCATTCCTGACCCTCACGCTGTTGTTTTGTAGCACAAAAGGCCAATGCAATAACCCTACAACAAATCCCAAAATGAATTTTATTTTACTGGGAATTATCAGAAAATAGGGAGAAATGCCCCTAAATAAAGTATGCTCTTGATCCAACTCATTTAAACACATTTGTTTAACATCTTTACCAAAAGGAATACCCAAATATATAGGTTTATTGTAGAAAATATGCATGAGATGTGTAATAATCCTTGATTAATGTATGCAGATTTGATGCAAAAGGATGAGAAACTCAGGAAAACTTAAGAACTATCACATGGAAGAACAGTTAACTTAGCATAAGAGGAGCTAGATATATAGATCTAGTCAGATTTATCTAAGTGGGTGCAAGAATAGGTGTGGGTCAGATTGCTTGGATTCTAGTCCCAGCTCTGTCACTTGCTCCCTTTATGACTTTGGATAAGTGACTGATAGACCCCTCAAAGACTCAGTTTCCACATCTTTAAAAGAGGAATAATACTTTCTAACCAACTTTCAATTGTGATGATTAAGCAAGGTAACATGCATAAATTACTTTCTCTGAAATAAAATCCTAATTGGTTTAGTATTTTCTCAGGTTTTATTTGCTAACCCTTTAATCATTGAATATATCCCTAGATATATAAAAATGTAGAGACAAACAAGGTGTAGCAAAAGCTCAAAAGAATATAATAGAATGAAAGAAAAATAGGATGTTCTTGGGCTGGCAGGATAGCAAAATTTTGGCACAAAGTAAATATTACCTATCATTGTCACCATTATTCAAAGTGAC
Source organism: Tapirus indicus (assembly GCA_031878705.1). NCBI lineage: Eukaryota > Metazoa > Chordata > Mammalia > Perissodactyla > Tapiridae > Tapirus > Tapirus indicus. Next base: position 75,673,751 of record CM062926.1, on the reverse strand, counting down.
TATATCTGACAACAAAAGTTTTATTGAATCTAGGATGTTTAGGCTTTACATTTTTTCAAAGTTTCTTTCCCTATCTTATTGAATCAGCTTTTGCCACGACCCCATGTGGAAGTAAGCTAAGAATATATGCAAATGTTCTCTGGACAATCTAAAATCTTGATGAAGTGAATGAAAATAGTACCTCATTTATCACAATGGAAGAATGGAATATTAGATGTGATTACCAAATGTCCCATTTTAGTTATTGATGAAAACGGATTCTAGGAAGTGCTAAAAATAGAAAAAGGTTGTATCATGGAAGTCAGAAGTTCTGAAGAGCTCGCAGAACCATCCCTACCATCTCCAAAAGTCAGCCTAATGTAGCCCTGATTTTTTTCAACAGTACTTTTTCCTGTTTTCCTCTTGAGTTTTAGAGTCTCAAGTGACAAGGCATTAAAGATATATTTTGGGGATGTTATTCGACTTTATAATGACTCTCACTGACAGTGAATTCTCATGTCCTTCATCCTATATTTTTCTTTGCCACTTTTTCCAATTATTTTTAATTAGCTATTCTACAAGCACAATAAAAAATGTAGTCTAACAAATAATTTTAATATCTACAAATTTTTAATTTTCCAAGATTTACAATGCAAATTCTATGCAAATATAGACAGCTACCTAGAAAATGCATAGTTAAATATGCATGATGATTCAACAAACATAATTGATGTCATATAGTGTCAATCAGTGTGACACATGGTTAACCTGATTTATTAATAGGACCAACCAATGGAGAATTCTAAAACTGCATTCACTGCAAATTTAATTCCCTAATGATTTTTTAAGGTGAAGTACTGTGGAAGGTTTGAGAATTTGAATAATATGTAGGATGTAGCTGTAACTGCTACAGTTTGAACACTAAATCCCCACAAATTTTAGTTTTATCATCAATAGGAAATTTCACTTACAATCCTGGCATTTGTCATGCTGAATCCAATAGAAGAGCACCTTTAGACAAACCTAAAAGGAAAAAAACAAATTACATGGACTCTGATCCTACTTAAATTGAGATCAAAAGTTGACTCTCGGAAAATTGAGTACCCAGAGCAAAGTGAAAGTTTACTTTCTGTTCATCCATTTCCAGAAATGTGTCTTGCAACTATAGCAACATTTTCCAAGGCAACCAAGTGCAGATTCTTTCTGAGCTATATTTAGAAAGTGTCTACAAGAATGTTCATTTTGATTAAGACCACTAACCAGGGTTTCCCCTTTGAACTTTTTTTTCGTCTTGCTGTTCAAACAAGCTAATCACATATCCAGATTTTAATAAAAGGGTAAATTATAATCAAGGAAGCCTCTATCTAATAGTTTACATTTTATTCATTTTTGCTAGGAGAAGATAATTGTGAACTGAAGAAAAAATATAATCCTACATGATTTATTGCATGTGATTCACCACTGTTATTTAAAAATCAATTTATTATATATGATTTGAGAATGAGAGAGCAGTTAAGCACAGGCAGAAATTCTGTAAGCTTTCTTGCCACAAAACTTCTGAGCATAATATGTAACTTCCCTCCTATCAGTTCTTATTGTCTTCTTTAAAGATTCTTACATGAACCGGCCAGCAGGAGCTAGACAGGGATGAGCGTTGGCCTCACCAAACCATTTATATGTGTGTTCTGAATGTTTGTTTGGCATTGCTGCTCCAGAATTGGAAGCCTAGTGTACCAAGACATTATATTATTGTTTTGCGTTTTAGAGTCATGTATCTGTGAATAATAAATCATACTTTTCAGTGAAAATCTGATGTATTACTTGAAACTCCAGCAATATCATTTTTCTATGTTTATTTTGTCATGTGTGGGAAAACCTCAAAAGAAATTGTATTCTGTCACTTTAAAAAACAAAATAAAACACCAGGATCCCATAGGTTACGGAAGCCTTAATCACAAAGAACCATTTGGAATTCATAGCAAGTTCTCTGAGGTCTGTTAGCCATTTTGACAGAACTGGGAACCCTAACCTTATATTTTTCTAATGGTGTCTTTGGATACGCTAACTTCTTTGTTACATCTTCACCCAACCGAGGCAGAAATTTTAGGTGCCTCATTAGAGAAATTTCTGTGTATTCAATGATAAAAGGATAGTGATAGAAAAACCGTGAAGAAAGGATACAGAAATTTTGTAGAAATTTTAAGAGAAAATTTCTTTTAAGAGGATGCTTTTAAGCTATCTGACTGTACTTTTAGAGAAATGGTAGGAAAGGAAGGGACTTCAAGAAGTCCTACAAATCCTGTTCCCTGCTTCTAGAATCATAGCTAATCCTCCTCAAGACGGTTACTTCCTATCCAACTTTTTAAAATAGCCTAGAATATAAATCCCTTGAGTTTACATAACTTTTGTCAGTGTTTAATCATAGCTACTTGTCCAAAAAAAGAAAAAGTCTTTCTATCAAACCGAAATCGCTTTCTGTAATTCAAATCTATTTCCATGTGAAAATGAAGACCAGTTTTAGATAGTCTTTTCCTCCTATTAGCCTCCCAGTGAGGAAAAGATGTCGCTCCTTCTTTATCTCTGAAAATAAACTCCAAATGCCATGAGTACTTTTTCACAGGTTTTGTTTTCCAACCTATTATTCACTTTAAGCCCTTCTCTACATATGTAAAATGTAGAGGGTAAGAAGGTATAGCAAAAGCCATCAGAGGTATATGACAAAAATGAGAGGAAAAGTAAGATATTTGCCCTCAAATATTGATAACTTGCAAACATAGATTGTAGGAGAAGCAGTGACTTAAAAGAGGCTCAGACAATGAATCTCTGTATGAAAAATTATCAAGACCTTGCTAGACCGAATGCCTCAGGTGCAGGGCCTATGTCTTCTTTGTCTTTAATTCCTCCACATTTAGCAAAGTACCTAGCACGTAACAGACACTCAGAGCATTTGAAAAGTAGACTTGAACAGATAGATAAGCAATATGTTTTAGACTATAGTAACATAAAAATATTTTAAATAAAAGAGCCATAAGAAAAAATATTAATGTGACTATATTAAAGGACAGTCCAGGGGAAGCTACAAGGAAATGTAAAACATGGAAGAGTGTCATGGGACTAGAGGACTTTTAAGACTCTTCCCATCTTCAATGGCTTATGGTTCCTTGGCTCTACTTTGAGTTGGGTTGGCCTAAGTGAATGTCCCTGAAGATCAGTATTTTTCCACGGCTCTCTCCTTGGGTCCACTCTGAATCATGAAGTATGCAAATTATCCTGTGGGAAAGAGCCCTAAAATCTTAAACCAGAGGGGAAGCAGTACAAATGGTGCTGTTTCTTCCCAAATGTAAAAGCACAAAATCACTCTTCTCAACCAGAGTTTTGAGTTGGCCATCCATGTCTGCTCTTAGCACAAACAGAAAGAAGACAAAATTGTATTCAAGACTCCTAACTGGCTATATGTTTTTATTCATATGGGAATAGAGGGGGGAGGTAGCAGGCAGGGTCAGAGTCGGAGGGACTCAGCTATCAATTTGTTGTGGCCCCTGGGCAAGTCTTTGAGTCACTCTGCTTCTCTGTCTTCGGGTTATACTTCAAGATCCCTTCCTGCTTGTGTTGTGGATGTCTCTGTGTTACTGATGCAAATGGGCACCCAGAGAAGTTGACTTCCATCTTGCTATTTCCCACAGATATCGCTGACAGAAGAGGCTGGGAACCAGAAAATGCCCGGACTCAGGCTGATGAGTCTAGTTCCTCAGCACTTCAGCGAGCTGCCTGGGGGATTTCTGAAACCGAAAGTGACCTCACATATGGGGAAGTGGAGCAAAGACTAGATTTGCTTCAAGAACAACTTAACAGGTATAAGCAATGATGAGGCAAAAAGAGAACATAATCTAAGCCCTTAGTTGGGTCTAGTTTTACTCCTTTATAGCAAATTCTTCCTGCAACAGATCTCATAGTTTCTTCATATGCTTACTTATTTAAAATAAGACTAGAAGTTGGCAGAATTATTAATCTGTGTTGCAAGGAGCATTTATTTAGAACACTTCATACTTCTGGCAGCATAAATCCTAATTTTTTCTTGACTTGCCATAAAATTAGTATATTAACCACACCAGCTGCCTAAGAAAACTCCTTTTATTCCCTCCAAATAATTCACATTTAGCTTGTTGACTAACACCTTTCCTCTATCCTTCTTTTAAGCTTTTTGGTTGTTTCTGGTAACCTAGTTACGTGTTACAGCATTTTTCTTAAAGTATCGACAAAATTATTTAAACATTTGGTTATTCAGTCAACTTATCAAAAATGTGAATGAATTGAAAATCTCACAGAGTTGAAGTCCAGATCCTTGCCATTTTCCCTCCATCTTTGATCTATAGCCTTTTAATTTTGCTTTTAGGGAGAATGGAACTCCTTAACCCAAATCTGCTTGGATTCCTTAAAATTAAACTGGTCAATAAGACTCAGAAAAAATACATGCATGAGTATGATTTAGCTGTTTTAGCTGTGTTTCATGTGAGAATATACCTTGATTCAAAGGCAACCTTCAGGTACACTACCAGGCAAAGTATTCTATTGGTCACATCCACTGCATGGACAAAACTAAAATGCTCAAATAACAAGATTTACTAAATCAACTTCAAACACACACTGAGAGATGAGGAGAGCCAAACGGATTAATTACACATTTCTTATAAGTGTAAGCATGGCAAAAGGACCACACTCCCTGAATTCTGATTTATCCAATGTTCACATATGCCGCATCAGCCTTCTCTGCTGATGGTGTGGTTACAAAGACCAGAGTTGAGGTTTGCACAAAGGGGTCCACAGACGAAAAATCCCCTGTGCCAATGACACATACTTGCTCTATCACAAAGATGTAAGGCCAAGTACACCTGGCCTCAGCTATGACTCTATAATCAGCCTGCTGAACAGCCATGTGTTTTATTGGCTTTTTGTAGGTTAAGCATATGGAGAGCCAGAATGAGCCTATGCTGTATGTCACCATTGGTGACCAAATTTGGGGGTGACAATTGTCTGCCCAAAGGTGACATGAGAAAAATTTGTTCTTTCCATCTCTTTCTATTCATAAGCTACAATCTGGTTTGTTACATCATATTTCTATTCTATCTCTGACATGCCTTACAGGTTATTAGCATACCGTCTGCATTTAATACATTTTATGAATTCTGCGCATATCTAACAACCCACTTGCTTACTCCTTAGCCATACTTAACACATCCCATGAGTTTTGCCTATACCACATAAGCTACTGGTTTACTTAATATCTGCTTAATATTTCTTATGTGTTTTATCCATGCTGTTTGTTGTTTTTATTGTCTTTTTAAATCTGTATGCCAGAATTGAATAGTTTCAAACAATACAGCAAACACATTAAAATGCGTGCGCACACACATATACATGACCATGAAATTTAATTGAATTTAAAATAGCCTGGTGCTGAGGTCCATATCTCATTTCCAAGTGCCAAATTCAAGTCTTGTAAAATTGAAATATACCTGAGAAAATTTAAACAGACTATCATTTACTTAGAGTCAGTAATTCCTAACTAAAGTATAAGAACTTGCCATGATAATTATTATTGGTCAGAGAAGCATATTTAGTTACTTAACACATTTGCTTTTTTTCTCCCCCTGCTATTTATACCAAGCCACATTGATCTTTTAGTCATAACATATATAAAAATATATACTGTGTAACACATAAGAATTGATATATGTGGTCTTTGAACTTGAACTTCTTTGATTCCCATGACTGAGAGAAAATAACTGCTCATTTCTTTACTGCCAGGACATATAGTATGTGTTCAGTTTGTTAAGTAAATTAAAAAGTGAGTGAATGAATGGATGAATGACAGGACAGCACTAATTTCTTTAGCACAATACTTGCACAGTACTTGCAATTGGTTAGCCTAGATTAAAGTCATAACTCTGCTACTTAACTACTTACAGGATGGCTGGGTCAAGTCATTTAAATTTCTCCAGGATCAGTTTCTTTCTTTGATTCATATCTACCTGCATTGCTGTTGTAAAGACTAATACACATGGAGACTATATATGCTATACAAATAGAAAGTGTTGTACGTGCAGTTAGGGAAAATTTGATTAACAATGAACATCACTTCTATTACTTTTTTTTTTTTTGGTGAGGAAGATTAGCCCTGAGCTAACATCTTATGCCTCCTCTTTTTGCTGAGGAAGATTGGCCCTAGGCTAACATCTGTGCCCATCTTCCTCTACTTTTTATATGTGGGACACCTGCCACAGCATGGCTTGATAAGTGGTGCATAGCTCTGCGCCCAGGATCCAAACCTGAGAACCCCGGGCCATTGAAGCTGAGCACGTGAACTTAACCACTACACCACTGGGCCAGCCCCTTCACTTCTATTATTGGTGTTCATCTGAGTGTACAGTAGTCCCCGCCTTATCCAGAGGGGATGTGTTCCCAGACCCCTAGTGGATGCCTGAAACCTCAGATAGTATCAAACCCTATATATACTATGCTTTTTCCTATACATACATGCCTATGATAAAGTTTAATTTATAAATTAGGCACAGTAAGAGATTAATAACTAATAATAAAATAGAACAATTATAAGTATATTGTGATAAAAGTTACCATAGATCTTAGCAACCTCAGCATACAATTTTTTTTCTTTCCATATTAAGTCAAGAACTTTCACCTTTTCACTTAAAGGAAGAACTTCACAGCTTCTCTTTGGTGTATCTGAATTACCAGTATCACTACTCTTGTTCTTTGGGGACATTACTAAGTAAAATAAGGGTTACTTGAACAAAAGCACTGTGATAACACAACAGTCTATCTGATAACCGAGATGGCTACTAAGTGACTAATGGCAGGTAGCATATACAGTGTGGATACAGTAGACAAAGGGATGATTCACATCCCAGGAGTGACAAAGAGGAACAGTATAAGATTTCATCACACACTCAGAGCATCGTGCAATTTTAAACTTACGGATTATTTCTGGAATTTTCCATTTAACATTTTGGGAACATGGCTGACCACAGGTAACTGAAATTGAGGAAAGCGAAACCACAGATAAAGGAATATTTTCCTTCTTCACATGTTTTTTTGATTTCCTGATTTGGACCTTTCCTCAGGACTAAAATTGAGATTTTTAGGATCCCCTTGCTGCCTTGTCATTGGTACCAATCATTGCTGCTAGCATAAGTCAAAGATTATTGAAAACATTTGCTTTCAATATGTCCCAGGGCTGAAATATAAACTTTTAAGGACACGTATATCTAGGGCTCATTAATTTGCAACTGCCCATTAGTAACAATAATCATTATTTTATTACATTAGGGTTTTTTAAATCATTATTATATGAAACTTTCCCACAGCCAAACTGCAATTAAATCTCTTGACATGTTCCCAGTATCTGCATGTCCCTTGACATACTTCTTTTCTTTTGACTAGCTTCTATTTATCTCCAATATTTTCACAAACATTTTATTGCCGAACTCAGCTTAACCTCTTTTGGATTTAAAATCCAAAATATTACATCTTTACTGTACTGCCATCTCCAACAACCTCTTCTATCCACTTTACTCTAGAAGCAAAAGTATAGAAAATGAGTTTGAAGAGGGCAACTCAATTCAGACTTCAACTTTGCAGAGTGAGAATCCTGGGACACTTTCTGGAGTTGGGGCTACCCTGTTTAGCTTCAGCATTCTGTTCTAATATAGAACTGTGAATTTCTACCCCATAGGTCTCATCCAAATCACATATTGAGTACATAATGCAATAAAACCAAATATAAATGGTCAATCTGGAATCATCCTTGCTGCTGCTGCTTTTCTGCTTTAATGGCCAATTAAACTACACATAGGGTTAAAGGTTTACATAAGAAATATTCTTATGTGTTTATATAATATCTACAGATATACCTATTTAGGGAAATCATTAACTCTTGATCCTAAAGCAGTGCTTCTCAAATGTTAATGTGCATTCATGTCACCTGGGGATCTTGTTAAAATGCAGATTCTAAGTCAGTAGGTCTGGAGTCTGGCAGAGATTCCATACTCTAACAAGCTCCCGGCTTTGGCCACACTTTGAGTAGGGAGGCCCTAGAGAAGGTAAAAGCTCTTAGTAATGATCCCATTCCTTGCAGAACATGCAGAGCAATTATTCTGTGTGCCTTCGGTATGGCATCGAGCACTTGCTTCACCTGGTGTTACAGTAATTTATGCACTTCCTTCGTTTTTCCTTCCTAGGTGGTCAGCTCCTGTCAGCACCTGAGATCAGAGTCCATATTTATTCATCATCATGTTCTGTCCTCACCTTCCTACCTAACACAGTGCCTGGTACATTGTGGGTCTTCGAATAAGTGAATGAAAACATTCATTTTACACAGTTGTATAGCTATGCTGATGGAAGGGAAGAAAAATAATTTTCCTTTTACCCTTCTGAGTTCTTGGCTGAGACCCCTGTAATAAAAGACAGATTAACAAGAGAAAAACAAACAAGTTTATTATCATGTATACCTCATGTGTACAGGGGAGATGCCCAGGGAAAAATGAGCAAATCCCAAGGTGGCTTAGAATTCAGGATTAAATACCATCTTAATGGAGGAGGGGGGGGGGAATGTAGGCCTCTCAGAGGAGAGTAAATGATTTTTAGGAAAGACGAATGGGGCTTTAGAAGACTAAATGGGAGGTATGATAATTTGTGACAAAGTTTGAGTGTGGTGTCAACTTCTAGTTTCCTCTCCTGTGACAAGAGTCAATCTTCCCTGCTTGACTAACCTCTCAGGAAAGGAATTTATGACAATTGAGTTCCTTTTGGAGGATCTGCCTTTAGGCAGATAAGTGATGTTCAGAGAAAGCCTCTCCCCATATTTGCTGTTTTTCAAGCACCTACAGGTGAAAATTATCAATGTGCAGAAGTGACATATTTTGGGGCGGCATATTTTGGTAACCTTAATTGACAAAAAAAGAAAAAAGTTATAAAACTAGGTTAATTCTTTTCTGTTTTAAAGACCAAACTAGGCTTTTAAAAAGTTATCTGTAATTCCTCTTGAGTAAAGTAGATTATTTAGTCTCAGTAGGAGCGTCTATTCCAGTTAAGCCAATAGACCCTAGTCATAAAACATAGAGATATAATCTATGCATAGTAAAAATATTCTTCACTAAAGCTTCCATTTGTTGAATATCTTAGTCTGTTCAGGTTACTACAACAAAAATACCATAGACTGGGTGGTTTATAAACAACAGATATTTATTTCTTACAGTTCTGGAGGCTGAGAAGTCCAAGATCAAGCTGCCAGCAGATTTGGTATCTGGTGAGGGCCCACTTCCTGGTTCGTAGATGGCTGTCTTCTCACTGTGCCTCACATGGTGGAAGAAGGAAGGAAGCTCTCTGGAGTCTCTTTTATACAAGCACTAATCCCATTCATGCGGGCTCTACCCTCATGACCTAATCACCTCCCAAAGGCCCCACCTCCTAATACCATCACATTGGGGGTTAGGGCTTCAATATATGAATGGGGTGGGAGGGGCATAAACATTTAATCCATTGCATTGAACTATCCAAAATATCAGATAAGCAGTTAATAAAACTAAGTATTCAAAATCACCGCAGGAAGGGAGACTGCCATCTTAACAGAGTCCAGGTGGTATTTCAGAAGAGGAAGTAAGAAGTAGGATATTTATAGCATTTTGGAGCTGATTGGACTCAGTCAAAGCTCATAATATAATAGTTCAAGACTGATGGACATAGTGAGGTGAGGATCTTGAAGCAAGTCTGCATAAATAAAATTTGTTTGATAAGCAAGTTATTTGTTCAGATGAGCAGTCGGCTGTCTCCAATGAGTTCATCTATAGAAATTTCCTGAAAGAGTAAAGTTATTTATCCATTTACTCTTATTTTTCTTGGGCAAAGTTTTCCTAGAACAAACAACTAAGACATGTTGTCAAAGATGGTCTACAGTCTTATCTAAGTCACACTGACACAAACTGTCTCAGTTCTCACCCTGCACCAGTTACTTCACCTGCACATTTGAAGATGAAGTGAGTGCCACTCATGGCAGCATGTTGCAATTACTGAAACCCCACCTTCCAACAGATTTTTTTCCTCTACTAACCAAATAGGTAGAATCCATGATATAGAGATCCTGTTTCTCGGAGACCACTCCTGTTTGACAAAGGTTTTGTAGGACTCAAAAACATGATCATAATTTTTGACCCTCTATCAGGTCTTGAATCCCATATGTTGATGAAGTTTTTATTCCACTCCCCACCCCCAAATCCTTTTTCATTCAGTGTAATAAACAAGGGTAAGCCACTCACTAAATACTAAATGCTGTTAATGATAGGATACATTTGTACAGAAATATTTATGATGAAGTCTGAATGTAGAATTTTCTTTGGGGGCTCAGAGGAGAGAGAAATGAATTCTGAATGGGTCAAATAAGGGAAGATTTTTGGATGCAGATAAAATCTGAACTGGACCTTGAAGAGTGAAAGGAAATATTGATGCACAATCATAAAATAACACGTCTGCTCAGTTTAGTTGGCACCATAAAAAATGAGATCAGACCTAGAGGCAACAAGTAGATAAATAAAGTAGTCGATAACTCAATTTTTCCCTTTTCAGTGTGTGCTTCTGTCACTTGCAAGGAACAATCATGTATAATTTATAGCTATTGGTTTAGAAGATACTAAGCTATATGGCTATATATATATCAAATATAGAAAATATAGAAAACCTGTAAGAATAATGTGTCATTATGAATCTCAAAAGGAAGATTTGTAGTATTAAGAACTGAAACTTTTAAAATGATCTTTTTTCATGTTTTTCAGGTTTATTCTTGTTCTCTTTCAAATCAAAGACTAAGTTCTCTCCACTTTGAATTCCATAAATATAGCATGTATATAATTGGGCCAAATTAGTTCTATGATTTTAACATTTTTGGCAAGATGTACCTTTTCTTTGCGTTTTTCATTCAGAGACAAAATAGTAAGCACAAATAAGTAAAAAGTTAAAAGAAGAGTTTTCTAAAGAGGCATATAGTCCAAATTTTTTGTTCTTATGCCCACAAAATTTCTTCTTCTTCTTTAATGATTTTAACACATGCCACGGAGGGGAATAAGACCTATTGTATTTTGCTATTTTCCCTTGAATTTTAATTTAAAATGAGAATGAAATTAACAGGCCAGTTGGCTACTTGTGAGCTTTGGGGAAAAAATGATCAGATTGGCATTTTGCAAGCTAGATCAGTCATAGAAGCAAGTGAACTTTTATGTTTGGTCTGTTTCTTAAATACCAAAGGCCCTGAACTGTAGATGGGAAAGGAATTTTACATTTAACAGTACTTAACATTAAAGAAAGAATACGATGATTAATATACAATACTTGATGTGAATAGGAAAGAGGCAAGGTAATATAAGGTAATATAAATTAGAAACACATCAGAAATTATCCAATTGTTGCAACTATGAAAGAAATGTACTACCAGATCATCTTTTAGAGTAAATAAAATGTTCACAAGAAACTGAGCAAAGCCTGATTAAAAAGCAAAAACAACTATTGATTAAAAATAGATTCTGTGTGTTTTACATTTTGAAATCAATGAAGCTTAACTGTAAAAATTTAATACAATGTGCACTGTAAAAATGTAGTCCATTCGGCTGTTTTTCTGTTAACATCTTATTAAATGAACAGGAAAGCAATGGTCTTTATCAGAACCATTAGTGAGACATAGAAAGTGAGGAACAGCCAGGAGAGAATCTCCTTGCTCCCTCTCCTGTCCTTGCTGAAAGCAGGGCTATAATTCTGTTTGTGGGTGGTGCTGAAACTTTCTCAAATGCTTTGCAATCCTGGACTATTTTTAGGACTGTCTTCCCCCATTTCTGTCTGTCCTGCAGACTTGAATCCCAAGTGACTGCTGACATCCAGACCATCTTACAGTTGCTGCAGAAACAAACCACTGTGGTCCCCCCAGCCTACAGTATGGTAACTGCAGGAGCAGAGTATCAGAGACCCGTCATCCGCCTGATGAGAACCAGTCATCCGGTAGCATCCATCAAGACCGATCGAAGTTTCAGTCCTTCCTCGCAAGTGAGTATAGATAGTGTACAACCAAGAGTGTTTCTCAAAGTGTGTTTCCAGGGACCGCCTGAATCAGAATCACCAGGGGTGCTGTGGGAAATACAGATTCTCATCCCCATCTCTGTTTCTACTCAATTAGAATTTCTGGGCATAGACCCAGTAATCTGCACTTTAAACAAGCTCCCTGATTCTTATGCTCATTTAATGTTTGAGAACAATGGACCTGGAATGATCTTAAAACACTAGCATTTTTTTTTAAGAAAAAGTTTTTTTTCAAGAGTCAATCGACTTAAGTTTATATATGGTAGAGCTTTGAAAGCTGAGGAGTAGCCCTGGGTCCAGAAAGCGCTTCAGAGAAAGGTCTGTAATTTGTGACAAGAGGCTGGGCAGGGTCAGAAAAGAAGGGGAGGAGAAACAGCAGCTGGACAGAGAAGACCTGAGATTCAAGTGCAATCAGACTAGTAATCTCGCCTCTGCCCCACCCATCACCAGAGATCTATAAACTTTCCTCACCTCTAGGATGGTAAGAGGAGGAATGTTAAAGTGTCCTTTATCCTGTCTCTAGGAGGGCCCTTTTGAATTATGTTAATATGAAAAGTCTAACCCCTTTGGAACTCTATTTTGAGAATCATTATTAATTACTTAAACACTACGGCCAAATTGGACCTACAAATGATGATTTCAAACAGGATTTACAGAACTATCTTGTAAAACTTTTTAGAAGTTTGGAAATTTAGTGCAAAATGTTCTGGGAAATGAAACTACATTAATAACAGGAAGAAATGTGCAGAAGGAAAATAATGCAATCTTTCTAAAATATTAAAGAAATTTATCTCTAGTTTTGAATGGCTGGGAAACACGCAAAACCACGTACTTTGTTCTTTGTTTTCAGTGGATTTAGATACTATTTTCTGACTAGGGATGAGTGATTTTTCTTCCTTTTTTCTTTTCTCTCCTCCTTATACTCCCTACTTATCAAATGACCCGGGTTTCTGATCCCAGTTTTGTCTTGAATTTCAAATTAAAACATATCTGGAAAACTCAAGGTGAAAAAAATGTGTAAAAAAAAAAAAAAGAATCTGATCTGCCTTCAGAGTAAAATTAAAGTTCTTGGAATGGTTATTTAGGATTATCTAACTGATACCTGACCTCCAATGTCTTGATTCATCTGTGGGAGGGAAAGGTTGGTTAATACCACTCATCAAATACAGATTTATGCGGAAAGAAAACATATTTAGATTTCATGAGTGTAATTTTAGAAATGTGTCCAAATGAATTATAAAAACAAGTTTTCTTTTCTTTCTATCAGTGTCCTGAATTTCTAGACCTTGAAAAATCTAAACTTAAATCCAAAGAATCCCTCTCAAGTGGGGTGCATCTGAACACAGCTTCGGAAGACAACTTGACTTCACTTGTAAAACAAGACAGTGATCTCTCTTCAGAGCTTCACCCGAGGCAAAGAAAACCTTACCTTCCTCCAATTAGGCATCCTTCTTTGACAGATTCATCCCTAAGCACTGTAGGAATCTTGGGTCTTCATAGGCATGTTTCTGATCCTGGTCTTCCAGGGAAATAATCATTTTGTAGTATTTACTCCACATACAATGTAAGTGCTTTTAATGGCTGTTTTCCTTTTTGTATTTAAATCCTCTCTACTTGACTCAGGGGTTCACAAGGTACCATTATATGCAAAAGTACTGTATATTTTCCTAAATTGAAGCTTGTAAGGTAAAATTGAGCAGTTAGGATGTAAATATACATATGAACTCTTTTGTTCCAAATGTTAAAACTGCCAGCATCTCAAGGCACCTTATTTTTTATTTTTATTTTTTAAATCATGTGCATGTTAGGAAACTCCAATTTCTCTTGCATGGAGACTCCTATTTACTGCTTTTACTAAACCAGTACTTTGTTATGAAAATGCCTTCCAAGCACATAAGAAACCAAGGGATAAAATTGTTCATGGACGCAACTCAGATGATCCTCAACTCATGGATGTTCAGGGGGGAGAAAGAGAACTCAGTCACTTTTGAGAAGAGATACCCTTCTGGATCGAGATGTTTATAGTTAATTACATTCATCCCACCACACTGAAAAAACCCCCACAGTTTTAGAGTTATAAATCTCTGGCAGTATATGAAGCCATCACCAAATACATGAATGTAGGCCAGCATTAATGAGGACAAAAAGGCCTTTCTATTTAAAATCCTGTCTCTAACTGCGTTCACAAACTACCTAAAATATTTTCCACTGGCACATTTCCTTGAATGCTGAGAAATGAGTTTCTCTAATTTTTCTGTTTTAGGGGGGCGGGATGGAGTCTCCTTAAGAACTGCTCAAGTGTGACTGACACAAACACATCCACAGCTTTCTCCTGATTCATATTTTAGGGCAATCCTGAATTTGATCAAAAGAATGGATGCACACAGTTTTCAAAAAATGTGCAGTTTTAATGGATTTGCATGGCAAAACTAGCTTCCATTAAGTATATTTTGTTCTATGGCTTTCTAATCCCAGCTGTGGAAAAATAATATGCATTTACCAGCCTATAAAGGAAATGCACACACTCCAGTAAAATTTCAGTTTTGTTTGTTTATCAAACATGTTTGCTATTCGAAGATTAAATGAAAATCTTTTCTATATGGATTGGGCTGAATATATATTGACCCCAGAATACTGGAAGATACCATGGAATATATTTTAATATCTTCAACTGTTATATTTGGGGGGGGTTGTATGTGTCTCATAAAATCAGGGTATTGAAAAAATTGCAAGTTAACTTAAGATTCTGAATAGTCAATTTCTAGTTAAGTTTTGCTTTTCATATGAGTACAATTTTAAACTTATTACAGACTAATCCATTACATCCTTTCCTTCTGAACAAAATTTTGAAATTTTTTGAGTTTCTTCATCCTTTACTAATTCTCACACTCATATATTTTTTAAAAAGTGTTATATTTTTTGTGCACAATATTAAATGGATCAATTTCTCTCTCTTCAGGATAGAAATATAATCTACTGACTTACCTTTACCTTTGCCACCAATATATTAGTTTCAAATACAATTTATTTAAACTTACAGACACTATTGCACTATTTAAAATATGATTAAAGTGACCTTAAATTGCTTCCTATATATATTTAAATGGTCACATAAATTGATAATCAGTGTGAGAGGCAATCGGTAGGCATGGGCATGTTCTTATCCCTGCCTAATTTTTGAAAAACCAAAACATAAGCAACCGAGTACATATGGCAAAATGACCAGTCAATTCAGTAAAAGTATAATAATTTTAACCAGTTTCCCCAACCATTTGGTGTTAGGCAGATACAAATTTAGGGACTAACTGATGCTTTTTTTCCTCATTCAACAAACATTTATGGGTGCCTGCAGGGGAGAAAGAAATGGATAATTCTAATTCAGAGGACGATTTAGGGATCTTATTTCCATATTTAAGCACATTTTTGCAGCTGCAACAGATTTCATAAGGATTGCCAGCCTAAATTCCAAGGAAATTCAGAATGAATTCACCAGAGACTGTTCATTTGTAGGGAGAGAGGATTTGGCAGGTGAGGAATTTAGATCTGATTGATTAGTGCACGCTTCAGCTGCAACATTTGGTATGACATGCATAAAATTCAGCCTTCCACATAAGCTTCCATACTTTTTTCTAAAAACTGAGCATGAAGGAATGGGAAGATGGGGAATGGTATGCAAGCACCCTGCTTCCTTAAATTCTAGTATAACACAGACCTTTTTTCTCCTTAATTCCTTGACATAAAATAATTGCTTGATATTAAAATCTAAGTCTCAGAGGGTTGGACAGGATTAGGAAGGTCTCCTCCTACAGGACATGAGCTAAAAAAGACCCTGAGCGATATCAACATGCGGTTAGTCAGGCATGAACGTCAGAAGGCTCCACAGTTAAAATGACTTACAGACGACCAAAGCAATTTTCTTAATTTACAAAATTTATCCCTTGTCCCAGCCAAAGATCTAATGCCTAAAATCACCGTCACTTTCCCCATGGGCTGTAGCAAAAACAATCTGCTCCCCCCATCGAAGATCCTGCTGAGAGCCAGGTTTAACTGCTGCAGCCAATAACAGCAGTATAGCGACTGCTCTCCTAGGTAATTAGAAGCACTAACATAACACCTTTTGCCTTCCACCTAACAATAATGCTACCGGGTCCCCAGGCCTAAATAAAATGCCATCTAAAATCTAGAGTTTACTTGGGTTAGATGTTTTCCTGC
Organism: Tapirus indicus; assembly: GCA_031878705.1. NCBI lineage: Eukaryota > Metazoa > Chordata > Mammalia > Perissodactyla > Tapiridae > Tapirus > Tapirus indicus. Next base: position 75,657,428 of record CM062926.1, on the reverse strand, counting down.
TGTTATTAACTGCTGGGCAGAGAGTTGAAAGTTAAGACATCATTTTACCCTAGAGGGGTGTCTCAAATTCTAATTAGTTGATGATAAAAATAAAAAATGCTGAAGCAGTGTTCTTGCAGGGTTTTTAAATTAATAATCACACATTCAACAAACATGAGAAGGCCAGGGCAAATTTGGGACAGCATAGTTTCTTAAGTCTATTATAATGAATCAGTCATCAGAGCTGAACTTTCCAACTCTTCTAGTCAGAAGATATGGAAACTAAGTCAGCATATAGTGGCATTCGGCGTCAGGTTTAATATGTTTGTATAAGGGCTGCCTGCAAGGTCCTTTTGGAGGTTGATTTTTAGCAATGATTCCAAAATGCTTAAAAGGACAATGACCTTATCCAAATGTTATTTAAAATCCCACTGTAAATTTGATTATCAAAGGATAAAATTTATCACCTCATCAGCATATCTAAAATAATAATTGTTAACAACAGTATCTTTCCGCTGAATGCTTTTCATGGTTAAAAAAAAGAATTTGGTAGATCTAGTTATTAAAAGTGAATTGCAACATTGACTAATTTATAATATAGTGTAGTCTTTAAATTGCTCATCCATAGTTAAAACCAAAACTAGATCCATATACTTAAGTGGATTTCTTACTGCAAATCAGAAGTTTTATAATTACAAAAAAATTCAAATGTCATTAGGTTTCTAACCATATTTTTGCAGTAAAACAAATGTGTCTATCATGTGAGTTCAGAGGCACTTGGAAGATAAGATGATGTCCTCAAGTGTGGTCCTAGAATTAGCAGCTCTAACACTACCTGGGAACTTGTTAGAAATGCATATTCATGGGCCTCGCCCAGACCTACTGAATCAGAAACTCTGGCCAAGGAGCCCAGCAATCATCTTTTAAAAAGCCCTCCTCCATGTGATCCTGATGCACACAAAATCTTGGAGACTCACCAATGTAGACTCACCGATGCTGGTCTACAATCAGACCAACCTGGGTCTCAGGACAAGTTCTTTCATTAATAGCTGTGTGACCCTGAGCAAGTTAATTAACCTCCCTGAGTCTTCCTGAATCTATAAAAATGAGATAATGGTACCTGCCTCAAAGAAGCAAGGAGGAAATGAGATAACACATAGTAAAGTGCCTGGCACATAGTAGGTGCTCAAAAAATGCCAGATTCTTTGGTTCTCATCCAGGAACATGACATTAAAAACAAGCAGGAAAACACTTTTCCACAATCTAACTTTTGCATAATGTGCTTTGTCTCCAACTAAACAGCTGTTACCATGACGAAAGTTTTTGATTCAGAAAAACACAAGTGTAGCTATTGTTTTCTCTCTTAATTGTATTTTGCACTATTAGGTTTATAGCTTTAAAGTTATTTACAATAAAAGTGAGAGTCTGAATCTCATGGTACAAACATATCTAGTCTGAATCGATGTTAAATGCCAAGTATGCAAAGGTGATCTGTCGAATTCAGTACTACTGGAATGTATCCTGTAAAGGCTGGCTCACTGCGGATGCCCCTCTTTAGATCCATGATATAGTTCTCAAATGGATATTTGAAAATACATTTTCAAAATACAATTTTGAAAGAAAATACATTTCCTTCAGAAAATAGAATTTTCCAGTTGTAACAGTTCTTTTCAGGCATCAAGGCCCACTCCCTCATTGCGCAGATACATTACACAGATCTTAAGCTGTCTAAGAGAGCTTACCTGCCTAAGCTCTAGTGTGGAAGGATGGAAATGGCAAGAGACTCAATGTGGTAAACCTGAATTCAAATCCTACCTTCTCCACTAACTCTCAAGACAAACCCTCAAGTGAGCCCCATTATCCAAAACTATAAAAAATGGAGGTAATAACTTAAATAACTTGAAGGAGTGTTGAGAAGCCTCTGAAACAGATATGTGGAAGTGCTTTGCAAACCATAAGGCACCATGAAACTGTGAGATCATCATGTGGCTTGCGCATCATCACACAAGACGGTGGTATTATGGTGGAAGTGCGGAAGCACTACCGAGGTCTTCTAAAAACCTTCCATTGTTCTTTCCCCTACCCAACACTGACCCGATTTACCCTGTGACAAAAATCTATAAAGTGATCCTCACACAACTCTCAAAGATCCATTTGCTCAGAGCAGGAGAACGCCAGTGTTAGGGAAGCTTCTTCTGCTATAGCATCCCAGTATTTGTCAAATATTGCCTTTGTCCAACATCCATAAAATTATACATTTGCATTGCAATTGTTTTCTAGGTATGCAATAGCTTCCCTCATCCCCCATACTTTTTAAGTGTTATTCAAAGCTGTTTTCTTGTGGTTCTACTTAACTTTAATGAAGTGATGTTAACCTTTTAAAAACTAAAAAGATCATGTTTTAAAATGCTTTCGAAATTATTAGGTATTGTGATTGATCAGTGCCCAAGCTTAGAATAATTCATTACATGCTCTTGTGGTACAAATATACTTTGCTTTAAGAATATGCAATACAGAAAAGAAAATTCACAGGAAGACATGAATTATTAATAACTGACAGCATGAAAAGACATTATCACAAGGCTTATTTATATAAACTATTAAGTGGAAGTTGAGAGAGATGACTAACAAGAAGTTATTTAAAACTAACACATTATTACTATGAATAGAAGAGTAAAACATCCATAGAAATGCAATGTTCAGAACTCAGAACCATACACTCGATCAATTTCATTGTTTTATCAATCACAAACTTTTAAATGAGAATAGCAAGAAGCATTACAGAAATGCTCCCAATAAATGTTTTTATGAGAAGTGGCAATATTGACCTGGTTATTCTTGAAAAGCTAATGTCAAAACTTAGATGAATTCCTAAATTGTAGTCATGACATCTGTGACTTCCATTAGTTAATTTGTATTCTGAAAGACACAAAATAAGTTAGTACACTTGTGGTTTTAAAGCACTATCCGTTTAACCTATATTCTTTATACTTCCTCTGTGTGTATTTTATTGTTTTTAACTTGAAAATAATCACAACTGTTAGCATTTAAACTGTATTTTTTCCATACTGACATTATAGTGTTTGAGTATATAAGAAAATTCCACACCATTCCATCATCCTTATTGAGGAGTAAAATTCAACAATCAATAATCTTATAATTAACTCCTCCACATAGTCTCATCAAAATGCCCCTGTAATCACAATAGCACTGAAATTATATGGCACCCTTTTTCCAACTAGTAAAGAAATAATATAAAAATATTGAGAAATCTCTAGTTTTTATCTCCTAGGCACCTACTGATTTTAATTAAAGGCACATTACCTCTTTTTAGCAGAAATTTGCATTCTATAATTTTGATATGAAAATGTACATTAGAATGTTTGCCAGTTAAAGAATAATACATTTCAAAAAATAATGTGTGTAATCACTTGAAAATGTCAGTCATCTGATATAAAGAAGCTCACTCACATTGGTTAAGTAGTAAGTACCTTGGAATGCTTTAAAAGTAATGAAACAATCTACCAAAACACATACTTTTTCCTAGTTTTATGCACATAATGTAGCATGAAATCATGATACTTTTGAAATACTCTGTGCAGAAATATTTATTTTTTAGCAAATATTTTCTTCAAAGATTGGTATGTGGTATTGACTGTGTAATCTACTTGCACAACTAGTTTTGCAATAACCTTCTATGAATAACTGTAAATAAGAAAAATGTAAATTTCATGTAAAAATGGTTGCAAATTTTTGGTAGCTAAAAGTGTACAAGTTGTATTGAAAATACAGTATATATACATAATTTAAGAATGAAGCATATAATTTCTGATCTATTTATACATGCAAATTCAAGAATTTGTAAGAGAAATTATTTTGGGGAAAAAGAAAGTAAATCGCATTAGCTAGTTAGGATACTTTTATTAGAGAAGCCAACTATTTCCAACATTTTACTAGCTACAGTATTAGACATAGGCATGGTGGTGCTGCTGTATTTCATGAAATCACATAATTGTAACAGTGCTACTACACTTTTACTGAGTTCCATTGGAACACTAGCAACGTGGACTGAGTGGCAAAAAGCATTAAATCTAAAATTAAAGAAACATAAAAACATTTCACTTTTTATTATTGCCTGTCAAGAACACAATAGTAATTTATTAAAATATTTTTACTTGATTAAAATTTCTGATGGCCAAACAGGCTTTAACTTACATGTAAAACAAAATTTTTATAATGTATGCTTGATTCATTTTTTCATCAAGAATGAAAATATCCAGATAACATTATTTTCATTTTCCTAAGTTTCATACATTCTTAATTCCTCCCCTAGAATCATTCATCTATTATTTAACAAGAACAAAAAAATCAAACTATCTTCAAAGAAAACTTTTAAATAAAATTTGTTGGTTGTAATGTGGCATTTAGGGACTGCTTAGTCTGTTTAGTAGTTTGGATTCTCCACCATACATTTTTACAGTTTAAAAAACCAAGAGAACATTTCCCGATTTGATAAATGAAAAACCAAACCAAATACAGATTAGCAGAAAGCACCATATTGATAGCTATAACTGAGGTCGTTAGAAAATGAGAATCAAAATATGAAAAAGCTAAATATTTAAAAACTTAGTCTCCTGCCATAAGATAAATTTGGGTGTAATGCATTTAGATATCTTTGGGAAATTAAATATGCACCCGGAAGTTCTGTTAATCCTAAAAGCATTTCAAATGGCCTATCATTTTCAAAAGAATATGGATCTTTAGTATGTTTCTGGACCATTCAAACTAGCACTGTTCAAGTTATCCTTTGAAATTTCAGTAATCATAGTAAGATAAAATGTGATTAAATACAATGAACTAAACTGCAAATGACTGTATGCGTGTAACTTTAAAGGGTATATTTATATTTTAATGCTTAAGGGAAAAGGTTGGGATCCTCCCCCGGCAAAACACACACACATATCAGAAGAAGGTACTAATTCCTGGCATACTTGTCTCTGAATATAGCTATTAAATAATGACCTAGCTCAATTCTTCTCACTCCCTGTAAGCTTTCCAAATTGCCACCAGGTCTGATGCTGCAGAAAGGGCACACCTGAAAACATACGTAACACAGAGGCAAGGACCTACTCATTCCCTAACTGTATGGCACATGACAGTAATGGAGAAGTGCTGCCAATGTCAACTTACTATATATTCAGATGTATCAAAGCACACCTGAGTTTTGAAGGCTCACAAAATAAAACCCAAAGCTGCATATTACCAAGCTACTTGGGTAAAAGGAATGTTAAATAATAAGGATCTCTTCTTTATACGCCAGTAAAATATGTTTTTTAAAACAAGTAGAAAGAGACATGGCAAGAAACAATTAAAAGCACAAATTTCCCAGCATTGAAATGAGCTGACAGTGAGTCAGACAGAAATTTTTCCTAAGTTTCCCAGTGTTTTGCTAGAAAGTAGTTTTGTGCTCAGTATTCTAAATTACAGGAAAATTTTAATAAATGGACATATGTGAGGTTATGACCTTTAATTCTAGACTACAAATCATCTGAACAGTATTCATTTAAAATCCTGTCTGCATTCATCACTACAATAACAGAAGTTCTAAATATTTATTTTTTCTTGGTATCACCTAATATTATTATGAAGTCCACATATACTCTTAGATGATAACTTAGCATGGCATATTTCTTTCAAAGTGCTTAATTCACTATGCAAATCTGACTGAACTAAGACCAAAAAAATTGTGATCTTTTAATATAATATTCAAAGTAAAACAACACCCATGGTTGTATTTTAAAATTTAAAAGAAAAATATGCTAACCTGAAAGAAGTTTTGGATTTTACTTGCTAGATTTATCATACTTTCACAAATTCATTCCTATTAATTTCCCAGAAAACTGCTACAAAGAAATAGAACACATATCATCTATGAGTTTGTCAAACATAAAACAAAGAAAAGCACATTTCTGACAAATAGTATTTATTTTGTTTGTCCAGTTTAATAACACCGTAAGATTACAAGCGAACTTGATTTGTATATTTTACTTAAATAATTGCTAATTAATTTTTGTTAATGTTTTAATTACACAGACTTTAAATTACATTAATAAATTCTACTTTCTTCCAGGGTAAAGGTCTTTCCTGGAAGTAAACATATCACTTGACCTTTTTATTACTTTTTGTTTCTGAATGCATGCTTAAATAGATAAAATGAGCAGTCCTTGAAATTACATTTAAAGTGGACCAAATTAAGATTCCAATAGTATTGATTTCCTTTTGATGTGATTTAAAATGTGTAAACTGCCACTCGAAACAGAAGTATAATAGCTGACATTTAATCATTTGGCAGATTTTTAGGCATAGGTGAATTATTGCACTGTTATTTGAACTGAAGCATCTCATAATATATATGTAACAGATTTTGTATGATACAAAACTTTACAGCAAGCTATTTGAATGTTTATTTTAAAAAATCCTAAAAATGACATGGAAACATGTTTACTGTATAAATAAAAGTACTTAGACATTAACAGTGTACATTATTCAATAATTTCCATCATCATAAGAAAACTGGGTGTGAGCTAACCAGTACAAACTACCATACTATATTCATATTCCAGTCATGTTCATCATAAAACAATTTAATTTTTATTTTAGTAATGGATGTTCATTACATCAATTATCTTAAAAGCATCAAAAAAGTGAATTGCATTTCAGTATAAAAATCCCAGTAAAATATTCTCTATGCCTAATATTTTTATAAGATTATGTAACATAAAGTGCAAAAGAATTGTCTGACAATTAAGTTGGATTGGCATGGAACATTAGTTTTGTTAAAGAATGGGGTTCTGTGGTCAGAAAAGTTTGGAAAAAACTGGGTCAAGTAAAATTAAATAGGATTTTATGTACCTTGGGCTTTATCAAGCTCCCTGAGGAGGGTGAGAATTTCCCAGATATGTTTGGCCATGGAAACTCCTTCTTCACCTCCTATGACCAAAAGTCATAGGAACACCTTTGGAAAAAGATGAGTTAGAGAACTGGGTAAAGAGTTCTAATACAATGTGTCAATTGTCAGAAACTTCTATGAATAATACCATATGCCATTTTTAAAGTTTTACCTCAACCATGAGCCTCTTAGTAAGAAAAATTATAACTGACCTTAGAACAGTATAATAACTGAACCATCTATAAACTGGATGTTAAGATTCCAGGCTGTGTCATATTATCACCCTCATTCAATGTGAACAATATACAGTGTGCTTACATTAGCTTTTGCCTACAACACTTCTAATCAGAATTCTGTATATTTTTTATGGCTCAGTTAATATCCTCTCACGTTATCAAATATATGTTTGTGAAAAAAAATTAATAGTCAGAGGACAAAACTATATGGACTATTTATTCACATATATTTACAAAACCGACCAAATGAATTTGACAGCTAATTATATAAAATCATCAATGTCAAAATGACTATACATTACTTCCTTACCAGAATTTTTAAAAGTGAAGGTTGATTTAAAATTCTGTAAGTTTATAAAAGTTTTTTTGCAAGATACTGCTGTTGGGGCCCATGACAGGCTGCCTCAAAATATTCTACAATGACACATTATTTTGAATTAAAGTCACTTGAGAAGCAACCAGTACAAGAAGAGCACTCTGACCCTCCCTTGTTTCTCTGAAAGCAGGAAATAAATCTTCCATGAGAAAGGTGCTCTCCCTGCATCCATATCACCAGAGCTAGGGAACTCAGGGCCCAGAAGCCTGCGTAAACAAATCCTGTTAATTTACTATCTCAAGACTAAACTCTGTTTAAATCCCTCACTAACTACGTACCTCAAACCTAAGTTTCTTCTCCTGACAATTCCTCACAAATTTGTTGTTTCTTTGTGTAAAAAAAAAAAAAAAAAAATATATATATATATATATATATATATATACTGCCTGCTTCATAAACTCTCTGAGCATCATTTTCATAATTCTTCCATCTGCACATAATTAAATTGGGTTTTTCTCCTGTTAATCTGGTCTTGTGTAAATTTTATTATTAATCTAGCCATAACAACACAGGAAGAGCAGAAGGGGGAATTTCCCTCTCCTCGACACTGCTATTCATCCTCCATTCTTTAAGAAACAGAGTTTTACAAAAACTGTATATTAATTTGGTCATCAGCCATACTAAAATTAATTTGTATTCACCTCTAAGCTGGAATTTATTCAGTTAAAGTATAAGAAAAATATGTGATTTATTAAATCTTTATTAAGAGAGACGTAGACTGTTTGCCGAGAAAGGGGCTGGATTAATTATAACAGTTTATACCAGGGATTTTAAATGGAAAGGACCTGGTGACTTCACTTTGCAATTTCCATAGTAATACCACACAAAAATTTTGCTGTGGTGCCTACCATGCTCAGTACCAGACATTACACAGATGTGGTCAAAAGACTGACTAGTTTACTAATGCCAAAACCCCCAGTTAATGTTGTCAAGAAAGTCAAATTTATAATTTCTCAACATTTAAACAAACTGATAGATTATTTGACTTTTTAACACCATAGACAGTTGGCATTATGTATAAAGAACAATTCAGTTTAACAGAATTTAAATGTTGACATTTCATTAAAAATACGTGTCATTTCCAGAAAACCTAGATTTAGAGAAAGATGTCATTTTAGTTTTTCTATGTCTTCACTAACAAAATAAAGTGCAGAGAGAAAAGTTGTTTATTAAGAAATTTTTTCCATAGAAGACAACAAAACATTGAAGAAAAATATACAATGCAAAAAAGAAAAAAAAATATTGCCTCCTGTAGTCTTATTTCACTATAGATTATTTTGTGGTCCACCTAAGGTGATTTAAAATAGAATCTTAGGAACTACAATTTTCTTCTTCACTGGCAAAGACCAGTGAAGATTTTTTTCTCTGATTATGTGGTCAAAGAACAATCCCTATTACAAATATGGCACAAAATCCAGGATTCCCCTTCTAGCTCACCCTGAAACACCAACAACTACAAATAAAATTTCAAAGTACAATTTGTAAACTTCAGATAAGTATAAATTAGTTTTATCTAGGCTTTCACCATTTGGCTTCTTATATAATCTATCTTGTAAGTACATTCCTCTAGGTTTACATTATTAAAAATTAAGGCTAAGAGATATTTATATCAATTAATCATACCAATATTTTATGACATTATGCAGATACCTGTAGAGTGACAACTTTTCTAAAAGCAATACTATCCCAAATACAAAAACATCTCTTTTATTGCTTTGAACTGTGCGCTAAAGTAAAAACACATAGAAAGGGGAAAGATTTAACAGGTAGGAATATGGAAAAGCTCCAAAAGTGTTAATTCGAAGTGATCCAGTTCATTTCTTCTAAGCAGAAAAATTCACAGTATTTCTTCCGCTTTCAAATTCTAGATATTCAAATTGCCATAGTGCCCTGCAAAAACTAATACATAAGCAAAATTATCAGTTGGTAACAATAAAATGGTTTTTGGTTTTGATTAATTATAGTCCACAAAAGCACCACCACAAGAGGGGAAACTTTGAGTTTCCAAGGCTTACAATTCAAACCAGTATATACTAGTAGGGTAATGTTGACCCTATAACTTCCACATAAGAAAAACAAAACAAAACAAAAACCCTGAAACACTGAAGCACATGTGAAACATATCTTTCCTACAGCTTCAAATTAAAAAAAACAAACAAACTGGAATCAGGTTAATAGCAACTGTTTGAAATGAGAAATGAACAGCCTCAGAATCTATCATGCATGAAAATTTCCTATCTATTAGAAGAAAGATTACCACAAGTAAACTACTCTTTATAAAAATATTGGTAGTTTTGCCTTTAAAAATGATTTGGAAGATAAACTGCCAGAAACCTGTCATAAAATTTAAAAGTATTTTTATGTTTAATATAAAGTGAAGTTGGTATTTGTACCAATATTGAATCTTATATTTGCATTCAGCTGAAAAATACAGAAAAAGAATATGGTCCATGAAATACATTATTCCCAGTATTGGTACCAGGGATCACTTAAATTTTTTTGATAACTAAGAACACATCTAAAACACAGTATAAAATATCAAAAGGATATTTTGATACACAGGATACTTACATCATCATATACGAAATTCACAACCCCTTGTTGCAAATGGTCTCTTCTCCTAAAGAACTCTTTAAACAAAAGAAAATTACTTTTTTATTGTAATTTTAAATCTATAGTTTCAAATACTTGGTGTCCCCAGGAACTAAAAAAAAATGAATAATTTCATACTCAATTCAATCTTAAGTGATTTTATATCCCAGGCAACAGAGACATGAAGAAAACTTTCCAAAACAGAGGTATAACAATTTTTCACTATTTATATTCCTAAATTTTTAAAGCCTTAAAACTCTGATTAGATTTAATAGTGAGTAACAGGGAAAAACACATAATATTATAAACTTGGTGGAGAAAACAACGGACGCTACTCAAGAAAAACAGCTACATGATACTGTACCCATTTTTAAATGGCCAATACCTGTCAATGCTCGAAGCTTCACACAGCAAGCAACATAATCATCAAAGAAGATCTTGCCATTCTTGCTATAACGTTTAACAATAGCAGTTAATGTTTGAGGACTCAATCTATAACCTAAAAAGAGGGATTGATAAAATTAAAACTAAACACGACAAGACCACCACAACAAACGTTGCATGCTTGGTAATAAAGTTGTAAAATAACTTTCAAAATACATTTCATAAAAATATATGTTAGAAACAAAACATTCATAATGAAATGGATCAGACAAAAGCTTCATTACTAATAGTTAAGTGGTACATAAATATCACAATTTTAGCTTTGAAATAAAGTCAAAGCTAAGGAAAAGAAGACAATTATATTTTTGAGTTTTTAAAATATATTTTGATTTTGAAACAATGTCTAGGGTATTTTTTAAGTTTTAATGCTTCAATAATATTTCAATTCTGAAATTTTATTTATTTATTTTTTATTCTTCAGGTGCTTTATTTTTGTTTTTTGTTTTTTTTATTGAGGTATAATTGACATAACATTATATTAATTTCACAATGTAATGATTTGAAAATTCATACTGATCCAAATGATCAATTGGTGAAATGATCACCATAATAAGTCAAGTTAACACCTGTCACCATAGAGTTACAAAAGTTTTTCTTCTTGTGATGAGACCTTTTAAGATCTACTGTCCAACCAACTTTCAAATATGCAATACAGTATTATTAACTATAGTCACCATGCCGTATATTACATCCCCATGACTGACTTATTTTATAACTGGAAATTTGTACCTTTTGATCCCCTTCACCCATCAATTCTGCAATCTTGTAGTTCTTTAAAGAATATCAAAGCAAAGATTATCAGTGATCTTTGCTATCATTCAAATACTATATTTTTCATTGAATATATTACTTACAAGCGTCTTTTGTGGCAAAAAAAAATTTGAGGATCAACTTGGTTATTCCGAAGGGAAAAAAATAGGGAAATGTTATACTTTTTTTGTCCCATAACCCCCATTCTGTTTCTTTACAGACTTTCATCCTAACTACAGCCTTCTCACTATCTCTTTGGTTCTTTGTTGTCTAGGCGTGTGGTCTCCAAAAGTTTTCGATTGTGTACTCCTATCAGTAAAAAGCTTTGGATTATTCACTCCCATAATAGGTGTATCAATTTAATTTTAAATTCTATACATGTATTACTGTTTGATTATTTACATTTTAAAATATATATAAAACTGAAATTTAAAAATAAAATAATTAGAAATATAAAGTAATATATTCTACTTTCTGCACCCCTATAGATGGTCCTGTGTATTTAATGAGACGTATACTTTACTGTGAGGAATGCTGGCCCAGAAGTATTATATTTATGTATTGCTGGATTAGTAGATCTGGACAAAAGACCCTAATTCATTCAAAGGGGAAAACAATAAAAATAAAGGCAATAGGAGAAAATTCTATGTGTAGCTATAATAAAATGTGATCCAGGAAACTAGCTAAAAGTAAATGAAAGGAAAGGTATAAATTAATAAAAGTAGGGCCCGCCCGGTGGCGCAGCGGTTAAGTCCGCGCTTGGCAGCCCGGGGTTCGCGGGTTCGGATCCCGGTCGCGCGCCGACGCACTGCCTGTCAGCCACGCCGTGGCGGCGTCCCATATAAAGTGGAGGAAGATGGGCACGGATGTTAGCCCAGGGCCAGTCTTCCTCAGCAAAAAGAGGAGGATTGGCAACGGATGTTAGCTCAGGGCTGGTCTTCCTCACAAAAAAAAAAATTAATAAAAGTAAAACATGCAAACTAATATAATTATATGCAAATGCATTTTGAGATCCTAATAGAGAGTTATGATCTGGATGTACAGATAAAATTCTTAAGATTTCCCATAACATTCTCAGCAAAATAATATAAATATTTTTAAATATATCTGAAGACCTCAAATTTGAATAATCCAGAATACCTCTTTGTTACACTCAGGTGCCTATGTGAACTCTTTGGTGGTTTTCATTTTTGCAAAAGCTTATATTAATTTTCCAATATTACACTGAATTAAGGACCAAGTTTAACATACTGGGTATTAAGGCTCTATATGTTTATATGGCCAGGATTGTACCTAAAATGACCATCTATTAAATTAAAATATCTATTTATAAAACAAAACAAATTACTAGTTTTGACTTCTTTAAATTGTAATTTGAGATAATTTGCATTGGGTTCAGATTTTAACTTTCAAAAGGTTAATTTTCTTACAATGTATTTTGTTTAGAAATGAGTATAAATAAAATCACAGGGGTAAACACAATTGACAAAACTACTTAAAACTGCATTAACTGTAAACAAATTAAACACCATTGTATATTACCACTTTCTGAAAGAAAGTAGACTGAGAACCTTACTTATCAGACATATGATAAAAATAAAGTTATATTCTTTTAAAATATTCTAAAATGCAGACTTCTCATTTTGAGATATTTTGGTGTCTACTGTGTGTTGCAAACTACATAAGAAAAAGAAGAAAAACAAAAAACATGGTTTTTACTGCCGAAAAGTTAGACTATGATATGGAGACCTGTAACTGATTGAAATAAGTCTTTGCTGTCAAAGCAGAGATCTTACCAAGTTACCAAAGAATGCAATATAAATGGTAAGTGAATACTAACAATTAGAGGAATAAATTTAATATACTCAACAGAGGAAATTCAGAAATTATTTCATCAACCAGAATGTATGATCTTCTTTTGAAAAAATCATAGATAAATGGTTTTGTTAAAGGTCTTAAGTTAAAATTTATCCACAACCCTAAAATCAAACTAAGTAACAGCTGGTGAAATAATGTGAAATAATATATCTCTTTATTCCTTAGCAAACTGCAACAATTAAGACTCATCTAATCAAAGAACAAAGATGACCTGGATAGATTTTAAAGAATGTTAATATTCTTACCCATAGCAGCAATGGCTTGATTCAATTCATGATGCTCTACCGTGCCACTCTGATCTTGATCAATAGTTATGAAGTTTTGCTTCCAGGCATTAAGAGCCGCCCAAAGTTCTTTGAATTCGTTAAATCCCATTTTTCCTGTGTAATCTCTCTGATAGTTTTATTAACAAAAATAAATTGATACCAAAGAGAATTTACCTGACCCAAAACTCCAAATTATTGACAGAAAATTGTTAGTATGCTTCTGTGAGAGTTAGCCAAATTTAGCATATGAATAGATTTCTGTGTAAAAAAGGAAAAGTATGGAATTCAAACAGGATCTTTCAAAGTATTTTTAAACTCTATGACTTACTATGGTCATTTATAACCAACAATTGCCTTAATATTCAGAAAGCAATTATTCTATATTCTAGTATTTTTTATTTTTATTCAAGGATACATCCAACATGGCAATCATAATTCTGCAGGTTTCCAAACTGAAGGCTATAAAACATATTTATTATTTGAATTGGAGTCTGCTCAATTTTATTTATGTAAAATTATGACAGTTTCTATTTTCAAAACATTTAAAAATTGCCAAAAATACACAATTACCCCATCAACAAACTTTAATGAAATATTAGGCATCCACAGGAAAAAAAAATGACTAAGGTAAAAATTACTACCTTTAAACTATTCAAATCTAGTAAGGGGATTAGGTAATTAAATAAGCAATTACAAAATAACTGAAAATTACTATCACAGGGGAAAAAGGGCTCTGGTCTTCCTAACACAAATGACAAGTTGGGTTTAAGTAGAAGTTTGGCATATACTGTGATCAAAAACTTGAAAGAATTATAGATTGAGAGATATAGTTAAAGCTTGGGGTATATGTGAATGAATGGCATATGATGACATCAGGAAAGGCAGATGAGGGCCAGATCATTAAAGTCTCGAATGCCACCCTAAAGATTTAGACCAATGGAAGTCACTGAAGGATTTTCAGGAGCAGAGGGGAGATTCTAAAATGTCCATATCAGACACATTAGTTTACAGTGAACAAACTATAGTAATTTGAAACTGGATGTCAGTAAATCATTTGGTAGTTTACGGCAATCAACGAAGTGAGTAAAAGATGAGCTTCTGAACTGAAGCAACTGTTTTTCCTTGAGAGAAGGGAAAAGAAAGGAAGAGGAAATAAATACAATACCTCTATGAGGGGTTAACGTTGGAGAGATAGGAATGGACAATGAATAGTTATTTTCATAACAAGCTTTGCAGAATTATTTGACTGTTTAAACTATGCACATATATATCTGTGGTAAAAATCTTTTAAAAATATTTTAAGTATAAGGACATAGAAGTTTGAAAATGAATTTCTACTCCAATTTCAATGGGGGGGGGGCGGTAAAAAAAGTTCTCACGAGAATAAGTTCCACTGATTCCAGACTGTGTCAAACATTTCTGAAGTTCTTCAGCATCCACTTCACCATCCTGTTAAAAAATAATTATGATTTGCTTTAATTTGCAGTTGTGTAAAAAGCATATTAAAATGCTAATTGGCTGTTCTAGGCCAATAAATAAATATGTATTCTTCAAAACATTACTCTATGATCAAGTACAATATTATAGAAATAAATATTGACAGCAAAGAACATCATACCACATGAATAATTTTTCACAAATTATATTCTATTAATTTTTCAAGCCTTTCAAATATAATTTATTTTCTCTCCTTCTGAAAAATAGCATGATCACTCTGTCCTATAAAAGCTCAAAATAATATTTTGTGATATTAGTTAAAATAGAAATATTTAGTTAAAATAGTTAGAAAAATGCTTAAAAATGTGTTCAGAAAAGTCTCAAAACCTTTCCCCTCGTGTCCATTTTGGGGGAGATTATTTCTAAAGGATATTGAAGCTTTAACTGGAAAGAGAAAATATCTTTTTCCTCCCCACCAATTACCTCAGCAAAATTTTAGAGTTCTCCTGCATTTTGTTGCTATTCTGATTATTGACCAAACATTCTTGTTTGAACTTATGACAGGAAATAAAATTTTTTACTGTAAACAAGAAATCACAACAGAAGTGAAATAGGTTGAATATTCTCATTACGTTTCAGTATCTCATCCTATTCTCTACAAAAATACAGAGTAATTTACTTAGAAATATCACATACATTGTCACAAATGAAAAACAATAGCTCTGAGAAAAGATCAAGGAGGCAAATTTAAAATATGTACTTTATAAGACACCAAAGAAACAAAAAAAAAACTTTTACAAACTACTTCTAAGAAATATTATAAACACTCATATTCTATGGATCTTTAGAAAGGAATTCCTTATAACAAAAATTCCAGTGTTTCTAACAGGAATTAAAAAAATACTGAGAAGCATTATTCTCAATGGACCATCCACGTAGTATTTCCTATACAGAGTAGCCAAGTGCCCTTTTCTGTGTCACGCATATTTTTGGAATTTTACTTACAAAATTTTAAATTCTGTAGTTAGAAAATTATACTTTAAAAAAATTAGCCATATTTTCAGATTGGGAGCTAGGTTAGAAATTTTTCCTACAACGATAAAAACTTCAGAAGGAATTTTTATTTAACCAACAATTATGTACTTCCTTATTATATCAAACCATTACTATATTTCAAGACTACAAACACTCTTCTAACATGACCCGAGAAGAAATCATCATTAAAATAAATAAAACACCAATCAATGAAGTCTACAGCTGCCACTGTCAATAGTATCTCAGTGAAATGATGACACAAATGCCAGGTCATTGTCAATTATTGGAAAATAAATTTTAAAAGACAATATTTTACAAATTATTAAAACAGAAGCAAAGGTAGAAAATGATTTTTCTGTTTTTTAATTTAAAAAATGTCTTCTATCTTCTAGTACACCAAAAATAACATGGTTACAGATTATTTTTTCTTTAACTTTTCTTAAGTAGGAAAATGATATTCTACCTGAGGATAAAATTAATGAGAATCACTAAGGTTCATGAATTTTTTTCTCATTTATCAAAATAATGCATTGTGCAAACAACAGGCTTAAACTTAAAACTTTCTAGACAGAGAATTTGAATTTACTAAAAATCTAGACCAATCCAATTAAAATGAGAGGAAATTAATCCGACGTGGTCTGGTGATAATTTCTGTTCAAGTATGAGCTTCCTCTGTAACATTTCATACAGAAGTCCACGTAGTGCACAGAGGACCTTTCTCTAGATTCTATACTTCTAGAGACATAGAAGAAGGAACCTTGAAGATCATGAAGGTTTTGTATAGACAGAACAAAGTTTACAGAGAAAGCAAAGTTGAAAAGTAGTAGGTTCAAAAGATACACATAAAAAGTCATTATAAATTTGAGTTAAAGAATATAAAAATTAGAGTCTTTGTTAACCCTTTTTGAATGGAATGAAACTAAGAAACATATGTCACTATTTCCTCTTCTACAAAATAAAAAAGAGCTTTAAACTCCACGCATAAAATTTCTACATGCTCATTTATCTGCAAGGCCCATGCTTCCTTCCCCCCACTGCTCTGCCCAACACAAGGTGGATGACAGTCTGTTTATATCCTTGAACTTTAGAAGTGAATATATAATCTTTCTAAGATAAACCAAGTTTATTATTTTACCAGAGTTGAGAATTAAATGCTATTAGACTCAGAAATTTTTCCATTAAATTCATCGAAACGTCCCAGAGCAGTATAAGTTCTGATCTTTTATAAACTCTTTGTCTTATAAAACTTCCATGACAGATATAAGTAAAGTCACTGAAATATAAAATCCTTTGTCTTAAGTTGTTCTACTAAATACTTGAGTTTATCCCCAAACAAACAGACTGAAACATGATAAGTAAACTCATGCATAGTTTAATATCTCACAAATGTAAAATTGTCATATAAGGCAAAAAGGCTTTAAAGACTTAAACAAGGTCAATATCAAGAGGAGGTAAATGAGGTGAGTGGTGCAAACACAGGGTCAGATCCTTTGTTTAAAAATTGGATATTTTTCATCACAGACTTTTTTGCATTCTTTTAAAATATTGCATTAAGGGGTCGCCCGGTGGCACAGCGGTTTAGTCCGCGCTTGGCAGCCCGGGGTTCGCGGGTTCGGATCCCAGGCGCCTGCCAACGCACCGCTTGTCAGCCACGCCGTGGCGGTGTCCCATATAAAGTAGAGGAAGATGGGCATGGATGTTAGCCCAGGGCCAGTCTTCCTCGGCAAAAAGAGGAGGATTGGCGATGGATGTTAGCTCAGGGTCGGTCTTCCTCACAAAAAAAAAATAAATAAATAAAATAAAAAAATTAAAAAAATAAAATATTGCATTAAAACATTAATTATTGTGATTACTGAGTTTTTTTTAAAGCCCCTTAAATGTAAAGGCAAGTCTCTCACTTGCCTCACCCTAACCAGACCTAAGGTCACTTAGCAATACAAGAGCAGGTTAGGAAACCTTCTATAGCAACTAAGAAGGAAAATAATTGTTAGAGAAAAAGATATATTTATTTCTCTAAATATATCTGAGGCTCATTGCTTTATTGGAATAGCTTTTACTTTTTAAAATGTATGAAGCTAATTTATATATATTAAAGTCCAACCCTAAATTGTGTTTGAGTACATTACATAGAAGCAAAAACAAGGAAGTAGAGGGAAAGGGGATCTGCAGTAGGGCAGGGGGTTTGCTTCCAAGGACTTCACAGGACGTCCAGGAATGTGTCGCACTGCTGGAATGTGGAAGTGGGATGGGGGTCCCTACTCATGATAGGAGGCAAAACGAAACAAACAAAACATTGCAGACTTCTACTTGATGATGTCACTTCTGAGAAGTTGAAGGCTCAGGAAAGCAGGACTAAAATGCTAAACTAAGCTGCTCCAGCTTGTGGATGGGATCTGCACTGGGCAGTAGCCCTGAACGATGATAAATTTTGATTCTGGACACCATCTAAGTGGGGACAATCACAAAACCATGAAATAGGGAAGGGTGATACGAGGAGAGGAAGGGATGACATGGAAGAGGACAAAAAGGATGGAGGAAATAAAAACTCCACGCAAAATAAGTTTACAAACCAAAATTCCCAAATCTGTGGAAAAATCTAATGTTCAGAAAGACAGCAAACAAAAATCCACAATCAACAATTTTAGAACAAATCCATACAAGATGAAATTAATTTCATAGAGCAATCATTAAAAAAAGTATGTTAAGAAAATGTAGAGAAATAAAGGAACAAATATTTCTTTAAGAAAGAATAAGAAATTCATTCATTTAACAAACATTTATTGAGCAATCTACTATGTTCATGCACCATTAAACAGACTAGGTATCAGAGTGTCCAAAACAAATTCCTCAGTTTTGTTTTCATTTCATAGAGTTTACATCTCAGTGGCGGAAGAGAGACAATAAAGCACAAATTACACTTGATGGTAACAAGTGCTAAAGGAAAAAATATGGCAGAGTGAAGGTGACAAGCAGTGTGTGCATGGACATTGTGGAGGCAGCCAACCCTGTTTGATATAGATGGCTAAGGAAAGCCTCACCCATAAGGTGAATTTCAAGAGCGAATGAATGAACCTGAAGGAGCAGCTATGCAGATATCTGAGGGAAGAGGGTTCTAGGCCTGAGCTGTCCAATATGGTGGCTGGTCTGAACTGCGATGTCCTGCAAGTGTAAAATATACACCAGATTTCCAAGACTTAGTAATCAAAAAAGGTAAAATATCTTATTAATAAGTTTTATATCAATATGTTAGCATTTTTGATATATTGGGTTAAATAAAATATATTATTAAAATTAATTTCACCTTTTTTTTTTACGTTTTAAAATGTACTACTTGAGGCTTTAAAACGATCACATTATATCTATTTTGGACAGCGCTGTTCTAGGCAAAGAGAGTAAGTATGAAGGTCAGAGGATGCTCTTGGTGTTGCTAGTCTTCAGCCATTCACCTTCAGCACTTCCTTCCCTATATCGTTATCATTTCCTGTATGTCTTCCTCCCCGACTAAACAGAGCCTTCTAGGTCAGTATCAGTTTCATTCATCTTTGCATCCCCAGACCCTAGCACAGTATCTAGTACAAAGCAGCTTAGTTGTTTGGTAGAATGAAGACAATTACCATTGGTTCTTGGTTAAACTATAGTCATTTCCGACAGTTTGTGCCATGTTCATTTACTATTTCAAAAGTTTGAAAATATTACAATTTCTCATTCAAGTGTGGATTAAGTTTAAAAATCTAAAATCTAAATAATGAATGAAATTTGATTGTACATGTGCATTTTACAGAATGTCTGGAGGCAGAAAAACAACCTGAACAGCTTTGCTAAACGTTATCTATCACCATCAGAAAGCATTCTCCTGGTACACGACTTCATACTCATATTTCATACATTTTATGAAAACATGTTATCTTAATTGACTGACTAATAAGCAATGTCTTCCTAACTATATGGAGAAAATCCAAGTGATCATTTTGGACCTCTTTACCTGTCGTTTGAGTTGATGATCATGATCAACTATATAAACCTTCAACCAAATTATGTAGCATTAGTGGTAGAAAACTGTATTTTCTAATTAAATAATAAGAGTTTTAGGTAGATAACTAACAAAAAATCAACTGCCATTGGTAAGGTTAACTGACAGGCAGCAAGACTTTGAAATGGTATTCAAGTCCTCTTTGTTCAATTACTCAATCTTAATCCCCATTTATTCATCTACAATAAAAGGGTACATCCATCCTGCCCACCCCACAGAGATGCCGTGTGGAAAAGAGGAAGCAGTGTGCCCAGTAAAGTTAAAGTTGTTGGTATTAGTGACACGCACATATGTATGCGTGTGTGTGTGACTTATGAAGGCACAACCCAGCATTTCCTCCAATCAGCTGATGATCGGATCATTACTGTTCAGAAAACATCATCCTTAAAAAGCAACACTGCAGAAACCTTTAACTGGACACTTCTCATGGAGAATCATTAATCATCAGGCCTATCAGAAAAGAATACAGCTGCAGAGGTGAGTTCAGTAGTTGGGTTCTAGAACCATTATGTGCAAGTCTAACATTACACCTGATTCCTTAAAGCTAGGCAAAATTCAACATATAAAAGAACTGTCTAAATATTTAGACTAAAAATTGAAAATGCGACTGTTTCTGCATCCATTCAACACATTTACTGAATGACTAACATATTCCTAGTGCCTACTTGGTAAGGAGAACATGACTAGGGCCATGTCCTCATGGAGTTTAATTATTCAAAAGCACAAGACTATGGAAAATTTAAGGAAAGTGTCAAATAGTATAAACAGAGCAAATTTTTGTTGACAATTGTTAACAGTGAAATAGTTCAGAAGTCAAATAAAAGTCACTAAATATATACATCCAGTTCCCATGTTTTAAATTGTAATTTTGTACAATGGATTTATTACATAGTTAGTTATAGATAGGCTTATTTCCAGTATTATACTACTTATGAGCTCCTTGCAGATAAGAATGGTGTAACATTAACAGTTAGGATTGCATTTAGCTCCAAACAACAGAAAATACATTAAAGGGGCTTAAACCAATACAGGCATATTGTTTTACACAATAAGTCTGGGGCTAGGCAGAATAGCACAGTATGGCAACTTAATGATACCATCAATCTCTTCACATTTTTCCACATTCCCCATCCATAGGACTTTATCTCAAGACTGTTGCCTCAAGGTCACAAAACAGCTGCTGCACCTCTATACATCAAGTTCCCTTTCCAGGCAGAGAGAATGAAGAAGCCAAAAGGGCAAAGCTAGTTTTCAGGAAGGCCTTTCTCATTTGGTAAAGGAGAGCATCCCAAACAAATTGCACCTGCATCTCAATGGTCAGTCCTATGGCACACAGCTACCTTTACTAGTTAGTTACAAAGGTGTCTGTGATGGTGAACATTGGGACCTTCCACCTCTACCACAGAAGAAAGGGAAAAGGAGGTTGTGAATGGAATTGGGGTAGCTAAAACAAGGGTCTGCCACGTGTAATAATTCTGTGAATATCCTCTATTTCTAGCCAAGCATACGGGACCTCGTGAACACTTAGGTGAATGAATAACGATGGAAAATGGTATCAGAGTTTTACAAAACTCTAACTACTCAATAAATTTTTCTTGACCAGTCTAAAAGAAGACATGGACTGTGACTGGGGCTCAAGTGTGAATCTCTGTCTCTGCTCATTAGTCTGGTATTTGAAGCTCCCTTCTGCCCTGTTTTCTTTACCTTTTCCTGATCTGCTTTACCATGAAGCCTTTCCCAGACCCATCCACGATTTACACGTCTCCTTGTTGATACTCTGCCACAGTTTCTTCGGGAGATTTACATGCAGAGCTCTGTGTTCAAATCCTCTCCGGCTTAGCCTCCATGCACCACTCTGTTTCCTCTTTTAGTTTGTGTCAGGTATCATACTAACAGACTTAAAAATGAAGTAATTATGACTACCCTCATCTCTGACCTCAGTAAGAAAATTAGTCTAGATAAGTTTAAAATACAAATTTCATACACATTTAAAATGATCGACTAAGTAAGAGGTGACATTTCTTTTAAAAATAGCAATCATTTTTTAAAACTGATATTTCTGCAATAGATTTAGCATCTCACCTGTCCAGCAACAGCAGTGAAGCACGTCCACATGGGGTCTCCCGCTGAGGAGTCTGAATACGGTGGGTACCCAGGGTATCCACCAGGGAGCATATTTGGCCCTGTTCCTGGCACCGGCTGTCCCATTGGCATCTGCATTCCTGGCATCTGACCACTAAAATTTCCAAACTATGAGAGTGAATAAGGAGAAGGTTATTAATACAAATATTACCTCTTATCCCCTATAGTTGGTTTAAAAGAAAATATTTATGAGAAGTCCATTGAAAAGCAAGAATAGTGTTACTGAAAGCTTCCAAATTCACTATCACAAAAGCTGCTGGCTGCAAAATGCCAGATGTCTTACATTAGGACATAATTCAGTTCTTTAACACATGTTATCCAGCATTAAAAGAACTGTAAAAAAAAAAAGTCTCTAGCCTCTAAGAACTTAATCTAACAGATGAACATGAGGCACAATTTTAAAAAGTGTTTACCATCATCATCACTGAAATAAACCAAAAGTAAAAAATACAAGAAAATCTCACCTACAGTAAAACTAAGTAGTAGTATACCTCAAGGCACATACTTTGAAGAATACATGGTAAATACAATGAAATTGTGACCTAATCATGGGATGCTGCATAGAGCTGAAACACTCTCTCCACCAGAGAATATTTATTTTTAAAAAAGCAAGACACCAATGAACACATCAATGAAGTGATAATTCCAGCAACGGTCCTCTTCAAAACTAATAAGAATAACAAACACAAGAATACCAACAATAACACACAGCTAATATTTATTGAGAGCTCTTCCTATCACAGGTCCTGTTCTAAGTACTTTCCATCTATTACATAATTTGATTTTCCAACAACGCTATGAGGTACGAAAGTACTATGTCCTTTTTGCAGCTGAGGATCTGAAACTTCAAGAAGTTTCCTGAACTTGTTAAGGTCAAATAACTAATAAGAAGTAGACCATGATTCAAATAAAGAGAGTCTAACCCCAGAGGCTACATCCTCTTTGTTTCCTGCTAGAGCTCTGGTTTCTCTCTTCTTTTCACTTTGGAACATGGTATACATTTTTAATCTCTTAGAAAGGCATTTTACTCAGTCTTTTTATGAGTCTGGAAGAGGAAGAAGTTATCAAGATTGTTCATTATTCAGTTTTGAACAAAAATCAACTTGACCTGCATCCTTGAAGGATGAGCAGAAATTGGCAGAAGGCAAAAAGAGAAAAGAAAGTTCTAAGTATAAGCAGGGGGTGGGGGGGGGCACAAAAGATGGGTTGAAAAGCAGCAGTGTGGGCTGTGGTGAGGGCAAGTACTGGAGCACCAGTAAATGTGCTCAAGGAGGTGGTTAAAACCTTTTTGTTTAGAGAACAAACCTAAAGCCAGATTAGCAAAACTCCCAGGGCAGCTTTTGCTCTGAGAGCATGTAGCAATCACAAACAGCCAGGCTTTGGCCTCTGAGGACATAGAGAGTAACCAAGGCCACGGACATATCCAAAAATGTAAGGCTTATTGAAGACTCTTGCCACCTTAAGCTTCACATAAGAAAGAAAAACTGAAAAAGTTTTTATAGGAAGAGAGGCCAAACTAATCCTGAAGCGGTATCGAATGACTGGGTATGGACCCTCTACTGTGGCATCTCCACTTGTGCCTTGAGGTTTCAACACACTTGTTTTTTAATCAAAGTCAGGCAAGTCATATCATATGAAAAATGTGTCCTTAGGAATAACCTATCTACCTTTCCTTCCTGACTTGCAGCATTAACTTCCCCCAAATCTAAACATGTGAGAGCCTGGTAGCAGCTAGATTAAAAATGGTTGCAAATTCTTTGCCACTTCTCCCATGCAAAGACAAAGCCTATTTCTCCACTCCCTTGAATGTGGGCTGGGTCTGTTTCACCTTCATCTGGTAGAATACGGTAGACATTGCACCATGTCTGTTCTAGGCTTAAGACTCTAAGAGGACTGGAAGCTTCTGTTTCTCTCTCTTAGAACATGGCCAGCATGAACAAGCCCAAGAACCACATAGAAGGGCCCATGTGAAGGGGAACTGGGGCCCCTGGCCAACAAGGTTAATCTCTAAAAATAGTTAATATAAATTCATATTTCAGGCTGTCTTCTTGATAGTTTCAAATGAGTCAAAACTGATCGTTAGATCATCATTATTATTACCTGGCAATGTGACTAAAGAAAAGCTTGGACTTAAAAGTATCAGTGATGTCATTTGCACATTTTTGAATCTTTATCTTTGATCCCTACTCTCTTCCCAGAAATTTTCAAACTACTTGTCCATTTTGTGAGGGTTACTTTAGTTAACACTAGATCACGTAATCCGTAACCCCAGAGGACTCTGCACATATAAACTGTAATAAGTCAGCACAGGCTGAAAGGAAACAAGTGAGAGGCCAATGTACAGAACTCCACTTCATCCCTCAGGGTACCAACTAGACCTATGGCAGTGTTTCTCACACACTTTGCTTCCCCAGCCCTAAATTTTTTTTAAATTATATACCTTACCTTTCCTCATATTTTATATTGACATATAAAGTTTTTGTCTAAAGTTTAAACAGTTATAAAAAATGCAATGCCCAACACACTGTAAATCTCGACATTTACAAATAAAGTTTTACATCACTCTTTGGAAAGTATCCCCTGTTACCTACACACTATAATGATCTGACACGTGCTCTCATCCCTTTTTAAAAAGGCATGAAAAGGCTTTTCTGTAACATTTAGAAATTTTACGTTTTTCCTTTTACTCTTTGATCAAAAATTATTACTCTCACCACCCGACTCTACCATCTATATGACTTCAGAACATACAACAGGAATAAAAAGACTACATTTCTAACAGCAAACTTCACCCCAATGAAAGCATGCAGAAGATAGGGAAATTTTAAAAACCCCATGGGTTTATGCTACCTTGACTAATCTTTGAAGGAGGATTTATCTTCCTTAGGCATCTTAAACTTCCTTAGTAAGTTTAAAGACCGATGAAGGGTAGATATTGTAAAGTGGAAGACCTCAGGGGGAATTCTCGCAAGTTATCAAGCAAACAATTTTAGGACCGAGTATGTGTGGTAGCTGAGGGTCTGGAAATTCATTCCCTTAAAAAAAGAATCCCACGTGCTCTCAAGGGTCTGAGTAACTCTTTGAAGACCACTACCATATGACAGTGTTGAGTCCTATATTAAATATTAGTAAAGCTCAATTTTTTCTAGGTATAAACAAATAGAAATAAAAATAGAAAATTATTTCCTACCCACACCCCCAATGGATCATCCCGCACGCCCATATTGTAAACAAAGTGTGCTCACCCCACATTGGAGATCACTGGCATAAATACTAAACGTTTGGGCTCTTTTCTAAGAAAAAAAAGCAAGCCACCAGGATACTACAATTACAACGTCCAGCTCTCAAAGGTGAGGCGGATAATGGTTATGTAAGAAAGAAAAATCCTCCCCACCTCCCAAAAAAGTCTAGAACAACAGACTGCCCTTGGTAGAACAATAAAGATTAGGAGACATTTAGCATATCTTAATTTATTCATAAGTAACTTAAAGGAGAGAAAACAAGAAGTGGTCAAAAAATTCAGAAAGAGGATGTCTAGCAAAACGGGGGAAGGGGGGCGGACCACAAAAGATTACTGGAACAAGAAAAGAGTGTTTGTTCCTCCATCCAGGAAAGAAATTTAAAAAAACACACCATATCCTTGGCTCCACAAGGACGCGCCGAAGGGGCCCTCAGGGACCAGAACACCTGCTGCTTCCGCTCGGCCCCGGCCCGCTTCCAGCACCGCGCGGGGTGCCGGCGCCACCGAGTACCAGAGGCCGGCGACAGAAGCAGGGACCAGGCACGCTGGCACCGCCCGCAGGCGCGCCACACCCCGAGCGGGCGGAGGCCGCGGCGAAGCGGCCGGGACTCACCCCTCCTCCGTATCCCGGGTAGGCCATGACGAGCCGAGCGAGCGGCACCCGTCACCCTTCGAGTCCGCGTACGCCCTGCTGAGGGAAAGGTGCAGGTGCAGGCGCTTTTGCAGGCGGTGCTGTAAGCACGCTTGCGGAACCGTTCACTTCCCCGAGAACGCCCTCTCCCGGGGCCCAGCCCCGCCCTACTCGATTCCGATTGGCTGAGTTTCACCCTTCGACGCCCACTCCGCCGTAGGCCGCCCCTTCCCGGAGTCTAGTCCCACCCATCTCGTCTCTGATTGGCTTTACGAGCCAAGCCCCTTCTTGCTTGGCTCCTATTGGCTCGCTCACGTCTCGCGCTCTCTCTTCACTAAACCGCGAAAAAGCCTTTGCCACGGTAACTTCCACCCTCTTGGGAAGGGTCGTATAAGCCGGACTTTCTTTTCTGTTTTTAGAAACCAGAAACCGCCCAGTCCATGACTTCTTTTAACCTACTCCTCTGCTCTTTTGAGCTGGACTTCCAGCTACACATCTATAAATTTCAAAACTTGCAGAGTTACTCACTTTTATTTTTTCATGGCATTGATGGCATATCACCAAAACAGAAACCTTCACCTCTACCCTAAGGGGAGTGCTTCTGAGCCAAATAAAACCCACTTGACAAAATATTACCAAAAGGTTATTTGTAGTTTGTTTGGTTGATAAATGGTGTCTAGAGTAGCCAGATTTAGCAAATAAATGTACAGGATGTCCAGTTAAATTTGATTTTCAAATAAACAAGCAATTTTTAAAAATATAAGCATGTCTCAAATACAGCAGGAGACATGCACTTACTAAAAAATTATTCTCTATTTTTACGCTTATAATGTACAGGGAGGCCTGTATATTATCTGACACCCCTGCAGATGATTCAACCTTTTGGCAAACTCTTTAAGATGTGCATCTTGATTATACCCACAGAGAGGAACAGCTTGGTTTTTATCACTCGATGAAAAGTTAAATGCTCAATTATTTTGATTTATTTAGTAATAGTAATTGAGTAAATAAGTAGTTCTGCTTTTCTCTAGAACTCAAATGAATTTTGTAGCTTCAGTTTTAAAAAGACAGGACACACACACACACACAGACACACACAAACCAAAGGGTAGAACAGTTGAAACTTTAGCTTAGAGGGACCAGGATGATATTATTTTGAGTTATCTCTGAAGAATAAGACAACCATTAAAACGTTTCTTAAAAATAAAGATGTGAAAAAAATTGTTAACTACCTATTTGCAGAGGAAATCAACCTTGCAAAGCCGAGTGACTGTTGCTCAGCTACATTACAGAGGAGGAACATGTTGAACCTTGTGAAACCTAATTTTATCAGGAAGAGGCAGAGAGAAAGGAAGATTGCTAATGTACAAGCCACTCTTGAGAAAGTGTGCATTAGTTCCTCTAACACGATAAGAAATACTTTAGCCAATAAGATTAAATTATTGACATAAATGAATAAATAGAGGATGATGGTAAAATCTTCTTGATAAGAGGAAAGAATACATGACTCATTAAAGCACCAAAGGATAAAGCATTACAAAGCAAAACAAATTGTTTCAAAATTTTATTCTAATTGATTAACTATATATTCAAAGAAATGCTCAGAGAGGATTGAGAGTTTTATATTCACAATGTTAGTCTAAATCTCCGGTCAGAATTTTTGTGCATCTTCTATTCATCATAATAGTCTTACTGGTGCATTACATTTATGTATGTTGGGAATCAAGTCTCCATGGGTCTTTTGCATTTCTACACATATAGTTTCAAAGATAGTGATAGTATTTCCCTCAAGGGCAGAGAGAAGATTTGTTGCAGAATAACAAAAATAATCTCTCCCTCCAGGGCAAAGTCTGGGTAGGTTTGCTAGCAGGACTTTCATAAGCTCAGAGTTCCTCGTTGTGGTACAAACCCACTGCTTGTGCAGCACCTGACTAGTGGCTCCATTTCCCTCTGTGGGACTTGGAAGCAAGAGGAATCAATGAGGGCCTGAAGCTCATGCTGCCTGTTGTGCTGTGAATAATAAAGCCCTTTGTCTCTGACAGACAATCTCCTGCCTTCTGTCAACTTCTATAAAACTGTGGCAGGCTATTTGTTAGCTTGCAAGTAGGATAAAATATCAGATCCTTCACAGTTCTTAGTAATGTATCTCTTTCTAAGAGAAAAAGCTACCCAGGGAGGCTCCTACTGAAGGGTAGCAGAATATGCCACCCCAAAATATGTCACTTTGGCATAGATTATTTTGAACTGAAGGCAATTGAGGAGATACAAGAAAAGCTCTCTGCTTTCCCTCTCTTTGCCTAAAAGCAAGACATAAATTTACAAAAGTGTCCCTCTTCCCCTCTCTACCAGGAAGGACAAAGATTAGCACCCTGAGACAACTTTAGACTCTTATTAATGGAGAAGGCAGGGACTTAAATCTGCATAACGAACCTTACACTTGTTTACCCTGCTCTTCCAGGTAACCTCCCCATAGCTAGTCTCCCCCACACCTTTCTTTCTTTTCTCTTTAGCTGAAGATGGTATTTAAGCCGGAGTTCAAAGCCACCTCTGAGAGTTACTCATTTTCCCTGGATATCTCCCATGTAAACACAAGAACACATGTTAATAAACTTCTGGGTTTTTTTCTCTTGTTAATCTGTTTTTTATTACAGGAATCTCAGCCAAGAACTCAGAAGGGTAAAGGGAAAATTATTTTATCTTCTGTACACTACCATATGAGATACAGAAAGAACTTTCAATACCAAAGGTTGCAGCATTTCTCTCTCTCTAAACCTAGTATTTCAAATTATAAATTTTTTAGTATAGGAATTTAAAATTCAAATGAGCCTATAAAGAGGGTTTTTTTTACTAATAGTAATGAAAATTTGCCTCCATAATTCAGTTAGTATTGTATGAACAATATCATTTATGAAAATGTAATGTATAAAAACAGGTATATACTATTATTATTTCCATTTTACAAATGCAAAAAGTAAGGAGGAGAGTTATATGTCTCTTATCCATAGTTGCAAAGTTAGTAGCAAAGCTGAGATTAGAACCCAGGCAGTTTTGCTGCAGAATGTGGTCTCTTAATGCATTTCCACTTCCCTCCCCACCCCCAACCATAGTATTTCAAAATATAATAAAAATTATTTACACTATAAGAGGAAAGGGTTTAAGAAGTAGAAAAATGGCACAGCAATAACTAGAGAAACAAACAAGAAAATGCATGGTTTTTGACTAAGATTAGCCAATCTAATTACTTCTCTTACAAAGGATGCCTGCTTTCTGATGCCCATAAAGCGTTCATGATTATGTCTACTTATGGTATTTCTTCTATATCTTGGAGGTGTTTGGTCTTATCATAAATTTGGATATTCAATTAACCAGTACATTTACCTAAACACTGAACTAATTATGTTTCCCTTCCTATCCATTGACACCTCATTTTCTCTTTCCCTCTGTATGAATGGGGGTGGGGGGTGGGGAGACAGGACCATGAGAAACAGGAGTAAAAATCCTATTGCTCCTCAGCAAACTTCAGTTCCAGAGCCAGAGCCTTCCTCTCTCATAGAAATCATTTCTATGCCAAATACTATAAACAGACATACCAGCTAATAAAAAACATTAGTGGAGCTTATTTTATATCACTAAGAAATTTCACTTACAAAGAGTAATTCATTTATTCAACAAATATTTATTGAGCATCTATAATGGAGCACTAGTTTAGATGGACAAAATACACCAAGACCAGGAGGGATATTCTTGTCCTTCTGGAGCTTACATTCTATCAGGGAGAAAAGACAATAATGAGTAAAGATAATAAAATATATAGTATGTTGGAAGATGATAAATGCTATGGAACAAAGGGAAAACAGAAGCAGGTGTAGGGAGGTGACAGAGTAGGTTGCAGTACTAAACAGGAGGTTCCAAGTAGCCTCATTAAGAAGGTGAGGTTTGAGCAAAGACTTAAAGGACATGAACGAGTTGGACATGTAGCTATCTGTAGGAAGAATATTCCAGGTAGAACTAGAGGTATGGTGCTAAGGCAGAAGCCTGCTGACCTGTTTAAAGAACAGCAAGGAGGCCAGTGATTCTGGTGTGGATTGAGCAAGAGGGAAAGTCGTAAGAGTGGTTACAGAGCAGGGCCATTTGGGCAGATCACACGGGCCTTTACAGGCCATTGTAAGGACTTTTATACTCTGGGTGAGATAAGGAGCCACTAAAGGGTTTGGGGCCTTAGTGGGACATGATATGACTTAATTTTTAAAGGATCACTCTTTCAGCTCTGTTGACAATAGACCGAAGGGGTTAGCATAGAAGCAAGGAGATCTGTGAGCAATCTGTTGGTAATTTAGAGATGATGTTGACTTACGAGGGTGCAGCAGATGAGATGGTGAGAAGTCGTGAGATTATTTTCTATTTCTAAGGTATAACCCTCAGGATTTACTGATGTTTTGGATTTTCCCTTTAATGAAATGACATGGTGACAAAGATTCTCTCCTTGACCAAACTCTAGCCGGGTTCTTCAGGTTCCCTCTTCTTGACTATGTCTTAATCCTGGCCTATAAAGACTTGAACAAACACTAACATAGTTTCTGACAGCTCGAAGCAGCATCCCTAGGATGACCCTAGCCCTCCTTAAAGTGCCTGCCTGAGAAAACTCAAGGCTGCCAAAAGAATTTACTGTTTCTTCCAGCCAACACCTGAAGATAGGCCCCCTGTCTTCCAACCTCTGTGGAGGGTAGGAGTCTAACTTAGGTAAGCACCAGTCAGCAAACCCAGATGGGTTTCACATGGACTAAAGTCCCTTCCTGTTTTTTGTAATTTTTTACTTCCCTGACTCCACAGAGTCCCACTTACTCCTTCCCTATTCCCTCCTTCTGCCTTTAAAATGCCCAGTCACCTCCATACAAATCAAAGTTGAGTTCAGTTCACACCAGACTCTTTTCTCTACTATTATTATTACTATTTCCCTATTATTAATAGTATATTACCAATTAAAATCATCCTTACCACTTTAACTAGTGTCCAGCTTTGTTTATCTTTGCCAATGGTGGAGACTAGAGGAAGAGCTGTTTGAAATGGGCAAATCAAAAACCAATATTGGGCATGTTAGATTTGAGATGCCTCTGAGACTAAGTAACAATGTCAAGTAGATCATTGATCTGATCTAAGAGGCTGACTGGAATGAACAACTTAGCTAGTGATGGTGCCTACCAACCACCCAGCATTTGCATCTTAATGAACCTTGTTATTCTCCACTTGGTATATGTGCAGCAACAGTTGAGAAGTAGCAAAGAACTTAGTGGGAGGTGCTCCTCCAAAATGGCCCTAAAAAGAAAATTAATTGCTAATGGTAATGAAATTGAGAGGGGCCCCAGAAATCGCCTCTTTGACATCATTGTCCATAACAGTTAATGAATAATAGAAATAGCTTTATGATCTAGTGGATTACAAGTGTGGCTTATTATATATGCAAATGATTCTGGCAACCTTTAAATCCATGTAGCTTGAGAAACTACATACACAATATGTTAGTCAGCTCATGCTGCCATAACAAAATACCAGAGACTGGATGGCTTACACAGCAGGAATTTATTTCGCACAGTTCGGGAGACTGAAAGTACAAGATCAAGGTGCCTGCAGGGTCAAAGGCCAGTGTTTGGTGAGAACTCTCTCCGTGGGTTGCAGATGGCTGCCTTCTCGCTGTGTCCACACAAGGCCTTTCCTCTGCGAGTGTGGGTAGACAGAGGAAGCAAGTTCCCTGATGTCTCTTCTTATGAGGGCACTAATCCCGTCACGTGGGTCACACCTTCATAACCTCATCTAACCTAATTACCATCCAGTGACGCCATCTCTAAATACCATCATAGTAAAGGTTAGGGCTCTAACAAATGAATTTCAGGGGGACACAGTTCAGGCTATAGCACACAAAATCTGAAAGGTGAGGAAAAGGGGACAGTTAGTTATAATGTCTACTGTTGTGTTGTCACCTTGGATCCGCCCTAGTATTTCCCTATTTCATGCTAAAATATATTCACATAGATTTCATGCCATAGTTTTAATTGGTAGACATGAAATAATTAACATATTTTCTCCAGAAATTATTGTGTTTTTAATATGGAATAGTAAAGGCTCTAAATGTATTTGCATAAGGCATAAAAACATGACAGTATAAAATGAAGCTATCCAGTAATAATTTCATTGTAAGTTCAATACTGTTTCTTTCAGCAAATGCCTAAGGGTTACTGCCCACTAGTGAGGACAGAGAGAAATAATAAGCTTCCTAAATAAGACAAAAATAAACATTATTTATCATTTATCACTGAGACCAGTCACATGACAAATTGACCTTACTCAGCTAAGCTTTCAACAACACAGTTTTCTGTTTCTAATTCTGGCAATATTAAGTACTCTTGGCAGAAGCACAAACTCCAAAGCAATTTAATAAACATTAATGCATATATGAAAAGTATCAACAGGGCTCTTCAGAATGGTGACAAATGATACAGTTTCTGAATATATACATCTTCACTTGGATTTTAAAGTCCTATTAAGTAATTTGGATTCAATGCAAACTTCTTTAGAAATGCCATGGATATAATGACTACAATATGTGTCCATAACTAATGCTCAATAAAAGCAGCGACAGTATGATTAATAGCTTCAGTAAAGTAATCTGTTACTCAGGCAGTATTGGAAAAATACCTATCTTAAATTTTAAATCCAGGTTTCATGCTTGTGAATATCAATTAGACTCCATATTGATAACATGGAATCATATACTCACAAAACTGACTTTTTGGAAAGATATAAGTGAAATAATGTTGACTGAATACTTTTTTTGCTGGTGTTTATTCCTTTGTTTAGTAAATCGATTGTGTATGTACAATGTGAGTTAAGTTAGAGTAGTAATGTTATAAAAAACTAAAAATACTTTAATCAAAAACATAAAAGTGGCCTAGTTCTTAAATAGATTACAGACTGACTAAAAGCTGAGATCATCCCATTTCCATACTAATCCTTAGGTATGTTGTGTGTGTGTGAAGATAAGATTACCCCCCTCCCCAGTCAATGTTAAACTAAAAAACTACAATTTATTTATTTATATAGCACATGATGCTTTTTGCAGCTATTTTGAAGATTATCACATTTGATTTTCACAACAATCTTGTGAAATAAGTGACACCGATTACATTTTAAGAGGAAACTAAGATAGTAATAAGTTGCATTGTGGATGTAGACACAGATCAAAACAGTTGCAAAATATTTTTAAAACAAAACATGACCTGATTAATTTTCATGTTTGGAAAATGACAACCCACAGTGCTCCTGTAGTTTTGAACAAATGAATGAATGAATTCCATGCTTAAAGCTTTTTAAGTTGCTTAAAATCTAAGAATTAAGCTGTAAAGCACTTTATTGCTTGAGTTATCCCAAATTAGAAATTGAAGTAAAAGAAAAAGAAAAAAGTTTGGTACCCTCCTTGTAATATTCTCAAGGATAGGAATTATGATATATATTAACATAGCTGAGGAACCATGATCAGTGATGGTGCCAGGAGTAACCTGGGTGGGTATAATGAGCCCAGTTAATGCACCATTCAAGAGCTGCTCAACTTAGCCTACCTCGGATATTTGCTTTGCTTTCTGGCCTTTAGCCATAAAACTCAATTGCTGCCACAATGACCAAAAAAGCAGATGGCACACCCAAACACAGTAACTGAAGGATTATAATAAAGTCACTATTTACAAAGGTGTTGACATAGTTAAGAGGCACCAATAAGGGATGATATAGCATCTCAGTGCAAGCAACAGTGAGGATCCATTACCATTTTTAGGCTCAGAGGCAAGGCAAGGAAACCTTTATTAAAACCCAGAGACAGTAGCTGTACGGAGAGGACCATCTGATATATGACCTTTGGTAAAGGGTGCGTGATGAACTGGATGGAAGAGAGCTGAGGGAACAAATACCACAGCCTCACTCTCTTCCCTTCCTCTGATCTCCTGCCAGTGCTTCCATTGGCTGATCCCAATCAGAAGCCAGAGGAAAAAGGAGCTCATGATTGAAGTCCATAAAGGTCAACCTTCCAGGAAACAGTTCAAAGTAGAGGAGGGTGGAGCCTGGACCTTCAGAGGCAAGTGGAAAATATCAAAGACAGTGAAGAAAAAGAAATTCCACAACTTACACTTACAATCCTGCCAAAACTTAACAACTATTCAATCAGAGACTCAACCTACGTAATTTTTCTGTAAGGCAAAAATCCAGATAAATTACATAAAATAAATGTTTATAGAATAATTATATTAAATGGTGACTGTCTCTTTAATTAAATCCAAATACTTGATAGAGCAACTAGGCTATGTAGAAGAGAGAATGGGAAGGAACCTAGGTTTTTATTCAGCCACCATGATTCCAGTATGGACTTGAGCCACCCATTTCAAGAGGCACTGTGGCAACCAGCCCAGGAGACGGAATTGGGGGACAAAGGAGGATGTAACCTGGCAACAGAATCTTTAGGCCACAGTTTGCTCATAAATTGTCAAAATAGTAGTTAGTGATACCAGAAAACATAATTAAATGAAGAGAAAGTACCAAAAAGGGGTGGGTGGGGACATAGAGAGCAAATTTCTAGATATATGGGTAAGAAAGATCAAATATTTACTTAAATTAAAATTCCTGTGTAAAATGTCTTTCTGTACATTATTTTAAATAAATTGTGCATGTATAGTAGAAACTGTTTAGAAGGAAACAAAACTGACTTCTATTGGAAAAGCGTGCGCCTAAAATATAGCTTTTTCAGTATAAATTTGAAAAATTAAATGATTATGATCTCAACCTTGAAGTATTAACTAAGCAAAACATACATCTTCAAGCTTATGACCCTATCATATAGTTTTATAATAATGAAAAAAATTAGCTGATATTTAGATCAATTTTATTTGTATTTAGATCATATTTCCTCCTGATTGATATTTGGGAAACATTCATATAGAAAACTATCTATCAGTGAACCATATTATGCAGATAATAAATACCAATATCAGAGTTAGGATAATTTCTCTTTATTAACTCTACTGATTTCCCTCATTCACACACACTCTCTAATTTCAAGAGAACATGTTAATTTGTGTATTAACTATATTCTCTTATTTTCTGTATTCTTGATGCTCTGGCATCTGGGACCTTGCTGACCAGGGAGAGACTGACCCTCCCAGGACTAGCCAATTCTTAGAGATAGCAAATGACTCACCAGGGAGTGTGTCTTTCATTGGCAAACCAGCCAATCCAGAGCCCATACTCTTAACTACCTCCTCTCTCTGGCTCTTACACTCCAAGAGGCAGTATTGCTGTGCACTAATCTCTCCACGGCTGGATACCAGGCAACAAGGGGCAGCCCCTATGCCCCAGAACCTGCTGAAATTATTCAAACTGCCAGCTCTAACCCTGCTTACCCTGCCTTGCCTTGCCTTTCCCATGGAAACCAAAATGAAGATTCCTGTCCATGCTTTCACCTTGCTCCTTCTGCCTCCTGACTGATCCTGGTGCTTTCCCGTGAGGCTCTGCATGGTGTACTGTGCCTCTTCCTCTTGCAAACTGTAACAAACTGTTTTTTCAGTGGTAATCATCTCCTGATCTGTTGTCCTTATCATACCATAATAAGAAACCCACATTTTAAAACAATTGGTTCTAGTCATTATTGTCTATGCTAACTCTTGAAGGAACTGTGCAATAAATATTTTAGAGATTGATAATTGACTCCAAGTTCATCTGCTGACAGTGTGACATTGGGCAGTATAATACAACTTCTGTGAATCTCAGTTCCTCCTTTGCAAAATGGGGATATTCTCTTCTAGAAGATCAATTAGGGGGCCAGCCCCATGGCTGAGTGGTTAAAGTTCTGCATGCTCTGCTTTGTAGGTTCGGATCCCAGGCATGGACCTGTACCACTTGTCAAGCCATGCTGTGGCAGCAACCCACATACAAAATGGAGGAAGACTGGCGACAGATGTTAGCTCAGGGCAAATCCTCCTCACCAAGAAAAAGAAGAAGTTGAGGGGAGAGAGTATCTCCCCTCTGGAAAAAAAAAAGATCAGTTCTCTTTATGTTGTTCTCTGCTTTTATAAAATAAAATACTTTAAGTTTATAATAAATTACAGTCATGGTTTTATCTTCCCATTGGGAAATATAGATTTCCTCCCTTTTCCGTTACCTGTCAAAAAATTATAATTGTTCATAGTTACAATTGTACTTACTTGATACCAGCCAAGTCAGTTCTGATGCAGTTAAGATTTGATAGTGAAAACCCCACAAGGTGGCAGCAGAGGCAACACCATCATCACATGTAGC
Organism: Tapirus indicus; assembly: GCA_031878705.1. Classification (NCBI taxonomy): domain Eukaryota; kingdom Metazoa; phylum Chordata; class Mammalia; order Perissodactyla; family Tapiridae; genus Tapirus; species Tapirus indicus. The sequence goes on along the minus strand of CM062926.1, from coordinate 75,621,110 downwards.
TGTACAGAGGAGCCTAAGGAAGGAAGCAACGGAAGGCTTCCCCACTTAGTACCTTTCTGAGAATGCCGTGGGCACAGCTGAATGTCTGGGACCTGGCCTGGGCTGCTTTGTGTCTGCCGGCTCTTCAGAGACACTGTGCCATTGAGGTTTCAGGGAACATAATGAGCCACAGGCAGTGCTTGGCCTCCCGCGAGAACCTGGGTCAGCTTTCAGAATTCATTTTGTGAGGAAGCTCAGGTTTTCTCTTCGGTTCACTGTGGTGTTGCACAAATATTAAATGTCAATATCATTCTTGGTTCCTAATTAACAACACGCAGCACGTTTATGTGTAGAAAAGCAGTCTATTCCTGAAAAAATAACATTTCTGAACTGTATAAAATCAGATATTGCTTCCAGTCCACACTTGAAGCCTTATTTATATTCATCTATCTATTAAAATCATAAATCACTCATTTTGAGGTATTTTAAATAGATCATTTGTAGCAATTATTTGGACCACTAATTTAAAATAAATCTCCCACATAGTACAATATGTCCCTCTTGAGGTTTTCACTGCATTTGAGGGAGAAAGAATCAATGAAATGAAGCCATCTGTGCTAAACAAGTTCTAAAACTTTGTACCAGTTCTAAGGGTTGGGAAGGAAAAGGCAGGCTCTCCTAGAGCTGATAGATCTATACACCCTCAACGCAAATATGCATATAGACCTGCAAACACAACACACATGCGCACACATTCTCATTAGGAATCCAGAGGAGAAAAAAATTCTTTTGGGAGTAATCAGGAAATATTTTAATAAAAACATAATTAAATTTAAATTATAAAATTTAGTATAATTTTACTTTCTGAAATGTGGTATAATTTGCAGTCTCAATAAATCGGTGTGTCATGTTTTCATTCATTTACTGATTTAACTCATACATTCTTTCATTTATAACAATAACAGTATAATATAATTGAAGTCCCTTTCCCTCCTTCAGCAATATGGTATGCTGGTTCCAGAACTTACCCAGCTTTCTTAATGTTTGGTTCTATGAGAAATTGATGGGGTAAAGGCATGCCCAGCCTAAACTCATACTGCTACTGCTTGGGCATATATAAATGTGAGATAGTCTAAGAAGGCTCTGATACAATATTTTTATTTTTGTAAGAATTCCTTATACATGATGTTCTGACCTCCTAGCACAGACGTTTTCAAATAGCTTTCCAAAAATATGGAACCCCAAAATGTAAAGCCAATAAAAGTCGATCTGCTCTCTTTGGTGTAGGGGTGGGGCCCAGAGCCTCATCCACTGACCCTTTCTCCATCACCCTCTAAGGTATCACTAAATCATATTAGGTTCCTTCAACACAGTTTAAATATTAGTCACCTAGGGTATGATAAACTTGCAATAAATGTGGCCATGCAATGGAGCTTATTTTTGTGTGGAACCTGAGTTTCTTGACAATATTCCTAACTTCCCTCTTCATGGTTGATAAAAAGTATAAGAAACTACAGTTACCTACTCCAAGCAAGAGTTTTTTTAATGACATAGGGATACCCCCTCTGTCCTTCATTCTCCTTGCTGAACCCATAGGTTGGAAAATTACCATCTAGGTAACAGTTAGGCATGAGATAAAAGTCATTCAGATTCAGATTTCCTGTACTTGTTATTTTCTCCCTAGTTTACAGACTTTAGGTGACCTTTCTAGTTGAATTCATATGTGATCCAATTTTTCCAAATATAAGCTAGAGATTTACATTCTGAAGCGTCCAAGGTGCTATTGCTATGAAGATATTTATTTTCTATGATGCATAATAGGTTTTGCTTGTTTTAAGCCAATATCTGACAATGTGCAGGTCAATGGATTTGGCAAATTAATGTTCCAAAATACAACATTGCTGTTAATATATTGCTAAAAATACGTGTTCATTTATATCATAGCTTTAGCTAAACTGAATTAGTATGAATGATTCAGGAATATGGCTACAAAGCACAATCGAGTTTTCCAAATTCTCCTGGTTAGACAAGGAAACTATTCACCTACTCACCAAAATATTTATTTATTACCCCAAATTATTACTTTAGGCATTTTCCCAGTCATTGGTGGACATGTGCAGAACAGCAAAAAATTTGAGTTGCCCGATGGGCATGTACCCAGCCGAGGTCAAACAAGGCAATGCTCTGCCTTCTAGTTTCAGTTCTCATTCTGTAAACAAATGTCCCTTTTATGACATATTTAGTGCCAATTTTTCGCATTTTTGTGCTTTTTGTTGGTGACTTCACTGTTTAAAATGGCCCCCAAGCATAGCCCTGAAGTGTTATCTAGTGCTTCTGAGCAGAAGTAGGCTGTGATGTGCCTCACAGAGAAAATATATTAGGTAGGCTTCATTCAGGCATGACTTCAAGTGTTGTTGACCGATGAGTCCAATGTTCATGAATCAACAATATACATTAAATAAGGTGTCTTTAAACAGAAACACACACAAAACAAGGTTACGTATTGATTGGTTTTAGACATGTTTAGACATGAGGCTTGCAGGAACCTGATTCCGTATAACTCCCGGAGAGTGATTCAGCATTTGCTGATTCGGTGTTCACACGTCTACAGTAACTACCTCAAATGATGTGACTCCACTGCACTCTCAGTTGGCTCCAGGTTAGCAGAGGCCCTAATCTCTAGTTCTCAACTCCACCTGGAGAGTGAAGTCACAGTGGGAATTGAAAGGAAAAATAACTGACGCTAAAGTTCCAATCGTGGAGATTCTGATGCAATGGATAAGTGTATACATCTTTCTGTGTGAGTCTAATATGCAGTTAGGCTTGAGAACAACTTCCCTGCTCACGTTGCGGCCAACACAAGGAACCGAATGGCTGCTTTGGTACTTCCTATCGAGGATGCTCTTCAAGGCCAATGTGTGTGCTCAGGCAGGGAAAGCAGCTGGAAAACAAGTTTTCTAGCCTTCCTTGGGTCATCTTTATAATTTAATATTCAAATAAAATGGCTTGAGCTCCTGTGGCAAACAATGCCTTACTATCAGAAATCAGAATTTTTTTAATGTATCGCTTTATTTTAGGGGAGGTGGGCACAACCCAATTCCAGCCAATGAGCTATGAGAAATTCTGCTGGGGGACTCCTGGGACATTTTTTTTTCTTCACTGTTGGGGGGAAGTAAATGGGAGAAACTCTATGCTCCATCCCCCTACAACCTGCTTTTAATTGAAGTCGGAGGAAGAAATGGTGTTCGGAGCTGTTGTAGCCATTTTGCAACCACGAGAGTAAAACCAAGAAAATTGAAGGACACATCCCAGAATTCTGACCTTAATGAATCACTGACTCTTCTCATTATGTGAGGAAAATCAATCCCTCTTGCTGGGTCACATTTATTCAGGCATTGTTCACCTTGCAGCTGAAAGCATGCCTACTGAGATGGCCCTTCCCATCCTGCAGAGCATGGTAAGTCTGGCACAGTTCCTAAGGTGTTTAAGGATTCCTATAGGGCTTATGCTCTCATCCTTTCCCTTGGATGGAATTCTCAATCCATACTCCTTGTCTCACTTTGTACAGATACACTTTCTTTCCCACATGGGGCCACTGCCTCTCCTTTATTACCCAAAACACCACAACTATAAGCCTGTCATATTGGCAGACTTTTATGAATGATCTGAGGCTAAGAAGGGTCAGTACAGCAAGTATAACACAAGAATGAACTTGTTACTCAATATTAGGCATTCCTGCTCAATATCCTGGCCATCCCTGCCACAGGGGATGTCTCATAGGCTCTTTCTCCCTTTGGCATGTCAACATGATCTCCCTGCAGAGATCTCTTCCTTGGAGATCTGTTCCTCACAGTTGAGACCATCTCAGCTCACTCCCTGTTGAACAAATGTTGAATGTGTGTATGCATGTGCACACACGTGTACACACATATATTTACACAATAAAACATAAGGTAGGAAATACACTTAAAATATTAAAAATGTCTATCTCTGGATGATGGGATTACAAGTAATTCATATAATCTTCTTCAATATTATGTGATTTCCCCAAAAAATTTCTCCAGTGAACATAAACTATTTTTTAAATAAAAAATGAATTTTATTAAAATATTCAATTCAAGAAAAAATCTGCTGGACAGCATGTCTGGCAATAGGATATGAAATATATTCTTGTCCATGTGTTAACTTAGTATACTGATATTTGTCACAAAGCAATAATAATACTAGTAACTTGAAACATTCTACTTCAAGATCCCAGTGCTAAACAGCCCTTCTTTTCCCAGATTTCTCTCTCTTTTCACCTATGCATCTTTCTCCTCCATTCTTGTTAATCCTGCTCTTTAAATTCATTGCAACCTCTAGCCCTTGGGAAGCTCTCTAGAGCTGTGGTCTCCAAGCATTTTGTTCTTGATTCCTACCAGTAAAAGTATTTGAACACAGACCCCAATAAATATATAAGTAAATATATATTTACTTAGAAAGTCTTTACATGTACAACTATAGCAGTATATCATAAAATACAAACAAAAATTCAATAGTAAGGGATCAGATGAAGATAAAATAAGATTCTTAAATGTAATTGATATAATCTAGTGCATTAATAATAAAAAATATTTTGTAATTGACAATGCTTTATTATTTTTTAAAAATATTAATTTAACCCTTTATGATTTAGCAATTCAAAAGACTGGTTCAATTTATCTCAATATTTGATTTCAATAACTCGTTTGACAATACTTCAAACTTTGCCAGTTATAATAGAACAGAGGTTAAATAAAGATATTTAATTGTATGGGGTGGGTATTAAGCAAATGGAACAGCTCCCCCTCAGTCAGAATGGACATAGGCTGAGACATCTAACCCCCAAATGTCTACCAGCCAAATGTCCACCATGACTTCAAGGCAAAGACAATGGCATTCTAATTACACTTGACTGTAGTCTGCTCTTAAGATTTATTTTAAAATAAAGTAAAAGAAGCACATCCAATGTATGCCTTTGAGGTAAAGGTGCTGTTTTAACAAAAATATGTGTAAACGTGCAAGTAACTGTTTTTGAAAGAACTTAAGCTATAGAAGAAGCATTTGGAAAAATGGAGGTTTAAAAAATTTTTTCACTAACACCTGATTTCTTTTGGTCAAAACTGTTTGTTACACAGAAAAGTTTTTACATGTGCACACTTAAAACCAGAACTTTATAACTGAATTGGTGGCAGTGATTAAGAAATGATCTAATAAACTTGGCCAGGATTTCTGTTTCTATTTTGGAACTACTTATGTTTTTGAAATATAAAGCTATGACAGTATCTTTTTAATAAACTTTTCTGCTAAATCAGACTATCAGCTTCCATTTCTTGCAAAAAGCAACCCTGTCTAAAAACTCAGTTACATGGCTAGTTAGTGTTTATGTACATAACTAATTTATTTTCTCTATAAATTGTGACTTCTTTGAGAACTAGCACCATCTCTTACTCATTGTTTGCAAGAATGCTGGTGGTCACTTACTGGGCACATATAACACTGCAGGCCTGGGGCTAAGTGCTCTACAGTCCATCCTTCGAATAACCTTCGGACACAGTACTGGTAACATTCTCACTTTACAACTGAAAAAATGACATCCTAAGCTCAGAGCCTCTATGCTTAATCACGCCTCCATACTGCTAGGTTAAGGGTATCTAACTTTAAATGCCACAGAGTAAGTTCTTTACTGATACAATTTAGTAAATAAATGAAGAAACAGAATAACAATTCTGGAAGGATTTCCTCATTTAACTAAATTTATTGCCATTTTCTTTGGAAAAGACATTACTACCATGTGTGGCCATTAAATTGAAGTTCTAGTTTGTCAAAGAAATGACAACTATGATTTGTGCTACTTCTTAATTGTAGAAAATTCAAACGAAAAGTTGGATAACAGCAGGAATCTGTTATCTAGTATCTTCTTCCTGAATTACTATTTAAAGAACAAAATGCTAAAGGTGACTTTTAAAAATGATGAAGACTAAAATGTCTCTTTTAGGTTTAAAAAGAAAAGACAGGTCTAAAGAAAAGGAAAAGATATAGATCAGCAAGATTTCCTACCTCAAAGGAGAAAGGAAACAGAAACTTACATTTAGAAAACAATGAGGAGGGTGAAAATGAAAGTTATGAGAAGAAACTTGACAGAGGAAAACACTATTCAAACAAAAAGAAGAAAATAAACTAAATCACAATGCAAAAATATAGGTGAAGAAAAAGGATACATTTTGAGAGGTTGTGGCTTGAATTTTTTTCCTTCAACCCCCTTCCTCCAGAAGGGATCCTGTCAAGATTACGGTAGATTCCTAAAAAACAGGTTCCTCTCTATTTTCCCTCGAGTGCTCCCACTCATGCTCAGTCCTCGTTGCTCAATCCTCATCCAGCAAATGGACTCTTACTTGAGAGTAAATATGAATTGTTACTGATGGATATTATGTAATGCTAAAGATGAGGGTGAGGCGAGGGCATCTTTACAGAAAATCTACCAGGACAACTATAATGTTCATTATTATCTACATCTCACCATAGTCCTCAGAGCACTTATCCTCACCCAGCACATCACATATGTTCTAGTTATTATTTGTTATCTGTCTTCCCACTCCCACTAGCATGTGAGCTCCATAAGAGTCGGAACTTTGTTTAGTTTTATTAACTACACCTAGAGTGGTGCTGGTCATACGCAGGTACTTAATAAATATTTTTTAAATGATTGAATGAATGAATGGTATAATCTCAAGACCAAACATTTAAACTTCTACTTTGAATCCTCTCTCACCAGGACAGCAATTCTGTGGTGTTAAGAAGATGACACCATTTCCCCATATTATATTAGCAATCCCTTCTTATTCCCCAGTGTTTGAAACTAAAGGATAGAAGAATGGGTACCAGGGCACAGAATTTTTTTTGATTTGTTGGCTTGTTCTTGCTTTAACATACTGAATAAAACCTGCCAGCGCCTGAGGGGGTGAGAGGGAGATTCTTGCTAAAAGATATCTTCATAGATACAATAACTAAAATTAATAATTTGAATATTTCCATAGAAACATCTAGTATGATTATCTTCTACCTAGGTACAAAGTAAACTCCCCAAAGTAGGTAAAGATATAGCAGTGTTCATCAAGAGACAGAAAAATATAGCATAAATTAGGCCAACCTGCAAGGCTTTCATTTTACTTCAACAACTTTCACTGTGCATGTGACATTAGGCCACCTGCTAGAGTCAAGGCAAATAAAACTCTCATTCACGAGAAAATCAGTGAGGGTCTACTACTTGTAGAGTATTGTCCTGGTTACTGTGTAAATACATCCTTTCTTCAAGCAGTTTATAATCCTTCAGGGAAGAAAAAGGCTTAGCTACCTAATATAATTAGAGAATAAAATTAGACAACATGCTATACTCAATTGGATATTTTGTATGCCCCCCGAAAATACTCACAAAGACTCTAGATTTCTCTTTTTCGGTCCACAGCATAGCCAGGCTTCCCTGGCCTATTTAAACGTAATTGAATGTGCTTTGATAACAGATTACTTTTTCTAAATACATCTTTTTGATAGCCTGAATGACCGCTCCATCCTCCCTATAATTCTGGACCACGAGGTTCTCATTATGAAGCATATCCACTTCCACCCACGGTCACCCAGGGCTGCAGAATGCCTTAGTGAGTAGCAGCCTGAAGGGCTCACATTTATGTGGCTTCTGTACTGGAATGAAGCTGCCATTTTTCAGTGTGGGTGTCTTTTTTTCTGTCATGACATAGACAAATGTTGATGTTTACTACAAGTTGGTACATTAGTTGCTAATTAAGTTCCTAGCTGTTTCAGCCAAAACTTGCTGTATTGAATCCAAGAAAAGAATGGCAGTTACATCAAAAATAAGTTGTTGGGGATTTTGTTTTGTTTTATTAAAGGAAAGTTGTATATTAAAAAATATGGGGAACTTACACACTGAGAGAGAAAACCTTCATTCAGTCTTGGCTTCCTTCTAAGCTGAGTTGGTGATTAAAGTCCTCTGCGTCTGTCACCAGGCACCGGTCAAACATGAATAAATACTACAATCTACACACAAGGCAGTAAAGTTAACTGTTTATCATTAGTCACTCTTTTTTCATACCCACCCACAAATTCCCGGAGGAAAGAGTTAGTTCTTGGGGACCCACAAGAGGTCAGATTTATTCTAGAAAGGGTGCAGAGGTCACTTATTCCTGGGGTTCTGGGGTCTCTAGAAAGTCTTCTTAGCTTCACCTCTCCACCCGTCCCCGGCAGTCTTACCACTCTGGCGGGGCCAGAACCTGCCTGCATTCACCAGCCAAGGGTAACTCCTTGCTGGCAGCAGAGCCTGTGGCAGTTTCTCTTCACCTCTGGCCTGGGAAGTCCCGAGTCACAGGCTTTCACGTGACCCACATTTTAGCTGACAAGGGGTGTTTCAAGGCGGCTGTGAGAAAGAAATCTGAATTTTGAGGCAGGATCCTGCCAGGAAGACAACACCCCCCCCCCCCCCCCCGGCGTTGCCGTCTTACTCGGCGGGAGAGAGAATTCGCTTTCCTTTTCCATTTCCTACAGTGCCCTTGACCAAAGGACTCTGCCAGAACCGACCAAAGGGTGGCTCCTCCCGGACCAGACACTCCCGGCCCGCGGGCTGGGTTACGTTTGGAAAGTCCTCAAGAGAACCGAAACAGAAACCAAAGTCAGGCGAACTATAAGAACTGCCTGGCGGAAAGCTGGACTCAAAGCTCCCACCTGAGCGTGCAGCGGCGGCGCACCGGTCCCCGGCCCCGGCGAGCCCGGCAGAGAGCCCGAGGAGCCGTGCCCACCCCGCGCAGCTGCCCCCCGCCCACCGGCCCTCCTGCCCAGGTGAGACCGCGCCTCTGCGCTCAGGCCTGGGGCCCCGCGCGCAACCGCGTCGCTGTCAGGCACATCGCTGCAGACCCTGGCACTCCAAGGCCGCGGACAGCAGCCCCGCATCTCACCTGTTGAGCAAAGAACAACCACCCGTCCCTCTCCTTGGGAGAACCCTCTCCCTTCTCTGAGAACGAAAGATGGCGAATGGGAATTCCACAGACAAGTGTTTCCGCTATCTCATCTCGTGCTTCAGGACCAGGGTGAAAAAGTACATCCAGGTGGAGCCGGTACTAGACTACCTGACCTTTCTGCCTGCAGAGGTGAAGGAGCAGATTCAGACGACCGCCGCCACCACCGGGAACATGGAAGCAGTTGAACGGCTTCTGAGCGCCTTGGAGAAGGGGGTCTGGCCCCCCGGCTGGGCTAGGGAATTTGTGGAGGCCCTGCAGCGAGCAGGCAGCCCTTTAGCCGCCCGCTACATGAACCCCGAGCTCACCGACTTGCCCTCTCCATCTTTTGAGAACGTTCATGATGAGTGTCTCCAACTGCTGAACCTCCTTCAGCCCACTCTGGTGGACAAGCTTCTGGTTAGAGACGTCTTGGATAAATGTGTGGCGGAGGAGCTGTTGACACTTGAAGACAGAAACCGGGTAGGTGTTGGGTCAGATCCAGCTAAGCTTTTCGGCAAATTTTGCAACTTGGGGTTGCTCCTTCGTTTATTCCATCCCAAAGGTTCTTTGACATCTTTGGGTAAATTTGGTTTCCTCCTTCCTTGAGAAGAGAACATCTAGGCATTTATAAACATAATTTTGAAAATTTAAACACAAAAGGGCTATTTTTCTAATCTTTTCGCTGAATAAGCTAAAGAGGAGTTAACTCCAGAATAATAATGTCTGCCAATAGATAATATTTGTTAAACGCTTATTGTGTGCGATTATTATCATTTGCAAAATGAACTATACTCGCAGTACTTCACTAGGGTTTCCAATGTTATTAACTCTGTTTTATAGATGAGGAAACTGAGGCAGGTTAACTAACTTGCACAAAGTCTCCCAAGAAGACAGTGGCAGAGCTAGGGATTTAGGTCCTGATGGTGTGGAATTTTATGTCTTATTTAATATAGTTCCATAGAATAGGAATTAGCAAATCGTAGCCCACGGGCTAACTCCAGCCTGCAAGCGGTTTTTGCAGGCCCAAAAGCTATGAATGGTTTTTAGATTTTTGAATTTTCAGAGTTCATAAAGAAAGTTTGATTGGAACACAGCCATGCTGATTCATTTACATACTATGACTGCTTTTGTGCTCCAAGGAGAGACTGTATAGGCTGCAAAGCCTAAATATTTATTATCTGGCCTTCAGAGAAAAAATTTGCCAATCTCTGGCCTATATTATACATTATGCCATTTAATACTGGCCCAAATGGGGAAATTACATATAACATGAAGACACACACTTTTTTTCCTTTCATGGAAGTTTCAACATTCTCTGGGAATCAAAAGTTAGAGATAATTCATTAAAAAAATAATGTCACTGATTGCAGTTTTTCATATTAGTGAAGGAATAGTGGATTTTTTTAGGTTGCATTTTAACAAGGTAAATTTTACAGGCGACTTTACACTTTTATGTAATATTTTATTGTTTATTGTTTTTCTGTGAGTGAGAATGTACTATGAATTATAGAAATGCTGACCTATTGAATCTGACTTATTCAAGATTATAAGTCAAAAGTCTTATTTTGAAAGGCATATAGGTAAATAAATCCATGACTAAAAGTTAAAGGCTTTGTCTAACATGCTATGATTTTGCAATTTTCTTTCTCTTTTTGATTCATAGAATGTTTGTATCCAAATTACAAAGTTCTGGGCATTGGTTTCATATCCGCCTATGATGTGACTTGGTCTTTAGTGACTAAAGTTAATGCTCCTTTGTATACTTGACAGCCATAGGGCCTGTCCAAAGACCCAAGCATGCATCTAATTTTGATGGCTGGTTTTCCCAAGAAGTAAATTACTTTACACTGTTGTCTGTAACGTTTATGTAGTTTTGTGTATTGAGAACCAGCTAGAACGCATTATAGTAGTCCAGCTGGATATGACAAATGTGTACATCACTGTGGCAGAATCTTAATTTGGAAGACAGTATGCAGCCTTCAAGCCAGCTGGAGATGGAAGATGGCATTTCCAGCCACAGTAGCTGTTAGGAAGTCCAGAAGCAACAGAGTCCAGTAACACCACAAAGCTGTTTATGTTTGGTGGGTATGATGTCCCGATTGCCAGCGAAACAGCACTTCTCCTTATTTACTCTAAATACTTCTGCCTATCAGCATCACTTTTGTCTTGCCTGGATTGAATTTCCGCCAGCTAGATTTTATCCAAGTTCTTGATTCTGGCAAGCTTGGAGGCAGCTAGCAGTAATGCAAGGGATTTGACACAAAGAAGATATAGAGTAAAGGGACATTTGTGTACTAGTAGCAGTTAAGGCCAAAGCAACCCAAACTCTTAGATTCATATTTCAAAGGAGGCTCTGAAAGATGGAGGAGCTATGTATTTGAGGCTCTCTAAAGAGGAAGAGTGTCTCTGTGTGATGCTGGAATAATTTTTGTACCCATCATTTTACGTGTACCAATCTCAAAAGTAAGCTATGGAGGACAATGAGAAGGAAGCACTAGATTTACAAGAATCTATATTGATATGGGGGTCATGGATGAATGTTTATCTTATAACAGCAAAGTGTAGTGGGAAAAGCATGGGAATTTGGAATGGGAAGACCTGGATTTGAGATCTATCTTTGTTTCTTACTATATGTGTTATTTTGGGCCAAATTATTTAAGTTCCCTGATCCTAAATATAATCATGTAAATGGACATAATAATAATTTCTCCTCTCACTTGTTTCAGTGAACACAAATGAGAAATCATATTTATTAAACAGCTTTGTAAATAATAAAGAGCTATTTTGATATGATGATGATGACTTTTATTATCATTCATTTGGTTACATTTCCTTGTGGATTTACAGTTTCAGGGATTTAAGTAAATCTCGCATGTTGAAATTGAGATCTACTTCTTAAAGTCCCTGGATTAAACTGTGATTTGAAGGAAAAACTGTGTCTTTCATCTTTAAGCCCCCAGAACCTAGCCAGAACTAGGTATAGGATTGGTGCTTAATAAGGATCAATTAATTGAATTTATTTCCAAAAAGTTGTCTGGAATAAAAGATAAGAACACCTGATACAATGAATTGCCTTGCCAGGCATTTGGAAAAGGATGAATGATGGACATAAGATCCCCAAATTTGCTTTTTTGACAGTGTAAAGTAACATTTAACTAAGAAATCATGACTTCTAAAGAATTTTGTTTTAATACTTTTTCTGTTTTCAGGTAGATATTTTCTACTTGGTCTGTTATTTTACTTTAGGATTTCCATGTCTACCCCCTAGTCCCTGCCCCCTATACATCAGAGCTTCTGAAAATGATCCTAGATTTAGTTTTGTGTCCAAAAAGTACCCCAAAAAACTTATTTAACTGATTTATTCTTCATTCATTTGGTTTAAATTTATGGAGTGACATCTTTGTGCCAGACACCATACTAGTGGTGAAAAGATTGGGTAATAATGCAGTCACTATCTGTGCTTTCATGGAGCTTATATTGTAGTGTTGATCAGTGTTCATTATTCTAAAAAATAGTTAAAGAATGTCTAGTGTATGCAAGGCACTATTATAAATACTGGAGACTCAGCAATAAATACAAAAATCACTTTCTAGTTCATTATAATAGAATGATCCCTAACAGTAAGGGAGTGCCCCTGTACTTACCTGCCTCTATTTTAGGATGCTTAGTGACATCTTGGCACAACCATTGACTTAGACAGCCATGAATTCTGGAAAAGATGTGATCATATAAACATTTCCATAATGTCTTAATATCAATCTGAACAGCTGAAGAGAGCTGCATGTTTCAGCCCTGGCCAGTTCAAAGCATACACCTTTCATTTACACAGAAGAACCAGAGATACTATGACCAGTGCAGCTAGAAACTGAGTCCAGTTCCCCCTACATGAAGTTGTGTACCTGAGTCAGTTTCCCTCAACTCATTGTATTGTCAGGTAAACTAGGATGGATAAGAATTTTATTAACAGGAAAACATACTAAGAAATTAGTAATGTCAATATGACAATACATATTCGTTGGTAAGATATTACCTTTTTGTGGGGTACTAGTTCTTTGCAATTCCTTTTTTTGGTGAGGAATATTGGCCCTGAGCTAACATCTGTTGCCAATCTTCCTCCTTTTACTTGAAGAAGATTGTCCTTGAGCTAACGTCTGTGCCAATCTTCCTCTATTTTGCATGTAGGATGCCGCCACAGCGTGGTTTGATGAGCTGTGTGCAGGTCCGTGCCCGGGATCTGAACCCATGAACCTGGGCTGCTGAAGCAGAGTGTGCAAACTTAACCACTACGTCACAGGGCTGGCCCCCCTGAAATTCTTTGTTTTTAACATATGAGTTTCACTTCCTGATTTACTGGTACTGAGAATTGAGCTCTGCTGTATTAAAAAATCATCATTATATTTAAATACCTATCTCAGGTTGTAACGAGGGGGACAAAACATTTTTTATCAAACTTTACAATTGTGTTAGCAAGCCAGTGCTTAATGGAAAGATCGTTGGTTTCTCCACTGATTTCTGTTGAAAAGAAAAAACATAGATCAAAGAATTTAGAATATGAAAGCATTAAATTGTGTTCCCCATACATTCATATTTATTTTATATTCCATAAGTTAACAATGTATCCATAGACATTTATAACTTCATATTCAGAGAAAACATTCAGTGGGGGAGGGACATAAGTGGGAATCATTTTATGTCCTGTTGCAGTCTCAAGTCTAAGTATTCACTTCTGATGAACTTCAGTCATGGGTTTATATATTGAGATCTAATATCTTTACTATGTTTTAGGAGAACAGATTAAGTAAAAAAAAAAAGTTGTGTGGTTGCTTCGAAGGGAATTGATGTACTTTCTAGCACCCAAACTGGGAAGATTTCTTAAAAATTCAATCTTGATAAAGCTGCTAAAATTGCTCAAATATTATACATAGTTTCACATTCAAATAATAAAAATGCTTGTACGAAATAATGGTGCAAGGATCCTCAAATGCCTGAACTCCATAAAGACAAAGCAAGTTGACAAATGTAATTCTACAGTAAAAATCGACTCCACTGATGAATAATTGAAGAAAATTTAGTGGATATAATTATGCTTAGGTTTTTAATAAAAGTATTCATTACAGTGCCTCACTTGTTCTTTTTTAGAGAAATTCTTTCTGATTACTTCTGTCAGATGGATTTAAAGCTGATTAAAGGATGGAGTAATTAAGAAAGAGAATAGTTGAATTAAAAGAAGGAGCTCAAACCAGTCTTATTTAACATCTTTAGCAATTATTGCTTAAATTAGCAGATAATAATAAAGATGTCACAAACACCAGAGAAGACAAAGAATTTCCATTGGATTAATGAAGTTAGAGAAAACGTAGGAAATGAACAAGAATCTGCTTAGAAAATGCTGTGGGGGAAGTGGATTGAAATCATCTAAATTTTATTAAGTCAAGTAGTCATTTTAATCATTTTGCCAGAAAACGAATGTAAAATTGGAGACAATTATTAGCTCTAATTATAGCTCAGGAAGGCAGTATTCAGCCTCTGAATCAATTGCCTGGGATCAAATCCTACCTCTGCCATTTACTAGCTTTGTTGCCTTAGTGAGGTAACTGGACTTCTCTGTGCCTTATATTTCTGATCTGTAAAATGGGTTAATATTGGTACCTTCTTCAGGGTTTCTGGGTTAATATGTGCAAAGCCTTTATAATAACATTATTAACTATTAGCTTATAAGACTAACATATCCATTGGGTAGAAATCATGCTGCACACTCTTGTACTAAGTAGTGTCCCCTAGTGAAATGTTTGTAAAGGTAGATGCTTTTCCTAGTCATCTATAATAATAGCTAACACTGAATTTGTGCCAGACATTGTTCCAAAAAGGCAAAAAAAAAATCCTGATATTAAAAGGTTATGGGATATATTTATAGGACTAGAAAATACACACATTTTGTAGGAAACAATTAATCTAGGTAGATGACCCAAACTATACATGTAGAAGATGGGCAAATGTTGAGAAGGACCTTTGAGAATATGTAAGTCAGTATTTCTCATCTAAGCTGCTGATTAGAATCAGGAGATGCTTTAAAAAATTGTTTCTGGTTTTCCAGCCTAGACAATCAGAATCTTTAGGGGTAGATCCTAGATACCAGTATTTTCTAAAGCTCTCCCAGGTGAGTCTAATGTGTAGCTAGAATGGAGAAACCCTGAACTTATTTTCAGTTGTCTCATTTTATGCATGTAGAAACTGAGGCCCAGGGAGATGAAGTGGCTTGCCTAATGGCACAGCAAGCTGATGATATCTTGTCTCATTTCTTTCTGGTCTAAATGTGGCTCATGTTAGTCTTTTCCCCAAATGTTTGGTGCTGTTAAGAACTGGGGAGATGCACTGTGACAATGATTACACAAATGATCCACATTTAAAAAGACTTACTAGATTAATCTAAAAGAGAAATCAAATAAAGGCTAAAGATTGTAATGAATGGATATGGAAATAATTCTGCCCTATACTTTCAAAAAGGAATATAGAAATAAATTTGTCTCATAATATTAAGTAAACACAAATTTAATAAGAATTTATTATAGCAATAATAAATAGTGCAAATAATAAATAGGCAAGAGTATAAATCTGTGATAGTGATTATTTATTCCATAATGGTAATAGTGAAGAAAGAGGAGTCAAATAAGAAATGTTTGATTTTCCATTTATAGATTCCACAGGTTGAAAGGAAAAAGCAAGCAAGCCCTAGATATACAGAAAGAGATTGATGTAAATAGATATAGCATGGCTAGAGATTAAAGACATTTTCTTTGCACGCTTTATTCAGAATGGCTGAGGTAAAGTGTTTATTTCCTAAGTGTCAGGTTTGAATATCTCAATAGCTTTAAAAAAATGGTGCATACTTAAAAGGCATTTGGCCCAGAGATTTTTCCCCCCCCATAGAATCCAGAATTGCTACAGGTGGCATTGCTGTTTTCTTTAGTATTTGAAAATAAGCCTTTATTTATATTTAAGCTTAATTGCTCAATTTTTCTAAAGGCTAGTTCCTGTTTATATTTATTCAGAAGATGTTTGATTTTCCCTAATTCTACTTTTCTTTTAAAACAGATTGCTGCTGCAGAAAATAATGGAAATGAATCAGGTGTAAGAGAGCTACTGAAAAGGATTGTGCAGAAAGAAAACTGGTTTTCTACATTTCTGACTATTCTGACTCAAACGGGAAACGATGCACTTGTCCGAGAGTTAACGGGCACCAATTGCCCCGAAAGCAATGCAGGTATTTCTAACTCTGCTAAGGAGGAATTTGTACATTTCTCCTAGTGATTGGCAGTTTAATGAAGGCTATAGACACAATGCCAAACACGGGGATATTTGGAATCAAAATTTCAAACCTGGAAGCGATTTGAGAGATTATCGATTTTATTCCCTTTGCAAATGAGGAACTGCTGCCTGGGAAACGATTAACTTCCCAAAGATCACAAAACTCAGCAAACTGGGCCAGAATGTTGGCAGCTGACTCCTAGTTCAACACTCTTTCCACTACCCATGTTATTTTGGAAACAAAGTAATTGCCTACAATTTTTATCAAGATAATTTTAACATTGAATAGACACAAATAAATTGGAAGAAAATATTTTAATGGTTATTACAACTCTGCTGCATAGTCTTCTGGACATTTATATACATTTTTAAGGAATTTATTGAAAATTTGGTAAAAGACCTGTGATTGCCAACATTTCTTAATCTTACTTCCTGTGGGTTTTTTAAATTATTCAATTATAATAATAAAAGTAACATTCTATAGCCCTTTCACATATATTTGTAAATCTAACATAAACTGCCATCTTGTTTTTCTTTTCAGAGTATATATCCTTTGTTTTCAAAAATATCACATTTAAGACAAATCGAGAGTTAATTGGTAATGAATGATTTAAATGAACTATAATCATTTCAAGCTTACTTCACTTCTTCCATTCATTCAGTCATTCGGTCAGTCAGTCATTGAGTTAACATGTAATGAGTGCCAATGATACACCAGGTACTATTCTAGGTGCTGGGGATATGGACTTAAATGAGACATCCAAAGTCCCTATTCCCACATATCACACTTTCTAATGGAATAAGATACACAGTAAACAATTTTCTAAGTTACATGTGCAAAATAAAAACAGATAGTTACTAAACTATTAGAGTAAACATCATATTATGTTGCTGTACTATACTCTTTATGAAATAGCTTAATTTTGCCCAGTAGTTAGAAATACACACACACACATATATATATATATAGAGAGAGAGAGAGAGAGAGAGAGAGAGTCAAATATTTTTACTATGAGGTATTAAAAAGCCCTAAAGTATTATAAATTGGCATTAATGGCCCTGTGTGCAAATGAACCATGGGGAGTGAGTGTAATTAAGATGTTTGGACAAAGACTTTTTACTTTACACCAAAACAAATGCTGTGCAGTGTCATATGTTCAAGACCTCCACAAGTGAAAAGCTCAAGAGGTCCTGCAGCTATCCCTTCTCTATGGAATTATTTAAGGATTTGGGGGAGCTTACTCAGCCATAGGTGGTCCAGCTTTCAGAAGCCAGGCAGTAATTCCATGATCTGTCCACCAGCAGATTCTGGGGTTTCTACTGTCATTGCTTCTATTTCAATAGCAAAGTGTAACTGTATAAAAAGTCTCAGTCAGAAGCATCTTTATTTTGCTTCAGTTCTCTGGAGGGGGCTCAGTGGTACCACTTGCTTGTAACATCGTGATTATAGGTTTTATATTTATACATTACGGCCCAGCCAGTTTTGACAGCATAATTCTAATGCCAGTTTGCTAAGTCTGAAGGGACTTCCAGCCAAAGTTACATACTATGATGGAGCCAAATTTCACACACCTCACAGATGAGCTGCACCCCAGTCCAGACCACCCCGTCTCATGATGAGTTCCCTTTTAAGACCTCGTGGGACTGTTTCCATCCATGACAAACATTCTAGGTCTTGAACTTCAATGGGAAAGGGCTACAGTCTAGATTTTTTTGTTCCCTAGGAAATTTTGGCCTCTGTGTATCAAGGGATATTGGAAAGGGCAGCCTTTCAGATCACAAAAGACCTTGTCATATCCATACCCCAAATTGGAGAGTACCTACCCATTTTACTGTTGTGTACAGTGGCATACTTGTTTAGGAAGGAGTCTAGAAGATCTGCTCCGAAGTGTCTTCTAGATTCTCCTGACAACACGTCTAGTCATATTTCTTTCTAAGATATTGTTAAGTCCCACTTTACAAGGTGCCTTGTGAGAAGTTTAATGTGATTTTTCAAATTATAATTCTTTAAACAATAGCAATCTAGGTAGAATATATGTAGTAAATCCCATGTCATACCTGTGTTATCATACACCTCATCACATACATCTAGTATTCACACGCCTCCCTCTTTACTTTCCCTATTATGTGCCATAACTTTGTATTATGATTAGGCCTTTATTTGTGTGTTTCAGAATGGCTTAGGGACTAGTTTATCCAAATTCTCCCAGCCCATGCACATATGCTGGCTGGCCAAGTCTAAGCACTTTATAAAATGGAGAAAGGCCTTCTGAAAATTATCCATCACCCTTTTCTCCCTCCCTGTTCCCATGGCAGGGTCCTCTCACAGTTGGGGTTTCTCCCTCATTTGACTAAAGTGGGTGATGATGGTTGTTGACCCTAATATGTAGGCTCTTACAAGGGCAGGGAGCAGGAGCAGAGTAGAAAGGGGTCTCTTAACTTCTTTTGAAGGTTGGATGGCAAGTGCCAATCCCTGTCTGGGGCCCAGGGGTCTTATGCTCTCTCACCACCCCTCCCAGCAGTGGAGTTGCTCCTTACCAACTCATTCCAAATAAGTACGGTTTACTTCTCATTCCTCAGAAAATCCAATCAGGGGAGTCAGGGATTTAAATATTATTTTCTAAACTGTATATCTTATTATGGGAATCTATGCATTTTTCTGGCAGGCCTTGATGACCAGAACAAAGTTAACTGTGATTATTCATGTGGTTAGAAGCTGCTATGGACTGAATCATGTCCCCCCACAAATTCATATGTTAAAGCTCTAACTCCCAATGTGACTATATCTGGAGATAATGTCCTTAGGAAGTAATTAAGGCTAAATGAAAGGTCAGAAGGGTGGGCACTAATTGGATAGCACTGTGGCCTTATAAGGAAAGGGAGAGAGGTCTCTGTCTCTCTCTCTCCACCATGTGAAAACAAAGTGAGAAGGTGGCCTTCTGCAGCCTAAGGGGAGAGCTCTCACCAGACACCAAGCTGCGCCATATTGATCTTGGACTTCCAATCTCCAGAACTGTGAGAAAATAAATTTCTGTTGCTTAAGCCACTCAGTCTATGGTATTTTGTTCTGGTGGCCCGAGCTGACTATACAGGAAAACTAGACTCTGGATCCTGATGCTTGTTGAATCCTGGCTCGTTCACTTCCCTGGATGTATGACTTTGGCTGGGTACTTGCCCTCCCTGTGCCTCAGTTTACTCCTCTGTGAAATGAGGATAATAATATTACGTATTACCTAGGATTATTTTGAGATTAAATGATTTAACGTACGTAAAGTGCTTCTATGGTAAGCACAAAATAAGTTGACTATTAGGATTATAAGCCCCCAAAATAACTTAACATGTACCTGCAAATATTGTCAAGTTGTCTTGTCCAAAGACAAAAGTCCAAAGTCACAATACTTTTCTTCAGGAAATTCTCTAAACCCGGGACACATTTTCTCCTTATTCTTTAAGATAGGCTAATCCCAAATGATACTTTAAGAAATTTTCTTTATGGCATCAGTCTTCCCCAACAGATTGTAACTTCAGAAGGACAGAAACTCTTGTTTTTCTTTGTAACCCACATAGTTCCTTAAGAAAACACCCAATACATGTTGGTTGAAGGAGGAAAGGCTGGAAGGGAGAAATGGAGGGAAGGAGAAAGGAAGGATACAGAATATTTCATTGATTGTAAAAAAATCTCCAGAAATTCAGAATACATGAATTTCGGCTGACATTAAAGCATATGTACATCTTGTGTAGAACACAGCGAGGGAACAAAATGGCAAGAACACAAGCTAAAGAAAAACCACCACCAATTTGCATCTCCATTAATTCAGCCTTAAATGTGACTTTGTATCACTGAATAAGTGGCTTCCTTCCTAAAGGTGATGGTCAGAGAGGAAATCGTCGCACTTTTCTTGTGATTAGCATAATACTTATTATATTGTCTTTTTAGATAAAATTTATCATTACAAAAGAATTACTCACTGTGTCCATATTAAAAATAAAAATACTGTGTCAGAACAAAAAACATGTTCCAAGCTTTTCAAAATGTCAAAGTATTGAAATATATTCAGGCAAATCTCTACTAGCGACCCCCGCTTGATTTTCAAAATAACAATAACAGAAATTTATATCCTATAAAAACTAGCATTGCAATACAGTTTACATTCTGCTTAGAATTTCAAAGTATTTAAGTATATTCAGGTAAATCTCTATTAGGAACCCCCATTTTGTTTTCAAAATAACAATAACAATTCTGTATACTGTATAAAAACTTGCATTGCACTGTTGTTGACATTCTAATACTTTTATTCATAGAAACTGAGAATTTATCACAAGAAGATGGTCCTGAAGTGAAAGAGCCAGTGCTTCCAGCCACAGACCAGCCAACTCCAGGGAAGGATGGCTGGGACGTGAAGAATAATGCATTGGAATCGTCTTATGCAGATTCCTCTGTAGTTTCAGGTACTTGGAACGTGTACATACTTTACATACACTAATTGCTACTTCCAGAAAAATCAGTTGGTGCCTGACGACATCAGGATCTATTAAACAGGGAGAAAATTTGGGCTTTGGGGTTTTGCGAGCATTTTTATTAAAATAAATTTCCTAGAAGAGATTAAGTTAAAATAATTCCTCTCTGTGGCTAAAAATGTTTTCAAAAGTAGTGCAGTATTAATATGTTATGAATATGAATACATTTGGTTCTAATTTTACTTTATAAGATATCCATGGTCCTTGTAATGTGATAAATATCATAAGCACGCCCTAAATGTCATGGTTTTCAAAGTACTTTCAAATACATTCATTAGTTTGACTCATCCAAAGCTCTAATAATTAAATGAGGCCATTACCTTTTCCCCTGTTTTACACACTGGGATGTCTCAGAGAGGCTCAGCTGGATTGTAGAAAGGATGACGAACAGATGCTAAACTGGGCTTGGCTTGAATTCAGTAACTAATAGGTGTGAGAGCTAGATATCACCATGCCCACCTTTTTGATATGAAACAGCCCTGGAAGAATCAAACTAATTTAATTAGTTTCCCCTCCCTAATTTGCTCATAAAGGGAGACTCCTTCTCTCCTCCCCTCTCTCCCCCAAAGGGCCACAGTCTATTTTCTCAAGAGATACCTAAAGTCTGTGGTGTGCTGGTAAATGTTGAGCAAGTAGCTCTCTGGGGAAAAGAAAATAGCCCTGATTTGTAGCATTTGCCAATCTCCATGGAGTAACTACTCCCACTAAGGCTGGTTTCAAGCCTCCAACACAATGTCACTGAACACAAAGCCGGGAAGAGACGTGCACACCATTATATAGCATTTCCACCACGCAGATGCCACGGGCATAAATAGCCTCAACATCATAGATAATAGTAAAATGATCAGGAAATGATGAATTTTAAATATTCACTACCTTGGTTTTAATATAATTTACTTAATTGTAAGTTTATGTAATTTAATTGTTTTAGATGGCTGTGCTTAACAGCTGGCTCACAAAATTCCTGAAAATTTAATTGGCTCTTATGAGCCAGTATAAGCTGACTCCAGCACATCACTGCAAAATTTACTATTTTCTACTCAGAAAAGTAATATGGCTGCACTGCAGAAAATTTGAAAAACATAGAAAGACACAAAGAAAAAGTCACGCATACTCCCCCAGCATAGATATATTCCTCTTAACAAGTAGGTATGTATCCTTCAGGTCTTTTTTTACATACCTGGGTGTTTATATATAATGGCATTTCTCCCGTGTTCATTAGATATTCTTCTACAGCATGCTTTTTAAGGACGGAATAATGGTTTCATCCATTGGATGCATTATGATTGATGAACCAACTGTTGAACAGTTAGGACGTTTCCAAATTTCTACACCGTAAATAATGCCACAATAAGTCTTTGTATTTACGGCTCAGTTTAACTCTTAAAAACGTATTACATAATTGGAATTTCTGGATCAAATGATTTCTACAATTTTAAGACATTGGACAATTAATGTCAAATTTCACTCCAGGAACTTGTACCAATTTCCATGTCCTCCAACAGTATATGAGAGTATATTGCCCTGAAGTCTCTTCTACAAGAGTGCATAATAATATGTTCAAAGTTTTCCAGTTTGGTATTTTGTTGCTTCAATTTGAATTTTTGGATTTCTAATGAAAAACATTTTTACAAGTTCATTCCTTTTTGTTAATTACCTATCATCTATTTTTCCATTAGGGTATTTATATTCTTCTTGCTGGTTTATATAAACTACCTAAATGTTTAGGATAACAATCCTTGGTCATAAATAGTACCAATATTTTTTATAGCTTGCCTGCTGTTTAGCCTTGTTTATGGTGTTTGGTTTTCTTTTTAATTAATTTTTTTCCAGTAATTTTATTGAGAGCATAATGGTTTGCAACATTGTGTAATTTCGGGTATACATTATTTACCAGTTTCTGGATAGATTTCATTGTGCTCAACCCCTAGTAGTCTAATTATTGTCTGTCACCATACATGTATGTCCCATTACCCCTTTTAGCCACCCCACAACCCCCTTCCCTCTGGTAACCACTAATCTGTTCTCTTTATCCATGTATTTGTTATCTTCCACATATGATTGAAATCATGCAATAGCTGTCTTTCTCTGTCTGGCTTATTTCACTTAACATCATACCCTCAAGGTCCATCCATGTTGTTGCAAATGGGATGAATTTGTCTTTTTTATGGCTGAGTAGTATTCCATTGTATATACATGCCACATCTTCTTTATCCATTCATCCCTAGAAGGGCACTTGGGTTGCTTCCACTTCTTGGCTATTGTGAATAATTCTGCGGTGAACATAGGGGTGCATAGATCTCTTTGGATCATGGATTTCAGGTTCTTTGGATAAATACCCAGTAGTGGGATAGCTGGATCATATGGTATTTCTATTTTTAATTTTTTGAGAAATCTCCATGCTGTTTTCCATAGTGGCTGCACCAGTTTGCATTCCCACCAGCAGTACACAAGGGTTCCCTTTTCTCCACATCCTCTCCAACATTTGCTCTTTTTTGGCTTGGTAATTATAGCCATTCTGACTGGTGTGAGGTGATATCTCATGGTAGTTTTGATTTGCATTTCCCTGATGATTAGTGATGTTGAACATCTTTTCATGTGCCTGTTGGCCACCTGTATATCTTTCTTGGAAAAATGTCTGTTCATATCCTCTGCCCATTTTTTGATCAGGTTGTTTGTTTTGTTGTTGTGAGTATGAGTTCCTTATATATTTTGGAGATCAACCCCTGTCGGATAAATGATTTACAAATATTTTCTTCCAGTTGGTGGGTTGTCTTTTCGTTTTGTGCATGGTTTCCTTTGCTTTGCAGAAGATTTTTAGTCTGATGTAGTCCCATTTGTTAACTTTTTCTTTTGTTCCCCTTGCCCAAGAAGACATGGTATTTGAAAAAATGCTGCTAAGGCCAATGTCTACACTATATAGTGCACTGCCTATATTTTCTTCTAGGGGTTTTGTGGTTTCAGGTCTTACATTCAAGTCAAGAACATACAATGGAGAAAGGAAGCTCTCTTCAATAAATGATGTTGGGAAAACTGGACAGCCACGTGCAAAAGGATGAAAGTAGACCATTATCTTGCAGCATACACAAAAATTAACTCAAAATAGTTGTATTTTTTAAATGCAATGCTTCTGAAGGTTTCCTGTGCATATTAATCAACTGGAGCAAAGGCTCTTGTTGAAAGGCAGACTGTGATTCAGTAGGTCCCATGTGGAGCCTGGGCTTCTGCCTTTCTCACATGCTCCCCGGTGATGCAGCTACTGCTGGTCCTGGGCCACAATTTAAGTAGCAAGGTTTAACGTATAGAATAGCAAAGCTTTTAAACCTGAATTCTAGAGGATTTTTTTTTTCAATAGGAGTAGCTGTGCTTTCCTTCAGAGATCATGATTCTATTGGAATGCCAAAATCCACTGTCTGACTGTGGGGTTCTCATTTTTGTGTGTGTGTGTGTGGGGAAGACCAGCCCTGAGCTAACATCTGCTGCAATCCTCCCCTTTTTGCTGAGGAAGACTGGCCCTGGGCTAACATCGTGCCCATCTTCCTCTACTTTATATGGGACGCCGCCACGGCATGGCTGACAAGCAGTGCGTCGGCGGGCGACCGGGATCCGAACCTGCAAACCCCGGGCTGCCAAGTGCGAACTAAACCGCTGCGCCACCGGGTGGCCCCAGGGTTCTTATCTTTCAGTAAACTTCCCTGGTGGGCTCCATGACATCTCTGGGGGTTACTGGCTATTTTCTAAATCCACACTAGAAAGAACTGAAGACAGGATGGAGGTTGGGAGATGATCCTGTGTCTCATATGAATCTTAGTAATGGCTTTAGGGGACAAAAAGGGTTTTATTTTTCCCTCCTGGATTTCCTCCCTTCCATCCCTTTCTCCCTCCCTCCCTTCCTTTCTCTTCTTTCATTTAACAAATATTTATCAAACTCCTATCCTATGTCAGGCATGTAGTGTTCAGTGCTCAGTACTGTAAATACGGGGGGAGCGTAACAAATCGCTTCTGCCCCCTGGCACTTTCAACTGATGGGTGTGTCAGCCAAACAGTAATCACTATATAGCTGCATAGTAAGTGGTGTGTAATCGACAGTAAGTACTATGAGAGACAAGAACAGACTATTAAAATATATAGTCGTCTGAGAACATGTGAGAGCACAGTAAGCCATACAGTAATCTGAGGACTCCCTCCAATTCACAGACTTTAACGATCTTCTAGTCTGTAAGATCCTTGTGATGTCTGAACTTCTCATGTGGATTTGGGAGCAGGTTGGTCCAATCCATTCTGGCCCTCTCCAGAGCAGTAACAAAGGGTAACTTATTTATGAAAATGTGGTGCCTTTACTTTAGGGCTTAGACACTTCTACTGATAAATGCTATGATCATTCCAAGTGTCTGTTTTCTTTTGCTGCTCAGACCTAAGAATTACTGATATAAATAACTTGTAAAGTACCATTAGCCCAAAGAAGTTATTAGACTTCTTTTGATTGAAATTTTCATTGCAAAATTTACTGTAGAAGGGCTTTGCTTCTATAGGCATTCTTTGACAGAGTTATCAAAACAAATGTGAAAGTATTCCATAGTCTCTAATATGCATTGCACAATTTTGTTTTGTGTATCTTACTGATGTTAATAATGTATAACCTTTATTTTGAATTATAATGTATTCGGTTAAGACTCCAAATACAGTTACCAAAGTGGCATTGAAAGAAACTTGTTACGTAAGCTGCACACATTCTGTAAATATGAATTTTCATATGCAGAAAGAAAAAAATGTGACTCAAATTATTTCTAATTTTAAATTAAGACTTCTCTAATTTTTATTTCTGAACCAATTTCTAAAATTTTTTTTTATTGCCTAGTAGTCTTGGTGCATACAATGTTAATTATTTATAGTTTCAATGCAAAGATTCTTTATATATTGTTTTTCAGCCCATTCTACTACTTAGCACACTTGATGGGTGAGACGTGCTACCATTAATAACAGTGGCCCACCCTGAAGCCAATTTTAATCACATGTCTCCTTCATCCTAGGGGCGATATATCAGAATTCCCCAGTGGATAGTTCTGGAGAGTGATTTTGTCATGTCTCCACACTGGGGCTAGTAGTTCTTCTTCCTTCCTCCTTCCAACTGCTTCCTATTAAAAAAGTGGTTAATAATTAAGGCATACCAAAAAGATTTTTTATTTTATCTGTTTCCAAATTAACACAATAATTTCTAAAGGGTATTTGAATAGTTCTCAGACTATTAGTAGGATTTTAATGCTGGATTTTATAGCTCTGCTTTCTGAAGTCACTGATCATTTTATAACAAGAAAATATTGGAAAACTTTGGTGTTTCTCTAAGACACACTTCCCTAGAAAACAAAAGAGGGACACAAAGCAGGCATTCATTTTCTTTTATTAAAAATATTTTAATTATAGCAAATACATAATGATATGGATTATTTTAATTCTATAAGTTAAGTAAAATTGATTGTACAATCATTTTTAGTTGTCTGGCTGCTGCTGTTTTGTCACAAGTGAGTAGTTATTTTACATCGAAATGTTTATTATACTACTTTAGGAATTAATGCTCTATAATAAAATAAAAGTAAAGCAAATGAGATTTAAAATGAATAAAATTTATTGTATTATAATAAACTAACTTTGATGCAGAGTTCCGCAGAAAATCCCCCGAACTTCATCTTTCTATGTTGAATCTCCCTGTCGTGAAACTGGAAAATGCAAATACCTTTGGTTGGCCAGCAGAGGGCGCTTTTACATTTATAAAGAAAATGGAATATCACTGTTCCAGTGTGGAGATTATAACGTAACAGTGTAGAGTGTGCCATGTGTGACTATACAGTGCACATGACTGTGAATGCGTGTGTATATTTTGATTTATATATTCGTTCACGTGAAGATTTTAAAATTCCACCCCAGCTAATGAGCTTACCAACCTGCTTGTTTTCAGACTTTAATACCTTCTTTTTCATATTCCCCCATATGTTCCACTCCTTAGGTTTATCCGGTGACATTATGCTTTGGAATATATTGTGGATATATTTTGCATAGATCATGTTCTGTAGGAGGGGTTTAAAAATTGACCTTTATAAAACAGCCTCCTTCTCCCTGGCCCAATCTGTTATAGCACTTTTTTTGTTATTGTTTTGTTTTGCCTTTTTATAGACCAAAGTCCAATCTTAGATTTGGTCTATACTAATTTCTGTAAAAATGCCATAAAATTTATCCTTGCACTTCAGGACCAAAATAATGTTTTATAGCACTAACCTCTAGAAATTTAGAGATTTTTTAGAATCTCTAGAAATAAATACCATATAGCACTTGAGACCTTAGTGGGAAAGATAATTGATACAGCAGTGTCCGATAATGTTGTGAGAGAATCAGCCATACTATTGGTTTAAATTAAGATAGCTCTCTTTTACTTCTATATTTTTTCTAAATTTAGTTACGTTAATTACTGGGAACCAGAAATACTACTGAGGCAATCCAAAAGGCAAATATTAATTTGAGCTGAGAAAGAGAGAGGGAGAGATGCTGCTGCTGCAGCTGATTTTGGTGTTTGTTAAAGGATGATATAGGTTTGTATTTTATTTGAAATACAGGAGCCATCTAGGTCAGTTATATGACTTACAATTGCACAATAGTTTAGGAGGGTTACTGTTCATATCTCAGGTATGAGGACATAGATATTTTGGTGGAAAGAAATCTCCCTAGCGTGCAGGTAACATAGCCATTCTTCTATGGCTACAAACCTAAAGCTTTTTTAGTAGTGTTTTAACAAAGATGATGATTCTAATTTTAATTTGATTGTTAGATCTTACCTTCTCTATTTTGGCATGTGAATGAGGACTAGAAGTCAGAGAGTGAGAGGGAGTGGTCAGGTCATATTATTGTATTGAGAGAACGGAGCACTGAGATGTTACCCTCACTCTCAAAGAGTTTATAATTATAATGCAGTTCAAGAAAACACGTTCCATGCCCTCAGAGAGGAAAAGTAATCTATCTACAGCAAAAGAGAAAGTTTTAAAGAATGAGGGGAGAAGACTTGTGAAGGCAAGAAGACTTAGAGAAAACTTACCAGAGGAGGAATATGAGACATTTCGTCTGGGCCTTGAAGGTCCGGTGTTGCATTTGTAAACAGAAGTGGCAGGCAGCATTTCAGGTTGCATGAACATCACGAGCAAAAGTGTAGGTATAGGAAAGTTCAAAAGAGTTTAGGGTGGGGGATGTGGATAACGGGGGAGGCTGTGCATGTATGAGGGAGAGGGGTAAATGGGTAATCTCTGTACCTTCAGCTCAATTTTGCTGTGAACTTAAAACTACCCTAAAAAAACAAAGCCCATAAAAATCAATCCAGGGGCCGCCCGGTGGCGCAGCGGTTTAGTCCGCGCTTGGCAGCCTGGGGTTCACGAGTTCGGATCCCGGGCGCCCGCCGACGCACTGCCTGTCAGCCATGCCGAGGCGGCGTCCCATATAAAGTGGAGGAAGATGGGCACGATGTTAGCCCAGGGCCAGTCTTCCTCAGCAAAAAGGGGAGGATTGGCGACGGATGTTAGCTCAGGGCTGGTCTTCCCCACAAAAAAAAAAAAAAAAAAAAAATCAATCCAGTTATAATAAACACGGCAAAATTCTATCAAAGATGTGTTTAGAGGAACAGTTTGATGAGAGGGGAACATTTGTGGAGGAAGGTGGTGGGAAGTAAGACTTCTAAGATCAATGAGAGTTAATGGGTTTCTCTAACTATGACTTTTACAAATGCTTGTCCTATTGTAAAAAAAAAATACTCTTAAAAATTTATCATTCCTTGTTTGGACAGTTATGAAATGCTAGCACAATGCATGTGTGATGATCTCAGATGACGTTTGTAGGAAAGTCCTTAATCAGAAGAATGTATCCATTGGGGTGTTGGACTTGGCTCATACTGGGTTGCAAGAGTCAAGTGTGCACATCACTTCTCAACTCCACTCAGTGACATCACGCTGGTCACTTGAAATCAGCCATGGTGGGAATATTTATACCATGAAAATTGGCAAACACTTTTAAATTGTGGCTTTTTCCCCCCAAAGAGCCGACTTTGTTGAACATTTACTAGGATACCCTTCAATGTATTGCTCCCGATACTTTCCTCAGGTCTGCTTAAGTCTGCTTAACTTGAATAGCTCTTCCTGAAGTGTGCCTACCCGCCAAACAGGCTTCTAATTCATATTCTTCTATCTTGTCACCCCTAAAGCGTGTTATTGCCAATGCTTACATCCCGTGTGGTCATCTGGCTTATCACTCATAACTCACTCCACTCTAGGACTCTTTGCCTCTGTTACAGACTGGCAATGAATGAATGGGCCGTTCTAGTGGGTATGGGTTATCCCCACAACCCTCGACTTTAATAACTATCTTTCTATTTGAGACCCAAGTCCAAAGGCTAAAGGGCATCGATGTTCCAATTTCAGCTAACATCACGGCACACAATTCAAATTTAATTCTGGCTGCAACATTTCAGCAGTATGAATTCTATAAACAGGAGCAGAGGAGCTCCACGGATAGCCATGTGGGCCTGTGGCTCTAGGAGAGCTTTTTCTCTTTGGGGAACTCATTTCCTAGAAGCTTGGATCCAGGAGAGAATATGCAAGGTGGGTGGAGGTGGCTTGTCTCCATTCTGCGGGAACACATGTTCCCTGGCACAGAGAGCAAAATCTGACAGACCCAAATGTGAGCGTGTGTGTGTGCACGCGCATGCACCAATCCATATACATAGAGCTGAAAATAAAAGTCATCTATTTCCTCTCAAAAAGGATTAAGTTATTTCAAAAGAAAAGGAAATTTGTATTATTAGTAATAAGAAAGGAGGAAGCACGCTTAGGAAGCCTGTGCAGTCTTGTGTGTGCGCCTATGCGTGCACACGTGCTTGAAGTTTTAGGGGTAGTCTTTGACATTCCAGGCTGTGGGGATTATGCAACCAGAGGGAAGATGGACATAGCTAAAGAGGTGAAGTTAAAATACATCACGAGATCAGAGCTAGAATAAACAGAAAATTACCGTGACAAGTGAAATTAGACTATTTGCAGCCCCTGTAAGCACTGCCTCTCAGGAGAACGGAATCCGTTGGTGCCCTTCTTCTTTCTCAATACTCACAGAGGCCCTGGCCCTTGCACTGCTTCCTGCTGTAATGCAAAACCACCTTCCAGCAAAGAGAATGTATGACAGCCTGGGGCAAGGGATAAGAAAGGAGAAATATTCAGTGGAGTGAGAAATGCATCTGGGCTGAAAATAGAAGGGACACTACCTGGCAGGAATAGAAGTAATTCGAACCAATTCCTGTCTTACCTAATGAAGCTTAGCTCTTAGGGTGAATAGACAATCAACTTATCAACTAATTGTTATAACAGCATTTTCCAGCAGAGGGCACACTTTGCATTGAAATAGATCTAAAAAGGCCTTCAACAGAGAGGTTTTCCTTTGAATTTTTTTAACTTCAATATTTTTGGTTTCTAAACGGCTTAAAAATATTTAAAAGTATTTAAGGTTCCAGAAGATGTTAAATATGAAATTTCTCAGATTCCAGTTAATATTTCTGTCTTATTAGTAAGATATTCAAGATGTGACTGCAAAATGAGGCAGTTTTTTCCGTGGCTGATGGACTGGTCTTGGACACTTACTATCACTGTAAGCAAAGCTGTTCTTTTTTTTGTGTTGTTTACAAAATTGTTACAGAAAATCCTATCTTTTAACTGGATGAGTATCGTTTTCCTTCATTCCAATAGAGTTTGATATGAATAACTGCTTTTCTTCAACAGTTGGAAATTTCCAGCATTTTCTAATCTGTTTCATAGCTATCTTTGATATTTTCCCTAGAGGAAATAACACCTATATAAAAGTTAACTGAACTTATTATATAACATAACTCCAATATCCAAAGCTTCTTTAAGCAGCAACTTCACAAGAATTTAAGATTTGTTTCACTTCAAGATTCATTTCTTTGATCTAACAGAATCATTCTTACAATAAATGGGAAAGTAGAAACTACAACCCATATTAAAAAATTTTAAAAAGGTTAAATCTCTTATTAGTAGTGGCTGAACTCAGATCTGGAGACCGATCTGTTTGACTCCATAGCACATGTTCTTTTCACGGCAACACCCTGCCTCCAACTGACTCTCTTCTATCTGATCTATTTTAAAATCATAGACATGTGACTTTATTCATTAGGATGTAAGTCCAGTTTGACATACTGTGAAAAGTACAAAGAATCAAACAAGATAATCCTGTATA
The DNA here is from genome assembly GCA_031878705.1 of Tapirus indicus. Taxonomy (NCBI): domain Eukaryota; kingdom Metazoa; phylum Chordata; class Mammalia; order Perissodactyla; family Tapiridae; genus Tapirus; species Tapirus indicus. The sequence continues at coordinate 75,590,016 of CM062926.1, read as the reverse complement.
ATCATTTGCAGGAATTTTTGGCTTAACAACTCAGTATGTTGGTTTAATTTTGGCATCACATAAGCACTTTCTTGGTCTGGCTTTTTGGTGTATGTGTGTGTGTGCGTGTAGCATGATATGTTTAAGTGAATACAGGAAGAAAATCTCACCGAAGACATTCTCAATGTATGGGAGATACAATATATTTTCTTTTATTATTAAAGTTATTTCCTTTAGTATTTTTACTTCTATGAAATAAAAAAATATATATCAAATGTTTAAGGATTTGCTGCCTAGGAAAAAAATTATTTTTGTGTTGAGAAACTAGAAAATTATATATCCTTAAAATGACAAAGAAATAGACCTCTATATGTTCACTTTCATTTACATAATGATCTCTAGCAGAATTATTGCAATTAATTTTGTCCAACAAGGATAGAACTGTTCCTTTTTTTTGTGCAGAAAAAAAAGTTTCAATATAAGTGTGTATCTTTAAATGTAAAGTAAATGAAAGTCTATTGATGAAATCAGAAATGTTAGCAAAATAAAACAATCTCTCTAACTTTTTTTTCCTGGAAAGATAAGCTGTTTCAAGATTGATAGAAATTTGACATTGCAGGGAAAATGTCTATATGCTTCCATTTCACTAACACTGTGGATACAGGATTGTTTGCATAGCTTCACACAGGTCATCAGCCATGTGTGCTGTTGAGCAAAAAGCACTGGATTACTGGACTTGGATTCGGAAAATGGAGACTCCCAACTCTTCCTCATTCTAGCTGTGTGATGTGGATCAACCGTTTAACCTCTCTAAGCCTTGGTTTCTCACTTATAAGTAGCAACTTTCCTTAATATTCATAAATTATTTGTGCACATTGCATTAAATAGCTCCCTCGAACCTTATGTATATTAGAACAAAGCTTGAGAAAAAAATCTTGACTTTTCATATACACGAAGTAGATTTAAGATTATGGTTTAACTGCTAGTGATTAGAAAATAAAATGAAAAGCAAATATTTCCATTTGTGTTTCACTTAGTGGGAAACTTAAAGATACAATGTTAGATTTTAGATAACATTTGTTAGTATTTTCCAGTATTTTGGTTGTCTACAGTTCTCAATTCCACATTTAAAACAAGTGAAAAGCATGTCAAAATTTACTTTTTTGCCTCAAAAATCTTGGTCTGTATTTCTAGATCTAGAATTATCCTTGCAATGACATTTTCCCCATCTCATTTTACACCTTGCCTTTCCCTTACAAAATCGTATTCTCTTTTCATCAGTACATCTGCCCAAAACGCTCTTCTGCTTGACAGTTCTATCCCACACTCGCCGCTGAGCTTCTAACAAGGCTTACCTCTGGGAATTGCAAAGTGCCGTATTTAAAATCTCTCAGTGAGATACGCAGGTTTTCCCGTGTGATCATAAGGGATTCCTCAAATCTGAGTTTTACAGCTAATCTACAACAACTGATAAGCACAGTATTTTCACATTAGTGTATTTATGTTGTGCTAATATACTTAAACAGAATGTATGTCCATTGAGAATTTTTCTACAAATTTCTTATCAGCTTTCTTTTAACTTTTAAGAAAGATATCTTACATATTTGATTGGCACTGGCTGTAATTCCATTATATTTCCCAAGCTACATAGGTTCATCCAAGTTGGAAGGGAAATGTCGTAGATGTCACAGATACTCAATGGAATACTAGCCAGCCATAAAAAGGAACAAATTACTGATATAAACAACAACATGGATGCATCTCAAACAGCTTATGCTAAGTTAAAGAAGCCAAACATAAAGGCTACATATTGCATGAATCTATTTCCATTCTGGAAAAGACAAAACTATAGGGACGGGGGGCCGACCGGTGGTGTAGCGGTTTCGTCCGCGCTTGGCAGCCCGGGGTTCGCCGGTTCGGATCCCGGGCGCCCGCCGACGCACTGCATGTCAGCCACGCTGTGGCGGCGTCCCATATAAAGTAGAGGAAGATGGGCAGGATGTTAGCCCAGGGCCAGTCTTCCTCAGCAAAAAGAGGAGGATTAGCAATGGATGTTAGCTCAGGGCTGGTCTTCCTCACCAAAAAAAATAAAAAACAACTATAGGGACGGAAACCAAATCATTGAATGCCAGGGGAAAACAGGAGAGAATTGACTAAAAGGGGCTTTGGGGGACTTTCGAGATGATGGAAAAATCTTGATTGTGATGGTGGTTACAAAACTGTATACGTTTGTCAAATTCATAGAACTATACATCCAAGAGTGATTTTTGTAGTATGTAAATTATACCTCAATGTAACTGACTTAAAAAATATAACTGGTTAAAGAAAGAGAAGTTATCTGTAGTTTTAAAGAGTTGTATATTGTCTCTTTTCAGAGAAGTTTTAGTGATAACATGCTATGTGTCTGTTTTTCATCCATTTCTATTTCCAGCCCTAAATGTGTGACAATCAGACTAATTTTCAATAGATAGAGGCTACTTTAATACACTTTATTTAGTGCATTTGGCAGCTTTAGCAAGAAATAGTAGTTATCTAACAAGTATAAATATTATGAAATGTTACTAATTGAAGAAGAACATTATTAAATGAAACTCTTGCCCTAGTAATACACCAACTATTGGAATTTCATTTTATTTTCCAATCACCAGCAATTAAGCTAAAGTGCTAAGAGCTTGTTGTACCTCATATTACGTAACGGTTATCAAATCCTATGTGGTCAATTGTACCAGCCCCATTTTAAATACGAAGAAGTTAGGCATAGAACAATGTCAACAGCAAATTTCACAAGTCCTTCTGATTCCAAAGCCGACATTTGTAACCATCTTTCATTTATTTTTACCAGTTTAGCAATAGTTCTGATCCATGAGGATGGGATTGCATGAGTCCTTGGGAAAAATCTGTAAGGAGGGAAGTTTTCCCTTTTTGGAAAGCTTTTCAGAAGGAATTGACACTAAATACTGAAAACAGAAAATCAGGATCTACAAGTGAAGGTGTGCCCTTGACAGTCATATTAACTGTAACTCTTTGATGGAGGCTTGGTTTAATTATAATAAGGAAAAAAACTTATTTCCAACCTCACATAAGCTTCTAGTACAATTGCAATGCCAGGTTTTAATGATTTTTTTTGAGAAAATTCTTTCTGAGATTTTAAGTTATGTTTATCACTGAACTACTACTTTCATAACTAATCAGTAAATTCATGTACTTTATTATTTTTATTTTGTTAATTCCCTACCATTTTTCATGAAAATAACTCAATGGTTTCTATATTATGCTTTTTGTTTAAATGACATTATCAAGCCTAGATCTTCTTCTCTTTTGGACAGAATTTACACATAAGGGGATGAAGAAGTCACAAATCCTTACAAATTTGCATTAGCTTTCATATTGGGCGTATGCTACTTTAAGTAGGTATGTGTATTTGATTCACTACCCAGCAGCTGCTCATCCATAGTGGAGTTTTTAAAGGTAGCTTGCCAGAAACTCTTCCCTTTTATTCATAATTGTCTGGGTGTGCCTTCCCCACTTGCATTGAACTGTATGTACTGTGTGCTGTAGAGGTGTGCAGTTAAAATACGTTTATTCTCAGAAATATTTTAAAAATATTTTAAAATGTTTTCCTTTGCAGAATCAGACACAAGTTTGGCAGAAGGAAGTGTCAGCTGCTTAGATGAAAGTCTTGGACATAACAGCAACATGGGCAGTGATTCAGGCACCATGGGAAGTGATTCAGGTACTGCCTAACTGTTGTGTAAACCTTAAAAAGTGTGAAATAAGACACCATATAGTAGAGAGCCTGGGGGCTGTTCATACCCTCCCTAACGTATTTATGCAATTAAAGCAATTCTTTTCTACAGTTGAAGTAGTTTTGGAACTTTGCCATTCACTTTCTTTAAAAGTACAACTTACAAAAGTCCTAGAATCAAACTCTCTAATTTTGATCTAGTACACATCTTTTTGGACTGGCATATGACATATTCCATACAATCGTGTCATCTATTTTATTTATGAGATCCGTTTCAATAAAATTTGACTGCTTTTAAATTCTGTATCCGATTTGGTGCATTTATTTCCAAACCCTCATTTTTACTTAAAATACATTTTAAATAAAAAATTAATACTATCAATAAGATGAGTGTGACCCTGTAGATAACTGCAGATAACAAAAATCCTTTTCAAAATGAATAACTAGAAATTACACAAATAGTTAAAAGAGTTTTAAAAGTTTCAATTTGTGGAAATATCTCTTGCATAGCAGTAGGGTTTGCAAAATCTTTCCATCACTGCATGAAAACTTTACTAGGTGTTTCCAAATTGCTCTCCACACTAGCTGAATATTCCACGATAAATGAGAGTGTCTGTTCCCAATCCCCACATTTCAGCAGTGCTTCCTATTATCAGATTTCCTAACTTTTGTTCATCTGATTTATTTCAAATGTCTTCTTTCTGTTCTTTGAATATGCATTTCCATTGTTATTACTAAGCTAAAATGTTAACGTCTTTTAAGAATGGGTGATGGGTCCTTGGATGTCTGCTGTACACCTTTCTATATTTGTCTGTATGTTTGAAATATTTCATAATTAAAATTACCAAATTACAAACAACAAATATGCTTTACAACGTGGCCAGCTAAGAAGCAGTAGAAAACCGGCAAATTAAGAAACAAGTTACTGTATTCTTTATTTGTTCTGTGATTGAGTTGTAGAAAACATTTAGAAAATATTGTGTGTTTCAGGTTATCCTTCACTGTCAGAAGAATTGTAGAAATTGAGACCTACCATAGGCCTAAAGGGGCAAAATAGGTTACATAAAGATGATCATCTGCCCTAAAAGCTTTCCAAGTTGGAGTATACCACCTCTTTAATTTAAATGTCCTTTTTTCTCAAAAATGCTCCTAAATCCTTTAGAATAAGTTGGTTTGAGGAAAGTCAATTCACCAAAGGTTAGTCATAACTTTAACCCTAACTAAAAAGGGTTAATTTATTTTCTGTTCAATTTAGTCAGTGTTTATTGAGTTCTTGCCATGTGTTTATTTCTGTGGATTGTATTTGTTTTTTCTATGCTTGTTATACAATTATTAAATTTAATAATTAACATTTTTATTAAATGCTATTGATGTTAGAACTCATAATGTACTATAGCTAATGTTTAACATTTTTATGGGTTGCTTTAAGCTTCTGGACCTCATCCTAATTTTTGTTTATCTAAGTAAGGGCTTTTCAACAATATTCATTCATTCAATAAATATTTAATGGACATCCTCTATGTGCAGGGCATTTTGTCTATTTAGACCTGTTAGCAAATGTAACTATTTACTGATTTTCAGTCCTCAATGTGGCATGAAAGACGTGATAAATCTAAACGCAACCTACTTTTAAAAAGCAAATACTGTTTCAAAGGCAAATACATTTGAAGAGGAACAGTTTCAAAGGGCGCCTGTTGACGTTCTAGATGGAGTCAGTGCTTAGGAACAAAGAATTATTTTGCATAGTGAGTAGTAAAATTCTGAAATTATAAAATTCTGAAATTCCTTTCCCTCAGGTGCATGATATAGGATGAAATAGAAATCAAATCAAAAAAAGGTTTAGATAAATTACTAATTGTTAAACAATCAGTTGAATTCCATTGAATCACTGAAAAGTATTACAATGTTTGGGATTGTATTTTAACCTTTGAGGTTGACATCAAAGGGACCTTATTCCATTTGTCCTTTCTCCACCTTCAAAGGTTATATAATGAGCCATAAAAATCATGGACATCACCCAATACCATAACATTATGTTCCTTTGTGGAAGTATTGCACCTTTGTAAAATACAATTAGTGGTACTTTCAAAGTTAAAGTATTCTAGTTATACTATGGAAGGCTTTTTTGTTTTTCTGTTTCTCATTTTCAGAGAGATATACTGCTTCTCACAAAGTGGCAATATTTTTGGCAATACACATTGACCTGATATGCAGAAAGTCTTTCCTTACTATTTTGAGGTAATACCTATTAATATTTGTCCAGCTGGAATGGTGTATTTTTTTGTGATTACATACTATAGGTAAAGGAATACTTTGTCAATTTCAAACACATGCAGTGACAGACCTTTTCTCTCCAAGAATAACTCAGCTGTCAAAATCAATGTGAGAATGAAATTTGCCACATGGTGTAGTTCCAATAGAATGTTATTATTTAAGCCCTATTTAATTTCAGTTTTTGACCATTTATATGATATAGTACAATTCTAAGGTCTTCAATCAATATTTGTTGTAGAGGAAGAGCACAATCTTATTCAAAACCTGTGCATATTTTAAATGTCATTTTCATTATTGCATTTAATTGATTTTGCTTTTCAAAGAGAGCCAAAAGGAAACAGACAACAAACAAACAAAACCCAAACATTTTTTTTTATAAGGGAAATTGGCTTCTGGCTCATTGACACCAGCCCAGTTCTCTCCTTCTGGTGACAGAGAAGAGAAAATTCTCTTCTCATTGCTTATGTGGATAAATTCTTCCATCCCTATGTCAGAGGATGTGATAAGGCAAGAATCAGGCTGAATATTTAGCACTCACCCAGTTCTTTTTCTTTGGATGCTATTCTCACAATGAATCCAACTTTAATTTTTTCCATATTCACTCTGTGCTTCTCTTTTAAACTTGGGGCTACCCATCAAGTTTCCTAGACTTGACTTGAAAATATGGAAGCTAATTTAGCTGTCTATCTAATAGCCAGATATTTTTAGTGGCAGCAACATAACGCCCTAGAATCAGAATTCCTTGAGGGACAAGGATGTATTCTTGGGAGTTCATGGCATAGAGGCACCCGGTAAATGGTTATTCCAGAATGAATTAGTGGTATTTGGCTAGTTAAGTAGCAGTAAAACATCATGAGTTTGCGTCTCGATTTAAATTTTGAACACGATAGCCCTTTCAACATTCTAACTCTTATTAAATTGATTAATACAATAAATATCTAGTATGGATAAGTGATATTGATGTTTTACTCATTTGACTTAGTTTTAGATTCCTGGAGAAGAGACTTAGAAAATTGCTCTAAATTTCTCGTTTTAATTTTTGTCACTCAAGGATATAGCAGTAAGCATGAAAAACAAAAGAAGAAAATGATAATTTTAAAAATTACATGCAACTATTATGAGGAAAGCCGAACCTTATTTTTATTTTTTAAATCTATGAAAAATGTACCTAGAGTGAAATTAAACAAAGAGAATTTGCTAATAACTTTTAACAAACTTCCTAGATCAAGTAGCAATTTAGCAAAAGTAAATTCCTGGATCTTGGTGTTAAACACAATTTAAAATACGTCTTCCTTTGCAAATATTGTGACACTTTTGGAAAAGTTAGGTGATAAATTCTCCTAATATAGGGGGAATATTAGGATTTTTTAAATTAAGGTCATAATAATTTATAACATTGTGAAATTTCAGTTGCAAATTATTATTTGTCAGTCAGCAGTATGTGCCCTTTTACCCCTTATCCCCGCCCCCAAGCCCCTCCCTCTCTGGTAACCTCTAATCTGTTCTCCTTGTCCATGTATATTTTTATTTTCCACATATGACTGAAATCATATGGTGTTTGTCTTTCTCTGTCTGGCTTATTTTGCTTAAGATAATACCATCAAGGTCCATCCATGTTGTTGCAAATGGGACAATTTTGTCTTTTTTTATGGCGGAATAGTATTCCATTGTGTGTGTGTATATATATATATATATATATATATATATATATACACACACACACCACATCTTCTTTATCCCTTCATCAGTCAATGGGCACTTGGGTTGCTTATAGGTGGAATATTAGGATTTTGATAATCTATAAAAGCCAGTTAAGAGAGAAGTAATGATATTTTTAAATAAATTTGAACCTTACGTAAATAAAATAGAAGATGAATTATTATAATTGCTGTAGAGTTCAAAACAATCATGGAAAGAAAGCTTGCAAATTTATGTTTTTAAGTGCTAGTAATCTTCAATGAGTTTCCTGAAAATCTTATTAAATGAGTCAGCAGCTGATCTAATGATAACTTAAATGTACCGCATCTCTGTTTACTCATCTATATGGAAGGCAAATTTCCTGCCAGGTTAGTAGACGACTCTTACTAAGTGGTATTTGGTGTGAATTTTCCTACCTGTTCAGATGGTACTATCACAACAAGTTAAAGCCCAGTTAAATAGAGTCATCCAGTTGCTGAAATGGAACCATCAGCAACTTTTTTGAAGTTAATGGGACTATGTTAGTTTAGTTCTGTTACACTCATTGATAAGAGAAAGAACACTTACTTCATGTGTAATGAAATACTGATAAGGGCTGTCATTTCATTTTTTCTCATGATTACATAAAGCTTAAGATGGGCTTTTAAATTGTTACAATATTTATTTTACTGCATTCCACATGACAAGTTATACATTTTTAGATCTTTTCTCCTGGGCTAATATAGATAAATATGGCCACTTCTAAACAAAATGTGTTTAAACCAAGATACGTAATAGTGATTTTATTCTAATGTTCACAAAATTAATGTATGTTAGTACTTTGTCGGTATTATTTTAAATTTAGAAATCTATGTTATTTGGAAATATTTTTAATATATTGTGCTTTGAGGTTCAGGAAAATGTGAATATGTGGAGACATACATATAAGGAAGTGATAAAGACCACAATTCAAAACTAAACAGCAAAATTAGTCACAATTCAGTTTAAACCAACAAAACTGTTTTTCGTCTTTCAGTGAAAACCTGCCAATTAAAGGCTAGCATGGGGGGAGTTTTTCCCCCTCTCCTAAATATCACTTGTTTAATCTAGTTGCCTCAAATGGCAAAAATGAGATTTTTTTTGTCATTTTTGGATGTTTGAGATGGATAGATAGATAGATAGATAGGTAGGTAGATGCTTTTTGGTGTGTGTTTGTCAGACAAAGCTTTTCAAACAAAGGAAAGTAGTGTCAGCTATATCTTCTTTGCCATAAAAAGTAAGGGGGGAATAGAGAACAAGGAGGACTAATGATTCTTCCCTTCCCAGGTCCTCTTGATTTGTAGGTGGAAGGGCAGAGAGAAACAAGTAGGGCATAATGGCTCAACAAAGAACGGAAAGTCTGATGTGTTAAGAACCGTTAACAGCCAATCCTGCACCACAGCCATTTCTGTGATCTCCCCTTGGCTTGCCTGCTGTGTGAAGACTCCCCCATGTTGCCCTCTCTCAGTCTTCTCTCCTGTTCATTCACTCCCTCTGCACCCCCACCCTGCAGGCCCCTTCCATGATAGACCATCTGGGTTATATCCTGCAAATGCAAACAGAGAGCTGACACCCATTTGGTGCAGAAAATAGAAAATGGATTGGTTTGGACCACATATGAAAAGGAATTTAAACCACAAGAGGCCTATGTAGAGTTTCAGGCTTTCTAGCCTTAGTTATGTTGTTGTCCATTCCCATATTTTTCATCCTTTTAACTTCCTTCAGATGAAGAGAATGTGGCAGAAAGAGCATCCCCTGAGCCAGAACTGCATTTCAGGCCTTACCAAATGGAAGTTGCCCAACCAGCCTTGGAGGGGAAGAATGTCATTATATGCCTCCCTACAGGGAGTGGGAAAACCAGAGTGGCTGTTTACATTGCCAAGGATCACTTGGACAAGAAGGAAAAAGCATCTGAACCTGGAAAAGTCATCGTCCTTGTCAATAAGGTACTCAAAAGGCACATAATATAACAATGTTTATTTTCATTTTATTATTCTGAAGCATTTGTATAATGACATTTGGAACAATGGATCACACAGATTTAGTTTGATTAGGAATAATATCAAAATAAGTAATTTTTTTATTTTAAATCCTTGCTTTTCCAGTTATATGTAAAATCGAAGTTATTAGCCTTTAAAATAAATTTTCCCATAAAACCAGAACATTAAATCAAATAGCCATAACTTATGTATAAAGAGTATATTTACCCACATATTCTTTAAGGTTAACTGGTACTAATTTAAGTTATCAGTGCACGTAGACATAAATGACTTGGAAATCACTGGAATCTAGGATCGAATGTTGTCGTTTAGAGTCTCTTTAACCATTGACCTTTAGTCAAAAGTGGCAAGTATTCCTTATCCAGAATATATATAATTTGATTTAAAGATAACGAGAAAATTAAGTGACTATTTGGCTGATCTATAGCTAGTTAAATAGAAAAGTAGATAACTAACTTTCAAAATTAGATATGTCAGCATACGTACTTACTATATATATCATAAAGATATATCTGTCAGTCACATTAAATGCAACTATGGTTTTTCTTTAGTAATTCATATCTTGGGGTATTTGAAGGCCAATCTTCATAAACAGGTGTAAGTCTCCTTCACTGTAAAACAAAATCTGGTTATTTGAGCTTTATTAAGATAAATGAGAGTTTATTAATTTCTAAATTTGTAAATTGGGGATATTAATCTTTACCATGTTATGGAGTAAAATTGAATATACTTTTCCACGAGCAGAAACAGCCTTTTTTCTTTTACGTATGGTAATTAGATTCTCCTCTATTCCTTTACAGAAAATATAGTGATAGATTATACAACTGTCCTATATTTTTTGAGTTTCTATTATGCTAAAAGTTTTAGTTGCAACCTGCTTTTCAGTACTAAAGAAATATACTCAGAATCCATGATCTGAATTATTTCCATCATGTAGTTCCAAATGCATTTTGTATGTATCTACTGAGTCTGAAGACCTCTCCTTTTTTTTTTTTTTTTGTGGAAGATTAGCCCTGAGCTAACATCTGTTGCCAATCTTCCTCTCTGTCTTTTTTCTCCCCAAAGCCCCTGTACATAGTTGTATATCCTAGTTGTAGGTCCTGAGGACCTCTCCTTTATACTTGTATGCCCACCATTATTTCTTTTGTGATAATGGTGATGCAATTAGAATTTATTTTTCCATAGCCTTTCATATATTCCGTTTATTAAGGATATTATCCTTTGGAATAAAACAAATCCAGCTGTGATCACTATTTCTACCTACTGGTAATTTGACCTTGGCCAAATTACTAACGTCTCTCACTTTAGTTTCCTCCTCTATAAAATGAACAAATTAATACTATCCAATACAGTTGTTCTGAAGTTTAAACTAGATAATCTAGGAATGACTCAGTAAATATTAATTTTTTCCCCCACTTCTTTCTCCTCACCTTCGCAGCTAATGAAATGAATTCTTTCACCAGTGAACAGGTGCCAGGTCCAGAAAAAGAACAAAGTTAACTGAATTCAAAACCACTTAAGCTGATGTTCTTGATACTATTTGAATATTCTGCCATATCCTCAAACTCAGCCTCATCGTCTACCCTCCCAAAGGGCTCTCCTTCCCTATTTATCTCTCTCTGTGTTACTTATACCACCTCCTTCAAAGCATGTAGCCTCAAAACCTAGGAGTTATTTTTTATTCATCTGCTTCCTTTACTTTCCCTATCAGGTCACAGCATCATAATATATTACAGTTGAAAGAGGCCCTCAGGTTCCGGCTTTAGTCCATTGCAGAGTGGTTCTCTTACCTCTGAGTTCTCATATCAAAGAGGTCTCCCTTCTAATAAGACAGTTGGATCCATTCTTTGAACAACTGGCACTGTTAGAAAGCCCCACGCATATTTACCAAAAATCTGTTTCTCTGAAATCCACAATCATTGGTTGGAATTCTTTCCTTTGTGATTAAACAGATTAAGTCTTAATTCTCTTGCTTTATGACAGCTCTTCTCATAGAGAAGGCAGCATCGTGTGGCTCCTAAGATATTTTTCTTTTGTTCTGTGGGATAAATATTCCCAGTTCCTTTAACCGTTCTTCATATAACGTGGTTTCCACACTTTCCATCATCCTGAGTGCTCCTACTTTTCCAGACATTTATCTAGAACCCTCTTAAAACACAGTGTCCAGAGCTGGACAAAATACTATAGATATAGTCTTATCAGTGCAGTGTAGGAGAGATGAGATGTGACACTTAGCCCCTGACTGGATTTGCCTTTGTCACCAGTGCTGGCACCCACAGATTCTTCTTGAGTTTGCCATGAACTAAAAAGCTTCAGTTCCTTTTCATTTGAAAATCTGTTAAACTGGAACTCTCTTGAGTGATTTTAATGCAGTTAATTTTTGAGCCTAAATGTAAATACTTATGTTTGTTTCTCCATATCATTCATATTGATTGATCGTTTCAGGTCTCATGTTTTTATATGTGTCTAATACACCTTCCTTTCTATAATAACTCCTCCTCTCCATGCTATATTGTAGTCACAAATCTTTCATCCCATTGCAACTAGATGATTCTATCAGTCCACATTTACAACCATGTTTAAATGTTAAATTACCCTCATTAATTATTCATATTCTTTGCATTATTGTGTAGACATTTAAGGACATGAGTCTAATTCCTGACCTGCTTTCCTGTTATTTTTCCCTAAGAATTACTAGAAATCCCTCTACTAGTTCTTCATCTATGTTGTAATTGTTTACTTTGTTATCCCATTTCTTTGAATTTTAAGATAATTTCAGCTTTAATTCTTTCTGATTGAGTTGGGAATCTCTGGCTTAGTAACTCTACATAACCTGAATTTGGCCCAATAGCCAGGTATTATAACCTTTGATCTAGAAAAGAGAAATCCTGTTCCCTAGCATCATTTCCTTTCATCTCCCTTCCTCCATCCTTTCCAAAGTTACCACCTTCAAATGCAGGGAGAGATGAAAACACCACCTGTGTTCCCAGACTTTCTATTTCCTAACTAGGGCTTCAACATCACGAGAGATGAATCCCAGGTTCCTTCAGATGCTGTCATGCAGCCCCATATGACTCAGCAGAAGTGAGTACAGTTGGGTTTGATTAGTCTTGGCAGGCACTCTGTCACATCTCAGGAAAATGCTCCAAGAGGACCACACACCTCCCAATTAGCCATGTCAAACTTGCATCTGGCTTTCTCTGTGTCCTTCAGTAGGAAGTGAGCACCACTCAAAGTGAGTATCAGGATTTCCTACACCTGCTGCCTCCTGTGACAAATTTTTTGTTCTGTAGACCAGAAGATGCTGCCTCTTTGCAAGGTCTTGAACCATCCTTTATGGGCAGAACCTCAGGTTGCTATGTCACTCCACGGTATGGAGATTCTTATTTCATTCAGCAACATGAGGGTGTTTAAAGACAAAGCAAATGCAAATCCTGCCCTCAAGTATCTACAGTCTAGGAAATGAGAGATATGTATTAACAATATAATAATTAATATTGTGTTACTCTTTATAACAATTTAATTGTAACAATAAGTAATAATTATTTTTATTGTATTTCATTAATTCCACACAGCTAGTCTATGAGGTAGCCATAATTATCCCCATTTTACCCATCAGAAAACTGATGCTCTGAAGCTTTAATTGGTCTGTCAGGGATCGGTGAAATATCAGGGAAGTTTTCTGAGTACAGGAAATGTGTTAGCCTCTATTTCGTTTAATTTTCACAGTGATTCTGTCATAGGTTAACATTATCCACATTTTAATAATGTGTAAATTGAGATGATTGAAATGATTAAATAACTTGTCCAAGGTCACACAATAAGAAGTAGCTGGAGTAGCTGTTTTCGGCTGACTTTCTTTCCTTTGAATCATGCTATCCCCTTTTGCTAAATTTACTCTCCATTCTCTTCCTCAGAATCTTTCTTTCTGACTTCTTTCTAAGAGTACTTCTGTCTTTATTATTATTATTATTTAATTTATTCAAACTAAAAACAAAAACAGTTCACTCATTTCTCCCAACCCCCACTCCCACCTCTGGCAACCACCAATTTGTTTTCTGTATTTATGAGCTTACTATTTTAAGATTAAAAAGAAAATTTAGATTTCACATGTAAGAGAGATCATATTGTATTTGTCTTTCTCTGTTTGACTTATTTCACTTAGCATAATGCCCTCGAGGTCCATCCATGTTGTCCCAAATTGCAAGCTTTCATTATTTTTTATGGCTAAATAATATTCCACATATATATATATATCCACAATTTCTTTATCCATTCTAATTCTGCAGTGCTCATGGGGCTGCATATATCTTTCAAATTAGTGTTTTTGTTTTCTTTGGATAAATATCTGCAAGTGGAACTACTAGATCATATGGTAGTTCTGTTTTTAATTTTTTGAGGAAACTACATACTGTTTTCCATAGTGGCTGAACCAGTTTCCATTCCCACCAACAGTGCACAAGGGTTTCCTTTTTTCTACATCCTCATCAACACTTGTTATTTCTAGTCTTCTTGATAATAACCATTCTAGCAGGTGTGAGGTGATACCTCATTGTGGTTTTGATTTGCGTTTCCCTGATGATTGATGATGTAGAGCATCTTTTCATGTACCTGTTGGCCATCTGTATGTCTTCTTTAGAAAAATATCTATTCAGATCTTCTGCCCATTGTTTAATTGGATTGCTTGTGTTTTTCCTATTGAGTTGTATGAGTTCTTTATATGTTTTAAATATTAGCCCCTTATCAGATATATGATTTGCAAATATTTTGTTTTATTCGGTAGATTGCCTTTTCATTTTGTTGATGGTTTCCTTTGCTGTGCAGAAGCTTTTTAGTTTGATGTAGTCCTACTTGTTTGTTTTTGCTTTTATTGCTTTTGCTTTTGTTGCCAGATTCAAAAAATCATCACCAAGACCTATCTCAAGGGCTTACTTCCTATGTTTTCTTCTAGGACTTTTATGATTTCAGGTCTTACATTCAAGTCTCTAATCCTTTTTGAGTTAACTTCTGTGTATGGTGTAAGATAGTGGTCCAGTTTCATTCTTTTAAATGTGGCTGTCCAGTTTTCCCAAAACCATTTATCGAGGAGACTGTCCTTTCCCCCATTGTATAATCTAGGCTTCTTTGTCATAAATTAATTGACTATATATGCATGGGTTTAATTCTGGGCTCTCTATTCTATTCCATTGATCTATGTTTTTATGCCAATACCATACTGTTTTTACTTCTATAGCTTTGTAATATAGTTTGAAATCAGGGAGCTTGATGCCTCCAGCTTTGTTCTTCTTTCTTAAGATTGCTTTAGCTATTTGGGGTCTTTTATAGTTCCAAACAAATTTTAGAATTTTTGTTCTTTTTCTGTGAAAACTGCTTATGTAAGTGGAATGAAAAGAATAGTTCTAGAAAAATGAATCACAAATGACTTTGTGGAAGAGAGAGAAAATCTGTGGTTCTCAAATTTTAGTGTCACATGGGAAGCTTCATAGCAGTGCAGGTTTCAAGACTCTGTCCCCAGAGATGGTCCCTAGATTCAGCAGTCCTTGGGTGAGGCCCAGGACTCTGCATTTTCCAGATCTCTCAAGTGATTTGGGGGCAGGTAGATCAGAGACTTCACCCTGAAAAAAACCTCTAACTGAAAGTTTCTCTCTTTAGTCTTTCCACCCTGTGTTATTTTCTTTCACTTATCAAACTTGGTTATTGATTTTAAGTCCACTTTGCTTCCTTGAAATTCATGGATTCCATTTTACAATCCCTCCACTTTCACTCTTAGAAGACTTTATCATTTCTACTAAATAATAATTCAAAGAAGTGTTCTTCATACACTGTTCTCCTCACCCACAGGGATCAGCCAGCCCTCATTTTACACATAAGTGGGGCTCACCTCAAGTAAAAAGGTGAATAACACATACCCTGCAGACCAGTGGAAAAGTAACCACTGACAGCCTTATCAGGGAATACGTTATGAGGAATATTAATGTGTAATCTTTGATGTTTTCTCTTGAAACTCTTCCTGCCAACTCTCTATTTGCCACACTGTACACCC
Source organism: Tapirus indicus (assembly GCA_031878705.1). NCBI lineage: Eukaryota > Metazoa > Chordata > Mammalia > Perissodactyla > Tapiridae > Tapirus > Tapirus indicus. Next base: position 75,574,259 of record CM062926.1, on the reverse strand, counting down.
CTGGGCTTCCATTGTATAAACTCTCCTAAGATATGACCTTCAAGATGGCCTGCTTATTCCTTTCCCCTAATCCAGGAGGCATTCTGAATGACTGGTAATGTGTAGTGTTGAGGTGTCAACTCAGCCACCTTCAGCAGACACTAAGACATACAGAGACTCAGCTAAAAAGAACTCTTTTTTTCTTTTTTTGCTACCATGCAACAAAACCTTTATTAACATTTTAAATAGGTTCACCCGGTAATTTCTAAACTTAAATTGGGGCAAATGGCTAGAGTGCGGAATAATGCCATCATTGGGCACTGCGAATGCCAGGCTGAAGAATTAACAGCCACTCCTCAGACAGAGGACCATTGCAGGGTCGACTCTTTCTGCAGGTTGTAGTCAGAAAGAGTGAGGCCATCTTCCAGCTGCTTGCCTGCAAAGATTAGCCTCTGCTGGCCGCAGGGGATGCCTTAGTCATCCTGGATTTTGACCTTCACATCTCCATGGTATCACTGGGTTCCACCTCCAGGGTGATGGTGTTGCAGATCAGAGTCTTTACAAAGGTTTGCATTTGGACCTGTTAGTGAGTGCTAAGCTACTGTGAATAGCCAGTCAGGTCAAGGCACCTCAACACCAACACACTTTCACTTGACATTGCTAGTTGCTTCTGAAAGAGTTTCCACTGCTTTTGCCAAACCTGTTTGCTGTTTTGTTCTCTCTCAGCCACCAAAGCTATTCCAGTGTCCACTTCACCTCACATCCATTCTCCTAGGCAAGGCCCTATCTCCTCACTTTTGGCTCTCTGCTCCCTCCAAACCTTTAGGTATGTTGCCTCTGGCCCAATCCCACCACAAACAACAGGAATAAATCAACTCTACAACACAATTCACAAGGGTCCTGTGAACTGTTATACAAAATTTAAAATACTCTGCTTGGTGTTCACAGCCCTTTATAGCACAGTCCTGCTCTACAAATTCAAAATTTATCCCTCATCCAGCCTTAGTTTCAGTTTATCTCTTTGCAGCTCACAAGATTAAAATTCCTTCTAAACCCTTCTTTTGAGCAGTCTGTTGTTTTTTCCTCCTTGCCATCACTTTGTACGTTTCTATGGGAGAATTATTATATTGTGTTGTAATAATTTGTTTTGTTTCGTCTTGGTCTATGTGCTCAGCTGGACTGAGTTCCTGATCGTTGTCAGCCATATCTTAAACATCTTTTTGTCCCAGACACAATATCTATACCTAATAGGTGTTCAATAAATGCTTATTGACAGATGAATGAATGGAATGATGGATAAGTTGTTATGCCTAGATTAACTGATAATGTAAACACCTCTGATAATGCTTGATACATAGTAGGCCTCTGATCAATACTCCTTTTGCTTTGACCATGCTGTCTCTCTCTCTTTTATATTTAAAAATATAAATTTTGGTATTTTTAAAGGTACCATTGGTTGAACAGCTCTTCCGCGAAGAATTCAATCCATTTTTGAAGAAATGGTATCATGTTACTAGATTAAGTGGTGATACTCAATTGAAAATATCATTTCCAGAAGTTGTCAAATCCCATGATGTTATTATCAGTACAGCTCAAATCCTTGAAAACTCCCTTTTAAACTCAGAAAAAGGAGAAGATGCTGGTGTCCAGTTGTCAGGTTGGTTGAAATGTTTATGTTTGGAAAAGAAAGAATTAGTAATAATATTAATGATTTTAACAGAGTCTGTATTAGTTAAATAATTTTTAAGTGTTGATTAAAAAAGATTAACTTTGATTTAGATTGTCTTTCATTGCTTGAATTTTCATTCAAATCCTTCTACTTCCTTGGGGAAACAAACAAACAAAAAATTTGATAAGTTTTTAATTAGGTCACTTTATTCTTTGTAAGAATATCATTATTAAATCAAGCACTCACTGGACTTTTCATTTACTTCCTATTTGCAGGTACTGACAAGTTCTTTTTATACGCTAGTGGATCTTGTTAGATCTGCCCTCTTCATAGAATAAAAATACAATCCTTTCTATTTTGTGGGGAATGGGAAGAGAAGGTAGGACAGAAGAAGGGAAAGAAATATAAGTAATCATAATAATTAAATGCAACATTAAAACAAGGCAAAATTATCCGTCTAACTTAAATAGTGTGGTTTTCATTTGATATAATAAAAATTAAAATTTACTAACTTAAAATTAAATATTTTATTAAAGAACAAAAGTATAATCCTGAGAGTTTTGGGAATAAGCTAGGGTTTGAATTCCATCCCATAACACTCTTTAGATCTATAAACTTTCCGAAACTCATCTATTAAATGGAGATAATGTCTAATAGGGATAGTTTCATGATTGATATACATGAACTTCTGTAAGTACAGGTGACTAGGATAGTTACATTTCCCTCTTAGTAAATGAAAGAGGGCTGTGCCTGTATTCTGCCCAAGAAAAGACGTCCCCACAGCAGCTCAGTTGACTAGCTTAGAGGTACTTTTTTCACTGTACCTTGCTGGTAGGGACAAATGAACCATCTGAACTTTCTTTTAAGACTTTTCCCTCATCATCATTGATGAATGCCATCACACCAACAAAGAAGCAGTCTATAATAACATCATGAGGCGTTACTTGAAACAGAAGTTGAAAAATAATAGCCTCAAGAAAGAAAACAAACCAGTGATTCTCCTGCCTCAGATTCTGGGACTAACAGCTTCACCTGGTGTTGGAGGAGCCAACAAGCAAGCCAAAGCTGAAGAACACATTTTAAAAGTAAGTCATTAACTTTATGTATAACCAAAACATCAAAGCTAAAACAAATACCAGTGCTGCTTGGGCTTTTTAAGTAAGGTTAGGTCCCAGGGCCCTGGAGTGCATGAAAGAAGGTATTCAGTGATCGTCAGTGAAGTGAAATCTCTGCTTTAGTTAAAGTAAATATACTCAATCTTCTACAGAACAGTAATATGCCTTAGTAAATAACTATGCCATGGAACAATATCACAAAAATTATGGAGAACAGATATAATTAATGAAAAGTTGGGACAAATGAAATACCTTCTTTTAAATATTTACTCCTATTGTTAAATTTGATCTACTTGATATGGAAATATGCATAAACTATGAAAGTTTCTAATTTTCATACTTACTCCATGAGTTTCAAAATTGCATATTTTCTACTGTGTCTTTTTTGTTCTGTGTGATTCTCATATTCTGGGTAATTAAAATTAAATGGGAAAATGGAGATATGAGAATCTTTAAAGATGTATTACTTGTTAGCTGCCCCAAAATGATAACACCACATAAAGTACTAGTGTTGATCTCAAGCGTTAAATGAATTCAGAGTAACCCAAGAAGTGTGTTGGCACCAAGGCAGTTGCATTGTATTTTAAGTCCCTTTCTTTAAGCTGAATTCAGTAAAAATCATGCAGAGTAGACAAGGGTACAAGTTTTGTTTCCAAGATACAATTTATTACTGGGATTAAGGACTAACTCCAATCTAGATCCAGGCACATGAGCTTCAGCTGCTCCTAGTTTTGCACTGTCCTCTTTATGAGTAGAAGAGGGTGGTAATATGATCCAGGGATATCAAGATGACCTTTAAAATGCCTCATGTAATATGGTCATCTCATAACCATTCTCTGCTGATCTTTGCAATTTGCTATACTCTTTCCATTTTGGTTTTTCCAGCTGGAAAATGGAAGTTAGGGAATGAAAATAAATACACTTTTTTTCTGGAATTATCCACCAATTTGATTTAGAAGCTCCTTTTTACTCTTCAGGATAAATGTTATTGGTTAATCAGATCCACAGTAAAGCAATACTAAAATGTTACATTTAGCAAGTCATGCTATCTATTTCTTACATGAAAAAGAGTTCTGCATTGAATCAATTGAAAGAGAAAAGTAATTATTTTAATATCGAAAAATACCTCTTTTCCAGATGTGTGCCAATCTTGATGCATCTACCATAAAGACCGTGAAGGAAAATATTGATCAACTCAAAAATCAAATAAAGGAGCCATGCAAAAAGTTTGCAATCGCAGATGACACCAGAGAAGTATGTTCTTAAAGTTTTGTATTTATTTAATTGGTGATACCACACTCAACTGAAAGATGCAAAGATTATTTTATACCGACCATCTAAACAATATTATTTTAAGTTTTTAGCAAAGTTGCAGGTTTATTTTTTTTTTTATTGATATTAGGCAGCAAAGCACTACTGTGAATTCTCTCTTTCAGCCTGCTTTTAGTCTCCTGGTTCATATGAAGAGTAGCTGAGTAATTGGTTGACTACATATGAGCCTTGGGAAGTGAGGGTGGGGAGGGTTGTACATCTAAGCTAGATGGGTTACCATAGATTGTTTTCTCCTTTTTGTACTTTCTTGGTGAATTCCAGGATTGGTTTTCTGACATTCCACAGAGCCGTTTTGTTGCTACCCGATTACAGTTGGCGATGATAAAGGGAATTTTACTTAGTTTGCATATTTACTTTCTTAGGAAAATACTGACATGGTAAAGAAGTGAAATATTTACTTTAATGGTGCTTTTGTAATGAATATTTTAACTACAGTCTATAAAAACTGTGACTGAGAGTTGATTTGAACATTATGACCAGTACATTATGTTGATACATTCTTTCAAAAAATTTTAAGTGATAAATTTTAGCTCTATGTACTTGATAACAAGTATAATCATTGAAAATCTACCTCATAAAGATGCTACAATTAAATGATATTATCCATTAAATGCATAATGGATAATAATTGTGTTTGAAATTAGTAGGCACTAAACCAATGTTAGTGACCAACCTCCATAGATTTTTCTTGAAATCTTGAAAAAAAGTAGTATCTATTCCAGCTGAACTAGCACATTTGAATATGCTTTATTTTCCTTCACTTTTTGTTAACTTGTTCAGGTTTACTTGATAATTTTAAATGCATGTTTCTTCTCATAATCATTAAAAAAAACAAACACAACATTCTCAGGATATTTTTTTTAAAAGAATCTGCCATCTTTTTAACTTACTTAACTTTTGGTATACTTTTTAATAAGTATAACACACATACAGAAAAGTACAAATTCATAAATACACAGATTGCTGAATTTTCATAAACTGAACACACGTGCGTAACCAAAATCCAATCAAGAGACAGAACGTTGCTAGCACTCCAAAACCCCTCATCCCCGCTTCCACTCACCATCCCCCAAAGGTAGACACTATCTTGACTTCTAACCTCAAAGCTGGATTTTGACTAATTTTGAACTTTGTATGAATAAAATCGTATAGTATGTACTCTTCTGTTGCTTTTTTCAAAACTCTACCACTTAACTTTTATTTTGGTAGAAATTACACTGAAACCAGTTTTTCAAAGAGGAATGTTTCTTAAATTAGATTGTAGGCTTTCTAAATAATTGTGGCATTACTTTAATATGATTTTTTTAATTACTATTAACACTCCAGGTTTATATCATTCATTAATTTTACTTTTGTAAAATTTTTAAATTGCAAATTTCAGAAGCAGTTCGCAGTGTTCGTGTGAGTGTGGTTTGAGAGCAGAGGTATAAGAGAAGCTAATAAATAAATGTACAAAGAGATGATCAGAGATTAATTGGTTACTTTGTCTAGACAAAGATTCTAAATCAAATTTTTTATAGCATGGAAATTATTTTCACAAAGATAGTGTGATTCCTTTAACAATATAACCATGTGAGAATAAGTGTATAATTTATTTTTAGGATCCATTTAAAGACAAACTTCTGGAAATAATGACAAGGATTCAAACTTTTTGCCAAATGAATCCAATGTCAGATTTTGGAACTCAACCCTATGAACAATGGGCCATTAAAATGGAAAAAAAAGGTAATTTGGGTTTTGACCTAACAGTTTATCCCGTGTTTATGCCAAGATTTCAGATGACTGTATCACATATTGCCAAGCAAACTGAAAGCAAATGTAACATTAAATGAAATTTCTCTGTTCTGAGTAGGAAAAGCATAAACATGCTCTAATTCCTTTTCTAAGGAAAGAAGCACCAATTCATCTGTTTTCTCTTTATCTCCAGAGTCTTTCACTTACTGTGTATTTAAAATATTAAGATAAATATTAACAGCTCTATCTCCAAATGCAAACTCAACTAATATGTTTTTCATGCCATTCCTCTGAGTCAGCATGAATCAGGTATATGTTCTTGCTGATGCAGAATTCAAGCAGCAAGGCTATGAGTTGGAAAACTTGACCCCCTTTTAGAGCTCATGAAACATTTTGAGGCTTAACTTGCCCATCTCAAAAACGAGGTAAAGCCTAGTTTAGAGTCAGTATCATAAACATATTCAAGGCCATAGCACAATTTTAGGGGATGCATTTGATCGTTATTTCACTGTACATAATATATTCTTTCATAGCTGCAAAGGAAGGAAATCGCAAAGACCGTGTTTGTGCAGAACATTTGAGAAAGTACAATGAGGCCCTACAAATTAATGACACAATCCGAATGATTGATGCATATAACCACCTTGAAACTTTCTATAATGACGAGAAAGAAAAGAAGTTTGCAGTCCTAGAAAATGATAGTGGTGACGATGATGATGAAGATAAGGTTGATGAAAAGAAACCTTTGGGACTGGAAGAGACGGATAGATTTCTCATGACTTTATTTTTTGGTAAGAATCTATGTAACATTTATTGCATGGTCTCATGCATTTATCTCTTTGGCGTAAACTTGCTGCTTCTCAAGAGTTCTTCAAAAGGCCCTCTTGACCTTTCATTTTGAAAGAAGAAATCCCACACACTTTGGGGCCATTTCTAATTGATATGACCAGATTAGCCATGAGTTGTATGATCACAATCAATCAGTTGGTCATCTGGTTTTATTGTCAAGATGACTGCAATAAATTTATTTATTAAACTAGTCTGATCATTAGCTATAGCACAAGATTAACTATAGTTGAGCCACATCTTAGTCCATTGCTACATAAAATTCTCCAGTGTAATTAATTATTTACATACAATATTTTACTAATTTAAACTAATTATTTCTTAAAGACAACAAGAAAATGTTGAAAAAGTTGGCTGAAAACTCAGAACATGAAAATGAAAAACTGACCAAATTAAGAGACACCATAATGGAACATTATACGAGGACTGAGGAATTGGCACGAGGAATAATTTTCACAAAAACACGACAGAGTGCGTATGCCCTTTCTCAGTGGATTACTGAAAATGACAAATTTGCAGAAGTGGGAGTCAAAGCCCACCATCTGATTGGAGCTGGACACAGCAGTGAGTTCAAGCCCATGACACAGGTAGAAACATCCTTCTGGATTTCTTTTCTTACGCTGTTATTGCTCTTTCCAGATTAATTGTAGTCTTTTTTCCATCACTTCTCTCACCGCCCCAAAAATAATTTTACATAATGAAGCATTTGTTCTTGAAATAAAATGTGAGTTTAATAGCAGTCTAATCTGTGGTATTTGACAAGCTAAGCATTGTCCTAGGAGTCATTTTTTTCACATACTTGGAGTAACTTTCTAAATTGAGTTTCCTTTGCAAAAATGATTGACATTGAAACTTAGTAACAAAATGGCAAATGGTTACAATATAATATCAAATGGAAAAATCATATCCCCACAAAAATGTGTGCATTATAATTAGAACTATGTAAAATATGTTTGCATAGGATGAGATCGGTAAGGGAACTTGGAAAAATTAAGACATTTGACGTGTTAGAGATTTGGGACTGCGAGAGATTTTCTTTTTAAGATTTTTTTGTTTTGTTTTGTTTTCATTTCATTGTACTACTTATGATATGCACAGCAAAAAACACTTGGGAGAGAAAAAACGTGTTTGGAGACGTTACAAGCATGGGTGAAACAATGATGTCCTATTAAAGTAAACTGTTCTTCTGAAGTCCTATTGAGCCTGAGTCTTGCTGGACAAGGGGACACTTTGATTCTGTTATGGTCACCATCATTCGGTCCAATGGAGCAAATTACTTTAGTGTTGGCTGAAAAGAAATAGTTCTTGGAATCGTCCACTATAACTCTGGATATACTCTTTACATGTACTCTTTTTACAGTTGCCTCTAAAATTTATGCCAGAGAAAGCATTGTTTTCCTTGCGTAAGGAGTTGACTTCTCCTTTGTGATGAGAGCTAAGTTTACTTAATATGGTTCCTTTTTTTGCCCTAGCTTCCGGGAAGCTCACATGCAAAATTGAAGTTCAGTCTCACAGCCTCTGTGTTAATATTTACAAGCAATACATCTATACTCCTTCACTTTTGGTCTTGTTTATAAGTTTCTGTTACATTAGTTTTAGTGTTATTACTGTGATTGCATGTGACCTCAGCTCCTCTTTGAAAAGAGGTGTAGTCAAATGGAAAGTGTGTTTTCAAGCTACTTTTTGCTCCTTATCCATTTCAGATTTGGGGCTTGCATGCCAAAATATAGAACACACCCCCTTTCTTACTCCCCACATCCTCACTTTGTAAACTGAGCTGGACTTACTCACTGGGAGAGGAGTTAGGCATCTACTTGATGTGACTTGAGGATCTGACGCTGTGTCTGAAATTCTCGTTATCAAAGTTACTCCTTTGAATTAAGACATAGACATCTTATGCTAAAATGCAAGGATATGTAAGTTTTTAATCAGTGGATGTGAGTGCAAGAGGGAGAAATTCTCGGAGAAGAATGGAGAAGGGGCTTTCTGCAGGATTCCCCAGCATTTAGGAGTCAAATAAAGACACATACTGCCTCTGAGAAGAAAGGGAAGGCGATGGGAGAACACACTGTCTTTCTGACATATTTTCGTTTAATATATGGGGGCAAAAGGTAGTGTGAATGTGTGCGAAAGGCTGGCTGGACCAACAGCTTCGATGAAAGTGGTCATTAAAATAAAACTACACTTGCCATATCAAGCTAGGTTTATGCTCACCCATTCCTCCTGTGCAAGGGCCAGAGTGCATCTTTAATTTCTTTACTTATATTAACTTTCGAAATTCAGATTTTTAAAATATAAATATATTTGTTTTAATAACATTCTTTTATTTTTATCTATATCATCCCTTTGCACAGATAATATATTTACCTCTTTCAAAATTAATAAGGTACCGGGCACACCACTGTCCTCCAGCCTTCTAGCATCCTTCCCTGGAGGCAGCCAGTGTTTTCAGTTTCTCACATGTCTTTTCAGGAATGTTCCATACATTTCTTGATTGAATGACTCTGTTGACTCGAAATTCAACAATCTTTAAAACTGTCACTGCATCTTATTCTCTGTGTTAAAGATTCTGAAGTTAACATAGTGAAAAGCAAAGCCCATTTTAGTTTCTCATTGCCTTATCTTCTCAACTAAAAGCATCTCCTCCTTTTTTCCTCCCGAGTCACCCATCAATTTATTTCCTTGGCATAAATGATGGTCTTCCCACCTCCAGACTGGAGGAAGGAAATATTTTTGTTATTGTGTGGTAATCCCAGATTGGAAATCAAATGTGGTCTCACCATCATGTCTTTGTTCAATGCCAAAAACAGATGGCAGCAAATCCGTGTATGAGCTAATCCTTTGATTTACACTGACCAGTTGTAATTTATTATTTCTTCTCCTAATTAGAAGATTTTTATGTGTTTAGCATCACAAAATTTAAAATATTAAAATGTTTCTACAGAATGAACAAAAAGAAGTCATTAGTAAATTTCGCACAGGAAAAATAAATCTGCTCATCGCTACCACAGTGGCAGAGGAAGGTCTGGATATTAAAGAATGTAATATCGTTATCCGTTACGGTCTCGTCACTAATGAAATAGCCATGGTCCAGGTATGTTCAAACACCTCTAATATGTTAATTTTTGATTTTGCTTTCTTATTTTAATTGTTTTCTTTTAGTACAACAGCACACACAGTTTTAAAAATATGTCTGTTTTCCTACTAAAAGAAATCATTTTGCAATGCATACAAATATCAAAACATTATATTGCACTCCTGAAACTTATATCATGCTATATGTCAATTTTAACTCAATAAAAATAAAAAGAGAAATCTTGAAAAGCTGTGCACTACTGCCTTTTATATTGTTGTTTAATTCATATGATAACTAGATCTGTTGTATTTTTAAACAATTTTCCTTTGATATTTCTGTGTCCTAAGAATTTGATTAACATGACACTGGCCCCATCCATATGAATCAAACTAAGCCTCCTTATTCCTAGGATGTCTCTGAGCCCACAGTTGGACCAGGAATCTGAAGCACAGTGTCCCACAAATGTCTGACAGAGTGACACACCAAACCTTAGGAAGTCCTGCTCTTTCTGCATTTTCTTCCCTTGTTCTTTCAACTTTTCTGTATGTTTGAAATTTTTCATAATAAAACGTTGGGGGGGGGCAGACATAATCATTCAAAAAAAAGAAAAAAAAATAGCACCCTGTCCCAGTTTTCATTCAATTTCACTTTATCTCTTACCCACACTGTGTTAAGAATGTAGTTGTTACCTTTTGTTGGGTATGTACAGGAGTTGTGCTGATTAATAGGTATAAAATTCTCCCGATAAAATTAACCAAAGGTTTTTTTCTTCAATCCTTTAAATTGCATCCTCCAGTACAAGGCAAGTCATGGAAGACTAAGATAGCCAGACAGTCACCAAATTAGGAAGTAATTGTATTTCAGGAATTGATTTGTTAGTGATTTATTACTCAGACTGCATTTTTCAGGAGGATAGTATTATAGTTAATTGTTAGGTTCCTGGGCCAGGCCACAAAATTTTCTGTTACTCAGAACGTAACTAAATATCACTTTCTAATGAGGACTATAGAAATTTATCACCATGTTGAGAATGTTTTCGTGGGAAAATGTACTCAAAATCCAGTGTAGGATGCCAGGAACAGCACTGCATACCTCACAGCCCTGGTGTCAAGGTCAGAGATACCCCTTCTCCTCATTCATCCCTCCTACCAGGAGAGGGGAGTGGGGCTCCAGTCCAAGTCACTGATTATGGTTCCCAGGGTTTGAAGGAGGAGTCCTAGGGAACAAAAAGGTTGGACAGGATGGTATTGTGTTAACTGAGGATTTGAGGGCTTGCGTGGGGACCTAACCACCATCACTCACATTTTTTCTGCATTAAAGTGCATTTTGAGTTTCAACTGGCCAACTTGCAAAGAATGGGTAATAACTAACCTTACTGAAAATAGAGAGATCATTTGAAGGCTGGGACACTGAGCAATCAATATCACTTCAGGACAAAAATGCGCAAGTTCACGGCAAGGCGTAGCCCTTCATTTACTTAATTTCTTTATGTTCTCAGGCCCGTGGTCGAGCCAGAGCTGATGAGAGCACCTATGTCCTGGTTGCCCACAGTGGCTCAGGAGTTGTTGAACGTGAGACAGTTAATGATTTCCGAGAGAAAATGATGTATAAAGCTATAGACCGTGTTCAAAATATGAAACCAGAGGAGTATGCTCATAAGGTATTGTTTTGGGACCTCTCTGAATTTAGTTTTCACTTTAAAATGTTTGCATGTGGTTGCCATTGATATCTTTGTGGCTAAGTCTTCAGAAGAAAATTGTGCTGAATTATGTAAGTTCCAGTTTGATGAGCTGTGCTTAGTCCAGATTCTCATACAAAGAATCAAGATCCATAGTGGGCAGAAATTGTCAGGGAGCCATTCCAGTGGAACCAACCATAAACTTTGGTAGTATAAAATTAGGCTGCTCTTGATTCAGAAAGACTAGTGCAACTTACCCATTCAACCCAATTTGGTAATTTTGGTTTGGTCCAATCTGTTTGTACAGGCACTATTTTTCAGTCCAGAAATATTTATGAAATGCCTACTATGTGCAAGGTAATGTTCTAGAAACAGGGAACATGGTTGCAGACAACACAAATAGACGGCTGCTGTATGAAGCTTATATTTCTAGTGTGTACATGTTGCAATTTGAGGAGGAGACACAATAAACAGAAATAAAGCAAGAAATACATTATATAGGGATAAGAGCTGGAGAATTAGACTATGAAGACATGAAACAAGTCACTAGATGGGTACTTTGGGTGGTTGAGAATGGTCTCCTAGAGAGAGTGACATTGAGGCTAGCTCTGAATGATAAGAAAATATGTAATATGTTGTCTAGCTGCATCTCAATTCACTAACATAGGGTTATTTGAGTTGTGAGAGAAATGCAGGGAAGGAAGAATGTATTTGTACAATATTTCAGGAAATCCCCCATACCACTGAATTAAAGACTGTAACTACTATAATAGCAAACAATCCATTTAGAAGAAAATTCACACCCTTGCATATGGGTGTGAATGTTAGTTTCTTAACATTGGAATTGGCTCTACCCTAAATAGAGTTTCACGAAAGGGATGCTTTCAAATTGGTGTGCATTGCTATAACCAACTCCAAGGTTTCCTGGCCAGGTTTCTACACAAATTTATATTTTAAAACCCTTTTAAATATAAAGCAAACCAAACACTTTGTAGTGTCAAATCAAACATTTGTGGCCTTGTAATACCACTGGAAAGTTATTGCTTTACATTTAATATCCTAAATGAATGACTCAAGTGGATGTTTTCAACGATTGATGTTTCAAAACCAGTTGTTTGGGGTAAACTCTAGAATAGTCTCTGGAGTTTATGAGTCTCATTTTTCCAGATAATCGCTAGAACAGGATACAGTCCTTTTGGGGGCCCCAGAATGGACTACCATTTCAGGTCTCCTTTGGCTAAGAGACCTATCCTCCTAAAACTACTCCAGGTAGACAAACTCAGAGCAGGGACAGCAATAACGTGGGGTACACGCCACCGCTACTCTGTTCAAAGCCCCCAGCAGACATTGCTACCAGGTCACAGCAGTCCTTTCTTCTGTTCTGAGAAGTCTTCTCAACACAACATTCAGGCAACTGGTAATAAATGGTAAGAGCTGATGCATAGGGTGAGGTCTACTTTCCATGTCCTATACCGAGTATATACACAGCTAAAAGCTGCTAAAATCAAGTCAGACTTCTAGGAGCAAGTTGAAGATTGTAAACATTTTCCCTGGCTTTGACCCAACAACTTTGGCCACATTATTACCATTTTATTTGGACTTAGACTGACTATAGCTGTGCCTTCCATATACTTATTATGATTTCTTTTCTTTTTTTGCCCCTCTGGTTATTTTATCTTCTTGACTATCATAGAGCTATTTTAGTTTCTGGTGTCCTGGTTACATATCCATACACTGACCCTGGCTTATTTTTATTTTCTCTGTTGCACTCATAGGTGTTTCTTAATTGCCCACATGTGTGTGATCCTATGCCAACTCATCTTTTAATCAGCTCACTGAACCATAAATATCTTGCAAGAACAACCTAATTAAACTTTTAGGGAACAGAATCGTTCAATTTAATATGTTGTTATGATTTAAATAGGAAATTATTCTTTGTACCTGTCTGATTAAACTATGATATGGCCCACAAGTTTGCTTGCAAGGTTTTGTTCTCTTTTCTGTGTTAAATATGGCTGCCTCGAATCAAGGCCTAAAGCATAGAGGCAAGAGCCACAGAGATGGGCCATTCAGCTTTCTTCATCAGCACTGACAATTTACTTTTACTGAAAACTTCCCTTCAATCTTAAGGAAAACAGTGGCTTCTTCTACAATGTAATATAAATTTGTCGTCTACGAGAGGTTTAGTTTGGAGGTAAATCATTTAAGAACCAGGTTTTTCTACTGTGACGTTATGTAGGTGTGAGAACTGGCCAGTCCCTATCTCAAGTTTTCTCTCTCTCATAAACTACATTGTTTCTGTTATGAAATAAGTTTGGCTGCTAGCCACAGAACCTGGCATACAGGGGCTTAAGGGCTTATTCTCTCACATAGAGAACGTGGGCAATCTAGACCCACACAATAGCTCCATGATATCATGAGGAAGCCACAACTCCTCTCTCTCTCTCTCTTCTCTGCCCTTTTAGTGTTTGGCTTCCATTCTCAAGGTCAAAGATAGCTTTTAGAATTTCAACTGCTACATGCTCATTCCAGGCAGGAAGGAGGAAGAAGATGGAGAAGGCAAAAAGTGTGTATGCCAGCTATCTGATACTTAAGGAGACTTTCTGGAAATTCCACTCAATATCTTCTTATGTCTCAAAGGCCACTGGCTTGGAAATGTAGTCACTTAGCTAGCATGTTTCCACTCAAAATAAAATTATAGTTCTGTTCCTAGAAAGAAAGGATACTAGTAATTTCTGCCACAAATGTATAAAGTGGAGATTGACTAAGATAGTGAAGGGTCTGGAAATTACAATGTATGAGGAAAGATGAAAGAAGCTAGGGGGCTTATCACAGATAAGGGAAGACTATAGGTAATGTAATAATGGTGTTTAGCTCTTTAAAGAGATTCCATGTCAAAGAAAGTTTAGACTTCTTTTATGAGACACAATTAAAACTAATGGGGGGAGGTTAGAGGGAGAGATTTTTTTTGTTGAATATTGCTAAGGACTTTCTCACAATAGAACTTTTCTAAAATGGAATGGGCTGTTTTTTTTTTTTTTTAACACTTAGGGGTTCTACATTTCCATGATTACAGAAGATTATCTTCTAAATTCTTTGAGGGGCCCTTACTTCATTATTTTGTTTCTAGACCATGGACCAGGTGTATATTTTTATAACTGTCTAAGATCTCTGAATTCCAGAAGACCTATTTCAGTGAAACTATGAAAAAAAATTGAATATTTTTTTTCTCAATGCAGATTTTGGAATTACAGATGCAAAGTTTAATGGAAAATAAAATGAAAAACAGGAGAAGTATTGCAAAGCATTACAAAGATAACCCATCATTAATAAGTTTCCTCTGCAAAAACTGCAGTATGCTGGCCTGCACTGGAGAAGATATCCACGTAATTGAGAACATGCATCACGTCAATATGACACAAGAATTCAAGTGAGTCCAGGAAGACTCAATTTTAAGTTTCTTTATAAGGGGCGAGGCAGGTTGTATTGTAAATGTTCTTCCAAAAAAGTACAAACAAGATTCATTATTTTTTGGAACTTCTCCTTTGGCCCCCAAATATTATCCCTATTTCAAATGTCAACTTTTCAAATATACTGCACTGGGGCAGGGAGGGAGAAGTGTAAAACCCAAAGTCGTTTTGATCCAAGGCACATCAGTTTGGTGTATACTCATATTTGTTTTCAACTTTTTGAACAACTTAAGTCTAGTTAAAATAATCAACAGACTTGGAAGAAGCCACAAAAGGCAACATGCCCCTTGAGAGGTGTGTGTGGAAAGGGGGATCATCTGCCTGATGACCTGGGGAGGCAGGAAGGAGAGAAGGAATAAGGTGTAGGATAATGCCAGCACCAGGATGTCCCTCAGGTCCAACAACACGTACTCATGGGCTGCATATTGGTCCTTTGCGAATTCTCAGGGATGTTTCTTACTCCTTGATAATTTTAGGAAACTCTACATTGTGAGAGAAAATGAAGCACTGAAAGAGAAATTTGCAGACTATCAAACAAATGGCGAGATTATCTGCAAAACATGTGGCCAAGTGAGTCAACGACTGGGGGCTTAATTTTACTTTGCGCCAAAACGAATTCTTAATCGAATGTGCATTTAATTTTTCCTTTCACTCTCTCTTTTGTTTTCCAGGCTTGGGGAACAACGATGGTGCACAAAGGGCTAGATTTGCCTTGTCTCAAAATAAAGAATTTTGTAGTGGTTTTTAAAGATAATTCACCGAATAAACAATACAAAAAGTGGGTAGAATTACCTGTCACATTTCCCAGTCTTGACTATTCAGAATATTGTTTGCTCAGTGATGAGGATTGACATTTGATTCAAGATTCTTTTAAAATATTATCAACTGAACATTAATATGATTTTAATTAATGTTTTTGTTATGCTACAGAACTGATGTGACAATTAATAAAATCATTGCTTTACTCTGTGTTGAGCTGAATAGAGGAAGACAGCAAATTATGCTTTCAATTATCTATCTTGGTTGTCGGCAAGGGTAAAGAAAATCTACCAATAATACTCATTAGTGTGGAGCAATATAGTACTGTGGGAAGAATACTGGAGTAAAATGAGGGTCCAAGGTACCAATCTCAGTCCTGTCACTAATTTTCAGAATAAAATTAGGCAAATCAGTTCATCTTTCTGAACCAGTCTCCTCATTGGTAAAATGGTTTTAGTGTTATCTATCTTTGCTTTTGTTAATTTCCTATTGCTACGTAACAAATTACCACAAACTTAGTGGCTTAAAAGAACACCCATTTATTATTGTACATGCTCGATAGGTCAGAGGTCCAGGCAGGGTCCTCTGCTCAGGGTCTCAGAAGGCTGACATCAAGGTGTCAGCCAGATGATGTTCTCATCTGGATGCACTGAGTAAAAAGTCACTCCCAAGCTCTTTCAAGTTGTTGGCAAGAATTTTTTCCCTTGCAACTGTATGACTGGTATTCCTGTATTCTTGCTAGCTGTCCACTAGGGATCACTCAGCTCTGAGGGCCACCCTCACCATGTGGCCTGCTCACAGGTCCTTTCACAGCACAGCTATTTGCTTCTTCAAGGACTGCAGGAGAGTTTCTGTCTCAAGTCTGCTAAGACAAAGTCTTAACTGTAATCACAGCAGTGACTGTCCCACCATATTCATAGGTCCTGCCCACACTCAAGGTCAGGGGATTTTTTCAGGGCATATACAGCAGCGGGCAGAAATCCTGGGGGCCATCTTAGAATTCTGCCTCCCACACCACTTGCCCAGTTTTTGTGATTAAGTGGTATATGTGTACATGTGAAAGCACTCTGAAAAATATGAAGAGCCATAAAAGGCAAGGTATTATGAGGCAGCAGCATCAGGTAGCTTAAGGCTTACTTTCTCAGCCTTCCCTCCATGAACATTGTACTATGCTCAAAAACTACCTAAAAACAGGAATGGTGGCTAAATCCAGGCTAGTTATTAATACTACAAGATTACCTGTGTCAGTGGAGATGTCCAGGGTTCATACAGGATTTAGCAGGAAGCGGATACTGGATGTTATTAGAGAATGAAGAGAAAATGTCACCCTCCATCCCTCTCCAGGCAGAAGAGTAACCTCTCTGTGGCTATGACATTTTCAGTATTTTTTAACTAAATGTGATCATTTGGAGATAGACACAGGGCCCGGCATTGCAGAACATTCTCCCAAGTAGACAAGCAGCCTCCTTTGGCACAGAAGAGCCATATGATCAAGACAGAGCCACAGTTGACCATTTTAAGTCATACTTTTCCCATCTCACAGATGGCCTGCTCCAAGGAAACTGTTACCTCTTATGACTTCGGGGAAACAAAATGTTGGAGGGAGTGAAAAGAAGATTCTTCTGTGGTTTGATCGATTAATTAAGTTCAACCTAACAGTAGTTTCGAATCTTTTCTTGATAAGATCTAAGTAAAGATGACTCTTAACCAATCAGAGCTCTTAGGAATGCAAGAGGACAAAAGAAGATTATGGTTTTCTTAAAATACTTTTTATAACTCCAGCTGACTCCACTTGAAGTATTGCTATCTTCTAGAATGTTTTGGAAACTATGCAAGAAACTAAATGCATAAAATAGCTAAATGTACTACTGTAACATATGTAGACTGTTTTTGAGGTGTCAACAAATATCAGGTTTTTTCATCTGTTTTCCAGTAATTTTTTTCAATAAAGAAGCATTATTCCTACTTCAAAGTTTTAAAATATATGTTTCAAATAGTATAAAATTTAATATACGATGGTACCTAAAAACTCGAACTGTGATGCATGTGTTTCATTTCAAAACAATTATAATAATTGTAGAACTTCGATTGAATGTTACTGAACAATTAATACTTGTAATTTTAGGGTCATTTACAAAATATGCTCATGACATATAGACATCAGTCTGGAGTTAGAATGCCCGAGTTTTAGTCCCCACAAAACCTGCAATTAGTTGAGTGACTGAGCAACTTCATCTCACAGGGCCTGTGTTTCCTCTCCTGGAAAATGAGAGACTAGGTTAAATGATATCAAAGGTCCCTTACACCTCTAGGATTCTCAGAGTCTGTGCTTCTGGCTCCCTGGCTGCTTTCATTTTGAGACCTTGTGTAATGACTTGTGGTGATATCAGCTGTGTGCTAACTCTCTGCTGAGTACAGTACACATTTGAAGGGAGCTCATGTCTGCTAAGGGCATTGCAGGGGTCTCACAGAACAGGTACACTGCTGGAGTCATGTCTCAAGGCAGGTTCAAAAGGCCTGGAAGTATCAGGAAATTTAAAAATACAAGCATTTCCAAGCCAAAAGCCCACTGGTCAACCTGTGGATAGGAAATGTAAAGGTTTTATACCAAAACTTTGAGATCATTTCAGACCCTATGCAATTAGAATACACTAATTTACAGTTTATACAAATATAATGAATGTAAAGCATTGAAGCCACACAAAAATGGATAAGAAATGGTTTTCCAAAGAGTCATCAGTGCATGTCGCAAGAGACTGTTGAAACTGAAAAATGCTATAAGAGAGGGGAATAGTTTTCTGTCTGCAATTTAGTAGTCCCTACATCAGAGTGTTATGCTTTAGGGAAAAGAAGCCTTCTGGTGTTGTTTTCAATTCAGTTG
Source organism: Tapirus indicus (assembly GCA_031878705.1). Taxonomy (NCBI): domain Eukaryota; kingdom Metazoa; phylum Chordata; class Mammalia; order Perissodactyla; family Tapiridae; genus Tapirus; species Tapirus indicus. The sequence continues at coordinate 75,555,720 of CM062926.1, read as the reverse complement.
AACATAAAGCCAAGGAAAATGTGAATTATTAGTTATTAATTTGGATTATTGTCATTGTTGCTTTGAAGATATAAGAGACTCAAACACACTTATAAGCTGATGGGAAAGAACAACAGAGAGTGAGAAAATATTAGCAATGTTCAATCCCTAAGTAAATTGTTTATTGGGTATATTGATATTTTCTACCAAATGCTCTTACTACAGTCTTTCCTGGTAACCCCGATCCTTTCTCAAATGTGTGCCTTTGCCCATAGTTAGAAGCCCTTCTTTGCCTCCTCTTCAGAAGACATCCTTTAAGTTCTTCAAAGACAAAATCTACTTCCCAGCATCTAGCACAGTTCATGTTTTCAGAACTAGAATGGAGAGAACATACAGGGAAAGGGGCGTTCACTCACCCTGAGTGTAATAAAGCGCCTGTTTCCAAAATCTGGTAAACAACTACATGAGTCATAGCAATAAAGAAAAAACATGAAAATTACTTTATTTCCTTCTAAGAGTTATGAAGTTAATTTTAAATGACTACAAGCTTCTGTCTTCTTCAGTTTGGAATGTGTCCTTAATTAGTCTAACTAGATATACAATTTTCTATCTTTGTTTTTATGGAAAGAACATGGAGTGAGGCAAATGGGTTTGGATCTTCATCAGCTTTGTGACTTGGGCAAGTCACTTAATCTCTTAGAGGCTCGGGGTATTAATACTAGTCTTGAGGGACTGTCATGAGAATTTGTATATTGTATGGAACATACCTAGCAATTGACGTAGTGGGAATTAATGGATAGAATATAGTAGCAGGAGTAGTTGTAGTAGTCACAGCTATAGGTATAGCATAATAATAGTAAATTTTAGGCCTATATTTAATAATAAGTAGGATATAAATAGGGTTGGAGCCCCCCACATCCAATGTTTAGCCTAGACGGCTTATTTCAAGAAGTAAGTAGTAGCTGTAATGAAACATGATTTCTATGAACATGCTACTCAGTGTTGCTAGGGGGAAGATTTATTGTCTAGATCTTTTATAAGTGCAACAGAAAGATAGGTATCAATATAAATGTAAATATCAACATTTATTTATTAAGTGTCTATAGGACTTAACCAAGTCTATTATGTAGATATAATTTTAATTCGATTCTGTCTTCATCTTTAAGAATATTATTATAATGTTGTTGTGACCTGATGAAAGAAAGGGGGACAGAGAGAGGTTGGATTGTAGCATGTCAACAGTAATTTTTGTCCAGCACAAATGGTGGTTGTCTTTTATTTGCTTCTAAATCTCTAACCTTTTTTCTCAGGTCATAGGTCATAAAAACATGACCTTTTTTTCTGTTAGCCCAATCACATAGTTCAACTGAGCACTAATTATAAAGCATAGCATATTAAAAAAATGTTTTTAACTCTCCTAATCGTTGGATATTGTGAACAAAGATGTGCATGGCACCAACCATCCGTCCACCCATCTGCTACCCTGGTTCCAGAGCAAACTATGATCGTGAAATACAAGTGGAAAGCATTGCAGATATTCCTTATAATTTTCAGATATTTTCCACACAGAGTATTACCAAGTCCCCCTTTATGAGAAATTAATCATTCCATAAACGTTTCATTTGAAGATGAAATGTAAACACTGGTGAGCCATATTAGTTCATAATTTTTAAATCTAAGTTAAAGGCCAGATCCTAGGGGGACCATGGGAAGAGGAACAGACTGTTTATAGAAAGTAATATTTAACCATGCAGTTGTTAGAATACATTTGGGCCACTATTTAAGTTGAATACATTTGATGAAGTATCTTAACTTTTAACACACTAATTTTTAAAATGGACACTGTGTTAACACATGAAAAACATTTTAAATTTTAATTCAGTTATGTATATGAAATAACAGTGAACCAAAGATGAGTATTTTTCCAATTTAAATATCTCCTTTAAACCCTGTCTTCTGTTGTCTTTATAAACTTATGTATTTTATTATATACATATAGGGTGAATGGACTGCTGGGTGGTTAGTTCTTTCATTTTGAATCCCTTAACAAGCCATGGAAATGATTATAGTTCAACAAGATGTAAGGATTTGTATAATACTAAATTCACCGAAACAACTGATTTAGTGTTATCTTAGACAAGGTTGCTCACCTGAGATTAGTATCAATTTAGTACCACACCAAGGTTTCTACTACTAAATTATTTTTTTCCTTAGCGTTTGACCCAAGTTTATATTTTCATGACTTTACTTTGAACAATTCATGTGAAATAACTTGTTGAGTTCAAAACTAAATTTAATATAATTTTCAAAAATTTATCTCATTTACCAAGTGAATCCCAAATCTTTCTCTAAAACATTGATTTATCTTGTGTTTAATTAGACTAAACAGTTTTTTACATTGAAAGCCACTAATCTCATGGGGAAAGATCAATTAAGTTTCCATAAATTTTGTAATAAACAACTTATTTCAGTATTTTATTTTTATCACTCATTTATTTTGAGATAAAATACAAAACTCAAATAACTGCAAGAAACAAACAAAAGGTTTAATTCCATGTAAAATGTTGTGTTCCATGCAGGAGAGGAAAAAGAAGAGAAAATGAAGATTTAAAGGGAATAAATAGTAACAAAATCAAATAGAAACAAAGAGGATAAAAAGAAACCCACACTAAAACACATAGACAAAGAAATGAGAAGGGAAGAAGGAAAAATAAATTTAACTGAGGGATATACATACATCTAATAAATAACCAGTTATTTCTGTATCTGTTCATCAAACATTCTTAAGTCCTACTATTTGTAAGGTACTGTATTTTGGGCACAGAGAATAGTGATTAAAATAAGGATCTTGTCCACAAGATCTTTTACCCAATAGTGAGGATAATATATGGAAGACAATGATCAATGCCATGAGAGAGGGGAAGGACAGATTACTTCCAACAGGGATGGATGATAGAAGATTGCACTGGATTGTGGAGTGTCCAGGAGATTTCTCAAAGCCCTTTTTGGGGTTATTCCATCTTGGGGGTGGGGATGTTGAGAATGGATAGTGTGGAGATAAGAGAAAAGGAGAACATGAGACAATCCATAAAAGAAAATTTTACCATCAAATATTATAACCTCCCATTAGAAAAGGAAAAGTCATTCTATGTTTTGAATAATTTTTTTTTATTTAAAATGTACAATAAGTTTGAGATAACTTTGTAGATAATATAACATTGATTTAAAAATATTACTAAATTTTATGTATTCAAGTGTTTATGCAGTAGTTAAACTAGTGTTAATAAGATTCAACTCCTCTGTAAGGTTTGAGGAGGAAGTAAACTCACGAAAGAGGGTGAGTTAGCTTCTGAGCTAACAGTCATGGGGAGAGGTCAGGACTTCTTTGGATGGAGCCGGAGGTGGGAGGAAAACGGTGAGACACCTGTGCTCTGATCACATCCATCTTCCTCAAAAGATGGCTTGAGCACCAACCCTATTTTTCCGACATTCTCCCAGACAAAGGGCCATCAAGTGGCCCAGAAGCATCATCTTCTGGCCCAGGTCAGATCATTACCTTGTAACCATTCTGAGGAAAAGAATGCCCAGACAATCATAGTTTGCTCTGGAACCAGAGTAGCAGATGGGCAGATGGATAGTTAGTGCCACGCACACCTTTGTTTACAACGTCCAACGATTAGGATAGTTAAAAACGTTTTATTTTAATATGCTTTATGATTAGTGCTCACTGAACTACTTGATTGGGCTAAGGAAAACTGACCTGTATCAAGCGAGCCTGGTAGATATTCTTCAACAAAAAGTGAATTTGGGGAGGTGAGGAAATGGATGTAATAAGCATAGATGATCTTTAAATGGGCATTGTAAAAAAAGAGAAAAAAAGAGATGGGAGGAAAAGTTTGAAAGAGGATCCATCCGAAGTTTCAAGCCTGTTTACAGGCTGAAGAGTATGAGTCAGGAAACAGGGAGAGATTCAAGTCTCAAGAGGGAGAGAGGAGGGCAGAAGCATTGAAGCAAAATGCATGGGATGAAATGAAGAGGAAAAGGTTAAGTTTAGATAGAAGGATAGCTACTGCTGCTGCTTCTACTGAAGCAGGAGGGAAGCAAATATGAATGAAAGCTACAGATTAGTGTAAACATACAAAAGCAGGAGGCTGATGGAATTCATTCTCCTGGCGTCAATCACTGGGCTGTCTGCTGAGTTGGGCTTTGGATTTGAGGATGGACATAGCGACATAAGGAAAGTAGTAAACATTTTAAACTTGCTTCGATGAATGCAAAATGGCTAATTAGAAACTAATAAAAGTATTGCCATGCAGTGTTAGGACTGGCTGAATTAGAAATATAAATGTAGAACGAACGATTTAATAAATATTTATGTGCAGGGTATTAGACTAAGTTCTGTTATATTTGTTCTTTGGTATGTAAAAGGACAAAATCTGAACGTTTAAAAATTCGACAGATTCAAAAAGCTTTTAAAATCCTGTGGTCCATGTAACCCAAATAAAGTCTGAGGGTTCTCTCAGCATGGGGTTGTATTTAGAAGAAACTCAACATCAACATCCAACTTAACTAAAAAGTAATCTAAATATTTATTTTTGGCACACAAAAAAAATCCACAGGAAATTGCATATTAGACAAATATTTTCACGTCTTTTTAACTCTGTTTCCCAAAGAACAAGTTACTATACATGAGAACCATTTTATCACTTCTTTTTCTCTCTTCAAAACTCCACAAAATGATTTCCCTAGGATCATCCTATATTACTTTTTATCTCCCTGACTTCTTCTCCCAATCTCTTTCTTGTATAATGTAAATCAATATAAATTTACTGTGTCTATTTGTGTCTGTCTGTTCATTATTCTAGCCTTGATGGGTGCCTGAGCCACAAATGCTTTTTCCACCTTAGAAATGGGCATTAGAGAGCAGGAAATTTTTGTGAATATTCATATTAATATTTTAAGTCCCTGGAATATCAGAAAATAACAGTGCCAGTCATCAAAGTATTGTTGCTCACCTCCAAATTTAACCTTTTTAATCTGCTTCCTAAAAATATATCTGGGCCCTTTAAATGTTTTTACTTTGCCAGCTGGCATGCATTAACGTTTATTTGTAGAGGGTGCTAGAGAGACAGGGCAGAAAGAAAGAGTTTTGCTTCCTGGTGCTGGTGTACTTGCTTTGCGAGCTTCTGCAGGACGGGTGGCTTCTCCAGCACCAGGCTCTTGCAGTGCATGGCAGCCAGCAGTACTCAGTGGCCAGCAACTGTACCTCCTCAGGCAGTTTTGTGTAGAGTGCCTCCAGTAACACACCTCCCCATGAACAGCTTTCTCTGGTACCCAGAGGGCACATTTCCAGCAAGCTCCAAAAAGCAGACTTCTAGCAAGTTCTGGTGGCACCACACAACTTCTTTGCTTTCAGTGACCTACGATTGCTCTCTCCAGTAAGGTCTGGATCTCAACCTTGGATGCTCTGTCTTGGCTACAGGGAAAGTGACTGCTTCATATATCTGCTATTTCCATGTTCTTTAGAGTTCTTTTTCCTTCTTATTAGCTAATCTTCTATTTCTCCAATCCCATTATAGTTAATAATTATGTATGTTAAATTGTACCTGTTCAAATTACTATATGGTTTCTTCCACCAGACTCAGACTCATACAATAATATCTAGAGAAAGGTGAGAATTAGTTCATAAGAAGTTACAATTTTCAAATATCCAACTACTCTCATGTATAAGCATTGTGTGACTCAAATGCATCTGACCAATTCTTCAGCCAAACAATTTAGAAACAGGACAAAATATATTTTATGACTAGAAAATTTCATTTTCTGAATCCAAACAGCCAGTTCTGTAATATCCATAACTGAATCAAAAATTCGTATCTTACCTGGAAGACCACGTTACTAAACTTCTAACCATAGGCCCACCGCTTCCACTGCTCTTGTGTGTTCAAAATACGTGTTTACCATGGAAAAAAAGTAAAATAAAACTATCAAGGATATTAAACTTTCAAAACACGATTGATGAAAGGGAATCAACATTTATTGAATATACTTTATGTGCCAGGCACAATCCTTAGTGTCGTACACAAATTCTTTTATTTAAGTTTGCTTTATTTTTACACCAAGACGTATTAATGTTACTGTCAGGATCCCAAAGCAAACAAGGCCATATTCTCTTGCAATGAATCGCCACACTCTGGTTCCGAGCACAGAAATCCCCGATAGAGTGCTAACTTAGCCAACATAGCCAATTCTTACATATAAGGCATTTTTCTTTTACATAATCTGCCTATTGTAAATGCAATAGAAATACTTAGAATCTTACAGCCTAAGTTCTTAGATTCTTATGTAAAAAATGTGGCTAAAAAGCAGGAAGAATGATTTTTTTTAAAGAAACCACCAGAACCCATGTGTGTAAATAAGAATTTCTTTACCCCTTACTCTATCCAATTCCAGTTATGCTATACTTCCTGACAAGGTCTTGGGATCTCTTCAGTTGTAAGACCTTCAGAACACACTAGGATTAATAGATAGATAGATAGATAGATAGATAGATAGATAGATAGATAATGTTGATATGGATCATTACTTTAGAGTGAGACCTTATGTTTGACCCTAGATAATAACAGCATATCACCGTTTCATTCACTAGAGTTGGCTCTAGATGACTGTTGGCTATATCAAAAATGACATTAAGCTCAAAGAGCAAATATTTGCCAGAATATTGACAAAAATGTATATTATATTCTCCAGGCCATTTTACAGGATACAATTCAAAAAAATTTTGAGCAATGACAGCAATATTAGACTAAGTGTAATTTCTGAATATTTCTTTAAAAATCAATTACTAACATGAATTTACAATTGCTATATGAATATGTCACTTCTTGTGTCCATCACAAACTGATCTCAGATTGTTATTATTACTATTCTCCGACAAAACCTCTCTGTTTCTGTCAAGTTGAATTTCTTAGTTTCCCCCTGTGCATAATATTTGTCAATCCAAAACCATGCAGTATTTCAGAGTAAAGTCTCACTACTTCCAAGAAGCCAACTCTGACTAACTCCTATGTTAATATTCTCTCCTTTATTTTGACTTCCTTCACAGATTAAGTATTTAATCTGTAGCACACTAGTACATGTGTTTTACATGTTACTTTAGACTTGTTTCTAGTTATTTTATGTATTTTTGCTTTATGTCTCCAATGGATCTATTCATTTCACCTATTCAAGATTGATCTATTTCATCTATACATTCTCCAATGGATATATTAATTGTCTTTCATGAAGTTATTACACAGGAAACAGACATGGCATGATAGTGAAAAAAATGTTAGGAAAGGACTCTGAATGGAGGTGAAATTTAAGGAGGTGACCTGGAAAACCAGAAGACAACCATCTTCAAGAGTGGAGGGAAGAGCCTTCCCAGACAAAACAACAACAAAGGCAAAGTCCCAAATGAGGAGAGCTTGGTTTGTTCAAGGAACTGAGAAAAGGCCAGTGTGGTTGAATGTGATGAGTAAGGAGAGTGACCTAAGATGAGGTTGGAAAGGAGGGCGAAGCCAGGTCATACATGGCCTTGTTGGGGACATTCTAAAGTTGGATTTCAGTCTAAGGGTAATCAGAAGTCATTGGAGATTTTCATTAGAGGAGTGACAGGAATTGATTTGGTCTCCAGCTACTCTGAAAAGGTGGTTGGAAGAGACAAAATAAAAGCAAAAAGAGCAGTTAGATGGCACCAGACAAGTCAATTGGCATGGATTAGGGTGATGGAAATGTAATGGACTGGAAAGGGCCATATTGGTGGGAGATTCTTGGTGGACTGGATATGGGGGAATCAAAGAAAAGGAGAAATTAAGGATGAGTCTTATAAAAGGACTGACTTGTCTTTTGTATCTCAGTGAATATAATATACACAGTTAAGTCATTTTGAGTACTTGTTAAGGAAGCCAAGTGAAAACATCAAACTATATAATCCAGCAATCATGCTCCTTTGTATTTACCCAAAGGAGTTGAAAATTTATGCCCACACAAAAGCCTTCACATGGATATTTATAACAGCTTTATTCATAATTGCCAAAACTTGGAAACAACCAAGATGTCCTTTAGTAGGTGAATGGATTAATAAACTATGGTACATCCAGACAGTGGAATATTATTCAGTGCTAAAAAGACATGAGCTATGAAGCCATGAAAAGACTTGAAGGAATCTTAGATGCATATTACTAAGTAAAAGAAGCCAATCTGGAAAGCCTACATACCATATAATTCCAACCATATGACTTTCTGGAAAAGGCAAAACTATGGAGACGGTAAAAAGACCAGTGGTTGTCAGAGTTCGGACTATGGGAGGGTGAGGGATGAACAGGCAGAACATAGGAGTTTTACGGCAGTGAAAATACTCCATAGGATCCTGTAATGATGGATATGTGTCATACATTTGTCCAAATCCATAGAATATAAAACACCGTGAGTGAACCCTAAGGTAAACTATGGACTTTGGGTGATTTCATCCACGGTAAAAAAGGTACCACTGGTGGTGGATGTTGTTGATAATGGGGGAGGCTGTGCAAGTTTAGGGGCAGTAGGTGGATGGGAGATCTCTGTACCTTCCTCTTAATTTTGCTGTGAACCTAAAACTAAAAATAGAATATTTTTGAAAAATCCCAAACAATACCCAAATCAAACAAACAAACAAAACACATCAACAGGGTGAGAGCAACACTCTCCCAAACAAAGCAGAGAATGGAACACCATGCTCCGGTGGACAGATCAAGGATTTCAGCCACACTATCGCCCTCTGTGTGACCACAGCAGATCACTTCATCTCTCAAGTCTCAGTCTCTTTTTTCTGTGAAGCAGAACTGCAGCATTGTTAAGGGTATGGGCTCTGGAATCAGATTGCCTAAATTTTAATTCGGGCTCTTTCACTTACTTACTGAGTCCTTTTCAACAAGTTGTTTAACTTATCTTCACTATGTTTCCTAACCTGTAAAATGTGAATAATAATAATACCTCCCTCTTTTGTTTATAGTACAGGTTAAATGAGATATTGTGGATAATACACTTAAAACAACGCTTGGTGTGTAGTAAACACTCAATAAATATTTATTGCTAGCTTCCGTGAAATGGATTGTTGAGAGGATTAAATGAGAAAATTGTGTGTGACAGAGAAAAAAATTACTTAAAACTCACAGAATACCTCTCAGAGAGAGAGAGAACTCTGTTTTAGAACCCCCCCCCAACAAGTGTGTTAATTTTGAAGATGAGGCCTTCCTAGGGCTCCATTGGTAATGAATCAAAGAGATAACTAAACTGTTTTTGCATAAAACAGGATCTGTTAGAAAGAGCTAGAGAGGAAGGGAGAAAATGTTGAAGAGAGAGAGAGTCCCGGGAGCAAGCAGGAGGCTGCAGCCCAAGTAGTAATTACCAGTGGAAATTCCACCATCATTGTCCAAAACACCAGTAAATCTGCTACTTACATACTTGAGTCAGTATTATTTGGCATCAGGAGTCAGGGCGGTCTGGCAAGACCATATGGAAATGATGAAAGGAGAGCACATACGCAAGGAAAAGTGGATACAGAGAATTCTGGATAACATATGTTAAACACATTTTACAGTGACTGGCACAGAGAAAGCATTCAATAAATATTAATTTCCTTTTCTGATTTGAGGTATGAAATGTAATCTCTGACCTTGGAGAGTTAAAAACATGAGAGTTCAATGATTATGAGCATAAAATTATCAGAAAAAAATGAGTATACAGCAATCGTGTGATATACAAATTATAGGTATTGTAAGTTCAGAAAAGTCAAGGATCAAATGAGAAAAGCTTCTGAATTAGCGTGAATAAGGAATTTGAATAATATCTTGTGTATATTAAATGTTCAATTCATATTTCTTTAACATAATTTAAAAAGGTAAGAAGAGTAGGAAGTGCATTCTAAATGGAGAGAATGAGGAAGAAGTAAAAAGAAAAATGAACATATTTTGCCTACCTATTGGAAAGCCATACCGAGTCTGGACTTGATTGAGTAACCAACACAAAGTCATTCTAATTTTTTGAGCAGAGGAGTGACATGTTTTAGAAAAGATAATCTACAAGAAGGTGAAATCACAGATTGAAAAGAAAAAATTTGGGAGGAAAAAGATCAAGAAACTGATGCAGTCATTCTGGGCTGAGGTGATGAAAATCTGGACTTGGTCATTGGCAGTGGGACAGAAGGAATGAGTGATTCTGGATGATACTGAAATAAAATCATGAACTGTGGAAAGCATGGCTGGCATGGAATTGATGGCAATAAACTAAATACAAAAGCACAGCACTGTTGGTGGTAGAAATAAATACAAGTAATTTTTTACATTACCTTATTTTTGCTCTATCACTTATATTTCTACTTGGTCTTCATCTCATGCCACATGTGCTTATACTCCTGACATATGAAGTAATTATTTCATTACACCCAAGGAGTTACTCACTGGGCTCCAGCTGTTGCCTAGTCCACCCATACTGAGCACTGAGCTGTAATGGTTACAATTCCCTTGTCCTGAGGCAAAGGTTTAAAATGAGTCAGAATCTCTTGATTTCTGGTTAAAGCAAATGCTTTTACTTCCCAGAGGCTCTGGTTCCCAAGAAGGATGGCACAATGAATCTTGGCTACTTCCTACATCCATTCACACTCTACCAATGGGGGCAAATTGGTTGTACGGCCCAGGTCATTATCTTGATCTTTCAAGAACTAAGTAAGATGCTTTGGGGTTACTATTCTAGTAAGGCCAAGGAAATGAGTTTCTGAATGTGGAGAGAGGGTTTCTGTACTCCCCATCTGTGGCCTTTTCCAGTGCTGCTCCGCCTTGGGCTGAGGCCTGAGATAACAACCCTTTGTCAGACTTTGAGATTATTCTAGACCAGCACTGTCCAACAAAACTATAGTGTGATATACATAACTAATTTAAAATTTTCTAATAGCTGCATTAGAAAAGTTAAAAGAAACAGATGAAATTAATTTTAATAACTTATTTTATTTAACTCAATATAGCAAAAATATCCTATTAACATGGTATTAATATAAAAATTACTAATAAGATATTTCACATTATTTTATTCCTAAGGGTCCAAAATTTGGTGTGTATTTTATACTTCTAGCACATCTTAATTTGGACTTGCCACATTTCAAGTGCTCAATAGGCACATGTGGCTAGTGGCCACTGTAGTGGACAGTGCAATTGTAGACATTTTATTTTTTAAGACATAGATAAAATTCAGTTTAAACATGAAATTCCGATAGTCTTCGTGCAAGTTATTACCTAACTTTGAATTCTCTTATTTCCTCCTAATTCTCTGACGTTTTCTTATCTTTCTGATTGCATATCTTTATATCTTATAAAACATTTAATTGTGAGCACACATCATGGACACCATTGTTCTTCACCCAGATCCTCTCTTCAGGGCCAAGGCATCCATCTCTGGGTCTGGGAATGTGGCTCCTGGCAGCTCACAGCTGCCTCCCTCACTGGGTATAACCCTAGGCTGTGGGGAAATGCCTCCCCTAAAATAACACCCTCTTGGGGGTGGCCCAAAGCCAAAAGACTGACGAGAGGACACAAGCTTGTCCTTCCATTTGGGACAACTCAGAAGTGCCATCCCACTCCTAAAGTCCCTGTAAGGTAGACTGAGGCCTCCTTTGTAATTGTACTGCAGGTCAGTGTCTCCCTCTGTCCCAGCCTGCCTTCTTCACTCCCTACAAGTGTATCTCCTGAGAGCAATCTCTCTCTACCCAGCTACCCTACCCCCAAAATAAACCCTCCGTGCATCTCTCCATCTCAGATCTGTTTTCAGATTCTGAATCATTTCTGTATATTATACTTCCCCACAGGTGAGCAAGGCCAGAGCTCTTTCTCTGACCCTCCCTTTCTTCATGTTTGTCCACGCTCATTATTTTTCCTTTTCTATGTCACATCTCTCCCAAAAGCCAAAGTGAAGAGTAAGTGATGTGATCAAAACTGGGATTCATCAACAACATTGGGTTGAAGCATGAGAAAATTATCCCCAAACATAAAAGCCATCAACTGCATGATGTCATAGCCCATACATTTATTGACAACAACAGAGTACTGTCTTTACATTTCCTGGCTCTCCAGCACCTTCTTGTAAGGGTGGCAATGCAGAAGTTTTGCAGTTTACAGTAGCTCCATCTGTGTCTTCTGTATCTTCTGCGTCTTACAGTAGCTTCATCTTCTGCATCTTCTACATCTTCAGCTTCTGCTTCACCTTCATCTTCTAAGGCAGATATTTACTGCCTTCCATTTCTTTCTTCTTCCTCAGGGAAGTCCCATCTCTATTGAAGGAGAGCAGAATATGTCACTCCCAAGTGTGCCACCTTGGCATATTGATTATTTCTAATTAAAGTTATTTAAGAAACAGCTGGTGTTAGAAGGACGTTCTGACCCTTCTTTGTCCCTTTAAAAGTGGGAAATAAACCCCGCATGTGAAAGGTACCCTCCTGGTACCAGAAGGCATCCTTATCTCCAAAGATAAGGCTTTTAGGACCAAGAAGGCTGTGTAAACAAACCTTGTTACTTCACCAATTTACTACCCAAGGACAAACCCCTTTGTCTTGTCTATTCTTCCCAAATTTATTGTTTCCTTGTCAAAAAGGTATAAAATCTGACTACTTTGGCCACTTCTTTGAGCCCCATATCTTCGGGGCTCCAGTACATACAAAATTCAATTTGTTCTTCTCCTGTTGGTCTGTCTTATGCCAATTTAATTATTAGATCACCCAAAGAACCTCAAAGGGAAGAATGAAAAATTTTTCCTCCTCTACAATATTTATATCCCTATGCTGGTGTCTGTGAGTCTCTGTCTTCCCGGAATAATCTCTGGTTCATCATCAGGCACCTGAAAGTCTTAGATTGATAGTCTGGTCCAGCCCTTTAAAACTTTAAGGGGATGGGAAGGGGGGACATCAAGATCCTCTTTGTCTTAAAACTTGGGCTTGTCTGCCACACAAAGATCTTTGACTCTCAAACATCTAAGATTATTCTCTGGGAAGATATTGGCTTTTAATATTCCTGCTTTAGCCTTCTTTGATGAGTTTATATCTGTCTCACACACATACTCATTCAGGTTAATGACAATTCATTCTGCACAGCACTTCTGATGGCTCTGTTTCAGATCTTACAAAGTTATAATCAATTGATTATTGTTATAGCTAAGACCATTAAAACCTAGGGAACTGGAAGAAGGGAGGCATCATTCCCTTTATTTTCCCCTCCCCTCCCATATACCTCAAGTCCTCTAAACAGTGTGAGGTAGTCTGTTCTTAGACCTGAACTGAGAATTAGGAGACATTGATTCTCCATCTAATTTGGCCTCTTACTGAAGTTTTTATGACTGGTTTAATATCTGGAGTATTCTACTATCTAATTGTTGCATAGACTGTAGCAATATAATGATTGAAAGTGCTTTGTTCTTCTGAAAAACTTTTCTAGTCTATAAATTCAGGTTAGAAGATTGGATAAAATCTTACACAAGGTAGGCAGTGTTTCTTTTCCTCAAAGAGCTTGCTGCCTCTTTGGTCTTCGTAAAATTCAGAAGGGTGGTGGAAAAGAATTTTAAAGCAAGTGAATATTTCCTAAAATGTCATGAAGAATGGTTTTTTCTGGGTATTTTTATTGTATCTCTAACTAAGATACGACTGTGTTAGAAATACTGAAGGCTTGGAAGTTTCTGTGCTTCTATGAAATACTAGGTTTGCCACTGTTGGGGCCTGGAGGGGGTCACCCCAAAATATCATATTTATTATTTTGAATTAAAGTTACTTAAGAAGCAGAAAGGGCATTCTGACCCTCCCGTTTCTGTTCCCTCTGAAAGCAGGAAATAAATCTCCCACGTGAAAGGTGATCTCCGGGCATCCTTATCACCAAAGCTAGAGAATTCCTGTGTGAGAAGCCTGCATAAACGAACTTTGTTAATTTACTGTCTCAAACCTAAACTCTGTTTAAATTCCTCACTAATTACATACCCCAAACTAAGTTTCTTTGTCCTGTCAATTCCTCACAAATTTATCTTTGAGTAAAAGATATATACACTGCCTATTTTGTTCGCTCTCCAAGCATCAATTTCATGATTCTCCCATGCGCACATAATTAAATTGGATTTTTCTCCTGTTAACCTGGTCTTTTGTCAATTTTATTACTAGTTCAGCCATAAGAACATAAAAAGGGTAGAAGGGGGGAATTTCCCCCTTACCAACACCACCATGGTAATGCTGTAATGGTACTGAGAGGTCAGTGACTGAGAGTTTTTCAAAAGGACCCTACAATCAGAGAAGGAAAAACGTGCAGGAATAATAGGAATAAGGAGATTCTGGCATAAATAATACTTCAGGCTCTGAGAATATGTTGAAAATATCCAATAGTGCACATTGGATATTTCTATTAGTTGAGTATAAGCAAAACTAGGGTGAGCCTTCATGTAGTCAAGCATGGCCTTTCCTGCATTCTCCCAGGACATGGAAACGAAGGAAATGTTCTTGTTCCTTTTTCCTTTGACAGTAGGAACAAGGTTACAAAAGAATAGAGGGTCATGCCTCAGTATCATGAAAAAGTTAGTTTCTCTAGCCTTTGGTGTTCGCCAGGAAATGGAGAGTTTGAGCTCATGCCTCACTGTGGCCGATTGTTGTGGCATCACATCATAGGACAACAAATTAATTCCTGAGTAGATTGTGTGATATCACACAATCCACTTTTCCTGCTCTTCCTTGCTCCTACCTACTGCTTCCTTCATCCTCCACAACTCCCTCTTCTGTGGTGGTTCATCAATATGAGCCTGGAGGAGGAGGCAGCATGAAAGGCAGAACTTGCTGCATTAAAGTTTGTGCCAATGAGAGGAAAAGCCCAATCCCTTTGCCACCTGATGGTCCAGACAGCCCCACAGGCTTTTCAGAGCCCACAGGCTCCCAGACAACTTCTTCACTATGTCAGCTTACCTTTGCCATTCGAATTGATGGTGATACCACGTCATACACCACAAGCATGGCAAATCACTTGTCAAAAAAATAGTTCCACAATTCTGGCACATGAACTCCATCACAAAGATTTTTCTAGATTTCTGACATTTCTAGAATTTAATCAAATGATGGTTCTTATAATTAATTATAAATATTCTGATACTATTTTCTATACATACGTGTATATATATATTTTTTAAAACTACAGTTGCTAGAAAAATATCAGAGTAGAACACAGCATTGATTAGATTATGTATTCATTGAAATTTCACTGATTAGAATATCAAAAGGAAGTAGACATGGAGTTCAAATAATTCTCACTTTACTAATCCATAGAACAGATACTTCTCATAAATAGCTGGTAATCTTTCCTTAGTTCTCAGGAAAAAATAACTGAATAGCTGCAGTAAAGTCTCCTATTACTAATTCTCCATATTATAGTGAACAAAACTGCAGCTCATGTTGAAAGGCAACCTGAAGCAGTAGCACGAGGATTAAATGACTATTGTTAGATAACAATGGTTAATATCTGATTGTTAAACAATAACGAGCTTGGCCTTTTACTAGTCGTACCTGGAAGCACTCTCCTTGAGCTTTATCTAGGTCAGGCCCACAGGGAGCAGCAGGTGACCTCCACATCTTCTGTATCCTTCCTTCCTTCCTTGTTTGTTTCCTTCCTTCCTACCTTCCTTCCTTCCTTTCTTCACTTCTTTCCTTGCTTCCTTCAGACAGCAATATTTATTAAGCACCTATTTTGTGTCAAGCATTGTTCCCATATCCTTGGGATATATGAGTGAAACAAACCAAAAATGGATCTATATGTGGGGGAAAGAGGAACAAGCAATAAAAGTAACAAATAAATAAATAAACAAATATTGCAGGATATTGGGAAGTGGCAAAATCTATGGGAAAAAAAGAAAAAGAAGCTAAAAAAACCCCCTAGAGATTGAGGGGGGTCAATTTTAAATGACTGATTTGGCCTCATTGAGTAGGTGACACCTGAGCAAGAACTTGAACCCATGTCGGTAATGTCTTTCCTATTTTCTCATCCACAAATCTTACTCTGCTGTCATTATCTTTGTCTTTCAGGATGACATCTACTAGACTCATAAGAAAAATTATTTATGTGTTGACTTAAGACTACATAGGCCTCAGGTCAGGGCCAGTTAATTTTTTTCATGATAAATATGATTTATCTCTTGAAAACCTAAGAGACCTGGCCTTACTCATGGTAGCAGTAGGTAGGTACCCAAAAGATATGAAGTGAGATGTGCTACCAAAAGTCCCATCTCCTCTTGTCCCAGTTCCTTTACTGTTTTAAAATCTACTTCCTAAAGAAGTTACATAACCTTCCCATCAGTCAGCCAAACTGCCTGGATTCACCACCATTAAGATATCCATTGTTTACATTGAAGTATAGCAATATTAGCAGCTCTCTTTTAACATTCAGACTTGCCATGGGAATAAGACTCAAGAAAAAACATGCACATTCGTGGAAGGAAAAGGCTGCATCTATGGCCTGGGCTGCCAGGTTTGTAGACAGAGGATCCCAGGCCTACACTGGTAGTAGATCAGAGGCCAAATTTGGGGCAGGAGGGGTAGGGAGAGGATAGATAGAGACCAGACAAGGATTGTAAGGTCTTAAACTTGGCCTCATATACTTGGGATAATAAGCAGAGGAATATTTTTTACTCCCATGAAGAAATAGGCTCTCATACAATTTTCTTGACCAACTGGCTCTCTGATCTAATTTTACTTTCTCACTGGGTTACAACTTGTTGACCTTTGATGGAATGGCATACCTAGGGTGTGGTGGCAGTGGAATGGTCTGCTTCATGAGGACAGAGTATTTTATCACTAAAATTCTTTAGAATTGCTGGACATGGTGAAAACAAAAAGCAGGCTGATTTTAGTGGGTTTATCATTGTTTGTAAATATGCTATAAATACACTCCCTTTATTTTCTGGTTACAGGAAAGACCACACCCCATTTTGGGATCCAAAATGTGTAAATATTCTTTTGAGCTAAGTGGTTTGGCAGAACTACATTTCATCCTCTGTGGGTCCAACCGTGCTTCTCATGCTGCTCAGTAGAGAATATTCTTAAGATTCTACTTTTACATTCCATCAATTACTTCTACCATTTACGTGACTATAGGGACTCTTGTTTACAAGTCATATGAGACACAACACAAAATTAGAAAAAAATTACTCAAAAGAATAGGTCTGACTTAAGAAATGGCTGGAGACAAGAGCTGACACATTAGCCTCCGGTTTCCAAAGACCAGGTTCTTCATTTCTGGGCTCAGCTTTGCTCTCCTCCGAATGATGACTCCAGTATTTTACTCCCTCACTCTGCTGAAATACACCCTCAAATTCCTTTCTAAGAAAGGATATTTGGAGTGTAAACTTTCTGAGTTCTCACTCATCTGAAAATATATTTATTTTGTCTTCCTATTTGACTGGTTTCTTGGCTAAGTAGATTCTAGCTTGACAAGCATTTTCTCTCAGAACTTTGAAAACAATTGTTAAGATATTTTAAATGTACATTGTAATGATTTGGCACACATATATACTGCAAAAGGATTCCCCCCATCTAATTAATTAATACATCCATCACCTCACATATTTATCTGTTTTTTTTTTTTTTTTTTAGTGAGGACGTTTAAGTTCTACTCTCTTAGCAAATTTCAATTATACAATACAGTGTTATCATCTATAGTCACCATGTTTCACATTAGATCCTCAGACTTTACTCAGCTTATAGCTGAAATTTTGTACCTTTTACCAACCTCCTCCTTATTTCCCCCTGGCAACTACTTTTCTCCTCTGTTTCTATGAGCTTGACTTTTTTTTTTCTTTTAGATTCCACATATAAATAATAACATGCAATATTTGTCTTTGTCTAGTTTATTTCACTTAGCATAATGATCTCCAGGTCCATCCATGTTGGTGGAAACGACAGGATTCCTTCTTTATCATGGTTGAATAATATTCCTTGTCCATTCATCCACTGATGGACACTTAGGTTGTTTCCATACCTTGGCTATTGTGAATAATGCTGCAAAGAACACGGGGGTGCAGCTATCTCTTTAATATCCTATTTTCATTTCCTTTGGATAGATATAGCCAGAAGTGGGATTGCTGAATTGAAGCTTGTTTGAAGGTTGTCTTTTGCTTTTAGAATTATCTCCATGGTCATTTTTTTCTATTTTCCTTGTGTATCATTTTTTTTTCCTATTTGTTCTTCTTAGTGTCTTTACTTTTCCTTTCATGTTTTAGGGTTTTTATTCTTCTTTTTTTAGAAAAAAATACTATTTTTGTCTACTGATTCTTGGTTTTGTAGCAGACATAAGAATGAGGTAAGAATGGAGAGCCCCTAGTATACAGGTGGGGCTTGTTGGCAGATGAATTTTTTTAAGGATAAGAGGTCAGGAAGCCAATAAGCTGGAGTGGATTTACTCTGGTGCACTGACTCCCAGCTACCTCCTCTAGTGCTCTCCAGTAATAGTTTAATGTCTGTTAAAATTCAATCTCCTATTTTTTGCCTGGAATAAATGCACAGCTACAGATTGTTCTGCATCCAGAGGTGGAGAGTCCATACATGGATGTCCCACTGGTCCTCTTTTCTCAGTTCCATTTCTCTCTCCTACCCTCAATGGTAAATGCCATCTCAATTCTGGAACTGTTCCATGCAAGTTCCTTTCTAGGTGTGTCCCAGACAGCTGCCATTTCTGTTCTGCTTTCTCCACTGATGATACTCTCTCCATTCTCTCCATTGTTGTATGTCTTATTCTTTTTCTCCCTTTACAGGCAGTTTGATGGAGTTGCAGAAGGCAAAGAAATTGATGGATATGTTCAGTCTACCGTCTTGAACTGGAAATCTATCCAACTCTTTTACAAAGAGTTTAGAATATGACTCAGGGTATTTCTCCCCCCTCCCCAAGTATTGCCATACTTTAGGGTGAATTAAGTTTCCAGACAGACATCACAAGTGACACCCTAGCCTCTCACTGTTTTGCCAACTATATCTCTAGGTACCTTCACTTCTTTCCTCTACCTCAGCCACCCACTTCTGTATCCCTAGGCCTTGTCAACTGCTTGAACTGAAATCTTGAACTGAAACCTGCTGCTTTCTGGTAACAACTTCTTTGACTTCCCACTCTATCACTCAGTTACTACTAGAACGCATGGTTTTGGCCTCATCAAGATATCCAGCTTACTCGCCCATCTAATTTCTTCCTTTGTTTCACCTCCTCCTTGATCCAGGCTTGATTACATATCCCATCACTGTACCTATGTATAGCCTCTGTCAGAAGCCTAAACATGGACCAATCAAACTGTGTCATTGAATATGACTGTCTGGGTTCATGTCCCATCTCTACCACCCACATAGCTTATGAACACATAGTCATAAGCTATGTGACTTTGGGCAACTTACTTAAATTTTCTGTGCATTAATGTTCTCATTTTTAAAATGAGGATAAGAATAGTACTAATGTTCTCAGGATGAAATGAGATAGTATATGTAAAAGGCTTAGAAAAATGTCAAGCTCATGGCCAGACCTGATTGTTTAGTAGCTCAAGTTTGGCACTCTCACCTTTTTGGTGGCCAGGGTTCACTTGCCAGGCACAGAACCACACCACTTGCCTGTCAGTTGCCATGCTATGGTAGCAGCTCACATAGAAGAACTAGAACGAATTACAACTAGGATGTACAACCATGCACTGGGGCTGTGGGGAGAAAAATAAAAGAGGAAGATTAGCAACAGATATTATCTCAGGGTGACACTTTCCCTGCAAAAAAAAAAAAGAAAAAAGAAAAATGTCAGGCTCAATAAAAGTGTTCAAAAAACACTAGCTAGTAGTAATAATATTCTCTAATCTAAAAATACTAGTGAAATAGCAGTGTGCTTTAATAAGTTATATCAAAGTGTATAAGGTTCTTACATATTCAATTTATACTCTGCAATCAGTCTTCCTATTGACTGCATTTTTAAACCACATTGAAGCACCAAAAATGGGTTGTTCCTCTAATGTTTCTTTTCTAATTCAATTTTGATAGTTCTCCAAGGAGAACTTGCCCTAATTATCATAGGATAATGAACCACTGACATCTAATTATAACATCTATTAAGGTAGTAGATACCAATTAGAAACCAAGAGGCATGTTTCTTCACACTCTCCCTTATATAACAATAGTGGTTTTAGGAAATAGACCAGATTCAAAAAGTAGTTTAAACTGTATCATTTCTCACTGATACTGTGTTATGCTACTTCTTCCAGATGAATAACTATATGATAGCTATCATGACCTTTGAAGATCTCAGGACTCTTCCTAGCTTGGATCTTTAAATTTCTTTGATGATAGATATTCTGATGAATTTCTTAATTTAAACAAGTTCCCAGAGGAAGATCTTTTAATCCCAGGCACTTTATAACTATTGCTCTGATTACTAGACCTCAATTCTAACAAAATGCTAACCAAGTTAATATTTCAGACATATCCCTGTAGAGTGAGACTACAGTCTTTTGAGACATGTGTAACAATGTCCTCTGAAGACGTGAGGATTGTGCATATTTTAGTACTAATGATTCACCTTGACACCCTCAGGATGTCTCTCAATAGGAAAATCAGTGAGATGTCAATTAAAAATTTTAAAAAGTATTTATTACTTTGGAATCAGTGTCAAGAAGTATCACAAAGCAGCAAAGTAATATAATAACACTGGGTCCTGTTGGAATCTTGGGCAAGTTATCTAATTTTTCTCACCTCCACTTCCTAATCAGTAAAATGAATATTGGTATGAGTTAAATGAAGTATGTAATGTATTAAAGCACTTTGTATATAAGAGTGAACAGGAAATGTTTATTGAATCTGAGGAATCAAGTGGGCAGGCACGGCCTTCTTAGGAGCAAATTCTTATTTTGAAGAGTATAAAATCGAGGCTTATGCTGACTCCACTCCTGCTTTCCTAACCCTTTCTTGTCACTTGTCCTTAAATAATCGGTTTTAGCTTTTGGTTAATGAAAGCATCCCACTTTGTCTATCTCCCTACCCCCCCCCCCCCAATGAAAAGACAACGTCCTTACTTACGCTTTCAGCATAGTCTTACCTTTACACCCTAGGAATGTATAGCTGAAATGTGTTTTCTGGGAAAACATCTAAATCAAAATCATTTTGGGCAGACATACAATGACTATTACTAAATAGTTCTAGAAATCTCTCTTAGTAAGCTAAGGATTTATGTTATAGTTAACTTACCCAGTGGGATTACAAGAATGTAGTCATATCCCAAATTAAGCCTTATAAGGTCCATCTTTGGAATAATTTAATTCTTCCTCTTAATTTTTTACAAGTCAAAATCATACTTTTCATTTTTGTAGCATTTGAATAGATCCAGAGTTGCTTTTTGAAAAAAAACCTGGTCCTGACAAAAATTAGATTTGAATTAAGGGTTACAAACATGTGCTATGTGTACTTTCTGTCCCTCCTCCTGAGTCCATGCAGAAATTCACAACAAATCAGGACACTCTTTCCTACTAAGCACAAACCCAACTTTAGGCTCATTCCAAGAGCTCTAGGAAGGAAGGGAAAAGAAACAAATATATCAGAACCTACCTGCCATGTTTGTACTAAAATGTAAGCTCCTCGAGGACACAGACTGTGACTTATTCGTATTTGTTTTCCCAACAAAAATGTTGACTGGACACTAGCTGTACAAAATAAGAATAGTGGTCAATTTCCTTAATGTTTAAAAAAAGTGTTAGCATAAGCATTTTGATTTTGACTCTAAAAGAAGAAAAAGCCAGTAAAGACCTTATAACATTGAAAGAATCCAAATTTTTGTGGGAGTCCCTATTTGGATGAAAATTGGAACATTTACACATTATCTCAAAGGGATGGACATGTTTAGCTCTTTTATAAGCAATATATCCCTAACTCATGAAATCAGATGGAAAAACTAAACGTCTTTATTTCTGTAGTCAGTCTTATTTTTCTTAAAACAGTTCAAACCAGTAAGAATTTTCCAGAAGTTGCAGTTTGAATCTCCCAATCTTTCAAGGAAAAAATAAACAAAACTAAACAAACATGTTTCAGTCTCACAATTTCCCCCTCACTAATAGTTTCAACTTAAATTTGTCCCTCTTAAAGCACCCCAGTTTCTCCACAGAACCTGTCATATGAGTCTCTTGTGGACGCCCACACTTGGCTGCAGTCCTAAGTGGTACTCAGACCAGTCACATGTCAGTGCATTTTTAATTGCTAAAGCGAATAGTATCCATTTTAATTACACCCTAATCATTTATTACAGTCAGTTTCTCTTCAGAATATAAAGTCTTGGAAATAAACCACTAAAAAGTACTTGTGGACTTTGGGGTTTTGGCAGGCTGGGACAGAACTTCTGAGAACACGCTGTGTGAATTTTCCAAAGAAGGCAATCAATCTGAGAGGACCCACATGAGAGCAGTTCAGTTGGGACCCGGCTAGTGGCTTCTACCTTGGATTTGAGGACCTCACAATCACACGGGGATGCCTACAAGTGTATAGCATAACTTGGATATTACTCCTAATGATCGCTTCAGTTTGTGAAAGGCTGGCCCCACCAACGGCGAAGGAGGGAGGCTCATCTGGAAGCTGGAGTGGCTACATCTCTCTGCCAGTAAGTGCTTAATGACTCATTTTCCTCAACAGAATTTTCATAAGGCTGGAATTCCGGGAGGGATGTCTGGAGAATGTCTGAGAGGAAGTTCACAAGCCACTGTCCTGCCTTTTGCTGGAGAAAGCCTCCCATGGTAGCCAGACCAGTTGACTAAAACAAACAGCAACAGATTTCAGTAACATTTCCTCATTACCTTTCATGAACAATTCATGAAAGATCACCATGAAGTTTGTTTCAGTCAGGTTGAGAATATTATAAACTTCCAAAGAAGAAAAACATTAGTGGAAAAACTAAAGGCACAGTAAGTTAATAACTGTGTATATGTGGAGCCACAGAACCTATCCAAGTGAATTGCATCGATCCAGCCAGAATATTCCAAGAAACTGATGTACACGTGTGTATGTATTTTTTTAATTCTGGCAACCATTTTACTGATCTGTCAAGTTGACTAATTGCTTTGGAATTATGTAGATTTAGCCAAAATGAAATTGTACATAGGACTTACTTCTCTTTTCAAATGCTTTTTTATTTATTTTAAAGGCTTTGTAATTACTAAATGTTCTCTCTCAGAAGATATTCTGAGAGGGAAGAAAAATATCACTTTTGCAAAGCCATTTCCATTCTTCCAAAGGTCTGCTGGTAAATTATTCTTACTGATCTTTCCATCTTTCTGGCCTGTGCATACACACCTAACCCATACTAAATTTCACCAGATGGCATTTTATTTCTTTAAAGTAAAGCAGTCGTGGGTTTAGACAGTTGAATTTTTAAACTTCTGTATTTACTGAAAGTGCATATGGTGCTATATGGACAAAGAAATTGTGCTGAAAGAAAAACATTTCTGTCTGCAGTACCTCATAATCTCCCAGAAGAAGAAAACATGCAGTTATATGGTGTATTTCTCACAAAATCTTATGTGGCTTTAATTTTCTCTGCTAAAAATTAGATATGTATATACTGTACATACCTGGAAGTTTGTATTATTTTAAATTCTTCTTCTGGTTACAAACAGAAAGGTTATACAAAACCCAGTGGCTTGCCAAAGTGATCCGCGAGTGATTTCTAGAAGAAAATGAAACATAAACCTGAACTTGTAAAAAAAAAAAAAGTTCAAAACCTCTGTATGTCAACGTAAGCAGATGTTGGTGTAGAATTTACAAGGATGAGAAGGCTATAAAACCTCCCTCGAGCCACTCACAGTTCATTTCAAGGCCAAGAACGCCCCCAAAATCTGTTTCTAATTTTACAGAAATCTTTTGAAATTTGGCACAGTATTTAAAAGTCCGTGGAAAAAAAAAAAAACAAACCTTGTCCTAGCTTCGGCTTCCAACTACGAAGACAGACTTGCTTCTTTTCAACGGTTTTCACAGATCTGGTGACCCACGCTCTGAAGTCAGAATTAGCTAACTTTCAAAAACATCTGGAAAAATGAAGGTTAGTATATGCAGCCTCGGATATTGCTAAGGAATGAGGGTGAGCTGAATTGAGTGTGATCAAAGTTTTCTATTGTTTAGAAGGTAAGGATTTGTACATAAGTATGTACTTCCTGGTGTGGGTTGGGATTGGGGAATTGTTCTAAATATACTGTAGAAACATTTGTCCTTGCAGAGCTGGAAGAATTCCAGCAATTATAACCAGATCAGTGGAAGAGAAGCAAAAGCTTTGTGGGGAGGGAGAAACAGGATTTAGGTGTAAACAAAATCTTACCATTTCTGCTAAATTGTATATTTGTCTAATTTTTTTTTAATTTTATGTAGACATGGTTAAAAATTGTGTTTGGAGTTGCCACCTCTGCTGTGCTTGCTTTATTGGTAATGTGCGTTGTCTTACGTCCTTTAAGAGGTAAGAAATTTCTCTGATTTGCTCTATCTGCCTAGAATAGCTTGGAAAATGCACTAATGTCCGGTCACAAGTGATTGAACATTTCCTAAGTGCTTATTTTCCAAAGTCTGTTATTTCTAAGAGGACATGTATGCTAACAGATATGCTGTTGAGCAACCAGAAATACTGAGGAATTTAAGGCAAGGGTAGGAAAGGATTTCCAGTATTATTTCGGCAATAGAAAAACCTAAGCACTATTCTGTATCACCCCCACATCCTCCCAAAATATACGCTAAACTATAAGCTTTGATAGGCCTTTAGAGACAATATTTTTAACCAGCGTTGCTTTTCATTATTGGATTGCCTCATGGAAAGTACAGATGAGTAAGAAGTGAAAAGTTAAAACAGAACCTATGGAGTTTTTTATTAGGAGTCTTTCCAAAAATTTAGAGAGGCACTCAAGGATAGCGATCTCAGGAATAGCTATACGGAAAAGTGAAATTGCTGCTCTAGATGCAGCAGCAATGAACAATCATATTAGAAGACTAAATATTGTTAAATAAACATTATGTTTAGTGATAAATTGATCCCTTTTAAAAAGGCTTAGATTAGCACTGATTTCACTTTGCTGAAAAGTGGGAGATACTATGGGCTGATATTGGGGCTAGATTAATTTTAGATTAAGACTCTAGCTGTAAATAATGCAGGGATATTAGGAAAATTAGGTTTTTATAAAACTATTTATGAAGAGAAGCTCAAGATCTAAAACAGGAAAAAATACAGCAGTAATAGGTCTTGTGCCTTCAGGTCTAGGGAAGGGGGAAAACTTTGTACCAATAAATATTAAAAGCTTATGCTAGCTAAGGTGGGAAATATCTTTGGTTAAAAGTCAACTGACAATAAAGGAAGATCAATGATCAGACTTAGCTAAAGAATGTATGTGTCTTGAATGATCTGTTGCTTTAAAAAAGTGAAATATAGAAAAATATTCTGAAAAATTCAAAATACTCAAAGGATTTTCACAGAGATACAAATGAAGAGGTTAACCAATAGAGGAAGACAATGTTCTTGTATCTTCAGTGTTAATCTTCAGTCCTTATTCCTTCTCCCTGCTAGCACGCAATTATTCTTAGGCTGTTGAGATGTGTTGTATCCACCATATTTCTCCAAGTTAAAATTGTTTTCAGACCAGCGTTTCACCCTAATGATTTTGTGGCCATATTCACCTCATACCAACAATTGTCAGGTGGCAGATTAGGTCCTATTGACCCGTTGAATGCTAATCCATTTAAAATCAGCTCTGATTTTAGTACTTGAAATTAACACTTTACTTCCTCAGAAATAAGTGTTCAGAGAACAAAACTATGTGGATTTTATTGTGAGCCTGCCTCCATATCCACACGCAAGGATAGATTGTGTTTGCACTTTGGAATTTGAGCCATAATTTCTAATAAGAAATATACTGTAATTACACATTTACAAACAGTATATAAATATACACACACGTGGACACTTGTGTAATTATATATAATCCCAATCCTTACCCTGTCCCCAAGTTTAGACATGTATATTATACACATAAATATATGTTATAAATGACTATAAATATATGTTATGAAAGTTCTATGTCATTTATACATAGTTTTCTATTTCAACCAACAGGGTAACTTTCAGAACAAGGTGATTTCCTGGTGGAATGAAATAATCAAACTAAACTTTACATGAAGTTTTATTGCTCATTCAGAAACAGAAAAATCATGGAAAAGCTGAGAACTAATTTTTCTTAACCATAATACCATTCTCTTTCTATTCTAAATTGGCTGAAGAACTTCTCAGAATGTCACTTAAATAACTTGTCGATGGGTCTATTCATTCCCCTACTTTCCTGAGCAGGACCAGGGTGAAGCCCTCCTCCCCTGAAGTCAGTGGCATGGGCAGCCCTGATGTTAGATGTGTCCTTCTGACTTCACTCCTTTCTTCGCACACCCCACTCCTTAACCATCCCCAGTCTGGAACTTCAGGTCCAGTTCTCACTCTCACATCTGCCCAGTGCCTGATGAGGACAGGATCCGAGGCAGGAGAAGGTAAGAAGGACCAGAGAATTCAAAGCCAAGTAAGCTTCTAGTTGGCCTTCTCACACTTCCTCAGAAATCCCATTACCTCACTTTTGCCTTAGGTGCCCTCATATTCTTAGCCCAGATTTTATGCGCCAGCATAAGAACAGTCTTCCTTTCAGAAACTGAAAAACCTACTTAAGGAACATTCATTCATTTATTTATATATTAATGAATTAAGTCCTATTAACTACCTGCCCATCATTGTGCCAGTTGTTGAAACAAAGGTACAGCAGTCTAGATTTCCCTCTGAGGGGCAGAGTAAGAACCCAGTAGGGATGCATGGTCATCACCACCAATAAGGGATAAGGATTTCTGTCATCTGTCACCTCTTCTCTCACCAGGTCAAAGTGAGAGAAGAAAATAAAGGGGCTTTTCCATGGAGGGAGAGGGTCCCAGGGACTCCAGCCTCGGGATTACAAGTGCTGTGGAGGAATTAGGCAGGATTTTTGGAAAAAATGGAAAAATGTAGTGGTGAAATGAGAAAGATCTGTTTAGATCACTCACATAATAGAAATATGGGACAACTTTTTTGAAACTTCTGAAATTTCCCATTTTTATTTTCACCAGATGGGAAACTCATATGGGTTTCTACTCCTTAGTCCGAGGCTATCCTCCTTGGCCTCACCCTACTCCCCTTTGACTGATTCCTTTTCTATTCTCCTACTTCTATTCAGTTTTTTTCCTCCCAAGCATCACCCCTCTTCCTGGGTGAAGATGTAACGAGGCTGAAGGTAGAAACAGCTCCACATCTTCCCCTCCATGCCAACCCCAAAGACCAACACACAGACCTTCTTGTTCTGAGAGATTTACAGGGGTGACAAGAAGAAAAATCAAACAAACAAAAAGCTAGAATTGGGAACCAATAGAGGCTCCAGAATTTCAAAAGTAAATTCTATGTGGGCTTGCTTCATGATTTATAGTTTTTGAATTCCTGGACCTGAGTTTGTGATATTCAATTGTGAAAGGAAGTATAGGAGTTATCTGCTCTCTCGTTGAATTCTGTTGAGTGTAGAGTTCCCACACGATGATGAGCAAATACTCAATAAATATTAGCTGTTGTTTTTCTACAGTTTCTAACATGTAGTAGCTGCTTAATAAGTGATAGCTAGAATTTTATTGTGTTCTTCATCCTAATATACATGTACACACAAAGATGGCAACTAGAATCTCTTGTGTGATGTGTTTCAATTTCAACAATGTTCGTCTCACTTCTGAGTGTAGGGAATCTTTATGCTTGGGTATCATCCCTGTTCCTATCTCCCACCTCCTTAAATCAAAAACAACAAATATTTTTCAGAAACTTTCGTGAGCAAGACACTCATACAGGACAGTGGCAGGTCTGAGGCAAAAGTGAAAGAGAAGAAAGGAAAAGGAAAGATAAAGAAAGTTGGGGGGGTTGGAGAATAAAGCTGAGTGAAAGAAAAAGAAGAGAGGGGGTGTACAGTGTCAGGAAATCATGAGTTCTTCTGGGCGGTGCCTTCAGTACCTCCTCGTGAAAGAAGAACCATTGTTAGTGTAGCCTCAGGTATCCCTGAAGTCCTCTTGTCTACCCTTAAACACTTTTCCTTTTATTGTTGTTATTTTGGGCCTGCAGTGTTTTATACAAATTGGTATTAGTTGCCAATTTTTAAAAATCAGAAGATTTCACATAAAAATTTACATTTAAATAAATATTAATCTCTTTAAATATTAGATCTGGCAACATGAAACTCATGGTACAGTTAGCTGAGAAGCAGCTGCTCTCTTTAGATGGGCAATGCATTCTCCAGTTTGCCACAGACCCTACAACTTTCTATTTTATTATGCACAAGATACCATATTCATTTATAATATCTGCCTGACTTCTATAAATATTTGGATTTTTAACCCTTGGATTGAAGGAGGTATAGGATTCCTCCTGGGATTAAAAACAATAATCTACTAAATATGAAAAAATTGAGATTAGCACAATGTCCAGTCCACTATAGCTCCTGGACACTTTGGCTATTTGTCCAATAATTATTAGTTAAGCACCTTCCAAATACCAGGCACTGGTCTAGGACACAAATGACAAGGTCTCTGCCCTTAGGAAAGGGCAGTTTGATAATAAACAAGTAAACAAATAAGTTCACAAAATATTTCAAATTCTTAAACTTGCTATAGAAAACAAATGAAGTGAGGGTTGTGTTAGACGCCTAGGGTTGCCATAACAAAATACCACAGACTGGGGAGCTTAAGCAACAAAAATTTATTTTCTCACAGTTCTGGAGGCTGGAAGTCCAAGATCAAGGGGTAGACAGGTTTGGTTTCTCGAGAGGCTTCCCTCCTTGGCTTGTAGATGGCTGCCTTCCTGCTGTGTGCTCATGTGGCCTATTCTCTGTGCACACACACTCCCAGCATCTCTTCCTCTTCTTATAAGGACACCAGTTATATTGGATTGGGGCTCCACCATTATGATCTTATGTAATCTTAATCACCTCCTTAAAGGCCCTATCTCCAAATACAGTCACATTGAGGGTTAGAGTTTCAATCTATGATTTTTGGGGAGACACAATTCAGTCCGTAACAAAGGTGGTCAATGAAAGCTTCTCTGAGATGATATTTGAGCTGAGATCTTAAGGAGAGGGAGGACACAGCTGGGGGATAAATCCTCAACGCAGAGGTACAAAGCGTCTGAAGCAGGAAAGTGGGAAGTTCAAGGAACCAAAAGGAGACT
Organism: Tapirus indicus; assembly: GCA_031878705.1. Lineage (NCBI taxonomy): Eukaryota > Metazoa > Chordata > Mammalia > Perissodactyla > Tapiridae > Tapirus > Tapirus indicus. The sequence goes on along the minus strand of CM062926.1, from coordinate 75,526,432 downwards.
GATTTCTGTGAAGCCAAAATTATGTAAACAAATTAGCATAGTAGAATATGTGTATTAATATGTATCTATGATTATACACACACATATATATAAAATTTATAGTGATTGCTTACTTAGTTAAGTGATGCCTTATATAATTTATTTCAGAAGATATCTGAAGTCACAGACTGGATAGGACAGAAATCAATATTTTTAAGAAGAAGTGTTATTTAGAATGTCTGTATTTTAGGCAGAAATCCATTGTTGTTATTATTACTATTACTACTCCTATAACCTCAACAATCACTTTTTGTAAAATAAGATGTAAATGAGAAGAAATCTTCTTTAAAGGAGATGTGAATATGTTTTTAAGCCTTGAAATTTTCTCAGTATCAACATTCAGAATTGTGAAACAGACTCCCTCAAACATCTTAAGAGTTTTAAGCTTATTTATTCACTGTTCCTTTGGAGGAAATATGGGGAAGTCGAGAGGCTTGAGGAAAAGGTTCAGAAAGTTCATGGACATAAAAGAGCTTTTGAGTTGAACGTAAATAGAACAACTTTGCAGATTATATTTCTCTAATTTGCGCTCGGATTTTAAAATCACAGAAGATAAATCTTGGCAAACTATCTTTAAGTTTTGCCAAATTCTAAATAATTTAGAAAATAATCCAAGTCTTTGGATGGTTCTCATAATGCAGTTTACCTGTCTCTGATTTCCAAAGCGATTGTGTTACAACTTATACAAAAATATCTAGTCATCGATATACCTAGAGAATTACATGTTCTAAAGTTCAAATTGGTGATGTAGAATCAGGGCTAAAAGGTTTTAAGAACCAGAAACAGTCAAACTGAGCCTTAAAATACAGCAATAATTAACACAGTAGGCACAAATTGAAATGATCTTTCCATAGGATGATCAAATACTAATCAGTCTTTTTTTATTAGTTTATTGCCTATTATGTGTAAAGCAAAGAACTTATTTTTCATTTCAGTATCCTAGTGGAGTAACAAAAATTATGTAGTACAAACAGAATAACTTATAATCCTTCTTAACCTTTATTTCATTAATAAAAAAAGAATAGGATTGCTTCGTATCTAAATTAAATTTTTTTCATACAGATTATGTTTTTATACTTGGTAGAAAAACTGTAATAGGATTATTTAAAGGGACGGAATAGAAAGACTGGATGTCAAAAAATCAGACAACTTACATGAAATGGACAACTGTCTAGAAATATACAAACTACCAAAATTTACTAAGGAATAAATAGAAAACCTGAAAAGAACTATAACAACTAAAGAAATAGATTTAGTGATTTTAAAACCTCCTAAAAACAAAACTCCAGGCCCGGTGGCTTCATTGGTAAACTCTACCAAACATGTAAGGAAGAATTATTATCAATCTTTCTCAAACCCTTTCAAAAAATAGAAGAGAACACTTCTCAGCTTATTCTCTAAGGCCAGGATTACCATGATAGCAAAACCATACAAAGATGTCACAAGAAGAGAAGTTACAGACCAATATCTCTCATGAATACAGATAGAAAAATGCTTAACAAAAATACTAGCAAACAAAATCCAGCAATATATAAAATGGATTGTACACCAAGACCAAGTGGAATTTATCCCAAGAACATGAGGTTGGTTTAACATCTGAAAATCAATTACCATAATAAATCATATTAATAGAAAAAAGGACAAAAACCACATGGTCATCTCAATAGACACAGAGAAAGGATTTAACAAAATCCAGCACCCTTTCATTACAAAAACACTCAGCAGCCTAGAAATGGGAAGAATTTCCTCTATCTGATAAAGGGCATCTACAAAAACCTCACAGCTAACATCACACTGGTGAAAGATTCAGTGTTTATCCCCGAGATCAAGAACAGGACACATGTCTGCTCTCATCACTTCTGTTCAATATTTGATTGGTGGTTGTAGCCAGGGCAATTAGGTAAGGAAAAGAAATTAAAAGTATCCAGATTGGAAAGGAAGAAGTAAAACTTCTATTTGCAGAAGACATGATCTTATTTATAGAAAATCCTAAGAAATTCACTAAAAAACTATAAGAACTAATAACCAAGTTCAGAAAAGTTGCAGGACACAAGATCTATATATAAAAATCTATTGTATTTCTATACGTTATCAATAAACAATATAAAAAATCTAAATAAATGGAGAGGCCTCCTATGTTTATGGATCAAAAAACTTAATATTTTTAAGATGGCAATACTCCCCAAATTTATCTACAGATTAAATGCAATCCCTATCCAAATACCAGATGACTTTTTTGCAGAAACTGACAAGCTGATCCTAAAATTCATATGACAATGCAAGGGACCCAGAATAGCTATCTTGAAAAAGAATAAAGTTGAAGGAATCACACTTCCTTATTTCAAAACTTAGTACAAAGCTTACATAATCAAAACAGTGTGGTACTGGCATAAGGATTCATACATAGATCAATGGAAAAGAATTGGGAGTCCAGAAATAAAGCCTTTCATTTATGCTTAATTGATTTTCAATAAGAATTCCACAACGATTTAATGGGGAAAGTCTTTTCAACAAATGGTGCTGGGACAACTGGATACCCACATGCAAAAAGTGATGTTGGACCCCCTTCCTCACACCATACATAGAAACTAACTCAAAATAGATCAGAGACCTAAATGTAAGAGCTAAAACTATAAAACTCTTAAAAGAAAACATAGGAATACATATTTACATCCTTGGATTAGACAATGGTTTCTTGGATATGACCAAAAGCACAAGCAACAAAAGAAAAACTACATAAATTAGATTTCATTTCATTGAAATTTAATACTTTTGAGTTGCAAAGAAATCCATCAAGAAAGTGAAAAGACCATGCACAAAATGGGAAAAAATGTTTCCTCATCACATATCTGATAAGGGACTTGCATCCAGAATATATAAAGAACTCTTACAAATCAGTAATAAAAAGGCAAATAACCCAATTTAAAAATGGATGTAGGATAGACATTTCCCCAAAGATAAGCAATAAGCACATGAAAAGATGCTCAACATCATTAGTCATTAGGGAAATGTAAATCAAAACTAAAATGAAATATCAGGAATGAAATTACAGGCGGAGCAATTAGGCATCCATTACAGCCTACTTAGTGAGAAGTGGCTTGGCCTTGGGGATGCAATAGAAATGGAGAAAAGCAGGCAAAGCAGAGAGATTTTGGAGACAGAGTGGTTAGGCCTGGGTGTTGGATAAAGGCAGTGACAATGACAGAAGGGGGAAGTCAAGGATGACTCTCAAGTATTTGAATTGAGGAACTACGTGAATGATAGTGCCATTGACTTAGAGAAATCTGGAAGGGTAGCATGGATTTCTTTTTCTTAGCTTTGGACGTACTGATTTTGAAGTGCCTGTGAGATATGCAAGTGGAGATGTTAAGGAGGAAGTTTAATACACACGTCTGGAATACAGAGAAGAAAATGCAGTGAGGGTCAGGTGTGGCAGTGGTGGGGGTGGTGAGTCTGCCTAGGGATATAAAATAGAAACCCTGGGAGAATGAGATGGCTGGGGAAAGTGGCTCTCCCACAGGCCCCGGGTGACACCAATATGAGCCACAGCAAACTTCAAAGATTAGAGGAAGATGAGCTGGCAGAGGAGACTGAGTAGGCCTTCAAAAATAGACAAGGTTTTCTTCCACTGTCAGGGTCACCGAAATGGCATTTACCATTCATGTTCTTATGCATTATGTTGTCCATGTCCTACAATCTCTGAAGCTTTCTAGAGCATGAAAAAAAAAAAGCCCTAATTAAAATAACATATCACAACAATAACATAATACACAAGTGAACTTAAAGAAAAAAGAATCTGATAATTCCATTGAATTACTTATGCTGTTCAGTGTTTGTAGAGAGAACCAAGGAAAATTGCTTTCAGAGTTAAAAGCTACTACATTCTTCAACCAGACTTAAAAGCTTTACAGCAACATCTTTGCTTTGACAAAGCTCAAATTGCCTCGTTTCTCTTAACCTACGTTTTTAGGTATAATTATCCTACCCCCTTGTGCGTTGCTTGGTTCTTGACCTTATTTTGTGTTTGTTATGTGTTGTTGTTTTATTATGTGTGCTTTCACTTTGAATCATAGTATAGTGCTAAAGTATGCACCCTCTAAAATCAGATGGAGCTGGATTTAAACCCCAGTTCTGTTATGCATTAGGCAAATTACTTCACCTCTCTAATTTCCATTTCCTAAGCTGTACAATGGTGTTACTAAGAGTGCTTATCTCAGAGGGTTGCTGTGAGGATTTAACGGCACCATGCAGGTAGACTGCTTGGTACCTGTAAGAACTTAATAAATTCTAACACTTCATATCATTGGTCTAAAGCTATCTCAGATCCATTTTTTTCAAAGTTGTCAGCTTTTGCCCAAATACAATATTAGTTTGAAAATAGTATATTTCCCACTCTAATATTCCTACACCTGCCCCTGTGGTGCTCACTCCAGAAACAAACGTGACCTGATGTGATGGCTGGAGGTGATGCCGTCTCATAGACAGCGTCTCTACAGAGACAGCAGAAAGACAGGTACAGTGCGCCTCAGAGTCCATGTCACTTTCCTTGTGGTGGCCTCATAAGCATCAGTTCCTAATCAAATATGAAAGTGAGAACAAAAAGACCTGCCAGTCATTTGTGTGCCCACTTAATGAACCATATTTTCTCATTTAGTTTATGATGAATATTAGAGCTAACCTCAGGCGTCTCTGCTCTGACACTTGTTTCCAGTTTTTCAGGACTAGAAAATTAAATGGCAAGAATGGAAACAGAATCCTAATAAAGAATAAGCACAAAGTTTTAAGAAGGAATTAAGAGAATAGTGAATCACTACTTACTTGTGAATCATTTCTGTGAATTGTAATTTCTTGGATTCATAATTGAAATAATTTCCAGCTTTGCTTTACTAAGTTGAAAATGCAAATAATTAAAGTATAGTTAATTAGAATGTTTAAGCAGTGTATGAGTAACTGTGCTAAAGATGGGCCAAATTGAATATAAGGGCACTGTTAGGAATTAAGTGTTAATCAAGTAAGTGTCAGTTATGTATGGAAGAGAGATATGCTTTCAGAATTCATTTCTACTTTTGCTCAACTATTTAGAGTTTAAAAATTATAGATGCCAAAACTAAACTTCCAAAATAATCAAAAGATTAGATTTCAATATTAAAACATGGTTTGGAAGGGGGCTTGAAAATCTATTTATTCAGTCAAAAATTATTAGTGGAATATTTTTCAGGTGACTGGAACTTGTTTAGTGTGATTGATGCCATGGAGATGCACTTTATACTGATTTACACACACATTCAAAACACCAGAAAACAATGACCCCCGATGTTTTTCCTGCAATCTTGCTTAAATCTAATCTGGGATGGAATCAATCCCCTTGCCCTATCTCCATTCCTTAAGGATCAGCAGAGGGAATGTACCCCAAAAAAGAGTTTAGTTGGACATAACCTCAAAAGATAATGAGCAAGAGGACTGAATAGGGGCATAAACATTAAAGGAGGCCGTTAACATTCCTTAAAAGCCATGATCAACACTTAGATGTGGGGAGTCTATGTCCATGAGGTGTGGATTTCTATTCAGGCCAGGCCCACCCTTCTACAAGGGATTTATAGGCAAGGAGCGATTCTACACAGGAGTACATTGAACCAAGTAGATTCAGTGAAATAACTAAATTTGGATTCTTTGCAGAAGAATCACCTGAGGGGCTTGGTAAAAATGAAAACCACTAGGACCTCATCCCCAGAGATTCTGAATCAGTAGTTTTGAGATAAGGACTAGGAATCTGTTTTTCAAACAGTCATTCCAAGTGACTCCAAGGACTAAATTTTGATACATATTTAAATGAAGGCATGTTCAGGTAGAAGAGTGTATACATGAAACTTACAACATGGACAGGAAGGTAGAGAATAAGGGCATGTATATCTTTGGGAGAGAATTAGCGAAAACAAGTTAACACAAAATCTGTCCAGCTGATTTGTTTTTTCATTCAACAAATATTTAGCATGCTCTCACTATATGCCAAGCACTGGTCCTAGCTGCTGGGCATACAACAGTGAGAATAATCAAACATACTCCACTCTTAAGGGTAAAGGCCTATGCCTCATGCAATTCACATAAATATAGAGATGAGAAAGGTTCATGTTCAATAAATTTGGGTAAGTGTTGAGATGGCAATAAGCCAATGGAATTTTCATAGAGTCCAATGGAAGGTCATTTCTGCTGGTAACTGATACAGGGGTCAGCATTGATAGTGTAGTGAAACATTATTATGTTTATGATCTTTCTACTTGTACAAAGAACCAGAACCTGGATTGGAAATTCTAAGTAAACCCGACGTTTTATAACTCTTAATATGTGACCTAATGCAACATTTCAGAGCAGGCACATTATCCATTACATTCATGAACATGAGGTCATTTTCAGCAGAAAGAGAAGAATGCTTAATATAAATTCTTCCCATTTAATTTGGTTTCCCTCTGAGCCAAGACTGACTCCAGCATAATCACACCTTCTGAGCCCGGGCTACATCACATGTGAGGTTAGGAGTAATTGTCTATCCAAAATCTGTGCTACGAACCCTATTTCCACATAAATATAGCTGGCTCCTCCGGATATGTTTTCTGTATACCCACTCATCACTTCTTGGGTGCTGGTGGGGCTTATTATCATTATAGTAATTAGTAGTACAATTAATATATGTTTAAAATTGCTTTACAGATATTATGAGTCATAATATAACATATGCTAAGATCTCTACATGGATCATTGGCATTTATAGCTACTGCATGTCCATTTAAAATAAATGACTACTAGGAAGTAATATAAAATGTACTCTCATGTAACTTTACTGGATAATCTAAGTTAGAGGTTCTAAAAGAATAAATAACTAATCCTTAAAATATTTTTAAGAAATCTGATAAGGATCAGCATAACTATTAATATTATGAAAAGGAAAATGAGTATGTATTTAAAAATAATTTGAAACTCTTGACTTTAATAAATTTTATTTACCCATATAAGCAATGTTAGTACTAACTATATTTATGATCATAACTATGTTATTTCAGTTATGGAGCTATACAATAACCAAGATGTTCCAAGGACAATTGACAGATTTAATCATATTAGAATAAAAGTAAACATTAATTGTATATACTAATAGTCTAATCTGAAACTGCATTTTCCAAATCATGATTTTAGTAGGTGTTCAAAAACAAAAACAAAAACAAAGAAATGAAAGTTCCAGTGGTCAGATTAGTTTTGCGAACACTGATCAAAAATATTTATTTGAAGAATACTGACAAGCTATGATAATAGCAAAAGCTAATATTTATTGATTGCTTATCATATGCAAAACAAGAGCTAAACGTTTCACTTGAATTGTCTTACTTAACCTTCTGTAAAAATGAAAACTAACTGTAGCTATGAATTTCTTAATTAAGCATAATTGCAAGTCAGGAAAATTAAATGCAAGAATACTTAAATAGGAAAGCCTATTATATAAGTCATTAGCCATAATCAAAGCATTATTTACGCTAGACAAAAAAAAGGTATCACCAAGATTATATTCGTTTATTAAACTAATACCAAAAATGCTTTTTAAAAAACAATTATCTAGGGTTTTTTTTTTTATATTTTACAATAAAAGGATTCACTAAATTGTAAAATCTTTCATGTAGGTGTTCAGGACTGTGTAGACACAAATTAAATGTATCTCAAATGGAAAATAATTTCCACTACAAACAGTGTCAGAATTTCCTCTTGACTACATTAGAAACAGATTGCAATTTGCTCTTAGGAGAGTTAAACAAAATCGAATTGAAATACTTAACAATTATTCTAATGCTATTGTAGTAAAATGGTCTCTTATTCATTAAATGAGAATTACAAAATTAGTGGTATGAATTTTGCACAAGACTAATTAAATAGAGGAACTTTCATTATAAGTAATTGTATGACATGCAACCTTACTTAGGATACAAAGAGAATGTAAGAAGACGATTATTTTAAAAAATAGAATAATTTAATGTTATTAACTATTTAGAGTCTGGTTGCAAAGGAGTTCACCAGTAACTTGTGTTCTTATAGCCACCAGAATAATTTTTAGTCAATTAAGAAAAAAATCCTTGGTCCTAATCAAGTGTGTGGATCATACATACATTAGTGTAAATCCATTAAAATAACAGAAGATGCTATTATCCAGTTGGTTATTTGGCTCTTATCACATGGCAGTACATTTATGTAACTGCAAGGTTACTATAGCATGTTGAGTCTCAAATTTCAAAATCTAGTATGGTAGAGCTAGATGGTATTATCAGCATTTTTCTAGTCCAGTCCTTTGTATTACAGGTGAACAAGCCGTGATATCAGATATTGACTTACCAAAGCCATACAGAAAATTTGTAGTAGAACCATTCTCTAAAGAAGAGGTCACAAATCCCATCCGTCCATCCATCCATCCATCCATTCATCCATCCATCCGTCAATCCAATCATCGATCCTTCATGTCACGTATTCATTCATGCAACAAGTATTTATTACATTCCTGTTAATGTGTGAGATACTGGGGATGTGATGGTGAGCAAAACTAGATATGGTCCCTGGCCTTTTGGTGGCTGCTTTGAGAATACAGTGGGAGGTGGAGAAACATTAACATTAATAAAATAACCACTTGAATACAGACATGATTAAAACCAAAACCAATGCTCTAAAAAAACATGGAGTATAGTAATGTATAACAAAGGAACCAAACCCACACCAGGGGGGCAGGAAGGGCTTCCAAGAGGAAGTGGCCCTTGTATTGAGCTCTAAAGGCTGAATACAAATTATAAGGAGAGGGAGAGGGTAGAAAGAGGTGGTCTCGCACATAGGTGTGGAAAGTTAATAACTCAAATTCTAAACATGTCTCTGATCTGTTCTCTCTCATGTAATGAAAAGATCGGCCATTTGCTAAACACTTGTTTAACTCCCATCTTAATAGCTTTAAGTATTATCTCCCTTTTTATAGACAGGGTAACTGAGGCTTAACCTTCTTTTTAGTAATAATATATTTCCTCCTCCCCCAAAGTTCAGAACTCTGAAAGAAGTACAAGAGCACTCACACTGAAGGATATTTTAAATGGGACATTTTCTTATAAAACACTTTTTCCAAACTGGATTTCAGGTAAGTGAATTATTTCTTTACCTTCTGAGTTTTTTAAAATGTACATTTTTGTTTTTGTTTTTAGTGCCAATACACCTCTATAGTAACAGAAGCCATACCACTTGAAATAGGAAAAAAAGAGCAATTATTTAGATAAAGTCAAGTGGCCACCAAAGCACTTTTGACAGAACAATTTAGACTGTCGTAATGATGGCAATTGGCGTTTTAGCAGAAAAACAAAAATTGAGAATGCCTTGCTGGAATAATCTGAGTGCATGGCATAGTGTTTCAGAATGGGAGATATGCACCTACTTAAGAGAGGTCATGAGAATTTTACCAAAACGGAAATTCCATTGTTAATCTTGATAAGCTGAGACACAGACAAATCTCACCCTGACAGCAAATTGTTTAAGGCCATAAAGTTGATATTTGTGTATAGGTTTTCAAAATAAGATGTTGTCAAATAAGTCTAATCTAACAAATGGTAAGGTCAGCTAAATAGTTTATGACATTATAGTTTTTATCTAAAGTGCCACTAAAAATTGAATATTTTCATTTTTCTCTTTAGAAAATAAAATGCCCACAAAATAGGTTTTAAACTAAATCAAACCCAACCCGAATGTATTTTTTTTATTGCAAAAGAAATGTACCATTTTTAACTAGTTTATCCTCTTTGTAACACAGAGAAAACCCAATTTTATTCCTAAGCACCCCAAACTGATTAGAATAGGGCTGCTACTGGTAAACAACATCTTTGTGTAAAGTAGAAAAAAACATCCTTTCCTACCTTCCACCATCAACTTATTATTTTAAATCTGACAGAACAACTTGTATAGGACAGGGAGGAGAAACAGAGTAAGTCTGTGAAATAAAAGAGGATTCTCTTTCTTATAAATGTATTTCCTGTTAAGGAATATCATTTCATGGTTTGTTTTCTTTCTTGTTTAAAGGACAAGAATACCTTCATCAATCTACAGATGATAATATCATATTTTATAATATTGAAACAGGAGAATCATATACCATTTTGAGTAATACCACCATGGTATGTATCCAACACCATCTTCCTCCTCAAAAACCTTTGCCAGCTCTTCACTGACCAAGGAACAGAGTCCAAACTCTTAGCACCTGATCCAGACCCAACCTGCCTTCTCAGCTCCATCCCCCACTATAGATCTCCTCCAATTCTCTCTTCTAGTCACACTGGACTACTGTCTATGCCTCCTCTAAATCACCTAGCATCTTTCCTCCTCTGTGGAAGTCGTATGGTATGAGATTGAGAACTGAGTTAAGAACTCAGTGCTTATAGTCAGGCAAACTGAGGTTCAATCTTGGTTCTGTCACTTACTAGTTATGGAAACTTGGGTAAGGTCCTACACTACACCAACCTCACTGTGCCTCAGTTTCTTCCTCTGTCAAGTAGGAATAATAATACTCTTTGTGTTAATATAAGAATTGAATGAAATAACATTTGAAAATACTTAGGACAGTGCCTAAAATAGGATAAATGCTCAATAAACAGTAGCTATGATGTACGAACACATGCTATTGTGTCCTCCTGGCCGCTTAATCCTCCTACTTTCTCCACCCTCAAGAGCCTACTAATCTTTTAAAGTCAAGCTGAGATTATACTCCTCCCCTGTGCAACCAATGATCCTCTCAAGTAGATTCAGTCACTTCTTCCTTTATGCTTTTGCAGTGCTATATTTATATCTCTTTTATAGAATTTTCTCATTTGTAATGTAAGTTATTTATTTACAAGTTTAACACTTTAAGCTTCTTGAAATCACAAAGAACATCTTATCACATTATCCTCCCATAGTCTCTAATAAATTTCTTTGTATACAGTAGGTACTTCATAAACATTTTTTTGAATTGCATTGAAAGTATATGTATATAAGAGTATATCAGTGATACAATATTCTTTTAGAACTACAAATTTACATGACTGTTATTTTTTTCTGCATTCTAATCAACTTCTTCTTAATTTCAGAAAACTGTGAATGCTTCAAATTATGGCTTATCTCCTGATCGGCACTTTGCATATCTAGAAAGTGATTATTTAAAGGTATTGACTACTTAATTTTGGTATATCCAATTATATCTCCTTCTAATCCACAGACTGGTTTATAAACGTAAGAGGAACAAAGATTCTATCTATATCTTTAAATATTTTAAAAGTTAATGTGGATTCCAGATGACCCCAAAAAGCATAACTGAAATGTACACAAATAATTCAGAATTTGGCATTCTTGTCTGATTATCATCAAGTAGTAGAAACTACTTTCCTCTGAAGGGAAAAAAATTTCATTTGGCAGCACTGATATTCATCAGAAATGAGAGAATTATCCTTATATTTCTAAAGCTATTTGACATTATACATCATTAGTTAATTCTCAGGATTACTTTAATCATTAGTTTAATTCACAGGATTATTTTAATCCTGTGAACATTCATTATTATTGAAAATGGAATATCAAGATGTCACTTATTTAACTCACTTGCTCAAGCAAGATAATATACAGTCAGTGAGTGACCAGGGTTTAAATCTGTCTTCAAAAGCCTGTAGGAACATCTACCAAGCCAGACCATTTAATCTTACTTAATTTCCCCTTCCTGAATGAAGTTATAGAGGGAAGTTAATCATCTTGTTTTTCTACTTATACATCTTCAAGATGATTTTTTTTTTTTTTGGCAAAAAAACAAAAGAATTTACTATCGAGTTAAACCGCTAATGGTTACTGTTAGATCAAAAACCTTTTGTTTTAACTGCCATTTTTCATATCCTACTCGATCCGCAAAACTCCCTTACTCTACCGAATGAGAAGCCAGTCTTCCCTCTCCTCGGTTGTTCAATCAGCTGATTATTTTCCAAAGGACCAAGTCTTGATCACCAGCAATCTTCAGATAGACATGAGTCAACCTGCTGGAGCTTCTTTGACAAAAGTTTGAAAGCCTTTTCAAGAAACAAAATCCAAAACAATACTGCATTATTCACTAACCACAGCACAATATACTCCATGAGAAAAAGAGCAATTTTTTTTCAGGAGTCGTTATAAGCTATATATACATCTCCCATTTATCTTTCCAATTTCTATTATTAAAAAAAACTATACTCAAAGAAAGGCAAGCATTCTGTAACGAAACTATAAGTTGAATGAAATTCTCTGTACCCAATTTTAAAGGGTATCGTTATACTGAGTTACCCAGATGCAGGGTAATCCTATGAGCCATGGGAATCACAGTGGTTTTATTTCAATCAAGGTAAAGCAAAAAGGGAAAATTCTTAGGATAGAGTGTGTCAAAGGAAAGCTTTTTATATTAAGAAATGTCTTGGATATGCTTTTTCTGGAGTGAGGGTTGAATCACTGCTGAGATTAGTTTTGGAACTTGGACAAACAACACAAAAGTCCACAGTAAAACTCTTTAAATGAAGACTTGTTTGGAATTGAAACATATCCTTCCTAATGCCTTGTGAAAATAGTCCTTTTATAATTCTGAACCTTGAGTTGAATGATGAATAATGTATGATTATACATTAATGATATAAGCTTTTTAAGAGTTATAATTTGTCTTTGCCTCTCTTCTTTCTGACAGCTTTGGAGATATTCTTACACAGCAACATATCACATCTATGACCTTACGAACGGGTAAAACTTCATGTCTATTTATTAATACCATTTAAATCTAATATAGAGACATTTTCATTCTGATTTTGATTTGAGGTTAAGACTACGTTATCTTGTTACTGATCTTAGCTTCTTACTTCTTTCCAATATATGTATACCCATAAAACTTAAGAAATTATAGGAAATACTTCTATGTAATATTCACCTTTTTTATTTGATTAATATTTTGCATTTTATACACAATATAGTTTTATTTTCCCTACTTTTGAACACCCAATTATAAATATACAATTTATAGAAGTGAATATACCTAGTAAAAGTACAAAAACATGCATAGGAATGATATACTATTTTTAGGAGAGTGGCTACTTCATTGGAAGGAAGCAAAAGGGAGGAAGATGCAGCATTAGTTGTAACTGAACACATACTCCATTAATTGATTTTAAATTAATATTTTTAGTTGCAAAATATGAATATCTCTTAAAATTAGATGGTGGATAAATTGTCATCTTTGTATTTTTTTATCTGTATGTTTAACTATTTGAAATAGTTAACAATTTAAAAGAAAAAAATTAAATGAATGAATAAGTAGATGAAGGATTGAGGGAGAGAATTCCCGGCAAAGGGAATATATGTAAAACCCCAAAGGGAAGAGCATGGAGTGTTCAGGAAACTCAAAGTAGATCATTGAGTTGAAATTGGAGGAGGGCGCACTGACTAGTGGGAGATGGTGTAAGGTTGAGAATGAGTTGGGGCCAGGAAGCATGGGCCAAATAGTAATGTGGAAACCATTAAAAAGAGTTTAGATCCCATTTTGATGACAATAGGGAATCACTGAAGGGTTTTAAATGGGAAATGACATGATCAGATTTGCACTTTAGAAAAATCACTCTGGCTAAGTGTGGACAATGAGTTGGTTTAGTTACTCATCTTAATGTGATATCCTATTCGCTGTTATATAAAAGGGAGAAATAATTATATGGCTTGAAGAGGTATTGAAAAATCTTATGGTCTATTTCCCCTTTTGTCTAGCAAGAGCACAAAAATTCAAAAAAAAAATTATCTACTTCTTTTAAATGTTCAGAAAAGAATAACTCTGATCTCTTTAAACTGTCAAATTATGAATTAGAAACTGCTTCATAAAGTAGAATCTAAATCCATCTAATGAACTCTGAGTCTTTCTCTTCTCTGTATGCATATCGTCACCAGATTCAAGAAGTACTTATTGAGCACCCACTATGGGAAAAGCATATATGGGAAGATACAAATGAGCTCAAGGCACCAACCCTACTCTCAAGAAACCTTTAGACTAGTGATGTGGAAACCATATTCTTTCAGGACAATTTCTTAAGATTTTGATCATTTCCTTGTTTTTCTTTTCATCATTTTGAAATTCTCCATGTCCTATTAAGTTGAGGCTCACCAAATTAATAGCATTCTAAGAATACTAATATTTTAATCATAGTTTATTTAAGCTTTATGGCCTAGAATCATTTTAAATATTTAGCTTTTGTGCAGTGAATTTAATCAAACCCCTGTCTTTCGGTTTTTGTTTTTCCTGCACACCTATCTAACTTGCTAGATTGTTTTTTGTCAGGTGACTATAGCATAATTTAGGAAGTAAGGAATGACAAATTTGTTGAGATTCAAGGCAAGACTGAATACCACTAATTCCAAGTCTCCTATGTGTCTCTGGAAAGTCTATATAAATCTACCACAGAGAAAATGAAGATGGTTCTGGTTTCAAGCAAGGGAAGGAATACTGAGATGACAGCCTTTGTAAAGCAGCCTCCTCCACTTTCTCTCATACAGTTAATTATTTAGAAAACACAGAAAATGGCAGCTGTGGTGACTTGTCAGTCATGAAGAGACTGTGCCCTGAGATTTTCAGTTTCCCGCTATCTGCATGACTGCATAGATGATTCCACAGTCTGTGGAAACCTAAGGCATTGTGACAATGTCAAGTGTAACACGAACACTGGCTTCAAACAGAATTGTAAACCAGGTGAAGAATGTCTTCCCTTCTGGGTCATTCCTTTGCCTGTGCTTTTGTATGTCTTTCAATATGTTCCAGACGTTCCAGGGCCCTGGTGCTCGTCTACTACCCTCTGGCAGGCAGGGTTCTCACTGCAGCACCAATGGTCTCCTTCCTCTAGGGGCAACACTCTTTCTCCAATCAAAACTGATCTGTCCAGTGCCATGTTCCCTTATTGTTCACTGGGCCTCATGCTGCATGACCAATTAAGTTAAATTAAAGCAATGTGTGTTACAAGTCTTCACAGGTGTCCTAACTTGAAAAGAATGGAAAAAGTAGAAATGTCAGGCATATGTTAGGTCCAGGTTGGAGAGACTGTTTTTAGAAGGGAAGGCCAAGGAGACTTTCCTCAGGCTCCTCACATTATACCCTGGAGGCAGGTCTTGCTTTGCATCTCCACAAAAGTATTCTTGACAAAACTATTAATACAATCTTCGAGAAGATAATAGTCAAAATTTAAGTATGGCATCCTATGACTCTTTAACACTTACCAAAATCTGAACACATTCTTGCTGAAGAACTGCAAAAGCTCCACAGTGAAAGTCAGTGAATTGAGTATTTGCAGGGCGACTCTAAGCATCGAAGTGAGATTTTTGGCCAATAGAATATTTGAAATTTCCCCATGGGTGGAGGACTTTGCAAGCTTAAGGCATATTGCCCAGTATATGATCTGCTTTTCAGTTTAGCTTGAGATCAGATGTTCCTTTCCTTTTCTGATTTCAAGTCAGATCCCCGGGGAGATTGTCAAATGGCATCTTATTTTCAAAAATTTGAAATGCATATGCATTCACAGAGATGGGGCTTGTGAATGAGACTGTGGAAGAGTACATATTAAACTCTAGCACAATTATAGAATTTCAGAGCTGGAAAGCACTTCAGCGACCATCTCAGCCTGGTGTGTACAAATTCTACAGTCCTGAGGGGTAAAAGACTTGAGTTTAATTAGGAGTATGCCCACAACCAGCAATGTGATTTTAAAAAGTCGTATTATCTCTCTAACTTCATATTTATTTTCTATAAAATGAGGAGATTCCATTAAATAATTTCTAAAGACATTCCCACTTGCACAGTCCATAAACCTTTAATGGATTCACCTCACTATAAAGGTCAGAAAACAGACCTAGAGAAGCTAAGTGGCTTAAGTAACCAGTGAAGAACTATAACTACTACCCCATGTCTCCAGTCTCATGATGCCATATTCTTTCCATTAGGTTCGAAGAAGCAGAGAGGAGGATCCTTCCTTTTTATTTTTTGTTTATCTTTTCTATTTATACTGATTGGTTGTTTTTGTTTTTTTTTTTTTTTTGGCATTTAACAGTGAGGTTTATTTATTTGTTTTTCTTTCTTTCCTTCTAGAGAGTTTGTAAGAAGAAATGAGCTTCCTCGTCCGATTCAGTATTTATGCTGGTCGCCTGTTGGGAGTAAATTAGTAAGTGTTTAAATTATAGAAGTGTTTAATCATTTAAATAAAAGAGGAGCCATTTGATTTTGGCCTTTGTTAAATTTCCTTGCCTGAAAGAAAAAAAAAAATTCATGACTATTTTAGTGGTTAAAAATGGGAAGAGTTTTGATAAATTGAAACCCATCTGAGAATTCAGCAAAAACTCAAGCTCATGGATAGACTTCTTTAAATATCGCAGTCAAAAACTTTATCCTTATAGTCAGCCAGAATGCGTTGTGCCAGAAAGCTCAGGAAAAATATGGTTTTCACAAGTTTCCCAGACTAGCTTCAGACAACATGAAATTTTGTCCAAGCTCTTATTTAAGGACTCTAAATAAAGATTAGATCTGGCTAGCTATTAATATTCAGAGATTTATTTGACTTTCTGTCAATGCACATAACTATTTATTTGGATAATAAAATAACTAACGTAATAGCAGATGTTATTCTTTATTTGCTATAGACTCTAAAAATCATTGGTGATGTTAATGTGAGTTGGTTGGTTTTTTTGACCTATTAAAGTGATATTTTAGTCATAAGTCTTTTTTGCATCTGGATTACCACTCCTTTTAAAGATATTAGGTGAATAATTAACACAAATATACAGACTTCATTGTATTTCTTATGGAATTTCTTTTTATTAACTAACTTATGACCACTTCTAGGCATATGTCTATCAAAACAATATCTATTTGAAACAAAGACCAGGAGACCCACCTTTTCAAATAACATATAATGGAAAAGAAAATAAAATATTTAATGGAATCCCAGACTGGGTCTATGAAGGTAAGCTGTATTCTTTTTCTACTGCTGCTGTTTTAGGATTTTAATTGAAAATAATTGCATACATTTCGTAAGATTTAGATGAGTGGTATGTTATTTAGATGAATGGTGGCATTTCTGAAAGCTGTTATGTTTTGAACAGGACGTGCACGTTCTGAAAGAACAAATTCTTGTTTCAGAAAACTGGTAGAATTTATTTTAATGGCATTAAAAAGTGGTAGTAATAATTTATATTCCAAAAAATATATGGTTCTTAGATGCCATGTTAGCACATTTTCTCAGGTTTGTTTTTTCTTGAGAAATAAACCTTTTTTTCCAAAACTAAACAACTTTCTATATTATTTTGTGAGAAAATCTTCTTAGTTTTTTGATACTTTCATGAATTTTGTCCTCTTTCTAGGTTGTGTAGGATCCAGGACTTAACTGGATTCTTAAAGTTCTTCTAGTCCTTGCCTTTATTAAAAAATATATAACTGAACTGTTTTTTTAAAAAGAGTATTCCAAGGAGAGAAAGTCAACTTTCAGTGTTTATGTCACTCTGTAGTATAATTACAGTTTTCCTTGTTTGGCTACTTTAGGTGACTGTAAAGACCAGAAGCTGCCTCGGAAGGAAAAATTAATTATTGTTGAGGTGTTTATTACTTATTTAAAAAATTACATTCCTGATTAATGTCAATTTCTGACAAGACTAACTCATGTTTCATATGGGGTATAAGGTTAAACTATTCCTCAAAACTCAGATTATTTATCTTTTAATAATCAAAGTATGATATTTGTCACATCCACATTAACTTATTTCAGTCAATAAATGGTTATATACAATGTATTTGGAAGCATTTACAATGATTTTAAGAGTAAGCTGTAATCGTAGTTAATATACTAGTATTTATTTTTCAGAGGAAATGCTTGCTACAAAATATGCTCTCTGGTGGTCTCCTAATGGAAAATTTTTGGCATATGCAGAATTTAATGATACAGAGATACCAGTTATTGCCTATTCCTATTATGGTGATGAACAATATCCCAGAACAATAAATATCCCATACCCAAAGGTATGTTGAATACTTTTAGTAGATACTTTCATTTTCCTGGTGTCAAAATGAGCAATCAATACCACGAATAGAGGTGGGATCAACAAGTTTGGAGAGCTTCTTATCCTTGTGCATTGTAAGGCAAACATTGTACTGTGCTCTATTATTTATGTGGACATCTGCTGCTTTGGACATCTGGTTGTGCTGGATGAAGTAGTCTTTGCAAAATCCATTATAGAATCTTTGAAAAACATATGGTCTAGATCATGGAGGAAAAACAAGCTTAACTTAATTTTAATTTTTTCATATTTCATGCTCCAAATTCAGGGTAAAGTTCTGTTTTGCAATTCCCTCTTGAATTCTCATGTAAATGCAAGCTAGACTGGGAAATAAATGCTGAACTTGATGTTCCTGTTAAGTAGAAGCAGGCATGAGTTATGATCTTTTCTGGACATACGAGATAGGTTAAGTTTGTGAGCCTAGTTTCTTCCTTGAGGGAATCAGACCTGGTGTGAGGACAAAGTTTCTTGCATAAACATTTTAGAATTCTTAATGCACATACTTTTCATTCTGTCCTGTGTCTGAAGAGAGGAGACTTGTATGTGTAGTGGGAGAATGGCCAGGTCACAGTGGAGAAACATCATATCCTAATTTAAGTTAGACAAGAAATCTGAAAGGGGAGGATCAAAGCATGAACTCTCCTCTTGCACAGGAGTGGAAGTGATTTTAGAGTGCAGTTTTTTGTCCTCTAATTCCTATTGTTTTTGCTTTCCAAGGGGAATGCTGTCATAGATGGCTTCAGTGGGTCCCTATATGTGCCAAAGATGGGATGGATGTGCATATACACAAGTGGATTCCAAAGTGAGCCAAAGTGGCCATAGTAAAAGAAAGAAATTCCAGATAGTCTAATACTTATGTTAAAAGTTATTTGAGACAAGGCAATGGAAAGGATATGAGTGTTTAGGTAGGAGACTCCTCAAGGGCTATGTAGAAAATCTGAAAGCTGGAGATGTTTGGAAGTGAGATGTGTGATAGTTGGGACCCAAGATGTAAAAGAACTTGAATCTTTCGGAGGGTGGAAGGGAGCAGGAAAAAATGAAGAAACCCAGAACTGAGTAGTAACTGACACTGATAGAGAAGTTGGTATCCAAATTCTCATGTTTCTTTGAAGACTGAAGTAACTGAAACATCTAACATTGGACTGACAAATGAGAAAACAGTCCCAGCTAAACCTTGGAGTGAAACAGGGAGGTTGGAGGAGATTCTTTAGATAAATTCAAATAGCATGGAGTCATTTAAGACAATGTCCCTAAACTTTGTGGATTTAAATTTTTCAACAATTATAAGATTCTCTTTTTCTGTGGTAAAATAACAGAGGAACTCTAAGAAGCTGTCTAGGCATGAACTATACTGTCATGTAAATTTAGGGTAAATGATAGCACAGAAAGCACAAAACAAGAAAAGTGTAAATCCCATGGACACTTTGCCTAATTTCCCTGGAAATTTCCCTAATCTTTTGGGGATGGTAGCAGTAGTAATGTAACCAGCTAGGAGGCTGAGTGTTTGGTGATTGTCCTCCACCAAATTATAGGGTAAAAGAGAACAGTATCTTTCATTATCTATTCTTTACACTCTCCTCCGAAAACCAGTCCCCCTCTGCAATTCCCCTACCACATGGGGAAATAATTATTATAATTATCCTAATAATAATATTGGGAAATAGCTGTCTTGAAAGTCAGAAAACAGAATATTGATTACAGAACTGCATTTTCATACCTAAAATATTTTTCCATATGAATCAAAGCTCCCTCATTAATTATTTAAAATGTGTTTTCACTCTAGTTGACACAATATTTGTAACTGCCCTGCAAGTAAAATTGAAATGAAATTCCTGGTCACGTTATAATTAGAATGTTTTCAATGGTAATATAGTTAATATTATTAGCTTATGAAAATATGCCTAAATTCCTAAAGTGTCTTTAAGATGCTGGTGATAATTAGAATTTTATGAGCTTATATGTCTCTATTTTCTTGGCAGGCTGGAGCTAAGAATCCCATTGTTCGGGTATTTATTATTGATGCCACTTACCCTGACTATGTCGGTCCCAGAGAAGTGCCAGTTCCAGCAATGATCGCCTCCAGGTATATTAATCTCAGATCCTTCCTACCTTTTCAACGGAATTTTAACACTGAACTTTCTTAATCAGCGTTTACACTTGTTTTCTAGTGAGTTTATGATGTGTATACTATAAGCAAAAATAAATAAATAAAATTGGCATGTAAAGCTAAATACATACCTAATTAAAATCACAAAGAAGTTTCTTAAATTGGTTTTAAAATATCAGCCCTTTTCCCACCTATGAGGATGACCACAGTGGTCAATCTAAGTGATACTTTCCTCAGATATGCGAATGTGAACTTGGGACCAATAGGCAAAGATAGTAAAATTCGTATATATCCTCAGCCTGGCTTCTTTTAAGTCTGGCCTACTTTCCCTCCAGCCTGGGGTTTGTGGATCGATGCTTATCATAGGTGCATAACAAGAGAAGATAAGCCAACACTCTCCAAATATTAGCATTTTTCACTAGGATGCAGTTTATTCTCAGTTATCTGGGTGTAGAATTATCTGTTTGGGGATTAACCATAGGCAGACGGAGACATGAAGCATTCTCACTTTCCCACCATGGTACCCTGTGTAGATCTTGTCTTATACGTCCTGATGACAGCAACCTTCCAGCCCCCCATCAGTCCTCCGTGGTCGTTCTGGTTGAAGTGGATAAAGGGGTGAGGTCCCCAAGCCCTGCCTGGTGGGACTCTTTATCACTTCCCAAACTCTAGCAGGCCAAAGCTTGGCTCCTCTCCTCCTGCCTCATGAAGGGCAGTCCGCCAGGGCTGCATGACTGATCACTAATAGGAAAAAGAACCTCATCAGAGGCCTCTTGAATAATCAAAATTGGCTTTAATTTTTTGAACTATCTGTTATTCTCCACCCCAATCTAGTTGACAAAAACAACTAAGTGCATCTTTTTTTTAAGTGGAATAACAGAAAGAGAACCATATAAGGAGTCAAGAGGCTTGTTCGAGCATCTGTAAGATGCTAACAATATAATAGTAATACCTAACATTTTTTGAGCACTCACTATGTAGCAGGCATAATTCTTAAGCACTCAACAAATCTTTATGACAACTTCTAAAATTGGTAATATTATTATTCTCATTTTATGTAGAAACAGGGGCACAGATATGTTAAGTAATCAGCCTAAGGTAGTATAACCACCAGTAGGAGATAAAGCCAGAATTTGAGCCTGAGACCCCTTCCAGCTCTGTGATTTCTTTTACATTGATGCCCCCAAATCTGTGGTTCAATTTCATTGATCTTCTCTATCTACAAGTTCATCCTCAGAGCCAAGCAATCATTGCTGCTGTTTATTGACACCTACTATGTGCCAAGCTCTATTTGAGTTACTTCATGTGCCTCATCTCTAACTACCATACTAACCCAGATTTCAAACCCTGACCATGGTCACAGCTAAAACTCGGCTTCCAACACAAACCTGCCTGGAGAGAAAGATGGCCTTTACCAACACTTGGCTCTCTCTCTAGTTAAAAAGTGAAAAATTGAGTTTACCTATGCAAAATAACTGGTTTAACGCTCTTCCCCCTCTAGATTGACCAGTAGTTTAGCCTTACATCTTAAATTCTTTCCTAAGATGTAAAAATCCAAAATGGGGAGAAAAGTCAAGTATCAAATAATTCCATTATCTGAATAAACTCTCTTATAGATATTCTTTGAAAGTCAGCTGGTATAAACTTTCTCTGCAGAAAAAGAAAAGTTTCACCTTCCTTATCTAAGGAATAACTATTTCATAATAATAAAATGCATCCTTTAGAAAACAGAAATTAAGAAATTATTCGAATATGAATCTGGTTTATGGTTGTGACTGTCTGTTTTGATTTATTTGCAGTGATTATTATTTCAGTTGGCTCACATGGGTTACTGATGATCGAATATGTTTGCAGTGGCTAAAAAGAATCCAGAATGTTTCAGTCTTATCTATATGTGATTTCAGGGAAGACTGGCAGACATGGGATTGTCCAAAGGTAGGTTATGTTAAAACCACAGAGGTGTATTTTTGAAGATGAAAGTACAAGAGTGGGGACTTGTTTATAGTTAATATTTCATATTATAAAATCAGAATTACTGCATTCAACTCCTGATTGCTTTGCAAAAAAAGAACACTTTATTCACAGGTCCATTATTTTTATTAAATAGGTAAGATACTTCCTGTTTTCTTGAATGACTTTAGCGTTGAAATCGAATAGAGAAAAAGACTGAAACAAAGAAACAATGAGAAAATCAGGTATCTGGTTCTCAATTAGCATGGAAATCCATCCTTTCAAGATTACAAAATTGGCAGTCAAAAAAAACAAAAGAATAAAGATGAAAAGATAAGATTGGTCTATTAAGAAGATAGATGTATTCTATACAAAAGAACCAGAGAAAATTGCAAAGGGCAGCATGTTCTATTCAATATCAAAACTGAAAAATAAAAATTCTAAAAAAATAGATATTATCAAAATAAAGCCAAATATTCCCATTTTAAAATCAAAAGTGGATGACAGAGAACATGATGGAAATATCAGATCAAATTATCCTATTATCCTGTTATCTTAGGAGAGTGCTCCATACTGTGCTAATTTTAGGGAGAAAAAACTTGAAAACTAGACACAGATTTGTTGTTTAGTTTTAATTGTTTTTATTGCTCAGATCCAAACATAATCTGTTGAATTAATGAGTCAGAAAAGTTCTTCACCAATCTAAAAGCTTTAAAATTAAGCCTGTTCATAAGTACTCATATTAGAGACTAAGAATTACAAAATGTTTTCTTTAAATAGGAAATTTGATGGGTACATTTCATGAGACTTCTAATTATGAAGAAATGTTTAATTAAACCAAATATAGAATAAACCTATTTTACAAAGTAGGAAAAAAAGCACAGAGCAATCAAAGTAAATCACTAAATTCCATCTAGAAATTAAAACATTATGTTTTGCAAGGGAAAAGTCATATGAATCTGTTTGGAAATATATCAGGACTATAATAGCCAACATTACTCAGGCTAAAAATATTTTTTAAGTCGCTGCTGTGTCTGGAAGAAGCTTGAATAATTTTGAAGGAATTTTCTAGAAGCTTGTTTTTGTCTTATTTATATTTTAATATACAAAGCAGAAAGATTTTGGCTTTCAAAAAAATATGAAATAATCTTGATTGTGCTAGTTAATTAGAAACAATTGGTCTAATTTCTGCTGAATCTAGGTATTAGAAATTATTAAGTTTATTAGTTAAAAATTTTCAGATTGGTCATTTAGATACAATTTTTAGTTCTTAAAACTAAGCACTTAGAAACTATAATTGCTTTGGAATCTGAAATTATAATTTATCAAAATCTGAGACAACTTTAATCCAAACTGACAGAACACATAAGATGCTTATTCAATGAGATGTGGAATTCCTTGAAATACAAACTTTAGTTTCATGGCCAAAAACAGCGACTAAATTTAGAATACCAGGTTTAAATAAACTTAGGATTTCAAAACAACCTCTGTTTCAAAATAATCTAATAAATACATGCAATACATTTTCAGATTTAAGTATAACAGTGTGCTGAATTTTCTAGCAACCATACTCATGATTGATGTGTATGTGTGTTGAAATCAAATAACATTTAATGTTAAGTGACCTGGCAATATTTTATTCATGTTGGGAGTCATACCCAAAATTTGCAATAGTTACTTGTAATATAATTACATTAATGAGATTTATTAAGAAATTTGTAGTTTGAGGAAGAAACATTTTTCATATTATTCTTCCTTCTCTGAAAAGGAAATTAAAATTAATTTTATCCTTATGGCTAAAAATAATGAAGCAAAAAAAGTTTCACTATTTTTTCAAGTCTTGTCTTAACTTATTCTCTCTGAGGCGCTGGCCTATCCCTATAGGAGAAAATCCAAACTGTGTTTTTAAAATGTATCATTCCTTTGCTTTTTATGACAGTGCACTCTCTCATAGTTCTCTTTCTCCTTCACTGACTGTTCTTTTCCTTTCCAGCTCTTCTTCTTCTGACTTGTCTAGAAATCTTATTATCCTCCAAGTTAAGTTAATGTATTTGCAAGGTAGGCTAACTGCTATAACAACAACAGCAGCAACAAACCCTCCAATAATTCAGTGGTTAACTCAGTAGAAAATTTTTGCACATTCATGTAACCATCCAATAGTGAGTCCAGGTAAGTGGGAAATGGTGAGGGGTGGGGGATGAAGTGCTCTGCTCCACACATCATTCCAGAACCCAGGTTAATGGCATTTCTGCTTTCTTCATCCAGTGGCTTGCAAAGCTAGTCCAAGATTATTCAAATCTGAGCATCAACATCCAGCTGGGGGAATGGAAAAAAGAATGAAGGATCATGTACAAGAGGTTTTTATAGGTTAGGCCTAAAAGTAGCACGAGTCACTTCTGCTCACACACCATTGGTTAGAACTTGTCACATGACCACATCCAATTGGATTGGGGGGGGGCTGGGAAATGTAGTCAAATAGTCCTAGCAAAAAGAGGAAACAGTTGCTGATTATCTTACAGTTTCTGTCACACCTCTCTACTTGCTCTCTTTAGGTGATTTTTGTCTAAACCAGATGTTTCTGTTACAACTTGCCCCTCAAATTCATTCCAAGGATTTGAACTTTTAAATATCTCTGACTACATCTTCTCTTCTCCATCCTCATTACCGCCACCTAGATTTGGGTCTTTATCATTCTTTTTCCAAACATTACCGTAGCCCTCCAACTGATCTCTCTGACTCCTTCCATCTTACCCACTTCTAATCCATTCTCTATATCATATTCACAGCTATATTTTCTAAACGGTGATTTTGAAATACTTCTAAGGATTTACCTATAGGAGAATTTCAAACTTCCTAGGGTGGAATAAAAGTTTCTCCAAGATCTTGCTGATACCTCTGCATTCTCCCTCATCTTCTAACTCTTCCCATAGTCGCTCTACACTCAGCCATACTCAACCACCTGTGGCTTACTAAGCTGGCCTGGTCTCTATGCTGTTCATTCTGTCTAGAATGTTCTTTCTCTAATTATTTGTCTAGAAAATTCATCCTTTTAGGATTACTAAATATCTGTTCAATAAGCGATTGATTTTATTATGCTAAAATATACACCAAGGTAAGATTCAGTGCAAATTTTAAGATTCCCAGCTACTTCATAAGATGAAGAAATAATTTAACCTAAACTCCACTGTGAAATGCCTTTTGACCTGTACAACTCCAAGTGTTTGGGTTGTGCTGGGCCTCCAGAGATGTTGGGATAATTCCAGTCACTGCTTTATGGAAAATTTAACCAGAATTATTAAAGGTTTGCAATAAGATACAGCTCTTAGATTACCCATGTTTGTGCAATAGTGCTGTTGTATAAAATTTTGAATATAGTCATCTTAAACTCAAGTGTGAAGTTAGTCGACTAGCAATAGTAAACTCTGACCAGGCAAAAGCCCAGATTATATTTAGGAAAAACTGTCCTCCTAATAATATGCTTGATGTGGTCTTTTTTTCCTTTTAGACCCAGGAACATATAGAAGAAAGCAGAACTGGATGGGCTGGTGGAGTATGACTTTGCTATCTTTTACTTATATTTTAATGAAACTTGACAGATTCTCAGCTATCAAAGGACTATTTGAAATGTGTCTAAACTGCCACTAATTTTCATAGAAAGAGCATCAAGGTAAAAAACATGAAGGTAGTGATTCTTTTGGCGATTTGTGTCAGACAATTTTATTTTATTTTATTTTTTGCTGAGGAAGACTGGCCCTGGGCTAACGTCCATGCCCATCTTCCTCTACTTTATATGGGACCCCGCCACGGCGTGGCTGACATGCAGTGCGTCGGCGGGCACCCGGGATCCGAACTCGCGAACCCCGGGCTGCCAAAGTGCAAACTAAACCACTATGCCACCAGGCTGACCCATGTGTCAGACAATTTTAATGTCTATATATTTAGAATTCTCTTGAAAACAAATCATACTCCTCATGTCTCAACCTTAACTTTTTTTTTTTTTTTTTTTTTTTTTTTTTTTTTTGTGGGGAAGACCAGCCCTGAGCTAACATCTGTTGCCAATCCTCCCCTTTTTGCTGAGGAAGACTGGCCCTGAGCTAACATCCGTGCCCATCTTCCTCCACTTTATATGGGACGCCGCCACGGCATGGCTGACAGGCAGTGCGCGTCCGCGGGCGCCCGGGATCCGAACTCGCGAACCCCGGGCTGCCAAGCGCGGACTAAACCGCTGCGCCACCAGGCGGCCCCCTTAACTTTTTCAACTGACTCTCTGATATCATAATTAATATTACTTCTTAAACAAATACAATAAAGATCATTTTTCAAAAGGGAACACAATCTATAAACTGCTTAAAATAATGTTAATAATTATTAGCCACTTGAATCCAGGAGAAATAAATACATTGGGTATCCTTGGTAATTTAGAGACATTCTACCTCTTATTAAATTTTACAAAAACTGAAATGAATAAGTGAATTATATATATAATATATATATACTCACTCTAGTTTTTAAGTAAAGTGGTATCAAAGGGGAAAATGTGTGTTTTGTTATGGTTTGTGTTGACTTATAGCTGAATTTTTTGAATAGGTTTATTCAATGATATATGAGGCTTTTTAGTATATAAAAAACCATATTTTAGGGAAATATCAATTGTATCTTATATCCTCTATGAAAGAATACAAAAAAGGACAGAAAATAGTGAATGTTGTGGGGATGCTGCTACTTATCACAAACATATGATTGAATTCAACTAGCATTTGTGCTAAAAAAAAAAAAAAAGATTACTTCTCTGAGATTTGGACACATGCAAAGAAAAACAAAACTCCTAGGATCTGGTTTAACACATTACCCTATGATGCAAGGATGATAAAGAATTCAGAAGTCAATTCTAAGATGATAAGTCTGGTAAAAATTCAAAGTTGAGATGGGTAGAGAGAAGGTAAGTTGTAAAGTAAAAATCTTCAGATGTTAAAAACTCTTTGTTGGACACTTTTCTGGATGCAGCAATTTTAGCTTATATATATCTACTCCCTGTTTTCATTGAAAGATACTTCGGTTTTATTTATTAACTAGAGAATAGTTACTTCATTAATTATATACGGTAAAGGTAAATTATATTCTAAAATAACAAGGTAACAAGGATAAGTGTGTAATTCAGAAAAAAAATGGGAAAGTACTATTTGATTTCACTCTTTGCCACTGTATAGGAAAAATTAAGAGTATTCAGTGAAAGAACAGGATTTTCTAACTTTTTCAGATTCTTGGTCAATCAGAAGCTCACCTTCCAGAAAAGTAATGTGTAGACCAGCATTTGAAAACTTGAGAAATGGAGAAAGTTGATTTACAAATTCACTCCCATTGTAAAGATTTCCAGTAAAGAATGAGGGGAAGAAAGAATACTCGAAAACTTCCTTTGGTTGTGTTCCCCATGATGATAACATAACTAGAATCATATAAAGTAATATAAATGATATGGTTTTACAAATAGATAAACAATGATACCAACAACCTTCTCAAAGACATGATCTTAGGAATCCATGCACATTTTTTCTGAAAATGCTACCAGCATTCAAAACACTGAAACATTTTAGAATGCATCTTTTGAAAACTCCTATTTTTTAAGCATCTTGAAGTCAACAATTGTGTCTAATCAATTTTTACAATCTGTATAGCACCAACCTTGCAATCTCAGCAAACAACAGCTAGATGAATGGATGAATGAATAAATTCGTTAATTGCCTTCTGAAGCTGTAAAACTGTTTTAAATACTCTCAGTGGAGGCACATATGTGTCCTTTGAGGGAAGCTGAGGTCCCTACATTAAATCAAAAGTCACGCCAAAATAAATCTGGTGTATAAATGAATTGTTTATCTGCAACATGTGATTTTGCTCTAGATAATTGTAATATCTGTAGCTTTAGAATTCTATTCAGAAAAATTATTTTTCTTATGTGTTAATCTCAATCTCTTAAAATTTATCCGGTAGTCAGTAAAGTTTCTAAATACCAGAAAAGGAACTGTCAAAAATCCTTTGCAATTATAGCTTTCAAGAGTAAGTTCATACTCTCCCAAGGCAACTGCTTTGAAGAGGACATTCATTGGATTTTATAAGTTCTGATATGTCTTTTGAAAAAGGCCACAACTTTATATAGTCATAGCTCATATGTCATAAAATGTGTATAGCTTCCTTTGACCTATAATCAAGCCAGCAATTTAATAAAATTACCCGGAAATAACCTAGAAATACGTACGTCTTTCAGACATTTGTTCAGGTACCATTTATAAGATTTTTAGATCAAAAGTGTACAGGCTAGTCATCTTAGTATAAACTTAAAGAGCAATTTTAGAGCAGCTGTTCCTTTAGAATTTATCATAGAGATTTAAATTGAAAAGACCTTGGAGGTCACCCATGAATTAGAGAAGTGGGATTAGATGACTTGCTAAAAGTAATTGACCCGTTAGTTGTAGGCACAGAACTAGCAAATCGTTTCTTGAGAGGTTTACCCATCACTTTCTTTCCCCCAGCATGAGCTATTCAGTGTCTTAATTTGGGGAAAATAGCCTAACTTCTTCTTTGGTATTTGATCAGAAAAATAACAACAAATTCACATTAAATAAATTGCTTTTTGCCCTGTAGAAAACAGACAAAAAGGAAGATTTAATCAAAGGATCTCATATTCAATCACTGAAATCTGGAGAACAAACACTAAAAGCATAATGCTTAGAGGGCTAAGCTACATTTAAATTATTTTAAAATAATTAAGCAATATACTACACCTCCTTTAGGCAACTGGCAAAATCCCTTGGTTAGAAAAACGAATTTTCTACTTGATGCCTGAAATTCTGTGCTTTTGACTGAATGTGGACTCAGTTTAGGCCTCAGCCTTACGTAAGTAGGTCCTCAGGTCATTTACCAACTGTGGCAAGAAATTATCTTGTGGTAAATAATCTTACCTTCCAAATAAAATATTTTAAATGGCTTTGCACATAGGGGTGAGTAATTTCTCAGAAAATCTAAGCATGATAAAGGGACCTGTGAAGAGGCCTTGTTAAAACTGAGGACCACCTAGCATGTGTGCTTATCTAGGGCCCAGGGTGACTTGCAGCAAGAAGCACTTAACTCATAGTGCATTAGGGACCCGGCTCTGGCAAAGTGAATGCGGAAACATTTCACACTCTCTTTACCTCACCCGAGTTACCTGTGCATCTGAAGCAGCTGTCTTCGTGTGTGCAATAAAAGGGGAGAAGATAACAGTCTTTGCTTAGCAGAAATATTCTTCCTGTTTGCCTGATTCTAATATCTTAAAACATAGCATTCTGTCTTGTTATCTTTTCATTTTCTATGAAAAAGAAATTTTAAGTTTTAATCTAGAATAAAACCTTTTTTAAAGTTTCTTAACTAACCGCAGATGTGAGGAGAATATTTTTTCACTCTGGCACCTTAAAATATTTTGTGACCCCGGTTCCATGTTAGTGGTTAAGACAGCATAGAGCCAGTTTTGGTCTTTCACCCTGAGAAGTGAGAGGGAGGCATTGTAAAGTGGTCACTAGTAAGTAAGTATATCATCATTTGGCTGAGAGGGCAGAGTTTTATTCTAAAATGAAAGAATGATTTTCCAGAATGATGCTAATGAAATTCCATCCACAAAATCTCAAATAAGAATTTCCTGTTCCTCGGCCTCTTGACCCTCAGTTTCATTTAGAGGCATTGGTCTCAATACACAAACTTCTACCAAGACTGGTCTTATTATTAGTAAAACTAACAAGGGAATCATGTAAGGAGACAACAGTTTCTCATTATTCCATTTTTCATTTTGTTGAAGACATCAATTCTGTGCCAAAGTGATAAGACTTTGGACACTGTATTAATTTCCTGAGGCAACTGTAACAAATTATCACAAACTTGGTAGCTTAAAATAAATGAAATTCATTCTCTCACCATTCTGAAGGCTAAAAGTCCAAAGTCAACATGTCAGCCTGGCCATACTCCCTCTAAAGTCTCCAGGGAGGAATCCTTCCTTGCCTCTTCCAGCTTCTGGTGGCTCCTGGCAATCCTTGGACTTCCTTGGTTTGCAACTACGTTGCTCCAATCCCTGCTTCCATCCTAACACAGCCTTCTCCTCTGTATCTCTGTGTCTCTCTGTCCTCCCTTCTTATGAAGAGACCAGTTGTTGGATTGAGGGCCCACCCTAATCTAATAAGATCGCACCTTGATTCTTACCTTGATTACATCTGCAAAGACCCTAAATAGGGTCATTGTCTTAGTCCATTGGGCTGCTGTAACAAAGTACCATAGACTGAGTGGCTTATAAACAACAGAAATTTATTTCTCACAGTTCTGGAGGCTGGAAGCCTGAGGTCAGGGTGCCAGCATGGTCGGGTTCTGGTGAGGGCCCTCTTCTGGGTTGCAGACTGCTGGCTTCTTGTTGGGTCCTCACGTGGCAGAGAGCAGAGCAGAGGAAGTGAGCTCTCTGGTGATTCTCATAAGGGCACTAATCCCGTTCACGGGGCACCACTCATGACCTTATCTAGTCCTGATTACCCCACCAGGACTCCACCTCCTAATGCCACCCTACTGGGTAGGGTTTCCACACACGAATTTGGAGGGGGATATATTCAGTCCATAACAGTCACCTTTGAGGTTCTGTGTGAAAATGAATTTTGAGGAACATTATTTGGACCACTACAGACACCATATCAAATAAGCTGCATTTTAATATCACACAATCATAATCATCAATTTTATTGAAAAGCATCCAGTATCAGATCACACGTGGGGCCATCCTTAAAGAGGCCTACAGAGACTTCCCCTGCCCTCTTCTTGCTCAAAAGTAGGTCTCAGATTGGATGTCAGCAGGATAGGTATTTGTAGCTAAAAGATACTGGTATTCTTTGGATTGTTGTCAGTTGGTCAGTTCTAAAGGAGCTGAACGTCTTAGTTCACTGTCACGTGGAAGCACTCTGAATAGAGAGCTGGTTTGGGATTATTTACGAGAATATCTACTCTGCGTGATGTGGAGTAGCTTTTCCCTCATGTAGGTCTTTCATCACTTTATCGTCATTTCACAACCTGAGGACCAGGGGGAAAAAGAAGCCAGCAAATGTAAGATGAGTCTATTTTTTTAGTGGGAGAAACTGTTACCCAAATTTGGTGTGAGGACATTTGAAGGATTTTAGTTATCTGTGCCATTCAGGATGTTGAGATGTGGCTTGCTCTGTTCCAGATCACACTAGAGCTAAGTGTCAGGGACTTCTTAGATCATTAAGGTGGTTCCCAGCAGGTGGCCAGTGGGGGCCTGGGAAGAGGTCAGAGTGAGCAATGAGGTCTGCTCTGCTCCCCGAGCTCAAGGAGTAAACCTCCCACTTGCTAGTCCTGGGTAACATTTTTCTCTCAATTCCAGAAGTCCCTCCCTATCTTTAAAAACTGTGGTTAGCAGGCCATGATATTTTCATCTTTAAAATGTTTTCATTGAATCATTGGCATTAGGTTCTTGGCATCAGGCAAATCAAAAATTAAAATGAGCCTTAATGAGAGCCACACTTTGGTCAAATATCACATTTTGAAATTGGACTTGGTAAAATATTAACATTTATTTGGTAGTCTTTTAACTCTATTTCAAAAGATGTAACTTCAGAACATAGAAATTCAATCAAATATAACACGATAAACCCAGGGGTATGTAGCAGCAATCAAGCGGTAGTTGGAAAGTGCAACTGCCTGTTAGAATTACTAGAAAAGCTGTCTATCTGAAAGAATGGAATTTCGGATGTGAGTGGCAGAAGGTGGGGGAATCAAGGCATTCTGGTTCCTGTAATTATCAGTAGACATAGCTTTAAAAAAAGTCTGTAGTTTTAGTTCAGTTTGTCTTTTGCACATAACCTCTGTTAATTTCTTTCAGTTCTTTGTTTCAACACCAGTTTTCAGCTATGATGCTATTTCATACTACAAAATATTTAGCGACAAGGATGGCTACAAACATATTCACTATATCAAAGACACTGTGGTACGTTCTTTCCAAGATTTATCTTCTCAAAGATCATTCACTTGAGGTTGCTCAAATAACGCTCGGCTTCACACAACATAATGTTTGTCTTTTTATAGGAAAATGCTATTCAAATTACAAGTGGCAAGTGGGAGGCCATAAATATATTCAGAGTAACACAGGATTCACTGTAAGTATTGCATGAAGCACGATGCACCATTCAGGTTTTAATTGGCACTGATGGACGTACAAATGATGCTGAGCCAGCTCTTTTCATTAAGAGCATTTTTGTCACTTACTCTATAGTTGAGTTCAGACAGCTGTAATTTCATTAAGACTGCATGTTCTTTACTAACTAGTCAACATGATCTCCTTTTGGAAGGAATATTTAGTAAGCAGTCATTTCTCTTCTTGGTAGATAATTATATAAAAAGTATAAAGTTTTTAATAATAATTTGTACAGGCAAATTTTACTCTTCAGCACTTGAAGCAATGAGTGACCTTCAAAAGTCCATAGCTATGGGAGTTCCTTTGTAGTGCCTCACTGTTATATAAGTTTAAGATTATTATCTGTAACATCTATCATTTATTGAGCAATTACTGTGTACCACATTTTGTGAAGTAGAAATGATTATATCACGGGGCCGCCCGGTGGCGCAGCGGTTTAGTCCGCGCTTGGCAGCACGGGGTTTGCGAGTTCGGATCCCGGGCGCCCGCCAACGCACTGCCTGTCAGCCATGCCGTGGTGGCGTCCCATATAAAGTGGAGGAAGATGGGCACGGATGTTAGCCCAGGGCCAGTCTTCCTCAGCAAAAAGGGGAGGATTGGCAACAGATGTTAGCTCAGGGCTGGTCTTCCCCACAAAAAAAAAAAAAAAAAAAGAAATGATTATATCAGTTTTACAGATGAGAAAATCGATACTCAGAAATTTAATTAACATGGCCAAGGCCACACAGTTAGTGGCAGAGCTAGGATTCAAACACAAAACACATTAAATCTGAGGTTCTTATTGTTAACCTCAGCATGGGACTTCTTTCTTCCAGTTCTTTCCCTTTCAGTCCATCCTGTAGACTGTCTCAATAAACCATCTTAAAATAATCTTTTATGATCAAACTTCTCTAATCAAGAATGTACAGTTCCTTTCTCTGACTTCTAATAAAGTCTAAACCCAGGGCACTCTCTTAGTACTCAGAATCTGCCTCCCATTAGCTGGAATTCTAGGAGCAAAAGGGGGAAGATCATTAGTCTAGGCTCACTGAACTGATCAGAACTCTATTGCCAATCCATGGAATTTTTTGAACAGTCAGCAAAGTAATTTGGACATTCTATGGAGCAGCCATTAAAATTGCCTGCGTAAGATAAATGACAAGACAAAGACAGAGAGGAACTTAATTTTGGGCATAATAGGAGGTAGGAGAAAACTTAAGGCAGGAGGACTCAGCTATGGTCATAATCTAGGCCTGAGGTGATAGAGGCCTGAAATGGAATAGGGGCAATGCAATATGGACTGTAAGGGAAAAACTATGCCTCCTTTTTTTGCTTCCTTGGCACTTGGCATAGTGTCTGACACAGAGCCAGAGTTCAATAAATATTTGTTAAATGAATGAAAGGAAAGGCAGATAGACAGTAAGACAGATGGAGGCTGAACAGGACTGGTGAATTAGTGGCCGTGAGGGAATAGGGAAAGTGGATTCTGCTGCAAGTGTTAGAGATGAAGACAATTGTGAACCTTTGACATAACAAGAAAACTGCAGGGGGCTGTTTGGAAAAGATACTGAGTAGTTTATTCACAGGTAGTTTGGGATGATGTGGGAAAGGCAAGTGCAAGTGATGGTTGGAGTCATGTGAAGTTAACAAAGACACGTGGAAGGATGCCACTTTAGAAGATAAATTTAATACCAGCAGAGAGTTACATTCCGTTGCCTTTTCTTTTTATTTGGGAGTAACAAGGTTTTTATGACAGTGAGGACATAGGAGTACCTGGGCTGCTGAGCAGTCCTGAGAATTAAAAATTGGTAACCAAACCTTGATTATTCTATTCCATACTTTTCACACCCAATTATGTTCTTCCTAAAAAAAAAAAAAAGTTACTTTTGTGATGTTCGGATGAACTCAACAGAGGAGTGAAAATTATGTCGCTAAATTGGATTTCCCACTTCACGGCTATATTAAGACAGGTTAGAACTGGGACCCGGATACGTAAGTAACCGTATGTTCTCTTGTGACTTGGTTTGCATTTGGGTAAATTAACATGCCCCTTTGTGTGGTACCCCAGTGTGGGTGAGTTTCCTGATTTATAGCAAACTTATCTACTGTCAGGGCTTCGGTAAAATAAATTCAAAATGCATTCAGAACCATAGACAAAATTAAACACTACAGCATAGAGAAACCAGTGAATTGTTAATCTTGAAAAGGAAAACGGTGATATTAATCAAAAATCCTAGTTTATTTTGTGTGGCTCATAACTAATGAATCAGAATATAATATAATAAAAAAGAGCACTCTGCATAATTTAATTTTTCTCCTATGATTTGAAAGTCAGAGTAAGGACATAAAATTCAGTTATGAACAACACAGATTTATGTACATAAGTGCCAATTAATAAATAGTTTCATTAGATGAATGTTGAGCTATATTGTTTATTATATTAGTATTAGTATTAACAATTTTATCACTATTTAGTCATCAATACTTATTTAATAATTTCTGAATACATTTTCAGGTTTTATTCTAGCAACGAGTTTGAAGGCTACCCTGGAAGAAGAAATATCTACAGGTAATTTATGTCAATTCACCGTAGTAATTTTATATGTTGATATTTGAATAAAAAGATCTGTCAGAGTACTCCAGACAAGTAGAATATTTTTTAAAAGCCCAAAATGTAATAAAAACAATTTATGAATTCAGATAAAACATTCAGAGAATGTTATACACCACACCAGTATAAAAAATATACACCCCCAAAATATCGATCAACTCAAAATGTTTGTTTTCAAAAAGAAAAACCAAGAAATTCTAATGCTGATACAAACATGATAATAAATCCTTCAACTAAATTTAGAGGCAATTGAGGACATTCATTCAACACACATTTATTAAGTACCTACTCTGTACTGAGCATTGTATTTTTTCCCATAATGTGTGATTTCTCTTAATACTGCTCACTTTGGCATAAGTCTGTTACAATTGGAAGTAATTCATCTCTGTTCTTAAATTAGTGTTTAAGTTCAGTCAGTGGTCCACTTGGTGATTGGAACAGGGTCCCCAACAGCCCCTTCTGGATGTGGAAATAAAAACAATGGTTACCATGGGCCAGTAGTCTGCTATATGCCAGGCACCTTTTTATCTGCTTTACATATGTAGTTTTATTTAATCCCCACAACTCTATGAGGCAGGTGATATTGTTGGAATCAAGATTTGCACCTAGGCATGCTGACCTCAATCTCTTACTTTTAACTGCCGACCTAATGTTTCCAAGATCACACCAAAATATGAACATGAATATCAATAACAATGGAAAAAATAAATTTTCCTTCTACTGCATTCCTCTGTTCCCTCCCGGATCATGGTTCTTTATCTGTTGGGGAGAATCCCTCTCTGGCCACCCTCTACCACACCCAAGGCAAGATCAGGGGCAGCCGCAGAAGGAACACTGCAGTGGCCACAGGTAACCTTACCAGCCACAACAGGGCTTCGATCCTGCCCCCATCCTGGCATAATACCACCTGGTCCTCCCCAAATGAGATTCTGAATCTGAGGGTTTGGAGAAAGGTCTGGGAGTCTGCGTATTAAAGCCGATCACCCCATTCAGGAACCACACAGAGGGCTCTGCTGAGGAGAGAGTGGGCCCAACATGGTAGGTGCAGGTTGGCTTGTGTAGGAATGTGTGGAGGGAGCATTTCCAGGAAGAGCTACATGAGGCCAAATTTCCTGCCAAAAGGAATGAAAGACACAGGAGCCACATAGAACTATGGTTTCTTATTCCTATTTGCTTATTACTAATTTCCCCTTCCAGACATATGACAAGAATAGGGACCCCTTTCTTGGTGAAACAGCCAGATTTTCTTTGTATGTTTTGCCATGGGAGTACAAAAAGAGAGATGGGACGATGAAGAACTATGCGTTCCCAACCTCTTGTAATGTTTGAGAGTAATGGCTGTAAGAAGTGACTACCTCACTCCCATTTTAGGTGTTGGATATTTCTCCCACCCCAGGAAAACACAGAGGGCTTTTCCCTCAAGGTTTGTGCCTCTTTGGACAAAGATGGGTTGAAAATCAGGCTACGTCAAAATACTATGATTCCCCTCCACTCTAAGTGATATTGGCAATAGAAAAATAAAGTGGGTTTGATGTCAATATGTAAATTAGTCATTTTACACGGAGTGGGACATTTTGATAAATACAATCTCAAAATTTCGGTTTAGTTTTATTTTCATTTTCCTCTAGAATTAGCATTGGAAGCTATCCTCCAACCAAGAAGTGCATTACTTGCCATCTAAGGAAAGAAAGGTGCCAATACTACACAGCAAGTTTCAGTGACTACGCCAAGTACTACGCACTCGTCTGCTATGGTAGGTCATGGACCTAGCACAGGCTCTACCATCCCACTGCCACTGTCGTCGTCCTTGTCACCACCATCTGATTAATCCTTAGCTACAGGTTATTGAGCCCTTGTTATATGTGAGGATCTTATCTACGTTATCTTATCTAATGCTTATGGAAAAAAATGAAAGGAAGATAGGAAGGCATTATTATCTCCATTTTTTGCAGTTGAGGAAACAGAGTAACTTGCAAAAGGTCCACACTGCTGGTAAGCATCAGAGCTGGGATGGGAATAAGGGTCAGTTACTGTAAATCCCAAGCTCTTACCCACCACGTGCCACTGCACCATGACGTTGTATGCTAACACTATCTACCAGTTATCTACAGCAGGATTCGAACAATATCATAAAAAGAAGTGTTCTCTGATAAAATGGTTGCCGGACTTCAGCCCCATTTTCCGGGAGAAATGTCAATCTCCTACAGCCAGGGGAAAGAACTATGGCCTAGAAACCTGAGCTCCTCCCCTTGGAGGCAGTAATTCTTTGAAATGTAGTTTCAGTGGAGATGGAAAATGAACTTTTGTCACCTCTATGTCCTTTCTAAAATGGAAAACAACAATTAATTCATTAAAATATTTTAAAAAACAGATCAAATATACTAAACATTTCCTGGTTGTTTAGGCTTTGTGACTAATGTAGTGAATAATTTCTATGCAAATAATTTTATTTTATGCATAACATTTTATCTATATCTTGAACATGTGGCAAGCAATAAAACAGGTTAGCTTAGGCGATCAGTAGATCATGAGATATGTTGGGGTCTTGGTAGTCATGACGGGAATTTGGGAAACTGACCTGGGAACTATCTATCCTTCCACTGTCTATCATGTTCCCCCAGTTCATCCCTGAGTTTCCCGGCAGGTGACAGAGAACAGAGGGGATTATAACAAAACACATGCCACTCTCCTGTTTCTGGTATCAACTCCCGATGTGGAGGCGGGCGGCTCAGGGAATAAATAGAGTCTGACTGACTGAGATCCCTGCTCAGTTGCAGAAGACCCCGACGTTCCCTTTACTCCCAGAAGGAAGGCCACTCTGACATGCCACTTCCCTCAGTCCAGTCACCTGGCCCTGGAACCTGAGCCCCAACTCATTTGACTATGTGGAAATGAATAAGCATTTTAACCCGAATGCTCCAAACACACTGACACAGGATGTCAGTTTCTTCACAAAATGTCACGGCTTCACAAATGTTTGGTCAGTGGCATCTATGAAAAATCAAAAGACTGTTGTTCATGACCACGTGTGCTGATTGTAGTTATGGCATTTAAAGGTATACATTAAATGTCTCTCTCAAGTTATGTGCAACATTTTTCAAACCACGCTAAGTATTTATGCAACATATATTGAAAGCTTACATGCCCGAAACATAGCATCATTGAACTAACTGTACTGAGTCATCTGATTGTCTACCTTTCTCTCTTGAAGACAGAGGCTACTTTCTTTTAATCTTTCTCATCGTAAGGCCAAGAAGAATGGCTAATGCATAATAGCATTGAATGTTTGCTGAATGAACATAGGTACTAGAGAAGATTAAAGTTTTGCTGCCTTTTGCAAAGTCTACCAAAAAATTCATTTCTATGCTGATATAATTACTGATAAAGACATCAGTGACCCTACACTTACATACATGCATTTATATTTATATGCATTCTGCATTTGTACAATCCTTTAATGCTTTTTGAAATCACTATACCACTTTTTATATTACTGTCTTCCTAATATCTACTTGAACGTACGTGTCCACTGAGGAGATAAGTGAGCAAAGATTAAGCTCTCATCAAAAGTTGGTGGAAGAGTCCTTTCTAGAACTTGAATTGCCTGACTTTTCCACACTCACTTTTCCTCGGCAGTATGGTAATTTCCCATTTAGCAAAAAATATACTGTGTGGGAAGCATCACATCGTCTGGTGTTTTTGAAGCTCCAGTAAAATGAGTCACTGAGCCATCATAGGAAAAACCTTGAAATCTTTCCCTTTGGGACTAAGAGTAAAGCCTCATTATGTAACGTCAAACTCTCCAAGAGAGGGAGTAAGTAAATCCCAGACAATAGAATTCAAATAGATAAAAGGATATTGATGATGCTGCTGGAACAAAAGCAATGCAGAGGAGAAATTCTAGACAATTGATGCTTATGCCACTAGGACCACACCCTCAGGCCACTTGTATCAAGGGCAGTCAGTCATTAGTTTGTCTTATATTGTGGGCAAAAAAGATATACCAGTTGTCACTACTGGAATTGCAAATCCATGAAAATTCCATAGAGTGGATGCTGAGTGACTAAAGTCTAGAAATTCAGATCCATATCTCATTTCCTTACATTCTGACCAAAAATGTGATGTGTGCTTTCCCTTTTAATAACCTTGAAGAAAAGCTGACAAAAATGAAAATCTCTGAAATAAAATTCTGAGAATCCACACAATAAAGAACTACTGGCTTTTGAGGGAGCCTAATAGATAATATCCCTTCTCCTCACTCCCAAGTTGGACTGAGGAAACAGGCAGGAAATCATATTAATTTTATTATCTATTAGTTGGAAAATGTGGCTAAGGTGTGGGCTTCCTAATCTTGCACCCCAGAATTACAATTAGTCACACTAATAGACAGCCACTGGCTTCCCCCATGTGATCTGGCACTGTCACACAGCACTGAAAAACAGATCAAAAGCATGTTCCCTGCAGGAAGAAAGATGCCAGGAACAAGGCAGAAGGAGCTACTCATATCCAGGTCTTCTCAGAACTCACCAAAAAGGTTATTCCCTCTCCGTTTGCTTGGGACCAAGGATGCTACTCTAAGGACACCCCCTCCACATAGAAGGAAGCATCAGGAGTGCAAATGAGCATCTATTCCCAACCTCCATGTTTGTTACTTTTAATCCATTGACTACCTGAGCAAATTTATCCTTTCAAAGTATATTTCCAGGTATTATTTTATTCTATAGTTCAAGTAAGTGATAGATAATTAGTGTTTGATTATTTGAAGATTTTGCTAAAACAGCCAGTTTCTGCACAGAGAACCCGAATTCTGTGTTGGAATATATAGTGGACACTGGTGTGCCACCCAGACCCCCTACCTTCAGGACTGAATCACTCATTTCTCCAGCTGCTGAGAGTGCTGGTGGCTGACAGCTCACTGCTGAGCGCCCCCTCTTGGAGATTGTTCTTATCCCAGGCCACATCCAATGACCGCTCCATTGTGGAGTATAAAAGCTGGCCCCGTTGGTCCCATTCAAGACAAGTCTGCAGGCCATCCAGCTCCAGACGTCCCCGTAGGGCTGGCTGAGATCTGTGTTGTGACTGTACAGAGGCACACCTTCCTTCGCTGCCCAACCCTTCCTCTCCTTCCCCCACAGGTGTGCATCTTAATAACCACCCCAGATAAACTTCTGGCCCACAAAACTCCTTCTAGGTCTGTTTTTTGGAGAATGTGACCTGCCACAGCATATTTGAATAGGCAACATATTCTATAAATAAATTTATTTCTGCATGTATTAATTACATGGAAAAAAAAGATACTGGGTTCTAACTACCAAAATAAACAGAACATTAAACAAAGAAGCCAGATTAAAAATATAATCTGGGTACCAGTGAAGGTTATTTGATAATAATGACACAGTTAAAACTGGCCCAAATAGCATGACATCTTCCCAGAAGATGTCCCATTTATCCCATTGATCACGGCAGCTTCTAGGGTCCATTTGTGTAATTAGATCCTGACTATTCAGAAGCACTCTTGGAAAAGTGCACAAGCAACTCCTCTCTCATGTCTGTTCTTTGATTGGGCTCTGATCTCATGTGTTATTTAAATGTAACTTAAAAGGTGATGTTTACTTCTCTATGGGAAAAAAGTAGCTGCGGAATTAAAAGATATACTTGAGCTTGACACTAATCACAAATACTACCAGCAGTTCTTTTCGCAAACTGTGTTATTTTAAAACTAAGCCACGTTTTTGTTTTCATCCCATGCGCAGGCCCAGGCCTCCCTATTTCCACCCTTCATGACGGCAGAATCGACCAAGGTACACTCTCTTGCATGCTGTTGTCCTGTCTAAAGAAATCCCAAACTCTCAGTGGCTCTACACTAGAGGAAGCAAGACAGTTTCCCCACACCAACAAGGGGAAATGTGATGGAATCCTGTTATCATACAGCTTATTATTACACAGATTTGGATATTCTTTGAGTCAAACCCAGTCATGTGAAATTTAATAATTATTTGCAGTAAGAACCTGGCATATCACAGATGAGTTATATCAGAGGGATTAATCCTGTCTTCCCTAATCAGCCTTATAAAAAACACAGAACCTTGAATTAGAAGGAAACAGGATATTTAGTACAATCTCCCTCCCAAGTAGGAATTCCTGGTTTTTTGCAACATTCCAAACTGGAGACAAATTCCATATATAACTCCAGTTCATGCTACCTTTTTTTGTTTTAACAGCTACATCACCCTATTGCCACATATGAAAGCCCTGAAATTTGGAGCTTCTTTCCATTTTCAGCTGCTATTGAGACAGTCTTCCATCCCATATTTGCGATATTGGTTCAAAATAGTTCACAGCTCAAAGATGACTTTTTGCTCTCGACAGAGTTATCCAAGTGTATAATTGCCCTGATACTCTTCCTGCGGTTCTCTGTTATCTTTTGATTTACTATTAAACAACATTAGAGAGTTGAAGTTGATGGAGACTAGGGACAATGAGGGACTTCAGCACTCATGCCTGCGATCATCCCTGGACAGCTTTGGTGACAAGTCAGGAGACTGCTTTGGGATTAGTTTGGCTGCCAGCTCAATGGCTGAAGTATAGGTGAAAATAAGGTAACGAGGAAAAACAGAATCAATTCAGGAGCTCTGGACAGGACAGGCATTGTAATAATGGGACTGTGAATTTAGTTTCATTTTGAAGGGTTTTTTTACCTTGTGTCTGATAATGAAATACTTTTAAGAATAACAGATTGTATTTCTCAATTTGGCTCATCTCAACCTTCAGCGAGAGAAATTTTAAAACAGTACTACTTTCAAATCTGTAAGTTTTTGTTTTAATGGAAATCACCATAAACGTATAATTCCCATTTTATCATGACTGCAAAATAAAGGTCAGCTTTCCTTTTCCTATAGCATGAATTTCTACTTTCTTACTATCTTTCTCATATTCCTGCCAGAAACCAATTTTTGTACTGCTTATGAAGCTTTGTAAGTTCACCCAGAACTTACAAAATAGGTACAGTGTTCACATCACTCTCATATATGTCATATGTATTTATATGTTTTCTAACTCAAGAAATAGACTGCAAATTCCTTTAGAGCACAGTTTTGCAAACTCGCTAATGATGAATTCTCTGGAGATGTTTCTTATAAATACAGATTCTCAGGCCCTCCCCAGCGATTCCAGTTCAGTAGATCTTAGACTGGGCTAGGGAATCTGTATTTTTAATAAATGCCCAGACAAGTTTTGAGCTGCTTTTTAGAGCACATGCTGTGTCTTCTATTTATTTGTGGTATTCTCACCCATTTTCCATTGAATTTGATGCCAGCAATCTTCATTCAATAAATATTTATTGAGCTCCTACCACATTAAGTCAGCCACTGTGCTGGATACTAGATCCTTAAATCAGCAGATACTGGGTTAGGCATTGTCCACATGCTCGAGGAGATTATAGATCAGTGGAGTAAGCAAACATGTGAATGGGCAGTCCCACTGCAGTGGGGTAAAGTATTAAGATAGAGGAAATAGGGCATGAAAGCACATAGGCAGGGCACCTCATCTGGGTTTCTCGGGTTGGGAAATATTTCCTAATAATAGCTACATCAAACTGGAGACTCATAAATATGAAGCGGGGGGCGGGGGGTTGGTGCTGCTTGGATGTCTGACTTGGTCAAGTGGATTGATATTGATGCTTTTTACTGAAAGAGGGGATTCACTCTGGAGAGAAGGTTTTGGGGGAGATGAATTTTGTTTTGAATGTTGAGTTTGAGATACTGATGAGATATCCAAGTACAGCTGTCCTGGAGTGATATAATTTTGCATCTGGATGTTTGAGGATTGGTTTGGACTGAAGATGATCAAGAAGTCATTTGTTTATGGACTACATGGTTACTAAGGCCATGGAAGTGGTTGAGACAACAGAGTGGGAAAAATGAGGGTGAGTGGGTGTAGTGGAGAGTGAGCCTAGAATAAAACTATGTGATTATCAAAAAGACAAGAAATAACAAGTGTTGGCAAGGAGGTTGAGAAAAGGGAATGCTTGTGCACTGTTGGTGAGAATGTAAATTGGTGGAGCCACTATGGAAAATACTACGGAGATTCCTCAAAAAACTAAAACTAGGGGCCGCCCGGTGGCGCAGCGGTTTAGTCCGCGCTTGGCAGCCCGGGGTTCGCGAGTTCGGATCCCGGGCGCCCGCCGACGCACTGCCTGTCAGCCATGCCGTGGCGGCGTCCCATATAAAGTAGAGGAAGATGGGCACGATGTTAGCCCAGGGCCAGTCTTCCTCAGCAAAAAGGGGAGGATTGGCGACGGATGTTAGCTCAGGGCTGGTCTTCCCCACAAAAAAAAAAAAAAAAACTAAAACTAGAACTATTATATGATCTAGCAATTCCACTTCTGGGTATTTATCCAAAGAAGACAAAAACACTAATTCAAAAAGATATGTGCACCCCATGTTCATTGCAGCATTGTTTACAATAGCTGAGACTTGGCAACAGCCTAAGTGTCCACTGACAGATGAATGAATAAAGAAAATGTGGTATATACAAGTATACAATGGAATATTATTCAGCCATAAGAAAGAATGAAATCCTTCCATTTGTGACAACACGGATGGAAATTGAAGGCATTTTGCTGAGTGAAATAAGTCAGACAGAGAAAGACAAATACCGTATGATCTCACTAAAAATCAT
Organism: Tapirus indicus; assembly: GCA_031878705.1. Lineage (NCBI taxonomy): Eukaryota > Metazoa > Chordata > Mammalia > Perissodactyla > Tapiridae > Tapirus > Tapirus indicus. The sequence continues at coordinate 75,482,749 of CM062926.1, read as the reverse complement.
TACATTGTACACCTGAAACTAATATAATGTTATATGTAAGTTATACATCAATTTAAAAAAAACTGTGTGAAACACCAACATGAGAAATAGAAAGAGAAAAATGAGCCTATAAAGGAGACCGAGAGGGAACAGAAGGAGGAGGACAAACCTTGAGAGCGTGGTGTCATTGGAAGGCAGGGGAGGAGAGCATCTCAAGAGAGAAGGGGTAGCCAAGTGTCAAGTGCTGCAGAGAGTGAAGTGAGACCTACTCTAAATCAATGGACTTAGCAAGAAGGAGATTAGTGTTACCTTGGTCAGAGCAGTTTCAGTGGAGCCGTGGAGGAGGAATCCAGACTGAAGTAAGTTAAGACCTGCATAGGAGGTAAATAAAAAGAGATGGTATTTTCAATAGGTCTGGCTAATGAGAGGAGGAAAGAGGTAGGATGGCTAGAAGGGATTGGTAGAGGTTTAGTTTTGTTTTTGAACGAAGATAAATATTTGAGCTTGGCAAATGCTGATGGAAGGAATTAGGAGACCAAAAGGGGTTGAGACATAAAGGACGGAGGTCCTTGAGAAGCTGGGAAAAGACAGAGTCCAGAGACAGGTGAGGGGATTCATTTCTTGCATTGTGATGAGGAAGAATGAAGAAATTAATGATATAATTGTATGAAAGTTTGTAGACTTTGCTGAAAATAATGCAATGGCTTCGTTTTTTTCTGCAAAGTGGGGTAAGGTCATTTGAAAATAACAGATAGTCCTTGCACTGGGTGCTATGGAAACCCAGAAGATTTGGCTCTTGACGTTGAGGGCCAGCCACTTGAGGCTTAGTTGCATCAGACACAGCAGGTGCTCATTAAAATTACCCAACTGATTGATCTCATTTATCAGCTTTTCCGCAGATTCTGCACTTAATTTAATTAATGAGCAATACATTGTGGTTAATATGATTTAAACAAAAATCTCATAGATGATCCATCTTTCTTACCTCTTGATTTCATCATGATGAAGAGTCTACAAATATAGAGAGAACACATACTATATCTCAGTCACTAGGTACTGAGTATGCTGGGTACTGAGATGATAAGTGAAAGAAGGTAAAAGGTGCAGTCTGGACTGAGCACTCCTTTGCCAGGTAATAGACTTTTAATGCAAAGGCACATAATGCAATTGCCACCCCTTCCTCTCCTCCCAGCCCTATGAAATTCCATTTTGCTCCAAGGGATGGAAAAGTTGCCTACTTATCATCCGAAAAAATGTAGAAGATTTAGTAAGCTTTTAAATTAAATTTGGCATTTCAGCAAGTCATGAATCAGAAAAGTTCAACAGCTAGGAACAGAATGGAAAAGGAGTCAAAGTCAAACCAATCTAATACCTGCAAATTGTCTCCGACTTCCAGTACCTGTTGGTAAAATGATAAAATTGTACAAAATAGGAAGATAATGCAAACACTTTTTGTGCTTGCTCCCCACGGGATTCCTTTTATCCAATGATAGCTCCACATACAGAACCCACACAAGGAGAATGAAGAGCTGGCTCCATTGCACTTAGAATTGTGTATTCATTTTCTTTTTTGGTTTTAATTTTTAAGATGCCACAAGTATCTCTTTCCTGATAGATTATCCAAAGTTAAAATGAAATTTATCATGTATCTTATACAACTCATACCAAAACATCTATATTTGTTCTAAGATTAAATATAACATGTTGGAGCAAAATGCCATGAGTATATGAAAACTGAGAGTTACAAGGGAAGTGGTTTGGCAAACTTAGTGTAGTTATAAGTACTCCTCCAGTTCCCTATCTTCAAGGACCACTTTTTAAAAAGGCACAAAATCAAGAAGTCCACAGGATGTCTTTTGTAGAAAGTGCCATATCTCAGAAATCATCCAGACTCCCTTTTAAAAATAAAGGTAAGAACTCCACGTATATGAAAGTCTGACTTTTCCCTAGAAGATGCCTGGTGTCAATTCTAGTTCAAAATAAAGCTTACAAAAAACCCACCACTGCTAGAAACCCATTTGCATATACCACGAATCTACAGCATCAGGAGATTAATGGATTTGTTCAGTCTCAAAGATTAAAGTGTGAAACATAACTGAGCTCAAATATACACATCAGGTTTTTAGAAGATCTTTTAGGGTGAAAGATTGAAAGAGATCACAGTGTGTATGGATTGTTTTGCTGAAATATATAACTACCATGAGAGAAAAGATTTGAAGGAATAGGATGCACAGTAATTCAGTTGCTCCCCACCAAAAAAGGAAGAATATCCTATGTTAACCAAGTCCAAGAGGAAAAGATTAAGAAAGAAATAGATACAAAAAATTTAAAAAAATGATATTTGACTTCCCACATTGAAAATTTATGAACAAACTTTGTAACTACATAATTATTTTAAATTTGAGGTTTCAGCAATATAGACTTTACTTCTATTACTCTTTTTTCTTGTAGATGATAAAAAAATTTCACCTACTCGGGTTATAGCTTTACATTAAAAAAGAAAAGCTGGGGATGGGAAAATGTGGCTGAATAAACATTGCTGCTTCTGAGATTCTGTTTCAATGCCATAAGGAACAGTTTAGGTGACAACGATTGATGTCCTTCAGAAGCTCATACTTGCTTTAAAGGCTGGATTTAAAAATATGCTTGTCAATATGAAACTTCTTAAGCAATCCTTATACAGTTTAAGTTTCATCCATATTAAAGCCAAAGGAATTTTAAGAAAGGAATTTTCTTATGGAAATGCTATTAATTAAAAATGAACACTTTATTTTTTTAAGAAATCAAAATCCTGGAAGAAAACAAGGAATTGGAAAATGCTTTGAAAAATATCCAGCTGCCTAAAGAGGAAGTTAAGAAACTTGAAGTGGATGAAATTAGTAAGATCTTTTAAAAACTTCTCATTTATAGATATGAAGTTGAACATTTATCTTACCTTTTTAGAAAAATTTATAAGGTAAATATTATAATCCAAATCCTATAATACTAAAACAATCTTACCTTAACAGTAGAGTTTCACGAAATATCTTTAATATGTTTGTGAATAGGGTTGATCTTACACTTTTCTATAGCTCCATTTCAACACTGATATTTTTTAAAAAGAGCTTCTCTAATTTTAATTTTAGAATGTGTGCTTCTGGAAAAACAATAATTCAAGATTTCTAGTAATTTATAAATTAGACAAAAATATGTGATAAAAATCAATTTAAAGCACGTTCTTGATTCTTAAGTTTGCCAGTTATGAATTGATTTTATGTTCTATATTGTTATGAAAGAAAATAAATAATGCTATCAGTATAGTAAAATGAAGATTTTTCTCCTTTTTTTTTCAAGCTTTATGGTACAAGATGATTCTTCCTCCTCAATTTGACAGATCAAAGAAGTATCCCTTGCTAATTCAAGTGTATGTAATATTTTCTTTGGTGTAAAAACTATTTACTGAAAATATGTTGAATTAAATACACATTTAAGAGATAAAATAAACCATTCTCCTTGGTAACAGTTCCTATTGATGCTGTTTTTATATATTCCTCAACTAATCAGAGTAAATAAAATATGGCTATTTAAAATAGATTGAGGAAGTTTTGAGATTTTAGATGGACTTGCTTGCATTCGCTGTGTTGAATTTCCTTTGTATGGCAAATTGCCGAATGTGTCAGAATACCTTTGAGATAGAGAAATTGCAGCCAAAAAAATATTGTAAATCATCCTAACATCTTATGTAATTGAGTTAGAAATGAAATAAGGGAATGGAATACATTTAGTGGAATCACACCCAAAATCAGTGCTGACCTACACACAATTTGCTTAAAACACCATGCATTTTTTTTAGTATATCTTATGCCTGCTTTTAGCAAGTGGCAGGTGGCAGAAATGACGAAAAACCCACACATATTCCTTGAAATGCCAACCCTAGATGTATCCGTTTTGGGGAATAAGAGAGGCTGTGTCCCAAAACAACTTCCTTGTAGCAAACCTCTGGGAAAAGCCTGGTCCTCTCTTGATTTTGAGCCAGTTCTAATGCCACTGTTATTGAAATTTTATCATACAAATGTACTGAGAAATACTAAAGGCAATTCTTGGCCATGATGGGAAGTCGAGTTTTACAAAGGAATAAGAGGTTCTATCTTTTTTTTTTTTTCCTTTAGGTATGGTGGTCCCTGCAGTCAGAGCGTAAGGTCTGTATTCGCTATTAGTTGGATATCTTATCTCGCAAGTAAGGAAGGGATAGTCATCGCCTTGGTGGATGGTCGAGGAACAGCCTTCCAAGGTGACAAACTCCTGTACGCAGTATATCGAAAGCTGGGTGTTTATGAAGTTGAGGACCAGATCACAGCTGTCAGGTGAGCACCTTCTCATCCAAACAGAAATTAACACGCAACAAAAATCATGCAATCACTATAGGGTTTCTCCATCCGTAATGACTTAATTCTTTTTGTCTATTTTCCCAACTTCATCTAGAGCTATTATTAATCTTAAAGGGATATTTTTGCCCAATATGAGGAAAAATTATTTATGGAAGAGAGCTAATAAATTCTTAGAAAATGATTTATAGGGATAAATGACAAATACCCTTTTTTGATGTTTCAGTCATTCTAACATCCTTTCATTCATTAACATGGCTCACAATTAGCAGAAAAAATTTGCATGATTCTAGGGATGGTCTGTAGGAAACCAAACATCTGAACTTGCTGACGTGTTGTGGATTCTACCTTTAAATTTAGAAATGGCTCAAGATTTTTATCATCACTATATACTTATAGATGTCAAGCATTAATTTGTAGTTAAACTAGCTGTAAAGTTCAGTTATTTTAGCATGAAAATGTTTTCCTCTTTTCATTTAACAAAAAAAATCATCTTACATAATAGAAATTATATTATGAAAACATTTAGAGGAAAGACAGATTCATAACCCGAGTTCTTCTCAACTACATTCTCAGACACAATTTACGGCTCAGTCATTTTTTCCTGATACATAAAGAATATAGTCACCAAAATCATTGTTTATTTGAAAACACTGTGCAGGATTCTTCTGGATATTTCTCTGTAGTTGTTGGGTCTCTGTTATTATGATATGAATAAGTGAAGTTACAGAATAGTAGTTTATAAATGTGAAAACTAACACAGGCCAATTGCACTCTTAGTCACGGATATATACACATTCATGACAGCTAAAGGTCAAACACTGTTTCACAGCAAAGAGCAACTTAGAAATTCATTAGTACATTTCTTTTATCATCTTAATGTCATTTGATAGTATTAATAGTTATTGATTTCAATACAGCGTACACAACACAGATTGTATTCAACAGCTAGGAGCCAGGCCTAGACGATACTTTTCTGTATTTTTGTCTCTAATCAAAGCAAAAGTGTTTAGACTCACAAGTAATTATTTTTAAAAATAGAAAGGTAATCATAACCCATATGTTTTCAAATTTTTCTTTCGTTCTGCGAACAGTAATATACACACAAAATAATTAAAAACAAAGCCTATTTGAGTAAAATCTGACAAATTAATAAATCAATTATTAAATAATACTACAAGATATGTAGTGACATATAGGATACGAAACCACAGATTGGGGATCATTCACGCATGGCTTCTAGAAGATTCCATCTTTCTTACTGATCCAAACTTTTGGCCTTTCCGCACTGTTAACTTGTTTGGAAGAGTCTTCTGCCTGACAGAGAGACATAGAAGAGATAAATCAAAGAAAAACTCCACCAAGAGATCTCACATAAAGACTGTGGTGTGCCTGAGTGGGAACATTAACACAATTGTCAGCATTATAGACTTAATTCTTTAAGGAGTTTGGTGTTTTGTGGATTGGTTTTTTTTTTGGCACTGTAGGTCACATCTATTTGTATTTAAATCATACAATAAACCCAAGGACATGTAATCCTGGGACTGCATCAGAGACAGAGATATAAATTGTGCTTCATTTGTAATTCAGTTAGGTCTTTTCCAAAGTTGGTAGAGCTAAAATGTGGTTTGTTTTGGCACTGGTTGAAAAGCAATTTCATCATCATCACCTCATCATCACAACCTACCACTCATAACAACAAAATACATCATTATATCTTCATGCATTTATTTACCACCAAAAAATGCGGCATTCAAACTAGAAACAGAATAGATCGCTTATTAATGTGTTCTTTGGGTGGAATGAAAATTTAAACCTGAAACCCACATACAGACCTTAACAAAAGTTGTTATTTCTGATGTTCAACATATAGGAAATGAAGCCACAAATTCTACCAATTTTTACAATCACATAAATGTCTTTGGCATTTAGAATTGAAGATGGGCCAGAGGTGGTAATTGGCTACCTTTACCTTCTCTGAGCCATTTTTAGGATGGAACCTGAAGAAAGTCTTCCTGCTTTACAGCAGGCATATATTCACCATTTATTCAACGATTTAACAACTAGTCAAATATTAATACATGCCACTGCAATACACTCTGTATTAAATTGTACAATTTACAATGTCTACTTTCAATGCACTTGCAATCTTTGCAAAGTGGATAAACCACCTGCATTCTGAAGGGACAGCATAGCTTTTAGTTACTTTTAGTAAACACCCTAGTGAACAAGGGGTGGCTGTGTGGCCCATGAAAAGCTCATATTGCAACAGTGGAGATGCCAGTTGGGGATGGTCTTGACTTTGCTTGAAACCGTTATTCTGCAAAAGTGAAAGGAAAGCCTTGGAACCCGATGCTTTGAGAAAACAAAAGCTAAAAGGGATAGATTTATGATAATCCTGAGGACAATTCAACCACATGTCTCCCCAAAAAGTGTTTTAGAAATCAGACACTGAATGTCTGGCCTGGGGAATTGAAATTGTAAGCCTTCTATGGTAGCCCTCAAATATGCCCCAAAAAATGAAATTTGTCCCCTTGAATCTCTTATAAAATGCAATCTGTCTACATTTTTTACATACCAAAAGAAAATCGTATGTACATATTTGGAAACAGTAAATACTAGTAAGTGTCGATAAATAGATTCAAACAAAGCAAAGTAGGGGAAAAAAAGAAGCAATACAACCTCACAACTTTTGACTATACAAAAGAGAATCCTTCCACAGAGGTGCTTGTGAGGTCTAAGCATAGGTGAACCTGGGACCTACTTTCTTTAGGCTTCTCTGCAAATGGTACATATATGTGGGACCCATAAAACTTCAGTTGTTATAGGGTAGACTCTGGTCATTTGGGATATCTTTGACATTTTTGACATACCCGCAATTTTGAAATTTTATATAACTTAAGGGTTAATGGTAAGGAAGAATTATATGAGAAAAAATATATCATACTGTTATACATAGTATCAATAAGAACATTTCCAAAATAGAATGATAATTAATCACTAGCCTTCCAAATTGACCTTTGGTCTAGGGCCATTTTTATGAGAGAAAAATTGTAAAGTTCAGTCCAGCCTCCAAAATTAGAAAAACATGCTTTTTCATTTGTTGCTAAAATTTTGTTGATTTAACCACATTATCTACAGTATTTCTGATAACCCTCTTGGAAGCTCTTCAGAATTTGGAGGTAAATTTTATAGAGCCTGGTTGGTCTCAAAGAGCTCAGATTATCTAGCTAACCTTTAACCTAGTCCTGCCACATTAAGTGTTAATGTTTCATTTCCATGTTAACTATTGCACTATCATTTCCTGTAAATGTCATCTTTTCAGAATAAGCCTAGGAAGGGAGTTGTTGAGAATTTCCTCTTCCTATATATCACCTGTTATTTGCTTTTACCCCAGATGCAAGGCAATATGATTGCTAGCTTCTGGGAGATCATAAAATCACGATTGGTTTTATGGCTCAGAACTGTCTTCAAGCACTAGTAGCAAGATTATTTTTTTTAACAAAGAAAGTGAACTTTCTCTCCTTTTGTTTGGTTTTTGAACTTTGTGGAAAGATTGCCGAAATGCCACTATTTGATGCACATTTTCTCTGCTTTACCATGAACAGCATCCCCACAGGTAGCAACTTTCCATTTGCTACTGCATTTCTTCCCTCTAGACTCCTCAGTGTCCCTCAGAATCAGTGTCGGGTAAGCTGTGACTGACGGGGCTTCTTCCCATCTGTTTGTCCCGGGCATTTGCCCAACTCCTCTATGCATCGGAAACGTGCTTGTTGAATCAATGCAACGAGCAAAATGGTTGCTGTGAAATCCCTTAAGAAACTCCATTATTCAACTAATAAAAATCACTCTGTGCTGCTTCCAAAGAATGAGAAAGGGTATTCACATAACTGAAAGGAATAAAGGAATAATATTTTTCTGGGGCCCTGTGTGTTGCTTTGGTTTCCTCCCCTCTTTCTCATTATTGTTGCATTCAGGCCTCTGCAATGCCTCATCCAGTTTGCTTTTTAATTCCACTGCTTCTGTTTCTCTGAGAGTTTCTTGAGGTTTTTATCAAACCATCCCCAAAATAAATCGCAATACTCTAGAACACCAGCCCTCAAGGGGACATGGAATAAGTTAGCCTAAAACATTCTTGTTTTGTACCAACTTTGCAGTTACATTTCTGAGGGCTTCCCTAAGGACTTTTTAAAGGTTGCCCTTTAGGATGGCCTCTTGCTTCTAAGGAGAGTTTATTATTTTCAAAATAGTTTTCAAATGGAGGCTCTTCCGTGATGGAGCTCAAAGGAATCATGTTTATATCTTAAAAGATACATATAATTGTCCATACCATGATAAATTGAGAGTACCTAAGTATGAAATGGGAGAGGGATGGATATTTTTCCATGGATGGATGTGACCAAGAATGAGATGGTGATTATCATTAACATCTAAGCAAATAAAATCATAAGAAATTAATTAAACTTAAAGCAGGAAACAACAAAAGCCTTTTTTCCAAAAGCCAAGGATTTGGGAATTTGATCCTAGTCACAGTGCTATTACTTCTTGTGTTATTATGAACCTGTCTGTGTCCCAAGTAACTCACCCACACAATGAGGATACATGGCCTTACAGCCCTGAAAGAACTACTCAATAGATGTACAGTGGCGTCTAAAGGGTCCTTTTATCTGTTGCAGAAAACATGATAATACTCTTTTAATTATTTGTAAATGCAGCCTTATTATGCATGTGTTTAAACAAAGAAAATGCAGCATTTCTATTAAATCTTTGGATTAAATATGCTTGTGTAATGAAGTAAATGTCATGTTTACACACTTAAAATTCTAAAAATTTGTTTCTTTTACTTTAGGAAATTCATAGAAATGGGTTTCATTGATGAAAAAAGAATAGCCATATGGGGCTGGGTGAGTTGTTTTATATGTTTTATGCCTGTTATTCGGTTCAGCAATCATCATTTTCTAAAGTGTTCGCTTATAAGGTTTCTCATGAAATGTTAATGTTGAAACATAATTTAATCTGTCAATGGAAACAGTCAATTTGGATAATCTGGGCTTCAAAGTGGTGGCTCTAAGTGTTTGTTCCTTTTTTTCAATTTTTAATTTCTTCTCTGTATGGCAAATTAACTCATAATTGATACATTTTCACTTAATTTGTTGATATTATAGTAAACGGAGCTGAACCATATTCATCAGAGGTTTAATTTTCTTTGTTACTTTAGAGTTAATATACATCTTTCATTTTATATTTTGTCACTTCATCTTTATGAAAAACTAAGCTAAAGTTTGAAATTACAGGAACTTTCAAAATATAAATTCCCTAGCACCTAGTCTATCCCAGTCATATCTTGGCTGTTTTGATTCTTTTTTTTTTTCGGTAATCAAGTTATTTTACCAAACCTAACGTTAATTTGTGCTGAGTGGAGAGTAGTATTATTTAGTTTCTTAATTATAAGTCATGGAGGTAATTTCCCATGTTTGAGGAGCTGTGCAGATTTTTAAAACACATTAAAAGGAAGTGGCAAAACTTATCAGTCACGGGCAATGAAGTCATTGGAAAGTTTAGAGAAATATTGGAAAGAGTTTAGATTTGCCCATTATAAATTATGATAATTACCCTTCAAAGAAGATTTCCTGTTTCACTTTTTGGTCTGGATTTGTACATTTGCAAGTCAATTTGCAGCCGTTTGTGCTTGGGTTGTTTTTCTTGGCCGTTTTCTCTGAGAGCGGCCTGCACAAGATGGAGGGAATGAAACCCAATATTGAAGGGAATCTGCAGCATTGGGCTCAACTCAGCTCAGTGACCAGATGAAGAGCTGTTATGAATTTGTGGAAAGTTGTTACTTCAAGCCATTTGGTCCGTCTTAAAACTATCAAATGTTAAATATCTAAACAGAATGGAATTCAAATGGGTGAGAATAAATGAAACACTTTTATAGTGAAATATTTCAGATAAGACCTACCATCCATTTTTATGAAATTTCCTAACGTAAACCCTTGAAAGATTCAAATTTCAAGCTGAACACTTACATATAATCATTAACATTTCTCTTAAGAGTCTTACTTTGCTTTTACTGCAGGCTTTGAAATAACTAGAAAGTGGAACTGTTAATTTCATTTATAGAACATTCTAGGTATTAGTTTGGTAGAGAATCATCTATGTGGGATGATTTAAGGAACCCACTCATCACCCAAAAATACATTCATATCAGTCTGAAATTCTTCAATAAAAGATTCTCACCATGTCTGTGCAAATGCTTCTGGAAGAAATAATATATTAGGCCCTCTTTATTGCTTACTTTCCCACATGGCAGTGATTGTGAGGTAAACCCTGACAGCATGTGTGGGAGAAAACAGTAATAAGTGGACTGTCAATGGATACAACACCTGAGCAGCCCCTAAATCATCAAGAGGACCCAGAAGGTCCTGAAGGAAAAAGACCTTAATGCCATACTGTTTTTATAAGTTCTTTGAGTTTCAGACCAATCCATATTTACTAATCCATCCAGCTGACCATTGTCTCATTCATTCTTTCATCAACGTAGTAAATCTTTATTGGATCTTAACTAGGTCTTACGTTAGGCTCTCTAGGGGATGAAAAGAAAGTAAGTTATAGCCCTGACCTTCTAGGAGAGCCAAAAAGCAATTGCTCAGCACTGTTCCACGTGTTAAGAGAGATGTGACTTGTTGTGGAGAACACCAGGGAGAATAGTGGTTAATTCTGGCTATGAAAGCTAAGAGGACATTCAGAAATAAGGTAGCATTTGAGCTTGGTGAAGATAGGCTAGTAATGCAGCATTCCAGGCAGAGTGAAGACAACATTGCCCAGGTCCTGTGGTAACAAGGGAGAATGGCGTGTGTGGGGACTCTGAGTTGGTTGGGAATGCCTGAAATTTCAGGCGTTTAAGGTGTATGAGAAATGAGTCTGGGTAGGTATGTAACCAGATAACAGGTGGCCTTTTAGGCCACTTAAAGGAGAGTGGGCTTTATCCATGGCTCAGTGACACATTTCTCTTCTCATTTTTCTATGTCTCTATGATCATTACATTCCATTTATTCTTTAAACATCAGTGTTTTTCTGGGTCTGGCCTTGACTCTCATTATTCTTCACATCCTTGGGGAAATCCATGTAGTTTCAAAGATCATGATGACTGCCAGATCCCTGCCACCAGCCCCCACCTCTCTTCTGAGCTCCACACTTCAAATGCCTACTGATCATCTCTCCCAATGTTTTACAGGGGTCTCAAGCTTAACTTACCCAAGCGAAACTTGTTATAGTCTACTTTAAAACAAGCCTTCATCTTTCTTAAGGACCTCACCACACACTAATCACCCAAATTAGTAAGTTCAGAGCTATTTTCAACTTCCTCTGCTCCCTGACTCCAACATTCTATTGATTAGTAAATTCTGTCAATTCTACCTTCAAACACCTAAATCCATTCTCATCATCCCCACTGACATGGCCTTAGTTCAAGTTTCTTCATATGTAATTTAGACCAGAGCTTCTCAGCCTTTAGCTCACATAAGCATCATGTGGAGAACTTGTTAAAACACAGTTTCCAGGGCGCTACCGTCAGAGATTCTGATTCAGAACTCCAGGGTGGGGCCCAAGGTTCGCATTTCTAACAAGATCGCAGGTGATGCTGATTCTTTTGGTCCATGGACCACAGTTTGGGTGGTACTGGTTTAACTATTCCAGTTGTCTCTTAACTAGTCTCTCTGCTTTGGCCTCACAGGTTCCAATGTTGCTAATGAAGTTATGGTTCCAAAACACAATTCTTACCATGTTGCTTTTCTGCTTTATCTATTTTCTAGAGCTACACATTGACCTCAACCTAGTGCCCAAATATATTTCCTTGCATGCAAGGCCCTTGGCAATCTGGCTGCAACCTATTTTTCCAGTCTCATCTCTCTCCACTTCTCCCTCTACCTCGTGAATAATTTGACTTATATCTGTGCTTCTTTATTCCCATTATTTTATAAGTCCTGTTCCCTGCACCTGCAATGTCCATCTTCTACTTCCGTTCCCTGACTCTTTCTCACTCCAAAATGAAGAACTCATACTTGTTCTTTAAGACCTAACTCAGATGTGACTTGGTTTGTATTCCAATAGCTCATTATACTGCTCTTATAGGAACTACCATGTTTTATTTTGTCTGTCTATTGGTTTCTCCCATGAGAATGTAACCTTATCAAGAGAATGGACTTTGTCTTTTTTTGGCTTTGTTTCTCAAATGTTTAGCACAATAGTTGGCCATCTCCCAATCTATGATGTTGTTTAAACTGAATTTAATCCTATAAGGCAATATTCTCCCAAATCTGTCCTATTAGCACCAGGAAATTTTTCAGGAAAAAATTCTCTGGTATAATAATTTGGCAAATCATAAATTCTATATAATAGTATATATAGGCTCTTTGAAGGAATAGTAAAGAATCCTGTTGAATTTTGTTTAATACAGTATTACCAAAAAGTATTTGATTCCATGAATACCTCTTTGACAAGTGCTCTTGAAGCCAGTAGAGAGTGGAATTGGTGTCTTAGAAAGATACTCTTGGTTGCAGAGTGGAGGATGGCCTGAGGTGGGGGAGGGAGTGGGCCAAGGAGCTAGGAGAGCAGTAATACGGGCAACAAATACCAAGGGCCTGACTTTAGGCGGTGCAGTAGAAGGTGGGAAGAGGTTATAGCTCTGAGTGCTCTTTTACAGTATAATAAGCAGGGACCTATGGGAAATTGGAGATGGGCAAGAAGACAACGCTGCGAACGACCCATGAGGGTTATTCAGCTCTGACTGTGTTCCATATCGGGGAAGGAAGTATCTGTGCCTAACACTTCATGGTCTAGAAATACCGTGGTCTAGAAATACATTATAGCTAAGCACACAATTTTTTTTGTAGTTAATTGGTCAATAAGCAGCAAATCCTACATTTCCCTCCCTCGTCCAGATTAAGGAGGGGAGAGGAGATGGGGCCAGGCTGGTGGTATGGTGGTTAAGTTCGGGGGCTCCACTTCAGCGGCCCAGGGCTTGCAGGTTCAGATCCAGAGCGCGGACCTACGCACCACTCATCAAGCCATGCTTTGGCGGTGTCCCACATATAAAGCAGAGGAAGATGGGCACGGATGTTAGCTCAGGGCCAATCTTCCTCAGCAAAAAGAGGAGGATTGGCAACAGATATTAGCTCAGGGCTAATCTTCCTCACCAAAAAAAAAAGCAGAAGGGGAGGAGAGGCGTTTTATCTTACCCTTTCATTTTTCTGGCTCACACAAACCAAAGCCCAGTTCCGGTTTTAGCTACTTCTTGTATATCTACTCTGCAACCAGCATCATGCCTAGGAAGTGTCTGTTATGACAATGGTTCTTAACCAGGCAATTTTGCCCCTCAGGGACATTTGGCAATGTCTGGAGACATTTTTGGTTGTCACAACTGTGGATGTGCTACTGGCACCTAGTGAGTAGAGGCCAGAGATGCTGTTAAATATCCCACAATGCACAGGATAGCACCCCATGAAACAGAATTATCCAGCCCAAAATGTCAACAGTGCTGAGGTTGCAAAACCCTGGTTTATGCAAAGAAAACTTGAAGCAATTCTGACAGTTGAAGAGCAGCAGGGGTTTTGCCTAAATTATTAGAGTAACAACCTCATTTATGGGCTTTGTTTTGTTGATATAGGCCTAGCCAGGTGGTGTTGAATAAGCATTAGTTCACGATTTAATCTGAGTTCCTTTCTCTTCCAGTGACTAATTATAAGCAATTTGAATTGCTGTGTAATCAGCGATGTAAAAGTAGGACGAATGCAGCTCTAATGAGACTATATTAGAGTCTGAACTTAAAGTTCTCCAGTGAGGTTGCCCTAGTGGAGGGGTATAGAGCGAACGGCATGGTTTGTAGAGTCAGCTATCCCAGGTTTGAGTCTCAGCTTTGCTGCTTACTAACTCCACAACTACCCTCAATTCACTCAGCCTCATCATGAAATGAGCAATGATTTCCTCACCAAGTCATTGTGAGGGTCAGATGAGTTAACAGGAAAGTCACATATTCAACAAATTTTTATTCTATTCCCTTCTGTGTTTCAGGCCATATTCTCACTGCTGGGATACTTTCCTTAACAAGACAGACAAAAATCTCTACATTTATGGAGGTGGGAATCGTTGGGGAGAAAGACAATAAGCAGGAAAAATAAGCAAAATGTGTAGGATGTTAAAGGATGATAAGCGCCATGGAGAAAAACAAAACAAGAAAGGAGCCTGGTGCAGGGTTGATGCAATTTTAGATTAGAAGGACAGGTGAGACTTTTTTTTGACTTAAGACTTGAAATGGGGAGGAAGTGAGCCATGCCAATTTCTGGGGAAAGAGCATTCCAGGCAGAGGGTGGCAGCATTTGCAAAAGTCCTGGGGCCAGATCATGCTTGGAGAGTTCAAAGAACATCAAGAGAGCCAGTGAGCAAGGGGGAGGTGTGAGGTAGGAAACAGAGACAGATTGTGTGGGACCACAAAGAACGTTGCAGTAGCCTTGGCCATACAAACGTTAGTCAGTTATTATTGCCTGTAGGTGAAATGTTTCAATGTGCATTATGGCTCACATAAGAGTGTTCCATAAACCCCTTGAAATTCTGTGCCCTTCTAAGAATGTTTTTAAAGATATCCTTCATTTAAACAAAATGGCAAGGCATCTAAGTGCAAAGGACAAAATTCTAGAATTCTCATGGCCAATCTGCTCCGTGGGTTCTTTTCTTGCGGCAGCCACCCACTCTGCCTTGGAGCCCCACCCATGGGAGAGCAGAAAAAAGTCAACTCTGGTTTTTTTTCTCTTCATTTCTACAATAGGAATAGCTTTTCTAAGCTGCCTGAGAATTTAAAGTACACCTTCTTTTGTTCTGCTGTTGCTATACTAGTTTTGCTCTTACAAATTCCTAGAGACAATTTGTGTTCACCCCAAAAACATGGAATTTTATTTAGATACAGCACTGTCATCTAATCGCTGACTCAATACAGAAAAACAGTTTCTAAGATTTTGAACAGAAACATTCAAAAACCTTTTTATTTTGTGCAAATGCTTTCCACTTTAAATCTCACTTCATGCTATTTCCTGTTCTGGGGCATAGGAGAGGAGCAGCAGGACCAGGATTGCTATTTGCAATGAACACACTTTTCCAATAAAACCACAAACAATAATAATATTTCTGAAGGACTCAGGCTTACTCTAGTCTCATTTGAACCTAAAATTAAGAAGGAAGGGAAAAAAAAGAAAAGAAAAAAAAAGAATTGACATATTTATAAGGTTCATGTTTTCTAAGAACAAAAAAAAAATAAAAGGAGGAAGGAGAGATCTTGCGTTTCAGTAATAGTTGTTAACCTACTCATCAAAACAAATTATTTTTATATAAGTGAAAGCTTGAAACTGATAGAGAATTTTCACTTACCAAAATGATTTTTAACCCAAGTTTTCCTTCTGTTTTTGAAATATATTTTCCCCTATTAAAACATGTTTTAGTTTTCCTCCAAATATAATAAAAGGAGGCCATGTATAATTGGAGCTGCCTCTTTTATTCTGGGTTTTGTAGCCAAGGGTCCTCAGTAAAATTCCTCAGAGCTGGAAACATAAAACTAAACCAGTTGGAGACTTCTTCCTTCAACTGTTGAATTCAGCGAGATTGTTTGGCTTATTCCCCCACTGCATGTATTTCATAGATTAAGAATAGACCCCTGCCGCTGACCTGCTGCCATCACCATCTGTCTTTCTGTCTGTCTGTCTGTCTCTTGCTCTGTAGAGCTCTCCCTCTCACTCTCGTTCTTTCACACTCTCTAAAGACTGACTTTTCTGTGGCAAAGGTGATAGGATCTCTCTGGACCTGAGGGAAACGATTCCCACAAGTTCGTGGGAATAAGGTCCTAAAAACAAGGCATGTCCTTAGTTGGAAAGTCACACCAAACTCTTACAATTTATAGGGACATTCCTGTGTTGGGGCAAGAACAGACACTGAGAGGCGCAGAAATCTCCTCAGACCATTGATTTCATGTTCTATGGATAAATGCCCGGTAGCGGGATGGCTGGATCATAATGTACTACTATTTTTAATTTTTTAAGAAATCTCCATACTGTTTTCCACGGTGGCTGCACCAGTTTGCATTCCCACCAGCAGTGCGTGAGGGTTTCCTTTTCTCCACATCCTTTCCAACATTTGCTGTTTTTTGTCTTGGTACTAATAGCCATTCTGACTGGTGTAAGGTGATATCATTGTTGTGATTTGCATTTCTCTAACAATTAGTGATGCTGAACATCATTTCATGTGTCTGTCGGCCATCTGCATGTCTTCCTTGGAAAAATGCCTATTTATATCCTCTGCCCATTTTTTGGCTGGGTTGTTTGTTTTTTTGTTGTTGAGTTGTATGAGTTCTTCATATATTTTGGAGATCAACCCCTTGTCAGACATGGGTAAAGAGAACAGATTGGTGCTTACCAGAGGGGAAGGGGCTGGGGGGTGGGTGAAAGGGGTAAAGGGATACATATGTATGGTGACGGACAATAATTAGACTACTTGGGGTGACCACAATGAAGTCTACTCAGAAATTGATAAACAATAATGTGCACCCAAAATTACACAATGCTATAAACCATTATGATCTCAATAAAATAAAAATCAAAAAAAAGAATAGACACTAAGAATCGCTTCCTAATCTAGGGCACACCTTTTTGGGGGTCCATGTCCCAGAACACTGCTTAATCCATGTTCCCAGGAGAAGCATCTCTCTCCCAGCGTGTTTACACAGACCAAATTCATCTTCCAGGGGGAGGTGCAGCCTTACCGTGCCGCTCTGTTCATTTCCTCATTTTTAGGAAAAGGTTCAAATTTCCAAGTCACACGGGCAGACATATCCGTCTGTTGTCAGGGTCATATTTCTGAATCACCTATTAATTCCCTGGGGAAGAAAACTGATGAGAGCTAAACCTGCTCCTGGCTCTGCATTTTGTATCCCCTTTTGTATTTCTTTGTTTTTCCATTAAATTTGTGGGAAGATATGTAAGATTTTTAAAGACACCAATGGCTTTTCCTCCTTTGAGCTGCTATGCCAGAAATCCTCAAAACAGAATATGTAACACTATGTTATACACAAACTCTGGCCATGCCTTAAACTATCCAAAAGGTTCTTATGTCCTTCCCTTGCTGTTCTGCTATGAAAATAAATAAGTAAACACACGGATATAAGTTCTGCCTCACAGGACTTCTGCAAACTCTGGGAAGTATCTTGCTTTTTCATTTTGGGAATAATCTTTTTTTGTGCATTTTTTTTCAAGTAAAATCCTGGTTTTAGTCTAGCAAGGTTTTGGTTGGAAAAATATAGAGGGAAAAAAGAAATTTTCGCAGAAAAATTACAATTATAGCTATCTCTTAAACTACCCCTACCATGTTCTGATCAGCACACCAGGTATTTATAATTTACTAGTGGTGAAATTACTGTTGCATCTGGTGGAGTTTGCTGCCAAGGGTGCCAGATAGACGTTTAATCTACCCAATCTGTATCCCCCAGTTCCCATCAGCACTTATTGTGAGTAGAGTTGCTGTAAAAATATGTTGGAGCGTTCATGAAAGTAAACCCGGGACTGACTTGTAACAATGTCTCCACAGTCCTATGGAGGTTATGTTTCATCATTGGCCCTTGCTTCCGGAACTGGTCTTTTCAAATGTGGGATAGCAGTGGCTCCCGTCTCCAGCTGGGAATATTACGGTATGGAAACATTTCATAAATGTTGCTGTGAAAACATTTAACACATAATTACTCTATATTTGAGGTTGCTAGGAAAACAAATTATGCAGTAAAATTTACCCCAGCATCACTGGGGAAAATATAATCTATAAACAAGGTTGTTTATATGATTCATTATAATCATGTTGCAATAATCAAAGAAATCTTAAGAGTGAGGAAGGACTCTTCCAAAATTCAATATACCTTATTCTCTCCCAGAAACTTTGTGCTCCCTGCTGAACGAAAGCTTTAAAATCAGAGCTAACGCTGTGTTTTTGTAGGCATATAGTTGCAGCATAACTGGCTTTTTGAGTACATCTTATGCAAAGTTGGGCTGGGCCCAAGCAATTCACCTCCACACCACAGTTTGCAGCTGGCAGCTCCATTGCTCCAGAAATCAAAGAGTGAAAAAATTTGTTTGAGTAGTACACCTCCCGTGTGTGCCTATATTTATGATTAACGTTAATATGGATGATTCTTTGAAATTAACTCTAATAATTGTTCAAAAATTAGCTTTCATCAGATCCTCTTCCCTGTGTTGGGGTAGAAATGAGACAATTGTGATTTGTGGAGAATCTTTATTCAGAAAAAAAAAAAGTGTGTATGTGGAGGAGGAAGATTTGAGGAACATATTTCCATCCCAGATTAATTAAGACACCAGTAAAAGTATTAGAGGTGGCTGCATTTGTGATTTGTTTTAAAACATAATGAGGTCATTCCATGTTGTCATTCCTATCTCAGCATCTCCCCACTGAAGGGCTTTGAATAGAAGTGAAAAAGCTTAAGACCAGCCCTTTCTAATGTCTGCTGCTCTTGTTTCCGTACTCTCCTCCTCCATTGCCTCTCTATCCTAGGAAGGAAAATTTTAGAGCAAATGACTTGGGTGGAGCAGTAGGGAAAAGGAAAGCAAGAACCTTCCTCAGCAGCTCCACACAGGAGAATTGAGGAGCAGTTATCAAACTAGTGGGTCTTGTTAGTTAATGAAATGGCATATCACATGCAAACAACATATGTTTATATATTTTATAGCATCTATCTACACAGAGCGATTCATGGGTCTCCCAACAAAGGACGATAATCTCAAGCACTATAAAGTAAGAATTTTCTGTTTATTTAGGTCATTAATTTATTTCAAATATGCTAAATACTTTTAAAGCAGTCATTCAGAGTTTACACATTTGCTGGATCCCCAAAAAAATATGATGATCTTTTGTTAGCTGCAAAACACTTCACTAGAAACGAATTTACTCCATTTGGATTCTATTCTTTCTTTCCCCATCCTATCTTCCCTAACCTCCCTTTTCCCCATCCTCCTCCCCACCCCCAACCCCTACACAGCTTGAGCGGGCATCATTTCTGCCTAAGGTCTCACTCATATGTAACATATGACACATAAACTTTCAGTTTTTCAAACTAAGAATCAGATGGAAGTAATGCAAATGATGATGAAAATGTGTTGCTCTGACTCTTAAATATTTATCAAGCAAAGCAATACATAATTTCAGTATTGGTGCTAAGTCCATTGCACAATGATTTAGCTAGTTTTCTATTAGAACTTGCAGCAACTAAAATGTTAATTTTTCCTCTTTTCCAGAATTCAACTGTGATGGCAAGAGCAGAATATTTCAGAAATGTAGACTATCTTCTCATCCACGGAACAGCAGATGGTGAGGTTTAAGCAAGACTCTTACACATAAAAATACTGAGCCAGCATCACTTTGTTTAAGAAACATTAACCATCCTCCTATGCCTATGCTCAGGGTCAGTACCTAAGAGTCAGGGACATTTCCATAAATGAGTGTGATTACTCACTGCTGACAATGTCAACTGCATGACTAGATAATTGTTGGTGTTCATTTCCAGGCAGTACATGTCACTCTATGCTTTCTGGTATTTAGCAGCACTTTAACTCTCTCTCTTTGTTGCAGATAATGTGCACTTTCAAAACTCAGCACAGATTGCTAAAGCTCTGGTTAATGCACAAGTGGATTTCCAAGCAATGGTACATAATTTCGTTTTACTCATGCTCATGGCCTTAGACCCCTAAGCTAAAAGGAGGACTCTCATTTTTTATTTTTTCACTAAAACCTAACAAAGAGGCTATAGGGTAGAGTAGGCAGAACATTAGCAAATGAATCTTGGATCTTTCATTAACTCCCTGAAGGCCACTAGGCAAGCCACGTCACCTCTGGGGATCCCAATTAAGTCATATATAAAATAAAGGGGTCCACAAGATGAAAAGGTCTTCTAGCTCGAACATCCAACAGTTAGTTCTGTGATCCTGCATACATAAGTGTGGCCTGTGAGTGCAAAACCTGGGAGTCCCAAAGCAGCTAGAAGATTCTGTTTATTCAGAAAGAAGCAATTGCAGAATGTTATCAGAAACCCCCGAGGCTCCCCGAAGTCGTGCAGCATCACTCGGAGTCAGAGAATCCTTTCATCTATGTGTTCCCAGCGCCTGGCACAGGCCTGGCCCACCACAGAAGCTCATATTTTTACTGAGTGAATGAATGGGTGAGCTAGCTGTAAAATCCAGGTTGCACAAGAAACGGGAAATGGAAACAGAGAGGAAAATAAGGCGAAAGCCAAGGCAAGGAGAGACAATCCCGGAGAGCTGCCTTTCCCCCTCTTCACCAAGCGTAAATCTCCCTCACTTGCTTATGTTGAGCAAGAACCCAGAAAAGGAAACCCGTATCTTTTGGAAATTTGTGGGGTTTTTTTAAATAATTTGCAAAGCAAGAGGTGAGACTTTTCTGGGGTTTTTTTATTGTGACCCCCAAAGTGAATTCAATTTATAAGCACAGAGCATTACATCCTAACCACTAGCCACCTTTGTTTAGTGAAAACAATAATCTTATCGGCATCTCTCCAATTATAAAGTTTAAATCTATATACCATCTTCCTGGGTTTTTTTTGAAATGATACTATTTTTAACTCCTATAAAGGGTATTTATGGTTATATGTGTTATAGATTTTCTGCAACAGAGAGGAATTAGATTCAGAGGCTAAGAGCCTCGTAGAATGTTTGAGCCAGAAGGAGCTTTAGAGAAAATCGAATCCAACCCCCTTGTTTTTCAAATGAGGAAACCAAGCTCCAGAGAAGCAAAGTAACAGACCCAGAGCACCAGCCCTGGAACCCAGGCCTGCCTCCCAGTCCCGCAGAATGCGGGCCACTGTGACAGCTCAGCCACCAAGATCTAAATTATCAGTTCAAAGAACATGAAACAGTCGTGAATGTTAATAAAAGGCCTTTCACTCTTCCTGCTCTAAATGTTTACATGATAACTATTTTATGTATTCAAGTATTCTTAGGTAGAATTTCAACCATAATATTAGGAAAATCATCAGGTCCTGAAAGCATAGAAAAGTCAAAGCTAGATGCTTTGTGTGACGGCAGGAATAAACCAGGTTTCTCCCCTTGTGTTTCAGTGGTACTCTGACCAGAACCACGGCATATCCGGCCTGTCCACGAAGCACTTGTACACCCACATGACCCACTTCCTAAAGCAATGTTTTTCTTTGTCAGACTGAAAACGACTCAGATCCTAGCTTGTCACAATCTGAACACTTCATATAAATGCCTCAGACCATTTGCTTGTTTTATTCTTTATGCTGTTAAATGTTGGTATAAACAAACAAATGAATGTTGTTCGAAAGGCTGGCAAAAAATTAGAAGGACTCAGAAGTTCAACCTAAATATTGTTTACATTTTCTGGTACTCTGTGAAAGAAGAGAAAAGGGAGCCATGCCTTCTGCTTTGGACACAGACAGCGTTTTATCACCTGTTCATTTGAGGGAAAAAATAAAGTCAGAAGTTAAAGTGTTATTAATTCGTCTGTGTGCATTAATTTCAGGTTCCAGTTTCTATGTGGGAAGAAATTCTTGTGCTAGACAAGTACATGAATAATATTAAGGTGATCATGGAGGGGAAGAATCTAGAAGCGGTTTCGGATTTCTGTAATTAAAACTCCAAATGCTGGAACGAACAGCTCAGAGTATGCAAAAGCATTGTTCAGAAATCAAGTTTGAGCTCATTTTATAGAGGCACCCTGATGTTTGCACTCTATGCTGTCCCTCCAGGAAATGTTTATTAAATTTCTCCCAGAAGATTTCTTCAACATTGCCAAAAGCATTTGACGAGGATAAAGTCAGAATTTTGAATTCAGGCTCCTTTTAAGAAATGCTCCAAATTTGGAAATGTTCCTATTTTTGTATCCCTTTTTAGAATTAGTAATGGTAACTGCCTTCAGATTGCTAAACCACACCAAACTAAACAACACAAGAGATTAAATAAAATGGACATCAATAGCTGGAGAGGAAAAATGTATTCATGAAATTTTTCTGGGGTTTTAGTTCTACATTATAGAGTTCATTTTGAAAAAGAAAAAAAAAAAAAAGCCATAATGCCTGTAATCCCAAAGGCAATGTTCTCCCAGTAACTGTCCCTGTCAGTGAGAAACTTATGGGCAGCTTGCCATCTCTGTGATTGCCATAGAATTTAAAAAATGCACACCAGGTCACCAGAAGCTATTTCTTAGATGAATATTGGAAGTGTCCATGAAGCCACTGCCTAGGGGACTTTTCATTGACATGCTTCCCAGCCTTGGATTGCCCCAGATGATTTCTCCCCATCCCTAGCTTGATTCTTCCCAGTTGCAGGTAGAAGACCCTCATGCCTTCTCTCATGCTCTGTAGCCAGAAGAACCAATCTAGGCATGGAACATTCAGCAGAAATGGACCTCGAAGATCATAGACCATAGACTCCTTTGGAGTTTTCAGACATTTCTCAGTCCAGCACTCTTTCCACTACTGCCTTCTGAAATCGTGCCTCCTACTCAGGCCACATAGCCCCAACTCACCCTCAGGAAGGGGTGCTTTGTGGTAGTCAGGGAGCCTGGGCAGATTCAGGACTGGCCACAGCCCCTCCTCTCCACACCCATGCAAATGCTGCTGCCCCAAGGGTCAGAGAGAAGCTACTACCTTCCCTTTCTGTTCTGCATGCAGCAGCCGCTGAAGAATGCCCAGGAGATTTCCTCTTAATTTTCTCATCATTCACTCTCTCCAACTAGGGAGAGGAGAATAACCAACAGTCATTTCCTAGTATTCTATCAAGGGAAACAACAGGGCAATAACAAATAATAAGAAAATCTTTTTACTGCAACTTATCTTCTGCCTTTGTGGAATATGCAAAGTTGGCGTTTAATATCAACGTGCAATAAGTGGTCTCCAGCGTCAGGCCTTTGTTCCCACTGCCAGAGACAACTTCTAAAAGACGAATCTAATTGCATCATTTTCCCTTGTAGAAACCTCCAGTGGTTCTCCATGATCTACAATAATATTGTAGATATTAGAGGTAGAACATTTCCATCACCACAGAGAGTGCTAGCGGATGGTGCTGTCCTAGAGGAATATTCACAGACCATTATCTTGGAACATAGCATATGGTTGAAGCTACCAACTGGTGAGTGAGTGAATGCCTCTGTGTTCATGGAAGACTCAGGTTTTCTCCATCACTGATGATAAAGCCTTCCCTGACCCCCAGTAGAGTCATCCAGGTGCTCCTCAGGATCGTCAGCCTGTGTTTATGTATTTAATCATTCATTCAACAAACATTATGGAGTCTGTTTACCAGACACTGTGCAAGACTTTGAGGATGCAGTGAAGAGCAAGACGGCAACTTGAGAGGCAGTTTTGTTTTAAATGTTCACATTTTGCATGGCTTTACTAGATTCTTCTTCTGGCTTGGAAGATAAAAGTTACATAAAGTACAAAGGGGAAAGACTTTAGCAGAAAATACCAAACTAAAAGGGATGATTTAAAAATGTCTTACCTTTTCGATTTGTAGGAAGCAAATTATAATAATAATTATCATTTACCACATTTCATTCTTGCGTATGAGATTTGGGGTCTAGGGTGTCCCAATACCCTAATTTATACTGCAAGATATAATTATCCTTCACATATCACAAATTTGAGATTTTCACTCATTCATTCAACAAATGCAATTGCAAGCCACTGTTTTAGGTACTATAGGTGACACCCTCCCCCCAAAAAAGACATGTATATTAAACAGGACGTATGTCTACAGGCAGGGGCTTAAAGTTCTGTAAAGGTAAAAAATGAATGTGAGTAACTACAATGCAAATTCAAATGAGATCAGTATTCTAGGGATGGGATTCTAGTACATGTAAGAGGGAAACCATAAAAGATCATACCATCTCAAAATAATCTCAAATTCTGGTCCTGTAATGCTGGCCTTAGATCTATTTTAAAATCTAAGTGACCATCTAATATTTCTTACAGTGAACGAGAAAGAAGTAGCAATAAAATGGGTATTTTGTTAACTTTAACACAAATGAGGGAACTTTTATTGAGGTTTCCAAAATTTTTTTAATCTATCCCAAAGTATAAAATATAAGATTTATTTTCTTCAAGAAACATTTTTGGAATACCTATGCTGTGCATGGCAGTATTCTGGGTACTGCAGGGGTTACAAAGATGAATATATGTGACAATTTCTCCATATCTAGACTGTTTCAGTAAGGGCGACTCAACGAATCTGATTTTCCCAACATTTGAGCATTTTTCAGAAACTGACAGATCTTTATGCAAATGTTGTTGCCAAGCTGTTTGTAATGGTGAAATTATACTTTGACAGTAACTCTTTAAAATATATTAAACCCAGCTAAGGTTTTTTTGGAAATGTTGCCAATTAAGTGACTTTAATGAGCTTCTTGATGGTAATGTAATTAAAATTCAGATGTTCTAATTGTAAAAAAAAAAAATACAGTTCTGGGAAAGTTAACAGTAAAATAAGCAAATGTAAAATGAATTAGGGCTAATTTAAATGGTGATTATGTGGTCTTCTGAGAAGATTCTACCAAAACAATGCTTTCAATTATGCTGTTTGTAAAGAAGAAGGCACCGAACAGATATTTTAAATTTATCTAATAAAGCAGATATTCTGAGTGTATCCAATAAAACAGATCAAAAAAATTCTGAACACAGTAAATTATTCTCAGCTTGTGAAAGGAGAACTGCTAAAACATTTCCTTGGCATTATGGACAGGTACCTTGGCAATTTGAAGTGGAATCATTTCGAATTCAGGGAGAAATAAGTGCATAGACCTTACGAAGCTATTCATGGGGAAAACGATCTGGCTCCTAGCAAAAGTCTTTAATGACCACCTGCTCAGATTACTGGCACGCCATACTAACACGCTGGTCATAAACACTTCTTTTTGACACACAGGTAATGTCTTTGGTAAGCTAGAACGGTGAGATTTCATTCTATTGGCCTCTAATTAATACTCCATTCCTTACTCTATTTACTTAAAAAGTTGCTTTGGTAGTACATGTTTAATAAATATTCGTTGGTAAAGCATTTACATCCTTCATTTTGTGGTAGTCCAAAAATCTGTATCCTGTGAGTAGGAGAGAGCTACAATCAAGCTAAGGTCATGCCACAATGGTTTGACAACTTGTTTTCCTTCTTTCATAAGTACTGTTCATTGACAAGCAAAGACAAGAGCGTCTTTGCTAATCATTCATCACTGGGGGCAGGAATTTTTCTCACTGTTACAGAGGGTGAATTTTTGAAATAAATATCTTAATGAAACATTTAAAATAATATAAAAATTATTTATATGTTAAAAAACTACGATCCATTCACATACATTCAGTTTGCTATTGAAATATCCTTTCAGACATTCATGGACATAGTAGAAATTTTAGATATGTCATAAAATTTTCTTATATCACAGTGGCATTAAGCTAAATTTCCAGCTTTAAGAGATGATAAACAGGACGATGCTTTAATATATACAAAGTGCTTTGTATACCAACAGGAAACAATACTGCTCTCTCATTTTCTTTAGAGGTTAAAGTAACACTTCGCAATATTGCAAATTCCTTCCTTTCAAATGAAATACACGGTAGCTCATATATCAATTCTTTTAAATATACTATGTTCATCATAACTCATTGTAGACATAGTGGACTGTAATAGGTAAGGGCATGGATACTAAAGTCAGACTACTTGGTTTGAATCCCAGCTCAGTAACATACTAGCTGTGTAAGTTTGGTCAGTTTTCATAAGTCCTTTCTGCTTCAGTTTCCTTGTGTGTGAAATGGTGGATAATAATAGTTCCTACTCCACAGGGTTGTTTGGAGGTTTAAATTAGTTGTTCTTTGTAGAGCTAACAGTGTCTGGCATAGAGTAGGTGTTTTGTAGGGCTTTGCTAGATATATAAAGCAAACCACTTTTTAGTTGGCATTTTCAATAAGTTAATTCTCAAGAAATTAATAGTCTGAATCCAAAGTCAATAGTTTCTTTCCCCTATCAATGAATTTAGTATAAGTGTCAGAATCATCAATCACTGTATAAATGAATCTCTATCTTTTCCTGAAACAATGTGACCTTTTAGGAATGTCAATATAGAAGTCATGAGTGTCCAAGGAAACTCATCGACTTTGTCTTAAATGAGTCGTTCATTCCGTATCTCAGTACCTGTGTGAGGAGTTGAACATTTGACAGTAGCAATGGAAACATCTTTGGGGAAGACAGACTGCCAGGGAAATGTGTGGTTGAAGGACATGGACAGTTCACTCACCCAGCTTCATGCACAATCTATAATGCACCATACAGGCCTTCTGCTCTGGCCCTCTCTTCACCACTCTCCCGTTGCCCTCCAAACTCCAGTTACATTGGTCTCCTTTCTGTGTGTGTGTGTGTGTGTATGTGTGTGTGCAGGCCAAGCTTATTTCTGTTTCAGAGCCTGGAATGTGGTTTTCTCAAATTTTCACTTGGCTGTGTCCTTGTCATCTATGTCTCCAGTCATGTGTCACCATCTTAGAGAGAACTTCTCCGGTCACTGGGTCTAATGTTGCTTCTACCACAGCCAGAGACTTCCAGCCACATTATCTAATTTTGTTTTCTTGATAACACTTATAAACATCGGAAATCATTTTATTTATGTATATGCTTGCTTGTTACCTATTTCCCCATTAGAATATAAGCTCCCTATGAGCAGTGACCCTGTCTGTCTTTTCACTTCTCTGTACCCAGGGTCTAGACAGTCCCTGGAATAAGGTAGGAGGACCTTGATAAATATTTGCTGAATGCTTTTAATTCTCTTAGGTAAAGTAGAATTCTGGGCCCATGAAACTAGAATCCTTATGTGTGATCCCAAAGTGGAAACAGATCTTGCCCTTTCTGGACCTTAGTATGTAATAGGAACTTGCTGTTTTCCCCTCAAAGTGAAGAGAAAGAAAAATCCTTGAGCAGCAGGTGGCCCACAGTCACGAGAATGGGGTTAGGGAGAACATGAATCTTAGCCAGAGATCTAAAAGAGATTGGTCTTTGAAACAAAAATAAATTGGGTTAGGAAATGGAAACACAGCTCACTGCACTGTCATACCTCTAATACTAGCTGCCTCTAGATGAATCTCCAGGACGCCACAGACTGAGGAAGTTTGGCACAAAATGTTCAGACTGGAAAAAGTCAAATAAATTTCTGGAATGCTATTAATTACTCTAGAAGCTTTTATTTTTAAAGAAAACAGTAGTTTTCAAAATATATTTTACTTAATAAATATACTTCAAGCACTAATGCTTTCTTTCACACTATAAAACAAGGACACTCATGCCTCACACTGTTTCTACCTCCCGATCAGGTAGGTCATAAATTCAAACCTTGAAAGTTTAGTTGATTGGTTCTTTAAAATTCAGATTATATGTCATGAAAAATAAGCCAGTGAAATATATCTTCCAAAAGTTGTACATTTTAGATCATATTGTTCTAGTTGATCATTCAACATGAATGAACTGAACTTTCTAGGATCCCATTGATGCAGCTGACTGTGGCCTTGTATATCTGCAAAACTGCCAAACAGAATCAAGGGAACTGAATTCTAATTCCTGTGATTTGGGCAAGCTCCTTCTCTTCCGGAGATTCCATTCTCCCTCTCTGTGCCAGTTACTGGGCTAGATCCATGGCTTTGCAAGCCCTAAGAATTCCTCCGTGTTCCATTAGGGGATAGTACAGAGTAATTCATAAGCCCTAAATCATCTTCCAAAAACTAAGGCCCATAGTTTGGATAATGGGAGTCAATCCCATGTATTAATTTACTCTTCTCTCCCCTGGATCTCATCATCTTCTGGAATTACAATGGTTACACTTAGGATTTCTGTTTCCTCTCAATATAGAGCACTCATGGGTCTCTTCTGAGGCTCTATTTGGAGAGATGGGGTGGATAACAATCTTATATTCCCTAGAAACACCAACCCTGAAGTGTTCTACCTGACTTAGACGGTAAAAGTGAGGCCGAGGACCCACCATGGCATCTTGCTTGATGCTGGTATGATAACATTCTCAAAAGAATTGCCATCACCATCACCATCGCCATCCGCCATCTTCCTTGATGAAATAGATTTTATATAAATTAAATTGGTAGTTGAGAATCTTGGATTGGACAAATGTAACAGATGCCTTGGAGTAGTGTTCTCAATCTCAAGCAACTGCTAAGGTCAGCCAGGCAATCTGAAGGAATGAAGCAAACCAAGGAGAGGTCAGCAGGGTCTCCAGGAACCTAAGGGTGGGACTCTGGAAAGCCGGTGAGTGTCTCTAAAGGGATAGCAACTACTGGTTCAACCGTTGTCATGTGGAAATATGGGCCTATTGTTTCCCGGACTGACTTTTGTCAAGAGAAACCAGAAAACTGGATTTTTAAATGTAAACTCTCTCTCAATTTTGAACCCTTGACAACTAATTTATGAGTAAAGAAAACACAACTGTGTGCCAGATTTGGCCTCTGGGTATCAGTTTCTATTTTAAGTAATTTAATTGTCTTTTTTTGGATGTCAATTACATACCAAGTACTCCATATACATTATTCCATTTAATTCCCCAAACTCTGTAAATTAGAAATTAAAGTACATGTATTTCTGATTAGGAACATGAGCAACAAGTTTGGAACTTACCTAAGGTTTCATAGATTTCAGTTTGCTGGACCATGATCTTCCTACCACCACCCCACCTCCATGTAATACAGGCAGTGCCATTTGTCAGGTATTCCAGAAGGAGTGTCTTGAATGCCTTTTCGGATGGCTTTGTTACATATTATCATTGTTAATCAAATGTTCAATATAGTCTAAATAAACATAACTCCAATAGCAGGCCCTTATCAGTGGTTATTAGTATTTAAGTGCAGTTAATAAAGTAGCCATTAAGTGATTGCTTAAATAAATATCCATAAGGTGGCTTTGAAAATGGAATTTTGTGCTTCCTTATGCTTGGCGGCTTCTACAGTATTTGCACCTTGTTTCCGGCCCCAGCAAAATTTTGTGTATGTACAGGCAAGCCATTCGATATGCAAATCAAATTTGTGACTGGACTCAAAATGACATTAGCTTTCCAATCTTCCCATCACCTCTTCTCCACTCATCAGTATTTCTTCAGGATATCTTCTGATGTTAGCCCTGGTCTGTGTCTTCCCACACCTGTTGCCATATGAACTCCTACACCATGGCCATCCTACAGAAGAAAGCAGGATGGGGGGGGAGCTTCTAAGATATCACCCAAGAATGGTCCCCAAATTGGTATCGGGTGTGTCTTGCCAACAGCACTCCAGCTGCCTAAGCAGAGGCTCCAGAAATAAAGAACAATGAAAGTATAAACCTGAGGTTTTATGCCTCCAGATCAGATTTTCAGAAAAACAAAAAGTAAAATTTAAAATATTCCATGTTAAATAAGCATTTTGTATCTCTCCCCTGTTTTTAGTTAGGAGCTATCAATGTATGCTTTAAAAAAAAGATCACACGTGTGCCGCCAGGTTGCCAAACCACTTTCAACACATCCGGAGTACTTTCAGTATTTACTTTTTCAAGTTACAGTATCAGGAGCCATAAAACATTGTTTATATAACCTTCTTTGGTGAAAAAGCCATGTCCACTCAAACGTGCTATAGAAAACCCTAGTATCCGTTCTTTGACATAGTCTTTTGCATGGTATTTCTTCTTACCAAATATTAGGAATTTTTCATTATCAAAGTGTTAAAAATTTGTGGTAAACTTTATAAATAGCTGCTCAATATTCAAGTCATCCCTGTGTCATGTTTCCCAGAAAATAAGTAAAGTCATGGAAACTATGAATGCTATTGATAAGATGTGTAATTTATTAAAATGTATAATTTGTTCACTTAAATTGTATTCATTTTTGAAAAAGAATTTTGTATATATGTTTTCTATGTATAATATACATATTTATATATATGCATATATGTGTGTATATATATATATATATATAACTTTATTTGTAGGGTCCAGTATCTAGAATATATAAGGTACTCTTACAATTCAACACAGTTAAAAAATGGGCAAAGGAATTGAATAGATATTTTTCCAAAGAAGATATACAAATGTCCAACAAGCACATGAAAAGATGCTCAATATCCTTAGTCATTAGTGAAATGCAAATAAAAACCACAATTAAGTACCACTTTACATCTACAAAGACGGATACAAAAAAAAAAGAAAAGAGGGGGCCAGCCCGGTGGCGCAACAGTTTAGTCCGCGCTTGGCAGCCCGGGGTTCGCTGGTTTGGATCCCAGGCGCCTGCCGACCCACTGCTTGGCAGCCACTCCGTGCCGGCGTCCCATATAAAGTGGAGGAAGATGGGCACGGATGTTAGCCCAGCGCCAGTCTTCCTCAGCAAAAAGAGGAAGATTAGCAACGGATGTTAGCTCAGGGCTGGTCTTCCTCACACAAAAAAAGAAAGGAAACAAGCATTGGAATGAATGTGGGTAAATTGGGACTCTCATACGTTGCTGGTGGGAAGGTAAAATGGTTCAGTTGCTATGGAAAACAGTTCAGCAGCTCTTCAGAAAGATAAACATAGAATTACCATACAATCTAGCAATTCCACTTCTAGGTATGCACCCAAAAGAATCGAAAACAGGTTCTCAAACAAATACATGTACAGGCATGTTCAGAGTGGCACTATTCACAATAGTCAAAGAGTAGAAACAGCCCAAACATCCATCAGTGGACGAATGGATGACCAAATTGTGGTATATACATATAATTGAATATTAGTCACCCACAAAAAATGAAGTACTGATACATGCTACAATGTGAGTGAACCTTGAAAACATGCTAACTGAAAGAAGCCAGACACAAAAGGCTATTGTATGATTCCTTTCATATGAAATATCCAGAATAGTTAAATCCATAGAGATAGAACACAGATTGGTGGTTGCTAAAGGATGGGAGGAGGGGAAATGAGGAGAAATTGCTTAGTGGATAGGGCGTTTTATTTTGATTAGGGTTTTTTTTAAGATACCTCCTTTTTTCTGAGGGAGATTGGCCCTGAGCTAACATCTGTTGCCATCTTCCTCTTTTCCTCTTTTTTCTCCCCAAAGCCCCAGTGCATAGTTGTATATCCTAGTTGTAGGTCCTTCTAGTTCTTCTATGTGGGAAGCCACCTCAGCATGGCTTGATGAGCGGTGAGTAGATCTGTGCCCAGGATCTGAACCGGCGCACCCCGGGCCACTGAAGCAGAATGTGCAAACTTAACCTATGCCACCGGGCTGGCCCCAGGGCATTTTATTTTGGAGTGATGGAAATGTTTGGTACTAGATGGAGGTGGTGCCACTGAATTGTTCCCTTTAAAGGGTTTGATCTTGTTACGTGAATTTTCTCAGTAAGTCTTTTAAAAATCCATTTTAAAAAACTTCATTTGTAATGACTTTCAGTATAAGTAATCTATAATAATTATAGCATCATTTCTAGAATCAGTAAACCTATTTTAATCAGTTGCCATTCACACCACCACACCTCTGGACACAGAAGAGAGGAAACTCACAGGATTCAGCCACCTCAGTCATTACAGATCCATCCCTTATACCTCATAAGCATTCAAAACACTTAGACCTTTCACAAATCAGAAATTCCCTTGTCTGACTCTTAAATTCTGTTCTAACTTCCTGCTCAACTGCACTCAGCACAGCAGCTCGTCCAAAGTGACTTTCTAGAATATCCAACCTCAGGCTGCCTCCTTCTTTGTCTCTCCCATTCTATCTTCACATCAGTTTAGAGAAAATAATAAGAATGGGCTCTCCTTGCCAAGAACTGTCCCACTCCTATGCCCTGCTCTGAATCCGACGCTCTTTTAATATCCCCAGCTTCTTCATCAGAAAGTGAAATCTGCAGAAAGTGAAAAGTCAATTGTGCGGTACATCCAAAACTCATGGATCTGATTCTTAAAAAATGGAATTGCCACAGTCACTTTGAAAAGCAGTTTGGCAGTCCCTCAGAAAGTTAAACAGGGAGTTATCATATAACCCAGTAATTCTACTTCTAAAATTCTTCTTTAGAATTCTTCCAGAATTCTACTTTACCTAAGAGAATTAAAAACATGGAGCGGGCAAAAACTTATACTTGAATGTTTACAGCAGCATTATTCATAATAGCCAAAAAGGGGAAACAACCCAAATATCCATCAACTGATGAATAAACAAGTTATGGTATATACATATAATGGAATATTATTCAATCATAAAAAGAAATGAAGTACTGATTCATTGTACAACATTGCTGAACTTGGAAAATATTATGCTAAGTAAAAGAAGTCAGACAAAAGGTCACATATTGACTGATTTCATTTATTCGAAATGTACAGAATATGCAAGTATATAAATAGAAAGTAGATTAGTGGTCGTCAGGGGCTAGGAAAGGCTGGAAAGGGGGCATTGGGGAGTGACTGCTAATGGTCACAGGGCTTCTTTTGGGGGCATGATGAAAAAGTTCTGGAAGTAGACAGTGATAATGGTTATACAACATTGTGAATATAATAAAAACCACTGAATCATACACTTTAAAAATAAAAACTAAATTGTAAAATACCTGGAATTGCCAATTGTTTAATCGTTAGATGTCTTGCTATCTTGGCCATCTGGTAGCTGTGAACAGATTCAAACAGCAGCTTCTGAGGTTGGGAGATTTTGCCTGGATTCCCACCACTACTTTGCAAAGCCTCGCTCTAGGAAGGCAGTGTGGTCTGGATTCAGATCCAGATGTGGCTTTAAGCAACTTGGTTGCCTGTTCTAAGTGCTTGTCTCATTATTTGTAAAACAAAGACAAAAATAGTTAACCGACTGTGTATTGTGAGAATTAGACAATAGTAGTCATTCGATAAATGGTAGCTATTTGTATTA
This sequence comes from Tapirus indicus, assembly GCA_031878705.1. Lineage (NCBI taxonomy): Eukaryota > Metazoa > Chordata > Mammalia > Perissodactyla > Tapiridae > Tapirus > Tapirus indicus. Next base: position 75,449,455 of record CM062926.1, on the reverse strand, counting down.
TCTTAGGGGACTTGCTCCTCATCCCTGAAGCATAAAAAAATCTGGCCTTAAACAATAGAAATATTTTCTATCCCATTCAAATTATTATTATTTTCTAAATCTATTGCCTATAATTAAGTCTCTATATGAATTCCAGGTGAAAAATGAGAAAAAGTCGTCACCTACTCAGGTGGTTGGTACTACGTGTTAACCACTAGAAGGAAAGGTTATTACACTTTCATCCAGGTGTTTCATCAAGTATAGTCCTGAATTTATCATTTATATTTGATTCTTTTCATCAGTGTCAACTGTGCTAAATAATACATTTATGTAGGATGAGTGTCCATAAAAACATTAGATTAAATTCGTGCTTAATACATCAAACTGAATTTTAAGATATTCCTTGAATCACCTTTTTTACTATGCACTATGCCTAGTGTTGAGAGGAAGGGATGCAAAAAAAAGGTGTCAGAGCCGTGGTCTTTGAATTCTAGAGTTTGGCTGATCAGTGTTTATGGGGGAGGACACTGATCATCATGGACCAGGTTTATGAGAAAGAAAGGGAGAATCTACCCCTCTTCAGCATAAGAAAGTGCTCACAGTTGATACCCTAGTGTGCTCTATGAAGAGAAAAAGATTTTTATGAAAATGGAAATGATAAATCAGTCTGACTTTCTCTGACAACATGGCAACAAAGAAACAATTTATTTTTCAGCAAGAAGGAGTCAAGATTAGGACACAGCACTGAAGATTTCCTGGCTGTAGAACCTTTTCTAAGGGCAAAAATAAATTATTTCTGGTAATTTATTACAAAATGAAATTGTAGAAATTAATTCTCTATGTTTGAAGAATAAAATAGCCAAACAATGAATTGTAATAAATTGACCTCTACTTAAAAATAGAATAATAGCCTAGAGTGCTTTATAAATTATTCTCCACTCTATAATTATATCATTTCAATATCACCAAAAACCTGGGCATATCTTTACGACACATCTAATAAAATATGAGTTGGCAACACTGAGCAAGTTTCAGGCAGGGGGCAAGTCTGATTACAAAGCGTAATGAATAGGAAAAAGTGTTTATAACTCCATTTTGCATTTTATGCATTTTTTTAGTATATAGATTTCAAATTTTAATTTTCTAATGGCTGAAGTTACTTCCTTTACAGAAGCCTTTGAAAAATTGCAGTGTTTTAATTGGTTCACATTAAAGACTCTTAGAAGCTTGAAGAAAAAAAGTCTTTCCAGATGAGCAAGAGGTTGGATAGATGTAATGACATATGGTTTGTTTTTTATAGCTACAATATGCAAAAAATAGAAGTATAACACACGTATTCAATGATATATATGTATTATACAGATAAATATATATTCTGCTTATAAATTATGAGATAAGATTATTTTGTACAAATGTGATTTTGTTTTCTTTCTCTTTCCTGTTCCCTTTATGAATAAAAATAACAACTGAAACTCAGAACAATTTTAAATATCTCATTATACCAGGGACCTAGCAAAAGATAAAATCAACGTATGCAGAGCCATGTTGCCACACGGTCCCCAGCTCAGACTGTGAGCGGGACTATCTACAGGGTCTCGGAGCCTCAGGGCGGGAAGACTGTCCACTGATCTTATTACCAATCGTTCCCCCACCGAGCAGGCTTCCTGGGAATCATTCCAGATGGATGGGTCATGAACTGTTTCTTAAATATCTCTCAGTAAGGATATTTTTCACATCCTCTGGCAAACTCAGAACTTCCGGGAGAAGTTTTATTGCCCCTGGATCTCTGAATCCATCAAGTCACTCAGAGAGAGGTAAAGGGCATCTGATTATGACAGTCTATGTACTCAATTTTTAAATTTTCAAAGGCTATTGTTAAATGATTCTCTATATACTTTTTTCTGCAAAGCTAAAAAAAAATTCAACTAATGTCAACTTTTCTCTCTCGTTGCTCTACATAATCTACTTTATTTTGCTTGTTTATTTATTTTTTGATCTTTGAAGGCTCACATGTATTTTCAGAAGAACCTTGTTATGGAGAATACTGTTCTAACCTAGGAAGAGCAAGGCCTTTTGAAAGGATTATCTCCGAGAAACAAAAATGGACCTCAAACTCATAAGGAAAGTTTTACTGGTCAATACTGAGTCTTCTGTAGCAGAGCGGAGGCATACCCTCAGGCAGGCCTGGAAGAAAACTAAGAAGAAGGGAGCTGTAATCATTGTCCCATTACCTCTGAAGGGTGGCTCCCTCGCCCTGTCTTCATTGCAGTTTTCCCATTACCCAAACTCTGCCCTGTGCTACCATTTTACCTCCAAGCTGTTTGCTGACATCTGTTTCCAAACTACACACTTACTTTAGCTAGCTCATACTTAGTAACCAAAGGGTCAAACTCTTTAGCTTCCAAAGTAACTGATTAATTGGTGCTAATCCCACTCCCCCACACTCATTTTATTACAGTTTTAATTTGACTTTTTAGTTCAGAAAATTTCAAACATATGTAAAGTAAGCAGAATTGCACAATAAACCCTATTTACTCCAGCCAATTTCAGCAATTATCAATATTCTGCCATGCCTGTATTATTTATATCTCCACCCACACTCCTTTTTCCTTTTTTAATTTTACTATTTCTTTCTTTTAGTTAAAATTTACAGAAATTGAAATCACAAATCCCAGCTGCACTATTTTGGCAATTGGACATACCTGGGTCACACACACCCCTCTCACAATATAGAATACATATTTCTATCTCCCCAGAAAGTTGCCTCCTAGATTGTCCTTGCCCTTCTTCTTCTAAGGGACAACCACAGTTCTGAGCTTTTTTTAACCTCAGTTTTGCTTGTTCTTGAGCTTCTAAAAATGGATTCACACAGTACGTAGGTTTTTGTGTTCAGCTTCTTTCACTGAGCATAATATCTGTGCAATTCATGCCAATATCAGTTATTGGTTCTTTTTTGCTGTTAAGGTTCAGTAGTATTCCATTGTATGAATTCCATACCACAATTTGTCTATTTTCTCTCTTATTGATGCATAGTCGGTTGTTTCCAGTTTTTAGCTATTGCAAATAAAGCCACTGGGAATATTTTTGTATGAGTGTTTTTGTGAATATGTGTTTTCACTTCTTCTGGGTAAAAATACCTAGAAGCAGAATTACTAGGTCAAAGGGTCGTTGTAAGTTTAGCTATAAAGTTTAATCTTTTCCCAAAGTAGTTATACTGTCAGTTCTTTTTAACTTGCATTTTGTGTGTGTGTGTGAGGAAGATTAGCCCTGAGCTAACATCCATTGCCAATCCTCCTCTTTTTGCTGAGGAAAATTGGCCCTGGGCTAACATCCATGCCCATCTTCCTCTACTTTATATGAGATACTGCCACAGCATGGCTCAACAAGTGGTGCGTCGGTCCTCGCCGGGGATCCAAACCTGTGAACCCCGGGCCACCAGAAGCGTAGAGCGTAAACTTAACCACTATACCACCAGGCCAGCCCCTAAATTGCATTTTTTGTTGTTGTTTTGAATAAATAATTAAATCAAGTGCTCAAAAAATTCAAAAGCCTAACAAGTATATATTGAGAAGCATTCTTTGCGCACTGTTTCTGACTACCTCACTGCTCTACACTGCCTCTTACAGGTAAGCACTTTCATTAGCTTCTTGTGTATTCTTCCAATTTTTTGAAATGCAGTGATGAACAAATATATATTTGTCCCCCTCCCTCACCTACCACAAAAGGTGGCCTACTATATATCCATAATGCACCTCCCTATTTTCACCTAATGACATATCTTAGAGCCTTTCCATTCTGGTGAATAAAAAGCTTCCTCATTCTTTTTTCTAAACACTGCTCTGTTGATGGACCCCTGGATTGGTTCCAACCTGTTACTACTATACACAATGCTGCAATGAAGAACCTTGTGCCTACATCATTACATATATATGTAGGAATATATATGGGATAAATTTCAGAATGGTGCTGAGGAAAATAAACATATAAAAACCCCACACCCCATGATTTTGTGAGGTGAGATCCTAAGCAGGACCCACTACATAATTTGTGGGGCCAAGCGCAAAATAAAAATGTGGAGTCCTTGTTCAAAAATTATTAAGAATTTCAAGAAGGTAAGAGTAGAGCATTAAGCCAAGCAGGGGTCCCTTCTAAGCATGCAGCCCCATGCAACAGCACAGGTTGCCAGCCCACGGAAGTTGACCCTGGTCCTAAGCATCATAAGGCAAGCAAGAAATCTTTGAGTAAGTACCTTATTTTATCTTAAAACAATGCACATTTTTGCACTCCACTCCATATAATAATTATGTTTTACATTACTTACGTCAAGTCAAATTGACCTTTCAGGAAGAGATATTGTAACTACTGTTCTGCAATACCCCCCGGCAACCACCAGGCACCCCACACACAGCCTAATGGGAGAATTCTAGATAACATCTCCCAGAACTTCCCTGCTTCCAGACAAGCTTTTTAACACTAGTCATATAAATACAGGGCCACCACGTTCCCTGCCTCACATCTCAATAACTGAGTAATTACAATGATGGAAATTGAAGAACAAGTGGAGGTTAGTGTTGGGACAGTCATTGGAAGGAGAGCCGTAAGTCCAAACTGCGCTTGATGTTTGCCTTAATTTCTGATAATACAATGTCCATTAAGGAGCCTGCTCTGCCTTCCTAGGGAGGGGAACAGTGCCCTGTACTGTGGGGGTCTTAATGCTTCTGCATTCTCAGAATTCTCACCATTATGGTGTTGGGGACCCCTAAGAATCAGTGTCCATGGTCTGGAGATGAAGCTAGAGGAAATTTCCGGAAAGAACTTGGAATAGTTACTTCTGAAATAATAGAAAGCAAGCAGAGAAGAGGGAAAGAAACAAGTTCTGCAGAGAGATATTGGGAGAGGGCATTCACTGAGATGCCAGGTGCTGTGTTATTGGCTTTATGTGCATCATCCACTGAGCTCCCTTCTTAGGACTGCTCCACAAACAGGTAGCATCTGAAAAGAAAAGAGAGACAGACAGAGACAGAGAGAGAGGTAAAGAAACATCTACTCAAATAGGCGAAGGCAAAAAAATAAAACTGAATGCCAAACAATTAATAAAAATATAGTCAATATACTCATGAGGATTGAGGCGAGAGAAGAGAACAATCTGATCATATATTAAACTAATCCACACTTTCAAGCCATTGCTGTATTTGTAAGTGTTAATTCAGACAGCCATGAGGCATGCCACTCTTCTCTGCTCTTTCACCCCCTCTGCTGGTAGTGCTAAAAGGCAGTCCTCGGGTCATAATAACAGAAATCACCAGGGAGGAAGGGCAGAAAATGAGATGGCTGTTTTGTACAGCCCAGCTTCTTGAACTTTAATATGCATATGAATTGCCTGTGAATCTTGGTAAAATGCAGATTCTTATTCAGTAAGTCTGGGCTTGGGCCTGAGAATCAGCATTTCTAGCAAGCTCCCAGACGATGCTGGTCCTTGAACCATACTTTGAATAGAAAGGCTTTCTGTATGGGGAATATACATGGGAAAGCCATTCTGGTTTAAACTTGATTCGGCCTAAACTTATTTGTCCCGGAGGAGCCTGCCTTATAGCCTGTCAAACATGCATTGTACATCTGCTTTAAGCATTAAACATTATCCCAAAGCAAAGGAAGCACTCTTTGAAGATAGGGATAAATGCCTCCCTTCCTCTGATGTCAATTCCAGTACTCTTCTGAAGAAGTACTCTTCCCAGAAACCAGGGTGAGGTTGACCTGCTGTATATGTGCTAAACTGCAGCAGAATATCTCCTTGTGACTTTGAGACAGAAATGTATCCCTGTCATGCTTCATGTATGTTCTTTGTTCTGAAATGGTATATAATCATGCCACAAATCACACTTCCCCAAAATGTTTTCTCCCTTTGTGGAGACCGCCTTCCCAGATAGAGTAAAATTCGCCATATCTCTCCTATCTATGGAATGGTTATTGGTCATTTGCGTGGACAATAGCAAACAGAAGGACTTGTAAGACCCTCAAACGAGGTCAGGCTGAAAGTGGGGTTAGTCATGGACTACGTAATTTCCAGTTCATTCATCTTCAGCATCAAAATTCGCTTTACAGTACTTACCTGATTTTCATGCCTGACTGAGAGTGAAAGGTGAATTTCCAAACTGCCCTTTCCATTCCCAACAAAAAAAGGCACGAGAGTAAATAAAAAGTTTCCTGGTCTCTGAGCTCCCACCCAGTAAAATCGTAGAATGCAGATGAGCAAAGTGAGTGGGCGAGTGAAATCGTTTGTAACAAAAACCCATTATTTACAGATGAGAAATTTATATTGTCAGCATAATATCTGTGAGGCTAAACAATGCTGGAGAGTATATAAGAGCAGTGCTCTTTGTGCAGAAGCACAGAGCTCAGGACACAGCACATCCTAAGTTCCAAAAGGAGGGCTCTCTCTCCACCTGCCCTACTCCACGTCACAGTGTCAAAGGTAAGATTAATACTGAGTGATTGTAAGGTTGCAAACCCTGTTTGGAGTACAGTTAAGTATTTTTACGGGGACAAAATATTGTGAATTGAAGTGTTTTTTTCTCATCTTATACTCTATTACCAATGATACACAGAGCAGAATTCAGAAGAAAAAGTGATATAAAATGCATTTACATATACTTCAACATAGTGAAGCTGCAAAGTGAATTGGAGAAATTATTCAATGCAAAGATATAAAACAGAAAGAAAAAAGATTCAAATCAATGTACTTGTTACAGGATTTAACTGTTATGAGAACTGCATTTTAAAAATAAGTGGTAACATTTTGAAAAGTAAATATTTTTCCTTGGATTTGATAAATGTGTGTACTACTTTAAACAGAAGGCGCCTTTTAAATTGAGCCTAAATGTGTCCATTAGATAGGCTATAACAGCAATCGCTCCTTACCAATGAAAACTTACGTTTTCTAAAAGAGCAGAATCAACATCATCTTTTAAATATTCAAATTTCTAATAAGTCTATCAAAAAATCAAAGTCCATGAAATTGGCTTTTTGTAAATAGGACATAGCGTATTTGGTGCGGCGAACAAATATCATCGATTACTGGGAATTCTTTGGATGGAATTGAGTAAAACTACATATTAATAATTATTTACTATGTATTGAGGACCAATAGTAATAAATAAAAATCTAAATGTTCATATTCTGAAATGAAATTTTAGTAAATCTCTTTAGAAAAAAATCAATTCTAAAGTACCTCTTTAAGCTCTCAAGTATGAAGAACAATTTTACAAAGATCCTCAGTGGAGTAAATGATTAAGTGGTGTATTTTTTCTACACATACTAAGGACCTATGAGAGGAAAGTAGCTAACCAGTTTAAAAAGTATTTATTTGGCCTATAACACCAATATATAGGGATATAATATAACATCACTTTGCCTAGGTCTAAGATAAAATTTTCTGAGACTTTCTACACAGGGAATACTATTGTTACTACATTTTACTTTTAAATTTGAGTGGAACTGTGTGGTTTTTACTTAGGCTACCTAAAGGGAAGGGGAAGCAATTGGAAATTCTTCTCCTATTGAATAAGATTTTGATACTAAAATAGGATAAATATTTGCTTTCTCAGTAGTGGTATTCAAACAACTAGCCTTATTCTTAAATTTTTCATAATTCTGTAGACTTTCCCAAAATGAATTAATGAAATTTTAAAAATCAGTTCCTTGTTTCAGTAGAACTCATCTTACTGGCTATAGAGGACTTCGAGTATGCACTTCTGTATTGCATCTTCTTCCATCGGCTCCCACAGTGGCAGAATACCACCTGCTCTAAATCTGCCTATGTAGAACATCACGGAAGACATTGCAAAAAGCTTTAGGGACTTTGCATTGAAGGAATTATTTAGGAATAAATTGACTTTACAACAGGTGTAATCCCAAAAAGAAAAGCTTGTTTTAATTTTTCAAAATTCCTGAAAGGAGGAATTTATAATTAAGAATTATAATCATAAGACACTACCTGCATGTATGGCAAGGTTTCCAAAGTTTGTCAACTAGATAAACTGAGGAATAGCAAAACGCCAAATTATTAATTTAATGTTGATGAATGAAGAAGGATGAATATGTAATTTCTATTGCGTTACTTTGTCTAATTGACCACTTACTCCAAAAGGACTTGATATTTCAAAGAAAAAAAAAGACCTCTGCAGATATTACAGTCTCCATGTTTTAGGGTCAAAGATAGATAATAAATATGGCTAGGATGTTAAAGAAAAGACTGATAGTTTAAAATGATAATATTTGTAAAATCCTTATTTCAAACCAAATGCCACTTGCTAAAAATACTCATTCAAATTATTTATGGATAAGCATAATCAAACTTTGATTGACAACCCTACTTCTCAAAGTAAACATGGTCAGACTTGAAAGTAGCAAAGAAAAGTCCATGACAAATACTGGACTTGAGGTTTCCATTCAGAAAATAGAGGAGCCTGCCCTGTGGGGACATTCTGCCCCACATTCGTGTTGGTCCCTGCCCCATCCACACTGCATCATCACGTCCTTGGCATCCTATGGCTTCACAGAGCATCTGCTTGTGATACGAGGAAAGGAACCAGGTGTATCCTACAACCAGGTCTAGGGTGTCAGTAGCAGTGAATGACATGTCCTGGACTAAGTCCAATTATAAAACAACCTGGGGACTTCCAAGACTTCAGAAGCAAGCATTAATTTTCTTATGACAGTGATCTCTTAGTTTCCTGGTCGTGATTGTTCAAGTTGCCAGAAGCATTAGTTCTTGTTGCAAATTGCTTGTCTTTAAAATGATTTTTTTCCTTTAATTTAGAACAGGTCAAAGCACCCTAAAATACCTCAAATCTGTTGGCCGCTTTATAATTACAAAGTCTAGACCAAGTTACACTATTTAAAATATAAATGAATAATACATCTGAACCGACAGCTGGTATGCCAAGTTGTAGCCTGAGGCTGCTTTAAGATGGTTGAAATGCAGTATAATGTAAATGCTTGGAAATGAAGGACTATTAATTGAAAGCCAGACTGATAGTGAAGGGGTGGCATTATGGATAAGGTCCCATTCAGGCTAACCATATGTAGCATATCATCTAGAGTGGATATTTTAAATGTTTATCATGGACATTTTTAATTTCAAGTCTGGAAATGAGCCTTCAAATCATTAACAGAAGTGTCCCACACTAACAAAAAAGCTTAATGGTGGTACACATCTTTTGTATCCTTTTTTGCCACCAAAAATCGGCGGAAAAATATAATCTACTATGTAATATTAAGCTGAAAATATAATCAGAATAAAATTTATGATTAGCTTTTTCTTTCTGTTTATAATATTTACTGAGTCAAAATTGAACTAATTTAGCCTGACACGGTTAAACATGGTTGCCTGTCGGGAGCTGGCCCGGTGGCGCAGCGGTTTAGTCTGCGCTTGGCAGCCCGGGGTTCGCGGGTTCGGATCCCGGGCGCCCGCTGACGCACTGCCTGTCAGCCACGCCGTGGCGGCGTCCCATATAAAGTAGAGGAAGATGGGCACGATGTTAGCCCAGGGCCAGTCTTCCTCAAGCAAAAAAAAAAGAGGAAGATTAGCAACGGATGTTAGCTCAGGGCTGGTCTTCCTCACATAAAAAAAAAAAAAAAAAAAACATGGTTGCCTGTCTCCCCCCACCTCACCTGCCCTTGACTCTGTGTTCCAACAGGCAGCAAAATGAAAAGCATCTACTTTGTGGCTGGACTATTTGTAATGCTGGTACAAGGCAGCTGGCAACGTCCCCTTCAGGACACAGAGGAGCAATCCAGGTATTAAATCTTTAGACTTGAACTGACATAGCACTATGGTTAGAATATAGCCTCTGAAAACTATGATTAGTGAATAGGTCTCCGCAATTTAGAGTAAATACTCTGCACAATTTTCAAATGTTTCAGGTATGATTGAAACAAAGCCTTTTCTGAAGTATAGATCAGAGTACGTGGTCACATAACCAAAGGGATGGGCAATGTTGAAAAATGTGTTACATGGGAAATTATAGCTCTTTGAAATCTTCAGCAGATCCTATCTATCCATTCATTACTCACACACTGCATATTTTAATTATTCACACCAACTTTTTCTTTTTTTATTCCTTTTAAAAAATGATGTTGTTTCTTGCTAACTGTAAAAGTCATACATGTTCGTCATAGAAAAATATACAAAAAAATTTGTGTACTGTATATAAATATATCTCAGATCATTATGCAGCTTTGTATTATACTTTTTCTCTTAGCATTGTGTTGTTAGCTTTTTCTCATATAATTAAAAATATCTATTACATGTGAAATATTTAATGGTTGCATACTATTTCATCTCATTAATGTACGATATTTACTTAGCTATTCCTCCTCTGTTGAACACTTAAGTTCTTCAAATTTTCCCACAAAGAATGCTGCAAATAACATTTTCCCCTACATTTCTTACTATTTTCTGAAGATAGATTTCTAGTAGTAGAATTACTGTGTCAAAGGGTTTGAATGAGTTTAAATCTTTTATAATATCTTGCCAACTTGCTTTCCAGAAAAGTCATACACATGCACACTCTCATCAGCAATATAGAAATACTCCTCTCACACGATCCTCCCCAGTATTTAATCTTTGCTAATTTGAGAGAGAAAAATAGTATCTCATTTCTATTTCTGAGTATTAATCACATTGAATATTTCCCCTTATTTACCATGCCGACCAACTGTTGATTACTGGCATGTAGATTATTCACTATACAGTTTTAAATTACCAAGTGAGATTTTCTTGTCTTTCTTTGAATTTTGAGTTGTCTCTCTTCCACCATAAGCTACCATATAATCAGGTAGCTGAGCTACTTTTTTATATTAATATATGCAAAACAGAATTGGGAACATAAATTTGCTGCCCAAACAAACGATGTGGGATTCTTCACTCTTTTAAAATATTCAAGTTATTGCTCTCTTCTGTCATTATTAGCATAATCATGAGTAGATGTATTAATTGAAAAAAGATTTACTTAATCTTTTTTCAGAAAAAAAGAAGCCAGTTGAAAAATCTGTTACTAGAATTCAGAATCAGAGTGCATTCAACTCTAATAAAGCTATGGGATTCCCATAGCTAGCTAGGGTCTCTCTGAACCTATGGAAATACTCAAGGCACCTGGCTTCCAGCTTCATGTGGTCCTACATTTTGTAGAGAAGATGCTCCCCAATTAAGTCTACTCGAGGAGAGATTTAGTTGCAGCAATCATTGTTCTTCACAGATCATTCCCAGCTCCCCAGACAGACCCACTCAGCGATCTGGATCAGATGAATGAAGACAAGCGTCATTCTCAGGGCACATTCACCAGTGACTACAGCAAGTACCTGGACTCCAGGCGTGCCCAGGATTTTGTGCAGTGGTTGATGAATACCAAGAGGAACAAGTAAGAGTCTGAACCTGGTCCAAAATTTGCACACAAGCCTATACTTGAGGATGTCTAAAATTTCTCCTGACTTGCTTAAGTTATCATGCTCATCAAATAGTGTCCATAATCTGTTTCAATTTTGATGATTTTCAAGGTTGGTGATGCTATCCTTTGTATTATGTTTCTGATTTCCCACCTCTCACCCCTCCAAACTCCATACCCACCTTCCAATGGAACACAGACTTTAAGTTATTTTCCCAACTGTGGTCTTAGCAATATTTACTCTCTTGCCCATTCCCCTTTAAAACTGGAAGCTGACTTTTGTGGATCTGCAAGGTTAGGAATCTAATTTCTAACCAACAGATAAAAGCAAATTCAACATTCTCCTGTAGGGTTCAAACTCATGATTGTGATCACATTCGAAGTATCCTCTAGCCAAGTTAATCATGGTAAGGAATGGAAACAGATGCAGTCTTTTTCTTGTAGAATACAATCCAAGATACACGCTTAAAATTACAGCCTAGCTGCACAGCATAAAGAGAGAAGAAGGCAAATAAGAACACAAGCCTATCATAAGGCATACATTTTAATGCTGGATTTACTTTGACAGTGTTGGGTTCTTTGCTGCATCTAGGCTACTGGAGGAAATCATCTGCAAGGGTTTCACAGAGATGGTGGTATTTTACAATTTCTTTGGAGAGTGGCCCACAAGGGGGAGTTATGCATACAAAGTAGCTAAAGGAATCTGAAAATCAGCAAAAAGGCATAGATTTATCTGGATAGAATGGAGAAGGGAGAGTGAGAGCGAGAGAGAGAACACGAGCCAGCAGAAGGAATAGGGGAGACAGAGTGGTTGACCAAAAGTTCTTAAAGTGGAGGGTACAACTGCAGGGAAGATGGTGGTCGTGGTCAGAGCAGACACTGGGAGGAGTCCCTGTTAAGGACTACAGACGGGGCCATTGGTAAAATGTGAGAAATCACAAATTTGAAAAAATGAAAACAACTGTCCTCATTTCTGGAAAGGGAATGAATGCTGCAACTTGGTAAACTAATGTAAAACAATCCTCACTCTCAGGCGGATTCTGTTGTGTGTTTAAGATGAAACGTTCCAAGGGTAATATACGTCGGGAAGACTGAGGACAGCTGGTCAACTACCCCCAAAGAGTCTTCTGCCCATACTTGAGGGTGATATGGGGTCATCTTCTTAGCTTTCCTCACTGCCAGCCCATCACATGTTTCCTTTCATCTTTTATCAAATGGTCCTTGCGACGACATTTTGAGATAGTCCTTTGCTTTCTCTTGACTCAATCAACTAACTCTGACCCCGTAGGTACTAATAACAAACAGCTGCTTTGTTTGCAAGTAGTATAACACAGTGGATAGCCCACATATAATGAGTAAATGCAGCTTTAATAATCAATGGCACAGATAAGCAGGGGAGGTGAAAATGGGTGCCCTGGGTGGAGCTTTAGCCTCCCTTAAGTGTTGTTAGCCCTCTCCCATCAACCTTCAGTCCAGATAATTAACGTAGCCTCAAGAGAAGTCCCCTAGCCACCCTCATCTCCCAAATCTCCCTAAGCCCCTTCTCCAGAGAATCCTGAACCCAAAGCTGCCACTGCTTATAGGTGAGAACCATATTGCTAGAGACAGATCTTCAATTTAACTTTCACATTTCTTTCAGGAATAACATTGCCAAACGTCATGATGAATTTGAGAGACATGCTGAAGGGACCTTTACCAGTGATGTAAGTTCTTATTTGGAAGGCCAAGCTGCCAAGGAATTCATTGCTTGGCTGGTGAAAGGCCGAGGAAGGCGAGAGTAAGTCTGTACATTCTTATTTAACATTTTTTTTTCCACATGATGCTGAAAACTTAGACTACAGTTATCTATATATGGATCTGGATTACAGAAGCAATTAGTATAGTCTTACAAAGTAAGGAAATAACTCTATTGGTGGGAGACAGTCTACAAAAGTGTAGTCTTAATTTCTCTTTGGTGGCAAGTATTAATAATAGAATCAAACAGGTTATATCGTTATCCCCCATTATAGATGTGTTATAATTAGTGTACTAATTTGTCAATCTGGGACACTTTTGAGAATAAATAGAGTGCTTTTGATAACTACACCAAGACAACAAGTTTAAACTAGGACTGTCCCAGGAAAACTAGGGATAAGGAAAAAAAAGAAATAATACTGAAAACTCAAAGTTTGATATTAAATGTTTCAATATGGGATCAACATATATTTATGTGTTAGTAAGTATTCAGGTAAAAATGTGATGAAGACTGAAAGGAGCTAAGCTTAAGATATTTAATGAAAGACTCTCAAAATACAGATATGTGGAAGCATCCGTATATTGAACAATATATACATTTTTTTGTGGGACTGTCATATAAATAACCATTAAATTTTTACAGTTGAAAATGAGGCTAAGACCTCTAGGTACTTTCTTGAATCTTGCCACAACCAAACAGAACTTTGAACCATCCCACTTTCTAATGACCACTTTGATTGACATTTGAATTATGAGAGGCAGGAAATTCACGTTCAACTCTTTTTTTTTTTTTAGTGAGATTTAAAACAAGCTTACTGAGACTTAAAGAGATGTCAAGACAAAAGGGAACTAGTATTATTGCTGATTTTTAAAACATTAACAAATTTACAAACTCAATGGTAAAATAGTCACTTAAACTTGAGGATATTTATAGTGTTTTAAAGAAATACCAAAAATTCTGCTAATTAAACTGATCAAAAGGATAATCTAGTATAGGCTAAGGTTTAATCCCTTAATACTGCATTTTGCAAGACTGTTCTGACAATCACTAGTTTTACAGGATATAATACATTTTCCTGAATTATAAACAAATTAATAGTCTCAAAAACTTCTATGTTACCAGTGTACTAGAATCTTTGAAGCAGCTGGAATATTGAAAAGGTCCTGAAGTTCTACAGGGTTGGTTTCAGATCCCAGCTCTGCTCTTTACTGTCTACATAATTTCCTTTCCAACATGCACCGGTTCATACCGGTTTCTATGAGGCTTTTCATAGTAGACCCTCTGTAAATAGAAACTTTTTGTTTTCTCAATGACCCGCACACATATTACCAGTGATAGGCAATCAATAAGCATTTATTTAAAACGTCTGACCCAATACTGATGTCACCCCTCTTGTTCTCAGTTTCCCAGAAGAAGTCACCATCGCTGAGGAACTCCGCCGCAGACACGCCGACGGCTCCTTCTCTGATGAGATGAACACAGTTCTCGATAATCTTGCCACCCGGGACTTTATAAACTGGTTGCTTCAGACCAAAATTACTGACAGGTGACTGCATTTTAATGCATTTTGAAAACCATCAAAACTTTTATAAATATTATCATACTGCTGCAGGCTGTTCCCTATGTGGAAGAGAGCGTCTTGACTTTCTTGGTATATAATCAACATTATGAATCATTTAACAGTACATTATTATATTTCTTTTTGATCATTACTGTTTTATCCATTCACTCATTTATTCCAAAAACATTTCCTGATTGTTAATAGGGATGAGGCATTAGGAACACAGATATGAATAAAACATGGGGATGTTAAGTCATTCACATCTTAATGTCACATTACAAATTGCTATACACATTGACATTTTAGCACAAAGTAAAATAGCAGGATATATGGTGTTATATACTTAATGTAATAAGCATAATAGTAAAAGTCTAAACACCAAAAGTTAACCACTTATCTTGATGGGTTGTAATTGCTTTTTATAATTATTCATACACTTTATGTTTCTTGATAGGGGAAATTTAAGATAAGTCATCTTTGAATGCAAATATTTGAAAGATCCACAAGACTAAGGGATTTATAAGATGAAAAGATCCAGAAACTTTTATCAAAATAAATCACTGAAATATTTCCTGGATAGGTTAACTACATCATCTGGATATTATAGCTATGTTAAATCACTCTCTCTTTTTTTTTTTCCAGGAAGTAAGTATGTTACTATTCAAGATCATCTTCACAACATCGCCTGTCAGCCACGAGGGATGTTTGAAACTTTAAGTTCTGTAAATTTAAGAGATGTATTCTGAAGCCATATTGCTTTGCATGCCAATAAATAAATTCTCTTTTAATATTGTGTAGTCGAAGATTGTAAAGGGAATAAACCATTGTCAAAATATTGCTAAAATGTCAGCTTTAAAATCTGAAAGTGCAGAATTGTCTTATTTTCTTCTTATTTTGGATGAAGTACCTTAACCTGCTTAACTTGGCAATGAAATTGTTTTTCTATGATATGATTTGTACATATAAATTATTCCAGTCACAACATATCTGCATGATAATAATAGATAAGGAAGGACTGGTAGTCACAGTGGTGAAATGGGAAAGAGAACTTTCTTCTTAAAACTTTTGTCATAAAAAGGCTTAGCTTTCAATGTATCAAAGATAGACTTAAATAAAATTTTCTAGCTTCTTTACCATTGTCTGTTTTCTCTCTTCTTCATGCCCCAATTCCTTCCAAACACCCCTTCTTCCCAAACTGGTAGCCCACAAGCCAAATCTGGTGTCCAGACATGGCTTCACGTTTTGAATGGTTGCACAACACTTTAACATGTTAAGCCAACATTGAAAAATCAAGGTATTTTATATAAACATATTGATTTCTGGCTTCTCTTAAAAATTTAGTCCATCAGGCAATATCAGACCCACAAAACAAATCTTTTCTGGAGCTGAGTACCAGCTGCCTCCTTCTGAAAGGTCACATGCTCTTTAACTCACTATTGTGCCCCCTACACACACACACACACACACACACACGTTCACACAACACACACCTTGTGCATGCTCACACACTCACACCCACATAATACACACACATAGGCACTTTCCCCTGGCCCACTCTATTTATACACCTCACTTGCCTGGCACCTGCAGGCATTTAAGTTTGTCCGTCATACCAAGTACTCTTACCTCCCTGTCCTGCAATGTCCAGTATTTTGGGCCAGTCTGGTGCTGATTGCCGTGGAGGAGACTTTTCTTTGCTGTATACAGCATTGCCAACTCTCTTTCTCCGTCTCTTCTTTTTATCGAGATAAAATAAACATAACATTGTGTAAGTTTAAGGTATACAATGTGTCGATTTGATACATTTACATATTGCAGTATGATTACTGCCGTAGCTTTAGCTAACACCTCTATCACGTCACATAACTATCATTTCTTTTTTGTGGTGAGATCATTTAAGATCTAGTCGCTTAGTAATTTTGAAGTATATAATACAGTATTGTTGACTATAATCACTATGCTCTCCAGATCTCCAGAACTACTCATCTTCTCGTTGCAAGTTTGTACCCTTTAACAATATCTCCCCCACTACCCCACCCCCCAGGCCCTGGTAACCACCATTCTACTCTAAGTTTCTATGAGTTTGGCTTTTTTAGATTCCACATATAAGTGACATCATACAATATTTGTCTTTCTTTGTCTGGCTTATCTCACTTAACATAATACCCTCAAGGTCCATCCATGTTGTCACAAATGGCAGGATTTCCTTCTCTCTCTTGGTTGAATAATATTCCATTGTATATATGTGTGTGTGTGTGTGTGTGTGTGCGCACGCTACATACATACATATATATATATACCCCACATCTTCTTTATCCATCTGTCCATCAATGGCCACTTAGGTTGTTTCCACGTCTTGGCTATTTTGAATAATGGTACAATAAACATGGGAGTGCAGATATCTTTTCGATATCCTGTTTTCATTTCCTTTGGATATATACCCAGAAGTGGGAAGGATGAATCACATGGTATTTGCAATTTTAATTATTTGAGGAACCTCCATACTGTTTTCCATAGTGGTTGTGTCAGTTTACATTCTCACCAACAAAGCACAAAGGTTCCCTTTTCTCCACATCCTTGTCAACATTTGTTTTCTCTTGTCTTCTTGATGATAGCCATTCAAACAGATGTGAGGTGATATCTCATTGTGGTTTCTATTTGCATTTCCCTGATGATTAGTGATGTTGAGCATTTTTTCATATTGCTGTTGGTCATTTGGATGTCTTCTTTGGAAAAATGTCTATTTAGTTCTTCTGCCCACTTTTTAACTAGATTGTTTTTGTTGTTATGGACTTGTATGAGTTCTTTACAAGTGTTGGATATTAACTCCTTATTTAACGTGGTTTGCAAATATTTCCTCCCATTCCTTAGGTTGCCTTTTCATTTAGTTGATCGGGGTTTTTTTCTTTTTTGCTGTGCAGAAGCTTTTTAGTTTGATGTAGTCCTGCTTGTTAATTTTTGCTTTTATTGCTTGTGATTTTGGTACCATATCCAAAAAATCATTGCCAAGATCAATGTCAAAGAGCTGCTTCTCTATCTTTTCTTCTAGAGTTTTATAGTTTCAGGTCTTCTGCTTATGTCTTTAATCCATTTCAAGTTAATTTTTCTGAGTGGTGCAAAATAGGGATCCAATTTCATTTTTCTGCATGTGATTATCCAGTTTTCCCAACACCATTTGCTGAGGATACTATCCTTTCCCCATTGAGTATTCTTGGCTCCCTTGTCAAATATTAGTTGACCGTATGTGTAGGGGTTTACTTCTAGGGTCTATTCTGTTGCAGTGTTCTTAGTATCTATTTTTATGCCAGTACCATGCTGTTTTAATTACTATAGCTTTGTAGTATAGCTTGAAATCAGGAAGTGTATGTCTCCAGTTTTGTTGTTCTTTCTCAGGATTGCTTTGGCTATTTGGGGTCTTTTGTGGCTTCATACAATTTTCGGATTGTTTTTTCTATTTCTGTGAAAAATGCCATTGGAAGTTTGATAAGAATTGCAATGAATCCACACATAGCTTTGGGTAGTATACACATTTTAGCAATGTTAATTTTTCCAATTCATGAACATAGGATATCTTTCCATTCATTTATGTCTTCTTCAATTTCTTGCAACAAAGTCTCATGGTTTTCATTGTACAGATCTTTCACTTCCTTAGTTAAATTTATTCCTAAGTATTTTATTGTTCTTGATGCTCTTGTGAATGAGATGGTTTTCTTTATTTCTTTTTTTGGATATTTTGTTGTTAGCGTATTGACACGTAACTGATTTCTGTTATATTCTGCAACTTTACCGAATTTGTTGATTGGTTCCAACAGTTTTTTGGTTGAGTCTTGAGGATTTTCTACATATAAGATCATATGATCTGCAAATAACAATAATTTTACCTTTTCTTTTCCAATCTGGATGACTTTTATTTCCTTTTCTTGACTAATTGCTATAGCTAGGATTTCCAGTATTATGTGGAATAAGAGTGGTGAGAGTAAGCACCCTTGTCTTGTTCCTGATCTTAGAGGAAAAGCTTTCAATCTTTCACAATTGAGGATGATGCTAGTTGTGGCTTTGTCATATACAGCGTTTATTATGTTGAGGTATGTTCCTTCTATACCCAATTTATTGAGAGGTTTTTGTTTTTTTTATCATGAAAGGATCTATTTAGTCAAATGATTTTTCTGCATCTATTGAGATGATCATATGATATTTATATTTTATTCTATTAATATGGTGTGTCACATTTATTTATTTGCATATGTTAAATCATCCTTGCATCCCAGGATAAATCCCACTTGGTCACAGTGTATGATCCTTTTAATATGTTGTTGAATTAGGTTTGCTAATATTTTGCTGAGATTGTTTGTATCTATATTCATCAGGGATATTGGTCTACAGTTTTCCTTTCTTGTGTCCTTTTCTAGCTTTGGTATCAGGGAAAGCTGGCCTTTTTAAATGCACTTGGGAGTATTTCCTCTTCCTCAATTTTTGGGAAGAATTTGAGAAGGATTGGTGTTAATTCTTCTTTAAGTGTTTGGTAGAATTCACCAGCGAAGCCATTGGGCTTCTCTGTGTTGGGAGGTTTTTGATTGCTGATTCAATCTCCCTACTTGTTATTGGTTTGTTCAGATTTTCTACTTCATGATTTAGTCTTGGTAAATTGTATGTTTCTAGCAATTTATCCATTTCTCCTGGTTATCCAATTTGTTGGCATATAATTGTTCATAGTAGTTTCTTATGATCATATTTGTGTGGTATCATTTGTAATCTCTCTTCTTTCCAATTTTATTTATTTGAGTCTTCTCTCTCTTTTTCTTAGTCTATCTAAGGGTTTGTCAATTTTGTTTACCTTCTCAAAAAACCAAATTTTAGTTTTGTTATTTTTTCTATTATTTTTCTGGTCTCTATTTCATTTATTTCTGCTCTGATATTTGTTATTTCCTTTCTTCTGCCAACTTTGAGTTTAGTTTGCTCTTGTTTTCCTAGTTCCTTGAGTTGTAAAGTTAGGTTATTTATTTTAAATCTTTGTATTTTCTCAATACATGCATTTATCATTTTAAATTTCCCTCTAAGAACTGCTATTGCAGTATCCTATGTGTTTTGGGTGTTGTGTTTCCATTTTTAGTTGTTTCAATATTTTTTTTATTTCCCTTTTGATTGTTTAGGAATGTGTTGTTTAGTTTCCACATGCTTGCAAATTTTCCAGCTTTCCTCTTTATGTTGATTTCTAGTTTCATACCATTATGGTTGGAAAAGATACTTGATGTAATTTCAGTCTTATTAAATTTGCTAAGACTTGTTTTGTGACCTATCATACGACCTATTCTGGAGAATGTTCTATGTACACTTGAGGAAAATATGTATTTTGTTGCTGTTGGGTGGAATGTCCTATAAATGTCTATTAGGTCCATTTAGTCTGACGCATGGTTCGAGTCCAGCATTTCCTTGTTGATTTTCTGTCTAGATGATCTACCCATTGCTGAAAATGGGGTATTGAAGTCTCCTACTATTATTTTAGTGTTGTCTATTTCTCCCTTCAGAAATGTTTGTATTTGCTTAACATATTTAGGTGCATATATATTTATGATTGTTATATCTTCTCGATGAATTGACCCCTTTATCATCATATAATGACCTTCTTTGTCTCTTATCATTTTTGGTTTAAAGTTTATTTTGTCTAATATAAGTATAGCTACCCTTGCTTTCTTTTGGTTTCCACTTGCATGGAATATTTTTTCCACCCCTTCGCCTTGATCCTATGTGTGTCCTTAAAGGTGAAGTGAGTCTCTTGAAAGCAGCATATAGTTAAGTCTTGTTTTTTTATCCATTTAGCCACTCTGTGCCTTTTGATTGGTGAGTTAAACCTATTTACATTTCAAGTAATTATTGATATGTAAGTACTTACTAGTGCCATCTTATTAATTGCTTTCTGGCTGTTTTGTAGTTCAGTTGTTTCTTTTTTCATCTGTTTCTGCTTACCTTTGTCAATTTATGGTTGTCTCTTTTTTCTGTTAGAAAAAGAATTCCTCTATTAATACAAACACACACACATACAAACTATAAAGTGCTAAGAAACTTAAATACCTAAGTCATAGCAAACAGGTGGCATTCAACATCCACGATCAATAGAATACTTGAAGGAGACTGCAACAGATTAGACTCCCATGGTGAAGAGGGCATATTCAGAGGTGAAGGGGAACCCAAGTGTAACAGCTTTTCAAGTCCCCTCTCCTCACTGAGGATCATGAGAGACACTCCATTCAAGGGAACGTGTGCAATCTGGTGTTTTCAGGCAGGTCGAAGTTCTCAAAATCTAGAGGATTGAAGGGAAAGAATTTTTCTATTTCGGGTAGGTGTCATCTGAGGTGGGAAAAGTTTTTTGCTTTAATAGTCTTCTCAGTCATCTTTTTGGCAGAGAAGTTTGTCTGTTTCTGTTTGAGGGGTCCAGTAGTCTTTACTGACTTTTCTATAGCTCTGTTGACAGTTCCCAAAGCCTCTCTAGCAGCTTTAGGTAAGGCTGGTGGAGCATCAAACATTTTGCCAGCATGTGGTGTTGAAACCGGAGATCTCCCATCTAAGGCTTTGACTGAAGTCTGAGATCCCAGTTTCAGCCCATCTTTAGGAGCCACACGAGTGCCTTGTTCTCCATTTTCCTTAACAACAAAGATCAGAAAAGCCATTCTGGATTAGTCAAGACTTGGCCCCTTTTTCTGCTCTAATTCCCTTTTCTGATTTTCTGCTCTAATTCTCCTTTCATCTTTTGTGAATCTACCCTAGGTGTCTGCTTTGTGGTTCCCATGAGGCTTACATACAACATCTTATAGATAAAACAGTTCATTTTACTCTGATAGCAGCTCAACTTCAATCACAGAGAGAAGCTCCATCCTTTTACTCCCTTCCTTTTGTATTTTTTGATGTCACAATTTACCTCTTTTTAAATTGCATATTTTTTAACAAATTATAGTGGCTACAGTTATTGCTAATTCTCTTTTCCTTTAACCTCTATACTGTATTTAAGTGGTTAACACACCATCCTATTACAGAAGTAGAGTTTTCTAAAGTTGACTGTATATTTACCTATACCAGTGGGTTGTACACTTTCATATATTTTCATGTTACTAATTAGTGTCTTTTCATTCCAGCTTGAAGAACTCCTTTCAGCATTTCCTGAAGGCAGGTCTAGTGGTGATTAAGTCCCTCAGCTTTTGTTTTTGGGGGAAAGTCCTTATTTCTCTTTCATATCTTTATTTTTCTTTCATATCTGATGAAATCTGAAATATCATATTTCTCTTTCATATCTTTCATAACTTTGCCAGATAGAGTATTCTTGGCTGGCAATATTTTCTTTCAGCACTTTGAATATGTCATTCCACTCTCCTCTGGCCTGTAGAGTTTCTGCTGAGAAATCTGCTGATAGCCAATGGGGATTCCTTTGCAGGTTACAATCTTTTTTTTCTCTTGCTGTTTTTAGGATTCTTTCTTTGTCTTTGATTTTTGAGAGTTCCGTTATAATGTGTCTTGGAGAAGGTCATTTTGCATTGAAATAATAGGATAATCAATTAGCTTTGTGAACTTGGATGTCTAAGTCTCTTCCTAGGTTTGGGAGGTTCTCAGCTATTATTTCTCTACACAAGCTTTCTGCCCTCTTCTCCTTCTCTTCTCCTTCTGGAACTCCAGTTATTGTAATATTTGTACTTTTGATGGTGTCTCATAAATCTCATAGGCTTTCTTTGCTCTTTTCTTTTTTTCTTTGTTCTCCTCTGACTGGGTTATTTCAAAGTTCCTATCCGCTAGCTCACTCAGTCTATCTTCCATTTGGTCTACTTTGCTGTAGATGCTCTCTATTGCATTTTTTTTTTTTTTCCATTTCATTCGTTGAACTCTTGAGCTCCAGAATTTCTTTTTGGTTCCTTTTTACAATTTCTGTCTCTTTGCAAAATATCTCATTTTGTTCACATATTGTTTTCCTGATTTTGATGAATTGTCTTTCTGTGTTTTCATGTAGCTCATTGAATTTCCTCAAAACAGCTATTTTAGTCCCTTACCAGTTAAATCACAAAATTCTATGTCTTTGAGTTCAGTAAGTGGAGGATTATTATCTTTTGGTAATGATAGTTTTCCTCAATTTCATGTTTTTGCAGCTTTGCATTGCTGCTTTCATAACTGAAGTAGCAGGACCTCCTCAAATGTGTACTAGTTGACTTCAGGTGGGATATACTGCTCATTGATCCTATAATATCTGGAAGTTTCTCTGACCTTGTATGGATACACCTGCTCCACACTTTTTCTCTCTTTTGTGGCAGAATTCTTAAGCTTCTATGTCTTCTCTGGTTCTTTCAACACACCAGGCTGGCTGCTGGAAACCTATCTTTTGTTATCCAAAAGTTGGCATTACACACACAGGAGCATGCACAAGGAGCCAGCTGCAGAGTGGGGAGAGGTATGAATTTAGCACTTGGGGAATTGGAGGTGTCTGTGAGCCTGATGGAGGAATCCTTGGGTGAAGTTCTCCTGGAGGCTCATGGCTGGGCTTCTGCTGGAGCCCTGAAAGCAATCAACAGGAACCATGTCCCTTTAATTCTCTCTGATATTCTTATCTGCTTCTTTCCTGATCTCCTTTTTCCTCCCAGTCATGGAGGTCCCACCTCAGTACTCTGGGTGCTGCTGAAGAGCAATGGGTGTCTCCAGAAGTGCCCTGCACAGCTACAGTAGCCAGGCACTCACTCACCACTCTCCCTTTCTCCCATGGGAGAGGTTGCCACCAGCTAGTTCAGCCCTGCACTGTGTCAAGTTGGAGAAGGGGCAGAGTTGGCAAAGTTCCTGTTACCCTCTCCAACGAGTCCAAATTTATTTATTTACTCTGCAATGGAGTGCTGGAAGCTCCCCTTGGGAAGGCTGGACTTCCACAAAATCTCTCTCATCTCAGGGTGCCTGCTCAACTCAGCACTCTCCAGGTTTCTCCCAATCACAGCCAAGGGCAGGTTCACTGGCTCCTGCTGCTTCCACAGATCATACCAAGGTATGTCTGTCTATTACCAGATACACAGGTAGGTGAGACTCCTCCCAGGTCTCTTGGCGTAAGGTTCTGGATCCCACAATTTCCACAGAGGTACTTTTGTTTATGGACAGATGCTGGTTTTTTGTTGTTAAAAAGGGAGACAAAAAGGAGGGATGTCTTACACCACTGTGATGCTGATGTTACTTCGAGTTGGATCCTCCTTCTCTATCTCTAAAGTTTCTTGTAAGCTAGAAGTTCTCAATTACCCACTAATAAGATTCCAAAGTTTATAAATTACTTATATATCTTGATCAATGGGAGTGAAGTTGAATTAATATCAGTAATAATCATATCAGTCATTCATGTAATGATGAGCTTTTCCTGAGCTGGATAGAAAATTTAAAACTAGAGTTATCTAAGTAAGGTTAGTGCTAGCTATAGGACCCTGAGCAGATAATTTAAGCTCTCTGAAGTTCTTCATGTGAAAAAATAACATTAAAATTGTCTAATCACCATCATATCTTACAGAAGTCTGTAAGGAGCTCAAGGCGACTCTCTGATGTCCACTGTGTTTTCTTTTATGCAAATTGTTGCCTTTACCACTCTGAAATCAATATACCCATAGGTGACCTAATGGGCTCCATTTGGACCTGAAATTTGATTTAGAAACTGAATAGATATGTGTTCCATGCTATCAAAGTCAAAAGCTTGAGAATATCTCTGGGCATACTCCAGTTAAGCACCAGCCTTCAGAACCATAGGATGTGCTCATACAAAGGAGGTGAGGGAGTCATAAGAAAACTGGTACCTGGATGGAGCTAATGGAAAAAAGGAAGCATAAGACAGTGAATGTGAATCAAGCCCAAAGGAATGCCAAAGGTCAAAACCAGAGAAGATGAATCTTTGTTCAAGTTCAAAAGGCAAACTAAGGGATGACAATGGGAAACAAAGCTAAAGAAGTAAGGAGCCATGTAAACGTAGAAGTTGAATATATCAGTTAGCTATTATGTTTAACTGTGTGTAATACAAACCCAACCACAGAGACTTAACTAAATAGAACATTATATTTTTCACAAAACAAGAAGTCCAGAGGCAGGAAGTCCAAACGTAAACATGTCAGTAATAGTCCATGCTCTTTATCTTTCTGTTTTGCTATCATTAACAAATGGCTTTCCTCTCAGTCACCTCAAGATTGAAAGATGACTGGTCCATCTCCCAGTTTTCTGTCTATCTTCCAGGGAAGATGAAGAAGAAAAAGGAGAAGGATGGGTAGAAGAAGAAAGAGGAAGAGGAGGAAGAAAACAAGAATGAGAAGTATAGGAAAGGAGAATTGACAATCAGGAAGAGAATACACCAATTTTGAGAAAGCAAAACATTCCTAGAAATCCCCAGCAGATTTTCAATTATGTCTGATTTGCCAGAAATGTGTCCCATGACCACATTACGGCTACAAGGGAGGCTGGAAAACATTGTCTTTCAGCTGGATATATTTCAGCTAATATAAAATCAGGATTCTATTAGCAAGGAAAAGGGAAAGAATGAATATTACATAGGGAATTAAAATTAAAAGGGATATGTATTACCACAGTCAGGACTGAGATGCTCAAGGCCCATTTTACTGAGTGTCACCTTTGTGACATGAGGTTTTGTTGGCCTAATTTAAGTTCAAGCAGGTTTACAAAACCCTGGACTCCCTCTGAATTCAATATAATAAAAGTAAAACACTCAACAAAGAAATTACTAGACAATATTCAGCATAAGATTTGCACAAGAATTTTATATCTTTAATTATACTGCTAAGATTAAATAATGGGGATAAAGGGGTAAAAAAGTCAGGTTAAATGAACCAGGCAGATATATATATAAAATAAAGCAGGGGTTACACTCTTTGCATCAGAAGGTAGAACTCAAGCCAGAAAGATTAAGTAAGGGAAAAGACACTTTTAAATGCTAAGTGTTATGAATCATAACAAAGATATATAATAGTTATTAATATCTATATAACACATCAACCACTTTCATAAAGCAGAAACTACATGAGATTCAAGGAGAAGTAGTCAGAAATAAACTATTAATAGGAGATCTCAACACTCCTCTCTTAGTCCAAGACAGAGCCAGTGAAGCAAAAAATTAGGTACAGAAGACCTAAACAACATAATCAATATGGCAGATCTTATACATGTAAATTGAACTACGAATTCTGATGAAAGAGGATACACGTTATCCAAGAATATATGGAAAATTCACAAAAACTGCCCACATAGTAGACCACAGAGAAAACCTCAATAATAATACAAATAGTGTTCTCTGACCACAATGCAATAAAACTAGAAATGAACACCAAAAATATTTTTAAAACTTTCTTTTCACCTGGACATTAAAATACACAACATTAAACAATTCTTGGGTCAAAGAGTAATTAAGATACAAAATTTCCAGAGTTTATAGAAAAATAACAGCAATGAAACTATCACACATCAGAATCTAAAGGATATTGTTAAAATAGAACTAAAAGGAAAATTCTTACTATGAAATATTTGTAATACATACAAAATTTAACTGCAAATAGATTAAAGATGCAACTCAAAAGGCTAGAAAAAAACTAAAAGTAAACAGAAATAAAAAGTAAAAGGAAAGAAATAAATTAATTTAAAAAACAAAAAATAACGAGATAGAGAACAAATAGTAAAACTTATGATTAAATGAAAATTCTAATTCTTTGGGAGAAAAACCAGCAAAATAGACAAATGACCAAAAAAAAAACTGGTTTTTTTTAAAGGAAGCAAGTACAAATACCATAATAACTGAAAAAGAGGAAATAATTATCAAAGTAAAGGAATTTTTTTTAGTGAGACTAATTTGAACATGTCTATGCTAATACGTTCAAAAATTTAGATTTTAAAATGTAACTTTATAGTAATATATAGTTTACCAAATGTCCCCAATATAGATGGACAACCTAAAGAGATCACTTTCCACTAAAGAAATAGAATAAGTTTTAAAAGATCACTCTACAAAAAACACCTGGACCAGATGGTCTCACAGTGGATTTCTACTTAACCTTGAAACATCAGATAATCCAATGATATCTAAGCTATTTCAGAATACTGAATGAATAAAAATTTGTAAATTTTTTTTCTGCAATGAATGAGTGTAACATTAATATCAAAATATGAAAACAAATTGCACAAAATTCTACAGATGAATTTCACTTAGGGACATCAATGCAAATATCTTAAAAAGAGACTCCAACTGTCTGTTAAAAATAATATAATGTGGAGTAATTGGAACCCTTGTACACTGTTGGTAGAAATGTAAAATGAAATCAACAACAAAAAGTATAAAAATGTGAAAAAAAATGGCACTAACTAGACCACTGACAAGACATCTATTTACAGGATAAGAGCTGAAACATGATGGTAGAGCATCACCGTTTTGACCTCGGTTGGGAATGTGCACATAGAGCTACTTAAATTTTTCACCACTCTGTGCATACCCATGAATGACCATGAAATTGCTATGAGTATTGATTTTGGAGTTACAAATAAATTTTAGTGAGTACATGAATTTACAAATGTGGAATCAGCAAATAATAAGGATCAACGATAGTTCAAATAGAAATCAGAGTAAGATGGCAGATATAATCTTGAATATACTAGTTTTACACTAAAAGTAAATGAACTAAATATTCATGTTGAAGACTAAGGTCATCCAACTGGATTGAAAAAAAATCCAACCAACTATTGCAAGAGACATATTTCATACACAAAGATAAAGGAAGTTAAAATAAAAAGACTACAAAAGTTTATAATATGCAAATACTCACACAAAAAAAGCTTGTATACATATATTAATATCAGGAAGTAGATTTTAAAGAAACTACCATTACTAGAGATAAAGAGGGGCATTTAAAAATGATAAAAGAGTCAATCCATCAGGAATAAATAACAATTCTAAATCTTCATATTACAAAAATCATAGCTTCAAAAATGGATGAAGTCTAAAATGAGTTAAAAGTAGACAAATCCACAATCATAGTGGAAGATTTAAATAACTTCACCAATAGTTGACAGAGGAAACAGACAGAAAAATTAGTAAGATCTGATAAACTCAATCAATAAAATAAACTTAACATTTATAGAATATTACATCTAATAACAATAGAATGAATATTCTTTCCAAGTGCACATAGAATATTTACCAAGAATGACTTTATCCTGGATCAAAAAATTTCAAAGATTGAAAATCATTCAGCATATGTTCTCTGACCACAGTGGAATTAAACTAGAAATCAAAAACAAATTATATCTTAAATATTCACAATTTCTTGAAACTAGGCAATGACTTCTAAATAAACTATGGGTCAAAGGAGAAATCATAAAGAAAATCAAAAAATACTTTTGAACTCTATGATAGTGAAGATACCACAAATACAAACTGAAGATACAACTAAAGCAGCATTTAAGGATACAATATAGCTTTAAATGCATTTGCTAGGAAAGAATAAAGTTTGAAAATCAATAGCCTAAGCTTTTACCTAAAAAAGCTGGAAAAAAAGGGCAGCAAATCTCAAAAAACAAAAGAAAGGAAATTTAAAAAGATAGGAGAAAATAATGAAATAGAGAAAAATTGACAATAAAAATTGAACAAAGCCAAAACTTGGTTTTTTTAACTAGAGTAACAAAATTAATAAATCCCTGGCAAAATCAGGTAAGAAAAAAAGGATGAAAAATTACCAATACCTATAATAAAAGAGGACATCACTGAAGCTCTAACAGACAATAAAAGGATGATAAGAATATATTATACAAAATTATATGCCTGATAAATTTGACAATTAGATGAAATGGACAAGTTCCTTTAAAACTATTACTAAAATAGAAACAAATAATAGGAAAATTGTAATAGTCTTCTATTATGGAAATTGGCTCTGTTATTTTAAAAACTTTTCCAAGAAAGAACTCCAGGCCCAGATGGCTTAACAGGTGAATTTTTCTAAAGATTAAGGAAGAAAAAACACCAATATTACATAAACTTTTTAAAATAAGGGAAAAATAAGGAATATTTCCCAGCTTATTTTATGAGACCAGGATAACCCTGATTAAAAATCTTTCAGAGATTTTACAGAAAAGGAAAACAACAGATCAACCTGACTCAATATAGGTGAAAAATTCTATACAAAACATCAATGGATCAAATCTAGCAACATATAAAAAGAATATTACAGTACAGACAAACAAGGTATATTCCAGGAATTTCAGGATGGTTTATCATTTGCAAAACAATCAAAGTAATTCACGACACTAACAGAAATAAACAGGAGAAAATTCATATGCTCGTCTCAATAAATGTAGCAAACACATTTGATGAAATTCAAAATCCATTAACAATTTTTGAAACTCTCAAAAGGAAATAATAAAGTTAAAAACAGTAAGAAATCAAGTTGAAAACAAAACAAAAAACAGTAGGAATAATAAATCAAAATTATGATTTTATGAAAAAAATAACAGAAAACCACCAGCCAACCTAAGCAAGGAATAAAAGGAAACAACAATATGTAAAATAAAATGAATTGGGAAACAACCATTGAAACAGATGAAATTAAAACAAATATGAGACTTTGAAAATGCTAAATACACAGTCATGTGCCACATAACAATGTTTCGGTCAATGATGGACCACATATACCACGGTTGTCCCATAAGATTAGTACCATATAGCCTAGGTGTGTAGTAGGCTATACCATCTACATTTGTGTAAATACACTCTATGATGTTCACACAACAACAAAATTGCCTAACGATGTATTTCTCAGAATGTGTCCCTGTCATTAAGCGATGCATGAGTGTATTTGAAAATCTAGAAGAGACAGATAAAATTTTAAAGAAAATGTAGTTTTTAAAAATTGACACTAGTAGAGATAAAAAAGCATAAATAAACCAATTTCCATAATAGAAATGGAGAAAAGTATCAAAGAACTATCTCATAAAAAGGCACCAGGTCCAGATGGCTTCACATGGAACAGCTATCAAACTGTCAAAGAGTGGGTTATTATGATGCTTCATAAATTATTCCAGAGGTTAGAGGGGAAAAAAGGAGAAGAATGTCCTTATTCTTTTTTATAAACTGAGTATAACATTGATACGTAAACTTGATAAAGATAGAAGAAAAAAAAGAAAATTATGGACTAATCTCACTTATAAATATTGATTTTAAAGTCCTAAAAATATCAGCAAATAGAATTCAATAGCACACTAAAAATATTAATACACTATGACCAAATGTAACTAATTCCATAATTGTCAAGAGTGGTTCAATATTAGGAAATCTTTAATGTAATATACTGTATTAACAGATCTTAAAAAAAACCTTTCATGCTGCATAGGCCTTGGACAAAATCAACATCCATTCCTCATACAAAAGTTTAATAAAATGGAGTTAATGCATTAGATATGTTTATATCAAATTTGCAAAGCCAGCAGACTAAATGGTGGCAAAGTTGTAGAACAACTGGAAGTGTCAGACACTCCTGGTAGCAGTATAAAATGGGACAACCACTTGGAAAACTGCTTGGCAATTTGTTCTAAAGTTAAACATATACCTACCAGATATATATCAACCAAAAGAAACAGATTTTACAAACAGCCTAAATACCCATATATCTACCCATAGGATACTGATTGAATCAATTTACATTGATAAAATGGAGAACTACATAGACATAAAATGTGTGTGTATGTATATATACGATTTGAACAAGGATGTTCTTAGTGGCTTTCGTAATAGCCAAAAAATTGTAAACAACCCAAAAGTCCATCAACAGAAGGATGAACAGAACAAATGGCATAGTCATAAAATGAAATATTACACAGCAATAAAAAGGACAAATTATTAATACATTCAGCAACATAAATAAATCTCACAAACAGCATGTTGCACAAAAGATGTCAGATACCAAATAGAACATTCTGCATGATTCTATTTATATGAAGTTTATGATTAGTATAAACTGAGCAATGGTGGTAGAATAGCTTAGTGGTTGCCTCTGGGAGAGGGAGGTGTGGAATTTGAGCAGAAAAGGGTACAAGAGCTTTCTGAAGTGATGGAAATATTCTATTTCTTGATTGAGATGTGCATTACCTGAGCGTGTACATTTATCAAAAGTCATCAAATTGTACACTTAAGATCAGTGCATTTCACTGTCTATAAATTATGACAATAAATAAATTTAAATATGCAAAACCTACATGAATAAAGCTATATTGAGATATTTTTTCTAGTTCAAAAGCTTGACAATACATTCTGTTGACAAGGATGTGGGTACACAGACTCTTCCAGACACTGCAGATGAGCATGCAAAATGTTATTACCCCTTATAGAAGAGAATTTGCGAGTATATCAAATATACCAAGACTATTTATGCATTTGCCCTTTGACTCAACAGTCCCAGTTCTAAAAATTTACCGTGAATATTCACACTCAAAAATAAAAAATGACACACGTACAAGGTTATTCTTTGTGGATACTGATCATTCACTGTAAAAAATCAGAAACAACCTGATAGGATACTGGTTGAATGAATCAAGATACATCCACAAAATGGGGAATTATATAGCCATTCAAAAAAAAAAAAGGAGTTTCAGTTCATAAAAATAGGTTTGTTTTTAGGAGTAGTATCAGTGTAATAATTCTGAAACTGTTAGGAATCAGGTTCTCACTGCATGAGAAGGGAGAAACAAATATGGAATAGGAAAAGTGAGGAAGTACCATGTGGATTTGAACTGGCGATATTAGTATGTGTATGTGTGCGTGAATATATGTGTGTTTGTGTATGCACATATACATGAATTATACATGCATGTATATCACATACATGTATGTGTCTATACATATATATATATGTGGAGAGTTTAGCTAAACTACTCCATAATATACTAGCCGCTCCCTGGAGCACATGCCCCAGATAACACCAACAGAGTCACAAGTAAATGTAAGTCCCTAATATGACTCCCTCAACTGTCCTTGTGATAAGCATTCTTCCTGCCTCCCGGGGCCTTCGCCTTTCATACCCCTTAGATAAGACCCTTGCAAAGCTTACCAAAACCCCACTCTTTTGGTTTGAATTGGCCGATCCGGCCTCAGCCTAGGAACTCCAAAGCATTCCACTCTGGGACACCAATAAAGGCATGTGCCCAGGTCCTCCGGCTCTCTCTCTCTCTGCCTGCTCTCTGCCTTGACCTCCCCGTGTAGCCCCTTGAGACATGCTGTGTACCTCCTCCAGGACATGTGAGTAATAGATTTCTCTATTTCACTTTCTTTTGTGGTCTTTTGTTGAACCTTGGCTCACCATCCCACACCCCAGGGCTTTAATTAACAAATGTTCATTTAACAAAGTCACAACACACATCACACACACACACACACACACGATTTTAAATACCCTTTCCCACTAAAAAATCAAGAGCTCCTTGGAGAAATGCTTGATTTCCCTTAGGGACGTAAAGTACAAGTTGAGCTTGGAACATCTTGTGCCAGAAAACAAGGAAATGTTCAACGGCTGATTGGAGAAAGGGTGCAAATGTAACAAAGTACTATCAGTTGGTATATCCAGAATGTGAAGAGTACATGAGTGTTCATTGCACTATTCTTTCAACTATTTTCTAGGTTTAAATTTTTCTATGTAAAAGATTTTTTAAAATATTCATTATCATCAAAGATTGCTGGGATATCAACTCATTACTCCAAGAAAATGATAAATATAAAGAAAGAAGCAAGCATTTGTTATAAGTTTTCTGCACAGATTGTTCTTCAGAGTAACTGGTTGGTGAGAGAAAAAAATTTTTATAGAATTCCAGTTAAATAATAAAAAAGAAGTTATGGGGACCAGCCTGGTGGCATAGTGGTTAAGTTCCCACACTGCTTCAGCAGCCCAGGGTTTGTGGGTTCAGATCTTGGGCGCAGACCTCTGTACCCCTCATCGAGCTATGCTGTGGTGGCGTCCCACATACAAAATAGAGGAAGATGGGCACCCATGTTAGCTCAAGGCCAATCTTCCTCAGCAAAAAGAGGAGGATTGGCAACAGATGTTAGCTCAGGGCCAAACTTCCTCACCAAAAAAAAAGAAATTACGGAATTAGAAAATTCACCATTTTGCAGTCTTTCATAATATAACAGATCCCGACAACAATCATCATCAAAAGATACTAAAACCCTGAGGTGAAAATTTGATGAGGAACTGTATAATGCATGAGTCAGGCTGAAAACATCTAACCCATTAATCATAACGTGATGCAGTAGAAAGCGCCATTCTGAACTAGTCTTGACTAAAAATTGAGAATGAATCTATGGGACCTCTTAATCTAAATACCAGTTAATAAGAAATATGGGGGAAGCTGTGAACCAAATGCAAAATATGAAACATTCTATAGGACAAATTATTCAGTCTCTCTATTAGACAATTGTTTATGAAAACAGGGTAGGGGATCTGTTACAAAGTAAAAGCAGCACAGTAAAGACATAGCAATCAAAGGCAATTGTGGACCTCATTTGGATCCTGATTCAAATAATAGAAAGACATTTTGATAAAGCTGGGAAAATTTGAAAATAATTTGGGTGTTAAATAATTGTTAATTTGGGGGGCACTCCAGTATACATACATTGGATCTGAGATCAACTGGCAGATCTGAAATGTAATCTGGAGAGAGAACTAACAGAACTAATTGGATAATGGAGAGGAGCAGCAGTGTGTTGGTAGATATTTAACATACGTTCTCTGGGGGGATCAGGGAAGACCCTTGCTTTGTCATTATCGCCAATGTTCATGGTATGAGTATTCCCACCATGGCCAATCTCACACATGGATTTGGACATAGATTTGGGAAGAAATGTGCACTATTGCCTTTCCCCAATGTGTGAGCCCACATCATCATTCCACAGCATGAGAAAAAGTGATGAATCAAGGATTATTCCTAAGGTTTTATCTTCAACAATTGGGTAATGCAGCTGAGATATTACACTAGGTGAGTGAGAGCCATTGTAATTTGGGCATTTAAGTAAATACACATGGGAATGAAAGAATACCAGTTTCAGAACAGTGGGCTACCTCTGGTTGGGAGTCAGGAGGAGAAGAAGGAAGGACTGAGCACAGTGCTTCAATTGTTATGGTATTTGGAATTTTATTTTTTAAGGTTGGTGGTGAGTATATGGGTATTCATTTAATTATTCTCCATATCTTTTTGAATGTCTTAAATGTGTCATAATAAATTATAAATGAAATGAAGATAAGGAAAGAGAATGAGAAGGAAAGGCTATTGTGTTCCAGCTTCCCAATAAAATACCCATGAAGACAAAATAATGATAATAATGAATAAGAATAGTAATAATAATAATGCATTATTTTGTAGCCATGGCTGGTGATTCTGGTTACACTTCTATAAACTCAGCTCCTCTCATCACCTTAACACCTCTCATTGCATAATATATGCTTACATAGACTATATTTCATCTACTCGTGCCCAGGTATACCATGATATTGTGGGAGATGGGGAGTGTTTAGGAGCACACTAGTCCACATGTATTTTAAGGCAGTCACTGTGACCCTCACATTTTAGCCCCTGTCTTCTAATTTCAATTTCTCTTATCATTTTCGTTAATTCTTCTTTTGGCCATCTTACTGCTCTGGATGTCTTTTGCTTTGGACATGGATATCTGTGTCTCCTCCACCTGAGCAGTCCCTTCTCTTTTCTTCTTTTACCTGGAATGAACTATCTCATAAAACAACTTTAAAGAGTGGAGGGAAGCAGCAATTTGGAGAGTTTTTCAGTAATTCAGTTAAAAAATGATGAAGACTTGAACTGAAAAACTGAGAGTGAACAGAAAGGAAGAAGTGGGCAAAATATTAAGGAGGTGGCGTGGATAGAATAAGGCGGTATGGAGGTTGCATCCTAGATCTCTGGTTTGGCATCTAGATGGTGTCATTCACTGAAGAGTAAATACTAGATGAGGAGCAGATTTTAGAGGCTGGAGGGAAAACAATAGGTTTATTTGGGGACGTACAAAAGATAGCCAGTTGGCTTCTACACCCACCCCTACCACAAAAGAACCCAATACACTTGTCCCACAAAGGAATGATGAAGCAGATCAAATTATAGTGGATTAGGAGAGACAAGAAAATGAAGGGAACAGATAAATGTAGACCACTGTGGTGTTTCAAATTCTCCCTGAAAGAAAAGGAGTACGGACAGCTGTAAGGTTTATACTTAAGAAGGACATAGGAGTAGTATGGTTGGAAGAAGGGTACGACTTGACACTATATTTGCATAAGGTTTTATATAAAATTTAGGAAACTTTCTAATTGTTCAGATGGGAAAAGGGAGAAGAAGAGGCCAGATTAGTAGAACCAAAGGGTGGTTGTCGGCTGATTGAATATTGGTGGGTTTGCTAAGATGAGATGACTTGAGAACGAATTTATATCTCCTCCCAGCCTGGGTAGATCACATGCAAAGCAGAATTAGGAAAAGTTGCTATTAAAATGAAATTGTACTCAATTCTCTTTTAAACAGAGAGAACTGAGAGAAGGAAGAGGGCACAGAGATAAAATAGCATCTTCCTTACCTAACCTGTCAAATTATCTAGGTAGCAAAAACTTCATAGGGCGGAATATGAGTTTAAACCATAACTTTGCTGGAAACTAATTCTGAAGTTTTGCTCTTTAGAAATGATATTTTCCTAGGGAAATTACAGGTTCCTGCCAAG
Source organism: Tapirus indicus (assembly GCA_031878705.1). Taxonomy (NCBI): domain Eukaryota; kingdom Metazoa; phylum Chordata; class Mammalia; order Perissodactyla; family Tapiridae; genus Tapirus; species Tapirus indicus. Next base: position 75,413,999 of record CM062926.1, on the reverse strand, counting down.
ACAGAGTTCTTGCTTTTCCCCCAATGTTTTTGAGTGATCCCTCTCACTTTTCCAACAATTATCCTTTCAATTTTGATGTTTGAAATCATTTCCATCTGACATCTGGAACAAATACATGGCATTTCTAGGAAACTAGCATTTTTTCCCCAAGAAAATTACATTTATAGTAACACATCTTCCTTGAAAATTTATGGTGCTTCAGCTTCTTAACAATTTTACACCCCAGCTAGAGAAATGGAGAACAGAGCAGAGGCAGGTTAACCTGGTAGGGTAGAGAGAAGACGGGCTTTAAAATCAGGCAGACGGGGGCTTGAATGTCAGCTCTGTCAGCGACTACCGTGCTGCTTCACTTCTCCAAACCCCAGTAAAATGGGGATGATAATCCCTACTCCATGGTTTTGTTGTGACACTTAAGTAAGACGCACATTCCAAGCTCACGGCGCAGTACCCAGCACATCAAACCCATTCAATAAATGGAATCCTCTAATACGTAAATTATTTTAAAACAATTAATAAGAAGTTAAGGTTACCAATAGCCTAGTAAACACCCACTGGTTTTCTTGTGGCTTTGGAGGATGGCAACATAATACTATGAAAACTCTATAAATCCAAAAATGATCTGTTAAATAAAACCACGAAGTTCAAGACAAGCACAGATATTTTCATGAATAAATTTGTATTAGTTTCTTATTGCTGCTGTAACAAATTACCCCAAACTTAGTTGCTTAAAACAACACAAATTTATTACCTTACAGTTCTGCAGGTCAGAAACCCAAAATGGGTTTCAGTGGGCTGAAATCAACGTGTCCACAGGGCCACACTCCCTCCAGGGCCTCCGGGGAAGAATCCATTCCCTTGTCTTTTCCAACTTCTTAGAGGCTGCCTGCATTCCCGGCCTTAGGGCCTCTTCCTCCATCTTCAAAGTGTATCGCTCCAATCTCGGCTCCCATCCATCTTGTCTCTTTTCTCTCTGACCCTAATCCTCCTATCTCTCTCTTTAAAGACACTTGTGATTACATTGGGTCCACCTGGACAATCAGGATCATCTCCCCATCTCAAGAGCTTTAATTTAGTGACACCTGCAAAATCTCCTTTTCCATGTAAGGTAACATATTCACAGGTTCTGAGGACCCGGATGTGGACATCTTTGGGGGCTGTCTTCTAGCCTACCACAAAACCCCAAAGCAAATTACACAGATATGACATGTAGAAAGTAGCAGTTTGACAGTAAAAGGCTTGAGATTTATTGTGGAACATAATCTATGCCAGAAACCAAAAGGAAAGGCTGTAATTTAAACAGCAGATATGATACTGGGATAAGATAAGAGGAAAATTTTGCTGTTTGTTTACAGCTGATTAGGACTTGAGCAGAAATGCTACTACTAGTTTTATATAATGAGCTACGGAATAGATTCGGAGGGAAAAATTTTTAATTACAAGGATCATTGTAGAAGGAAAAAAGTCTTTTGAAATATAAAGGAATTGTAACTGTGTAGTTTGGGGGGGGTAACATAAATCTTAATAATTAATTGCAAGAGTATGGAGCATGGGCCAAAGATAATTAGCAGGGAAGGTTGATCATGTACTCTCCATACTCCCAGAAAGCTGAAAAAAAAGAGGAAATGGGCCAAACTGCAGTGAGAAACTGTGCTTTTAAAAAAGGAAGTTCTTGACCATGAAGATCAGACTACCAAGGGAAGCTGTGTAATCTCCATCCTTAAAGAGCTTTAAAAATAGTATAAACAGCCATCTGCACAAGATGATTTATGCATTGACCTTCAGGAGGCGGGCCCAGATCATCTCAAAAGTCCCTTCCAAGTGTGGGATTCTATGATTTAATCAGTATGTGATTTTTCTCAGCTCCACATTTTGTGAGATAACCAGCAGATGGAAGCCACAAATCCCCCAACATCATACCAAAATCATGGTTCCTCACACTGGTAGGGCCCGGTCAAGCTTGCCAAATTGGCATCAGTTGTAAAAATCATCGAAGGACCCACCTCAAACATTTATTTATCTCCTCGTGGGTGTCTGGACCACCCATGTCCACAAAATACAGATAATCCTTATATTGATTCATGTGCATTTAGCTTTGATTTAGCAAAATAGAAAGTTGCATATGTTAGAAATATTTGTCTGGTTTTAAAATCGGAGGCAGTAGCTCTAAAAATATTAGAAATTTACAGACCCTCATCTATGTAGAAATGAGGCCGATTGGACACTTTGCTCTGAAAAGATTCACAGCTCACTTGGACTTTAGTGTTTCTCACTTAGACAACAGATACAGTTCTCTGCGTATATTCATTTGTTCATCGGACAAACATTTGAGAGCTGACTGTATTCTAGGTTATGTGCAAAGCATTGGGATGCAAAAGTGAGGCAGACTCTGCCCTTCCCTCATGGTGCTTAGAATCTCCTGGGAGAGACAAACAGATAGGCCATTTTTTTAAATTGAAGTACAATTGACATACAGTATCCTGTTAGTTTCAAGTGTATATCATAGTGATTCAAGATTTATATACATTATGAAATGATCACCATCATATGTCGTTAGCATTTGTCACCATACAAAGTTTTACAATGTTATTGACCACATTTCCTATGCTGTACTTTACATCCCTTTGACTTATTAATTTTATAACTGGAAGTTTGTACCTCTTAATCCCCTTCACCTATTTTGCCCCCCATTCCCTCCCCTCTCTGATGTCCACCAGTTTGTTTCCTGTGTCTATAAGTAAGTTTCTTAAACAGGTCATTTTGATGTAGAGCGATAGAAGCTGTAGTGGGGTTAGGGACATAGTGTGAACATAGGAGGAGCAACCAACCCAGTTTTAGGGGACCTAAGAGTATTTCTGGAGGAAGTAATGCCTAAACTGGGATCTGAAGGATGAATGGGAACTGCTGGGGGAGGAGAGTGGTGGAAGAGAATTTCGTGGAGAGGGAATGGCCTGGCCGAGAGGCTAGTAGAATGGCATGGTATGGGAAGTGAGAGTCTATGTGTATGGCTGGAACTTGGAGAGTGGAGAAGGAGGGCAAAAGGTGGGTAGGAAGAAGGAGAGAGCAAAGGAAAGTCAACAATGAGGCTGGCAAGATCACCAGAGGCCTCATAGGCTATGCTAAAAAATCTGGATTTGATGTAAGGGGAATGAGCAGCTATTGAAAGATACAGATCAGGTTCATCCTTTCAAAAGATATGTTAGCACAATTTTGAATTCAAGGGAGAGAAAAACATTTACATTTGTTTTATCAAAAGGAAGAGTTTACCAGAAGGATATTGGGAATATAAAGAATCCAAGGAGGAACTGTACGTCCAAGCTAAGCGAAGAGCAAAGATATTTGTAAGGAGCTACAGAGCCAGGCATGGGAGCAACGTGGCGTTCCATCCATCTCGCATTGCTGCTCCTTTGGGCTTCATCCCTTCCACTTGCTCTTTCTGTTTCTCCATTTCCATTAATGGTCAGCAACAGCTCCTGAATTTTAAGCTCTCAGTCTTGACAACCCAGAGATAGACCGGTCTAATTCTCTCATTCCGAAATCCAAAATGCCAATGCAGTGGGCTTCTAGACTCAGCTTTAGTCTAGGAGCTCATCTCTTGACCAAAGAATCATGCTAGGGAGCAAAGGTACATGACAACAGGGCAGCTGTGCTGCAGCCACTTGGATGGGGAAAGAGGGTTTGTTCCTAGAAATAGAAGGGCTACTTTGCAGATTTGCCCGTGCGTCCTTGCTGCAGCTTAGCTGGGTTGATGGAAAGTCTGGAGGCAGAGCCAACATGGAGATGGCGGTATGTGTGGAGCTTGTACCTGGGGTCAATGAGGAGAGCTGCCACACTAGCCACAAGCCCGGAGCAAGCTCTGGACCTCCGTCAGCCTCCACGATCCAGAGAACAGGCTTCTGGGAATGTGTTCTTATTCAAAGCTATAACTACTGGCAGGTTCTACTCTCATATATGAATTTCCAATCAGCATGCTTTTTCTCAAATAGTTCTTTTGTTTCATTGTGTTACTAAAAAAAAATGTATGACAGGTTGGCATGCTTGTTTGTGTGAATGTCTGCCACCGTAATTTCTTACATGTTAACTTAGGATCACTATACAGGCTACCATTTATAATATTTCTGAAACAGTAAAATCATCTTATAAGTATTAGCAAAACTCTCCTTAAATTTGTGAAGTGTGAGGTGTAAACCTTTTTATTAATGAATAATTTACCTCCCTCAAGTCTCCATCCGTTTTAAATTTCTGCCAGTAGATGCTGCGTGAAGAAATACGTATGCAGTTACCTGTTTCACCACTAGATGGCACCATACGTCTTTCTTTCTAATTTTATCTCAACTAGCTTTTTAGAAATGGGATTTGCTTTTTTGTTTTTGTTTATTGTTTTGCAAAGAATTAATGGTACTTTTTGCCTCATTTATTGAAAATACATTAGAATCACTAATTATTTATGATACTACCTTTAATCATATACTAAATTTCTATATATGCTACACTATGTTTCCAGGCAATTTTATTATTTTGTCTGACAATCCTTGTTACAAAACCATGCTGTTTTAATTATTTTAGTTTTACAGTACATTTTAATATCTCCTATCACCACCATTGCTCCTCAATTATGACTTCAATTTCAAAATCTTTCTTATCTATTAACTTATCCACATGAAATTTAGGTTCATTTCATCATCTTAAAAAAGCATACACAGGCACTTTTTATTGTAATTGCCAATAAATATATAAGTTAATTTGGCAGGAGGTTACATCTTTTCAATATTTACTTTCTTCAGTAGAATGAATGTTTTTGAACCAGTGATGTAGACGAGAATGTATGCAGAGTTCTTGGTACGTGCATGAGAGTGTGTGTGTGTGTGCACAGAATAAAGGAGTATATAGAGAGACACATTCAAATGTTGTTTATAAAAAGGGAAAAACCTCATGTCCAACTGCAGCAGATTGGTTAAATAAATTATTGTATAATCTCAGTGGAATATTTTGCTCCATTACATATAATGATTTCAAATGACTGTCAAATGAGAAAATGCTCATAATAAGAGATTAAGTAAATACAGTAGATGTAAAATTATATATACAATATGATAGCAATTTTGTTTAAAAAATAAAGACAGGGGAAATAGATAATACACTAACTCATTCTCTCTGGATGGTAGAATTACAACTAATTCATATTTCCTTAAGACTGTTCAGAATTTTCTATATTTTCTACAGTGAAGTTGTATTGCTTTCACAATCAGAAAAGAAAAAACAAACTTCTGAACCTTAAAAACAAATGGGCTTTATGGAGATTGCAAAGATAAACCATTTGCCTACATAAAGATAGACATATACCTATATATATAAATTGATTTATTGCTCAATTCTTCATAAAAATTACTTGTTAAATAAATACTCTTGTATTATTCAAAGTTAGGAAGCCTCTCATAATTCAAAAAGTACCTTTCTGATACTCCTTCTACATACGTTCCCTGCTCTTCCCTCAGAGAGATGATGTGACATCTCAAGTTGTAGGTCACGGTCACCAGCGAGCTTGTTTCTATAGGACCCTCCACCCAGCTTCTTTTGCACATGTCCAAGCTCTCACCCTTTCCCCTGAGAGCAAGTCTTCGCCTTCCAGTAAAGGAGAAAAATCAGTGGGTCTGAAACTTTCTAGTCTCAGGGCCCCTTCACCCCCTTAGAAATTATTGACTACTCCAAGGAATGCTCCCACCTCCCAGCTTCTCCCTGAGAAGTGAAAGGTTTGGACCCCACATTTAGTGCTCCAACTTTTAAGACTCTCACCTGATGGATGGGCCCCCACACACCGAGTTCTGGAAGCCAGTGAGGCTTGCATCCACAAGACCCTCAAGAATACAGCAAACAAATAAACAGTTCTTAACAGGTGTGCAGGCACCCGCTCCAGCTGTCCCTCCAGGGCTCCGCACAGAGGGAGCAAGGAAAAAGGCCCGTCTCCCAGTCCTTCCCTAAAAGGAGTCCATCTGTAAACTTCAAAAGCTGCTGCCTGAGGGTCAGGCTTCAGGATTCTAGTTTAACATACATCTAGGGGCTGGTTGTGATCTTCTCTGTAGGATACCCACTCTCACCACTTTTATTCATCACAGTACTGGAAGTCCTAGCCAGAGCAATTATACAAGAAAAAGAAATAAAAGTCATCCAAACTGGAAAGGAAGAAGTAAAATTGTCTCTATTCACAAATGACATTTCATCATATATAGAAAATCATAAAGGTGCCACCAAAATACTGTTAGAACTAATAAATAATTCAGTACAATTGCAGGATACAAAAATCAGTTTCATTTCTATACACTAACAACAAACTACCAGAAAGAGAAATTAGGAAAATAATCCCATGTATAATAGCCTCAAAAAGAATAAGATAATTAGGAATAAAATTTAACAAAAGTGATGAAAGACCTAGTCACTGAAACAACCAGATATTGATGAAAGAAATTGAAGAAAACACACAAAAAAGGAAAGATATTCTGAGCTCATATATGAGAAGAATTGACATTGTTAAAATGTCTATACTACCCAAAGTGATCTACAGATTCAATGCAATTCCTATAAAAATGACAATGGCATTTTTCACAGAAATAAAAAAAAATCTTCAAATTTGTATGGAACCACAAAAGACCTTGAAAAGCTAAGGCAATCTTGAGAAAGAACAGAGCTGGAGGCATAATACTTCCTGATTTCAAACTATATTACAAAGCTGTAGTAATCAAAACAGTATGGTATTGGCATAAAACAGACATATAGACCAATGCAACAGAATAGAGAGCCCAGAAACAAACCCACACATATATGGTCAATTAATTTATAATAAAGGAGCCAAGAATATATGATGGAGAAAGGATAGTCTCTTCGATAAGAGGTGTTGAGAAAACTGTATTGTCACAAGCAAAAGAGTGAAACTAAACTCCTATCTTGCACCATACACAAAAATAAATGCAAAATGAATTCAAGACTTGAATGTAAGACCTGAAACAGTAAAACTCCTAGGAGAAAACACAGGGGTAAGTTCTTTGACATCTCTCCTGGCAATGATTTTTTGGATTTGACACCAAAAGCAAAGGCAACAGAAGCAAAAATAAAGAGGTGCAACTACATCAAACTAAAAAGCTTCTGCTCAGCAAGAGAAGCCATCAACAAAATGAAATGGAATAGGAGAAAATAATTGCAAATCACATATCCAATAAGGGATTAATAGCCAAAATCTACTAGGAACTCATACAACTCAATAGCAAAAAAACCCAAATAATCCAATTTAAAAATGGGCAAAGGACCTGAATAGACATTTTTCCAAAGAAAACACACAAATGGCCAACAGGTACATGAAGAGATGATCAACTAATCATTAGGGAAATGCAAATCAAAACCACAATGAGATATCACCACATACTTGTTAGGATGACTACTATTAAGTAGACAAGAGATAACAAATGTCGATGAGGATGTGGGAAAAGGGAACCCTTTTACACTGTTGGTGGGAATATAAACTACCATGGAAAACACTATGGGAGGTTCCCCCAAAAATGAAAAGTAGAACTACCTTATGATCCATAAATCCCACTTCTGGGTATATCTCCAAAATAAACAAAAACATATCTCAAAGAGATAGTTGTACTCTCATGTTCATTGAAGCATTAGTCACAATAGCCAAGATATGGACACAACCTAAGTATCTGTCGAGGTATGAATGGATCAAGAAAATGTGGTATATATACACAATGGAGTGTTATTCAGCTTTAAAAAAGAAGAATTGCTATCATTTGCAATGTGTATGAACCTGGAGGACATTATGGTAAGTGAAATAAGCCAGGCACAGGAAGACAAACACTGCACACTATCACTTATATGTGGAATTTAAGGGGGGAAAAAAGGTCAGATCCTTAGAAACAGAGAGTGGAGAAGTGGTTGCCAGAGGCTGGGGTGTGGGCAAAATATGGAGAGATTGGTAAAAGGGTACAAAGTTTCAGTTATAAGATGAGTAAGATCTGAGGATCTAACGTATAACATGGTGACTACAGTTGATAACACTGCATTACATAGTTGAAATTTGCTAAGAGAATAGAACTTAAATATTCTCACACACAGAAAAAGAAAGAGGTAACTATGTGAGGTTATGGATGTGTTAATTAACTTGATGGGGGAATCCTTTCACAATGTGTATGCATATCAAATCATCGCGTTGTAGACTTAGAATTTCATCTGTCAACTGTACCTCAATAAAGCTGAAGAAGAAAAAGACTTTGGCTGAGACGTCAGCCTCATTTGAGGTTCTACTGAGAAAGGAAATGCTCCAGGTCTCACTCCTGCTGTTAGCAGAACTCGATTTCTGGCAGCCGTGGGACTGAGGGATTTGGTTTCTCGCTGGTTGTGGGTTGGAGGCCATCCTCAGCTCTTTGAGGTCATGGGTAGTTTCTTGCCACATGGGGTTCCCCAAAATGGCCACTTGCTTCCTCAAAGCCAGCAAAGGAGAGAGTGAGAGAGGGGGCAACTCTAGCAAAACGGGCACTACAGTCCTGTGTAAGAGAACCGTGTCATCACATATAAGCCACCACATTTGGCATATTCTATTGGTTGGTGTCTTCAGATGTGTTCATGGAGGGTGCTGGCTGCAGGACACTTCAGGTGATTTATCTGATAGAGTGAGGAAGTCTTTCTGAGGAGGGGATATTTTAGCTGAGAATTCAAATGATGAGGAACCAGTTGTGAGAAGACGGGGGATAGACGTAAGGAGCATTCTGGGAAGAAGGACCAGAAAGTGGGAAATGTAGCTAAACCCACAGACAGAAAAGATTACCTTACGGTTATAACACTGTGTTTTGTTTCTGTATCTGTTTTCCCCGTCATCCAGTGAGCTATACAAATTATCTCAGAATCTTCAACCTTTACATAGCAAACACTCAGTAAGTTGTTTAATAAATGGGTGGATTTTAAAATTAATAAATAAAATAAAAGAATAAGCCCATTAACAGTTAACATAACAATTTTTATGGGGGGGAAAACCTATTTTCCAAAACAGGAAACTTTTTTTTTTTTTTTTTTTAATGAGGAAGACCAGCCCTGAGCTAACATCCGTTGCCAATCCTCCTCTTTTTGCTGAGGAAGACCGGCCCTGAGCTAACATCCGTGCCCATCTTCCTCTACTTTATATGGGATGCCGCCACGGCGTGGCTGACGAGCAGTGCGTTTCTCCGCACCCAGGATCCGAACCTGTGAACTCCCTGGCCAAAGCGGAGCGTGTGAACTTAATCGCTAAGCCACAGGGCCGGACCAAGAAAAAAAAATTTAATGGCATTGTTTTACATTTTTTGAAATCTCTTTAATTTCTAGCTTAATAGAAGACAGCTGGATTCTCATGTCTGCTTCTGCACTCAATCTGCTGCACTATCATATGTCACGTAGCCTCTAGAAAACTTCACTGTACACTCAGAAGACAGAAAGTGAAAATGGGGAATGGCCTCTTAGCATTATTATGCAAATAACTATGACCTGAAAAAAGTCTTGGGAAACTCCAGGGGTCCCGAAACCACACTTTGAGATTAATTATTTACCTGGATTAAACTAACCGAATTATTACGACTCCAAATTCTCTTCTCTCTCCCTCGTTTGTAATACTCATGTACTCAAATGAAATTGAAAAATAATGTCGATGAGAATAAGAATGCTAGCATAAAACAGTGGTCCCTCATTATCCACTTGCCTATATGGAAAAACTAGGAGAACATTTTAAGCCAGAATTGCATGTCATTCTAGAGGTGACCGATTCAGTTGAAGTCATCTACCCTCCCACCCCATCACTGCCCCCACCATTACTTGGTTACTCCTTGTGTTTCTTTGAAAATAGTTTCTAATTCTCTTTCTAATTCTCTTCCTCTCACACTTCTCAGTGAGTTCAATATCCTTATAGACAGTGCTTCCCACGTCTGTCGTTTCAGTTCATTGCCCTCCCCTCTTCCAATGATCTTGTCCTCCCCTTTACCTTGGCCACTCATTCACATGGGTATACCCTTGGACTTATATCGGTAACTGCAAACCTTCCATAAGCTCAATTTTAAACAGCCTACTTTCTCACCAAAATTAGCTTTTTTTTTCCTAGCTACTTCCTCTACTCCAATTCCAACAATCCCTCAACTCCACAAACACCTTCAATCCACTGATTCTATGTTCTCACTGGTTCTCCTCGTATCCTCACTCACTCTCCCCACTATCCAGTTTAAATTCCACGGCCACTTACTATAATCACTCCCTTAAATTTGTCCCCAACCTCTTTGCCTCGCTCTTGCTTCATCAAACTCTCTTGGATAAAGCCCAATGCTGGTTAAATTCAACATTTTGCCTACTCTGTGCCTACACCCACACAGATGAACATGTCTAGAGAAAAATCCACTGATGACATCAAACTGGATTCATAATCACCAACATTATGTGGATGACTAACACTGTCCAATAATTATATTGTATTTCCTTAGATCACTGACACTTCTACTCTCCTAAGTGACTATGTCTTACCTTCTCCTCTCTCCTCAAACTCCAACACCTCCTCCAGCCTCATTCTCAGAGGATGACTTTGCCTCCTATGTAACTAAGGAAACTAAAGCAATCATAGGAGCCCCTCCACATCCACCCACCCACCTGCATGTGTGCACGTGCACCACTTCCCTTCTTGCACTATGGTTGAGCCGTCTAAGTTCCTAAAGACCATCCCTCCAATGGTGCACTAATTCCTCGCCTCTAACCTTCTCAAGCCATTGCTCAGCAATTCTTCTCTCCTGCCTCGTCAATTTATTCCTCTCTACTGTGTCTCTCCCATCAGCCTAAAAACATGCTTTTATTTCTGTATTCACTGATAAAAACTCTTTTCATCCCATTTCTCTCTCCAGCTATTGCCCATTCTTCTCTTTCCCTTAACAACAAGAACAATACTCCTTGAAAGAGTTGTCTAGGCTTGCTGTCTCTAATTTAGCTCCTTTTGCTCTCTGTTGAACCTACTCTAATCGAACTTTTGTTGCTATTACTCCCCCAGATTTGTTCTTAACAAGCTCACTAGTAACTTACACTGTGCTAAATCTAATGATCAATTCTCAGGCCTCATCTTTCTTGATTACCAGCATTTGACAGAGTTGTTCACTTCTTCCTTCTTACAACACTTTTTTCACCTGGCTTCCAGACACTTCGCTCTCCTCGTTTTCCCCTGTAGGACTGCTATGAGGGCAGAAGGGAGAAAAGTGTTGGTTGAACAGGAATCGTACAGGTCTCTATAGTCATTGGAAGGTTGGGTTAGAAAGAATAGTCAAACAGAGAAAGCCCAGGAGGCTCAGCTGGGATTGAAGGAGGGAGAGTTATTGACCCTTGCATGATGCAGTGGGAGGGCACTGACCCTAGGAAGATGGTCTAGGTGGGCAGGTGGATATTGGTATTCAGGACATCAGGTCCTAAAGATCAGGGATCCAGACAAAGGGCCAAGGGATGCAATAATGATAGGTAAGGACAAAGATAAGGTAATAATATTAGAAATCCCAACTCCAGCTTGGTAATCAGATTGTACTAATAATAATACCATTCACAAATTTACTACCTAACTTGTACAAAAGGCTTTCAGGTCTATTGTTTCTTCACAATATCCCTGGGCAATAAGCTATTTTTATCCCACTTGTACAGATGAAGAAACTGAGGCTCCAAGAGATTAAAACAATTGTCTAAAATTATACTGAAAGTTATTAACAGAGTTGAGACTAGAACCCAGATCCAAGAGAATGAAGAAGCTGTATCTAGGCAGCAGCAACCAAAGCACAAACACAGAATCCTGGGCAACACAGTCGGATGCATTGGTCCAGAAAGATGAGGGAATCACCATCACATCTTGAGACTGAATACCAGATATGGGTGAGTGTGGGGATGGGGAGGGAATAAGAAGCAATACTGACCAGCCAGCAGGAAGGGGAACTTCCTGGGTGCCAAATCTCAAGTAGAAGCAGATAAACTGAGTTGAACACAGGTGGAAGGAGCAGGTGGGTTGACCCAACTGAGGGAGTGGGGTGGAGATGAAGGAAGCTGAGTCATTTCTTACAGTCATCACAGAAAATAAATGAACACACAATTTGTATGGAAGATCTAATGTTTATCTCCTGGAATCCTTTGGTTTCTGGCCTAAGGAAGAAGCAAATGTTTGGCATCTAGTGGGATGGTCATTTGGTACTACTGGGGGCTGAGCAAAAGGTGGGAAAGGTGGAATTTTTTCCTATATCTAACTAGATTATAATCTAAAGAATTTTAAACAGTTTATGGAAGATGCATAATGTTTAAAAAGTGGAGTAAAAGAATTGACAAATTATTTCTTTGATATGCAACTTGTTACTTTTTGTTAGAGCAGGAGTTTTGAAATTTCAGGTGTAATGAATATTGAACAAGCATGACCCATGACGAATTTACAGCCCTTCTGTTTTCACAATCCAGTCCCCCTACACATGTTTCAGTGGAGCTCACCATCCCTTGCCCCTGGATGAACACTCAGGCACATTCTAGGACTTTCCTAGACACTCTCAGGTATTTATGTCAGGACAGGGACATTCTACAGTTACTTTAGTAACAAACAGAGTTAAATTGGGTAATTAGAACACCTCACATAATCAGAAACTAGAAGAATTTAGCACGAAACCTTCTCCTGCCACTTTGCTTGGGCCGCTTCTCTGTGGATGGCTTATTCTCGATTTCTCCACCTTGTGCTTTCCCTCCTCCCTGCCAGTGCCCTTCCTGCAGCTAGCTAGCCAGTTTCTGGGTTGGACTCAGAAGAGGAGAAGAGAGAGAAATGGAAAGGGGCTAGGAAATGTCTTCCATGAACTGGCTTTGTTCAAATATTTACAATGTTTGCAAGTGAGTCTTTCTTTCTTGGACATTTTCATAGGTGTTCTCTAGGGTCTCTCCTGGACCCCTCCCCTGTGGTTCCCTTGTCTCAGGCAGACTGATGCACCTTATTATGGGTTGTCAAGGGTAAGGTGACCAACTATCCCAGTTTGTCAGGTTATATCCCCATTTTAGCATTGAAAGTCCCATGTCCTGGGAAACCCCAGTCCTGGGCAAACCAAAATGGTGGGTCATCCTAATTGTGGCTGCTTCTACAGCCCTTAATTAATCTGGTATCAACTCCAACTTCTGGCTTCTGGTCCTTTATCCCTTTTAGGGCCCTATTACACTAAACTGATGATAAATTCACATTGACTCACTCACCCAAGTGACCCACATATTTGATCCACAGAAAGTATTCCTTTGCTCCTTTAAAATCTGGGGGTGTAAGCCCTCCATCCTACCTGAATCCAAATATTTGCAGCAACCGTCTTCAAATGCACAGAAGCAGCAGCTCCCTCCACCTCCCTTCCCCTTTCCTGGAGAGAATCAAGTGTACCCCGGGACCACTGGAACAGATTCCTTCCTATTTCCTCTGAGAGGGTTTGGTGATGGCCAGGAGGCCTTGAGGGGTGTCCAGTTTAGGCTTCTACCCGGGAAGATACACACTCCTCACAGATGTGGTCAAGTCTGCATGTAACCCCTGTTATGTGAATGATGAGTCCATAAAAAACTCTAACCTGGAGTCGCCTACCTTGTTTACTCTCTAAGGTGGGATACTAAAGACCTTATTGATTAAGTCACCTTAAAAAAAATAGTAAATTTCACTAGAATAATAAATAAAACAAGACTGTTATTTTAAATAAAACGATAGCAATAAATAATAAATTTTAATAAAATAATATTTTTAATAAAAAATAAAGGTAACACTTTATCTTGTTGCCATTAACCTCTTTGGCTTTCTAAGGTGTAAATTGGGCACTAGTCTTCTGAGAATCCCAACTGCAAAGAATATGGTTCAAAACTCTCCAAATGGACCCATTGAGGTCTCCTCTTGCTAAAGTTGTGGTAAAGAAGATAATCGCACTACCAGTCCCTAGGATGGAGCAATTGCTCGTTCCAAAGAAATCATTTCAAAATTCTCCTCCACATCAACTCTTTGTATCTGAAAGCAGTTGAGGGGATTCAAGTCATGAAATGTAAATTTTGCATATTGTGATCTGTCCATGGAATATCACGTTGGTGCCTCGGTCTCTACCTTTAATTTTAACACTGTATTACACAAAATTATTCAAAATAAAAACTCTACCAGTAGGTGACACCTGCAGAAATATATGCAGAGCATTTGCAGCAGATTGTATTTTCCAGAAATTGCCATAGCAATATTTACGTTCCCATACTCTCACCCAGAACCTTGACATCCTTCCATCAAGCAGTGGAGTCTATTCTTCTCTCTTCAAATGTGAGACACCATAGTGACTTACTTCTAACAAATATAATGCAGTGGAAATCTGACTTCCTAAACTAGGTCAAAAAGAGCAATATAGCTTCTGGCTATTTCTCTCTCCCTTTCTCTCGCTCAATCAGGACCAGCTAAATAATTTGTGAGATCCAGTGCAAAACAAAAATGAGCAGCCTCTTATTCAAAAATTAAAAATTTTAAGACAACGATGATAGAGCACAAACCAAGCATGGGGTCCTTTTGAGTGTGGGCCCCTGTGTGACTGTACAGGTCACAAACCCATGAACCTAGCTCTGCTGAAGATGCTTACCTTTGAAAACCAGCCACCATGTTGAGAGAAAGCCCAGGCTACATGGAGAAACAGACAAGTGTAGCTCTTCCAGTTGACAGCCCTAGAAAGACCCTCAGCCATCAGCCACCAGACATGTGAGTGAACAAGCATTCAGATGATTCCAGCCCCCAGCCTTCCAGTCTTCTGCATGAGACCCCAGACCTCGTGGAAACAAGCTGCCCTCACTGTGCCGTGTCCAAAGAATTCATGAACATAGTTTTTTTATACCACTAGATTTGGGGTTGTTACACAGCCTTGGTAACTACAACAACATGATTCATAGACACAGCTTTTGAAAGACAAGTGCCCAAGTCACATCTGTCCTCTTTCTGCTATGTGAGCGTCTGCCCACCATCTGTACCCTCGGACACCAGAGTCTTCCCAGTGTTACTGATAAAGCTCCAACGCTCTGGAGTGCAGCCACCACAACACCCTAGCAACAGAACCCCAAACCTCCCACTTCACCTGAAGCAGCCCCTGCCTGTGGCACCTTTGCCAGTGTCAAACCTTTATCATTCTTCGTATAAGGCTCTGCAGCTCCCTTCGGGGCGTCAGCCTCGGGACTGGAGGACCATTGAGACTACCCAGCCCTGATACCACGGACAACCCTTTAGGTACACCCACCAGTGAGACAAGCTCCCTGATTTCTGATTTGGAGTTCCTCTTCCAGCAACCGTGTACACTAAATTGGCCTGATGGAGTGGCTTCAGAACTTATGCATCATTTATATCAGGTTTCTATGAAAATGAAGGTCTGACACCCAGACCTCAAAGTTTTGAAACTGAACCTTTTCATTAGTTAAGAACCACAATTCAGCCTCTAATCACGTATGATCCATTATTTGATTTAAATAGCTGTTGGAGGCCGATGACTCTGTCTTTCTGCCTGTTTATTTGCCTCTGAGGGCCATATCCTTTGGAAATTTAAAACACTCAGCCCAAAGCAATTTAATATGCCATAGCACTCTAGAAAAGAAATACAAAAACAAAAACTCTAACTAGAAGGTTAGACATTTTTCAGGTTTTACAAATTATGAAACCGGGACCACTGAAAGAAACTCATCCATTACACAAAATGGTGTTATGAGTTATTTTGAAAAATATAGGAATGTTCTCAAAGTAAATAGGGTTTCCATCATAGCAGTTTATTCCATGCAACAACTTACTGAATTATCTGCTCTACTCTTGTTAGTTCCCGGATTTAGCTGTTCCTAAGTGAAGATGCCATTTTTTCCTATAAGTCATATATTAGTACATGTACCATTTCAAATGCCATGTAAACACTAACTTACATAATATGCACTTTTTAAAAGTCTGAATATTCTCAAATCTTGAAAATATTTCTTACATTTCTCTTTGGCATCCTGTTGTCAAACAGACTTAGATTCAGATTTCTACCAAATTTGTTTTCTATATCCAAACTGCATTCTGATTATTTGGAACACACCAAGCATAATAAAAATTAAAATAAGAAATGAAAATAAAATGGCATTGTCTCCTTAAGGGATTATGTTTAATTATTAAAAAACAAATCTGTGAAGCTTTTTTATCTGTTTTCTCTCTTCTTTTTCCTGAATTATGTCCAAATTAAACTAAGCATGATCATAAGGTAAGGTTATCAAAATACGTACAGTTCGGATTCCCTAAGGGACCAAAGTGCTACAAGTAGTAATAGCGGTAAGATATGAAGGAATGTGAATTCCTAGCTGGAAAATCCAAAAACAGAATGTTAGAGAATGATAGAAAGCTGCCCTGCCTAGTGGTGTATGTACAATTAGAGAAATTGGCCAACCAAATTCTATTATGAAATAAATGGAAGCGATATAATTTTCAAGCACTTTGGAATGTTTTCACAGTGTTTGGCTCCAAGTAGACAGTCAGTTATAAGCTTGTGAAGTAAAATAAGATAGCTTATCTCCTTTTTTTCTCCTTAACAACATTGCAAGATGAGTCATACTATCCTTGTTACTCTGGGAAAGTCATGGGATTTCATAGCTACTCTTGTGCAATGCTCTTCCAATATTACACACAACTGATACTGCACTCATTCATTCATGTATTTACTCATTCGTTCATTCATTTACTCTTCAAAGCCAAATTTGTGGTTAATACATTTGAAGAGCACCCAGTCCAATGGGTAACAGAGACAGGTAACCCAAACACTGCATTCCAGAGTAAGTAGTAGAATGGGGTCTGCTGTGGAGCCAAGTAAGGCTCCCTGGAGGAGGTGATACTTAGCTGAATCCTAGAGAATTTTAATCTAATATAATTGTTTCAGTGCATATTGTCTAACTAGCACTTCTCAAACTATGCTTGAAGAAACACTAATGTTTGGCTTAATACCAATAAATACTCTGTGGATGAGAGAATACTCCAATTAGCAGCAGTTGCTCTGTGGTTTGACCTACACTTCTTTCATTGTAAATTATTTAAGTTGGCCCACTGTTTCACCAATGAGACTGCTGAGTTTGATCACTTAGAATTGGTCTGACGTAATCTGGCTCATTTATACAATAAGACCACACAGGTGGCCTGACTGGAATATTCTGACCTGGTAGGACTAAGGCACAAGACCCCAGGACAGAGAGGACAACTCATTGCATCACACCACAATTCTCAGTCTTCCTGTAGCTAATACTCTGGGTAGTTTTTTAAAATTGCTTGAGGAGAAATTTGACATTCTTTAGATGAATTTAGTGGGTGTGATTAAAAAAGAATTCATTTTAAAAACAAACCAGAAGTGATAATAAGCTGGATTGTTCAATATTTAAGTAAGAAACCAAAATCCACTTATCAAAGGAGCCTTTTGAAGTTGTTTAAGGCAAAATCTTCTCTGCTCCAGGGTGAGATCAAGTAACATGTAACACGGAAAGCCACTCAGCGTTCTCATTTCCCAGGAGAACAGAGAAGAGAGCCAGTGGGTTGTCTGTTTAAAGTAGATAATCTGAGCAGAGTAATGCTGGAAGCTGAAGTCAGAATTAGGTTAGTTAGAAAAAATTTAAAGTGAGAAGGAGCCTCTCCAGGTATCTCCAACTGTACACAGGAAGTAGCCTGGCCATGATAACAACCTGGAGAAAAGCACACCCTTTGTGAATTAGAAATTCAGCAGCAACCTAAGTAGGCACACCTTTTTTAGTGTGTTTCATATCTTTTTTATAGAAGTCTCAAATGGGTGCTAGTAACTTCTACTAAAATTTTCCCTCAGGATAAAATTTGTGGTCATGGGAATACTTTGTTCTAAGGTTTGTTTATGCCTCCCATGTTTTTAACTGTTTGAAGCAAGATAGCACAAGTTCAGGATGGAAGAGATGCCCTCTACAACATGACAGGGCCCATCTCAGGGCCTACTGTTCTAACATCTAAAGGCTCTTTGATATTCACTAGCACAGGATGCTCCTTATTTTTTATGATACTTTGTACTTACAAATCACCTCCTTGGACATTGTGCAGGTTGACTGTGTTAGCACCGAGGCTCCTGTGTGCTTCAGACGAAACAACAAGGGGTAACAAAGATTTGTTGAGCGTTTGCTCTGTGCTGGCCTCTTCACGTTACTTCCTGTCTTAACAAAGAAGTGGGGCTCTCTGATTCTGAAATACCAACACCCTGACTGCCACGCTTGCAAATTTGTCCCCACAGCACCTGGCTCAGGACATACAGGAACACACTTCTGTCCCTCAGCCAAGGTTCCAGTTCTTTTCTACAACTCCTAGGAAGTCTAATGTTCTTTCTTATTCTGCCAAACCTCACATGGAGTACATTCTGCACTTTGGTTACAGAGGGAGGGGAGGAGTGGGAAAAAAGAGGAACAGAGGAAACACTGCTCTGCTTTTCATGCGATGGCTGCCATCTTTTCTTCCCTGGAGAAAGCACAAACTGAGGAGACTGTTCTGCTCCTCCTCTTTCTACATCTATCCTCCTCCACCCTTATTTTCTAAAGCTCACCTTTTGCCACAAGAGAGTAATGAATGGGGTTGGGCAAAGAAAGCTTGAAAACAATTCTAGTTCTTTTCTTCTTGTTTCAAGTCCCAGAAACCACGTAAAACCATACTTTTTCCCATATTCAACATACCCACCTAAGCACCTGCCATCATTGCACTGGCTCCATGACACCTCTACTGTCACACCTCAGCTGTCCTCCCTACAGTGTGGTGGAAACATAAACAAGGACACAACACTATTTCCACAACCTTGAGTACTGTAGGCCCCCCTTATCCACAGTTTCACTTTTCACAGCTTCCGATACCCACAGTCAACTGTGGTCTGAAAATATTAAACGGAAAATTCCAGAAATAAACAATTCATAAATTTTAAATTGCATCTTGTTCTGAGTAGCCTGATAAAATCTCGCACTGTCCCACCTGGGATGTGAATCATCCCTTTGTCCACCGTATCCACGCTGTATGCGCTACCAGCCCATTAGTCACTTAGTAGCCATCCCAGTTATCAGATGGACCACAGCGACGCTTATTTTACTTAATAATGGTCCCAAAGCCAAATTTACTATTAATTATTGTTGTTAATTTCTTGCTGCGTCTAATTTATAAATTAGACTTTTTCATAGGTATGAATGTATAGGAAAAAACAGTATATATAGGGTTTGGTATTATCTGCAGTTTCAGGCATTCAGTGGGGTCCTGGAATGTAGCCCCCGTGGATAAGGGGGGACTGTTGTATGCTCAATTCTTTTTTTTTTTAATTCTGGAATTCCAAAGAAAAACCAAATTGTACTTATTAAAAAACAAGTTTCCCAAACCAAATAATAAATGCTTATGAAAGAAAATTTTCCAGTCCAACATTTATGACATTTGGCTTTACTCTGTTTTACAAATACCAAATCAGTCCTCAGTGATCCAGTCCAGTGAGAAATGAGACCCAAAAAACAAGGAAATACAAAGTGACTTTTTTTTAGCATTCCAAGGGAAATTTCACAATTATACACACACACACAAACGTGTGTGTTTATGCACAAGTTATCTTGTAAGGTTATTTACTCATTTATCAAATGTTTTCCAGTTATCTACAATATACCAAGTATGACAGCTCATGCTGGCTGCTAAAGATATAGGGGTTAATATAACAATGCTGTCATTATCTGTTGCTGTATAACAAACCACCCCAAAACTCAATGCCATAACGCTATAACTCATTATGATCTCTAATAGTTCAGTGGGTTGACTGGGCTCCACTGGGCAGTTCTCACATAGTGTCTCTCCTGTATTTACAGATAATGGTTGGTGCTGGCGTCCTATGAAGGCTTGACTGGTCTTGACATCCAAGTTGGCTTGTTTTCTCACAGCTGGATGGCTGGAACAACTTGGGCTGGCTCTTTCTCTCACCATGTGACTTATGCATAAAGTCAAATTGGGCTTCTTTACATCCAGGCAGTTCCAAGTAGTCAGACTTATGAATTCCTCCAGAGCACAAAGAGACCAAGTCAGACATTACAAAGCTTCTCATGACCTAGCCTCAGAAGTCACGCAGCCTCACTTCCATTGAATTCTACGGGCTACACAGGAGAAGCCCAGATTCACTGTAGGAGAGGACTACCCGAGGCCATGTACACAGAGAGGTGTGGTTTGTTCAGGAGCCATCTTGGAGACTAGCTAAGATATGCAAGCATAGTCCCTTACCTCAAGACACTTACAGAAGTTAAATAAACACTGAACTAAGAGTTGTAGTCCTGACTGCTAATTTTGCCTTTGCCAAGTGGTTGTCAAAATCATTTCACCTTAAAAAACAAACAACAACAAAAAACAACTGAAATCCCTACTGAAATGGATTTTTAATGGTATATAAAACTAAGTACTATGCAGCAATTAAAAATCATACTTTCAAAGAATATTCTGGATGGAAAGTGCTCCAGTTCAGTGGAAAGCAGAACACATAGCAGTGTATGTTTGTAGAATATTCCTAATTATGCTTAAAACACATGTATACACACACATATACATACACATAGAAATTCCCAGAAAGAAGACTAGAAAAAAATCCCATGAACACGTTTAAGATGATTAGGATATGAGTGGGCTTTTTTTCCTTTCTTTATACTTGTCCAAATGTCCACAATGAACATGTATTGTTTTTAGAACAAAAATTATATTATAGTGTATTTATAACTAACATCCTGAGAGGAAAGGAAAGTGAACAGTGAATCTTTACACTTATTTCTGGAACTAGGGCTTTCCAAGGCAATCATAAAAGAATGGGAAACTAGCATTGAATCCTAATATGATATTTCATAAAAATGAAAATGAAGGTGGTGAAGGAGTTCAGAATACGCCTTCCCAAGATGTGCCGCTTTGGAATGTGAAATATATATTTTGAGCTAAAGGCAGTTGAGACTCTGCAGGCTCAAGAGGAACTTTCACCTCTCCCTTAAAAACTTAAATTGGGGACCTTGCCCATAATAAGAGTTATTACTGGAAATAACTTTTTATGACCTACCTGAATGGCAGGGCAAACCTCTAATTAGTGAATATCTACTCTTCTTATCGTCCCGTGAATTATCCTCCACCGCTCTGAAGCCTCAGGCTCCTATTCCATTCCTTAGTTCAAAATGACATATATACCTCATTTTACCTTTTTGTCTCTGAACCTCTCATGTATGTGGGGTTCCTATACATAAAAAATTAAATAAATTTGACTTTCTCCTATTGATCTGTCTCAATTTAATTCTTAGACCAGCCAGGAGAACCTAGAAGGGTAGAGGAAAATTTCTTCCACCCCCACAGTGGCTAGGGGTGAGGTTCACAGGACTTTAATGTTAACAATCTTATATAAGAGGAGGAAAGCAGCAGAGTGTTTCCTAAATTCTCCTATGAGCAGAAACCACATGCTGACGTAGGAAAGAGTCTGAGGTCCCTGGGCTTTGTCCTGGAACAATGAGGTTCTTAACAGAGAGATGCTTTTGGCCATGGTACTTGTGTGACACCGTTTGATCTAAATCTCAAGTTCCCAAAAAGGAATGTAAGAATAAAAGAAGGTGAAAGAGTAAATGTAATCAAATACATATGTTTCCATAGTGTATGAGAACAAGTGATCAAGGCCATCCATTAGGGAATCCAATGAATTGGAGTGATGGTAGGGAGAAAGTCCTTTCCTCTCTCACAGATGGTTATATATAGGTGGGAACAGAAAGGCACCTCAGTGGGAGGAGCCATGAGCAGTAACCAGAAATAAGAACTTAGTGGTGACTGTAGTGGCCAGATGAGCACCGAGCCATAGCAGCCCCAAATCTATGTGACAGTCAATGAAATATAGTACAGAAACCAAGATTTTGTTTCCAAATAACTCAAGTTCTCCACTTCAAGGACTGTTAAAAATATTGAAGTACATAGTTCAGAACACCACCTTACAATTTTCCTTCTATATGGGACGTCTGCTAGTCATCTGCCCCAATATCCATTTTCTTTTTCTTCCTTAGAAGTGGAACCCCCGATTTGGTCAGACACCTAGAACAAAATGAAACTTTTCCCAGGTGTGGCCATGTGACTCAGTTCTGGGCAATTTTAAGTAGAAGTGTTGGGTAGAACTCCTGGGAAAACTCCTTAAAGGGTGTCAGCAGGCCTCCTTTATGCTGGCAATAATACGGATGATTTGGCTAGAACTGAAAAACCTATTTTGGACCATGGGAGAGCATGCTAAGGATGGTGGAACAAGAAGAGGAAAGAATCTCGAGTCCTTGCTGGTCATGGAACTTCCATAACCGTGATGAACTACCTACATTTGGACTTTTTAAAGTGATCGAGGAACAAAATTCTGTCCTATGTTAGCTACTATTATTCAGAGGTTTTTCTTTGCTTGCAGCCAAACATAATCTTACACTGATTCAAAGTCAAATTCCTTACATTCCACATCTCTATACCCTCCTTTTCTAAGATCCCCTAGAAAAATTCCTCCCTACTTGCAGTCTCCAGGATCCCAGCCCTAAGAGGCTTTTCTTTCTTTTCCCAAGAGAAAAACATCTCACCTCCCCAGGACAGGGCTCTTGTCATTTCAGCCTCTCCTTTCCTCCCAACCCTGAGGCTCTAGCTGCCTGTCCTCATTCTCAGATTCTGTAACATGCATTCCATACTACCTGTGGGCACAAGCAGGGCCTCTTTGGAAGACAAGAGGGGAGGAAACCAAGCAATCTCAACCAAAACTCTCCTTAGGAGGGAGGGGACAGGGGCCAAAAGCTGTGGGAAGACTCATACATTAATAACTTTTGCTATATCACACAACGTTTTTGGAAGTGTAACAATTAAAGAAAAGTTTCAATATTTACAAGATACTTTTTTACATGAGCTAATAGCTTTATTGAAAATGTGTATTTTTTTCTTATGACTATTTCCTGTATTGAATAAAAAAATTGAAGAGGGAAAAATTCTACAGCTTTTTGAGATGATAATATTTGAGAAAGAGCAATCCTGGGGCAGCATTTTAATTCTTTTAGCTCTCACACTTACACCGCATTTGAATGCGTTACTTCATTTTACCTTCTAAACCACCCTGAGGGGTAAAATGCTATTATCATCCTCTGTACACGGGAGAAGGTTGAGGCTCAGAGAGGTGAAATGCCCTGCTCAAGTTCACGTCATCTGTCAGCTGTATTATTATTCCCAAATATTGGCTGCCCCACATCATGGAAGAATTAGACCTTGTCATCTCTTTGACATCAGTCTTGGTGATGTGACTTCTTGGGCCAGTGAAATGTGAGTGGAGAGCCTGGTGCCAACTCCAAACACAAGCTTTAAGGGTGATTCTTCTACCTTCTTTTCCCTGCCATAGACCTGCAGGCCCCAGGTAGAAGCTGGGTCATTGATAAAATATGTCAAGTTGAGCCATAGCCGAGGCACAATGAACATGTAAGCTGGACAAGAAATAACATTGTGTTTATTTTAGGGTCATTTATTCCTGTCATATAAGTTAGACTAAGGTGACTGATGCACAAAGTAAGTGAGTGGAGAGCCTGGGGCTGAAAGATCATCCCATTCAATGCAGCACTTGCTTAGTACCCCCTGGCATTCCAGTAGGACCCAAAGAGCTGAAGGAGCTGTAGGCAACTGTCCACTCCCAACCTCATCCTCCCTCGCCCATGGTGGGAAGTTCTCCAAGCTACTTGAACCTGGCAACCTATTATCTCGGGCCAGCACTGCCGTTTTCCCAGACAGCCTGTTGTCAGGCCATTCTAGCTACAATTCAACACACAGCACTGTTCTTGGCTCGTGCCCAGTGCTCCTGAGGGCCCAGCCTGCTGCAGGCCTTAGCTGGACAGTGGCTGCTCTGCCCACCGATGAGCTCTCACTTTTGCTGTCACCAAACCCCAGCTTCTGACCCCACAGTCGATCCAGAGGACTAGGAGACTTTTCCTGGAGACGTCCCTCCTTCACTCCTTCCCTGTTCCAATCCCTCAGCTTTGTGAGAGAGAGGAAAAAAAAGCTTTGAAATTAGGTATGTTGCGGTAGTTCTAAGACAAGGCTTTCGGCAGTACTCGAGGAACAGGCTACTCGTAGCTCAGCTGATTGAAAGAAGAGAGATCAACAGATGTCTTGTCAAAGTCCAACCAGGACAGCAGCCATCGCAGAGAAAGCTAATATCTGGGCCAATACTGTACCAGGACATCAACAGTGGCTGCCACGGCTGCCAAGGAAGCCCTGAGTACCCCAGATTTCACAGCAAGGTTAACAATCAGCTTGGGAGCTGGGAGACAGAAGCTTAGGGTTTCCAGAAAGCCAACTAGATGGAACACAACTTTGTCACCTTCTCCAAGGTTGATGTGACTTGAGAAATAGAGTTTACATTTCATGTGCATAATACACTGATTATATTTGTCATAGCAGGTGCTTTCTTGCCAAAAGTATCTTGCCACCACCAGCAAATTCATGGGCTCCTTATGATGACTTTGAGTTGCATGAGCTTTCCTATATCTTATTATCAATAGAAGCATTGTTAGTTGCTATAAGAGAATAATGGGGAAGTTTTTAACATCTAGAGTCATGCGTCACCTTAAGACGGGGATACGTTCTAAGAAATGTGTCATTAGGAGATTACGTCATTGTGTGAACATCATACAGTGTATTTACACAAACCTAGATGGTGTAACTACTACACACCTAGGCTACACGGTACTAATCTTATGGGATCACCAGTGTATAAGTGTATATGGAGTCCCTCATTGACCAAAACGTCGTTTTGTGGCACATGACTGCACAAGGAAACAAAACTATGCCAGTTACAGTGATTTTAAGGAAAATTACTTAACCTTTGGCTTTTTTTGGAGCCATTATGATTTTAGTAGCACTCTTTAAAGTTTATTTAAGAATCTAATTTCCTGTAAGGCTTATTATCAAACTTTTAAGAGTAAACTGGTTGGAAAAAAAATATCTTTACCACAGGGCCGGTGATGTAAGAAGATATGGGGAAAAGCCAGGATAAGCTTCTGATGCTTTTTTGTGGACAAGGGTACCTTCTTCAGAAAGGAATCTGTAAGCTCACTAAGCACCTGTTCACCTAAGCAGGGGGCCCACAGTTTAGCTATTTGTCCCAGTCCTAAAGAGGTGAAGCCTGAGGGAAAATGAGGAAGAATAGAAATGAGGACAGGGGATTGCCCAAAATTCAAAGGAGGAAATTTTGGGTACATTTTGCCAGACAGATGTGACTTGCAGTACAGAAGTGATACCAAAGTCAGTTAGAGCTATATTTTACTTTGTTTAGAACAAATTAAGTATGTCTTGTAAATGGATCCATTTCTGTGCTGATGTATTCTGGTAAAGTCCGTGTGTGTGTGTGTGTGTATGTGTGTGTGTCCCAAAAATGAAGAGGAAAGGGGATTTTCCTCACTTTGGTGAAGCTAGCTGAGGAGACCTGTTTCTAGAGGTCACACATCCCAATGGCAGTAGCTGTTCCAACTGAACAGACAGGGGAGAAACGTCGGGAAGGATGAGAGCAGCTGTTATAGCCAATACTCCACCCCTCACTTCTCCCGCAGATTCCTTTTACTAGCTGTTAAAGTTGTCTTTTCCACTTTTTTATGTGACATCTCTATTTTAACACTCTTTCCCCAGATCTCCTCATGGCCAATCCTTCACTTCCCTCGGGTCTTGCCCAAATGTCACCTGCTCAGGGAACCTTCTCTGACCACCCCCTTTAAAACTGCAGCCCTTCCCTCTGGAAACTGACAATCTGTATTTCCCCTTTCCACTTATTTTCTCCATAGTACTATTTTTTTCTTTTAAAATGTAAAATTTGATGCATACAAATAAACATACATAATATATGTAAATTATAAATCATACTAATAAAATAAACACCTATGAAGTTCACCACAACTTAAGAATGAAAACCTTTTAAATACACTGTTGTCTTCCTCACTGTATCCCTGATATGTGCCCCAGGAGAATGTTCATAGTAGTGCACATAATTACAATACAAAACCGAAAACAATACAAATACCCATCAAACAAAGAATGGATAAATGAATTACAATATGTTCACCCTATAGAATACTCATCAGTGGAAAGGAATGAACTACAACTACACACAACTGAGCATGGATAAATCTTAGAAACATAATGAGTGGAATAACCAGGTCACAGGAGATCAAACAGAATATATATATAAAGTTCTAAAACAAGCAAAACAATGTTATTAGCATGAAACTTAATAAATGTTAACACTATGAGACATATGAATCATCTTTATCTTAGTTTATTATTCAGATAGGA
Organism: Tapirus indicus; assembly: GCA_031878705.1. Taxonomy (NCBI): domain Eukaryota; kingdom Metazoa; phylum Chordata; class Mammalia; order Perissodactyla; family Tapiridae; genus Tapirus; species Tapirus indicus. The sequence goes on along the minus strand of CM062926.1, from coordinate 75,387,643 downwards.
CTCTTCCAGCTTCAATATACATGTAAAATAATGTCTTCTAAATTCATGCCAATTTAAAAAATTCTTAGTTCCAAAAATACAAAACTATGTTACACTTCCAAGCTGGAAAATAGTCAATTTTGACACCTTTTGTCTGTTGCCCATCATATAAAACTGGTCACCCAATCAGGTAAATTTCCTTCTTGAATCTGGCCCCAATCTCTGTCCAACTTCCCATCTACCACTTCCTTAGATCAGACCTTCAACTCCAAAATCTGGACATTTAAAAGTTTCCTCACTCACCTCCTCATTTCAGCCTATTCATAGAGTGTCTTTCTGTGAGTTATCCAGATTAACATTTTTGGGTTTTATTTCACAAACTTCAAATCAAGTTAATATGAGCAAAATTGATATATCAAACAGTCTGAACTTGGTGGTGGTTCACTCTTGAAACAGTTTCATTTTTTTTCTTCAATTACCACATTTGTTTGTGCCAGGATAAGCACTCCTTTCTAGTTACTTTCAAATTACTTCCAGTCCAGCCCATTTTAATCCCATTAAAACTTCATTCTCATAGCGTTCCCTCTCACCATCCCCAGCTCATGCTGCTTGACCCATGGCCTGAAACCTGTAGGGCACAAGAAGTGTAGTCCTCACCTTTCTTTGAGCGTCTCCACTACACCAGTGAGGGGAGTTGGGCAGGGGAATAGGAGTTATGGAAAGGGATAATTGGGTCCTACTTAAAGGGTGCTGTTGTGGTTCTCTCTTGGCTACACTGGTTGTTTATCTGCTCCCTCCATTTGGCAGAAGTCTAGCTGATGCCTCTTTTGTAGGTACAGTGTAAGCCCAGGGCACAGTTTGTCCTTGTGGGAGGGCCCACCTCACTATTTAGTTCTGGGTATAGGAGATCTGATGCAGCTCAACTCATTCCAATCTCTTTATTCAGTTGGATTCTGGAGCCAGCTCGTACTGGCCAATTGCTAAATTTTCAGAAATTTTGTGAGCTGGTTGTTAATCCACTGGTAACTTGAAATCAGCCATGGTGGGAGAATTCACACTACACAAACTGGCAAAAACTACAAATCAGTTCTATTTTTTTTTTCTTTTGGAGAGCTAGTTGTTAAACATTTACTAGTATTTACTAGAATGTCCACAGCTTTCATCTCCTCTCTCCAGTGATCTACCCCACAGCTTCCTGCTGCTGGAACCTCTTCATTTCAGCCCTTTGAGTGGGGTACTGACAAAATGGTTGAAGCCTGACTACGGGACAAACCGTTCAAGTGACTCAGAGGAAAATCATGCACCCTTGCCACACCAAAGGGTGTGAGTGCCAACAATTGCACTGTTGGCTCTTCACTCTACCCTGTCATCTCTCTCCAAATCTCTGCTCTTTCTGCTCAAATTAGGATAGTAACAGTTGAGCAATCAACTGCCTAAGAAGGCATACAGCTCAGGAAACAAATATTGATCCTCCATTCTTAGGGCATCCTCAATGCCTGGAAGTAATTCTCCTGGAGTCTCCTTCTCACTCAGGGAGGGAAGGGCTAACATCACACATAAACAGCTCTCCCAAGGTCTTATCTCCCTGATAATTTTCCTGGGGCTGCAGTTCTCAAACTTTTTGATCTCAGGACTCCTTTACCCTCTTAAAAAATATTGAGAACCTCAAAGAGCTTTTGCTTATGTGAGTTATGTCTACTGAAATTACTGTATTAGAAATTAACGTGGCAAAAATTTTTAAACAGATAAATACAGAAGCACACATTCTATAAGCCATCAGAGTGATGACATCATCTCATTTTATGTAGCCTCTGGAAATGTCCACTGTACATTTATGAGAAAATAAGAATGAAAAAGGCAGATAATGTTTTAGTATAATTATCACAGTCCACTGCAAGTGCAGATGTCACCTGACACTTTTCATATTGCCATATGGGAACTGAGGTTTGGTAAACTTGGTGCAAGATTGATGATACTCTGGCTGCTGCTATGATTGCGGATAATAGATTGTTCCTTGTCTCTAACTAAAGAGTGTCATGGGGCCGCCCGGTGGCGTAGCGGTTTCGTCCGCGCTTAGCAGCCCAGGGTTCGCTGGTTTGGATCCCAGGCGCCCGCCGACGCACTGCTTGTCAGCCATGCTGTGGCGGCGTCCCATATAAAAAAGTTGAGGAAGATGGGCACGGATGTTAGCCCAGGGCCAGTCTTCCTCAGCAAAAAGAGGAGGATTAGCAACGGATGTTAGCTCAGGGCTGGTCTTCCTCACAAAAAAAAAAAAGAGTGTCATGTCTTCAGCCAGCATCTATGAAACTGTGGCAGGCTCACCTATTAACTCACAGTAGGATATATCTCACATCCTTCCTAGTTCTTGACATCCACATTTTGAAAACCATGGTCCAAGAGATTTCTCAATATTTCATAAACTCATAAAACTCATAGGTACATCGTCAATGAACTCCAGGAGTTTTGGAGATTGGTACAAAATTTATTACATTTTCTTTTTATTATGCCATTGTACTGTGATAAAAACACAACACTGCATGAGGGAGGATACCGAATATTGAATTTCCATAAAGCATCCAAATAAAATCTTTTCAAAATTTTAAATAAGAAACTTAAGCTTGCTTCCTTGAAAGTAGTTTTCATATCAGATTTTTTAAATGACGTGGCCCCATGCTCTTATTAAAGAAGAGTTTTCACATAACTATTATAATTATCTATTTCTGTAAATGTCACATTAATATATGTATGTTTAAAAAATAAATTATTGTATTATGAAAGAATAGGGTGCTTTATGGGACTTGTAAGTAAACCACACTCTATCTAAAACTCATTAAAAGTCATTGTCACTGTCACAAGTCTTATTTCTAAGCATCCCTTTCATGGTTTGATATAGCAATGACAATTATGTACTTCTGTACACATCACTGAGAACAAGGGTTTGTGTGATATAGTTTTGGCTTTTTTGTGTGCTTTTTTAAAAGTAAGACTTACTGGAGTATAACATACATACAGAAGAACATACAAATTGTACATGCCTTGTAAGTTTTCACAGAGTGAATACATCCGTGTTGCCAGCAGCCAGATCAAAAAACCAGCATCAGAGCCAACTTTTTGCCTTCTCTTATTCACTGCCCCCAATAGCAGGAAAATCATTATCCTGACTTCTAACTTCATAGATTAGCTATACCTGGGTAAGATTTTTAAAATAGTTTTGTTGGCATATAATTCACATGCCATATAATTTATCCATTTAAATTGTATAATTCAATGGTTTTTAATATATTGACAAGTTGTGCAACCACAGCTACAATCTAACTTTAGAACATTTTCATCACCCCAAAAGAAACCTATACTCATTAGCAGTCACCCCTATTCTTCCTCACTCCTTCCTAGCCCTGAATAAGATTTTTAAATGATTATCTCTTCACATTCTTGGGATTTGACATCATCAAAAACTCCACTCACTTAGATAGATGATTAAAAATTTTAAATCATGTATTTGCAACTAATCAAATATTGCCATCAGCTGAAATTATAAAGAATCTAAAAGGCATTTTTTCCTTTAACAAATCTAGTGTTACTATTTCCTATGAAAATGTGAATGGATTTTTAAATACTACTGAACTTTTCCATTTTGTATTAATTATCTAATGTTCAGTAACAAATTATCCCAAAATGTAGTGGCTTACAACAGTAATAGAAATTTATTATCTCACACAGTGCCCATGGATGAGGAATTTAGGAATGGCTTAGCTGAGTACTTCTGCTTCAGGTCTCTCAGGAGGTTGCAGTCAAGTTGTCAGCAGAGGCTGCAATCATCTGAAGACTTGACTGGGGATGGAGGATCTGCTATGTGGCTCACTCACATAGTCGGAATGGTAGGCTGAAAAATGCCCCCCCCCAAAGATATCCATGTCCTAATCCACAGGATTTCTGAATACGTCATCCTACATGGCAAAAAGAACTTTGCAGATGTGATTAAATTAAGTATCTTGAGATGGGGAGATTATCCTGGATTATCCATGTGGGCCCAAAGTAATCATGGGAGTTATTATGTAAGAGAGAGGCAAGAGGATTGAGGTGAGTAGAAGATGTGAAGATAGAAGCAAGAGGTTGGAGTGATGCAAGGAAGGGCTCGTGAGCCAAGGAATGCAGGTGGCCTGAAGAAGCCGAAAAATGCAAAGAAATAGAATTGCCCCTCTGAAGCTCCAGCCCTGCTAACACCTTGACTTTAGCCCAGTGAGACTGCTTTCGGAGTTCTGACCACCTAACTGTAAGATAATAAATTTGTATTGTTTTAAGGCACTACATTTGTGGTAATTTGTTACAGTAGAAATAGGAAACTAATACAGTCGGAAAGTTAGCCCTGGCTATTGGCAGGAGGTCTCAGTTTCTTGCCACATGAACATTTCCATAGGGCTTCTTTAATGTCCTCTTGACATGGCAGCTAGTTTCTCCCAGACAAGTGATCTAAGAGAGAACAAGGTGGAAGCCACAATGTCTTTCATGACCTAGCCTTGATTATCATGCTCTGTCATTTCTGCAATATCCTACTGGTTACACAGGTGAGCCCTGTGCAAGGTAAGAGGGGACTAAGGAGAGCATGGATTTGTGGAGGCAAGAATTATTAGGGTCCATCTTGGAATCTGGCTAGTATACACAAATATTTTAAATGATAATGAAGCTCTAGTTTACAGACACATTTATGCCTTGAAAACACAGTCCCCTTGTCTAGTTTCAATGCCACTAAAGAACACATCAGCCAGAAATGGACCGATGACCAATATAGGTGAAGACAGAGATTGGGGCCTCTAGATCACAGGGGACCCAGCCTGGCTTCTCTGATACTCCTCTTTTCCCCCCTGTACTGGCCTTGGATTAGGGCAACATTCCTTGGGCACCTGCAATATGAACTCATGCAGCCGTTCCATGAACCCTGTCATAGTCTGGTTCTCTGAAAGCAAAGCCTGAAACAAAAGCTTGCATGCAGGTAGTTTATTTGGGAAATGAGTCCAGATTAGGGTCTAGGAGAGTGAAGCAAAAAGGAAGGAAAGTCAATAAAAGGATGTGTTTACTAATTGGCCAGCATTATGGGTGACTGGTGTTTAATCCCACAGGACCTCTGAGGACCCTTTTGAAATGCACCTCAGATGCCAGGTAATGAACAGCACAAGTGTTGATTCATCAGTTTCCATTCACTCAGTCAGAGATTGTTCCCTGGGCATTCATCTTCCCACACCTTCAGGTTGTCCATGCGTGAGTGCCAAACCAATTCTCACAAGAACCCAAAGCCATGGCACCTGAGAAGCCTGGGAGCGGCAAGCCAGAGGCACAGTGGAAAGTCACAAGGAAGGTCCTGTCAGGCTGCACCTGTGGGAAGCTGGTAAGTCTGTATGGAAACTGGTCACCACAATAGTGGCTGAAGAGATGAACTGAGAATCGGAGTGATCTACAAGTGGTGTTCAATATTGGCCCTTTGTCTAGGATGGGTAGTCTGTAATTGGCTGGTGAAATAGGTAGGTAGATGCCCAGATGACAGAGGACCACCTTGGCCATGCTGAGCATGCAATAAGATGGCAGAGTAACAAATGCTATATGTTTTTCCACGGGGACCTCATGGCATCTCTCTTCCATGGGAAAGGAGAAAGCAAAATCTTTTGGCCATTTCTTAAGCCTAAACGGTGTACCTAATGCCTAACAGCAAGCCCTCTACAATGGGAGATACTTACCACCCATCTGTTCTCAGAGTGGAACTTAATTGCCAATTTTGGAGCTTAAGGAAAAAAGAACTCCAGTTATTATTCTATTAACAAGCAGATTCTCGATCATCCAGATGACTGCCATATAAACAAAAAAAGATGCTTTTTAGTGTCCCACATCTGTGTTTGTGTTTAATAAGATTAATTATCACAGCCTGTGGTAGTTGTAAAAAGTGGCTGAAAATTCTTTAACATTCTTCCCATCAAGACATGAGGTCCACATCCCCTCCCCCTGAATCTGGGTGGACTTGTGGCTCACTGTAACCAACGGAATACAGTGGAAATGACCTTGCATGACTTCTGAAGCTAGGTCAGAAAATGTGAAGTAAACTCTACTTTGTGAGCTGGGACACTTGGGAGCTCTGAGCTGCCACGTAAGAACCCTGATTACCCTCAGGGTCCCATGCTTTGAAGAAGCTGAGGCTGTCTAGAAAGGCATGTGTTGAAGCTCCAGTTGACCGCCCCAGCTGAGGTCCCAGCCAACAGTCAGCATCAACTACCAGAGTGAAGATGGTGAGTTACTTCCAGCCACTGAATCTTTTCAACTGAGCCCCAGATAACATGGAGAAAAGATAAGTCATTCCCACTGTGCTCAGTCTGAATTCCTGATTCACAGAATCCATAAACATAATAAAATGGTTGTTTAAGCAGCTAAGTTTTGAAAGAGACTTAATATATTAAATGAAGGTCAAACGACTTCACAGCATGTTGTACAGATGAAAGATGCACAATAGTTTGAGCAGCAAAAAGAAGTAGAAGAACTGAGTCATCATAAAACACAAGGGGGGGGGCCACCCAGTGGCGCAGCGGTTAAGTCCGCGCTTGGCAGCCCGGGGTTCGCGGGTTCGGATCCCGGTCGCCCGCCGACGCACTGTCTCTCAGCCCTGCTGTGGCGGCGTCCCATATAAAAGTGGAGGAAGATGGGCACGGATGTTAGCCCAGGGCCAGTCTTCCTCAGTAAAAAAGAGGAGGATTGGCAACGGATGTTAGCTCAGGGCTGGTCTTCCTCACAAAAAAAAAACACAAGGTATTACAGGCATGTTGAACTCTTTTATGATTAATAAAATTCATTTTTTTCATGAATTTATTTCAACAAAACAAAATCCTTCACATTAAATTAATATTAATTTGAATTTTAGAATTCATATGGTTTTCTTTTTATGTAAATTAATTTTGATTCTTAGTTGTATAAAAGTTATAAGCAAAAGGAATTTATATATAATGAGTTAAAGCTGATACATATAGGAGACACTTTATAATAAAAATAGATCATCAACACTGAAAAAGTCCTCAAAAAATATTTCCGTTAAAAGGGTGCATGTAATAATCAGATTTGAGAAACATTGCTTTATACTGTCATCAGCTACCTTCTACTTAAAAACCCACCAAAATGCTCTATTGCCTATTGCCTTTGGATTAAGTCTAAACACTTCTATAGGAAACACAAGACCCTTCACAATCTACTCCAAAATCATCTTGGTCTCTTTCTTCCCTTTGTCCACTTGCTCTATGTTCCAGCCACCTTAATCTTCTCCCCTATCTCCTCAGGAGCTCCTACACCTACTTAAAGACCCAGCTCAAGTGCCACTTCTGTGAAGTCTTTCTGGATTTCCCAAAGGATTCCTTCCTCTATGTTCTCACAGTGTATCAGTCAGGGCCTGGCAGGAAACAGCTGGCACATTCAAAAAGGTAATTTGAGGACACTTCCTGAAAGGAACTATGACTGGTTGACAGATGCAGGCAGCCCATTGTGGAAGGAGCAGGGGGATTCGATACCTCACCTCATGCTTAACCCTTCCTCTGATCTGTTGCTGGGGTCTCCATTGGCTGAACCCAACCAGAAGCCAAAGGGCAAAGGAACCCATTGATACAGTCCATACAGATCAGCCTCTCCAGGGAAAAAAGCAAGGTGGAGAGTGGATATGGGGGCGGGGGGGAACAAAAGATATTCAGGCTTTTTATTTGTATTTGAATGACTTTCTATTGCTATGATCTGTTTTCATGGGTGCTTTCCACCAGACTCTGACCCTCCCATCGTTATCTCCATAGTCTCTCTACTTAACAAAGGATTTGGACCAGAGTAATCTCGTAATAGGTGATTATTGAGTTAATGAATTAAGAAGGGAATGACATGGATGAGAACACCAAGAGCACAACTGGTATTCTTGAATGTTCCTCAATTTTATTTTAAATTTTTTTCTCTACAGTTGTTTTATTTCTATCTTTTGGAATCCCTTTTTTTCCTGTAATAACTTCTTGTGATTTTTTTTCTAAGCAAAGCAGCTATTTGCATTGTATTTTTATTTATTTGAATCTTGTGACTGAGATTTTAGTTTTCTAGGCCAGTTAGGATTACATCCTACATTAAAGCTTATTTTAATCTGTTTTAGTTTTGTGTATACAATTGTGGAGCAATTTAATTTATAATATAGGACACATTTATGGCACATGGCTTAAAATTTTCCCTTCAGTTTCGTACTGATTTCCTAAATTCCTTTACACTATTTGTATGGATCTTGTCAATCAAATTTAATTCTGTTTAAGAGATTAATAGAGGAATGCTATGTTATAAGCCTTCCAGTTTTCTTGAATGATTTTTAGTATTCTGTAACACTTTTTTGTAATTAAGATTTAAATACCCAATCCCTCAAGACTTGCCATACAGAGAGTTGTCAATCAAAGAATTGGCAGGCTCTAGGAACATGATGAAGTCTTTATCCCTACTCTCTGATGCCTTCAAGACCAGCATTTGCGAGTTGATCCTGCATTTCACATGTCTTAGAACTCACTCACACTTCTTATGCTTGGAAATGTAACACACAAAGTGACAACGTAATCCACAGCTAATAAGTTAGCGGCTATAAAAATGAACATCCACATTAACTTGCCAAGCATGGAGGATGGAGGTGTTACACTGTACTTGTGTATATATGTCTGCCAGGGCAATAGTACATATGCCTTTGGAGATGCTTCTAAGTTATGCAGAGAAGCCGATAATAATTCTTGAACTTTGTTTTCAGGATCCAGTTTTCTTTAAGAGCCAAACCAACAGCAACAAAACACTTGGCCATGATCAGCCACAATCCAGCCGGCAAAGAAAACACGTAAAACTAGCCCTTGGATTGTAAATTTTGTGAAAATAAGGCTATCTCAGCCAACTCTGTTGTGTCCTAGTTTAGGGCATATGCTTTCACTGAAAAAACAACAGAAATGAAGGAGTTCTTAGATCTTTTTTCTGTGTATCTCCCAACTCATTACATAGTCAAGTAGAATGAATCATTACCATTATTATTTAGATAAAAATTTTGATCTAAAATTTATATCATAATTACCAAGTATAAAGACACAAGTCTATTATATTTTTTAATTTACATTCAAAAATTTAAAATTTTAGGAGTTTATTCAGTTACAAACAATTAATATTTAAAGCAATGCACTATAAAATTTAATAGTGGCCTAAGATCTGAACCCAACATCATAAAACTGAGTCTGCCCATTGAAATATAATTTTAAGTTTACTTATCTTGTATAGCAGGATAGGATATTTGACATACAATGCTTTAAACACTTAAAAATTCTTGATATATACATATTCTTTTAATGTGTTATATTTATGAATATTATTTTTAATAAATGTAAACTCTCATACCTTCTCCTCAATATGATTTTTAAAATGGTATGATCACATGGGAGTGGCCTGGTGGCGTGGTGGTTGAGTTCATGCTCTCCGCTTCAGCGGCCCAGGGTTGGCAAGTTTGGATCGCCGGTGCCGACCTACCCACTGCTTATCAAGCCATGCTGTGGCAGGCATCCCACATATAGGGTAGAGGAAGATAGGCACAGACGTTGGCCCAGGGCCAATCTTCCTCAGCAAAAAGAAGAAGATTAGCAAAAAAATGTTAGCTCAGGGCTAATCTTCCTCACACACACAAAAAATTGTATGATTACATACATGAGGGGGGAGCATCTCAGGTCCACTGGAAAGGTGAGCAGAGATTTGTGTTAAGTGGAAGCAGAGCTGTGTGTTGGGAAAGAAGAAAGCCAACATTATATTATGTGCCTATTATAGTACATGTTTAATATATCTTATTTTAGCACTTACAAGTATCCCATGAGGTAGACATTTTTTATCCCAATACTGATTCATGCGTTAAGTCTCAGGAAGGTTGGATAAATTACTCAAATTCACAAGGCTGCTAAATTGTAAAGCTGGGATATAAATCCAGATTTAATTAAAAAGTGTGTTCTTTTTATTATTTCACATAGTCTTCCAATGTACAGAAAGTAAAACAGACTATAAGCTCTTCACAGGTAGGAGATAGGCTGCCCAAAGCACCATTGCGTGTCTGTATACCTGTCTGTCTTCATTCATTCACTCAACAAGCACACATTCATTGTCTACTCTGAGCCAAGCACTGTGGTAGGCCCTGGGACTGCAACAGTGAATGAGACAGACAAGAAGCCCTGCCCTCGAGTTGCTTGCAGACTGTAGAAGGTTTCAGAAAAGCAAAAAGGTGATGGTAATATAGCGTGGTCACCTCTACAGTGAGAGGAAAGTAGAGGTGCTAGGGGAATTCAGATTTCCGGGATCTGAGAAGGTGACTTGGAGGAAGCAGCATCTCTGCAGAGACCTCACAAACAAGCAGGGATTATCCAGGTGCAGGAAAGGGGGGATGCTGCTGGGGAGAGAGTTTCTGGAAGAGGGTACTGAATGAACAAAGGCTTAGAATGAAGAACAGGCCTGAGAAGGTGGCAGGAATGGCAGGAAGGGAGGTGATGTTACAAATGAATTCATAGACACACTCAAAGGATTGGAAACAATAGGACCACACCTGCATTTGAGGACAATCTCTCTGAGCAGAATATAGAGAACTGATGTGGGGTAGGGACAAGGTGGGCAAGGAGCAAGGAGAAGCCACTAAGAGAAGTGGCTGTGGCCTGTGCTCTGAAGTGGTTCTGGGGACTGGAAAGTGGGAAGGCTGAGTCCGGGGACTGGATGTGGGGGAAGGAGAGCGCTCTGTGGGCTATCCATAACGGTTTGTTGGGTTTCTCAGAAATATTGAGCAGAAAGCACTAAAACAATTAATACTGGTCATATCCCATCACATGGAGCTCCATGGGAAGCAATTATAAATGAACACTCCCCACTGATGAAAAGGGAGACTTCTCATGAACTGTAAAGTACAACTCTTCCTTTAAGAATCTTAAACTACAGCATCTAAAGGGAAAATCTCTAGTAATAAAGTACTCAAGCATTTTAAGGTGTTTATCTTTGAAAAGGTTAGGGTCTTCATCAAACTTCCTGTAATTGATAGGAGAGAAGCCAGTTTTTCCTTTCTAGTCAAAATGCAGCCATTCTATGATTTTGCATTTTCTTGTTTTCCATATAAAAAGATTTACTCCATGATTAGTGAGCCTGTTAGCTTCCTCCTTCTGTTTATGTTGGACCATGCCATCAGATACTCATCAGCTCCTTTATTAAGACTGTCTATTAGATGCACACAAAAAAAAGAAGAGCACTAGTTCTTTCATATAATTTAGAGTTGTGAATTATTACTTTATCTGGGACCAAAATATAAAGGAGGGAGTTTACTTTTGGACATTGTTCAGAACTTTTTCAACTTCAAAATGTTTCATTTTTTCTTGAAATTCTCATTATAACAGTTAATTAAAATTATTGTCAATCATATTTGATTAATTTTATGTGTTAGCACAATTTATTCATGTACAAAGTATTTTAAAACATTTTACAGCATTTCTTGTCGAAATACGTAGTCATCAGTGAGATAAAGGAAGATTTCCTAAATCTCCTCAACACAATATACCTCCGACTCAAATAACATGATAAAGAGTTGTTTCATAAAATGTTATTGACTTCAGGGTTTATAGTAAACCAAAAATTTTTTATAATTATAAGACTCATATTTAATTACTGGGTACAGAATTGTGTACATAATTGTCTTCTTTCATCAATTACTGGTTTATTAAAGTATGGAACATATTATCATGTTCCTATTTTGCAGCTGTATTTAAAACAATTTTTGAACTTTTCTTCTTAAGTGTACTATGTTACTATTCCAATGTCAATTTTATATTGGACATAGTATAGAATGTATTGTTTTATGAATAAACCTTAGACATATTAAGTTGTACTACATGAAATTATAATTCTGTACATCAAAAATGGTCAAGGATCAGTAATTTCATATGGTTCAAATCTAATCTTTACATACATGTTTTCTTACCCCTTTCTATTATCAGGAGGAATTAGAAATGGTCACCCAATCATTATGTGAATGCCTAAAGGAAGTAGCTTGAATTTCTGGATTTGTTTTATCCATATGTACATTCTTAGTTCTTGACAACTCTAAGAAAGAAGAAAAAGAGATTATAAATACAAATTAGAAGACATGGTTCCTGCTCATAATTTACATTCTTCTTGGGCAGAAAAGATGAACGTACATGAAAGAATTAGAGAATACATCTTCTTACATAATTCCCTTCCTCCCTCAGGGCATTCATTATTACAGTACACTTATATAGCACCCCCCTTCTCAATGGCCCAAACACCAGCTGTGGAACACACTGTTGAATAAAGTACTTCCCACAATCCCCTTTTAGCCACTCAGTCCATCTGGGAAACCAATTCAGTCTCTTCTTCCTAATAAAAAGCTCTTCTAACTTTGGGATCTTCCTTAATCAACCTTTGTCGTGATGGGGCAATACGTCAGAAATCCTAGCTGAAAAATTTAGAAAATAATGCCAGCGAAAATTAACACTAATGATAAATCCACTGCCATCTGTGGAGCCTACCATGTGCCCCTTAGTAAGTGCGTGGCTTATTTTCTGTACCTCTTTGATCCTTACAATGCTGATCGCAAAATGCTGCTCAGAAAAGACAATGAGGCACAGCCTGAGTAAGCAGCTCACCCACGCTCTGGCTACTATAACAACTTGTCTCTCAATGTTAGCCACCAAATGAGCCAGAGAATGGAACATGGGAAATGTTTGCATGGCCACAAAAGTTTGACCTGCCCCCCAACCCAGTCCCACCCAAATGTTTCAGAGTTTCTAGAGAAATTCTGCAATGCATTTTAAAACTCTATTAGGGTTTTGAAGTGCTCATTTAGAAAAGAAAAATGCAAAATACACCTACTACCCAGGAAATACCATCATTACTTGTGTACTCCTGCCTGCTCTGCCTGGGTCACATGGGACTTGAGGATATTCTTTTATGTTTTGCTGAAGCTCAGGCTATCTTTTCCCCAGTAAAATTGTCCCTTTTCACCTGTCTCTGGTCCTCAGAGGGCAGTCTAGGTCTGTTGCACAATCCTCTCCTCCGTGAGGCCCGTGAACATCTTTTCAACATCCTTCAAACTGGAGCCCGTTCACGCATGGCCCTTCAGGGCACTGGAAGATTGATCGACAGCTTTTTCCTCTCCAAACTTGATCACAACCATTTTCAGCCCTGTAGATCATATTTTTCAACATTTTAGTCATTTTTATGTCTCTGCTTATTCTCCCCCTATTTCTCCATGTTGTGTAATATTCCTTTGAGTTATCTTTTTCTAAGGAATGCAAAGAACTCCATGATTCAGCCCTCCACCCACACACCCCCATGAGGCACGAGGCTCTCCTCCTTGTTTCTCTGAGGTACAAAAGTGTTTGGCTCCGGCTCAGCTCTGTTTTTCCAGCTGTCAAGCAGCAGCTGACCAGATTGTTTTCCTACACACTGAAAATTGACCTGCAGCAAAATGTGTTATGGCATGGTAGGGTGGATGCAAGGTCTCAAAAAAACACTGAGGCAAAGTGGAATCTTGGAATTCAGAGTGGCAATGAACCTATGCAGAGAGACAAGCTTAACAGTTTCATATGTGCCAAGTACCAGGCTAGCTGCTGAGAATAAACAGAATAAAACCCAGTCCCTGGCCCTTCAGAAGGGAGAGACACAAATGAATTAGCATTCATTCATTCAGTGAGTCTGTAAACACTTTATGAGCAGCTATGACACGCCAGACTTTATTCTAGGCCCTAGGAGTACATCAGTGAACAACACAGACAAAATCCTTGGAGATTATTGGATATGAAAATGAATAGTAGATAATTATATGGACTCTGGAGTTAGACCTCTTGGGTTGAAATGCCGGTTGTGTCACACTGGAAGGAATATTTATCTCTCTGTGCCTCTGTTTCCTCATCTGCAAAGTACGAATGATAACAGTACCTTCTGCATAGGGTTGTTAGGAGGCTTAAATGAGCTGATACAAATAAAGGACTTAGAAAAACATCCAGAACAGAGCATGGGGCCCATAAATCTTAGCTATTATTATATTAGAAAATTACATTACAGAGTTATGGGTGTTTTGTTAAAAAGAAGTGAGGCATGAGGATTTCTGGGAGCACAGAAGCACAGCACCTCACTCGGACAGGTGACATGGCACTGGAGTCTGGAAGGTCGATTAGGATTTAGCCTGGTTTCTGGCTTGGGCAATGTGGTGGGTGATACCTCACACTGGGGGGAGGGCATGATGGAAAACGATCAAACTTGGTGTGTGTTGTGGGGGTGAGGAGGGATAACACCAGCAATAATTAATGATTAACTTACTCTTGGCTAAATTGCGTTTGGTAGGCCTCTGAGTCGTCAGGCTGGGACATCCCGGTGGCTCAGAATCCAGCAGACAGATCCCAACTAAGAGATATGTGGACATATCATCAGCAGATAGATAAATTTGAAAGCTTCAGGGAGGAGCTGAGATTACTCAGTTATTATCTCATTAACTCCCCACAACTCTGTGAAGTAGGTTAAAGAAGACCACGAGCATAAAATAATTGGATGACAGACCCAGGCTTGTCTGACTTTAAAATCTTCCCTCTTTCTTCTCCATGCTCTCTTCCAGGTGGTATGTTGAGTGGTTGGAAAGAGCAGTTGTTTCTGTGTTCCTGGTTTTGATACATTGCTGAGTTCACTCCAACCCAACACTGCTGTAGTTTCTGGAAATACAAATATTAATAAAACATGTCTGTCACAGTCAAAGCAAGGGAGGAGAGACAGAAAGTCAAGAGATCATTTCAATATGACGGTAAAGGCAGCGAAGGAGGTATGTGCAGACACATTGGCACAACTTGTAAGAATCAGGAAAGGCTTCTGGCCTCAAAAGTCCCGATAAAATGCATATGTCTACCCTAGCAACCTCCCAATCCAGTCTGTCCGTCACCATAAATGGAGTTTGAGAGAAGAGAAAGGGGTGGAGAGGTGAGGCCTTTGCTTGAGGGGACTGATGTGAAGGAGATATTACTGAAGGGGATACTTGACATGGAAGAGACAATAAAAAAGAGACAGCAAGACCTAGGAGAGAAACAGAAGGAAGGGCACCTACAGAAAGGAGCCAAGAGAACCACCACACTCTAAACATCAGATCCATAGCCCAGTGCATCCATGTTGCCTCTCGGAATTCTAATCTCCTCCCCCAGCTCCCCCCAAAAAGGTTTTTTTTCGGTAGAGTTATAGTAAAGCCCAATCATCTCTGAGATTTGGTCCTGGGTTTTGCTGGCAAGCTTGGATGAACTTGGAATTGTAAACTTGTTTGTAAACACTGTGATCCCTGTGATGGGCCTGACTTGTTCACCATGATATTCCCAGCACACTGCCTGGCAGAGCAGTAAGTATGAACCTTGATTAAATTAAAGCTAAATGTAAATAAACAATTAGTTATACTCAAAATGTTTTTTAAATTTTCTAAAATATATTTTTCTAAAATACATATCATATTTTACATAATGGATTTAGCATGTTGAAATTTTTTGGTCTTCCATTAGTAGAAGCCAGAGTCCTGAGTTGCCCATTGAGGAACCCTGATTAAGTTTTTTCTCAATATCCAGGGCATCATCTAGTTTCTATCCAAAAGACTTTGGGTGGTCTTTGCTTTGTTACTCATAACCACATAATCTGACTTAGAATCAATCTTCTAATCAAATTCATAATTCATTTTTCAGTTTCTCCTGAGATTATTTTTAGTTTACCTGTCAACATATTAATCCTAATACACTGGTGGATGTGACAGGAAGCCTTAACTATATAGAGACAAACATTTGTGATGAAATCCTCGAGAAGTAGTCATTTGAGCACTGAACCTTTTTCTGGGCTCCATGAAAGTCAAAGTTAACATACAAGTATTCAATAAACCCAGTAATAGTGTCTTTATACGTATAAGACTCCTATTGAACGAGGCATCTAAGTCTTTTAGCACCTGCCTGCATTTCCAAGCACCTTTGAATATTATGACTGCTGTAGTCAAATAGTCAAAAAATGTGGACACATCATCTGAATACTGTGGCTGATAAAGAACAAGATAAATAATGTTATAGTAACCTTTGGAGTAGTTAAAAAAAACAGAGACCAATGAACAAGTCATTCTTGCTGCTGAAACACTGGAATGGAGAAATGAGAGAATTATTATCTACAGTATCTGTTTAAATGTGTAAGGTCTTCCATGGCTGCATCCCCATTCCATATTATGGAAATAAATAATGACCATCCAAATGAGAATAAGCAAAGGCTGTTTCTTCAGAGCTTACTATAGCAAAGGAATTGGCCATCTTTACTCGGCATTTGGACTCAAAGGCAGCAGGAGAGAGAGAGTGCTTTATAGTGAAAAGAAGGAGAGGCTTCAAGTACGCTAATTGGAGACTATTGGCATGGGAAAACAGGAGGCAGGCTAAGCAGAAGTGGAGCATCTTATAAGATTGGATTGGGGAGCATATTAATCTTCTTCTGGTTGGTCCTGAGTTGGAAGCTAGGGTAAAAAAAAGGGAAGCTGATGGTCATTGATCAAGTCCTGACCACTCTGGGCAGATTGCTGTAGAGGTTGTGAGTCAGAATCCAATTGTCATATATGGTCTGGCCATTTTCTGTTTGCATATTCAGTCTCTCAGCATCAAGATTTCAGAGGTTAGCTTTCCCAGAGTGAACTCAATATTTCTATCATATGCTGGAAACTGTGCTCTAAAAGAGTAATGGTATTCTGCTGATCCTGAGTAATTGCCATGCTCATGTTGGAACTGTGTGTAACTATAGAGCATGCATTATCAATGAGGGCAATATGGCCCCCAAGGGAGTTCTTGGGGGCAAAAAAATATTATTTTTCTTAGTATGAAGCACAGACATATATATAGTACATATAGTACATAAACAGACATACAGTATATCTGTGGTATTAAAATTTCATGGGAGAGTAGTTAGGAAAAAACTATCTAAAATAGGTTCAGAGTGGGGAAGGGTAGAGAATAAAGAAAATAAGTTTGAGAAAGACACTGTAGAGCCTATGTAAATATCTCCACCTAAAATTATACTTTTCAGCCAGGAAGCTAAATAGCATCTGACCATCCTTGTTGGACTGTGTTTGCCTTGTAGTTTCTGGCTCTTCCAACTTCTCCCCAACTGGTTTCGTTTCTATTTGAAATACTACAACTACTGTCCTTTCTTCTCTCAAAGCACAAGGAATATCACCAGAATAAAGGTCTTTGCATACACCCACAGCACCCACAGACCCCCATGTGATATTACTAAGAAGATCCAGTTTTCCATGTAGTCATTCTTTTCCATCCTATATCTCTGTTACGAAGAGAAACTCAAGCAGCAGAAATCAGACGCAAGTCCAAAAATGAAAGATAGTCAAGTTGTATTCCGATGAGAGTAGTCAAGTTGTACTCCGCCATTGCCAAGAGAAAAGGAGAGTTCTAAGTGAATAATTTTAAGCTGTATGTTTAATTCACTAAAATTACATTATAAGCTTTGGATTACTTTCTGAATAAAAAAGAAACGACTGTACACTTAAAAATGGTCAGATGGCAAATGTTATGTTATATACATTTTACCACAATTTTAAAAAAAAGAAATGAATGACAATTGTTTTTCACTCTAGTCCAATACCAAGCATGAACTCTTTTTTTCCATTTTATTATTGTTATTCATAAAACAGCACACACAAAAATCAGGAGGCCCTCTTACATACAATTTTCTGATTATGTGATCCACCACTCAAAAGAGAATAGGCCGTTCCTCCCACACGAATTAGATCTCTCCCTTTCATTTAGATTGGGGCCCTATGCTGTGTTCTACGGGTCCTTGCTATTTCTTTCCTTAAATTATAGCAACCACTGTCCAGCCTCCACTCCACCGCTAACCCCAGCCTCATAAACATACACCACCACCATCATATCTGCCACATGTTTACAGCTTGGAAAACACTACAGAGGACATGTCACTTAGTGAGAATCTGGCTGTAAGAACCTTAAACACATTTTCTCATAAAGTCATATAACTATTTCTTAAGTCATGGACTAAGATAAGCAAATTCTTCAAATTAAGATACCCACAGAATATCCAAAGGACACCAACAAGGAAGAGTAAAAAGTTTCCTCCCCCTTTGGCTGGTGTCTGGTCTGACAGGTAGCAAAAACATTTACTGAGCATTAGTGTAAGAAGAACCTTTTATTTGGTGTTGCTGATAATTGGAGCAAGGAAAACACCCAAGACCAGAGCCGGGAAACAGTTTTTTAGAGAGTTATATGTTAACAAGTATAAATCAACATGATTTAAATTCTTTTATGACAAGCTCCAAAGAGAGAGGCACCTGCCCAATTAATTTTGCAGCATTGAGTTTATTGACTCTCATCCCATCTCTAGTTCCTCCCTTTCTCATCTATCCAGCATACGTTCTTATCTCTAAAGTTTAAGTCGATTGGGTCCTTTCTCTGGCAAAAACTTTCAGTGGCTCCCTAGTGCATACTGACTATTGAATTTAAAACTGAAGAATATGTCCATGACTGACCTTTATTTCCTTATACTCTCTAGAACACTGTGTATTCTGGTGAAACTAAACTAACAGATATTCCCTAAAGCTCCCTCAGGGTTCTTCTCAAGACTTTGTGTGTAGTTATTCCTTCAGACTGAAATTTCTTCTTTCCATATGTCTAAATTCATAAGATTAGCCAGACAGCTATCTGTCTATCATCTATGTATCTCTTGTTAGAAATGAATTTTGTGGTAAATAAGTTCTACCTCAAGCACAGACAGAATAATATTCCAAACTATAGTTGGTAGGGAAAGCAGAAAATGGAACAGAAAGAGATGGGGTTAATGTTGAAGGTAACCAGGAAGAATGAGATCTGACCTGGACTTCCAAGGAGGTGAGATGTGAGGTTTGGCTTTGGGGCAGCAGGAAGTCATTCCCACATAGGTGGGGCAGAGTTCCCCGATCAGGTGGAGGGCAGGTGTCCACCAAGCAAAAGAACAAATAAATACCTTTGTACTCCCTTCACTTATCCTCCAGAGCGAAGGGCGAGAGTCAAATCTGTTCAGCTCCCTCACCACTCCCCGACCTCTGCCATCCTCCCACTAGCCCTTCTTTCCACATGTGAGGTCTCATTTCTTCCACACCTCTGGTTCCAGCCCCCAACAACACAGAGAAAGATCTGATGCTATTTTTTCTTCATTTATCATTTCATTTATTCAACTAATACTTAATGACTACAGATGTGTTACAGGTATTTTACCAGATACTGGAAGGAGAAAGATGGAAGAGAAAGATAAAAGAATAAATGGAACATTTCCAATCTTTATGAGGAGACAATTTAGCAAATAATACATACTACAATCATGTTGGGCTGCTTATTTGGTTATTTTTCTTTCTTTTTTTTTGGTGAGGAAGATGGTCCCTGAGCTAACATCTGTGCTGATCTTCCTCTATTTTTTGTACGTGGGACGCCACAACAGCACGGCTTGATGAGCGATGGGTAGGTCTGCGCCCAGGATCTGAACCCACAAACCTAACCACTACACACTGGGCTGGCTCCTGGTTATTTTTCATTTGGGCCTTCCCATCCATTCTTTGCCCTTGTCTTCCCTGCCCAGTGCCTTAGAAAGCTGAACCCTGCAGATAGCATCCTCTATTATCCAGGCTCCTTTGCCCTTTGCCTTTACTTGGGGTCAGCCAGTGGGAGGCATGAGCAAGATATTGAAGAGAAATAGGAGAAAGAGACCAAAGTATTTATTCCTTCTGCTTTTTATCTGCTTTGTGCTGCAGTCTAACATTAGCTGCATCCTTCCAGGGCAACAGCTCATTCTAGGTGACCCCACCTCCAAGACCCAGGTTCTTAAAATAGGCTATTACCATAAACAACTACAGGGATGACATGGCGATCAGAGTGCTTAACCTGCAATGGTGGTGGTTCATTTACCATGGAGTACTTAAGAATGAAGTAGATGAGCAGCATTCTAAACTATGGCTTGGTCTTGGCGATCAGAAGAATTCTAGATCTGGGGCAGAAATTTCACTTAAGTTGCCACAGCAAAAATTCATGGCCTCTCATCAAGTTTCCAGGCTCAGACCAGATCATAGACCCAGAATGCCTTGTTTGGAACGGAGGCCAGATCTTTTAGAGGAAGGAGCCTGCAAAGCTGCCACAGTACATACCTTAAAATCTTCTTGTAAGTCTTCTTTAGAAGGACAGGTGACATATAGCTAAAAGTTTGAAAATGCCCTGTGGAAAGGGATATGCCCAAACCTCCCAGGAGTTATTAAATACTGGCCATAGGTTTACTCTAATTTCTATAGAGTTAAAATACCACTATGGCCCCGTGGTGTATTAGTTTCCTATTGCTGCTGTAACAAATTACTACAAACCTAGTGACTTAAATCACACAAATGTATTATCTCACAGTTCTAGAGGTTAGAAGTCTGAAATGGGTCCTACCGAGCTAAAGTCATGGTGTCATCAGAGCTGCGTTCCTCCAAGAGGCTCTAGGGGAGAATTCATTTCCCTGCTTTTTCCAGCTTCTAGTGTCTGCCTGCATTCCTTGGCTTATTTATCCCCTGACCCATGGAGAGAGATTATATTATATAAAGGCCAAGTGAAAGCCCCTGGAACTGTCTCTCCACATCCATATGATAAACCAAAAGTAACACTGCATCCTTGGGCAAGTAGAGATTGGTGTTACTATCTAAGAACTTGAAAGATGCAGGAGTGCTGATTCCCTATCCTATACTCAATTAACTTATCTGTTCAGCTCATGCAAAAGCAAGATGGATTATGGAAAAATAAGTATGGATCAATCTCAGCTGCCATTTCCAGTGTGGTAACTTTACTGGATCAAACAATACAGTCCTAGGATCTGGGGCTATTAACCTGAAGAATACTTTTTTTTTCTTGAATCTAACTAATAAAGACCATCCAAAAGAGTTTGCCTTCACCTGGAAGGGTCAGGAGTGTATTTTTACCATCTTACTTCAAGGCTAAGTCAACTCTCTTGCTGTCTGTCATAATGTAGTCTCCTGGGACCTTGATCCTCTTGATATCCCAAAGAACATCACAGTGGTCCATTACATTAGCGACATTATGCTGATTGGACCTTGACTACAGTAAGTAGCAAGTTCCTTAATGCTTTAGTAAGACATGTGTGACCACAGAGTAGAGGATAAATGCCATGAAAATTATACAAAGTTTCAAGGGAGTCAGTGGTCTGGAGCATGTCAGGATAACCCCTCTAAAGTAAAAGATAAGTCGCTACACCTTGCATGCCCACCACAAAGGGGAACAAAGTTTGGCAGAACTCTGAATTTTGGAGGCACCATATACCACAACTGGATGTGTTTCTCCAACCCATTTGCTCAGTAGCCTCTAAGGCTGTCTGTTTTGAATGGAGCCTAGAGCAAGAGAGGTTTCCCCAGGTCTAGGCTATAGTGCAAGCTGCCCTGATACTTGGATCTTAATGATCTAGCACACACAATAGTTAGAAGTGTCGGTGGCAGCCAGAGAGACTGTACAAAGCCTCTGGCAAGTCCCAGTAGAAGAATTACAGAGAAAATGCCTAGGATTTTTAGGACAAAGTCATGCCCTCTGTGCCAATTTTATTAGTTATCTATTAATGTATAATAAAATACCCTAACTTTGGGGCCCATCTTAGATGCTAGCTACGTTAGTCAATGACTATTCACTATATGAAAATCAGCTCCACTGTTTCTACAGGCCCTGATAGAGAATGAAAGTTTATTAGTTTGCTAGGGCTACCAATAACAAAGTACCACAAACTAGGTGGCTTAAACAACAGAAATTTACTTTCTCACAGTTCTGGAGGTGAGAAGTTTGAAATAAAGGGATGGGCAGGGTTGGTTCCTTCTGAGGGCTGTAAGTGAAGGATCTGTTCCAAGCTTCTCTCCTCGGCTTGTAGACGGTTATCATCTTCCTGTGTCTCTTCACATCATCTTCTCTGTGTCTGTCCCTGTGTCCAAATTTCCCCTTTTAATAAGGACACCAATCATATTAGATTAGAGCCTACCCTGATGACTTTTTTTTTTTATTGAGGAAGATTCACCCTGAGCTAATATCTGTGCCAATCTTCCTCTATTTTGTATTTGGGTCGCTGCCACAGCATGGTTGGCAACTAGTGTAGGTCCGTGTCTGGGATCCGAACCTGCGAACCCAGGCTGCCAAAGCAGAGCATGCTAAATTTAACTACTATGCCGTGGGGCCAGCCCCTTAATGACTTCTTTTTAACCTGATTGCGTCTCTAAAGATCTTATCCCCAAATAAGGTCACTTTCTGAAATACTGGGGATTAGGACTCCAACGTATCTTTTATGGAGGGGGCATAATTCGACTCATAACACCAACTATACAACCTGAGTTACCCATAAGGTTACCTGATCCACCAAATGATGAAGTTGGGCATGCTCAGCAGCATTCCATTATTAAGTGAAAATAGTATCTATAAGATATAGCAGATGAGTACAAGAAGTCCAGAAGGAACCAAAAAGTCGTATGAGCAGAGAACTTAGACTCTGTGGTGCCTTCTCCTACTGCTTCAGTGTCTCTCCCTCAACATACATCTGTAGCTTCATGGGGAGTTCCCTAGAACCAGACAACAAAGTAGGGAAAAGAGTTGGCCTTATGCAAAGTAAGCTGGTACCAGTCATAAGTGGATGGCTGCTGCTTCACAGCCCCACTCAGAGATGCCCAGAAATACAGTAGAAAGAGAAATCTTCTTAACAGACAAAACTTTAAGTAGCATATCTGTTTTTTCCATTTTGCTTGGAAAGAGAGATGGCCTGATATGAGATCTACACTGACTCATAGATGGCCATCTAATGTGTTGGCCAGCTGGCTCCTTAGGGACTTGGAAAAAACAAGATTGAAAGACCGGTGACAAAGAGGTAGAGGTGGGGGAGATTTAGGAAAAGAATCTCTTAGAGTGGGCAAAGTGTGAAGATATTTGTGTCTCACAGAATGCCCTCCAGGGAACAAGATGATCTATCCCATGGATGTCAGCCAACTCTCCCCAGCTTCCCCAGGGTTTGCTAAGTGTACAGTGCCATGGTGCAGGCACGGAGGTTAAGTATGGGCTCAGCTGTATGGACTTCCCTTCCCAAGGCTGATGTGAGTGGTGGCTTCCCTCCTTAACTGCTGAGTGTATAAAGCGGTGAGAGCAGAGGCCAACGCTGAGCCCCCAATATGACACCATTCCCTGTAGTCTTTGTTGGATGGCCTCTCTTCACAGCTCCAGCTCACAAGCTCCAGTAGCACTATTGACTCACCTTCCCCAGAAGTTGGAAGAGGGAGGAGGAGATGAATTTGAGAGATAATTATAAAGGCAGAATTGAGAGGAAATGTGGCTAAGCAAATGGAGCAGGAGAGTGAGGAAGAAAATTTAAGATGACTGAAGTTTTCAGTTTTCGTGAATGGTGAATGGGGACACTTTTTTTTTTTTTTTTAAGTAACTGCTCCCTTTTTTTTTTTTTGGGCAGGGAAAGATTCGCCCTGAGCTAACATCTGTTGTCAATCTTCCTTTTTTTTTTTTTTTCTCCCCAAAGCCCCAGTACATATTTGTATATCCTAGTTGTGTCGTTCTAGTTCTTCTACATGAGCTGCTGCC
Organism: Tapirus indicus; assembly: GCA_031878705.1. Lineage (NCBI taxonomy): Eukaryota > Metazoa > Chordata > Mammalia > Perissodactyla > Tapiridae > Tapirus > Tapirus indicus. The sequence continues at coordinate 75,363,977 of CM062926.1, read as the reverse complement.
ACAGCATGGCAACTGACAGATAGGTGGTGTGGTTCCATGACCGGGGAGTGAATCCAAGCCGCCAACACAGTGAGTGCCAAACTTTAACCACTAGGCCATCAGGGTTGGCTTTGGGGACACTTTTAATGACAACAGAGATGATCAGAGAAGGGTGAGGCGAGGCTGATGCAGGAGATGAAGTTTGAGCCTCTGGAGGTGGGTGTGGGTGAATGTATGTGTGTATCATAAACAACTAATGGTCAAGAGGGGAAAAGATCTCTGAGTTCAGAAGCAAAGTCTAGACCAGAGATAACAGACGGAAACTTGAGTTTACTCTTAATCCCGTGTTAATGTCCCACAGGACTTTTCATTTTTAGCATTTTACCTTTAACTATGGACAGAGGGCTTTGCTTTTCAGCTGCAGTGAGCAAGCTGAAGTGGTCTCCTAGGGGGTAGGAGTACTCATCCTCAAGAGAGGAAGTGAGCATAGAGGGGCCCTCAAGGCAAATGTTTACCTATGTATTTTATATTGAAAGTGCCAAGTGCACAGATCTCATTTGTCTTGTCCAACTTCTCTGTCCCTAGCATCTAGAAGAGAGTCTGGTACATTGTAGGCACTCCAGTATCTGTGGATGGATAGAATAAATGGGAGGATGTGGGGATGAATGAATGAATGAATGAACCTACAGGACATAATGAGGAACTGGGGGAAGGAGAAGCCACACTTGACCTTTTTCTCTTCTCCAAATCCTCTTTGCAAGACCGAAAGATGAGGGGCCACATGGAGTAGTGGTTAAGAGCATGGACTCTGAATTCAGCCTCCATGACTTGACCAAGTAACTTAAACTCTCTGTGCCTAAGCTTCCTCCCTGTAAAATAAACACAGTAACTGCTTAGAGCAAGGGCTGGGAAAAAGTAAGGTCCACATTAGTGTTAGTGTTGTTATTTTTGCCATCTTGATGAGAAGGTAAACCTGCAGAACAAGCCAGAAATTCCCTGCAGAGGGTGAATCCAGATACTTAGCCTCTAAATGCCATTCACAAGCGAACAATCACCCTTTCTCTCTCTTTGACTTCCAGACACCCCACTTTGCCCCAACATACCTTTCACTGGCAAGAGACAGAGGCCTGGGTTTTAGTCCCAGCTGCCAGCAGTGAGCTGTGTGAGTTTGCGGAGCCCCATGCCCTCTCTGGGCTCAGTTGCAGGAGCAGAGAGGGAAGGTCCCTTTCAGCTAAGACAGACACGGTCCCGGCGTCGGCGACCTCCGGTCTCCGCGTCGGAGGCCGGGCGCCGGCTCACCCAGCTCGGGCTCTCGCAACCCCACCCCGCGCGTCCCCTGGGCCCCCGCACCCTGCGCGTCCCGGCAGCCGCCCCGCGCCCAGCACAGCCGGGAGGAGGCGCCTCTCGGGCGTCCCCTGGCCGGGATGCCAGTGCCCGGTGCCCGGCGCGCCTTCTCCCGCGCCGCCCGCCCCGCAGCCTGCCCGCGCCCCTTTACCCGAGCGGGCTGGGCGCTCACTAATGTTTAACTCGGGGCAGAAACTTGGGAGCGCCGAGTGACTCCGCGGCCCGGAGCAGCCGAGCTGGCCGCGCGTCTGGGCGGCTCGCCTGACTCCTGCCTGCGCTCCTGCTCCCCAAGCTCAGATCCGAGCAGACGCCGACGATGAAGGTGAGTGAGCGGCGCGCCTCCCACCTCCACAGCCCCAGGGTCGAGTTGTAGGTGCTTCTTCACCAAACCTTCCCTACATTGCCCCAAAAGCTCGCAGAACAGGACTAGGGACTCCCATTATGCGGAAGCTCTAGGGCCACCCTCTGACAGGTGAAGGGACGTCCCACAGCTCTCAGCTCTAGGACCCGCGGGGTTTCTGCTAGAACCCTGTCGCCGAGCCTTGGAGGACCCGTAGAGGCGCCCAACAAAACGCACGCCCGTACCCTCGCTTGGCTTCTGATATGCAGGCATAGAGAAGCAAACACTAATGTGCTCAGAAGCCACAAGTTCAAGGGCCACCGCTCTTCCAACCTCCGACTGGCGCACTCAAACCCTCCCAGCCCACTGTGCCCGTCTTCCGGCGAGCGCCCATCGGCAGATCCTGCTACCTCAGGTGCAGCCCAGGCCCCGACCCTCTTACCCAGACTGGGGCCTAACGGCTCGCTCTAACTGGACATGATCTGGCTGGCTTGCAGACAGTGTGGAAGGTGCTCCTGGGACTGCTGGGGACAGCTGTGCTCGTCACTGTCATCACCGTGCCCGTGGTTCTGCTGAACAAAGGCAGTAAGTTTGAAACATTTGAAAAAGATAAGACAGTTGGAGACGAGGGTCACGTCCTGTCTTACCGCACTGAGAACTAGGGGGCTTGGACCAGTGCACCAGGTTGTAGCTGGGGCTTCCCCGGCATCGTCGCTGCTTCTAGTGTAGCAGCTAGATTCACGTCAGCTCTCCAGTGTTTAGGCTGGAGCCTTGCAGCAGGCACTTTTTATGTATAACACATACATACTTCCTGAAATTAGAGGAAAGTCTTAGGATTTCTTTTTATTAAATTTAAATTGAATACGTAGTAAATTAAAAAAAAAAAGTTTGTGGTTGTGATCTTCAAAGGAAAAGAGGCAGTGTTTAAAGATCCCAACTAGGAGTAAGGATGTCTCAAGGGGAGGGAAAAATCAGGAAAGAAAGGTCCAAAATAGTTTTGAGAAAAGACAGTGCACAGGGAACCCAAGTTGTTTTCCTTCAGGGATGATGGAAATTCATCAGTTTGAGAGTTGGGATGCAGGGAAATTACTATTTGACCACTTTAGAAGTAAGTATTGCAGAGCTAAATTGAAGCTAATATTCAGAGGCTGGGGTGGGATCAGTGATGTTTTGGTGGATTCTTTCATATAAAGCCTCCAGCATTTCTTTTAGCTTGCCTGACTTCCAGTTTAGCCCTAGCTCTGAATATAAAATATTCATATTATAGAATAAACACTATTGGATGCAAGCAAGTGAGAATAACTAGTTTAGGTCTCCTCTGGCCTGACTTTCTTTTTAAATATTTACTTTCATTTCAGTATTACACACTCTGGCAGCCTACTGAAGCAGTCTCTGGATGGTCTAGTCAACCAGGAAATGCGTAGACAGTGCTTACATACTGAGGGGGTCTTATCCCAATTTCAAGGTGACTGTTTGGGATTAGTCTGTAGAGCTGTCAAAAACCATGTTTGCCTTGCAATTTCAGGGCCAGGGCAAAGGTGCCAAAGGTTAAATAACTGAGTGGGTTGACCTATTGATAATGACTTCTAGTTACTTAAGAAAGTAATGGTTACCATCATTTTAGACTATTAAATGGCAGACAACAGTCCACTTCTATCTGACTCTTCCCGGTGAACTGTTAAAATATAACTGCTTTTATAAAGTGATACTTTGTACATTTAAACAACCACACACACAAAGCCTTGTTGTGGGAAAAGGATGGGTCATCCATACAATCGATATCACATGGCTTACATTATGTTCCAGGCATTGTGCTAGTCGCTGCAAATACAAAGAGGAAATTTTATAAATATGAAGGTCCTTGACTTCAAGAAGTTTACAGTCTAGTGGGACACAGATATTCAAACAAATCAAAGTAACCTGGATAATCTATTTGTCTCGAAAACATCACTGAGGCACCATAGCATCACTGGAAGGATGGGTAAAACTGTAATTATCAGCACTCCAGTTAAGTAAAATTGGAAGGAACAGTGAACTTTGATAAGCCACTTGAGATGGACAGCAAAATGGCCTAGGAGCTTGGGTCAGGCAACTGCCTTCCCTGGGGTTTGGTCAAGTTAACTATAGTGATTTTGTTTTGCTGGGTAGGGCACACAGACTGGGGAAGAGCTGTCTTGCCATTTCCCTTACATAGCACTTAGTCTCTTCTCCAAATGAGGTTTGAACAAATATTTCAAGAAAGTCCACTTGGTGGGGACTTCCTGAGAGATTCACGTGTCTCCATCGCACTATGATTATGGTTCAATAAGATAATTTAGGCTTGAGCAAACTTCCCTGGGGGTTAGAAGGATCTCTTCTGGGAAAGTGAGGGAAGCTTTCTCACAAGAGGTTTGTTTTGTAGGGAGACTTGAATAGTTAACATCAGATAACTATCTGGTAAGGTTTTCCAGAAAACTTGAGTGCCTTGTGTGAGTCAACACAGAGACACAAGGTCACATCCTCTAATCTGGGATTATAAAAGAACTCCAGCGAGAGAGGAGGGTGGGCAGCAGAAGGAGTTTGACTTTAACCTGTAAATGATGGAGCATATTGGAGAATTCTGAGCATGCCTGAACTGTGGGGCATAACAGTGGGAGGGGAGGTTGAAGTGGGGCAAGGCTGGAGAGGAAGCCGAGGAAGTGTCCTGGGAGAGGGATGGTACAGAGTGGAATTTGAAGGCTATACAACAACTCAGAAATGTGAATGATTAGACTTTGGCAATTGGAAACGCAGGAAGTAAGGGGGAGGGTGGCTAAGGATGCCTCTGGGGCAACTGGGTGGAGATGTGGTTTCATTGTGCTTTATTTACACTTACCACTGAGTTATTTCCTTCTCGTATCTCTTAATTGGCATGTATGTATATTTGAGGAGAAAAGGGAAATCATCTTGTGTCAACTCTGCCTTATCATAAGGGACAGAGATGAAAGTTCAGGAATGCAGCATTTTCACTAAATCAGCAATACCATTCCTGGGCTGTGCCACAATAAAGGACAACATTCTTACAAAGGATCAAGAGTCATCACCCAGAAAATGTCCTCCATATTGTCAATCTAGGTTTAAAGTCAAACAAATACCAAGAAGGAAGAAAGGAAGGGAGAGAGGAAGTATAAATGGAAGCGAAAGAAAGGAAGAAAAGAAGAAAAGAAGGAAGGTTTTGATAGCAAAACAAAACAAAGCCCTAGATTACATGGAAAGCAAAGAACTAAACAGCCAAAAGAAAGGAGGAAGAAATGCAAACCCAAGTTCATCCCCTGTGAGGTTGGTTTAAGAGAAGGTCAAGTGTTTCCATATGAAACTCTGACTTTAGCAGAACTAGACCCACCCAAAGCAGGGAGAGAAAGAGAGAGATGCTTAATACTATTGTCATATTTTTTTTAGAATAAAAACTCCTTGAGGTCAGGAATTATGCATTTCACCAAGCAAAATTAAAATTTCACCTCCTTCTGTATATATAATAAAGGGTTGTATTTTGTTTTAAATCCCTCAAATATCTTCTCACAGAAGGATATTGCATATTTAAACATTCAGTTTCCCAGAGAATCAGCAGTAAAATATATACAAATGTTTTATTCTTGGTGGAATTATAGAAATCCTCATGGCTTAGTGGTAATAAAACCTTCCCACTCAGTATTTGTAATCCTTTTATTTCCTCATTTACATTGTATTATAGGCTGAGTTTTTGAAATATTTGACGAATAGTTTTGTTATTGAGTTCTGTTATTTGTCAATGGTTTTATTATTGAGTTTTGTTATTTGTCAGATAGGTTTATTATTAAGTTTTCTTATGAGATAGAAATGTATCTGTCCTTCCTTTGTCCTTTTCAATGCTTTAGCAGTAAATTTCCTCAGTACCTTCTTTCAGTGCATAGGAAATTTGACTGCTCACCCATTTATCAGTAATAAAAGAAAACCTGAATGTGAAGGAGACAGGAATAATCAGAGAAAGAAAAGATAACATCTATGAAGTTTGCCTGAGGAAGTCCAGGATCTATTCCAGGTTGAAAAGCTCAGAAATGAGCCTGAATGAAAGCTTTGTATATTTCTGAGGACAGTTTCTAACAGTGTGCTCTGTAAAAGCTTGACTCCAGCTAGCTCAGTTAACTATCGTCAACCTTTGTCGAGAGCTCATGAGGTCAGTGGGTTGGTCTTTTTCAGGCCAGCTATTTTGGTTTTTGGTTCCCTGGCCATAGCATGTGCCTCGTATTTCCCTCTTAGACATGTTGCCTTTCATCCCTAAAGGGATCAGAGAGAAAAAGAGAAGACTGTTTGCACAATTGACAGTCAGACAAAGATGACATAAATTGACTGACTAGAGCTAAATGAGTGTCCTTGAAATGTTATGACTTAACAAAGTGCTGAGGACTATGGGGAATGTGACTGTAAATACATGCAAGACCACCCTACTTGTGGAAGAGAAAATACACAAGGACATAGTAATACCCAACATGTATTCCCCCTGTGCCAGGTATTGGGCTGAGGGCTTTCAATATACTTCTCATTTGATCCTTACAACAACCTTTTGAAAGAGGTACTATTATCATCTGCTTTTTTACAGACAATTTACAGAAACTTTGAGAGGATGCTTTAGTTATTTGTTATTGCACAATGAATTATCCCAAAACTTAAAACAACAATTTGTTATCTCACAGTTTCTGTGGGTCAGTAATTTGACAGTGGCTTAGCTGCATGGTTCTGGCTCAGGGTCTCTCGTGAGGTTACAGTCAAGATGTCATCTGAAAGCTTGACTAGGGCTGGAGGATCCACTTCCAAGCTTTCTCACATGGCTGTGAGCTAGAACCATGTGGGCCTTTCCATAGAGTGCCAGGGCAGCTGGCTTCCCTTAGAATGAAGGATCCAAGAGAGCAACCAAGTAGGAAAAAGCTACAGTACTTTTTGTGACCTAACCTCAGACATGGTGTGCCATCACTTCTGCTATATTCTATTGATCACACAAACCAACCCTGATACAATGTGAGAGGACACTATACAAGGGCATGAATACTAGGGGTGGAAATCATTGTGGGCCATCTTGGAGGCTGACTACCAAAGAAGTTAAGGAACTTGCTCAAAGTTTCACAGAGTTGGGATTCACACTCCAGCAGTGTGACACTAGAGCTGGGGCTCTTAAACTCTAAATCATTCTGTTAGCTTGTGATCAAGTATAAAATTAATGTGGCCCTCATGAAAATATATTCAACATCACTAATCATGAGGGAAATGCAAATCAAAACCACAATGAGATATCACTTCACACCTGTCAGAATGGGTATTATCAGAAAGACAAGAAATAACAAGTGTTGGCAAGGATGTGGAGAAAAGGGAACCCTCGTGCACTATTGACAGGCATGGAAATTGCTGCAGCCACCGTGGAAAACTGTATGGAGTTCCTGAAAAAATTAAAAATAGAACTACCATACAATCCAGCAATTTCACTTCTGGGTGTATATCCAAGGAAAACAAAACCACGAATTTGAAAAGATATATGCACCCCTGTGTTCATTGCAGCATTATTCACAATAGCCAAGATATGGAAGCAATCTAAGTGTCCATCAATAGATGAATGGATGAAGGAGATGTGATGTGTATATACAATGGAGTATTACTCAGCCATAAAAAAGAATGAAATCTTGCCATTTGTGACAACACAGATGGACCTAGAGGGTATTAGGCTAAGTGAAATAAGTCAAATAGAGAAAGACAGTACATAAGATTTCGCTTATATGTGGAATCTAAAAAACAAAACAAATGAACAGACAAAACAAAACAGAAACAGACTCATAGATACAGAGAGCAAACTGCTGGTTTCGGCGTAGGGGTTGGGGGGAGATGGATGAAATAGGTGAAAGGGATTAAGAAGTACAAACTTCCAGTCATAAAATAAATGTCACTAGGATATAATGTACAGCATAGGGAATATAGTCAATAATATTGTAATTACTTTGTATGATGGCAGATGGTAACTAGACATATGGTGGTGATCATTTCATAATGTATAAAAATATTGACTCACTATGTTGTACACCTGAAACTAGTATAATATTGTATGTCAATTATACTTCAACTGAAAAAAGATTAATGTGATCCTATTAGTATAAATGTTACAACTTCCCATTTATATACCTGTATTATAATTTTATGGCTGCTGATCCCTATAGGCTAAGTGCTCTGAGGCAATGCCCCTGCTTCTGATGCCCCCATTCCTATATAAAGCTGTAGCTAGGCAACAACTTCTAGTCCAGGGCTGACATCGCCCAATTTTGACTGGTCTTATTACGCATTTTTAGTAGTAGTAGTAGGTCTGGATTTGTTACTTGAACTGAATGACACTTGCTTTGTTTCTAATACACACTGTATTCTTTCATTTGAACTTCATGGAAAAATCCATGTCACAGAAAGATTTTAATATCTTGACTTTTTACACTGAAGAAACTGAGGTATAGAAGTTTAGGGCTCTGTGGGTAAATACTAAAACTTGGGAATCCAAATTTTTTGACTTCTAGCCTTCCCTGAGTCTGCTGGTTCCCTTAAATAACTGTTTTAAAGAAATGCTTTGGTGGGATATTTTTTAAGTTAATGATTAATCATTGCTTTATGGCCTTTCATTGTTGTAAATCAGTATCTTGTAAATATTTTTACCTTTAGTCTTCAAAGCTCCATTATGACCTCCAAAAGAGGGTGTGTCTCTCAATCTGAGAGTAAACTGAAACCACAAAATTAGAACTTCTGAATTAGCTGTTTTATTTTTGCCAAGTACTATACTTGCAGTTTTATATTGTACTTCAAAATTGTAACTTCCTAGGACATTTTTTTAAACTTAATGATAAACCTTTTGCTTTAATTAACTGTACACATTAATGTGCACCTTTCTTCATTATTTGGTGCACTGGGGAAGGAAGTAGACCCATGGGCTTAGGTCACATATTTCAGCATCTAAGGCCCAAGAAGCAGAGGTGGTGTAAGGCTGAGTCAAAGCCAGCAGGGACTTTGTTCCTGACACCCTGAGGGACACAGTGGTGCAGGATGTGTCACAGAGGAAGAAGGAGCAGGAGGGGTGAGTGTCAAGTGGGTACTGCCTCCCACCTCTTCCTGACTTCACGCAGAATCCCCCAAAACTTGTTGTGTGGCCCCTGTAACCTTAACACCATCTCTGTGGTGCTGAGACCTACTTGTTTTCAAGCCTGACCTGCTGAAGCTCACCTCCATGAGTTTCATGGATGGTTCATATTTCCCTGTTATTTTCCTTTATTCTTTTATTCCAGGCAGGAAATTCTTTTAGTATGGAATTTAAAACTTCCTCAAGGCTAAGGTCCTATAGCGGCCAAACGCAATATTTGTTAACTCACCGACATGTATTGAATGCTTACTGCACATCAGGTGTTATTGCAGGTACAGGGGATGTGGCCCTAAACAGTAAAGATGAGGAGCCTGCTCCCATGGACCTTTACAATCCATGGGGCAGGCAGGTAGTAGGCAAGCAAATGAATAATTTCAGACAGTAATACACGCCAAATATAAAGTGTAATAAAGAGGACGGAGGGACACGGAAAGGAGCTTCTCTATTCCAAACATGAATGTGGCATGATCTTATTTCCATTTCTAAAATATGTCTCTGACTCCTGTGTAGATAATGATGGGAGGTGGGGGGCATTTATCCAGGTGAAAGATGATAGCAGATTGGACAGAGTAGTGGCATTGGAGATGTAAAAATCCCAGGATATATTTTGGAGATAGGAACGTGAAGAATGTGAGAAGGGGCAGAGATAAGATGACTCCTTGAACAGCTGGCTGGATAGTCGGCATGGAGCATTTTCTCTTGCCCTCATGTCTGTATCCTCCCACAAGAGCTAATCTGCAGTGGTTCCTCTGACCTATCTCCCTCATCCTACTGGGTCCACTTCAGAGATTAGGAGGCAGGGCCTTCTACATCAGGCAGCCAGCACATACCTGTCAACAGAAGGTAATTCTTCAATTCAGCAAATATTTATTGAGTATTTTCTACATGCCAGGCACTTTGTTGGTCACTAGACATATAAAAATGGTAGATATGGCCCTTGTCCTCAAATAATCCACAATATTAAAGGAAACATAAACGTTAACTATAATAAAAAGGGCAAGTATCCATCTAGTAAATGATCAAAGTGCTGTGGAAGCACGAAAGAGCAAATAGAAATGCTGCCCAGGGAAGTCTGTACAGAAACCAACCAAGCATCAAGGGTTAATAATTAATGGGCTTGAATACAGTCCTTTGAATCCTGGAGCCACCAGACTGGCTCCCAGGCATGCCGTTCACCTAGATGTCTAGTCCTCAACAATTTAGAGCCCCAAGATTCCGTATGAGGATTATATCAGAATGTTTCTGGCTGCAAGTAACAGGATACCTGACCAAAAGTTGTTTAAATGGTAGAGTTTTCCTCTTGTGCTGTCATTAGCATCTTATCTTATTGGAAGTGCAGAAGTAAGGCAGTTCTAGAGTTTGTTAATGCGGTGGTCCAACAACATCCTCAAGGACCTGGAGTCTCCGTCTTTCAGCTCTGCCGTTCTCAGACTGTTGGCTTTGTTCTCAAGCTGGTCCTCTCAGGATGGAGCATGGCTGCTGCAGCAACACATCATTTGCTCACACAGCTATTTCACAAGACAAAAGAGGATGCTGTTCCTCACTCATAGCCTGTTCTATCAGGGACGAAAATCATTCCAGATTTTGGCCCAAGGCAGACTTTCCCTCATGTTTCATCCGGCAGATTTGTGCCACTTGTCTGTTCTAAACTAATCACTAGCAAGGGGAATGAAGTACCAAGATTGGACTAAATTAATCAAGACTCACCTTTTAGGGATGAGGAGGAAACTCCTTCCTTAGCACATGGAAGGGGAAGAGTAATTACCTAAATTGAATTGGAAATTCTAAAAGAAAGTAATGCGGCAGGGCGGGGGTGGAGAGTTCTACCTAAGTATATCATGTATTTTATTATTGCTCCCTTTTCATTACATTGGAAAGATTTAATTTCTAACAAAAGAAAATAGATGTCAAGCTAGCTCTGATCTCCTAAGAATCTGAGTGTAGAACTCTCTCCTTCCCCTCTTTTACTTGCTTTCCTAACCTCCTCAGTTTATTGCAGAGCAGGGTGTTTTGATGCTGCCTTTTTGATCCTGAAGGCATTTTGAGCCCAGCGCTTGCTTCCTCTTGGCATCCAAACTGATTAAGAATAGGGAAGAATTGAATCTGCAATATTTAGGATACAAATCTGAGACAGTACAGGGGGTCAGAAACGTCTGAGGGGAATTACTCTCAATTTTCTCATAAAAAGCACATATAAACTGTCATATTTTATCCAATTCATAATGGGAAAATGTGGCAGAAACAGCCAACATAAAAATTTAAAAATACACGGTAAAAATTAGATCTGCAAAAGTTGACCCAGGAAAGTAGGATTTGAAATAATTAATGGTCATAAAAACAAAATAAAATAAACAAAAGCAAATGAAATAACCTCACTATGTCTAGAAGCTATCATCTGTTTAATTTGACATGGCCCCAAAAGAATCTCATTGATGACTCAAATCTTTGTTGTTAAACCTCCAGGGGAAGAAGTTAATCTTTGTGGTAATGATTTCATTAAGATGAAAATGGTTTGACTGTACTAAAAATAAAATCCAGATCCCAGCATGAAGTGGCCCCTTTATACATCCTGGTAATACCAGGTGCTCCCCGCCTGCACTCGCCCGCTCTCCAGGTGGACTCCCTCATATGTCTCCTCTTCCCAAGCCTCCAGCACCCCCTCCCCATGCTCATTCTCACCTGATGACCTTGCTTCCTGTTTTAATGAGAGAATGGAAGCCATCAGAAGAGAATGTTCTCAATTCCCACCAGCCAGTGGGAATTTCATCTGCCCCTCCCAGGGCAAGGGATGAACTCTCCCCAGCACCTGCCCAAGGCTAGGCCCTGCTTTGTACACTGACCTCATCCCCTTTAGCTTACTCAGAGAGATGGCTCCTGCCGTTTCCCCTGCCCATTGCATTGTCATTCCCCACCCCCACCCCCATATAGACGTGCTATAATCTCTCACATCCCTAAAAAAAAAAGAAAAGAAAAATTCTCTCTGGATCCCACATCCCTGCCAACCTCCTAGACCCTTTCCCTGCTCTCTTTACCACAAAACTCCTCAAAGAGTTTTTTATTATCACTCTCTGCATTTCCTTTCCCTGCTCCCTCTTAAACCCACTAGAATAACAATTAGCCTCACCCCACCAGTAAAAGGGCTCTGTTCTCATCAAGGTCTCTAACCTCTGTGTTGCAAAAGAGCTCGGTTCTCCCTCTGAGTCTCACATGCCCTGTCAGTTGGTCATCCTTCTCCACCTCCCCCTGGGTTTCCACTGTCTCCCAGTTTTCCTTCTATCTCACCACATGCTCTTTCCCCTTCTCCTCAGGTTCCTCTTCATATCTGACTTCTAACCTTGGATTACTCCAAGGTTCCATCCTGGAACCCCTTCCCTCTTTCCATTAGGTCATCTCATCCACTCCCATGGCCTTAAACACCATCTATAACCTGACAATGCACAAATTTGTGTCTTCAGACCAGACCTCTTTCCTGAACTCTATGTGCGTATATGCATCTACTAAGTGAACATCTCAATTTCGATGTTATTGGCATCTCAAAGTAACATCTCCCAAAATTCTTTATCCCCCCCAAACCTATTACTCCCTTAGTACCTCTTGTCTCAGCAAATAGCAATTCTATTTTTCCAGTTGCTGAGGCTAAAATCCATGCTGTTCTCAATTTCATTCTCTCATTCACACACGACATCCAACTGGTCAGCAAATCCTATTATTTCTACCTTCGTGTTCTTTCAGAATTTGACCATATCTCACCACCTCCACCACTAGCACCCTGGTCCAAGATGCCATCACCTTTCACCTGAATTATTGCAAAAATCTCCCTGTTTCTCTTCTTACCTCCCTACAGTGTATTCTCAACACAACAGGCAAGGTGATTGTGGTAGGCAGGCAGAATTCTAAAATGACTCCTCAGATTTCCTTCCTCACCGTATAGTAATCTCTGCTTCATCTCTGAGACTGTGAATATGATAGATTTTATTCTGATGATTTGGTTATGTTATATGGCACAGTCATCTTTAAAATAGGGAGAGTACCTTAGTGGGCCTGACCTAATCACATGAGGCCTTTAAAAGCTGAGTTTCTCTAGCTGCTCACAGAAGGGGTAATCAGAGATTTGAGGTACAAAAAGGATTTGACATGCCACTGTTGACTTGGAAGATGGAGGGGACCATGTGGCAAGGAATGTGGGCAGCCTCTAGGAGGTGAGAGCAGCCCCTGGCTGGCAGCCAGCAAGGAAACAGGGCCCTCAGTCCTACAACCACACAGAACTGAATCCTGCCAACAACCTGCAGGAACTTGGAAGCAGCTTTTCCCTCAGAACCTCCAGATGAGAACTCAGCCCAGGCAACACCTTGATTTCAGCCTTGTGACCCTGAGCAGGAAACCCAACCATGCCTGGCTGGATTTCTGACCTACAGCACTCTGAGCTGATATGTTGGTGTTGTATCACTACATTTGTGGTCTTTTGTTATGTAGCAATAGAAAACTAGTACAGTGATCATTCTTAAACATGTCAGTTCACATCCTCTTCTGCTCAGAAACATTCAACGGCTCCCCATTTCTCTCAGAAAAAACATCAGAGGCCTCACAATGGCTTACAAGGCCCGTATGATCTGAGCCCCACCTCCTCTCTGAGCTCCTCTCCTACTCTCTCCCTCTTGTTCGCTCATCCTGCCTCAGAGGTTTTGTACTTGCTGATATTTTTGCTGGGATTCCTCTTCCCCAGGGCTGTCCATTGCTCATCCCCTCACCTCCTTCAGGTCTCTGCTAAAATGCCACTTTGTGGGACCTTCCCTCACCATACTACTGAACACAGCAGCATTCCCAAACCGGATACTCCTTTTCTCCTTCCTTGCTTTATTTTCTTGGTGGCACTTACCACCTAACATATGGCATTATTTACTTACTATTTGTTCCTATGTCTCCCCCCATTAGACTGTAAGCTTCCTGAGGGCAGGAGTTGTTCATGTTCTGTTCACTGATATCTCTAGTGCTCAGAGCATCGAGGAATACACTGGGTGTTGTATTAGTTGCCTAGGGTGGCCATAACTAATTACCACAATGGCTTAAAAGAACAGAAATTTATTCTCTCACGGTCATGGAGGCTGGAAGTCCAAAATCAAGGTGTCAAAAGTGTCGTACTCTCTCTGAAGGCTCCAGGGAAGAATCCTTCCTTGCCTTTCTCCTAGTCTCTGGTGGTTACTGGCAATCCTTGGTGTTCCTTGACTTATAGCTGTATCACTCCAATTTCTGCTTCCATCTTCACATGGCCTTTTTCCCTCTGTGTCTCCCCATGGTCCTCACCATCTTCCAAGTCAGCAAAAGCATGTCTGCACATGGCCTTCGTATAAAGACAGCAGTCATTGGATTTAGGGTCCACCCTAATCCAGTATGACCTCATTTTAACTTAAATAATTACATCTACAAAGATCTTATTTCCAAATCAGGTCACATGCTGAGGTTCCAGGTGGACATGATTTTTTGGGGGAGACACTCTTCAACCCAGTACAGCCTGATAAATATTTGGTGAATTAAAAGAATTATCTTAGAGCTCGTGCAAAAAAATTTTTTTTGATGAACATTTCTTAATGTTGCTCTAATTCTGATTTAAATTCTTACATTCATAAACGTGGGGTCAAATCATCCAGTACTCGATCATGTGTACCCTCTATATGTAGAGTACAGTGCTAGCTACTGTTTGATAAAGGTAAAATAAATTCATCCTTTTAGCTTACTTATAGTCTAACGAAGGCGAGACTGTTCAGATTAAATATTTAAATGATGATATAAAATTACTTAATTAATTGGCAAAATATATTGTATAGAAAATAAACATTAAACACGAGGAGGAGGGAGAAATGAGTGTGACGTAGGTAGTAAGAGAGAGATCAGGAGGCATGAGGAGGGACAGTGAGAAAAGGAAGGCGACAGATGTGGGTTGTTTATCTGAGACGTTTGTTAATAAATACAGGAAGAGAAGTGAGGAGATGGCTGAGGAGGCAGCAGGGTCAGGTAAATATTTTTTAAGATAGGTACACCCTGTGCGTGCTGAAGAACAGGGTGGAAGTAAGCAGTGAAAAGAAACTGAAGATGCTGGAGGGAGAAGAGACGAACACAAAGTTCCTTAGGATAAAGAAGACAAGGATCTGAGGCACAGTCAGGCCCACTTCAGATAGAAGTGGAAAGCAGAATAAAAAATATGCCCCTACAGTAGTTTTTGCTCTAAAAGAGGGATCATTGAATCTTTTCAATGCACAACTTCATACTCTTTTGAAAATGTGTACTGCAAGGCCTGAGTTATTCAAGACTGTGTTATGTTTAAAATCTTGCAAACATAAAAAAAAAAAAAGGAAGGAAAGAAATGTGTTTTAAAGCTTACATGACTACTTTTTATGAGTTTAGGGAGCAGATGATGAGAGTTACTGGAGATACCAGGGAAGAGAGAATGAGGGTGGTACAACTTCCTTTCCAGGAGGTCATAGAGTTGGATCCTTACTAACAGTCCAGAGGGAAAATTATAGGGTTTTCAGAAAGAGTTGGTACCCCTTTGACTCTGGAGCGCCAGAACAAATTATGTTCTAATGTAACCTACCAACTGACCCAAGTCCACATCATACCACCAACCTGCCTGTTTAGATTAGTTTCAAACATCGACTTCAAACACTCCCATCAAGTCTAATCCATCTATACCAATTCACAAAAACTGCCAACATAGCGCTTACCATGTGCACTCTCCCAAATACTTCGGTTGTTTAGAGCAGCGGTTACAACCACAGGCTTTGGAACCATGTTGCCTAGTTCAAATGTGGCTTTGATGCTACCAGTCGTGGGACTTGAGTCCAGTTACTATCTGTGTCTCAGTTTCCTTACCTGTAAAATGGGGATGAAAGTAAGTTAATAAGTGTACAATGCCTAGAATAACCTAGTGCACTGGAAGGTTTCTATAAGCATTTGCAATTATTATTCGTTATATATTTTTAACTTTTTTATTCTTTTAACAGTCCTGAGGTAGGTACTATAATAACACATCTCACACTCATGAAAGTTTTGCCTGGTGAATCCTGGAAAGGGTAATTTCTGTGGAAGTTTTCCAATGATCATTTTTGGTTGTATCCTGGAAGACAAACACTTGTCACAGACAGTAGCCTTGTTGATTATGCCTATAAATCTTTCTGGAAGGTTCTTCAATGATTCGGTATCAGAGGTTTCAGCTTCCCCAAATACTGATGTTCTCTAATCAGTTTTTCTTGTAACACAAACTAATCATTTTTAGCTTGCACTGTGACACCTTCCATTCACTCTAATTACTTTTGAGTATTTTTTGAGAGAAACCAGCCCTATGCTAAAATAGTAGCATGTTTCATGGACCTGTGGGTCATTTATCCATATAGTTAAGACATTTCCACCTTTCAACTCTTTCTCATCACCTTGGGTTACACAGGGTTATTGTCAGTCAACATAGTGGGGCATAGAAGCCTTCTCAATATTAAATGTGGCCATGATTATACCAGTCTTATTTATTTCCAGAAGAGTCCTGACAAGGGGCGAGGGAGTGACTATAATCAAAAATAAATAAATAGATAAAGTAATTTCCATTTCAAAAGGGAATAAAGCAGTCCTGATGCCTGTTTAGTGTCTGTGTCCTGTGTGCTGAACCTCCTGGCTCTTTGCTGGGGAAGGCAGAGTGAATCGGCGGTGTAAACTGGATCTAGTTCAGGCAGTCCCTTTGGCCTTGAATTTCTTTGCCAGTGGCTATAGATATCTTCATCTTGACCAGAATTTTGAGAGTTGAATATTCTGCCCACTTTCACTTTTCTGCTCTGTGTATTGGAGTCTTGCATTGATATCCTTATGGTTTCAAGGCGATTACAATTTCAATCTCAACATCTGTCTTTCAAAACCGATCTCAGGAGCAGTTGGTTTCTTTTTATGTTGCTCACATTCTGAGGGATGTCGAGATAGGGTCGTCAAACTGTAACCAGGGCTGGCCACCTGATTTTGTAAATTAAGTTTTATTGGAAGACAGCCACGTCCATTCATTTATATATTGTCTGCGGCTGCTTTCAGGCTATAATGGCGACTTGAGTAGTTGCAAAGCCTAAATACTTAACGGTCTGGCCCTTTAAGAAAAAAATTTGCCAACTCCAGGTCTAGATCCTATATTCTTACAGCTGAAAGAGACCTCCTCATTTTATAGGTAAGATGTGTACGTCCTTATATCAGTTAGAGTACAGAGATGTGATGAATACAGAAATCACACTAGATGTTTCAGCAGAGGAATTTGATATAAAAATTCTCCTTCCTGCAGCTACATCTAGGGCTTGGGAACCAAGGAGAAGAGGGACACAGAAGATCTGGGCTCAAAGCTGTAAGGGATGTGGGGCACCACTGAGTCGTGATGGAGCAGGTTTAGGTATTCCAAAAGAAGCCAGAGGCCGGGACAGGTGCTACTTCTGGGTGCATGCTGGAAGGATCAGCAAGAAAAAGGAAGTCCCTCCTCCTCTCCTACTGATTCCAGGCCTTTCCTATTTTTCCCTAATGGCAGAACCTAACAGGAATCCTGCAGACAAAGGGGTCTGGGAAATACAGCTGTAGATCCCCTTCCCAACATTCCTGAGCAAAGAAAAGAAGCATACATTTTGAGCTGAAAGACAGTAGGTCAATGACTGGCACAGGCTTGGAAAAATGAGATGGCTTAGTGACAGCTAGTGGCAGGCTGGAACCTGAGGCTCCTGTCCCTGCTCTGTCTAGACCCATCTGACCAAGCGCACCGCTCTGCCTTACCTCAGTCACTTGGAGTTCACGGTGCTGATATTAACAGCTGTGTTCCTATGTTTGTATTCTTGTGTTTGTATTGTCTGGCTTTCATCTTTTCATTCAACAAATATTTATGGAGTGCCTACCATGTGCCAGTCACTGTTCTTGGCTGTGGTGACATAATAGTAAACAAAATGAAACACAACAAAATCCGTGTCCTCATGGAGCTCACATTCAATCAAGGGAGGCAGAAGTAAACAAGGCAAATAAGTAAAAAATATGGTATGTTAGGTGGTATCACTGCTAAGGAAAAAATATAAAGCCAGGAAGGGCAATACAAAGAGAATGCCATGAGCAAGGGGTTTGCAAGTGTTAGTCCAGGGAAGGAAGGTGACATTTAAATAAAGACCTGAAGGAGGTGAGGGAGCATATCTGAGGGGAAGAACATTCCAGGCAGAGGGTGCAGCAAATTCAAAGTCCCTGAGGCAGGAGTGGGCTGGATGTGTCTGGGGAACAGCTGGGAGGCCACTGAATGGAGTAAAGCAAAAAGAGGAGGAGAAGGAAGTGAGGCTAGAATTGTGACAGACAACCCCCATTAAGTTGTTTCCTTTTTTCCAAATTGTTGCTATTCTGGGAAATGTGCATTGTACTCTTTGGTTGCTCTTTCAGAGTAAACCTTTGAAAATATAGTGATTACACCTCTAACAAATGTTTGGTCATCTGACACTGTGTTCTTAGGGTAAATGCTTAGGGTATGCAGTCCCACATTCTACAGGCTCCAGCTCAATGGCAGTGCATCTTTCAGATGCCGCTCGATGTGCCTGGAGTGTTTTTCTCACTGAGAAGATAAATCTGGTGACTGTGATTACATTTTAATGCCTCTTGTGTATAGTAATCAGAGAAATATTGCTCTTCACAAATCCTCTAATTCCACAAGTCCAACATTTTCCCTCCATACTATAAACTGCTGACTCCCACTGTGGATGCTATGGATGGTATTAGACATGTGGAAGGGAGAAAATGATGTTCATTGGTACTCAGCAAATGATTAGATTGTACTTACCCTAAACGTTTTATCAATGTGATGCTCACATGCTGTCTTCTTAGGATCTTTTGGGATATGAACATAATGAAACTTACTTGGCTATTATTTTGTTGCAGTGAAATTCGTTATCTCAGCACCAATGCTAGGTACTCCAGGGGAGAGACTCTTCTATTCATCTTTGTATCCTGATTGTCTAGCACATGCTTAGAACAAAACAGTAATAAATAGTGTAACATATCTGGAAGGATTCCTAAATTTTAAGTCCTGACCTAAGCATATTATCTCATTTAATCATGACAAATTCCTGTGGGCTAGATAGTGCTATGATTCTTATTTTATAGATTTAAAAATAGAGGTTTCAAAAGATTCAGTAATTTTCCCAAGGTCCCCAATTCAAGAATTAGACCTGGGCTCAAATCTAGGCTCTCTGATTTCAAACCCAACCCCTTACTGGTATTTGCTAAATCAGTGGAGTTGTGTGGTAGCCTACATGTGCTGCTGGATAATGCAGGCTATAAGGAACCTTCTAGTCAAATTCTTCTTCTGCCTTCTTAATTTTTCTTCCTCTGTACCTATGTCAAGGTTACTATTTTGCTAGAGCAAATTCAAAAGTAACACTCATTTTATTTCCTTAGCATCAATATAAAATTTTAAATGATTACCATATGGAGGATAAGAACTCTATAACCAGATATCTTTTTCCCATGTTTAACAACTTTATGAGTTTAAGAGCTATAAAGAGCACGTTTCTTTTTAGTTGCATTTCATTAGCCATTTATTTATCAAAACACTTTATCTTTGTAAAGTAGAAATATTATATATCATAGTTTAATACAGACAAGAAAGTTTACTATTAATGAATATAAAAATACTCAAAATATCATAAAGTAATAGTTAGCCAAAGCAAGAATGTTCCATAAAATTACGCTACTCTTGTACTTGGATCTTATCGTTCTGGAGTTACTTTTATTCAGAAATGATTTTGATCCTACCACAAGGATTCATTAAGATACCATACACTTTGATAAGAATTTATTATTAGGTTGAACTATTTTAAACGCCACCATTCTACCATCTTTGACGGATTAAAAATGGCATTTTCATACACTTTAACCTAATAGTTACTCTCACTAAAGAAGTAAAGTATAAAGTTAACCTTTTTTTAATTTTTAAATCGAAGATGCGAATCTAAGAGTTTCTGTAA
The DNA here is from genome assembly GCA_031878705.1 of Tapirus indicus. Taxonomy (NCBI): domain Eukaryota; kingdom Metazoa; phylum Chordata; class Mammalia; order Perissodactyla; family Tapiridae; genus Tapirus; species Tapirus indicus. The sequence continues at coordinate 75,344,158 of CM062926.1, read as the reverse complement.
AAGCTGATGGGTAACATATGATTAGCTGCTTTACTTGGCTAGCACAATGCTTTGAACTGATAAGTCAAATGAACGACATGTCCCAGGCCCACCAGGAAAACCACACAAGCAGCCAAAGACCTTCATCTGTTGCCGCAGCAGTGCCCTGTTCTGTGAGCAAGTAGACAAGGAAGAAGAAACGTGAGCGTGTCCTCTGTGTCTGACAGAATAGGTTGTAAGTTGGCAGCAAACTATGAATTTGCTAAAGGTCAAAACCTGGACTTGGCACTCATGTCTCACAGAACTCACTTATCTAGATGTTTCAAAAGTGTCTTCCAATGTGCACTGCTTATCAAATGGCAAGGCAAAAAACAAGAAACATTTGTTGTTCTGCTTGCTCCAATTTAGCAGTGCTGTTCTGGGACTGGGTAGCCAGGAGATGGAAACCAGCTTGCAGGGTCACTGTAAAGGAGCTGAGTGAGCCTAACACAAGCAAAGGTAGGCCTGGGCTTTGCACAGATGTCCTGGGCCATGGCAAGAGCGTGGCATCAATGTTGATATCTGGAACATCAGCAGATGGATCAAAATCACGTTGAGACCGTTGTGAGCAGAAGGGAGCCTGAATCTGATAGAGATGATGAGTTTAGAAAAGCTATGGCCTGATGAGAGTGAGCCCAGAAACGTCTGAGGAGGGCAGGAGAGGTAAGTGCTCAGTGAGGAACCCATCATGAACGTGAAGACCAGCACCCCGGGCAGCAGGTGACGTCACAGGGAATTTTGCCTCAGTTATTTTAATATTTCAGATTTGAGTGTTTTGTCCTGAAAAACCTGGGCACATCCCCTTATGTGAGAGAGCACTTAAGTGAGATAACACTGTATGCGATCTATCGTAGGTACTCAGTTGATTCTCTTCTTACAAAATCAAGAGTCAGTGATAGATGTTCTATGTCTGTTTTATTATATATGTATGTCCTAGTCTGTTCAGGCTGCTATAGCAAAAATACCAGAGACTGAGTGGCTTAAACAACAAACATTTATTTCTCACAGTTCCTGAGGCTGGGAAGTCCAAGATCAAGATCCTAGTAGATTTAGTGTTTGGTATCTGGTGAGGACCCACTTCCTGTGTCCTCGCATGCAGAAGGGGTGAGAGAGCTTTCTCGTGTCACTGTTTTAAGGGTACTCATCTCATTCATGAGGGCTCCTCTCTCATGACCTAATCACCTCCCAAAGTCTGTCTCTGCAAATACCATCCCAGTGGGGGTTAGGATTTCAACATATGAATTTTGGGGGACACAAACATTCAGTCCATTGCAATATACCTGTGTGTGTGTGTGTTTATAAATTGTTTTATCTCTATCTATAGGTCTATCTGAACATCTACATCAGCAGATAATATTAGGATTATGAATGTCTAGAACCATTTATACCTTGAATTGTACTAGTTTGGGGATGTGTTTTATGTCCACTTTAGACCAATTGCTCTTGATAGCAGGGTATATATAGTCAACAGTGTTTTTCAAATAGTACCTGCTTTATAACTATTTAATGTATGAAAAGATGATTGTATGAACACAAACAACTAAGGAAGTTTAGTGAACAAATGCAGATTTGTAGTATTGTAGTCCAATATGAGTTGTAAGTAATAGTTTCTGTAGCACAAGGCTTTGCTTCTTGTTTGAAGGTTGACAAGTCTAAGGGCTGGTTTTACCCACTTGCTATATTTCTGCTAACAAACACAAATATCTTACTAACTTTCAGAGGTGAAATGCAGAACAGAATTGAAAAAAAAAGTCATTTTTTCTTAAAACCTCTTTTACTTAATTAACAAACTAGGCTTAAAGAAAATCAATAAAGTAATGAAGTGAAGTGTAGCAGTTTTACCTATTGAGGCTGAAGGTTTTATAGGCAGAATCAAGACTGTGTTATCAGCTAAGATCCAAAGAAATAAAATCTTAGGGACATCTTTTGAAAGAGGATTACCTTTCCACATGCTGTAAAAAATTAACAAGAGAAGATGCTAATGGCTTTGAAATCCTCAAAAGAGTTAGAATTGAAGTTACAGGAATGCTATGATGGTGGCTGATTTTGTGCGTGTGTATTTGATGGATGTGGAAAAAGTACAGAATTTAGAAAAAGACTTTAGGCTTTTTGTCAGCACTGGAGGCTCTGGGATTGGGGAAGAGGAGTCACATTTGGCTTGACTATGCTTGTACGATGATATCCTTCGTTAATCAACAAAAACTTTTTTCACTTGTGTCAACTATGGCATAGAACTGTGCTAGATGCTAAGGGTGATGCAAAAACAAACAAAAAAACCAAAACCCAAGGCCCTGTCATCAACAAATACATGGCCTGGCTGAGTAAACCAGACAGGTAGGCATGAAAAAAATAGTTATCAACACAAGTCACTAAGTGACAGAAGCCAAATGAGTAGTGTGGGGGCGAAAGTCCGAGGAGGCAGAATTAAAATCTTCATGAAAGAAGTAGGAGTTGGAGGATGGAGGATTGTGACAGCCAGGGAAGCAGTTGAAGACATTGCGGGGAAGTGGCTTAGAACAAGGAGCAGAAGTGGAAAAGCCTAAGATCTACTAGGTTCAGTAGGCAGATCAATGTGACTGGGTTAGAAGATTCATGTAGGGGGAGAGTGAAAATGAGCCTGGAAAGAGAGGCTCAGGTCAGACTGTAGAGGCCGCAAGTGCCAGAGTTTGAATCTTCCTATAGGCAATGGTGAGTCATTGAAAGCTTTTGAGGAAGAGATCACTAGAATGAAAGCAGCATCTTAGAAAAATCATTCCAGCGGTGGTGCAGTGGAGGGATTGGATTGGGGAGAACCTGATGGCAGGGATACTGGAAAAAAAGATTTCACAGGAAGGATCAACAGAGTTGATTGGATGAAGGTGGTGGTAAAAGAGAGGGAAATATCAAAAATGATTTTCAGACTTTGAATTTGGATCACTAGTAACAGAATATTAAACCACACAAATTCCCTAGGGAAAACTAGTTTTGGAAGGAAGACAATTATTTTAGACAAGATAAGTATAGGGTTAGAGAGAGGCAAGTCAGCTAAAAAGGCCCAACACAGCCCTGGAAATATGAGTTTGGGGTGTGGTAGGCTAAAGTAACAAGTACAGATTTTGTTATTTGTTTAAATGGAAAATATGCCTGAAGCCCAGGAAGTCACATTATCTGGAAGGAAGAATGTAGAGAGAGAAGAGCAGAAAGCTGAAGACTGAATATCAGGGAATTTCTGCCTTAGAAGTCAATGGGAAAAACAGAGTCAAAGTAGGAGATGGAAAAATAATGGGGAGAGAATAAGAAGGAGAACTGAGATGTCACAGAATCCAAGGGAAGGGTTTCATGTAAACTTTCGCCAAGTTCAAGAAAAAGCAACCATAGAAACAAAGAAGCGAGAATTGGGTGATCAGCATGTCTTCAAGGTCTGTGAGGAGCGAGAGGGCTTTGAAGTGGACCACGGGGCCTCAAAAACGATGATCAAGCCTCATGCCGTCCACTATGAGGCCACACGTAGCTATTGACTGGGAATGTGCCTAGTCAAATTGAGATGTGCTGTAATTGAAAACTACATACCAGATTTCAGACTTAGTATGGAAAGAAATAATGTGAAAGATCTCATTAATAGCATTTAAATATCAATTGCACGTTTAAATGATGTTTTGGAGATATTGGGCTAAATAAAATATGCCATTAAAATTAATTTCACCTTAAAAATTTTTAAATATGGCTACTAGAAAATGTACTCACATATTTTCATTGGACATTGCTGATCTGGATCTTCATAATGAAGCTCACTAATATAGTGCTGTGAAACACACACACTCACATACGCTTTAACAGTTAAGTGTATTTTTACTCCATCCACCCAGTCCGAAATCTTTCAAAATGTGTTTTGCATTTTGAGTATATTTCTGTATTTTGTGACCCATATATATTGTAGAGATCCGTTTGTTTATTTTGCGCAAAACTTAGGTTATTCCGTCTTACTGAACATTTGGCTCTCTTTTCCAACCAGCAGATGATGCTGCAGCTGACAGTCGCAAAACTTACACTCTAACGGATTATTTAAAAAGTACTTATAGGCTGAAGTACTACTCCTTGCAGTGGGTTTCAGGTAAGGATTTTTTGGGAGGGAACGGACAGATTTTTATGCTTACGTTCATTCTAGTTAGGTCATGGAGCACTTCTATGGCACTGAGAAGATATCCTTGGTTTTTTTAAACCCTATCAGAGTATTTTTTTCTACTTCAGGGTGCAGAGCAAGATAAGACAGAAAGAAACCTTAGTATTTCTTTAATATGTACCATAAAAAGTTAAATGTGAATTGAAACCTTGACAATAATAATGGAAAAATGAATGCCTACTAGTATAATATTCATCAGTTAATGTTTTTCCAACTTAGAAATGCTTACTTAGCACTTGTATGAAATTAAATATTAAATTTTTATTGCATAATTTTTAGTTTATGAGGATGTTTAATAGCAACTTGTAATATTGATCTGGCCATTTTCTCCCTTTAGATCGTGAATATCTCTACAAAGAAGAAAATAATGTCTTGCTATTCAATGCTGAATATGGAAACAGCTCCATTTTCTTGGAGAACAGTACATTTGTATGTTTAATCACATAATTAATTCATACTTTAAGGAAATTCTGGGGATTTTTTTTCATAACCTTTCAAATCATGAGTACTATCGTTTCTCATCCTGTTGGACTCTCTCTGCAGCATATGGCACAGTGGATCTTTCTCTCCTTCTTGGAATGCTCCCTGCCTTGGCTACTTTTTAGTCTCCTTTGACGATTCCTCCTCCTCTGCCCGTACTCCTAAGTGTAAGTGCTCCTCAGGGCTCTGTCTTTGCTTGCTGGCCTCTCCTCATTTTGCATGCTCTCCTTCAGTGAATTTCACGCACTTCCACAGCATCCACACTCTCCTTTCTGGTCTTGTTTCTCGAATACACACTTTCAACACTAACATCCTCCCACGATCTAAACCTCTATTTCCAATAACTTGCTGGCTTCTCTGTACATGGATAGCCTGCAGGCATTTTAAACTCAGGATTTCAAGCAAAACTAGTTATCTCCCCTTCATTCTCCTAGCAAACTGAAAGCATCCTATTCCTTTTCCTGAGTTCCCAATCTTGGTAAATAGTGCTGTCTTCCAAGTTACTTAAAGCTAGAAACCTCAGAATCCTCCTTGATTCCTCTGTCATCCCCCATATTTAGTACTCAGCAAACCCTATTGATTCACTCTCTGCAATGTCAAGTGTCTCTCAGATTTCCATTTCCACTGTATAGTCCTAGTTCAAGACCTTGTTTAATTTTGTGATAGTGAGTATTCTAACTTGTCCCTATCTCCATTCTGTAGATCAGACCACTGCGTTGACCAAGTCCAAAGCTGATGCAACCTCTCTCATCCTCTCTCAGCCACTGTGTCACCAGAGCATCTTTGTAAAAGACAGATGAGATTCTATCATATCCATGTGGAAAAAGTAGCTCATAGTTCCACTTCTTATATTTAGGTCCCAGCTATTTTTCTAATTTTATGTCCTCTCACCTTCTACTTTGTCTGACACATTCTATCCTGTTACACCTAACCTTTATGCGGTCTCTAACTATGCATGTCCTTTCCCACATCTGAGTTATTGCTCATGCTCTTACCCCTGTTGAGAAAGTTCTCTCTGATCCCTCACAGCCTCACACCCTCACAGCTGTCTTTCCTCCATTAGAATTAATCCTTCTCTCCCTGGTTCTCCAACTCTGATCACTACCCACTTGCATCATGGTCCTTCATGTGGGGGAATGTGCCATCTTTCCTCGACTGGGAGCTTCCAAGGCATGAACCACATATTTAGAATCATACCATGTACATAGCAAGTGCTCAGTAATGGTAGTTAAATGGAATGGTTCCATTGTTCTTTTTTCTACTTGATTGACAGGATGAATTTGGACATTCTATAAGTGATTATTCAGTATCTCCTGATGGACAGTTTATTCTCTTCGAGTACAACTATGTGAAGGTAAAAGAAATGCTTTCTTACTGTGATGTTGGAAGAATTCTATGAGTATGTTATTTTGTAACTGATTTCAAGTCTGAATAGTTAAGATTGACACCTCAGTAATATAATAGGCACTAAAAACTCATTAATTCAGCATCAAAAGGAGAAATGGTCATTCTCATTCATAAAAGATCTGTCCAATAAATGTTTTAAAAGAAATTCATTTTCAGTATTTTCAAATACTAAAAGGTATAAATAATAATACAGATACTAAAAACTTAAGTTAGTAAACTAGAACTTATAATTTAAAAGTAAGTGTACATGTCTGACTTGTCCATCCCATAACAGAACCCCTTATTTCCTTCGTCTCAGTCTTAGATATGGTAAAACTCTCAATATTTGCTTTAAAAAATGTTAAACTTCTCATCCTCCAGAAGAGACTCTGCAAGGTGACTCAGACCACCTCCCAGCCTTCAGGTCCCTCCATATACAAACCATTCTAAACGGGGAGCCTCAGCACTGGTCGTCAACACCCTGCAGAGAGCACTCAGCTTCCTGCAGTCACCCAGCCCAACATCAAATTCTTACAGATTCTGTAAAGGTTACATCTTAATCGCACATCCTCTTCATGTTTAGAAGGGCTGCGAATCAGCAGTAACTTTAACTGCAACTTTTTGGTTACTCATAGATTTGACAACAGTTGTTGAGTATAGGAAGTTTTGAGACATGTAGGAAAGATTAAAAACCTATAGGGGTCGGCCTGGTGGTGTAGTGGTTGAGTTCGCGCATTCCACTTCGGCAGCCCAGGGTTGGCAGGGTTTGCTGGAGTAACTTTTGCTGTTTTCACTCTTTCCCCTTCATCCCACTATCTATGCTTTTCAGGCAGCGTCCACAGTGCCCCTTTTAAAACTTTAGTTAGACCACAATCAGTGGCTTCCTATCACCTTCAGAGTAAAACACCAATTCTAACCTCAGCATCCTCAGAAGCCTGTGTGACTGAACCAGTCAGCCCCTCTGAACCCATCTCCTACCACCCTCTCTGTACTCACCATGCTTGACCTGTGGTTCCCACCTCTGCCTGCACCTTAGAATCATTTGGGGAAGGTTTTTCTTAAAATACAGATGGCTGCAGCCTACCCCACACCAACTAATTCAGCATAGCTATGGATGGGGCTCAGGCATGGGTAGATTTAAGAGATCCCAGGTGAGTCAATAATCCTCAGTTAAGAACTTTTAAGTGCACAGCTCTTTATTTTTCTTTATTATTGGAATGAAAGCATCACTTTCATTCCAATCTAAGGACCAAGGCATTTGCTAGTGCTTCCTCCTAGAACCTTCTTCCTCTGATCATCATATGGCTCTCCATTTTTAGTAACACAGGTCCAGGCTTTCTTGGATCCATTTATCTAACATTGCCCCCCTGCCACTCTATTCCCCTATACTCGACCTTTCACTGTCTATCACATTAGCTTATTTTACTTTCTTCATACATTTTATTGCAAAGCACTAAATTATAAGATTATTGAAAGTAGAGAATATATCTTCTATCTTACTTCCCAGAATATCCATTAGAATTTTCTGTACACCATAAATGTGTTGACTAATCAACTCTCAAGAAACATATCCAGAACAAAGAAAAGTCTAGTTTTCTTCCATTTCCTTGGAGGTCTACTATGTAGTGTTCTTTAGATCCTACTCCATGGCTTCTCCATGACTGAGTTAGTGCATCTGAAAGATTAATTATTACTTCTAAGTTGTGGCTACAAAAAGAGTGAGTGAGTGAGTAAGTGAGTGAAAACATAAGTACCGTACAGCGTGGTACGGATGTTCTCCTAGGATCTCCGCTTATTGCCCAATGCTCTAGAGATAATAATAGTTGCATCGTCTATACATGTCGACAATGTTCCAGGAGCCCTGCTAAGCACTTCGTATGTATTCTCATGCACCTGAGATTGTTGCTGTCGTTATCCCCCTTTTTCTAAAGAGAAAATTGACGCTTAGAAAGAAATTGACTGATATTACACAGTGGAGACTTGTCTTCATCCATTTGGGCTGCTGTAACAGAATACCACAGACTGGCAGGCTTAACAGAAATTTATTTCTCACAGTTCTGGAAGCTGAGAAGTCGAAGGCCAAGGTGCCAGCATATTCAGTGTCTGGTGGTGTCCTGCTTCCTGAATCATGGTTGGCTATCTTCTCCCTGTGTCCTCACATGGTGGAAAGGGCAAGGAAACTCTCTGGAGTTTCTTTCATAAGGGTACTAATCCCACTCATGAGGGCTCCATCCTCATAACCGAGTCACCTCCCAAAGGCCCCACCTCCAAATAGCATCACATTGAGGGTTACGAGTTCAACATATAAATTTGGAGGAGAAACAAACATTCAGTTTATAGCAAGACTTGAATCCAGGTTAGAATGCTCCAAAGCTTGCGCTCTTAATGATCTTTCCCATCTTTGTGTTTCAACTTCTCTCTACTACGATGCTTTTCCCCCCTTCTCTGTGTGGCAGTCCTCTGCCACTGAAACTCAGTCCTAGAATCATATTTTCCATGGGCCTCTCTCCCTCCCCAAGGCCTAATTTATGATTCCTGCCTCTCTCCACCCACCTCCATGATATTTCTTGTGACTCTTTTCTTGAATTTACTTGTCTGTGTCCCACATTCAACCATGAGCTCCTCAAGGAGAGGGAGCCTATCTTATCCAGGAATGCCTTATACAGGATGGCTGCCAGTGTTTATAACCCAAATAGATTGATGGTCTGTTTCAAAACATAAAGTGCACATACCAAATATCTTGGGTTTCCTTTTACAACCCATGATGGATCTGTCATCCTGAGATGATCTCAAACTTTCTTAAACCTCTTAATATTTTTAGCCTGTACCACACCTTTTGGCTCTAGCAAGTATTATACTCAGAGGTTTCCCAGAAACAAGCATGGATTGTGTCAAAATAATCTAGGATTCAAAAAGAAATGCAACAAGTGGGGACTTAATAAACATTTGTTGACATGAGAGGATAGGAGGGGAATAAATGATAAGTGGGAAATATTCTTCAAGGTTAGGAACCCTGGCTTGTGTCTCAGCTCTGCCATTATACTGCTGGGTATCCTTGGGTTACCCATCTCATCTATTTTATCCTCATAGGTAAAATTTGATTTTTATTTTAGTTTGGTTTATTTCTTGAATACATACTATGTGGCTTGCACTAGACCAGACTCCAGGTATTTAAAGATGAATAAGACAATTTCTTACCTCTAGGCGTATGGTAGGGAAGACAGACATATAGACAAGTAATTTATTTTAAAATATCTTTAACTTATATATGCATCCACATGTAAACATAATTTTTCATAAATGTAAATCTGTCATCATATATATGTTTTTTATCTTCAGTCATTTTTTTGCTTGCTTGCCTCCTTGCTCCTCATTCCCCTGCCTTTTCCCCATGTATTCCATGTTAGGAATCTAGTGTATATCTCTCCATGTTTTATATTTTCTCCTTATTCATATAATTCTATGAAGATAGAGATTATTTTTAGTTATTGCTTATTTTATAAAAATAGAATCATATTTTCCGTACTTTTCTATAATTGCATTTGTCACTCAATGATACCAAGTGGAACTTCCTCCAAGTCATCTGGTATAGCTCTAATTCATTTATTTTTAAATTAATAGACTTTATTATTTAGAGCAGATTTGGGTTTACAGACAATGAGCAGAAAGTACAGAGAGTTCCCATATACTCCCTCACTGCCCCTCCACCCCGCCTCTACCACATTTTCTCCCATTATTAACATTTTGCATTATTGTGGTACATTTGTTACAATTAATGAGCCAACATCCATACATTATTATTAACTAAAGTCATAGTTTACATTAGGATTCACTCTTTGTGTTGTACATTCTATGGGTTTTGGCAAATGTATAATGGCATATATCTATCATTACAGTATCGTCCTGAATATTTTCACTGTTCTGAAAATCCCCTGTGCTCCTCCTATTCATCCCTCTCTCCCCCCAGTCCCTCACAACCACTGATAATTTTACTACTTCCATAATTTTGCCTTTTCCGGAATGTCATTTGGTTGGAACCATACAGTATGTAGCCTTTTTAGATTGGTTGGCTTCTCTCACTTAGCGATATACATTTAAGGTTCCTCCACGGCTTTTTGTGATGTGACAGCTCACTTCTTTTTATTGCTGAATAATATTCCATTGTCTGGCTGGACCACAGTTTGTTTATCCATTCACCTCTTGAAGGACATCTTGGTTGCTTCTAAGTTTTGGCCATTATGAATAAAGCTGCTGTAAAACTTTGTGTGTAGGTTTTTTGTGGGGGTAAAAGTTTTCGACTCATTTGGATAAATGATAAGGTAAAGTTATTTGCTTATATATAGTTATATATAAGCTTATTTAAAGTTATATATAAATGCTGGCAAAGTTATTTGAGTTTGGAGTTTTCTTTGTGCAAACGTTTTTATTTATGGCTTCAATTTGTTTATTAGATAAAAGACTATTCAGATTTTCCATTTTTTCTTGTCTCACTTTTGATAACTTGTTTTTCCAGGAATTTGTCCTTTTTTCTAAGTTGTAAAATTTATCGGCAAAAAATATTTATGATAGGGTCTTATAGTCTTTTAATATCTGCAGAGTCTGTTGTGGTATCTCATTTTTCATTTCTGATGTTAGTCATTCATACTTTTTTTCTCACTCTTACTATGTTAGCAATTTTATTAGTCTTGAAGAACAAATTTTTGGCTTTGATTTTTCTCTATTGTATATTTTCTATTTAATTACTGCTTTTACCTTTATTATTTCTTTTCTTCTAATTTCTTTAGATTTGATTTGCTTTTCATTTTTTAAGATGGTTGTTTAAAATATTGATGGCATATGTATTTCAATTTTAATATATATTGTCAAGTGGCTTTTAAAAAATCTGTAACACTTTATATTTCCATGATCAATGTAGGAAAGTAAACATTTCTCCACATCACCACCAGCAGTAGAATTATAGATCTTTTAAATATTTTGCCAGTAAGACGGTTGAAAAGTGAAAATTTGCATTTTCTTAAACAAGTGAACTTAACATACTGTGGTAAGTGCCAGGAATACTGTTTGCGCAAGAAGTGGCACTTCAGCCCACCGTGGTCCTGGGGAGGCTCCTTGACAGAGATGATGCCAGAGCTAGGTCATAGATGAAGTCCAGAGGAGTTTACACTAGATGGTGATTAAGATACTTTCTAATTCCAAAATTCCAGGAATCTAGATGGGGAATTATAAGATATGATAAAATTTGAGAATTATACAATAATACATTACTTTCTTACTCATCTTAAGCTCCTATAACAAGTAGCCAAATTATCAAGAATCACAAAAGCCTGACATGTCTGTTTTCTTTTATAGCTATGGAGGCATTCCTACACAGCTTCATATGACATTTATGACTTAAATAAAAGGTCGGTTACTTCCTCACAAAATTTATTATGCTTTTCTAGTGTAATAATACTTTTTTTAAAAAGCAATCTCACTGTGATTTGTTCATTTGGTTTATTCATTCATTCCTTTTATTTTTTTTCCAGGCAGCTGATTACAGAAGAGAGAATTCCAAACAACACGCAGTGGATCGCATGGTCACCAGAGGGTCATAAATTGGTTAGTGAGTCTTTCCTGTTGTCAGAAAAATAATGATTCGTATCTTTCATATGCAGAAGCTACTAACCCTGATACAGAGCAGACACTTAGGAAGCCAATACTTCACTATCAAATATAGTGTTATTGCCTAAAATAATATTTTATTAGCCTACCACTGTAAATACAATTCCTGAAAGTTTCTGAACTACTATTAGAGAATTTTTTGTTTACTGGGAAAGTGTTCATTAAACTCTTAAATTCTAATTTCTGCTGTACTTAGAATCTTTTTTAAGAGGCCTACCTGCTTTCTGTTAGTTCTGTGATTTTCTCTGTGTCACTATAGATATATCTTCATGTTCTGTAGTGCTAGGAGAATGTCCGAAGTCCAAAAGAATCTAAACAGGAAGATGAAGTGTTTATCTGTAGTTGGACTTGTCCCTTCCTGCGTGCAACTGTACTTCCTCTACTCACCTCCCCCAGAAAGAAATGCACAAGCACACATCTTCGCATAGCACTGGCCAGTCTCCTAGGTCTTCTCATACACTTTAGCATCCCATTGGCGGTGGTTGTGAGCTTCTTTTTTTAATATATTGAGTGTTTTTAGGATTATTTGGGGGTTATACCTTATATACTTCTAATTTAAGAATGTAAAGGGGAGGGAGTAAATGACTCTTTATCTTGCTCAAATTGAATGACCTAAGGTAATCATTACACTTGCATACCAGTATTCTTTTTAGGATAAAATAATTTATAAATGATCTTTAAATCTCCAGGACAAAATATAGTAAACATGTTATTATTTATCAATATTTTTTTCAATCTTCCTAGGCATATGTTTGGAACAATGATATTTATGTTAAAAATGAACCAAATTCACCAAGTCAGAGGATCACGTGGACTGGGAAAGAAGATGTAATATTTAATGGAATAACTGACTGGGTTTATGAAGGTAGAGACTTTAAAGCTTTTCAAATCAGAAAATCTGTAAGTTTTTAAAAATAGTTGAACATTTCTTTAAAAATGGGAAAATTCAATGGCGTTCAAAAGAAGTTGCATTTTAAAAAATGTCATCAAGTCTCCTTTAGCACTTACAACACCAGGTATCTCATAAAACAAGAATTTCTTAGCAGTAGCCAGTGCTGCTGAGGTCCTCATTGTCTCTCAATGCTCCTGTTGTCTTAGGTCCACTGCTACAAAGGGCCTTTCTGTGTAGGTAGCTTTTCTGCTTTACTGGGGCGTAAAAGCATCCAGATTAACATCAGATGTTTCTCCAACTGGGCCTACCTAACCCAGAAGTTACTAAGGAAAGCTAAATACTCCCACAGCATTCCAAAAGATGACAAAATATTGTGTGGAGATTGGGGAGTAGAGGGAAAGAAAATGCCTGTTTTATAGTAGATTTGTGTTCATTTAACTTGGACAAGTCATAATTTCCTGTTTTTAAAGAAGAAAAAATAATTAGAAGGGCTTAGGAAAAAAATGGGTGAAAAAAACAGAACTAAAAAAGTTAAAAAGGATTATTCTCTCTTTTAGGATAAAGAGTTTTAGAAAATATTAGAAAAACATTATTCCTGTCAATAGTTGCCAAGGTAAAAGGCATTTTGAGGCTGTTCCAAACCATTCACATGGTTGCCTCATGCTTATTAAAGACTCATCCTCATTTCATCCTATTATTTCTACTTCATAGTTTAAAAAATTGGTTTTTCTTTGTGACTTAATTTTGGTTCTTATCCAGTTTAAGTCAAGTTCAGTTAAATGGATAACATTATAACAACAACAAAAAAGTCACTTTAAAAGAAAGATAATTCCCGTGGCCCAGAAATAAGTGTTTGACTAAAGCTTATAATGAAATTCACTAGCACTGGTCACTTAGAGACTGAAAACATCTTTAACTCTTGTCGGGATAGCACAGCACAGCACGGGAACCCCCACCTGAACTGGGTAAAGCCTCTTCCCAAAGCCGTGACCCGACCCTTCCTCGGAACAACCGGGCACCTCTAAGATAAGAACATCCCTGGCACTAACCTTCTTTCCAAAGTAGATAATAGCTGGAGGGGTCTCATTTGCCCGTTCATGACTAGGCCATTCACAAGCAGAACGCCTTCACAACTCTAATGTGGGCCTGTGTCAAAAAACAGGACTTTGGTCCCTAAAGGGAAATTCCTACAATTGGTTTCGTATATTTACAGATGCTCCATACTTAGAAAAAAGAACACCTGTTTCAGGGGCCGGCCCGGTGGCACAGCGGTTTAGTTTGCGCTTGGCAGCCCGGGGTTTGCAGGTTCGGATCCCGGGCGCCTGCCGTCGCACTGCTTGTCAGCCATGCTGTGGCGGCGTCCCATATAAAGTAGAGGAAGATGGGCACAGATGTTAGCCCAGGGCCAGTCTTCCTCAGCAAAAAGAGGAAGGTTAGCAACGGATGTTAGCTCAGGGCTGGTCTTCCTCAAAAAAAAAAAAAAAAAAAAGAACACCTGTTTCTGCATATATCACATCCACCCTCCCATTGGAGCCACCCTTTCCGCTGCAGCTGTGAAGACTTGTTGGGTTCGAAAGAGAATAATACATTTTGAGATTCTTTAGGTTCATAAGTAAAAGTACAAACAAAGCTGCAAGGTCCAGACTGTGCCATGTGCCACAGTGTAGAGGGACACTCAGGAAGGAGTCTACATTCTGGAACTTGTGCCCCCACCCCACCCCATGTCCCCAAATGACTTTCTCTCTCAATTTTTCTATGTTTTCACTTTGTCTTATTTTGTGATTTTCTAATTGACTATTACTTTACTTTTTAAATTTTTTTTTATCGAGATAACATTGGTTTACAACATTATATAAATTTCAGGTGTACATCATTATATTTGTACTATGTCATGTTCTCCACCCAAAGACTAATTACTATACGTACACATGTGCCCTGTCACCCCTTTCACTCTCCTCCCTCTCCCCTTCCCCTCTGGTAACAACCGATCTAATCTCTATATCTATGTGTTTGTTATAGTTGTTGTTTTTATGTTCTACTTGTGAGTGAAATCATACAGTGTTTGATTTTCTCCATCTGACTTATTTCACTTAACATAATACCCTCAAGTTTCACCCATGTTGTCGAAAATGGCAAATTTCATTTTTTTTTTTTTTTAGCTGAGTAGTAATCCATTGTGGATATATACCACATCTTCTTTATTCATTCATCCATTGATGGGCACTTAGGTTGTTTCCAAGTCTTGGCTATCGTGAATAATGCTGCAATGAACATAGGGGTGCATATATCTCTTTGCATTTGTGTTTTCATGTTCTTTGGATAAATACCCAGAAGTGGAATAGCTAGATCATATGGTAGTTCTATTCTTAATTTTTTGAGGAATCTCCATACTGTTTTCCATAGTGGCTGCCCCAGTTTACATTCCCACCAGCAGTTTATGAGGGTTCCCTTCGCTCCACATCCTCTCCAACATTTGTTATTTCTTGTCTTGTTAATTACAGCGATTCCGACCGGGGTAAGGTGATATCTCATTGTAGTTTTGATTTAATTTCCCTAATAATTAGTGATGTTGAACGGCTTTCCATGTGGTTATTGGCCATCTGTATATCTTCTTTGGAAAAACGTCTGTTCAGATCTTTTGCCCATCTTTTAATTGGGTTGTTTGTTTCTTTGTTGTTGAGATATATGAGTTCTTTATATATTTTGGATATTAATCCCTTATCAGATATATGGTTTGCAAATATCTTCTCCCAGTTGTTAGGATGTCTTTTCATGTTGTTGATGGTTTCCTTTGCTGTGCAGAAGCTGTTTAGTGTGATGTAGTGCCATTTGTTTATTTTTTCCTTTGTTTTCCTTGCCTGGTGAGATGTAGTATTTGAAAAGATGCCACTAAGACAGATGTTGAAAAGCATACCTCCTGTGTTTTCTTCTGGAAGTTTGATGGTTTCAGGTCTTACATTCAAGTCTTTAATCTGTTTCGAGTTAATTTTTGTGTATAGTGTGAGCTAATGGTCTACTTTCATTCTTTTGCATGTGGCTGTCCAGTTTTCCCAACACCATTTATTGAAGAGACTTTCCTTTCTCCATTGTATGTTCTTGGCTCCCTTGTCAAAAATTAGCTGTCCATAAATGTGTGGATTTATTTCTGGGCTCTTGATTCTGTTCCCTTGATCTGTTTGTCTGTTTTTGTGCCAGTACCATGCTGTTTTGATTACTATAGCTTTGTAGTATATTTTTAAATCAGGGAGAGTGATACCTCCAGCTTTGTTCTTTTTTCTCAGTATTCCTTTGGCTGTTTGAGGTCTTTTGTTGTTGCATATAAATTTTCGGATTCTTTGTTCTATTTCTGTGAAAATTGTAGTTGGGACTTTGATTGGGATTGCATTGAATTTGTAGATTGCTTTAGGAAGTATGGACATTTTAACTACATTAATTCTTAGAACCCATGAGCACAGAATATCTTTCCATTTCTTTGTGTCTTCTTGGATTTCTTTCAACAATGTTTTGTAGTTTTCAGTGTACACCTCTTTGGTTAAATTTATTCCTAGGTATTTTATTCTTTTTGTTGCGATTGTCCTTTTGTTCATACTGTATTCTTAATTTCTCTTTCTTCTACTTCATTGTTAGTGTATAGAAACACAACTGCTTTTTGTGTGTTGATTTTGTATCCTGCAACTTTACTGTATTCATTTACTATTTCTAGTAGTTTTTTGGTGGATTCTTTAGGGTTTTCTGTATAAAATCATGTCATTTGCAAGTGGTGACAGTTTCACTTTTTCCTTTCCAATTTGGATCTCTTTTCTTTCTTTTTTTTGCCTATTTGCTCTGGCTAGACTTCCAATACTATGTTAAATAAGAGTGGCAAAAGTGCGCATCCTTGTCTGGTTCCTGTTCTTAAAGGGATAGCTTTCAGGTTTTCACTGTCGAGCATGATATTAACTGTGGGTTTGTCATATATGGCATTTATTATGTTGAGGTACTTTCCTTCTATACCCATTTTATTCAGGGTTTTTATCATAAATGGATGCTATATCTTGTCAAATGCTTTCTCTGCATCTGTTGAGATGATCACATGATTTTTATTCTTCATTTTGTTAGTTGTGGTGTATCACATTGATTGATTTGTGGATGTTGAACCATCCCTGCATCCCTGGAATAAATTTCACTTGATCATGGTGTATGATCTTTTTAATGTATTGTTGTAATTGATTTGCTACTATTTCATTGAGAATTTTTGCATTGATGTTCATTAATGATATTGGCTGATTTTCTTTTTTTTCTTGTCTTTTTCTGGTTTTGGTATCAGGGTAATGTTGGCCTCATAGAATGAGTTACAAAGCATCCCCCACTCTTCAATTTTTTAGAAGAGTTTGAGAAGGGTGGGTATTAAGTCTTCTTTGAATGTTTGGTAGAATTCACTGGGGAAGCCATCTGATCCTGGAATTTTGGTTTTAGGGAGGTTTTTGATTACTGTTTCGATCTTCTTACTGGTAATTGGTCTATACAAATTCTCTATTTGTTCTTGATCCACTTTTGGAAAGTTATATGATTCTAAGATTTATCTGTTTCTTCTAGATTATCCAATTTGTTGGTGTATAGCTTTTCATAGTATTTTTTTATAATCCTTTGTATTTCTGAATCCATTTCTGAATCCATCATAATTTCTCCTCTTTCATTTCTGATTTTATTTATTTGAGCCATCTCTCTTTTTTTCTTGGTAAACTGTCTAACTAACAGTTTGCCAATTTTGTTTATCTTTTCAAAGAGCCAGCTCTTGGTTTCATTGATTTTTTTTCTTTCTTTTATTTTAGTATCTATTTAATTTATTTCCTCTCTGATTTTTATTATTTCCTTCCTTCTTCTGATTTTGGGATTTGTTTGTTCTTCTTTTTCTAGTTCCTTTAGGTGTACTTAGATTGTTTATTTGAGATTTTTCTTGTTTCTTGAGGTAGGCCTGTATTGCTATAAAATTCCCTCTTAGTACCACTTCTGCTGTATCCCATAAATCTTGGCATGTCATTTTTTCATTTTCATTTGTCTCCAGGTATTTTTTGATTTCTCCTTTGATTTCGTCATTGACTCAATAGTTGTTCAGTAGCATTTGTTTAATCTCCACATATTTGTGGCTTTTCCAGCTTTCTCCTTATAGTTGATTTCTAGTTTCATACTGTTGTGATCAGAAAAGATGCTTCGTATTATTTCAGTCTTAGATTTATTGAGAATTTTGTGGCTTAATATGTGATCTATTCTGGAGAATGTTCCATATGCACTCAAAAAGAATGTGTATTCTACAGTTTTGGGATGGAATGTTCTATATATAGCTACTAAGTCCATCTGGTCTAATATGTCAGTTAAGGCCAATGTTTCTTTATTGATCTGTTTGAATGATCTATCCATTGATGTAAGTGGAGTATTAAAGTCCCCTAACTATTATTGTGTTACTGTCTATTTCTCCTTTTATGTCTGTTAATAGTTGCTTTATATATTTAGGTGCTCCTATGTTGGATGCATAGATATTTACAAGTGTTATATCCTCATATTGGATTCTTCCTGTTATCATTATATAGTGATCTTCTTTGTCTCTTGTTACAGTTTTTGTTTTAAAGTCTATTTTGTCTAATATAAGTATTGCTAGCCCAGATTTCTTTTCATTTCCATTTGCATGGAGTATCTTTTTCCAACCCTTCACTTTCAGTTTGTGAGTGTCTTTAGGTCTAAAGTGTGTCTTTTGTATGCAAAACATATAGGGATCTTGTTTTTTTATCCATTCAGCCACGCTATGTCTTTTGACAGGAGCACTTAGTCCATTGACATTTAAAGTGGCTATTAATAAGTATTACTTATTGCCATTTTGTAACTTTTTTCTGGTTTTTTTTTTTTTTTTTGTAGTTCTCTGTTCTTTTTTTCTTCTCTTGCTCTCTTCCCTTGTGATTTGATGGCTTTCTTTAGTATTATGTTTGTGTTCCTTTCTCTTAATTTTTTGTGTATTTATTATAGGTTTCTGGTTTGTGATTACCATGAGGTTCAGATATAATAAACCATGTAAATAGCAATCTATGTTAAGTTGATGGTCTCTTAAGTTTGACCTCTTTCTAAAAGCCCTACACTTTTAGTCCCCTCCCCCAACGTTTTTTGTTTTTGATATCATATTTAACCTCTTTTGTGTGTGTGTGTTTCTCTTAAACTCTTATCATAGAAATAGACAAATTTAGTACTTTTATCTTTTGACTTTCATATTAACTTTATAGATGGTTGATCAGCTACCTTTACTGTATATTTGCCTTTACCAGTGATTTTTTTTTTTCTTTGATAATTTTCTTATTCCTATTTGTGGTCTTTTCTTTTCCACTTAAATAAGTCCCTTTAACATTTTTTGTAAGGCCAGTTTAGTGGTGATAAACTCCTTTAGTGTTTGCTTGTCTGGAAAACTCTTTATTTCTCCTCCCATTCTGAATGATAAGCTTGCTTGTTAGAATATTCTGGCTATACGTTTTTTCCTTTTAGCACTGTGAATATATCATGCCACTCCTTTCTAGCCTCTAAGGTTTCTGCTGAGAAGTCAGCCGATAACCTTATTATGTATGTAACTTGTTGCCTTTCCCTTGCAGCTTTCAGGATTCTCTCTCTATCTTTAATTCTTGATGTTTTATTTATAATTGGTGTGGGCCTCTTTGGGTTCATCTTGTTTGGTGTTCTGTGTGCTTCCTGTACCTGGATGTCTATTTCCTTCCTTAGGTTAGGAAAGTTTTCAGCAATTATTTCTTCAAATAGGTTCTCTGCCCCTTTGTCTCTCTCTTCTCCTTCTGGGACACCTATAATACAGATGTTAGTATGCTTGATATTGTCCCAGAGGTCCCTTAGACTGTCCTCCTTATTCTTAATTCCTTTTTCTTTTTTCTGTTCAGCTTGGGTGATTTCCTCTACATTTCCATCCAGCTCGCTGATCTGTTCTTATGTGTTATCTATGCTGCTGTTGATTCCCTCTAGTGAATTTTTCATTTCCGTTATTGTATTCTTCAGTTCTAATTGGTTCTTTTTTGTATTTTCCAATTCTTTGTTGAAGTTCTCATTGTGTTCATCTATTCTTCTTCCAAGATCAGTGAGCATCCTTATGACTATTAGTTTATACTCTTTATCAGGTAGATTGTTTATCTCTGTTTTGTTGAGTTCTTTTTCTGACGGTTTGTCCTGTTCCCTTATTTGGAACATATTCTTGTGTCTCCTCATTTTGCTTATGTTTCTGTGCTTATATCTAGGTATTAGGTAGATCAGCTACATCTCTTGATCTTGGAGATGTGGCCTTATGTAAGAGATGCTTTATGGGACCCAGCAGTGTACTTCCCTCTTGACACCAGTTCCATATGCTCCAAGAGTGTCCTCTGTGTGGGCTACATGTGCCCTTCAATTGTGGCAGGGTTGCTCTTGCTGTGGGTGCATGGGTAGACTAGCCTGGCCCCTGGGCCAGCTGTTTGTAAGATGCATCTGCATACTGCTGCTACTGTCACTTTATTGGGTAGGATGAGCCCCAGCACAGCTGGCTGCAAGGCCTAATAGCACACATCTGCTGCTGTTTTGCTGTTAGGTGAGTCAGGCCCCCAGCATTACTGGTTGCTAGGCTCAGGGGCTCACAATTGCTGGAGGTCTCCAGCCTGCAAGGCTTTTTCTAGTTCTCTCAGAAGTGCAGCTGGGTGGGGCCAGCCCCAGGCATGGCAGCACACCATTGTTTCAGGTGTTGGAAGGTGGGCAGATCCCCTGTGTGACTATTTGAGAAGGCCAGTGGCACAAGTCTGCTGCAGCTGTCAAGCCTCACCACCCACAGGGCCACACACCCCACCAATGCAGTCCTGCCCAGGGTGCATGCCTGACCCCACCAAGGTGGCTCCACTCACCCCACTGCAGAGGTCCCACAGACACCACCAACACAGGCCCACAAGTTCCCCGAGCGCTTGCTGGTGGGTGGAGCCAGCCCCTAGGGCAGGCTGCCTGCCCTGGCTGAGCTGGATTAAATTGCAACTCTAGTGGATTGTTAGGACAAATTCCTGAGCTGACAGGCCAGAGGAAGAAATCCAATGGCCTCTGCCAGCATCTGTATCAGCACAGCTGTATTAGGTCAAAATAATGATTCCTGCCAGTGTCTCAGACCCTGGGGAGGTGGGCCCAACCACCTCCTGCCTCTCTGAGATGTGCCCAGAGCCTATCAAGTGAGTCTCTTTTTCCAAAGCACCTTTCTTTCTGGTGATTTCGTTGGTTTCCAGTCCGGGTGAATTTGTGCATGGGCCCTTTAAGAGCAGGCTTTTCTTCTCTTATGTTTGACAGCTTTTCTGGGGGTATTCACTGTTGATTTTAATATCCAGCAAAGCAAGGCATTATAGCACTTGTCTTGGTTGTGCTTAATTCAAAGGCTGCTGATTGTGGCATAGCCCTCCCACTC
The DNA here is from genome assembly GCA_031878705.1 of Tapirus indicus. Classification (NCBI taxonomy): domain Eukaryota; kingdom Metazoa; phylum Chordata; class Mammalia; order Perissodactyla; family Tapiridae; genus Tapirus; species Tapirus indicus. The sequence goes on along the minus strand of CM062926.1, from coordinate 75,323,131 downwards.
AGATCCCCTGCTCCTCCAGGAAAAGCTTCATACCTTGAGATTGCTCCTGGCTGTGCAGCACTGTGGCTACAATGTGGTTTTCTCTTCAGCAGAAAGGTGTTTCTGCCTCTTCCACCTCTATCAGTGTTGTCCCTTGTTGGGGGGGTTCTTTTTATCCAATTTCCAGTTCTTTCTCACTGATAATTGTTCCACAGGTAGTTGTAAATTTGTTGTGTCTGTGGGAGGAGGTGAATTCAGAGTCCTCCTATGCCCCCATCTACCTGTTACTTTAGATAATATGTGTCTTCTTTTTCAAAAATGGTAATACTTTATCTCCTCGTTTGAAGTTAATTTCATGACATTCACTCTTGAGTATGAACATAGTTTACCTAACCCAGAGCTGAAAATCAGAATTTTGGGGAGAGCAAGGATGAGAATGGATAGAGAAAGAAATAGTTCTTGGAAGGTGGAGCACTCCTTATCCCCCTGAAGTAGTAGTGTTGACAGTGGGGGTGTGGGTAATTCAGTGCAATTCACATTGAGTGACAATCACCTGCAAGGTACTGTGCCAGCTGCTGGGGACACAGAGAAAAATGCTACCCAACTGGTGCTCTCAGGGAGTTCAGCCCAGAGAGGGAGACAACGATGCCAACAAATAATTGTCATGGAGCTATTTAAATGCCCTATTCAGGGAGGACACTAGGTCCAGGGGCTACATAAGGAAGGTCAGAGTGATGGAACAGGAGTTATCACAGAATGGTGAGGGAGGTTCAGAGTGTGGGGGTAGGGTGCTGCCATAGATACCTGTGCTCACAGCCAGCTTTGTATCAGGAAGGACTGGAAATCTTTTCCTTCTTTTGTTGTTCTCCCTTCTCTCTACCCATGGTCTCTTCATTCTCAGGATTTGGGGTTTGACCAGAAGTAGTTTTATAATAATGACTGTAATATAACATCACTATGGAAAAATATGTTCTGTATTCCAAATAACCACTAATTCAAAACATAGAACACTACCTGCTACCTGTACTTAAAAGTAATTTTAAAAATCATATCCTTACTGTAATTGTATTCATTTTATGTAATTGCATCTTGATCTTAGACTAGAACCAATGAGTAGAAGCCACAAGGAATGAGAGATCAACTCAGTATATGAAGAAGTTCTTAGTGGGAAGCCCCCTTGACTTGGAATCCCAAGGCCTGCATCCTAGCTCTTGTCTCTCTGAGCTTTAGCTGCCTTCTCTGTAAAATGGGCTCTGAACAGACTCACCCAGGGATCTTTGTGAAGACTAAATTAGATAAGTGTTTTACAAATTCTAAACTTCTACATAAATGTAACTCAATGATATAGGTGTAAAATAGTCAAAGGGGGAGCAGGCTGCCTTACCAAGTAGAAGGTTTTCTGTCACTAGAAGTGCTGAAATAGGCAGGAAGAGACGGTAGAGCATGGAGCTGAAATGCATGGACTCAAACCAAATCTGGATTCATTCTTGATTCTGTCAATTATTGGCTGTGTGACCCTGGGCAAATTACTAATTCTCTTGAAGCCTGCCTGCCTCTCTTTGCTGACATAAGCAACAAGTTATTGTGAGGATTAACTGAGATAATAGATGTTAGTTGCTTATCAACTTCTAGTGCATAGTTAGCACTCATTACATGTCAGTTGTTCATCATGATTATTACTATATTGTATTATTATTGTTATTACTGTTACTACTACTATTATCATTACTATTATTGGAAACAAGCATTCGGAGGAAACTTGCCAAGAGGCCTCAAGAATCAGAAAAGTGATTGGAACAGATGATTCCTTAACTCTAAGATTCAAGTTTCTATGCTTTTTTGTTTGTTTGTTTGTTTGTGTCTGTGTGTGTGTGTGTGTGAGGAAGACTGGCCCTGGGCTAACATCCGTGCCCATCTTCCTCTACTTTATATGGAACACCGCCCCGGAATGGCTGAGAAGCGGTGCGTAGGCGGGCTCTCCGGGATCCAGACCGCGAACACCGGGCTGCCACAGCGCTAAATCGCTGCGCCACCGCGTCGGCCCCCCAAGTTTCTATGCTTTTGCTTTTACCTTTACACTCACAGCAGAACATGAGATTTGTGGATTAAATTTGGGTAAAGGACTAGAAGTTTCCATCTAGTCTACTTAAATCCTCCATTCTCAGTTGGTAAAAGAGGTTTTGGCATTTTAAGAGCCAGCGGTTAGAAGTCTCACGAATAGACTCCATAATAAACACAGGAAGGAGCTGTCTTTGCCAGAGCTTGAGAAGAAATCTGTCAGTGTTCTGGAGAGCAACACCTTTCCTTTCTTTTGCCTCCCTGTTTGACCCTCTTCCCTCTCCCATCAGTGTATACAGCAGAGGAGGGTGTTAATCCAAGGGAGTCTTCATTTTCTAGGCTAGGTGAAAGAGATGTTTCTCAGTAGGGGTCTCATGGAGCTCCTTGCCATTCTAAATCCATCCTTCCCACACCTTGTTTATGCCAAGAGTAGTAAACTCTGGGCACCATATTGGTTTGATAGCCTGGAGCCACACACCACCCACCAGTACCCTGCGGGCTCAGTACAAATCGAGCCCAGTTGGGGAGAGTATGCTGGCATGTTGACTGTTTGAAAATTAGAAAGGAGAATCAGCCCCTTGTGTGAAATTTACTTTTAGTATGTTTTGTGGCATAAATTTAGAGGATTATAAGATAAAGAAAAAAATGTAGAGCTTATATTAAATATTGTGTGCTAAAATATTCTAAAATGGTCCAACGGGTTACTTATTTTTACAATCCAGATCTATCCTTGAAGATTTTATTTTTATTCATTTGTATTACTCTGATTTTGGAAGCCCAGCAAATGCAAAGTGGTTCATTAGTTGAACTCTACTGTAATTACTAAAGCTAATGAGAACAATATTTTGAATGCCAAAGCCAATTTATCAGCTACTTCTTGTAACAGAACAATTTATGTCTTTTTTCAGAGGAAGTCTTCAGTTCCTACTCCGCTCTGTGGTGGTCTCCAAACGGCACTTTCTTAGCATATGCCCAATTTAACGACACAGAAGTCCCACTTATTGAATACTCCTTCTACTCTGATGAGTCATTGCAGTACCCAACGACTGTGCATATTCCATATCCAAAGGTCTGTGCTCCTATGCGTATAGTGGTTCTGTGATTTGATGGGAAGAGAATGGTTTCATTTAATCCTTTCCTGCTAATGAAAATATTGTCAGTCTCTCTTCAACAGCTTGCTGTGATTACTCTTGCTGAAGTCAACAGCATCTGGCAATTTTAAAGTATTTTTATTATCCCAGGAAAGAGTGTGATTTAAGGTTTTGTAATTTCTCCAAAAACTTTGAGGAATGACAAGCCGAAAAAGATGGGGGAAATGCTTTTGAAAGAGGTAGGGGGAATGAAAATGTTTAAATGGAGGAAAAGAGAGGGTATAATTGAATCACAAGCTCATCTCATTTGTAGAAGTTGGAATGTGCCCTAGATGAAGTTGAAAAGCTTGGTTATATATCAGGTTGCATTACTAATTAACAGATACATGACTAGTTTTAGTGGTTCTATTATAGATTTGGCACTAATGTAAATTTCACGCGTCCTACATTTGGAATAATAGTGTCACGTCTTGGTTTTCAAGGCTGTTCTCCCACTCCGGGATGCATGTTTATGAAAATTGAAGAGCTTTATTAAGCAATGTAAGCTGAGGAAGAGGGGAACTTAGAAAGGAACCAGGATTCTTCATTAGTATCATAATAATAATGGCCACAGTATTGTCTATAAGAAAATCTCATAGTAAAGTGGTTTTGCTGTAAGCAGTTTGGGAAAAGGGATTTTTATTTTTACCAACTCACTCAGTTTGCTTTATGAAGAGCTTCCATGTTAGGAAGACAGAGGAAGTTAAAAGAAAAAAAAAAATCAGAGACTAAATATGGAGATGTATTTTCAGTGGAATGTTATTTTTTGATGAGTGAAACTGGCAAAAAAAAAAAAACCCATAAAATGTACTCACTAAAAATATCATATTATTTCTAACTAATTTGTCAATCGAGGATGTATGTGTATACATAAAAAGGTTTCATAGATTTCTGTCATAATATTGATTGTGAAGCTCCAACATAGTGAACCTGAATTTGGAGTGGAAATGATGGCTTCCTAATTAGCGTTATTGGCTCTCGGCTCAGGTAAACTAATTTTACTGGTGGATTGTGTCTTTGGCTGAGCCCAAGGTGTTCTTCCTAGTGGTCAGCCATCAGACTTCTTGTCTTCTGGAGTCAGGGTATATTTGCAAAATAATAGAATTGATTTTAAGAAGTTTATCCTTGTTTTCATGAAGTACATAAATTATGAACATTCAGTATTTAAACAGGAGTGCTTTGGGCCTTCAAGTCATATGTACATATATGTCAAATATATGTATATATTTCTGCCTGAGCATGAAAAGGTGGTATTTCGTGGCTCTCCCTTATGTTCACTTTATCTATATTAAATTGTTTGAATGCGTCTGATAGTTATAACTTTGTGGCGGTAATGCAGACATTTTTGTGCAGTTTTAAATTCATGCAATGATGTTATGTTTTTTTGTCAATACTAATCCCATGGTTGTTTTTTCCTAGGCAGGAGCTGTGAATCCAACTGTAAAGTTCTTTGTTGTAAACACCGACACTCTCAGCCCAACCACTAATGCAACTTCCGTACAGATCACTGCTCCTGCTTCTGTGTTAATAGGGTAAGACTCTTAACCTGAATGCTTGAGTTGTAAACAGTTTCATAGCTCTCAGTTTCATAGAGAACATTTTAAAAATGAATGACACAATCATTGGTGGCATCCCATTGTGTCACCTAGGCTGACAGTCATTCATTCTTTCATTTAACCACTGTTTGTTGGGCACCGACTTCATGTTTTCATGCTGGCACGGTTCCAGTGATGGGGCTGCACAATGAACAGAGCAGCCAGAGTCCCTGGTGTCATGGAACCTACACTTAAGGTGGGGGAGACAGACAACAACCAGGTAAACACATAAAAATAGAACATGTCAGGTGGTGATAAATGTGAAGACAATCGAAGCAGGGCAAAGGTGATGGTGGTGGTGGAGGGAGGTGAGGGAAGCCCTCTCTGAGGAGATGACCTATGTGCAGTAATGGGAAGAAAGGGGGGATCTAGCTATGTGGATAGCTGGGGGCGCAGTACCAGGCAGAGGAAGGGCAAGTGCAAAGACCCTGCAGAGGGAATGTGTTGGGTGCGTTAGAGGACCTGCGAGGAAGCCACAGTGACCGGAGAGTTCTGAGTGAAGAGGACAGTGATAGGAGTAAGGTCAGATCACACACGGCTTTGCAGGTCCTCGTAAGAAGTAGAGAAATTCAGAGAAACTGCGAATTAAATTTAGGGAGCCTCATGTCACTGATATGTCTCAGGATGCCACTTGCTTAAATAATCCTTGGTGGTTTGAAATTCTTCCATTGAGCACCCTCTGCCCCCTGTTATTTTCCTATAAAGATAACCACCAGGCAGCCTGCAGTTTATGGCTCTCAAGTTGCTCTCTATTCATTCCCATTATTTATGTTGGTTTTGTTGTTGCTTTTAAATAATAACTAGCATATATTGAGCACCCACTATATGTCAGACACAGGGCATTATCACATGCTTTATCTTCTTAATCTTTAAAGTAACTCTCTCTCTTTCCAACAACTATTATTATATGCCTGTTTACAGATAAGAAAATGAGGCCTAGAGGTTAAGAAAATGGCCAGGTAGGAGTCTATATTCAAACCTGTCTTTCTGACTTGAAAGAAAGAGCTCATCAGCACTCTGAGAGGTCCCTCCCTCTGTGTGAATTCAGCTGGGGTGCTCAGATTCCTGAAGTTATCATCAGTGCAATATGGAAGCATCCACGCCCTCAGGGTCGCATTACCACATCAGGCATGCTGTAGGCTTTGCTCTGTGGTTATTAATTCATTGACTTGGTTAGAAATATCTATTAACCTATTCTTTCCGGGGGAGAATAATTTATTGATAAATTTAAAAAAAATTTTTTTTCCTGAGTTTGTCCAAGGGTATAAAAATTTACCCAGAGTTTCTAAAATCTGATATTTGGTCCTGCCCAGCCATCTCTTCCATCAGCATTGATTGAGCACCCACTATTTACACTCACAGATGTCCGTAGGACTAAGCTTCTGCCCTTCTAGCACTTGCGATCAGGTAGAGGATATAAAGCATTCTGATAAAGGACTCCAAGAACGACTATGACTGAGGTATAAACAAAAGGCTGGAGGCATTCCAGAGGGGAGATGAGTTTTCCATGACCCCAGGGATCAAAGAAAGCATCCTGGAGAAAGTGGGGATTGAGCAGGTAGGATCCCAGCAGGACACAATGGGAGGAAATCTCTGGAGTGGAAGGAACTCAGAGCCGGGAAAGCGCAGGGCTGTCCAGGAAGAGTCCAGCAGGGCCTGGTATGACCTCTTGATCTATAACCAATATCTATCTGCAGGGAGGAGGAGCCATGAGCTCCTGCTCTGAAAAATAGGAGTTCTGGAAAAGGCTGTAGACTTCACCAGTGGTTTACATGCTTTTTTAAGGACCCAGAAACCTTTGTTCAAGTGAGATATAACACAGAAGTGCAGTGCCAGAAAACAAACGGAAGATTGTTGCTTAGGTGGCAGGCCCAGTCCTTGTCCCCTCGCTCCCCCCAGGAGTCTCAGGAAATTAGACAAAACCTGTAGGGACTCTAGAACACACTCAGAACACCACTGTGAGACATAGATGAGAGAACTGAGCTCGGAGAGGTAAACTCACGTACTCTAGGTCACAGAGCAAGTTAGCGTTGGGAACTGGGAATAGGACAGAGGCCAGAATAATTGAATAATTGAGTTAAAATGTATTGAGTGCTTCCTATGGGCAGGGACTGTGCTCCGTGCTCTGCTCACATCTCATTTATTCCCCACACACCCTCTATGGTGTCATTTTCACGGCCGTTTCACAGATAAAGAGATGGAGTCTTCCCCACCTTGAAATCACTTTCCAAGGTGCAGTTGTGAATCGCTGAGCTCAGGAAACTTAAGCAGTTCTAAGGACTTATTTTTTGCCCTATATGAAAGAATCGTTAAATCTTTGTTCTTTTTGGTTCTTTATGCCACCCTCATTGTGAGGGCTGCCTCACTCACCGGGGATATTTTGTGTGGAACGTATTTCGCCAAAGAATCGTTTCTGAAAGTGACACAGGAATGTGTTGGATAGGGAACTGCAAATCCAGCTTTGGTCTCTGTTAATACCAGTAAAGCCACAGCTTATCCAAAACCAGGCTCGAGGTTCTCTCTGGGGAAAATGTTCTAGTATATGGTGATGCTCCATTTTCTGGCCTCAAACAAAGATCCAGCGGGGCCAAGTTAATCCAGGCGAGTGATGCCTCTTACTAAACTGCCCAGCACCCTCTGATGTGTTACCTAGTAATTCACTTGTTCCTGGAATGTAAGTCCCTGCCAAGATCAGCACATTTCTTCCCTCTGCTGCCTGTGTGCCCATCACTGATTTTTCCCATTAGGCCATGTCCTTCCATCCCAGAGCTTCCAGCAGGTGAAACCCTACAGGAGGATAAGGCTGGTTCGTCATTTTTTAGGAGTGGGCTCCTCTGACAACAGTGAGAAGGGCATCCAGGTCACTTTTCCAGCAACCCGGGCCTGAACCTGAATGAGGGTGAACCTCCCTGCCACCCTGATTGGTTTAGAGCTCAAGTCGACTAGATTCATTAAGCTGATCATTTGTATTGACGACTCATAATGGGAATTTGAGAGAAAACAACGTATCATGTAAAATCATAAATCTCGTAAGTGTTTTATTTAGAGCAGTGTTTCACATTGCTGAGTCAAAGACAAATTCTGCAGGTAGGGGGCAGTCCTATAATAATATCTTCAGTATCCAGTGGGGTTCTTAGGACATAGCAAGTGACCAATCAATATCTGTAGGATAAATGAATAGATCAGTTGATGGATGGGTGGATGAATGGATGGAGGGGTGGATGGTTTAGGTGGGTTATACATGTGACTTTGTGTGCGTGGAATAGGAGTTCACAGAACCAGCACCAAAAATGGCTTTCCAAATGACTTTGCATAAGAATCCCTCTTCTCCACCTCCTCCCAGCCATCTGCAAATTCTGTGGCCTGAAACTAGAGGATTGGGGAGGGTGTGTCCTACTGAAATGACCCCACCTGACATCTGCTGACAGGCTCCCGGGTTCATCACACCTAGCTCATGACCTGCTCCACCTTGTTCTCTTTGCCCCTGAGGGACACAATAGATGAAGACTTGCTGTGTCTCCTCTGAATGGTTGATGACCCTTGGTCTATAAAGTAGGGACTTCAGGGCCTGGGATTGTCACACAGAAGATAAATGAACTGGACTGAAATACCCTGGAAGCTAGTGACACAGGCAAGAAAGGAGGCAGATTAGTTCACATTCTATGGATACTGTATCCCTCAGATCTGCTCCATCTCACCCCACCCATTCCTTTCCTCGGAGATCTGTCAGCGGACCCGGGAGGGTTGGCATCCTTGTCAGAGCAGAGGGTGGCATGGAGCCCACGGCCAGCACTGGCAGAACGCCCGCTTCCTTGGGTGATTCACTGAATTAATCAGTCCACCGTCTGCAGTGGCTCTTAGTAGCAGTTTTCTCTCCAACATTCTTTTCAGTTAGTAATGAGTACCTTATTTTAAGTGTCCTCAATATATCAAAAGAAACATTTACACAAATTAGGGGAATTAATCTCACTCAACAGACATTTATTAAATGCCTACTGTTTGCAAGGCAACAGTCACTTTACAAAGGGATTCTCCGTACTATGACTTTCAAAAGCAAGTCTCTTCCAGTGCATTTAAATATGATTTGCTTTATAAAATTCAGTTTTTCAGTTTACACACACTCTCTAGGAATAGACTGCATAGAATCAGGAATTTTATCCTGAAAAGAAGCAAGAAGGTGAAGCTAACTAGTAATGTTTACCAGAGGGATGGGTGGAGGTTCTACAGAGGGAGCAAGCAACTGAGGAGAAAATCTGAAGCCAACTGCTTGATTTGAACCTTGGCTCCAACACCTTCCAGTTTGTGACCTTGGGCAAGTTACTTAACCTCTCTGTGCTTCCATTTCCTTGTCTGCAAAATGTGAACTCTAGCGTTCCTACCTCATAAGGTGGTCATGAGCTTTATGTCAAGCACTGAGGACCAGTTCCTGGCACATAGTAGACTCCACATAGGTGTGAACTCATTATTATGTCCAGAAATTACTTCTTAATTTAGTATTAAAATCAACCGTATTCCTTTTGGACTAATCCTGTTCCAGAAGTTAGAAGAGCTTGTTGAATCACTATGTCTAACCTGAAATAGGCAGTCACTGGCTCAAGGGATCACTGGCTCAAGGGAAGGCCAGGCTACCTGTAGGGTCCCTCTTCCTCCCTTCCCCTACCATTACATTGCCAAAGTCTACTCAATATTTGCCTCTCTGCTTTCGCAGAATAAAATCGGCATGTAGTGCAAAGTATAGTTGATAATCCTGCTTGTTGAATTTTTCTGGTCTTAAGTGGGGACTTAAACCTTTCAGTAAAAAATACAATTAAGCCATTGGTTTCCTTATAACTTTTTCATGACTTACTGATATCTCAGCCTGGCATAATCTCTGCTCAGGACTGAGTTATGCACCCTCATTCTGTCTCCACTTAATTCTAAATCCTGAAGAGAAAGAAGTATGCTTATCTGAGAATTCAGAATTGACTGTCTGTTCCTCTGGTGACCCGCCTTTATTGAGGCCTCACAGGGTGCAGAGTACACCTTGGCCTATGGAGAGTGACAAAGGTGGTGGGGGATATGGGTTCATGAACCTTTGATCTAGAAATGGGCAGGAAAGATGCCAGATGCATGTGAGTTTCCTGGCAAACTTCCCAAATTCCATTACTCAGTGTTTTCAAATGGGGAAAAGTTACTTTTATATGGCTGATTTCTGAACCTGAAGCATAATTTATGGCTTTTTGTAGATAAAGCTACTTAGTATCAGGTGACCCCCAAATCATGTTAAAGAGTTTTCTTCCTCCCTCACCTGCTCCTTCCTCTCACCAGGGCAATTTAGAAAAAGAGAGGCTCTTTCTGGAGCCCACATTCCTAATTGATATCCATGCAACCCTTGGGAAATGTGTGCATTTATGTGGAGAGGCTTTTTTTTCTTCCTAGAGAGAGGTACATGATTTTCATCAGATTTACAAAGGATTTTTGACCTGAAACAATAAGAACTACTGGTATAGGACAGGGGTTAGCACACCAGGGTCCATGACCATTTTTGTATGGTTCCATAAGTAAGAATGTTTTTTACATTTTTGAGTGATTGGGAAGAAAAATCAAAAGAATAGTACTTCACAATATGTGAAAATTATATGAACTTCGTACCTTAGCATTTCATTGGAACCCCGCCACACTCATTCATTACGTATTATCTCTGGCTGCTTTTGCGCTGCAAAGGCAGAGTGGAGTAGTGGTGACAGAGGTCATGTGGCCCACACAGCTTAAAATATTTACTATCTGACCCTTTACTTAAAAAGTTTTCTGACCCCTAGTCTAGAAAATTAATTTCAAAAAATTTTATTTTCTGGAGCCGCCCGGTGGCTCAGCAGTTTAGTCAGCACTTGGCAGCCCGGGGTTCGTGGGTTCGCATCGTGGACGCACTGCTTGTCAGCCACGCCGTGGCGGTGTCCCATATAAAGTAGAGGAAGATGGGCACAGATGTTAGCCCAGGGCCAGTCTTCCTCAGCAAAAAGAGGAGGATTGGCAATGGATGTTAGCTCAGGGCTGGTCTTCCTCACAAAAAAAAAAATTTTTTTTATTTTCTGTCTTGCGTTTCATTCTTCCATTTCCTTTGCAAGTATTTATTCCCTATCCCCAATAAGATTTATTTGCCTCTCCATTTTCTCATTAACTCCCTGGACTGGGCATAATGCAGAAGAGTTGGATTAGTTGAGGCGCCCTTGCTCCTGGCCGTGCAAAGAAGCAGTCACACTCTCAGACCCTGCAGCCAGGCAGTTGGTGATAACCACCATAAGAATGGTGATAATGGTATAGAAGGAGAGGGTTTCCAAGAAGGCATCATGGACGAGGGGGTTTTTGAGTAAGACCTAAAGAAGTTAAAGCATGGCACTCTTAGACTGAAGGATAGGTTGAACAAAGTGGGGCAGCTGGGAGATCTCATAGGGTGTTCATGGAATACCAGCCAAGCAGACTAGATAGTGTAGAGGTTCTTAATAAGCAAGGGAAAGGAGTGAAATGGAGAGGAGTCCCTATGTGTGCCAATGTGGTGCTTTGCTGCTGGGTGAGGGGGTTTGGTCTTCTTTCAGTACCTTCCACCTGCGGCAGGGACAACCTGGAGGCCCAGGTACCCCTGGTGCGTTAACTCAGTAAGTGTCCCCAGCAGTAGAAGAGGGATAGTGAGGTGGTAATGGGTTTAAAGTGCTTCGTCCAGCACCTAATCCATCCTAAGTGCTCAATAAATATATGGTGTTTGATTTAATGCCTGTGAATGGAGTGGAGACAGGAAGTCATCTGTGAATTCTGAGGAAGGACAGAGCTCTTTAGGCCACAAAGGACAGGACAGGATTTTCCTTCTTCAGTGCTGCAATCCACAGAATTTTAGTGAGTGCCTGTTTTGTGCCATGTAGTTTTCTGGGCCCTGGGGATACACTGTGAACAGGACAGCTGTGGCCCTGCTGCAGAGACCTTGCAGTCAAGCAAGGAAAGCAAAGTGACAAGAGGAGGGGATGGGCACAGCCTGTGAAGAAAAGAGCAAGGGAGCATTTTTAGAGCAAGGGGGGGGGGGGGGGTGGGGCATATGGCCATAAGGCCAGACAGAAAGAGGGCAAAGAAAAGACTTCTTTGAATCCTTCTGACAAAAGGAAGCAAGGCTTTGATCAGACAGTGGAGAAGAGTGATTAAGAACAGTCATACAGGGGCCGGCCTGGTGGTGTAGTGGTTAAGTTCGTGCACTCTGTTGCAGGGGCCTGGGGTTCGTAGGTTTGGATCCCGGGCATGGACCTACACACCACTTATTAAGCCATGCTGTGGCAGACATCCCACATAAAGTACAGGAAAATGGGCACAGATGTTAGCTCAGGGCTGGTCTTCCTCAGCAAAAAGAGGAGGATTGGCAGCGGATGTTAGCTAAGGGCTAATCTTCCTCCCCCCAAAAAAGAGAATAGTCATACAAAATCAATCACACTGGAGGATTAGGGCATCAAATAAAATAAAATAAACTATCCAGAGCAAATATTTAGGGAGGCTAGCAGAAAAGTAAATTGTGAATTCCATGCATTTCACAATAAATCAAAATGTACTTTCAAAAATTTTTAAAGGTATGTGTTGGAGGAGGATGCACTGCTAGAGATATCTTTATTTGTAAATTTATGTTAAAATGCAAAAAGATTCCTTAATTTCTTCACATGGCTCATGTTTTGACTCTTGAGAAAAGTTTTTTTACAATATAATTATTTGATTTTCAAAGTTTATAAAGATGTGAGTCAATTTTTTCCCCTTTGAAAATGAAGTTGAGAAAAGGGTCAGCTGTAGTTTCACCCTAACAGCATGAATTTTCTAGAGAAGCACATCAAATTACCAGAAAATATTCAATCCCAGCCCGTTTCCCTGGCCTCACTGTAATGTTCCCTAAAGACAGCAGAAAGGAGGTGGGAAGATGTCACCCTTGACTCCCTGGAACCACCAAAGGCCAAGTGGAGGACTTGAAAAATCCTGAGCCATGGTCTGAGTCACTATGCTAAGCCACTGTATGATGTTAGCTGCTGTTTTTCCTGTCAGATGTATTTTAATTTCCATTCAAAATTAAATTACACTTTAAGCTTTAAGAAAAGGTGCAATATTATTGTATTAAATGGTTTCAACAATCATTTCAATTTATATTCCCATTAAGATCTATTTCATTGAGTAAAATGTCTATTTGTACCAAGGTCTGGAAATAGTTTTTCTCCTCTCTCTCCTTCCTTCCTTCCTTCCTTCCTTTCTTCCTTCCATTCAGGGATCACTACCTGTGCGATGTGACATGGGTAACCGAAGAAAGGATTTCTTTGCAGTGGCTCCGGAGGATTCAGAACTATTCAATCATGGATATTTGTGACTATGATAAGTCCACCGGAAGATGGACTTGTTTAGTGGTAAGGCTGAAGGGGGATGATCCACCTTTAAAGCTGCATGTGATCCGAGGGCTGTACAAAAACAGGGAAAGAGTGAATGGCTGGGAATCAGGAAATAAAGTTTGAGTGTCTCTTCTTTCTGACTGTGTCTGACCCTGAGGCAGTGGGTAAGTCTTGACTAACTTTTAGATAATCTGATATCTGGTGGTACTTCTATTTCACCTTCCCTCACGAGTCATACTGTTTTAGTTATGGATCCTATCACTTGGGATGGGGGTCAGTGATTGGAAACCCGGAAAACAGAATTTGATGTCAAAATTCAAAAAGTCCAAGGGCCAGGGGCTGCAAGGTCAATGAAGTGTGTTTCAATAGAGAAAATACAGGGAATGAGGAATGACTGGCTGAGTATATGTGAAACAAAACAAATACCAAGAGGCCACAAATCTGTTACCATCTTGTGACTATCTTTAAGCTTTAAGCAGCTTTAGAATGTAAATAGATAGCTACCAGGCTGAGAGGGTGGCAACATTAAGGCAAAGGCAGGTGTTAATCCAACCTTGAGGTGCTGGGGGGTGGTCAAGAGACCACAAGGTCCAGCCAAGCTGGTGGATCAGAATTAAAGCCCCTTTGGGAGCCAGCAGTCTCAGGGAGGATAGAGCCGGGGGAAGTTTGCTGGCATATGTTGAGGACACTCTACAAGCCTTTTCTGGTAATGGGCCTTGTGCCTACACACTTCCCCTCCCTCCTCCCATCCTGACTGAGCACAGGGCAGATTCTTGCCTCAGAAAGCTTGGGCGCCCTGTATCTTGATTCACTCATTCATTTATTTATGCAGCAAACATTAAATACCTATTATGTCCCAGGCTCTGTGCGTAGCTCTGGATATGAAAAAAAAAAAAAAAGAATTAGAGAGCATTCCTGTCCCAAAATGTTTTTGCTCTAGTAGGGAATACTATTATGCAAATCAATAATAATAGTTACCATTTCGTGAACACTCACAGTAGCCAGACACCATGGATTCTGAGACTCAGTAAGGTTAAGGAGCTTGCTTAGATCACGTGACAGCCAGTATCCAAATTTAAAAATCCAAATTCTTTGCTTCCTGCCAATTAAATCATCCTAATATCAAGGTATTGTGCCCTAAAAGGGTATAAGCTAGGTACGGAGAGAATATAGGGCAAAAGAAGATGATCAACTGGACTGGGGGCAGGCACAGTGAAATGGAGCCAACATGGGAGAGAGCTAGAGCAGTCTGGGTAAGTTGCCATATGCTGGGCAGATAAGGGCATAAGTACCCTATGAGCAGAGGCTGTGCAAAGGCATCCAGGGTGAATAGCTTGGACCATGCAGTGTCTGGGGGTACCTAGGATTAGGGGTTGGGGGAGAGGCACAATGCTGAGAACTGAGGTTAGAAATCTAGGCTAAGGCTCAGCTGCCATTCTGAGGAGTTTGGACTTTTGTCTTGTAAGACTTGGAAAGCTCTTTCAAGGTTTAACATAGTAGAGGAGCATAATAAGATAGAACTATCTGTTGCCAAATGAAGTTAGCTAGGGGTTGAGCAGGAAGGAGGGAAAAGCAGCTGGGTCTCCATCCAGGATATCAGGGCAGTGGACCAAGGTAACCTGACAGGACATGAACTAAGACAGCAGCAGTGGAGAAGGACAAGAGAAGCTGAAGAACTGGATGACAGGAACTGAGGGGGGTGACTGTGAGAAGACAAGGAGTCTAGAACGATTCCTAGGTCTCTGGCTTGGGTGAATCAGTGCCACTAACCAGGGGAAGAATGAAGGAGCAAGAACAAGCTGGTGGGGATGGAGGAAAGATAATGTCATAATCTTCAGTTCTGTACCTGTTGAACTGGAAAGGCTGGGGGAGCTTCCAATGGAATGGAAGCAAATGGATAGACCCAGGGCAGAGCCCTGGGCAAGAGAGATAAATGGTCTATTGTAATTATGTAAAAAATGCTAACATAAATACAAGTAGGTGAATGGAGATAGCTTTCAACTATTTTAAGTATAAATTTTGCTTATATTACCACAAATTGTGACTGAAGAATAGAATTCATTATCTCACTTCTCTTTGAAACACTGTTTTTCTGTCTGTTTTTCCCTCCCTAGGCACGGCAACACATTGAAATGAGTACTACTGGCTGGGTTGGAAGAGTAAGTGTTTAAGAGTTATGGGTTTTTCTGTAATATGGATAGATATTCAAAGCTATTCAATATATAGATATACCAAATGAGGGCCCTATGTTACTTGTTATTAATAGAGATATTAGTTGACCTATTTCTCAAAATATTTAAATGCCACCTGTAGAGATATCTTTTTATAGAGCATATATATCATACTCAGTTGGAAAAAGGAAGAGGACAAGTGAAAAATCAAGAGAAGAGCAGACAAAACACACACTCTAGGTAAATTGTAGCTCCCATTAAGTTAAAAAGCAACTGTTGCTGAAAGGCGGCCAAGATGAGGAATGTGCTCCTTGACCTCCTATTTGAAGTTAATGTGCTTAGAGGCAGAAAACATGATTTCCTTCCACAGCCTGCACAAATGCATCAGGAGATGTGACTACATCCAGGAGAAACCCAGAAGCATACACACCACACCTGCTATGCACCTCCCTTTGGAGGAAATCATGTGGCTTCACATTTTACTAGGCCCCTCGATGCAGAGCTTTATCCATGAAGGCATGGTGACCCTCAGAGACTTCTCATGCTTCACACCCCCGCTGTGCTATGCGTTGAGCAGAATCACCAACCACGTTGCTACAAGACCATAGAATGAAGCAAGTTGATGAAGGAACTCCAGCCGTGGTGGCACCTAGTGTGAACAACGAAGAATGAATCTCGCCTAATTTTTATGACCACGTCTATTAAGCCCCCTTTAAGAGAGAATCAGAGTGACACAAAAATGTAAAGATTTCACATTTCTTGGGGCATAGAGGTGAGGCCCCCGGTCCAGGAAAACGACTCCTTCCAGCTGGGCTTGGAGCTCCGATAGTGTTCACACGTCCTTTTTCTTCAGGCATTGATTGGGCAGAGGGGAGAGGTTTGCCAACATGAAAAGTGGTTTCCTCCATGGCAAGAGACATGCTACACTTCCTCACGACTCTTTGAAAAAAATATGTTTTTTCCTCTCTGTATTTAACCAGACAGATGCCACTTTTCACACATTTCTACTAGGCACAACTCCATCCAGGGGAAACAGGGAAATGTATTAAAAAGATAAGACTGTGAACACAGGTCTAGAGAGGGGAATGTGTTTCAGAGCTCTGTAATGAGAACACCAAGTGTACTGCACGCCTCAGCTTGCTCCATAAATGAATTCACTTTGAATCACTAAATAGAAGAGGGAGGCATTTTTCTTCCTTCCCAAAATGGGAGCTGATGAGAGAAGAAACATTGAGGGTGAAGTGAACCAACAATTTTAAAAGACCATCTCCTACCTGCTTGCAAATGCAGGAAGGGAATCAAAGTCATAAAGCAACATATTCCTTTCAGGCTGGTATAGATACTCTTCTGCTTAAACTACATTATGGTCTGAGAACTATCTTTCATGGAACTATAAAAAAATGGAAATTTTGTTCTATATTTCCATGAGACTTTTTTTTTTTTGTAAATTGTTGATCCTATTTAGCAAAATGAAGAGGCTTATAATAAAAATGATAACTGTATGAATGTTTCCATATGAAATATATGACAGACATTCCTTATAGTATCTGGTCCAGAAATGGTTCAAGACTTTCTAATGGTCTGACTTTCAAAAAGAAATATGTGTGAAAAAAGGGGGAAAAATCCCTCAAATTACAAATCATCTCTAATCTGAAACATTCAAAAATAATAGTTTGTTTTAAGAAAGCACATTTGTGACACTGAGGAAATTTACTTCTTAAAACTGAAAGGCTAATGCTAATTTTTGCACACTTAGAGCCGGAAGTCACAGAGTTATCCTCCACAGGGAGAAGATGCCCAAGGATAACAATATCCACTGCTGTATGTTGAGTGTCCTGTGTAAGCCTCTTTACGGTATTCTCTCATTTGCTCCTCACAAAAAAAATCCCTAGGAGTTAGATCTTGTCGTCTGCATTTTCTAGAAGGAGAATTTTCTTTTGAGACACTCTGGTTCCATTTGGCAAGTAAACGAAGCATGAGTTTTGAGCATAGGTGTTGGGAGGACTTTCTAAATCTAACATTGGTACAGAGATGAGACTCGTATGCTGTAATGTGTTTTTTGTTTTCTATTATTTTCTAGTTTAGGCCTTCAGAACCGCATTTTACCGCTGATGGGAACAGCTTCTACAAGATCATCAGCAATGAAGAGGGCTACAAACACATTTGTCGTTTCCAAGTAGATCAGAAAGTGAGTATTCTTAATTTATTTCAGGTTGATCTCCTTTTTATGAAACTAACTTGAAGTGGAAATCATTTAGTAAAGTCGATCAATGTGTACAAATAACCAGACTAATTCAAATTCCCCAGTGGTGTCTGGAGTCAGGTGGGAGGGGGCGGGGAGACCCAAGAAGAAGACCGGAGATGATCTGAATTCCTGATATAAACGATTTAATCCTCCTCTTAGCTTTTTAGAGAGTCTAATAAAGCTCTTTTTTAAAAATCCCATCAGAATTGCACATTTATTACAACAGGAGCCTGGGAAGTCATTGGGATAGAAGCTCTTACCAGTGATTACCTGTGAGTATTCTAATAATCGATAGGATATAAACATACTCGTCAAATCACGCCCTCTTTGCCCAGAAATAGGGAAAAATCTCCTACAAATAAAGAGTAGTCTATTTGGAATGTGTTCAGTACTTTTTTCTTTTAACATACGGAAGGCTTAATGATTTCACAGACGCTCAGCAGACTTGATACCGCGCCACCAAGCAGCTCTACCTCTTCCTCTCACCTGCTTTACATCAGAGGAGCTGTAGCCTCTTTTTCTTAAACGTCCTGAAACACTGAACTAGCATTCAGGGGCATTTTGTTAAATTTTAACTGGCACTGAATTTTTGGAAGACTTGGAGAGGCTATTTTATCTGTCCACGTCTCAGCCTTACTCTCTGGAAAATAGAAAGCTTTGCGAAGGCTGTCAACCACCGCGCACGAGGTGGTGGGAAAGGGAATGTTATTTTTCTGTAGAATCTTAGGCACTTTTCTAATTCTTTATTGGTCTCACCACGGAGGAATTTTGCCACCGCCCAAAGCAGTTCTTGAAGGTCCTCTTTAGAAGTGGCTCTGCCACTCTCAGGAGGATGGGGCTCCTGCCATTGAGTAGTTTGTGTTATAAAACAGAAAATATAGAAAATTATATAGATAAATGGAGTCTCAACTTCAGGCTAGTTGTCCTGTCATAATTTTCTTACAAAAGACATCTGAGTTTTTACTTGTCACTTTAAATAAGGGAGAAATTCCTGCATTCAGACAGTTTAGTCTGTTTAAAAAAAAAAAAAAAGAATCTCCTATTCAGAGATGATGCAGAAAAATGGCTTCTGGGGGCCAGGGGGAAGGCAAGCAGTAATGCACATGCACTTTTATGAGCACTAATGCTGGTGTTTGAGTTACATGGAGTGTATTTGACTTTCCTTAAATATGTAATTAATATATATTTCATTTGGTTTTTTCCCCCAGATACTACATTAGTAATGAATATAAAGGAATGCCAGGAGGAAGAAATCTTTATAAGTAAGAGCTCTATCAAGTTATTGAATCGAGTCTTTTTAGCTGATGAACATGTTCTGGGCTCTTTTTTTTTTTTTTTTTTCGTCTTGTCCTAACTAATATATTAAACTGGAACTGCTATCAAGTGCTTTTATTCCTTTATAAATCAATCTGCATGTCAATATAAGAGAATGGCTCTATTAGATGTTTTGTGATATTTCCAAACAATAGGAGGTTTGAGGTATTATGAATTAATCCATGTATTTATTTCACATTGTTAAAAAAAGTTTTAGAGGATTGCTTTGGCATTCTGATATCTTTGAAACTAGAATATGGCATTATTCCGTTCCTTCCATTCATTGATCCTTTTATCAAGCACTTCATTTCCGTCATTGGTTTTACAGAATCCAACTTAATGACCCCACAAAAGTGACGTGCCTTAGTTGTGAGCTGAATCCAGAAAGGTGTCAGTACTATTCGGTATCATTTAGTACAGAGGCAAGGTACTATCAACTGAGATGTTCCGGTAAGTTTGAACTGACTAGGGGAGCAGGAGAGAGAGCAGCGGGGCTCTCACACTGTCTTGTCTGAAGTAGCTCCCTCCATCCCCTCAGCTTGCGTGCTTTCCCTCCCCTTTTACTCACCTCCTTCTCCTTCTCCGGACAACCTTCCTACCACCCTCCTGGCTCAGTGTCCCCATCCCTGAAGTCTCCCTTTCTGTCTCCAGTTTGGGAAATATTCTTTCTGCCCTGCTCAATTCTCTCCTTTTGAAACTGAGGAGTCCTTGAAATCGTATAAGTCCCCTTCTCTTCACTCACATTGAAGTGGTGAGTTAACCACCTTTCCTTCCCCTTCTAACCAAAAGACTTGCCTGGCCTGCTTTTGTCTGAAAACATACATACACACACACACACACACACACACACACACACACATATCCTAGAGCTTATGTATAACAGAGGCACTTCACCCTTATATATGCACCTATTGTGGGTTTTTAAATTATTATTTTAAGCACTTGCCCCTTTAGATGAGAAAATTTATGTGGGTGGTTCCTGTCACCCAGCCTGCTCACTGCTCCGTCTCCTGTTGCTATTGTTATTATTGCTTTCTTTATTATAAGTGAAAAAACCTGGACAAGGAGAGGCAAAGTGACTTCCACAGGTCACACAGATAATAAGAGGCACAACAGGATTCAAACACAGGCCTCTGCCTCCCGAGACATCCATTAAGCAGTGTGCTAGATTACTTCTCAAAATAAAAGAATCTGGATATTCTGAACAGAACTGTGCATCCCCAGAAAGAGGTCTCCAAACCAGTTATCTGAATCTTTCTTTAGTAGCTTATTTTCCTTACCTTCATATTTTTCTTTATGGTTCTTTACTATGGCTGTTTTTAGTCACTGTTTCTTGGGCATGTGTTTTATACTAGGCACTGTGCTAAAAGTTTTATATTCATGATCTTGTTCGATCCTTAAGAAAACTCTATAAATATTATTATCCTCATTTTCTATGTGAGGAGATTGAAGCATAGATATGTTGTCCTAAGTCACAAAGCAGGTAAGCCACGATTCAAACTTAGGTCTGTATAATGCCTTCACTGTGGTTCTGATCAAGTGTAAAAGTTAATATTATCCAAATGCATCAAAATTAAAGAGCTCACAGAATAGCTTTCTATACATTACCTTCCACTCTGCAACTACCACAGTTGGGATAAATAGTGAATATATGTGCATGTGAGAAAAGCACTTTTGCATGCCAGAAAGGAACCGCTCATCCAAGTCAGGCGCTGTGCAGATGTGTCTCCTGGCTCCAGGACTCGGTGGGGTGGGGGCAGCGGGAGGGGACTCCGCACTTCCCCCAGGTGAGGCTGGCTCCAGAGCTCCGCCCCAAGGAGGGCGGGGCCCGAGAGCTGACCTGGTCATCGCGGGATCCTGGGTTTAGAGCAGGGGATGGCAGCTCTCAGGGGGTCCCCAGGGCTTAGTTCACAGATAAGGAAATGGGCACAGGGATGATAACGTGCCCAAGGCACTCGGCAGGACCAGAGCTTCATTTCCTGCTTCATTCTACTGAGCCCTGTGCCTCTCCGGGAATACTTCTTACGCTCCAAGTGCGCTTATTTTAAGGGAAAGGAAAAACAGCCACCACTTATTAAGCCCCTTATCCACTATGATATTTATTCTATCAAAGTTAAATGGTATCAAAATTAAATGGTAATACGTGTCATTTTTGAAAAGTATGCTATCTTAAAAAAAAAACTCGTCTAAACATATTTTTCCTCATTCCGTTAACAGGCCCTGGTCTGCCCCTCTATACTCTGCACAGTAGCAGGAACGATCAAGGTATTTTCTCATATTTCACCCTTCGTTTGCTTCTCAGGAAAGTGTGCGTGAATAGGAGCGACCTGTATCGAGCGTAGTGTAATTTTCTTTGGCTTTAGAGTGTCTTTAAGAATGACTTGAACACAAGGCTTGTAACCTGATGTATAATCCTATCAGTGAATTGCCTGCTTGTTCGTTATTGCTTTGCACAATCCAGATTCTTCACATTGTAACGAGTTACTGCTTCTCGTGTATTTGTTTAGAACTGAGAGTCCTGGAGGACAACTCAGCTTTGGATGATACGCTGCAGACTGTGCAGTTGCCCTCCAAAAAGCTGGACTTCATTATTCTGAATGAAACAAGTAAGTCCAATTTCTCTTGAAACAGAACTTTTCATGGAACTACCAATAAAAATAGAACTAAATATGATAATATGTTTGGAAAACATACATTTTATATTATGTAAACTCTAATTATTTTTCCATGAAGTGTTCTGTCGCAAGAACTACTAGTTTTACATTCTTTTGTCTTAAAATACAGTACCATACTATGTAAAATTTATTTTTTTAAGAGGAAAGGTTGGAGAAAATGCACTATTGCTAGTTTAGTTTCATCCCTTTAGTAACTCTATTCTATTATTAAGTACGAGTTATGTGTTAACTTAATGATATCCTAATAGATTTTACCTTTAACCCAAAAAGATCAAAAAATCTGACATGATTATATAAAAAAATTAGAGTTGGCTATAAAATGTCAAAATTTCAGTCTTAGGAGAGAAATCTTGAATTTTTCCTAAACTTTTCCTAACCCCTCCAGCCCATAGTTAGCCTCGTCCCTGGTAGTCTGATCATGGATATTCAGGGACCACTAAAAAGAATGGGTTTCTTTGGGTAGGAAATCTTGTAATTTTTGTTTGTTTTTTTCCATTAAGGATTGATTTAGTTTAGATTTTTTTGTTTTTGTTTTTTAATATAAGATAATAGAAAAGATTCAACTCATCTAACTTTAAATGGCAGGAAAAGCTCTGGAAAGTGTAGGACACTTCTGAAGAACAGTTTAGGGCTGTGCTACTCTAACTGAATGTGCATGAGTCCCCAGGGACCTTGTTAACATGCATAGTCTGATCCAGCAGGTCAGGGTGGGCCCAGGATTCCACGTTTGTAATTAGCTCCTAGATGATGCCAGTGCTGCTGGCCCTTGAATCAGGCTTGAGTGGCAAGGGCTTAGAGTTCTGGAGAGCTAGCTGGACTGCCTGGTGTGAAGGGTAGTGAATACTGAGATGTGACATTCTACTTCAGTTGGTACACAGTGGGGAACCCCTGAAAGTTTTGGGGTCAGAGAAGCCACATGATTGGATGAATAACCTGAGAAGAAGTGTTGCTTGGAGCTGCCAGAGGGGAAGGGTCCAGTTGGGAGGTGGTTATATGTTCCAAACTCCAGGAAAGGAGGGCCTGAGGGGGAGTCAGGGAACAGGGACCAGAGGGGAGTGGGACTGGGGATTAGTAAAAAAAAAAAACCCCAAAGAAAAGACTGTGCATCTTCAAAAAGGTGGAACTAAAATACTTCTGATCAACTAATGCTGATTCAAACAAAGGAGAGAGCAAATGGTGGGTTTGGCATATTCATTAAAAACATCATGATCAACTGATAGTTTGACATACTATTGAAATATAATAAAGACTTAAATTTTTGTTCTTATAAGCACGTTTAATCAGAAAGCATAAAATAATCAGCAAAATACAAATTGAAGAGAAATCTATCTATATAAAGATTTTACTCTTAAACCTTTCTTTTTTCCTCAACTGAAATAATTGTAACAAACAAAAAGATAAATGTAAGGAAGAAGAAGCTCTAGAGATAAGGAATTTTTTCCCTGCAGGTTAAATCTACTGAAGCTGGAAATAATCTTATTAAAATATGAAACAACTCTCCCTCTCTCTCTTTTTTTTTTTAAGATTTATTAGTCTAATTTGTCATCCTGAATTGGGAGCAAAGGAAACTGATTTATTATTTAGGGACAAATTTTATTAAACTGATGTTAAATCAAGCACAGAGAATTAAACCGATCTGCAGAAGATCATACAGAATGTACACAACAGTTTGCTCCACGTAAACCTGATTTCATTTTATAAAACACAGAGCTGAAAATGGGAACTCTGCTCTGCGGTCTGGGATGGCAATAAGAATTACAAAAATGTTATTAAATCAGAATTTTAAAATAGAGTTGGGGCCAACTAAAAATCCTAAACATCTTCTAGGAAATTCAAGAGGAGGAAAACATTTTGGAGGAAAACTTAGAACATAAGCCATAAACAAACTAGATAAGTAGATCAGATGCCAAAGAACAGAATCATAAAAACAAAACATTAGCAATTCTAAGATGCACTTTTATTTCACAAGGCACCAATGTATTTAACAGATCCATTAGAAACAACTTTATTGTTTTAACCTTAATTAGTATTTTAACCTTAAAGAGAATGTTTTATAGCTTAAGAACATGCTGAATCTAAGCAGTTCATTTTCTTTTTCTCTTCTAATTTAACAAATTGTTAAAGTAGATATGACTTATCACTGACAGATAAGGAACCGAAATCATGTGCTAATAATTGTTCTTAATTCACTAATCTTTCTGTTTGTTTAGAATTTTGGTATCAGATGATCTTGCCTCCTCATTTTGTTGAATCCAAGAAATATCCTCTACTAATAGAAGTGTGAGTATTCAAGAGGAGGGAACAATTTAGAAGTTAATCATCGTACATTTTTTGCCCAGTGCAGCTTACTGAAAAATAGAGCCAAATGCATCCTTTCTCTCTTCCTGAATTGTTGTGAAGCAGTTTTACTATTTCTTCCTTCCATTTTGCAATCGCAAACCCAAACCTGTGTTTTCTACCGTCTTTCTAATGAAGAAGGTAGATACTCTTCCTCCATCATAATGGTAAATGGATTTCGTTTTGATTTGTTTCCCTGAACTCCAAAGGAATTCTCAAGTCCCCCTGTTCATTCTTATCTCATGGACATTTTCACAAGCAAGAGATGGATAATAACAGTCTTCACAGTTTCCTTACCCCCAGACTCGGCCAGCCATCTCCCATTGGTTGCCTTTGATTCATTAGAAGTCAAGTTTCTCCTCCTTTAGTTTCTGAACTATCACTGCCTGGTATTCTCCATTCCCCTTTTGAGTGAAGAGATGTGATATAGGAAAGTATTCACTACAATCTAAACTTCTTCAAGTCTTAGAGAAAGTTCTGAGATCACAAGTCTTTGAGCAATAAATTTGAAATCATATGAATTCTAAATGCGGTGTCTTTGTAAAATATTTTATTTTTGTAAAATAAAATTATTAGGAATACATTTTACTTTAATCCTTCTAAAATTGCCCTGACTTGATGCATACTGTCACAATGCCACTCTTCCTGTACTGGCTTGCTCATTTCCTTTATTAAAAACAAATCAAAAGAAACCAACAAATGAGCTGGGTGCATGCTATATTCCAGGCAATTTGCCTTATTTTGTGCACACAGGAAACCAACGTGGTAAGTTCTATTGGGCCCATTATATAGAAAAGAAAATTGAAACCGAGGGACATCACTTTTCTGTTGTAACTAGCAAAAAAAAAAAAAAGGAAGGGTATAGATATTAGCATCAGACACAGCCTTGCTCCACTGCATTTGCAGTTCCATGTGAACAAAACAAAAAGGTTCAAAGAAAAAGAGGTATTTTAAACTTTGTCATGTGCTATCTGATTTTCATTAAGCCTAACTTTGACTATAGTGACTCTAATTTGCTTTAGGCATTAGCCCCAATACTAAAAAAGGATGCTTTAGAAAAGAGTGATATTTTTATCTTCTTTGACTCCCTAGTAAATAATAATTAGATCTCTCCTTCATTAGGAAAGTTTAAAAAAAACATGGTAAATTTAGTGCCCATTTCTTTTCAGTTATTTTCTTCTTCGTGTCCTTAGATGTCTAAATCTTTGTTTTCTATTTTTGAAAATAATGTTATTTACTCTTAGGGATTTAGGTAACTTGATACATAACTAATATTAAGGGAAGCTATTACTCTACCCAATTTAATATCATTGAAAGGACCAAGGCATTTCACATGTTGTAGAAAATGTTTACTTACCCTAGACATGTATGAATGCAGTCTTCTTTTTAAAGTTAGAATATTACAATATTTAGTTTAAAATTAAAGTAGTACAATATTTCCTTTAAAACTAAAGTTCTTTTGACTGCTCTCCCTAAGAAGATGGAGGAAAATGTTAGCAAAGGTGTGCAAGCAGGACTTGTCCAATCCTGTGGAGGGGACTGAGCAGATAAGTAGGAGAGATGGGCTGGGGAGGGAAGTTATTGGAGAGGATCTGGGTCCAGGAGTCCTGTAGGTGGTGCAAAGACGACATATTTAAATGAGATGCAACAAACTATAGGGAGCTTCTCTTGATTAACAAATGGAAATGAGAGGGCTTGATGGAGACCGTGCATACAGCTGTGTGGGGAGTAGGTTATAGTCTATGAAGATTGTAGATAGGAGGGAGTTAAGCTTGTTAATAAATAGAATGCCAAACAACATACCCATTTTCCAATGTAGTCTATTTCTTTGTCCTTTGAAGTTTTAAGGAATAGCATTCATTCATACTTTGGCCCATTCCACAACGACTTGTGGAGACTTAGTGTGCAACACTGTGCTAAGTACTGGGGGAAATGCAGTGCATATTATACAGCAATCAAAGTCCTTAAGGAAGTTCCAACCTAGGACATACACTTGTAGTCTGGGAGTGTGTTTGTAAGCTGAGGTGGAAAAATATATTCAAAGCTGCATTTATTATCAGCCTCATTATCTTTGCATAACACAACTCCCCTACTCCAGCTATTAGAGAATTTATTTCTTTGATTTCCAAGATATATATGACTTCGAAGATGTTGGCCTATGAAGTCTGTGTTTGATAAGAGTCTTCAAAGATGAAACTTCTGGGCATCTTTGAAGGAAACACACAGCCATTATAGTAATATTGCCAAGTTTTAGAGGACCTATTGTAGACACCCTGGTGGCTGGCATGATTTCAGGCGCATGATCAGGAAAGAGGCACACTTCTTGTCCACAGAGAATAGAAATGCAAGCACTCCTCATTTGATTCAGGAAACCCACAAAGGCTAACAATTTGGGATTTTTCACAGGTATGCAGGCCCCTGTAGTCAAAAAGCAGATGCCGTCTTCAGACTCAACTGGGCTACTTACCTTGCAAGCACAGAAAACATTATAGTAGCTAGCTTTGATGGCAGAGGAAGTGGTTACCAAGGAGATAAGATCATGCACGCAATCAACAGAAGACTGGGAACATTTGAAGTTGAAGATCAAATTGAAGCAGCTAGGTGAGTGACTAGGAGATGAATTCAAAGGTCATCTGATTTTTCCCCCAATATTTATATTTTAAAGGTGTAAAGTGTGAAGAATTTAAAGTGTGTTGGGATGAATTTGTAATCTTTCATTCTTGGAGTGGATTTTTAGTGAAGATATCATATTTAGATTAAAATGTATGTCATCATAGATTCATATAAAGTTAAAAAAAGATATTTCCTAAATTCCTTTCTGTATGTGACTCCAGAAATGGAGTTGACATATGTGCTACCACCTTCTAGGAACAGAGACTCAAAATTTATCAAACACATGGACACACCGAGGGATACATGGACCCCTGAGTAAACATCTAACTAAACAAGCAAACCATCCCTATAGTCAAGGATAAGTAAGAGGAGTTCAGTGTACATTTACATTGTAGGAGAGTGACAGCTAGGAGTGCTAGGAGTGGCTCCTATAGTCTGTTTGAGGGTTACTCCTCCATTTTGGGAAAATTGTGGAGCACAACCCTCATCACTCATAATTATAAGGGCTTAATTAAGTACGAATCACATCTCATTCTTGTGTTCTCCATTTATGGGACTATAAATAGATGTGATCTGACTTTAGAGAGATTTTTACTCATGAATGATAGTTACCCTGTAATGCTCATGTAACATGGGAAATGTTTTACCTGCGTTGTTATTGAAGCTGCACAGCAACTTTGGCAGGTGGGTGTTCATACCTCATATTTCAGGTAAAGAAATGGAGGCTAGGTTAGGTAATTTGCCAAGGTAAGTCAGGATTTGAATCCAGGTTTCACTCCAACTCTTGCATTCAATTGCATTCAACTAGTAAATGGGAAATGTAATCTGAGTTTTTATAACCAACTACGTGGATGTCTGGGGAAACATAATAAGTAGGTGATTTAAAGTAATGTGAAATCATAAACTAGGAAATGCATAAAAGTCATGAATGATTCAATGGGTGGAGGAAAATGCCTTTAAGAAAAGCAACAACCAAAGAGAAGAAAAGATGACAGACAATTTATAAAGTACTCCTGAGTCTCTTATATCAAAGTGAATGATTAGCTATTTTCCTTAAAACTAAAAAAAGAGGTTTAGATTAGAGAGAGGACAAATATGTTCACAAGTAAAGCTGTGATATTTTAAAAATAATTTTTTTTATCCTCATTGTACCTCTGTGAGAGAGGGCAGAGTTTCCAGGGCCTCTCAAATCTGATCAATGCAAGTCCTAAAATTACAGAATTGAGTATCCACAATATACGACTCCAGTTAAAAACTTAATGAGATGTAGTGTATTTATACAATGGAACACTATTTCAGCAACTAAAAAGAACTATACACAACAACATGATGAATCTCATAGACTGCTGAATGAAAGAAGCCAGGCAACAAGTATACAACCTGCATGACCCGATTTATATAAAGTTCAAAACCAGGCACAAATTCAGGTGTAATTTTTATGGAATCCAATAAAAGGAAAACATTTCATTTTTTTCCTTTTGCAAAGGGAGAAGTGCCCTGGAGGCTTCTGGGTAATAATAACACACTATATCTTGGTTCAAGGATATGCTCACTTTGTAAAAGTTTGTAACTTGGACACTCATGATTTGGTGCACATTTTTGTAAGTAAGTGTTCCAAGTTTGAAAAGTTTACAGGGAGAAGATAATGAGTTGAAAACTACTTTTAATTTTTTCTAATATTGCTTAACTCAGGGCAGCATAAGACATATATCAAGTGAAAACAAAGATTCTCAAAGTCACATATGGGTCAGCGCAAGGGTCCCGCACCCCCTCAATACTACACAGTTAAGAGTCTCATTCACTAGATTTTTTTTTTTAAGTAAACAAATTGCCTTTTCATGTAAGGCTAAGATTAAGAAATAGGTGCATAAAGCACTTTTCTCATTTCTTTATGTGGATTCCAATACCGAAAACAATTTAGTGGCAAAAAAGACTTCTTAATCCATCAAGGAAAAATTGCTTATATTTAATGGTGCTGAGCTAACTAATCAAACATCCAGCATAAGAAAGGATTTATTTAGAGAATGGTGTTTAAATTCTCTGGTAGGGGGCTCAAGGACACTTCTAAGCCCTACCCAGATGTTCTCTGCCCCTATATATCTCCACTGCAGGGGCAGCTGCTCTGAAACTGAAAAACATCTGGAGAGACTTAAATTCAATTATGTAAAGAAAAGTGCATCTGGGCTGCAAATTTTTATATAAAGCTGTGAAAATAACTGCCAGGATTTGTTTTCTTTGAATCACACACACACACACACACACACACACAATTTTTATGGACTCCAACAAAAATAAACCTTGTTTATCTGGCTCTTAAGTTAAAAATGATAGACATTTATCTCAGGTGTTTGTTTCCTTGCTTGCTGTAATTAATCTTAGTTTCTAATAGAATGAAATAGAGAACAAATGGCAGAGCTTCACGTTTGGGCAGTTATCTTAGTTTTCTATACACAGTGCAATACTAATTCGTGAACTTCTTCCATGTATTTTAGACAATTTTTAAAAATGGGATTTGTGGACGACAAACGGATTGCAATTTGGGGCTGGGTGAGTTGTTGTTGTTTGGCTGATGAATCTGTGTGTATTTCTTAGTGAATATAACCCAGAGCAGGGTAATTTATCTTTTGTATGTCAATATTTGTAGATGAAAATCATGTCTTATCATTTTAAGCTAAGAAGGTCCAAATAAAATGTCTTAGATCCCTGCGCAATGAGCCCCCACTAGGCAGGCTTACACTTTTGTTTATTATGATGAAGGCGGTGAAAAAGGGAGAAAAAGAGGAAAGACGAGAAAGAGGGAGGGAAGGCTAGAGGGGGAGAGGGAAGGAGAGAGACTTTTTCCCATGCATCAAAGTCAGTAAAGATTTAGTGCTTGTTGAGTTTTTTAAAAAATTTAATTGGTACTACCCAGCAAATTTTTGATGCTTTTCCCCC
Organism: Tapirus indicus; assembly: GCA_031878705.1. Lineage (NCBI taxonomy): Eukaryota > Metazoa > Chordata > Mammalia > Perissodactyla > Tapiridae > Tapirus > Tapirus indicus. Next base: position 75,293,702 of record CM062926.1, on the reverse strand, counting down.
TACACCTACCAAGAAAAGGGACCAGGGTTCTGGAAGTGTAGTCTTTAGATACTGTCCAATTAAGACCAATTTAAGCCTCCTCTACCATGTTTTCTATCTCTAAAGAGGCACAGTATATAAAGATGTGAGAAATGTGGAAACTGTGGCTCGCTTACCATATGTCCTTAATTCCTTTACCTTCATAAAAATAACTGTTTCCATTCCTTAGTCATATGGAGGGTACGTAACCTCAATGGTCCTGGGAGCAGGAAGTGGCGTGTTCAAGTGTGGAATAGCCGTCGCGCCTGTGTCACGGTGGGAGTACTATGGTATGTAATTGCTATCAGGTATAAAGAGATACTGAGTGTCGACCTTAAAATTTCAATGACAAAACCATTCCTTTTTGAGTTTCAATGTTTCTACAGTGATTAAGCTGATTCATCTTAGAGGTACTTCATGAATACCTGTAATGAAAAGATCTCATTTATTCTGCTATCGTGAAAGTCTGGATGGTATTATATTTTATCTACACATTTAGTTATTAGCAAATTCTGTTTTCCAAATTTCTTATTAAATCTTAACGAATTCTGTTTTCCAAATTTCAAAACATCCCCAATGTTACATTTCTTCAGATAAACCCTTCCTTATCTTTATTCTAATATGAGTTTGGGGCTTCACATATTAGCGAAGTCAGAGAAGTATGTATCGCCTTCCCTTCAGGTAAAGGTCAAATATAAGGAGGGCTTTGGGTGGAAAGACGGGAGTAGGGACAGATGAATTCCTGAGGGGTTTGTTTTTTTCCACTGTCTTTAAGTCGATGAAAGCCACTCTAGAATATCTCTTCATCATTGAGAAAATATTATTTTCTGACGCATCATACACGTGTAAGACTATAATTCCCAAGGGGAGGGGGCAAGCAGTGGAATACTAGCTAGGGGAGAAGAATAAGAGGTGGTGAGGAGATGAATTCTTTTCTTGTGCCTCTTCTGACCACATCTCAAGCCCTTTATGTAGTTTAAGGATAGAATCATTGATAATGAATATGCTCATTAAATATTTTATGCCTAATATATGGTAGTACCAATCCTGTGGAAAACCATTTTTTAAAGCCTCTCCAAGTCAAGAGAAGACAATGTAAAAAATATATCGCTATCTTTCTGTTAAAAAAAAATTGGAGAGCACAGTTAGGATTTGATCCTTGCACAGTGGATTTGTTTTCATATAATACTTTTCTGCTTGATATTAATTATTCTGTTGGATGGCTTGTTTTTGGAGACCTCTGGTGGTCAATAAAATAACAGAAACAATTTTTGTAAGTTTAGAAACCTGTAATGATAAGAGAAATTCGTTAAAAGTATATGAACCAACCTAACACATAAGAACTTTCTAGAATTCTTATATATGTGCAAATTTGAACAATTTTACTCAAAGATCAGATAGAAGGAATATGTAAATGATATGTCAAGCATATTTCTATAAGTTTACAATGACTGCATTATGCATTTTTTAAATACTATTTTTAAAATTTCAGATCTTCTGACATATGTAAACCTGGTTAGCATAATAATAAAGGGGTATTGTGTTCTCAGACAAGACGAATTAAAGTCTATGGCTGTTTGGGGAAAAATTTATTTTGCCCTTAAAGGACATTTCTCCCCCTATCAAATGTACAACCTAAGCTATTGGTATTTAAATGTTAAAAGATATGAGCATTTTAGGAAGATCTTACATTTTAAAGTGTCCTTTAAAATATTATATTTTCTATGTTAGTGTCCTGTAGATATGTAAAATTACATATAGTCTGTATTCATTTTAAGCAAAATGATAAAATATTGCTGTTACTCTTTTTGGAGGAAAATATTTTTATATCCATAGAAATGGCATGAAGAATACATGTGGAACAACTAACACTCATTATCAATGTAGTTTTTAATCTACAACGCCAGTCATTCAAAAAGAGTCACAATGTTGCTTAAGGTTGTTGTTTAGATGATATATTCATTTAAAGAATTAAAGAGATCAGTATTAATATACTTGTATAATTATAGTGAAATTCAAGCCATTAACTTAAATAGCACAATGGCAACATATTATTCTTATACTTATTTAATTACTGTAATCTGATCATTTATAGGGGCGTCTTTCAAAACAGTTATTTCAGATTTTCAAAGTTATATTAGAATTCAGCCACAGTAAATTTTCTCACTAATATTTTAGGATATATATATTATATGATATATCTCATATAGATGATACACATTTATGATATATATGATATATATCATATGATATATAGATACATGATTTAATTTTTTTAAAATAGGTCAAAAAATATGTTTAATTATCTAAAATAACAAAGCCAATAATGCATATGTTTTTCTGCCATATTTATATATACAAGAGCTTATGTCATTTCAGTAGACAGATATTAATGTAATCTGTTTCACAATACTCAACTGTTATAACACCAAAATTGAGGCCTCTCCACAAAATGAGAGAAAACAAATGTTTAACTTGCATTATGATGGAGTAGCTGAGTCGATAAGGGGTTATACAGCAAATAAATGATAAACTGAATTCTTTCTTTTCGTTATAGTGAATTTCAACCTGCCAAAAAAATAAAATATGATTTAAGTAAGCAGCTAGTAATTGAACATTGTGAGGGGTTTCCAGAAGGAAAGAGACTATCCTAAATTAGGACATATACTTGTGTCTAGACCAAAAAATTCAAGACATTTGAGGCATTAAGTGACTTCTAATTAAGATTCTTTGAGAGGGTCAGATGATAATGTAGAGTCCTTACCTCTTAGCACTTCACATTTGACTTTCTGCAGGTGGATTATTGGTTGGGTTTTAGATCATCTGGTTTGATCTCCCTCTGCCCTCATCACAAGGGCTAAGCAGGAATGGGCTAGGGCTGAGTATGGAAAGGCATGCATTTGAGCTGGAGTCTGGCTGCATTAGCAAGCCAAATAAAAATGATCTGGAGAAGATATTTCTGAGGGTAACACTATAGACCCATGCACGAGTCAAGATGTACAAAAGCACATAAAATAACCCAATTAAAGGAAGAAAAGTTTTTATTCTATGAATTAAGTTTTTTTCTTTTCTCCACCACAGACTCTGTGTACACAGAACGTTACATGGGTCTCCCAACTCCAGAAGACAACCTTGAGCGTTACAGGGTAAGAGATGAGGAGCTAGATCCATGTTATAACTTATTTATAAGTGGTTTAAGAACATTTTTAAGTGTATCTATTCTATAAAATATATATTTTTTATTTCCAGCAAAATTCTTGTTAAAAAGAAATAACACAGGTGGTTTAGAGATACTCCAATAGCTTCCTCTACTATATTCTGCATAATTACAATCTTTATCGTATGCTATATAGGTCACAATATGCATTCATTTGGAAATACAAAGCAACACCAGATAATTACTTTAATTATAAAAATTACAGTTTAGAAAACATGTCGAATTCAACATATTCCTTTCGAGCCCAGAAGACTCGCTAAACATTTAACTATATATTAAAATTTCTTATGGTATTATCATAATTAAGATGTATATACAAGCCTGTAATTTTCTTATTCATAGCCAGATATGTACAGTTTTTTTCTCACAAGATTTGAGTAAAGCAGGTAAGGAGCAGGTACAGTTGGGCATTACCCCGAAAAGTCGTTGAACCCAAATGACTGAATAACATCCAACAGGGTGGTTGCCTGATAGGAGAACCAGTGGGCTATAGCATTGGAAATATGGTCTGGGTGCAGCTATCACTGGCAGCCCCATGTGCTAGTGTGGATGCCACAGCAAAGCCAGAGCACTCTCTCTGGTGTCAAGATGATGCAGCTGGAAGTGTTAGCCTAAGTACTAGGGACCCTTCCAGCACTCTGACCCTTCCCAAACTTCCTGATTCTGTCTGTCATGTTAGTTGAAAACCCTGAAACTTACAGATGACAAGACAAATCACCAGATGTTTACATTCTCCAGAGGAAATTCAAAACTCTGCCCAGGACAGTGAATTAAAAAGAAAAAAACAAAAAACAAGTATAATTTAAGAATACAACTTCTCATCTGTGCCACAACTCTCAATGCATGGGCTCCATGTTAATACATTGCTCGGAGCAATTTTTGTTTTTGTAAGAATTCGTCATGACTATGGATTCTGAAGCCATTTGATCAAAGCACAATAAAACTCAAAATTTATAGTTTTGCAAGATACGCGCAGACAGTTTAGTTTTACTGCTTACTTTCAGCTTTATTTAGCAAGGCTTGTTGGGGGAGAGGTGGGAGGGGTATGTGTCTGTGTTTGTGCTGCATGTGTGTTTTCATCTCTGTTTTTCAGTCAAGATAGAAAAGTAACAACCTGTAAAGTAAGGTGCACAAATGACGTCATATTATGAGACAAAGCAGTCCCATAATCAGATTGTCCTCGTTTCTGCTAATTGTCCCACATGTTACTTTGGACTCAATTCCTCCCACTGTTTCTCCTTCACATGCAATAAGCTGCCTTAGACATCCTTTCCCTTCTTCGTAACCACATTGCCGCTGTCACATAACCTCTCTCCTTTTATAATAATAATCCAATTTGTCTCCCCTTAGCTGTCTTTCTACACTCCAGTCTGCACAACACAGAGCTATGAGATTAACCCCCACCCACAACACTGTCATGGACCTTTCCTGTGGACTCAACCAAGTCCAGCCCTCATTCTTTCATCGGGTGTCCAACACGTTGTTACAATGGTCCAATTTACCTGACCGTTCACAGTTCTCTGAAAATTTCTGGGCCTTTCCTTTTAATGCCTTTGTCCTCTGCTTCTTCTGCCTGGAATGTCATTTCCCCTCCATCTCCATCTATTAGGAAACTTGTACTGCTCTCCCAGTGGACTAGCGTTCCCTTTTGACTCCCATGATATTTTCCTTATATATCTCTTAATCCTCAGTTCATCTATCTTGGACTCATAGTTATTTTGTACTCCCTTTTCTTCTCTGTAGTAGTAGTAGCTATTCACGGCTTTACTCAACAATGTATTCTTTGGATTACCCAGTATGAAGTATAAACCTTAAAACCTTTCCTGATTTAATTTAAAAACTTTTTGAAGGGAAACATTATTATAAAAATTGTATGTCTTTGTCATTTCTCCCATTTTAAAGCTAGAATTTTCCTGTCAATTACCCAACCAGAATGCTTAAATTTGAAAACCACCTCTTCTATGGTATGCCATATTTGCTGAGTCGCTGAAGGGCTTTCTCAGATATCCCAAGGAACTGAAAACTCCTGAAACATCAGAGGTGTACTGCCCAGAACCCTAACCCTGACTCTAGAACTTGGTGGATAATGAGTAAAAAAAATCCCATTCTGAAAAGTCTTTGAACCTAGAAGCATAAGGTCAAGTCCAGACCCTGACATCTAGGGAAGTCCATGGCACCTAGCCTACTTCCCTTGATGAACATCAGCCAACAAGGTGTTTCCTCTTCAATTAGCCCTCGCCCTATGGAATAATTAGTTTTAATCTGCCATTTCAACCTGCATCTTTTTCCAGACTTTCCTATAGGCTCCTCATTCCCACACTGATCGCCCTACTCCCAACTCAACCCCCCACTGTGGTGGCCATTTTCATCTCTCCCCTTAGGTGTTCGCTGCGTGAGGTAGTCATGTAAATAGAAGTCACTTCCTACTGCCAATGGCAACACACACACACTGGGTGCACAAAGTCACTCTTTTACTTCACTGCACAGATGGCACCCGAGGACTGTTTAATCCTTCCACGCCAGGAGTCGGGTTTTCTTGGCACAAAATTTATTGCTGGCAATGGACACATTAAAACTGCCAGTACCAGGGAGCTAAAGGTTCCCAATGTGTTACTCTGAGGAATTATTTGGGCGGGTGATAGTTAAGGTGGGCAGGAGAAAGTGAGGCAAATGCAGTAACCGAATTGTTTCCACCCTGGTAAGTCGCTTCCTCGGAATGTGGAGAACGGAATCTAAGTGCCTATATTTGGTGCACAGCAGGCTTTAGAATAAAGCTGCCCTCCTTTGTTTTTTAAATGAGCCTGTGCTTTTGTCTCTGGCAAGAATACATTCAAAGATTCTATTTTCCTCCAAGGCCCCAGCTGCCCCTCTGGACCCCATTTTCTTTTACTTTTCTTTCCCAGGTTGTTTTTATTTCTCTCTCTCTGTCTCTCTCTCTCCTCTCCCTCCCTCCTTCCACCCTCTTTGAAAAGACAAAGAAGATAACTCCTTAGAGGCTTTCACTGTCCTGTGCATTTCTAGGGGTCAGAAGGAAATATTTTGAACATGATTCACATTTAGTCTGGCCAACTGACTCTCCTCAACACATCCAGGATGGGAATGCCCAAAGTGCAATAAGCAAGGGCCTGATCTTTGTCCTTTTTTCAGCTAAAGAATCATCAATACAGTAGCCAGAATTATAGCCTTTGGAAGAGAATACAATTTTTGATAAAACTCAAATGAGAAAAAGGATTCATTATTATGTCATTGATGACCCAGATTTGGATGGATTTAGAGAAACCCACATCACCAAGAGAAGCACATTTTGTGAAATAAAGGTCCTACTTGCCATTTAGGAAAGGGACTTGGAGAAACCATTTGTAAATGCCAGTGGAACAGGCAGGGATGCCATGTATAGTTGTTCAGCTTGTGCACTGCTGAAAGCTAGTCTATGCACCATTCACTAAAGCATGCACCTCTGGGGTTCTATCCAACCAGAGAGAATGCCCTTTCCTATTCTTACAAAGCTGCCACATAGATTAGGGGACTTGGAACTACGGCTTGGACCCAATGCAGTGACCTAAGCAGTGACTCCATAAGGCTCTTTTTGTAGATAATCACCCACTTACTGCCAAGTGGCAAGGCAGGAGCACTTTCACAGGATCCCAGGAACTCAAGAAGGAAGATGTTCATCTCCCTAAAACTCGAAGGAGCTGGTTCCAGAAGCTCTAAGTAGGCAGCCAAAGTGGAGGGGTGACAAATCAAGGCTAATAGGCAGTGTAGCTCTGTGGACAATTCTTTTCTGCAATGAATCTCAGTCCACAGCAGACAGAAATGGTGATAGATTTGAGCAAAGGAATCCGATAGCCAATGAGACAACCCTCACCCCCAATAGTAGTAAGAAAACAGCAACTGTGGGCACATCTTGAGGAGTGGGTTCCTGACTAACATTGACGAATGGTCTTTCACATGGTCAATCATAGGTCTTTTAGTCAAACCTATAAAAAATATTAACGTGGTAGAGTTTCATTCACCCATTCAAGGTGCTTGGTGTTTTAATTGTTCAGAAGTTTGTTACCATGTTGATGAGACAAAACATGCACACAAAACTTTTGGAGAGAAATAAAAGAGATAGGCAAGGAAGCATGAACTTAAGTATGACGAAGTGCCCAATAGGTATGAATAAGACTAGTGGTTTCCAAATTGTGACTGTGGAGCCCCAGAAATTCTGTACCTTCTGAGCAGGTGGGGAGGGGAAGGGAAGTGGCCAAGAGGTTAGGGGTTCACCTTCCCCCCACTCCTGTCAACCAGGGGGGATCCAGTTTCATTTATTTTTTTCATTTATTAAGTGCTTGCTTCTATGGCAAAACTATTCTAAGCGCTTTACCTGGACTATTAGGTTCAATTCTCCCTCAAATTCTCTGAGATAAGTGCTCTAATTATCTCCATTTTACTGACACAGAAACTGAGGCACAAAAGTGTTATGTAACATACAGATACTGAGGGTTAGGAAGGGGAGAGGGCACTTATCTGAAGCCAATGGAGAAAGATTTAGCAGGATGAAGAGGAAGAGCATAGATGCTCCCCGCAGGTTGCAGACAGGTACGAGGCAGAGCTGCACAGGAGACACATGAATAGCAGGTAGAGCTGGTTTTCTGGGGATTTGTGAAGCAGGTCCGATCAACCGAGGGATAACATGAAAGAAGGGCTGTGGGAAGACCAGGCCAAACGGTGGCCAATAAGGCAGGACATGACTGGGGAGGGGATGGGTTTATGAACACATGCGGAGAGAAGGATAAGATCAAGGGCAAGAGAAATAGGGCCCAAGTCCTGAGCCAAGAGAAGGGGGCAGCCTGGAACACACAGAAGGGACTGATTTAACTTGTAGAGGAGATTTATTTTGCATTTTGCTCAAAATTTGATAGGCTTTTGGCAAGTGTATGAAACAGTCATAGATTTGGCAGTCTTCTGCTAGCAGATTTGAAATGTTCAATCCTTAAGAACTGCTGCATCGTTAGGTTATGCAAAACAGGGTGCAATTTTGTAAATATGCCATCTTGTACTGATTTGACATTTGTTCTATTATCCCAGAATATGCCAAAGGGAGAGAGACCTTCAGATTTAAGCCAAACCTTAACTTGTTTGTTGAGTGCTGATAAAATGTTGACTGCTGTGTGATCTTTAACGAAGCCAGTGTTGCTTGGTGAGGCCTTAGGTAGAGCCCCCTGTCGGGCTGATAGGAACCCTTTCCTTGGCATCTCACGGGTACAGTTGTTTGATATATGTAAACAAGTAAAACATCTAATATAGTGGGTTGAATTAATTTTTTCTTAAAAATTTTCTGTGGCCTCTGTTTTCTGTGGCATTAATGGTGCTTCCCAAAATAGCATCATTTAATGTTATTTGGGAGGGTTTGGTTGCAAGTGGGAGAATGTATAGAGCAAGTCGGTATACTCATAATATCTCACTGAAGTCCTGGGTTGTCCATTAGACCAGAAGCTGTTTGCTCTTTCCACAAGAGCCTGGAAATGGTGATGAGTTCTTTGGCTATGATGTGAAGGAACACTGGAATATGATGTTAAGGGGAATGGACTTTGGAGTTAGAGAGACCTGTACTCAAATTCTGTTTCACCACTACTAGCCATATGAGCTTGTGGAGGCTACTTAACCTCTCTGAACCCCAGTTTCCTCATCTAGATAATGGGGACAATCAGACCTACATCACATGGTTATTGAAAGGATTAAGTGAGACACCTGTGCCTGCCATGAAGTAAGGTTTCAAAACATGGCAGCTGCCACCATTATTCTGAGGAGGCACATTATCCTTATGGTTCCTGGATGGCACAAAGGGTAGCTTAAAAATCGTTAGACCTTCTGTTTCTCACAGTACTTCCCCACTCTTATCAGCTCTCTCTTTTATTTCAAAAATACAAAGATTTATTTGTTGGAAGGTAACTGAGGAACCAGCATGATTCAACAAGCAGCTACAGATGGTTCTTCTTAGGGCTTGAAGGAAAAGCTCCTCGCAGAGATGCTGTGGAATCGGCACTGCCACTGGACCAATCCTTCCCACTTCGCTTTGCCAGACTGTTGCTGGCAGCGGGGCTCTCCGGAAGTTTCTAGCCTCGGGAGAGTGCCAACTGCACCACCATTGCATCCTTGCCCGTTTATCACTCTGAGCTTCCTTTTTAGTAGTTGGTGATAGACTCTTCGGCTTCTAACTTAGTCATCCATTTCCTTTTTTATTTCTGTTTCCATCGATCGGCAAATGGGGATTATCCTATTTTGGTGGGTTAAAATAGCACCATTAAATTATTTCTAATCATTAATCATACCTTAAATTAGTGCATGCATTTCTTTCACTGGATTTGAGTGTTGCCTTTCATAGGCTAAAGGGTACCATACAGTGGACTGTCAAGAGTCTTTCTTGACTGAGAAGCCAGGATGCTCAGTCTAGTAGGGAATGATCGGTGCTTCCAGAGGCAAGGTGCCACAGCTGCATCTTTGTGGGGGGAAAAGATGTTCTCTGCAGCCTGAGAGCCCAAAAGTGGGTGTGTGCCTCCGGGCTGCCTGTCTCCCGCACACAGAGAGGTCCCTCTTGAGGCTTTTCCCAGTGAGCAGGGGAAGTGTGCATTGGAAATGGCACACTCATCTTGCAGTTGCAGGGGAAGCTTTTGTTTTATTTTTCTCTTGCTGCATTAAAGTATTTGTCTTTCTTTCTTTGTAGTGTAATATTGTTAATGTAAAACAATTTGCATCATGACACTTTTATCACAGTTTTCGTCTTTTTCTCAGTATGTTGCATTTCTCACCATGTCTAGTTCATCACAGCTACAGTGTGTACATCACAACATTTATCTTAGGCTCAGGGTTTTACTTGTTTATAAAAATTGTCTTCTTTCAGCCTGTATTCACTCCATTTAAGAAAAAAAAAGGCAGCCAGAAACTGTTTTGGTCCAAACTCCAGTAGTTATCACATTCCTTGCTAACTGTCCTGCGTATTTATATGTCTCCTAACTATTACTCTATGTTTCAATGACATTTCTCAGTTTTATGGCTCAGGGAGGTTGTAGGAGCAGCTTTTGCTGTTCAAGCTGCCAAGCCAGGAAGGCTCATGAGGCTTTTGGAGGTGAAGTGATGCAGCTGTATATTTGGGTCAGGTCTAGGTGTTAAAGTTGACTGTCTTCCACAAGCAAAGAGCTAGATTTAATGTGGGGAGAAACAAGGTGGAGGAAACAGCAGTGCAGCTAGCACAGGCTGAGAGCAAGACTAGCAGAAAGGATCACCAAGGAGGACTCTAACGGGGGCACCAGAGCCTAGGGTTCAGATTATTAACGTTCGCTGTCAGTGTTCAAGCCCCAGCCTCTGCTGTCTCCAGCTTAGAACCCTATACTGTCCTTTAGGGAGATTGATCTTGACCCTTTCCTCTCTTCAGGGCAGAAAATTGCTCAGGGTTCTATTGCTGCCTCAGGCTCTGCATCAGCTGCACAGTCAGAAAACACACCTCCCAAATCTCGCAGGGCTGTGCAGACCACCTGTCTTCTGATTAATTGTCTGAGAAGCCATGGGGACACAGGGGCCAGAGTATTGGTGTACTACAAATTCCAGGACAGTTAATCAACAGTTGATTTTTGTCTGTTCCTTTGCTGCAAGACCACATCGTGAGCAGCATAGGAGGTAAAAGGGGTTCTGCCGGCAGACTTTGTGTCCAGCTCTGATGCTTCCTACAGATGTGACCTGGTGCAAATTACTCACTTCTGAGTCTCAGTGTCTCCATGGAGAAAGCAGGATTACTACAGACCTATCTCACAGGCATGTTGTGAGATTTAAATAGAGCAGCGCTTTTTATAAATCCTTCATGATGCTTGACAGTGACTAGCACAGGATAAACACTCAATAAATGTTAGCTATTACTGTGAATGGCATGGTGTATAGGTTGAAAGTGGGCAAAATATATCTCAGTAAATTTCAACATGAGAATATTTTATTCTGCTAGCTGTTTCCACTTGCCTCTGCAAAACAAAGACTGAATATAGTGAACAGTACAATATAAGTGCTTAAATATCTTTCATTTATTCATTTAATTGATATCTAGATGTTTTAGATGCTAAGAATAATGACCAAAAGAGATAAATCTTTTTTTTTCATGGATCTTATTGCATAGTGGGGTATGTAACAAATAAACATTGATTGACTAGATGAAAAAAATGATTGAATAGGTGGAAGAATGAATGGGGTAAAGTTGGGATGGATGGATGGATTCATACATGGATGGGTTTATCTGGGACATTGCACCAGACAAAACATTTCTTAAAAATAAAGTAAAATAAGAGTGTGACTTTTAGTGAGTCCTAGGTGTTTATTCTGAAAGTTCATGGGTAAATTCTCAATTTGGGGCAGAAATGCAATATAGTCAGGACAAGTGGGAACCAGCCTCCACAGGAATGGGAGGGCATTTGCTCAAGGCTTTCCAGGACAAGGTGACCTTAGGAGCCTCAATTAAGTGAAACATGTTGAGTGACTCTGTCCTGAAAGTTATAGACACAATGTCTTTTTTCCAGAAACACTGTGTTACAGCATTCTCACATCAGCGCCATCAATTTAACCTGAAAAAAAAAAAAGCCATGTCTCTTGATTCCTATTTCTGAGTCAGTAAGAGGAGTTACTCTTATTCCCATTTTAAAGAAAACAAGGCTCAGAGAGCAACAGTGTGTCTCCAAGTGAACAGCTCACTGATACTGAAGCTGGGATGAGAATTCAAACACTCTGACCTTAAACCCATCCCCTTCCTGCCAGACCATCTGGGTTCTCATCAAAAATATTAAGCTGGTGTTAGCTACAAAGATATCTGTAAAATACAAACCTTGGCTCTCATAAAGTTGACTTTGATTCATCAACATGCTGCAGGACTAGCTGGCTGATTTTAAATAGGGAGGCTACTGGCCCTTCCTCTTTCCAACCCATAACGAGACAATAGAAGCGGACTCCAGCTCACCCCTCCCAAAGGCATTACAATGTCTCTGTGACATTTTTACCTTCATCCCAACTTTGTAAACGTAGCCAAATTAGGATCAGGTAACCAGTTCCATACTTTTAAAGGCTTTTTCATCCAAGACCCCACCCTCATTCTAGAAGTCCTGCCTGAGGACACAAAGCAGTCTTCAAAAAGCTGACCTCCCCATTTTTTGTCCTATTTCCCTGGCTGATTTGGGAACAACTTGCTCCAGTAACAACATTTTCCCCAATACAGAATGAGTCAGAGAACAACAACCCACTGATTTTCTAAGGCCATCCTTGATCTTTTTCACCAGTTCCCCTCCCATATGTTACATTTGACTGGGTTTTAAACATCTGTTCCAAAAGAGGTAATACTTGCTTCTCATTTGGAGCCTAGCAATGTGGACCAAAGTTCATATGGCATATTGCAGAGTATGTTTAGTTGCAAATGCTATGTACAGGCTCTTTGAAATGTAGCATGTATGGCATCATGTGACACATGGTTGCCATAGCAATACACTTTTTGGCTGAACTACAGCATAAGCCCATGGAACATACATTGCTAATATGAGACTCTGCCCTGTGCTAATGCATAGGACAAAGCCAATCTGGGATCTGGGACTCAAGGGGTTTTGCATGCAGCCTGGGTGGCAGGTGCCCTCTTCCTGCATGTACAGGGAAGATGTGGCATCCTCCCTTTCCAGTCCTGTCTTCCAGGCACAGGGCATGCTGTGCATTCTGCCATGCATGGAGACAGCATTTGCTTGAATATCGGTTTGCTATATTTTGTATCAAAGGGGGCCCCAGCTGAAAACATTTTATTTTGTAAACTGAAGTGAAAAATCAGTTTATGGCAGATCTTTTTTTGAATAATGACATTCTTTTTCCCAATTCCAGAATTCAACAGTCATGAGCAGAGCTGAAAATTTTAAACAAGTTGAGTACCTCCTTATTCATGGAACAGCAGATGGTGAGTTTCAGTTAATTAGACTTTTTAGTATCACAGACAGGTTTGCAATTTCACTACTGACAAAACAAAAGCATGAGGGGCAAGACTGTTACATTTACTTCAATAAAACAGTGTTGCTTTCCACAACTCACTTGTCTTGGGCTAAATGGGATGCTGAGTCCTAGAACTTCAAATAGTCCCTTTCTTCTTGTGCCTTTCCCACCCTTCTGGAGGAGAAAATGAGTAAACTGGTGGGCTATTAGCTACTTGATGTTTCCTTTCTCTCCCTGCAGATAACGTGCACTTTCAGCAGTCAGCTCAGATCTCCAAAGCCCTAGTGGATGCTGGAGTGGATTTCCAGGCAATGGTATAGCAAAACTTTGTGCATGGAGAGGGAATTTGCTGGTGGGGTCGGATTTCCCCTCTCTGGGCTACTTCCTCTCACAGAGGTTCCAGGAGACAGGACAGAATTAAAAGGGTTTTTATTTTTCCAATGAGAAGTCGAAGTGATATCCTTGAGCCATACGCAGAGTAATGTTCAATAATATTAGAGAGTTGGGGTTGAGAAGCACAATATTGCATATCCTGGGAGTGTCAAAACACTGCTCTCCTATTCATGTGATTATTCAGTCTCTGCCTATTTTGATTCAAAAGTAATCACTCACTCAGTCAATGTGTGGCAGAGTAATTCTAAAGTGAAACCAGCATGATAATAGCTCAGCTCAAATGAAAATCCATTTCTGTCTAGTATGTATTACTAGCCGTTCTAACAACAGTAGGATATTAATAATCAGCATGCTTCGGCTTTTGCAATTGCCGTGTTATCTTTTGTTGAACACCACAGGTAATAAACAATTAGTCTTGTTTTATGAAGTCAGAAATGGTTAGAGCAGTTGTTGCCTATACAGAAGGGTGTTTGTAGGTATTAAGTCAAATTCATTTTCTGCACTAGACCTTTTGAGATTAAGAAGAAAACATACATGCATGCATCTATATACACATATATGTGTGTACATATATGTGTACATCTGTATATTTACAGATGCATGTATGTATATGTGTATTTATGTGTGTTGAGCTAAATAGTTTTGTGTAAAATGCTTTCTTGTCTGTATTAGTTAGAAAAGCCTACTTTTCCTCACTCTCTTCTAACATACACGCTTTGCTGTGTGCTCAGTTCAAACGGCGCCTGCTGTACAGGAGTGACAGTCTTTTGATACCAAAAAAACCTGGTATATATCCTTTGGGTCAGATTCTTATAAAAGGCTGAGGGGTTTTTTCCCCACTATTCAAATAAAAGACATGATCATTTAGGTAATTTTTAAAAGTTAAATTATGTCTCCATAATATATGTTTGCCTGTCAATGCCTTCCCACTTGTTTAATGCTGTATATGTCGACAAATTTTTGCCTCAGGTCATCAATTCTTTCTACATAAATGTCAGACATACAGAGAAAAAAATTCCAGTTAAAAATCTAAGTGCTGGCAAATAATACATTTGACTTTTGACTTCACTTATGTTAAACATATATATGGAATATTGGAATAGATTTTTCCAGTTCCTTAGTGATATATATTAGGAAAAATTGCTTTTAAAAAACATTTATTTTAATAGAATTTATCTTACTGTAGTGTAGGAGAAATTTGACCCTTGATAACACTTAATTAAAACTAACGGGGTAAGTATTCCTACCTATCCATGATATGGTTCTAAGTGTCCTTTGAGTCAAATTTGAAAATGGATTTGGATATCTTAATTAGAATATACATATCCTTAAAGCACTATGCAGTAAAGCCAAATTCACAGTGAGTTCCCTTAGCACCTGCAAAGGACAATCAGAGACTTTCTGCAGGACAGAACAACATGCCCTAGAAAAGCTCTGGGGGGAAATTAGACAGCCTCTTTGATCACATTTCAGTTTATAAACTGATTCAGGAACTAAAACATTGTTTTATACCATGTATACTCAAGAGCTGATCTGACTTAATTTTAAAAAGAAAAGACAACTGACTTCCTAATTCTGACCTTTTTCTTTCTCTCTCCAGTGGTATACAGACGAAGACCATGGAATCGACAGCAGTACAGCACACCAACATATATATACCCACATGAGCCACTTCATAAAACAGTGCTTCTCTTTAGATTAGCACCTCGAAACAGTATGCCATTTCAAGCTTATTAAAAGCCATTTTTGTTCCATTATCTCAAAACTGCATTGTCAAGATGATGATCTTAAAAAAAATACACTCAAATGAAAAAATTCAAGGTTATCTTTGTTCCCAAATTTCATATCTATAACCCCAAGTAGGGACTTCTGTCTTTCCAGCAGATTATTATTACCTTACAGAAGTTTGAATTATTCAGTCTGGTTTTGTTTCTCAAAATCATTGCCACATCAGTTGTTGAAACAACGAATATGAATTGTTTTTATAGGAGCTTTGCATATGTTCCCTGGGCAGCATTTTATTTTTCTAACTGGACTAGTCCAAATCTTGTTCTCTTCTTTAAAGCGATGGCAAGTAGTGGGCAGTGATGTCACTGAAGCAGGGGTAAGAAAAGAGGGGGGAGAGAGAGAAGCTTAGCAGGGCATGGCTGGGAAACCAAGTCCAAGCATGCTGACCTGACCGGGCTACTGTCAGCTCCTCTCAGAGAAGAGCTGTTCACAGCCAGACTGGCACAGTTTTCTGAGAAAAACTATTCAAACTGTCTCAGGAAATCACATATGCAAAGCACTGACTTCTGAGTAAAACCACAGCAGTTGAACAGACTCCAAAGAAATGAGAGGGAAACTGCCAACAATGCAAGGCCCCCAGGTGCCAGTTATGGCTATAGGTGCTACAAAAACACAGCAAGGCTGATGGGAGCATGTTGTAAATGTGCTTTAAAAAATGCTGATGTTGCCTAGTGAAAGAGGCAGCTTGGAACTGAGAGGTGAACACATCCGCTCACCCTGTTAAAGATGAAAATATTTGTATTGCAAATCTTAACTTGAAGGAGTCTTTGCATCAATTTTTCTTCTTTCACTTTGAGCATCTTAATGAAAAGAATATTTTAACTTCCTTGCACTTGTTTTTAAAAATTGAAAATAAACTAGAAAGTTATGTATTATTATTCCCTTTCTACATACTGTGGAATTTCTCCTGGTCATTTAATAAATGCGCCTTCATTTTTTCAGAAGTAATGAGTTTTGTGTCTGAATCAGACCTAAACCACATTGGCATATGGACACGTTTATCCAGAAAGGCTCTTGTTTATTTTGCTTGTTATCCCAGACTGTCTTGTAAACATGGAGAGAGTTCAGTTTTTGTGAAAAATTAGATACATAGAAATGTGTTAAATTAAGCAGTTCATAGAGCTTTTATCTAATACATATCCAATTTCTGTTATCAGACATACATATAGCTTTTGAAAAATCAACTTAAAATCATTTTTGTTATTTATAATACATAATTTATAATTTTATCCCAGGGAAGTATTTTGAGGCTCAAATTATAAGAACAAATAATATCAACAATATCCTCTTGGTAGCTCTGATGGCTCAGTAGGAGTAAAAAAAAGGCCAAGTCAATCACTTGTTTGACTAATTATTTTTGGTTGACATAAGCATATTAATGAAATAACTATAGATTTCGGATGCTGAATTTAGCCTATCAAAATAATATCTAGATAACTGAGGAAACATGATTTTTTGTTCAGTTATTTGGAAAATGGCCTCATTTTTAAAAAGTGGATTTTATGAACTTAAACTTAGCTCCAGACCATTTGTAGGAAAAAATTATCCCAGACAGAGTGAGCTACAGCATAAAAATCTAAAAATGGAAGAAATAGAAAAAAAAATCTATCAATTCAACGTGAGACCAGCGAGTCATGCATAGGAATGGACAGAGGATTGTGAAATTCAGCTTCAGCTGTATTTTCAGAGCATGCCATTGAGTAGCTTCATCTTAATTAAGGCTCAAATCCCACTCACCCTTTGGAGCCATAAACCGACCTTCAAACCTGTAGGACTCTTGTCATAATTCTGTTTCTAAATAGAGTTCGATCATCAGGAGTAGCTGGACCAATCTTTGCAGAGCTCTGTATCCAGAAACAGCAGTCATAGATCATATGTTCACATCCTGGATTGAATTAATAGTTATAAAAGCAGATTGGACATTCTCCTTTTATCTTAATTGAAACCAGATATTGTACAATATCAGATACACTACAGACATTAATGAGACCATTGTACAATAGTACATGCACGATATCACACATTATACAGATATATATATGATATCTGTATGATATCTAATATTGTACAATACCAAAACTCTATGAATTCATTGTTCCTTTAGTCTCTAAACATGCTAAATGTTTTCTCTGGAGCCCAGAGGTAATAAAAAAATCCCAGCACATATTTTTCACATAATGAGCGCTGCATATGAAAATGATGCGATTGAAGTTAAAGTAGATTTCATTTGACCCTCATAGGACAAGCTTTACTCTCCAATAAAGGTTTTAAATTAGCATATTGGAAAGGGAAGGTAAAGAAATTGACAAGTTAATTAGAGAAAAACTTATTCTGAAGGTAAGTTTGCAACTCATAAGAACTAATCATACCGCTGAGATGTGCAGACTTGACTGCCATCGACAGTTGCAGCCTCAGTAGGCTCGTGGATGGTTAAGACTCCTTTCATAAACCTGTTAGAGTGCACCAGCGCCCAGGGGTGCAAACACCATAGGAAGGGAGAAATGTTCACATCTCTTCTATGAATGTAAAGTTTGTTTTTTAAGTTTTGATCAAGATTTTTGGAAAATCGCTTTAAAAATTTTTTTTGAACATTTTTTTGTTGGAAACCTTGCTAAAAATGATTTCTTACACAGCTTTCTTAAATAGCAGGCATAGAACATAATTCAATGCATCTGGATGACTGGAGGCCACCACCATAAAGTTCAATGATCACACCAGGCTGTATGTCATTCTGGGTGTTTCCTTTCTTATTCACAGGTGGTCACTGAAGCTACCAGTTCCACTTGGAATTTGCTGCTTTTTCTAAGTTTCTCTAAGTTGATGTGAGAATTCCAATTTATAAAACTACTAGGTTTGTACATTATTTAAGATTTAATAAGCTCTAAATGAAAAACATATCAAAGCACAAGAATGGCTTTTTTCATAGAGTAAGAGAATTTTGTTCTGCCAACTTTCTGACAGTTCTTTCAGCAGTCTGAGAAACCTTTTTACATATATCCTGAATGATCTGGAGTGTGTAGTCAGGATGTCTGAGGAATACAAATGGTTGAGAACAAGAGATGAATGTGAGTAATAAAGCATAATGTCACTATTCAAAAGAAAAGCTCGGAGTATGGTATTAATAAGACCAATGTCATGATCAGTAGGAATTTATCATCTTTCTGCATATCACCTATCTGTGACAATATTAACATTTAAACACAATAATTTGAATTAATAAAAAGAAAGATAATTCCCTTACTGCTAAATGGAGAAGGGTATCTTTTCTGGTGTTAACAGATCTTAAACTTCAACAAACTCAAGCAAATTTCTTATTCTACATAATCTTTCATCCGAACAATCACCCCAAATTTGTCAGATTATTTAAAATGCATGTATGGTGAGAAGTGTGACCTGTCAACTAACCAAAACCCTAATTATTCCATTAAGTTTTTCCTATCTGAGGTCATGATATTTATGACTTGTGAGCAAAAAAAGTATTTCACTGGGTAGGTTTGGTTTCCAATGTCAATCACAGAAAGATGAGTGGCAAAGAAATGTAACAGACTGAGAAGAAATATTACTCATCTTAACTTGATTCTGGTTGCATGAGCCAGAATGAGTGCTCCGGTAAGGAGGAAGGTGGTCACGCCTCACCTCCTGTTGGAGAGCCAGTGCATGGCAGCCGAGGTTAAATGGACATGGGTTAGAATCTCAGGTCACCACTCACAGTGAGAAACATTTTAAAGAACACTACTTAGCCTCTTTGAACCCCAGTTTCTTAATTTGAAAGAAGTACAAAAATACCTACTTCACAGAACTGTTGCATTGCTGTGAAGATTTATATATAGTGTGCCTGGCATTGTATCCATGCCTGGCACCTTCCTTTCCCATTTTCCCTCCTCCTAGTCACAACTATTCAGCTTCTTCTCCTGGTTTGATGACTCCACAGATTATACAGGTGCTCACCTTAGGCATCTGTGTCCACAGGTGCTGGGTACATGAAGGTGCTCAATAAGCATTTGATTTTGTTCCAATACTGACATGTCAGTGAGAATCCTTTTTGGATCTTTAATCATTCTTAATAAACTGAGCAGCAGCATCTTCTGATACAGTAGTCCCCCCTTATCCACTGGGGATACATTCCAAGACCCCCAGTGGATACTTAAAACCATAGATAGTACCAAATCCTACATATACACCATGTTTTTTCCTATACTTACATATCTATGATAAAGTTTATAAATTAGGCACAATATGAGATTAACAACAACAATAATAAAATAGAACAATTAAAACAATATACTGTAATAAAAGATATGTAAATGTAGCCTTTCTCTCTCTCTCAAAATATCTTATTGTACTGTACTCATCCTTCTTCTTGTGATGATGTGAGATGATACAATGCCTATGGGATGAGTTGAAGTGAGATGAATGACATAGGCATTGTGACATAGTGTTAGGCTACTATTAGCATGATGATTCATCAGAAGGATTATCGAGCCAAGACGATTTTGATGGTTGGATGTCAGGAGCATACAATGTTGATGGTAACTTGAACAGAAGCACTGCGATACTGCAACAGTGAATCTGATAACCAAGAGGCCTCTACTAAGTGACTAATGAGCAGGCAGCATATACAGTGTGGATACATTGGACAAAGAGATGATTCATGTCCTGGGTGGGACGGAGAGGGATGGCGCAAGATTTCATCACACTACTCAGAAATGCGTGAAATTTAACACCTGAATTATTTCTGGAATTTTCAATTTAATATTTTTGGACCACGGTTGACTGCAGGTAACTGAAACAGCAGAAAGCAAAACCACGGATAAGGGAGGGACTACTGTAGATTTTACTTATGATTCTGTCCACAGCCTTTCCTATCTGGATAAAGGGCAGAGCACAGTACTAGGCTCTGGAGAGTTACAAAGGAGGGTTAAAACACTACTCCTACCTTTAAGGAGCTTATAAACAAATGGAAGAAACAAGTTGCATGGCAGGAATCTATGACTCTTACACACACCAGGAGGCAAGACTACCTAGAGAGAAAGCTAAGTCTATGGTAAGAATGGATGAGATGAGTAACATGAACAGGTGGGCAGGGGAAAGGTGGTTTCTGGATTCATATGAGCCAGCCAGTAGGCTGAATTTTGTATACACTTAGATTTCTTTAATAGTCTTGGGATTACTGTTGATACCATGCTTTTCAGAATTTTTTCAAATAGAACCCACAACATATTATATAAAGGAATGCTCTACATGGAAGGATTTACAATAAAGCTTTTGCGTCTGGTGTTACTTATTATGTACCTAAGGAGTATGCTTGAGACTCTTTGGTTGCAATCATAACAAAAGTTTATAGACCACTCAGAGAGAGTTTGGTTTGAGCCTCTGACAGTCATCCTGGGTGCAGGATCCCCAAGGAAATGATTTCACTTTTTCCCCACTATATTCTCTACTGTGCTGCCAGGCTAATCTTTCCCAAAATTCATGCCTCTCCATTACTCAAAACTCTTAATGGATAAAGTTCAAATGTCCTAATATAGAATTTAACATCATTTATAGTGTCTCCAACTTGTATTTCTACCTTTTCTTACAGGTCTCCACTACTCTCCTAATACTTCACCATACTGGGCTGTTTGCTGGGTTCCAAAAATGCCATACATCAGATATGTCAGGCTCCAGTTACACCACATATCTTTACTTTTTTATTTCGTTTTTATTTCAATACTGACATGTGTTTGAGAATCTCTGCAGTTCTTGGAGTAGGTTTCCTTCTCTATTTCCATCCTAATTCATATGCTATCTCTTATATAACATTTTCCTCAAACTCTGCCCTACTCAAAGTTCCATCCTTGAGTTATTCATGGCTTTCATCATACAACCAAGTCAGTACATGTCACATTATGTTATAGCCATGTATCTACCATGCCCTGAGAAGCAAGGATCACAGTCCTATTTTCAAAGTTCCAGCACAAAGGGTAGTGGCCAATACACCAATAGAAACTGAATTGGAGTGACAGTTACATCGGCGAGCTGCAGCTTTCTAAGGAAAACACCCAAAGAGATCTCTAAAGTAATGTATTATCAGTAATCCTTGAATATTGGGCTTTCCAAGGGGACTGATTACAAGTAGCTTTTCAAAGTAGATATTTAGAGAATCATCATATTATCCAAATTACTCTCATAAAATTTTCAAATGCTTGTGATCTCATTTCATTTCGTTGTATGAATATATGAGATGGATATACTGGAAAATTTGGAGAGCAATCTTGCAATGATAGTAAAATAGTCAAGTGCCCAGGAGCAAACAAGGTCCAGTTAAACAGAAACAGAGGTAGATCAATGCCGATAGGAAAAAAATAAGCCACACTTTTAAGAGCCAAGAAAAATCCTAAAAGATCTAGGAATTGTGTTGAAATACAAGTTGCTTGTGAATTGTCAGTGGAGAGTTTCTATCAGGCTATGGGTTTAAACTATACCGAGGAGATATTCAGATTCTTTTTAGGAAAAAAACTTCCCAGTATGAAAGGCTGTTAAATGGTAGTAATTACAAAGTAAACTCACAGGTCAAACACACAGAAAAATACTAACGAGTACATTAGAGTTCTGAATGCAGTTACCTCCACAACATACCACCGGATGGCTACAAAAGAATAATGGTCCCATCTAACCTATTGTAACAAACAAGGAGGAGGCAAATTTCAGGAAATGCTTTTCCCATAAGGTGTAGAAAACAGAAGTCTAAGGAGTTCTAATAATGGGGAATCCTACTAATGACCTTGGAAGCTTTTATCAGTCATGGGAGCAATGCCATTTGCACCCAAGTCACTGATCTCTGGTAAAATGAAGAGATGCATCCTAATGTAGCTCTCATAACATTCTGTTCATAACGTTCAAATTGTTTGAACAGTCTTGAAATGTCTACATCACCAAGTTTTCTTAATATCAAGGATGTCTAAAATTAAATACTATGTTCAAACAGTCAAAATGTTCTACACTGATTTCTGATTAACACTAAGGAAAAAAAGACAAGACACTTTGCATCACAATTTAAAATGTGCAAGGAAATTAGTTAGGATAAATATTTATTTCCACATAACATTTCTTAGTGGTGAAAAACACAATGTCCTAGTCACATTTACACATTACTTAAACTTTGCAATAAATTACATTCAAGATATTCAGTAATTTTGACCAGGAATCTGAAATTAGGAGGAAATATATAACACTACATTTTCTTATATTTTATATGATTTCAAAATATTAGGATTAACAGGGATAGCATTAAAATTCACGCAAGAACAAAATGACTATAAAAATACTCAGAAATACAGAATTTCATTGGATGTGATTGCTTATTCAAATAGGTGATCACGTGAAGGTTTTAACTCACTATGATCATTTTTAATAGAACAGTTATTAATATATTAAAACACTAGGAGGCTGCTTTTGGGACTGACTGGCATGTACAGCTAATTGAAATCATAAAACAATGGAAACGCTTACAATGTAGTATCTGTATTATAAAATACACAAAGGCAACACATTTGGAATGGAAAGTTTCTGTATTTTTCCTTGGCATTTATAAACACAGACTTTATTAACCACAAATTTTTCTTACATTTTTTAGGCTTATGTTCCGTAAAAGAAATGGGTCTTTAAAAGATTGAGAAGGGAATTTTTCAGAAGGTATCAAAATGTTGAACCTAATAGAGGCTTTTTGTTTTTTTATTTCTCTCATAAGCTTAATCACAAGAGGATTTGTTTTCACTTTTCATGTGCACTTATACACAGAATATATAATTAATAGTTTGGAAAAGCCACAGGGCTCTGAATTATTATGAAATTGGACACAAGATTATAAGGTTGATGATCACTGGTCATTCTTAGGAAACCAGAGCACTATGAGATTTCATCTTTATTAACTTTACATTCATCTAAAAAGAAATGAAATACTGTATTTTTAGTAGTGCTCAAAAATTCTTAGCTTTCCTTCCTCTTATATAAGCTTAGTAAAGATGGATTCTTTCATATGGACTAAAATATCTATAGAACCTTCTCAAACAGAATCTGAAATTTTCATTTAAAAGATCATTTTTTTACAACATGCATTTAATTAAATTAAAAAGTGGAAAAGAGCTTTGCAGAAAAAACTTACAATTGGAGACCTGTCAGTCTAACATTAGAACATGATTCAAAAGCAGCATTAAGCAGTACATGACCTTTAGCAGCAGAATAACTGTACAGGAGTGGAATTTCATGTACAATGATTCACCATGTGGCATTCCACGAGTATGTATATAACAGGTTTATTTGGAAAACGTTTGTTGTCAATGGGAGAGAAATTGAACAGCATATTTCTGATAAAGGTTTATATTGAAAATCTCACAAAACCTACAAAGTTTTTCTAAAGCATTTCATACAAGCCTAGTGTTTGATCATGTAATCACAACGAATTTTAAGCAAATACTACTTGACCCTTTGCATTAGTGTCTGATTCTTTTAAACAAGTTGTGAACAGGTTTCCATATATTTTTTCAAATGACTTTAAGCTTTAGTTCATACAAATTCTTAAGTATTAAATGTATCATATTAAATCAAGGAAATGCATAAATATAATTATTAAAAATGCTTTCAAACTAACATTTTTGATTTGGGTCTTTTGAAATAAGTCACTAATGCTAAGCTATAAAAAAATAAAAAGAATAAGACTACCTTTCAAAATTCTTCTGAATGAAATTATCAGGTATCTTCAGGTCACTAAAGTAGGAAAATACAAACTAGGTAAATATGACTCATCTCTTTAAGAAAGCTATTGCTCTCATAAAACTGACAATGAGAATCCAGTGTTTACACATGTCTAACATAGAGCAAGGAATACAGAGATTCTTGCATTAGCTACTGTATATGCTCATAAGGGTGTCTCACTGCTCAGAAGTTTAAACACAGAAAGAAACAAGTATTGCACTACTTACAGTATGAAGGTGGATTTGGGACTAGAGACAGAATTTACAATACATGATCAAAGCAGTTTTATTAATAATTGTGGCACTCTTCTCATGTATTTGTAAAAATAAATTGAAGATCAAGTCATAGACAAGTCTCCCTGTCAACACCTTTCCCTGAGTCAGCTTTCTTCTTTTTTCGGCTTTCAATGCTACAGGGAAAAAAAGGAGAAATTTGTTACTGCAATCCAGCATGGCTACTGTGAGATCTGCTTGCTCAGACATAAAATCCATCAACCCCAAAGCACCACAAAGGCCCTTACACATTGCTCTTTCATGCTGCGAAGCATAGATAGATAGCAACAATTAAAACCCCCTGCGCTCAGTGAGATAGAAACCAAAAACTGCAGAGAGAGGGAGATTCGAAAAACAGAAACCAAAAAACAAAAACCAAACATTTTCAAAACAGTTCCGAAAGCATGCAAGAATAATACTAAGGTCCTCGTTTGGGCAAATGAATCACTGATGATTGTTGAAAACGCCAGTCACCCCCATCTTAAGATAGCACTGACACTATAAATGGCACAAACAAGATGTCACAGTAGGTATTTCTGGGCTCTGCTGCAAGTGGCTCATCCTTTGTGCACGGACTGGATCCTGACCTTTGGTGAGAACTATGTTGTGGTCAATAGGACAGACACATCTCCACTGGTCTTGAGGAGGCGGTCACCCCACACGCTGCCCTCCACACACTTGTGCTGTCTCTTCACAGACAAACCTTCACCCCGTCCATCAGAGGTACCATGTTTCATCTCACCCCTTCCAGAATAAACTCATTCCCAAGTCACTTA
This sequence comes from Tapirus indicus, assembly GCA_031878705.1. NCBI lineage: Eukaryota > Metazoa > Chordata > Mammalia > Perissodactyla > Tapiridae > Tapirus > Tapirus indicus. The sequence continues at coordinate 75,268,527 of CM062926.1, read as the reverse complement.
TGTTTTATCTATTCTCCAGTTAACTTTGTCAATAGGCAAGCTGGTAATGCAACTCTACTTTTTTTGCCTTTTTTAAAATATTTTTCTGATGGACGATTTTCCTACTCTCGTGTTGACAGTTTCCATGGAAAATTCAAATAATGTTCTCACATGCATGAGGCTCACACCAAGAGTACATGCTTCCAGAGGGGCAGAACTGCTCACTCCCTGACTACGTCCAGCCCGGGGCAGAGCCCTTCACATGTGAGGCCACCCCTCCCTGCTGCTGACCCGAAGGGCAACCCATAGCCAGCCTCTGAGGCCCAGAGCTGGAAGAACCCACGCATTTTTACTGTTAACTTCGACCCTTAATTTAGATTTATAAAATAGTTGATGGTGAGGAAATCCTTGGTTTTATAACTCTTCTCCAAGCAATAGTGACAGTTAAAAACCCCTTTTTACTTTGGGGCCTCGTGAGCAGCTTTCTTAGTGGTCAATAACTTAGACACATTCTAAGAGTGTGTTTTTTAAATTGTTTTTCCTCCAATTCAAGCTAGAAACAGCCCTTCTCAGTTGTCACCACCACCCGGCACCATCAGGTAAGAAGTGCCGGAGCTTCTGCCATCTGTGGCACGCTGCCAGCGCTGAGCGCTGGTGTGAGCGAGTGTCTATGGCACCCGGGTGTATGCCTGCCACACTTCTCAGCACACACTACTTACAGGTCAGAGCAAAGCAACTTTTCTCCCTTTTCTTTTTTCCTTCCATGAGAAGAGATGACAGTGTGCACATGATGTGTTGAGCGCCTTAACTCTGTATTTTTAACTCCTCTATCTGCATGACTCACTTTTTTCTACTTTAGGTTCCTTTCATATGACAAGTGTCTGCTACCCTACTTTCCAAATTAACTTTTTCTTGGTCTCTACCTGGCTCCTGGTCTCTTCTGCCAAACAAAGCCAGTGACAGGGGCAGCATGGGGCAGTGGAGGAAGATGCTGAGCTTGGAGTCAGAAGATTATATTCGGCTCCCAGAAGCTAAGAATGAGCTGTATGATCGTGGGCTAGTTGTTCAATCTCCCTGGGACTTGGCTTCCTCACCTGTAAATTAGCTTTGAGCTAGATGGCCTCTAAGTTCTTTTGTAGCTCGAATGCCAGGATTCCGAGACTGGTATTCCCAACTCCAGTGAATTCTATCTTTTGAGAGATAGAATAACAGATCCTATCTGTAGGAGATTGTGGGGACAGAGTCATACTGGTCTCTACACACGCACAATTCCTATGTGCACAATGCTCTGCTCCATAAAATTTTGATAAATGAGCCAATTCCCAGTGGCACTAAGTCACTAAGCAGTGAAGAAAGAGATTCAGAATGTCGATTTGATTCACAGTTGTGCTCCTCCTGCTGTCCTGCTTTGGTCATACTGGTGGTTTGGTTACAAAACAGTAACCAATTAAAAGACTGGTTTGTTTTTTTTTTTTTCTGTCTTTATAACCAGTATTTTTGGCATCAGATTAGATTTCAGCAAACTATGAAGCAGAAATTTTACAACCAGCTCAAGACTTTCATGAAAAATATTATTGACTTGAATCTTACGGTATGGCTACTCTCACTTTATTCCTGTTACATTCATCTTTTAGGATGCCAATCCAAACTTTCATATAATAAATACATTATACATACTTATTAAAAATATATCATATCTATTATGTGCTATTGTAATAAACATATATCACATATCTATTATATTCCAGGTACTCTGCAAAGACCAAGGGATACAAGATGGACGAGACAGTGTCCCTACCCTTGAGGAGTTACAATTTAGAATATAAGGAAGTAATAATTCAAGAGAGAAGAAAACATGAGCCCTACCTTCATGCTGCCAAGCAATCTACGAAACTGTTATTTTTCAATGACACCAAAATAGTTGTTATGAGCAACATTTACCAAGTAGTCATGAGAGGGTCTAGGCCTAGGAAATCAGAGCAAAGGAGAATCCAGGATAGAAGAAGGTGGTGGGAGTCAGGGGACAGAGAGGAACAGGCAAGGTGGTCCCAGAGCCTAGCCTTCGCCGCCAGGGCAAAATCAAGAGCTGCTTCTCCTAATGTTGCCAGGTGCCTTCACAAGAAATGTTGATTTCGGGTGTCAGTTTTATAAAACATAACAGATGCTCACCTATTCTGATGCAATGTGGTTTTTAATGAGACCTATTTCCACCAATGCATTCAATAAGCTTCAGAGGAGCTTATCACATGTATGTATACCACTGTGGAACTAGGATCAAATTAGACATCCTACAGATGTGGTAAAATTTACAAGTAGTTCTTATATCCTTCCTTCTGTTAAGCTGGATAAAATGTTTTTGACAACAAAAAGAGAATGAAATAATGGAGAAAATATAACTGCTATTCTGAACTCCACTAAGAAAAGCTATCTAGGCTTCTCTGATAGGCATGTAGGGCCTATAGCAAGGGATAGGATGGAAACAACTAGGGGTGAGGGGGTGTCAAAATTGCACAGAGGCCAGTTTAGGTCTCAAGAGATACATAGCCTGGTAACCTGGTTTTCAGGCCTTTTTTTAATCAATAGGTGGTCTAGCAGTCATGAAATTTTTACAGTTCCTGGTCATCATACTTCAATGCCTTCAACAGATACCAAGAGAAAGCAGTGGCTTTGGGAGGGTATTGCTGTTATTAGTGTTGGTGGTTTTAGGATTTCTAGAAGCCACACTCTTTCCGCCAATTTCTACTGTTACGAAGATGAAAGACATTAACCACTAACCAAGAGATATTTTTCACGTGGAAAGCTACAGATTTTATCACATCTAAAGGTAAAGAAAGCTGGGTAAACTTTCATTCCACAATAGTTTGAACCTCATGTTAGTGGGAACATACATTCAAAGAATACGAAACAAGTGGTTATATCAAAATATAAAGGGCAGTCTGTTTAAAATCGGACCTGCTTAAAGCACATTACATTGTTCACTAGAGTTAATCTCCTGTCTGAAGTCATCTAGATACTAGTTGTATTTTTATTTTTAACCTTTTTTTTTTCATTTTTATTGATGTCAATAGTTTAGAACATTGTGGGGTGTTAGTTGTACACTATTATTTGTCCATCACCATGTGGATGTATCCCTTCACTCCTTGTGCCCACCCACCACTCCCCTTCCCCTTGGTAACCACCAACCAGTTCTCTCTGTCCATGTTGTATTTTTAAAACAACTAGTATTTTCTGGTGAAAAGCAACACTTGACCTTACTATTTACATTAAGATCATGACACACAAACTTTTGCTTGAACCAAAGAAAAATAGAGAAAGACTTTGAACTACAGATCCATACAGTACAGAAAGAAAAGCAATCTACAAGTTTGCTTGTCTCAAATTCTCCATGTATTTTCCGTGGCTGGCATTTTACTTTGACCCATAAACCTGGAGTTCATATTTTTAAAAATCATAAAAATGCCATATTTTTAATGTGAAAGGGTCTACAAGCACATATTTCAACAAGCTTGAGAAAATACTTCTCATAACTCTGATTTTCTTCTAAGACTTCTAGCAAAACAGAATTACTGTGAAGATGACTCTGTCAGACTATAGCAGGGATCTTTGGGAGAGGAAGATACAGCATGTTTTAGAACAAAATATTACTTCTGCTCAAGCCAAGCAAAGAAATACATGAATATTTTAAAGACAGAAAACATCAACCAAAAGTCTTTGAAAGAGCCTATTGAGTAACTTATATTAACCTCCTTTGGAGTAAATTGTTGGAGGTAGGAAAGAGAGAAAGAGGTGTGACTAATCCCCAGCTCTTCTGGGGTGAAGACTTCTGCACATCCACTGTTTGTCTTGTTTATGCTGTTAGGGATAGAGATGACACTGAAGCAGCATGCCATTTTGGGGTGACAAAAACCACAACAAGAGATATAGTCTCTAAGCCTAATGTAGCCTCTTTTTTCTAGCCCATGTTTTCGAATATTTCTCATGAAGCCAGATAAAACTTGCCGGTTTGGAAGCATGGTGGTGCATAAATGGAAGCTCCTGGGTTTGCAATTTCTTAATTATAGGGATAAATTTTCTTTTTCCAATATAGAAATTTGATGCCATTACTAAATACAGTTCTGTGAGATTTGTTGATTTATATATGATGCATTTGTATAAATCATGTGGTGGGAAATGTTTATGCAGTTCCAAATCCTATTAAAGAGCTGAATAGTTATGGGAACACCATAAACAGTCTGATGCTGGATCTAAGCCCAAGACTCTCCATGCCTTTTGCCTCCCCAAAACTCACACAGAGAACATAGGCTGACCAGGTTTCTAGAAGACACCATTTAACATAAGGAAATGCAACCAAGAAATAGGTTTGAGGGAGAGGGTCTTACCTTTGGGGAATCAGCTTCTAGAGTGATTAGGAAGGGGAGCTTATGACAAAAATGTGATATAAAAATTAAGTAGAAAAAGTTAATTTAAGGTCATGAAAATAAAGGAACTTAATTATTAAACACTGTCCCAAATCCCTCAATCACTCTTTTGATAAGAGATACTAGCATAACATAAGGATTTTTCTTCAGATCAGCATTTAAGAAGACTGTATAGTTTAAACTCTTATTTTATAAATTCTGGAAAATTCAGTTGGAAATCCTGTGATGACTCTTGATACTTAAGGAAACACTCTTCCCCCAGCATGCATTTAAAACTATCCACAACTACAGAAGTTGTTTGGAATGTTTGCATATAGATAAGTAGGAATAGATAGAATTTTCTGGAGTTGAAAGTTTTGGGGGTAAGGAAGTTACAGAAGATTTTTAGGGGGTTGGAAAACGGGACTGGAAATGTACTAAATACAAAATTACGACTGCGTGTGCCACATGGGTTTAAAAAAGGACAATGGGGGAGTGTAAAATGGGGCCGGACGTCTAAGGGGTCCTGGGCAGTGGTGTTGAGAGAATAAAGTCCTACTGCAAAAGAGTAGACCAAAAGGAATGTCCAAAAATGTCATGCATCGGGACTCATTAGTAGCACCATTTCCCCCCACTGTCATAGTTTTGGAGTGAGTTTTTAATTGGAAAGGGAAATGTTGAAAAACAAACAAATATGATAATTACAATTTCTACCCACTTTTTAAAAGAATCTTCTGAAATATTTTATATTTAAATTCGATGGAAACCAATACTATTCTTTTGCTAATGGATTCACGTCATAAAATGACTGGGATTAGTATAAGTTCACATTATTTTAGAGTTCAAACCTTTTAGAAGGAAAGCTTGACTCCTTATCTTTTGAGTTATCGGCAGTAATCAGAAGATTCCTCCACAAGGCAGTCTTTGACATTTCATCAGAAATATTGATCACAGATGGATCATCTCTAGATAGGAGTTTACCCAAAATGAAATAATAAACATTAAATAAGTAACTGCAGTTATCTAGTGGTAAAAATTAAATATAGGACAGTCTTTTGCCTTTGCATAGTGTTTTGTGTGTGTGTGTGTGTGTGTGTGTGTGTGTGTGTGAGGAAGACTAGCCCTGAGCTAACATCTGTTGCCAATCCTCCTCTTTTTGCTGAGGGAGACTGGCCCTGGGCTAACATCCATGCCCATCTTCTTCTACTCTATATAGGACGCCGCCACAGCATGGCTGACAGGCAGTGTGTCAGTCCGCCCCCAGGATCCAAATCCACGAACCCCTGGCCGCCGAAGCAAAGCACACGAACTTAACCGCTACGCCACCTGGCCGGCCCCTGCATAGTATTTTTGACAATTAAAAATTGAAATTTTGAATAGTTCTCTCAATTATTAAAAAATACGTGAAAAATAAAAATCTAAATGAAAGAGTCTAGTTTTATAGAACTGGGTTTGGCTATAGTTTTCCTAATTCATTTCAAATTACAGTGACTAGGTTCCGCATGTTCATTCTTAGCCTCTGGCCCCTAACATTCAGATCTCAGCAGAGCACTTCACCCTTCTGCTCACTCTCCAATGGCTCCCACTCACTCAGAGTCAAAGCCAAGTAGATGGACTATAAGGCTCTGACTCCACCCTCACCCTCCAACTTCTTCTCCTGCTATTACACCTCTGCTCCTTCCTCTCCAGCCACATGCAATGGCCCCCTGGCTATTTCAGAACACTACGGGCTTGCTGCTGCCTCCAGGCCTTGTATTTGCTCTTCCCTCTGCCTGTAACATAATACAACCCTTTCTCTCCTTTGTTCAAATGTCACCTACTCAGACAGGCCTTCACTGACTACTCTATTTAAAATTTCTATATCTATCCCCTTATCCTTCCTTTTTGCTTTTTATTTTTATTGCACTTTTCACCATCTGAAATACTAAACCATATGACTCGTTCATTTGTTTATTTTCTGTCTCCCCCTACCTCCAGTCTACTTGAATATAAGCTTCATGAGGACAAGGATTCTTGACCATTTGTCCGCTACTGTTCCCCCAAGACCTAGACAGAGCCTGGCACTTAGCAGCCACTCAAAAAAATATTTGTTGAATAAATGAATGCAGCCTGTGTATTTGGCAGAGGTCTTTCCAAATGGCTAGGGGAGCCTGTAATATCAGCACCTGTGCTATGATGGGGGCTTTTTTTTACATTTTAAAATGGCACCAATTATAGGTGACATTCAGAGCACTCCAAATTCCCAGGGCTAGAAACACAACTAAATGGTAGCAGAGACAAATCATAGACCAAATCAAAGAAAGTTTCATTAAGTGAGAAAGCAGCATTATTCTTACTACATGTAGGAAAGATTCTCTGCTGTGAAAAAAATCATATTTTACAGAAATCCTAGGCTGATCTCATATGACCCTCCTGGGTGCAACAAATCCAATTTTTAAGAGGAAGACCAAGAGTCTGGAGCAAAACCTTGGGTCTCACATGCTCCCTCCCTTGCCCAGTCTGGACATTTGTTACTTCCTCTAATCCATCCAGCCCTTGATAACTCAAAGCATGAGATCAAATAATTCCCAAAAGAGTGTCATGTAGAATCACAAATTTTTCATAATATTCTATGACAGTCTTGTGAGCAAAAAGTTTAGAAAATGCTAGATTAAACAAAGTTAAACTTTTTTTTAATGCAGTACTACTTAGATTCTTTAATATGCCATGTGCTTTGTGACTCTCCAAACTGGAATGCAGTATGGAATATTTTCCAAACTTATTTAACCACAGAATCCTTTGAGAGGGGTACCACATGAGACTTGGTTTCTACAAAACACACTTGGGAATATGCTGATGCAACTAAACAATCAACAGGATTTTAAAACATAAATATTGTAAAAAAAAAAAAAAAAAGGAAGACAAAACACCTTCTATACTTGTGCTCACCCTTAAGTGGTAGATAATGATATTCTAAAAATCTAGGAAATATGATTTTACAGTCAGACTCTGAAGATCCCGAAGATTCTCTCATGTTTTATTTTCTAACACCATGACAAATTCTCTCCTCAGAGAAAAGTCTTCTCTGCTTTTTTACTGGGATGTACTTAAATTATCCTTAAGCACTTTGAGACCACATATATAATTTTTGGCCAAATATCTTCAAAACTTTTTATTATTACTTACAAGAGTTTGCTTTCTTTTGCTATGTCTTTGTACATAAAGATTAGCATATTTTGGAGAGTTCACAAATATTTCCTGAAATGACTGGTACAACTGATTCCTTCAACTCAGGAAATAGATTTCCTCTTTGGAAGGGCCTTTTTTAAGGGGTAAATTCCCAGAGTTCAAACATTTACTTGTGATCAACATAGTGAATACCTAGCTCATTTATCCCAGAATTGAATCAACCTGTCTTCAGGTGCTACTTTCAGAGGATATGAAAGAGAGCTTTCATATACATGATAAAATATGAGAAGAAAAGACTTCAATTAACAGCTCCCTGCACCTCTTCATTTTATGCTACTTGGCCATGGTCACACAGCTTTTAAGGGCAGAACTTCGTACTGGGATAGGGTAATCTAATTCCTAGTCTCAGTTCTTTCTACTCTAACACAGCTTCAACAAACCTCTATAGGAATCCACACAGTATGAAATTCTTAAGTAGAGTATATAACAACACATTCCATTCATCAAACTGGTGTGTTTTTACATTTATATCTTACCTATAGTGCCCTTCCAATGGGAGTTGTACTGTGCCCTCATCTTCCATAGCTAACATACTTTGTTCTTCCTGGAAAGACAAATGTAAAATATATATAGTGAACCTGATGAGCCTCCATTTTACATTAAAGAAGAAACACAGATTAATGTTTCACTGTCTCATTAACCTCAGAACCTTCCACTTTGTTTGCATTTATTAACGCTAGCACAGGTCCTTTCAATAAAGCATCAGCTACCAAGAACATAAGTAATTAATGAGAGTCTCATACCACAAAGTAATTTAAATGCTAACAACAATCTCCTTCATGTCACTCAATGTGAAACATGGTTAATTTCCAAGCAGATTTTTAAAAAAAATTAATCTAAACTTTATGAGAACAAAAGTACCTTTAATGTAACCAGTTTGTTGTTACAAAGCTGAAATTATATTTCCAGAATGCTATATTAGGAGGAGATGAGGGATGTATTTAGAGTAGTGGTTCTAAAACTTTAGTTTACATCAGAATCATCTGGAGGGCTTGTTAAAAATATAGATTGCTGGGCCCCACCTCCAGAGTATCTGATTCAGTTGGTCTGGAATAGGGCCCAAGAATTTACATTTGTAACAAGTTTCCAGATGATGCTGATTATGCTGGTCTGAGGACCACACTTTGAGAACTCCTGCTCTAGCGACCTGGAAAGAGATAGTAGAAGATATGTTTCTGCATGGACCAAAACACAGGTGTACCTTTGTACTTAGATGCATCTCTAGGCTTTTGTTTTATACCTCAGATTCATTCTTACAATGACAATATTCCACTCCACCCCAAAGGGTGGAAATGCTTCATATATTCATTTCTTCATATATAACATTTTAAGACTATATCTCTGGTATGAAGATAATCTTACACTACCATGCTGAAATGTCTTAGTTTAGTTTTCAATAATTTTATCATCAATCTTTTTGCATGTACCAAAAAAGAAATTTAGTTATCTATAGATTATAGCTCCTAATTAATGCATTTATTTTCAGATGGGTCAATTAGCATTACTCAAGTTCACAGAACTATTTGGGGCCATTTTAAAATGTTAGAATTATTGGCTCTAACTCCAGAAATGGAATTTTAAGATGTGTAGAGAGGAAGAGCTAGGTGACTCCCCCACCAAATGGGAACTAAGGAGTGAAAATAGAGATGGCCCTGCAGGCTCATTGCCTTCCCTCTTTTAGTAGCTTAGCAGAGAGCTAGCTTGGCAGGTCTAAATCACCTTCCAGAAAGACACAACCTTTGGCTCATGTCATCATTCCTGGCATGCAAGACTGTTCCTAGTGTCCTCAGTATGCAGATCATGTTCTCAACTTACATGCTGCCTAGTCTGAAGTCTTTGACATATTTCTTGCTACTTAAGGAAACAGTATCTTCTAGAGCCTCTTCAGCTAACCTATGAATATGTAATACAATGTAGGGGCAGGTATCATTTTCACTCTTGGAATGTTCTCTGTACACATCTACCTTGCTGACCTAGGCAGGCTCCCATCTGCTGGGACCTTGGCCATGCTGCATACAGAGTATCTATACCCAGCCTATGCTGTGGAATAATGGAGAGGCTAGGGGACTCCATAAGCTCTGCTACTTCTCTGATTATAAGTCCCCCCTCCCCCCAAAACCCTATGTTACATTTAGACCCTGCAGTACTAATGGCATGTGTCTGTTACCCCTTTGCATTATTTAAATTAATTCTATTCTCTTTCTCTGTTGTTCTTCAAGGAAATTTTTTCTTTTAAGACCAGTTAGACATACCTATTACTTGTGTGTGCCTAGTCTCCTTGTCTTTTGGCAGTACTATTAGAACTAATTTAAGGTGAGTAGACAGCACTTGGTTTGAAATTACACATTTAGACATTTGAGCAGAGCTAATCTGCAACCTAGAATGAGGCATCCCTGGCAAGTAGGTTAGTCACTATATATGGAACATAATACATATGTCATATTAACTTGTGTGCACATCATTGAGGCCATGGGCAGAGCCTGTGTATCCTTTCAGGTAGAAAAGGTTACTTTTTTTATAGGATAGGTTACCTTAATGCACATAGAGGGAAATAAGAAGAAGAAATTTAGTGACCCTAAATGCTATTTAAGTAAAACCAAGATACAAGCAAAGTGCAATTCTTTCCTCGGTTGTCCACTGAAAGGTAAGCTTGGTATATAGCATCTCTTCTGATCAACCGAGAATAAAATGTCAGGTAGAATGGTTTAATAAAGAGTAAAATTCAAAAAAGCTGAAGAGAAGAACAGTGCCATCATTGCTGAGGTTACCTGGCAGCAAAAAGCTAAGGCTCAAGATTCAATCTAACAGCAAGAAAATTGGACCAAAGTTTTGGGAACAATTTTGTTTTTTCCTCAGATGATTTTCCACTTTTCTTTCAAATTGCTTTCAATAATTATTTTGCACTCTGTGGCTTGTTAGCATGTGTGGGCTTTATACTAGTCACAATTCTATCCAAACAAAAACTCATCACCTCTAAAGATAGCATTTCCAAGCCATGCTTATCTGAAGAGAAGGGTGGCAGAGCAGCCGCTGCCTTCGGTGCCAGAAGGAAGCTGGGTGGGCCCCAGAGCTCGGGGATGGAGGGCCGGCTGCATCCCAGGCAGCAGTGAGGAAGCCAAAATTGAGACTCTCTGGGGAGGAGCAGTCAAATCAGGCACTAGCCGTCACGACAATCACAACCTAGTTTATCTCAATCGTACAGAAAAGAGAGACAGAGAGAGCATAAAGCTAACTGGGTACCCATCACTTTGAAAGTCAGAAGTACCCAAAAATATGTTCCATTCCTCACTTCATTTACACAGGGTTCATCAAAAATATGCTGAGTTCTACAACACAATGATGATGTTGAAAGGATGATGATCAAAGTTTACTCAACAACATTTGAGAGGTTTTGCCAATTTGACTAGAGGAATATTAACGCTGTGATTTAAATGCTGTCATTTATTTAAGATAGTCAAAGCATTTTTCAGATACAAAATAAGTGAAGGACAATTAATGCTATACCTAGTAAAAGACAGGAAAATCGAGGCTTAAGAGAAAAACCAATCCACTCAACAGCACTCAAACATTTACTGAGCATGAATTATGTGCCAGGCACACAGTGAATAAAAAGAATAATCTGGGAGCTATTCATGAATCAATTCAACAAACATGTATTAAGCAAGATCTACACGACAGGAAGTCTGCTAGGTACTTTGGATACAACAATGAAAAGAAAGATATAAACCCTACTCTCAGAGGATGAGAAGGATCATCATAAAAAGAACAAGAGCAGAGGAAGTGGTGTCTAAGCCAGTCTTATTTACCAGTTTGGTTGTAGAAAGGAAGAAACTCTAGGTGGGAAGAAACAATGTGGGCCAAAGATAAAAGGTGGGAACAAATAAATTTGTTTGCAGACAATGAACAAGTAGCTTGGCTGGAGCCAAAGGCCCATGCTGCGTAGAAGTGGAAAATAAAATTGGAATCAAATTGTGGTGTTTTATTTTACTTTTTTGGTGAGGAAGACTGGCCATGAGCTAACATCTGTTGCCAATCTTCCTCTCTTTTTGCCCTGAGCTAACATCTGTGCTCATTTTCCTCTATTTCGTACGTGGGACACCGCCACAGCATGGCTTGATAAACAGTGTGTAGGTCCGCAACCAGAATCCAAATCTGTGAACCTCGGGCCACCAAAGTGGAGTGTGTGAACTTAACCACTACACCATCAGGCCAGACCCTGTGGTGTGTTTTGACAAATAGGTTGTTATTCATCAAAATGACATCATGAATCTGAATTATATTTTGTGATAGCATAAAAATATGATTCATATGTCATGACACCTAACAAATGTTCTACCTTTAGTGATAGCACCAGTTACTATATCCATTTCTTAGGTAAAGTCTACAGCTATCTAGGAGCCCTCAAATAGCTCAAAGTACAACAGTGGAGAGCCAATGTTCACAAATATTTTAGAGTATTAGAGAAAATATTCAGCAATTTTAGAATTCATGGATCTTAAGAAATGGAAGGGACTTCAGAAATCAAGTTTAACCCCTTTATTTTTAGCAAGAGGAAAACAGGCCTACAGAACATAAGAAGTCTGATCATTTCCTTCCTTGATTACAAATAGAACAGATAATGCTGCAAGTATTACATATATATGTTAAAAATACTTTGAAATCCATAAAACGTTATATTTATAAGATGTAGTTCCTAAAATTTCCAATAGATAGAAGAGCAAATACATAAAACTACTCACTTAACAATGAAAGCTGAAAAGAAAAAATGAGGAAGAGGAGTAGTCCATATAGAATTCATATAAACAGATGAATAAAACATATGTTTTTCATCAGAATATTTGATTCAGTGTCTCTAAGTGACTTATCTAAATTATTATGAAAAACAAAAATTCTGATAGAGTAACCTTGGATTTAGAAGATTATATTCTGGAGATACAGATTCTGTGGTTTTAGGAAAGATCTTATCTCAAATTTTAGCATGCATCAGAATCACCTGGAGGTCTTGTTAACACAGATTTCTGGCCTGATCCCCAGAGTTTTGACTCAATAGGTCTGGAGTCCAAGAATTTGCATTCCTAACAAGTGGCCAGGCGTTGGCTGATGCAGCAGAGGTCCTGGGACTACAGTTTGAAAACCACCACTTGAGGAAGAAGAATATGCTTGCCCAACCCTAAGATTCAATTAGAAATAACATTTGCCTGTGTAATAATTAGGCCACGCTTCCCAAATCCACAACCAATTCTCATCTTTCTTAGCAGTAAGATGTGCTCTGTCATTTGTTTAATTGCACTTGTTTTTAGATTGCTTTTGCCTCTTCTTGGCCTTGCTTATGATCCTGCTTCATACAGATCACAAGTCCCACTTGCCCCTTCTTGTTTTTTCCTATACCATGTATACGAGGGTGAACCGCCCATAAACCAAGAGGTTTCAATATCATGATCACTGCCCAGAGCTGAATTTCCAGGATTTATCTAACATTAACCTCCTTCTCCCCCACCAAGGAGCAAACATTCTGCTGGGGCTTTCTGCTTTTAACAGCAGCCCTTTTGTCAAATGTGTATAATGTCCTAGAGAATATTTAAGTGGGAAGGAAGGCATGTTGGTACTCTGAGCACATTTGGACATTCAGAATTTGATTCTGCAGTCTTCCCTTTACACAGAGCAATGTGCAAAATGTCAGGGTTCCAATATTCATTTCTATCCTGATTATAATCCTTTCTTTCTAAAAACTGAAGCATATGCGTATGCATATGCATGAAGTACATGAAAATTTGGAACAGAAGCTCTGCGACCTTGGACTGGCCTGTGTAGCTATTTATTCTGCTTAACTCATTATTGAATTTTAAGGTCAAACTAATGTTTTCTCAATGCCATAAGACCAGAAGGGGGCTACTGATAGTAAAACCCTGGAGGATAAAGGTACAAGCTTGTAACTATCATCCAAAGGACGAGAGGTGAGCCTACTTTAAATTCAAGTCTCAGAGAACTGAGACATTTCTGCTATTTACCATCTTTCCAGATCACAAAGTTACTCAATTAATTTGAGTAATTGCAAAAATGCAACATTTCTGGAGAACTTGTCCATTTGCCACCTTAATGTACAATTTCTCTGAAGACTGTGCCTTGATATAGATGCTACAGTAAGAGATCATATCCTTCAGTGGAGTCCATAACCTCAAGAAATGAAATACCAAGATCTGGGTGACCAAGTAGAAAATCAACCAGAATTGAAGTGTCAGTGAAATCCTTCTTAAATCTTCCTGCTCTCTATACTGATCATACTCTTTTAATACTAACTTCAAGATAGAAGGTGAACGTCTTCGAACATCCTTTTCTGTCTCCGGTTGTCAGATGGAGAATTATCATTCTTTGCACTAGTCAGAACTATATTTTAATGTTCAATGATGGATAATTTCTTCACTGTATCATTGGTTCTCTTGTTTTCTTCCATGTACTGAGGATCACATGAAAGTATCATCATATTAATCTAGTTGAGATTTTAAGGGTCTGTAAACCTACCTGATTAATGTATTGCAAGGCATTTTCCCTTACTTTTTCTCATAGTCAACATCTGAAGGATACAGCTATAAATTTGCCTCAACAAGTCTTTGATCTGTTTTTGTATCCTTTTACAAAACACAAGTTCTAGGAAATTTAGTAAATTACTTCTAAAATCTCTATCTTCATAATCAGGAAACAGTAAATACCCATTGGAGTATGGTGGGTCTACAATGTAAAAAGGTTAGAAGCTCATTACTTAATCCCTGCCTATCTGAGATTAATAAATTCCAAAATGGACATATAGCACACATACATATAAGTACCATACACATGCAGCTATGTGAGTGGTTCTGGGCAATGAAAATGGCAGATTCTAACAAATTTATGATAACTGTCAAATTTATTCTCTCCTATTTCAGATATACAAAGGGAGAATTTGACAGTTTCTTTGCATGATAAAAGGGAAAAATATTAAGCATAATATATTATATGTACATATCATTTTTCATTTTACAAAGTTCTAGAAGGGCAAGAATGTTCCATCGTATGGATATGGAAGGAGAATGCTGTGGGAGAGATGATTATATGGCTGGGGCTGTTGCCAGCTTTTTCCTACAGAACTAGTAAAGATATTTGACAGGAAATCAAAGCAAAATTATATTTATAAGTAACTGCTTTAGTACGCTTAATAGTAGTCTCATTATCAGAAAAACGAAGGGGAAGCTCATGGTCAATGAGTTTTGTATTCAAAATTGTCTTCTTTGGAATTTAAACCTTCTTGGAAATTGTTTCCAACCTGTATAATTTTAATTACATCAAGTATAGATAATTTAAGGTTTTAGAATTTCTATATTCTGGTGCCCATCTTATTTACATTTAATTTATACCAAATTCTGCCATATATTTCTTGAAAAGTATCTGAGGATAAGAACAAACTTTTACCAAAACCCTAAAAAGAAAGAGACTATCAAAATAGCACTATTTTAAAAAATCTTTTATACTTAAATAATACACCAGACAGAAAAATAAAGAAATAATAACAATTTTATAATAGGATATTTTAAAGTTGTATTAATATTACTAGAAGTATGATTCTAAGTATGCCTTCTACATATTTGGGAAAATTGAAATATTCATACAGAATTAAGATACATCCTCATGATCAGTCTCTAAACATGGGAATCCATTGTCAGGACGGGACACCATGGAAAAGTAAAGGAACTCCAGACAGTCTCACATTATGTAGCCATATTTGTAGAAATATCTGAACGGAAATCTCATTAGACTTTGTGGCCTAATCTGGCTTCACCAAATGACTGAGTAAGACCTAAGACCATTAAAACGTTTGCAATGAATTCCCCAAAGAAGAGAGGAACATATCCATGGTTTGAGGAAATATTCTATAGATAGGAAACTGAATACATTTACTGACTGCCTTGTAGAAGGAGGAAAAATGGAAAGAATAATACCCAATTCTCAACAAATATTTTCTTTCATCTTCATTTCTATTCACATGGAAATTTTGTTCTTATGTTTTACAATGTATGGGCTCAATCATTCTGCTAAATGATGGGCTGGTCATTTTTTTCATTTATACTCTTTGTAGTTTCTATATACTTTAAAAATATTATGATTACTAGCCTTCAAAATAGACCCAGACTTACACATGGACTTTAAAAATGCCATAAAACTCAAAAACAAATTGTTTTAACATACGAAACAGAATAGGATAAATCAGTAGTTCATGAAAGTAATTAAATCCCAAAAGTTCCTCAAACAACATTTACTCAATCTTAAATCACTTAGAAAGCAAATCAGATCAACATGTTTTCCTCTTAAGCATTTCATCTATTTCAAGAATAACTAATTTTATCTTTTGATTAGAATTAGAATCTTTTGATTAAAATTTTGTTCCCTAGAAAAATACCAATAGTAATAATGTCTCTTTTTTATTCTCCCAAATTCAACTAAAAAGCAATCGTTGTACAACAATAATTTGGAAATAGTCAAGCATCAGTAAGTTTCTGTCATCCACAGGAGAGGAATCAGAAAAATAAACCTTACAATTCGGAGGATAAGGAAGTACAAAGTATTTACATATTTCATTAAAGTTTGGTTTCCTCGTATAAGATTTGTGCTCGCTCGCTCTCTCTCTCTGTGTTCAAGTTCCAGCTTTATGATATAAAATGTTGATTTTCCAAACTAGTCCACCTGTGGTTGGTAGTAATCACTATCTAAAGATAAGCACAATAATTTAATTTTGCAAAGAGCTATTACTGTACAAGTGCTCCTTTTTCTTTTCTTTATAAGATATTGATTTTGCTCCAACTTACTTCTTTTTCAGCATCTTCTAGTTTCTTTTTCTTGCTCTCAGGCATTAAATCATCCAACCAGCTGAGTTCCCGTTTGGTAAACAAAAAGTCCATCAACTTTCTTACAAATACCAGAGCTAATACCTGAAGTAAATAACAAAATCGTTTAAAACAGGGAACATAGAAATGGGAGATGTAGGTTTGCTTGTTTGTTTTTTGTAGAAACAAATCAATTTCAATTAGAGCTGAGATTAAAGCGCAATTCAAAGATACAAGTGTATAAAAGATATCACCTGTACTTTTGCTTCCTTCATTTCCTTTTCTTACCACATCCCCAGAATAATGGCTCTGATTTTACCCATTATAGGAGTCATTTAAAGAAGCTATTTAAAAAACTACAGAATATATTTGACTGTTTCCTTAAATAGATGTAGTTAATAGTTTGCATTATTTTAAATGAACATTGAACCATTCTTATCTTTGCTGATAATATTTTAAATTATTTATAGTCATTCAAATTCGCTATATTTTTGGAGGCATTTGAAATTTACCTGAAATATTTAATGAAATTTAATTTTAAAAATCCCCTACGTTTTCAGATTTGCTAGTATATCTTCAATGTTAAATTTTGAAAGTTTACATTTTTCCACTCAATTTCAATTAATTCAAACTGCTATCAACATTCAGAATGATAGACAAAACTAATGTAAATCAATGAAATTCATACATAATCTCAAACTCTCAGTCACTAGCTTTTGTGGCTAAAGTTTATACCAGGGTTTCCCATAATTCTTCAAAATGACTCTATTGTTCCAATTGCAGGTCATGTGTTTCCAAAGAGAGCAGAAAATCAGAGGAAGAGAAAAAGAGTTGACTTAGAAGTTTCATACCATCATGGGGAAGACAATGGCAGCTCTTGAAACTTTTATTATCCACAAAAGGCCAAGGCAACTCATCTGAATAACTGTGAAGAGATGGACTTTTCGAAGTGGGACATGCCTTAGGTATATAAAATCTGGTTGATGTTTTGCCGGCATCCAGAAGAGCTTTATTCTATCAAAGAGCTAAAAGAGAAACAGACTAAATTGCTTTTTACATACAACAATACAAGTAGGACAAGTAGATGTTTAATATGGTCCAAAATATGGTGCATCTGGATCATACTTAAGTTGACATCTGGGCATCAAGACAATGGAATTGTTATGCATATACCCAGAAAAGCTGTAATTGCAGTTTGATACTATCTCACATTTTCTTGAATAAGGATAGAGGTTATAATTTAGACGAGTTTAAAAATATCAAAGTCAATGCTAAATGTTGCTATCTGGGAGGGTAGAACCTTGAGAGACAAAATGTAATCACCTTCTTTTTCACTGTCACATCACAATCTCTTCCTGTATTTGCCAGGACTCCCACTCTTGGACCTCTTCTCTCCTGGGATAGCTCATCCATACCCATGGCTTCAACTTTCACCTACTTTATACATATATATATATATATATATAGTTTTTTTTTTTTTTGAGGAAGATTGGTCCTGAGCTAACATCTGTTGCCAATCTTCCTCTTCTTGCTGAGGAAGATTGGCCCTGAGCTAACATCTATGCCCATCTTCCTCTATTTTACATGTGGGATGCTGCTGCAGCATGGCTTGATGAGCTGTGCATCAGTCACACCCGGGATCCAAACCTGCGAACCTTGGGCCACCAAAGTAGAACATGGGAACTTACCGCTACGCCACTGGGCCGGCCCCTCACCTACTTTCTAAAGTCTCCCAGACCTAGATCTCTACTTCAGCTCTCTCTCTCCTAAGCTCTCAACCCATATCTAGCTGCTGAGTGGGATGTTTTCACCTCCTTATTTTGACTCTGTTGTTTTGGCCTTGCCACTTTAATTCCCAACAAGGCTTTGATGCTGTCTTTATAAACACAAACCTCTTAGCCATAAAGATTTAACCTAGATGAATTATTGTTAATAAAGTATTTTTCAGATCAAACTTTGTTAATTCAACTTAATTTCTTGATCAATTTTCTATACTGCATTGTCAAACAATTTATATATATTTATAATTGTATTTTATTAAAATTCTTTTCATCTGGATCAATGTTTTTCTGTTTAAATTTTACCATAAAGACAGCACAATTAAATTTGGATTTTATAATATTACTGTTATAGCTTTGACTTTGAGGCCATTTTTATTAACAAAAGCAAATTTTCTCATTCAAATTTTACAGTTTCACTATAGATTTCTAGTGATAACTTTCACAAAATAAACTTAAATCTTTAATCACATTCTACTTACTAACAAAATTGTACTGCATGTTAGTTTTATTTTATGGGGATCATTTTGTTTAATTTTTCTCAGGCCGATTTTTGCAGTTTTCAATGTTTCCACCAAGTGATTATTTGGAAAATGATGATTTCAATCACTGTCAGTTCTAATTCATGCCATTGCCGCAGTACAATCTATTATGCATTTTCAAAAGAATAATATTAGATTTTACTTCTTAGCTAATTTGTTTGAAAACTGTAAGCAATTCTTATCAAATATTCCAAGATTACTCTAGAATGCCAAAGAACAAATGTCCATAGACTCAAATGTTAGGGTCAAAACATCCTGTTTTACCAAAACTTGCTTGTACATACAATAGGAATCCCAAACTCAACATAAACCCATCCTTCCTTTTGGGTTCAAGACATCACTGTTCTTCCTTCAGTCATCTAAACTAGAATCATATGTAGATTAGTTCATCCCCTGCTCATTTACTTATTCATATTCATTCATATCTTCCAAAAACATTTATTGAAAACCTTCTCTGCAGAGTACTAAATGCTGAATTCTTTCCTAGTTCATCCTTCTCCATTCTGTCCACAAATATTTAATTAGGTCTTTTTATTTCTATCTCCTAAATCTCTCTTAAAATCATATGTCATTAAACAAACAAATAAAACTTGGTATGATGGAGGTGGGAATAGGGAAGAAATAAAGTAAAAATCCTCTGGCTTATAACTAAATGTTTCAGTTTCTATAGAACTCATTTTCCCCAGCTACCATTTCTCCATTTGTGAGGCTATGTTATTGCATAAGTGTACTTCAGTGTGTGGGTGCTTTAATTGTTATTGTTTAAATGGCACATTTGCTTTACTTTGGATTCCTGAAGTGTTGGAATGAATATAGATGTGGTTATATAGCTGAGTACAGAAACAGCATTCATGAGAACACTGTGATCTATTTTTTCTGCCCTGTTGCACAGTGAGAATCCTAGATAACAAGTTTCTTAATATTGCCAAACAATCAAGTAACATATAGATTTCTCCAACATATAAGGTAACAAATTAACATGCTCTTTGAACAGCTGGTATTTAGCACACGATTAATTATTACTACTTAAATAACGATAATCATGATAAATGTATTCTGTTTTGCATTTGGCTTTAATCTTGTCCTAATATCAATATCCCATTTCCCCATTCAGTTAGCCACAAAATTTCAAATAGGAATTTCAACACCCTAAGCTCAGAGCTCGCTTAAATTTTCAGTAACCCTGTTTCTCAGTGTAAGACCCTGCTTGCTGTTTCATTTGTGCTATTTAAAACTCATTATATTTTTCTCATAGGCCTTTGATAATGTTTTCTTCAATTTTCATTTGAAAGATTCACACCCCAAATAATTCTAAAACTTGACATTTTTGTTTAGTTCTAAACCTCATGGGTATAAAATCATGTGAGTGGAATTAGGGGGAAAAATCTGTTGAAATCTATCAAAACGATTTTACTTTGTTTCTTAAACTTCTGCTGCTGTATTTATGTGAGCCTGGGGCCTAATAATAAATACTTTTCACTTAGAGATGAAATTAGTACTCGTGGAACTTTTGCCAAGGGCAAAAAAATAAAAACACTAAAACAAACAGACCTCTTCAGTACTCTTCCCTATCTGCCTTACCAAACCAATTCTTTCAAAATACGTTTCATACACGAAATTATAAATGGGCAAATTAATTGAATAAAATTTAAATGCATAATACTTCTCTACCATCTCCTTCTCCCAAGGTAATTTTACCCAGTGTCAGGATGAACAGTCACACTGTCTACTTGGGACGTTCAGTGATCTTACAGCAACTTCATACTGAAATTTTGCCTCAGTTCTGACATCCAGCACTGTCCTGAGGCCTAAGTGCTTTTCCCTCTCCCAAAGTCAGAAGCTGGTTAGCTGTTCATTCAGGAAAAGAGTTCCTGTGCTGCCTGTCCCTCAGTGTCAAGAGTGTAGCTAAGCTACTCTATGGTATTGCTGCCTCGGGATCCATCTTGTTTGGCCAAGAGGCCTGCAGGACCCTAAACTGACACTAGTACCTCATGCAAGCACAGGCCCTAGAGAGTAGCCCACAGAGTCACTAGTGAATTCCTGATATAATTTCCCCAACAGCCCTTGTGATCAACGGTCTCCTCTGCCTCCCAAGACCTTCCCCTGTGTGCCCCTTACATAAGACCCCCGAAAGGCTTACCAAAACCCCACTCTTCTGATTTGAATTGACCAATGGGGCCTTAGCCTAGGAACCCCAAAGCACTCCACCCACGGATCCTAGTAAAGGCATGTGCCCTAGGGCCTGTCTCTCTTGCTCTCTGTCTGCACCCTGCTTTGACCTCCCCATGTGGCCCTGTAAGGCGTGCCAGCTACTTCCTCCAGGACCTGTGAGTAATAAAACTCTCTATTTCAGTTTTCTCTTGTCTGTTGTTGAACCTCAGCTCACCATCCAACACCCTGTGCTCCACTTAACACATGTTAATTTGACAAATTCATAATACCCAGGTGACTTTTTAAATAAGTCTTTGAATAGCAATGAGTCTAGCTGTGTCACAGAAAAAGCAGCAATTTATATTTTCCTTTTAGCCAACAAAAAAATAAACTATACTTTACAATAAATAACCCTCAAAATTAGTTGCCTTTCAAGAAAATTTAAGTGTTGGGATCAATAATGTTAAGTTATAAAACAAGAGTATTCAAAGGCAAATTTAAGTAGAAATCTGTATTAGTTTCTTAGCTCTGCCAAAACAATTTACCACAATTTGGTGGTTTAAAACAGCAGAAATTTATTCTCTGGCAGTTATGGAGGCCAGAAATCTGAAACTGAGGTCTTGGTACGGCCATGGTCTGAAGGCCATGAGAAGAAATCTTCCTTGCCTTTTCTAGCTCCTGGTGGCTCCTGAAGTTTTTTGGCTTGTGGCAGCAAAACTCCAAATTCTGCCTCTATCTTCATGTGGCCTTCTCCCCTGTGTTTCTCTGTGTCCTCTCCTCATCTTATAAGGACCCTAGTCATCTAATTTAGGGTTCACCCTAAATCCAGGATGAACTCATCTTGAGATCCATAACTAATTACATCTGCAAAGACTCTATTTCCAAAAAAGGTCACATTCTGAGATTTCAGGGCAACATGAATTTGGGGGGAACACTATCCAACCCACTACAGTATCATAAACAGGAATAATTTGCCAACAGCCTCTGCAAAGATTTAGAATGCACTTGTGGTGATTTTTAAATGTGTCCACAAATACTTTGATACAATTCTCCTCAAGAGATAGAGTCTAATTTCCCTCACCTTGTGTGCAAGCTGGACATAAAAACTCACGTCTAATAAACAGACAAAAGTGCAAGTGACCATGTGTGACTTTGGGGACTAAGTCAAAAGGCACAGTGACTCCACCCTTGCTCTCTCTGGTATTGTTCACTATGATGGAAGTTAGCTTCTGTGTCATGAGGACAGTTAAGTGTCCTATGGAGAGGCCCATGTGGGAAAAAACTGAGGCCTCCCATCAACAGTCAGAGAGGAACTGATGCCTCTTGCCCACAACTCCGTGATAAGCCATCTTGGACTTAGATCTTCCAGGCCTGTTCAAGCCTTCAGATGACTGCAGCCCTTGTCCACATCCTGACAGCAACCACATGAGACATCTTGGGCCAAAACGACCTGGTTAATCTGTTCCCAAATTCATGACCCACAGAAACTGTGAGATAATAAATGTTCATTGTTTAATGCCACTAAGTTTTATAGTAATTTGTTATGTGGCAATAGAAAATTAATACAGCAACTATATTTATTTAACCCGTACTTCTTCAAACAGTTAATAAGGTTTCCCTTATACTTTGAAACTGCCCTATGCTATACTTTTATTTTTAGTTTAATTTACAAAATAATTCTATAAATACTATTGTAATAAGAAGAGAAAAACAAACATAAAAGGAAAAAAATCACCCAGGACCTCATGACCTTAATAAATTGCTTTTATTTCTCCAGCTTCTTTTTAAATCCACCTGTACTCATGGCTTTATAGCCCTAAAGGAAGTAGAACTTATTTTCCTACTTTTTCACTTTGCATTATGCTGTAAGCATTTTTCCATGTTACTTGTATGGTCATCATAATTATCAATTTTAAATGAAGGTACCATAGATTACTTAATTATTTTACTACTGTTGGATAATTGGGTTGTTTCCTATATTTTGATGGCATGTGTTACAATGAACATCTTTGTGCCTAAATTTTTCTTCTATTCTCATGGATAGATGTCCATATGCATGATTACAGTACCAAAGATTAAAAGCATTTGGATATATTTTTAAATGCACTGCTATTAGTTTTCTAAAATGGTTGTAAAGTCTAAACCTTTTATAGTTTTAATATACTTATGGGAGACAAAAGTACCCTAAGATTATGAACCAGTTTAAAGAAATATAATTCTGGTCTGAAAGCTTCTCCCCAGATGATGTCATTTTCTCAGCTATCGCACGACTTAGTGTCAATAGATCTTAAGATAAGTCATCACAGATGTGCGTGTATTACTGTAAGGAATTTACCTGAATTCCCTTTAGAGATGAAGCACCCATGTAAAGAAACACTCCATACAGCACTGGCATGGGAATAAACTGTAAAAGAACAATTGGAGAAAATGCACAAGTTATTTTTAAATATCATGTGGTTGTGCTATTTTGTACTTACCAAAGAAAAGCACAGAAAAATAAATAAATATTTTAGAAGCAGCATAGGGCAGAGCCAGAAAACATGGGTTCAAATCCCAGCTTTAGCACTTTTTAGCTGTGCAAACTTAGGTAAGTTACTTAAGTTCTCTGTGCCTTAGTTTCCCAATATTTGAAAAGGGATGATAATGACAGGGTTGCTATGAGTATTTAATAGGCCAAAACCTATAAAAATACATATGATACATAAAAAAACAATAAATATTAACTATTATTATTATACTACTTTAGGAAAATTTGAATTTCATTTCCCAGTGGTAAGATATCCTAATTAAAGGTGAACAATGGAACTAACATGTAGGTGTTGTTCCTACATTATACCAGACATTTGTAGACATGTGGATTGTTCAATTTTTCTCCTTTTATTGGACTAGCTCAGCATCATTCTATTACTATACTTACTTATATGACATAGAAATTAATTCTTGCAAATGTACTTGCATAAATGATTAAATACACATAAACTTGTGTAAATGATTAATAATTCAATTAGAATTTTCAAATTATAGACAACTAAAATGAGTTATAATTTAAAATACAATGGACACATTTTGGAAATATCTGCCAAAATTACATAACAAATAATTACTCTTTAACGCTCTTCAAAATAGATTCAATTATTTTAAATGTGAAAAAAATAAGTATGCACAATGATGATGTCCACGTAGTAGTCCTGTGGAACATTTAAAATACAAAACTGCATATGTGGCTGTGGCCATGAAGTCACTCATCTCTGCACCTCTATCTCATACTAGGTAATGTTAATTGCAAATATTCCTGTCCACTGATAAGAAAATAGAAACTTTATTTTGTGTAAGTCTGCAGCAAATTCAGGTCACAAGTCAGTGTGACCTTTTTCCCATAACTTGATCATCATTTCAAAATTACAGTAATAATTTACACACCAAATTTTCCTTTGCCAGACTAAATTTTTTATGTATTTAAGGATTCTAAAATATAGCATATAATTTCCCCTGTTAAGAAGTTATATAAACATGGTAAAGAAATTCATCACTTTCGTCACGTGCCATACAATATGTGCACATTGATGGCTGAGATTCAAATGAAATTTCTCAAACAATAATAAATATATTCTGCCATCTCTCAAATTTATAAAGGCAGATTTCATTACCTTCAGGATACTGGTCATAAAGACTGATGAACCCATAAGAATAAAAATCATAAGCCCAGTAACCCTTTGCTCCCGAATGCCAAGAAATTTGGGTTGTTCTCCTGGAGCTGAACATTCTGATTCCAGTTTTAGACTGTTGACATGAGTGATGGAGAGGACAGTGGCAGCCACAAACCACGGCAGGCCCATGATGGAGCACACACCAAGCATGACAGCCACCATTAATAGGTCCAGATGGTACCCACAACCTTTCTGTTAAAAGAAAGAACAGAGGATTCTCATAGGAATTTAATATAAAGACAAATGACACCACCACCGTAGAACAGTAAGAATAGAAAAGAGATACTCTTGAGTCTTATATAACTGATTCTAAAATGCAAAATAAATTAAAGATAAAAAGGTAACAGTCTCAAAATATTTAATCCACTTAAAGAAAAGTTGCAGGTGTTCCTATTGTAATTATGTTTATAGTGACTTCCACATACTTTAATAAGTTTGATGTATTTCTGGGTTAATGTTACATTAGTTACATTCCATTTCTATTGGATAAATAAAGTCATTATCAAACACAGTCACCTCCCTTAGTTTCCTTAAATGGGCAAGTTAATTCACAATTTATATACCTATTCATTCGTTATTAATTCATACAAAAAGTTATTGAGCACCAACCATATACCAGGCATCAGGCTGAGAAAACAAAGTAAGGACTTGGTCAACAACAGAGCTAAGAATGGCCTAATTGTGAATAAAAACCACTTCCTGACAACACCCAAGAAGCCCTTCATATCAGTTTTCCTAAAGATAAACTCTCCTTCAACATCCAGTTTCCAATTGCCCTCTTTTATCCCAAAGAGTGACCTTTATTGGGAAAAATAATATCATGGAACCTAAGCTCCTTATATACACTCATTTTGATCCTAATACAGTACTATCTTGTTCTCATTTGTTTCAGTTTCAGCACTAGAAAACTTGGTATCTCCTTAAAAATGATAGTTCTTGTGTTTTCTAGCTCTCTGTGATTTGCTCCACCATCACTGACCTCCAGGTGTTGCAAACTTCAGTGCTTTCCAGGACCCAGCAGAAAATGTAAATGAGGAAACAATGGGTGCAAGGGGCATGTGGAAATGTGGGGAACCGGAGATGCTCTCTTTGAGACGGTGATTAGGTAAGGTCTCTCTCTGGAGAGAGATTGAAGAGGGGGAAGAGCAGCATTACCCTCTCCCTCCATCCGCCGTAGGAAATGGACAGTGTAGTTCCTCAGAGGTAGCAAAAGGCTTGGCCTATTTTACATTCCAACTCTTAATGACTCCTTCATGAGAGATAGTATAATAAAGTGGCTAAGGGTTTAGTTTCTAGAGACAGGTGGCTTGGGATCAAATACTGGCTCAACCAACTTGGGCAAATCATTCAACCTCTTATGCCTCTATTTTCCTAACTGAAAAATGGCGATGATGATAACAGGAGGCACCTCACTGGGTTGTTGTGAGAATTAAATTATTTAATTTTGCAAATCATTTAGAACAATGTCTGGTATATAGTAAGCACCCAGTAAATGTTAAGGACTCTTGTATTCTAGCAGTTGAAGAATAAATTTGTCTTTTGTACTTATTTGTTTCAAGGCTCCTCAATAAAAGTATATTTTTCTTAAAGTCAGGTAACTTATAATTTCTCACTATTTCCCATAGTTTTTACCACATTCATTGGCACACAATAAGCAATCAATAAGTTAGATTGACTTTTTTAAAAGGAAATATGCATTATTGAAACATCTTTTAGAATCAAATTTAATAAGTATTTTAAAATAAATATACTGTTAAATTTGTTATTATGAACATGAACAGAAATTACCAATTCTTCTAAAAGAATAATTTGGCTTTTTTACAGGCAGTCTTACCAGACTGCAAGCAGTTCTAGTTAATACGAAATCTCCTATAGCCCGGAGTGTGAAACATACTGAGTATTTGTTGCACATTTATCATGGTAGTGTTTTCTTTCCGTTATTTTGTTTTGTTAATTGTTTTATTAAGAACAACACTCGTAAAGTCAGTTGTACTTCCTTTCTTTCCTGCTTATCCCCGCCAAATTATAAAATTCAGGAGATGACAGTGAGGAGAAAATAGGAGCTATGCACATAAGGACCTTTTCCTGCTGCATTGTCACCAATTCTGGGATGTTCTTCCTTGGGTCAGCTCAGCTGGGGCAATGCTACAGTTCACCAAAATGCCTAAATTCAATTTCCCTCGTGACTATGACTCTGGAAACTTTTCTTCGCAAGTAACTCAGGAAAGATTTTCATCACCAAAAGCTGAAGAGAGGGAAGAGAAACACCCTGACGTCAGCCTAACCAAAAAGGCATAAGAAAAAGCTTCACTAGGGTCAGACTATTATCTCCTGGTCCTTTTGCAGAACATTTTGGAAGATGGAGGTGCATAGAACTAAAATTTTGATCCCTTTAAAAGACAACATCCTAACCAGGTAGAGGAGTTTTTCGTCTTAGGGACTCTGGAGTGAGAAGGATCGAGAACAGTAAAGGACCTAACCACTCAAGCCTCTTAGAGAGGGACAGGGTGAATGGTGCCCCCTGTGCTGTTTTGCAAAGTTGCAGTACTGCTAAGAGAGAATGGAAGATGGAATAGGTGCCAGTGGCCATGAGATTAACATCAAAGGAGGGCAGAGGATGGGGGGCCTTGAGATTCAGGCTTGTGCTTTTAGCATACCCGGAACTTTCCCAGGGTCCACGTTCACTATGGCTTAATAATATGAGGAAGGCCTTCTTCATGATAGTGATTTCCTGTAGCTCTTATTTAGGGTTTTAAAAATACAGTACAAATGCAAACAGGGGGATTCTGGATTGCAGGAACAGACAAA
Organism: Tapirus indicus; assembly: GCA_031878705.1. Taxonomy (NCBI): domain Eukaryota; kingdom Metazoa; phylum Chordata; class Mammalia; order Perissodactyla; family Tapiridae; genus Tapirus; species Tapirus indicus. The sequence continues at coordinate 75,241,085 of CM062926.1, read as the reverse complement.
ATAATGCTTTCAGAGGGAATAATTTCCTTTTCAAATTTAGAAATCTAGTTTTGCAAAGTACAAGTACATAATAAAAACAAAAATACAATTTCCCCCTGATTATGTTGTACAACAATGGGACCATCTTAATTTAATGTGAATCAAAGGAAATAAAGCAGTTCTGGCACTTCCACTAATTAATCATCATCCTTCTTCTTGCCTTTCATTTAAAATGTCTTTAAAACTTGGTCGTTGTAACCCAATTATTAACTGATAGGCATGCCAGCCAAAGGGAAGTATCCCTTTGTCAGAGAGGGAACTCTTCACCTTCTAACATATTTCTGTAGATTTTTTTCTGAAATAAAGACAGAACCAGAGCTTTTATTCTCACATTCATCCATGAATCACGGGAAATGGACATATGGGAGGAAAAGGGAGCATAGCAACAGGTGATGCTACACCAGACCCCACTAAAACCAACATGCAGCAAGACAAGAGGCCAGCCAAGAGGACCATCTGATACCCAGATGCCACTGCTGAAAAAATTCATTTTAAAGCTTGGCAGCAATTTCCTGCATCTGTCAAGTTAACCACATAAAAGACTATAGATTGACATGAAGAACCAGGCTGACAGAGAGGGCAAAAAAGAACATATCAAATGCCATAATCATCAAGAGAATGTGGTGCCAAATGAATGTTGCAAATGCATTCATTTACTCAAGTGATCTGGGATTGTATTGCTGTTTATTAAAAATGATGTCAAAAGAAGCCTGAACTGTCTACAGAAACATGTAGAAAAGCCCACAGTTGTATCTTAACAGAAACTTTCTTTTCTGTAAGATAATATTTCTCTTTCTTTTCACTTTTAGAGAGTGTATTTAAAAAAAAAAGCTGGTATTTTTAATGCTTTTCAGAGGGATTCAGTTAACCCATGCCCATCCTACTTCTCTAGGGAAGAAACAAACAAACAAAAAATCCTAGACAGTATGGGTTTATATCTATTTCTATATATAATATATATGTTAATTTGCATCTCAAATTTTTACATTTGCAGCTTCTGTTACTCTTGAGTGACCTAAAGGATTATGAAGTGCAGTCAGTTGGGGTTTTGTTAATTTTGAGCTTCTTCATTCCGTGGGAGGAGGAAGTGACTTAGCCAGTGAGTTGGGTCTGGCCTCTGCAGCTCATCACAGCTTTACTGTATATGTGGTAACACTCACAAAATGATAAAAATATTTTTAATGGCATGAAAAACACCCTTTAAAAGAAAACCGACTATTAGCTTTGGTAATGGAGGTGAAAAAAAGAGTCAAAAGATCTAAAATATAAGTTTGGGACACATAAAGAATGAAATGATGAATTCCGAGGTGACTTGGATATATGATGTAGACGTAGAAACACGACATGGAGTCTACGGGTGATTGATACAGAAACTAGAAAACGTGATTCATTAAACTATTTCAGGGAATGCGCCAACCAAGGCAAAAAACGGGTTTTCAAGTGAGAAAAGAAAATTAGTAAAAGCTAAAAATGTGGTTAACTTGTGGTCTGGGGATATACTCAAGAAACATGTGTCTTTTCGTGACAATGTGGTTCAAGTCAAAGCCAGGACACTGTGCAAACATTTCAGTGAAGCAACAGGCGGGGAGACTGGCTATGGCACAAACCGTTACTCTGAGTAAAGAATGTTCTGAGAAGGTGATATTTTGTTGTTAACAGGAAAATCAGCAGCAGCAGACCACACTGTACTGAAGCTCATAGAAGACAAGGGTTATAGGCCAAAAAAAAAAAACCAACAAAACAACATATTCAGTGTAGATAAAATATGTCTTCACTGCAAGGAACTTGCTTTGCAAATATCCATATTCAAGGAGAAGGATTGAGTTTTCAAGACTCATAGTGGCCAAGAAACGACTGATTCTTCTACTTGTGGCAATATAACAGAGTACCTGATTAAGCCAGATTTGCTCTACTGTTTACTAAATCCAGGCAATTAAGGGGTAAAATATGAATCTTTTGATTACACAGTCATTTATTTGTACAATAAAAAGGTAATGTACAAATAATGTAATACAGTTTAGCAATACAGCCTCAAGTTTATTTCAGTGACAAAAATATTATGCTTTAGTTCTACATTTAGTTCTATAAATGCAAGTACTTGAAAGGACCACTTAAAGAATGCTTTATTATATTTTAACTATTCTACATGATATGTAAAGGGGGAAGTACAGTATATTTGTTGATTTGGAGCTTTGGAAACACTGTGAATGTCAAGGGCCTACCATAGGCTCATGAAGAACAAGGAGCAAGGGCTATGTGACTTATAAGGTTGAGAGACCTGGAAAGAGCAAGGATACAGAATGGCCAAAAATGTAATATCACCCTCAGCCAATCTTCCCTTACTTTCACATTTTGTTTTAATATGATTCCATTAATACTTAGAAAAACATACTGCCTGTATCAATTTAGCTGATAGCCTTTACAAAGGAAAATTTTTCAGTGAAATCAGTGGGATTTCTGACTAATTGTAAATGCTACAAAAATAAACTTCCTTTGGAAGGGAAACAATGATTATATAGCCTACTTTCTTCCTAAAATAGGAGTCTTAGTTCATTTTAAAACATGTGTCTTATAATGAAATATATATACAGCCACTAAAAATGATAATACAGATTTATATTGTTGCCATGGGATGATTACCATGATAATGCTCTCATGTGAAAAAAATACAAGCAACATATGTAGTATAAAGATATATTTGGTTATATATCAAAACGTTAACAATGTTATCTCTAGGTAATGAAATCACAGTGTTTTTCACGTTTCTCTTTTAACTTTTTTATTGTCTAATTTTTTTCTTTTTAATTTTTTTGTGAGGAAGATTAGCCCTTAGCTAACATCCACTGCCAATCCCCCTCTTTCTGCTGAGGAAGACCAGCCCTGAGCTAACATCTGTGCCCATCTTCCTCTATTTTATGTGGAACGCCTGCTACAGCATGGCTTGATAAGTGCTGCGTAGGTCCCTGCCCAGGATCTGAACCTGCCAACCCCGGGCCACCACAGTGGAAAGTGGGAACTTAACCACTATGCCACTGGGCCGGCCCCTATACTGTCTAATTTTTTAAACCAAAATCATATATTACTTTATAATGAGAAAAATAGAGATGTTTTCAGTTTTAAAAAAATTAACTCTTGTCTAGGAATAATGTTTTTCTACTTCTAAGAGAGTAACAGACCAACAATACTCAACATAAAATACTTACACTTGTTTTATAGATCTATTTAATCAACTACCTAACTTTAATAATTAAGTTGTAGTGGTATTTGTTTTTGGAGAAGGCTGATACTTTAAAAGCAAATAATATTTTTAAATAATTGATATTAAGTAAGTAGGCTATTAAACTTGGGCATCTGAATTCCTTGTTTGAGGGCTGTAAATGATTTAGTTTCCAATATTGAATGGTGTAGTTCAGTGGTGTTTTGGAGCCAGCTCATATAGGCTTATGAGAGCCAACTGTTTAATTTTCAAAATTTTTTCCTGCCAATTGATGTCATGTTGGTAGCTTAAAATGGGCCGCAGTGGGAGCATTCACACCATGAAAATCAGCAAACATTATAAATCAGGGTCTCTCTCTCTTTTTATATGCAGAGAACTAATTGTTAAACATGTACCAGCACACCACTGGTCTAGTTACTAAGGCTTTATAAAATGTTTTCGTAAAATATATCTTTAATAATTAAAATTTTTATTTGATACAAGCAAGTTAATTGCATGAACTCCTTATGAAAAAGGTTTTGAGTACTCTTAAGTTACTTTCTACAAAGAGAATGAAGAATGCTCTTTGTTTTAAGATAGACACATTCTCTCCAATATATACACAAAATTCCTTTTTAGTAATATTTATTACAAATAATTGTGATTTCTTACATTATGTCATTAGTATTTTCCATCAAACAGTTCAATCGAAATTTTTTTTAAATCTTTCTAACAAACATACTTATAAAATACTATAAAGCATGATTTCTGTTGCTCTGACAATGAATCTTTTCCTAGAGTTCAAAGAGTATGTGAAGATAGCTGGCAATTATCCCATGACACCAGAACAAAACAAGATTGTTCATGTTCTGTTTTTAAAGGGTTTGATTCAGATTATTGTTAACTATTCAATAGCTTTGTTGAGTTTATTTCACATATTCCAGTAAGTGAAAGTGCTCACATTACATATCTCAGACAAATCGCATACCAGTGAACAACTTTGATTATTCACGGTTGCAAAATGGCAGACTCAGAATATAATAAATAAGATACATCCACATTTATCCTCTTTGTAAAAAAAAAAAGAAGTCATTGAAATCTGCAATAAAATTCAACAAAGATGTCGCTTACAAACTATAACATTTATGACTGGGTTTTGTTGTCATAGGCATTATAGACAGAAGAATAACTAAACAAAGTGAGAAATATCTGAAGATGTAATTTGTTTCAATAATGAATGTCATCTAATGGACATACTTAGGGTCAAATAGAAAAACAGAGGAATCCAAGATATAAGACAAATTGGTAAAGCTGCCCTTCACCAGAATAGATTGTTATTTCATTAAAATATGTTGAACATGGTAAAGAAAGTTAGAACTTTGGCAATGTTTTTTATTTTAAATCCTGGAGGTAAGGTCTCAGAGTTTAGAGCTCAGCCAAGTGCTATAAGTTAATTAATTTTAAGCTCATTGGAGGACAAAGTGTCATGAATATAGACAACAAAAATTATGGACCTGAAAACATTATTTCAAAATTTCATTGTACAAATGACTACAGAATACAGGCAAAGTACAATGAACTTCAACTGATGTCAGTTAAGTCATAAGGGATGTTAAAATATACCTTTAGCTTATGCTCTTTTCTGTTGATGATGACAGCTGTAATCTGTTGGTCCATAAAAATTAAAATAGTACAAAGCAAAGCTGGAATAATAGCAGCTATTATTGTCCACCATGGATTTGGACCCAAAGGTGTAACAAACCAGCCACGATCATCTCTGGTGGGCTGTGAAAAATAAAAGAACATACATAGTTATTAACTGGATTAATGAATATCTAATCAAATTAAGTCCTACAGATGCTACCGGGAAAGCCCTAATTATAAACTAATATACCGAGTGAGCTGTAATTAATAATAATAATAATAATAATCACTAAGCATTTACAAGGTACCAGGCACCATTCTAAATGCTTTGAATATTTTAACCCATTTTTTCTTTATAACACTCTAAAGAAGATACAGATAAGGAAACTGAGGCATAGAGAGGTCCAGTAAATTGCCTAAGGTCCCAAAGTTAGTAAGTGGTGGAGAAAGAATTTGAACTCTGACAAACTGGCTCAAAAATCTGTGTTCTTACTCAATGCTTATATTAAATAAAACAATATTGATATTTACCATTTACAGTTGGCAATTTATTTACACTTACAAATAGCACGTTGATAACTGGGTAACTCTTATTTTAGATGTGTGCACAGGCCATTATGTGAAAACAGCAAAAAGACACTTGGTCACTTCAGGGGCTCAGGGAAGGATTCTAAATATGGCTGGTGGCTAGGATGAGTCCCAAAGGAATTCATTTTGACAACAATTCTGTGAGGAAGTCTCCAGCCCTGCTTGCCAGATGAGAAAACTCAGGCTCAGAGAGGCTAAGGAACTGGCCCGAGATCACATACATAGTTAGCAACATGTCAGAATTCTATTCCAGAACTAGTTTTATCTGTTTTCTTATGCACTGTGCAATTCTGCATCAAGATAATACATTTCCCTTAGTTTCAAAATGCCTCCTTATCATTTAGGAGAGTTGTATATAGATATTCCAACTGGAATAATTGACAGGAAAATTTTCAAGTGGCCTCTAGGTTTCTGTTTCTGTGATTCTTATTTTTTTTAATATTAGGCCAAAATTTTAGTTGTGCTGTGGGCATTTGATTTACTGATCTTTTAATCTATATTGTTTACATTTTCACAGAAATCCCAAAACCTAGGGTTATAGCCATCATCTAAATGAAGATTAGTCCTACATAGATGGAGACATAGATGGTAAATGCTATGATAACTTCACCTTGAAAACACTTGGAACTTGCAGTTTTGGAGATGGGATCCCAATGGCATAGTCAATTAAAACCATACAGAGAATTGTAAGAAAGACAGCAAAGTCACTCACTATTGATCGAACCTAAAAATAATGAAAGCACTTGTCACTTGAAGGAACTATAAATAGTGAGGAGTACTCAGGAACATAATCTAGAGTCACACTTGATAAACACTTTATGACATAATATCATAATATTACATTTTATGCATACTATAATAGTACCATTAACTCTGTCAGAACCTAAACATATATGTATGTATTTCTGTTATTAAGATGGATACACACTCAGCCTTTCTAGAATGAGGCATTATGGAACAGTTACAATGGTGATTGTGCTGTTTTCAGTATTTATTTAAAATCTAAGTTTATTATGAACCCAAGTGTGTGAATATTTAGAACACGGAGTAAGGTTTCATGGCTAGAATTTGGCTGAATGTTAAGACTCTTTCTCACACAGGTAACATTATAATATAATAAACCTGAAGAACCATAAAATAAAATTATCTACTTTTATTGAAGAAGCATAATATTTTAGTTTATCTGGGATATAAGTGTGGCAGCAGGGAATGTGCACAACAGAGTGGGCAAATTTAGAAGTCATTCTATGTAAACCAGTTTTTAAAGCCATTTCTCATTTATAAAGCCAGCTTTGAGCAAAAATCCTTATAGAGTTATCAAGATCTGGCTTCTATTAGGTTGCCTTTACAATACACACAGAAATACACAAAATGCAGGAGATTATTGTTTCAATTTACAAAAAAATAATTTCGTATTAATCAAATTAAGCTTTCGGGGGAAAGAAATGAATCTTCCACCTTAGGGAAGGAAGAGGTGACAAAAACAGAAGTTTTCTCTAGAAGAAACAGCTCTTAAAACATTTTCCTGAAGTGGAATTTTGATCATAATCTTTAGCTCATCCCTAAAAAGCTTGTTTTCTTGTTTCTTTTCTTTTTTTATTTGGCTGAGTCAGACATTATAGGTGTTACTTTGCAGTGTTAAATATTGAACTAAGCTGTTTCTCTGTTTACTCTCCTTTCCAAATATGCAGATGCAAACGTGGTGGGTTAGGGGGAGGGACTGACACTTTAAAAATGAAAAAGAGAATAGTGTTCCAATGAGTCTTGCAGGGGCTTTCCCAATTAGAGAAAGTAACAGGGGCTCCTATGAGGTATCTGTCAGGCTGGAATAGTTCCCACTGTTCACTGGGCAAGAAAGTGACAATCAGTAATCCAGTGTGTGCTTTTGATTTCCAGAAGCTAAGTGAGAAAGTGCAAGTTTATCTTTGGGATTTGAAGTCAGGAGAAAAGCCTAGAGGGCATGTGCACTCCTAGCACCTGTAGCACAAAATGCTTTCTCTTCACCTCCTTCCCTGCACCTCACACCTAAAATGGCAGCTCACTCACACCAAAGCCTTTTAGTGGCTCCTTTTAGAACAGCAATTGCTCTTTCTTTTGTCCTAAAACACATACGACTCCATAACATGCTTCAGGTTGGTTTACATTTTGACCAGGAGTCTAAGTACCTTGGTTGGAAAATAGCGGCTGGTCTTGAACTGCTTCAGGGTGGCTGACAGAGTAACTGTGGAAAAGAACAGGATCACTGACCAAAATAGCACATCTGGAACATACGGATGATCGTGGCCACAGGCTCGTCCAACATACTCTCCATGCAAGGATTTGCATTCCTGCCAGAGGAAGTAAAACAAATGAACACATTTCTTTCAGAAACTAACATCTTAAGATCCAATTGCAATTGAGATGCTGCAGTTTTTTCATCTACGGCTCTCACAATGATTTAATAGACAGCACAGTATGTTTCATGAATTCTATATGGATAGGTAGTGAAAAATATCAAAGATTTTTACTATGTTAAATTTGAACATGAACCACTTTAAAATTTTTGCCTTTTTCAAATTAAATTTAAACCTATAAAGCTAATTGATTTACCAGTCAGTGTGTACTTAATAATTAATTAATCTAACATCTACTAAGTTCCTAACACCAGATTCATTGAAAATATGGCATACTTGATAAGTGAGTGGTTACTAGAGTCAGACACTATGCCAAACCATTTAAATACATCATCTTCATTAATTTTCACATCAACCCTATAAAATAGGTAGAAGTTATTATTTCTATTTCACATCTGAGGAAACTGAGGCATAGAGAAGTTAAGTGACCTGCTACGGCCTCACCGCTGTAGGGGGACAGTAAGTGAGACACAAACATGGTGCCTATGGTGGGACTATTATTGCACATTAAAGAAGAACAATGGTTTTGTAGAAGTATCTAGTCCAAAAGCTAACAAGGCAGGTGAGAAAGGGAACAAGAAAACTATGCTATATTATTACTGGAATGAAGTTTGGAGTGAAAGATGAGGCTCAGACTCAGATGACAGAACGAAAGAGAAAAAGTTACTACATGAGCAAGGCAAATTTCATACTGACTCTGACTTCTCCATGGACTTTTTTTCCTGGTACAGATTTTTATAAGCCCCTAAAGGATCATGTCTAATTACTGCCTTTGCCATGAGGTGGCAGCAAAGTCAAAAAAATTTTCCTTTCTCCAAGAAAAACTGAGCCTTTTAAACATAAATATTTTAAAATAAAAATTTTCTTTCAAACTCGGTTTGGTTTCTCTTATTTTATTTTAAAGATTAGATTACTAAAGTATTCATTTTTTATTTCAAAACAGAGAAAAGAATGGTTTAAGTGATCCAGTGACCTCATTAGTAGCTGAGACATTCGGGACCCGAACAGAAATTGAATTGTGCCACGGTACAGCAAGATCTTAGAGAAAAATGTGAACTGATGGACTGATCACCAACACAGAGTCTGCCCAATGAACAAAACCTCAGGCCCTGGAGTCCTTGTATAGCAGAAAATAAATACCTTCAAAAGACTCTAGAATAAATCACAGATAGCTACATTGTTATCCAAACACAAACAAAACAACCAGTAAAATCTACATGGGAAAGCTACCCCCAAGACCAGGATTCTTGAGAAATATTGTTAGTATATCCTATAATTATCTAAAAGAATTCTGTCCCTTTTTCTCATCTAACTGCAAATACCCTCCTTGCTAACTAAAGTTGAATTCCAGGTATCCATGCAAAGCTAATACAGAGCACAATAACTTGGCTGATTGAAAAGCCAAAGAAAAATCCCCCAGGCCTTAATTATAGCTTTAATTTTTCTTCTCTCAAAACTCTGTAAAAATAGATAAAGTAGCAAAAATGAATTCTTGCATTTTTCAGTCGCTTCTCTTGCCCCTGTCCAAAGATGCTACTAGAGTCATTTCTGAGCAAAGTAATGGTTAAGCAGCATGGCTAAATACAAAGAAGAGCTAGAAGCTCCATTATAAACACATTATGTATAGATCTGTGATCATCTTCAATCTTTTATGCAGGTACAAAAGTCTTCCAGATATTCCTTAGACTTTGCTGGGTCTTATTCTCAACTCTTAAGAGCATAGATGCCGCTTAAAGGAGCATTTAAATATCTTATAATGTATAATAAATTGCCAGTAGCTTGCCCAGTTACTGTAATTCAAAGCAAATTTGAAAAGGATATTCTTCCTTTTTGGGGAACAATATGTTATTTTAAAAATTGTGACCTACTAAATTCTGCACTTATTTTCTGGTTTATACTAACTGTATCCCTCACACACACATACACACACAGAACAAGTCCTGAGATTTAGAAGTGAAAACCAAATCTAAATCCTGTTCTTATTTTGAGCCTAGCATATGGTTTCACTTACAAAAATGAAAAAAATGCTTGTTGACAAACTCATTTCTACTAATTATTCTTCAAATAGGTTCTAGTTTCAACAATTTTATAAGCTGGTAAAATAAAGTTTGATAAAATAAGAAATTAAAGTTGGCATTAGTGTCTTGCCCCTTATATACGTGCAAGCTAAATGTGTAATTCTGGCACTGAGACAATTCTTAATCAATTGCTAGCTAATTGCTTGTGAAGATTTTAAACCTTGCCTAGGAATTCCTTATAATGACTGATTTTGAGATACTGCTAAAATATATATATATAAATAGAAACCCAAATATTCTAGCTTGCCATAAAAGACTTGAATTAAACATTATTCACAATAGCCAAGATATGGAAATAACCAAAATGTCTGCTGATAGATGAATGGATTAAGAAAATGTGGTATAAATATACAATAGAATATCATTCACCCTTAAAAAAGAAGGAAATCCTGTCATTTGCAACAACATGGATGAATCTGGAGGATATTATGCTAAGTGAAATAAGTCAGACACAGAAAGACAAATACTGCATGATTTCACTTACATGTGAAATCTAAAAAAGTCAAACTCATAGAAGCAGAGAGTAGAATGATGGTTACCAAGGGCTGGGGGGAGAGGGGAAAATGAGGAAATATTGGTCAAAGGGTACAAAGTTTCAGTTATGCAGGATGAATAAATTCTGAAGATCTAATGTATAACATAGTAACTATGGTTAATAATACTATATTATATAGTTGAAATTTGCTAAGAGAGATCTTAATTGTTCTCACGAAAAAAATAGGTAACTGTGTGAGGTGACAGGTATGTTTTGTACACCTTAACTATATACAATTTTTATTCGTCAGTTGTACCTCAGTAAAGCTGGAAAACAAAATGAATCAAAACAAAACACTTGCATTAAATAGTAAATTTGTAATATGGGACTATTTTTCAAAACTATGATTAAGTGTTTATTGAACATTTACTATGCATATAGCAGTTTGGGAGAATCAAAGAAAGCTAAAATTCTTTGCACTCACTGAGTTAGCTAGATATAAATTACCATTCATGAGATATACATGATATCATCATGATATACATGATGACAACAATTCAATTAAAAAATTATCTAATGAATAATATATAAAGCAAATGTTATATCACTATTTTTATAAAACTAGTTATAATAGCCATTAACACAGTGCTTTATTAATAAAATGCTTTTGGTAATACTGATGATTATGCTGAGGAAAAAAACCCAGCATAACAATTAAGACAAAAAAAATTTAATGGTCTTCACTGACTTAACAATTACAAGATTTTTTCATTATGCAGCATTTCCTTTGGTGATAAAGGCTATTTCTGGTCAAGATTAGCAATTATCCATTGCAAATACTGCTTTTAACTAATAAAAAATAATATGAAAATTTCTGCCAGAATGTTAACACCTAGTACAGAATTTTTTTAAAAATCCACAGTGGTAGATTTGCTTTGATTGCAAAATATGTTTCACTGTACTCTGCTTGACCCCAAAACTTCTAATATCTAAAATTAACTCATTGTTAGCCAGATCAATTGTGCTCTGAGTATCTAAGAAGGTAATTATTCAGGATTTGCTATTACATAAAATGAATATTATTATTTAACATTAAATTATTCAGAGATTATAAAACACATAGAGTAAATCATCCTCTTAAAGAATTTATAGATGGGATTATTGGGTTTCTGCATTGAAGGGGACACCAAGATGAGGGACACAAAAAAGGGACTCATTAGACTTAATATCTTTGTAATTTACAAAAGGGAAATATAGATGGAAGATACACTGCTGAATGGATCAACCACGATCCCATGTCTAAATTCTGAATAACTATAGCATTCTTTCTTGTTCAGCTCATCATTTCTTTTACTGGCCAATTTAAACGGCTCTCTGAGAATAAGCAGTCTGGTAATGTTATTTTTCTAGGGAAAAATAGATGGAACAGAATAAATGTGAACTATAACAGAAGAAAACAAGAGTAAGCAAAGGTTTATTCTAGAGAAAATGACTAAGGTAAGAAAAAAGGTAGTAAAATATAGGTCAAGATAGAATTTTAAATGGAGGGTAAATCATTTGATTTTGATTCTGAAAGAAAATATGGGGAAAATTTAGAAAATAGGCAATAGGTCACATGCTCTTATAAGAATCATGTTTAGTTTTATAATATGTGTACAAGAAAAAGGATTTCTAGATTCCACTAACTAGCTCACTTACTAATGATATGTGTTTCATAAAATGAACTAGAATTCATATAGTTTTATGCTGATGGTTACAATGGGATTTGAGCTTATACAGGTAGGTAAAGTGGCAGAAACTCTGGATTGCAATGTTTGTAGCTGGCAAGAATAGAAAACAAACTAAGATGACTCAGATTTTAATATTTATTAAAAGCAGAATATTTTGAATTTTTCTAATTACTAGGTTTGATTGAGAAGAAAAGAGGTGCACAAAGAACTGAGAAATGCAGCTATGAGGGAAAAAAAGAAATCACAAAACAGAGGAAAGCCAGAAAAAGTTCTTAAAAGGTATAAGATTTAACCTTGATAGGAGAAAAATATGTTGTCATCCACTTTCTTAAGTGGGAGAGAAGAAAATGGAAGTAAGAAAGCCCTTCCTGAGGAGATGCCAGAATTTTGTTAAGAAAAGTGACTTTTGTTCCTCCCAAAGACTTCAATATTTACACTAAAATATTAACAAACATCCCCTCCCCCTCAGCATATCCTGAATGGAGCTGGAGCAGTGTCACAGAGTAAAGTAAAAGCGTTCTGGGTTCTTTACACAGAAGGCCGACTTAGTTCTGCCATATGGTTTCATTTAGGTCAACACCACTCTTATTTAATGTGCTTTCAGTTAATCTAGTCATATTACATTGTATATGTGTGCTTTTATAGCAACTCAGGCCTACTAACTATTATTAGAAAAACTTAATAATAAAAGAAAACCCCAGCTTACTGATGAATATCTGAAATGAATGAAAGTAAAATTAAGACAACACTATCACTTTTATAATAGTATGCATTCAAAACAATTTACCATACTGGCAATAATTCATTCCAAATGTCAACAAAAGCCCTTATAGTAATAAGATTCACGATATGACTTATTTTTCAATGTTTCACTTACCGACACAGTTAGGTTCTCCCAAATTATGTCAGAGGCAGAAATATTGGACTCCCTCCATTCCTTCAATGTATTGTTGCTAGGATTATGTGGTTCCACACAGTTACACCTGAAAAGGCAAAATAGTGTCTTTTGTAAAATAAGTATTTTTTTTGTCAAGGTACTCAAAACAAATGTGTAAGAAGGACCCATTGGTCCTTCTTCCCAGTCATAGCCTTCCTTGAACTGAGAGGTAAGCAGTTAGGTCATCCTAAATCCAAAGACACACTATTTCCAGAAAGCAGGACAGATATATTGCTAGGACATTAGACCACTCCATAGGGTTTCCTGGAATGAGAGGTCATTCCCTCTCTGTCCCAGTCAGAGGAAATTTTTTAAAATGTAGTTTAGAATACAAGGCTGTTGGGCCTTTAAAGCTGGGATGCCTTCTAGACCTTACAATGACCATTTGCCCCTAAATTATAAGTCAAGAGGAAAAAAAGATAAACATCCAAATCTATTATTATAATTTACTTATTTTTATTAATACTGTACAACCATATCATATACAATTCATATTTTAAGATCATTTATAATTTTGCTATGTAATTCAAAATTAAAGCTAGGTTGAAGTACCAATCCTAGGTATCTCAGGATATACTATTCTTTGTGATGAGTGATAGTCCTACTAAAAATCAAACAATCAATACAAAAAAGTTTTTTAAGTACCTACTATATACAAAGTAACATGATGAATGCTAGGTGGGGGTAAGAGCAGAGAGAATAAGAAAGAGTTGGGCATAGTTAGGCATTATGTCATAGAAACCAGTTTTTAACCTCACGTTCTTTATAACTTTATAAATAAATGAGAAGACACAAACAAAGATTACTAACAAATCAATGGTCTAGATGTTAATTTCAATTTACAAATGGTTTATTTCCAAAAATTCATTCATAAACCTACTATTTGCCCTTCAGAAAGCATTTTCTTATAGAAGCATTTTATAAAAATGCTGGTTGGGCTCCCAGATTAACCCACATACATTACATAACTTGAAAGTTAGTTAGACTGATGTTTTAGTGATCTTAATTGAACTGTAGAACCTAACTACCACTTCTAACATTGTTTTTAGGGGAAAATATCTTATAGTTTCTACAAGGTAAATCCCTCTGCCTGAGCAACAGTCTCTCCTCTGTCTTCTACGTCAGGAATTTAGTCTGTTCTTTACCACTGCTCAGTCATTTTTCAACAAGTATTGAGTGTCTATTATTGCAAGAAACTCTACTTGACTTGGGCAATATAGACAGGCACGGTCCCTGTTCTCACTAAGGGAGATTAGAGGATTCCCCATCTGGGTTCACTTGGGGCTGGGCCTCCAAGAGGGCAGACGGTTCCAGTGAGAAAGTTGGTGATAAGGGTTTTAAGGGAATAGGATATGGAAGCATTAGCTACTCCGGGCAGCTGCAATGACCTCCATGATAGCAGAGGGAGGACCTACAGCAAAAGGGAAACAAAGGCACCTGAGATGCAGTAATAGACATGCATTAATGCAATTTATTCAAAGCTAGAGGTTCCTAAGTCCCAGATTTGTTGTACATAGTGTCATAGAACACAGGCCTTTGTGTCAGAAAGCACTATCCTTTACTGGCTGCGTGGTCATGGGCAAATTATTTAAGCACTCTAAATCTTGGTGTCTTCATAAGAAAAATGGGGATAAAAATGCTTACCAAGTAGAGTATTTTGAAGATTAAGTAACATGATATATACTAAGTGCCTGGTATACATTTAGGCAGTTTTGAAACTGTGACTGCTATCATCATGATGATCATCATCAGTATTATATTCTGGTTTATTTTTCAGTCTTTCACAAAATGCAATAAAACTATTAACTTTCACCTTGATATAACACACAAAAAGGTAGACTTTCTCTAATATTCTTTTCATTTTGCTTCCAATGCTTTAAAGAGAATTTAATTATGACCAGAATTAGAACAATTTGGTTACTATCACTAGAATCTATCAAAAGAAACAAAATTCCTGCTTTTAATTTTGACTCTGGGTCATTAGGTCTCTAGGAAAATGTATTAAAGATAATATATGCACATAGAATAATTTAGTTTAAAAAGGCTTAAATTATTTTAAAAAATAACACTAAAACTATTAAATTATATTTTCTAAAATTAAAAATCAGATTTGGCTTCTGGTTTAAGAAAGAGGACTGAACACACATATTTATTTTCTCTCATTACCTAGAATTCATTAATTAAAAATAAACACGAGGAAACATCAGCAAAAGAGAGATATAAATACATAGAATATGAAAAGCATATGAAAGCAGAATGTTTGAAAAGACAAAACAGAGGAATAATAATAGCAATAGTAGTACTTTTACATTTAATTCTTAAAATAGGTAGTATTATCCACATGAAAATATTGAGGCACAAGTGACTTGGCCAAGGTTACACAGCTAGAAAAGTCAGAGCCAGAACTTAAACCAGTCCACTTCTAATTACTAACTAAAATATATATCTCCTTCCAACTACAGTGAAGGAGGGACCTAGCCTGCCCAGTAGAATCCCAAAGAAGGTCTGGACTAAGCTTCTCTCAGCCTCACACTCAACAAAGAAGCAGAGTAAGGAGTGGAACTGAAAATATGGGAACTAACTGAGAGTGTGACTATACAACACTTGATTCCAGAAATCTTCCCTCCACTACTATATACTTACATACATACTCCTTCTCCATAGAATGGCATCAGACTTTTCTCTCAGTAATACTACTAACATTATGAGGCAAAATTATTTTGAACTCTATATTGAGCCAAACCATCAAATCAAATGTAAGGAAGAAAAAAAAAAAGTTAATTCTTGGTAGATTTCAGTTTTTCTTGCAAGCATCTTTAATTAGAAAGGAAATTGATAAATAAAAAGGAAGATGTGGGGTGAAGAAAAGAGTAGTTCCAACCTAGGAAAGCAGTGAAAGAACTCTCAGAATGGCAAATGTGTGGTAGAGCTCAAGAGCAATTCAGGGAAGGAATGACGTCACAAGATGGCTGATTGGAAAGTCCTAACCCTTATTCCCACACAGAAACACCAATTTAACAAAAATATATGGGCCAAAATACTGTGATGAGAATTCCACAATCCAGTTAAGATGTTGCAGTACCCTAGGTAAGTGCAAAACTGAGAACCGCCACATTCAAGTGGGTAAGAAGAGCAATTTCACTTTAACTACATCAGCCCCTCCTCCAAGCTGGCACAGCTCAGCTCATATTTTTTACACTGTGGGGAAAGAGAAGAGTAGAAGCTGCATCTGACATTCCAGCTCTTCAGAGGACTGCCTAAGGGACTGGTTTCTGTCTTGTCTCATTCAGAGCACTGCTGGAACCATCATAGTTTGGATGCCTGGGTGCACTGAGAACAAAGAAGAAAGGGTAAAGTGGATTGCTGTGACTAGGATGGCTCAGTGTGATCAGGAGAAGATGAAGAACTTGAGGCTTCTCCCTCTGGAAGGAGTGAGAAGAGTGGAGCATGTGTCTGCTGTTCAAGCTTTTTGGAAGAGCCTATTCATAAAGACTAGGAGAGGTGGCTGCTATTTCAAATGTACCAATCCCAACACAAAGTTATGAGACATATGTAGAAACAGGGAAACATGGCCCAAACAAAGGAACAAAGTAAATCTCCAGAAATTTATCTTAAAGAAATGAAGGTATATGAATTATCTGACAAAGAATTAAAACAGCCATCATAAAGATACTCTAAGAGCTCAAGAAAATGATGTATGAACAAAATGAGAATATCAACAAAGAGAGAGAAAATATTAAAAAGAACCAAACAGAAGTTTTGGAGTTGAAGAATACAATAACTGAACTGAAAAATTAACTAGAGGGGTTGAAGATCAGCCTCAACAAAGCAGAAGAAAGAGTCAGTGAACTCGAAGACAGGTCATTTGAAATTATCCAATCAGATAATCCAGAAAAAAATAATAAAAAAGAGTGAAGAAAGCCTAAGGAACATATGAGATACCATTAAACAGACCAATATATGCATCATGGGAGTCCCAGATGAGGAAGAAAGAGAATAATTGACAGAAAGCCTATATAAAGAAATAGTGGCCAAAAATTTCCCAAATCTGGGGAAGGAAATGGACATCCAGATTTAAGAAGCTCAATAAACTCCACAGTGAATCCAAAGAAATCCACACAAGACACATTATAATCAAACTGTCAAAAATCAAAGATAGAGAGAGAATTTTGAAAGCAGCATGAGAAAAGCATTCACCATGTGCAACAGAACCTTCACAAGACCACCAGTGGATTTTTCAGCAGGAACTTTGCAGGCCAGAAGGGAGTGGGATGATGTACAGGCATATCTTGGAGCTATTGCAGGTATGGTTCCAGATCATCACAATAAAGTGAGTCATCCAATTTTTTTGGTTTCACAGTGCATATAAAAGTTATGTTTAAACTATACTGTAGTCTATTAAGTGTACAATAGCCATATGTCTAAAAAAGACAATGTTCATACCTTAATTAAAAAATACTTTATTGCTAAAAAATGCTAATCATCATTTTGCCTTCAGCAAGTCATACTCTTTTTGCTGGTGGAGGGTCTTAAACAAATGCAATATCTGCAAAGTGCAATAAAGCAAGGCACAATAAAATGAGGTATGCCTGTATTCAAAGTACTGAAAAAGAAAAACTGTTAGCCAAGAATACTATATCTGGCAAAACTATCCTTCAACAATGAAGGATAAATAAAACCTTCTCAGATTAAAAAAAAAAAAAAAGCTGAGGAAGTTCATCACCACTACACCTGCCTTACAAGAAATGTTAAAGGGAATCCCTCAAGTTGAAACAAAAGGATACTGAACAGCAACACAAAAGCATATGAAAGTATAAAGTTTGCTAGTAAAGGTAAAAATATAAACAAATACAGAATACTGTAATGGTGGTGCATAAATCACTTTTAATTCTGGTATAGAAGTTGAAGGAAAAAAGTGTGAAAAATGGATAAAGTATAGTATACTAGTATAAACTAGTACCCAAAAGTATAAAAAAAGATGTAATTTGTGACATCAATAACATAAAGTGTGTAAAGTGGAGGAAGCAACAGTGAAGAGTATTTGCATGCAGTTGAAGTTAAGTTGTTATCAGCCTTGATGAAATGGATAAATTCCTAGAAACATGCAATCTACCAAGACCAAATAATGAGGAAATAAAAATTCTGAACAGACCTATATAACTAGTAAGGAGTTTGAATCAGTAATCAAAAATGTTCCGACAAAGAAAAGCCCATGATCAGATGGCTTCACTGGTGAATTCTCCCAAACATTTAAGGAAGAATTGATGTTAATCCTTCTCAAACTCTTCCACAAAATTGAAGAGGCAGAAGCACTTCTAAATTCATTTTATGAGGCCAGCATTACCCTGATACCAACACCAGAAAAACACACTACAAGAAAAGAAAACTACAAGCCAATATCTCTGATGAATATATATGCAAAAATCCTCAACAAAATACTAACAAAACAAATTCAATAGTACATTAAGAGGATCACACATCATGACCAAGTGGCATTTATCTTTGGAATGCAAGGATAGTTCAACATACCAATATCAATCTGTGTGATACACCACATTAATAGAACAAAGAATAAAAATCACATGATCATCTCGATGGATATATAAAAGCATTTGACAAATTCAACACTGTTTTATGATTAAAACACTCATCAAAGTAGGAAAAGAAGAAAAATATTTCAACATAATAAAAGCCATATATGACAAGCCCACAGTTATCATAACCAATGGGGAAAACCCAAAACTTTTTCCTCTAAGATCAAGAACAAGAAAAGGATGCTCACTCCTGCCATTTCAGTTCAACATAGTACTGGAAGTCCTAGATAGAGCAATTAGGTAAGAAAAAGAAATAAAAGGCATTCAAATTGAAAAGGAAGAAGTAAAATTACCTATGTTTGCAGATGACATGATCTTGCATGTAGAAAACTCTAAATATTCCATACAAAGAAAAATGTTAAAAGTAATAAAAGAATTCAGCAAAGTTGCAGGATAAAAAAGTCAACATACAAAATTCAGCTGAGTTTCTATAAACTAGCAATGAACAATCCAAAAATAAAAACTTTG
Source organism: Tapirus indicus (assembly GCA_031878705.1). Taxonomy (NCBI): domain Eukaryota; kingdom Metazoa; phylum Chordata; class Mammalia; order Perissodactyla; family Tapiridae; genus Tapirus; species Tapirus indicus. Next base: position 75,221,943 of record CM062926.1, on the reverse strand, counting down.
TTAAAAGTGTTCCCTTTCAGTGAACTGGTGTCTTAATTATAATCTTTCTACACTATTTGTATTTTTCAGGATGTATATGGATTATTTTGTTAACAATAAAATGAATTTGAAAAAATAATTGGTTCTCCTTGTGGCAGCTCTGAATTTACTTTCCTATTTCCCTATGTACAAAGTATCTCCAAGTCCCACCTGTGTCTAGCTTTGTCTTTTCTCTTTTAAAAATTCAAAAGGTTGCAGTCATGGGGAAACCATTCCAGTATTTCTCTCAAAGACATCATACCCTGCTCAATGAGAATTATATGCTCAAACTATTTGGATTATTTTCAACAGTAGAAGGCAACTTATCATGCCATCACTAATGCTCAAAAAACGATCATCTTATCTGTCTCTAGCAGCTTTTAAAACAGGTTATGTTTCAATGTCATTTTCATTATAGTTAAAAGCTTACTGCTTCTGTGACAAAAAAACATGTTAAACTTGCTTTTTGGTTGTTAATGTATCCATCCTGTCTAGATTCTGAGAGAAACAATGCTTAAATAATCATTATCATTTCTTTTGGCATCTTGAAAAACGATGTTTCAAGATTCTGTTTGTAAGCATCACTAAAATAATGTCAAAGTCAGCATTTACTTGCAGCCATAATTATTTTTCCACTTTAGTTTACAAAATCTGCCTCATTTCTTTTTCCATGTGGGTAAGCATTATAGAAATACTAAAAACATGAAGACTGTTTAAAAATCGTTTTACAAACTGAACTATTCGTGGATGTTGAATACGTGATACTTTTGTGGTTGGTCAATATATTAGACAACTTGTGTGCCTCTTCACCTCCTATCTGTTCCACTTCTTCCAGCCACTGCTGCAGTGATGAGTTCTGCACAGGCTTCAGCTGGTCACTTTCAGGTGTGACCCCTCGCTGCCTTTCTTCAGGTTGTACCACGTATCTCTTGCTTCTCGCTCTTACACTGCTGCCATCCTTAACCAATCAATGATAGGGACTGATGAATATATGCTTCCTCTTTTCATGCCCGGGGCAAACAGTTGTGAGTCGCATTTCACAAGCCTTCTTAAAGATCCCATCAAATCAAGCATCAGTCATCTGTACTTATGTCCAACTAGATAACACAACTTCTTATTGGTTTTGTCTCTTCTTCTATATCACTGTATTAGTCTTCTTGGGCTGCCATAACAGAATACCATAGATTGGGTGGTTTGAACAATAAAAATTTATTTTCTCACAGATCTGGAGGCTGCAAGTCCACGATCAGGGCACCAGCAGGGTTGCGTTCTGGTGAAGTCTCTGTTTCTGGCTTGCAGATGGCCACCTTCTCTGTGTCCTCTCACTGTGTTCTCTCTTCCTCTTCTTATAAGAACACAGTTTATCAGATTTGGGCCCCACTCTTATGACCTCATTTAACCTTGATTACCTCGTAAAGACTCTACCTCCAAGTACAGTCACAATGGGAGTTAGGGCTTCAAAATATGAATTTTGAGGGGACACAATTCAATCTACAGCAATCACTCTCCCTGTTCTTCACCCCTGGTCTTTAATTGTTCTATAAGTGTGAGAACACAGGAAAAAGGTTCTATTGAAAGCTCAGTTATGAAGGCATTATGTACAGTGTTTAATTAACTCAATAAAAATTTAATGACTATCATGCAAGACACCATGCTAAGTGTAGTACTGAATAAGATAGACATGATCCTGGTTACTTTCTTTAAATGCAGGAGAGAAATACTAAACAGTCAATTACATAATTATGTAAGTCTATTTGTGAAATGTGCTATGAATAAGTCTAGGCTTCTAAGAAGGTAAATAGAAGAGGAGCCACACCTTGAGTCTGGGTGCCCAAAGAAGACTTTAAGAAAACGAGGCTCAAGCTGAGGTTTAAAAAATGAACAAAATTCAAAAAGAAATGGTGTGGGCAGGGTGATGGGGGTGGTGGACTAGAGAGAGCAAACAGCAGGAGGGAAGGCATGAGTCAGGGAGCAGACATGCACAGAAAGGTTAGTGCAGCTGAAGCATAAGGGGAGTGAGGAAAGAGATGGCGGGGGGGGGGGGGGGACTGTGAAATAGCAAGGCCTGAGCTGTGCAGACTGAGCCTTGAAGGACCTAGTAAGTATTCTGAATGTTAAAATGAGAATACTTAGAAGACTTTGAAGGATTTTTTTGAACAATTTTTTATTCCATTGTTGTTGTGGGTTTTTGTGGTCAATGTTGGTTATGCAGACCTCATATAAAGTCTATATGGTTAATTGAAAAGATCAGATCTAGGCACATCTAGAACAACTGTAGCTCAAACTCTCAAGGAATGATATTTAAGGAAAGTACTCAGGTCACTGAGAGGTCTTGCAAGAAGAAGCAGTGGACATAGCAGAGAATTGTAGTAGGAAAGATCCTGCATCTGGCATCCACCAGAAGGAAGTCTGGAAAACAGATCAGGTGAGTCCTGAAGTTCTGGAGCCACCACAGATGCCTCATGTATATTATCATGCATACAAGAGCTGCATGTTACTCCGGGGCCTGATTTCTGAGTCCCAGGTTGGGATCCAGGGCCAAATTCTAATATGAATAACCTTTGTATACCTAATGAAGATACCCAGACACTGGTCTAGGGACCAAGAATTAATAGTAGAGCTCCCAGACTTATTTCTATAGTCTGAAATAAGATGATTGCTTAGTAAAAAACAGAAGTAGAACCTAAAGTATCCACATTGATCTTGGATCTTTTTTCAAGTGGAGGCTTATACACCCATGGTCAATTGTGTCTACAATGTCAATTGTGTCTACAATGTCTCGTCCTGAATATCTGGCTCCAACTTTACAGTTGTGCCAAGATTAGATGAAAAAGCATTAGGTGAAAAAGCAAAGCACACAGGCCTTCAAATGTCTTGTTACTGTTCTGCTCACACATATACGAACCTTCCAACCTGTGTCTATAAGCCAGTTCACTAATTAAAGGCAGTGCATTCCCATGATGGGAGATTCCCCCAAATTGTTCTTTCTCTTATTTTACCTCAGAAGAAAAGTCCCCACACCATAGAAGTTTGATGGGAAAACATTTTCATACTCTGAAAATTTGGTAAAAGTAAGTTTATTGATGATAAAAGGAAATTAAAATGCAAGATAGGGAAAATATGCCAAATTTCTTGTGGGAGTAACATAATAAGAGAGAACTAGCATTATAGTAGATGTATACATTAAATGATTATGTACACATATACTTACATGCCTATGCATAATAGAATTTTATTTGAAAAGAAGTTGGGAATAAAAACATTTTTTAGCCCTTTGATCCCATTTATATTACTAACAAAAGGCACATAAATGGATATTTGATGTTATTCATTTGCATATTTTAGCAAAATCACTAAATAAGTCAGCTCTTCTGTTATCTTATCCTATTCAAGTAGCAAAAACAAAGCAACATGCTAGTTCTGACTCATTTGAATAATAGGCAAGTAATCTTAAGACATAACTGATTCAAAAAAGAAATTCTTAAAAGCTATAACTCTTGCTTTTACTTTGATTTACACTGGGGAAAATTAATCACTATTTCAAAAGAAAATTTAGTCACTGCTTAAAGATTAAAGGACTAACATTTAAAAAAAAAAAAAGGACAGATCAGGATGATGCCTTCATCTTGCCAGGGGAATCGTGGGGTAACTTGGCTCTTGGGAACCAGTACCATGGTGTCCAGCTGTAAGATTGGCCTGTCCATCCTCAGCAGCAACCTGGCCAATATGGGAGCTGAATACCTCAGGATGCTGGCCTCCAGAGCCAATTATCTGCACCTGGATGTAACGGTGCTCACCTTTGGTCACTCTGTGGTAGAGTCTCCCAAAGAAGCTAGGCCAGGATCCTTTCTTTGACATGCATAGGATTGTGTCCAGGCTGGAACAGTGAGTAAAGCCAATGGATGCAGTAGGGGCCAATCAACATACCCTTCATCCTGAGGATACTGACAACCCAGAGACTTTGATTAAAGACATTTGGGAGAATGGATGAAGGTTGGACTTGCCATAAAACTAGGAACTACAGCTGAGTATTTGGCACCATGGGCTAATGTAGATACGCCCTTGGTTATGCCAGTAGAACCTGGGTTTGGAGGGCAGAAATTTATGGAAGACATGATGCCAAATGTTCATTGGTTGAGGACCCAGTTCCCATCTTTAGATATAGCAGTCAGTGATGAAGTGTGTCATAACACTATCCGTAACTGTGCAAACATGGAGCTAACATGATTGTGTCTGGCAGTGCTATTGTGAGGAGTGAAGACCCCATATCTGTGATCAACCTGTTAAGATATACTTGCCCAGAAGCTGCTCAGAAACATTCTCTTCATCGGTGACATCTCAAAGAGCCCAATGTTTCTGCTCCTGAAATCTCCCTTTTACTGGAAAACAAGAATGTTGACTACCAAATCATACTGTATGAGGCAATCCTGCTTTCCTGAGCACTTATTCATTCCAATGACTAAAATCCATTGTGCAAAATAGTCTAAGAGTTTAGAAATTGGGGTGTATTTAGTGATGGAATGTAAAGATTAGTATGGTGAAATATCCTTTTTTTCCTGGGAGGCTTGACTTTTTATACAGAGTAAAAATATATTAAGATTATAAACAGAAATGTATCTTAATGCCTAAGGAAGGCATGCTAGCTATTATTAAAAATATGGGTTTTCTGCATTTCTGAAAAGAATTTTCTGTTGTTTCCCATCTGTTTTCCAAAAGCAAAGGAAGTCCTTATGTTTTCCTATTTGGTGTCATTTGTGATTTGTTTATATGCTTGATAATATGAGTAGAATAGAACTTCTGAAAAAATCTAAGCTTGGATCTGGCTGGCATGGCATACCATCTAAAACATCTATCTTCCCCTTTTCACTTTATACTCAACACATAAAAACTATTTTTAAAATGTGTGAAGCCCAGGGGTTCTCAGGTGGTCTGTTCTAAAACATAAGCATTGATTTTATCAGGGTGTTTGTCAGCTTTGCTGAAGGGGCAGATTATTCAGTAATTTTTCCCCCACTTTCTTAATGCCACCTACCATTCTTAAGGATTTAAATAATGCTCTTGCCTTAGCTCTGAGTAGAAAGAAAAGTAAAGCTTCTATTTAGAAGTAGTATTGAGCTGAATCTTGACTCTGCCCCCTTCAACCTATTTGACCTCAGAAAATCACACAGCCTCTTTGAGCATCTATTAATTCATTATACATCAAATGCAATTATAACAATTGTGCAGGGTCATGTTGAGGCTTAAATAAGGTACTGTAATATATGTAAAGCTTACAGTACTATTCCTAGAATTTAGTAGATGTTCAATACAAAGTAGCTATATCACTATATGTTTGTTACGTGTGTTACTTTAATATAATCTCATTAAATCTACAAATCAATCCTAAGACTGGTAGGACAGGTATTTTTGTCCCCATTTAAAAATGACAAACGAAAGCTCAGCAGTAGGCTGGTACCATGGAAAAGATCTAGTAGGGCATAGGATTTCTGGTCTGCACTCCTTTTACAAGTGGAGCCCATGGGAGGTGGGGTGGGCAAAGGAAGGTTCTTTTACTTAACGTTGTCTTATTTCCAGTTTAATTTTATTCTGTAGCAGAATGAGACGGCTGAGAATATTCTGGAACTATGGATATTGGCCCCAAGGACATATATTTTATTATTCCAAGAAAGACCAGGTAGGTTAGGAGATGAGAGAATTAATCCATAAACTGAAATAACTGTGTTCCAAATTATACTTAATCCATAAACTGAAATATTTATAACTGTGTTCCAAATTACACTTAGAAAACATATACATATTCACCACTTTATTCTTACAAATACTCTTATTATATAATAAATATGGCAAGAAATTTTTTGTGTGTGAGGAAGATTAGCTCTGAGCTAACATCTGTTGCCAATCCTCCTCTTTTTGCTGAGGAAGATTGGCCCTGGGCTAACATCCATGCCCATCTTCCTCTACTTTATATGGGATGCCGCCACAGCATGGCTTGATAAGTGGTGTGTAAGTCTGCACCCAGGATTTGAACCTGTGAACCCCAGGCTACCACCGAAGCAGAGGACGCAAACTTAACCACTAAGCCACCAGGCTGGCCCCTGGCAAGAAATTTTTTAAAAAGAACAGGTATCTGTAACATTTTTTTTTCTGCATAAATTGTCAGAATTTGAAAAAATGTAAAAATAAATCTTTTAAATAGGTTTGGGGCCTCCAACCTTGTGAGGAAGAAATGTTTTCATTATTCCTGAAGTTTTTAGATCCCTGGGGAAGGTTCTGAGAATAAAGCATATTGAAGGCAGTGATAGGGAGGGACAAAAATGCTACCTGCCTTCTCCTCCCCACTGGGAATCCCAGCTAACTCAGCCTGTGGGAGTGAGGAAGAAGCAAATGACTTGAAGAGCTGCTCAGAGGTCTGCCAGGTAAAACTTCGAGGTCCTCCTGATAGATGGCATCCAATCCATTGGTCAGGGATCCCTAACTTAGGGCCATGTGATATGTGCCTGGTTTTTGAAACAGGCATATGCTCCCTAAAGTCTCCTCTTAGAATCATAAAAAGTATTAAAACTGCTACAGAGATTATAATCATTATTTTAGATACTCGCCTAGGCACATATATATGCCATGGTTCCGGTTTAAATCATTTGAACATACAGAAGAACTGCCTCAAATCCTTACCCAGCCATGTCACGAACTGAAATAATAACATAGATGACTATTGCATAGTCATGCTACCAAAAAGAAAACTGTTTATATTGCTCATTAGGAGCAATCGTCTCTTTCTTGTTGAAGTAAATTAGTGGTACGTCGTCTGAATCTGTTATCAAGTGGCAAACGTTCTACTTTTTAGGTAGCTAACAATTAGAATTCTCCAAGTTGGTCATTCTGCTAATTTACCTCAGAAAATAAAGGCCCAACACTATAGTTTAATAGTAAATTATCTGAATGTCCTGAAAATTTGGTAAAAGTAAATTTATATATGATAAAAGGAAACTAAAATGTAAAATAGAGAATATATGGCAAGTTTCTTGCAGAAGTAGCATAACAAGGGAGAAAGATAGCACTATAGTAGATGCATGAATATGTATAAATGTGTGTGTGCACATACACATATATGCTTTCTCTAGCTACTGTATATCTATGCATCTAGATATGCTATGCATACAGCTACCATATGTATGGGAGGAAGCACTTGTTTTCTAGTTTAATAGTTTGATATCTATATTTTATAAATGGAGGAAACTAAGTGATAACTTACCCAAGGCCATACTAATTAGATTTGAATCCAGGTGTGCTTGACCCCGAAAACTCTGCTTTTTTAGCTATAATATGCTTCCTCTAGATGTAACTCTGTGCCATCTCCATCAGCACAGCAAGAAGAGTGAGATGGCTCCAGAACAAATTAATCTACATTTCACTGTGCGGTCTTCTCAGCCTCCCCTTTCAACAGCCCTCTCCTTTAAGATATTCTCCCCAAAACACCCTGTAGCCCTGCCCTCATACAATGACAACTACACCACCATTACCTCCCTTGGCCCCGCTGTCCAGATTCTTATTTCTCATAGGTTCATCTAAACCTGGCCACCAGGCTGACGTTACTTCTCCATTCACTTTGCCTGCCGGGTGCACCATTCCCTCAGGGCCCTGGTCTTCGTTTTCCAAAGTTATTGTACTGTGTTAGTGAGGACAATGGCACAATGTGTTACTCTATTCCTGGGAGTATATTTAAATTTCAGTAGTGACTTTCTGAAAGTTCTAAAAAATTTGGCATAAAAATGGCAAGCTCTTAGGAGAGACATTTGTTTAGGACATTGGCTCTGTAAGAGGACCTTAGTCACCTACACCTCATTATCAGGCCTATCTCTGGTTAATAACAGTTCACACTCATAAATCAATTCCAAAGAGGAAAAATCCATATTTTAACCTAAAAGTTTTATTTTATACATCACAGATATCATGTATAGCCAACCAAATAATTGTTCTTTCCTGAGTCTGCACCTCTGATATTTGAAATCTCAGCAGATAGTTCTCAGAGGCTGTACCCTTATATAGGAAATTTGAAAAAGATCTCTGTACCAACCCTTAGTGGCTCAAAGAAGGTTCGGTATTTAGATCTTATGTTCTTAAACATCAAAAGCAGGTATTCTAAATAATAAATCAAGATAAAATGAGAAAAACCCCACTTTCCTGTTTTTCACCTATACTAATGAACTTAGTCCAAATAACTCCAACCCAAAATTACAAAAAGAAAAGAAGAGCAAAGAAAAAGAAATAAAACAAGAGGCAGCAATGTGAGGAGATGGAATATAAGTTTGGAACAAGTTCTTCTGTTAATTTCATCCAAAATAATTTTTAGTGACTGCCCATAAGAGGGAAATATTAATGCAAAAAAAAAAAATCTTTAGGTGCCTAAGATAGCCTGGTGCCTAGGACACTGGACTGTTGACTCTCCAGCCAGAGTTCCTATACCAATCAAATCCAAGCACTTACCTGAGTGACCTTGGACAAGTTACTTAATCTCTTTATATTTCAGTTTTCTTAAAGTGGAGATAATGACAGTCATCAACCTCACCTCACGGGGTTATTATGAGGGTAAAATGGGTAAATATAGGTAAAAGCACCTAGAACAGGATCTGACATAAGTAAATACTAATGAGGTGTTAGATATCCTCATTGTTGTTATCATTGTTACCATAATTGTTGCTACCTCCAGCTCATAGACTGGAAAGTCCAACAGTCCAAAGGCAAAAGAATGGGCAATACCTGCACTTTTTTTTACATTTTTAAAAACACCCCTATAAAATGCCAGTAATTTTGACTTGTTGTGTTGGATTGTTTGGCTTAAAATACACTCTTCACTAAACTTCTCTTTACTGCCCAAAGAGAAGTGTGTGCTTTAAGCCATGTTATTTACTTAAATAGCTACAGAGTGATTAGATAAACATTATAATTAAATGCCCTCATCCAGAAGTCTTTGGGTTTGTTTCAAGGCTAATGGAGGTGATCAGTCTTCCTTATATGAGAAGAGCCTGGGGCTGTCTTCTGGAAAACATAATTTGGTACAACTCCCTTCACTGTTATTACTAATTTTAGTCCCTGGGCTACAGATGCTCTCCTTTGCCTTTGTAGTTATTATTAGTATCTTCCTGTGTGTGCTGAACAGGAATGGTTTGTGATTCATTTTTTTGATCTCTTTATTGACTAAATTAGCCCCCAGAGTGCTGGGTGGCAAGTTAGGTATTAACATAAGGTGTAAAAATCAGAGAATTATGACCTACCTGTAGAAGCCAAATATGTTTTTATGCCTACTGTTTTTTCTTTTTCAAAAACTATTCTGAATTACAAAAATAATAAAACCACACTACTGAATATTCATATAATAAAAAATGAAAAAGAAATCTCTCATAGTCTTTCCACGAGTTACTGTAATTTTTTGGTATATTTCTTTTAGTAGTTTTTCTTATGTATATTTTCAACATATTTATGAGCATACAATGTTTTTAATCTTTTTTATATAGCAGTAAAATGTAATCATTTTCCATGTTGCTATATTACTCTTCATAACCATCATTTTTAATGGATGTGACATAGTTTACTTACTCATTCTTTTCTTACTAAACATTTAATTTGTTTCTATTATGATGATTATTTACATAATACAGTGATAAGTCTTTTATGAATATGTAATCTATTTCCATACTTTGGATTTCATTCTTAGAAGAGATTCTTTAAGTATTACACTTTTCTTTCTGGGAAATTATTTAAACTTATAGCTATACCACATTATGAAGAAAACAGCCTTTCAAAAATATGCAAAATAACTTTGTAAAACACCACCACTACTAGCTAATAGTAAAAACATAAATATTCTCTCCATTAAATTCTTTAAAAAATATTTTTCATCTGAATTCCATCTCTATTCAAATAGCGGTAACTTCTCCTTGGCTTCCAAATATACAACTTTGGAAGTATTCCTCACTCTCATGACACTCTGTACCTTTATGGGATAGCACTTATGTTAACTATAATTAAGTACTTATTTGTGTAACATTTCATGTCTAACTCGTTCGATAGATAATATGCCCCATGGAGGCAGAGACCTCATCCATGTTGTCACTTTTGCACCCAAGTATCTGGCACACAGCAAGCAGTCTTTTTTGTTCATTCACTGATTTAATGGTTTAAAATAATTTTGTACAGAGTACTATGCTAAGTGCTATGGGGGATATGTAGAAATATATGACAGTCGCTGCCTTTAAGGAGTTGTAATGATAATAATCCTTTGATATTATTATTATTTTGTTGTCTTGTTGTTGAGGAAGATTCGCCCTGAGCTAACATCTGTGCCAATCTTCCTCTATTTTGTATGTGGGACGCCACCACAGCAATGGCTGATGAGTGGCATAGGTCACGTCTGGGATCCGAACCCGAGAACCTGGGCCACCGAAGCGGAGTGTGCCAAACTCAACTATACACCACAGGGCCGGCCCCCCCTTTACTGTTATTTTTATTTTGATATGTCTTAGGAGAAAGTTCATGGGCCTTAAACCCAAATGGACCTGAGTTTGACCCTCATTCACTATTGATTGGCTATGTGATATTGGGCAAATTAGTTAACTTCTTGGAGTTTCAGTTTGATCACCAGTAAAGTAGGGGTAATAACTGTTCCACAGGTTATTGTGAGGTTTAAATAAAGTCATGTTTGTAAAATTTTTGTTATAGCTCTTATAAATTAGAAGGCATTCCCTAATTATTTGTTGAATGAATGAATAAAGCCTTACCAATTTTTGCTTTTCTTTCTTTTTTTTTTTTCCAGTTTTTCACTTTCTTTCCATTGCCATTATCTCAGTCAATAACGAGGACTTAAACATTCCACACCTGGGTTATTGCTCTTTGTTCCACTTATTATGATCACCTTCTAATCTATTATCACATAATTCTTTCCGGAGCTTTGTCATTATCCCTAATGGCCTTTTTGTCAGATAAAACGTATCACAATTTTTAAGGGTCTCTGCCAATTGGTCCCAGGAGTCCATTCTATCTACCTAAGTGCCCTCAACTCTAATTATGACCTGCTTATGCAGAACTCACAGATACAAAGAAGAGAGAGAAAAGTATAGATATGCCATATATAATAAACTCAAGTGACAGGTACAATAGAGATGGAGTGATAACCTAGGGTTTATTTCTTCTGTGAATGTTTTCCAGCTCCCCAGGGTAGTTTGTTATTTCTTCCCCTGAGCCTTTATACTAGTATAAATACTTTACACTCCATGTTGCAATTATTCGACTATGCATTGCTTCTAGCTCCTTCTTCATTTATTGATTCAACAAATACTCTATGTACAGCCACTATATACAAAGCACATCTCTAGACCCTTCTTGATAATCACTGAGCTCCTTAAGAGTGGAGATCATATCACATTCATTTTCATACTATCAATGCTAACAAAATACAGAGAACATCAATGGTTGGTGAAGGAATGAGCCAAGTGAGTGAGTAACAAAAATGTAGGGAGAGAATAGCAAATCTGCATATTATACCTTAAACATTTTGCTCTATTCTACCTTTGAGTTTTGTGGGTTGCTATTTTCCTGAAATGGAAAATAAATTTGGTTACATGGGAACTGATTGTATGAGAACCACCTGGCCCTAATTAGCTTATCCTATGGCTTGTCATAGCACTTGAATTTCCCATCATAAAACTTATTCTTAGAAAGAAATTACAAAATAATGCATGCACACAATGCCAGTTGAACACTTCAAAATATACAGAGAAAATAAGTCTTTTTTTTTCTCATAATCTTTTCTTCCTCCTCAAAGTATTGTAAGTTTGGTAGGTATCCTTCCAGACCTCTTATTTCCTATGTATTTCACATGTATTTCCTACGTATTTTTGAGGGTTAAGACATTGTCTCTAGAAGGTTGCTCTTAGGGGCTTACCCAAGGCCACAGCTAGGGAATTGGCGTAGATTCCTATCTTAACCTTTTAAGCTAAGTTATTACCAGCCTTCTTAAAAAAACAAGGTGAAGTGGGGCTTCAATGTGATGCAGGAAACTCATTTCTAACCAAGATTTTTTCCCTCCTTGTCAAATACCTATTCATGGCGAATTGTTATAATAAAAATAAGCACTTTTATGCTCTAATAAGCTCTAAAATAAGAATTCATTTACCTTATAAGTATATTATTAAATATTTACATTTTAAATCCCTCTATTTTTGTATTTTTTAAATTCCTGTTATAAATTAAAAACTGCTTGAAGATAATATCCAAAAGACCTAAATAAAATAAAAATTTATCCAAACTCTCCCATATTCTAAATACTAATCATAATAATTACTTTGGGCAAGCCAGCGGCCTATAATGTAGTATGGCATCAAAAGTGCTCAACTGTCTTAGATGTCTTAGATTTTAGTCCCATTTCTTCCACCTGGGTAAGCTATAAACCCTTCTGAGCCTCAGTTTGGTTTTTTAGCTCTATTTTAAATATAGATGATATTCATTCAACATTCATTCATTTATGCAACAAACATTCATTGAACATCTATTTTGTGCCAGGAACTGATCTGGACACCAGGAAAGCAATGGTTAAAAGAGACTAAATCCCCATTCCTCATGAACCCTTCATTCTAGGAGGGGAACAGACAATAAATAAGACTGATAGGTAGAGGTACCACAATACATAAGCACAATACTATGTGCTGGTGAGGATGCAGAGCAATGGGAACTCTTAAACAAATGCAAAATGGTACAACCACATTGGCAGTATCTTATAAAGTTAAAATATATACTTTTCATATAACCCAGCAATCCTGTTTCTAGGTATTTACCCCAAAGAAAATGAAAATATAGTCCAAATAAAGACCTGCATGTGAAGCAATATAGACTCAAAGTAGAAATAACCCAAATGTCCATCAACTTGTGATTGGATAGATATTTGTGGTACATCCATACAGTGGAATACTACCCAACAGTAAAAAGGAATAAATTGATGCATGCAACAAAATGAGTAAATCTCAAAAGCATTATGGTAAGTGAAAGAAGCCAGATACAAAGGCTACACAATCTATGATTCCATTTATGTGAAATTCTAGAAAAGGCAAAACTTTAGAGACAGAAATCATATCAGCCATTGTTAAGGGTTAGGGGTTGGGATGAGAGACTGACTTTAAAAAGACATGAGGAAACATTTTAGAAAATGTTCTCTATTTCAATTATTTCATTTGTCAAAACTCATTTAAGGGTACACTCAAAAGGGGTATATTTTATTGTATGTAAATGACATTTCAATAAATCTTACTTTAAAAAGATAAATAAATTGTATAATATTTTAGATAGGAAACAGAAAGAGAGAAAGGAGTTGAAATTTTAGATGGAAAGTCCTCTAGGGCCTGCCCTGTGGCGTAGTGGTTAAAAGTTCAGCATGCTCCACTTTGGCAGCCTGGGTTCGCAGGTTCAGATCCCAGGCATGGACCTACACCACTCGTCAGCCATGCTGTAGAGGCAACCTCCATACAAAATAGAAGACTGGCACAGATGTTAGCTCAGGGCAAATCTTCCTCAACAACAACAAAGCCCTTAAATAGGTGATTTCGAAGGAAGTGAAGGAACAAGCCACATAGATATCTGGAGAAGGGCATTCCAGGCAAAATGAATAGCAAGTGTGAATGCTGAGAGGAAGAAACATGCCAAGTGTGTTTAAGGAAGGTCAAGGAGGTCAGTGTGGCTGCAGCACAGGAGTGAAGTAGTAGGAGAGGAGACAAGAGAGGCACTGAGGAACAGATCATGCAATGCCTTGAAGGTAATGGGAAGCCATCAGTGGGCTTCGAGAAGCAGAGTGACATGATCTGACTTGGGCTTTAAGAGGATAATTCTGGCTGCTTCATAGAGAACAGTCTGTGGAAGAGCAAGTGTAAAATCAGGGGTACCATTTGGAAGGCAATTGTAATAATCTGTACAAGAGATTATGACGTTGAGAGGGTGGTAAAGTGTTCAAATGCTATATGGAGAGCCATTATATTTGCTGAGAAATCTGGATATGTGAGAAAGGGAGTAATCAATAATAAATCCATGTTTGTTTGTTTTTTAGTATGAACAGCTGAAAGGATGAAATTGCCATTAACAAGGAAAGACTTGAGAGAATTTGCTCTTACAACTCCAAACACAAATAGGACTAAACTATAAGCACTTACCCAGTATATTAGTTTGCTAGGGCTGCCATATCAAAATACCATAGACTGGGTGGCTTAAACAACAGCAGTTTATTTCTCACAGTTCTGGAGGCTGGAAGTCCAGTTTCAAAGTGCTGCCAGGTTTGTTTCCTCTGAGGCCTCTCTCCTTGGCTTGCAGATGGGTGCCCTCTTGCTGTGTCCTCACATGGTCTTTTCACTGTGCGTGTGCAACCTGGTGTCTCCATGTGTGTCCAAATTTCCTTTTCTTATAAGGACACCAGTCAGATTTGATTAAGACCCACCCATATGACCTCATTCAACCTCAAGTGCCCCTTTAAAGGCTCTATCTCCAAATACAGTCAAATTCTGAGATATTGAGGGTTAGGGCATATGAATTTGGAGGGAACACAATTCAGCCCATAACATCCAGTGACATGATTTCAGAGTGAGAAGGACCATCCCCTAAAAACCGGCTTTTATGATTGAAGAACAATCTGTGGGTGCTTCATTCCTTTAAATATCAAAATGAAAATTTTTTGAAAGAAATAAAATTAGCCTCCTACTAATCATCTTTAGAGCAAATTCTGATAGAACAACAAGACCCCAGGTACCTAGGCAATGAAGAGATGAGCGACATAGTGGAGTGAATGAAAGCAGCAGAACTGGACACAAACTTCACTGAGAACAGCAAGGAGCATTCATTTACAGAAAATATTTTGTTACTTTTCACATAATATTTGAAAGGTCTTGCAGACAGAGCATTTACAGAGATAGTGTTTTAGGTGGTATATAAAAACTGTTTTGCCTGCAACTGAGAGCTATAACCATGGAATATTTTTACAAAGTAAACTTATTCCTTTCCCAGAGTTGTATATATATTTCTTCACTTGATGTTTTCCTACCTGTTAAATAATAAATGTAAAGTGCATAAGTTGAACACCTTATATTATTAAGAATTGCTTTTATAAAGAGAAAAATATGCTAAGCTAACTAAATTTGGCCAGTTCTATAAATATCTAGTAGAAATAGTTTTCGGAGCAATTAACATATTAATTTCCATAGTTAAAGGGAAGTGTTTCTTCTTCCAAAACAAGTGATTAGCAGTGTCTCTAAGCATTCATTTAACATGATTAATACTATAAAGTATGTAGTGGTGACACTTGAAATACCCAGCAAAGTAGAGATGAATGAATGAATAATGTAGCGACATTTTACATGACGAGCATAATTTGCTCAAAATTTCCCAATAGGAATGGCAGATACTTTGAGTAAAATTATCAAATCAAATACAAAGTGCCAACACTGGCATTACACTAATTTCATAAGGAATTCATGGCAACATGCCCAACAGGTGAGATAAAGCTGAGTGGCAGAATGAGATCACACCACCTGATAGAGAAAGCATAACATTGAGAAAAGTGAGCTCTACTCTTCATTATGCTTTATGTGATCATCAGTAAGTTATAAGTCATTAGCTTGTTCTATAAAATAGATCTTATCTGCTCCATAAGATTTCAGTAAATATAAAGTGAAATATTTCAAAGGACATTGAAAAGAAAAACATTTCTTTCCCTAGAATTAAAACTTTAGTTTTAAAAATTAAAACTTGAGCGAACTTATTTTAACTGATGTTTAGAAACTGAAATTGCTAGGTTGTTGCTAGAGCAGTGGTTCACAACGTTTTATAGCTATGTATTTCAATCTGTTCTGTCAAATATCTACATGCTTTTATTATTCATTATCTTTTCTTATTTACAACGACTTATAAGGATATAAAAATCCAATGGAATTTTTGGAAGAACACTTTATTATATTTGATTTAAAAAAACTGTTGCCTATTTAAGCTTTGTCTGCTTTTCTCTGATTGTATGTGTATCAGTGGTTGAGAAATGGTGCTTTAAAGAAATCTTAAAATTCCAGCAGTTGGAAGAAATATTAAGAAGCTGGATGATCTCACAGACTATAGGCAAATTATGCTGCAAATGTGTTTCAGAAAGGCAAAGATGAGGAATATTATTTTTTCCGTTGGACATACAGACATATATACTAAACAAACATTTATTGGAAAATATGGGAAAAATACTTCCTATAACCTGTCTCATCAGCTTGTTGAAGTTCCAGTTTTCTTATTTTAGGTACTTAGACTTAACTTGCATAAAAGGTTAATTCAAGGATGATGTGACAATATTATAGAAGCAGGATTCTCGTACTGTTGTAGCTGTCATTAGGCACCAAAAATGGCTGGACACAGAATCAGTTAGGAATCAAGTCTTGAGTTCCATCTCTAGGAGCTGTTGAGGCTACACAATACACTTGCAAGATTCTTATAGCATGTATCTTAATAACCTTTAATTTTTTAATAGACTTTATTTTTTAGAGCAGTTTTAGGTTCACAGCAATATTGAGCAGAAGATACAGAGATTTCCCATATACCCATTGTCCCCACACATGCATCACCTCCCGCATTATAACATTCCCCACCAGAATGGTACATGTGCTATACTTTATTAACCTACATTAACATATCATTATCACCCAAAGTCCATAGTTTACATTAGGATTCACTCTTGGTGTTGGATAGTCTACGAGTTTGGACAAATTCACAATGACATGTATTCACTGTTCTAGTACCATATAGAGTAGTTTCACTGTCCTAAAAATCCCTGTTTTATTAATGTTGAGTTTTAGAAGTTCTTTATATATTTAGATAACAGTCCTTTATCAGATATGTCTTTTGCAAACATATTCTCCCAATCCATGGCTTGTCTTTTCATTCTCTTGACATTGTCTTTCACAAAGCAGAAATTTTTAATTTTAATGAAGTCCAGCTTATCAATTCTTTCTTTCATGGATCATACCTTTGGTATTGTATGTGAAAGTCATTGGCAAACCCAAGGTCATCTAGATTTTCTCCTATTATCTTCTAGGAGTTTTATAGTTTTGAATTTTCCATTTTGAGATATGATCCATTTTGAGTTAATTTTTGTGAAGGGTGTAAGATCTGTATCTAGATTCATTTTTTTGCATGTGGATGTCCAGTTGTTCTGGCACCATTTGTTGAAGAGGCAATCTTTGCTCCATTGTATTGCCTTTGCTCCTTTGTCAAAGATCAGTTGATATATTTATGGGGGTATATTTCTGGGAGCTCTTTTCTGTTCCATTGATCTATTGGTCTATTCTTTCACCAATACCACACTGCCTTGATTACTGTAGCTTTATAGTAAGTCTTGCAGTCATAGTGTCAGTCCTCCAACTTTATTCTTCACCTTCCATATTGTGTTGGCTATGCTAGGTCTTTTGCCTCTCCATATAAACTTTAGAATCAGCTTGTTGATGTCCATAAAAAAACTTGCTGGGATTTTGATTGGGATTGCATTGAATCTATAGATCAAGTTGGGAAGAACTGACATCTTGACAATATTTAGTCTTACCATCAATGAACACAGACTATCTCTCCATTTATTTAGTTTTTCTTTGATTTGTTTCATCAGAGTTTTGTGGTTTTCCTCATACAGATCTTGTACATATTTTATTAGACTTATACTTAAATATTTATTTTTGGGGGTGCTAATGCAAATGGTACTGTGTTTCTAATTTCAAATTCTTGTTCATTACTGGTATATGAGAAAGCAATCGACTTTTGCACATTAACCTTATAGCCTGCAACCTTGGTATAATCACTTAGTTCCAGGAGTTTTTTGTTGATTCTTCTAGATTTTCTACGTAAACAATCATGTCATTTACAAACAAAGACAGTTTTATTTCTTCCTTTTCAATTTGTATACCTTTCATTTGCTTTTCTTATCTTATTGCATTAGTTAGGACTTCCAGTATCACGTTGAAAAGGAATGGTGAGAGGGGACATACTTGACTTGGTCCTGATCTTAGTGGGGAAACTTTTTGTTTCCCATTATTAAGAATGATGTTACCTGTAGGCTTTTTGTAGATATTCTTTATCATGTTATGAAGTTCTCCTCTATTCCTAATTTACTGAGAGTTTTATCATGAATGAGTTTTGGATTTTGTCAAAAGTTTTGACTGCATTTATTGATATGATCATGTGATTTTTCATCTTTAGCCTGTTGATCATCAATTACATTAATTGATTTTTGAATGTTGAATTAGCCTTGCATACCCGGGATAAATCTCACTTGGTTGTGGTGATAATTTTTTTATACATTGCTGAATTTGATTTGCTAATATTTTGTTGGGGATTTTTGCATGTGTGTTCATGAGAGCTATTGGTCTGTAGTTTCCTTTTCTTATAATGTCTTTGTCTGGTTTGGGTATTAGGCTAATGTTAGTATTAAAGAATGAGTTAGGGAGTATTCTCTCTGCTTCTATCCTCTGAAAGAGATTGTAGAGAATTGGTATAATTTCTTCCTTAAATGTTTGGTAGAATACAACAGTAAACCCATCTGGGCCTACTGCTTTCTTTTTTGGAAGGTTATTAATTATTGATTCAATTTCTTTAATAGATATAGACCTATTCAGATTATCTATTTTTTCTTGTGTGAGTTTTGGCAGACTGTGTCTTTCAAGGAATTGGTCCATTTCATCTAGGTTGTCAAATCTGTGGGCATAGAGTTGTTCACAGTATTACTTTATCATCTTTTTAGTGCCCCTGGGATCTTTAGTGATGCTCCCTCTTTCATTTCTGATACTAGCAATCTGTGTCCTCTTTTTTTTTCTTAGTTAGCCTGGCTAGAGGCTTATCAATTTTATTGATCTTTTCAATGAACCTGATTTTGGTTCACTGATGTTTTCTGTTGATTTCCTACTTTTAATTTCATTGATTTCTGCTTTAATTTTTATTATTTCTTTTCTTTTGCTTACTTTTTAATTACTATGCCTTTCTTTTTCTAGTTTCCTAAGGTTGAAGCTTAGATACTTGATTTTAGATATTTCTTCTTTTCTAATATATGCATTTAATGCTATAAATTTCCCTCTAAGCACTGCTTTCATTGCATCCCACAAATTTTTATAAGCTATGTTTTCATTTTCACTTAGTTCAAAATGATTACCTTTAATTTTACCAGTGCAGTTCAGTACTTTGATTAACCAGCCAGTACTTTCACCAGTGAAAATCCATCTCTGACATTCAGCAAAGCCTTAGTGTTGATTGAGATGTGGCTAATAGGTGGGTTTGTAGTAACCTTTTCTGGAGTGTAGGCTCTTTGCTTTAATGTTAGCTGACCACTCCTGGAAAGTTTAGACTCCTAACTGAAATACTAGGTGCCCATACTTGTAACTTAACCTAACATACACATATTACTACAGTATCTGTGCTGAGGTATTTTAATGTAAATTAAAACATCATTATATTCCATTTTTGATATTTCAGAATATTTCCTTAAATCTGGGTCAATTCAGGAAGTGAAGAGAAACGGGGTCAGTACTTCAAATACTGTGAACTCTCCAAGAATGGTCATCACATCTCAACAAAGTGAAATACTGTGTATTTGACATATAACCACATGACTTGTGGACGTTCAATGAATCTTGAAGAAGAAACCACCAATTCCTGTTTAGCAATCTCCCTCTAATATTGGATGCTGAAGTAAATTTCTGCCCTTTAATAGATATTTGACAAGAAAACATGAACGATAATTCTATTTAAAGTCTTCAAATCTATAGCTATAGAGAAGGAAAATAGTAGCTAAAGGTGGATCTGAGAAGTAACACTGTTGAAAGACACTGAACAAAGGCTTACTGGTATCTATCACCCCCCCTGGCTCTCTGGAGGCAGAAAGATGAAGAGACATTAATCTTCTACACGACAGGCTCATAACCCACTAGGAACAGTAAGGGTAAAACAAGTAAATAATAAACTTATACTGGATACTATTGCCACTGGAGATAAGACTTTATTATTAAAATAAGAATTCAGTTCAAAAGCAGGAAGGAAAAACAAGAAGAGCAAGTGTTTGGATTAAGAATCAAGAATGAGACGGGTTGCCAGAAGTTTATTTATTGAATAATCATTTATTGAGTGCCTACTATTATATTTGATTCTAATACATCAGATAATCCAGTTTCTTAATATTAGCTTTTTAAGGGAGACAAAACTCTATTTTAAATGTGCATATCAGTTGTAAGAAGCACTTTCAGAAATGTAAAAATATGAACAAATATGTTCATTTTATGATATGTACCAAGCACTTTGCTAGCACAGTGTGTACAAAGGTGTGCCTAACAGTCATGGTCCTAGCATTATGGAGATTAATCTAGTGGTGTTATGCATACATTACACAAATAAATACAAGAAAATATAATTATAAAGTAACGTTGCAATCAATTCTGGATAAATTCAGTCAAGTGTATACATAGTATAAAAAAGTGATTTAAAAAAAGCTGAAACACAGGGGCTTCTCTAAATCTGAGTTTTATTCTTTATTTTTTGACTACTGAGTGCTAAAAGTTCAATGAGCTATGATAACTTCCTTTTCTTCTTCTTTCTCCCAGCATTTCTTATCAACTTTTAGAGTTCTGCTGTAGGTTGCACTCCTGCCTCTCTTCGTTCTCACAGATGACTTCTCCACTATGTTGGCACCTTGTCTAAATTTTCAGTCAGAACTAGTTTTATGGATGCAGATTTGTACATTTTTATCCCACATTAAGATTCTCATAACATCTCAAGTTTATTCAAAACTTCTAGTTGAAATCTTTAAGAGTAGTGTTAAAGACACTGTAAAGAGCAGGATTGTCTTTACTTGTCAAACAAGATTGGCCAGGTGAGGTCAATCATTCCACAACATGTTTGGTTAATCAGTATGCATTAAGTATCACTTATTACATCTATAGCATTATGCTGTGTCTATGGGGGATAAAATTGCTACATGTTTTCTACTTTAAAGGAGGCTCAAATCCAGCTGAGGAGATGAGAAAAATAAAATTCTTCTATGAGTATCGTGTCAGTCAGTAAATAAAATTTATCTAGAACTGTTTATCACTGTCTTGGGTTATGTAGAGGGTTGAATATTGGAGAAAACAACAAAGAGATAGGAAAAAAACAAAAACAAAATAACTTCCCATAACCTAACAGTGAGATCACTCCTGCCAATAGCTTGGTAATTGTTGAATATTATTTAACTCTAGTCTGCTAATATATTGGAAACTAGAGTAATAGTTTGACCCTGCTCTTTGCTTTGATCCAACCAATTGCAAGTTAATACAACCCTAGTCTTCCTTTAGCTAGCCATCTTTGAGAGCTTTAGATTATCACTATACATTGAAGAAACATTTCATCTTACGTAAGCAGAATGCTTTATTCTATTTTTGCCATTTCTTAAAATCAAGCAACCTAGAAAAAGTTATTCCCACAAACTCATGTCTCATTGCTAACTTGACATATTCAGCTTGATCATCTGGTGTAACATATATATTCTTGAAACTAAATTGATTATCTTGACACTTGCTCTTGGCACAATGAAAAGAAAGCTTCTAGCTTCAAATATAAGGTCTGCATATTATCATATTATAAGGTTAGTATGCCAGAGGAATTAGAAAATTCTCTAAAAAAAATCAAAGACATTTTGTTATTTGGTTGTTAAAACTTTAAATTTAAAGAAATCTGAATATAGGAGGCCCATGTATGAAGAATATCTAAAATGCAGATCCTAAATGTGATGCCTCTTTTTTCAATATCTTACACCTAAACAAAATATGTGGGATCATTGGCATATTAAGTTTGCAAGGATTGCAATCTCGGATATACTGCATCCTAGCTACGACATTTTCTAAGAATTTTTCTCATAAAAACTGAAAGCATGAGGCCAGCAACATCAGTAGGTGAGCATGAGTATAATGATACTTAAAAACTGATTAGTGTGAAAAGGTCACAGCGACAAGAACAAGAAAACCACCAAAAGCGTCATGTGGATTTCATGAAACAGAAAATGTTTTGTACAAAAATGTGAGATTATACAATACATTAAAGTAGCCATTATTGTTAGCAATAACTTTTATTTTCTTTAATGCACGTGACTAAAAGTACACTAATAAATATATGCATAGCTAAAAAGATTGGTTTTGTTTCTTCAGAGAGCAAGTAAAGGCAATACCTGATCAGATTCATGTACACAACATGAGTGGTACCGGAAGCCAGAGAATCGTGGTGTGAAAACTAAAGTGAAGACAATGCAGTAAAGGTATCTGATCAGCACTACATTTCCCAGGAGACTGATATTCTCTGTGTTTCTCTTACACCCATTTTAGGGCCAGGCAGCACTAAAACCTCACTATCCATCGGGGTGAACCAGTCTTTCCATCCCTTCTACCTCCCTAATTTTGGTTGAGAAGGGACTTAGGCAACTGAACAGAGTGATTAGCACACATTCCTGCTCAGCCTTCAAATAATTAAGTTTCAGATGCCCACACTGTGATAAGGCATAACTTTAACTCAAACTTTTTTTAAACATTGAGCGAGCCAGGACCTGTGCCACTCTCCTCTTGATCGCCATGACAGACAGGAATCACGGACAAATAAAGCTATTTTTGTTTTCAGATAATCCTCTGAGCAGTTATCTTACTTAACCCCACAATTTGTCTTGATCTCGTCACTTTTTGACCCCTGGGAGGTTGGAATCCCATGTTTATCCACTCGCTCTCCATCATCTCTCTTTCCACTGTCTCTCTGCCCTCATTTTCAAATACACATAGCTGTTTTCCATCACAAATTACCTTCTCGTCATCTCCATGCCCTCTCCAGCAGGCATTGTTTTTCACCTTTTTTGACACTAAAATGGCTTAGGCATACTTTCTCCATTTCTTTACCGCCTACTTCCTTCTTAAAATTTGCAAACTGGCTTCCAGTCCTGCCTCCCCTCTCCACTTAGTACTGTCTCTTAAAGTTAACAACATCTTTTTCTTATTTTGTTTGATCTCTATACCACTATCCTCTCTAAAGATTTCTTGATACAGTCTTGTCCGTTGCCTTCTACAACCTGACATTATCATTGGTTTTCTCCTTTTCTGATGCTTCTTTCTTATTTTTTACCTAATTGGTTACATTTTTTCATTCTTCTACCTTCAAGCTGTGACCATTATCCAGGACTCAGCTCTTCCTTTTCTGATCTTTTCCCTTTCAAGACCAGGGGATTTTAAACTGTGTTCCTCAGCGTGAAGGACCTTAGAAGCTGCCACTGAGGGTTCAGGGAACAGCTGGAAGGGTGGACAATTGGCGCCTCTCCACCACTTCAAACAGAATAGTTCTGCTTTTATCTGTTTTATTTGTTCCATATTGTTTCTTTTGGAGAACTTATTTGTATTCATCAGTGTACTAAAAGTTACATAAAAGGCATAAAACCTGAGTCTAATTTCTTGTTTTACCACTATCTACATGACTTTGGACAAATATTTCAAAGCATTAATGAATTTCTTGCATCCAGGCCTGTGCCATTCCCTCCATCTGAACCACTCTCCTGCCCTATTCCTCAGCACCTTCCTAACTCCTACTGATTTTTTGGTCTTTTATGTCACTTCCTCCAGGAAGTCTTCTCAAAACCCCAAATGTGGGTAGGTGCTCTTCTGATATGGTACCACAGCATTCTGTACCAATCCCCTAGGAGAGCACTTATTTCGTCTGTCTACATTCCCTACTAAACTGGACGCTCATTGAGGACAGAATATTATTTCTGATTTTCCTAGCACCTAGCATAGTGCCTGGTATGTAGTAGATTTGAAAATCCAAGCAGAGATATTTATATATCCCAGCAAGGATGTCCAAATTAAGTGACACTGCTCTCTTTTCAACTAAGATAAATGAAAAGACATATATCCATATTATCTCTCATTCTAATCAAACTTCTCTTCCCATTTGCCTGTTTTCTGAGTGTCTCTTACACATTCTTCACCCGCTTCTGAAACCTGTCCTCAACACCCTCATTATTTGCTTTTATTGGGAAAGTTATTTTATATTTCTACTTTGATTTTTCTTGTCCAAAAACAGAGGTGTACTGTTAAAGATATCTCTAGTGACCAAGAAATATTCAAAGTACTAAAAATCATGTTAGTTTCAACACTGTATCATTACATCATTCTTAACAAAATTATAACATTGCACTATTTTGGCCTAACAACAATTTCAACTTCTTCTAATATTAAATAAAGATAATAAATTTTCAAAAGATTTGAGGCCATATCTAAGCAGTTTATAAGAAGAGTATTGGTTTCTGATGGAGAGGTTATAACTGCCTCATAAAGAACACATTGCTTCAAATATTTGCTATATAAAAATGCATATATAAATGCAACAAAAAAATCCTAAAGTTAAATCAAAGAAAAGAGTAATGTAATCTCCACATAAACTCTGCAAACACAGCCTTAGAGAAATTCCAAACTGCTGGCATACTAAAACTAGAAAGTACAATAGATACAATCCCATCTTTAATCCTAAACTATGATATCTCCTTCAACAGGCAATAACTGAGTACTTCCATCATAAATGTCATAAGTTCCAAAAGCAAAATTACATTTCAATTCAGTGATTTTTATTTATGTTTTTATCATATTTTCAAACATTAAGCTAATACAGTTTAGACCCAATGAGTCTCTTTTACCTTATTGTTCTAAATCTGAAATCTTACATTTTCACTACGACATTTCTCTGGATTATAGTATATTGAAAAGTCCTTAAAAGAAGACCAAAATTGTATATATTTTGCAAAAAAAAATCTCTGTATGGTAAAATTGACCTTGGTTCATTATTGACTTAATAGAGAATGTCTGACAAACAGAACTTCAAAAAGATATTCTTGGCAGAGATGTTATAATGAGAACTCAAGTATCAGATGAATGGCTGATTAGATGACTTTTAAAATCCTGTTCAACTGTGAGAGTCCAGGATTTAGGTCATGAATCAATTTAAGGCACCATACCTGCTGAGTAAGTTACTCATATTTCTTATAACAATAGCAATAATTGTAAAAGAAAAGTCCCACAGCCAACAGGGGAAATGGTACTTACGAGTATTGTGTCAGTAGTTCCAAATCATTATGCATGTTGATTGGATATGCTTCACTGAGTTCAAACAACTTCTCTAGGGCCTCATAAATAAAAATGATGCAAATGAGAGAAGCAAAGGCTTCTTCAGTAAACCGGGTGATATAGCAGACAAGGGAGCTTGCATCAGTGGCCACAAGGATGATACACAAGGTTGCAGTCCAAAGTCCGATACTAGCTCTTAAAGATAGGTATGACAGCCCATATTCTCTAGGAGGAGGAAAAGGAAAGCACAGTGGAAAGAAGGTCATTTAACAGCTTGCTACCATTTTAAATAGATGGAAATAAGTCTAATTCAGGAAGTGAAAGTAAATAGGCTTCACATCCCACGGGTATCTAAACTCAAGACTTTGTCTAAAGGGAACATCTAAGGGGACAAAACTAAAAGGGGTTTCTCAGTGCTTAGAACTGAACATCATTTTTTATAACTATTACATAACAATATGCACAAAGCTTTTACTTTTCCTTTATTTCCATGGAGAGACAAAAATGGCAAACTGAATCAAATCAGCCACTTCCACCTCTCCCAGCAGACCTCCAAACATGAAGCTGGGAGAAGTATAAGTACAGTAGAGAAATCGAAAGGGGCTAAGGGCCAAAAGTATATAACACTTACTTGCAAAATTTAAACAAAATCTTTTCAAACACCAAAACTGGTCCTGTACTGCCTAATATGGTAAGAGGCTGTCCACCAAAGAGAGAATAGGCTATCCCAGTCATGGATGCTCCAAAGAGAGACTCGATTGCACTCTGTGTAGAGACATAAATGATTCCATTATCTAAGCTATACAGGCAGACTTTATAACTAGGGAGAAAATGTTTAAAATACATGAGTATTTTCTTTTTCTTTTGCTATGAAAAGCCTAGCAACCTTGGGCAGGATGTGGGGTAGGAGGATAAGAAAAGGGGCAGGCAGTCAGCAGAATATGAATGGTAGCAAATGGGGAAGTGTCCTCTCCACCTTCCTTATCTCACTTTCCTTTTGCTTATTAAAAGTTTACATGTATTCTTGATAAGTGTCTGGACAGAAATGTAGCCTGTATAAATGGGAAATGGACCTCTTGTGAGGTAAGAACCAGAGCCCAAAGCTAGCCTAGGGTTGGAAGCCAGGGATGAGATCAGAACCTTGTAAGACTAAGAATCAACTGTTCTGAGATATTCCATTCCCAGATTACCAGTTCCACTAGCCATCTAGAAAATTCATATGAAGTTTATCTGCCAGACCATACATCAAATCTCTCCTCATAAAGAAATCAAAAATTAAATGCTCACTTATCTAACTATGAATCTTAAAAACTGATTAAGTTTCAAAGTTCAGAGAAGAGCATAATACATACTATACGACCTTCAGTTGCTTCTCCCAACAGTCCTCCAAACGTGATGACAGGAGACATGCAGGCGCAGTAGAGAAACAGAAAAGATGCTAAGCACTGCAGGCTGAAAGCATCTCTGAAGTCACTCCAGAAGTATGGAGCTTTTCTTTTGATATCTAAAATAAGTCCCCCAAAAATCCTAAGACAAGGGGGAAAAACACAATAGTGAAATCCAAATATAAAAAACACATAAATCAAAATGCTCATGTGCTGTGTTGTCAGGTAACGGTACATGTTTTCCATCAGCAGAGATGAGACTCATTAGCCTGCTTTGTTGTATTATCATGATCTACAGGGACAGCTTTGTACCACTATTCCTAACCAAGTATTGTGTCAACAACCAAAAAAATCCCAGGTTCCCTCAGACAAGATGCAGACTGCTCCTCAATCAAAATTCAAATAATGAGATTTAAGGATTACTCTAATTTCTGTGCCATTTCTACATTAAACTACTCCTAAACTCAGGCCTACTACCCCCAATAGTTGGCGGTATTTTCTAACTGTTTACGTTCTATTTAGTGTAGCAGGAAGTGAAGGGGGGAGGGCAAACCGGCTTTCATATACTCTAATAGTGAACATCACCCTAGAGAGAAAAAGTAGTGTTTAAGCATGGTTCCAGTTACATACTCTCTCTGCCAAAAAAATCCCTCACCAGATATTGCTCCAGACCGGCATCTAAATGGCCTTGTGGGTGACATTAATACTTAGTGGAGACAGGTAGGTTCCATAGGCATTTTCATTTTTAGGAAACTAGTAGGGGGATTTGATAATAACCAACCTAGATAATTGTAATTTTGATCCATTATTGTCTAAACATATCCCAACATTTATCATTCACGAGACAATAACAATCTTACTTGGTATAAATCCATTATTTTCTAAACATATCCCAACATTTATCATTCACGAGACAATAACAATCTTACTTGGTATAAATCCATTTATTCTGAATATATCCAAAAACCACACTGAAACACTTGAAAAAGAATTTTGGGGAGGAGTATTAAATTGTGAAATTCTGCCTAAAATTTGAGGACTAAAAAATTTTTTTAATCTATTAGGAATGAGAGCCTTAATGAACAGGTATTCTCATTCTTTGAACTTTTAATAATAATATTCAGACTTAACACTTGACTACTAAAAGCTCTTTGTGCTCCATGGAATAAAGATGTCACATTAAAATGAATAAGACTATGATTAAGTTCTTACATGGAGGTTAAAAAAAACCTATTATGTTTCAATACGCTGCCAGTATGCTGAATACACTTGGATTATGCAAAAATATTAAACTTTTGTTATTTATTTTCTAAACAGGAATATTCATTTGTCAGTCTAAGAATCATCTCAAAAATGACTGTTTTCTTGAGAAACAAATTCTGGTTTGCCTTGAAAAATGTACATCTTCAGAATAACCAAAAATTTTGACTATTGACAAGAGATGTTCACATATTGAGGTATATGGGGTAACTATTCGGGTTCAAAACTGATTTGGCTTGAACTAAACAAGCCTGACTTATGGCCTATCAAACATACATTGTACATCTGCTTTAACCTTTAAAGTAAAGAATACACTCTCTTACGAGAAGAATGCATACTTCCCCTCCTATTCCCTATCCATAACGCCTGTATTAGCCCCTTTCCTGATTCAGGGTCATGTTGACCTGCTAATTTGCAACTGAATACCTCTTTGAAACTTGGATGAATATGTAGCCTGGATGTGTTTAATGTATGTTCTTTGTTCTAAAAAGGTATAAGACTGTACTGAAAACCATGCTTCTCCAAAAGGCTTTCTTCCTTTGTGGAAACTGCCTTCCCGGATTAACATCACCCTGACTCAAGTAAAACTCACCTTATCTTTCTTATCTGTAGAATGGTTATTGGTTATTTTGCATCGACACTATTATTTTTAGTTGCCCTGATCTGACTGACATAGACATGATAGAAATGTATTAGTAACCCCCTACTATTATGTGAGTGATAGAATCACTATGTTTTCCTAGCGATTGCTTTCTTCAGAGGGATATGGAGTAGGAGAGGTTGAGAAGGATGAAATTTCAATTGAGAAGAAGGACATTTAAAACTCAGGCTTACAGAGAACCTGTGAAATTCACACACACACAAAGACCATCTTAGGTTCCCCTACCTCTGTTTGGTAAAATATATGCATATTTTTAATTTGGATGATCATTTCTGAATGATTTGTTAATTTATCAAAATCACATTTCAAAATAGATTTAATCTACTAGTCTATTTTTTCATTCATTTATGATTGATATCCCACCTAACCCCAAAAAAGAATTTAAGGTGGTTTTGCACTATTACTTAGTAGTGAATATTTATAGTTCTGATAGCACTTTCTACTAGACCATTGTCTTTTAATTAATTACTTATTAGGGCATACATTAGTCTAAATAGGTGTTATATTACTGTGTAATAAACGTGCTTTTAGCAGCAAAAATCTAAATCCAGAAGTGGGAGGTCATTGCAGAGAACAGTGCAAGAGCAGCCCAGATGTACACCAGCAACTCCAGGAGAGCAGATGAGTAATGGATACTTCAAGTCATGTCAGCAACAGAATCTGTGGAAGAACTCTGGAGAAGCGAAGATACCGGATATTGGTGACCTGGGAGGATTTAGGAAGCAGTAAGGAAAAGTGAACTTTGAAAAAAATCTAAGCTATGTGGCATGTTACACCTGAGAGAGAGAGAAAAAAAAAAACCCACCAAAAATAAAAAGGCAGCATTTGAAAATATGAAAGCAAACAGAAGGAGTATCAACACTTCCAGTAAAGGGAAAAGGAAAAAATTGAACCAGCTCAAAATAGGCATGGAGCCTGAGGAAGACATAAAAGGACATTTCCTCAGAGACAAAACATAGATAAAGGGAGAGAACAGAGCAGAATTAAAATGCACAAAGTTGTCAGGAACTGGAAAGTCAGCTTAGAGGACACAGTGAAAGCAGTACATGAAAACGGCCTTGAGGGGCGGGGAGCACCAATCCTGCAAAGCCTTTACAATTGCCTTCAATTATAATGGAGGCAGTGTGCACATACTCCCTGAAGAGAGACCCACCCAAGGGTTTCTGATTTTCTGCTCACACATTGCTTGGAGAGAGACAAGCTGTCAAAAAACCATAAAGAACCATTTTAAAAAATAAATTGAAGCTTTCATCTCTTCAAAGATGTGTGATTAGAAAAATAAATCATATAGCTCTTTCAAATTACAACTGGAAAAATAAAAAATACTATTATATACATCCACTTGCATGTAATGAGATAGGGTCTATAAGACTGAATTCGTGGTGTTTATTTTTATTTCCATCTTGAACTTGAAGCTTTCAACAGGCTCTTTTGGAAGGGGCAACTGACAGCTTTCTTATTCATTCTAAGAATCTGTAAATGCATTTTATGCCCAGCAAAATGAAAGACTAGGTAAGATAAAATGGAATGGTGTATCCACTGTTCTGGTTTTTAATGACAATCATTAGTAACTACAGAGAAATCAAATTAATTAGCATTTTCACCCCTAAAGAATAGATAATCAAAGTATAAAAAAAATTAGATCTCACAACAGCAATTCCTGACACACAAGAACAGTATATCATGTGGTCTCTGAAGTCCATACAAGTGCTTTTCACTAACCTTCCGGTTCGCTGGAGTTCAGGTCCACTATGGCCTCCGTGGGGCTCTGCCTCCCCATGAGCTGCTGTTCCATTTGGTACAGCAGGAATCTTCCTCTTCTCCTGCGGGAAGGTTTTTTGTTTTTGTTTTTTAATTTCAGGTGCTAGTTGCAAATAACAAAAAAAAATTTTTCCCTTGAGGCAATGTGCAGAGTGAATGAGAACCCAGGCTCTGTTACTCACTTGCTGTATGACCACTAGGAAGTTATCTAGCCTCCTAAAGCTTCAGTTCCCTCCTCCGTTCACTGGTGGCAATAATAGTACCTCTGAGTGTGGTTGAGAATTAAATGAGGTGATGGACATTTATCCATCCTTCCAACTAATACTTATTGAGTGCCTAATGTGTGCCATTCCTTGTGATGGATGCTAGAGATGCAAAGGTGAGCAAGAAAAAGCATCCTATTAACAGAGACAAACAATAAAGCTATAAGGTCAGGTAGAGATAGAGCTATGAGGAAAAATGAACTAAGAAAACGTGACAAAGAGAGACCAGGGTTGGGGAGGTTGGGGTAAGGAGGTGGTATATGCATGGCATAGTTCAACTATTCAATAAACATTCACTATTATCATTAGCTATTTTTTAAGTGTATTTCCCTCTTTGATTCTGCCTGATATCTTCCTACCCAGGGAATGATTTACAATATGGTTCTTTCTGACTCAGAGAGATCCAAAAGACTATGCAAAAGGAAACTTCTAAATTGAGCCAATGACAAATTGACTGAGGTTTATGTAAGTGCTGTTTTCCCATAGGTCTATCTACCCACTTTTGTCAGTGACAGAGATTTAAAAAAATCAGAAGATCCTACCTATTGGTGATCTCAGAGCACACCAATGTGTTCAAAAGTGCTTAAAAAGATGATAAAAAATTTTAAAGTGATGCAGTTAAAGTTTTTACTTGACTGTCATTCCAAAATAGTGTAAACATGTTCTTTATGTTTAGTATAAACACGAAGAACAAAAGTGAATTACCAAATGATCTTATATACAATGGTACATTTAGATAAAATGATACAGGTTTAAAACATGAGAAAAATAGGTTTTGAAATGCACAAAATATAGGAAAGTTCATTGCTTAATATTTTTAAAATTTCCCAGGCTATGAATAGATACAGTGAACTGAAGTTCAAAGAGAAAAGAGAGGATGTCTGTCAACTGATGAAGGAATTGTCTTTAAAGGTAAATAATTAGCATACATTAGTAAACGGCTTTCAGAGTGGCCCTCAATACCCTCAATACCCAATAATAACCTAGGGAAACATTTCTTAGCTTCTACAAATTTCAGAAAGCAAGTGATATTATTTGGTCTTCTGAAGAATTATCTCTTACTGGATAAGTTAACTCATTGTTTTATAAGGGAAAAAGCTATACATTGATAAGGCAAATGATAAACCATGGAAGATATTAGCCATCCTAAAGTACCTGTTTCCTCAAGGAGTGTTCACCTCATAACAAAGGAAAAAGGTATTTGAAAAGAGAATTGTGTATGAACAGTACCGATAATATTCTAAGGAAAATATAAGAAATTTTTTTTTGTTTGGAAACACACAAATTTTGATATTAAAAGAAATCAATGGATTAGTAGATATTTGACTATTCAAATTACACAATTTATTAATTCAGTCAACAAATACTTATTGAGAGCCAATTTGTGTCAGGTACTAGGCCTCACCACATACACCAGTGGACAAATCAGGCCTGTGGATCTTACACTCTAATGGGGAAGGCAAATAATAAACAAATAAACACATAAGTAAATTAATTCTATAGTATGTTAAAAAGATTAAAAATTATGGAAAAATAAAAATTTAGAGCAGAGTTTAAGGGGGGTCTGAGGTATGGGGTGTATGGGTGGGGAGGAGAGCATGGCAATTTTAAATAGAGTGGTCAGGCAGGGTCAGTGAGAAAGTATCATTTGAGAAAGACTTGAGGGAGTCAAGAGAATTAGCCATGAGAATAACTGGGGGATATCCAAGCAGAAAGAACAGGCAGGGGGACAGTCAAGAGTGTCACTGCAGGATTTGAAGAACAAGGAGCAAGGAGGCCAATATGGCTGGAGAGGAGTAAGCAAGGAAGAAAGTGGGAGGAGAGGACTTCTGAGAGGTAAAGGGAGGCCAGATCGTGTAGGTTTAGTAGACATTGTAAGTATGTGGCTTTTATTCTCAGTGAAATTAGGAACTTTTGCAGACTTTTGAGGAAAGGAGCAGTATGATCTAACTTGGAGTCATTCTGGCTGCTGTGTTGATAACAGATTCTAGGGGCCAAGGGTAGAAACAAGGAGATCAGTTAGGAGGCTATTTTCAGTAACCCAGGAGAAGGATGATGGTGGCTTGAACTAGGGTGATGACAGTGGCAGTAGTGAGAAATGGTATAATTCTGGATAAATATTGAATGGAAGAATGGAAGTCAGGTATAAGGTAAAAAAATTAATGTTTTTGGCTTGATCAACTGTAAATATGAAATTAGCACCTACTGAGATGGGAAGGTGCAGATGGAACAGATTTTGAGAAAAGATCAGAGCTTCTTATATACTTCAAGAAGCACTATATTGCCTTTTCTAATATAGCTGCAAAGATGTACATAGGTACAGAAATGAGACAACCTACAACTCAGTTCAAACTTTGGACATGTTAAGTTTTAGAAATCTATAAGACATCCAAGTGGAGATGCAGGATAGGCATTTGGATAAATAACTCTCAAGTTCAAGGTGAAAAATAAATTTGGGAGAGGATTTAAAGCTATAAGATTGGACGATATTAGCAAGAGAATAAGTGTAGATTGAGGAGAGAATATGATTAAGGTCTGAGCCCTGCATCCCTTCAACATAAAGAAATCACAGAGAAGAGGAGGAACCAGCAAAGGAGACTGAGAAGGAATGACCAGTGAGGTACAAAGAAAACCAAGAAAGTATGGTGTTTTGGGGGCCAAGCAAAGAAAGTATATTAAAGAAAAGGTAGTCATCAACTTTGTCAATTGCTGCTGGATTGATAGGCTAAATAAAATGCAGACTGAGAATTGACCATGGGATTTAGCATTGTGAAGATCATTGGTGACCTTCGTGTAAGTAATTTTAGTGAGGTAATGGAGGCAAAAGCCTTATTGGAGTAGGTTTAAGAGAGAACTGGAGGAGAGAAATTGGAGGCAGGTAGTACAGAGAACTCTTCTGTGGCATTTGGTACAAAGGAGAACAAAGAAATGGGTGAGTAGCTGGCAGTGGTAGCAGTATTGAGAGTTCTTTTTTTAAGATTTGTGAATTAACGATTTGTTGTATACTAATAAAAAATGATATAATACAGAACAAAAGAACTGATGATATAGGGGAGAAAGTAGAGAATTGATGAAGTAACGTCTTTGAGTACGAGTAAAGAGGTGGGATCTAATGCACAAGTAGAAGGCTGACTTTGGATAATTCATCAATAGTAATATATGGGAAGGCAAAGTATGTTGGTGCAGATGCTGACACTCAGCATCTAGGTGGATATGTATGGTGGTGGGAGTCTATGGAAATTCTCTTCTCATCATTTCAAATTTATCAGGGAAGTAGAAAGCAAGTCAACATCTGAGAGTGAGGGTCAGAAAGGATGTGCTGAAGGTTTGAGGAGAGAAAACAAGTGTGAAATAGTCATCTAGAATGAATGATTGACCTAGGGAAGTATAGTATGATGAACTTGCAACACAGGGGCCCACTGGAGGTATGTGACCATGAATTATGTGAAATCAGTCAGTGTAATCATGTGTTCCTTCAGCCACACTTAGTTGCATCAAGAGTCTCATACAAATAATTTTAAAAATACAGAGCTCCCATGCTTCAACTTGCCTCAAAAACATCATTCTTCAAAGGGGGGATATTTTCAAAAATGCTTGATTTCAGTTTTAATGTTTGAAGAACTAATAGGTGTTAACAAGTGACTTTTAAAGTCTCACTCTCAATGTATTACTATTTTCACTGAATTTTTCCAAGTAACGTCAACTAAAGAGTTTCTTTCTTATTACTTCAGGAAGCGTTATATTGCCTTTCCTAATATTATAAGTACAAAGAAGAAAACAGGTGCAAAAATAAGACAATCTATAACCCTTAAAATTACTCCCTAAGCAACTTCTTTTATTTTAGTAGTAGATCAACTGAAACTATGTGGCTGCAGTTATAGAATCACAAAATTGTAATTAATGAGAAAAGGAAAGCAAATAATCTTTAATAATTAGGAAATGACTTCAGAGTAAAAAATATAGAAATGAGACATCAGTATATTTTCCTTATGTTGATAGTGGGATTCAGATGACTTTTTTAAACACTCATGGTTGACAGTACACCTGCTCATTTGCCCAGCTCTGGCTAACCAGAAAAACTTCTAAGTCCAGGCCTGGGTCAATTAGGCCCTCTGTCACTTCAACTAGGGCAATGGAGTCAGACCAGGCTGGACTCCACAGGGATGAGAGCCAAAGGCAAGCCTGAGTAGATGACACTGGTAGGGTTGTAGGAGGCAGATTCAGTAGGAATAGAGGTAGCAATATGAAGAGTGGGTTTAACAAACATTTGGCCATCACACTCAACAAAGTCATGCCTGCAATAAGAAAATGACCCCAAACAATAGCAACAGTCTTTCTTTCTATTTTTCTCGATTGTATAATGAGTAAAATGCACATTAGATTTTTATAGGCAGAATTTTTACAATTTTCATACTATACACTCACACAAAGGTAATACAAACATAAGAATTATAATAAAAAATTCTTCATAATCATAAATGTGATTAGCAGAAATAGGGAGTTTTCTATATAATATGACTAAGTGGTGCCTTTGAATTTTCCTATACTTGTCAATTTCCAAGTATTGTATCAGAATATAGAAAGACAGTAATGGGCAATGGGCTTTTTTCTCAAGCCATATTTTACATCTTTATTAAAATTTTAATTTTCCTCTGGTATAACATCTTGTAGGGTGGGTCTAAGATCTTTCCAGGCATATGAAATTGTTTGATTTAGCAGTGTATCATTAAAACCAGCTTCTCAGTGAGGTGTGTTGAATAGGATCAAGGAAGATTTTGTAACTTCATGCCTCTGTCTTCCTAAAGGTTATAATTTAAATCATTTGCACCCTTTTGATGGGTTATACTATTTTAGTACATGTATTTAAAAGACAACAAAATGATGGGCCTTTTAAGAGTATTTTCAAATATGCATACCTGGGAAGGAACATTTTTGGGAGGCTCTATTCGAATGCTTGGATCCCATTCTCCAGGGGGGAGAACAGTAACCTGATCCAGAAACTCATCAATTCCTGATACCAAGTCATTACGATCTTTAGCTTTGTAAGCAACATCATGAAATACCTATAGAAGGAAAAGAAATATCACTTATAGATAAAAAACAATTATAAAATCTTAACGTGTTCAGTGTTTTCCTTTCCTAGTTATCTCACATGCGATTATAACAATTTGAAGAAACAGACAGCTTTAACTAAAGAAGTTTTTAATGTAAAATATTATAATTTAGCTTAGTCTATGAATGCACACAGATATATATTTTTCTTAGAATGCTAGAATGAATGTTGCAATTTCCAGAGGCAAGAGTAAGGGAAAGGAAGATGAAAGGAAGTTCATTAAACTGGAGTTAATGATTCAAGCTTGGCAAAGGTTATTTACGTGTGGGTAAATCAAACTTTCTGTAAGAAGCCCTTGCTTAAAAATAGAGAAGAAAATTTATAGAATATATTAGAAATTTTACCAATATTTATACCCTGGCATACATAAACTAAAAAAGTTAATTTTGTTTGAATTTTTAAATAATAATGTTATAAATTAGTATTTTCTGGATATCATATCTATACAGTGTAGAAAGTATATTTCTATTCAAAGTATGAGTTACATTTACACAAAGACATACACACACACACACATGCTGTAGTAGTCATTTTGACTATTGACAGACACCACAGTTCTTCTAGTCACATAGTAGGATTGCATTCCTCGTCTTCTTTGATATTGGGATGTGGTGTGCTCTATTTAGGTGTACATATGTCCCTTTCAAATAGAAGCTATGAGTGCCAGTGTGTGACTCATCACATTGCCTTTTGTCTGCCATAGTGACTGAGAAAACACAGGTAGAGATCCAGCTTCTATGCGCCTGGGTGCCTGACTGACTATAACGAGCAGAGCCCCTCTGCCAGCTTGTGATGGACACACAGCAGAACAGAAATAAATCCTGGTTGTTTTAAGCCACTGAGATTTTAGTTGGTTATTCCTGCAGCATAACCCAATATTTCCTGATGACATACAGGTGAATGACATACTTAATATAATAAGTGGGGAAAGTAAAAATAAAAATAAATGGGGAAACACTAATTTACACTAAGAATAATATAAATATTTCTGATACTTTTTGTATTTTACATAATACAAAATGTAACAGACAAATATTTGAGGATTGGGACTACTATAATATTCTTTATGCTGATCTATATTACAGTGACCAAATATTCCAAAATTTTCAGGAAAATTGTGCTTCTGAATATTCTATTCTGCTTTTAGAACATTTGTTTTAGTTTCTGGTTTGATACTCAATCTAAACTGCTGAAGAAGTGATAATGATCATTTTCAAAGGCTTTTTTTTACTTCCCAACTAAGAACATCTCATAAAAGATCACTGGTATGATAAATATACAGTTTTTGCTTAAGGTAATATGAAGACATTAAAGAAATATTAATGATATAGTTGTAGTTTCAGAAAGAGATTTTTTTAAATATTGAAAACATAGATTCCCTGCCACAAGTCACTGAGTTTATGACTCAGAATATCTGTCCTCTTCTAAAATCTTTACATGACTGTGAGACCTAATCTGAACATTTGAGAATTGCAAATATTCTTAAACCCAATAAGAGTTTAGCCACTCTCCTCTTTCCTTGCTCGCAGCAACTGTCTTGAAATCATTCTTGATTTGATCTCATTTAATTTAAAAAAAGATCACATGATCCTATACCTGCTTGAGATAGATGAATGTCCAATTCATTCAGGACAGCTGATTTTCTATTATTTTAAAGCTCCTCAAAGATACAGACAGCACAATTTGTTTGATTTTAAATTAAAAACATTATTTACTGTTGATTTCCTATCACCGATTTCCACAATAACTTAATTACTTTAAATTGCTTTTGTCCCTTCTCTTTGTCTAACTAACCTAACATTCTGATTTCAACGTACATCTGACTTCTAAGAGAAGCCTTCCCTGATCCCCTCTCAAACAAGATTAGACATCTTGCTAACACTCTCCTAACACTTTGTCCTTTTTTTGATAGCTTTCACTGTAATTATAATTATTTGTTGTAATTAATTATATAATTAGTTGTTTAATGCCTGTTTTTTCTGCTAAAATATAAGCTCTGAAGATTCACTCAATAAATATTTGTCAAACTACTTATGTGCTAGAGATACAGCAGTGAACAAAATCAACAAAAATCTATCCCCTCAAGGAGCTTACATTCTAATGGGAAGGAAGAGATAGAAATTAAGCAATATCAGTGAATATATATGAATGATGGAAAGTGCTATGAGGAAAAATGAAGCAGGAAAGAGGAATAGGGTATGACTGGGGGATGCTGTAATTTTAAACAGGATGATTGAGGAAGGCCTCAAAGAGCAAATATTTCAGCAAAAACCTGAAAGAGGTAAAGATGAAAGCCATGTAGCTATCAGAAGCAAGAGCTTCCAGGCAAAGAGAATAGCCAGTGCAAAGATTCTCAAGTGAGAGCATGCATGTCATATTTGAGAAGTAGCAAGGAGGCCAATTTCTGGGTAGGAGTGAGCTAAAGGGAGAGTAACATGAGATGAGGTCTGAGAGGTAAGGTGGAAGAGGCAGAAGGACATCCTGTAGGACTTTATAGATCATCATAAGAATTTTGACTTTTACTCTGAACGGGATGGGAAACCATTAGAGGATCTTGAGTAGAAGAGTGATTGCTCTAGCTATTGTGTTGAGAACAGAATGAAGTGGGACAAGGGCAGAGAGAACAACTAGGAATCTATCGCAATAATAGAATAATAATAGTGGCATGCACCAGGTGGTAAAAGTGAAAGCCAGGTGATAAGGTTGAAAACCAGGTGATAGTTCAAAAATGATAAGTAGTAGGATTCTGGATATATTGTGAAAATAGGGCCAGAAAGATTTACTGATAGATTGGATTTGTGCGTGAAAGAAATAGAGGAGTCAAGGATGTTGACTTCAGGGTTGTTCCATGAGGCCAGTGACCACATCTTCAATTTCTACCACTATCCCCAATATATAATAGGCAATAAATATATATTCATCACAATAACAACATGAAATATGTACTATTATCATTCCTAGTTTAAAGATGAAGAAATTGAAGCAGAGAGAGTTGAGGTTAACTTGCCCAAGATCACATAACTAGAAAGTGCCTTTCCTTCCTTCTTTTCTTCCTTCCTTCCTTCCTCCCTCCCTCCCTTTCTTCTTCTCTTCCTTTCTTTCTCTTCTTTTTAAAAGACAGGAGATTCTAGATCAATTTTGTAAGGTGATAGAAATGACATAGTAGGGAGGGAGAAACTGATAATGTAGGAGCCAGAGTGGATAATTAAGGAGTAAAGTTCTCATCAACGCAGTAGATGGGAAGAAGGAAGGATCCAGAAAAGTAGACTGAGAAAAATCAGCAGTGAATTAGGAAGAAACTCCAGCAAATGTATTTGTTTTCTTGTTTGTTTTCTTCAAGCCTGCTTTTTACTATTTTTGGACCTTTGTTCTTCCACATATTTCTTAGAATAAGCTTATCAAGTTCCTTGATAAATCCTGTTGGAATTTTGTTGGGAATTGCATTGATTTCTCTCACTATATACCACTTCCTAGATTGTTGTAATGCCTCTTAAGTGGTCTCTCTGCTTTTGCCTTTGCTCCTCCACAAAGTCTGAATCCAACAGCCAAGTAATCCATTTAAAATGTGAGATAAGTCATGTCATTTCTCTATTCAAAATCTTCCATTTGCTTCCCAACTCAAAGTCCTTATATGACCGACAAATACCCTACACAGACCTCTCTGACCTCATTGTCTACTGCCCTCTACTCTTCACCCTCCTGCCCAGCCATGTTCCCCAGATGTTCCTGGCATACTCCCATCTCAAAGCATTTGTCCTTGTTTGTCCTTTTGCTTGGAAAGTTGTTCCCTGAGATATTTAAATAGCTTGCTCCCTCTCTTCCTTTAGGTTGTTTGCTGAAATGTCTTCCCTGACCACCTGATTTTAACTTGCAACTCTCCCCATGCCACCCCTATCTCCCCTCCCTGCTTTTGTGGTTTCCTCCATAGCACTTATCACAATATATCACATATTTTACTCATGTGTTTACTCTTTCCACTAGACTATTAGCTCAATGAAAGAAAGGGCTTTTGTCCATTTTGTTCACTGATATATCTCCAGCAACTGCAAGAGTGCCTGATGAATAGTCCACATTCAGTAAATATCTGTTGAATGAATCAATGAAGAACAAAGTCAGGAAGGGACTTGTCACTGAGATCAAGACTCATTTATATTAAAGCTACTATAATTAAGACAGCGATGGCACAGAGGTGGATAATTTTTTTTGAGAAGGCAGGCATTGCTAACTATTGAATAAATGATGGACTAATCAATAAATGGTACTAAGCCAAGTGATAATCTATAGAAAAATGAAATTGGAACTCTACCCACATCCCACACAGAAAAGCAATTCTAGGTATATTAAAAACTTAAATATGAGAGATAAAGTATAAAATTCATTGAACATAATATAGAAGGATATATGTATGACCTCGAGGTAAGCAATAATACAAATCTCAAAGATTTAGAGTCAAAACAAAGCCCACAACAAGTTTTAGTTGTTCTTCATGGAAAAAATAAAGAGAGGTGTTCAATAATGTCAGACACCAATAAGAGATCAAGTGACATGAATGGTGAAAATAGGATGGTATATTTTGTAAACAGTGACCTTACTGAAAGCAGTTTCAGTAGATGATATTGATAAAATTCAGACTGCAATATGTCAGGAGGTGAATGAAGCTAAAATATTCAGGACCAAGTAGAGACCACTGCTTCAAGGCTCTTGAGATTCAAATTCAACCTACACCTCTTCAGTGGTAGATGCTATGTTAAGTAGTAAGGGTTGTCATTTTAAGGATGGGGAAAACCTGAACATTTATTTCATATGTATTTCTTAAGTAGCTATTATATGTTGGGCATGTTTGTTGATTGAACAGAAAGAGTCAGTGTTGAATCAACATCTAGGAGATAGAGAAAATTATTAGCTCAAAAACCCAGAACAAGAAAGAGAAAAACAATGCCACTGTTCTTAATAATTTTTTGTTATTGTTTTTCCTTTTGTTTTCATTAAAAAATGTTGTTAATATAAAATGACATTATTTTAAATGAATTCATAGATACATATTTTTTTTAATTCTCAGTTTTAAGTTCTATTATGATAAATATTGACATACTATCTATATAAACAAAAGCTCTTTGGAGTGCTTAATAATTTTTAAGAATATAAAAGGATCAATACATTGGTAGTAGCACTAATAAACAAAATCATGTGATTTATCTCTGGTAATATTCAACAGAAAGGGAGAAAATAGATTATCAGATTGATTCAAAATAAGGTATTGCTAGGACGACTAGCACATTCGGTCATTAATTCATTAAAAAAAATTATTGAACCCTGACTGAGGGCCAGACACTGTGCTAAGTCTGAAAATACAAAAGGAAAAGACAGTCTACCTGGAAGGAGTTCCCAGCAGAGAGGAAAAAAACAGAGTTCAGTCAACAAATATTTATTTGAGCACCTGACAAAATCAGAGCACACAAATGAATACTAAGTGGTAACTGTTCTCATGCTATTTACAGTTTGATAATGCAATCCAATTCACCAATTTCTTAACCAAAGTAAACTTTATGAATCAACATATTAAATTTTGTTCTTAATGAGTATAATTATTCAATAGCATTCAAAGCAATTAGATAAGTGGAACAATTTCTCCACCTGGGCTTTGAACAACAAAAAACTTTTCTCTCTTTTAAAAGTAAATATTTTTTTGATAGTCAATGAATGTGCTATTGTAATTAACATGTCATTATAATTAACAGCTCTCATGTTTTGGAGTAACTTTCCGGTTGAGTTTCTGCTTCTCTGCCTGACTGCTCACAGAGAGTTACAAATTGCCCTAAAGCTAAGCTCTAAACTTTCAAGTCTAAAGGATTTGTGTTCAAGCTTTCATTAGATGGCTGATTCTTGTTCCCAAATGAGGTAGTTCTCACTAATCAAGGAAATAGACAGAAGTCCCTTCTCTGCTCTCATTACAAATCTAAAATGTGTAAAACACGGATGTTTCTCTGTTGTTCAATGTGCACACAACTAGTCAACAAAACTTTGGAACTGACGTCTTTCTGTTGAGAAAATCTTGTCTCCTAACTGGGGAAGGGGAGGACAAGGAAAAAACACACCTTGCGTATATATGCACCTCTCATGACACAATATGCTCCTCTCACCAGATAACATGTCCCATGCCCTAGAGATATCTTAATGTAATGTCCTAATGTCTTAAATGTGGAAACGTTACGTGAAACAAATGTGCATGAAAGTGACAGTACTTAAGTTGTGGAATACAAATCACAGTGCCATTTATTTTGCAATACTCTAAAAGTTGCAAAATATTAATTAATATGGAAACACTAAAAGCAAAGATACCGTGAGTGTCTTCTCACAGAGAATTCTACTGGTGCAGGTTTGTGGTCCTCATGAAGCCCTTTTTTCACTCTCCTATCTTCTCCCAGATTTCCTTAATAGAATATGTTACTCATTATAGTGGATTGAATAGTGTTCTCTCAAAATATATGTCCACCTGAACCTCAGAATGTAAGCTTATTTGGAATAAGTGTCTTTGCAGATGTCATTAAGGTAAAGATCTCAAGATGAGATCATCCTAGATAAGGGTGGGCCCTAAATCCAATGACAGGTGTGCTTACAAGGGACAGAAAAGGAGAAGCACACACAGACACAGGGAGGAAGGCCATGTGGAGATGGAGGCAGAGATTGGAATTTTGCTGCCACAAGCCAAGGAAACTAGGAGCCACCAGAAGCTGGAAGAGACATGGAAAGATACTCCCCTATAGCCTTCAGAGAGAATGTGGCCCTTCTGATATCTTGACTTCAGATTTTTGGCCCCCCAAAATGTGATAAAATAAATTACTCTTGTTTTAATCACCCAGTTTATGGTAATTTTTTATGGCAGCCATAGGAAACTAATATACTCATTAAGTTGGTTGTT
Source organism: Tapirus indicus (assembly GCA_031878705.1). Taxonomy (NCBI): domain Eukaryota; kingdom Metazoa; phylum Chordata; class Mammalia; order Perissodactyla; family Tapiridae; genus Tapirus; species Tapirus indicus. The sequence goes on along the minus strand of CM062926.1, from coordinate 75,179,409 downwards.
GCTGAAACTGATGAAAAAAATGTTTTTCTTCTAGCTTTTCTTTTCCTATGTGTAAATATCAATAACTGATTCATATAAAACCACAAAACATAATTTGAACAGACATAATAGAAGAATTTATATCAAGTCCCAAACACAAGTTCAAATTTTCAGATTTCATAAACTTAGGAAAAATTATATACAATACTAATTCGCTGTTTTTACAGATTTTCAGGTATCTGAAGCCATGTATTTCAATAAATACATTATTAAATTATTTAGATGAGATTCAAGAAAATGTATAATTCCATTTGCTATTTACTATTAATTTTGAATTTATGCCCCTTCTGTGATCTTTTGCATCTGCTCTTCTTTAACAATAAAACAATAAAAATAGATTTCCATAAGGTGTTTGGGAATACAAAAAAAACAGTTATATGATACCACCTTTTATGTTCTTATCTTTTATAGTTGAGACATATACCTCTTCGAGAAGCTGATGAAAGCTTTTTCCAGTCCAAAAACAATCTACATACAAATTTTTACATAGAAAAACTTGTGTGCTGTATCAGAGAGATCATGGGCCCCTTGAAATTCATCTATAGCTCCTCTAAAGGTTCAAAGACTCCCAGCTTAAGAATATCTTTATTCAGAAAATTGTAAAGAGAGTTAATAAATGTTGCATGGCTTTTGGGTGTCATGTATACAATTCAGATAAACTATCATTGATTTTTCTTGAGACCTTAAAATTATCTTGCCCCAGAAAAGATTTGCAATGATATTAACAAGGGTGCTCACTTTGGCAGCACATATATTGTATGGGGAATAGTAACAAATATATTCTAAATGTCATTAATAATGAATTTTCTCTGGAATATGAGGTCTTAAAGCATTATATTCATGTGTGTGAATTTATTACCCTTTCGAACAAATTTTTCCAAAGGAAATTTCATAGTGGAAGCATAGAAGAAGAGGGATTCAATAAAGAGAAATCTGATTCACAGCAAATTATCATGAATACAGGAACTCCAAAAGTTAGGTGTACCTAGTGGGGGGAAACGTTCCCAATGAACTTGAATAAATACCTCATCTGTCATTAAGGTTGCAATTGATCTGCCAATCTCATGGTACTGTTGACCCTTTCCCAGGGGTCCCAGAAGAATGAACAAAAATCTGTAATTAAGAAAAAAAAACACAAATGTCTCAAGGTAGAAATATAAATATAATTTTAGTAGTACAGAATCACTCATCTCAGAGGAATTACTGAAGATGCGGATTTTAATGTGAAATACTTTCATATTTTTTCACAGTTTATTATTATTTTGAAACATTTTACAATGATTGATTCTTATGCTTTAAGATCCTTGAGCAATGGGAATATGTGGTTATTTTGATCTCAGTGTTTCCCCCATTTAGTTACCTGTACAGCCTACACAGTTGTTATCGAGAATTTTAAGGATTCTATAATCTTTAGAAGAGGAAAATGGGAAAAGTAAAATCTGATTAAACCTTTCTGAATTGGAAGGAAGAGGACTCACTAATATGCAAATTGTAGAAATAGGTAGAAGGGGAAAAAGGTAATACAGTAGTATAAACAGAGAACATACGGTCAAAAAAACAATAGGTGCATGTAAAATTTACATCAAATTTAAAAAGTTATTGTCAGAAATCAAAGATCAGTTAGGCAGAAGAAAATGGGGAGTTAGTGATCTATTACTTCAAATGCTGCAGGAATAAAAATACCAGCTGCACTGTGATATTCCATCTAAATCAGGTTGAAAGTCTGGCAAACTCACTACAACTGGAGCTTTTGAAGAAATCGATATGTGCTCTAACTTTGGAGGACTGGTAATTGTCCTGTCTCTGAAAATGTGAATGCTGCAAGGAAATTGTGAAAATTAAAAAATGCCCTATATTCGGTAATATAATTCTACGATGCTAATTTGTTAAATGGTTTGTGCTCTTAAGTATGAAGACTAATGGCTTTATAAGGTGTACTGAAATAGCTACTATCATTCTACCCTTCATTTAGTTATAAACTTTAGAGATTGTACATGTTTTTACATGACACATATATTACACAGTCAGAGGATCTGACATTAATTATTTGTGTCAGTTGTAACTGAATCCAAGTTAATTTTTACTATACAGAAATGTCCACTATACATTTAAAACAGAGTAGTTTAAGTGGTGGCAGACACTTTATCAACAATAATACTTTTAAGAAATTTCCTAACCTAGGTACATCTTGCTATTTTTCAGGTTTCCATTCCATGGGCTATTTATAAAGCCCTAAAAGATTATTTTCTGACATTTCTACTGTGTGTTGCTGTTATATTCATGGTATGCCCTTTTGTCCTCCTAAGAAAGGGTAATTAGGAACCTTGAATTGCTTTCTTTACTCTATTTGTCTAACTAATCTTCTTCCATTTTTCACCTTTCCTAACTAAATGGTCTAGTCTTTTTAATCTCTCCTCATACAGTGGCTCTACCGTGCCCCTAATTTTTCTTCCATTGTTCTCTACACATATTTTGCCATGTCAGTATGAAATGAGGTCACCTAAACCTTGACAGTTTTCAAAGTGAGAATGTATAACCCCATTATGGCTTTTCTCCACTCCTGGGAATTTTTCTTTTCTTTCCTTTGAAACACAGGAACTATCGTTGTCATAAATAGCCATCATTTACTCAGAGTTCATCAGACACCTTCCTAAACAGTGGAACAAGAATGTATTACTTGGAAGACTAAAAAGGAACTTTACACTACTAAAATAATACCTCTACAATTAGTAAGTTTGACATCTTAAATCTGAATCCCAAATTCCCAGAAACTCAGAACAGGTTATAGGTTGTGTATAGAAAAATACGGCCTTAATCACACAGTCAGATGCCACTTTAATGTGCTCAGTTCATCCTTCTCCCTTTTTAATAAGAATTGGTATGTATCAGAAGTCTCAGTAACCCTCCAACAGGGTGAACAGACACTTCTTTCCATAACCTGAATGGTAACCAGGTTCCTGCTTCCAATCTGTTCCTGCCACAGATTCAGGCATAAGTACTCGAACACTGAATCCCATTTCAGTAAACTGAGCTGTTACAAAATGAGGCCTCTCCTGATCAAACTATTCCAATATTTTTGGAATATCTTACCTGTAATCAAAGCACAGAGTGATATAATCTGCTATGTCTTGAGTTAAGCCTAAAGGTCCATAGAGGAACCATATTCTACAAACCCAGTTGCCACCGCACCTGAACTTTCTATCATTTTAGCTTGGGTAAGGCGTTCGGTGTTTGGAAGAGGCTGCATACTAACAGCATCTGAAGCAGTTACAGCATCAAACAAAGGGCCTCAGTGACATGGGAAATGGGGCCCTACATAGATATGTTTGACCATGGGAATAGGATCAGAGTAAAAGGCTGTCTGTACAGATGAATCACATTTGATAGAGGGAGAGGGGAAGAAAACAAGGTCCCATGAATGAATTGCTAGGAACCTATTGTGCTGAAGTCAATATTCTTTTTTTTCCTCCACAATTTTGCCCGCGGACAGTTTTGTACCTATAAAATAGAGATAAATGATAAACAACATAATTCAGTTTGTATTATCCCTAGGTTGTTCATTTTTATGTATTGTTAAATGAAAAACAAGCTCGGGTAATCAACCTAAATTTGCACTTTTGATTTGGATTCAACCACAGTACCATGATGGTATTACTAGTGATTCTTCAGACTGTATGTATGAGAGGCCAACTGTGCCTAGGATTGAAATATACAGTACCTTAGATCCAGCAGGGGCTACCCTAATGATGGCACTTACATGTACTTTGAAGGCCTACTCATTCAAGCATAAGCCAAGCTAGGAAACTTTGATCTTTCTGAGTTTGACCACACTCATATACAGGATCCTTTCTTTAGCCTATAGTCTAATGCAATCTTTGAGAAAAGCCTAACACTTTATCACTTTTTACCAAAATTATAAAACAGGATTTACATGGTGATATAGACCAGAGTATACAGAGATGAGAAGCATGCCTAAAAAAATATACAGAAGTTTGAGAGGAAGGAGGAAAGACAGAACAATTTTTAAAACACTTTTTCCCCTCCTCCACAAACAAGAAGAAACAATAGTTTTGTGGATTACACATTAGTTTTTAGAAAAAACTCTGAGGAAATTATATTTACTCCTAGTTTTTTCCCCACAAAAAAATGGTTTAAGAAAAATGCAAAAGATGCTCTTATACTTTTTACCTGGTTGGGATTGGGACTTCAGCCAGTCCTTGAAGCAATACAGCTGGAGACAACCTGACAAAAGCAACTACAGTTCGATCCAAGAACTCCAATTCCCCAACTAAGATGTTTGAAGCTTCAGCACCTGGAGGAATCTTTTTCATAAAATGCAGATCAACCTGCGAGCATCAGAAAGTAAAATAAGATAAATCAAAATTGGAAAAATTTACCAAATCATATCTTAGTACAGTGCTTCACATAGGGTAATCCATCAATAAATACAGTTTAAATAAATATAGCTTGTATAAATAGAGTTTAAATAAATTTTTTAAATAAACATCTCATTTATCCTTTAAAACTAATGTTTTTTCTCTACTAGTGTATTTTTCTAATTTGTCATCAGTAAGCTAAATACTCTAGTTTCTCTACTCAATTTTTAAAAAAAAAACTTCTTCAGCATTAGCAATCCTGAAATTTTGGGGGGAGAAAAGAGTATGTGCTCAATTAAATGAATATAATTTAATCAGCATTTGCCAATAGATTTAAATATTTTTATATTAAATTATTTTAATTTTGTGCACAATACATATCAATTAATTAATACTCTAAAGATGCCTATTTCAAAGGAGATATAATCATGTTTCTCCTTGCAGTATAAATTATGACACTAGTCTTCATCTTTATTCTAGCTAGTCTATATCCTTCACATTTTATATTTGGCTTGATCATTCTTTAATTTTAATTTCTCATCAGAGAATTTAGATATGGCAGAGCAAAGAAAACAAGCACAAAAGTATTAACATTTCAAGTTGCTGAAGAACCATAGCTGAACTTCTGATATGAGATGTCTATGACTGAAATGAATGCACACAAAGCAAAAGTGATCATTAACAAGAAGAAATGCTTAGAGTAAAGGGTGAAGTCTGAAAAATGAATGTAAAATATTCTTAAGAGTAAATAATTTTTACGCACAGGGCCTCAGTGAAAACCAAGCAGTGACTTTGATGTCAATTTTACAAGGCCTACTTCTCGTTTCTAATTCTTTTGAGTTGCTTTTTACAAAAATCTTTCTGTAGGGAGAATAAGAGTTTATCTGCTCTAGTAATTAGTTTTATGCTCTCACGTAAAGAAAATGGGGGCCAAAGATCAAAGTGGGAATAGCTGAGAGAGAGAGAGAAAAGAGCTCTGGCAAATACAAGTGAGGCTGAGGATTTTTTTGGCCAGATATTTCTTTTGCAAGTTTAATGATTGGAGAATATTTTTTCCAAGAAGTTTAAAATTAGAACTTTTAGAAGGAGTATCTTAGGAAGTCCATAGCCAAATTTTAGTGACTACATTAAATATGTTGCTTTCTGAAATCAAGACCACAGTACAGCTATTTAAAAGGTTTATAACTACTTAATTTTTCTGTAAGATACGAGTGCCACAAAACATAAAACCCATTTTATGGAGTATACATTTTTTCACAAGGATTAAATATAAAAAAATAATCTGCAATACTTCACTAAAAATATCAAACAGAACCAATGTTCTGTTTTAAAGAAAAAGAGGTTAACAAAGCAAAACTGTCTATAAAAAATATGACAATTATTATAAATTCCAAAGGTTTTAACTTATAAATATATTTCCAAATATAAACTTGTAAACTCATTAAACATATACATAGAGATATTATATGGCAAATATTTTCCTTTTATAGAATCTAATCTTTTAATTTATAGATACAAAAATTATTTATTTACCTTAATAATATAAGGTTTAATTTCATGGGAATTATTATCATATTTTCGCATTTATTCTTCTAGCTAGGAGAAATGCACACATTGAAAATGCTTTAAATTTGTAATGCTTTACAATTTCACTATAATGCATAAATTCTCAAGAAGAGAATAAAAGATTAACTACACACTATTAGTCCTGTGAGAAAACAAAATAAATCTTCCTACGTATTTCAGAGCCTAAAAGAGTAAATGATTAAGTTTTTTTCCCCATGAAAATAACTATTATACAATGTTAATACACTGGAATAAAATTTAAAAAGAAAAAATGCCTTTTTAAGAAAATCTATAATTGACAAACAGTATGAATTATATTCGTAATACCTGTCATAACTTTAATAAGAAGTTTAAATCCCACCTGGAAAACTTCCTATAAGCTCATTTATTGCTTGACAAATGTCATGGCCTTAACTATTGAAGTCTGTGCCTCAGGCAAGTGGCAATTATACAAATAACTGCTTTAAGATGCAATTTAATTAAATCAAGGAGTATATAATATGCTAAAATAGTTTAATTTTATAAAAGGAAATATATGGTCCTTATATATGACATTTTTTGCATTATATAATACCTAACATATCATTGATTGATATCTGTTATTTAGAAAAAGTATTAAAATATACAGAATTTAATTTCAGGATTAGCAAATTCAACTTTTGATTTAAAACATAACAACTTATAGTTCAATACTATACATCTGGAGTAGCCATTATATTATACTCATTACATTATATTCTTCTTGGAGTAGTTAAATTTTGGGAAGTAATAGATTATATAATATATTACCTAATTATATTACTATATTATACAATTATAAATTATGTTATTCCTGGGTGGTCCTATATTTTTGTATTTGTGGTAATATACAATTCATAAAGAATCATTTGGCAATCTAACTACATTTTAACATAACAAAAGATCACATTTAAGAACCACAATTTAACCTTTTATAAAATTATGAATACCTAAAATAGCTCTGAGGAACTAGGTTGAATTACATCCCTAAGACAATCCTTAAGTGGACTCAAACACTTGGAATGAACATAAAAAAATTCTGGAATTTTCTGGTCCTCTGAATAGGACCTTGAAGAAATCAAGCTATACTCTTATGGCTCTGTGTTTATACTCATGCTTCTGGGCTCTTCAGACCTTTATGCTAAGAAGGGAAAGATGCTTTATTCTGGGCATTTGGTACTTAACCTGTGGTATCTCTAGGGAACAGGGTTAGACAGAAGATCGTGGTGCAAGTGGAAGTGTCTGGACAAGCTACACGCTGAGATGTGAAGGGAATACAGATGGAACTTTAAGGAGAAAGTTTAAGTCTGAAGCCCATTATAGAAAGTATAGAAAATTAATAGGGATTCTCTGGGGAGAAATGGTGTTGTGACACTAATCAGCCAGTGATCTTGAGTAGCTCTCTTAATCTCTCTGGGATTCAGCTTTCTCACCTTCTAAATGAGGAGATTTCTAAAGTTTCTTACAGTTCTAGGATTTAATAATCCACCTCTGTAATATGTTTCACCTACTAAAGATAGATGCAGAAGAAAGTTCTTTCTACATAGAAAAGAATGTGAAGGCTTCTTTGGGTCATTTGAAATAAAAGAAATACCACCAACATTTGGGAAATATTAAAATAGCCATCTTTTACATGTCAGTTTAAAAAACAAAGAGACACAGTGTTTTGACACATCTGTTTTTTTAAAGCTTTATAGGAAGTAAAAACCTGACAATTCAGATTATATTCAAAAACATTCCTTAAATGAGTAAGTTTGATGGGTCTATCCATTGGAAGGGTTAAAAATATGTAGATAGAACATAGCATTAAGTCACATGAAATGAATAAGGACTTTTTCTTTTTTCCTTAACATCTCAAAATTCTACAGGGGTTTGGAATCTACATATTAAAACTTAAAATATTTAAATGGACAATGTTACCCGGAGACTTGCTGAGATTTGATAAATTCATTACCAAACGGAAATCATTAGGCTAAAAAATCTTAACTCATGTTCTGCAAAATCTGGCACTAAAATTTGTTTCCATGATGATGGATCATATTTGTTCTTTCCAAACCCTACTACTCTGCCCTCTCAGATTATAAAGTAAGAAGTATTACTTGGTTTTTCAAAAAAATTCCAGAACTAAAGGCTTAAATTATTTTGAATCTCACAGGATGCATTCAACAATTACATACCAAACACTGTTAAAGGCACTAGAGATCCAGTGGAGACCAAAACATATTAAATTCTGGTCTAGTATTTATTTTTGACACTACTATTTCCACTAATATTAATAACAACAACAACAATAATAATAGTAGCCACCTTTTATTGAACACCTACTATATGCCCAGCACTCTGCCAGGCTGTCTCTGTATATTATCTTATTTAATCTTCACAACAAATTTATAAATAGGTATTATTATTCCTATCTTACAAATGAGAAAGCTGAAGTTCAGAGAACTTCTCCAAGATCATATAGCTTATAAATACTAGAGTTAGGATTCAAGGCTCTTTCTCAAAAGCCATGTTCTTTCCAACATGCCATGCTATCTATGGTCAAGAGACTGAGGAATACAGAGGGTTGGCACTGAGTAGAGGGCTCTAGAAATTTAAATTGCCTATTAAAAGACGGAATGGACCGGTGATTGGAAATGAAATAAGGAAGAAAAGGATTAAAGGAAAGAAAATCTATTTTTCACTCTTCTGTAATTCTAATTGTTTTGGGGAACCTGAAGATAAGGCTACTGTCTCCAACTGGCAGTATTCATTTTCTCCCAAATGTGATGAAGCATTTTTGAAGGCTGCAAAGATAGGTCAGACGACTAAAAGCAAAACGATCTGGAGATATAAAATTCAGTGTCAAAGGGTTATATCCTTAAAAAAAAGTTAAAAGGTAATTTATTTGAAAAGATGTGATTTATTATCATTGTTTTTGAGAATGTTAAATATGCCCTTGTTATACTGTTAATGTCTGCATAAAGAAGTAAGCAACTTCTTATGTCATTGCCTTTAAGATATTATTTCAAATGAAGAATATCAGAAATTAAATAAATGGCAGTTTGTAACAATTTTATTCCAGCTAGAGGATGAATGAACATGTAATACTTTAAAAGGATATTTTCTGGAGTGGCAAATGGAATACACTTGACCTGGCTTAACATTTGAATCACATGCCTCCATACAGTGAAATGAGCTTTGAACCACTGCAGAAACATAGCCGGAGTATGCCCTCACCTCTCTCTCTTGCTGGTGTGGAGGTCCTTTTTCATGCCTTTGTTTCATCCCACATGGACTAGTATGCCCCTTTTGTTGGCCTCCCAGTCCCTGCACGCATAATTAACAGACTTAAGCTGGTACACCATGCTCCCACGGAGACTCCGCCAGGCACCAGAGGGAAAGCATGCACATGACTAGACCTAGACCATTTAGACATTGGCAAAGGGATTCTGAAACAGCAACAAGGAGCTGATCGCTATTAATCTTTTCAGAAGCTTGATGCAGGCAACTTCCTCTACTGCTGCCTCCCATTCCCACCTCCTCCCACTGTTACAATCACTGCCAGGGCTAAGTGCTTTATGAAGAAAAAAATCACTCTCAGTTACTACTGTTTCAGCCACTCAGATAAGGAGAATTGTTGACTTTCTTTATTTTTGGTCAATATTGAAACTCCTCTTTCCTGTTCAAGTGTTAAGTTTGCCATAGCCTACAATAGCATAATGTCAGGAATTTGCTAACCAAAATCACATTACTTTCACAGACTCATTATTTTCTTAGAATACATTCAAGTAAATAATTTCATTTGAATTGTCCCCAATTAGATGTATCCCTCAACAGAATCAGTCTTTGTTATGTTTTTATACAAAACTCTGCTCAGTCTTACTACATTCTTCCAGTGTTTCCTTAGACTAACGCCTTTCTTTGAATTATGACAATGAAGCTTTAATATTATATGATTTGCTTTCCACAAATAGAGGAAAAAAACTAGCCAAAGTTTTAAATGATAAATTTCTGTTAAATTCTCTGTCAAGTCTAGTTATTCTCTGTACTGGAAGAGATACATTATACCAAGTGGCTGAAACCTGAAGACTATGCATAAAACTTACACGTTTGGTTTTGTGAAGAAGCAAAATGTTACTTAAATGCTAACATTGTCTATAACAATATCGAGCTGTGTTTAAGAAACAAAAAATGTGCATGCAAAAAGTTGTGTCAACACCTTTTAAAATGGGTAGTAATTTCTGGTAATAATTCAGAGGCTTACTTAATTAAATGAGGGAGGAAAGCTTACCTTGCTAAAGTCAACAGTGCTGTTTTCTCTGCTCACATCGTTTTTATTTTCCACAGAGGCTGGAGCAGACTGAGGAGAAACAACCTGACCTGCTAAAAGAGATTGTTATTACAGAATACAAACAATTACTTATATAATTCTAGACATATTGAGTGAAATATAAATTAAACTAGACTAACATAGGTTTATTAATGAGTGTATGAGGTAAGCATGAAGGGTCACTATAAACAGATCTATGTCAATACAGATATTCTTATTTGTCAGTTACAGATAGAAATGGGAGAATTTAGTCAAGAAAATGTAAACCAATTCTCAGATTAAAACTACAAATAAACAGTTTTTTTATATGAGGAAAGATCACTTACAAAAATATTTAAATCTATTCATGGTTTTGAAACATCATGGATTTCTAAATTTCATCCAAAATTAATGATACATATATATATATATACATATATAAAGACAAGATAGACATCTATTATGATTTGAGCTCAGACTGAAGAATTTAAAATGTAGTTTTTTAAAAAGGGCAAATATTTATCTGAAAAGTATACAGCATAGGTTTAGCTTCTGTTGCATCTGAAAAAACAAATCAATGAGAAAAAAATTCTTTGATAATAACCTTTAGAGCTTTCTCTATGCGAGTTTCAGTTACAAACGCCTTTACCTCACACATTAGGAGCATTGTGAATATGATTTTATGCTTGTCACTATTCAACTGCATAAGCATACTGATACTGGTCTGCATGAGAAAAGATCGATAAACTTGAATTGTATCCGTTTTCCATTAACACTAACCAGCAACTTAATTATTTTGTAGTCTTTTCCCCATTATAGGGAAGATCATGATATTAGTTAAGTAAACAGTAGAGCTGGGAATGTGACAACAGCTAGCTTCCATTGTTCACTAAATATGAAATATTCTTTTCAATCTTCCATTATTCACTAAATAGGAAACATTCTTTTCAATCACAACTTATCTGAAATCTGTCCATATTTAGCAATTAAATGATAAAAATTAATGAGGTTTGCTTAATTTCACATATATCTCTTCTCTTCCCTAACCTCTCCCCACCCTCGCTTGTTACTATTGCTGTGAAATGAGTAATGACAAACCAGCTTTGAAGCCTTAATTATACTTATGATCATAACTCAGTGACTCCAAATATTGCTCTTCTCATCAGTCTTAGACAGGAATACTCTCTCTTCTCTCTACCTATCTAAACCTCAACTTTATTCAAAGTTCACCTGTATTCTCATCTTCTCCAATTACTGCAATCTGAACCTATCTGAACTTCTCTAAAGCACTAGTGTATATACAAATGAAACCTTTTCTTTAAATTCTCTCCTGAAATCTCATTCTTTCTTACCTAGAAATTACTAAGTTGTTTTAAAACACTAATAATTTACTTTCACATATTACTACAACTTGGCTTTTGGAACTATTAAGCCTCTCAGGCAGGGGTCATTTATTATAGGTACAATTTTTTATGGTTTAAAATTGTTACATTGACAGGAAGTAATGGACTTAAGATTCTTTTAGAACTTAAATATTTCTCTGCTTTCACGAAACAAAGTAAAATAATACATTTGGTAAAGATTTAAAAAATAATTTTTAAAAGCAAATTCACCTCAAACCATGCACACAAATTCTCATTATAGCATATTCCAAGGGATATATAAACTTTAGAGAAATGACAGACTTAAGCTACATCAATTATTTTCATTCTCCCATTTCTAACTGCGATGTGCAGCTATGACTGTGAACTGTTCATTAGCAGCCATTTAATTTATCATTCTCAAAATAATAACTGTAATTTTAAAAAAACCTTTTACATAATGCATTTGTGCAACTAACAGATGTCTTCAATCACCAGTTTCACATCATTTCTCCATATTTTCATGAGTTAGAACATTAGATATATTTAAACCTAAATTTACTGAATGTTCTTAAAATTCAATAGTGAAATTCAAGGCATGGAAAAATTAAATAAACATATATCTGCTTTCTTATAATAATTTATTTCATGTGGTGTAAAACTACATAGAAGAACAATTATTTAATTCAGTCAGCAAACACATATAAAAAGAGAGTCAACCCAATGCAAAAGCATCAACTTTGAAGAGATTTAATTGGATAGAAAATACACTGTAACTTAAAATTTGAAGAAATTGAATAGCCTGTTTTCATATATGTATATTTTAAAAGCAGAACATTTTACAAATTACCTTCAACTCATGCGATATTTTTAAAACATTGGCACTTGCATTTCCTCTTGTAAATATTAATCTATTTTGAGATTTATTGTTCTACATTATTCTGGTTTAAGATGATAAAAATTTTTACAAAATACTACCTTATAAAGTTGATAATCAGAAAGGGACTCTAAAACTATTGTTTATGAATATTTTAAGTGATATGGATAATGACCTAGTGGAGGGTATTTAACCAGCATGAGACATACCAGATGACAGCAAAGTCCTTACTAGTTCTAGATTCAAGAGCTGTGCATAGAATGTATGATAATGCAGGGGAAAAAAAGTATAAAAACTACTAGCTGATGATGTCGGAATATAAACCATAGATTTATTATCTCATATTTCAGAGTTAATAGTTAAATAATGGCAGTAAATATTATTACTTAAGTATATTTAATCACGTCAAAAATCCTGCAAAGTTTAAAGAGTACTCCAAATCTTATTTCTCAGTATACACATTAATTTGTTAAAATGAAACAATACACATTAAATGTATATATTTTCAAGGCAGTATCTGAAAACTTGGCAGGATACAGAAAAACGTATAGGTAGTATTATTTAAAAATTAAACTAAGTTTGGTTTGGGTTATTTTGAAAAAATAGAAGCCTTTAAATAAAGCTTAAAATTTTATTTGCAATATATCTATATCTATCTATATACATAAAACTAAAATCCACACATGAATTATAGTTTACTGAACTACTGGAAATCTCATAAATTAAATAAATTTTTATAATCTTGTTAACTACACTCTTTATCTAAACACTGATTTCTTTAGTTTATTCCAATTATTACTGCCTTTCAGAAGAAGGGGATGGATTTCAAAATGACTTTCATTAACTCAAACACTACTATATAAGAAGAATGAGTAACTTTAGGTTTTGAAAGGGCATCCCTTATTTTTTCATTGATGCTAAAATAATAGCCGTTCATACAGTGACAATTTTCAGGTGCAGGATTTTACCTTCAGCCAGAAATGAGTATATTTCCTAATAGAATAACAAAGAATTTGCTAGGATATTTCCCCCTCCAGAACAAAATAGTATACAGTTAGGATTTAGCCCCCATGTACATGTGTGGAAACTTTATGAATGCTAATATTTTATGATAATTTTTGTAATCACTATGCCACAGTGCTTGTGAACATACATGTTTTTGCCTATTTCTTCATATTACCTTCACTTTGCCCACTGATCACTGTCCATATTAATATACCCTACAAGTAAATGTCATTGCAACGTTTAATCACATCTGTTATCATAATATCTAAACAATTTTGAGGCATGAAGATGACTATCCAAAAAAAGGCATTTATTAACTCAGTAACCCTATTACATTCATGATAAATTATTCAAAAACTGATGAAAAGTGGGCATCATTAGTATTAACTGGAAAGTGTCCCTGACTACTTAAATGTAAACATTTGAGAAATCTAACATCATCCTTATATATTTACCTTGTATATTTATTTTTCCAACCTTTTAAACTCAAAAAGTTCACCATATTAAATTCCAAATTCTAATACATGTTCTACATCTTACCAATTAAAGTGCATCTTATGTAGTATTCATATTACCAACTGTTTGAGTTAACTTTCCTTTGAGTCATGAACTCATTTTTCCTCTGGATCTCCATGTAGAAATCATATATCACTTAGATAAAATGTTATTATAGACCATGTATTTTTTTCAAGGTAAATCATAAAAGGTATGGAGCAGGCATAGAGAAAAATTGAGAGTAAATCAAATTACTACTAACTAGAAAATGGAAGCTGTGTCTTTCTACTTGTTACTCCATAAATTTTTCACTAAGGCCATTGTGACAATGGCATAGTCATTTCCCTCATCATAAAGTTGTGGGGGAAGAACATGAAGTTATGTCAAAAGTACTATTTTTTGACTTTAAGTAAAGTCAGTATCATTAAAGCATCTCATTATTAAAACACAACTGTAAAATATGTTCTCAAAAAATCTGTTATTATATTAACTCATTTAAGTCCTTACCTACAGTCTTCTTCTTTACGTAAATTATGTACCTAAGTGTTGTAAAACAGCAGCTTTTAAATTTCTATTTGGCCAAATTCAAATCAACAGAATAATATATCGCTTAAGTATATTATTAGTTTCTTCTGCTTAATTCACTGAAAATCATGTGTAATAGAAGGAAACTGGGATGAAGACATGGAGGTACATTACTATTAACCTAGAAACCAAGCTGGTTTACACTACCTCGGAAACCTTCAACGCATTAGAGTACCCAAAGGGGAGGAGATGAGGGAGGAACAGAGATGAGATGAGCCTGTTAGAGACAGACACAAGACAGAGCAAAATAAAGAACTATAGAGATGAATGACCAAGTTACATACATGTGTAGCAATACATTTATTCATGGGAATAGAAAACATGAAGAAAGAAAGGCTAAATATTTAGAAAATGTTGATTAGGTGAGCAACATCTTCAAAAACATGAAAAGTATGCACATAATTAAACTTGGAGAAAAATTAGTATGCTTGAAAATAATTAATGTAATATAACACATAACAAATGTAAACATATCATACTAGAAATACTTTTGTTGTTAAGATCCAGTCTTGACGTTCCAGAACTCAGTAGCAACAATAGATTCTGGACAGACCCATCAGTAATGTCAACAACGTCACCTTGATTTTTTTGGAACAATGTAAAATATCTTCATTATACAATGTTTAATTCTGTCATCTGTGAATCTCTTCATATGTTTTCTCTCAAGTAATTCCAAGAATTATTATTCTAGCTTTTTTTTTCTTCAGAGGTAGAACATTATGAGGGATAGCTCTTAAACTCTTGGTATCTTACTTATGAGATCACAACAGTATTTAAAAAACAAGAAAGCATATATCTAAAGACACTTAAAAACATTATACATCTGAAAATAAAAAGCACAGCACTTGTAAAAGAAATGATTATAAAGCAATAAAACTGATTTCCAAAAGCCATAAATAAAAATAATTCACAATACACATGTGTGCATTATTTTAAGGGCTGGAATCCACGCAGGCCTAAAGAGTCAAACCATATCCCATCCTTGCAAATCTAAATGTTCTCCAATAACATGTGGTTTTGAAAGTAAGTTAGATAGCTTCTGCTCTGTAACTTCTTTTGAGATCCTAAATAAAAGGTACAACTTGAAGGCATTCAGAATAAGAGGGAGAAAAGATATTCGAAAGAAAAGGAGTGGAGTTAGAATTATTAGTAAAGGACACAGTGGAATGAAGACACCCTACTTCTAAGGAAACTAAGAGTCCTAAATTATTCTTTAAAATATAAAGGTTATCACAGGGTAATAATACCTTATAATAGACTTGTAATCCAAATGTCTCAGAATATACTTGAATGTATGACCTAAATGATGAATATCAATACTGATAAATTTTGCTTTCTAGATCATTTAACACAAGTCTTATTCTTATTTTTAGAAAGTCCTTCTAGTTTCAAGGAATTATTTAAATATTCTTGATATATTTATTTTGAGTACTTTCCACCCATATCCTTTTCAGGGTTCTAATGTTAAAGAAGATATTATTTTTTCTATTATTTTTTACTGTTGTTCTGCCAAATGTAACTGTCACTTTTTATTGAAACATCAGAATCAGACATTTAATTCTCACAGTTTTGATGCTTAATGAAAAGTGAAAGTTAAACACAGCATGGCAGCATTAAAAATGCATGGTGAATCCATAGCATCCTGCATCTTAGCCCTTAAGAGAATGTGCAGAACAGCAAAAAAAAATTATACAAAAAAGTAAAGCTAGTGTATTTGGAGGTGAGACTGACAAATTATCACAAATCACTAAAAAGTTACAAACAAAACAGTGCAGACTTGAGGAGAGGAGCAAAAAAATCACTATCTTGTAAATCTAACCTATAAAATGGGGAAGATCCACAAGGGAAATTCAGATTGAAATGTCTGAATGTTTAACCCTTGGGACTACTACTAAGGTAGCATACATAATGAAGTCAATTAAGGAAGCAGAAACTTTTATTCTATATGATTCTTTTAGACTACTTTACATAAGCATCAGTTCGTTTTTGAGGGAATTTCAATTGTTTTGCCTCTAAAGTAAAAACATACTAAACAAGAAGGGGCTTATTTCTATCCCTATGCTTGGGAAGGAAAATGTTTTCTGTTTTCAAATTTCCAGAAAATTCTCAGTCTAATTCCCATTCTGTAATCTTAAGAGAAAAAAATCAATCTTTTTACATGAAATAATTTACTGAAGAGATTTAAAAATATATATTATTTTTACCCTTTTGGATATCTTGAAATCCTTTTGCATCTCTCTGTACTACTGCACAAAAAAATTAAATCTCTATTGCATATTTTGAAACAGAATGTCAAATCTATATTTACGGCTATGAATTTCGATTTGTTTGTTTATCTAGTTTGTCAGTTTTTTGAGTTCATAAGTAGATTGAGAACCTTAGTAATAAAGGTCTTTCACACTTTTTTCACTTCTGGATAGGAGATTTATTTCTAAATTGGTGAAGTCTATACACATTTTCAGAATTCTCAACACCCATAATTATGCAAAGTGTGTGAGGAAGAAAAACAAAGTCATGAGGAGGTGTTATAAGCCTAGGCTTAGAAAACCGCTTCTGACAGCATACTCTACAACAATACTTAATTGGATATATGAATCTTATTAGAAATGTTTCCAAGTTTTTATTACCCTAACGTATGTTTCAAAAGGATTTGTATGTGTTCAGATAAAGGCTGATTGTACAGATGATGACAGAATCATTTCAGAACTACTCACATCCTAGTTTTCTGAGAAACTAACTAGTTGCCTGAATAAGACAAAAGGCAGGCTCTCAGAAAACTTTGTATCTACATGTATCTATACGTGGACTTGTGATTGAAGGCTATAATTCTATCGTCTCTTCTTATGTTGAGCAGAAGTTTAAAGCAGTAACAAATAGTGTGTCTCGGTCTACATGATATTACAATAAGTGATTCATCCAGGAAATTCAGTACCCTCCTCCCTTCAAAAACAAAATGCAATAAAATTATTTTATAGCAAACATTATCCTCAGTGAAATTTGAGATATAAATTATGGGTAGTTCACAACCCAAGATCCTTGCAACTTTGAATAAAAACATATCCTTCTTATAGACATATATTTTATTGTCTGATTTCCAGTAAAAGTAATGAAATGAAGGCAGAAGTTTATTTTTTAAAAATGTGCTTGCTTTCATAGAGTTAGTTCAAAGGAATATTTTAATAAGGTCTTTGGAATCATGTAGACATAAGCCCATAGTCAAAATTAGTAAATAATTGAGTCTACTTTCTTAATATCATCAATACCAATTAAATACTCGTATTGTAAGCATAATAAAAGTACTACATGTATAATAAATCTCAGAATATAAAAGCTTCATTTTGTCATTTCCATGTATAACATATTTTAAAGCAAATTGTGATTTAGAATATGAATATATTTTAAATATATGATGTGATTCAAAGCAAGTTATAAATCCTCAAAATGTTAGTAGAAAATACAAATACAAGTTGGTATACACCATAAAGTGCTCATAACAATTTTATTGAACTTAATATGTGCACAACTACAGACTCCTCTATATAATGACAATGACTTACATTCAGTCATTGAAAGGTCTTTAAAAAATCAAATGAGTATTTCAAAAATCATTTTGCCATTAAGAACTGGTTTTATGTTCTGAGAGAATAGTATATTAAAGCATCTTTGTTGATTTAATTAAAGCATTTCTTCTATTTGTTTTTGTATAATTGATTCAGTAGTATGAAAACTGGTAAAAATTCCCATATGAAGCAAAGTCTGGAGAAAACTTATTTTAATGCATTCATATTTAAGGCATTTCTGAAGCTTTTTGAAAATAGGGGTGAAATTACATAAGACATCCTATGCTGTCAATATACATGCTTTAATCCACCTGTGGAAATCAGAATCTATCTAGTAAAGCATTTAAAATTACTTTTCATTCATTTGTATCTTTTAAAACTGGGAACTTGTATAGCTGAGGGAAGTTTAACAAATGCATATCATCCTCATGATAACTTCATTTTACTTCACAAGACTAATGGAAAGGATAGATGATAACAAAAGATTCCTAAGTAACTTTCTTAGTGTAAATAATGGTCAAAGGGATTCAAGGAGAGAACAAAATACATGAGAAAGATAAAATAATCTGAAGCATAAACCATAAGGAGTAAGTCATGACTGCTAGAGAACAGTGGTTGGTGTCATCTATATTGGTGTGTGAAGATGGTAAGTGTGGTGCCTCCACAGATGTTGAAGATGCAGCACTGCAAACAGTAATAAGCCCATGAACTGGAAATCAGGCTTAATATATGCAGAGCCACAAGCAATGTACTAGCCGGTCTTTTCTATTGTAACCTCTAATGAAATTTGTTGACTATGAGCAACATGAAACCAATATCTTTTTTTCCACAAACACTAAATGGTATCATTATTCATTTTAACTAAAAGCCCATATGTCAAAAGCATTGCATTACATTCTCAAGCTATAGGACAAAGACTAGGACCTTGTTTGGGAGGCAGTTGACGCTCAGTTTATGTTGGCTGCATTTGCGTCTATAACTTCTTATTATATATAAAAGTTTCCCTTGCATTCTTTCATGAGCCTTTCAGGAAATTTAAATTCTTTGTTAAAATTTCTACAGTTTGATGCTTGATAATAAGGCTAAATATGTATATGAAAAGAAACAACTACTACAACAATCTAAATTTCAATAGATCACTTTCAAATAAAATATATTTTAAAGGATTTAGAAGCACTTTGATATTTCAGACACCTATAACAAACATAAAGAGTACAATAAAGAAACATTTACCATTTTTATCCATGGAATTTGGTTCTGATTGTTTCTTGCCAATATCAGCAAAGGAACGAACAATGGGAATTCTATTGGTGAGTTTTTTCTGATTCTGGTGGTGATGCTGTTTCATCAGTGCCTCATGGACCCTGTGGCGTATGTCCTCATTGAGCTGACCTGAGCTCACTTGTTGGTCAAGGACCATATCTGAAGAGGGAAGGCAGGAAGATTAGCACAGCTTTCCTATGGTGTGCCAGCACTGAACCACTGGGTCCAAATATGCATACCCTAGGTAATATTACTCATCTTAAGATAGGAATGAATTCCTTTAAAAACCTCTAAGTATGATCTTACAAACAGAAGATTATCCTTTTTTGTAGAAATGTTGCACAAGAAAGACTTGAGAAAATTTGCTTTATAAACCATTCAATTTTAAATATGTAATGATCTTACAGATTATTATTTTTCAAATGGACGTAGTTGCATTGAGAACCAAGTGCTTTTTGTTCTCCATTATTCACACTGATGAGAGGGAATCTAGCAGGGGTAATAGCAATATAATTAGTGTGTTTAAAATTGGAAAGTGGTTTCATATTTATATTTCGATATGGTTTTTCTCCCTTTTTCTAGTAGAGAATAATTTCCATGTTTCCTCTTTAAGTGAACAAAAGTTCATCTGTAAAAATCTGATGTAAGAAGGCTTAGGTAGCTATCTAGTCAGTTGCATTTTAGAGATTAAACACAACTCTTTCACAATGATATAAAGTCAGTCCTCTCGAACTTTCCTTAAAAATGTTTTTATATTAAAAAGGTCTTCTATAACCATAAAACAAAGAAAAAGGTGAGATTTCAGAAGGTTATAATTAAGCAGATTGATATTTACCATATGTAGTGTCAGAAATGCCTATAAAATAAGTAGATGAGTAAAGGCATTTTAAGTTTCTTGGTAATATAAAGATCACCTCAATAAACCTCAGTGTAATTAATCTGCTTTCAGATCTTCAAATAGTAACTCTTTTTGATTTTTTGAGGCACTAACTCCTATGTAAAGCAAGTAGATCACAATGAATTGCCTTCTGTCGCCCTGATGAGAACATTGAAGATTTGAAAATTAGCAGAATTCTCCCTTATAAACAATATTTTCCTTCAGTGTGAAAGAGAAATGGACTAGGGAAACAGACCTGAGTCACTACCACATTCTAGCTGTGTGGCCTTGTAAAGCTGAATAAGCTCAGGGTTATTTGTAAGGTGGAGATAATATATGTCTCATATGTTGTTGCCAGGACTAAGGACATAAGGCACCTATTGCACTGATTGGAATATCGAGGCCCTCAGTAAACATTTCCCAGCACCAAATTTTCTTTGCAATTTTCATTAAGTAGGTTATGGGCTCCTGGTTTGAATTTTGTAGTGGTTTTAATATATTCATCTGTATTTTATAATAGTATATCAAGTGGAGGCAAAGTTGGGTTTATCAATAACAGAAAACCCAAATCAAACTGACTAAAATGATGAAATTCATTGGCTCACATAACAGAAAGATCAGAGTGAGGCTGGATTCAATTCTATTTCTCTGTGATTCTGTCAGCTTCTGCCGCAGGTTGATTTTTCTTATGGTTATAAGGTGGCTGCCACCAGCAATGAGAAAATACATATCTTTGTTCATCGCCATGCATTCTTTGCCTTTTTGTGACATTCTGTTAAAAGAAGAGTTCGTTTTCCCCTATCCAGGAAAATTCTCTTAAGTCCAACTGACATAACCCTGCCTATGCTGAGTAATCACTGACAAAGGAGATGGGACCCACGTGATTGGCTTAGATTAACCAAGAACTGCCCTTCATGCTGGAGTCAGTTCTCTAAACCAGAGGTAGCCAAACTTTTTCTATAATGGGCCAGATGATAAATATTCTAGGCTTTGTGGGCCATACAATCTCTGCCACAACTACTCAACTCTGTCTTTACAGCATGAAAGTAGCCATGAACAACATGTACACAAATGACATGGTTGTGTTTCAATAAAACTTTTTTATGGACACCGAAATTTGAATTTCACATAATTTTCATGTTGTAAAATATTAATCTTCTTTTTATTATTTTTCAATTATGTAAAACATAATAACCATTCTTAGCTGACAAAACCATTCTAACCATTCTAAGCCTGACAAAATCAGGTAGTGGGCTATATTCGCACATGGAGTATAATTTGCCAACCTTTTGCTCTATCCCTTTGCTGTTTACAGTGGAAAGAGATAGAATGCATGTTTGGGAGTCAGCCATAATGTCCACTGTAATTATCTCCAAAGTTCCTTCCAAATCTGGAAATGTATGATGGTGTAGAATATTTAAATCTATATCTCAGTTCTTTGGAGATCAGTAGTTATAATACCCTGGATTAATTTGAAATAAAGGAAATGATAAATTGTTGACATACTTGACACTGAAACCTTGCTAAGATGGGAAAATGCATATGAAATATGCATTATATACTTCATAATAGGAGTTGTAAAGTAGGTTATTAAAACACCAAAAGGATACCAAATGAAAAGCAATTTCATTTGTAAGCCATGATGTGTATCTTCAGTTTAATATTCTAATCAGAATTAAAATGAGTCATATAATAAACCATGCACATAGTTATGATTTTTAATTCCTATCAAAGTGGTGCTGGCCCTGATAACAGTTCCCTGACGTTAAAGCCAGCATATATGGAGTTAAAACCAAAAGCACTCATCCCCTTTTCCCTGTTTTCTCTAAGTTACATTCATATGTAAATATCGGTTTTTCTAACCTTTGTATCTCTAAATTTCACAAGGCATATGGAGATTACAAATTGTTCAAGACCAAATGGCCTCACACTGGGGCTTACACTGAAGTTTGGCTAGTTACTGGTCCTTTGAAGTTTTGTTACGGGGAAACTGATATCCAGAGAACATCAAGAAGCTGAAGCTTCCCCCACTCCTTGGTTTCCTGGTGCTGAAAACACCATTTATCACCAAGACAGACAATCAGGGACACCCACCTGCAGCTCAGCCAAACGCAGGCTGGTGGGAGGGGCCAACCTGCAAAGCCACAACTCCCCCTCCCCCATCTAAAACCTTGTAAACTTTGTAATCATTAATTGGCGGCAGTTTCTTTCTTCTCCCCAGGGCCCAATTTTCGGTTTCGAGGGAAGATTAAACAATGGAACACTGGACCACCTGCTACAGATAGAGATAACAGCTGGCTCAATGCCAGAATGTCTGCTCAGACCCTTGCACAATCGCTCCCCCAGATGCCTGTGGTCATGACCACCACGGCTTCTCTCCTTTGACCATCCCTTTAAAAACCCTTGCTTGGGACTATTCAGGGAGTTCGGGATTACAGCTTGAGCTGCTCATTCTCCTTGTTCAGTGCTTTGCAATAAAAAGTTCCTACTTTCTTCCACTACCCCCACTGTCAGGGATTGGCCTGCTGCATGACGGGTGAGCAAACTCACTTCAGGTTCGATATCAAAAGCATGGTCTTTCCAGGCTTGAGCACTACAAAAACTCATAAGTCACTAGCTTCACAGTTTTTCAGAGATAAGGTCATTATTTGAAACAGTTATATAAGAGAAAATAAATAGAAGAAAAAAACCCCACTCATCTGCTCATTAGTCACACACAAATACACAGTAAGCTCCTCAGAGGTATAACTGCATCAAATAATACCTTAATGAACTGGAAAAGTTAACCATCTTGCTTAAGAATATAACTTATACTGAGGTGAGATTTAAGTACCAAAGGGAGGCTGATTCACTAATCACTTACATTGTTCTCTTCATCACTATAATATATATTAGTACGAACCTTGAAAAGTAGGAAAGGATAATGGACCATAATGGCTTTGGGCTCAGAGTCAAGTCCTACAATCTCAAGGCTGTGATGCCTAAATAATACAGTCTAGCCTGCCAAAGCACAATGCCAGAATCGGAGTGATAAGAGAAGCAAGAAGAAAAGGATAAATAGGTCACCCTCTTCTAGCACTAAGCAGGCTCTAGAAAAATTAGTAGCATTTGTGTAAAAAGGCCTCAGAAAGTGAAGAGTAATTTTTCATCCTAATAAGTTGATTATTTTATCATGATCAATCCATCTTGACCACTGAATGAAAGCTTCTGGAGACCATGAGATTGTACAGATTCTACGTAAATCTCTGCCTCTTTAAAGATTATCATATAAATGCTTTGTCTTAAAAACCCATTGTCTTAACTTTAAAAGATGCTGGGGGAGGAGTGGGGAATAGGAGGGGGTCTAAATTCTACAGTTTGGTTGACAGCACTAACAGGATTGTGTTTACTGAAAATGTAAACTACCATAAGAATACTTACTTTCCAGACCAAGGATGGTAATAGTATAGGCACGTTAAAAAATATTTGGCTATTCCAATGCTCCCAAATCTGCAGACTACATTCAGTAAAGCAAGCTATGAATTTTTCCTTCAATGAAAGATTTTAAACAACAAAAGTTGTTTTAACTGGCTGAGAGCTATGTTGACAATCTGTCCATGGTACTAACTTGGGTTTGGTTTTAATTTCTTACTGCCATTGACAGAATGAGGTTAAAGTATACACACTGCAGAAAGAATATTTCCATTGTTAATCTCTACAGTGCTGAATTTCAAAGAGATTAACATAGACCATAAAATTGCCTGTAATTTATATAAATATAATTAAGAAGCATTTTTAATACAGTTAATCTCCATATCAGAATAAATTGTGGTAAGAAAATACATCTGGAGAATTTTGGATTTGAAAAGGTTAAGTAACATTTTGAAGGAAGAAGTTTAAATTCATTCTGAGTTCCCTGAAACATTGGGAAACAGACGTTTTTAAATTAACTTTATCCAGAAGAAAATCCTACTTTAATTATACCAGAAATTCTTGACAGACCTGCCAGATACAAATGGGATTTTCTGCTAAGTCTACAAAAATCTCTTTAGAGAATTATCTGAGTCTATTAAAAACATATCAGAACATTGATATAAAAATCCTTGATCATTGTAAAACAATATCTGGGTCATATTCCTTTACTAGGAAATGTCTAGAAAATATTAATGCTACAAAGCCTGTGCATTCACAAAGTACTAGGGTTTAGAGCCTTTAAATATAAACTAGTATATATAGCTTTTGGAAAATTAAAACTAGTGACTAACATGTTAGTAATTGCCTAACTCATAGAAAAATATGATAAATAAGGTTGCTGTGATAATAAAATATAATATTGCATGTGAAAATACTTCACAAAGTTAGAATTCTTAAAAATGTAAAGCATACTTATTTATTACACACTTAGTAATACAGTTCAATTGTCACAAAGTAAAAATAGTAGTAAGTAAACAATAAAAAAATAATAACAAGCTATGGGGAGAAAATGACATTTTATTAAGGGTAGAAATAAATACCTTTGGACTAAATAAGTCAAATTAAAATTACTCTGAAAGGGGAATCTCTTTTCATTAATAATTGAAAAGGAATCTAAGGTAATAATGATCAACACAAGTATTTGTAATCATATTTTTCTATGTGGTGTTAGCTCTAAACTACTGACTCTTCTGAATGGCATCTTACAGACCACTTTGCACTGAAAAGGAAACATTCAAGTTGGGCTACTTTGGAGACAGAAAGATACAGACTAATTAGAAGAGCAGAAAGAATACTGAAA
The DNA here is from genome assembly GCA_031878705.1 of Tapirus indicus. Classification (NCBI taxonomy): domain Eukaryota; kingdom Metazoa; phylum Chordata; class Mammalia; order Perissodactyla; family Tapiridae; genus Tapirus; species Tapirus indicus. The sequence goes on along the minus strand of CM062926.1, from coordinate 75,154,343 downwards.
AGTATCTAGGGTACTGAGACTTCCATTGAACTACTTTCATTTGTAAGGATAGACTTAGAAAATGTAATTTGCTTTAAAAAGCTAGATTTAACACAGCTAACAACCTTCACATATTCTACAGAATTGAGCTTGGGGAAGGGGGCAGGGTTAGTGAAAGGAAGCATAAATTTAGACAATAATACCAAGCTAAGGTGATAAAATGAACAACAAAGTTTTAGTCAAATTAATGGCAGATTTCCTGGTAGGAATAAATTCCTAAAGAAAGCATTAGAAATTACAAGCTTTAAAAAATTTAAAGCCTGGTGAAACTATGAAGGGCATTTTCTGCAGCTGATTTTGCCAGGTTAAGGAATTTGACAGCTTCATTATACATAGCCAAACCCAAACTCATTTGGATTAATCCATTTTCAAAGGTAATGCCATTACTGACATAAGTAGCAAAAATAAATTCCTTATTTTGGTCAAGACCTTTAACTTTCTGAATCTCAGTTTCTTTATTGATGAAGGATAATAATAATAATTCTAAGCCCCAAGTTTGTTTTGAATATCCAAAAAGATAGTGTAGCATTATTAAAAAGAGCTTCCTAAACTGCAAAGTACTATGAAAAGTAATTTTGATTCCCAGCCATTTGATTCCTAATTAAAACATAAAAAAGTTTATTGGGTATCAGCAAGACCCCATAATGTAAAGCTAAGAAATTGAGTTGGATAGCTAAAATTCCAGCATTCTCAGGAAGTTTGATAATTTCTAAGTTAACCATTTTCTTTAAGTCCTGATTTAGTGTGACTTGTTACTGTATCCTGTGTTCTTCTGAAAAGTATACTGTATTTAACTTTATGCAGTCTTTTAGGCTGTAGTTATGTGTTTTAAAGGATAACCTCTTTATTATAGGTGTTGTATGAAACTTAGAGGAGGAAGGCTTATCTTTCTCATTTTTTTTTTTTTTGGTTTTGCTTAATATTGTGAGCCAAGATATCTTTCCATACTTTCTTTTCACACATATTGCAGTGTACTCATGCCTATCAGTACCAATGACCAAATAAATGATATTTAAAGTAAGCAAACTGCCATTAAAATTTGAGCAACATTCACTTCAAGCCATCTTTCTTCAGTCAGTAGTTGCCGTGTAACAGAAGGAACATGGGCTTTAAAGCCAGAAGCCCTTGGCTATGAAAGTTTCTGAGTTTCTATTTTCTCACTGAAAAATGGGAATGACACTTCATGAGGCTGTTCTGAAGATTAAATTAGGCATGTTATTTTTCTAATACAATTATCTCTCACTTATTTGATCAAAAACACATACAGAGTTTTGATTGTCTTTTTTTCCATCTCTACAATATAATTAAGACATTGAAGTCTCCCTTAAGTCTTTCTACTGCACAAATAAATTCTACATGGAACTGCTTTTCCTTTTTTTTCCAAACTAGACATTTCTAAAAACTGCTGGAGTCCTCGCTTTGTTTTTATTTTTAAAACCTCCATTAACCATTTCATTTATACTCTCAAAATTCATTTCTGTGTTTTTTGTATTATTCTGTCTTTACTAAAATGTGTTTGTCTTCCAGTTCAAAAGATACAGGAATTCTTTGCCTCTATTTCTAGAGTAACAGTAAGCACTTATAACTGCCTGTGTTATATAGCCACACTAGGCTTCTAAAACAAATCATTCATCCCAGGGCTAGTCATTGTATTAAATTACAAACTAATCTCAACTGCCTCACTTGGTGTCCTCTGGAATTCAAGAGTTTTAATTCAGTTTAAAAAATTAGTCATACTTTTCTGTTCTGTTTTAATCTTAACATTTTTCCTATTTATTAAAATTTCTTCATTTGGTTATTTGTGTATCTGAATATTGAAACGATCTCTAGCTTTATGAGTTTTTTTCCTTCAATTTTCTAATGGTGACAATCTAATTAAATATGACAGCGAGAAACAATAAATACTACATGGGAGCCAGGATACCTACGTTCTTGTTTTAGACTTGCCACTGACAACTTAGACCACATTTTTCTGAGATTCAACTTCTTTAATCTTAAATAAGGGGGTAGGAGAAAATTACTCTTAAGGTCTCATACGCTGATCACGACAATAAATTTTTCAAAAGTTACACATGTATAGAATTATAAGGAAAAGGGAATAACAAAAATCGGCTGTTCCATAAAAGTGAAGCAGACTAAGGGGAAAAAAACATACCTGCAATTTCTTCTAAAGTGTTGGCATGCATGTCCAGCAACACAGTTCCGTTCAGAATACAGCTTCTCAACTCAAACAAGCTGTGCAATGAAAGAGTAGCCACATAAGGCTTGCTCCACCTCTCTCCTCCATCTTCCACATCTTCTTCAAACTTCAACCACCTATACAAATAAATATTATCAGCACGTTGAATATTATATTGGAGATGAATGATCCTTTATCCCAATAACAAAAGGTAGAAATAGAAAGATACATTGCTTCTTGGTTTCATGGGTTTTGGAAGTAAGTAAAACTGGCCCAAGTCATTTGGTTTACTTCATTTTAATTCCATTTAACAAGCATTTTTTTTGTCATTGAAAACACAAAAAATTCATATATTATTTTTATTAGTTTATCTAGCTCTGAAAAAAATATTTTAAAATAAATGTCTAATCATTGGTCACAGTGAATCTGTTGTAGAACTAATAAAGAGTATACTTCATGGAAACTGAAAAAGATGCAAAAGAAAATGAAAGAATACTCATTTTTCTTTAGTGGGAGGTCTTAAAAATGAACATTTGGGTCTCTTGATAATTTTTCCATTTGATTTTTAGGGAGGCTAGTATAATTTGGGGCTTATTTTACAGAAAAAAAAATACTTATTAGGCCTGTTTGAATGAAATCTGGTGATTGTAATCACTTTCTAGGGACTAAATCTATGAGAACTGGGCTCAACCCCCTTCCCCTGGGCCTTCCTGCCAAGGATTGAGAATTGGAGAAGAACCCTGATATCGTGGTGCCAAATGGGAGACCAATTACCTTCTTGGAGTGAAATGAATACTAATATCTGAGATTGTTTCTAAGTAAGACAATGGAAAGAATAAAGAAAAATCAATGATTTTACTGCTCTGACACAAGCACTAAAGCTCTTATTCTTTTAGGGACTTGCTCTCTAATCTTAATAGATGACAAGTTTAATTCCACCATTTCTAATGAATCCTAGCCTAAATCACCTTTCCTCCTCCCATTCCCTGCCATTTTCCTCATTCTTTCTCTCCTCAGGCATTTTTGCCCTAACTTCCTCTCTCCATGCAATATTACTCAAGTTGTCTATATGATATTATATTACTGTCTTATGTAATCAAATGATCCAACTCCAACAGGGGACGAATATGTTGTAGTAACTAGTTAAGGAATCAGTGGGTCAGCCAAAAATAACTAACCTAAAAGGCTAGTCAGAATGATTAATGTGTGGAGTTCCAAGAAAGATAAAGAAAGTGATGGATCTGTCCCCAGTGTTCAGGGAGCATAAAGCTGTCAGGAAGTGAAGAGGAAACCAATAGAGAAGAAAAGCTGTGCCTGCCAAAAGTTCACAGAAAGGGAAGAGTAACTATGCCTATCATAATTTTACACCACACTTGAAGGTTGAAAAAACCTGTATTTAAGCCCCAAATCACTGACAGTATCTCTTCAGTGCTGACAATTTTATGGAATATTTTTGTCTACACAGTTGGGAATTTTTCATGTTAGTGATTCTTAATGTTTTTCACCCCTTAAGAGGGCCATAATACTTCACAAATCATGTGGTCTAGATCAGTGTTGTTCGTCAACTATAACTAGTTCTCCCTCTTTTCCTAGTAAAAAGTAGGAAATCACTACCTAGCTCTCTTTTAACTGGGTGAGGCCATGTGACTGTTGACTAGTTCTAGACAATGAATTGTGAGCAGAAATTATGCCTATCACTTCCAGACTGGAGTCTTTAATTGCCAGGATAAGACTCTCTGGAGCTCTCTTTTCCCTGATGTGGCCACCAGCAATGTTCAAGATGGAGGCTACTCTATCAGCACAAGTCTCTAAGTAACTACAATGAACAGATGTGCAGAGCCTCCATGATGGACATAAGTCACAAATAAGCATTTGTGATTTTAAGTCATTGAGACTGCAAGATATTTTTCCTAACATAATTTAGGTTGTCCCAAGCAATACAGATCACAATTTTAGCTATTCATACCAGCATCAAAAGCCTAATTAGAACTAATGATGACAGTGAATATGATTTTAACAAATATAATAAATTAGTATTTCTTGCCAGGTATTAAAGCAAGGTCATGGTCACATTATGAATGTCAATATCTCAAATGATCAACTTCTTGGCGGATATTTTGAGATAGGATAGTATTGTGGAAAGTGTCTTATACTAGTTGGGAATAGAAAGAAATCTAGGTTTTGTCCCTACTCTACAGCTAAATTGCCATGTGAACAAGAGAAATTCTTTTAACTTCTCTAGACCACAGTTTTCTCACCTGTAAAATGACAAGACAAATTCCACACATTAAAAACTTGCCCAAGATCACCAAACCAGTGACTTTGTCAAACCAGATTCAAGTCCAAGTTGTTCTTGTTTTTCTCCAGAGTCTGTGCCCATTTTCCACCATAATGCAATTACTTCAGTTGAATTTATGGACTTTTTCAGCTCAAATATCTTATGCTATGCCTATAGTGCAAACAACTGATTTAACATTTGATTTTCATCCTGTCTGGAACAAATCTCAAGTTGAAAAATGTCCTCTGTTCTCTCCCTCTCTTTTTACACTATCCATAGATATGGCACCAAGAGACTGGATATAACTTTTGACTCTTCTATCACCTTATATACTACACACATACGATGTGGTTTTCCGACAAAAAGATCAAAAGAAGGGAGTTTATACAGCAGCACTCATGCTGGTGTTATTTTGACTGAAGAACCTTGTTAGATTTGAAATTTAGTTTCCAGTCTATTGGGTAGTAAGGAAGACTAATGGTTACAAAAGGGTATAATAATGTTTGAATGACTATAGATTTCTCTAATTGAAAATGTCCTCCCTTAAGGTTTCTGGAGCTATAGCACTTTCTGTCATACCTATATATGAAATTGCTTCAAAATGTAGTATTTAAAATTTTTGCTCAGGCAAGAAATCTTGAAAAGATTGTTTATACTTTACAAAAAATTATAGTTTCTTAATTATTTAAGTATAAATCTATAAACTGACCCATACAATAATAGTTTGTAAGCTGAGATAACACTAATAATAAATTCATTTTTAAAATACTTCTGGGCTTCTGGATCTACATAAGATGATCAAACCCTTCTTCGCAAGGAAATTTATAATTAAATTTTACTTCCAGATAACAGTGAAGATGATTAAATAAGTAACAAAGCATCTACATCATTTTATCTTGGCTCCTTTGAAAGTAAAAATTTAAATTTTAAGAACCTGAGAAGATGTGGGGGGGGGGGTGTGGTTCTAAGCATTTTTATCCCATGTACAGATTCAGTAACCACCACCACAATCAAGACACAAAACTGTTCCATCACCACAAAAGAACTCTTTTGATGATGCACCTTTATATTCTGAATCCTCACTCTGTTTCTGTCCTGTCAATCACTAATCTGTTCTTCAACACTATAGTTTTTTCATGTTGAGACTGTTATATGAATGGAATCATATAGTTTGCAACCTTTTGATATTGACATTTTTCACTAAGCATAATGCCCTGGAGATCCATTCAAGTTGTTGTATATATCAACAGTTTGTTACTTTTTATTGCTGAGTTGTATTCCATTGTACGGATGTACCAGACTTTGTTTAATCTTTCACCCACTGAAAGATATTTGGGTTGTTTATAGTTTTTGCTATTACAAATAAAGCTGCTATAAACATTCATGTAGAGGTTTTTGTGTGAACATAAGTTTTCATTTCTCTGGGATAAATGCCCAAGACGGTGATTGCTGGATCATATAGTAAATGCATGTTTAGTTTTATAAGAAACTGTCAAACTGTTTTCTAGAGTAGCTCTATTGTTTTACATTCATACCAGCAATGGATGAGAGATCCAGCATCTCCACATCCTCACCAGCATTTGCTATTATGACTACTTTGTCATTTTAGCTATTCTACTAGGTGTGCAGTGATATCTCATATTGATTTTAATTTGTATTTCCTTAATGACTAACGATGTTGAACAACTTTTTATGTGTTTATTTTCCATATGTATCTCTTCTTCAGTGAAAATTCTGTTTGCATTTTTGCCCATTTTTCTAATTGATCTGTTTGTTTACATACTGTCAAACTTTGAGAGTTCTTTATATATTCTAGATATAATCTTTTTGTCAAATATATCGTTTGGAAATATTTTATCCCTGTCTGTAGCTTGTCTTTTCATCCTCTTAACAGGCTCTTTCACGGCACAAAAATTTTTAATTTAGGTTACTTCCAATCTATGAATATTTTCTTGTATGGATTATGTTTTTGGTATCGTATCTAAAAACTCATTTTCTAGCCTTAGGTCCTGAAGATTTTCTCCTACGTTTTCTCTAAAATTTTCACAACTATATGTTTTACATTTAGATTTATGATTTATTTTCAATTAATTTTTGTGTATACTGTGCAGTTTAGATTGAGGTTAATTTTTTTACCTATAGATGTCTAATTGTTCCAGCACTATTTGTTGAAAAGACAATTTTTCCTTCATTTAATAGCTTTTGCCCTTTGTCAAAACTCAGCAGCTGTACTTGTGTTGGTCTTTCTCAGTTCCCTATTCTGTTCCATTGATCTGTGTGTCTATCTGAAAAGACATTTTAAAAACAAATCCAAAAGGTATATTCCTTCTTTTGGAATAAGTTCCTTCAAATTGGGGGCTTAGCCTTTGGAGAAAAAGAATGAAGTCTCTAGGAGTTCCAAGTAGTTTGGTAGTTAAGATGACCAAATATAATTTATGAATACATGGATGGTTTCATATAGCCACAGGTTTTATGACCATTACAGGAGAAGGCAGAAGATACTTTCCATAAAAAGGAACCCATAATTAAAAATATTAAGTTACTAAACATTTCAAGATTCAGTGGTTTATGCCAGATCCAGAACGATACCAAAAGCTTTGAGATATTTAAATGAATATTTTTAAGACTACATTAAAAATAATATATATATATACACACATAAATACATAAGTATATCTCTGTTTTCTGTTTTTTCATTCCATTTCATACTTCACAGATAGAAATTAACAGGTCTGGGAACACACTAAATCCTGTTTCAAGATTTGTAGTCACTGAATATGCTGTCAATTGCAAAATGCCTGATTGCAGTTAATGACCTAAAGTGCTGCAATTTATTCCAGTTTCCAAATAAACTCAGCTGAAATTTGTTTGAATAGCAAACCAAATCAAACAAGGGTCTCACAGCCATGAATGAGAAATGATGGACAATGAAAAAAATCAAAATTGTAGGTCAATTGCATGCCATTTTCTCTGGGGGAGGAGTGGATTTAAACTCTGAGGAGATTATTTTCATTTCTTTCAATCTGTCTGGATCTGTTTTCATCGATGATTAACACACTGGAATCTCTTTCTACTAAACAACAACAACATAATATAGGTATTTCATGAATTCTTTCAGGATTAAGTTGATGATAATCTCCTCTACAATACTCATATTAAAAATCTACAAAACAAAATTCTTCTGCAAATGAGAAATAGACATTTCCCATAGAATTTAACTCTTTCTGTTTATCCTATTCCCACTAATTCAGTTTAACTTTTCTAAGAATGTTTATTCTCTAACTCTATCCAAATAGGAAGCAAAGGAGTTACTATATCATCCAAAATTGTAGCCTTGGGGGAAATCATCAATTCTCAAAAGAAAACATTCTCTTTTGGGTAGAGTTGGGGATACGGAGCAGGGAGGGGAGACATGGTTAGGGTGGTCGCTAGAGAATAACATATGTAACCATAAAGTGCCTATTTTAAGGGGAAAAGGGAAATGAAATATATCCAAACCTAGAGTTAACTGACATTAACTGTTCTTAATCCATATTATCTTCACATCTCACATTGCACTGAAAAATCCTGGCGACTTGAACCTTTACTAATTTTGAACATCAAATGCCTTCACAGCATCAATAAAATTGTTTTGATGTAATGATCCTTTTCCACACCACCATGTATGTATCAGAGGCCTAACTGCTACCCCCTGCTTTGCCTCTTCTGAGCTCATTTGTGGGAAGCACTGTTATAACAGGCAACCACAGTGAGTCAAGCATGTTGTCTTCACAATTGCACAACTGTGCTATCTTCGCACACTTTTCTGTTAACAAAATTATATGTTATTTATAAGGAGGACATTGTAGTTGTGTTGATTTCATTAGCCTTTGTCATATGGCTTTTTTAAGGGTTTTTAAAAGCAAACAGCTGTTTTTCACAAACATTTATTAAATAATTATGATTCAAAAATTTAGCTTCAAAATCTAAAACTTTGCTCAAGTTTTACTTGGCAGCAACAGTGGGCATAAATTATTAACGATGTGATATGTGACAGGTGCAATGTACTGATAAAATATCCCTTTTTATTTCTACTGTTAGGGTAGAAAATTATTAATCCCTCCTGGAATACTAATTAAAAGAAAGAAGTGCTTCAAATGGTTATGCTAATAATTTATTAGAATTAAATTTCATTTGAAAAATAATAGAATCATGAATTAACTAAAATTAGCCTTTTTAGATGAACGAGGGCAAACCACAACAAAATTACTTCTGCCACTTTAAAACCCACTACATTTCTAAGGCTTCAATAAATACATTCTGTTCTTCCCCGATGTATTGTATCTCAGCCAAAATTCATCTACCCTCCTCTTCAATGTCTGTTACTATTTTGATTGCTCATCAGATGTCTCCCTGAACCTCAAACAGCTGCACCACACATAAGGTTCCAGAAGTATGGCTAAGAACACAGATCTTATCTAACAATATTCGAGAATATTAATAATTAACTGGATCATCTCTCTTATTCTTTAGAAATAAACAGCAATACATTTTGAAGGTTTTGGATAGACATGTTGTTCAAGTTAATCCATTAGAGCATGATAAAATCCCACCTGCTCAACTGTGACAGAGTGAAAGACTAGATTCTAGTACTGCTCTGTCACCTCCTAGCTTTACAGGAATGGGCAAGTTACAAGAAGTTACCAGTTAAAAGGACGGATCACTATTTGATCTGGAAGGTGAAAAATCACCAGTCATTTTAAGAACAAGGTAGTTACTCGTGCCAAAACACATATTCCAATCTTACTTCTCAGTTCTATTATGTAGGAAGAGAGTAAAGAAATAGAAAAGAAATGCTTCCAAAAAGTACTTTAGATTAAAGAAACTCTAAGTAGCCAGAGTGGTCTAATCATAACCACCACATTGCCTTCCTTCAAGTCATCCAAGAACACCTATTTCTTATAACCAGTTGAAGATTGATGCTTCTAGCCTTAAACAGGGAAGTTTGCAATTTAAACTCTCATCAACAACTCTTTAATCATGAAAGAGCAGAAGTTATATCACTAATTCATGGAAAAGATTATCATATATTGTTTTTCTATCATCAAATAAAGAAGATGGGTACATATATTATGTATTCTAAAAACTCCAAAGTACTTAGTTTTTGATGTAGTTGGAAGAAAAAAATAAGGTAGAAGAGGGGCCAGCCCGGTGGCGTAGCAGTTGGGTTCACCCACTCTGCTTCAGAGGCCCGGGATTCACAGGTTCAGATCCCGGACGCAGACTGACGCACTGCTTGTCAAGCCATGCTATGGGGGTGTCCCATATAAAGTAGAGGAAGATGGGTACAGATGTTAGCCCAGGGCCAGTCTTCCTCAGCAAAAAAGAGGAGGATTGGCAACGGATGTTAGCTCAGGGCTGGTCTTCCTCACACACTCAAAAAATAAATAATAAGGTAGAAGATTCTTAACCTTAAAATTTACCAGGTTATATGAAAACTATTTCAAACTTAGTTCTGTATTTAAGACATTTCAATAGAAAACATCATAAGGAAAATGATTAATTTATGTAAAATATTTCATTCATAAAGATGATTCACACAGAATAACATACCACCAATTTAAGGTATTAAAGAAAGGCAAATAAAGAAAATAATGAATGATTTGACATAAAACAGGTAAATGAAATGAGCAGTTTTCTCACAGGAATAAAATGAAAAGATGCTCAATCTTACTAATAATTAAAGAAATGCAAATTCAAACAATGAAATTTATTTTTCATCTATAAAATTAGCAAAAGATTATAAAAGTTTTGATGAGTTAGTGTGGCAAGGGTTTGGGGGCAATAAGCACTCTCATACACTGTTGATGGAAGTGTAAATTACCCAAACATTTTATGAAGGCAATTTTGCAATATCTATCAAAGTAAAAAAGTCTGCTTTCATTGGTATGTAAGTTCCACTGTTAGAAATTCACCCTACATAAATACCTACAAAATAATGTCAAAATATATGTGTAAATGCTCACTGCAGCAATGTTTATAGCAAAAAATAGAACCTAAATCCCTATCAAAACTGGCTAAATAAATAAAAGTTCATCTATATAATTAAATGTAATGCAGTTATTAAAAAGATATCAGTCTGGGGCCAGCCTGGTGGTGTAGTGGCTAAGTTCGCACACTCCGCTTCAGTGGCCCACGATTCACAGGTTCAGATCCCAGGCATGGACCTACACACTGCTCATCAAGTCATGCTGTGACGGTGTCCCATATACAAAATTGAGGAAGACTGGCATAGATGTTAGCTCAGAAACAATCTTCCTCAAGCAAAAAGAGGAAGATTGGCAACAGATGTTAGCTCAGGGCCAATCTACCTCACCAAAAAAAAAAAAAAAGGTATCAGTCTGCATTGGTAATATGGAAAATAGTCCAAATATATTATTAAGTGAAAAAAGTAAGGCATGAACACTACATATAACCCCTATTGTATAAATTTTTAAAAGAACATACATTTACATGCAGATCTAGGCATTAAAATTTTTATGAAAAGATACATAAGAAACTATTAACAGTGATTACCTTTGAAGAGAGGTATTGTGAACAAGAGTAGAAGAATACTTTTGCTTTTCTATCTTTCTATACTTTTTGAATTTTAAATATTGACAGTTTTATTTTTTTAATGTTAACAGAGATAAACTAGATGATAGCAAATTTGATTTTCTTCTATTTACTTTTAATATCTTTTAAATAAAAGAGAGCTATAAAGACCACTCAAAATAAATCAAACAAGAATTAACTAAACCAGTATTATTCATAATATCATCATGATTGAACATTTAATTCCATGGTAACTTGGGGTAGAGTTAAGGCAATGACTAAATGCAGCCACAAGTTTATGATCCATGGAGTACTGTTGCTTTTGGAAGGCTGTTGCAATCTGAGAGTCACTGATAAACACATTCGATAGACAGAAAGAATTTCTAACAATTAGAGCTGTGTGGCCACAGAAGGGATAGCCTAACAAAACAGTCAAACCTGTGTCAGTGGATGTGTTCAAGCACATCATGCTCCCTCTACCTAGAATACTGCCTTCCCGCTTTTCTTCCTGGCTAACTCCAACTCACCCTTCAAGAGTCAGCTCAGGAATCACCTCCTCCAGGAAAGCTATTTCAATTTCCTCTCCCTTACCCTTGTTTTAGATCTTTGCTACTCAAAATGTGGTCCTCAAATCAAACACATTGGTGTGACATCACCTGGCAGCTTACTAGAAATGCAGGATCTGAGGCTCTGTGCCTACTGAAGCCACATTTCAACAAGATCCCAGGTGATGTGTATTCACATTAAACTTTGGGAAGCAGCAGGTAAATGACAATTCTGTGCATACCTGTATCACAGCATTCATTATATAGTATTTACAATTTGTTTGCTTGTCTAAATCCCACATCAGACTATGAGATTGTTAAAGGCAAGATCTAAGATGTCGTTGTTATTGTTGTTCTACATCCGTTGCACCTGGCACGTAATGTATACTCCATAAATGTTTGTTAAATAAATGGGCAAGAAGGAATAAATGAAAAGCAAATGCAAAATTTAGTTTATCACTCTTTTATAGCAATCCATCAATTATATGGCAATATAGAAATATTAATTACATATGACATAAAAAGTAATTTTTAAAAAGTTATTTTGAAAAATCACTGTTTAAATGTACATATATCCTAGAAACACATTGCAAAATATTTTTATCCTCACCAAATAGTACATGAAATCAGGACTATATCTAAAGCCTCTTATCATGATGTTTGCCCTTTCTTTAAAAAAGCCCCACACTAGAATTATCATATAATATCACTAGTTTGGGCACAAGCCAGTTGCTGTAAAGATAGAAATAAATTACTTTTAGATTTGTATTGTTTTCCTAATGACACACAAATTATGCTACTGTTTATCTCTAAGACCGCAGCTGTTGCAGGCTCTGCGTCACTGTTTACTATAATTACTGCCTTCAGATTTCATTCTGACCCACATCCCATTATATGATACGCCCAGGCCAGATGAGCAATTTCGGAAATCAGCAGCATTCATGGATGCTTGCAAAATCATGGCATTAGAAATCTCTTTTTCTAATAGTGCGAAAATTGTTTAGTATACCTTCACCCTTCAACAAAAATCCTCACCTGGCTGTCTCTCGCCACTCAGCATCCTCACCTTCACGCCAGCAAATCTCATCCAGTTCTGTGAAAAGGTCATGAGGAATGTGTTCCTCATCATCATCCTCAGTTCCAAGAATAAACTGTACCCTCTGTGATGGGGTGTCTAAGGAAAATCAGAGACACGAACATGCATTACCACGACTTCAAGCTTAAAATGTCCCAGTCATCGCCTTCAACACCACCCCAAACTCACACCTCCCCTGCCCCCCACTGCAACGCTCACCCAGAGTAGGCTCAGGAAATTAAAACTAAATTTAGCATTACATTAAGTCTAGCATAATTTGGAAGCATAAATATGTAAAATGTAGATATATAATGTATACATATTATCAAAAATAAAATCAAATGTGATGATTATTTTGGATTATTTATAACACTCATCATGGAAACTATTTCTATTTCTCACACACACATACACACATTTTCTCTCAACATCAATGCTACATTTTATGGTAATATTCAGAAGAGTAGACTATGATAAAATTCACTTATACTAAAACTATGCTGAATATAATTTATCAAAGAACTCTCTTGTGATGCTTCTTTGTAGTCACACCCTTGTCCCTCCCTGGCAATCACTAATCTGGTCTCCACTGCTATAGTTTTGCCTTTTCCAGAAATCATATAAATGGAAATATATGGTATATAACCTTTTCAGACTGTCTTTATTCACTTAGCATAATATTTTTGAGATTTTGAGATTTATCTGTGTCACTGAGGGTATCAGTAGTTCATTCTTTTCATTGCTGAGTAATAGTCCCTTGGAGAAATGTATCACAGTTTGCTTATCCGTTCACCTGTTGAAGGATATTTAGGTTGTTTCCAGTTTGGGGCAATTATGAATAGAACTGCTTGCCACAATTTGGGAGAGTCACATCCAGGTGTTTTCCTTTATGAGGAAGACTCCAGGGGATGTTCTGAAAGATAATTAATTTCACTCCCACCCCTGTACCATTGAGTGTGCTTCATTTCAGTAGCTATAACTTCACCTTTTTTCTAATCATTTCCTACTCACACCCAGACCTTTTGTTGGGAAAAGTCAGAAGTAAGAGAGAAAGGGGCATTTTCATAAAATTTATAGAGACCTATTACGTCCCCCACTTTAGTTGATTTGGGCCACAGTAGGGAGACTTGGCAAGCAGTGGACTCAAACAAGTGGTTATAATACTTGTGATTTAAGACCATATCAACCAACAGGAGTAACCAGGTGCCTAAGCCAGAATTAAGTATGAATTCCTGAGGCCCCCTTTTGGCTGGACTACCACCTGGAAAGTTTACCAATCAGGCTGCCCTGAGGATACTATCAGAGGAAAGAATGATGATGCATCATGCCCAAAAATGGTCATGGTAGAATCCTGGATATTTAAAATAAGCTATGTAAACCCTTTTGTCCTGATCATTATCCACAAAGTGGCTGAGAGGAGAGGATCCCTTTCAGGGGAATGCCAAATTCAGTGACCAAACTACCTTCCTAACATGTGGACCAGGAGTAAAAAAGAGAGGCAGAATCAGAAATCTTTTTATTTTGATTTTTGAGGAAGCTCTACCAACACTTAACAATACCAGATGTCTGCAGATGGTAAGGAATGTGGAAGATCCATCGGATAGCTTGACTATTGTTGAGTGGCTCTAGGGATAAAAAGAGCATGATTATCTGACTGCAAATAGTTTAGAAGGCTGAATACATAATAGATTAGTTTCAAGGGTCACAATGGTGTGTCTAGAATTGACCAATCAGACTGGAACAGCAACACTATAACCTCAGATGAGAGACATCTGCTGTCCTAGTATCAAGATAAAATTTCTTAAGTTCTTGCCTGGTTTCAACGTAAGGGCTAAAGGACTTTTCCAGGGCCATAGGCTAACCACAAGAATTTATCTAAAATTCTTTGAGTTTTTCATTCTTCACCAGGTCACTTCTATCAGCATCGTAAACCCAATCTGGGGCAATGAGAGCCCAATACTAGTCAAACAAAACACACACACACAAATGAAAGAATAGAGAAAGAAAACTCAACATTGGGGGAATAGTAAGATTCAAGATTTGGGAGGAGGAAGAGGAGGTAACAAAAGAGTCAGAAGAGATGTAAAAGGATTGATACATTCAGCAAATATTTAATGAGCATCTTCCATTGGTCAGACACTATTCTAAGCACTATTCTAATTAGACAGATAAAGACAGTAAAAAATCTCTGCCTTCAGAGAGCTTTCAGCTGATGCAGAGAGTAGTATAAATAGTGGAATAGGACTTCAGAAAGGACAAGAAGTCAATAATGTCAGAGACTGTATAAATTGATGATGACACTTGAGTAAGAGCAACAGGATTTGGCTAGCCTAATGTTCCAAAGTACTGAAATTCCAAAGAATGTGTATTACTTTTAAAATCAGAAATAAATAAGCTATTTCCATTTGGAATATAAACCATTTTTTCAACAAATGGTTAGTTAAGAAAATCAAATTTAATAGTTATACTATCTGAGGAAAGCCACCAAAAGAATCATAATTGGAAATAGCAAATTTTTTAGGAAACTTTCATCATTTCATTATTAGCTATGTTACTCATATTGCTTTAATTATTCACATACTAATTAACTAAGGTCTTAAGTACATTTTTCTTAACAATCAACGAAAATACTCTCCTTTCTTCAGGCCCTATCCAAAAGTTCTTTATTTTTCAGGACCTTTCTGGAGAATAGTCAACAAATATGTTGAAAAATACATTTCTTACAACATAAGTATAATGACAGAAGTGAACTGGGAGATTTCCATTTTACATATGTGATCTTACTGTCCTGAAGACCACAAGCCTCATGTACTATGACATTTAGCTCAAGGGAGTAGATTCACAAAATGTTTACCATATGTGTTTCTGAATTACAGATACTTTTCTTCCTCTTTATCCTTGTTACACTTCAGATAAATCAATATTCAGATAATCTATCTTATGAAATCGTGAAATGATGACAAGTTTAATGATTCTGTTTCATATTCATGTCTCCAGTCTCTTTGCAGCTCAAAAATATTTTCCATCTTCATTTGAACTTTAAAATTTTGCTCATATTATTTGAATGTCACATACAATCTGTTCATTTGGATTCCTATACTTTAATTCATTTATAAAGTTGAAATAATATATTTATTATTATTAATGCTAATTAGTTAATTTTGTTATAGGGTAACAGATTGATAAAATGAACATTTCAGCTGAAGCACCAAGAACCAATAGGTATTTCTCTCCAAACAGGATGTAAAACTATATGCAGAAGTTACAAACCATCTTCCTAAACACCTGGTTATCTGACTAACTCCTTACCCATGCTACAGCTACAAAAGGTTCATGAGTTGAAAACAGAAGACACATTTTGGAGAGGATTTTCTCAGAGAAAGCTGTAATGTGAGTCCCAAATCTCCTTATTCCCATATAGAGGAAAGGGATTAGAGGTGTCTGCCCCTCCCTCAAGACAAACAAGTAGAGCTCCAAGGGCATCAGAAGAGCTTGATATGTTCCCTGCAATGGACTGAGGTATGATTCCTGCCTGAGAAACATAAAGTCTGCCTAGCTGCTGATGGCCTTGAATAACATGCACTCTCGGTATTTATCAAAGCAATGAGTGTGTGTGTATTTTCTGTGAATCAAATTTAGGCCACACACATGACAGGGAGATCAGAGAGAGAGCATGTGGAATGTTGGGTCATCTTAGATCCTGCCCAAGATGCTGCCATGGAGCAGTGACAAAACTTCAGTAGAGAGAATCTATCATGACAGCTGAATGTCTAGGGGATGAGGAGGAATAAGTAATAAGGCAGAAGAGAGTAGAGATGAGAGACTCCCCCAGGAGAGAACGAGTAAATTCAAATTCTTGCTAAGCCTAGAGAGTGTGACATCAGCTTGCAATAGAACCAGTTAAGTTAGAACTTTGCTGCCCTATCCCCCTTAGTTCTTTTTATTTGCTATGCTCCAAACCTGAAGGGATCAGAAACTAGAGTTAGGAAGATCTTGGAATATCTATAAGAAGAAGAAGTTTAAAGTAGGAAAAAATAAAAAAGGAACCACATCCTCTCTCTTCCACTGTAGCAGGCCTGAGCAAGAAAAGGGGGAAAAGCATTATGGTTAAAGTTAGTTCAAAGTTTTCACTATTATATGAGATTAAATATTTTAATTACTGATTAGAGGACTTTGAGTTACCTAAGAGTGACTGGAAAAGCTTTGGAACCCCTCAGAGTTTTCATTCAGGAGCAGAATAACAATTAGACCCATGGAATAAATATAAAGGGATGGTACAAAACAGAAACACAGTTATTTTACAATTAAATCCCACAACTAGTGTTCATTCAATGAAACAGTTACAAGAATCTTACAAATTATCATAATTCTTTTAAATTTATAAATGAGTCATTAACCTTTAAACTCTATATTTTACTGAAATAGCAGTTGACTATGGTGAGATCATAAAAAGAGAAAAAAGGACAAAACAGATTTTAATTTATTAACTTCTTCTGAGTCAGACATTTTCAGATATTATCTCTTCTGTCTCACAATAACCTAGTCGAAAGGGCACTGATATTATCCAGTCTCAAAATGCAATGCAAACAATGAAGGAGCTTAAAACATAGGGCATCCATGTTCATGGAAAGGAAGACTCAATATTGTCAAGATGTCAGTTCTTCCCAGCTTGATCTGTAGATTCAATGCAATCCCAATCAAAATCACAGCAAGTTATTTTATGGACATCAACAAACAATTCTAAAGCTTATATGGAAAGGCAGAAGACCCAGAACAGCCAACACAATATTAAAGGATAAGAACAAAGTTGGAGGACTGACACTACTTGACTTCACGACTTCCTATAAAGCTACAATAATCAAGATAGTGTGATATTGGTGAAAGAATAGACAAACAGATCAATGTAACAGAATAGAGAGCCCAGAAATAAACTACCATAAATACAGTCAACTAATCTTTGACAAAGGAGCAAAGGCAATACAACAGAGCAAAGACAGTCTTCAACAAATGGCGTCAGAACAACTGGAGATCCACATGCAAAAACATCAGTCTAGACACAGACCTTATGCTCTTTGCCAAAATTCACTCGAAATAGATCTAGACCTAAATGTAAAACATAAAATCTATAAAACTCCTAGAAGATAACAAAGGAGAAAACCTAGATGACTTTGGGTATAATGGTGCCTTTTTAGATATAAAGACACTATTCATGAAAGAAAGGATTGATAAGCTGAAATTCATTAAAATTTAAAACTTCTGCTCTGTGAAAGACTATGTCAAGAGAATGAGAAGACAAGCCACAGACCAGGAGTAAATATTTGCAAATGGTATATCCAATAAATTAGAACAGTTATCCAAAATATACAAAGAACTCTTAAAACTCAACAATAAGAAAACAAACAACCTAATTTAAAAAATGGGCCAAAGACCTTAATAAACACCTCACCAAAGAAGATATACAGATGGCAAATAAGCATTTGAAAAGATTCTCCAGATCATATGTTAGCAGGGAAATGAAAATGAAAACAATAAGAAGATACCATTATACACCTATTAAAATGGTCAAAACCCATAACACAGACCACAGCAAATGCTGACAAGGATGTAGAGCAACAGGAACTCTCATACGTTGCTGGTGGGAATGCAAAATGGTACAGCCACTTTGGAATACAGTCTAGTGGTTTCTTACAAAACGAAACATACTTTCACCATATGATCTAGCAGTCATGGTCCCTGGTATTTACCCAGATGAGCTGAAAACTTACATCCACACAAAAACCTTTACACAGATGTTTACAGAAGCTTTGTTCATAACTTCCCAAACTTGGAAGAAACCAAGATGTTCTTCAGTAGGTGAATGGATAAATAAAATGTGGTACATCCAGACAATGAAATATGATTCGGTGCTAAAAAGAAACAAGCTATCAAGCCATAAAAAGACATGGAGGAAACTTACATGCATATTACTAAGTGAAAGAAGCCAATCTGAAAAGGCTACATATTGCGTGATTCCAACTATATGACATTCTGGAAAAGGCAAAACTATGGAGCCAGTAAAAAGATCAGTGGTTGCGCGGGGGGGTGGGGGGTGGAGGGGTGGGCATAGGGGAGGAAGAATGAATAGGCTGAGCACAGAAGATTTTTAGGGCATTGAAAATACTACATATGATACTATAATGATGGATATATGTCATTATACATTTGTCCATACCCATAGAATTTACACCACCAACAGTGAGTCCTAAGGTAAACTATGGGTTTTAGGTGATCATGATGTGCCTATGTAGGCTCATCCTTGGTAAAAAAAAATGTACTATTCTAGTGAGTGATGGTGATAACGAGGGAGGCTATACCTGTGGGGCAGAAGGTATATGAGAAATCTAGTACTTTCCTCCCAATTTTGTTGTAAACCTAAAACTGCTCTAAAAAATAAAGCCTTAAAAAAACAGGGCATCTCAGTTTTTAAATGTTAATTGTTCCCACCACTATGCAGCACTATATCTCATACATGATTATATATATTCAAGAAATTATAAGAAAGAGGAAAAAGAAACTATGTTCATATAGCATATTTGCTTCAGGCATTAGTAAGGTATTTCTTTTTTAGAAGGTTAATAATATGAGATTTGGTTTTATTACCAAATATTTTAAGAAGTTTATCAAACCAAATTTTACAGCAAAATGAAGAAGAATTGAGTCAATAGCCAAGTTTCGTGTCTCACTACCTCTTCAAAGTAAGATGCCAATTTCCTTGATGGAACATGAATGTTTATTTTGAAATGAGATTGATGAATTCCTATAAATATCAGATGTACTTAAGAAAATCAACAGAGCAATATATAGATTTCTGATTCAGTTTATCTGAAATAAGAACCTGCTACTGTCTTTTTCCTGAAAGTATTCTATCTGGGTGATGATTAACTAATAACTAGTAAACTCAATCTCATCGGAGTCAAATGAAGTACTTCTAATCAGCCTGTTACCTTAATCCAACCTGGTTGTTCTGGACAAAAAAAAAATCAGTACTTTGAATAGTCATTAAGAAAACAGCATAAATTGCAATTTACTCTAAGAAATCAATTAAATCTTTCCAATGGACCTATCCAGTGTGAGAAGATACAGTCTTTTGTTTCATGACAGCCTGTCCTATTTGTTCACTTGTCAGCAACCATATCCCAGAGCAGCCATGCCTCAACATTGGTACATGCTCCTCATGTTTTTGAAACATTTTCTCTCATCATGTTTTCAATGACTTATTTCAGTTTACTCTGCATCAGTAATCTGAGTACCTATAATACTTACCATGCTTCCAGTCCCCAAAACTCAATTGCTGTGTCCATGAACCTTACATTTAAGACTTACTAGTGTTTCTCCTAATAATTTATAATACTAGTCATAAAATAAACATGAGGAAATAAGACCCTCACAGTTATGAATAAAGACGATTTGAAAGTCCGAGGTAAGGTATCAGGCATTTAAAAGACTTCTCTAAGACACAATAGTAACAGCAATAGTATAGGAAATTATGATTTATTAAAGTAAGATAATCTATTCAAGAGCAAGAGGCATTTTATTTGGGTTCAAAAATAACATACAGCTCCCTGTATCTGGCTTTTCATTCTTTAAAGTAGAAATTATTTTATAGGTTTTAGGTTATACTTACAAAAGTCTTTTCATGATCACCCTTCCAACATATTTTCAACATCTTAAAGAAGGACTCAGACTATGTTTCGATACAGCAAATGTTCAAAATGTGTTATTCAATGATGACCTTTTTTTCATGTCTATGCACCTTAAAATTGTATGACATAAATCATATAAATTATAACACTATCAAAATGAGAAAGAATTTTTAAGCATAAATATTTCTCCTCTGTTGATAGGTACTTTATTTTAAAGATGGTCCCTGAAAACAAAGAGTATTGAAATACAAATTGTAGCCAAGAGTATGGTAGATCAAGAGAAGGATCTGATTCTATATTTACTAAAATATATAATGGAAATGACAGCATAGAGAAATTTGCACCAGAGAATAAGGGTCTCAGCCTCTTCTGGAATCTGCAGACACATCAAAAGACACCATTAAGACAGTGAAAAGATAAGCTACAAATGTGAGAAGATATTTGAAACGTAAAAGCAATAAAGGACTCATATGCATAATATAAAGAGAACTTCTACAAATCAATAAGAAAAAACAATTTAGTAAAAAAAAAAAAAAACACCACAAGCATAAGACTTGACACAGAAGAGGCTATCCAAATGGCCAAAAAGCACATGCAAAGTTGCTCAACCTTATTAGTAATCAAGAAATGTAAATTAAAACAACATACAATTGCACACCTTACCAGATGGCTAATGTTAAAAGAATAAAATTTCCAAGTATTGACAAGAATGTAAAACAACATAAACTTTCATACTTTACTGGTGGGAATGTAAATATGTACCCCGCTTTTGAAAATTGTTTGGCTTTATCCACTCAAGTTGAAAGTACGCACACCCTATGACTCAGAAATAAATGATTTCATTCCTAGGTATGAGAAATGCATATGTACACCATATGTTCACAGCAACATTATTCATAGTAGCTTCAAAATGTAAATGATTCAGGGACTGGCCCTGTGGTGTAGTGGTTAAGTTCAGCATGTTCTGCTTTGGTGGCCCAGGTTCACGGGTTTGGATCCTGGGCATGGACCTACACCACTCGTCAGCCACGCTATGGCAGCAACCCATATATAAAGTAGAGGAAGATTGGCAGAGATGTTAGCTTGAAGCTAATCTTCCTCAGCAAAAAAAAAGGAAATGATTCAAATGTCCATCAATAGTAGAATGCATGGTATATACAAGCAAATTAACGCTATACAAAAATGAAAATGAATAAACTGTTACAGCCAAAAACATTGGTGAATCCCACAAGCACAATATTGAGCAACAGAGCAAAACACAAACAAATACCTCTTGTGTGGCTTCATTTCTATAAAGTTCAAGAACAGGCAAAACACCCAGTGTAAGAAGCCAGGCTAGAGATCCTTTTGGGGAAGAGGGAGAGAGCAGTGACTGGGAGTGAGCACAAAGTGGGTTTTAGGAGTGTTAGCTGAGATGGTAGTTAAATAGATGTTTCTTTGGGATAATTCATTGAGTTGTACATTTATGTTCCTATGTTTAAACACTTGTGTTATACTTCATAATACAATTTTTAAAAAACATACTTATATTCTTACATAGCCAACTGAGAGTTAAATAGGAACAGAAAGCCATTGTCCAACAAAAAATAGCTTTTTGAAGTAATGTTTTCTACATTTGCTTCATTTTTCCTGTGTGTGTACAATTTACCATCTAAGGCTGGAAAACTCCTCAGTCTAATTCCAGGCTTGTGCTAACTTATACAGTACATTTGTGTACCACATTTTTAAAAAACATTTAATAGAGTCTATGTTTTGTAGATTTATTTCTACTGCTTATAGATGAGCTAACTGTAATGGACAAACTCCTGTGTTGGGAGAGTGAGGAACAAATCAACGTTCAAGTGTTCTGAATTTTTCCCATCATCTTTCATATTTTCACTGACTTCAAGCTTATGCTTCAAACTTATTTTTAAACAACTCATCCATGTTTCCAGTTGAAAATATAATTTCAAATTATACAAGGTAAATGAAAGATGACATTAAAAATAACAAGATGCAAAATTTTGGCAGTTTTCTGTTATCAGGGAATTGATTGCAATAGGAAGGAGAATTAATCATCCCATCCTTATATAAACTATCATATTTATTACGTGCAGTAATAAAAGTAGGTTGTACTTATTTGCAGTTCTCAAATTTTTTTGTATAATCAAAGAATCACCACCACCACTACCACACAGCCAAAAAGCTGGGTCTGTCTTGGACTCACCCAGAAATCAGATTTCAACCATCAGATCTGGTGGACTAGAACCAGCCCTTGCGTGCCTGTGACGTAAGCATAATCTTTCTTGGCTACAGTAAAGGCCTGTTCACTTTTACCTGAATGCAGCACTAACAAACCAGGTTCCTATCAACACTGCCTTACATGATTGGGTCATATAATAAAGTGGGATTCCGCTGATGTTTCTCATATATTGGATTGACAAAACTTTTTAAGAGTGCCAAAATTCAAACATTTCCCCTAAAATCTTTTTAAGTTGATGCTAGTTCCAGAAATATAAACCCAAATCATTGCATATCTTCACAAACCCATACTCCAATTTACAATATAAAACCTCCATGTTCCCAACAGAGAAACCTGAGGCTTCTTTGCGTTCTCCTCTATCTTACACCTCTTTGGAAGTTGAATTCTGAAGAATTCACCTGTAGGAATGCTTCAAAAGATTTTCTCTAAAATCTTTCCAAGTAGAATCATTATTCTTAAGTGGTCAGAATTTTTCTTTGAAGGCTTTAGCATAGTAATCTCATATATCCTCACTACGCAGAATATCAAAGCCCAAATCAAGTGGGATGGTGTTTACAACATGGTTTCAGTCTCAGCAAGTGACTGAGTACTTGATTATCAAAGTAACTGCAAGGACTGTGGAACAGGAATGAAGGCAGATAACTAGTCCTGAAGAAACTGAAAAAAGTGAAATCTAGGAAGTTCTATAGCTTAGAGACCACCAAGGTGCCAAATATTTGTCCCCAATAAAACAGATCTTAGGTCTAAATGTCAATAAAGATACTCAGATGGTTGGGGGAGGAAAGAGGTAGGTGGCATCCAAAAATAGTGGCTAACACATCAGAGGGAAAATCTGGGCCACTTGACTTATTTCCAAGTTTCACAAAAAAAAAAAAAAAAAGAGGCAGAAGCTTCTTAGGATCAATGGTTCTTAATCCTAGCTGGATATTAAACCACCTGGGATAGTTTTGTAAAATACCAGTCCCAAAGGAAATACTCAATATTAATTAAAGTTTGAGGATGGGGCCCAGCATCAATATTTTTTTAAAACTCTACATATAATTCTAATGTGCTAATGTGCATATAAGTTATGTAAGGATATTATTAATATACAGATTCTGATTCAAGAGGTCTGGGGTGGGGCCCGAGATTCTGCATTTATAACAATATCATATGTGATGCTAATATTGCTGAGTTATGGATCACACTTTGAATAGTAAGGTTTCTAGAACAGTGGATCTCAACCTGGGTTGCACATTAGAATCACCTGTGCTTGGACCCCAACCACAGAGATTCTGAATGGTACGGGGCTTGGCCATCGATATGTTCTTAAAATTCCCAAGTATAAACAATGTTGAGAACCTCTATTCTAGAAAAACTGACATAATGCACCCAGCTATGGAAAAAAAGAAAGAAATGACAGAGGTAGAGGGAATAAACATTTTTGTTTGTTTGCCAAATGTTGATAGGAATATATTTTCTCAAATACTAGAAGATGATGAAAACTCAAAGTAACCATTAAAGCTTAGTCCAACATATAATCCATTCCCAAAGTCTAAGAGGGAGTCCATACTAACTATAAGCAGATGGAGCTTGAATGAGAAAAATCTACCCAAATGTCTCTTGACTACAATCCCAGACCCCACCTCATGAAACGAAAAACACCTGAAAATGAGGGGGACACTTTCACATCTCCACTCTCTGCCCGCTGACCCAGAGACGACCATCTTCTATCTTGCGGTGCAGGATACCCAGAGTAGTTTCACTTACACACTCTCCACCAACAACCATCCTACCTCTGGCAGAAGTACATGGTTTGGGGGGAAGTTTAATGACCATAACTAAACACAGTAATGGAGACAAGGTGCACACTGATGGCAGTGCCTCTCCAAGAAAAAAAAATAGGAATCTGTAAAAGTACTACTAATCAATGAATAGTCAAAACAATCTCAATGGCCCAAAGGAAGATCATACCTCTGAAAATTGTCTACTTCAGAATCAAAAGAAAATGTCCAGAAATAGCTGGGGATCATCAATAGACTATAAAAACATAGACTCTATCAAGCAGAAAAACAAAAACTAATTAGGAAAGGACAAGAGGAAATGTATAGAAAATAGGATGAGATAAGAAAGAACTTTAAGAAAACTAAAATGCAACCAGAAAATCAAAATCCATAAGAGAAGTAGTAAAATGAAGAACTGATACTGCCAATAATCAAATGAATAATGTGAGAGACAACCTTTAAACTACAAAGGAAAAGGACAAAGAGCCGATATCATAAATCCAATATGCAGATAATTAATATTCACAAAGAAGAGAACAAAGTAAATAGAACTGAATCAGATAAAATAGGAAAATGTTCTTTAAGTGGAAAACTATCAGTCTGTGCACATTGGAAAGGCTTTTTAATGCACCCACCGTTAGGCCTACCTTGGCAAGTTTTCTTAATTAAAGGGACACAGAAAAATGTCTATAAGCATCCAGGCATAAAAGACATGACCTTAAAAAATGAAAAGAACATAGACTACAGACTTCTCTGCCACACTTATCGAAAACAGATATTGACGAAAGCAATATCTATAAAGTATTAAAAGTAAAATTGTTACCCCAAACTTCATACGCCACTAACTTACTTCATATCTGAATACAACTGAATGACTAAAGGGAGAATGTGGGTTTGAGGGAGGTTGGGGACTGTTTAAGATGGGAGAGACTCTATCACGTTTAAAAGATAAGAATAATCCATTTGAGAGGATAGATCAACTAGATATAAATTGTGTAAATTTCCAGGTGGGAGGGAACAGGAAATAAACATCATTGAAAAGAAAACTCCCATATTATGTCAAGAGATAGGAAGATAGTTGCAGACATAGGCATATAGGTGTGTATGTTTAATAGGAGGGAAGTTGAATGAGTTCTTTCTTATGATGTATACGGAAATAAAGAAAGAAAGATAATAATGTGGACAGGAAAAAAAGTAGAGAGATCAAATAGTTGCACAAGGAAGAAAGAAGGATAGAAGCTGTGACCAGAGAGCAAGGTGAATGCTTTGGTGACTTCAGAGGTGGTGTAATCATGGATGAAAAGGTGAGCTAGGTGCAGTGAAGGAGAGGGTCATAGGAGACAGGAAGGTCGAGGAACTGAAAGCCAGGTTCTTGGTTATGTCACATACACAGGCTGTCATGACACTGAGGAATTATTAACAACTACCATGTCACTATACTTTGATATTCTGTGTATACTTTCAAAGGAACAACATCGAAAATAGTAGCACTTCCATGTCCTAAGAGTGAAATTTGGGCAGCATCAGCAATAGTGTAAGTGGGAAGTTAATAAAGGCATTTTTCCCTGGATTTTCAAACCACTTAGAGCAATGACTTTGTATAAAATTATCAACTAAGCTTTACTATTTAAGTGTATTTCCTCAATCACAAATCTAAGCCAATTCTCACCCTCACAAAGTAGAATACAAAAGAAAAATAAAGATCAAGCTTTCTCTCAACCACTTCTCCCCAGTCTGGCCAACCTGACATCATTTAGAGAAGTATAAACAATTTTATGAGTATGAGATACTACTGATAATTATAGATTGTACAAACAAGTATAATATTATTACAATCATAAATTTAATAAAAACAAGGAGAAAGATTCTTACCAAAGGAAGGTGACTCCCTTCCATCCTCTAATCCCGAATCTCTCTCTCTGTCTCTCTTTCTGTGTTTATGACCACGATGCCTGTGACGTCGATGGCTTTTTCTTCCTCCCAGGGGCACATGAACTCCAATAAATAGTGTCCGATGACCTTCATCAAAAGTAAATGCACAAATTAAACTCTAAATTATTCCAGAACACAGAAAATGATGATTTACATATTAATGAAAACTCAGTTCAATTCAATCCAGCAAACAGTTTTTGAGTGTTTATACATAAAGCTTGGCCCTTGGCACTGTATTTTGGCACTATACCTATTTAAGTATACCACAGGTCTATCACTAACATTTACAATACTAATTATTTGGTTATATATTTTATAATCACCATTTATTTATTAACTGTCAATAATTTCTCTGCATTTATTCCCCATAGTTTATAACTATACTTTCCTGATTTAAAAAAAAAATTTGTCTACTTTTTACACAGCTAACCATGTTATCTCACTAACTCCCTTCCCTTCACAGTTAAGTGTGTGAAACAATCACTATCTCTAATAAAACAGATCTCACCAAGGTCCCTAGTAATGCCAAATCTCATGGAGTGTTTTCAGTTCTACTGCTTCTGTCTGTGGTACATGATACCATTGACCACACTCTTCTCTATGACTTTACTTTCTCTTGGTCCTTCTTCTCCTCCTTTGTTTTATTCGTATTAGTTTCCTTCACTTGTCCTTCTATGTACTCATTCAAGGTTAGAGATCCTCAGGGCTCTGTCTTTGACCTCATGATTTTAACTAATACACATATATTGCAGGTTCTGAGACCTACATCTTGATGCCAGATCTTTCTCTTGGACTGCAGACCCATGTATCCATCTCCACCTATTAGACATACTACTTAGACATCCGTCCCACAGGCATGTCAAACGCAATATGTCTATGGAACTCATCCTTTTCTTTGTCTCACAAGTATTAACTATCATCTATCTCAGTAAATGCACCATCTATCCAGTCATCTCAAAGCCCATCTAATTTATCACCAGGTCCTACTTTACATCTCTTGAATCCATTCCCTCTTCAAAATCTTTAGTTGGACCCTCATCATCTCTCGCCAGGACTATTAGAACATTCTCCTTATTGATTTTTTCTAACTCCAATCGTGTCCCATCTCTTATCTATCCTTAATGCTGATCACTTTTTTTTTCACAAATGCAAACCTCACTATATTACTCCTATGCTTTAAACTCCTTGATTGCTCTCTGTTGCCTATAAGATAAAATTTTTAGTACTCTATGAGGCCAAATTATATCTGACCTCTGCCTATTTCTTCAGCCAGGCTTCTAAATATACTCTGCCTCACAGAATACAAACCAGTGTGTGCCCCTTCATCCCTGAATAGCCAGGTATTCTCAAATCTCTCTGCTTTTACTTAATGCTGTTCTTATTCTTCCAACTGTATGAAATGTCTTTGTTTCTCCAGACTATCTGATGAATACCTATTCATCTCCAAGTCTCAGGTCAAGGATTATGCCATCTATAAAATTTTTCCACTCTAAATATAGTTGACCACTTTTCCCCTCAGAACCCTCTAATACTTAATCATATATATTAAAGCACAGTAACTCTTGATTGTAATTATTTACTTATAAGTAGTTTTCCTCTTATGAACCTTCTCTAGGGAAGGTACATGTGTTAGTCATTTTGTATCTTTGGCACCTGACACAGATGCCTAACAAATGTTTACTGAAATTATGAATATCATATTGAGTGGTATTGTGCTAGGCATCGAGGATATACACATAAATAAGACATTATTTTATTCTTATAAATCAGCAGGTTTCAGCCCTCCCAACTTATATAAAAAAGTGGCATTCAAAGTATGATATGCTGCACTGGGTATCTCCTGGGTGAATACATCAGAATCCATGAGAAGAAGATGTGAACCCCCCCAAAACAGACATGCATTAATCTATGCATTTGACACAACTGCAAATTTCTGACATCATTATTAACAGAACTTGAACAATCTAAAATGTATAAGGAAAAACTTGAAAGAAAAATAACCAAGCTCAAGGAGGGAGAATTTACCTTACCAGATATCAAGACATACCACCAAGTTGAATACTTCAAATAATTCACAAACTTTGGCATCTTAGACATTAGTAATTTCAAATTACTTGGACCATCACTACATTGTAATCTCTAATATGTTGAAGGCTATCAGTCAAGGGGAATGTATACAGCAAGAGAATTCTGATGGAGCCTTGCATAAAACTAGTATTTAAGAGTCAGAAAAAGAGAAATCAAAGGCTTAAAAACATTAAAAAAAATGAAGTCATGGACTTCCAATTAAACATGGGAAATTAAACACCTGATTTTTATCTCTTCTTTCACTGGAAACTGTCTTCTTAATGCCAAGTTAGGAAATGATTTCTTAAACAGTGCTAACCATAAAAGAAATGATCAACAAATTTTTTTTACATTAAAATCAGGATCTTTCCTTCATTAGAAGAGGGTTGGGGGAAAAAAGAGCCACAAAGCATGAAATATATTTGCAACACATATAACTGACAAAGGACCAATAAACTAGATATAAAAAAAATCTTACAAATCCTAAGACAAAGATGAAAATGCAATGAAAAAATAGGCAAAAAACTTGAACAGGCACTTACAAAAGAGAAAATGCAAATGGCTAATAAGTGTAGGGAAAGTTGTTAGAGAACTTCATTAGTTCTTAGAGAAATGGAAATTCAAACCATAATGAGATTATCTCTATACTTCCACCACTTTGGCAAAAATTGAAATGGTTGACAATTCTATGCCTTGGTGTGATGCAATGAGTTTCTCATGTAGTCCTAGTTGTAGTATACTACTGGTGGAACTACTTTGAAACAGTGTGGCATTTTCTACTGAAACGGAAAATATTCAGACCCAACCATTTCCCTGGACCCTGGAGAAATGCTTGTAGATGTATATATGTATCAGAGATATGTAAGAATGTCAACAGCAGCACTGCTCATAATGACAAAACACTGGAAACAACCTAAAAATCCATTAACAGAATGCATAAGTGAAGTAGGGTGTATTCCACAATGGGATATATACAATAGTGAAAAAAATACGGATATGCACAGAAACGTAGATGAATCTCACAAACATACTATTTAGGAAAAAAAAGCCTAATTCCCTTTATAAAGCTTTAAAAGTAGAAAAACTAAAATATATTGTTCAGGGATGCATACACAGGAAAAGATCAATACAAAAGTCAGAATAGTTTTTACCTTGGGCGTAAAGGAGAGTAGGAGTTTTGACTGAGGAAAGGCACATGAAAAGCTGCTAGGATGCTAGAAATGTTCTGTTTCTTGATACAAGTTTGTTTGTTTGTGTTGTGTGTGAGGAAGACCAGCCCTGAGCTAACATCCATTGCTAATCCTCCTCTTTTTGCTGAGGAAGACTGGCCCTGGGCTAACATCGTGCCCATCTTCCTCTACTTTATATGGGACGCTGCCACAGCATGGCTGACGAGCAGTGCATGGGCAGGCGCCCGGGATGCGAACCTGCGAACCCCAGGCTGCCAAGCGCGGACTAAATCGCTACGCCACCGGCGGCCCTCTTGATACAAGTTTTTGCTTTAAAAATACTTATTAAACTTTATAGATAAGCTTTCTGCATTTTTCTGTATGTATTCTTCATTTCACAGTTATTTAAAAAAAAGGCAAAGGAGGAGAGCTTCAAGAAGGGGCAGTTACCAGTTTATATCCTACAAATGAGTCAAACAAGATTAAAAATTAGCCATTACAGTTGGAAATTAAAGTTTATCTGTAACCTTCTTGAGAGCATTTTCAGTGGATGGGGAAATGAATAAAAATTGAGAAAGTTTAGACAGTGAATATGCCCTAGAATTGCAAATAAAGACTTTACAGAGAGGTGGTACTTGAACTTAACTTTAAAGATTGTAAAGGTTTCTAACAATTATCGATTAAGATAACCATTCCCAGATGGACAAAGATAAAGGGCACCATGGACCTAGCTGGTAAGTCCAGAGGGCCTGGCTGGGTGTAGTGAATATTGCCTTTGTTTGCAGAATGTGTGTGTGATGGGCAATTGCCAGAAGTAACATCCTAAGAAGTTGCCAAGTCAAGGCTAAAATAAAAATCTGAAACCATATCCAAACATCATAAGATAAGAAAAGGATGCCAAGGCACACAGCTGAGCTGAGGTCTTGAGGATGTTAAATGCAAGGAAGCTAAGCTAAAGGAATTTTCTGAGGCAGGATCTTGCAGCACTGATTAAAAAGTCAAGACTCATTTGGGTAAATAACTATGAGTATAATTGCTGGATCATATTGTAAGCTAAGTTAATCTTTGTAAGACACTGCCAGACTGTCTTCCAAAGTGGCTGTACCATTTTGCATTCCAACCAGCAATGAATGAGAGTTCCTGTTGCTCCACATCCTTGCCAACATTTGGTGTCATCAGTTTTTGGATTTTAGCCATTCTAATGGGTGTGCAGTGGCATCTCATTGTTTTAATTTGCAAGTCTCTGATGATTGATGACGTATGATGTGGAGTCTTTTCACATGCCTATTTACCATCTGTATACCTTCTTTGGTAAGGTATCTATTCAGATTTTTTCCTATTTTGTAACTGGATTGTTTGTTTTTGTATTGTTGAATTTTAAGAGTTCATTGTATATTTTGGATATGTCCTTTATTAGATATGTGTGTTGCAAGAATTTTCTCCCACCCTTTAGCTTGTCTTTTCATTTTTGTAACAGTGTCTTTCACAGAGCAGAAGTTTTAATTTTAAAGTCTGATTTATTACTTTTTCTTTCATGGACTGTGTTTTTTGGTGTTGTATCTAAAAAGTCATCACCAAATTCAAGATCACCTTGATTTTCTCCTATGTTATCTTCTAAAAGTTATATAATTTTGTGTTTTACATTTAGGTCTATGATCCATTTTGAGTTAATTTTTATGAAAGGTGTAAGGTCTGTGTCTAGATTCTAATCTAAATACCTAATTCATTCATTAGGTATTTGCTCCAACGACTTGAAAACCAGCATTCACACTAAAACTTGCACACAAATGTTTATAGCAGCTTTATTCATAATTGTCAAAAAACTGGAAACAACCAAGATGTCCTTTAATAGATGAATGAATAAACAAACTGTGGTACATCCATACAGTGGAGCATTATTCAACAATGAAAAGAAATGAGCTATCAACCGTGAAAAGACATGGAGGAACCTTAAATGCTTATTGCTAAGTGAAAGAAGCC
The DNA here is from genome assembly GCA_031878705.1 of Tapirus indicus. Lineage (NCBI taxonomy): Eukaryota > Metazoa > Chordata > Mammalia > Perissodactyla > Tapiridae > Tapirus > Tapirus indicus. Next base: position 75,122,819 of record CM062926.1, on the reverse strand, counting down.
AGTGAGAAAGCTAAGTACTGTAGGATTCCAACTATATGACATTCTGGAAAAGGTAAAACTATAGAGACAATAAAAATATCAAAGGTTGCCAGGGATTCAGGGGGAAGGAGTAGCAATGAATGGGTGGAGCATAGGGCATTTTTAGAGAAGTGACACTATCCCGTATGATACTGTAATGGTGGATATGTAATATTACACATTTGCTCAAAGCCCATAGAAATATACAAAACAAACAGTAAATCCTAATGTAAACTATGAACTTTAGTTAGTAATAATATGTTAATATTGGTTCATCAGTTGTAACAAATGTAGTGCACTAATGCAAATGTTAATAATAGAGGAAACTATGTACCGGGGTCGGGGGGAGAGGGCATATGGGAACTCTCTGTACTTTGTGTGCAATCTCTGCAAACCTAAAACTGATCTAAAAAATTAAGTCTTTTGATGTTTTTTAAAACGTCAAGACTTGTAGCTAGTCATAGCACTGAGTAGCTTGGCACTGAGTAGCGATAGAGAAATTTCTTTTATGAGGAAGCAAAAGCAAAAGCTTAAGCAAATAAGGGGGTATTTGTGTCAGCAAGTAGATTACATGTAAGTGGGGAGAGGGCTAGCACTCTGTTCTCATGGTCATATATTTTATGAAAATTTGTGAATGTAAGATACCTTCATAATGGAGGGCACTTGAATGTCTATGGACATTTTGGGAAACTGAGAGGAAACAGGGTTGGAAAAACATTTAGGTTGGGTTTAATGGAACATATTTATGTGATTCGCAGATACTTCCATATATGCGTAGGTTATTGTTAGCTATCCTGGAGTTGGAACAGCTTCCAGGAATACTCCTATTCCCCAGTGTGCCAAACTCCCCTGACATTGTGACACAAAGGTTCAGGGCTGAAGTGGTGTCACAACGTGCAGAGATATCACAATCTGCCTAGCATTGGAAGTATGTGGGTAGTGGAGAAGAAGCAAGGTTTCAATTGTACAGAGCCAGAGTTAGTCTCTGGAAAATTCTTCCAGATCTTATAGGTCACATATGCAAAAAACTTGATAGAAGTTTTCTTAAATTTTAAGACAACCCTGAAAATGTTCATGAAATTCTAAATAAGTTTTAAAGATGAAAGAAATCTTTCTAGACTATCATTAATAAAAAATAAATTTTAATTACTCATGATAGAGTAAAGACTGACAATTTTCCATACTCTTAACAGAAAATAATATTAAAAAATCCTTGACATTAGAGGTCAAAAATTTAGGGGAAAAAGTATTACAGAGGTATGACAGGCAGTTAATTAAAAATAGTATGCTATTTGTCCAAATGTTATGATTTCGTGCTATTTATCAGTTTCCAAATAAGTATTTGTTTTGATTTTTTTCCCATTCTAAATAAATATTCACCTCTGTACCTAATTTATTTTGAATTCTTTTTCTTAAAGAACCCTCAAAATTGCATAAGCTTCAGGCCCCACAAAACCTAAATCTGGCCCTGATACCCATCTACATGTAGGCAGCTCCCAATTTTGTATCTCCAGCTCAAACCTCTTTCCCAAACTCCAAAACTTCATCACTCTGATCATGGCCACATTTTACCCAGCCTGGATTACTGCAACAGCCTCCTAAACAGGTCTTCCTGACTTTATCTTTAGACCCTACAGTTTGTTCTAAACACAGCAGCAGTGTAGTCCTCTTAAAATGCAAGTTAGATCACATCATCCCTCAGCAAACCTTCTAATGTTACACCATTTCACTCAGAGAAAAGGCCAAGGTTTTTCTAATGCTCTACACGGCCCTCTGTGATCTGCACACCCCATTCCTGTTAGCTCTCTGATCTCCGCTCCTGCCGATCTCCCCTTCACTCCACTTCACCCTAGTCACACCGGCCTCCTTGCTGTTCTCACTGCCACCCTGGGAACTTTCTACTGTCTTTTTTCACTGCCTGAAATATTCTTCCTACTTGGATAATTCCTCAGCTCCTTCAAGTTTTTGCTCCTATTTCACCTTTTCAGGGAAGCCTATACTAAACACCTATTTAAGATTACACCCTACCCTCTCCGACCCTTCATGCCCTTCATTCTCCTCTATTTTTATTGTGTCTCTAGCACTTACATGCCATGTAAATTACTTATTATGTTTAGTGTTTAATTTCTAGTTCCCGCCAGAAGTATTTAAATTTAAGAAGGGATCTTTAATTTGTTCACTGATGTATCCCAAGTATCTAGAATAGAGCTTGATAGTTGTTGGTGCTCAATAAACTTTTATTGAGTATATAAATCTTCTGCATAAATAGAGATGACATTCTTAAGTAAAATATATAGATAACAGACATAATACATTATGCCACTAAAGACATTAAGAAACTTAAGAATAGAAACTAAGCTATGGCCACAAATTTCATAGCATTAGTACTGCAACTGCCACAATTTATGGCTATGAAACTATAAAGAGAATATTTTCATGTTTCTGTATGGTTAGTGACTTCTGAAGCAAAGAAAACTGGAATCTGGGTTAAAGGACAAGCTTTGGAAGCTAAAGGTTGACTGAAGAGATGTGGACATTTATCTCCCAGATTTATGTGTTTACATTTCAAAAGATAATAAAGGATCAGAGCTCCTTACTGGTTTGTATTCCAAAGCGTTTTAAACTAGGCACCTTCCCCTTCTCTTCCCTGAGATTTTCTTACATAAAGGAGATAAGATTTCCCTCCTTCTCTCAGGAGGGGAGAAGACAGCTGCATAGGAATTCCTATATCAACTCCCAATTCATAATTTTAGGCCTCCCCTCCTGTGCATATAATCATCTAGTTCTCATAGCATTATCCAGAAGGGGAAGAATGGGACACGGAGAACCAATGTGGTTACTGCTGTAAGTAATAATAATAGTCTGCCCCGATCCAGAAACCTCACATTTGCTTTTAGGACAAAATAAATAAATGTAGATATTAAAAACTTATCAATGGATTTAGGAGATTTTCTACAAAGATTATATGAGATAATATAATAGATATAAAATATTGAACATGATGCCTCTTACATAGATACTCATATTTGTTAGTTTCCTTTCTCCTTCATACTTCTCACCGTCAGTGGCTTAAAGGAGTAAGAAACCAACATAAAATATTCCTGTCCCATCTCATTGTCTTCCTACTTCTCTATATTGCTAACTTTTCTAATCTCAACTATAATAACCCTGGCCTAAGCAACTAGAGAATCACCTCAGATCCTGTGGAAAACAGTATACAAATAACATTTCCAGGTTAACATTACCATAAATCTTTCCTACAATATTATGTCCAAAATTGAATTTTCCATCCTGGTAGACATTGGTTAAGGAAACAAAGAATTCAGAAACTTAAAGATAAATGTCTTTGTTCTGAAATGACTTGACAATTATTAAACCTAATCTGAATTATTTTTCAAGATTATATAGGGAATAATATTATTTTATGATAAATAAAGGCCAAAAATTTAGTTAAAAGAATATTTTCAAATGGGAATTTCTTAAATTAATCAAAATGGTCAGCAAGAAGTAACTTTATATCATATTAAAAACCCGCAAATTAATAAAAATACAGAATCATTGATATGTGAAAATATTAGTAAGAACAGAACAGTGCTATTAAAAGAAAAGATCTTTTGAGATAAGCACAGAACACAAGAATTTATTCAGAATTTATGTGTATGTCAGTTGAGAGAAAATACAATTTCTCCATTAGAAAAACAAAGGGTTCATTAAAGGTAATATTGCTTTCTGAGCACAAATCTTGTTAACACTGGATTTTTGACATTTAAATTGTGTGGATATTATCTCGTCGAGCTGGTCCAGAATTATTGTAAATATTTTCATTGTATAAGAGGTACCAGCACTAAAACAACTCCTGATGTGGCTGTAGTCATGCTATCCTGATGTTTACAAAATGCAGTGAGGAAAGAGATGCATTCGGGGATGGAAAGGAATCCTACTATGATCAATAATAATACTAATAAACTACTCTCCTTTTTTAGCTAACAGAGAAGGGGTCAACGTATCTACTCTTGAAGAGAACTGAGTGTTTTTTCCATGAAATGAATAAAACACAGCTGGTGCATAATTACTGAGTTGCTACAGCCATTTAGATGTGTCAATCATGGGAAAAGGTCAAGTACATTAAGCTGAATAAGCATGTGATCTTTAATTCCATGGAGACTCTAACAGAGTCAGAAAACACAACAAGGTTTCATTTATCATAATATATCAAAAAACTCTAAGTCCAACAGAAATTCTCTGCTGAGGGAGAGCAATAGAGAGAAAGAAAAGAGACCAAGAGGGTGTGAGTGTGTGTGTGTATAGCAAAGAGATACTATTAGGCCACTGCACTGTTGTTTCTTGTGTTGTTTTGCTAAAAGAAAAAGAAAGTGTCAAACGAGTGCTGGTCACAGTCTGCTCACCCTAGGGCCTTATTTGTAATCAGTACAAAACACAGGGCCACATGACTGTGACTATTCTAGACAGAAAATAGAAATCTTGAAAGTGCTAACGTTGCTCATAAAAAGAGCCTTAGTCTGAGATTTACTAGTTTGAAAGGTACTGTGGCATATTTTCAAAAATACTATTTCTTACAAGTGTATAACACTGTCTTCAGCAAAGCATAGCAACTAAATTACTTTGTTGCTTGAGATAGCAGTGTTAGTTTTCATCTTTGGGACATAAAAAGTCTCAACATGTAAGCCTCAATGTTTCTTGAATAAATGAATGAATCCCAATAATGTGTATTTTCTAAGAAAAAAAAAGAGAGGAGAATTCCCAATTTTGATAGGCTGTAAAACAACTTGGTTTGGGGTGTTTACAGTGCTCAAAGAGAGGCTGGAGTTCAAATCAGTCAAGAAATGGGATAACAAGGAATGCTTATAGGGTATGATCCCGCACTTGAAAAAGATAACTGTTCAATTGTTGAGGACTCAAGTCCAACAAAGAAAACAGCAGTGAATAATACAAATTAGAATACAAATAAAAAGCAGTAAACAATACCAATCTGTATTAAACATAATGTTCTTCTGTGGTACCACCCATTAAATGCTGTAGAAGTTCACATTAAAGTGAAATCAAGAATAACTTGGGCAACTGGGGAAAGTTTCATGGAGAAGGTAGGACATGACTTGAGTCTTAAACAATAAGTAGGTTTTGGACTAGCAGATGAGTGGGAAATCTAGAAAAAACAGATAAAGTGCACAAAAACAGAAGAGTAATTTGGGGGTAAATGTGAGGTATGTGTTAAACCAAGGTGAGATAGAGCATGTATTTTTATAACCACAAAAGCTTGCAATTTCACTATTATTTTAAAACATTTATGTTTTGTTGTTTTATTTTGCAAGGAAGGGGAGAAAACAGATCAACATATGTTCTGGGACACTTAAAAAATGAATGCAAAAGAGACGGTAGTACTCTCCACCTCCCTAACCCATTTTAATTAAGTTATGATTTCTGAACAGCCCTGCCACCTTGCTTCAGAGAAATAGGCTAGCGAATGAGCAAAAATGTAAAACTGTAAAGTTTTCCAGATTTAGTTCTGTAGTGTATTAATCCAAAAAGTGTATGCACATGTAGGAAGTGGCTCACTTTGGGAATTAAGGACAGAAGGGCTTGCTCAAAAAAACTGAAGACTTATTGAGAAGAAAAACAGGAGACTTTCATGAAGAAAGTTGATTCAATTCAACTAAGAAACTGAAGGAATAAAACAATTGAAACATCTGAAAGCAAGATCAAAAACACTTGGCATTTCTGTATTGATGTTTATAAATAAGAAATAGATAATACGGTAGATTTTTTTTATAAGGGCCACAATATTGCAGCAGCTTCTCCCACCAAGAGGTGGAATCTATTCCTCCAACCCTTGAATTTGGGCTTGGCCATGTGACTTGTTCTGACCTAAGGGACATTAGCAAATGTGACAGAAACAAAGGCTTGGAGAGTGCTTGCACATTGATTTTTCCCTCTATTGCCTCTGGGAACTCTTATACCACCATGTAATCAGATCTACCAAATCTGCCTAATTTTATCACATACAACCACCAGTATACACTCTCTTAGCACTTTATACTTCCTTATAAAACTTTTCAAAATTTCAACTAAATAGCTAATTGTATAATCAGGTATATAATGCCTATGATAAGCTCTATAGGTAGTAACATGGTCTGTGTAGTCATGTTTATATTCCCAGTACCTGGCATATTAAAAGATCAACAAGCATTTCTTGAATAAATATACGAATGACAACAAATCCAGACCCTTTTTCATGGCACTCTATGCTGTAGTGGCTGGAAAATTATAAAACTGGCTGACAGAAGGAGAGAGAACTTCAAGGAAGATAGAATTTGTACTGGCAAGCAAAAAATAGATAGCATGCCTTGTAAAGAGAGTCACAGGAACACAGAGGGTCCAGAGACATATATTAGCATACTTAACCTGTTTTTTATCGGGAAGTAAACATAATTTTAATTTCTTTAAACATTCATTGCAATAAACATGGGTTTATACTGACATAGAGAAACTATGTTTCTTATTTTTCAATTTTTTTACAGGAAATTTTAGGTGAAAACAATGACTCGCATTCTGCCATATGTAACCTAGCAGCAGTGGTGTGCTGGAGCTGGCTCACACAGAGCCAGTTGGATGCATCTCTTCCCAACTCTGTTCAGTGATAACACTTAGACAATGTGAAATCAGCCATAGAGAAAGTATTTAACCACAAAAATTGGCAAATGCTACAAATCAAGGCTATGGGGGTGTGAGGGGGGAGGAAAGCGGGAGGTTTATCGGAACACCACTGCTTCGTGCCTGGTGGGGACATAAAGATGGAACGTCCTAATTTTCCTTTCTTTTTTTTTAAGTTGTAGACAATTCTTTCTACCCAGAAGTGATCTGATCAGTTTACCCTAATGAGGCTGACTTCATTTTCTAGAAAGACCCACTTGTGTAGTTCTGTAATTATGAGGATATTGAGTAAGTACCTATCTCTGAGTGAAGAGAATAAAATAATTATTTTGGGTGAGGCAAAAGCATAGAGCTAAAACAATGTTGAAAAGTGAAACTAGGAGCCCTTCTCCCTCCTTCCCCCCCTTTTCCTTCTCAGATTTACATAGAATCTCAAGAGTGTTTCAGGAAAAATAGAAGCTGAACCCAAATCCCCTTACTTTGAGATTTAAAGTTATTAAACCATTTCTGAAGGAATATAGTGCCCTAAATGAGGACAAGGAGGAACGGATCACAGCCCCCCACTACTAACCCCCCTGGAGAGGAAACACCATTGTTGGGAGGAGAGTTTGGCCCATTTCCCAAACTCAGCAGCAGCCACTAGATTACCACGTGCATGCATGCATGTGTGTGTGCGTGCGTGTGTGTAGCTGGTTCTAGGCCCACGTTGTGACTGATGCTAAAGGCCTTTCTGACAAAACCACTTAGGTACAAGGAACTTACCTTGAGCGGGGAAAGGGTATGCATGTGTGCCCTTACAACGAGGAAAATGAAAGACCTGGGTCACTAAGAAGTATATCACTTAAGGCTCAAGGCAGGTTTTGGTATATGAGGATATGGAGGAGGAGGTTGTGTGCCTGACTGGACAACACTGCACAGATAAACTAGGAAAGATCAACAGCTTTACTGGGCAGGGTCTTACAACAAATGATGGTGGTAGTCACATAACTCTAGTGCAACTTACATCACTTCATCTCCCTGGTTGCCAGCAGACTTATACTTGGTGGTAGAAGAAACAGACTAATAAGCTAGGCTGTCCAGTGTTAAACATTTGTTGAGATCAAACTTGAGGGGCATATCTTATATGACTGGGAAATTTAGAAAAAGGAGAAAAATGTGTCTTTTTTTTTCACTGCTGTGTTACTAGTACCTAGAATAGTGTCTGGCACTTAAAATTAGGCACTCAATAGAGAGGTGGAGGAATGAATGAATGAATATGAAGTCCCATTCATTCCCACCGAGTGGCAACAAGGTAGAAACATTAAGGACTGATTCAACCATTTAGTCTAAATAACTCCAGGGAACCTTGAGAAGAGAATTGCAAGAGAAATACTATACTTTCAGAATATCCAGGCAGGTACTACCTCTCAGTTATTGTATATCGAATATTAACCAAACGTGACCTAATTTTATATCTCAAGATGATGAAGACAGACACACCCTTTCCATAAAAAATTTTTACATTTGACAGTATTTTTTGCCACATCTCTCAAGAAAGGTGTAGAATAAGTTCTGTGGTTTTCAAGAGGCATGAATAATTTATAGGACATTTTTCAAACCCTTCATTTATAAAGAGTGAGCAGTTCTTTTCAAATTTAAAACTAATGAATTTTTCTTGGCAGAGAACTTAAAAACTTCAGGGTATGTAAGCATTAAAGTTAACAAGGAATTTGTATTTTAAAATATACTCTAGAGGTTCATCTAAAGATCACAGAATTTAGAGCTGGAAAATTCTTTAGAGATCACCTGATTGAAACCTCTCATTTTAACAGGTGAAATAAACAGGAGTTGAAGAAGTTAACTCATTTCTAAAACTAAACATTACTAAGTAGCCATATCCAATAGAGCAATTTTAACAACTTAATAGTTTCTTTCCTCATATAAAACTCTACTATTTCCATGTAACATAAAATTATAGTATATTACATTTTCCATATAACAATCTTTCAAATACTTTACATCAGCAGTCATATTCTTTCTGAGTATTCCCTTAGCATTTTTCTCAACTAATATTTGCATGAGATGACTTCTACTGAGGTCATATCCATCTTCTTCAGTTTGTCTACCTTAGGTATATTCAATGAATGAAGGTCCACAGAACACACCTGGAGCATTTTGGTAATGCCCATATGGACTCCTACAGCACTTACAGATGGAAATAACACTCCAGGAAGTGAATCATCTAAGGAGATTATGAAGAACACAAAGGAAAAAAATCAAGTACAGATATAGAAATAAACCAATATTTAAAAGATGATGAGAACTGTCAAAGTGAAGAAATAGCTGGAACTTCTCACATTATGTTAATGGGAGTATATTTTAGTACAATCATTCTGGAAGACAATATAAAAACGTGTATCAAAATTTTGACTTTATAACCTTTTGATCCAGTGATTCTCTTTCTGAGAATTACATCAGGAAAGTCAAGTGCACAGAGATACATATAAAACAATGTTTATAGCAGTTTTGTTTAAAAGAGAAAAATGAGAAATAATCAAAATGTCCATTAATAAGAGATTGGTTAAATAAAGCATGGTACAACCATGCAATGAAATGCTAAGTAGCAATTAAAACAGAAAATATCTATATTAACATGGAAAGATATTAATTTTTTTGAATGAAAATAGAGTAGTTTAAGAATAACAATGTACCATAATTCCATTTACCATAGGTAATTTAGTTATAATCAGTTTATGACACATAATTAAATTAATAGTCTGTTCATAATATTAATTCCATCATTATTGTGTTCAGAATATTAATAGTATTACTTCTTGGTGGTGGGTTTGGGGGATGGTTGTTTTGTTGTGTTTGCCTTCTTTATGCTTTTTATATTTCTTGGATTTTTCTAAGTGAATTCATATTATTTTAATAATTTTTAAAACTATTTTAATTTGGGGAAAATTATAGAAATGTCAGGCAAAATAAGAGGGGCCAGTGTATAAAACAGAAAACAACAACAACAACAAGGAAGACATGATCAAAGAGAGATGAGAGAAGAGAAGAGGAATCTACAAACTAAGCCATAGTCAAAATTTTTAAAAGCAACAGAGAATTCAAAAGGGCTGAGGACAGAGGACCACTGTAGTTGGCAATTAAGAGCACTGTTTTAATAGTTAGATAGAATGCAGATTAATAAACCTTAAGAGAAGATTAATGTGAGATAGCACGCGAGAAATAAGCCATTCACATAAACAGTCAATATCTCAACTTGCTAAACATGACTTTTGTTTTCATGATTGACATTCTTATTAACTGCATTGGTGTTGCTGACACTATAGTTTTGTATTAATCACAGTGATGTCATAAAACCCTTTCATGCTGTATTTTCATTGAATTAAATCATGGCAATTTATCATTACAAGAAAAAATTGAGTTATGCAAATAAAAAATAGGTACAATTCTAAATAATTTAGCTGGAAATTCAAGATCCTTTTGCTAATAAGACTGTAATACTTTTATTACAAATGCTCCTAAGGTAATTTAGAAGCAGTTTTGAATGTAGTCAAAAAGAATATTCATAATCTTCCTGCTGCAGAGACAAAAGCTTAATTTACCAACAGAAAATTAAAATTTTACTTTCTTCTAACCATGATTTCAATCATTTTGGTTTCCTTTATTATCTTTTCACCTGAAACTCACTAAGGGGTAGAAATGATTGAGAAAGAAAGGAAAGCGAATCTAAGTTTTTTCATTGTGCTTTCAACTGCTCTGACCCACTAAGGGAGTAGGAATAACTAGGTAGACAAGAAAGAGGGAAGATAGAATAGGGGGGTAAACAAGGTCTCTGGGAGAAAATGTAAAAGAGAGCATTCAAAAAAGTAGTCTCAGAATACTGGTGCTCAAAATGGAATTAATTCTATTAAGGTTCCAGTGATACTAGTACTGCTAAAATTATAGATGTGTATTATCCAAAACATTAAGAACATCACCTCTTTCAATTATCATCCAATACTGATTCATTATTATCAGTATTTATATCAATTGATATTTTAAATGTAAACATTTATGTGCAAAGTGGTCACTGAAACTTTTCCAACAGGATCTAGAACTCAAAAGCCCTATTGACAGCACCAGTATCTAAACCTCCTTAGAGAACGAAGAGCATAAAACAGAAACTGGCTGACTACTTGTATCCTATTAGCACTTACTTAGATATTGGTGAGTGATGATGACTTCCCAAGAAAAGTCCTAATTGACTGGTAGCCTTATCCCCACTTATATTGCAAAAGGGTCCAGTAGAAAGGAGATAACCTGTGGAGGCTATGATCACATGCAGCTGAGGAGCTTTAAAACAAGATAGCTCTAGGGGAAAGATTAGCAGCTGAAATAGAGATTTAAGATTTTAATCAAGGATTGGTGTCAAGATGGTGGCATAGGCGGACTCTGAACTCACCTCCTTACATGGACACAACAAACTTACAACTAGTCTTGGAACAATTATCCCTGAGAGAAAACTGAAAACTGGATAAGAGGAACCTCTGCAACACATGACAGTCCTAACTGAGATGGAAGACAGAAATTCCCCTCTGGAGAGAAAAAAAGCCACCTTCACAAGCTGCAGTACCTCATGGCCACCCAGGAGCAATCCAAAGGTATGCAGCATTCCCTGGAGGAGTGGGGGACCTGAGCAAGGACTGTTGCCTCTATAAGCATTTTTTGGACCCAGCACAACTGAAACAAGTGTCATAATATCTGGCTTTGCTGGGTACAAACAACAATGGGGAACACCCCCAGAAAAGCTATCAGAATAAGAAAGAAAAACAAGCCAGTTCTTAAAGGGCCCACACACAAATTTACCTGTTTCAGAAAGCAACCTAAAATCACCAGAAAGAAAGGTTCACAGTTCTTTGGTGAAAAGAGACTCACCTGATAGGCCCTGAGTGCATCTTGGTGAGAAGTGAGACCTCTCCAGGGATTGCGACATTGGCAGCAGCTGTCGTTGTGACCTGGTGCAGGTATGCTGACACAGTCACTGACAGACACCATTGGAGTTCTCCCACTGGTCTCTCAGCCCAGGATCTGCCCCACTCACTAGAGCACTGATTTAATCCAGCTCAGCCAGGGCAAACGGCTTGCCCTTGCAACTGGACCCACCCAACAACAAACCCTTGAGCAACTTGTGGGCCTGCACAGGCTAGGTGCCTGGATTCTCTGCAGCCAGGCAAGTGGGTCCACCTCTGTGGAGCAGGGCATGCACAAGGAGCAGGTGGAGTGTGCTGGGCATTGGGGGAGTGTGTGGGACCTCTGCCATGGGACAACTGGGTCCACTTCAGACAGTCCGGGTGTGTGCACAGGCAAGACTGTGTCAATGGTGTGTGTGGCCATGTGGGTGGTGGGGCTTAGCTGCAGACGACTTGTGCTTCTCAAACAGACACATAGGTGCTCAACCCCACCTTCCAAAGCCTGAAACAATCGGGTGCTTCCCTGCCTGAGGCTATCCCCACCCAGCTACAATCCTGAGAGAGCTGACAAGAGCCTCGTAGTGTAGGCCAGAGGCCTACAGCAATTGTAAGCTCCTGAGATTAACATCCAGCCACATTGGGACCCTACTCACTTAACAGAAAAACTGCAACAGGAGTGTGCTATTAGACCTTGCACCCAACTGTGCTGGGGCTCCCCACACCCAATAAAGAGACCGAAGGGTCCATAACAGCCACACACAGCTGAGCATTACAACCAGCTAGCCAGGGGGACAGTCCAGCCTCCCCGGGCATCTATAGCAAGAGCAACCCTGCCACAATAGAAGGATATATGTAGCCCACATGGGGGTCACTCCTAGAACATTTGGAACTGGTGATGAGAGGGAAGCACACTGCTGGGTCTCATAAGGCATCTCTTACATAAGGTCACCTCTCCAAGATCAGGAAACATAGCTGACCTACCTAATACATAGATACAAGCACAGAGAAAGAGGCAAAGGAATACATTCCAAGTGAGGGAACAGGACAAAACCCCAGAAAAAGAACTAAATGAAACAGAAATAAGCAAACTACCTGACAAAGAATTCAAACAAAGAGTCATAAGAATGTTCACTGATCTTGGGAGAAGAATGGATGAACTCAGTGAGAACATCAAAAAAGAAACAGAAAAATATAAAAAAGAACCAATCAGAAATGAAGAATACAATACTGGAAATGAAAAATTCACTAGAGGGACTCAAAAGCAGAGTAGAGAATACAGAAGAATGGATCAGTGAGCTGGATGAAAGACCAGAGGAAATAACCCCAGCTGAACAGGTAAAAGAAAAAAGAATAAAAAGGAGTGAGGACAGTCTAAGGGACCTCTGGGACAACATCAGGTGCACCAACATGCATGTTATAGGTGTCCCAGAAGGAGAAGAGAGAGCCAAAGGGGAAGAAAATCTATTTGAAGAAATAATTGCTGAAAACTTTCCTAACCTAAGGAAGGAAACAGACATCCAGGCACAGGAAGCACAGAGAGCACCAAAAAGATAAATCCATAGAGGCCTACACCAAGGCACATCATAATTAAAATGTCCAGAATTAAAAATAAAAAGAGAATCCTAAAAGTCACAAGAGAAAGGCAACAAGTCACATACAAAGAAATCCCCATAAGGCTATCAGCTGACTGCTCAACAAAAACCTTACAGGCTAGAAGAGAGTGGCATGATATATTTAAAGTGCTAAAAGGAAAAACCTACAGGCAAGAATACTCTACCTGGCAAGGTTATCATTCAGAAAGGAAGGAGAGATAAAGAGTTTCCCAGACAAGCAGAAATTAAAGGAGTTTATCACCAAGAAATCAGTCCTAGAAGAAATACTAGAGGGACTTATTTAAGGGGGGAAGAGAAGACCACAATAGGAAAAAATTATCTATTTCCATGATAAGAGGGTAACGGATACAAACACACAAAAAAGAAGTTAGGTACGATATCAAAAACATAAAATGTGGGAGGAGAGGAGTAAAAGAATAGAGCTTTTAGAAAGAGGTCAAACTAAAGAAACCATCAACTTAATATAGATTGCTATACACATAGGCTATTATATATGAACCTCAGGGTAATCACAAACCAGAAACCTATAATAAATACACAAAAAACTAAGAGAAAGGAACCCATCAAACCACAAGGGAAGAGAGCAAGAGAAGAAGAAAGAAACAGAGAACTACTAAAACACCCGGAAAAAGAGGTTTAAAAATGGCAATAAGTGTATACTTATCAATAGCTACTTTAAATTTCAATGGACTAAATCCTCCAATCAAAAGGCATAGGGTGGCTGATTGCATAAAAAAACAAGACACACATGTATGCTGCATATAGGAGACACATTTCAGACCTAAAGACACTCACAAACTGAAAGTGAAGGGATGGAAAAATATAATCCATGCAAATGGCAATGAAAAGAAAGCTGGAGTAGCAATATTTATATCAGACAAAATAGACTTTAAAACAAAAATTGTAACAAGAGACAAAGAAGGGCACTACATAATGATCAAGGAACAATCCAACAAGAGGATATAACATTTGTAAATATCTATGCACCCAACATAGGGGCACCTAAATATTTAAAGCAATATTAACAGACATAAAAAGATAAATAGACAGTAACACAATAATAGTAGGGGACTTTAACACTCCACTTACACCAATGGATAGATCATCCAAACAGAAGATCAATAAGGAAACATTGGCCTTAAATGACACACTAGACCAGATGGACTCAGAAATACAAAAGATTATAAGAGAATACGATGAAAAGCTATATGACAACAAATTGGGTAATCTAGAAGAAAAGGATAAATTCTTAGAATCATGCAACCTTCCAAAACTGAATCAAGAAGAAAGAGAGAATTTGAATAGACCAATCACCAGTAAGGAGATCAACATAGTAATCAAAAACCTCCCAAAAAATAAAAGCCCAGGACCAGAAGGCCTCCCTGGTGAATTCTACCCAAACATTCAAAGAAGACTTAATACCTATCCTTCTCAAATTTTTCCAAAAAATTGAAGAGAAGGGAAAGCTTCCAAACTCATTCTATGAAGCCAACATTACCCCGATACCAAAACCGGACGAGGACAACACAAAAAAAGAAAATTACAGGCCAACATCACTGATGAATGTAAGTGCAAAGATCCTCAACAAAACACTAGCAAATTGAATACAACAATACATTAAAAAGGTCAGCCACCATAATCAGGTAGGATTTATTTCAGGGATGCAGAGATGGTTCAACATCTGCAAATCAATCAACGTGATACACCACATTAACAAAATGAAGAATAAAAATCACATGGTCATCTCAATAGATGCAGAGAAAGCATTTGACAAGATACAGCATCCATTTATGACAAAAACCCTGAATAAAATGGGTATATAAGGAAAGTACTTCAACATAACAAAGGCCATATATGACAAACCCACAACTAATATCATTCTCAATGGAGAAAAACTGAAAGATATCCCTCTAACAGGAACCAGACAACGATGCCCACTTTCACCACTCTTATTTAACATAGGATTGGAAGTCCTAGCCAGAGCAATCAGGCAAGAAAAAAGAAATAAAAGGGATCCAAATTAGAAAGGAAGAAGTGAAACTCACTGTTCACAGATGACATGATTTTATATATAGAAAACACTAAAGAATCCACCAAAAAAATTTTTAGAAATAATAAATGAATATGGTAAAGTTGCAGGATACAAAATCAACATAGAAAAATCAGTTGTGTTTCTATACACCAACAATGAAGTAGCAGAAAGAGAAATTAAGAATACAATCCTATTTACAATTGCAACAAAAAGAATAAAATATCTAGGAATAAACTTAACCAAAGAGGTGGAAGACCTGTACACTGAAACTATAAAACATTGTTAAAAGAAATTGAAGAAGACACAAAGAAATGGGAAGATATTCTATGCTCTTGGATTGGAAGAATTAACATAGTTAAAATGTCCATACTTCCTAAAGCAATCTATAGATTCAACGCAATCCCTATCAAAGTTCCAACAACATTTTCCACAGAAATAGAACAAAGAATCCTAAAATTTATATGGAACAACAAAAGACCCCAAATGGCCAAAAGAATCCTGAGAAAAAAGAACAGAGCTGGAGGTATCACACTCCCTGATTCCAAAATATACTATAAAGCTATAGTAACCAAAACAGCATGGCACTGGCACAAAAACAGACACACAGATCAACAGAACAGAATTGAGAGCCCAGAAATAAACCCACACATCTATGGACAGCTAATTTTCAACAAAGGGGCCAAGACCATACAATGAAGAAAGGAAAGTCTCTTCAATGAATGGTGTTAGGAAAACTGGTCAGCCATATGCAAAAGAATGAAAGTAGACCATTATCTTACACCATACACAAAAATTAACTCAAAACGGATTAAAGACTTGAATGGATTAAAGATCTGAAACCATGAAACTTCTAGAAGAAAACATAGGCAGTATGCTCTTTGACATTGGTCTTAGCAACATATTTTCAAGTACTGTGTCTGACCAGGCAAGGGAAACAATATACAAAAATAAACAAATGGGACTACATCAAACTAAAAATCTTCTGCACAGCAAAGGAAACCATAACAATACGGAAAGACAACCTAACAGTTGGGAGAAGATATTTGCAAACCATATATCTAATAAGGGGTTAACATCCAAAATATATAAAGAACTCATACATCTCAACAACAAAAAAAACTAACAACCCAATTTAAAAATGGGCAAAATACCTGAACAGACATTTCTCCAAAGAAGATATACAGATGGCCAAGAGGCACATGAAAAGACATTCGACATCATTAACTATCAGGGAAATGCAAATCAAAACTACAATGAGATATCACCTCACTCCCATCAGAATGGCTATAATTACAAGACAGGAAACAACAGGTGCTGGAGAGGATGTGGAGAGAAGGGAACTCATACACTGATGGTGGGAGTGCAAACTGGTGCAGCTACTCTGGAAAACAGTATAGAGATAACTCAAAGAATTAAGACTAGAACTACCATATGATCCAGCTATTCCACTGCTGGGTATTTATCCAAAGAACATGAAAACACCAATGCATAAAGATACATGCATCCCTATGTTCATTGCAGCATAATTCACAATAGTCAAGACTTGGAAACAACCTAGGTGCCCACCAAGGAACAAATGGATAAAGAAGATGTGGTATATATACACAATGGAATACTACTCAGCCATAAGAAATGATGAAACCTAGCCATTTGTGACAACATGGATGGACATTGAGGGTATTATGCTAAGCAAAATAAGTCAGAAGGAGAAAGTCAAATACCATATGATCTCCCTCATAAGTAGAAGATAAAAACAAAAATAAACAGTCACATAGAGACAAAGACAGGATTGGTGGTTACCAAAGGGGAAGCAGGGAGGGAGGGGGGTGAAAGTGTTGATTAGGCACATGTGTACGGTAATGGATTGTAATTAGTCTTTGGGTAGTGAACATGATGTAATCTATACAAAAATTGAAATATAATGATGTACACCTGAAATTTATATTGTTATAAACCAATGTTACCACAATAAAAAATAAAGAAAGAAGTATTAACACCAATCAAACTCTTCCATAATGTAAAGAGAAGGGGACACTCCCAAACTCATTTTCTGAAGCCAGCATTATCTTGATATCAAAGCCAGATAAGGACCCCACAAGAAAAGAAAACTACAAGCCAATATCCCTGATGAATATAGACACAAAAATTCTCAACAAAATAACAAATTTAACCAAGGAAGTGTAAGATCTATACACCGAAAACTATAAGATATTGATGAATGAAACTGAAGATAAATTGGACAATTTCATGGATCATGTTTATGGATCAGAAGAATTAATATTGTTAAAGTGTCCTTATTACCTAAAGCCATCTGTAGATGCAATGCAATCTCTGTCAAAATTCCAAAGTCATCTTTCTTAGATATAGGAAAAACAACACTAAAATTCTATGGAACCACAAAAGACCAGAGCAGTCCTGAGAAAGAACAAAACTGAAGGCATGACACTTTCTAGTTTCAAACTATATTACAAAGCTATAGTAATCAAAACAGTACAGTACTGACATAGAAACAGACACTTAGACCAATGGGACAGAATAGAGAGGCCAGAAATAAACCCAGACATATACTTCCAACTAATCTTTGACAAGGGCACCAAGAACACACAATGGGGAAAAGAGAGTCTCTTCAATAAATGATGTTGGGAAAACTGGATATCCACATGTAAAAGGATAAAACTAGACCCTGATCTTACACTACTGACAAAAACTAACTCAAAATAGACTGAAGACTTAAACATAAGACCTAAAACTATAAAACTCCTAGGATAAAACAGACAGAAAAAGCTTCTTAACATCAGTCTGGGCAATGATTTTTTGGATATGACACCAAAAGCACAAGTAACAAAGCAAAAATAAACAAGTGGAATACATCAAACCAAGAGTTTCTGCACAGCAAAAGAAATAATCAACAAAATTAAAAGGCAATCTACAGAATGGGAGAAAAATATTTGCAAACCATATATCTGATAAGGAGTTAATATCCAAAATATAAAAGGAACTCATACAACTCAATAGCACACACACACAAAAAAATCCCCAAACAATCTGATTAAAACATGGGTAGAGGATTTGAACAGACATTTCTCCAAAAGAGACATACATATGGCCAACAGGTACATAAAAAGATGCTCAACATCACTAATCATCAGGGAAATGCAAATCAAAACCACAATGACATATTACCTAACACCTGTTAGAACAGCTACTATCAAAAAGACAAGTGATAACAATTGCTGGTGGCAATATGGAGAAAAGGGAACCCTAGTGCACTGTTGGTGGGAATTCAAATTGGTACAGCCACTCTGGAAAACAGTATGAAAGTCCTTCAAAAAATTAAAAATAAAACTACCATACGATCTAGCAATCCCACTTCTAGGGCTATATCCAAAGGAGATGAAATCACTATACAGAAGAAATATCTGCCCTCCCATGTTCATTGCAGCATTATTTACAATAGCCAGTACATGAAAACAACCCAAGTGTCCACCAACAGAAGAATGGATAAAGAAAATGTGATGCACATAATGGAATATTATTCAGCCATAAAAAAGGAAGGAAATCCTGCCATTTGTAACAACATGGATGGACCTTAAGGGCATTGTGCTAAGAGAAATAAATCAGACAAAGACAAATACTGTATGATCTCACTTATATATGGAATCAAAAAACATTGAACTCATAGAAACAGAGAGTAGAATGGCAGTGGCCAGGGGCAGGGGGGTAGGGGAAATGAGATATTGGTCAAAGAGTCCAAACTGTCAATCATAAGAGGAATAAGTTCCAAGGATCTAATGTATAGCCTGGTGACTACAGCTACCAATACTATATTGTATACTTGAAAGTTGCTATGAGAATAGAGCTTTAATGTTCTCATAACAACAAAATGGTAACTATGTGAGGTGAAGAATGTAACTAATCTTATCGTAAACATTTTGCGATATATCTCTGTATCAAATAATTGCATTGTACACGTTAAACTCACACAATGTTATATGTCAATTATATCTTAATGATGCTGGAAAAAAATTTTTTTAAAAAGAATTTAATCAAGAAGTTGACTAAGTTGATCTCCTTCACAATGTCACCCTCATGGTACTACTCCCACACTACTAAACTGTATAACTAAGTAATGAACATACTTAAGTCTCAGATGTCTGGAAAACTCAAAAGCATAATGTTAATATAAACCTATGTAGTACATAGAAGCTTTGGTCATTTATGGTTTGTCTTCTAAGTATTGAATAATTTTCAAGAAAAATATTTAAGGATTAAAGGAATAATTTCTTTGCTGTAAAATTCCCTCTTTTAATATTTATAGGATTATATTTAATGTAATGAAAAGGAATTTCTTTTCATCTATTCTATCTCTGAAACAGTGATTGATTGAAAATGTTACATATACCTACGCACTCAAACTCACAGTTTTCACAGAGAACATGCCTCAAGTCAGATTAAAGAGCAAATATCCTAAATACTGTACTGTGCCTTTGATAGGTAGAAAATAGTATTAAATGGAGCCCTTTGATAGGTAGAGAATAGTATTAAATGGAGCCCTTTGATAGGTAGAGAACAGTATTAAATGGAGCCTGACTTATAAGGAATGGTGAAGGGAAATGAACAATACAGGTTCTTGTTTTAAAATTGGCTGCCTAAAAACTAACATCCTAAGCTAGGGATGCAAAATGTACAAACAGGACTCCTAAATTATGAAACCATAAATTTGCAAGATTTCTTAGCCACATATACACATTAGAATACATATTAAATTTCCTCATGCAAACAAACACTTGTCTATAACTACTTGCAATTGATCTAATAAAACATGACGAAATTTAGAAAAATACTTTAGATCTTTCAAATTTACTTGGAATTACAATAAACTGTAAAAGCAGACTATAAATAACTATCAATTTGCCACTCACTTGAAATGGACAAAATATCATAAATAAACTATATATCAAAATAAATTGATGTGGATCACATACAATAATTTTGTGAAACAATTAAAGAAATATGGAACATGATGTATAGCTCACCTGAGAGTTAATTTTAGGAATAAAAGTAAATTCCACTATTAAAGACTTTTAAAGAATATCCTCTTCTTTGGTTCTTATTCTTAGGATAGCCATGGAAAAATAGAACAGTTAATTATGAAATGTGCACAGGTGGCAAAGATAGCTCAATAAGGGAATGAAATTTACTATGGCTATTTTTTTCTGAAATGTTCAGTATTAGTCTATTTGCCTAGTTCCCATCTTCAGATATCTAAAGTGTTTGGCAGGCAAAATGTACAATTTGAAATGGACCTTGTATAAAAATTAACTCCACTAATTATTACCAATAGACCAAATACCACTTAGAATTGCCCCATTAATTGACATTGAACCTATATCAACAATACTAAATTTCAAAAAAGTTAGTCAACAAATAATAGCAGGAAAAAAGATTCTTTTTCAAAGAAAAGACGTTCAGAATAATGAAACAATAAGATTATTCATTTTTTGATGCAGCAGAGATGAGAATTTAAAATAAGAGAAGATGAGGTTTTAATAAAACTAGTCTCCAGTGGGAAAGAGGCTTTCCTATTTGTGGGGATGAATCTGTCTAATGGGAATTTACTAACTATAAAACTTTCCAAATTTTTGCAAAATCATTTGGAAAACTATTGTGATACAGGTACTAATTAATTATCGAATTTCTTATTGTTTCATAATAGGACAGTCTCTACTTTTTTAAAATAGTCATAATCAAGTGAGTAATTATGCCCAAGTCTTCCAGTTAATAATCATCTTGCCCCATTCAGTCACCTAAAAAAGGCTCAGAATTATCTTTAATTCTATAATATAGTTGTTAAAAGCCCAGACCCTTGTGGGCTTGACTCCCTGCTCTACCACTTGCAAGTCACGTGGCCTGGGCAAGTCAGTCTTTCGTGCTTTAGTTTCTTTATCTGTAAAATGGAGATAATAATAGTACTTACCTCACTGAGTAACTTCAAGTATTAATTCATTCTCCACTATCTGACCTACCTCATGCTAATATTTAAACTTTATGTCCAATCACTCTTTACCCCCAATGCTTTAGCCCCACCATATTTGCCATTCCAGAATATAACAGATCCTTCCTTCTTGGCCTTCAGAACTCCCATTCATCCTTCAAAGCCCATCTCTGTCTCCGTGAAGCCAACTTTGGTTTTTCCCAGAAGAATTCACTTTTCCTTCTATTAGCAATTTTTGGAGATAAAAAATTCGAAAGAAAAGATCTAGGCCTAATTTTTGGCTTTTTCTTTTCTTCATTTTTTCAAATCATCTTTTACTTTGGCTGCAAAATATTGTATCATAATTATAGGATCAGCACTCTATGTTTTTTAGTGAAAAACACTTTTGACATTACAATGATTATGGTCAGATGATTATAGTTATCTTAAGGTATATTAAGATATAGTTAATGATTGCAGTTACCTTAAGAGCTCAGGAATGCATTGTGTGAAAGGAAGCAAGTGGGAAGGTACTACCATTGACAGAATTTTGTTGTATGATACTTTATGCTAGGTGATCTACTTACATTATCTTTGGACTTTGGGTCCATAATATATTAAGTGGTCCCCAAAGGAAATAAACTAGTATACCAATTTTTGTTTTCTCAAATAGCAAAATGAGCATTTGAGCAAAATGAGCAAAAGACTATCAAGATTCAGGTATAATTTTCTCTATTAAATCCTTGACTCAAAAGTATTTTGGGGCCAGCCTGGTGGTGGAGTGATTAAGTTCACATGCTCTGCTTCAGCAGCCCAGGGTTTGCAGGTGCAGATCCCGGGTGTGGACCTACACTGCTCGTCAAACCATGCTGTGGCGGTGTCCCAAATACAAAATAGAGGAAGATTGGCACAGATGTTAGCTCAGGGGCAATATTCCTCAAGCAAAAAAAAAAAAGAGGAAGATTGGCAACAGATCAACAGATGTTAGCTCAGCGCTGATTTTCCTCGTCAAAAAAACAAAAAAGTATTTTACTATCCACTAAAAGCAATATAAGATAAGGAAAATGTCTATTTTATTCAATTTGTAGGCCAATATTTAAAGATTAGTTTAACTTTTCCATTAAAGCTTTAAATTTATGAATTCCTGAAAATCAGATTAAAATGTAACTAAATTTATTTACCTTAGTACAGTGTAACATAATTAGAAACTCCTGTATTTACATGTTAAATATTTGAAAGGTAATTAAATATTTGATGAGCGTTAATTATGCACCTAATTACATTATATAAATTTAACTTCTTACATGATTAGTGACATTACTGAATTATATATAAATGAGATTTAATGCAATACATTTTTTAGTACCTATCTAGTTTAAGAAAAGGTGTTGGATATCATGGGGGAATGCAAATATGTGTCAGAGGAAGATTTGTCCCTCAACAAGCTTATAGTCAAATAAGAAAGATAAGAAATACATACACAACAATAATATAAGAAAAGATGTAAACTCAGAAAGAAAGAAAGGTGTGGAGGAGGAAGATAATTATTCTGCCAGGACGGATCAGGTAACGCTAATGAATGGGCAGAATGGGCATTCTATTTGTGTTGGCGGGGGGAAGCACTAGAAATTGGAGGAGAGGAGAAGGCACCAATTTGGTATGGGGCATTCTAAACGGTTTTAAACAGAAAGTCTTTAATAATATCACTGAGGTTTTACCGCTTCTAGGTTCTTAGACTAGAAAAATAGCAGGTATTATGTTAGAAATATTTGCTAAAAACATGGAAAATAACAGTCTCTCTCTCACTGAATAGGTTCTTTATAAATCAAGGATTTGGGGAGAAATTTAACCTGTAGGGAGGAATGTCTGCTATAACAGATGTAAGGGTAGGCAACAAAGGAATATGAAGCATAAAAGTGCAGGCATTCTATACCATATACAAAAATTAACTCAAAATGGATCAAAGACCTAAACATAAGAATCAAAACTATAAATTAGAAGAAAACATAGGGAAAGCTTTATGACATTGGATTTGGCAAGAATTTCCTGGATATGACACCAAAAGCAAAGGCAATAAAAGTAAAACTAGAAAAATTGGACAACATCAAAATTAGCATTTTCTGTGTATCAAAAGACACAATCAACAGAGTGTGAAGGCAAGCTATGAAATGGGAGAAAATATTTGCAAATCATATGTCTGATAAGTGGTTAATATCTGGAATATATAAAGAGTTCCTAAAACTCAATAACAACAATAAAACCAATTAAACAACAGGCAAAGGACTTGAATAGACATTTCTCCAAAGACGATACACAAATGGCCAACAAGCATATGAGATGGTTAACATTGCTAATTATTAGGAAAATACAAATCAAAACCACAATGATTATCACCTCACACCCATTATTATGGCTACTATTAAAAAAAGAAAATCACAAGTGTTGGTGTGGATGCAGAGAAATTGGAACCCTTGTGCACTGTTGGTGGGAATGTAGAATTGTGCATTCACTATGGAAAACAGTATGGCAGTTCCTCTAAAAATTAAAAGTAGAATTACTCTATGATCCAGCAATCCTACTTATGGGAAATATATTCAAATGAATTGAAAGCAGGATCTCGAAGAGATATTTGCACACCCATGTTCATAACAACACTATCTGCAACAGCCAAGAGATGGAAGCAACTATGTCCATCAACAGATGAATGGATAAACAAAATGTAGTATGGAATACAATGGAATTCAGCCTTAAAAAGAAAATTCTAACACATGCTACAACACAGATGAACCTTGGGGACATTATGCTAAGTGAAATAAGCCAGTCACAAGACAAATATTGCATGATTCTGCCTATATGAGGTATCTAGAGTAGTCAAATTCATGGAAACAGAAGGTAGAATGGTGGTTTCTAGGGCCTAGAGGGAGGAGGAAGTGAAGAGTTGTTTAATGTGTACAGAGTTTCATTTTTCCAAGATGAAAAATTTCTGGAGATTGGTTACACAATAATGAGAATATACTTAACACTACTGAACTGTACACTTAGAAATGGTTAAGATGGTAAATTTTATGTTATGCATTTTTTATCACAAAAAAAGTATTTAAACAAAATTTTAGAAAAAAACAATCCAGTTGTTTGACAGCACTGCCTTGACTGGAAATTGATCAGTTCAGTCAAAATGGCTAAAATGATAGCATATCATATTTAGCTATTGAATTTTCTTCTCTTTATTATCATCTAATTATTAATAGGACATACTATTTTTAGTGACATGTCATTAATTTACTCTTATGCCTGCAGAAGATACAATGGTCATATCTGAAAAAATATTCATTAAATTTTAAAGTACAGGCATCCATTCTGAAAAAAAAGCTGAACAAGGGTGAACAATGAAGGAAGAATTGAGGTGAATAAGAATAACTCAAGGGCCAGTTGGTTATTTTTATTGGGCCCATGTAGAATCTGACCCCACCCGAGAGTTGAGACTCAGTACAGCATTGCACACTCTTTCATGTTGTCTTTTCATCAGATTTGCTGGGAAACAGACTCTGAAATGCCTCTGTCATATCATGACCTCCAACATATTTGCCACTTCTTGTTCATTTGTTCACAATAGTGAAATAATGTGATGTTCTGCAGAACATCCACTCAGTCCAAATCCCTTTGGACTCTATTATGACAGCAGGTAGGAGAGTTAACACAGCCCTGGAGCAAGACCATAAATGTATATTGATATACTCCCCAAAGGAGTGTTTACTTGTGGTACTCCTTCCTGAAAGTAATAGAAAAAAATGCATTTGCCGGATCAACAGCTGCATACCATGTACTGAGGCCATGTTTACCTGCTCTAAAAAGACTCCACATCTAATACAGCAGCTGCAGCTTATGCTACCATTTGGCTGAGTTTGCAGTAGTCCACTACCATCCTCTAGGATTTGACAAGTTTCTGTAGTGGCCAGATTGGTACATACTTTAGGTCTTTAAAGATGGCACTAATCTCTGCCATTTCCCGTCAGATGCAATACTGATTTTCATTTACTATCATGGCCAAGGCAAGTAGTTTCAGAGGCTTCTCACCCACTACAATGGTTTTTAACTCCACCAGTTAAGAAACCAATGTGAAGGTCCTGCCAGTTACCAAGTATGCCTATCAGTACTGTTCAGGGACCAGGAAAATGATCAATGAGGGGGTCGGATTCCTCAGGAAACACACTCTGAGATAGCGATTTGTTGAAGAAAGCTGTCAGAATAACGCCCGTGAGGAGATATAGGCAGCCGCATTTGGTAGAGGAAGAAGTTGAATTATGGTACAGTTGCAATAGAGGCCTCAGGTGATTCCACAGGAGGCTTTGAAGCTGAGACAGCCCTTCAGAGTTGTACCAAATTGAGCCAAAAGCTCCGGGCCTTTATATTCCTTCACTGATCATTCACTGAATTCAATATGCCACACAGAGGGGCAGCTCCCATAGGCAAGAGGCAGCTCCCTTTAGCTAAAAGTAATTTCTAGGGAAGAACTCAGGTGTGAGACAACAGCAGGCAACACCTATGGCAACTGGGGAAATAAGTGACTCAGTCCTTAAGAGGAGATATCGTGGTTCATCGTAACATCCACAACTAGGGTTGGCAGATTTAGCAAATAAAAAACGATAAATAAAAATATTGCATGGCATACCTATACTAAAATGTTATTCATTGTTTATCTAAAATTCAAAAATATAACTGAGCATTGTGTATTTTATCTGGCCACTCTACCCACTACACATGTATTAAAAGGCAAGTAGAAGAAAGAATTTCAAGGGTATTAATGTGTTTCTCCTTTTACAGGCTTATACTTTAGATAGTACTAATCCCACATGGACATGGGAGACCAAAAATAAAAATCGGTTAACCTCAACAATTTTTGCTCTACTCAGAATCCTGAGGCGGACTAATTATAGGGATTCAATGCTGTTCACTACATTTTACCATAGGAAAAAGAGTACACTTAGAAAGAACACTCTAGCAATATTAAGGAGAGTAGATAGTGGGAAAGACACAGTACACAGTACACAGAGAGGGAAAGAATTAGAGCAGTGGCAGTGGGAAAGAAGAGGAAGAAATGAGAAGACAAACCCCTGAGATAGATTCAAAGAACTTACTGGCTGCATGATGTAGAAAAACAGGAGGTGAAGAAAATCTAATAAAATTGTATGCTCTTGATTTTAAGAAATAGGAGAAAAGAGAGAAAAATGGTACAAGATACATGTAAAACAAAAGAATACATAGGTTTGGAGAGAGAAAATTATACATTTGATGTATTCATCAGAATGTATAATATATGTGACTATATTAATATACTACACCATTGGTTGTAATATATTGGTCGTGATCATTTTCCATTAAATATATTTCACCTGAGACTTTAAAGATATTTTTTTAACCACCTGGCATTTCTACAAGCTATGCTCAGGATGTTAAATTATACCAGTAATTCTATTACCTGAGTATGTACATATAAGTCCTGAGAAACACTAATTTTCAAATTTAAAATTTTAATTGAAAGAAGAGTTTATAAAATGTGTTTGTCTTCAGTATCAATTCCCAACTCTGTTTCGTTTAAAACACGTATCTAGGGGCCAGCCCAGTGGCGTAGCGGTTAAGTTTGTGCGATCTGCTTTGGCTGCCTGGGATTCGCAGGTTCTGGTCTCAGGTGCAGACATATGCATTGCTTATCAAACCATGCTGTGGCGGCGTCCCATACAAAGTAGAGGAAGATGGGCATGGATGTTAGTCCAGGGCCGATCTTCCTCAGCAAAAGAGAGGAGGATTGGCAACAGATGTTAGCTAAGGGCTAATCTTCCTCACAAAAAAAAAAACAAAAACAAAAAACATAGCTATCGGTTGCGTCTTATATGCATTAACAAAGAAGCTCTTAAAAAGTGAAGCCCTGCCTTTTCCTTTAATTACATAAAAGGAGAAACTACCACCATCATCACCATCAGTAATGCTGTCTTTCTAACTGGTGCTCTCCCACTTACTCATTTTATTTATGCTGCCGGTTGATTTTTCCTGAACCATGACATCCATCACATTGCCCCTGCATTATTTTCTGAATCAGAGTAATCAACCCGGAAACCACTAATAGATCTATTAACTCTTTGTGTGCACCACAGCAGAATCCTCCATAGCACCCTAAATGCTAGGATGTATCTACTTAGTATGGTCTGGGAGCAGAACAAATATTTAGAAAGTCAATATAAATAAGGATTTTCCTATTTCACTTCAAAATTCTAAAATGTAATGTTATATTTGCATTCCATGATGTTAATTTCAATCACCAGTGACTTAGCTACAATTATTCACTTCTGGGATTAAAATACCTACTATAAACATCAATAAACAGAACAAAATCTGGCTTATCCAATTGTTTTGTCAATCAGAAATCTCTTTTAAATATCATCATACACTGTCGTCGGTATTCCCTAATCATGCCCAATAAAAGAAAATGTGTGTGTCACATGGTGATATAATAACTAAAATGACATTATTAAATCTTATCTTTATATTATGTATTTTCCATCCAAAGGGACCACTCAATATTTTGCTGTAATCATTTATAAATTAACTGTTAATTTCCAATTATCTGTGTGTGGATCATCCATCACAATCTTTAAACCCAAGATGGCTTTTCCCTGGAACTGAGTACATTTTTAAGCTAACTTCTTGCTTTGTTAGGTTTTCTTGTGTGTGTTTAGTAAATACAAGCGTGGCTTAAGTCATGGCATGACATAAGTAGGAAAGTAAATATGCTGCTGAGAAAAAAAGGTAATATAATGGCATTTCAAATCCAAGGAGAAATCATCTTTATATTATCCATTATCAGTTAGATTTTTCAAATTTGTCCTCCCTTCAATTTGTGGAATGAATATGGATAGCACAGTGAATCACTACACCCAACCAATAAGTATAACCTTCCTGGACCCAGGTATTTTCTGTGCACCAAGCAAAATGTCAGGCACACAGTAGGTATAGTTGTTGAAAGTCGTCTCTAAATATTATATTAATTCTCCTGTTATTTAACTGTTGTAACTAAAAATAAGACCTTATAAAAATGAATTTAATTGTAATTTAAGTGATTATGTTAAAATTCTTAAGGGGAAAAAACCCTTACCTCTCAGCTGCATTAGATTATTAGGAACTATCTGATTGGTTTTACTTCAGATTACCTAGGTTTCACTTTTCAATTAAAAGACAAAAAATATCACATACCTTGTATCTCACTAGTAATAATTTCTGGTTAAAAAATAAAAATGAGCTAGTGGTGTATGTACATTAAACTGTGGTGTAATAATAATTGTCAATACTTACATAACTCTTATGCCAGGTACTATTCTAAGTATTTTTCCCTTAATTCTCATAAAAACTTTAGGAAATATATTCCATTGTTATACTTATTTTAACAGTTGAGAAAACTGAGATGCAGAGAAGTTAACTAACTGGCTGACGTTTCTGTAGTAAACAAGGGGCAGAGGTGGTATTTGAACCCAGTACAGTTTGGCTTCAGAGCCTGTACAAGTAACTACTAGACCACACTACCTCCCTGTTGAATTATCTGACCTTCTTCCTGTTGGAGAGAACACACACAAATGGTGCCTCCATCTTCCTCTCATATATATCCAAGTAAAACTAAAACACCAATTGTCTTTAACTCTCTTCCAGTGACAGCCTACTCTGAGAACATAGGCTGGGTTAGATGCCCCTCTTGTCCTATTCTCCCCTCTCACATAACAACTAATATGCTGGTCTCTCATAATTTTCTTCTTTTCATTCCCCAATTGATTATAATTCCTTAAAGCAAGGATTATTGAAAGACTGGCACAAAACACAGTGCCTGGAATACAGTAGAGGTTCAATAAATGTCTTTTGGATGAATGAATGCTTCACATTGTTTGCAGGCCTGCCCACTGGCATTCCGGACTGCACCAAAACAATTACATCCACCATCCACCACCACCACCACCATTACTTTGATATCAACTTTTCCAATTCTCCACATTGTGACAAATTTCACATTCCTCTTTGAAATACTTTAGAAAAGCAATAACAACAGCTATCCCAGCGGAAAAAAATGTCTTACCTTCTAAATCTTCTTTCTCAAAGTGTGTTTTGAGAATAGAACGAGTTCCACCTCTATCCACAACTGCCTCCTCATCATTTCTCTGTAGAATGGGAAGAAGGAAGATTAAATGATAGTACATATATTATCTTAATTTCAGAAAATAAACTTTAATATGATCTAATTTAGGGGTTTAATTCAGTCACTTAAACCTATTTGTCCATGACTATTCTATGTGGTTATCAAGTGTTGGTTTAAAAAGGAGGAGACTAAAATTAATTTGACCACATACTCAGTGAAGGAATGTCATTTGATTTTCCATGAAATGGTAGGTAGTCAAACATTCTACTTGGCATCATTTGTCAGCGAGATGAAAAACAGAAAACAAACAGTTATCCTATCAATTTACTAACATGCATTTTTATCTCTGATAAAGAATTCTTATTAACAAGATCACATTTTGAACTATACAAGGAAAATATGAAAATCATTAGTATTAACACCACTAATGCTATGGTAGGGTGAAATAATTCCACTTTCATGAAAAATGGGGTTGGGGGGATCTAATTTCTTGATAGCAAATAGTAGCAATTATTAGGTAAACTATAACTCTAATTATTTTGCTTCAGTATAATGCATTTTATTCAAACTAAACTGAAAATTACAATCATGTGCACTAAACCTTCATTCAGTTTCTATATACATATATATATTTTTTTTCCCCCTATTTAGAATGGCTGGGCAGACACTCTATCTTCTGGACATGTAAACATGCTCAAAACAATACACTCACTGATTTGGTACCCAGTAAAACAATAGGGGAAGGGGTGAGTATAATCCATTTTGACTATGCAGAAGTGGACAAAATACAAAACACCGAATGAAGTGAAATACAAATTATTTCCAACTTTTATCTGATTGTTGACATGTAAGTAAAAATAGCCTTAAAAGTGAATACTGAGCACAAAAGGAGAAATGGAAAGGTAGGCCAAAGATGAATGAGTCTTCCAAGATCTTTTTCTAAGCCTATTCTATCTAGTATAAGATTTTAGAAAAGTAAAAGATTTGTGTGTCTTCTTTGAAAGCTTTTTAATTCCTGAACATAATCATGATAAAGATTTGGCCTCCATGTTTTAAAAATCAGTACTTTCAACTGCAGGATTATAGATGTATTTCAACCTAGAAAGACTGGCTGTCATGTACTTCACATGCAGCAAAATATACAGTAGAAGGACATGTTTTACAGCCTGTAGTCCTGTGTCTGACAACATGTGCTGAGACAGGTCAGGGCAAAGTGTTTGAAATCAGAGTTAAAGAAACTTACACTGTGAATGAGAGAAAAAAAGGAAAATGAAGACCAGATTCAGAGCTCATTGCTCTTCTGTTTGGCAAAGTTTTAAAAATCTGCTGGTTTGAGCATAATGACAATGTCTCTATTGTTATAGAAACTAAAGGTGGGATTTATATAATTTTCCTGAACCAGACAAATGCAAGTTTCAGCCTATTTAGATTCTGTTCTTGATACATTTACAAATCAACTTTATCCTCTGTGCAAGACACATTCAAATATATGTCACCTTGGAATGTATCTCTGCCCTCAGGGTGTTAGGAAGAATGCCAAACGCTAAGTCACGCATCCATGTTCAAATGTCAGAAGGAGCACTGCTCCGCTGTATCTCACAATGGTAGACTCTTAAAACAACTGCAAAATGGAAAACTTTATAGAGAACATAAGCTGTTTTCTCCTATACAACATATAATTTTGATTTCAAGGAACTGAATCAATTTTCATCTTACATAAAAGGGTTTATCTCCTTATTTATGAAAAGCATGTATACTGTCCATGTACAAAAGATAGTTCTATTGACTAGCTAATGTTAAGATATTGAGATAAAATAAAATTTTGCAGCAGAAGTAGAAGTGGAATCTAAATAGGAAATAGTTGATTATTTAATTACTATACAAGTTGCAAATAAAAGTGTCCTAATTTTAATATTACTTTGAAAGAAAAAAGAACTAGAAGCTAGAGTACAAATGTAGCTCAATATAAGTGGCTCATTTTGAGGTTTCATATACAGTATCCTCTTTAAATACTCTCCGGATGTTCCATAGATCCAATGTGTGATTTTTCAGTCTGAAAATTCTCAAGATACAAATTAATACTAATGCATATACTAAAGCTCCTCTACTTTGATTATAGTTCAAAAGATCATTTCAATATTATTCAAGACTTTTTAATGGAGTATTTTCCTTCCCCCTTATTACCAAGAGCAAGTAAACGTGGGACATGATGAAGGGAATGCAGAGGGACATATGGCAGTAGGTGCCAGTCAACATGGTAATCCCAAATACACCAGTAAGGTAAACTTTTATTTTTATTTTATTTTTTGTGTGTGTGAGGAAGACCGGCCCTGAGCTAACATCCACTGCCGATCCTCCTCTTTTTGCTGAGGAAGACCGGCCCTGGGCTAACATCTGTGCCCTTCTTCCTCTACTTTATATGGGACGCCGCCACGGCAGGGCTGACAGGCAGTGCGTCGGCAGGTGCCCGGGATCCGAACCTGCGAACCCCGGGCTGCCAAGCGCGAACTTAACCGCTGCGCCACTGGGCGGCCCCAGGTAAACTTTTATTTAATTCTGTTCTGTTACTCTCTTTAGATTTGTTACTCTTTAGGGTGCATCAAATACATTAATGCACCCTAATTGCCATTTAGGAACAAATTATAGCACTGTGAAGGGAGAGAAACTATAAATATACTACAATGCCTCTCAACAAAATTTACCCTTGCCACGCCACTGAGTAAACATTTATAAAATGATTGATTCCAGTAAATAGTATACAACAATGTTTTAAAATTTGGGGGGATATGACCCATAGTAAAAAATATATTATATATCCCAACACAGTCACATATTCATACATACATAATCAAAACAAAAGTTTCACAAACCAATATTTTCCCTTACTATAAGCACTGTACTCTGATATTTTCTGTTCTAGGGAATTCTATTTTATTTAAAACTGCTAGTCACTATCCACTAAATTTATTTCAGGACTTAAAAATGGGTTGTGACCTGCAATTTGAAAAACATTGGTATAGACTATGACCCTGGGACAAAGTAACAGTAACTAATTCACAGAGAAATAGCATCTTAAATCCATTTAACCAAATGAACAAACAATAATAATGTACATTTCAAATCAATATTTTTCAAGGTTTGAAGTTTCTGTCATGTTAAGTTTAGGGACATATTATGTACTGTAATTGCATAAATCACATATCTTTTGCTGAACTATTTTGACTTTGTTCTTCCTTCCACCAGGAGAGTAATGGTTTGCTCTTCCTAGTTCCACTGAAGCACATATCACCCATGCCTTCCCAGGAAAAAACTAAAAAGTAGTATTATCTATGGTCCTCTCCAGTTAAACCCTGCTTATGACTAAATTGATTTGTATTCAGTTATTTTAAAGGCAAATTCCACGTAATTGGCATAACCCAAATGCATTCTATGATTTTATACAATTTGATTACTTCTAAACATTTAGACATTTGTGTTTTGGATACAAATGTATATAAATGTAAATTGGGAATACATCTACCTCCAAAAAAAAGTTTTTAAAGGGGAGAGTTTTGTTGTTGTTTTACTTTACTGAACAATTATTAGAGAGCTACAGCAGAAAAAAGAGCTTTCTAGCTCAGTTCTCATATTTGAAGCAACCATGAACCAACACACTCTCTTACAAAAGAGCAACTAACATGGGCCAGCATATTTAAGTGTTAAAATAGTCAGATAAAAATATCAACAATTTCTTCTAGAATTATTTACAAATATCATTAAGCTCTCTACGAATATGTAAATAATGCATTTTTCTAATTTACCATAACTCTTGAGCAGAGACTTCAATGAAATAAACTTTTCTAGTTACACAAATCAAAATCTAACAGTACACCCATAAACAGGAAAATTCACTTTTTCATGTCCTCTTGATAATTCTCATCTCATTTGAGAATCCATTAATAGAGGAGAAAGCAGTTCATTTTCAATTCAGAATTCTTTCTTCCCCAGACCTACTTATCATATCAATCTTTTAAAAGTAACCACTTTTTCTGCCTTTTTTTATCAGGTATTAAAATAGTACCGTGTGCTACATAGTCCACTAGCCCTTACAGATCCACTTTCCACTTTCTCCACCATGCTGTATGTCTTTATGGACTGCATCACCAAGTTCCTTTGTCTTCTAGTTTCCAACTGAGTTCAGCCAATGAGAGATAATGACAGAGGACTGGAGGAAGGAGAGAGACATGGGGCCTGTCAGGTCATAGTTTGGAAATGGCTGTGTTCCTCTATCAAAGACCAGAGCTCTTGGCTATAGGTCTTGCCAGTTTGCATTAACCGCTCCCACATCTTGCTCCTTTAGGCCTAGAAGGAGTGACAGTTTCTGGTCGTTGCAGGTTCCTGGGATTCCATTAACCCTAATTGATGTCCCTTTATCTTGCCCACACCTTTAAAAATAGTCCCTTCATTAAGCTCTTTCTATCACCCTCATTGAGTGACCATCTGTTTCCTGCTGTGACCCTGACCTACATATATATGTCACATTTATTTTAATGACTAAAAATCCATGACATTAAAATTTTTGGAGATGGACATATAATAAAAATGGCAACCTATGTACATGACTCTGACTAAGAAATATCTGTCAAAAAAATACTGTTGAATGAAGAGAAGAGGAAAAAATGGTGGGGAAGAGACTCTGAGTCATCAAGGAACTCTCAATAGCATGATTAACTCAAGAACACTTAACTTCTGAAAGCATGAAAAAGGGGTTTAGAATAAACTTCTGGATGTGTGAAAGGGAATGAAAAAGAATAATCAAATATAACTATTCAACACTTGCAAAGAATGTTCCCCATAACTCAAGGAATGTATATTTTTACTCAAGAAGCTCCATGCAGAAATTACCTTTCAGTTCAGTTTTAAGGTCTGTCTTGGTTAATATGAATGAAACATTTTCCAGTTGTTTTAAGGAGTAGTAGAAATATACAGACATGTATATTTTATAAACATGACCTGAGAGCCAGTTTTTAAGTATTTATTATTTCCAAAGGCTTGAAACTTGTCAATCCTTATTAATGTTAAAAGACTTCACAGAAAACTAAGGTTGATTTTACTCCTTTCACCAACACTAAAACATGTATTTTCCAAATTTGTAACATCTCACATACTACATTATTTTCATACTCTTCTTTAATAATGTGTTGCAAGTGTTTCATTAAATAGCAGATGCAGAATTTTAACTTCTTGGTTTTCTTAAATTACTGAAATTAAGAAAACTGAACATTAACATTTAGATTCAATGTTAATATTCAACACATGCATCTGTATTTACCCTGGAGGCATTCCATTTTTTTCATTACCATGTAAGCTAAAGTATGATACAAATATAAAAAGGTCAACTGTTTAATCTCTAATTGTATCATGCTGTATTAAATAGGCCAATAAATGTGAAGGCATCAGCTCAGAGATTAACACAACAAAGAGTTCAACAAGTACTAGCTGAACTGGAGTCTAAGCATGTTAAGCCTAACTTTAAGTTTCACTTATCATATATTTTCTTAAAATAAATGAACCCATTTAATTTTACTAGCATATACTTTGAAATTTGGTATTTAAAATCTGGTATCCACTCTAAAATATAGATTACACCATCTCATGGTAATATGAGTTGAATCTCTTATATACTGTATTAATTAAATCATATGAAATATATTTGTTCTAAAGTAGCCAAGGAAATCACTCTTTCTCCTTCCCTATGTATTTTTAATAAAGAAGCAGTTGAGTTCCTTTCTAAAGTATCTCATTGGGGAGGTGGCAATTAGGTTTCATTTATTTATGCAAAGTAAATGTGTCATTTCATCTTTACACATATAAGAAAAAATAGAATTGAGAATAAGAATTGGAGAGTAAAATCCTCTGTCATAGAAATAGGGCTAAGAACATATTAACTAAATCATCATGTAAAAATTTCAAGATTTTTCCTATCTCATTTACTTGGAAAACTCTACCCATGAAAACTTTAAAGACCACTTGGGGGACTGCACAGTTAGGTCAGGGAAGTTAGTCTATTGAAATGAAATAGTCCAGGGTCAGGTTCAGGGGTGAAAGTCTTCCAATGCTAGGCTATTTCTGGCTCAGAGTTAATTTCATCACAATATACAATACTGTACTTATTACTGCCACTGTGACCTAAAGAATACTATCCCTCCTAGTAAGCCTAACATCTGATGGTTTAAAAAGTTAGAAGTTAAAAACAGTTTTAATTAGCCAAAAATATTTTAAAGAGTAGTGATACCTGCATAACTGAGTTACTGCCTTGTTTGCCCACCTGATTCTCCAGATTTGTTTGTTTGTTTTGAATTCCGGACTTGATTCCTGCCTTGTTCTTAAGAGTCCTTCTAGAGCCTCAGTTCTGCCCATGAACCCAATTTTGCACCCAGACAATGATATTAACTGCTTCTAGATTTCCTTACTGCTGCTTCAGGCTGTCTTGACTCTTTTCATGCTGCTTCCTCATAAATGCCATCTGTCTTGTCGGCTTTCCTTCATTTGTCCCACTGTGTCTTTCCCTAAGCATCTGCCACATCCCCATGAGCTTGTTTCATGCTCAAGTCCAAGTTCTTGCTGGTATGACCTATCCCTCCGCTGCTGATGCTCCCATTTAGGAAGTCAACAGAAAGGTGGTGTTGGATAGATGCTGAGAGTTTGTATAGGGGGCCATGTACCCCCTGGAGTCAAATCTTGTTTCAGTTACTTCCTAGCTGTGTGACTTTGGGCATTTTATATAATCTCTCTGTGTCTCGAGTTGTAACATCTCTGATTGACTGATTAATACGTGTAAAGTTCTTGAATCATGACTGATTAATACATGTAAAGTTCTTGAATTTGCCAGGCATGTATTAAGTTCTCAATAAGTGTCATTTATTATTATTGTTATTTATATTATTATTTGTACTGTTGAAACCACAAAAATCAATAAGACATGGTTCCTTCCCTCAAAGAGTTTACAGACTTCATGTTAAGTACAACACACAATGGTATTGTCAAGGAAATTCATACAGGTAACACTCAAGTATACATGTTATTATTTTTCTCCAAACAAGTCAGTAAAGACTCCATTAAAAGAGATACTTGAGCTGATTTTTAAAAGATCAACATATCTTTGCCAGGCAGACAAGGGGGCAAAGTGGTAGTTCAGGTCATAAGTATTAAGACAAGAGCCTAGTTATTTGAATAAGGGTGAAAGATATTAGTGGAACCCAGAACAAGACTAACTTGATACTCAACTACCAAGCTCCTGGTTTGATTCTCCTTATAGTCCAAATGGCTAGGGAAAAAATTTTTCCTAAAATCTGGGACAGGATTAAAAATCTTGATGTGAAAAAAGTAGAACTTCTAGAAATTAGAAAAAAATATATGTAAATATATATAATTTTTAAAATTAAAAACTCTATAGATGGGTGAAACAGTAGACTGGACAGATGACATAAGAATTAGGGAACTGAGAAAAAGATCTGAAAAAATTACACAGAATATAGCACAGAACAAGGGTATAAAAAGTATGAAACAGATCATTTAATAAAATGGAGGATAATATGAAAAAGTCTAACATATGCATAATTGGAGTTACAGAAGATAAGAATAGAGAGAATGAGGGAGAAGTACTGTTTGAAAATAATAGGTGAGAAATTTCCAGAATTGATAAATGATATGAATCCTTGGATTCAAGAATCACAATGAATCGCAAACAGGATAATTAAAAAAATACTTCACACCTACACCTATCATGTGAAACTTCAGAATGACATATTTTTAAAGCAGCTAGGGAAAAAAAAAAAAGATTACCTACAAAGGAATGATGAACTAACAAAAATAGAAGCCAGGAGACAGGGAAATAATATCTTAGGGATACTAAGGAAAAATAACTGTTAATCTAGAAGTATATACCCAGCTAGGCTATCATTCAAGAAAGACACTTTGGACAAACAGAAACTGAGAGCATTTATTGCCAAGTCATCCTTCCTAAAGGAATTTCTAAGTACATACTTCAGGAAGAAGTAAAATGATCCCAGAAAGGATGTCTGAGTTGCAGAAGAAATGCTGAACCAAGAAACTGAAGGACATAAACAAATATAAGTAAAATAAAAATAAGATGAGTTTAAAAATCAACTTCATGACCTCTAAGATCTTTTCTAGTTGTACAATACTTGAATTTTTTATATTAAGTTGTTTTCTACCTCAGTGTAAGGGTCATTCTTTGTATTCAAGGACCTATCTGTGCTTTAGCCTAAGACCAGCACACTTATAATCCTCCCATATATCAACACCCTTCTCCATTCCTGCCACTCAAAATCTTGACATCTTTACCAGTACACTATAGACTTGTAGAAGACATAAGTATCAATTATAGGAAGGGGACAAAAGTATACATATATATTTTAAAATAAAATTAGCAATTTCTACCATTTCCATCATGAATAAAGTCTTGTTCCTTACAACTTTGCAAGAATCTACAAAATGAGAGTACTGAACAAGTATTTAGCCTTCTCATCATAAATTAGGACAGCTCTGAGTTGGCCTACATATACAACAGTCAATTATATAAATTATTTAAACTGAAATAAGCCCATAGCATCTGTATTTTAATGAGTTATAGGTGAACTGGATTTGAACATCCAATAATTTGCAATCTTAAAATGGAAAGAAGTTTCCCGATATAAGTAAAACAAAAAATCAAACCACTTAGGGTGAATAATAAAATAATATTTGTAATGCATTATGGATTAAATAAACAGGAAAATTCCAAAATATTTTTAAATAACTAAAATGGTATTGAGGAGGAAGATAAAACGTTAGAAGATGAACTTTAATGATAAGAACACAAGTAGTGAGAAAGTATACCCATGAGGTATGAAAACTGTAGTGTTTAAATATTAATTTAAAAAGTAAAGTAAGTAACAATAACCAGTTCAGTGATTCTTTTCTTTTACTTTAATGATTGTTTATTAGTGATATGTTTTATCATATTACTGATAAAATGGTAGAACTTTGAGTAGCCAATCAATTTACTAAAAAATTGACTATTACATTTAATAGCAACTTTAAGCAAACTGATTTTCCTAATTGCACAAATGCCAAAACTGTGGGAGAGTGAGTGGGGAAGGGCCACACTGTATTTACTTTCCCTTTAGATCAAAAAAGAACAAAACCAAACAAAAAAATTTGTGCTCTTAAATTTTCTAATTATCTCAAAATTCAAGGGATACAGAGAAAGGAAATAAAGACTACCCTAAACATGGAAAGAAATGGAATTAGATTTGAAATGGGAAATGAGGAAAAAGGAAAAGGATGAGTAAAAATGTATATAACACTCTTGATGGATAACTTCTTAAATTTCCTCAATTATTTAATACCTTCACAAGACCAAAAACTATCTATTATTTAAATTAAATTTGTGTATAATTGAGATGTAAGAATTTCTTCTACTACTTAGAAGAACCAAGCTCCAATTGTCAGAAATATATATGATTAACCTGCTTCTCTATTTATATATAATAGAAACAGCCCGAACTAATTTATAGTTTGCATAATAGCTATAAACAGCTCTCATTTATTAAATTCATACTATCAATAGACACTGAGCTAAGGTCTATAAGAGGAAGCAGAGTGGTGGCTGAGAAAAATCTCTGATACCTGACCGCCTGAGTTCATATCCAGTTCTGACACTTACTACTTACTTAGCCATATGACTTTGAGCAAGTTCTTTGTGCCTCA
This sequence comes from Tapirus indicus, assembly GCA_031878705.1. Classification (NCBI taxonomy): domain Eukaryota; kingdom Metazoa; phylum Chordata; class Mammalia; order Perissodactyla; family Tapiridae; genus Tapirus; species Tapirus indicus. The sequence continues at coordinate 75,083,644 of CM062926.1, read as the reverse complement.
ATTTCATCATATGCAAAATGGGAATTATTTTTATTTACTTCATATGGTTATTATGGAGATTAAGTGAGTTACATGTTGCTAACGTGCTTGGAACAGTACCTAGGAGTTCTATGTAAGTGTTAGTCAAGTAAATATACTTTATCTTATATAACCCTCCCAACAATTCTAGAAGGTAGGTATGTTTATCCCCACTTCAAAGATGAGGAATCTGAAATTCAGTTAAGAAAGGTTAAATGACTTGACCAAGAGTATAATTTGCTCAACTAATATTAGGCAGGATTAGGATGTGAATCGAATTTTATATGAATTTAAAATTCACGTTCTTTCTACTGTGTCACATACTGCCTCATTTTCTCAAAAGCTTAGCCATTTTTCTCCCAATTTTTACATACCACATAAATAACATTAATAGTCACAGAAATTTTAGATGATAGAAAAATGCCAAATGACATTCAAGCTCTCTTTCTGAAATTTTAGAATTTTCTATATTTTCCTCTAATGTATGTCAATAAGAATATATGTGAACATAGGTATGTATTTTGATTCTTTTAACCTTACAGTGCGGTTATCACTAGTGCTTACAATAGCATGTTGTCCTCTGTCTCTTCCTGGACTACAAGAAGAGTGTTATACATTTCCCAGGCCCTTGCGGTGAGTAGCGTTGACCAAAGGGTTCTAAGCCAAAGTGATATGATGTGTCACATCTGGGCCAAAGTACAGAAGAATGGGTGTGCTCCAAGCCCCTCCCTTCCCAACTGCAGTGTGACCAAGAAGATCCCAAGTGCAGTGGTCCAGGTGGTGCAGCTATAAAATCACTGAGCCTCTGTCAGCCTGAATTCTTGAGTGACTATACGGAACAGAACTTCCCAATCTCAGCCCTGAACCCCCACTAGAAATGTAGTATGAACAAGAAACAAATGTTTATTGTATTAAGCCACTGAGATTTTGGAGTTGTTACTGCAGCGTACCTTAGTCTATCCTAACTAAGAAGAAAATAAACATTTTTATATTTATAATTCTCAAAATTATACTTTCTAATTATTATATATTTCATCCAGTTTGATCTCATATAGTTTGTTTAATCCTTCCTGTAGTATTGACCATTTAGATTTTTATCTAATTTCTCACTAATATAAATAATTTTTCAATGTCTATATTTGTAGAGATTAAATGCTGGTAAATTTAACAGAAGCAGATATAGGATAAACAAAGTACTATCTTTGGTGCCTAACTGCATCAAAACAATGGACACAATTGACTATATAAAAGTTCTAGTTTAAAATGCAATAGAACAGTAGAACATACTTTTCTAATGAAATAAAGAAAGGTCTTGAAGAAGTTAAGACAACAGACAGTAAAGAAGATAGTATTTGGTGCAGAAATAGCTACACAAGAGCAGAGATTTAAAAATGAAAATGAAGATATTGGAACTGTGAGAAAAATAGATAAAAACATGTTTAAAAGACAGGGTCAACATTATGGGGGAAAAAAGAATGAGAAAAATGTATATACTGCCCTAGCAGATATTTGTGAGTATGTGAAAAAAGAGAGAATGATATTAGCTTAAAATTTAAAAAATAGAAATATTAGAATAATGGATTTAGCATATGGCTGCTGGGAAGACTTTAAAATCATCTAATCCATGATCCTTATTTTAAAGATGAGAAAACTCAGAAAACTCAGTTCCCAGAAGATTAAGCCAAAACCTCTGTTAAAAACACAACACAGCTTCCATTTCTTCTCTGCTTCAGATTACTCCATCTTCTGAAGTTTGTGAAAGAAATCAGTCTAAATTTGGAAAACACATCAAATCAAGAAAAGAATTAATATGACATTGAAGATAAGCTTTTCTCATTTTAGGCAAATAATCAGCTTTCAGAAGTCCATGATGACAACAAAAAGGATCAGAGGAGGGATGAGAAAGAAGTTTAGGGAAAAAAGTATATACTGATAAAACAAAATTCCTTGTGGCAAAAGTTGTGCTCAATGAGTCTGATGTTTAATTTATTCTTAATTTACTCTCTGAAGTCTAATTTATACTTCTTAGATTTAAAATAATATTTTTATATCTACTTACTTAAAAATAAGTTCAGAAAATATAAAAATTTTGTCTTTTATATTATTTTATACACCTATCTTCAAGTTTTAGCCTGCATCTAATAATGCTCAATTGCCTGCTTTTGAGATGCCAAATTCCTTAACATTGAGCATGCAATAGTTGCATTTGTAAATAAAATTTTGAAAACATTTAAAAGTAAACCTGGTTAGTTACGAACTGGTAATCTCCAATGAATAAAAGCACTTTTTTTTTTTTGCTGAGGAAGATTCGCACTGAGCTAACATCCGTCACCAATCCTCTTTTTGCTCGAGGAAGATTTGCCCTGAGCCAACATCTATTGCAAATCTTCCTCTGTTTTGTATGTGGGTCACTGCCACAGCAATGGCCACTGACCAGCGGTGTAGGTCCATGCCCAGGAACCGAACCTGAGCCACTGAAGCAGAGCACACTGTACTTAACCACTAGACCACCAGGGCTGGGCATAAAAGTGCTTTTAATAGATAAAATATGAACTTTATATACATGAAAGTAAATATAAGAATTTGTTTTTATTTTCTTTAATAATAGTAACTTTCAAAAGAATACTTTGAAATGCATTTTGTGTATATATATATATATATATATATATAATTTATTTCTAAGTTTCTAGAGAATTTTCAAGGAGGGAAGAGAAATAAGAAGAACAAAGACACATGATTTCAAATTCTACAAAAACATTACATCTCTGTGACTCAATCAATCAAATGATTGACAAGCAGCCAGGTAAAATTAGCTATCACTATCCTAACATCAAGTAACTGGGAACTACTAACTGACTTTCTGCTTTGAAGAAGACACATTTTTAAGGCAAAAAGCCATAATTTATACGTGAAACAATGCCTTGTAGACAGATATTTAGTGTTTAGTGGATGTTCAGTGTTTATCCTAGCTTAATTTTATTGTGCTTGGTTCCTAATTTTGTCACAGAGGTGTTTTATAGAAGAAATTCAATTTTGTAATTTTTAAAAAGGCATTATGTTAAGCCTCCCAATCAGAACCCAAATCTGTCTGCAAGTCTATTTCATAGTCCCTGCACAATTTAGAAGTAGGCAATATAACAAGAAGTCAGCAAAGTGTACTTTTAAAGGTGGAAGGACTTTGGAATTTCATGACATGACTGGTTTTACAAGGAGCTTGAGAGTTTTATGAAAGAACTTCTGCTGACAATTTGTAGATCTATGTCATTTACAGAATAAAAGTGAAATAACCAGGAAAGCTCAGTCTTTCCTTTAGACCTCTACCAGTCATTCCTTCATCAAAGTTAAGACTACCACTACTATTGCTACAGACTGAATGTTTGTGTCCACCATCAAATTCATGTGTTGAAACCTAATCCCCCATCTGAGGGTATTTGGAGGTGGGGCCTCTGGGAGGTTATTAGGTCATGAGGGCAGAGCCCTATGAATAGGATTAGTGCCCTTATAAGAGAGACTCTAAAGACCTCCCTTACCCCTTCCATGTGTGAGGACAGCCAGAAGATGGCCACCTACCAGACAGGAAGTGGACTCTCTCCAAACACTGAATCTGCAGAAGCCTTGTTCTTGGACTTCTCAGCCTCCATAACCATGAGAAATAAATTTCTGTTGTTTATAAGCTACCCACTTTATGGTATTTTTTATTATAGCAGCCTGAACAGACTAAGACAATTACTAGTAATAGTAACCATGGACAATATTAGGTGCTTTTCAAACGTCATCTCACTAGACTCTATAGGAGATTATCCCCACTTCACAAATAGGAAACTGAGGCTCAGTAATTAAGTAATTTGCCCAAAATTATAGAACTAGTAAGTAGCAGAAACAGGATTTGAACTTTGATCTGTTTAACTCCAAAACTCATGTTATGTGCTTCAGCAAATCTTCAGAGAAGAAGTTGAACCGGGCTAAGTTTTGAAGAACAAAGTTTTTGACACAGTGAGGAGGATGGGAAATGAGGCAGTGAGATCAGCACACACAAAGGCATAGGAAAAAGTTAAGCTTAATTAGGAAGTTCCAATTGTTTGATATGATTATTAGAGCGCAAGCTACCTACTGAAAGTATAAAACTGAAGCTGGAAAGTGAGGGTGCATCTACATAACAAAGATCCTTGTGTGATTCACAAATTTCGCACCATGTAGGCACAGATTATGAATTATTTTACAATTTAATGCATTTTAAAGAAATTGTTTCTCTGCATAACAGAAATACTTTAAGCAGGGACTCACACATATGGTTCAGAGATGAGAAGCCATCTGAGTTTAAACTACTATGTGCTATCTTAAGGAGGACATAGTAAGATTTTCTGAATTTTAGCTCTTCATGGGCCATCAAAAACACAAGTGCCTCATGCTCTTGACCTCTTCTTCAAGAGAGCATTAGGCAATGCAAACAATAGGTGCTTACTGGAGCCAGATAGCAGTTAAATTATTGAAGGCCTATATAAAACTTATTCAAGTGAGGCAGGTCACCCCTTAACAAATTGCATCTTTCTTTTTTGAAAATCAACCAGTGTTTCTTTTAAAATAGACTAACAATTAGGATCAGATTCAGAAAATGTAAACACTAACCCAGACCTCCTTTTCTTTAGCAGCAAAAAAAGTTTTTAGCTTCAAGAGGTGATCAAGAAAAAGCAAATTTAAAAAAAGAGAGGGAGAAAGAAAAAGTGAATATATCTTATGTAGGAAAAGCTAAGCCCTCTAACTAAACTAATCAATTCATAAAATTTATTGACAAAAAGATTGCAACATGGGGAGGTTAGGAGTACACAGGTGCATGAGTAAACAGGTATGCATTGAGTATAATGGAATTTCAAATTTTAAAAAAACCTCTTCTTTGGATTGTCTGTTCATTTATACAATCTGTGACACTTGATTCTTCATTTATGGAAGTAATGAAAGGACGCTCACTATATAACTTAATGACATTTTTCTGGGGAATTGAAAAAAGAAGATTAGACTGAAGAAAGCCATTTGTAATGAAATAAAAACAATGCTTTTTATTTTCATCAAACTTGTTGATGGCTTGATCAAACAAGTAAACTAAAACACAATTTCAATTCATAATAGCATTTATTAAATGACTAGAAATGTATATCTTCATTCATCAACTGTATTGCATTTAGGATCTCATTATTTGTTACCCAATTGTAAGTACTATATGTCAACTTGCAGAAGAGAAATAAAAAAGTATCAGCTCTTTCCCATGTGGCAACCTTCACAATTCTTTGCCACTTGTTATGAATATGGTTTAAAACCAAGTTCAATAGTACAATAGATTATCTGTGAAAAACAAAAGTGTGCCTTGAGGTGTGTTTCTAATTCTATTTTTCTGACATTAGCTCTTCTCATCTCTTCCACTGAGAAGTTCTAATTTTATGCTTCCCAGGCATATTCATGGAGTCCTCTAGTCCAATAACTCCCCAACATAGGAATACCATCCACAATATCACAATATGTTTGATCTTGGCTTGAACAAACCCAGTGATAGCTAACTACTGCCCAAAGAAGGCCACTCCGTTTTTGGAAATTTATAGTGTTTAGAGATATTGTTGGATTATAAGACCACCTTTGTATTCTCAGGATTGATCCACCTATCTATGTGTCTATCTATCTATCTATCTATCCATAAAACAAATGAATTGAAATCATAGGAGGCAGATTTTGGTCTCATTCACTCACTCACTAAATTTTATATATATATATAATCTTATTTTAATAAGATAATATAATTTATCATATTAATATAACTTAATAACATAATATAATTTCTTAAATATAATTTAATAATAGAATGTATTATATATAGTCTGATTGATTAATAATTAATTGTTAATTAATATTATATTGATATATATTATTTTGTGAGTGAACAAATGAATAGATGAATGAGACCAAAATCTGCCTCCCTATGATTTCAACCCATTTAGTTGGGTTTTTTTTCCATTCTGAAGCTGTATAACAAATTCTAATTCTCCTATTTGATGATGTTTTAAATATTGAAGATAATTACTGTTAGTCCTAAGTCTTCTCTTTGCCAAGTAAATGTTGACATTTCCAATGGGGAAGAATGAATTACGTTTCTCTCCTCTCTGAGATAGAGATAAAAGTGTAAGATAATCAAATTATCAGCCATTATTAATTTTTTAATGTATTGTTGTGGAGAACATAGCCCGGATCTGTGGCTAAAATGCTCTTTGACTTTTTCCTCTCATATATAGGTGTTGGGATCCACACGTTAGACTGTGTGGATCTGCACAGGATCCCTGTCAGCCATATCTTGGCCTATATTCCAGCAAACCTAATATTGACTCGGGCAGCCACATTAACTCAGTGCCGCACATAAAAGAGGCTAGTGAAAGTCAAATGCTCCTTGTCTCACCAATAAAATAAGCTACTTCTCATCCCATGGAAAAGATCTAGTGAAAGGTGGTGGGAAGGCAACAACAGCCTCCTACTAGAAGTTTCTAATATGACATGTTTTTTAGATCTTTCACTATCTGAATTACCTTCTCCAGAAATTCTACTTAGTTAACATCTTTTTTTAAATGTAGGTCCCAAATTTGAGCACAATTTTCCAGATATGTTTCAATTTTTGAGAAATAGAGAAGTATTACTTCTTCTGGTGAAAAAACTGTATTTCCCTTCAGTCCATCTAAATTTGTATTTGCACTTTTATTAGTTATTAAAAACCCCTTACTCATAAAGATTAAAGCCAATAAAGCCTATTCTCTATAAGAACAGGTCATAAATCAGTTCTCCAACATATTGTGGTAAAAAACACAACATAAAATTTACCATCTTAACCATTTTTAAGTGTGCAGTACAGTAGTGTTAATTATATGCACATTGTTGGGCAACAGACCTCTAGAACATTTTCATCTTGCAAAACTGAAAACCTATACACACTGAACAACTCACCCTTTCCTCCTCCCCCAGCCTCTGGCAACCACCATTCTACTTTCTATTTCTACAAATTTGACTACTCTAGATGCCTCATATAAATTAAATCATGCAATATTTATCTTTTTGTGACTGGTTTATTTCGCTTAGCAAATATCCTCAAGTTTCATCCATGTTGTAGCATATGACAGGCTTTCCTTCTTTTTTAAGGCTGCATAATTTTCCATGATATATATGTACCACATTTTGTTTGTCCATTCATCCATCAATAGACGTTTAGGTTGCTTCCACCCCTTGACTATTGTGAATAATGCTGCAAAGAACATTGTTGTGAAAATATCTCTTCAAGATCCTGTTTTCAATTATTTTGGATATATACCCATAAGTGAGATTACTGGATCATATAATAATTCTACTTTTAATTTTTTGAGGAAGCTGCCAACATGCTGTATTTTTGAAAATTATTTTAAAACTTATGGTCATGATTTTTTTTTTGCATTTATTCTTATTATATTGCATCTTGTAAATCTATTGATCTCCTCCAATTTTTTTTTAATTGGTGTATGGTTCTTTGAGTTTTATCACATATATAGATTCTGGAACCACTACGACAATCAAGATACAGAATAGTTCCATTACCCCAGGAAAATCCTTTGTGCTATCCCTTTTTAGCCACACTGTTTTGTGTGTTGATATCTGGGTGTTGACCTTGTTTCCAGAAATCTTGCTAAATTAGTACTATGAGTTTTGTTTGTTGGTTAGATTTTTGTGTATTTTCTACATAAACAATCACATCTGTGAAGAAGGACAGATTTATTTTTTCCTTTTCAGTCTGTATTATTTTCTTTCCTCTTCTTGCCTATTGCCTTTGCTAGGTCTTCTAGTTCAATGTTGAATAGAAGTGGTGAGAATTCACATCTTTGCCTGCATATTAGCACCATCTTTTTGTTTAATGGGTGAAATATCGCTCTAAAAATATTAATAATAGAATTTGCAAAGTTTTCTTCTCCCATTATGCTCTTTGCTCCCAACAGTTCAAGTGTACAACATAGTAATTCAATATTTGTATATATTGCAAAATGGTCACCACAATCAGTCTATTTAACATCTGCCACCATACATAGCTGCAGAATTTTTTTCTTGTGATGAGAACTATTAAGATCTACTCTTTAGCAACTTTCAAATATGCCACACAGTATTATCAACTATATCGCCATTCTATACGTTACACCCCATGACTTATTTTATAACTGGAAGTTTGTACCTTTTGACTCTTTTCACCATTTTTCCCACCCCTCAACCCCCACCTCTGGCAACCACCAATCTGTTCTCTGTATCTATGAGCTTGGTCTTTTTCGTTTGTCTTTTTTTTTTAGATTCCACATATATGTGAGATTATATGTCTTTCTCTGTCTGACTTATTTCGCTAAGCATAATGTCCTCAAAGTCAACCCACGTTGTTGCAAATGGCAAGATTTCATTCTTTTTTATGGCTGAATAATATTCCATTGTGTGTGTGTGTGTGTGTGTGTGTGTGTGTGTGTGTGTATACCACATTTTCTTTATCCATTCACCTGTTGATAAACACTTAGGTTGTTTCCATATCTTGGCTATTGTAAATAATGCTGCAACGAACATGGTGGTGCATATGGCTTTTTGAGTTAGTGTTTTCATTTTCTTCAGATAAATACCCAGAAGTGGAATTGCTGGATCGTACGGTAGTTATATTTTTAATTTTTTGAGGAAACTCTATCCTGTTTTCCATAATGGCTGCTCTAATTTACAGTCCTACCAAGAGTGCACAAGGGTTCCCTTTTCTCCACATCCTCATCAACACTTTGCTAATAGCCATCCATCAGGTGTGAGGTGACATCTCATCGTGATTTGACTTGCATTTCCCTGATAATTAGTGATGTTGAGCATCTTTTCATGTACCTGTTGGCCATCTGTATATCTTCTTTGGAAAAATATCTGTTCAGATCCTCTGCCCACTTTTTAATCGAGTTGTTTGGTTTTTTGTTATTGAGTTGTACAAGTTCTTTTTTTTATTATTTATTTATTTTTTGTGTGTGGGGGAAGACCAGCCTTGAGCTAACATCTGTTGCCAATCCTCCCCTTTTTGCTGAGGAAGACTGGCCCTGGGCTAACATCCGTGCCCATCTTCCTCCACTTTATATGGGACGCCAGCACAGCATGGCTGACAAGCAGTGTGTCGGCGGGCGCCCGGGATCCGAACCCGCGAACCCTGGGCTGCCAAGCACGAACTTAACCGCTGCGCCACCGGGCAGCCCCGAGTTGTACAAGTTCTTTATATATTTTGGATAGTAACCCCGTTTCAGATATAGGATTTGCAAATATTTTCTCCCATTCAGTAGGTTGCCTTTTCATTTTGTTGATTGCTTCCTTTGCTGTGCTGAAGCTTTTAGTTTGATGTAGTCCCATTTGTTTATTTTTTATTTTGTTGCCTTTGCTTTCAGTGTCAAGTTTGAAAAATCATTGGCCTCTATCTTTTATGTTAGAAGTTTTCCTCAGAGGTCCCATGATCTTTGGTTGTGTGCTTATATTTAACAGTATGAAACTAAAAAGCTAACTGGAAGTCCTGAGTACGTGGACAGGGCTTGTCAACTTTGAGCCCACTGTAAAGTAATTTGGTCTGACAGTTTCTTTGGGGAAACTCCAATGTCAATATGTCAGGAAAGTTCCTCTTGAGCTTATTAGATTCCATTTGGATCCTCCAATATCCTGTCTGATGGATGAAGGTCTGGCTGCCAGCTTTATACGAGCAAAATGAAGAAAGAGAGTGGGAGTCACAACATTCTCACTGAATCCAGCTGTTTTTAATGTGGTGCTTTGTGACCTCAACTGTACCTGCATTACTCAGCCCAGATTCTGTTTAACCCTCTCCAGAGAATAGAACACAGTCTACTGCTGGAGTAAAGGTGGGATTATTGCCTGGTTGGCTGAGTGAAGGAGGAAGAGGATCTGGAAATGATTGAATTTTAAAGCAATACTCTTTATTTTAGTTGCTTGATTCTGTCTTTCAGAGGTACCTGGTGCCTTTTCAAGATAAACTGGGTTGGTTCTCAGCTTTTGCCACTGCCAGTTCACAATTCTGTTTTCTCAGTTAGCCAAATCACTCGACATTTGCCTCTGCTTTTTTGCTCACAAAATTTTATCACTGTTTTTTTCCTCTCCCATTCTTCTCACCTTCATTTAGTTTTGGTATCGAGAAAAAGGTTAAAAAGTAACCTTAATTGTCTTTTTAATAGGATTTTGGGAGAAAGGAAAAGTAGCTGTGTGTATTCTATCTGACAGATTTACCTAAAGTCTCCTGATTTTACTTCATCTTTAACTCTACTCTATTTTCAGAACATATCAACCATGGTAATATATTCTTATTACTATTATTCCATCAATAATATCTATTCTGCTACCATTATAGTTTACTATAATTGTTAACACATTTTTCTAATCTCCAGTTCACAGTAAACAACCTCTGAATGAGCTTCAGAAACTTTTTTTGCTGCCTGAAAGCATACTTCAGTATTCTTAAATTTATATAACATAATCTATTTAAGTCAATATTTACTAAACATTTAAGATGTGCCAGAGTCTGTACTAGGTGGTGAGGATACTAAACTAAAAGACACACTTGCCTTCTAGGATTTCACATTCTAAGGGAGAAGACATATAAGTATGTATCTTTTCAAACGTTATACATGGTGAATGCTATACCAGGGTAGGCTTAGTATTCTAAGGGATATATAAATAACCACCTAATCCCACTAACAGATGCTTAAACTGGGCATCAGTTAGATGCCCATTAGAGCCTTAAAGGACAAATAGGATTATCGAGGTAAATAAGAAGAAGAGCACTCCAGGCAAATGGCATAGCTTATACAAAACCATGGTGGTATCAGTTCCTTCAAAGGAAATAAATCCCCACTCTTTTTAATTTGACAAGCTTTTTTTAGACATCCCTAATGATTACAACATCCTGGTAAGGAACACATTAGTACTACTACTTTCACTGTAATTTTTTTGTCTGAGGAAATTAAGACACAAATTTTACAGTAAGCCATAGTAGAGCTAGAACTAGAACTAACATTTTGGTTTTCTGATTGCCATCTGAATGGTCAGTCATTGGATAATTCTAACTCTGCATTCTGAAACTGTTAGTCTGATTTTTCTCAGTGTTGCATATAATTGCAGTAATAAGATCTAACATTCATCATATGGCTTACAGTGTGCCAGTCACAGTGCTAGAACTTTACACACATTTACTCATTAAAAATCTTCAAAAAAGATGAGTGTTCTGAGACTTAAAAAGGCTAAGAAACTTCCCCAGGAACTCTCAGCCACTAAGAGGTAGAGACTGGGCTTGAAGACAGGTCAATACTCTTAGCCAATACACTACACTGCAAAGGTATATGTTAAGCATAAAATCTAAAATTCCTTAGTTTAGCTTTAAAACACTTCAGAGTCTGGTCCAACCCTACTTATACTCCTCAGCTAATATGAATTCTTCATGGTATCCAAAGTGACCTAGGCCATATTTTTTCATGAATATTTAATACTCATTCCCCATTTCCTTATTCAACAAAACTGTATGAAGTAGTTACCATGTGCTGGGCACTGTATTAGTGCTGGCTTTAAAGAAATACAAAACACCGCCTTTTCCCTTAAACAGTTCATAGTCAAGACAGGAAAATCAATGACTACAATACAGCATGTATTATCTCCAACTAAGGTAAGAATCAGAAGAACATAAGGAAAAAACACCTAATCCACTCTGAAGGGATGAAGGAATGTTTCAAAAGGAGGCCATGCTAGGGCCCGCCTGGTGGCATAGTGGATAAATTCACGTGCTCCACTTCGGTGACCTGGTGTTTGTGGGTTCAGATCCTGGGCATGGACCTACACACCACTCATCAAGCCATGCTGTGGCAGCATCCCATATACAAAATAGAGGAAGATGGGCACAGATGTTAGCTCAGGGACAATCTTCCTCAAGCAAAAAGAGAGGATGATTGGCAATGGATTCTAGCGCAGGGCCAATCTTCCTCACCAAAAAAAAAAGGAAGGCCATGTTTAATCTAAATAAATCTGGAGGCATAAGAAACAGTTAGCCAGGCAAAAACAAAGAGAAGTGAGGGGCCAAAGGCATTACAGCAGAGAGAACAGCATTTTAAAAGGTTTGAGAAAGCCTGTTTCTATCTAACTAGTAGAATTTAGGCTGTTTAAATAAAGATAGTTAAATTTAAATGTCACTTCCTCATTGCTCAAAAAATTAAAAAATATAACTACCATATCATCCAGCATCCAGCAGTGCTACTTCTGGGTATATATCCGAAGGAAATAAAATCATTATCCCAAAGAGACATCTGCACTCTCATGTTCATTGCCACATTATTCACAATATCCAAGATATGGAAACAACCTAAGTGTCTGTCAATGGACAAATGGATAAAATAAACACAATGGACTATTATTCAGCCATAAGAGAGAAGGAAATCCTGCCATTTATGACAACATGGATGGACCCTGAGTGCATTAAGCTAAGTGAAATAAGTCAGACAAAGAAAGACAAAAACTATATGTTCTCACTTATCTGAACTCTGAAAATTATCTTACTTAACATGGATGGACCTAGAGGGTATTAGGTTAAGTGAAATAAGCCAGAGAGAGAAGGACAAACACCGCATGATTTCACTCATATGTGGAATATAAACGAACACACAGACAGAGAGAACTGGTTGGTAGTTACCAAGGGGAAGGGAGTGGGGGATGGGCACAAAGGGTGAAGGGATGCATCCACATTGTGACGGACAAAAAATAATGTACAGCTAAAACCCCACAATGTTATAAACTATTAAGACATCAATAAAAATGAAAATTAAAAAAAAAAGGTAACAGGGAACCTTATAATGAGTTCAAGTAGGCAAGTAGTCTGTTCCTGATTTACATTTTAGAAAGAACACTCTGGCACCTGAATGGTAAGTAGGTAGCTTTGGGGATGGGCGATGGGAAGAAAAATACCAATTAAGAAATTATTACAGGGGCTGGCCATGATTACAGGGGCTGGCCTGGTGGTATAGTGGTTATGTTCATGTGCTCTGCTGCGGTGGCCCAGGGTTCGCGGGCTCGGATCCCGGGTGCGGACCTATGGTCTGCTTATCAAGCCACGCTGTGGCAGGCATCCCACATAAAGTAGAGGAAGGTGGGCACAGATGTTAGCTCAGTGCCAGTCTTCCTCAGCAAAAAAAGACGGGGATTGGCAGTGGATGTTAGCTAAGGCTAATCTTCCTCCAAAAAAACAAAAAAGAAAGAAATGATTACAATAGTCTGGGTGAGAAATTAATATGTACTCACACTGAAGTCAAGACAATGGGGAATGGAAAGGGGTAAATTTTGGACACCTTAGGAGAAAGAAATTTACAGAACTTGGTGAGTAATTGGTCTAAGGTTGGGATAAAAATGTTGAAAATGATTATCAGGTCATCATGCTAGGAAAGACAAAGGTTTTGAAGAGTAAATAACAAGTTTAGTTTGGGACATACCAAGTTTGAGATGTTTACAAGATAAATGGGCAGAGATGTCTAACAAGATGCACTGTCTGGAACAGTAGACAGAGGTTAAGATACAGATTTGAGCTATATATTTGGAATCCATCACCATGTAAAGCAGCAGTTCTCAATTTTGGTTGCCCATCAGATTCACTTGCAAAGCTTTTGTAAATGTAGATGCCTGGGTTCTATCTCCATAGATTTTACTTAGTACCTCTAAGATAAGCTTGGGGCATCACTGTTTTTAAAAAGCTAAACGTTTGATTTTGATGCATAGTCACAATTAAGAATCACTGGTGGGTAATTTAAGTCATGAGTATAGATTAGATTCACAGTTTTCAAACAAAATTATGTTGCACTAATCAGAAAAGATAGAGAAGAAATTATCAGAAAGTTTAGGATAATAATATATATTATGATAACGATAATAATAATATATATATAAATAATATAATTTATTGAGCACTTATGGCAGGAACTGTGTTAATAACTTTACGTATGTTATTTGTAGTGGAAGAGAAACCAGAAAGGAGTATAATGAAAGTCAAGTCACACCTCTTCCATGAAGTCTTCCACAGCAGTTTCAGTTTACCTTGATGTCTTTCGTCTCAGTTTGGCATTTAGAATATACTTTTACATGGTAGAGATGGATATAACCCTAAGCAGTATAACACAGTGGTTAAGAGCAAGCACTCTAGAGCTAGACTTCCTGGTTTGAATCCCATATCACTCTATCCTTTGCCAGCAACTTTGATTTTAGGCAAGCTACTTAGTCTCTTTCTTAGTATACTATACATAATTAAAGTATAATGTGTGTATGTATGCACACACATATATACTAAATATGTGTGTGTATAATAATTTATATCTATCTATGATGTAAGTTCCTTGAAGGGATGGATTTGTTTTATATCTTTTGTAGCTTTCTCCTCAACTTTACCTAGTCCAGTGTGAGTAATTAAAATAACTAATATTTGTTAAGCTAGGCACGCTTTTGAATACTTATATTAATTCAGTAATTCAATTGATTCTCATTACAACTCTAGAGATTAGCATATTAGTATCCCCATTTTACAGATGACAATACCGAGGAAAAGAGAGATTAGGTAATGTTCCTAAAATCAACATTGCAGTAAAGTGGAAGATATGGCATCCAAACAAGGGAGTGCAGCTCTTAACTACTGTGCTATACCACCTCCCTCTATACTATACAAGAGACTCAATACATTCTTATGAGATTGAATAAAATTTGAAAAAAGAAAAAGAAATGGATAGGAATCGATGGTATACATTTATGTATAGCACATTTTGCAATGTACTTCATCGAAACCAGGGTCTGTTGCCTTTCAGAAAGAGGAGCTTGATAAACGAATAATCAATGATCTTTTAACTTATTCTTATCTATATTCCTGCATTATCCTTTTTTAAGAGGCATGGAGTGGTGAAAGGATCACTTCATTAAATGTCTTTTATCTGCTTTTTGAGGAAAAATGTTTAAATATTTAAAAGTTTTAAAGCAACCCAAAGTCCAATGATTTCCAAGCTTTCTCCCAGAAATGGATCTGTGATTCTAAAACAAGTACAGAAAATTTGTTGGGCTCTTACCATATGTATGGCTCTTTCCCAGGCAATGTGAAGTCACAAGGATTAATAAGAACAGCCTCACAAGAATGTCTAGAAAATGGGGTTTTCAAATACTGCAGACTTCTACAGGAGGAGACAAGAGTATTCTCAACTATATGGGTCTGCTATTGCCCTAAATACAGAGCCAGAAGAGTAACTGTGTCTGGTTCCATTTTTACTCACACTTGTGGAATTCCGTGAATTTTACTTCTGACATACTTTATATGGAAGATATACTAAATGAAAGTATTCAATTCTGATTTTTTCATAATTCCCAGGCACGAATATCATCTTCCTGGGTCTGATAACAAAATTCACATCCCAGCTGTCACAGCTAATGGAAATCTGCTCTTGGAAGTTACCCAGCATTTTTACTAACCCCAGACAATACTGAAATGCTTCTGGTATATAGAGGAGAAAACTTAAATGTGGTATGAAAAGTATTAGCAATGACAATTTACTTTATCATTTCTAAATGAACAAAGAGCAAAGCTAAAATTTCCTTGTGACTTCCATGATTATAAATAGCAATTTCTATTTCCAATTTTCCCTAAGAAAGTTTTTATTATCCAAATATTCACCATAGTGACATGCGTATTCATTGTATTAAAATGATCCCTCTAGATTGTCCTTGGTCTAGGAAATGTCAAAAACAAAGCCAAAGCTAAATCAGATTACCTACCAATAAAATAGAATTTACATCAGGGACAAGCAGGAGGTCTCCTAGGATCTGAAATCTAGGACTTTTGAGTGGTTGTGGATAGATTGAGAAATGCTCTCACGTGCATTTTGATAGAGAATTTTATTACAATCCTTCATTTTGCTTCTACCCCCTACCTTGTCTACTAACTACTAAATCTACTCAGGAATTTAATTTTCATTTTCAAAGTCTCAACAGGGTTAGAGCTCTGAAAATGACTGCAAAACATAGGTACTGCTCTTTTGTTTTTGATTTTATTTTCTCCCAAGAATAAGTAGATCAGCACAGAAATGTTCTCAGTTTAGAAATCATAATCTAATATTCAAGACTCTACACTATCTGGTCCCAACAGACCTTTCCTATGATAGTCTGAATTACCCCACTAGGCTATAGCCAGAATGAATTATTCTGTACTAGTCAAACATATCGTTCGCTTTCTGCCTCCCTGCCTTTGCTCATGTTGTTTCCTCTGCCCAAAATGACCTTTCCCCTGTCTTGGCCAGTCTTCAAGGTCTACCTCAAAACTACCTTTTCCAGACTTCCCTAACTCCTCATCTAGCCTCTTCTCTTCTCTTCCCACTCAGCTTGAAATATTCTGCCCACTGAACTCACAGCAGAATAATCGATGCTTCTTTCATCTCCCTTCTGAATCTCAGTGGCACTCACTACTCTCCACACTGTTATAGTTACCTGTTTTTAGTGTTTATGACTCACTACCTGTGACTTCCTGAAGGCAGGGACCTCTTGGTCTTTATATCCTTGATCTATACGGCACTTTCTAGAACACTGTAGGGTTTTGTCTGTTTGTTTGTATGTTGTTTAACCAAATTGTATTATGACGAGATTCGATTGACCCTGTGCCAACTTTTGGGAGATAGCTGCACGTGGAGAAAACTGCTCAAGAGAAGAGAACTAAAATGCAAAGATGTCACAAAACATAACACTTAAGCATTTAGATTTCATCCAGATATCAGATTACTCACTTGTACTTAGGATCTTGACAATTTTTAAGCAAATTGTCAAATTTATATTAAATAATCACCAGCAATTCAAAATATTATATTCTATCAAATAGGAACTTGAATTGTTCTATTCACATACAGTATTGTGTTTACAACATATTTCATTTTAGTCTTTCAGTGAGAATAAAAATATTCATTAATAAATAAAATTACTGAAACAAGTTATGTTTAACTTTCAGTGAAGTTTTTTGTCCTGGACATTTTTAATGATTAAAAAAAACCTCAGATCATTAAATCTAAGCTATGCAACTTGTCTCTATTATTTTATTTACACCTTGATTTTTACTCCTTAATTTTAATCTTCTACTATAACTAAGAAAGACCTGACATTGCTGTTAAGTTTGTCCAAAGGCCCAGTAACCTTTCTGTCATGAATGAAGTAACTGGTACAATATAGGAAAGGAAAGCATCTATACACATGGAATCCTAATAGCGGTTTAAATCAGCCTAGTAAGCAGATGCAAAAAACTTTAAACACAAAATTTTTCATCAAGTCAGTTGATGAATGGAATGATGGAATTTATAATTCCAATGGTCAGTAAATGTTAGACTTTAATCGGATGTAGCATGTTTTCTTTGCATTTTTATAACTATCTTTATTTCAGTGTACCATATTTTTTCACTGAATTTCTTATTTGAGAAGGAAAATGAGGGAGAGGGAACAAAACTAAACTGCATGACTACCTTTACAGACACCTGCCAATAGCCCATCCTAGCTCTTAGAATGCGTATAATAATGTCTGTCAACAAATAATGTTGGCAATAATGTGCTTGCTATATACCAGGTACTCTTACAAATGCTTTGTATACATTATCTCATTTGATCTTCACAACAACTTTTTGAGGTAGGTAAAATTATTATCCTTACATTACAAATGAGGAAACCGATACCCAGAAAGGTTAAGTAACTTGCCCAAGATCATATATCTGATAAGTGATACAGCTAAGACTTGAACCCAGTGAATGTGGCAGTCTGGATGCTTAACCACTATACTATACACCTCTTACTGCAGGCAGCTGTTACAAACCAGAAGAATATGAAAATCAATTTTCTATTGCTTTACTACAAGGAAACAGGAACTTCATAGGCACTATTGGGCAGCATGCTCCAGCTTAGGATTCTGGGGAAACAAGGGTTTTTTCTTCAACTCTACTCACTCCCCACTACTTTCAGCCAGCATACTGGTATGAAAGAGAAGAGTGTAGTGCCTGGATATCCAACAGCCAGCTGGCTAATGCCTATTTCCATATTAGTTCTTCCCAGTCCCCTTTCTCAGAGCCTGAGGTGAATCCTATTCCCCCCATTTTATTCAAAGGACTCCCCAAATGACCTAGTTAGCATCAAACACTTCCAAACTTGCTACTCTTGATTTCCAAAATTCAATCCCTATGAAGACAAAACCTCCTTCCATAATACATAATTACCTATGTCTAGCCTGGAATAACACTAGATTGGTCACATTTCTGGGCTGATCTGATTCTTGAGGTCCCTGCTCTGCCTCCTGCCAATGGGCTAGATCCACCTTCACTATCAAAATAAATTGACAACTACAGCTTCTAAAACGTACAAAGTTATTTTATTGATTCACAGTTTATAATGCCCTGATACAACAAATTATGCATTATAAAAGAATTTAATGCAGTTGTCAAAATTATGAAATGCTTGATTATACAGTTTGACTCAATCTTTTATTTCTCTAATACCAAGATATCTACATGAGAAGAAAAAGAGTTATATGTAACTCATCCTGGGTTCATCAGTTTATAAATTAAGTTAAAACTGATTGTAGCATCCCATCTTTGAAAAGTCAACTCAAATATGAGCATAGCTCATTGTGTATATTTTCTCATAATCCCCTTGAAAGCAGGAAACAACTTTTTCTTTTCTGTATTCCTCACATCACCAATTACGGTATGGTGCAAATGATCAGCTTTCACATAATGCTTACTGAATTGAACAATTACTCAAGGAGTTGCTTATAAACAGCTTACTTTTAGAAACCTTTATGATGTGTAATGAAATGCATGTGTAAAGTAGTATAGACAGAGGCAACCATTGTGAAAAGAAGATGACCAATCGGTACTGGGCAGATTTACAATCAATTTCACCATTCCAAAGGTCAAGATAATCTTGCTACACAGGAAAAAGGCTGACAAATGTCTACAACATTCTAGCCAGTCTTTACTTTTTTAATGCAATGTATTTTGACATAGCATCAGAGAGAAATTTCTCTCCAATTTGTAAAGAAATGACAACTCTGAGACAGTAATTTTTTTCACCTCACAAAATTATTGATATATTTTCATTTAAGTGCCACTAAAGGAAAGTAACCAAAAGTCCTTATGGTTTGGTTCTTCTGAAAGGTCATAAATACAGTGAAAAATAGCAAAATGCTGTGAAACCAATACCTAGAGGAATCCCAAAGCAATGCCAAGAAACAGAATGTACTCATGGTGACTAATACATGCAAATACTGGAAATAAATTCTAACAGATTAAACAGGTTTTGTAGCAACTAAAAGGTATATTCAAATCATTCCAAAATTAAGCAAGCTTAAGAATATGGCAATCTTCCCTACTAATAAGAATATAAGCTGGCTAAGTAGCCTGAATAACATATAAATTATAGCCAATACAGTAGGTATAATTTTTTCAATGTGTTTTTAATTAAAAAGGAGAAACTGACCCCTTAACTGAATTAAATCACTGTTTCAGACTTCTACTTCAGTCTTTTGATAAACATATTCATTTTAATACTATATCTTTTCACCCTGATGAGGCATTAAATCCTAATCATGCTACAGAATCGTGAAGACAAAACTATCTTTCTGTGGAGAAATGCTGCAACATTTGGTCTTTTTGCTCATTTAATATGGACTACCTGGTCAAGTATCTGACAGGTCCTCTAAAATTGAGGCAGAAATATGTGTCATATCAAAAAAATAAAATATATTTTCTTCAAAATCTGCATGTCAAACACAGGCACAGTTTCTTACCCAAGCATGTAATTCTGAGGATATGCTATAACAAACCAAAGCATTATAGCTTGATAGGTAAAAATAGTTCAAAATAAATATAGAATTTCAGGATGAAATGGATATATAAATCCAAATTCTTTGCTGTGATGATTCTCTACTCTTTGTAGTTAACACGTATAATGTAGTCAAGTCGTTCTATTTTGAAAATGAAAGTAAGCAAATGCGGAGTATCTCTGGGTCAAAAACCTTAAACAAGCTTAAATGTCACAAGCTTTCTTTGTAAATAAACAAAAACAAAAAAACTGATTTATCATCTGCTTTCATCTATTAACAATGCCTTAGCAGATATCTACATTAAGGACCAAGAGCATCATTATTTCAATGGATCTGAGAAATGATTAAAGCAAATGCATTTTAAACAGTTGAGATACTGAAATAAAAATTCCAGGAAATTAGCTTTTAGCTCATGCTGATAAACGAGATTGTACTCATAAAACTTGTATTGCTGTGTGGTTGCACCCTAAAATGGTAACAACGTCTATTTTTATGCTTAAGAAATTCCAGATAAAAAATTGTTTTAATGTCACTATCTATAAGCAGCTAGCTATGATGTATCCTTATCAGTTTGGACAATTTATGCTATTTTTATCATTCCAAATAAAAGATGCAGCTTGACTGTATTCAGACATAATCTGAAAAAAATCTGTAGAGCCCCAACCCTTGCTTTTAATCACATATGAAGTATCTCTTTCCTTACTCCCCATTTCCTCCCCCCCGAAAAAGACTGAAGTAAACACAAACTCAAACACATATACACATTTCTAAAATACATATTGTTTAGCTGGTGTCTATTACTATAAATATTACTTGTTCAAACATCCTAAGGAAAATCTGATAATAAATAATTACATTGATTAACATGTTCTAAATGACTAAACTAGAAAAAGGAATAACTCTACAATCGAATAGTATCATCGTAATTTATGAGGTCATACCTGATGACTTAGAGATTGAAAAGGCTCACAGGTTCCAGACTGCATGACCTTTCTATTTCCAGAAACCCCTAAAGATTGCATTTCCTGTCTTACAAAAGATAATCACAGCCATCTCTATGTCTCAGCATCTTCAGGGCTAGTAAAGAAAACATCAAACAGCAGACCTGTCCATCAGTATCTGTTTAAGCCATCATGTAGATATCAAATCTCATATACTGTTTATCATCTCCCCTTTGCAGTGACAAACACCTCGTATTAAGAGAGGATGGCACAGTTGTATTTGCTGAAGCTGCTAATGCTGTCTGAAAACAGTAAGCTTACTGCTTAGAGCAATTCTGCATCATCCAAACAGAGAATGAGCCACATCCTTCAGGTTTCCCACTTCTGCTACTATAAAGATTTCACTTGCCAAAGAGAGTTTGATTTTTTTTGTGAGTCCTTTAAAAATAAGCCATGTTCTATTTAATTAAGTATCCAATATGTCTGTTGCAAATACCATGTCAACTCTTAATTGTTAGGCAGTTTTCTCCATATATGACTAAGATTTAGTATAATGATTTAACAAGCAAAATTGTATTCTCTTTTAAAGGAATCTTCCCTCCAAACCATGTGTATCATCACTCATCCAACCCATCAAAAATTAGAAGCCTCTAAAAATGAAGAATTTCTATTCTGGCAATTTTTGATAATTGTGTATAACAGTAGACAGATAAATAAGTAAATGCACATTCACTTTTAATTCTCAGGAACTTCATTTTTATTTCATATTCTTCAGACCAACATGGTTCAAATCAAAATAACTTTTATATTTCTATTTAACATCTTCTTCTAAAGAGTTTAACATGCAAAAGACAATGTGCTATTATCAAATTCCAAAACTGCATGGTTAAATCTGAGAATGAAACCTATGTAAGTTATTGGCATTTTAATGTGATTTTCATTGTCTTATTTGTGTTCATCAAGGTTCTTATAATGCTTTCTTTTACCACAACATAGTAGAATCAGTAAATTTTACAACTGATAAAGTAGTCTGATAACAGAGAACTAATACCCTCTAAAATTATAAATGGAAATACTTTCTCTTTACCATGTGACAAAAGACAGTATTTTAGAAATAAAACAAAAAATAGACTAAAATTATAATCAATTTAATTGAATTCAATATTAAGATACCAAGTGCAACATATTACCCTAAAACAGCCCTCACATTATGTAGATCCTGAATTAATGAACATTTTATTTAAATACCTATGAACACTTTATTTATATACCTGTTGAAATAAGCTAAATGAAACTTAATGATAGCTAAAGGGCTATACAGAAAATGTTTTAGATAAATGTAGACTAATAACAAATCAGCATAATTTCCCTTCTCCCACTCACAACATTTGATGATCATTATCTGTATTGTCGTGAAGACTAGTCAAAATGAGTCTTAAAGATTGGGTTTCTTTAAGAGACTGTGAGTGTCAGGGAAAAGAGGAGATGTTGGTCAAAGAGTAGAAACTTCTCGTTATAACATGAGCATGTTCTGGAGATCTAATGTATAGCATAGTGATTATAGTTAACAATATTGTATTATATACTTGAAAGTTGTGCTACAGTTGCAATCCTTTTGCATTATGTAAGTGTATCAAATCAATACGTTGTAAACCCTAAATTTACATGATGTCATATGTCAATTATATCTCAATAAATCTGGGGAGAAAGGTTTTGTTGTTAGTACCATCAAGTCGATTCCCATTCCTAGTGACCCTATATATAGCAGAGCAGAACCCTGCCTGGTCTTTTTGTACCACCCTCTCACCTTCTGGTACTATGTCAGACAATGCTTCACCACTATTCATAGGGTTTTGGAAAAAGGTTATTACACTTTAAATATATATAATTTTTATTTGTAAAAAATAAGGAAAGAAATTGGGCTTCTTTAATAGCCTGATCCACACTATCCCCTTAAATAAATTACTGCCTCTAACTGCAGAAGTTCAGCAAAGGGTTGGATATTTTGGCTGCATGCATACAACGACACAATGGATGAAAAACCATATGTAGAGAAATATGATTTATCTATGCAGTATTTACTCTCTTATTGTAATCAAAATAGGTGCTCAGTCCTGAAGACCTATCTTCTCAATAAGGCCCTCCTAAACTATACTGTCTCCCTTTTGATATTCATTCTTTCATGTATAAAATATTAAACATCTTCTACATGTCAGATACTGTATAGGTGCTAGAGATTCTATGACAATACAAAATATGCCATCACAAAATCAGATAATTAAACAAGTATGTTTTGTTATGACAGAAGAATGAAGAGGAGATATGAGAGTGATAAGAGTGAATCTGACCCTAATCTAGGGATCAGAAAAGACCTCCCTAAGGAAGTACTGTTAAAACTGAGAAGCTCCTCAGTAGGTCACATTCAAGGAATGGTAAATATAGCATGGTTAGACCATAAAGCGTTAAGTAGGACAGAGAGGAGAGATGAGGCTAGAACGGTAAGCCAAAGTCCAATTACAGGAAGCCTCAGAAGCCATTTAAAAATTTGAGTTTGAGCTTTATCCGTAAGAGAATGAGAAGCCATCAACATAATCAGTTTTGCAGTTTTAGATTATTCTGGCTACGGTGGAGAATCAATTGAGTAAAACAAAACTGGAGGAAGACAGATAAGTTATATAATTTTGGGCAGGGGATAATGATGGCCTGAACCAAAATGGTGGCAGTAGAAATGGAGAGAAATTGATAGATTCCAGATATATTTTTTAGTTAAAAGGGATAGGATTTGGGGATTGAATGTAATAAATGAGAGAGAGAAATGTCGAGATTGATTCCTAACCTCCTACATTATTACAGATTTCTTTTTGACAATCAATATTTTTTCATCACATGCTCTGTTGTATTGTTATTATCCTTTTCATGTGCATATGTTTAGTTTTCATAAAATAGCCAGAAAAATGTGAGAAGACTCATCTGACATTCTTTCTGTGTCCTCTCATAATGTGCATAACTTTTTATATACTACTGCTTTAAAAGTGTACATTAGTTCAACTTTTCAAAGTAACTTGGTAACATATATTAAGACCCTTAAAAATATTCAGTCCTTTCCAATATTTCCAGTTTGGAGAATCTGTCCAAATGAAATAATGCAGATTAAGGTTTATGCCCAAAGATGTTTGATGCCACATTATTAGAAGAGAAAAATAGGAACAATAAGTGAAAGGTTAATTAAATTATGATACAACAAACATGGAATGCCATCTAACCATTGAATATTATTCATGAAAGATGTTAATGACAAAAAATGTATATCATAATAGAATATTAAGTGAAAAACAAGATCCCAATATATCTATGTAGTACAATCTCAACTATGTAAAATATACACTGAAAACAGTAGACGGCCCCCAATATGACTCATCTTACAAATATATACCTTCAGAGTTCATGTTATTATAATAAAAATAGGAAAAAGTTTCTGAGGAGTATTTTAATAGTTGAACAACCATTCCTGTTTCTCATGTACTGCTTCTTTCTACTAAAAATTATGCTTCAAATTTCAGTCTATTGTTTTATTCATATTTTTGCTCTAATTTCAGGAAAATATTCAAATCTACTTCTATTAGGTTATCTATACTTTAAAAAATAATTCTTTATGTGACTTGCATATCATTAACTATATGTGTGTGACTGTTTATTTTCACTTTATTTATATTGGGCTAACACTGGTACAGACTGTTTTTGGCAAATTAGCTCTTACACCAGTTTCAATGTTATATGAAAAGAAATGAAAGAATTTGTGTGACATGACTTCGTATCACTGACTATTTGTCTAACTAGTCATTGTGTTTTAATCTAAATTGATTTTTACGAACAACGGGATAATGGGAATCACTGAGAATACTGCAGAGTACCTACTTCTCTTTTTTAAGAAGTGGTGAAAACAGTCTTATTTTCACTTTTACAAGGAACATTGGTTGAACTTGAGTGCATAGGTCACTAAGTATATAGAGCATACAGATGGTGAGGAAACTGACCATTTCCACGGAAATCCTAATTATTTTGATACTCGCTGGGCTAGATGGGGTAGATGTTGCGGAGTGCCACAACACAAAGGGTCAGTTCAGATGAAGTATCTGTACATTAAAAAACACCAAACCTCAATAATATATTATGTGTTTTTTTCCTCAAGTTATTAATAGACTGCATTTTTCTAATTTCATCGTCATTCTACTAGTTCTCTTAGTAAATCTGTACAGTAGGTCACACAATAGAGGTAAATAAAACATTTAACAATTTACTAGATAATTTTGATTTTGTGTTTTAATAATTATACCAGTTACAAAAGTACTTCATATCTATACAGACAACTTAGAAGAAAACCACAAGATCAAAAAGGTGGGGGGATTACTCATGAAATTTCATTATACAGAGAAACCATTATTGATATTTCACTTCTAGTTTTTAATTAATATACACTTAAAAATTATATTACACTATTCATTTCTACATAGTATTATATTATGAACATTTCCCTAAGTAAATAAGTATTTTCTATAATAATGTTTAGTGGCCAAATGGTGGTATTCTATCAAATAGAGGTACCATACTTTAACTAACCCCCTATTCTTAGACATTTCAGTTTTTTCCATTTTTCAATATTATAAATAGTAGTGTAACAAACGTCTTTGTGCACACAGCCTTACACATATCCTCTAGTATTTCCTTAGGATAAACTCCAATAAGTAGACTTACTCGTTTAAGAGATCTGAACATTTTGGAGCTTTTGAATAAGAATTGCCAAATTACTCTACAGAAGGGTTATATATCCATTTACATTCTCCAGAAGAAATACCTTGTTTCCTCACTGTCTTGACAGAACCAGGTATTATACGCAGACTTAATGTAGAATAACAGTCTCAATAAGTTAATATGAGAACAAAGGAAAACTGGACATACACGGAGACAAAGACTTAAATTAAGGATAATTAAATCAGAGTTATCTTTATAAGTTTTCTAACAACAACAATAACAAAAATCTAGAATAAATAAACTTTCCTTGTTTCTATGTTTATTGACAAAGTTATAACACTGTTCCTTACAATACCTAGCATTGTAAAGCAAAACAACATTTTGAATAGAAATTACTGACAGATGGCAAAGGAGACTAATGTAAAACCAATATAATTATAAATGTGAACTTATTCTTTATTTTTTCTCTGTGATACCTGTGGAATAAATGAACCTAGAGAGCGGAATCATTTCACCCAGCACAATGCTATTTAACTCATACGAAATATGAAACACACAAACATACAAACAGAAAGACAGATTTTTGGAGCCTTAGGAAATCTTTCCAATAGTTATCAGATATACCTGCAACCAAAGAACTACTCAGGAGGGCCACTCAGCCTCCAAAATACCATGTGGAAAGACGAGATTATTTGTGCAAATTTGTTCTCCTCAAGCACCTTTCATTCCAGTGCCAAGTAAATGGGGGGGAACACAAATAAATATTTACAATGTGTTTGATCTTTAAAAGCTATCACTGTTTAAAAAAAATCAATAAAATAATGATCTTTTGAGTGAAATTTTCTGATAGATTTAGCAATTATTAAAATGCAATTTTCATATTGCCAAAATACTAAATTTTAAAGTGATAGTTATGGAAAATGGAAAACAGATTTGTCCTTTTTAATTCTAATGCAGGACTGGGTCACAGATCATAAATAAATATGATTTTTAACAGTGAAAAAAGACTAAAAAATATTAAAACTCCTCAAAACCTACCCTTTATTTGTCAGAAGGACTCATAAGTTCTGTGGCTAAAAGCATTAGCTATGGAGGCAGACTACTGAGTTCAAATCCAGGTTCTCTGACCTTGGGGTCTCTACGTACTCTCAGCCTCAGTTTCCTTATATGCAAGATGATGATAATCCCACTAGGGTTGTTGCAAGGATTAAATGCAATTAATGCATATGAAGCAGTGCCTGGCACAGAGTAATTACTGAATAAATACTTGTTATTGTCATTCCAAGAAAAATATAGTTATAGGTTTGTTATAGTATCCAAAAAAATTGAAAACTCAAGGAAAAAACAACTGTATAAAATAAGATTATGAAAGAATCAAAAGTATATGCATGATTGAGTGGAGTTTTCAAGATCCGAGGACGGAAATATAGACATTCCAGATCTAGTTGAGCAGAATATGTTTAAAAAAATTCAGGTATATAACAACTTTCATACTATAGCCGCTTTAGAGTCAAACAAACTTGGATTAAATCTTGGATTCATCAGTTAGTGACCAGGAGCAAGTTGCTTAAGCTCCTCTCCTCAGTTTCCTCAACTGTAAATTACAGTAAAGAATGTTATCTATCTCATAAAGTTGTTTTGAAGGTTAAATAAGAGAATATACATAAGGCAATCAGCACAGTCTACTAATATATAAGCTCAATAAATAACACTATCACTATTTAGTAGTAGCAGCAGTAGTAGTAGTAGTATCGGCTCAGTGGAGAGAAGAATCAAGGGATCATTTAAAAAGCTGATAAGCTAAAGGTAGGGGGGAAAGCACATAATGGAAGATGACCAGTTCCTTTCCCTTTACCACGTCCAATGACCATCTCTCCATCCTCATTATTCTCAATTTTGGCAGCAATTGCCTCACCATCCAGAAGAAATGGAATTGAAATATTAATGACCAGCTAGTTACCAAATCCAGCAACCATTTTTTAGTCTTTATTATTTTCAACCTATCTGAAACTACTGTGCCACCACCTAGTAAAAAACTCTCTGCAAATGTCCTACTCTAGCATGTGATGACCTCCATGGTCCAATCCTGACAGACCTTTCCAATCTTATTACCTATGGTACTCTCCTTTAGTAGTCTGATACTCCACCTATACCCAAAAGCTCACCATTTCCAATAATTGTTCTGTACTTTAAGGCTTCTAGCTTTGCTCATGTTATTACATATTGATCTTGGTTCTGATCTTGGTGCTTCTATTTATTAACTGTGGAATATTTTGCAAGTTACAAAACTTCTATGGACCTCAGTTTCCCTATTAGTAAAGTTGGGATAATTACACCACCTATCTACATAGTGTTCCTTGAGGATTAGAAGAATTAAAAATATAAAGTGTGGCCCGCCCGGTGGCGCAGCGGTTTAGTCCGCGCTTGGCAGCCGGGGACTCGCGAGTTCGGATCCCGAGCGCCCGCTGACGTCACTGCCTGTCAGCCATGCCGTGGTGGCGTCCCATATAAAGTAGAGGAAGATGGGCACGGATGTTAGCCCAGGGCCAGTCTTCCTCAGCAAAAAGGGGAAGATTGGCAACAGATGTTAGCTCAGGGCTGGTCTTCCCCACAAAAAAAAAAAGAAAAAAAAAATATATATAAAGTGCTTAATTCACACAGTGCCTACCTAGAACATTTAAGTACTTAACAAATATGTTATTAGAATGCAGGCCTTTCTCTCTTATCGCCATAGAAATCCTATCCACCCATTAAAGTTTAAACAAAACACATCTTCCATGAAACCTTCCCTGATCACATGATTTTGTTCTTACCTCTCTCGCGGCTCTTTAACTAATCCTCAGCTTTCCTTCCTGACTTCTCTGAAACATTTGTGCTTTCTTTTACAGTTACATATGGGCTTATCTTATCTCTCATTCTCAATTATTAAGCTCCTTAAGAAAAATCTATGTATGATTCATTTTCGTATCGCACCTAATATAGTTCCCTGAACTTAATATGTATTTGAAAATATTTATAGAATCAATACAAGAATGAAGTTCAGTTGTTATTTTTCAGGCCACTAAAATACACCTTTCTGTTCTGGGATGGTTGTTTCAAAACTAGTACTCTTATGGCAAATAGAAGAGCAGTTTCAAAGATGACTCAAATAAGGGAAATATGATAAATGTCAGGTAACCATGTAATTTGCTGTCACAGAATATTTGTTCTGTTGAATTCTTGTTCTCTTTAGTGTTTATGATTGTAGAATGCGGGAATTAGCCTATTAAGAAGCTCTTAAATTTAATGAAAGAGTGCTCCTTAAACCTGACTGTAACTAAAACTATAATAATTTTAAAAATATTAACTTGGGAACATATTCTATAAAAATATCCTAATGAAAGAGAGTAGAAAGTATAACTGCAATAATGTTTATAGCAACAGTATATATAATAGCAAAATATTGGAAAACTCTACATGTTAATCAATAAATGTTTTGTTAAACATAAATGTTTATAAATGTGTAGGTAAAAGTCTTCAAGAAACCACATTAAATTGCTCACAGTTATTATCACTGGGATTTTAGATTGAGGAGATAGCCAAGGAGGACTTGTCTCCAAAATCATACCTCCTAAAGGATGAAAATGAAACTAGATACAAAACATCAAGAAAATACAATTAAAAAATCAACAACACTACTTTCTCTTTTTCTCTCCAAGAACAACCACCGTTGGGTATATAAGAGTAAATTAAGTAGTATAAATGAAACATCAATAAGAGTCACTTTGTGGGGCCGCCCGGTGGCGCAGCGGTTTAGTTCGCGCTTGGCAGCCCTGGGTTCGTGAGTTCGCATCCCGGGTGCCCGCGACATACTGCCTGTCAGCCATGCCTTGGTGGCGTCCCATATAAAGTAGAGGTAGATGGGCACGGATGTTAGCCCAGGGCCAGTCTTCCTCAGCAGAAAGGGGAGTATTGGCAACAGATGTTAGCTCAGGGCTGGTCTTCCCCACAAAAAATAAATAAATAAATAAGAGTCACTTTGTAAAAAATATTCAAAATAAATGCTGATTACAGGTATGCTAAAAATCAATTTCAGTCCATGGCACAGGACAGAAAACTTCAGAAACAGAAATAAGGGAAGGAAGAAAACAGTCTCTTCTCTACTCAATTGACCTTAGGACTCTTAATTTCTCTGTATTTGAGAGCTATAATAGATATCTTCCTGTTATTATTTTGAAGACAAAAAGTAATTGCTACATCATATTCATATACACAAATATTTTTGCTCAGTTACAATTTCACATTCAATCCTTTTTGTGTATAGGTACACTGAGAATTAAATGGATTATTAAAATCTAGTCTAAAGGCCATAATGACTTTGAGTAAAGGACGCACAGATATAAAAACGTATTCAATGTTGACATTCTAAGATTTTTTAAATAATCTATCTCAATATCATTTATATCCAACAGTAATTTTAAACCAAAATAATTACCTGTATTAGAAGCATAAAATACCGACAAACGAGATGTTAATATTCCTTCCAAAGAAAATTCTGCAAACTTATTTTCTGTTGACTGATGGTTACCTTTCAAGTTTTAAATTGGGTTAAGAGGATTTTAAATCCTGTTTTAAATTAATTAGGTGAACTAGCAAACTCATATCAAACAAACTTCTTTCACAGAACATAAATCAAACAAGAATCTGAATTAAACTGGCCACAGCCACAAACAAAATAGTTTGTTATACCTCCATGTTTCTCTGTTAAAGCCTTTGTCCTTCGCATGTTTTTTTCCTTTTCCTTCTAATATAAATTCCTTTCTATAAAAAAGTATACACAAAAACAGAAAGACTCTATTGCTTCATTTTAACAACTTGCTGTAGTTTCTGGATTTCATTCATTGTTTGGTGTGCTGCTTTAACCTATGAGGTCTATAAGAAGTAAAATATGGTCTCTGGCCTTAGGCAAATTGAAGAATATTCAGGGGAAAAAAAAAACAGTGTAGGGGCTTGCCCAGTGGCTTAGTGGTTAAGTTCACACACTCCACTTCAGTGGCCTCGGGTTCGCAGGTTCAGATCCCAGGTGCGAACCTATGAATCAAGCCATGCTGTGGCAGCATCCCATATACAAAATAGAGGAGGATGGGCACAGATGTTAGCTAAGGGCCAATCTTCCTCAGGAAAAAGAGGAAGATTGGCAATGGATGTTAACTCAGGGCTGATCTTCTTCTTCAAATAAAAAACCTGTGCACAAAGAAGAATAGCTCAAGCATATGAGTTGTACATACAAGTTTTATGGGAGTTGAGGGGTCTGAACCCTTGTGGAAGTTTTTCATGGTTAATTTCTAAATTCAAATTATTTGTTCCCCTAACCCCACAATTTTGATTTGTTTATTTACACTAAGCAGCTATGATATCAGGTCATATGTAATAAATGATGTGTCTCAAAGTCACACATGTTCTAAACAAAACTACTGGAGAATGTAGGTAAAGTGAGTAAGGGGTTCTGAGCACCCATTCTGTTACCACCCAAGGGGGGTCATCTGCTCGCTGCAAGACGTGCCAATAGTCAAGAAGCAAGGTGGTAGAAGAGAAAGGACTTTTTACAGGGATTGTGGGTTCAAGTCCCATCTGCGGTGCCAAATTTCTTACCACCCAAGGTGGGGGTCATCTGCCCACCGCAAGACATGCCAATAGTCAAGAGGCAAGGCGGTAGAAGAGAAAGGACTTTTTATTACAGCTTGCTAGCAAGGGGGAAGATGGCCAACTAATGTCCAAAAGAACCATCTTACAGAACAAAGACTAGAGGCCAGTTATATAGGGGGCTGGTCTTCGGGTGGGGGCATCCACCTGATCTCTGGGTGGGGGTAGACATCTGGTCTTAGTTCCTGATAGTCTTTCTTTTTTTTTTTACTGGACATGCATCAGAGACCGGATCAATGCCCTATACCCTGACTTTTCAATTGTCATTGATGATGGCAATCAGCATAGACTCTCTGCCCAGGGGTTATCACATTCGTAAGGAATTCAGAACAAAGTTATCAACTTGTAGCAGCTGGAAGGGGCCTTAAAATCTACAAAGCATGTCTGGGTTAGTTAATCAGAGGTTTGTAGGTCCATGCCCAGGATTTAAACCTGTGAACCCTGGGCCACCAAAGCAGAGCGCACAAATTTAGCCACTACACCACCAGGCTGGCCCCATATTTATTCTGTCTTTAATCATTTCCCCTTGAACCTTTGGCAATTCAGCTTCAACTGGATTCTCTCTCCTCTAGATTTCCTTTCTCCACCTTCCTGTTGGGGGCTAACTCCTCTGCCCCCAGGACCTTGTACTTTATTACATATAGTACTTGCTTGTTCACTCTCACCACCAGACTATGACCTCCATGAAGGCAAGACTGTGCCCTTCTTAATATTGCAAACCTTTATAGTACATAATCTCCAGTAGACGCTTAATAAAGATTTACTGGATGAATGAAATGGAAGAATATATCTTTGCTCTTTCCAGAGAAAGAAACTTCTTAATAATAATAGCATTACTTGAAAAATATAATATTTAGTGACTTCAAAACACTCTCTCCAGGCAACATCTTTGACCTTGAATCATTCTGATGTATGGTGCCTCTCTTTGTAGAAATGTAGAAAGTTCTTTAAATTAGTTTTCCAAATCAAAGAGAAAACTAACACTAAGTAAAATACTGATTCTTTTCTCATTTTAACCTTCCTGATTATACCTTTTATAACTTAGTAATTGAGAAACTTCTTGATAAATTTTGTGTAAATGTAATTGGAATTAAGTCAAATAACCTTGGATGATAGTTATCAGGATATAAAAAGAAGAGGGAAAATTAATTTTTGTGTAGTATTTAAAAGCACAGTTAAGTCAACGTGTTTGAGATCAAATACCAACTTCACCATTTACTAGTTGTGTAATCTTGAACAAATTACTTAACTTCTCTAAACCTCAACTTCTTCATCTATAAAATAAGATTGGTAATGGTACATACCTCACAGAATAATTGTGAGGATTATATGAGATGACATAGGTAATGCACTTAACACAGGGTCTAGAACATAGTAAACACTCAATAAATAGTAGCTATTATTAGTTTTTAACTGACCTACCCAGTGTTGCTTAGAAGAATCATTAACCATAACTGAATAAATAAATCCCTCTCGGCAATCACCCTGGATCTAGCGAAATTGAGTTGCCCAGGTGATAAGCAGCTCAATTGCTAGTCAATCCTCGCAATTAGGCTGTCTGCCCTTATGCTTTTCTATGGCGTCCATATGTGAACCTGTTGCTCATCTTCTCTTCCTATAGCATCTTAACATGCATAGCATGTGACTCCTTAACTAGCCTCTTTGGCACCTCAGAATCAGCAGTTCTGGAAAATGACTACCCGTTTCTGGCTACACTTTCCCTAGCCCCTTGAATAATTATGCAACAAACCCATTTTTTAAGTTATATCATCCCAAGCATTTGGCCTATATTTGTGAAAATCCACCATCCATGATGCAAGAACAAAGACACACATATAGAACTTAATGAATAAAACTTCATTTTAGTTATTAACCTCTCATGAGCCAAGTACTTTCATTTAATCCCTGCAACAAACCTGTGAGATGGATATTATTTCTATATTTTACAGTTGAGGAAACCAAGACTCAGATGGATCAAGTACATTGTCCAAGGTCACACAGATACCTAAGTGGCAAAATTCTTTCCCTTTCCTTTTCTAAAAACCCTATCCCAAAACAAACATCATTCTCTTCTTTCAAGTCCTTGTTCAAGCGCTTCTCCAACCATGGAAAAAGCATGACCCTGCTTTGCCCCTACCACTGGGAATACCTCTTTCACTGTTCTCTCCAGAGCACTTTTCTAGAAAATTTCCTGAATGAGCAGAACTACAAAAGAAAATATGGAGAATTCAAACAGACTTCAAGGAGGGAAAAAATGCAAAATTACTATTCTTATACAGAAAAAAAATGGCCACGATAACCAAAAGGTGGAAACAATCCAAATGTATATCAACAGGTGAATTGATAAACAAACTGTGGTATATACATACAATGGAACACTACTCAGCCTTATAAAGAAATGGAATTCTGATACATTCTTCAACATGGGTAAACCTTGAAAATATTATGCTGAATCAAATAAGCCAAACACAAAAGGAAAAGTACTGTATGATTCCACTTATATGAGGAACCTAGAGTAGTATAAGAAAGAATGTAGAATGGTGATTTTCAGGAATTGGGGGGGAAGGAAAAATGGGGAGTAATTTTTAATGGATACAGAATTTCAGAATGGGATGATGGAAAAGTTTTGGAGATAGAGTGGTGATGGTTGCACAACAATGTGAATATACTTAATGCCACTGAATTGTACACTCAACAGG
Source organism: Tapirus indicus (assembly GCA_031878705.1). Lineage (NCBI taxonomy): Eukaryota > Metazoa > Chordata > Mammalia > Perissodactyla > Tapiridae > Tapirus > Tapirus indicus. The sequence continues at coordinate 75,049,655 of CM062926.1, read as the reverse complement.
GTTAAAATGGTAAATTTTACCTTATGTATATTTTACCCCAATAAAAAATATTGGATCTGCTTTCTACCTCTGATTGTAACTCTACAGTCTATTCTTTTCTTATCTTACTAGTTCTTATTTTCCCACATATTATTAAAGATTTTACAAAATGATAACATTTCACAAAAATGTTTTAGTTACTTGTCAAACATTATTCCTCTTTCAGTCTAATTACCATAATACAGATTCACTGGGGCCATCACACTTTAAAGTACTTTTAAAAAGCATAAAATTTGGTTAAATTAGAGATTTAAAAACCTGAGAAATCTCTGAAACATTTTGACCAACCAACAACAGAAGACAGAATAAAGAATGATATTTGCAGCTTCGAGGAATGCTAATAAAAGCCTATAGCCTTTTCTCTACCTTAATCCTCCTCGACTTTTCTGCTACAATGAATACTTCATCTACCATCCTGTCCTTTGAAACTCTCCCTTGGGCTGGTTCTCTGACTAGTCCCTAAATATACCCCACTCTGTGAATCATTTCTGTAGGTTCAGTACTTAACCCTCCGCTCTTCTCTTTATATATATTCATTTATTAAACAAAAGTTTATTGAATTCCTCCTGAGTACCTCACACCGTACAAAGGGCTAGGAATATAACAGCAAACCAAACACAGTCCTTGCCTCAATAGTCTAGTGTGGGAAACAGACAACTAAATAGGAAAATTTAAAAACTTTTTCTCAAGCTGATCTACTTTCTATCCCATTTGGTATACGGGATCTATGGTGGTCTGCTGCACAGTAGCCCCCAATCAACCATGCTACCCTGTATTCACATCCTTCTGTAGTCTCCTCACCTCGAATCTGAGCTAGGCCTGAGCCTTTCTTTAGGCAATAAAATGCAGCATAAATTTCGCTGTGCCAATTCTAAGCTAATGCCTTCAGGAGGTTGGCAGCTTCCACTTTTGCACTGTTGGGAACCACAAACTGCCGTGTAAAAAGTCTGTCTACCCTACAGGAGACACCATTTGGGAGCAGAGATGTACTAAGACCACATGCAGAAAGAGAAAAAAACAAAAACTAGCTACGAGCATCTTAGCTGAGCCTAGGCCTCAGCCAACTCCAGACGAGAACCCGCAAGAACAGCCACAGAGCCATCCAGATGAGCCCAGCCCAGAATGCAGAGTCGTGAGCAAACAAAATGGTTGTTGGTTTAAGCCATGAATTTTGGGGTGGTTTGTTAAGCAGAGTTAGATAAACAAAACAGGATCTCACTGAACTTAAATCCTGTAAACTTTCATGCATATGTCATCTCAGTCTTAAAAACTAAAAACAGAATTCGTCTTCCCATTCAAGTTCCACCTAACCAACCTCCTTTCCCCTGTAGTACCTACTATTCTTACAAGTATAGAGCTCTAAAAACATCATCCATACTCACTCACATCATGGTACACTAGGACTGAGGATATTAATGAATGTTAGAACAAAAATGGTTCTATAGACAAGTAAGTTTGAAAAACACCGGACTAAATAAAATTATAAAACTGTCTTGGCTATTAGATTGCTTAGAGACTTTGCTATTGAGCTTGTTAAATTCAAGAAAGGGATATAAAACGAATACTTCCAAAGTATATTCGACATGGAATTTTGTTTTCCACGATGTATTTGCTGGGACCAGTTTTTTACAAAATACATTTTGGGAACATGGGCAAAGTAAGGACAAGGTAACATATAAGGTCAAGAAAAAAGGACAAGTCTGATTGTTCCTGAAGGTCTTCATTTTCTCAAAAGTCAAAAGCAAAAGCACATTTTTCTATATGTGTACTATACTTTAATAAAAAGTAGAGAAAAATAGAAACATCAGCTCAAAGTAGAGAGAGTGATAGGTATGACAATACTAAGAACCAATAGCATGAAATTATAGTGGTTCATGTCAGCATATTTCCATAATCTTCTCCCCTCAATTAGTTCAGCATTCTAGAAACAGAAACACAAAAATTAAGAAGAGGAAGAAAGAGCCACAGTAATCATATCAAAAGATTTAAAAAATGAGAAAGCTTAGTATATTAGTAAGAAGACTATTAAAATAGCTATAAATGTCCTCCAGACCAAAAAAAAGGCAGTCATATGTAGTGAGAAGGTATTTAATGGAGCAAAGTAGCTCCAGAAGATAGGAATCCAGATAAAGACAAGGAGATTGTTGAGTGAATATAGGAATACAAGGAGCAAAGTAATGAAGTTTTCAATCTAAGAAAAAGTTAATCGTGTTTTGGAACATAGAAATTTGGGGATAGAGAATACATTATGATACAATTAATGGAAAGCATACTGAACTAAAATTCAGAAGACTTAGAACTAACTAGCTGTGTTACACTAGATAAGTCACTTAATACTTCTGGCCTCAGATTCTCATCTCCAAAATGAATATGAACTATATAGTCCTTTCTAGTTTCAGAATTCTCTGAGCCTCTAATTCTAGGTGGATTAATGCCACATGATGATTAAGTCTTTAACAGTGCATGGCTGATGCAACAGTAAGGAATTACATGAGTCATGAGCATGAATGTTAGCAACCAACTGTAGGGAAGGAAGATTGTGAGCCTGTTATGTTCTCTATGGTAGTTATAAATGGATTTGGGTGGATAGTAAATGATAATGAGGATTTGAAGTAAGTAGCATCAACTTCAAACAAGATGAAGGAGAGAGAAGGCTGCGATTTTATATTCTTTAAGTAAAATTGGATAAGCCAATACCCCTTGCTTCTTACAGAACTGAGGAGAGTTGAAGAGAAATGAAGTTATGTCCCAGTCTATTGCTACTCGTACCATTTGTCCTTTAAAATATTACTTGTATCTATCTCTTCCTCTGTATCTACATAGGCATTACCACTGTTCTCATCATCTCATCTAAGTTACCTTGAAAGCCTTCTATTTGATCTCACTGGTTCTAATCTGTCCTCTAAAAATCTAAAAAAATCCTCCAAAAATATAATTGCTATTAAAACAATATTGTTTAAAACTTCCTTTCATCATATTATTCCCCTACTCAAAAACCTACAATGATTCCCTCTTGCATCCATATCAAGCCTAAACCTCTCTACCAGACTCTCAAGGCCCTCCATATCTGACCTCCTCTCACCTTTTCAGTCTCTATTCCAGTATCCTTCAACATAAACTATCCACTCTAATCAAATACTTCCAAAACAGGCCACCCTTCCCATATACCCCTCCATCTATTTCTCCTTTCCTCCATACACACAATGTTAATTCTTATCTCCATGCTTTTGCAATATGTTCCATGTCTTAGAAATACTTTATCCCATCCTGTTCATCTATAAACATCCTATACAATAAGTGGCCAAAATTCCAGCTAATCTACATATTTATTGACCATCTATTAAGCATGAATGACAGCAGCCTTGCTCTCAAGGAGGTCACAGTCTAGTAGAGAAAATGAATAAATGAACCAACAATTACAATACTCTGTGAGCAGAATTCATGTTATTATAAACGCATAGAGCACACAGAAGGGGCATTTAAACCAGACATAGATGGTAGATCATAAATGGCTTCCTAGAAGAAGTGAACCTTTACCCAAATCTTTAAGGAAAAGAAACACAAAGAGAAACTCCATAGGCAAAAGCATGAAAAATCTTAGTGGGTTCAGAAAAATGGAAGGAATTCAGGGTGTATGGAAAATTGTATGTATACCTGAGAGAGGTGGCAATAAATGAAGCTAGAAATATTGGTCAGGGCTAGAGTATGATACAGTCTTAGGTGAGATGCTAAAGAGTTTTGATTTTGCACAAAAAACAATGGGAAGCAATTAAAGAATTTTAAGTAGGAGAGTGACTTCAAGTGATGAGACCCAGGCTTTACGAACATTCTAATAGGAGAATGGATAAAAGAGGACTCAAAACGAAGGCAGAGAGACCACTTACAAGGTAATTTTAATATAATACACACAAACAAACAAATAAAAATGTTGATCTGCAGTCACAGTAGAAAAAGCAAAGAGATTCCAGATATTTAGAAAGCAGAATTGATAGCACTTAGTGATTGATTCAATATGGAGAGCTGAGGAAGAAGAGAGCTTCTAAAGGTACGTAAGAAACACCAATATCAATTCCTTCTTCCTATGCTACTTAGTCTATCACATACAATTTAGCACTTACAATGACATCATGTCATTTGGATTTCTCATTTTACGTGCATTGTTTTAACTCCCCCTACACAGACTTCACAATCACTGAAGGCAAGGAATAGGCTTCTACTTTTACTTTTTGATCCTTCCCAGAACTCAGCACCCAGCTAAGAACTTAGCAAGTGTTAGTAAATATGTACTGAATAAATGATTTTATGTTCGATTAAGCAAAACGTGACTTACTTTAGACTATGAGCTTGTACTAAGTACATTTGAGCACTCTGAACAAAATGAATATTTGTTGAACAGTAAGACAAAGTAAAGATAGACAAGTCTTGAATTCCTCCCTGTGCATGAAATATCTATGTCACTAAACATTCACCAGAAAGGCTAAAATTTAAGACTGACAGTATCAAGAGTTAGCAAGCATGTGGTGCAACTAGAACTCTCATATATTACTGGCAGGAATGCAAATTGATGAAACCACTTTGGAAAATTGTTGGGCAATAGGTACTAAAGCAAAATGTATGCATACCCTATGACCCAACAATTTCACTCTTAGTTATATACTCAAGAGAAAGAAGTTCATATGTCTATAAAAAAGAAATGTGTAAGAATATCCATATCAGTATTATTCATAATAAGCAAAATTGAAGTAATTCAATGTTTATCAATAGTAATATAAACAAATTATGATATATATTCCTATAATGGAATACTGCATAGAAAAAAGAGTGAACTGCTACATGCAAGAAAGTAGAAGAATCTCACATACATGATAAGCAAAAGAAGTCAGACACTAAAGAGTTCATATATATGAAGACACTAAAAAATTTATTCATATGATTTCAACATATATGAAGCTCAAGAACAGGTAAAACTAATCTATGGTGATTACATTGGAAGAATGGGTACTTCTGGGTAAAAGAGGACATTGACTGGGAAGGGGCATAAGGGAGCCTTCTTGGGTATTGGAAAAGTTGTATATCTTCATCCGAGTTGTGGTTACAGAGGTATATGTACATGTGAACATTCACCTATTGTACTCCTAAGATTCACACACTTTATTGTGTGTATATTATAACTCAATAAAAATTTTTTAAATGTCTGTGTAATCCCTCATTTTGGCATTAATCAAAACAACTTTTTCTATATTGATTTAAAGCCACATCTGAGAACTGATAAGCATCTAGCTTCATATGTACAGTATTTCCTCTCTATAAATGGCAAAAATGAGCGAGTTTTTAAATAGTAAAGTACTTTCTCTATATCTTAGAAGGTATTTGGAAGTATCCAGACCTTGAACGCAATGCTCTATTCCCACTTTGTACTCAGTCACTTCCCAAAATTTCCCCAGATTCATTACCTAAACCAATCATCCAGATTAGAACAGATTTGGATCCTCAAAGGAATTCGCTTGGGCCTAAAGGAAGTCAGATTATAAGGAAAGACGAATCTGCCTAAAGTTAATATAAAATGCAAGAAAATGAGATGGGTGAAGATAACAAGCAAAAAGACCTCCCACGCAAACCTTTGGAAATTGAGAGATCCCATAAGTAGGGCAAATGGGGAAAGGAGGACCATGTGATTTTAGGACATACTCTTCACCCTCCCTGCATTCGTGACTTCTAAAAGTAGCAGTCTACTGCCATGAGAAGAATCAAAGATTTGGGAGACAAAACAAATGGATTATGCTCCATGTTCAATAGTGAAACCATCCAGGTTCATTTCTGACTCTAGCATTAGCTAACTGTGCCAAATCTTGTCAAGTCACCTGATTCCTCTATGTATCAGTTTTTCATATATAAAATAAAGTTAGTAATAGCACCTATGACATAACTAGGATAGTCACTTGCACACAGTAAGTGCTCAATAAATGTTACCTACCACTACCTGACCAAAACTTCATAGTGATTTAGGGGAAACTGTCTGGGTGTCTGCCCATACCATTTAAACTGAACGGAATATTTCAAGGTATGTAACATTCTGTATCTCAAGAATAAGATATCTGGTTAAATCCATTTGTATTCATTTCCTGGTGTTCTGAAGAGTACTAGCTTCACCAAATTTTAAAAGACATGATTTTTTTAAGTTGTCCAACCAAATAAACAAAATTAAAACTCTTACTGTAGGGCTTCTCAGAGCCTTTAATCGGCTGAAAGGAGATGTATATAACATTTACCTGGGGTCATCATACAGCACAACTCCAGAGGGTGCCACTTACATAAAACTACAAACATGAGTGCAAGCACATGGCAGCCCTGCATTTTCCAAACATATCTGAAGGTTTTTCTGTGAAGCAACTCATGGTACAAGTAATTATCAGAAATTTTGAATTAAGATCAATTTCTTATATCAGCATTTTACATATACATATTATATTATACATATACTTCAATATTTATAGATATAATTGAACTCTCCAAAGTAGAGAAACAGCCCATTCCATTTTGTTACATTCAATTTATTTCAATATAGTTCTTCTTAAAATTTAAATACTTTAGCCTCTATATTAAACAACTTCATTTAATTTACAACATAGTTTTAAAAATCTGTATCAGCTACAAAGTAAGTTTCTTAGATAGCAAAGATAACCCAACATCACCATATGTGTAAATTCAACATAAGACGTAAGGTAGAAAATAAGGAAATGAGAATTTTGACATACAAACACCAACAAAAGACCAACAAAAAAGGCAATGAATGACTTATTTTAAATGACATTTCAGCATTTGCATCCGTGGTTCATGACAGAGCCCATACTCTTCTCAGAGGGGACATAGCTGATCATTCCTATCTACCCTGGATCCCATGGCTATATCACAAAGGCTACCACAAATCTTGAAATAACACCTTTTTTGCTGATCTTCCTGGTGCAGTAAATAGTTCTTAAATTTGGAGAGATAATGGGCTTCTTTGACAATCTGATAGCTCTCTGCCCACATAAGTATACAAGGCACATACATCCACAAAGTGTTATGCTTACAATTTCAAGTGATTCATGAAACATTGAAATCTATCTGGCCCTCAGCTCCAGTCTAGAGGTTTAGCATAAGGGGTGTTTTCTCAGACTGTTTAATTAAAACACAGAATTCTAATTTTGAATAAAAATCCAAAAGAAAAAAGTACTTGATTTCATTGAGGGATTCAAATACTTGTGACCAAAAAAACAAAATAGGCATAGAAGGGGGTCATTTATATGGTGAAGATGGAAACTAGACTTTTGGTGGTGAACACAGTGTAGTATAAACAGAAGTCCAATTATAATGAGGTACATCTGAAATCTATATAATGTTTTGAACCAATGTTAACTCAATAAAAAAAAACAAGAAAGATAGGCATTTGGTATAGGACAGCAAAGCCAAGATACATGGTGTCTATTTTGAAATAAAATTTTTAAATAAACAGCATATGCTTTACACATTTTTCATAATTTTATGGTAAAAGTTAATTGGAACAGAAAATAACTGTTTTATATTTAAATAAACACAATATAGAAATGTGGAAGAAAATCTAAGAAAAAAGGTTCCATGGAATTGTAGAAGTATAGAATTCTTTGGGAGTTAAGAAGGAGCTTAGAAAAGATCTAGTCGAGTCGTCTCATTTTATAGATGAGAAAAAGGGAAAGCCAAAGAGGTTAGGAGCCTTGCCTAAAGTCACATAGCTAACAAGTGTAGCATGTATCGTGGTTTCTTTACTTTTATGTCTTAGTTTTAAAAATCCTGTAACTGTCTTCCAAAATAAAAACAAACTGCAACAAACCTGATTTTTTTTTTTTTGGAAAAATTATTATTTGAAAAAAGCTCCCAGAGCAAGACATGGGTCCTGGGAACCCTTGGGTGCCCTGCCTGTGCTGATAATCAGAGCCCTCTAAGCTGGGTCCATCCCCCTCTGTCAGAAAGAGAGTCATCACAATGAAGGTCATCTTTAGCATATGGGAAGAGGAATCAAATGCAAAAATAGAATGGGAGGAAACTAATGATGTTTCAAGAAGGCCTCAAGGGCACAATTAATTCAGTGGCCAAGTGGGAGTTGCTCTCTCATCAGATAATACAGGCTCTGGCCTTACAGGCCACTGTCACACAAAGTTAATTACAGCTACAGTAAGCTGGTCTGATCGCAACTTCACAATTCTAATCTTGAAATGGATTTTATTTACTTAAGGTAATTGAAATGGGATAGGTCTGCTGTGTTAAGAACGTTTTATTAAAAGTCCCATTAAGCTGCTGTAACTTGGAAGGAGAAACAAGCACTAGATGCTCGCCCATTTTGAGAAATGTCATGCTTAAAGGTGTTTGGTTTCTTTTTCTTTTTTTAGTGTTTGAATTAACTTAAAATTATTTCCCTTGGTTCTTTATGTCTGTGTTTCTCATGAGAATGTAGGCTCTTTAACAGCAGGAGTCATTTCTATTTCCCCAGGACATAACACGGTAGCTTGTGCCTAGTAGGTGCTCAGCAAAAGTGTTTACGTATTTGTAGAAGGGAGAGAGGGGGGAGGAAGGGAGGAAGATAATTTTCTTTCCAAATTAGGGTATATATAAACAGGCTATGTATATATTTCTCCTCTTGACCACAGTGGCATCTATTTTCAATCATATTATGAAAATCAAAACATTTTGTGGTATAATTTTAGGTGATCGATCAGATAGTTCCCTTTTCATTAGAACAGTATATTCAAAAAGGAAACCCTTTCTTTTTGGTATAGAAAGATGTTTATTCTCAACTACTAGCACAATGCTTAGCAGCAACAGCAGGAGCAGCAGCAGAAATCATCATAAAAGCTACCATCTATTCAATATCTGCTATAATACATCAGTCATTTAGTACCTACCAACTACCAGGCACTTTAAATGCACTATCCATAATCTTCACAAGTAGGCATTTTCATCCCATTTTACAGATAAGGAAACAAAGTTTCAGACAGGTTAAGATATTTTCCTAAAGTCTCACATTCAGGAATAGTAGATCTGGGTTTCAGAATCAGAACTACTTAATGCCACATTCCACACCATTTCAGTAACCACACTGCCTTCTTAGGAACAATTTAATATTTATCCAGTTAATGACTTGTACAAGCATGTTTTTAACCATTTCAGCTGATACCAAATATGATCATCTTGTTGAAACCTACCTATTTTTAAAATAGATTCTAGTTTTTCAAACATATCTGGAAAACAATGAAATTCTAATCCTCATTTTAAAAAAATGCATTACTACCTAATTGCTTTATACCCAAAATTCTCATGTTCCAAGGCAACTTTTTAAAATTTCTATGTGGCATTTTAATGCAATATAGAAGCAAAGATGTGTTGTGTATTTAATCTGTTGAAGTAGATCATATTCATTGCTGCTAGGAAAATCTTATCAGGTTGTACCTTTTATAGAATTTTGAAAAAATTCTTCTCCTCCCCTCTCCCAACTCCACCCATTTATCCAAAATTAATGCTAATTTCTCTTTTTTAAAGTACTACCGACACTGAAAACAGTGGTTGTAAATTCACTAAGATATTTCTATCAAATATTTCAAAGTACACCTTAACCTGATGAAAATGATCCTCACAACAAATCCATCATCAACTGTAATCAAGGCAATGCATTGTGTGCTTTATTTTAAAGACGGGAAACTAAAATCTCAGGGTCACACAGTGAGTTAGGGAAAGAGTGCATATAGCCTCAGACTCTTTCAACATCCGTCCAAGAATGTTGCAGCTAATTCTATTCTTAGTTATTTCCTTGTTTCATCAAGAGTGTTAGCTGGACAGTTTGGTGTATCAGTTAGTATACACTTCATTCCTCAGCCCCCTGCCCAAGGCAGTTTCCCAGTGCAATAACTCTACATTAACATATCCAGATGATGGAAGCATTGGCCTGATAGAAAACTCCACAATGGTTTGACCTTTATTTGATGACCTAAAATAACTGTCCTCATTTCCTGAACTGCACCATCCCAAGATGTTTTTCCTTTACCTTGTATCTCTGAGCGCATATTTTTAAAATAACCAAAATAACTACAATTAAATGAAAAAGTCAAAAATCTATCACAGTATTCTTTACACATAAAGAAGTATAAAATTAGATATTCACTTTGGTATAATTTAGCATTTAGATTTAATACTGAGAATTAGATCAATAATTTGGATCATGAAGTTAATGCCTGTTAACCTCAATTGTTCATGCCACAATTCATTCTGCTGAATTGGCGAACTGCTTGTTTATATATAATCTTGAAAGGACAATAAACTAAGTAAAGCAGCATAATATGTTTCCAAATTTTTAACACTCCTCAAAGTGTCAGACAATGCAGAAAATCAGTAAGGCAAAGAAAGAACTCAGTTAACCAGAAGGATTGCTGTCTTTAATTTGAAAAAAAAAAGGCAGGAAGTAGATATTTGTTACTTCATTCCTTATTAGAAATTTTGACTTTTTTACAACATTAAATTTTGAAAGGCACTCTTTAGATATTTGCCAAGTTTCTAAAAATGCATAAAGCAGAAAAAGTTCTTATTACAAAATTAAAGTTTCCTTTTCAACTCATTCAAATTTCACTTATCTCTAACGAGGCCACCAGGGCTGTCATGCTTAAACAGTTTGGCCAATGTTATTTCACTTCTCAAAAGCCATCAGGTCTTTAATGAACTGATTCCAAATGACCTCACCAGCCTCACTACTCAGTACATCCCTCCAAGTACCCTGTCTTCCTACCATGACAGTTTGCTTACATCCCCATTGCTTTTCTACCAAATTCCATTCAGAAGTCAAAGCTCGGCTCAAATGCCACTTTCTTGACAAAGCATTCTCTAATTTACCCAATCAAAATTAAACAGGCCTTGCCCCACACCACCAAAACAAGTTACCACTTCTTAGGAAGCTATTTCTTTCTGCCTTGATTTATGCTTTCTTCCCCTTTCTGAATTATAAGTACCTTGAGATCAAAAACATCACTTTTATCTATCTACATGTCCCCCCAGTAGCTAGCGCTATGATTATAATTTAAAAGCTAAAAATTCCCTAAGCTCTGAAATGCTATGAAAAGACTTAACATATTCAATTATTCTCAATTTTTTAATTTACATTATATTTTACACTGAGACATGTAATATAAAGAAACTGCCCCTTGTGTCAACAAATCAAATAACTGATATTTACTAAAGATTTATTATTATTGTACCTGTTCAGTACAATGCTGGGAGGAAGAATACAAAGAAATAGTAAAATGGTTTCTGCATTCAAAGGATACTCAGCAAGGACCATATAAGAGGCTCAGACGAATATACAGAGACATCTTACATTTAGAGTGGTCTAAGAAAGCTTTACAGAAGAGTGAGGTTTGATTTCGTTTCTGGAAAATTTAATTTCCTGACTACAGGAAATACTGTACTCAAGTACAAGGAGCTATGTGAACACAGGTGTGGAGATAGATATGCTCAAGGGAAATAAACAGGTAATATTTGCAAAACTAAGGAAGAGAAATTGGGTTGCACCAGACTGTAAAAATCCTTGCAGATAGAGTTAATCTTGTGACCTCAATTATTATCTGAAAGCAAGGTTAATAGGGGAGTAAATTATGTGGACTAAGACAAAAAACTAGTCAAGAGCAGAAAGGACTCAAAATTTGAAAGATTGGAAGAGTTAGGGGATCAAATTTTCCCATACCCTTGCCCCATTCATTGTAGAATGACTGAAAAACTCAAAGAAAGTCCCTTCTAGACGAGCCGATTGTTCAATCTAACCAACAAGGCAAATGAAAATTTCTTCCCCTCATACCCAACGCCTAGAGCATAGTAAATGCTCAATAATTGCTCGCAGGTGGAAGGAAAGAAGGAAAGGAAGGAGGGAGGGAGGCGGGAAAACAGGAGGGAGGGAGGGCAGGCTCTGAATAGTAGCAACTTAAAAGCCTGTGGCTCAGAAAACTACATACAGTCAGTCCCTCTGTATCCACCAGGGATTGGTTCCAGGATCCCCCTGGACACCAAAATCTGCAGCGGCTCAAGTCCCTTATATAAAATGGCATAGTATTTGCATACAAACTCGGCACATCCTCCTGTATACTTAAAATTATCTCTGGATTACTTATTTTATAATATCTAATACAACATAAATGCTATGTAAATAGCAGTTAAACTGTGTTGTTTAGGGACTCATAACAAGAAAAAAGTCTGTATATGTACAGTACAGATGCAACCATCAGAAGCCTTTCAATCCATGGTTGGTTGAATCCATGGATGCAGAACTCATGGATACAAAGGGCTGATGTACTACAAAAGACTCTAGAGTCTGAAATAATAATGATAATATTATTTATTACTGTGTTCCAGGCACTGTTATAAACACTTTATACATATTAATTCATTTAATCCTCACCACAACTCAAGAAGGAGGTAAAATTATTATAACAAATTTATAGATGCAAAAACTGAGGATCAAAGAGACAGCAAGACACACACAGACAGCAAGCAGTAGAACCAGGATTTTAGCTCAGACCATTTGACTCCAGACCCTACACTTATAACTCTGAAAAGGAGGTCATGGTTCTTAGTCTTTGGAAAATATATCAAACCATGGCTTCAGAATGAGTCTAGTCAGTTTCACCGAGTCACCCACTTGGAGGCCTGGATTGGTAACCTAAATTGCGACTCACTACACTACTATTTTACAGAGTGACAGCAACAATGAGCATCTGTTGCCTCATCTTTAAAATAAAAATAAGAGTAACATACTTTTCTCTGCCTACTCTAGATGAATTTGTTGTTGTTGTTAGTGCCCTTGAGTCAATTCCGACTCCCAGTGATCCTGTGTATAGCAGAGCACAACCCTGCCCAGTCTTTTTACACCACCCTCTCACCCTCCAGCGCTATATCAGACACTGCTCCTCTGCTGTTCACAGGGTTTTCATGGCCAATTTTTTCGGAAGTGGGTGGCCAGGTCCTTCTTTCTAGTCTGTCTCAGTCTGGAAGCTCCGCTGAAACCTGCCCACCATGGTAACCCTGCTGGTATTTGAAATACTGGTGGCACAGCTTTCAGCATCACAGCAACACACAGCCGTCACTGTATGACAACTGACAGACACTCTAGATGAATAATGAGTGTTGATCATTTTTTAAAATATCAACTGTGCCCTATGTTTACATATTACATGATATTCTTATTACCAACTTAATACTATGAAAGGTACCCACCATTAGAAAATGATCGCTAAATCCAAGTGTGTTACTCACATTAGCATTGCACATAACATTACCTGTATACCAAATTAATTGCACCCAAAGTAACCATGGCACATTTAATTACCAAATTAACCTCAATTAAGTGAAACACACCAAGTGCCTTTTCACTTGGATACATCCTTCAGTGTTCCTGAACAGGAAAAGTTTGTCCACAAAAGCCACAAATCCCACCCAGTCCCATAATCCCAATTAGGTAGCAAAGACATTGAATTTAGCTTGTTTCATCACAAAAATAAAAGAAAGTCAACCTAGTGGGCTAAAAACAAATTGTTTCATCTGATATAATGGAAATTGTTTTATAGTCATATAGCTTGTAGCTAGCATTTCAAATGATATTCAGAAGCTAATTTATCACAAATACTGACAGAAGACAAGCTTCAACATGAAGAAGATACAAACTAATTCATTCAACATGGGGAAAAGACCTACACAAAATTCTTAGCATAAACTTGAAAAGCTAGAACTTAATAGCATGACACAATGCTTTCATTTAATAATGAAAGATGACATCTTGTAGAACATTCAAAGTGAAACAAATCAAAGGGTGAAAATGCAGCCTTATTCCTCTGTGCACAAACTACATGTACAGAACCAGGAATAAGGATAAATTAAGCCACTTGGAAATCTTCTATAAAATACTCTTCTAAAAAGGGAAAATTTATACATATCCATATTCTCTGGGGATAAAAAAAATCAAGTAGTGTGTTCCAAAAGACTATATTATAACCTGAAAATATTCCAAGATATGAGAATTGAAATGTATGTAAAGAAAGTTATGGATTCCCTGCACCAGTAAAATCTATTTTGGAAAGGAAAATCTTCAGCTGTCATAGATAGAATCACAGGGTTGATAAACACTATCATCTAATATTTCAATTCCCTCCTCAATACAATCAAGTGATCATGTGTTCTCTCCTTGAATAGCTCTAGTGATGAGGAAGTCACTGCCTCTGGTGCTGCCTGCTCCATTTGGGGATGAAGTGTTCCTCTGTATCACCCACTCCCTGGCTCTAGTTTTGTTCTCTTACGACACACAGAATAAACCTAATTCTTTTACATGAAAGCCCTTTGGATAATTTCAAAGAGCTATCATATCCTTTCTGAATTCCTTCTTCTCTAGGCTAAATTTTCTTGATTCCTTCACCCATTCCTTAGTGGCATATTCAAGTTTCTTCTCCTCCTCCTCAACCCCAGCTGCCCTCCTCTGAAATGCAAAACCCCAGGGACATAGTCAGACCAGAACAGGGCTCATGAAAATCTGACATTCCTTACTCTAACCAGTGGAGTATTTTAAAGTTTCATAGTTAGAGATATTTATTAGTCAACTAACACATACATACTGCAACTATAAAGTTCTGTTACTGAAGCAACTTATATCAGCATTGCTGCTACAGAGCACTATATTTTGATAAAATATCTTTTTTGAAATTGCCTTTAGAGTCAGTTCACAAGTAGGGAAACAAATTAGACTCATTGCCTCATAGTCACACTCTTGTTTGATTGTTCTATGTGTTATTCTATTATTATTTTTAAACAACAAAAATAATTTTGCTGTGTTATTCTGCTACCATATTTTGCATATTTTGTTCTGGATAATTTCTGGTTCTTCTGAAAAACTAAATCTACCCACAAAGCATGAAAATTTGCTACTACAATCAAAACAGTCCTGAATACAAGTCCAAAAGAAGGAGAGAAAAAATAGTTTGGATGATGACAGTATTACTTGAATATATATGTTTTTCTCAAAATAACTGATACCAACTCATTATGATAGATGTATTTTGATTATGTTAAAAAATCCACATTAGCTTATGGTTATAGCATATACTGAACATATAGCTGAAATGGTAAGTAAGGATGTCACAATGTCTTCCTATTCCATTTTGTGCAATGTCAAATTAGACCTCTAGAAATTAGACCTTTCTTCCTGAACATAAATGATTAAGTATTTGTACCTGATAACCTCCTTCATAGGTCTTGTCATACCAAATTGCAATTATTTGTCAACTTGTCTTCCCTATTGGAGTCTAAGCTCCTTGAGGGCAGAGATGTTGGTTTTCATCTCTGTTTCCCCAGGTCCTAGAACAGAACCTGGAATACAGTAATAATACTTGCTAATACTTTTAATATTTGCAAAACTATCATCATAAAACTAGACAATTTATCCATATTTCTCTGCCCCTCTTTTTTCAGTAGGATGAACAAAATAGGGGGAAAATAGATCCTGACACCTAGTTGTTACCTTAAGATGGGGTGCTTAAAATTCTCAGATCTATTATACCCCCAAATATAATGGTAAATGAAATGCTGCACATAGATATGAATACACAAACTATACATCAATACAAACCAATAGAAAGTATCAATATTATTATGAATACTCTTTCTAAGTTCAACAGTTCGGTAAGTCAATTTTTTCTTGAAAGAAATGTTTATTATTCACATCTTAAACTAAGAAAGACTTTGCAGACCAACCCAATAGTGTCAAAGTAACCGAGTCTATTTATGGAACACAACTTATAAGCAGTGTTTTACTATTAAATGGTTCATTGCATTTTAAAAATCATTAGCATGAAAAGAAATATATTTACATAAATTACATTGTTTCTTTCAAGCTATTATTAACTAGAACATGCATTTCAATAGATGCTGGAAGGAATTATACAACATTCAAGTAAGTATATAGCAAATCTTTAAGAACTCCTTCCATATTAAATGTTTCATATTCTTTATTATTTGTTATTTGAGAAATACTAGCTCATGAATTATTCATAATATCTAGCCAGATCTGTTACATCAGGTGTCAGATTAATCTAGGAGGTAGAAAGCGCTGAGTTTTACATGAAGTATTCATTAAACTTGGTGAACTCATTAAAGTATGTTAATTAGGTAATAGACAAAGGAACTTGGTATTTGGTAGAGATTGGGCACTGTTAATACCTTGCTTTGTGCTAATACCTTGGCTGCAGTTTTTCCCCCCTTAATGAGCACAGGGAAAAGCTGATTATTCCAAATGCAGAAAAAAACAGCACATGTGTTACGTGTTGGAAAAATTGCCCCAGGTGACAAAAGGAAACACATACCAAGGAACTGGCACTCTAACAAAGAGAGTATCATTTCAAAGCTTCTAAAATTTTCTTTGGTACAATATTCTGTCATGAGAAAACTACATCTTAATTTTGATATTCTCGAAAATATTTCATTGTTACCAATTACTGCTTGACTAATACAGCTTTTTTATCTCAATTCAGATCTGACTATACCACAAGTCTATGATGCGTGTCCTTGTTTTATTATTTAGGAGTTTTTTTACACTGAAATTTTAAATGCCTGAAAGCATGCATGTTTATTTGTAGGTAAGGCATGAAAAAAAATCACAGATAGTGTATTTCAATAAAATAATTTCCTACTAAATCATAGCTTTTCAAAGGCTATATTAAGAGTTTCCCACAGAAAGACCTGAATTTGAACAAAGAAAAAGCAAACACTTGGATGTTCACGACACACCAACACACAAACTGTACTGAAAAGATAGCCTCTAGGCTTTTTCTAGTTTTATTTTACTACCTCAAATATGACCATTTAAATTACACAAACCAATTTTCTATGGCTCAGTGTTACATGTGAAAGTTTGCTTGTGCAAAATTCTTAAGTTTTACACTAAAATTAAGTTTATTCATGAAAATAAATGTTTCTTTCCACCTGTCAAATATCTTAGAATTTGGCCCTTTTTTGAGAATTAAGGGGTCCAAAGTATTTACTACTAGATGTTCAGCCCTTAATTGAAAGCCTTAGAACCCAATATGAAAGGTGAAACCAATATTTAAATATACTTTATTTTTCATAGGACTTCATCTATCTTGTTTTCTCCCATTTCCTCTTCTTTCTGTGAAAATCATTGCCACTTTACACACAGCATTTAACTACATAAACAAAATGATTCAACCACGATTAGGACATATGTGTCATATTTAGTTAGTTATACAGAACACCACAGCTGGCTCCATTCAAAATATGACACTCTCAATGCCATAGGTCAGGCTAGAATGTTAATCTTCTACCTTTGTCATCATTATACTACACAGTCTCTTGGATAAATGGTCCTGAAAAGTAAAATAAAATAAAACAAAATAACCTCTTTTGAAAAGTTAAAGTGCGTGATAATTTCATTTATCATCAATTCCAAGGGGAAAATGTACTCATTCTAAGGACTTACCACAGTAGCATTTATCAAAAGCTGCTACTATTTTTAAATTAAACTCATCTTTCACATGATGATTTCAGTTACGCTCCTGCAATCCTGCTTACAGAAATACATTCTTCAGTTTCTGAAATAATTTGCATATTAAATGTCATACAAGAATTTTCTAGGAATATATTTCAAATTTTAATTGTAGTATATTCATTAAAGTGAAAATAAATGTCAAAATATTAAATAGAATTTTTTGGTGTTGCCTCTGCTTCTTAGACCGTTTCTCAAAACTTCAAAAACTCACACAAAAAAATGTGTCCACCAAGAAAACCATGTCTATATATAAAACCACATGAATATGAAACACAGATCAGCTAAACTTTGCCCATAAAAGTTACTATGGTACTACATAATTTTCTGATGTTTTATGAATTCACTCTGCTAAAAAATTAGAAAGACTAAAGGGAAAAAAATCCCCACTAAATCTAGATAATAAGAAGTCAATGTTTCCCATTTATATTGTCATTCTCTTTCTAGAGTCCTTAATGTTCTATATAGTAAATTTTTTAAAGAGCAATAGTACAGGAAAAGGCTGTTTTCAAATATGAACTACACATCTAAGTGATCTAATTTGGTCTATCAATGGATATCATAGCCTCTAAATATACTAGGGGGAGTTTATTTACACAAAGCCACTGTAAGGAAATCTATAATAGCTCCTATGTGGGTCATTATCTCTGGTTACAAATTCTAAAATGCTTTCCTATTGGTTCATTCATTAGATATCAAATATCCAATCTTACCTAGTATCAACACTCAATTTACAAAGGTTATAACACAGTGTTCTGATTATTTGCTAGCCCAGGTAACTTTTAGGTATTATTTCAATAACACTGCACAAAACTTTCAACTATTCTGTTCATTGCTTCATATTAACTTTTGTGACATGGTCATTGCAATAGACTGAATGTTTATGTCATCCAAAATTCATATGTTGAAAGCAAATCCTCAATGTGAGGGTATTTGGAAGTGGGGCCTTTGGGAGGTCATTAGGTCGTGAGGGTGGAACTCTCATAAATGGGATTTAGTGCCCTTATAACAGACACTCCAGAGAGCTCCTTGCCCTCTCCTCCATGTGAAAACACAGCAAAAAAGATGGCTCTCTACGAACCAGGAAGTGAGCTCTCACCAAACACTGAATCTGCTGGGGCCTTGATCTTGGACTTCCTAGCCTCCAGAACTGGGAGAAATAAATTTGTGGTGTTTAAGCCATCCAGTCTATGGTATTATTGTTACAGCAGCCCAAACAGATTGAGAGTCATAAAGACAGCCAAAACTCTGATGTATTTTATTAAGAAAACAGTATTACATGCAAGATCAAAAAAGAAGAATCAGAGTTAGAATTCCAGAGCTTCTTATTTCCAGTTCTTCTATGTCTAATAGGCCATAGCCACTATTAAAAACATTTCCTGAGTGAAGCCTAACATTTCACTAGTGTAATAAAGAAAATCTAACTGAGAAAAGCTCCTCAAGATCATGTTCTTTTGCCTCAAAAAATTCCTTGGTAGGTAGAAAACAAATGTTATAAATATCTTTTAACAAAAACCATATACGATTATGAAATATACAGCCTCCACATTTCTACATAAATGTGGAGATCTCTTACTAAACCAGCAGCTGTTTAAAAAAATCATGGTATAGTATAGCAATAATTTGACAAGGTTATATTGTTTTATCAACATCTCTGGAAACAAACTGAAATAAAAATAATGCACAGATAAAACAAATTTTTATTACTGCTCCAACTTTGTAATACATTGCAACAGAGATAATATGATCATATGTTCACAGAGAATTTCCTGTTTCTCCTTCCATACTACCACCCCCAGCCCACAGTTTCCTAGCCTCCACCTCATTTAATTAAACAGTTTCCTAAGTTATATTTTCCTCCACTTTATATCTTCTTTCTCTGTTGATAAAGATTAAGTCTAGCTTCAGATATGTTAAGAGGGAGTGCTAGATAACATTACATTCTAGTGGGATGCAATAATCACAGCATCATATCACAACTTAACATATGGTCTTTAAAAGGTAAAGCGAGAACCCAGAAAGAACAAAAATGGTGGGAAATAGGACCAAACCACCAAAGAAAAAGATGAGTGAGTGTAAGCACAAAATAAGCAAAGATAAACTTCCCATTCTTCACTTCAGTTTGGGGGGGATTTTTTTAGGAGGGTACTCCTATTCCTCTTAAATAGGTTCTGTTTTCCTATGTAAAGCTTAGTTACAGTATTTTAAAAATTGTTTCAGTCCCTTAAGAAATGAAACAGGATATAAACAGCTAAAACAAACTGACTGTTATAAAGAGATTACTGAAAGGTAAGTGAGGTACTGTGAGAAGTATCATGATATTATAGTCCTTATCTAATCTGCAACAGCAAATTATCAGATTAGCTATGGGGGCCCCCAAGAGGACACATAGCTGAGCAGAGGGAGCAACACACTCTACCAAAACTACCAGGTTCACACCTATCTTTCCTCTCAATTGGAAGTTAAGGAGAAACATGTTGTCAACCTAACAATCATCCTCATCAACTAGTTACTCTTTCATTAACTCCCACTTCAAAACACAATAGACACTTCCAAGAAGCTTTATTTAGGACACACCCAGATGGCAATGGTTTGTTGGTTTAGGGACCAAGAGGTAACTGTTACCGAGCATATGTTCACCGGTCCAGTTCCCGGGTAAAGAAGCTGGAATATGGATGTACTAAGGTCTAGAGCTATATTTTAAAATATGCATATGGCTTTGAAAGCTCCTACTGTGGCCAAGGCTGAAATGCACCAGTTTCAATTTTAACTATACAGGCCTTCACCTGACTAGAAAATCATATGGAAATCTAATAAACCATAGGTGAAGATGTCTGAGGGGAACAATTCAGGGAAACAGGGGATTAGGAACAAGTGGAAAGTAGTTGGGTTTTGTTACTACCATTATTGTTGTTTTATGTTTGTAATACAACCTACCTATTTTGATGGGATAGAATAACTTCTAGTCACAGGGATTATTGGCAGATAATGTTCAAAAAAAAAAGGCCTGTATCTCCTTAGAGAGAAAGCTCTTTTAAGTACAAACTAATTATAATAAATTACAACTTTAAGGAGGCTAGAGAGCCACTCTGTTTTATCTCCTCAAAACAATGAATAAACAGGTTTGGTTCTTTTAGATATAGTTTTTAAAAATGAGCACAAACGATGTTTTTTATTATAGAAAAAAACAATCTCAAGAGGTTGGAGTTCAAGATGGTGGCATAGGAAGATTCTGAGCTCACCTCCTCCCACAAACACAACAAATTTACAGATGGAAAAATCCCCTCAGAAGGGGACTTGGAAACTGGAGGAACAGAGCCTCCACAACAAGGGATGGCACTGAGAAGGGGAGGAAAGGCAGTAATACAGTCCTGTTAGGAAAAAAACCCACACCCCAGCCATGGTGTTTCACAGTGGGGACGGATCTCAAAGGTATAGAACTTTTCCCTGAGGAGCGAGGGATTCAAGCTCCATATCAGGCACCCCAATCCTTAGATCCTGCACAGGAGAGATGAGCCCCCAAAATACCTGGCTTTGAAAACAAATGGGGAATCAATGTCCAGGAAAACTATAGAACTGTAGGGAAAGGAGAACCTGTTATTAAAGTGCTTACTCACAGACTCACTCAACCTGGAAACCAGCACAAAGACACCAAATTGAAAAGCCCATAGACCATAGGTGAAAGAGACCCACTTACTAATCTTGGAGTGCCTGGGAGAGGCAAGAGGCAGCTGGGACTGTCCTCAGGGACTGAGAAACTAGTGGTAGCCATTTTTTTGATCTCATTCTGTCATGCTGACATGGATGCTGGTGGGTGCCATTTTGAATTTCTCTCTCTAGCCTGCTAGCACCAGCAAGCACCCTGCTGAGAGCCTGCCTACTCCTGTGACTCTGCCAGACCTTGCAGCTGGCTGGACAATAACCCCGTCCATCAGAACTCCTGCAGTAGTTGCAGCCCACACAGGGGACATCCTTAGAGCTCCTGGCTCTGGTGGCCACAGAGTATTGTGCTGTTGAGCCCCGCAGAACATCTCCTAAGGAAAGCAGCTCCTTCAAGACCAGGAGATATAGCTGATAGAAATAAACACAAAGAATAAGGCAAAATGAGGAGACGAAGGAATATGTTCCAAATGAAAGGACAAGAAAAAAACCTCAGAAGAAGAACTAAGAAAGTATCAATCAGAACTGAAGAATACAACAAAAGAAATGAAAAGTACACTAGAGGAAATCAACAGCAGAGTAGATGATAGAGAAGAATGGGTCAGCAATCTGAAGGGCAGGGTAGTGGAAACTATGCAAGCTGAACAGTGAAAAAAGAATTTAAAAAATTGAAGATAGTTTAAGGGACCTCTGGGACAACATCAAGCATACTAACATTAACATTATAGAAGTACCAGAAAGAGAAGAGAGGAAGAAAGGGACAGAAAAATTACTTGAAGAAATAATAGCTGAAAACTTCCCTAACCTGAGGAAGGAATGTGACATCCAGGTTCAGGAAGCATAGAAAGTCCCAAACAAGATGAACCCAAAGAGGTTCACGTCAAGACACTTTATAATTGAAATGTCAAAAGTTAAAGATAGAGAATCTAGAAAGCAGCAAGAGAAAAGCAACTAGTTACATACAAGGGAACCCCCATAAGACTATCAGCAGGGTTTTCAGAAGTAACTTTACAGGTCAGAATAGAGTGTCACAATATATTCAAAGTGCTGAAAGAAAGAAACCTACAACCAAGAATACTCTATGCAGCAAGGTTATCATTCAGAATTGAAAGAGAGATAAACAGATTCCCAGACAAGGAAAAGCTAAAGGAGTTCATCACCACTAACCCAGCCTTACAGGAAATGTTAAAGGAACTTTTTTAAGCAGAAAAGAAAGGGCCATAACTAGAAATAAGAAAATTATAAAAGAAAAAAATCTCACTGGTAAAGGCAAACATATAGTAAGGTAGTGGATCAACCACTTATAAAGCTAGTATGAAGTATGAAAAGACAAATGTAAACTCAGCTATAACAAAATAAATAGTGAAGGGATAGACAAAATAAAAAGATGTAAAATATGACATCAAAATATAAACTATGGAGGAGGATAAAAATATAGTGCTTTTAGAATGTGCTCAAAATTTAGCAACTATCAACTTAAAATACACTGCTATATACATAGGTTGATATATATAAACCTCATGGTAACCACAAACCAAAAACTTATAATAGATGCACAAAAAGTGAAAAGAAAGGAATCCAAACACAACACTGAAGAAAGTAATCAAATCACAAGGGAAGAGAGCAAGAGAAGAAGAAAGAAACAGGAAAACTACAAAAACAACTAGAAAACAACTAACAAAATGGCAATAAGTACATACCTCTCAATATTACTTTAAATGTAAATGGACTAAATGCTCCAATCAAAAGACATAGGGTAGCTGAATGCCTAAAAAACAAGACCCAATATATGCTGCCTACAAGACACTCACTTCTGATCTAAAGACACACACACACTGAAAGTGAAGGGATGAGAAATGGAAACAAAAAGAAAGCTGGGTAGCAATACTTATATTAGACAAAATCGATTTTGAAACAAAGATTGTAACAAGAGACAAAGAAGGGCATTACGTAGTGATAAAAGGATTAATCCAACAAGAGGATATAACACCTGTAAATATCTATGCATCCAACATAGGAACACCTAAATATATAAAGCAAATATTAACAGACATGAAGGGAGAAATTGACAGCAGTATAATAAAAGTAGGGGACTTTAACACCCCATATACATGAATGAATAGCTCATTCAGACAGAAAATCAAAAAGGAAACATTGGCCTTAAATGACACATTAGACCAGACAGACTTAATAAATATACACAGAACATTCCATTCAAAAACAGCAGAATACACATTCTTTTCAAGTGCATATGAAACATTCCCCAGGATAGTTCAGGTGTTAGGCCACAAAACAAGTCTCAATAAATTTAAGAAGATTGAAATATTACCAAGCATTTTTCCAACCACAATGATATGAAACTAGAAAGCAATCACAAGAAGAAAACTGGAAAAAACACAAACAGGTGGAGGATACACAACATGCTGCTAAACAACCAATGGGTCAACGAGGAAATCAAAACATACCTTGAGACAAACAAAAATGGAAACACAATATTCCAAAATCTCTGAGATGCAACAAAAGCAGTTCTAAGAGAGAAGTTTATAGTGATACAGGCCTACCTCAAGAAACAAGAAAAATCTCAAATAAACAATCTAACCTTACACTTAAAAGAACTATAAAAAGAAAAAGAGTCCAAAGTTAGCAGAGGGAAGTTAATAATAAAGGTCAGAGTGGAAATAAATAAAATAGAGACTAAAAAAGATAGAAAAAGATCATTGAAACTAAGAGCTGGTTCTTTGAAAAGATAAACAAAATTGATAAATCTTTAGCCAGACTCATCAAGAAAAAAAGAGAGGGGGCCCAAATAAATAAAATAAAAATGAAAGAGAAGTTAGTACAGATATCACAGAAATACAAATGATCATAGAAGACTACTAAGAACAATTATACACCAACAAATTGGACAACCTAGAAGAAATGGATAAATTCCTAGAAACATACAATCTTCCAAAATTCAATCAAGAAGAAACAGAAAATCTGAACAGACCAACTACTAGCCATGAAATTAAGTCAGTAATCAAAAAACTCCCAAGAATCATAAGTCCAGGACTAGATGACTTCAAAAGTGAATTCTACCAAACATTTAAAGAAGAGTTAATACCTGTCCTTCTCAAACTATTCCAAAAAATTGAAAAGGAAGGAACACTGTCAAACTCATTCTACAAGGCCAGCCCTGATACCAAAACCAGGCACAGACACTACAAAAAAAGAAAATTACAGGTGAACATAGTGGTGAACATAGATGCAAAAATCCTCAACAAAATATTAGCAAACTGAATTCAACAATACATTAAAAGGATCAAACATCATGATCAAGTGGGATTTATTCCAAGGATACAGACATGGTTCAATATCCACAAATCAATCAATGTGGTAAATCACATTAACAAAACAAGGGTAAAAATCAGATGATCATCTCAATAGATGGAGAAAAAGCATCTGACAAAACTCAACATCCATTTATGATAAAAACTCTCAACAAAGTGGGTATAGAGGGAACATACCTCAACTTAATAAAGGCCATATATGACAAACCCACAGTTAACATCATACTCAACAGTGAAAAGCTGAAAGCATTTCCTCTAAGATCAGGAACAAGACAAGGATGCCCATTCTCACCACTTTTATTCAACATAGTATTGGAAGTCCTAGCCACAGCAATCAGACAAGAAAAAGAAAGAAAAGGCATTCAAATTTGAAACAAACAAGTAAAACTGTCACTATCTGCAGATGACACAATACTATATATATAAAACCCTAAACTAACCCATGAAACTATTCAAACTAATAAATTAATACAGTAAAGTTGCAGAATACAAAATTAATATACAGAAATGTGTTGTGTTTCCTTATACTAATAACAAACTATCAGAAAGAGAAATTAAGAAAACAATCCCATGGGGCCAGGCTAGTGGCATAGCGGTTAAGTTCACGTGCTCTGCTTCAGTGGCCTGGGGTTTGCAGTTTCAGATCCCAAGCACAGACTGACACATTGCTTGTCATGATGCTGTGGTGGCATCCCTTATAAAGTAAAGGAAGATAGGCATGGATGTTAGCCCAGGGCCAATCTTCCTCAGCAAAAAGAGGAAGATTGGCAATGGATGTTAGCTCAGGGCTAATCTTCCTCACAAAAAAGAAAGAAAAAAAGAAAAAGAAAACAATCCCATTTACAACTGTATCAAAAAGAACAAAATACCTAGGAATAAATTCAACCAAGGATGTGAAAGATCTGTACTCTGAAAACTACACGACATTGATGAAAGAAATTTAAGATGACACAAATAAATGGAAAGATATACCATGTTCAAGGATTGAAAGAATTAATATTGTTAAAATGTCCATAATACCCAAAGCACTACACAGACCCAATGCAATCCCTATCAAAATACCAATGGCATTTTTCACAGAACTAGAACAAATAATCCCAAAATTTGTATGAAACCACAAAAGACCCCAAAGAGCCAAAGCAATCTTGAGAAAGAAGAACAAAGCTGGAGATATCATGCTCCCTGATTTCAAACTATACTACAAAGCTATAGTAATCAAAAGAGTGTGGTACTGGCACAAAAACAGACACATAGATCAGTGGAATAGAATAAGAGCCCAGAAATAAACCCATGCTTAATGGTCAATTAATCTATAACAAAGGAGGCAAGAATATACAATAGGGAAAAGACAGTCTCTTCAATAAATGGTGCGGGGAAAAGTGGACAGCTATGTGCAAAAGAATGAAACTGGACCACTTTCTTACACCATATACAAAAATAAATTCAAAATGGATTAAAGACTTAAATGTAAGACCCGAAACTATGAAACTCCTAGAAGAAAAAATAGGTAGTAAGCTCTTTGACATCAATCTTAGCAATATTTTCTGGATCTGTCTCCTCAGGCAAAAGCAAAAATAAACAAATGGGACTACACCAACTAAAAAGCTTTTGCACAGAGAAAGAAACCATCGACAAAACAAAAAGGCAACCTACTGAATGGGAGAAGATATTTGCAAATGATATATCTGATAAGGGATTAATATCCAAAATATACAAAGAATTCATACAATTCAATATTGAAAAAACGAATCAATTAAAATTTGATTAAAAAATAGGCAGAGGATCCGAATAGACATTTTTCCAGAGAAGACATACAGATGGCCAACAGATACATGAAAATATGTTCAACATCACTAATCATCAGGGAAAATGCAAATCAAAACCACAATGAGATATCACCTCACACCTGTCAGAATGGCTATTACCAAAAAGACAAAAAATAACAAGTGTTTGCAAGGGTATGGAGAAAAGGGAATCCTTGTGCACTGTTGGTAGAAAAGTAAATTGGTGCAGCCACTATGGAAAACAGGATTAGAGGTTATTAAAAAAATTAAAAATAGAACTACTATATGAGCCAGCAATTCCACTTCTGGGCATTTATCCAAAGAAAATGAAAACACTAATTCCAAGAGATATAAGCATTGCAGCATTATTTACAGTAGCCAAGATATGAAGCAATTTAAGTGTCCACCAATAAATGAATTGATAAAGGAAATGTATATATATAAACGGAATATTACTCAGCCATAAAAATAATGAAATCTTGCCATTTGCAACAAGATGCATGGATCTGGGGATATTAAGCTAAGTGAAATAAGTCAGACAGAGAAAGACAAATACCATAGGATTTCACTCATATGTAGAGTCTAAAAAACAAAACAAATGAACAAACAAAACAAAACAGAAAGAGACCCATAGATACAATGAACAAAATAGTGGTTACCAGAGAGGAAGCAGGAAAGGGATGGGCAAAATTAGTGAAGGGGATTAAGAGGTATAAACATCCAGTTACAACAGAAATACATACAGGATATGTAATGTATGGCATAGGGAATATAGTCAATAACATTGTAAGAACTTTGTATGGTGACAAATGGTAACTAGACTTATCATAGTGATGATTTCATAATGTATATACATGTCGATCACTATGTTGCACACCTGAAACTAATATAATATTGTATATCAACTATACTTCAATTAAAAAAAAGAAAGAAAATCTCTAAAACAATTTAGACATAATCTACCTAGAGAGAAGGAAAGAGCCTAGATGATTGCTTAGGGTCTCTTTAGCAATTGTCTATGATATCAAGAATGTATATACCACTTAACACACTCATATAGCTCATAGCATTGGGAAGAAATTAAAGACTCCATAGAGTGAGGATATTATTATTACATTATTGTAATTAATTGTAATGTAATAATATTACATTATTAATGTATAGAATATCTCCAAAACACATATTTCTTAAGATTACTATTTTTACTGTTTAAAAGTAACAGATATGAGGTCCTGTGTTTAGCTTATGAATATTACAAGTTAAAATAAAATTCTGTTGCCTGAAGTAAACTATTCTAATGTGCTAAAATATTCATTTGTAGTGAAAAGAACATAACTTCTTGCTGAAAGCTTACGTTTCAACACTTCTACTGCCTACTCAGTTTTGGACAAATCATGTTAATTATTCAGTTTGAGTAATTCAATCTGCAAAATGGGAATAAAACCAGCAAATAAAAAGCCTAAAAATATTAAGAAATTCCTAAGACATCCATAAACAAATAATGATAAAAGGCAAAGCAGTACATTTTCAGAGACACTCTAAGAAAATTCTATAAAGCATTTTCAAACAGAAGCTAAATATCCTGACTGTCTTGAAGATTTCTACTACGAATTTAATCAGAAGAAAGACTTCCATCTATTCTGTTTCATCAACATTGTCATTAAACATTATTCTCATTTGCCTTTCTGTCATTACACTAGAAGAAAAACAAATTAAATTAAAATATCCTAAGAAGCAGCAGTGAGAAAAGAAAATTATACAATATAAATTAAAAATTGTTAAAGCTACAGTTTTAAATTGACAACATGTGATCTGGGATGTTCCTAAAATCTTACACATATAATCAGAGCTTATATCTAAATTTAATTCAATAGAAATAGGTACTGCAGTATTTAATGAATACACAAACAGTATGGTTCTGTCCTTTACTTTCATCCAAGAGAATTGTATACTACTTTTGACCAAATTTGGTAAAAGTCCTGGACAAACATAGTGCTCTCACATCTTTCCACTGGTTCTTACTGAAAACTTGTCAATACAGAATTATATTTGTCAATTGTGGATACTCATGCCTTAGCAGATGGAACATGCCACACAATAAAAATGTTCAGAACAAAGGCAAGAGAGGTAAGGAGAGCAATAAATAATTTGGTTGCATCAAAATGCTAGAATGCTATGCAATTCTAAATTTTTAATTTTTATTGAAATACAATTCACATAACACATAACTCACCCATTTAAAGTGTATAATCCAATAGTCTTAAGTATGTTCACAGAATTGTGCAACCATCACCACAATTAATTTCAAAACATTTTCATCACCTCAAAAAGAAACCCTCTTACCATTAATAGTCACTTTCCTTCCCCTGCCAACCCTCCTCCCCTCACCAGTCCTAGGCAACGACTAATCTACTTTCTGTCTCTATGGATTTGCTTAATCTGGACATTTCATATAAATGGAATCATACAATATATGGTCTTTCGTGACTGACTTCTTTCAATTAGCATAACATTTTCAAGGTTTGTTCATGTTGTAACATGTATCCCCACTTCATTCCTTGTTATTGTCACATAATATTCCACTATGTGGATATACTACATTTTATTTAATGATTCATCAGTTGATGGGCATTTGTGCTTTTTGACTTTTTGTCTATTATGAATAATGTTCTTATGATCATTCTTGTACAAATTTTTCTATGGGTGTATGTTTTCCTTTGCAATTCCATTTTTGAATACTCATTTTAAAAAGAAATATGAAAGCATTTTCTTAAACGCATAGCAGAAACATTTTATGAGTTCCTCAAAATCTTTTCTTGGTAGTTGTGATCACCAGTAAAATATAAATGAAGTTCATCATACTATATGCAATTCTAGTTACCCTTCTATTTTGCTGATTGACTTCAGTTGAAATTACTATACATTAAAATGGTCACCAGATTTAAGTTTCAAGAGATGCAAAGCCAGGAGTTTTTCAAGAACTCTTATCGCCTGCTCTCTACCAAGGAAACCAAAAAGGCATGAACCTACTAAACAGCAAGGCAAACACTACCATTTGTTTTATTCTAAATGTTTTTATTCACTTGGATTTTTCTTTAAATTGATTTTTTTTTTCTTTTTGCTTCTGGGTTGAGGTTCTATGTTGAATATAAAAGGTAATAGATTCAGCCTAAACAATTTTGATGCAAAATTTTAATGCATTCACAAAGCAGAACTTCTCAAGTCTCGGAATTCTTATTTGTTTGTTAACATTATTTACAACTGGAGACACAAAATTATATCAATACTGTGGAAAGCAAAATTCTAAGATGAGCCCTGTGATTCCTACCCCCTGATACTCACATCTTTGTGAAATCCCCCTCTCTTGAGTGTGAGCAGGACGTGTAACTTGCTTCTAACCAAAAGAACTTGGCAAAAGTGATGGGATGTAATTCCCATGAGTGCTATGTTATGCAGCAAAGGTGAAGGAATTTTGCAGGTATAATTAAGGCTCCTCATTAATAAGTTAATCAAAAGGGAGATTATTCTGAGAAGGCCTGACCTGATCAATTGAACCCTTTAAAAGAGGATCTAGAGATTAGAGACTGAAAGCATCAACATTACAAAGATACCCAGAACCTATTCAAGTGTCCGTTGAATATATCACTTACATGTACCTGCATGAGGACAAAATCCAAAAGTAGATGAATAAATTCTTGAATTTCTAAATAACCATCCATTATGCAGTACAGATGTTAATCACTCTTTAGAGTCAAACTGAAGACACTATCAAGCAGAGAAGTTTTATTCAGAATTTAATTGGTGACCCTTCTAATATAGTGAACATTTATTGACAAATTGCCTATGATTTATGCATAATGGAGAATATAAAGTGAACAAGATGGATTCCCATCCTTCAGCAGCTAACATTTATTGGCAGAATCAGAAATATACAGATAACTACGGTACACGGCATATAAGCTACAAGGAACATAAAAACAAAGTACATCGTAGTGCAAATGAGGTAGATATAAATAATGAGTACAGAAATGGAACCACACAAATCGACCAACCAGTGGCCATGGAGGAGACTTCTAATGTCACCATGTAAAGGAAGGGGCCTGCATTTATCAAACACCTGCTGTGTGTCAGGTACTCTGGCTAGATTCTTCACATATAGTGTCATATTTAATTCTCACAATTCTGTAAGGTGGAGTTATTATATCTTTATTATATAAATAAGAATATTTCTAATCACAGAGATTAAGTAACTAGACCAAAGGGGAAAGGAGAGTGCCAGGATTTACACTTAGGTCTCTAAAACTCTATAACATACCACTTCTCATAAGTATAAACGCAATGAAACGTTACATTTTGTATATTTTTCAAAGCAATTTCAAAAATATGTCAGGTTATACTAAAACAACCTTGTAAGATAGTAGTATACTTGTTATTGTTTCCACTTTATATCTACAGAAACTAGTATTCAGAGATCGACATCGCTCAATTAGTGAATGAGGACAAGACTCCAGGCCTTCGGATGCGTGGTCTCCTACCTTTGCCACAATACTTTTTTCCACAACACTTCAGAGAGAAACTACAGACAGAATTTGGGGAGAGAGAAAAAGGAGAAGAAAAGAAAACACATCTGTAGCTCTGACTGTGGCTGTCCTCTAACCGTGATGAGGCCCCATTTTCTACAATCAAGCATCTAGTTACTTCCATCAGTCACTAAATTCTCTCTATTCACAGTTTATGCTGTCGTTCTTTTTTTCATAATCCAAAAAAAGTAGATGCAATTCACAGACACAAAGTCACCTGAAGGATCTATTGGTATATCCTTTGCCTTTGTTATTCTTTATCCTTTTCTAGTCTTCTGCAAAAATGACAAGCAAAGCTGACCACCCTAATTTCTCTACTCTTGCTCTTTCATATGGTTTTGCTAGTTCTTGTGCTATCCATAGATGTTTTTAAACATTTCTTCTTCCTATTTGCTACGTATTTTCCTCTAACTCCTCCTTCAATCCTCTTACCCCATTATCTTCTCCTTTTTCCCCATAGAGATTCAGATTGCTCTGTTAGAGTACCTGGCTCTGGAAGCCCTCGTCAGATCTCTAGGAATCATGTTATCTCTAATATAGGATTAAAATGCTTTTAATTCAATATTGTTTGAACAAAAAAATAAAATAAAAACAAGCCAAAAAAGACAAATGTTTTGTTACTAAAAGATAAATGGGTTTTAGAATGTTTGAAATGGGAAATATTTCCTTGATCCCTAAGTATCTACCAATCACATTTTTATCAAATTACTATCACTTGCTAATCTTTTCTTCGTATGCTTTACTTGGTTCCCTACTCATTGGTCCCCACTGCAAGCACATAATGTGCAGAAGTACTATGACCAAGGCAATTTGAGTAATATTGAAACCCCTTCCTGTCCAAAATACCTCTCACTGACTCACATCTGCCCATATGATCATCAGGAGAATCACTTCTGCTAGGGAAAACAGGAGTTGTGATCTCACAAAATCCTGTTAAAATCTAAATATATGGTAACCACTTGACCCAGGAGAGGGAACAAAGGAGCACAATGCTTGGCAATAAATAATAAAACTATATTTAAAAATACTCTCCCTCTAAAAGCCAGTGAATAGGATTCTGTCACACACCAACTAAGGAAATATTTCCTTCACTCTTACTTATTGCTTCTACACCTAGTAAATTATAGAATGATTTTTTTAAATCATTAAAAACTTACACTTAAATGCATAACTAAATACATCTTTTTATAGTAGTTTATCAGGACTTTGACATTTTAGTTACAATGCACATGGATGATTGCTGTCAAATGGAAGATGTGAAATCAGATTTTACACCCTAGACAAGAACTAACATTTTAAATCTTATTAGGCATAATCCAATTACTGTAATGCTATTTTCCGACACTTAACATTATTTCATCTTCACAAAGTTCTGAGCAAAGGAGGGTTCAAATCTACCCCAAATTTTCAAACATGTAACAAATTTTATTTATTTTTTTTTTATTTTTATTTTTTTTGTGGGGAAGACCAGCCCTGAGCTAACATCCGTCGCCAATCCTCCCCTTTTTGCTGAGGAAGACTGGCCCTGGGCTAACATCTGTGCCCATCTTCCTCCACTTTATATGGGACGCCGCCACGGCATGGCTGGCAGGCAGTGCGTCGGCGGGCGCCCGGGATCCGAACTCGCGAACCCCGGGCTGCCAAGCACGGACTAAACCGCTGCGCCACCGGGCGGCCCCATAACAAATTTTATTTTTATTGGAACGGCATGGCCATCTATATACTCACTAATGCTTTGCCTTAAAAGTTAATTATGTATCAGAAATATAGATTCCTGTAAAGCTTTTAATTTACAATGTAGTCATACACTCTGAAACATTCTGAGTAAGAATAGATCTCAATTTGAACTAACAAATAGCAGCAAACAAATATCGGGATTTGTTTTCATTTTTGAATATAGGTTAAAGTTTTAGTTCTATGTCTCTGTTTTCCTGCAAAGAAACGCCTAGAGATATATTTTAATTTCAGTGTAAACAGGCATTGTGGAGAAATCTGCACTTCCAGTAGTAGTGGACTAGGTCATGCAAACCACCCCTCTACTGAGAACTCTAAAAACCTGTATATGAATTTAAAAAAATCTGGGTGAACTATAAATAACATCTTTCTAAAAGCATTGAAGAGCTTATGAAACAGTAAGGAATTACTGGGTAAAAATACAGATGACTGCAAACTAAACAGGTGAGTGCAGATTTGGGGCCTCTTGCTGCTCTGGGCTGATCTGATCTGGTTGAAAGGCTGATTCACACTTCTGACAGCCTCTTGGAATTAGACAGCAAAATCTGGAGGACTTGTGGCTGTGATTGAGATGTCAAAAGGCTGTAACCTGGAGGTAAGGATGAACTGGGAGTAAAACAGCCTTCACATTGACTCGAGTCATGCACTGAGTTATCTCAACAGCACAGAAAATCTCACACATTGAAATCAGATTAAGATGATCCAGAATTGCCGGTTCCCTGGATGTCTGACAGTAGTAGAGGAACAAAATCATCTTGGGAGGATTATAACATCATCCTAGACCTTAAATTATTTCTATGGATAATTTTACAAACACAACATTCAGCACATAATCAAACCTAACCAGACAAAAAAGAAGCTATGATAACATGAATGCGAGCCACCATCAATAACAGATAACAGAAACAGACCCAAAAGTTCCCCATGGAAAAGAATTATCAGAGACAAAAAGTTAAAAAAAAAAATTGCACTTACTACGGCTGTGGCAAATATAAAAATTTTCAGCAAGGAACTAAAACTATAAAAACTAACATTGTATACTTATGAAAGAATCAACCAGAAATAATTTGAAATTAGTTTCAAAACCAACTTAAAATAAGTGAACAAAGTAATTGTCTAAGTAAAACCTGTCATGACTGAAACTAAGACCTCAGTGGATGAGGGTTAGGTCAGAAAAACTTATCTAAAAAAAAGGATGAAGAGGCAATCTAGAGAAAATACAGAGAAAGGGTAAGAGAGATGAAAGATATGGTAAGCTGATCTGACTTAAATTGAATTGGAATTCCAGAAGGACAGGGGATTAAAATAAAAGAGGCAATATTTGAAAATATAATTGCTAAGAATTTCCCCAAATTAATGAAAAGTATCAAGTCACAGATTCAAGAAGCCCAAACAGACTTTGAATAAGAAAAAAAGACCAAACAACTAAGAACTTTAAACCTTTGCCGAGATGGCAAAGGAATTTGTAAACATATGTTGAGACCAGAAAGACAATAAAAAAATCAATAGTAAGAGCTGGTTTTTTCAAAATGATAAATAAAATTGACAAATCTTTAGCTAGGCTAACTAAGAAACAATGAGGAGACTCAAATAAATAAAATTGGAAATGAAAGAGGAGACATTCCAACTGATACTTCAGAAATACCTGAGATCAAAAGAGACTACTATAAACAATTATATGCCAACATATTGGATAACCTAGAAGAAATGTAAACATATGTTGAAGAGAGTGACTATCTCCTAAATTAACAAGTCGGTTAACATCTAAAAGCCACATATTGTTTGCAGGGAAAGGAAAAATATATAAGAAATTATGTCACGAGCTCACCATAAATAGAAAAAGAAACAAATATGTTATTAAAAGTAAAATACTCATCATTTACTATCATTGCCCTGAGGATTGCCTGAGGACCATGTCTATTCCAATTTTCTATTTCAGTTTTTTAAGCTAGCTCTTTAATTTCATAGAAAGATCTTATTTGCTCCCCATGTTAATAATCTCCAAATAACAGAAAAATCTTTAACAAATTTATCAAATCTACCATAAATGCCTAACGTTACATCATACATAATAAAAATTGGTGCTATACTTTCTTGACAAAACATGTTCCCAGCCAATTATAAACACTTGCTCCATTGTAAAAAAAAAAAAAAAAAAAGTATCTCCTATAGAATTTTTGTTTTCATTGATTCTTTATAAGTATTCACAGTGACATAAGTAGATCAGGTGTGAAGAATATGTTATAAATAACTTTACTCAACTCTAAGCTTAACTCTAGAAAAAAATCTGGATCAGTAAACTAAAAAACACTTTTATTCTGATAAATTTTGTCTGGTGTAGCAGAAAAGCAAGGAATTAACATTTGTGGATCTATTTTTGTGTGTCATGCTTAATGCTAGATGTTTCTAATACATTATTTCATTAATGCCTACAAAACCCACAAAAAAATAGGTATCCTTAGAGCTCTATTTTTCATATAGGTAAACTGAATTTCAGAGTAAGCTAGTTAACACTCATTGCCCTTTATCTTTCCACCCAGTATCCATATAGATTAACTAATAACAAAAAATATTTAAAGGGGAATATCATTTACTCTATAATGCTGCAAATTTATCTTTTTTTAAATTAATATAGCTTTCTACACTTAGATAACATTTTAATGATGATAAATTTACTGTTTGCAGTAGAAAAAGAAATCATCAAATACCTCTCGAATTTCTGGAATGTTATATTTTAGAATCCAGCAAATTATAAATCTTTGCAAATTTGACCACATAATATATATTATTCAGGTTCAAGACACTATTTTTAAGCCAATAACATTCTCAATTTGTATTTTAAATGAGTGTTGGTTTTCATCATGCGAAATTAAAATAAATGCCTATATTAACTAAGAATATATATGCATTTCACAATATAGCTATATATTTATAAAGCAAAGCACAGTTTAAAAAAAATCTAGCAAAAGAATGTTTTAATTCTGAGGCCTAAGTTCTACGGGCTCGAATGTTAGCAACAAGTCAGGAATTTTTGAATGACAAGTGATTCATGCACCAAACAGTATTTCAAAGTTTTCACTTTTATGCAAAAAAAACTTATTCAATTTTATATGAGTTATACTCTTATTTTATAATATTATTAGAGTGTTGTTTCAAAGGTAAGAGATTTTCAAAAAATTCTGAACAAATAATTGTCGAGTAGTGGTTACTTTTGTTTTAATATATTCTACACATCTTCACTTATTTAAAAACAAATAATTGTGCAATTGATAAGCAACATTGTTTCGTACATACTTGTTTGTGAATATTTTAATTTAAATTACCAACCTTTACATATAGTAGTCAAGTTATTCACTATTTAATTCTCTGCCACTAAAATATAATTGGACAGTAATAAGTTGAAACTACTTTATAAAGAGACCTGTCAAAATACAAAAGAATCCTGAAAAATGAAATGTTCTACATCACTTTAAGTCCTAAGTATTTTCAAAGCAAAAGGTCAATATGTTGGAAAAATAAGTATATTTGTATATGTTATTACTTTTGAGTTTTTTAAAATCCAGTACATACGTATCTTTTTCCTTTAATTCAACATGATCCCTCAAAACAATAAAAAAAGTTATTAGGAGCCAACCTGAAAGTTCCCAATGGCCAAAGCTGGAAGAATTTGAGCAAAAAATAAGTAACATAGTATTGGATTATAACCCAATGTATAAAATAAATATGCATAAATCCATATTGATATAAATAAATGATTAGAAAAATAGATAAATGGGAGAAAAGGGATAAATGTTTCTTACAGAAGAATTTCAAATAATATATGTAGATACTTCCTTCCAGGGGGTGGAGCTTTCTCTCTCCTTGAGTGTGAACTGGACTTAATGAGTTGCTTCCAAAGAAGAGAGTACAGAAAGGGCAAAATAGTAATTTTTACAGTGGAGAAAATTGGCAAACATTACATTAATCAAGTGATCAAGGTTAATATGCCCAATAATAAGTCACGTTGATATGATGTAATGAGAAAAGCACTTCACCTCTGTGGCGTTCTTCCCAAAGTCACATAACCCCAGTCTAATCATGAGAAAAACATCAGACAAACCCAAACTGAGGGACATTCTAGAAAATATCTAACTAATACTCTTTAAAATTATCAAGGTCATGAAAAACAAGGAAAGAGAGACTATCACAGATCAGAGGAGACTACAGAGACACGAATACTAAACTCAATGTGGTATTCTCAGTGAGATCCCAGAACAGAAAAAGAGCAGAAGTGGATAAACTGGTGAAACTTATATAGAATTTGTAATATAGTTGAAATTAGTACACCAATGTTAATTTATTAGTTTTGACCAGTGTACCATGTATGACGTTAATATTAGAGTAAACTGGGTGAAGGGTATATGAGAACTCTGCACCTTTGCATCTTTTCTGCAAACCTCAACTTACTTTAAAATAAAAGTGTTGGTTTTCCAAAAGCCGTTAGTTTTGAAATAATAAAGTCAAATACCTGTCTCATAGCACTACAAAAAAATGTCCGGTTAGGTTAAAGATCAAACAATTTTTAAAAATACTATACATATAGGAGAATATATTTATGAACTTGAATAAAATACAAAAAGCAGGGGGCCGCCCGGTGGCGCAGCGGTTTAGTCCGCGCTTGGCAGCCCGGGGTTCGCTGGTTCGGATCCCGGGCGCCCGCCGACGGCACTGCCTGTCAGCCATGCCGTGGCGGCGTCCCATATAAAGTGGAGGAAGATGGGCACGGATGTTAGCCCAGGGCCAGTCTTCCTCAGCAAAAAGGGGAGGATTGGCGACGGATGTTAGCTCAGGGCTGGTCTTCCCCACAAAAAAAAAAAAATAAATAAAAAATAAAATAAAATACAAAAAGCAAAAATTGACAAATGAAAAGATTAATACATTTGACTACATCACAATGAAACACTTCTGTAGAAAGAACACCACAAATAAACAGGAGAAAACTGGAAAAAAATGTGTAATGTCATTAATAGGCAAATATTAGAATCTACAAGAATTCTATAAAAATCTGTAAGAAAGAGATACTCTTTTTTTTTAAGTGGACAAACTATGAATAGGCAATTCACAGACGAAGAAATGGACAATAACGCTTGAAAATATATTCTAAGGAAATACAAATTTTTTAAAATAATCACAATTGTTTTTTATCTATTAGATTGGAAATACAATTTTTTTAAATAATCACAATTGTTTTTATCCATTAGATTGGCAAAATAAATTTTTTATAATATCACATTTGGGAGAAGGCATGGGTTAACAAAAAATCTCATAGGTTGGATAAAAATATTCTAAGGAAACACAAATCTTAAAAATGATCACATATTGTTTTTCATCCATTAGTTTGGCAAAAGCACACTTTTTATATAATATCACATTTAGAAAAAGGCATGGATTAACATAAAAAACTCATAGACTGCATAAAAATTGGGTCAGCAAATCTGGAGGGTAATTTTCTCAGCATTTATTAAAATTTTTAATGCAACTAGCATCTCAGTATCTACTCCAGAGAACATATATAATTTTTTATAGAAGTATTGTTTATAAAGGGAAAAAAAATTTGAAAACAACTTAAATGCCCATAATAGGGAAATAGTTACACAGACTACAGAATATGCAACAATGAGGTAGATCAATTCATCCAATGTGCACAGATCTCCAAAACATATTGCTTACATTAAAAAGCAGTTCATAAAGCAATAGTATGATGCCATTTTTGGAAATACCCACAATGTCAAGCATTATCTATGGGTACATGCCAGGTCTAGAAGCATATTCACCAAACTGATAACAGTGGTTAATTCTGGTGAGAATGGAGGAGGCCAGCACTCAGGGTGGTTGGTGATCAATTGAAACATTAGCCTATTTATTTTTTACAAGTACATTAAATTTTTTTTTAAACTTCAGGAATTTCTTGTTTTTAAGAACATTCTAGTCCTACTTATCAATAATTAGAGTCCCACCAATAACAATACTGCAATAAATATCACAATCATCCCTTCAAAGTTCTTACCAAGGAAGCACCAAGCTTATAAGGCAAATCAAGTCAAGAAACTGAGCCAAGTCCTTAATATTCAATGGCACATAATATGTCTTCAATATCTGAATGGATGAGTAAGTGAATGAATGAGTGAGTGACTACAAAAAATACTGTTTTGTAAAGTACAGTTGCAGCCTCACCTGAAGAAATTATAAGGGATTTCACTGCCATTTCACTGAGTAACAGGAAAATGTTGACCAAATTAAGATTTAAGACATCTGAGTTCCAGTCTGATTTTGCCACTAATTTACTGCATGATGGTCAAATCACTCAGCCCAAATGAACCTGAATTTGTTGATCATATATTCTGGAAAATAATGCTGCCTGCCCTACTTACCTCTCAGAGATATGCGGGGAGGAGACAGAAATGAGATCATAGATACAATAAAATATTCTGAAAACTGCATGGACACTATACTAGTAAAAGAACTTTGAAGAACTTTTAAATACCAGTCATCATGCCGTTTAATTGGTTTGTTATCATTGTTCTACCCCAAGGACTGATAGTGAAGAACTGGTATGACAGTAGACCTAACCCTCTAACCCAACTGTCTGGTCTATGTGACATCTGGATGTTGGAAAGAAGTTTTCTAATACATAAAATCCAAAAATAAAAATTACCTATATTCAGATTTTAAAGAAACTCAATCTAAAGAAAGAATAGTTTGAAAGAGAACTCCTATAAATTTTAATAATGTCAGACCAATACTTTTATTTTTAGCTCAGTCAACCTAGGTTTCCCATTTTTGTCTAACAGGAACACATTAGATAACTAATCCCTCTCATAACTATGGTGTGCTTGCACCTTTTCCAGTCCTTTTCTTAGACAATTACTTTGTTCACTTATTTTAAGTTGGTTTTGAAACTAATTTCAAATTTTGATGGCTGTCTATACTAGTTTAAAAATACAAATTACTTTGTATTAAATGTTCTAAAATATTGATCAAACATAACATCAAAATTACTTTTGTCATTACAGTGATGTACATAAAAAATGAGACTTGTACATTGATTTGGACATATCATCTTGATTATCAATTAATTTTTCAAATTCTTCATGGTTTAATCACCTCTAATTTGGAACACAAAAATAAATATGTTTCTTGACAATCACCCTGACAGACGTTGAAATACCTGAAATTAGTTCATTCAACTGTTTGAAGAATTACAACACTATTTAACATGATAGGCATATCAATGTTGCTAACTACATAGTTACAAGGACATTTAAGGAACCACCTAGTTTCAAAGTTAAATCAAGGTTTGATTTCTCCAAATGAGAGAACAACTCCAAAAGATTTTGTTAACAGTCTTCAATTAAGAAGATCCTGAATAATCATTCCAGAAAAAGAAAAAGTTGATTTTTTAAAAGCCTGCTCTAAAATCTCTAAGCATAAAAAATATGCAACCACTATAAGAATAGCACCTATTTTAGAATTGTGAACAAATGAGGAAAAAAGTTAGAAATTATGCTGTCAGAAAATTCTTGCTATCTAAGATAATAACAAGTCCAGAAACAATACATATAAAAACTAGGCAAAAGGGAGATTTCAACAAATATGAATTTTTTTTTTTTTTTTTTTTTTTTTTGTGGGGAAGACCAGCCCTGAGCTAACATCTGTTGCCAATCCTCCCCTTTTTGCTCAGGAAGACTGGCCCTGGGCTAACATCCGTGCCCATCTTCCTCTACTTTATATGGGACGCCGCCACGGCATGGCTGACAGGCAGTGCCGTCGGCGGGCGCCCGGGATCCGAACTTGCGAACCCCGGGCTGCCAAGCGCGGACTAAACAGCTGCACCACTGGGCGGCCCCTGAAATGTTTTTATATCATAGTAGGTAGGCCTTCCATAAGCTTTTATCAATATACCAAGGATAAAAATATCTATGGCATTGGTTATATCTAATTTTGAAGCAACTAATTTAATTTACAAGGGAGAAATCATTTCCTAGTTAAAATTCTAGAGCATTATCAGCAGTGCTGATTATAAAATACGTATTTACTTATTCAGACATTTGAAGATGCTCACAAATCTCCTTTGAATTCTACATAGGAATTCTAAACCAGTAAATGGTCTGTACAAGAATGAATTTGAGCTCTAATGGGTAGCCATAAGACTTCCACACCATGTGGAATTATACTGTGAAAACTATTAATTTAGCCTGATGTTTTCTGCTTCACAGCATCAAAATATTTCCCTTTTTTTGTGATGCAAAGTTCAAACTGGCAAAAATAAGTTGAAGAGAAATTTTTGCATTGTTTTATTTTCAGCACCCTATGAGTCAATTTCATTTCAAGGAATTGTTACACAAATTTTAGCTGCTCAAATTGAAGAACATCACAATGAAACGTAGCTAGTCTTGAATGGGATTAAGTCAAGGGGCCAAACAGAGAGTACTCTAAATTTGCATTATGAGCCATAACCACACTTTGCTTTCATGTGTCGCTACCCTGATTCTGAATCTGACTAATGGAAACTTAATCAATGGATCTGTTTAGTTGCATTACAAATAGATCACAAAATAACATAGACTTTCCAAAAAAGCCACTAGCATTAAGCTGATTTATAAAAAACAGAAATTTTATAAAAACTTTGGGCAATAGCTAAATTTTGCACATAGTTAATTGTTAAATTAAATGGAAATTTAAGTTTCTGTCAAACTTTTTTAGAAACGATTTAATTCATAGAATACTCATGTGCATTAATAGAAGTTACCTGTATTGAATTACATTATCACTTTTTCCTTAGGCTATTTCCTTTCCCTCCATGAGTAAATACTTACTAATATTAAAGGGAGCTTTGTATATAATACAGGTAAATAAAAATGAACAAGAATTAAGATGAAGTTTCCAAAACATCCTCAGCATTTAATAAACATTCATTGCTCTTTATTTTGACTGGCTCTCAGATTTATGTAAAATTCTTTTACTTGTTTTTCAATTTGAATGTTCAGCCAACACGAAATTCTTTAGGAATATTATATTTTTAAAAAATCTTAGCTTCCTGAAAATGTAACAAAGTCCAAACAATACAATGTGTTTTCTTGTACAGACTTTATCCAAAATAACCAAAGGTGAACTCTTGTATCTTTATTCACATAATATAAAACCACTGCAAGGGCTTTTAAGAAAGGAATATGTAATTAGAAAGTCAGACAATGCAAAATAATCACTAATCCACTTGTGAAAGGCTGGGGAGAAAAACCAGAGTGAGCGTAGTGAAAATTATATGTTGTCTTTCCTGTATATTTCTCTTTATTTTTTGTTTATAAACAAATCTATATTAGCTATGGGCAAATATCATCACAAAAGTTTGTGTAATATGAAAAATATATCTGTAATTTTTAATAAAATTTCCATCAAAGCCCATAGTTTCAAGAGAAACAAGTTATTGAGAATTCCCAAAATCCTTCCTACACACGGATGTCAATAGCTAAGAGTGGGATGCTCACAACTGGCCTGACAGGTTTTGTTTTGTTTTTTGGTGAGGAAGATTGGCCCTGACTAACATCTGTTGCCAGTCTTCCCCTTTTAGCTTGAGGAAGATTGTTGCTGAGTTAACATCTGTGCCAATCTTCTTCTATTTTGTATGTGGGATGCTGCCACAGCATGGCTTGAGTGGTGTGTAGGTCTGTGCCCGGGATCTGAACCCACAAATGCCAGGCCACCAAAGCGGAGCCTGTGAACTTAACCATTATGCCACCAGGCCAGCCCCCTGACAGGTGTTTTTTTTTTTTCCTATTTCCTTTTTAAAGAGAATTTATGGATTAATAGAGGATATCCACTTGTTCTGTGTTTTCGTAGGTTCTGGATTTTCTATTTGGCATCTATTTATCACGGGGCTAACTATAGAACTATATTTTTTAATTTTCTGTATTATTGGTGCTTTGGCATTTTGAGGCCTTACAGACTAAGCAGACATTGCCCCTCCCAGGGCTAGCTAAATTCTAAAGATGATTAACAACTTGCCCACAAACACGCCTTTCATATGCAAACCAACCAATCCCAAGACTAACCCCCCAACTTCATCCTTATCTAACTCACACAACCAGGCCAATATTTCCCCTGCCCTAAATCATCCTAGGGCTAGGTACCAGACAACTAGAGACCACCCCTATAGCCCAAAGCCCACCAGAATTATTCAAACTGGCCAGTTCTAAACTCTTTATCCTGCCTTGCCTTGCCTTTCTTGTGGAAATCCCAACAAAGCCTCTGGCCTAGACTTTTTGCTTGCTCCTCTCTTCTGCCACCTGACCAAACCAGGAGCTTCCCCTTGACCCTGCATGGCATGCAGCCACTCCTTCTTTAGCGACCTGTGAGTATACTAAATATTGTTTTCCTGAGCCTTTCCTGTGTCTTTCTTGTGGCCACACCTGACTGACCATCTTATAAAAGAACGCAGAACAAAACTCTACTTTTAGGGATAAAAGATAGTCTCTTCCAATTCCCAATTGCCTAGATACATAGATAGACAGATAGAATATAAATATAATTTTATTTCTGCTGTTTAAACACAATTTTAAACCCCTAAAGAGATACATAGATTGTCACATCTATTTCTACCATATTCAATCTGGAATTTAGTTTGAAGTAGGTAGAAATAAGAACCTAAACTTGATTTCCAAAATAGCTAAATGTCCTAGCATCACTTATTTAATAATCTTTCTTTATCTCATTATTTTGCAGTGTCACTTATAATCATATCATTCTAGACACACACATAATTTTGGCTTGATATATTTATCAATACTTGATCAATTGACCTAACAGTTTTAATCACATCTTTTGTTTGATTAATATTGACAAATATTTTTTATAATAGTGCTCCCACATTATTTTTATGTATTTTCTGTTCACTTTTTTTATAATAGATCTCCCGAACTTATGTATTTTGCATAACTGAAATTTTGTACCCTTTTACCAACAGCTCCCTATTTCCCCTTCCCCCCAACCCCCTGGCTACCATTCTCCTATTCTCTGCTTCCATGCATTTTACTATTTTAGATTCCACATATCTGTGAGATCATACAGTATTTGTCTTTCTGTGTCTGGCTTATTTCACTCAGTATAATGTCCTCTTCAATTGCTTCTGATTATTAAATTATTCTGAAAATCAAATGGTCTCAACTCTCTCATGCCTAATCACTTATTGTGAATCGTTAGATGGATTAAGACCCATCTATTCTTATCTTAACATAACCTT
This sequence comes from Tapirus indicus, assembly GCA_031878705.1. Classification (NCBI taxonomy): domain Eukaryota; kingdom Metazoa; phylum Chordata; class Mammalia; order Perissodactyla; family Tapiridae; genus Tapirus; species Tapirus indicus. The sequence goes on along the minus strand of CM062926.1, from coordinate 75,005,661 downwards.
ATTGTCATTTCAAATTGTCATTCAAAAAGTCCCAAAAATGTTTTAATAAATAAATTTTATTTCATTTATTTTACTTAGTTTATTTTGTTTAGTGTGTGTGTTTGTTTTTTCTTTGAAGAATGGTGGTTACGGATGGAAAAGTTTGTTTTCCTGAGCCTCTCCTAGCACTGATCATCTCATAAAAGAACTCAGAACATTGAAACTATTGACTTAAAAAGATATAATCTGAATTATCTTTGACTCTTATTTATTTGTACTGATCTTATTCTCCCTTTATCATGGATCATCTGCACAAAGACATTATGATCAAAGCAGTGCAAAATGTTTCTTATGCCCATGACTAAAACACTTTACCATACCTCCCTAAGTGGGTGGATCCTTGCTGCATGTCTTAAAAGACAGGAAAGCTACTTCTTTGCCATCTTCATTCTCACCCACTAGGAAGGCTACCATAAAGGTAATTAATGTAAATGAATTAATTAAAATTTCAGATTCATTAAACTATATGAACCATTCATATATTAGTGTTTGTATTAAAGTTCAATTGCATTTTACCAACCACTCTTGCTTCCTGTTTTCTAAATATGCAGGTACTTTGTAAGAGAAATGTAAATATGTGTTTATAAATTATTGAAACATAGTCATCAAATTATTGTTTTATGGAATCATCTGAGATTCAATAAACTATTGAAGCCTTTCCATTTCCTCTTCAAGATATTTTCTAAATCAAGAAAAACATCAGGATAGTGTATTTTTCCAACAAAAACTGATTCTAATGTCAAAAATTTCAATGTAACCATGAAAGGTAGGTGTTAGAATTCATTCTAAAATATTTGGTCTATTTCAAATAAAGAGAGCTATTGAGCTAACTAGGTATCTTTGCATCCAGATATATCACTATCCTAGGGAATAAAAGATATAATCCCTTTTTTGTCTTATACCAGACCATGCAAACATCTCCAATGATGTGAGAAATCTGCTTAGATAAATGAGAAGGACTAGGAATACTGAATTATATGGCTAAGGGAGACAGTGAAGGTTAAGTATTGGAAGGAAGTGGTATCATGTTCTTAAATCATAAAAGGGAACAAGTGAAATTATAAGCTACTAAAAGTAATTTTGCAAAGGTTGACCTTTTCAAAGCTGGGTTCAAGGCTGACTCAACATGTTTTAAGTGAACATACTATGGTTAGAATTTCCTGAATTATGAGAAAGCTTCATGGATTTTTTTAATGGACAAAGTCAATATTAAGTTCACCATTTCTATATTTTTGGCCTCATTAAATTTGGTAAAATAGTATATTACCTTACATTACAGAAATGGTCTGTACTGGAGATTCCGACTCCTTTATTTGACTGGCACTAGTATCTAAACAGCTTCTAATAGCAGACTAAGAGAATTGAAATTCAGGGTTTGTTATTGTTTAGCTTTCATAATAACCATTTATAATGGATATTTATATTAAAGACCTAAATAGAAAGTACTATCATATTCACAATGCCAAGACAAATGGAAAACAATTACTGTTGTATAAGCTTTACTAAATCACGTGATTTAAAATAGATTAATCCTCATCTCAGTTCTTAAGAATTATTTTTTTTTCAAACCACATAAAGATAAAAAGAATTATTAAATCAGAGAATTATGAGCAGGTTCCAAATCATCATGTTTTATTTAAGAAACAACATATACGGAGGTCTAGAAATTTTACTTTTGTCAAGTTTGTCATCTATCAGGATCTTCAAGTTCTTCTTCAACATGGTTTTGATGACATGAAGGTTACTGGATAATTCAAATAAGAATGACAGTCTCAAAGAGTGATATAGACAAAATATATCCATAAAAATCATCTTAATACAACCAATAAAATCTGAGTATCTAGTCTATCATAGACTGATAAGCAGAACAGTAAGACAGGAAAAGGCTAAGACACTGAAACACCCTGTTAATTGGACCTTTCTCAACTTCATTCTTAAAAATTTTTTGTGTGTATGAGGAAGACTAGCCCTGAGCTAACATCCATTGCCAATCCTCCTCTTGTTGCTGAGGAAGACTGGCCCTGGGCTAACATCCGTGCCCATCTTCCTCTACTTTATATAGGACGCCACCACAGCATGGCTTGAAAACCCCAAGCTGCCTAAGCAGAGTGCATGAACCTAATCACTACACCACCCGGCCAGCCCCTTAAAAACTCTTTTTAACAAAGGAATGTGTGGTTTTTGAGGAAGTAGAGGAACCATTTCATTCATTCAAAGAAGACTGAAAACTTTCATGGCCAAAATGGTATCTAGTATGGATCTGTAGTGATGGGGCAAGAGGCTCATATCTTCACTGTACAAAGAAGCCATGTATAAAAGAGATAAGATAGTATTCTCTTATCCAGCATCTCAGTAATACTTCAATTAAGTTGAACTAAACTGAGAATTTCTCAAATAGTTCAATGTTTCTTCTGAACTGTAATTTAAAAAAAAAATACTTCATAGAGAAACACTATTAGCAAACCAAGTTGGAAAACAAAAGGAAGGGTTAATAAAATGGTTACCAGGCCAACTGACAAAGTTTTTAAAACACCAGTGAAGCTTCTAATGGAGGTCAAAACTGGTTATGCAATCTTTCTGGAAGGAATTTTGGCAATGTTTATAAATAGCCTCAAAAATTAGCCTAGTAGCTCCTTGAAGAAATGGTTGATTCCAAGCCTGAGGCAGGGAAAATACAAAATAATCATGGAAAATCTTGTGATGCCAGTACTAAGGAAGTGCTCAAAAAAAGAATGGGAGCATGTTGAAAGGATGAGAGCCAGCTGAAGAAGCTCCTAATATCCAAAGATGAAACCATTTGAGGAACAAAATAAATCCTGAGAGTATTGAAGTATGGCCCATAGAATAAAATAAATATTTTTGAGTCCATACTGAAATAAGCAATTGAATAAATAAATAAATGGAGGAGAAAAGACAATTTTTCCCTACAGAAAAATTCCAATTTCTAAATGAAGAAAGAATGAGAGAAACAGAAAATCACCATTAGGCAAACACCACAGTATTAAGTAGCTAATGAGGAGGACATATCCATTAATGAATGCTAAATTTAGTGGGCAGGGGCTGGCCCAGTGGCGCAGAGGTTTAGTCCGCGCTTGGCAGCCCGGGGTTCGCGGGTTCGGATCCCGGGCGCCCACGGACGGCACTGCCTGTCAGCCACGCGGTGGCAGCGTCCCACATAAAGTAGAGGAAGATGGGCACGGATGTTAGCCCACGGCTGGTCTTCCTCAGCAAAAAGAGGAAGATTAGCAATGGATGTTAGCTCAGGGCTGGTCTTCCTCATAAAAAAAAGAGAAAGGAAAAAAAAAATAACTTGAGTCCTACTTATAAGAAAAATAAACCCTGATTTAAATTTAGTGGGCAAAGTTTGAGAAGAAACAGGATATTTGCATAGTTTCAGAGTATCTCCCTTATGATACTCATTATTTAAAAAGGAAAATTTTTAACTTTACAGTGGAAAAACCCAGCAGACACCGCCATAATTAAAGTTAACATCATCAGAAATAAGACATCATCTACCCCCTTGTATGATGCACTGAGAAGGGAACCTCACTTCTGTGGTATTCTTGACAAAAAAAAAAAAATGCATAACCTCAATCTAATTATGAGAATCTCAGACAAACACAAATTGAGAGATAATCTACAAAAAAAACTGACCTGCACACTTCGAGAGTATCAAAGTCATGAAAGATAAGGGAAGACAGAGTAACTGTCACAGATCAGAGATGACTAAAAAGACATGATATCTAAACACAAAATGGGATCCTGGAACAAAAAAAGGACATTAGTGGAAAAACTGGTGATATCTTAATAAATACTGTGGTTTACTTAACAGAATTACACCAACGCTAATTTCCTAGCTTTGTTTGATTAACTATGGTTATGTAAGATGTTAATATTATGGCAAGGTGGATGAGAACTATTTGTACAATTTTTGCAATTATTCTGTAAGTGCAAAATCATCTCAAAATAAAAAGCTAAAAAAATAACAAAATGAATGTTTTCTTTTATATTTACTTTTCTATGCTTTCTAAGCTACCCTAAAAAATATGTATTAATTTTATAATTAAAAAATGTATTTATTATATTTACCAGATTATATTATTGGCATATATCTTATTACTGTCAAATGGATAAATCATGTTATTAAATAAGCATTACTGAATCAATGAATGAATGGATTATGCATATTGCACACAAAAATCTTTGGTATAATTATTTTCAATCAAATGAAGAATATTAAGCCAATAATAACAATAACAATGATAGCCATTATTTTTGAATCATTGCTCCAAACAATTTACATATATAAATTATGTAGGGGTGTGTGTGTGTATACACTCCTACATAATTCATTGATTCTCACAAATCTGTAAGGTAGATACTATTATTGTTATCATTCCTATTTTATCGATAAGAAAAGCAAGGCTTTGAACAGCTAGGTAGGTTGCCAAAGTTGGCATACCTACTCATTCTAATAGTTGAGACCGTCTGACTCCCAAGTCCAAGCTCTTGACAATTAATATCTACCAGTGTTGCTGCCTAATAAATCACCCATGGTATGTTTAAGGAGTTCCACGCACTTGACTCTGTAAGAGCAACACAAAATTATCTGAAATAGACTCTACTTTTAAGAATCCAGCACTCTGAGGAAACAAGTTATATGTATGTATATTTATATATAAATAAAAATAGTTTTATATGCATATATAAATTGTAAAGTGATATGTAATACATAATAACTGATAAATGAGTAAAATGGGCGGTAAGCACTTAATTTTCTAATCTATTATGATTTAGGAAAAAATAGTTCTCTTTGTTTTATTGCAAAACTTGGTCTCCTAGCATCCCCACAGCTAAAATAATTTTAAAACATACTACAATTTTTTTTATTTGGTTAACTTTTTAAGGTAAAAGAATCTCAAACTTTAATGTACATAAGAATTACCTAGAGATTTTTTTAAATTGCTAGTTTATTGGCACCACTCCTTGACATGCTAAGCCTATAGGTTTGAGTAAGGCCCAGAACTTTCATTTTAATGCACTCCTGTTGATTCTGATGCAGGTTGTCCTCGAGTTTAAGGTTTTCACTAATTTCTTTGTTTAGGAGAAAAAAAATACTAAACTTCTGTATCTACTAGAAGTGTTCTGTGAAATATATATCAGATTTTTTGACAGGCATTTATATTATAAGTTATTTGTTAATAAAACACAAAGTGCATGGTATGTACTCAAATAAATTACATTATACACTAGGTATATGTCTTGCCATCTACATTTTTTTTTTCCACTTTTTAACCATATTCTTGTTTCTCAGAAAATCAGAAGAATTTGGATAGGTTTATTCCCAGAGCAGCTTAAATATCAACGAAAAATCACCACTGTATCCATGAAAGAAGCAGTATGAATCTAACAATAATAAAATGCGCTTAATAGGCAGAGCTATGCTTTGATTCCATCCATTAGTTGTTATATACTTAACTACTTTTCATGGCACTTGCTTTCTGGAATTTCACTAGGTCATCATATTTGATATCAAAGCTTCATTAGTCAAAAAGAAAAAGAAAGTCATTAGGAAGCAACAGCCTTCTCTAAATAATTTTGCTTTCTCAGAATTAGCAAGAAGAAGCAGAGGTACAAATAAATGTTGGAGGAACACCGGCAACCTAACACATTCAATATGCAATGGGAAAATTCTTAAAATTCTTGCTTATTAGATCCTTAGAGCATAGTTTTTATGAAGAATGAGCAAGTGTTTCTGATACTGGTATAGGGACTTTATCACTAACTCAAAACTATACAAAAAGTCCTGGGCCATAATACATTCTCGCTTTCTCCCACTAAGTCTGTAGATTAATCTCATTTTTATCCAAAGAAGAACTTTGGAGTTCTGAACTGTTTTGAATTTTGCCTAAGTTTAATATAGGAACGTCTATACAAATGGCACTTCAGGAAGTTTCGTAGCATCCTTGATACAGTGCATAGAAGTCCTCACTAAAGTAAATAAAACTACACAACATTGCAATGAGAAATTAAAGATCTAAATACATGGAGAGACAGTCCACGTTCATGTTTTGGAAGACTCAATACTGTCAAGATGGCAATTCTCCCCAAATTGATCTATAAGTTCAAAGCAATCTCTACCAAAATCCTTGCAGGCTTTTTGTAGAAATCCACAAGCAGATCTGAAAATTTATATGGAAATGCAAAGGACCTACAATAGCCAAAACAATTTTGAAAAAGAAGGACAAAGCTGAAGGATTTACACCAACTGATTTCAAATTTTACTATAAAGCCTCAATAATCAAGACAGTAAGGTATTAAAGAATACTCATGTAAATCAACAGAACAGAATTGAGAGCCCAGAAAAAAATACCTTATATTTATAGTCAATTTAATTTCAACAAAGCTGCTAAGAAAATTCAATGGAGAAAGGTGGTCTTTTCAACACATGGTGCTGGGGCACTGGATATCTATACACACACACACACACACACACAAATGAACTTAGACTCTTACCTCACACCATACATAAAAATTAACTCAAAATGAATCTTTGATCTACGCATAAAGAGCTGAAACTATAAAACTTCTAGGAAAAAAATCTTTGTGACCTTGGTCTAGGCAGAGTTCTTAGATTCAACACCAAAAGCATGATTAATAAAAGAAAAAAATGATAAATTAGACTTTATTAAAATTAAAAACTTTTGTGTTTCAAAAGTCACCATTAAGAAAGTTAAAAGACAAAGCCAGACAGTGAGAAGATATTTGCAAATCATATTTCTGACAAAGAACTTTTATCCAAAATATATAAAGAACTCTTACAAGTCAAGAAGATGACAAATAACCAATTTGAAAAATGGGCAAAAAGATTTTAATAGACATTTTATCAAAGAAGATCTAAAAATCAATAAGCTCATGAAAAGACGTTCTTCATTAGTGCCACAGACTGATGTGTTTCCCCCAAATTTATATGTTGAAACCTATTCCCCAATATAATAGCATTAGAAGGTGGGGCCTTTGGGAGGTGATTAGATCTTTTATAAGGGATTCATACCCTTATAAAAGAGGCCCCAGAGAACTCCCTTCCCCTCCACCATGTGAGAATATAGCCAAAAGATGGCCATCTATGAACCAGGAACAGGCTCTCACCAGACACCAAATCTGTCCACTGTTAGATCTTGGACTTCCAGCCTCCAGAACTGTGTGAAATAAATTTCTGTTGTTAATAAACCACCCACTATATGGTATTTTGTTATAGTAATGCAAATGCACTAAGGCAATTAGTCATTATGAAAATGCAAATCAAAATCACAACAGCATACCACTTCACACTCATTAGAACGGCTATTCAAAAAGATAAACAATACCAAGTGTTGGCAAAAATGCAGAGAAACCAAAACTCTTACATTACCTGTATAGCTGGTACATGTAAAATGGCACAATCTCATTGAAAAGGAGTCTGGCAATTTCTTTAAACATTAAATATCAACTTACTATATGATCCAGCAATTCTCCTGTGTAGGACTCTACCCAAGAGAAATGTAAATATCTGTTCATGTGGAGACATATACATGAAAATTTATAGCAGCAATATTTATAATAGCTAAAAGTTATAAACCACATAAATATGACCATAAACTATCAATAAACAAAATATCAGACACCCATACAATGTAATACTTTCCAGTAATAAAAAGGAACAAACTTCTGATACACACTACAACATGGATGGACCTCAAAAACGTTTCACTTAAATGAAAGAAGCCAGATGCAGAAGCCTGCCTATTGTATAATTCCACTTATATGAAATGTCCAGAAAAGGCAAGTTTATAGAGACAAAAAGCAAATCAGCAGAATGTAGATCAATGGCTGCCTAGAGCCAGAAGCGAGTGCTAACTACAAATGGGCTGGAGAAAATTTTGGGGGGTAATGAAATGTTCTAAAACAGATTGTAATGATGGTTGCACAATTTTGTAAATTTACTGAAAATCATTGAATTGTATACCTACAATGGGAAAAATTTATGTAAATTATACTTCAATAAAGCTGTTACAAGATAAAATTAAGTGAATAAAAAGTAAGAGTTCCCCAGTTACTGGACGATAGTAGACACCATTGCATGGATGAATAATACTTGCTATATGTGCGTGGAGAGCTGACACATCTTGTAATCATTAGTATGCACTCTACATGTAGCTGATGTTGGTTTCCTCTTCAGTAGTTTTAATAATATTAGAAGTTATGATATTTAAGTGGTAAGGTTATAACATTTTGACGTAAACAGTATAAAGTGCTCTGATCCCATTGAAATGTGATTTTAAAAATAGGAAATTCTGTCTAAAACATTACATGCCCTATTGTGGGTTGAACTGTGTCGTCCAAAAAGAGATGTTGAAATCCTAATTCCCGGTATCTGTGAATGTGATCTTATCTGGAAATAGGGTCTTTACAGAGGTAATCAAGCTAAGATGAGATCATTAGGGTGGGCCCTAATCCAATATGGCTGGTGTCCTTGTAGCCAGAGAAGAGACACGGGAGGGAAGACAGCCTTGTGAAGACAGAGGCAGAGACTGGAGTTATGCTACCACAGCTAAGGAAAGCCTGGGGCTACCAGAAGCTGGTAGAGGCAAGGAAAGATCCTTCCCTAAAGGCTTTGGAGGGTGCATGTTCTTGCCAGCACCTTGATTTCAGATTTCTAGGCTCCAGAACTGTGGAACAATAAATTTATATTTTTTAAAGCCACCCAGTTTGTTATACTTTGTTATGGCAGCTCTAGGAAAATAATATACCCTCCATCTCCAACATCTAAAAAAGGAAAAGAAATAAGTATCCCAATTCCAATATACAATGAGAAATCAATTTATTATGGCTAAACAACTTACTGATACCCTCAGAATTATTAAAGGTTTAGTAATGATCTCAGAATTAAATGATTGCTGATTACTTCAAGCATCTAAGATAATATCCTCTGCAGTGTTAAATTCTTTTTATTGGGGGTGGCGGTGCTACTTTCATATATTTAATAAAACAAATGAGTTTTCCTGTGTGTTTTCATTTTCACTTTCTTTTGAGGCAGTACATCCAACAGGGAGATCAATTTGCTGAATTAATGAATGAATTGATGAATTTTGAACAATTTTTCCACAGATCAAATCATATTTAAAGTAATTTTCTGTTAGTTCAGAATATCCATAACATATTTCCTAATGAACTGATATGAAATATTATTAATGAGACTATCTTGGCTTCAATGTAGAGTTTAGAACATTTCCATTACCCCACAAAGTTCCCTCATGCCCTTTTGCAGTTAACACCCACCCCAGCCCTAGGGGACCACTGATTTGCTTTCTACTGATTTGTTTGTTTTCCTTTTGTTTTTCCCTTTAATGTATTTGAAAGAAATATAATAATTTATAAAGTAAAAATTCTCCTTAAGCACCATAAGATCTTGGAAGAAACATAATATAAAAATCAATGTAAAATGGTTAATAATTAATTGATGCCTTCTTACTATACCATACAGTAACATAATACTGTATGAAGCTAGACCAATAATGACCACAAAAAAATGTTGGGGGCTGGCCCAGTGGCACAGTGGTTAAGTACACACACTCTGCTTAGGCAGCCCAGGGTTCGCAGGTTCGAGTCCTACATGGACCTACGCACAGCTGGTCAAGCCATGTGTGGCGATGTCCCATTTACAAACTAAGGAAGATGGGCACAGATGTTAGCTCAGGGCTAATCTTCCTCAGCAAAAAAAGAGAAGGATTGGCAACAGGTGTTAGCTCAGAGCCAAATCTTCCTCACCAAAAAACACAGAGAGAGAAAAAAAAAATGTTGGTAACATAAAGTGAGGTTCAATGAAAAAAAAGAAAAAGTAGCTTCTTAGAAATTTAGTTGCTTTGATGTCCCTTATGTTAAAGTTTAAAGTAGATTAAGAAAAAAGTCAGAAAGATGACTTGGAGAAGAAATAACAATTTGACCCAAGTAAAATAGTTCTCTTCCTCTCTTGTACATAGAGAACACCATATACCCAACCCAGTTTTGAAGATACATCCCAAAAGACTTCTAGTCTGCAAATAGTTTGATGAAACACTGACCAACCTCAGCATTATGTTCACAAAGAGAATAAGTTTTGTGGCAGAGACTATTTGAGGTGTGTGTGGTGTGTGTGTGTGTGTGTGTGTGTGTGTGTGTGAAGTTATTTTTAATTTTCATGAATTTTATTTGCCCTTTTCTTGATTTATATAAATATGACTGATATAAGCATTGTTTAGATCCTCAACCTTCTCCCTAAACAGTAACTTACATTTTGTGTGCAATTATTTTTGAGATTAAATTCACATAACTTAAAATTCACCATTTTGCAATGTACAATTAAGTGGGTTTCAGTATTCACAATGCTGTGCAACCATCACCACTATCTCATTCCAGAACATTTCTATCACTCCAAAAAGAAACCCCATCTCTGTTAGTAGTCACTCCCAATTCTCCACTGCACCCCAAGCCCTGGCAACCACTAATCTACTTTAGTTTCTAAGGATTTGCCGATTCTGGACATTTCATATAAATGGAATCATGCAATATATGGCCTACAACGCTTCACATTTTATAGCACCTTGTATCATAGTGCTTTCATTTTTGAAGGGGTAATATAAAAACATTTTATAATGGGATTTCTTTTCATTTTTTAATTGGTTTTAATTAAAAGGGACAAGTCACTTTTAAATTAGACACAATATTTTCAAACCCTAGCTCAGTACTTATTAGTTATGTGAACCTAGGTAACTTATTCAGCCCTCCGAGCCTCAGTTTCTTATTTGTAAGGCTAATGTAAGGATAACATTACATTTCAGAAACATCATGAGAACTAGAGATGCTTGTGCTTGGCACAAGCCTGAGACAGTTATCTATTATTACTTCATAAAAATTGTCTAATTACCATCATCATTTTAATTTGGTACTCAGCTAATTATTCTAAGCGAGAATAGGGACTGTACAATAGTGGAAAGAATGATGAACTAGAAATCGAGAGATTTGGACTCTAGGCCAAGCTCTGCCATTAACTAGTGTAAACGGCATTCCCTTAAGTGTATCTCCTTATCTCTGTGGTGTTCAGCTTCATCAACTGTAAAGTGAGGAGTTAACCTAAAATCTAGTCTCCAGTTGATCTCTACAGTCCTTTCCTAACCAAACCACATATAATTCCACAAAACAGATGCATTATATACTAATTATTCCCCTTTTCTAAATAAGAACAACACACCCTAAGGAGTATCTGAGACAACTCTTTGAAGTGGGAGAATATATTAGAACTTCAATTTACATTTATTTTATCTAAAAATAAATAAAGCTTAACTAATATTTACTACATACATTGAAAGTAGTATCCTCATGGAAAGCCAAATGATCAAGTCTTATGTACCCTATGAGGTATGAGAAGGGAAGAGTGGAAGTTTCTCTACAGAGAAGGGTTGAAAATGGCCCCCACACTTCTCCATTCACTTGAAGCATCTTGCGATGCACTGTAGTCTATCTATGCCTATGTCTATGTACCTATTCCAAGGTTAGAAAGAAATGATACATTGGAAGTGTGATTATTTTCTGGCCATGCTCTCCGTCTCTATTTGAGTTCCAGACCTTAGCCCAGATATGTTCTAACCCTCCATCATAAACTATCCCACTTCCTCATCTGACCTCAATATTTTTATCATAAACTTAATACTTGTACAATTTAGATCCTATCACTCATTACCAACCTTAGCATCCTATATGTATATTTTATTTCTACAGCCACTCACCATTGCAGAGTAGAAACTCAAGTGATGAGAGTGGAAATGAGGATTGATTTCTTATGCTGCATTATGCTTGCTATGTATTACCATGTGTAATGAGTATGTTTTCTTTAAATTCATATTATAATCTAAATTACAATTCAAATAAAATAGAAATACCAATATTACTTAGCCAACCTATGTGTTCTTTTTGTTACTTTGATATTAGTCCCATTTTCCTTTCCCTAATTTAATAACATAGAAGAATTTTCATAACTCTTTTTCCCACAAATAAAACAATTCAATAAACTGGGCCATTTGGAAATCTGAAATTAGGATTTAAAAAAATTGCAAAATTCCACCATCTACCCTATACTATCAAATTGCCTTTAAAAAAGTGGTCTTTACTCTAGTTCCATACTTTAGAGCAATTTTATAACTAGCTTCAACTTAAGTTTCTTCTAGGACATCAGAATCTGAGAAGGGATCCAACATGGACCCACTACATATCACCCAAGATTAAATGATACGAGATAGAAATATTTGTTATAAAATATTTCCCTAGAAGCCTCTTCCATGGCCTGGTAATTAAAGATTGTCAGGTTACTCCTAGAAGTAAATTCAACACTGAATAATGGAAAATTTGAAGTCATATGCAATATCTTAAATTCCCGGCTTCATATTTTTAAAAAATTAATTCCATCCTTACTAAAGTGATATCATCATCATTACTGTTGCATATAGTCTCCATTTATACCCATCTCAAAGAGCTTATTACAATGATTAAATATTTGAGGAGAAAGTAGCAATCCCTTAAAAAGTTAAAATGAGCCCTATCTCTAGCCCAGCTAGATTGCAAGCTCCACGTGGACAGGGTTTTTGTCTGTCTTGTTCATTGCTGTATCTCCAGCACCAAGAGCATGTTTGGCCAATGGTAGGCATTTAATAAGTGAACAAATCTTCTGATCATGCTTGTTCTATATAGCTTTAGACATAACAGGTGAGTACTCTCAAAGCCAGACTGTAACCCTTAGAGTGACTAGGGTCTACAAAATGCAATGACGCCTTATCCAGCAAAAGAAAATTATCTTTGAAGCTCCCTAAAAAGGACTGAGAGAAAAGGAAAACATGTCAGGGCCTCCTCCACACATACCCTTAAGATGTACTGTATATATACTAAACAAAGATAAGCCTTGGGACGCTTAAAAAGAATCTTTTCCTCCCTTTCACTTGAATCAGAATTAACACATTCACTCATTTAGCATACTTGTCCATTCTTATGATTTTTCTTTCTCTCTCACTCTCTATCGCCTACCTCTGACTGCTTCTGTCCCATATCTCATCTTGGCTTTTAATGCCTTTCTAATTGGCTTTGCAACCATACTGCAAAGTTTCCATAGCTATAACAAAAAATTTTACTTTCCACCTCCACTGTACAGTGTTTTCCAGTGTTCCATTTCCCCACTTTACCTTCTTAGTAGATAGTACTGACAAGCCACCTTTCATAAAGACCTAAAACCTAAAATTCATCTCAATGTCTATATTTCCATCAATAATGATAATAGCAGCTAACTCTTACTGAGCACTTACTAAATGCCAGGTACTTCACACAGGTTATTTCATTTACTCATCACAAAACCCTAGAAATTTGTACCATTCCCTTCCCATTTTTCAGTTGAAGAAACTAAGACTTATCACTTTCCCAAGACCACTCAGCATGCAAGTAGCAGTGCTGGGACCTACTAGACTGTGTTTTTAAATACTATGCCATATTGCCTCTCACATAATTATTTGCAAAGTCATCTGATTAATTTTCTAAAATGGAGCCCAAAGCTATTTCTTCCTTTCTCTTCCAAGCATAAAAACTTCAGTCCAGGATCTGATTATGAAGCTTGGTTAATAACGTAATGTAAAACAATACTACTTTTTTTTTCTGAACTAGTTTTAGAAGACCTAAATTCCAGTCCTGGCTACATCACCATGTGACCTTAGACATTTTATTCAAACTCTCTGTGCCTCAAGTTCTTATCTTTAAAATTAAGATAATAAAATCTGCTTTACTTAACATGATCATTTTGAGGATCAAAAGGAAAAAAAAAGAAGGCCATGAAAGCATTTGGGGAAGTTGAAAATACTATACACGTATAAAAGTAGGCCAATAATTCAGCATCCTTTTTAGCCTCTCAGGCTTATTTTTCTTATAATGAACTGCTAACATGATCCTCTCTTGCCATTAAACTATGTAACTATTCTGTACTGGCCATCATCCACAAGAAATGCAAAATTTTGACTTCAAAAATTTTCATCACACTTACTGTAAACCTTCTTTTCCAGCCAAACTTGTATTTTCTCTGCTCTTTTAAGCCACAAACTGATTGCCCATCTACCCCAGTAATGTCATCCTCTTCTAAATTCCTCCACTTAATCCTCATTTGGTCCTAAACCCTTTAACTGTCCCCCACATGTGACAATCCATACACCACATGAAAATGACTTCAGCCTGCTTTTCTAGGACAATTTCAAACTCCCTTCACCCTAAAAAAAGGTTTCTTTTCTCTATATCTTAATCTTCCCTAAATCTCCATTCCCCAATTCCTATATATAGTTCCTCTCCCTCATCCAGGGCACAATAGTCCTCTGATATCATTGACATCCTTTATTCTGAGTATCCAGGGAATCCTAATTTATGTATCTATTCAAGTTTGGGAAGATAGACAAATATTTTACTCTCATTTTTGTGAAATAACTCCACTTTGATCCATAAATAAATGTCTCTACTTTTAAGCAGGCAGGCTAATTCGCATGCTTTCTTTTTTCCCCCTCTCTGACACTGTCCCTGCCCTTTATTTAGGCTCCATTCTTGGTTGTGACTCCTGCATTCTTCCCCTTTCCCTGCTCCCTCCCTGCCCAAACCTGGCGTCCTGAGGAGAACTGGGCATGCTCCGTACCCACAGCCAATTCTGGGATGCAAACCGGAATCTTTTGGCAGATTTTGAGTCCGGCAGGAGAGGTAAGGCCCTAAAAATACAGTGACCCAGAATATGCCCACTCCACCTGAGGTATCATTCAATTTAAAGATGTGTTCAAAGCCTAGGAACGAACTCAGAAATGGACAGCTTGCCGCCAGTCCCTAGTCTGCAAGGTGGGTCACCAACCTGAGTAAGAGAGAGCTGAGAACAGCCCCTCCGCCTGGTTTGGTGCAGGGAGGAGATTTCGGCTGTTCTGAGCTGTGATAGCGCTGATAGATGGCTAGAAGCTAGCGTTTGGCATCTCTGTTGCGTCAAGAAAATACTGTTGTTGTTGTTTTTCTTTTTTTCCTTGAACATAGCAACATCAGCTGCTCCAGGCTGAGAAAGAAGATGTTGCCTGATGACTGACAAGTCTGTGAGCCAGCCAGAGAGAATAAGGAGAGGATAGGCAAATCAACTACTTACCCAAGAATTAGATCTAGGGAGGCGGCTTAAGACCCAGAGATAAACAGGCTATTTCCAAATGACAATTCAGGAACCTCTCAGATATTCAAATCTGAATTGTGTGACTGTCTCCCAGAAATGCATACGTTCTTTGTATGTGAACCATGACACATTTCCTTTTGAGACTGACAGAATACACACACACACACACACACACACACACACACACAGTCCTTCTGTTCTCTTTTCTCCTGGTTTCTGCAGAGACTAAATCTCTAGAGCTATAACAGCAGCAGATTCCCTTACCTCACTGTCAGGGGGATGAGGCTTGGAGAGGAAATTTATCACGCATGGAATGTGATAAAAAGGGGGCTTGAGCAGGGGCTTAAGCCACCACTGCACAGACTGAGAAACAGAGATAGGCAGTAACAGGCAGGAAGGGAGACACACAGCTGCCCCTGCTGCTAAAACCTAGCCATCTCTTCAAACAGCAGCAAATGAGACATTTCATCACCATAGTGCATCCATATTGAGAAGGGGGGAAAATCATGTGCTTTGCATTATGCATTTCATTCACCCGAGATGGGAGGAGACCCCTGGCCATATGTCGTGGGAGCTATCCACCACCCCAAAAGTACACTCGCGGCACCTAGCTAGCCGACTGCTTGCCTGACAGGTTTTGCAGCAAACGCGGTTAATCTACGTGACAGCAGGTTGTCTCTTACCGTAGGCAGCAGCGGCTCCATTTGGGCTCCCTGGTCTTTAATCTCCATGTTTTGTAACGCCTCTGGAATAAGCACCTTTCTCTGCAGTGTCTTCAGTGTCTTACACTCAGCCCGGCACTCGCTCTGCTTAGTATTCGGATCAGGTAGCTCTGAAGCAGGAGGCAATTGCACACTCCAACTCACCAGAGTCACATGGCTCCTACTCACTCGGGCTGCTGGCCAGGTTTTACACTGAATCCCTTGGATCCCTGGGTGGGTAGGAGAGATCTCCCAAGCCCTGTATCACTGCCCACACCTGGCTACTGGTATAAAATACATCCTGCATTGCCGCAAGTCTAATGGACACTAAGAATCTCAACTAAGGCGCTAACTTATATAAACTAGTTCAAGGTGGACTTCAACCAGCTCAGCCAGATTTTGACACTTTGAGGCAATTCACTTCACTCCCAGAACCCCAGAGGAGACATAATTCAAACAAGATGATATTAATAAGGTTTACTAGGTGTCCTGCTCTGAGTACCTGGGGTCTTAAAAACAGATAAGATGACATCAAAATTGATATGTCTTAGTGAGATTGAACTATGCCCTAACAAAAAAAATCAAACATTTATGTTATTGTTGACTCAATAAGAATCAAGCAGATACTTTCAGTATTTTAATTGTGAGAAACTTAGGTAATTCACATACCATTACAAATAAAATATACTTTTTCTATGACTTCCCCAAAAAAATGACAGGGAAAGAAAGAATTTTGATAGCAGCAATGATCAAGGTACTAAAGTACTTTGGACAATGAATCTGACAAGAATAACGCAAACATACCCTTTTGCCTTAAAAGTCTCAACAAAAGAGGAGTAGGGGATTCTCTAATCCATGGAAGGAAAGGAGTCAGTTAGAGAAGCTCTTTGTGTAGGGAAAAGTAGTTGATGATGGTTGTTGAGTGACTACATTTATTTCCTAAAATTGATTATGGACCTGGAGTATTTTAAGTAATGAAGCCCATATATCACAGGACCCCAGAATAAGAGTATAGAGGTTATAAATGAAGAGGGGTAAAAAGCTTTCAGGGGTTAAGAGAGGATGACTGAAAATTATTAAGACAATCTATCTTAAATAAGAAAATTTTCACCAGATTCTAAAAACCTTTCATCAACAGAAGTGACATTAAATATTAAATATTACCAAAATTTTCCATAACGCTCATCGCAGGTGGAATGACAACTTTTATCTTTTTCCTTCTCAATACAATTCTTTACAATAAACTTTTATTATTTTTAATGATAAGAAAACATTTTGTTTTTAAACCGTAAGGATCAATACATATGAGTGGCAACTTTGTGCACAGCACTTTGAAATGATACCAAGGACTTAAACTAATAAGATGTCTGATTAGGAATTTACTAATTTGGAACTCAACTTGGTTTTCTACCACGGACTGATGAATAAAACCCCCGTTCCCACTCAAGTGACCATAATAGATAATCACAATTTATTACAATAAAAATGATAACCTCTTCAGAAAGATTATTTCTACCTCATTAAGAAACCCTAGGTCACCAAGTTTACATTTCTTCAAAACGAATTTAAGTATAACTAGGAAAAAGTCTCTTTATTCCAAGAATCAAAATAAAAATAAGATTGTATTTTTAATTACTTTTAATTAATAGTTTCTTACAGTGTGTATTATTAAACCATATACGTACTTAGCTGGAACAACCATTTCTTGTGTGCTTACTGTACACTAGAGCCACTATTTCTACCAATTTAATAGGACTTCGCCAGAGTTTCAACAGCAGAGACGTTCTGCTTCTAAAGATCAAGAAAGCCCATATCTCTAAAATTCTCTGATCCAAGATGTTGAATACTAGCCTAGCAGAAAGAAAGTGGAGAAAGGGAAAGTGATCCTCATTTAATCCACTACCACTATCTGACAGCTCCGAAAACTTGAGAATTAAAGCCTGTCATAACCCGAGAGAATACATCCACATACTAAACAAGTCCCAATGGAGAAGTTATGTATAGAATTGATAACTTCTGGAAAGAAAAGCATTACCAGGTGGAGGAATTTTCACTAACAAAACCATAGAATTTTATAGGTAGGCCCTTGGGAGTCAACTTCTTCACTGATTTTCAAACTCAGGAGATGAAGAGAAACGGAAGCTAGGGAAGAGGAAATACAAATTGCACGAGCAGCTTTTTTTCAACTACATATTGTTGTCTTAGAGATTCTGATATGTCCTTGGTGGAGGCTAGGAAAGGAAGTAGCTGGGGATATATATTTTTTAAAATATTCCCAGGTAAATTTTATATTTCTCCAAGTCTAGAGCTCTTTCTACTACAGTCAAGTTTCCTTGGATCCTAGATGATTAAAAATGGGTTCCTGTTTAGCCTGTTCTAATTTAGAAATCCAGTGAGATTTCGTTAGTACAATTTGACAGTCTTAATTTCAAACATCACATTAAGTATTGCAAGACTGAATTTGTCCAAGGAACTGAATGTCCCAGACAGCTTACTGGAATGAGACAATAATCTGATTTTCATTCAGTCAGTCCTACTATGTGTGAGGCACTGTGCTACTGATCCTATTTCCTGTCATACCCAGCAATATTAAAGTGGAATTTTCCTCTCTGAAAAATGAAATAAAAGTACTGATCGGCCACAGGCCAACCATGCAGACCCAGAGGAATTACAGAAAGCACTAAAAAGAAGAGCCACCTTCCTCTCCAGCTGCCCATGTGGTGGTCAGTAGGAAAAGAACACAGCCACCATGGTGTGCATCCTTCCTTGATCTGTCCTGCATCCTGGGACCCTTGCTGACCTCAATTTTTACTAATCCCAAAAGTATGCAAGTCAGCATGGATCCAGTGTCCTTTCAGTTCCTACCTCCTTTTGCTGTTTTAAGCCCTGGGGGTTAAGATATGCACATTAATACAATGTTTATCTTAGAGAAGCCATCTAATATTAATTGTATTTGAAGAAGACACTGGATTCTAAAGGTTATTGTCAACACTAGTATTTCAATAAAACACATTTCAGTCCTGGTAGTATTGGATTTCTAGTTTAAATCTCAAAGTCCTTTGCTTTGACCCTTTTTAGTATAAAAGAGCTGAACTTTAGGTAGGCAGCAAGTTCAGAAATATATTCTGACATTAATAAGATGTTGGTGATAATATTACCAGCTCAAGATTAATATTGCAAAAAATGACTATTTTTCACATATGTAAATGTATCAATAGCACTGTCTATATCATTTACATATGTGTTATCCCCTCGTACTTCTATCCTTTGGGACCTATACAAGTGTCCTGAACAACTTAAAGCATATTATGTAGATTTGGCAGATTTATCAATCCAAAAGTGTTTAGTTGAATTTGACAAACTCAAGAAACATCAAAAATGCTCTTTCTTGACAGCTTAAAAAAATGATGACACTTGACCACGAAGGAAAGGGGTAAGAATGTCCATTCCCAAATCTGCCATACAATAAGAAACCTCATTGTATAATACCAGAGTTTAAAGGTGGCAAATCTTACTCCTTTTTACAGATGTTCTTGACCACCAATCTGATAGGCAGTGATTCTAGCCATCAACTAGCAGAAAAGGAATATATGAAATAAGTAATTAGGAAGCACATTCCAATGTTGTGCAAGTGTCCAGATTTAAGAGACTCTCCAAGTCCCACTTCTCTTAGTTCATGACTGGCTTTTCCAATCCTGAAGACTAGGATAAAGACTTGATTTTCACTCTTTACTCCAATTTACCCATTCAGAGAAACCCATATGAGGCCTACTCTCTAGATTAAGTACTGGAGGGCAGCATCTTAACCCAATGTAACTCAATTCAATAAACATCTGAGTATGGCCATGTACTAGCAACTATACAGAAACAAACAGGACATGAACCCTACACTCAAAGAGGTCATAGTTTAGAAGAGAAAAAGTATAATATCATTTCACAAATCCTTAATAAAAATATGTGCAAAAAACAGAGGTAGATCAGAAGACAAAATGATTAACTTTTAATAGCATTTTTCTCACTCTTACTATAGAGATTTTAAATCCTAAAGGTATTTCTTTTTTGTGGAAAAAAATCTAATTTTCCTTTACTTGTTATATAAACAAGAAGTACTTGCATGCCTCAACTTATTACTTCTCCAATTATCAGCCTTTAAGCCTAATTATCACTGTCTTTGTTAAATGGTCCTGAATGTATCATTTCTATTCCTAACTTGAAAATAATCAATATCACACTTATTACAGAGTTAATCTTGTAGCTAAATAGTCCTTAACTTGTCCTTTTTCTATACCAAGTTATGAAGACTTACACTAAAATAATAATCATTATTCATAGTATCCATGTGTGAATTTTACTATACATTCTCAAATGATGACAAACAAGAAAAATCTCTCAGTGTTTATACTGTCTAAGAATTGTGACAAATGTCATATAGGAAAAAGGGAAGAAAAAAATCAAAACTTTTTTATAGCAATTTCTCAGCTTCACCACAAGCAACCAAACTATTACTGATCAGAGTGTTCAGATATATTTTATACATGATGTTCAGATATATTTCATACATGATTTCAGGTACATTTTATACATGGTCTTACATTACCTAAAATTTTAATTTGATCTAATTTTACTATAATTTTCAGAGTTCCACAATTCATACATCTTTCTATATTACTTACTTATAAATGGTTTTTTTCTAAGGGAGAAAAAACCCTACCTGAAATTGCAATTTGGGCAAACCATAAAATAATTTTTGTTGAATTTTTTTTATTAGTCAAGTCAACAAAAAGATTTATTAAGCATCTATTTTGTGCTATATGTTGGTACAAAAGTAAATAAGATATGATCCCTGCCTCTCTAGAAAAGGAAACAGATGATTATTTCATGTACTGTGGTGATAAGAGAATGAGATGTCCAGAATATTAATATTAAAGGAGCATCGAGTAGGGATACACTGCCCGCCTAAGGAGTAAGGGGGAAGACAAGACCTGAACTAAAGGATGAATAATGTTTAGCCAGAAAAACCAAGGTGAAAAGGCCATTCTATTCTGGAAATTTTTCAAAATTCAGAGCAGTATAAAGACAAAAATGATGGTCACTCATAGTCCTACCACCCAGAGATAATCACTGTTAACATTTTGGCATGTTTTATTTATAGACTCCTTTTGAAAATTCAGCAGGAGGGAGTGGCAATTGCTTTATATTTCCTATTTCCATCACATTTAAAGCAATGGAATTATCTGTTATAAATATGAAATGGAAGTCCTGATTAGAAAAACATAAAAGCCAAATAACCTCTTAAATTTGATCCTTAACTACTATAAAAATGTATCCATCCTACTTCTCCCATGGTGCCTCAGGAAAGAGGGAAACTTTCAAAACCTCTACTTGGGAGTAGGACATAAGTTCTCTCTACTTTCAAGTTCTACACACCTATCTGAATTATCTCTCATTTTCTCTCTCTCCTCCAACCCCAAACCAGGGCTTAACTAATGGAGAAAGAACACACGGCCCCTCCTCAAGGGTGCACACTGGCAACTAAATTCTTGCTCCCATCCAATTCTTCCCCTCCTCCATTTCAGAGAATCTTTGGCTATCGACCGCCTAGCTCCTCATCTTTTCTTCTAATGCCTTTATTTGTAAACTCTATCCCTTTGGGTTTAGAATTCTGAGATTTAAAGCCAGCTTTTCTACTTTATCACCCATTCCCGGGACATTAAATGCCAATGACTAAATGAAAGAATAGAAAGCACTTAAGTAAATGTAGGATGGAAAAAACTTGATTAAGATAAAAAAGATGTCCTTACTTCAACATTAATAAAATAGGGCAAAACTGAACAACTGAAAATTGCTCTTTTATTTCTGGTAAAAAAAAATTAATTTTGATTTAAGTGTTTGAATTCAATGCCACTTCTCAGGTACACAATCATATCGTAAATCAAGAGAGACACATAAAAACAGATTTATTCATTTAATAGACACTTACTGTTGTGCTAGGCACTGGAAATCCAACGTCCCTGCCCCAAGGAGCTCACAGTCTGTGAGGGAGACAAAAAAATCGAACATTTCCGAGGAGAGTATGACAGGTATACAAAAGAAATAGAAAGAGCACCTAATCCAGACTGGGTTGGAGGCAGGGGAGATCAGGGAAGACCTCCTAAAGGAAGTGATATCTAAGATAAATTCTGAAACATACAGAAGAGTTTGCCATATTAAAAAAAAAAAGTTAGGAGAACATGACTAGTAGACGGAGCAGCACATACAAAAGCATAGAAAGCATTACTACGTTCACATGCGCACACGTAAACGCTAACTGTCGCTCAGTGCAGGATTCAGGGGCAAGGATGGGAATTTGTTTCTACTTTTTTGCTTCTTTTTTTTTTTTTGCTTTTGTTTTTGGTTTGGTGTTCAAAGTTGATAGTCTCTAAACTAAGATTAAATACTTAACACAGGCAAAGAAACTAAATACCTAACTTGAATTTGTTGCAAATGTTATTTTAAATTGGACATTAAACTATAACCAGAGCATTTTCTTTAAATAAGATGGAAAATAGGGTTAATAGAAAAATTAATGCAATTCATCTGACCTTGAAATCACACCTAGAAAATACAGATGCTACAACTTCCAATAATCACAAATTAAGTAAGAAGCTTTCCATTTACTACATCATCAGTGTTAGAGGCTAAGTAAATTCAGTAGAAATAACTTCATATAAGAATAAACTATTTAAATCAGTTAATTCTCAAGAAAACATGTACCTTATAGATAAGTATTTCTTAAAGTTTATCCATGGGCAATTTATAGCAGAATAATCTCGGGTGCTTCTGAAAATTTTTGATTCTTCGGTCCTATCTCCAAAGATTCTAATCTAATAAATTGGGTTGCAGACAAGGAATCTGTAACAGTCTGTGCATCACCTATTCCAAATTTTATTACCATACTTTCTGTTACTCTAACTACAGCCCTTATCTTTCTTAAAAGAAAAATGATTGGCTTAAATATCTGTAGTTATTTAGCAGATAACACATAGCACTATATTAGGATATATCTTAAATGAACTAACATGACATCTACTGTTTAAAAACAAAAACTTAACATTTATTTAGTGTTTACTACATGTCAGGTACTGTGCCAACTATTTCACATAATTATTTAATTTACTCCTCATATCGACCCTGAGACGCATGCATTTAACTTCTGTTTACGTATGAAAAAATTGAAGCTGAGTGAAGTTAAATAACTTGCTGGAAATCACATAGCTATTAAGCAGCAGAGTCAGAACTCCAACCCAGGCTATCCGCCTCCAAAGCACTTACTTTTTGCATCATGCTATCTCTAATTTGTTCAGGTTGCCAGATGAAATGTTTGCCCAAATTCTAATTACCACAAAGAAGAATAAGAGCACCATCCAAACTCAAAGTTGGTACTATGGTCAGAAAATTTTAAAAGAATGAACCTGGTCAAGCCAAAAGTGGAGTATTTCTATCACCAATGATGTGTATAAATGCTGCTTCATATTTAGGCTTAATCAAGTTCATTCAGAAAAGACTGAGGAGAAAGCCTGTGATCCTGTGTCTTGACAGAAAATAATCAGGGTGATAACTACCGTATCAGGTGAGAAATCCTGCAGGGATGATGCTCTGAGCCAGGCAGTTTAAGTCTTTCTTTGGCCAAATAATGCATACGATGCTTTCTGCTATCTCTTCTATAGACATAATAATTCACAATTTTCCATTGAATTCTGGTTCAGTGTCAAAGACAGTAAAATTATTATCCAATAGTTATTTTCTGAGAATAAAAAAAGTGTATTAGTTCTTTTAAAATATATGTATCAAATGCCTCTTATGTGCCAGACACTATGCTAGGTCCTTGACTAGAACAAGATTTCTATCCTTAAAAAACTCACAGTCTAGCAGGGGACGCAGACCTGAGAATAACTGCAATATAGCATGACAGAACCTATAATGCAGACTCAGTGGGAACACAGTGGAGAAGAAAGCATTATTATTGAACTTTTTAATCAAAAAAATTGATGAGTAATATCTACATAGGCTTACTATGAGGGAGCCATTTTCTAAGGGCTTTACTATATTAACTTATTTAACCTTACCATTAGCCCTTGGATGTGGATACTTTCTCCCATTTTACAGATGAGAATACTGAATTTTCCCGAATCACAGAGCTAGTAAATGACAGGGCTGAGATTTGAGTCCAGAGAGGCTGGCTATACTGAGCTTCTTGACCACTACACTATACTGCCTCTTACAATGGAGAAAGCGTGGGACTGGAAACCTCTGTCCCTAAGTAGCTCTGGAACCATGGACAGATTACTCACCCTAGTACTTTCTTTACTGGTTAAACAAGAGGGCTGGACTAAATGTGGCGTATTCTGCACCTGGAGAATACTAAAATAGGTAAAATTGAGAACTCTGACTCAAATTCAAGCCCAGCAACTAATTGGTTGAAAAAGCTTAAGCAAGTAAGTCAACACTCCAAGCCTCAATATCCAAAACACTCTGCATGTTATCACTAAAAATAATTTCTGGGGTTTCTAAATATGCCATACATTCATAAATCTCCAAACAACACCAGAAAGGCAACTTTTCCAATTCTGTGCCTCTCTGTTAACTAATCCAATCAGACAGCCATCTCTCCTACTTTCCTCAACTACTCAGCCTTTGAAGAGTGTTCCCTCCTTTGCAAAACCAAATATAAACTTACTGATGTGGCATTTATTTGTGTATCCATCCATCCATCCATCCATTTATTCATTGATTCGGGGCTTATGAATCAGTAGGTGCACTATGTACCATAACAAATTATAAATTACATTATGTGGTAAATAAATAAGACTATATAAAGATAAGTAAGATGTAAAGATAAATAAGACATAAATCAAACCCTCAGAGAACTTACAGTATACTTGGAAGTGGGGAAAGACAAACGTTGATTTAACATTCCATATATAACTACTATAATAAAGGTATGGAGTGGGTTCTAGGGGAGAATAGGAGAGAAGTATTCCAGACAGGAGGAATAGCATGTGTTCAAGAACTCTAAGAAATTCTTTATGGCTGAAAGGTGGGCTATATAAAAGGATGTGGTAGGAAAGAAAGGTGTGAGTGAAAACAAGGACCAGATCATGAAAGGCTTTGTTTGCCATACTCAAGACTTTCTCCTATAGGTGATAGGGAGCTCGCTAAATATCTTGAGCAGAAAACTGATACGCCAATACAAGCAGTCAGAAAAATCACTTAAGCTATAACATGAAAGGTGTTGGGGCAAGACTAGTGGCAGAGAAACCAGTTAGTAAGCTGATAAGAGATGATAAGAGCCTAAACTATGATGGCTGCAGTAATGATGGATAAAAGGAAACAGTTCCAGGAGGAAAAATAGGTATGACTTATTGACTATTCAGATGCAGAGAATGAAGAAGAGAAACGTGTTTAGGATTCTGGCTTGATGAATAGCGATAACTTTCAACAATATATGTAAAACAGTGAAAGATGCAGTTTGAGAGAACACCTAAAGAATTCTATTTTGAAAGTAATAACAATAGTTAAGAACATAGGCTTTGTACTCAAGAGTGTCATTTAATACCTTGTGTGATCTTGGGCAAGTTTCTTAAACTCCTGAAGTCTCAGTTTTCTCATCTATAAAACTAAGTAATAAAAGAACAAACTCAGAATTGTTCTGAGGATTAAACCAGCTAACACACATGAAACACTTAGAACACTGGCAAGTAAATTGTAATTCCTCAATGAATAGCAGCTATTATCATTATTCCATTGAGTTCAAGGTGGCTGGAGGAGGTCTAAAGGCAGATGGTCAGAACAGAGTTGAAAACACACGGGTTTGGGACCAGAAGAAAGTCTGAGTATGAACTGTGTTTCTTTAAAAGGTTATGTAGAGTTAGAATAATTCAATGAATGGATCTCTGAGGAAACACCAACATTTAGAAGTCTTCCAGGCTTTTTAATGATCCATTCAATATCCTAAATATTTGTATCAACTATGGCTGATACAAATCTAGAAACTTTTTTTCAATAAATCAAACCATTTCCCAACCCTTCAGAAATATCCTTATATTTGATCTATGCTTGAAATTATTGCTTTTATTTGTATAAATCTGTGCTGATGTTCTATTTGTCTATTTCAGTTCCCCTAGAAAATTGTAATGTCGTACAAGACCCTAAAGCGCTATATATATACTAAAATATTTCTTCACTGATACGCAAATACCATCCACAAATAATGGAAAAGTTATCAATGATTTCTGTATTCATGCACAATTTTGACTCTTATTTAAGAGCTAGTGAGACCCATGAGTCAGTGTTGGTCCCAGAAAAAAATTGTGAACAAAAATGAGTTTTGAAAAGGTCCTTGTCCTTCGGCATCTGTCTGATGGCACTGCTTGCACAATATCAGTCAGAATTTTCCTACGTGCTAATCTAACAGTCTACTTTTTAGCTTTAAGGTCCTCGTTTACTTAAATTGTCAAAAAGTGCTTCTCTTATTAATATTTCCTTTCTACTTTAGAGAAAATAAAAGAGGATTCTCGAGATTCCTCAAGAAACACAATGATGCTTTTCAGACCGGAGGAAAGGGCAATCACAAAGACAGGGATGCTTGCCCTCCAAAAAGAAAAATGCAATGTTCAACAAATGAAACAATGAGAATAATGAGAAAAGACTGAGGAGTAGCTGGGTAACAAGTGAGTAGTTATCATACCCAAGATGTCACTGCTCTGCTCTACTCTGATGCCTGCTGAAACATTTGTAAGCCCAGGAGCTTGATCGGCACTGTGCCATTCCAAACAATTCTCACATTAATAAAAAGAAAGATCTAAAATGAAACTTGTGTTATGCAAATCCAAGTAAATTTCAATCACACAAAGCAACAAAGAATGCTTGTAAGATTAATACTTTATTGTTTTAATGTATAGTTTTTATTTTAAAATTACAGTTGAATATAAACTATGTCTCAGTAAACTATGTCTCTAGAAAACAAACCTATTCAGACTATCATTGACCCAGTGGAAAATTATCCTAGTTGCAACAAAACTTATTCTCTTCAACAAAGAATTATTTGAGCACTTTTATGTGTCAGATACTTAATACTCACTATCCTAGGAAGCAAGGATATAGCAGGGAAATAAAACATTCAAAAATACTGGCTGGTGGAAGGGGAATGAGGAAAACAAAGAATGAATAGGTATATGAGTAAAACATACAGTATGTGAGATGATGGTAAGTGCAAACTGAAGAGATAGAAAGTAGGAAAGGAGAATAAAGAGTATCTGGATTTCCAATGTCAATTAGGGTAGCCTGAGAAGACCTCACTGAGAAGGTGCCATTTGAATAAAGACCTGAGGGAAATGAGGTAATGGACCGTGTTGCTATTTGGGTGAATCAGTTTTCCGGGACAAAGAGAACAAGTGCAAAGAATAGACAGAAGGTGGGCAAGGGAGAAAGTGGAGAAAACAGATAAGAAGCTATTGCAATAAGCCAATCAAGAGATGATAATGGCTTGGACCGGACGAGAAATGGTGGAATTCTGGATGTGTTTCTAAAGGTAGAGCCAACAGTATTTGCTGAAGGTTGGAATGTGGGACATAAGACAAAAAAAGCAGTTGAGGATGATGCCAAGGTTTTTGGCCTGAGCAAGTGGAAGGATAGCATTTCCATTAGCCACGACAGATGAAGGCTGAGAATTTCACTTGTATTTAGCAACAAGGAAGTCATTGGGGACTTTCACAAGAGCAGTTCATGGAGTGGTAGGACACAATTTAAGAAATATAGGAGCAGAAAAATTGGAGTATAGACAATTATACTCCAGAAGACTGGAAAAAAGGAGCAAAGAATTAGGGCAGGAGCTGAAGGGAGAAGTCAGCTCAAAAAGGGAAATCAGTTTGTGTTTACCTTGCAAACTAGACCAGTAAAGTGAAAATAAATATCTTGTCTTTTCAAATTATTTCACCATATCCCATCTGTGAAGAGGTTTTTTTTTTTTTTTTGCCTCCTTCTCTGTGAGCAGCAAGTTAGTAAAATAATGAAGTAATTGGACTCATTCAAGTCAAGTTACAACAGTAACAATAATGCTTCAAACAAATTAACTGCAAGAACATGTATAAAATAAGCAACAAATCTTCTTTTTATCAGAAAGCGGTGTGGAATGTTCACTGGGAAAAGAGCTTAGTGGTTTGATCAGCAATAAATAAGAGTTATTTCCTTTATTAAAATCCCTGATTACATAAGAAGTGCACAAATATTTTTAAACTGTATCATGGTATCAGTTCTCTCACCATGAAATTTTAATTCCTGTGGTCTGGTAGACATAGATCTGCTGGAGACAGGAAGCAAAGAATGCCATTCAGCTGAATGAATGAATGAACCATTAAGGTAAACTAAATATAATTTCCAGAGTCAGGTCAGGACATGAGGGACGACAACAATGTGGCTCTCTTCATAAGGGCATGGAAGTTTTTTTATTTTTTGGTTTTTTTCCACCAAGAGTGAAAAAAGATACTGATTTGGGGCTTCATTCAAAAGATTCCATTAGAGTCTGTGTTCCATGACAATATGGACTAAGTCTATCTTGTTCCCTGTCGTTTTTCCAGGGTCTGTTATGGTGCCGAATGCATAATAGGAATTCAATAAATATTTCTGAGTGAATAAATGAATGAATGAATGAAAGCATGCAAGAATTAGTTAAATGAATAAACAGTACCTTAACTCTATGAAACTATATTAGACAATAAATCACAGGAAGAGTCTCACATAATAAAATGCTTCTACAATAAATAACCACCACGCCTAACTCTACTTGTACCACACATATAGAACACTTGGAAGACCACACATACATTGTATACATTGATTATCCACACAAAATACTGTTACTAACCCCACTGGGGTACCTGGGGAAGAAAAATGTAACTTGGCTTTGTTTGTTTTAGAAGGAATAGGGGCTGCTAGCAGTTACTGTTCTTAAGAGTAAGACTAACCTCACTTAGAATTATCATGAAGAAATCTGTGAAGTCACCAGAAATATGAATGCTGGTGTTGAAGATTCAGATGTGTGCTGTTTAAACAATATAAATTGGATTAATCTTTAGCCTTACTGTGCCCTTCTTGAAAAAGAGAAAGATTCATACATATTTGTCTCCCACTTGATATAATTTATGACTAAATAACATAGACTTTTAGAAATAAACTGTTCAATATTTTGATTCTCTTTTCTGGATAATGATTTTCTTGTCTGTGGGTAGGGGTGAGAATTCCCCGAAAAGAAACAGATGATTCTTTCTGTCAATCATCCTGGGGGAGGTCTTGGACTGGGCATGAAAAGGAGCTTCTCTAAACTAAGAGTTGAGGGTTTAGGACTCTGGACCCAGAATTCCTATAGCTTTCTCTTTAGTGGGGATTGAGCTTGCCTACCACATGATGCCAATGGGAACAAATTGATATGAGGAAAATAGCTTGGAGAACTACAAGACTGTCCTTATTCATCAGTACATCTCTAGAATAACAATAGTTCAGAGTGCAAACAACTGGTAGAGAGCATAAAAAATCACCAAGATAGATTAGTGAAACATAAAATTCCTTTGGTAGTCCCAGACATTAATTGGGTAAAGGAAACTAGTAGAAAAAAAATTTAACTACCCGATCTGTGGGATGGAAGTTTAGAGTCATGTTTTGGATATTAAACTGGGAATCTACTGTTTTGCCTATCGTGAAAAGTACTCCTTTCCTTCATCTAGAAAATGTCCCATTTAACATTTTGGCTAGAGTTTATTGGTCCTGGGATGGCCATCTGACCCAAGATAAGCCAATCAGTATCAGTATCCTTCCCCTGGATTCTTAAATTTAGGAGACAGACCTAGTCTGCGTGCCTCTCCGGGGGGAAGAAATTTGAGGGTCTAGAGCTGATGAAGACCATGTCTCGCACCATAAGAAAAACACCTGGGGGGAATGAATCTAAATCACAAAAAATAACCAAGGAGAGATGTAATGAGTGACAAATAATAATTATCCCTGAGGTTTAAATACAGCACAGAACTTCCTGTGGTTTGATTACTAAAGCCAATAATCCTCTTTTCCAAAGCTAGTTTAAACCGGATTTCTGTCTCTTACCAAATTCCAAATCCAAATTCCAAACCCAGTGCACCTTCACTAACCACTACCCTATCTGAAATTACTATATTATGGGCATCTTGACATTTAGTGGAATATTTATAAAATATACTCAAAAGATGTGACAACTGATGGGTTAGGAGTTTGCACAACTACTTTACCAAGCAAACGGGCTAATCTTAATAACTGATTAAGTTTCTATTCAACATAATTTGTAAATAAAGGACTTGTGATACACCTCATACTCGACCTGGAAGCTTTTTATTGACTCAACAAATGCTTTTTAATATGACAACTGTATGCAAAGAAAAAACACTAAATCAGTGCTCTGTGCATATGAGTCGCTTGGGAATCTTGCTAAAATGCAAATTCTGGTTCAGTAAGTCTGAAGTGGGGCCTGAGATTCTGCACTTCCCACAAGCTCCCAGGTGATTCCAGTGCTGCTGGTCTGCAAACCACATTTTGAGTAGCAAAGTGCTAGATACTGTGGGAGATAAAACAATCAATGCATATTAACCATCCTTGAGAAGCTTTTAAAGTAGAATGGAATAAATATTGTTAGATGACATTTTGGTGTAAAATAAAATATTGTAACAACCAAGGAATATGTGTAGCAGACATTTTTACCTATCACTAAACCTAGCACAACTTAATTTTGAAGTAGTTTTCAGGAACGAGGTTAGGGAACTAGATGGAAGCAGGGCATAGGGTAAGGTACATGGATGGACAAAAGTCAGTCTTGCTGCACAGATTAAATTATACTAAGTACTTTTACAATTTATATACATCAAAATGGCTACTCCAATTGGCTATATCAAAATGTCCTGTTTCAGAGACAGACATATACACAAATAAGTATAATATAACCATTCAACCAACAAACATTTATTAATTCTCTGCTCTATGCCAGGAGCTCTTCTAGGCACTGAGGATATGAGAGAAAACAAAATACAAAAAAAAATTAGACTATAATGAGTACCCAAATTGGTACTTATTTAGGGTTTAGAACTCTAGGCACAAAAACAAATGTGCTATAAGAATTCAGAGGAAAAAGGTATCATTTCTGACTGAGGTTATCAGGGAAGATGCCATGAAGGAGATGCCAACTGGTCTTAGCTAGCAAGGGAATAAGGGATTGAAAAGAGCTCAGATTGGCTGACTAGGGTAATAATAGGGCAATTGCAGCGATGAGGTTAAAAAGGTAGGGTTGAGTCAAATCATTTTTTCCTGTTTTAAGGCATTTGCACTGGCCTGATTTTTACCCTGTCAGAATTCTCTTCCCCCA
This sequence comes from Tapirus indicus, assembly GCA_031878705.1. NCBI lineage: Eukaryota > Metazoa > Chordata > Mammalia > Perissodactyla > Tapiridae > Tapirus > Tapirus indicus. The sequence goes on along the minus strand of CM062926.1, from coordinate 74,974,277 downwards.
GATCTTTGAATGGCTTGCTCCTTCTCATCATTCAGGTCTCAAGCTAAAAGTCCATCCTCAGAGAAGTTCTCCCTGAACACTTTGTAAAGAACCCAAATCTGAATTTACATTAATCATCTTTTGGTTAATTTATTAACTGTTTAAATATAAACTAAATACTAGTTTAGTATATACTAAATATATACTACTAAAATATAAGCTCCATTTCCATCCTTCATGGGATAACAGTGATCGGATTTACTCTTCTGCATGAAACTACACGAAACCTGGACAAAATATGTGAAACCATAGTTTTCAGACATGTGACATCAGGCAGTGCAGGACAGTGATCCCTGAGAGAGGGAAACAAAGTGAGCCCTCTGAATGCCCCAGCTTACTAGTTAGAGAACGGCTGTAGCACAGGAAGGGGGAACCCAGACTGAGCTCGATGGTCTCCTGAAGCTTAAGAGATGACATTGGGAGTTCAGACAGGCCGACCACAGAGGAAAGAGATGAACAGAGAAGATCTGTGGAGGCCCCCTCAGTCTTCAGCTGGATAATGTTTAGTGGAGGTGTGTGAAGAAACTCCCTGAGGCAAGGCGGGGGGGAACCACCTGAAAGGAGCAGAGGAATGAATAATCCTCAGAAGTCAAATAGAGCCAGGAACACTGCATTTTCCCATCAGCCCGAGTGGAAAACCTCTGCATGGACAGGGCATTGGACAGAGTACTCAGAAATATACTGCCTCAGGTGTGGGGCAAAATTAGCCCTAGTTTAAAGGCTGTGCTGTTCCTTAAAAGCAAGGTTTGGAAGGATCAAACGTTATTTGAATTGTCCTTAAGGAAATTGAAAGAATTATAAGGGAACATTACGTTGGAATAATATGCCAACATATTAGACAACTTAGATTAAATGGACACATTTTAAGAAAGACATAACTACTAAAATTGAAACAAAAAGAAATAGAAAATCTGAATAGATCTATACAAGTAAAACAGATGAAATTAGTAATTTAAAATCTTCCCACAAAAAAAAGCCCAGACCCAGAAAACTTCAATGGTGAATTCTACCAAATATTTTAAAAAGAATTAATGTAATTACATCACAAACTCTTCCAGAAAAAGGAAGAGAACACTTTGCTACCATTACGGGGGGAAAAAAAAAAAAAGCAGTATAGAGGTTCCTCAAAACTTAAAATTAAAATTATCATATGATCCAGCAATCCCACTTCTGGGAATAGATCTAAAGGAAATGAAATCACTATCTCGAAGAGATATCTGCACCCCCATGTTCACTGCAGCATTATTCACAATAGCAAAGATATGGAAACAACCTAATTATCAATGAATGAATGGATAAATGAAATGTGGGGTATATATATACAATGGAATATTATTCAGCCACTAAAAAGATGAAAATGCTGCCATTTGCAACAACATGGATGGACCTTGAGGGCATTATGTTAAGTGTAATAAGTCAGAGAAAGACAAATACTGTATAATCTCATATGTGGAATCTAAAAAAGCCAAACTCATAGAAACAGAGGGTACAACGGTGGTTGCCAGGGGACATGGGGTGAGAGAAATGGGGAGATACTGGTCAAAGGGTACAAACTTCCTGTTATAAGATTAATAAATTCTGGAGATCTAATGTACAGCATGGTGACTATAGTTAACAATACTGTATTATATACTTGAAAGTTGCTAAGAAAGTAAATTTTAAATGTTCTCATTACAAAAAAAAAATTATGTTAAGGTGATGGAGGTGTTAACTAACCTTATTGGGGTAATCATTTTGCAATATATACGTACATCAAATCTGCATAGTATACACCTTAAACTTACACAATGTTATATGTCAATTATATCTTAATAAAACTGGAAAAAATTAAAAAGTTAAAAAAAATAAAGAAGTTTCAGGAAAGAAAATGTCTAACCAGTTGACTCTATCATTTAGTGAATTCCCCCTCTCTCCTATTTGAAATGACCACCTCTTTTTCATATAGTAAATCCTTTTACATTCCAGTGGTTCTCTTTTGTGCACATCAGAATCACCTGAAAGGCTTATTAAACTATAAATTACTGTGACCTACCTTTTCTAACACATTCCCAGGTGATACGGATGATGTTCGTCCAGGCATCACACTTTGAGAACTGCTGCTATATTCTAATTCCATTAGTGTGGTGATTAAGAGCTCAGGCTTGGACTTAAATGCTGCTTCAACCAGTTACTGCCTTGGACAAATCCATAATTTTTTCTAAATTTTTGTTCCCTGATTTTAAAATGGGGATAATTGTACCTATCTCATTTAACTGTTGAGAGTTAAATTAAACAATATGTATAAAGCCCTCAGAGTATTGCTTGGCAAGTAATAATAACTTCACAGCTATTTTATCACTTCTACTATCTGTGTATTCTTCTATAGACATAAAGGTTATTTCCAGCTTTTGCTATTATGAACTTTGCTGCCATAAACATTTTTATACATTTCTCCTGGCACACTTGTGCAAAATCCTTTCTAAACCATATTCTTACAAGTGAATGTGTGATTTTAAGGTATTAAGAAGCTCAATTGTACCAGGTAATGCTAACCTGTTTTCCGAAGTGATTGTATCACTTTCCATGGCCAACAGTAAAGGATGCAATTCCTGTTGTTCCATGTCCTTTCCAACACTTGATAATTTCCATTAAATTCTTTCTTGCCAATCTTGTGGGTATGAAATGTTATCTTGTAATTTTGATTTGCATTTACTTGATTACTAACAAGGTTGAGTAGCTTTTCTATATTTATAGGCCCATTGTGTTCCATCTTTAGAGAAATTTCTGTTTGTGTCTTTTGCCTATTTTTTAAATTAGGTTTTTCATATCTTTTAGGAGTTTGTTATATCATTTGGATACTATTTTTTTGTCAGTGATGTGTTGCAAAAATTTTTAATTGGGATTATATGTGTAAACAGAGAGTAAGCAAAGAAGTTTTAGTAAAGGAAGTTTTTCCCCCGGAGATGAAGCATTTTAAGGTCCTTGATTTCCAGGCTGAGTGTCTCCTCCCCAAACCCTATGGTGACTTAAAATCACCTTCCTCAGTTTCTACTTTGGTTCTCTCTCCAGCTCTTATATATACATCAGGAGCCATGTCTTCCCCTCTCCTCCTGCCCCCACTAATTGGGTGGATCGCCACTTTGTTTAAAGATCTATCATAGCTTTATCACAATCAAGATGGCCGAAACAGCTGCCTTGTGTTCACAAGAAGAGAGGGAAGGAGAACACCTTTTAGCATTCTTCAAGCAGTCTTTTAATTTATTGTCAATTAGTCCAGTGGTTCCCAAACTTTGCTGCACTTTGGAATCACCTGGGGTCTTTAAAAAATACTTATGCCTGGTTCTCATCCCTCTGTATTCTGATTTAAATGGTAAGGGCTGTGACCTGTACATGGTGAGTTTAAAAATCTCCCCAGGTGATTTTAATGTGCACTGGATTAGTCCTTGAGACTCAACGTATTATACATGGACCATCAACATTGTTACCACCTGGGAACTTATTAGAAATGCAAATTAAGATGCAAATACACTGATACAAGGATACACTGAGATCCTTCAGTGTATACTAAGGTTTTAGGAACACTGGCTTGTCCACAGCCAACTTTTGCTCCTATTGTTAATCTTAAGGTTAGAATTCTTTAAGGATGTTATCGCATTAGTACCCCTCAGCTGCACCTACTTTGGTTGTGGTTGCTCTGCTCTGATTTCTCCCTTTTTCTCATCCCGTTAGCTTTTTGTTTCCAGAAAATCCTCAAATTTTCTCACCCAGTGATGGCTCCTTTCCTGTGGCTAGCATGGTTATGAATTCAACTTTTCCTTATGCATTTTCTCTCATTTCAATGGAAATTTTTTTGGAGAAAGAAGAGAGAAATACTGGGCTCAGTTAGCCATGTTATTCCAGAATTTTGAATTTACTTTTCAAAATGCACAAGGAGTTTGAAGTTGAATGGGAGAAATATATGGGAGAATTCTTGGAAATTATTTGAAATTTGTTATCCTCAAGTTTTGGGTCAGCAGTGAGATAGTTACTAAATCTACCATGTTGTAAAGTAAATGTTTCATATACAAAATGACAAATTGTAAATAATGTTAAATATATATAGTTTAATTTGTTATAAAAGAATTTGTGCACATACACACAATTTTACACGTTATTTCAAAGTGTCTACAGACTCCTTAAAACTCACCTGTGAACTCTTTCTTTTACTAGCATGTAGTTTTACATTTAGAAAAGCTTTAAATTAAAAAATAATTATACTCATCATAGAAACTTTGGGGGGAAAAAAGTACCTCTTATTCCATTTCTTAGAAATAGTAACATTAGTTGCATATTTTTTCAGTCTTTTATTTTTGTATTCACACATTTAAAAAAAGGATGGTGCTATGATAAGTACAAATTTTAAACAGACTTCTTTTTCCTAAGTAGTTCCAGGAAGTAAGTTGTTTCACACCCATTTGGGTAGTATTTGTCAGTGGGTTGGCTGTAAGAGTAAAAATAAATAAATCTTCATGTTTGAAAATATGGGAAATGAAAGTATGATGTAGAAAATAAAAATAACCTGCAATCCCACCACCCAAAGATATTCATTGTCAGTATTTGAAAATATTTCCTTGAAGTCTTTTTACACCTGTGCACAAGCATATAATTTGCTTTCTTCACATAACATGTCATTAACTACCATAGACACAAAGGAGGAACATCATACTTTGTGTTAAAATTGTCTTCCTGACTTTATAAAGGTTTTGCAACTGCCATAGCTAACATTTTAATATCTAGAACTGCCAAGTATGCATGACCAATTTTGACAAATCGTTATTTTTTTTAAGCCAGCATCCACTTTGCAATTGTTTTGTCTAGCATTGCTACCAGGGTAATACTGACCTCATAAAATGAGTTTGGAAGTGCTCCCTCCTCTTCAATTTAGTGGAAGAGTTTAAGAAGGATTGGCATTAATTCTTCTTTAAATGTTGGTAGGATTCACCCTTGAAATCATCTGGTCCTGAGCTTTTCTTTGTTGGGAGGCTTTTGATTTTGATTCAATCTCCTCACTCATTATTGGTCTGTTCAGATTTTCTATTTCTTCATGATTCAGTCTTGGTTTTTAGGAATTTATCCATTTCTTCTAGCTTATCCAATTTGTTGGCATATAATTGTTCATAGTAGTCTCTTATGAGCCTTTATATATCTGTGGTATCAGTTATAATGTTTCCTCTTTCATTTCTGATTTTATTTGAGTCCCCTCTCTTTTTTTCTTAATTAGTCTAGCTAAAGGTTTGTCAATTTTGTTTATCTTTTCTAAAAACCAGCTCTTAGTTTTGTTGATCTTTTCTTTTGTTTTTCTGGTCTCTATTTCATTAATTTCTGCTCTGATCTTTGTTATTTCCTTCCTCTGCTAACCTTGCGTTTATATTATTCTTCTTTTTCTAGTTCCTTGAGGTATAAAATTCGTTTATTTGAGATCTTTCTTCTTTCTTCATGTTGGCATTGTTACTACAAACTTTCCTCTTAGAACTGCTTTTGCTGCATCCCATAAGTTTTGATATGTTGTGTTCCCATTTTCATTTTTTTCAAGATATTTTTTTACTTCCCTTTTGATTTCTTCTTGACCCATTGGTTGTTCAGGAGCATGTTTAATTTCCACATATTTGTGAATTTTCCTCTTGTTATTGATTTCTAATTTCAAACCATTGTGGTAGGAAAAGACACTAGGTATGATTTCAATCTGCTTAAATTTGCTAAGACTTGTTTTGTGACCTATCATATGAGAACGCTCCATTTCATTCTTTTTTTTTTTTTTTTTTTTTGTGGGGAAGACCAGCCCTGAGCTAACATCTGTCACCAATCCTCCCCTTTTTCGCTGAGGAAGACTGGCCCTGGGCTAACATCTGTGCCCATCTTCCTCCACTTTATATGGGATGCCGCCACAGCATGGCTGACAGGCAGTGCGTCAGCAGGCGCCCGGGATCCGAACTCGCGAACCCCGGGCTGCCAAGCGCGGACTAAACCGCTGCGCCACCGGGCGGCCCCCATTTCATTCTTGAGAAGAATGTGTATTCTGCTGCTGTTGGATGGAATGTTCTGTACATGTCTGTTAGATCCATTGGGTCTAAAGTATGGTTCAAGTCCAATGCTTCCTTATTGATTTTCCTTAATGACTGTCTGGATGATCTATGCATTGTTGAAAGTAGGGTATTGAATTCCCTTACTATTATTGCATTGTTGTTTATTTCTCCCTTCAGATCTGTTAGTATTTACTTTATATATTTAGGTGTTCTGGTGTTGGGTTGAATATAGTTATAATTGTTATATCTTCCTGTTGAAGTGACCATTTTATCATTATATAACGATCTTCATCTCTGACATTTTTTTACTTAAAGTTGATTTTGTCTAAGTATAGCCATCCCTGATTTCTTTTTGTTACCATTTGCGTGGAATACCTTTTTCCATCCCTTCACTTTGAGCTTAACTGTGTCCTTAAATCTAAAGTGAGTCTCTTTTAGGCAGCATATGGTTGAGTTTCTTTTTTTTAATCCTTTAAACCACTCTATGCCTTTGATTGTAGAATTTAATCCATTTAAATATAAAGTAATTTTTGAAAAGTGAGGACTTACCACTGCCATTTTGTTAATAGTTTTATGTGTATTTTGCTGTTGTTTTATTCCTCTCTCTTCTCTTGTTTTCTTCCTTTGTGAACTCATGATGTTTCATAGTGGCATAGTTTGATTTCTTTCTCTTTATCTTCTTGTGTCTCCTGTAGGTTTTCGCTTCGTTGTTACCATGAAGCTTACATAAAATGTCTTATAGATATAAGTCTATTTTATGCTGATAACTTCAATTGCATAGAAAAAGTCTACCCTTTTTGCCCTCCCTACATTTTGTTTTTTATGTCACAAATTATCACTTTTTATGTTGTGTATCCATTAACAAATTATTGTGGCTATACTTACTTTTAATACTTTTATCCTTTAACCTTTATACTAGAGTGAAGTGGTTAATAGCATACTATAGTATTAGGGTATTCTGAATTGGCTATATACTTACCTTTACCCATGTGTTTTATATTTTCATATGTTTTCATGTTACTAATTAGTCTCCTTCATTTCAGCTTAAGAAACTCCTTTCAGCATTTCTTTTAAAGCAGGTCTAGTGGTGATGAATTCCCTTGGCTTTTGTTAGTTTGGTAAAGTCATTATGTCTCCTTCATTTCTGAAGGACAACTTTGCCAGGTAGAGTATTCTTGGTTGGCAGGTTTTTTTTCTTTCAGCACTTTAAATATATCATTACATTCTCTTCAGGCCTGTAAGGTTTCTGCTGAGGAACCCCCTGATAGTCTTATGGGGATTCCCTTCTATGTGAGGGAATCTATCTTTTCTCTTGTTGCTTTTAAAATTCTCTGTCTTTGATTTTAGACAGTTTTATTACAATGTATCTTGAAGAAGATTGTTTGGGGTTGAAATTTTGGTGGAACCTATTAACTTCATGAATTTGGATGTCCAAATCTGTCCCCAGATTTTTAAAGTTCCAAACCATTATTTCTTTAAATAAGCTTTATGCCCCTTTCTCTTTCTCTTCTCCTTCTGGAATTCTAACAATGCAAAGACTGTTTCTTTTAATGGTATCCCATAGTTAATGTAGGTTTTCTTTACTCTTTTTCATTCTTTTTTCTTTGTCCTCCTCTGAATTTCAAATGACCTGTTTTCTACTTCACAGATTCTTAGTCTGTTGTTTATGCCCTCTATTGCATTTTTTTTTTTTCATTTCAAAATGTCATTGTATTCTTAAGCTCCAGAATTTCTGTTTGGTTCCTTTTTATGATTTCTATCTCTCTGTTAAACTTCTCATTTTGTTCATGTATTGTTCTCCTAATTTTGTTGAATTGTTTTTCTGTGTTGTCTTGTAGTTCAGCCAGCTTTCTTAAAACAACTATTTTGAATTCTTCATTGGGAAAATCACAGATCTTCATTTCTTTAGGGTCAGTTACTAGAAAATTACTGTATTTCTTTGGTGGTGTTCTATTTCCTTGATTATTGATGTTCCTTGATGCCTTGCATTGCTGCCTTCACATTTGAAGCTGTAGTCAACTCCTCCAATCTTTACTGACTGGCTTCAGGGGAAAAATACCTTCTGTCAGCCCTGTTAGGAATTCTGAGACTTCCTCAGGCTTTTTCTATAAATATACCTGCTCCACACTTCTTGTTCCCTCTTGTGGGGGAATTCTTAAGATTGTATGCCTTCTCTCGGTCCTACAAAGCCACAGAGGTGCAGATAGCCTTTCTTTTGCTTTCCCTAGGGTGGTGCTAAATGCTCAAGTTTGTGTGGTTTCTCCCAACCTGGCAGAGTCAAACTGGCTTTCTACTTATGCTCACTAGCCATCTGCAAAGGCTCTCTCATGCCACCATCAGGGGGGCACACAGGGAGCCAGCCATGGAGTGGTGAGGGGGTTTTGGTGATGTGTGCAGAGTATTCAGGGTGCCGGTGGGCTAGTTTGGGGGGTTCCACAATAAGGAGTCCCTGTGGCTCATGGGCAGGCTTCCTGATGGAGTCCACGACACAGTTAGTAGGATCCACTCTTTTGATGCCATCCACTGTCTGCTGTCCTCCCAGCTGCTCCCACCACCTGGTCACACAGTACACCGCAGAGTATTCTAAATGGGTAAGAAAGAAGTGACTCTTTGACAGTGTCCTGCACAGCTGGAGGAGACAGGCGATCACTCACATGATCTCATTTTCCCCCATGGGGGAAATCATGAGCTGAGAAGCTATCTCTTGAGACTGAGCTGTGCCACCTTAGGGAAGGAGTGACATGGGTAAAGTGAAACTGTTCCTCTTTCCCTCTTCAACGCATCCAAACTGAGTGGCTTTCTTTGTTCCAATGTTGTGCTGGAATTTCTCCACTGGAGTCCTGGACTTCTACAAAGGCTCCCTTGTCCATGGGTGACTGTCTAAATTGCTGTTTTGGGGAGGGAATACAGTAGAAAACTCTTATTCCACCATGCTGATGAAGTCACTCCAGGTTACCCACTTTGATTTTATTAAAAATAAAATAAAGTTGAATTCTTATTTCACTTCTTATATCAATACATATTTCAGATAAAGATTTAAACATTAGAAATAATAATAAAGCCATATGTGTATGTAGGAGAGGAAAACATGAGGAGTGAATTACTTTATAATTTCTAGGTAAAACCCAAAAGCCATAAAGAAAAGATTGATACAATTGAATACATAGATATAAAAATATTTATATAGGAAAAAGAAACTTAAACATTTAACGCTTGCTTAAAAAAAAGAATCAGTGTTCATCACATTAAGGTAGCCATCAAGTTCCAGCAGGTTATACTCTGAGCTCCCTGCAAGAATTTCCTAGGCAGATAACATCTGAAAAGACTTCTGAATCCCTCTCTGTCATTTATAGCCTCCAGCTTGAACTTATAGATTTAATACTCATAATCAGCTAGAATTTACCATTACTTTGAATTGTTCTAGGTGTTTCTTCACAGCCCTCCATAGACATACTGCCATACTTCATCCTTTATTTATAATTTGGATGTCCCTAAGTCCCCAACTTCCTGTGGCCTTTCCTTTAATAGCCAAATAAAATGACTCAAGCTCCCATTTTATATATCCATGAGAAGTTCAGTAGCCCACCTCTGCCTCATTATACTCAAAGATTCCCACTGGGACCTAAGAAAGCCTATGTTCTACTTTTAATCATATTTTACTCTGAAGTCCACCTTCTTCTGAATTATCAATCCACTCTCACCATCTCACCTCCTACAACTGCTACACTCCTTTTCACCTTGTTATGCCCTAAGAAAGGATATAACCACTACTCCTTGTTCCCCAAAGATTTAACAACCACTGTAACTGACCATATTAATGGTTACTTGTGCAGGAGATAACTTGAACTTCAATATTAGATATTACTATTTTTGCAATACCTACTCACTGTCTACCTCTTCCTTCTCTATGAGATCCTTTTTAATGCCTGCCATTTTTATGAGATCCATTCTCCTTCTTAAGGTCCTTATTTCATCTCCTCCTTCATCCAAATCCCCAATGAGTGCCTCATCCACTGTCTTTGTGAATGTCCACAATAAATAATAATTTTTAAAATTCCTATTTTTATTTTCAGATTGACAAATTAGCTCCTTTCCATCCTTACTTTCTTCTTCAGGAACCATGAAAATGTATGGCTCTGATGTCCCTTAAGTATGGGAAATAAGAAAAAGTTCTAATACTTTAAATAGGTATGAAACTATCAACTATTAAAGGTAACTCCATCCCCTCTTTCTTAATAGTTTTATTCTCTTTAAAAATGTAGCATGAAAAAATTTGCCTACATAAATCATACTGTAAAAACTCAGTGTCATTCTGGGAACATGGTGGAGTAGGAAGCACCAGGAATCTGTCTCCTCATCTAGACAACAATTGCACTGGCAAAACCCATCTGATATAACTATTTTGGAACTCTGGAATCTGTTGAAGGTTTGCAGCATCCAGGAGAAGGCTTGGACAGTACATTTCAGTTGATTTTGGTCAATTTCACCTCTTAGCACAGTAGCAGCTACTCATTCCCCACACCCAGCCACAAAGCAAGCAAACATGCACGTGTTCCTTGAGCAGCTTGCACATAGCTTGCAGGAGCTAGGGTAGGTAAAATGCACCCTGTCCTCCAAACATTGGAGATTTGTACTCTGATTGCTCATTGCTGCTTCTGATCACAGAGGTGCAGACAAAGAAGAGAGCAGCCATTGTTGTTGCACCTCCCCTCATGTTTGCAAGCCCCTCCCCTTCTGGCTGAAGTGACTTCCAGGAGATTTAAAAGGCTGGCACCATCTTTACCCCCCTTCACTTTTGCTTTTCTCCTTTTTGGAGCCAGACATTAAAGACTAAGACATTCAAAAACAACTGCATATATGGCAAAAATTAGAAATTGATGGCACATGTCCAAGGAAAGACTCAGAAAAAACATAAGAAGACATTAAATTTACACCTCGGGCTGATGCTCAGCACAGAGACAGCCTACAACAATAAAGAAATAAATATGTAAGTAAATAAACAAACAAACAAAAACAATAACCAAAAAACAGCAAACCCCAAGGAAGAGGGAGAATCTGATTTCTAGAGTTATCACATTGTTAAATTCAAATGTCCAGTGTTCAACAAAAAATCATAAGGCATACAAAGAAACAAGAAAGTATGACCTATTCAAAAGAGAAAATAACTCAACAAAATCTGTCTGTGGAAAAAACTTAATGGCAGACATATTAGACAAAGAGTTTAAAACGATTATCTTAAAGATGCTCAAATAACTAAAAGAAATGTGCAGAAAGTCACGAAAATGATATGTGAACAAAATGAAAATATCAATAAAGAGACAGAAAACCTAAAAAGAAATGAAAAAGAAATTCTGGAGCTGAAAAGTACAATAACTGACATGAAAAATTCACTAGAGGGATTCAAAGACGGATTTGAGCAGGCAGAAGAAAGAATTAGTGAATTTGAAGACAGGACAATGGAAATTATTGAAGCTGAGAAACAGAAACAAAAAAGATTGAAGAAAAGCAAACAGAGCCTAAGGGACCTCTGGCACCCATCAAGCAGACCAAGAAGCACATGATAGGAGTCCCAGAAATAGTGAGAGAAAGGGACAGAGAGAATATTTGAAGAAATAATGGCTGAAAACATCCCAAATTGGATGAAATACATGTATATAAACATCCAAGAAGCTCAACGAACTCCAAGTAAGCTCAACTCAAAGTGACCCACACTGAGACACATTATAATCAAACTTTTAAAAGACAAAGACAAGAGTGAGTCTTGAAAGCAGCAAGAGAGAAGCAAATCATACATGCGAGGGATGCTCAATAAGATCATCTGCAGATTTCTCATTATAAACTTTGGAGACCAGAAGACAGTGGGCCAATATATTCAAATTACTAAAAGAAAAAGCTGTCACCCAAGAATCCTGTATCTGACAAAACTGTCCTTCAAAAGTGAGGGAGAAATCAAGACATCTCCAGGTAAACAAAAGCTGATGGAGTTCATGACCAATAGACCTTCCCCTAAGAAATGCTCAAGAGAGTCCTGCAAAGTGAAATCACAGGACAGCAGACAGTACCTCAAAGCCTAATGGAGAAATAAAGATCTCAATATAGGTAAATACATAGGCCATTATAAAAGCTAGTAGTATTGTAACAATGGTTTGTAACTGTACTTTTTGATTTCTACCTAATTTAAGAGACTAACACATTTAAAGAAAAAAACAATTATTAATGTAAAAGCTAATATTACTGTTACTTTGGTTTGTAATTCCAAATCTTGTTTTCTACATAATTTAGGAGACTAGTGCACTTAAAAGGATTATCAGTTTATGTTTGGGGCACACAGTATATAAAGATGTAATTTTGTGACATCAACAACTGAAAAATGTGGGGACAGAGCTGTAAAGGAGCAGAGTTGTTGTATGTTATTAAAGTTAAGCTGCTATAAATTAAAATGATAGTGTTATAACTTTAGGATATCATATGTAATTCCAATGGGAATCACAAAGAAAATAGTTATAGAATATACACAAGGAAATTAAGGAGGAATTTAAATTTAAATTTCACTACAAAAGAAATCAACTAAACACAAAAGAAGGAATGTAGGAAATGAGGGACAGAAAGTTATAGGGCATATAGAAAACAAATAGCACAATGACAGACATAAGTCCCTCCTTATCAGTAATTACTTTAAATGTAAATGGATTAAACTCTAATCAAAAGACAGATTGGCAATGGGGCCAGTCCTGTGGCTAGTGGTTAAGTTTGGTGGGCTCTGCTTCAGTGGCCCAGGTTCAGTTCCCAGGCACGGACTTACACAACTCATCAGCAGCCATGTTGTGGCAGCGACTCACATACAAACATAGGAAGATTGGCAACAGGTGTTAGCTCAGGGCAAACCCTCCTCAGCGAAAAGAAAAGGACAGAGATTTAAAAACACATGATCCAGGGGCCGGCCCGGTGGCGCAGCGGTTTAGTCCGCGCTTGGCAGCCCGGGGTTCGCTGGTTCGGATCCCGGGCGCCCGCCGACGCACTGCCTGTCAGCCATGCCATGGCGGCGTCCCATATAAAGTGGAGGAAGATGGGCACAGATGTTAGCCCAGGGCCAGTCTTCCTCAGCAAAAAGAGGAGGATTAGCAACGGATGTTAGCTCAGGGCTGGTCTTCCTCACCAAAAAAAATAAAAAAATAAATAAAAAATAAAAAAATAAAAACACATGATCCAACTATATGCTGTCTACAAGAGACTCTCTTGAGATCCAAAGACACAAACAGGTTGAAAATGAAGGGATGAAAAGAGATATTCCATGCAAACAGTAACCACAAAAGAACAGGAGTGGCTATACTAATATCAAACAAAATAGACTTTAAATCAAAAAAAGTTACAAGAGGGAGTGACATCAGCATCATGGCAGAGTGAGTTGTTCCCTTTGTCTCTCCCCTCTAATTTACAACTAAACAGACATCCATTAACCAACAGAAGATTCCTACACAGCATAACAGGACATCTGAAAGATCCACACAGCTATACATCTGAAGGTGGATGGACCAGAACCCCCGGGAAGCAGCGGAACTAGGGGACCTGCCCCCTCCTCCTCCCCAGAAGCAGCAATCCAGGTCATGGAACCTCACACAGAGGCCAGCACAACTGTGAGTGGAAGCAGGGGCAGCCCAGCCCATGTACATGAACACTTGCAAAGAAACAGTAGCCTGGCCTCTGGGAGTGCCCACCATGCCATGGTGGCCCCACCTGCACGAACACTCCCCGCCAAGTGGCAGTAGCTCAGCCCATGTGAAAGCACCCAGCCCAAGTGGCAGCACTGCCTGTGCAAGCACAACACACCAGCCAAGCACAGGGGCCCGGCCTGCACAAAGCCACCCTGCCAAGAAGCTGTGGCCTGGCCCACATGAACACAGAAGAACCTACTGGCACAACTATGAGCAGATGGGGGGTAAGAGAAAAAACAGCTCCTGCCCCCCAATAGTGGCAGGTGGAATCTGTGACCAAAAGCAAAAGGAACCACAGCAGAAGTGGTGACCTACCTCCCAGTGGCAGCCATGCCAACACTAGCTCCACCAGCAGTGGGGGCAGTATACAAGTATGTAGGTCCCCAGGACTGTACCAGTGACAGTGACACTCATGAACCCAGCACCTCTGCCAGCAGTGCAACCAGCACCCCAAGACAACCCAGGAACATCAGCACAGGTGGTGCATGGGATTGCAGCATCCAAGCACACAGAGAGCCAGTGGAGAAACACGAGACCCAGGTGACCAGAACCAAAGTAACCAAAGCTGTACCCAAATAAGAAGAGGTGATTACTACCACAAATGAGCCAACAGAGGATCAATTCATCAAACACTGTGAAGAACTACAGTAACATTGCAGAGCAACAGGAAAATGACAACTCTCCAGAAACCAAACCTGAAATCACAGAAGACTACAGTCTAACTGACAGAGAATTCAAAATAGCTATCATAAAGAAACTCAATGAGTTACAAGAAAACTCAGACAGACAGTTCAATAAGCTCAGGAATAAAAATCAATAAACAAAATGACTACTTCAGCAAAGATACTGAAGTTCTAAGATAAACCAAACAGAAATGCTGGATATGGAGAAGACAGTTAATAAGATAAAAATTAATGTAGAAATGATAAAAAATAGAGTAGATCTTATGGAGCAGAGAATTAGTGACCTCAAAGATAGAAACTTAGAAATACTTCAGGTGGAGGAGGAGAGAGAATTAAGATTTTTAAAAAATAAAAAATTTTTCAAGAACTATCCAACTCAATTAGGAAAAATTAACATAAGGATGATAGGTATTCCAGAGGGAGAAGAGTGGCAGAAAGGAGCAGAGAGCTTCTTCGAAGAAATAATCACTGAGATATTCCCAAACCTGGGGAAGAAATTGGACATACAAGTACATGAACCCAATAGAACTCCTAGTTACATCAATGAGAAAAGACCTTCTTCAAGGCATATAATGTTAACACTGTCAAAAGTTAATGACAAAGAAAAAATATTAAGGCCAGCAAAAGAGAAGAAAATAACATACAAAGGAACCCCCCAAAAGGCTTTCAGCAGATTTTGCCAAAGAAACCTATAGAGTAGGAGAGAATGGAATGAAATATTCAAAATACTGAGAGACAAAAACTGTCAGCCAAGAATACTCTATTCAGCAAAATTATCCTTCAGATATGATGGAGAAATAAAGATTTTGCCAGATAAACAAAAGCTGAGGGACATCTTCACCACTAGACCTGACCTACAAGAAATGATAAAGGGAGGGGGCCGCCCGGTGGTGCAGCGGTTTAGTCCGCGCTTGGCAGCCCGGGGTTTGCAAGTTCGGATCCCGGGCGCCCGCCGACGCACTGCCTGTCAGCCATGCCGTGGTGGCTTCCCATATAAAGTGGAGGAAGATGGGCACGGATGTTAGCCCAGGGCCAGTCTTCCTCAGCAAAAAGGGGAGGATTGGCAACAGATGTTAGCTCAGGGCTGGTCTTCCCCACAAAAAAAAAAAAACGAAATGATAAAGGGAGCCCTCCTACCTGAAACAAAAAGACAAAGGTTTACAAAGCTTTGAGCAAGGAGATAAATAGACAAAATCAGAAAATTGCAGCTCTCTATCAGAATAGGCTAGCAAACACTTAATTATAATATAAAGGATAAAGGGAAAGAAAGTATCAAAAATAACTGTAAACACTTCAAGTTAGTCACAAACTCACAACACAAAAAATAACTTGTGACAACAAAAACATAGAAGGGGAAGAGGAGAGGAATGGAAGCTGCTTAGGCTAATGTAGAAAAAGAGGCTATCAGAAAATGGACACCATAGTTTCTCTGGTGAATTCTGCAAAACACTGAAAGACCTCATGGTAACCACAATATAAGAAATCAGAGAGTCACAAATCATAATAAAGAGAAAATTGTGAAAGCCATCACAGAAATCCATCAAACTGAAATGGCAGTCAGAACCAAGGGAAAAGAACCAAGCGAAATACAGAATAACCAGAAAACAAGAGATAAAATGGCAGTATTAAGCCCTCATATATCCATAATCACTCTAAAAGCAAATGGACTAAATTTACCGATCAAAAGATGCAGAGTGGCTGGCTGGATTAAAAAACAAGACCCAACAATATCCTGCCTCCAGGAAACACACCTCAGCTGAAAAGACAAGCATAGGCTCAGAGAGAGGGGATGGAAGATGATACTCCAAGCAAATGGCAAGCAAAAGAAAGCAAGTGTAGTCATACTTATATCAGAAAGCAAACTTCAAGATAAAAAAAGACAGAGACAAAGAGGGGCAGTATATAACAACAAAAGGGACATTCCACCAAGAGGACATAACATTTATGAATATTTATGCACCTAACACAGGAGCACCAAAGTATATAAAGCAACTATTAACAGACTTAAAGGGAGAAACTGACAGCAAAACAATAATAGTAGGGGACCTCAACACCCCACTTACTTCAATGGATAGATAATCCAGACAGAAATTTAGCAAGGAAACAATGACCTCAAATGAAACACTGGACCAGACAGACTTAATAGATATACATACAACATTCCATCCAAAAATAGCAGAATACACATTCTTCTCAAGTGCACGTGGAACATTCTCAAAGACAGACCATATCTGGGGAAACAAGGCAAGTCTCAATAAATTTAAGAAGGTGGAAATCCTATCAAGCATTTTTTCCAACCACAATGCTATGAAATTAGAAATCAATTACAAGAAAAAAGCTGGTGAAGTCACAAATATGTGGAAATTAAACAGCATACTACTGAACAACCACTGGGTCAATGAAGAAGCCAAAGGAGAAATCAAAAAATACCTGGAGACAAATCAAAGTGAAAACACAACATACCAACTCTTATGGCATGTGGCAAAAGCAGTACTAAGAGGGTAATTTATAGCAATACAGGCCTACCTCAACAAACAAGAAAAATCTCAAATAAGTAATCTTCAACTATACATAAAAGAACTAGAAAAAGAAGAACAAACAGAGCCCAAAGTCAGTAGAAGGAGGGAAATAATAAAAATCAGAGAAGAAATAAATGAAATAGAGACTGAAAAACAGTAGAAAGGATCAATGAAACTAAGAGCTGGTGCTTTGAAAAGATAAACAAAATTAACAAACCCTTAGCCAGATTCATGATGAAAAAAAGACAGAAGCCTCGAATAAATACAGTTAGAAACAAAAGAGGAGAAATTACAATGGATACCACAGAAATACAATGGTTTATAAGAGAATACTGTGAAAAGCTATATGCCAACAAATTGGATAACATAGAAAAAATGGATAAATTCTTAGAAACATACAACCTCCCAAAACTGAATCAAGAGGAAATAGAGAATCTGAATCACAAGTAAAGAGATTGAATAGTAATCAAAAACTTCCCAAAAAACAGAAGTACAGGACCAGACGGTTTCTCTGGTGAATTCTCCCAAACACTGAAAGAAGAATCATCCCTATCCTTCTCACATATTCCAAAATATTGAAGAAGACGGGATGCTCCCTAACTCATTCTATGAGGCCACACTGATACAAAAACAAGACAAAGACAACACAAAGAAGGAAAATTACAGGCCAATATCACTGATCGACATAGATGCAAAAATTCTCAACAAATATTAGCAAATTGAATACAACAATACATTAAAAGGCTCATACACCATGATCAAGTGGGATTTATTCCAGGGATGCAGGGATGGTTCAACACCCACAAATCAATCAATGTGATACACCACACTAAAAAATTGAGGAATAAAAATCACATGATCATCTCAATAGATACAGAAAGCATTTGATAAGATCCAACATCTATTTATGATTAAAAAAAAAAAAACTCTCAAAAAATGAGTATAAAAGGAAAGTACCTCAACATAAAAAAGGCCACATACGTCAAACCAACAGCCAACATCATATTTAACAGTGAAAAACTGAAAGCCATTCCTCTGAGAACAGGAACAAGATAAGGGTGCCCACTCTCATCACTCTTATTCAATATAGTACTGGAAGTTTTGGGCAGATTTTTAGGCAAGAAAAAGAAATAAGAAGGATACAAACTGGAAAGGAAGAAGTAAAACTGTCACTGTTTGCAGATGACATGATTCTATATATAGAAAACCCTAAAGAATACACCAGAAATCTATTGGAAATAATCAACAACTACAGCAAAGTTGCAGGGTACAAAATCAACTTACAAAAATCAGTTGCATTTCTATACACTAATAACGAACTAGCAGAAAGAGAAATCAAGAAGACAATCCCATTTACAATCACAACAAAAAGAATAAAATATCTAGGAATAAATTTAACCAAGGAAGTGAAAGACCTATACATTGAAAACTATAAGACATTATTGAAAGAAATCGAAGAATATATAAAGAAATGGAAAGATAATCTATGCTCATGGATTGGAAGAATAAATATAGTTAAAATGTCCATATTACCTAAAGCAATCTACAGATTCAATGCAATCTCAATCAGAATCCTAATGACATTCTTCACAGAAATAGAACAAAGAACCCTAAAATTTATATGGAACAACAAAAGACCCCGAATAGCCAAAGCAATCCAGAGAAAAAAGAAAAAAGCTGGAGGTATCACAATCCATGACTTCAAATTATACCACAAAACAGCATAGTACTGGCAGAAAAACAGACACACAGATCAATGGAACAGAATTGAAAGCACAGAAGTAAAACCACACATCTATGGACAGCTAATCTTCAGCAAAAGAGCCAAGAACACGCAAGAGAGAAAGGAAAGTCTCTTCAATAAATGGTGTTGGGAAAACTGGACAGCCATGTGCAAAAGAATGAAAGTAGACCATAACCTTACACCATACACAAAAAATAACAAAGTAGATTAAAGACTTGAATGTAAGACCTGAAACTATAAAACCCTTAGAAGAAAATGTAGGCAGTACACTCTCTGACATTGGTCTTAGCAGTATCTTTTGAATACTATGTCTACTCAGGCAAGGGAAACAAAAGAAAAAATAAACAAATGGGACTACATCAGACTAAAAAGCATCTGCATGGCAAAGGAAATATGAACAAAACAAGAAGACAACCCACCAACTGGGAAAAAATATTTGCAAATCATATATCTGACAAGGAGTTAATATCCAAAATATTTAAAGAACTCATACAACTCAACAACAGAAAAACAAACAACCCGATCAAAAAATGGGCAGAGGGGGCCAGCCCGGTTAAGTTTGCATGCCCCGCTTCAGCGGCCCGGGGTTCACAGGTTCAGATCCTGGACACAGACAGAGGTATCAAGCCATACTGTGGTGGCGTCCTATATAAAGTAGAGGAAGATGGGTACGGATGTTAGCCCAGGGCCAGTCTTCCTCAGCAAAAAAAGAGGAGGATTGGCAATGGATGTTAGCTCAGGGCTAGTCCTCCTCACCTAAAAAAAAATGGGCAGAGGATATGAACAGACATTTTTCCAAAGAAGATATATAGATGGCCAATAGGCACATGAAAAAAATGTTCAACATCACTAATTATTAGGGAAATGCAAATCAAAACTACAATGAGGTACCACCTCACACCCATTAGAATGGCGCAGGAAAAAACAAGTGTTGGCAAGGATGTAAAGAAATCGAAACCCTTGTGTAGTGTTGGTGGGAATGTAAAATGGTACAGCCACTGTGGAAAATAGTATGAAAGTTCCTCAAAAAATTAAAAATAGAATTACCACATGACCCAGCAATTCCACTGCTCGGTAAATACCCAAAAGCTTTGAAAGCAGGGTCTTGAAGAGATGGTTGCACACCCATGTTCATAGCTATTCACATTATCTAAAAAGTGGAAGCAACCAAGTGTCCATTGACAGATGAATGGATAAGCAAAATGTGGTTTATACATACAATGGAAACTTATTCAGTTTTCATAAGGAAGGAAATTCTGCAATATGCTACAACACGAATGAAACTTGAGGACATTATGCTAAGTGAAAATAAGCCAGTCACAAAAAGACAAATACTGTATGATTCCACTTATAGAGGTACTTAGTCAAAATCATAAAGATAGAAAGTATAATGGTTGTTTCCAGGGGCCAGGGAAGGGGAGAATGGGGAGCTATTGAGTTATAGAGTTTCAGCTTTAGAAGATGGAAAGAGTCAGGGGGATGAATGGTGGTGATGGCTGTACAACAATGTGAATGTATTTAATACCACTGAAGTATACACCTAAAAATGGTTATGTGTATTTTCACAAAATAAAAATAAACAAATCACTGAAAAAACTCAATGTCATTTAAGTTATATGAAAATATAAAAAATTAATGTTATCTATGTAATTAGAGTTTAATATATATTAACACTTTTATATTCTCTTCTTTACCAAGATACTGTTTTGCTGCAGTACAAATATTAGAACTATAAATCAGAACAAAGTAAAATAGATATAATTAAAATATATACACGAAGAAATTTACCTAGTTTTTTAATTCAAAATATTTATTATGTTATATACCATATCTGTTAAATCTGTGAATGAGACAGTTCCTAATTAAAGTAGCACAAAATCCAGCTGAACAAACAGACATATACAATTAACCAACTCTATAAATGTTACAATAAACAAATTATAATGGAAGCACAGAAGAGGGAGCAACTGTTTCTACTACAGAATAAATGATAGTGAGCTGATTCTTGAAGGTTGAGTAAGAACTTGACTAGCAAATAGAAAGGGAAATCAGCATTCTTTTAGCATTGGAAGCTATAGGAAAAAAACACAAAGAACTGAGAATGCATCGTGGGGTGGGGTGACATCAAGGAATTCTTTTGTTGTAGCTTAATCCAGAATGGGTGAATGGATATGAGACTCAGGAGAGAAGATAGAATTGTATGGGTGAAAGACAGGTCATAATCATATGAAGAAATCGTAGAATGCCAGAATAAAGAGCTAGGACTTTTTTCTGGAGTTAACGAGGAACCACTGGGAATTTCTGAGTCAAGAGTAATATGAGACTTCTGCCTCCAGCATGCCAGAATAAACTCATACTAGGATGATCCTCACAAAGAGAACAATAATAAATTCTGGACAAAATACAAAAAAAAAATCTGAAAGCACTGGAGAGTGAACAAAAGAAGACAGGTTATGGAGAGGAATCAAAACTTAGAGAAGAGGAATGACACAGAATGAGGTTTTCCATTCGTATGACTTTTAACCTACAATCTTTCTGGCCTTAGGAACCAGAGGACAGAGTTCAGGGTCACCAATGCTACCAGACAGTACAGTAGAAATCTTCAAAAGTAGAGAGGGAGAGGCCCAGATTCTGTGTGCAAAATCTGCCCAAATATCTGGGTGCTCACTGAACCTTGCATGCATGAGGCAGACACAAAGCAGCCCATCAAAGATTTAAAAAACTAAACTGAGATTTGAGCTGCCACTCCGGAGACACAGTACTTTGAATTCAACCAAGAAAATTGCCCGCTAAAACCAAAATAACAGCACTCTTTATAGTAATACAAATGATCCACAACATAATATTCACAATGTCCAGAAATTAATCCAAAACTATTCAAAGAGTGAAGAAGCAGAAAAAAGTAACCCATTCCAAGAGGAAAGACAATCTATGGAGCCCAACTCCAAGATGACAGATATGTGAGAATTAGCACACAAAGATTTTGATGCAGCCATCATTATTGTACTCAAAGAGGCAAGAGGAAATATGCTCACAATGAATGAAAAGATAGGAAATCTCAGTTAAGAAATAGAAATTGTAGGGCTGGCCCCATGGCATAGTGGTTAAGTTCGCATGTTCCGCTTCAGCGGCCCAGGGTTCACCGGTTCAGATTTTGGGCGTGGACCTACACACTGCTCATGAAGCCATGCTGTGGCAGCATACCACATATAAAATAGCAGAAGATTGGCACAGATGTTAGCTCAGGGCCAATCCTCCTCACCAAAAAAAGAAACAAATTGAAAAAGAAATCTAAATTTCAGAAATAAAAATTATAATTCCTGAAACAAGTTAACTGTATGGTTTTAACTGCACAATGGTGATAATAGAGGAAAGAAACAGTTAAGTTGCAGACAAACAATGGAAGTTATCCAAGCTTACGAATAGAGAGATCAAAAAAAGGTTAAAAAAATGAACAGAGCCTCAGAGACCTGTGGGAAGATAGCAAAAAGACAAATGCGTGTAACTGTAATCCAGGAACCTGAGAAGAGAAAAAATGGTTCAGGAAAAAAAAATGGAAGAAATAATGCCCCAAAATGTCTCACATATAGTGAAAGGTATAAATGTATAGTTTGAATAATTCACCAAACTCCCAGCAATATAAATCTAAGCACATCATGGTCAAAATTCTAAAAACCAAATATAAAGAGAAGAGTCTTAAAAGCAGCCAGAAAAAAATGACAAAGTACTTACAAAGGAACAAAGGTTCACATGGACACTGCCTTCTCCTCAGGAATCATGGTGCTCAGAGTACAGTAAAACAACACAGGAAAGTACTAAAAGGAAAAAAATGTCAACCCAAAATTCTATACCTGGTGAAAATATTCTTCAAGAATGAAGGCAAAATGAAGACATTTTCAGATAAAAGAAAACTAAGAGAGTTTGTTGTCAAGATGCCTGGACTATAAGAAATGATAAAGGAAAGTCTTCAGGCTGAAGGGAGAGGATGTCAGAGAGAAACTCAGATATTTGGAAAAGAATTAAGAGCTTTAGAAATAGTAAATATCTGAATAAATATAAAGATTACCCTTTCCTCTTAATTTCTATGAAAGATAAATGACAACTATAGCAATAATGATAGGAGGCAGGTAAATTGACCATTATGGTTGCAAAATTCTTATGTTTTGGATGCAGTAGTATAATTAACTCTAAAGAGGCTGTAAAGTTAAGGATGTGTGTTGCAATCCTCGAGAAAATAATTTAAGAGAAAAATAATTTTAAAATAATTTTAAAAGGTGTAGCTAAAAACCCAATAGATGCTTAAAAACATGTAAGATATAAGAATACGCTTTTTCGCAGGGAGGAGAATTTATACCAATGGAATATTAGCAGAAAAAAATGAAGAATTTAAAGTTTAGAGAAGCAACAAAACATAAGGATGATTTTCTTCCTCCTCCAAAATGACCAAGTTCTAATTTTTTTCAAACTGTAATAAACTGATATTTCCCAAATTCAGTCAAATGTATAAAGACACATTTATAGGTATAACTAAATAGTCTCTAAATATGCTTGCGTTCAGAAGCAATGTTTACTATGGGTATTGCCAACTATGGTTGCATAGGAGCTAACATATGGGTGCACTCTGTCTACAAACCTTCTTCTTCTAAGCATAGATTCCAACTTCTCAGCAAAGAAAAATGGAAAATATTCAAGAATAGGTTGCAGTGAAGTTAATCATCTCTGGTCATTTTAACAGCAGTTTACTTCTTATTTTCAAATATTTGCAAATAACAGCAATAGAGTTTGGTTAAGCTTTCAGCTCCAAAAAGTAACTAATTGTCTAACTTTTCTTTCTTTTTTTAGCTCAAAGTACCTTTTATTCATTATTTTTGCACTTTCCCAAAACCATACCCTTCAACAGACCCCTGAATCTTAGAATTTGAATTGACAATATTTTATCTGTGACCTAGGCTTTAGTGCCACTCAGTGTTCAAATGATAGAATTGCAGCAAATCAAACCACCAATCTGTCATAGTGACCTCGAAATATTTCCTCTGGATTTAAAGGCATCATTTCAAGGTCTCTAAACCCCGTCTGCTTTATTCTGCCTGATACATACAAGCAAGACAAAAAACTCAGCTTGTACGAGATACCTGTTGGAATTTTGATAGGAGAAAGCGAAGAATGAGGGCCAGAGATTTTTTTTTCCTTTCTCTGCTTGAATCATCTAGTATTGTGCCATGTCTCAGATATAAATTGACTTACTGAAAGCAAAGGGGAGAGAGATCATTTGCTCAAGGGGAAAAAAAGAGTCCAGCCATTCAGGAACAAGACCTAACTAACGAGTCCCACATTAACAGGAAATAAAAACACTGATGGAAGTTTATAAACGAATGCTGAATTGAAACCACCAATTATGGAGAACATGGTTATATAATCTTAATTCTGTTAAATAATATAAGATAAAATAAGCAAGTAGGCATATTCCATTTCTCACAAAAAAAAATTCCATGCCAATTTTGCAAAATTTTCACTGTGTGGGAAAAAGGAAGATTTGAAGGATGAACACTGGTGGAAGATTGTGTTACAAAGGAATAAATATAAAAACAAGAGAGGCATTTTTAAAAAGCAGAAAATTCATTAGAAAAAATAAGGAATAGGAAGGCAAATATGAATGTAGAGAGATTTAAAGAAAAAATGATAAAAATTTGCCCAAGAAATGAGACAAATGGAAATTTATAAATAGTATAACATCATTCAAGTTTACCTGGAATAACATTACTGATAACGATCCATTTTAAGATCAAAATAATGATCCACATGTACTGTTCATTAGAAATCAAAGAACAATGGAGAGATCAAAATTTCCCTTTTGCAAATCTGTGACTATGCTTTAAAAAATATTACACGCAACAAGAGGTAATTTTAAGGAAATTTCATAGTAACTTTTTTCTTCTTAAAAAAATTTAAATGTTTTTATTGTAGAAAATTTAGGAAATTCAAAAACACCATCTTGTAGTCTCACTAACTGGAGATAACCACTGTTAATATTTTGGTATAAACTTTTCTAGTCTTTTATGAATGCAAAAATGTACATGTTCTAAATGGAATCCTAATGATTTAATGACCTGATTTATTCTCTTACTACACAGTATATATATTAAAATGTCACTGAACAGTCCTTTAAAATATCATTTTAAACAACTACTGGTATTCCATTTTATAGCTGCACACTAATTTTTTTTACCAATCCCCTATTTTTGGACATTTGGCTGACTCCAGTTTTTAGCTATTATAAGCAAATACTGAGTTCACATCCCTATAAGTAAATCTCATATATACACAATTATTTTCTCAGGATAAAGAAGCAAAAATTGAAATGCGATGTTAAAACCATACAGAATTTTAAGGGAGTTTGTAGATAATTTTCCCAGTGAAAGGATTTATCAACTGTCTGGTTTTTTGATATCTTGCCAGTAATGAATGTGACCATTTTTTTAAATCTCTGTCAGTTTGATAGACAAAAATGTTTTCTCATTATTTTCATTTACATTTATTTGATTTCTAGAAATAATAAATAAATTGTATATGTTTACATCTATTGGATGTCTTTGTGAATTGCCTGTCCATGTCTCTGGCCATTTATAGGCTTGGAGGGCTGTGTACAGCGGTTAAGAGCATAGGCTCTGAGGGCAGACCACCTGGGTTTGAAGCCTTAACCCATCACTAACAGTAAGGCCTCTCCAAGGCTTAATTTATTCATCTATAAAATAAAGATAATAAGAGTACCTAGCTCTCCAGATGAAATGATGGCCTGGCATGTACTATGTGCTCTTTTTTATTTCAAGAGCTCTTTATAAGAAGGATTTTCACTCTGTTCACCATGTGTGTTGCAGCCATTGTTCCCAGTTGTCAGTTGCCTTTCAATCTTGTTTATGGTGGATTTTGGCAGACAGAAGCTTTAAATTTTTTGTAGTAAAATCTATTACTCTTTTCTTCAGGCTATTTGCCTTTGGTATCATGCTGAGAAAGGCAACAGATTTAGAGAAGGAGTAAAGATAGTACAACTTTTTCAGGAAAGCAAACTATATCTGGCATGTGTGTTGTGAATCAGATCAAAATCCAGCATTCTTATTCTCATGCACCTCTACCTAGCATGCACAATTTTTAAATACCTTCAGTCTGAAAAAGTAACGCACAAAAATCATAATGTCAGTCACCATACACAAAACTTCCAATGATCTTGGCCTGCAGAGTTCTCTGGTTTGGCTGAATCTTGATCTTTGACTTTAATAAAAGCTACATAAATATGTAGAGATATGGACACACCATAAACTAAATTAAGTTCCTCTTTTTAACTAACTTCCCAGATGATTATGAAAAATTTATAATGAAATTAATTATTACACAAATCAAAGATCTTCCCAGAATCACTCATATCTGAAGGAATCTGGCTTGTGAGTGAGTTTCTTCACCCTATCCTCAGCAAATGTAACACGAAGATTTTCAAAGTTTAAACAAAATAAATCACTAGTAAGGCAGCAAGGTGCTGCTCATTTGAACAAGGATAACATTTTCCATCCAGCAGAGGACAGTACACACAAGCTGAAACACCAAACTATGACCTGGTTCTTAAACATGTCGAACACAGTATCATGATTTATCATGGTCTCACTACAGAGAGAGTATTTAGTTGATTAATGTCTCTAAATTAAAACTGTAAGCAGCAAAACATAATTGAAATTTTATAACAATTTTTCAAATTTAGTTTAACACTAATTCAGTTTTAATATCTAAAATATTTTAATACCTAAAGAATTTCTAAGAGGAAGTTGGGCACAGATGTTAGCTCGGGGCTAATCTTCCTCAGCAAAAAAAAAGAGGAAGATTGGCAACACATGTCAGCTCAGTGCCGATCTTCCTCACACACAAAAAAAGAATTTCTATAACAAGTGAAAGTATAGTTCAATATTATATTTTCATTTATAATTCATACAGAAGTTCAAACCAAAAAGTTATCACTGGCCATATAAAGGGCATGTTTTTAATCATTACAAGAAACTGAATTCAAGTGAGTCACTTCAGGAACATTAACAGTAGCAATATATTATGTTACCAAAGAAAAGGGGCTATATTTAAAATCTCAGTATTCCTATTATGGAGATATTTTGGGCAATTTTTGCCTCTTTCATAACTATAAAATTGTGGTTAAAAAAATCAGAATCATCAAAAAGGCTACTGGTTTTCCCAAGGTCACAAACAAGTAAACAATTGCATATCAGTGATAAATTTTTCTTAGTCTGCTACTCTATCCACCACAGTATGTAATTTCTGCCATATAAACATCTTAAAATATGTAAGAAGTCATAAGAATTGCTAATACTACTTTTCAGCACTGTCATATTTTGTCCGCTGAGCCAAACATACCAGATGTCTTTAAATAAAAGATTTAGACAGCATAAAAATAAAGTGTTATTGTATATGGGATTTTTAAAAATATACCAATACATTAGAGATACCATAAGGTTTGAATGTATGCTATTACAGAAGAGGGGAAGAGTTTGTAGATACTAATAGAATATACCTGAAGACAAGGAGAGATAGTGACCATAAATGTAAATCATTAAGAAGAAAACAATGAAAAATTAATGTAACACTCTGCGTGATAAAGAATATTTTACCTTTTTAACATAATGAGCTAGAATCATACATTCCCATTTTTTGGAGAAAATATGGATTTTTCATTTCCTAAAATTAATATAGCCTCATCAGTGTATAATTCTACTAGATTCTATGAAAAACCGCTGTTGATAAGTAGGCTGAAATGACTGTGAGGGGGTGAAGGGTTTGTGAAGTGACTACTAGGATTAGTTGGGTGCTGCTATATTTAAACACATCCACTCACGCTCACAACTAGTGAAAATGGAACTGTCTTTGAGAACAGATTTGAAACAATAGCTTCATCCTGAGCTGCACTTGTGCATCTGTTACATTTACACAATTCTATCTAGTAACTCTAAGTGTTTAAGTAAACATTTCTCTCCCTCATTTCTAGCCACAGAAGGATATACAGGAAAAGTGAAAAGAGAGATGAAGGCAGAATGACAAGTCTTACATCCATGCATGTAAAAGGATATTAAAGGATACATATGGACAGAGATATAAACATAACAAAAATCATTATTTTTAAATGCTCATTCAAATAGCTTAAAGATTACTCTCCACTTCCTGCAGAAGGTGTAAAACTTCCTTAGCATGACATAACATATGAAAGCTCTCCACAGTCTGACCTAACCTATATTTTCAGCCTACTCCCACATTCACTCCTATGAACTCCTTACTCTTTTCACATCGATGCTTGCCATTCTCCTAAACCCACAAAATTTTATGCTTTTGTGCCTTTGAACAAGCCACTTCTTCTGCCTAGATCATCTTCTTCCAGTTTACCTAAAGAAATTCTCCTTATCCTTAAGAACTCAATTCACTTAACCGTAAGATGGTATAATTATTTGGTTATTTGGGTGTCAAGCTCCAATAGACTAGATTCTGAGCTCCTAATATGCAAAAATAATCTTACTTGTCTTTGTTTTCCTAGCACCAATCACACTGCCAGGCATACAGTGTTGATTTATAAATGCTGAATCATGAATGAAGGAATGAATGAACAATAAATGAATATCAATCAGAAATCAGATTGTTTTTTAGAAGTGGGAGAATCTGTTTTATTTTCCTCTCCTCAAACACACAAAAACACTATAAATAAACCAGAATGGAATTTTCTCCCTTTCCCTACAACTACCTCATTCTTGTTCATAACAACTCCTAACCTCAGCAGCAAATAAAAGATCGTCTCCATTTTGAGACATTAACAGACACATTATTCCTGGAAGTCGGAGCAGAGGTACTTTTCCGTATTCCTCACACTAGGTATAACTAAAATTCCTGTACATTATATATGTTATAAACATAAGAAGACTCTAAAAGGTGGAGAGAGGAAGGCAGACTGGCTAGGAACATCAAAACCCAACAACATGGTGGTGAGTTCCTTGGGCATTTTTTTTCCTTTTTTTTGCCTCATATATACAGACTTACAGCTGAAGAAGCCAGGAACCTGGAAACACTAACCAGCTTAGACAAAATAGCCCCAACATAAACCTGCTCTCTCTAACCAAAGGACCAAGAAAAGATCAGCCTAGTGAGAGATAAAACTTTTAGTCAATAGTTGCTCTACTTCAGTCAAACACCACAAGAAAAACTGTGGCTCCACTCCCACCCATACCAGCAAAGGCCAAGTAGAAAGCCTAGACTTCCATTCTCACAAGACAGTTATGAAGTGCTCCAACACCATCACCAGAGTGGTGTCAAAGGAGGCCAAGTAGAAAGCTGGAACTTTCATCCCTGCTGGCCAGTAACATGACCTCCCCCTCCATGCAGTGTAGTGGAGACTACATGAGGAGCGGAGACTTCCTCCCCAACCTAGCAGTAATAAGGCACCCTCCTGACCCCATTGGGGGAGTGTCAGAGGAGGCCTAGTGCAGAATAGGACTTTCATCATCACCCAATGGTAATGAGGCCACCCCCACAACATTGTCAGTGGAAATCATGTGGGAAGCCAGAATCCCCACCCCACTCAGCAGTAATGAGGAATCACTCCCACTCAAGTGTCAACAATCTAGACCTCTACTCCACCTGATATTAACATGAAGGCACCTCCCTTCCTCCTTCTACTGCTAGAGTGGTGTCAGAGAAAGTCAACCAAAAGGGAAGGTTTAAATAAAACTCAGTCTCATAACATAATGTGAAAATGTCCAGGTTTCAGTCAAAAATTACTTGCCACACTAGCAACCAGGAAGGTCTCAAACTAAATGAAAAAAGAAAATCAATAGATACCAACAAGAGATGAAAGACACACTGGAATTATCTAACAAAGATTTTAAAACAGCCATTATAAAATGTTTCATTGAACAATTATAAACACACTTGAAACAAATTTTAAAAAATAGAAAGTCTCAACAAAGAAAGAGAAGATATAAAGAAGAACCAAATGGAAATTTTAGAACTGAAAAATAAAATAACCAAAATAAAAAAGCTCAGTGGATGGGCTCAACAGCAGAATGAAGGAAGAAGAAGAAAGAAACAGTGAACTGGAAGAAAAAACTATAGAAATTACCCAATCTGAACAACATAGAGAAAAAGAACAGTGCTTCAGGGACCTGTAGGACTATGATAAAAGATCTAAAATTTATATCACTGGAGTCCTGGAAGGAGAGGTGAGAAGGCAGGAATAAAAAAAATACTTGAAGAAATAATGGCTAAAACTTCCCAAATAAAGCAAGAGACATAAACCTACAGATTCACAAAGCTAAGTGACTCCCAAACAAAATAAGCCCAAAGAAATCTATACCAAGATATATCATAATTAAAATTCTGAAAAATAAAGACAAGAAAAAGTCTTGAAAGCAGCCATGACACCTCACCTAAAGGGGGGAAACTATCTGAATGACAGCGAATTTCTCATCTGAATCCTTGGAGGCCAGAAGGAAGTGGCACAATATTTTTCAAGTACTGAAAGAAAAGAACTGTCAACCAAAAACCCAGAACCCTATAGCCAATGAAATTATTCTTCAGGAATTAACAGGAAATCAAGACATTATCAGATGAAGGGAAACTAAGAGAATTTTTCACTAGTAGACCTACCCTAAAAGAATAGCTAAAGGAAGTTCCCTAAACAGAAAAGAAATGATAAGAGAAAGAACCCTAAAATATCAGAAGTGAAAAAAGAATAGAGTAAGCAAAAATATTGGTAAATACAATAGGCTTTCCTTCTCTTGAGTTTTTAAATTATGTTAGACAGTTGAAGCAAAAGTTACAATGCTGTCTGATATAGTCCTAAATGTATGCAGAAGAAATATTCACGAAAATTATATTATAAACATAGGAGGGTAGAGCGACATAAACGGAGGTAAGGTTTCTATGCATCACACAAACTGGTAAAATTATGACACCAGTAGATTGTGATAAGATATATATATATATTGCAATACCTAGAGCAACCACTAAAAAAAGCTACACAAAGAGATATACTCAAAAACACTATAAATAAACCAAAATAGAATTCTAAAAAATGTTCAAGTAATCCACTGGAAGGCAGGAAAAGAAAAACAGAGAAATAAAAAAAGGAGAAAACAAACTTGAAACAAAACATGAAAGGCAGATTTAAGTCCTAACATATCAATAATTATATCAAATGTAAATGGTCTAACTACACCAATTAAAAGACAGAAAATTGCAGAGTGTATTTAAAAACATGACCCAACTATAAATTATCTACAAGAAACTCACTTCGAATAGAATAGTATAGGCATATTGAAAATAAAAAGATATATTATGCAAACATTAATCAAAGTTAAGCAGGAGTGGCTATATTAATATGAGGTAAAGTAATGTACAAATAAATGAGATATACCATGTTCATGGATTGATAGACTTATATATAAAATGTCAATTCTCTCCAAATTGATACACAGGTTTAATGCAATTCCTATCAAAATCCCAACAAGATTTTTTTAGTATATACAGATTATTCTAAAATTTATATGGAAAGGCAAAAAACTAGAATAGCTAAAACAATTTTGAGAAAAAAGAATGAAGTGGGAAGAATCAGCCTACTTGATCTTAGGACTTATTATATAGCTATAGTAATCAAGACTGTGTGGTATTGGTCGAGGGATGACACACAGATCAATGGAATAGAAGAGAGAACACAAAAGTAGACCCATACAAATATGCCCAACTGATTTTTAACAAAGGCACAAAATCAATTCAAAGGAGAAAAGACAGCCTTTTCAACAAATGGTGC
Source organism: Tapirus indicus (assembly GCA_031878705.1). Classification (NCBI taxonomy): domain Eukaryota; kingdom Metazoa; phylum Chordata; class Mammalia; order Perissodactyla; family Tapiridae; genus Tapirus; species Tapirus indicus. The sequence continues at coordinate 74,942,701 of CM062926.1, read as the reverse complement.
TGAAGCAATTGGACACTCATAGGTAATAAGATGACTTCAACCTACGTCTCACACCTTATACAAAAAGTAGCTCAAAGAAGATCACAGACTTAAATATAAAATGTAAACAGTAAAACTTTTAGAAAAAAAATAGGAGAAAATCTTCAGGATCTAGGACTAGGCAAAGAATTCTAAGACTTGCCACTAAAAGCACAATTCATAAAAAGAAAAATTGATAAACTGGACTTCATCAGAATTTAAAATTTTGCTCTGTGAAAGACCTTGATAAGAGGATGAAAAGACAAGCTAAAGACTGGGAGAAAATATTTGCAAGACACATATCCAACAAAGAACTAGTATCTAGAATATATAAACAACTCTCAAAACTCAACAGTTTAAAAAAATCAATTAGAAAATGGACAAAAGGAATGAAGGGACATTTCACCAAAGAGGATACACAGATGGCAAAGCAGCACATGAAAAGATGTTCAACATCATCAGTCATTAGTGAAATGCAAATTAAAACCACAATGAGATATCACCAAATACCTATTAGAATGGATAAAATTAAAAATATGACAAAAACCATATGCTGGTGAGGATGCAGAGAAACTGGATCACTCATATATTGTTGGTAGGAAAGCAAAATGGTACAGCCACTCTGGAAAACAACTTGGCAATTTCTTAAAAAAACTAAACATGCAACTACCATATGACCTAGCAATTGCACTCCTGGGCATTTATCTCAAAGATACGGTCACACAAAAACCTGAACACAAATGCTTATAGCACCGTTATTCATAATAGCCAAAAACTGGGAACAATCCAGATGTCCTTCCATGGGTAAATGGTTAAACAAACTGTGGTACATTCATACCATAGAATACTACTCAGCAAGAAAAAGGAATAAATTATTGATACATGCAACAACCTGGATAAATCTCCAGAGAATTATATGTGGAAAAAGTCAACCCCAAAATGTTACACACTGTATGATTCCATTTATATAACATTCTTGAAATGAAAAAATTATAGAAATGATGAACATATTAGGGTTATCAGGGCTTAGGAGTGGGCCAGAGGGAATTGGGTATGGGTATAAAAGGGCACCATGAGGGACACTTGTGGTGAGGGAAATGTTCTGTATCTTGACTGTACTACTGTTTTGCAAAATGTTGACATTGGGTAAAGGGTACACAGGATCTCTCTGTATTATTTCTTACAACTGTATGTAAAGCTACATTTATATCAAAATTAAAAGTTTTTTTAAAAAACACATTATTTTCGCTTAAAGAACTAAAAGAAGAAAATAGAATTGATACTCATTAGCCAACATAATACATACGTTGAACGTCTGTATTAAATCAAAGAATGAATGAGTGACTAGGCGATTCCTTTTGGCCTATGCTTCATCTGGTGGACAGCCCCGAATCGATCTTCTAGGTAATTAAAATTAAACTCAACAACTTTGTTTTGTGTCCTAATGAGCTATGCAAGCTTAGTATATAAGGATAGAAGGAGCCTTAGAGGTCATCCAATCCAACTCTTTCATTTTGTAAAAGAAGAAATTGAGGCTCATCATTAAATGATAAGGTGAAGTTTAAATACAGCGTTAGTAGTGGAACTAGGCCTGAGCTTCCATTCAGCAATACGACTTTCTTTCCATTGTAGTGCTTTGATTTACCACATCCCCAAGAGTGAAGACAGTCTCCCTGATAGGTTTATATGGAGAATTATTTAAAGAATCTGCTATACACCATTTGAAATTGAACTTCAACTATGCACTCTCTGGAATAGAATGGCCTTTTTATATAGCATGGCTGATGCCCTAAGTCATACCTTGACACTATCAACAGCAAAAAGAAACATCAGTAGCCTAGAAGCTCATCATCCCTCCTAGACAAGCACAAAAGAGAGACCCACAAGCAAGAGGTCCCCCTGCCCCTTAGAGACCAGGAAGGAATTTCACTTTGCCTCCAACACTCTGGCACCTTCAAATGCTAAATATTTAATGGGTACTTATTACATGCCAGGCACTGTGCTAGATACTAGAGACAGTGAATAAGACACACAATCCCAAGGCTTGAGGAGTTGGCCAACTGTGAGACAGACAATTACACCCAGTTACAACACAATATGTTAAGGTTAAGAGTACATTCGTAATACTCTGAGAGCACAAGAGGGGCACCATCTCCTGCTGGGCAGGGAAAGAGGGTACAAATGGCAGAGGGTGGGAGGGAGAAACGAGGAAGACTTCAAAATAAGCAGAGAGTAGAGAATTAAGTTAATTGATTTTCTCCACTGAGAAAGTATCTAAAAACAATTGTTTTGAATGATACACGGTTTACTTTGAGGCTTTGGTAAATGCTTCTATAAACCTCATAATCACATTCTACCTTAACTGTTTTGTCAACTCAGCTTTTTACATTGTAAATTTACTTTAAAAAGACTTTTCACTACACTTGTAAAAGACTACCATATCACCTCTCCCCTCCCACTCCCTAACTCCGTTCTGTCAAAAAATTTTTTTTGTTGTATTTATTTTGGTATTTAAAAATTCAATGTGTAAGTCTAACAACATGGTTTACATTTATTTCCATGACTGTCTTGCCATATTTTGTCACACCCACTAATCAGATATTTTCCACTCATCTCTCTGTTGCATGTGAAGCTGGCAGCAGACAATATTCTAAATTGCTTTCCAATCACAGCACCTCAAGAGACTTAAAAACGCATTAACCTCAGACAAGACAGCATGCTTTCATTTTGCAGGAAAATAAAACACTAATTATTGTCCCGAAACCTTCCTTAAAGGTCAAAAAAAAATCCAAAAATGCAATAAAATTCAGAGAAAACTTAACCTAGACCTTAAAGGATTAAACTCTTGATCTTGGAGTAAATATTTAAAAATCTGACTATAATTTAACTTCTTACATGCCATAGTACCAAAACAAAGGGGTTAATTAAGAAGACAGTAATCTTTTGTCTGGTTTTGTTTTGTTTTGTTTCCAGTCTCACAGGTATAAGTGTAAATTACTTGTCTAGCTTAAGATACTCGTTCATATCTCAGGTCAATAGATACCTGCTTAGAAGAAAGCAAGCACTTTGAACAGTGCTCTTAATTAATAATATCTTCAATGCATTGTTATATAGTCTTCTGGTGAATTGAAGTCAACAGTAAAAATGCCCCATTTATTTCAGTAGGACTAAAGAAAATTTAAAAATTTATGTAGTACAAACAATATGTGTGAGCCACCTGTTTGCTTTGTAACTAAATGGATTGGTATGGAGTGACAGCTGCTGCAAAACCAACAACACTTCAAATACTATATATTACTTTGCCAAGAAGACTAAATTTTGGTATCATTTATTTTATTACCACGGGACGTGTTAATGGAGATTCCTATAAAAGAGCACTGTAATGAATATTTCTATCCACTAAGTGTCACTGTTCAGTTAAAAATTTTTAAACTGCATTGATGGGGCATGATGACTCTAGAATCTTTTGAATAGGGTCAATCAGATAAAAAATAAAAGATTAGATTATATAACACACTCAAAGCAAAGCGCAGGCACTACCCCAGCGTAAACTGCATAAGAGGAATTCCTAGAGATAGAGGTGTTGCTCTCAGGGGAATGCCAACTGATCAAATCAGACATTTTGCAAGCTTAAATAAGGTTTGAGCTGCACTAAGCCTTGTAATCTGTTTTTACCAATATAAATGCCAAAACTGAATTGCCACTATAAAGTCTGCCAAGTTTCTTTGTATTGTATGTCAGTATGCTGTTTTCCTTGATAGTGCCATCAATAAACATGTCTGGGGATCAACTGCTTGTGATCAGATATGCTACTTTCATTGTTTCAAGCTGAGCTGATACTGTATGAAAAGAAAATGCCAGAGAGGTTCCACTCAGGCTTGAGCATTTGAGGGAAGAGGTAAAACAGACTTCCCTCTACCCTGCATACAAAGATCTAGGTTAATGTTAGAATTTCCCCAGTGCTCACAAGTTATATTCCTCATTTCCTAGACATACATAAATTGTAGACAGCAGCTAATGCTCTGCCCCTTGCAAGTATTTTCTAAATAATTCAACAGATATACTACTCAGAGTTTAAAAGAGCAAGATTTCCAGCCATATCACTCATCATATGTAATAGTCTTGCTATCTCAAGATAGCAACATTATTGTATATTTTTCTGGTTATGCCATTGCACCATTTTATCCTGTGATGGGTAAAAACGTATGTTGTTGCTGGAGTTTCATTGCAATTAAAGGATCCCTTCAAATGCTTTTCCCCAAAATAAAGAATCTATACTCAGAGTTACTCAAATCTCCATCTCTTCTTGCAAGACAGATTGCTTCCATTCTGAAATAATTTTTCTAGCTTCTACTAGTCCCATCAAGGTGGGCTTGTGGGGGGAGGGGCAGGCTTGTTTGTTTGGTATGGTTTGGTTTGGGTTTTGTTTGTTCAATCTTGAGCATTTCATGCTGAGCAATCTTTTATACTTACAATACAAGGCAGAAAAATAAATGATGGTTAAAAAAAACGAAAAATAAGTACTTTAAAAGTTCAGAGCTGAGAAAAATTAACTTGGACAGGGTAGGACTGGGCAAGTAAAACTTTATAAAAATAGTATGTTCTTTAAAAGTACACATTAAATGGGGCTGGCCCAGTGGCGCAGCGGTTTAGTTCGCGCTTGGCAGCCCGGGGTTCGCGGGTTCGGATCCCGGGCACCCACCGACCCACTGCTTGTCAGCCATGCTGTGGCGGCGTCCCATATAAAGTAGAGGAAGATGGGCACGGATGTTAGCCCAGGCCAGTCTTCCTCAGCAAAAAGAGGAGGATTAGCAATGGATGTTAGCTCAGGGCTGATCTTCCTCACAAAAAAAAAAAAAAAAAGTACACATTAATATATGGATAGAATTTCCTTAGACCTGAAACTGGAGGGAGACATTCATGTAGATGGAATGGTGTGAGCAAAGATGTGGAAGCAGTGTATTTCAAAGACGGTGAGCAGAGCACTTAGGATAGAGTAAGGATTTCACATAAGAAAGTAGTAGGTGATAAGCATTAAAAGAACTTTTGGAACTAGACTGGAATGAAAAACATGAAGTTAATAAGTTTTAACTCATACAAACTAAGAGACAATGGTTATCATTAAAAGTTTGAACACAAGAACGATATGAAAAAAATACTGTATTCAGAAGATTAATCAGAGATATGGAAAGTTTAGAGATGACAAACAATTTTAAAACATTTTTAAGAATATGTACTCAGATATATTTCAAGATTCTTAAAAATGTCTAAACATTTACACCCAATAAATTCTTCTGTTAGAGAAATAATCCACAAAAATTTAAATTAAAAAACAAATAAAAGTAAAATGATAGGTACACACAAAAAATATAGCAACATTTCTAATAGAAAAAAAATACCTCCATGTCCAAAATTGGGGAAAGTGTGACACATTTTCTTGATAGAATATTATGTAGTAGTTTAATAATTATGAAGACTATGTAAATTACACAGAAAAATGAAAAACTTATGATATATACATAAAATATCACTTCACAACAATTTGGAATGCAAAAACATCCCCAGAGGGCAATGTTGGTTTGCCTAAGCCGCTAGTAATGAGGAAGTTGAGGAAACAGTCTACCGTCAACCCCAGGCTATAAAAGCTCTTCCCCTTTGTGTACCCAGAGGTCCCCAATTCTTTTAGGAAAAAGGTCAAGGGGGTCCATCTCATCTCAGTACCCTGGCTGTTACAGAGGGGTATTATGCTGGGGAAAAGCTGGCTTTGGCAGGCAGTGACTGAAGCCAGAATCTAAAGCAAGGGCTTCTGCTCCTGTAACAACCATGAGTGCTGGGGCAACACCTTGAACTGTTGGTAATAATTCTTCCAGAATCTCAGTTCCATTGTTCTAGTCAAGGAGGAGGGCTCCCAGTCAAGTTGAACAGGGCCTATTAGGTTACAGTTCTTTTCATTCCCTCCCTCAACCACTTTCACACAGTGCTACAGGTAAGGATGGGACAGGTCCTGGTGACAATCAGCTCACAGGCATGAATCACGAGGGGTTTTGGTTTTTATGGAACAGTGCCTTTCATGGAACACATAGGGTCTGGCAGCTCCAGACTGCAGAACAGTCTGACCCAGATAGGATGTAGACATTAAAGGGTTTTATATTTCTCCAACCATTGCCTTCAGCTGTACTGAAGTTCAATCCTCCCTTTCTTACCCCTTACTGAAATCTCAGAAAGATTACAGAACTTTCTGGATCATTTTTCAGGTATAAAATAGCCCAGTCTGATATGAAACTTCCAACTGACAGTTCATTTCTTCCTTTTCTCTGCAGTGTTGTCCAGGCCTTAAAGACAGAGTGAGAAAGAAAATGGTCTGATCTTTCACTCTTCCTCCCTGGCCCATTTCTGAGCCCTTTCCTTATGGCTTGTTGTGGCAAGGAGGAAAGAGCTGGAAAGAGACAAGTGGCTCGTTCTTATCTGATCCCTGTTGTTATCTTTTCTTGGCCAAAACTGGGTATTGATGAGTTCTGGGTGCCAGGCATCCAAATGCTGGCTCTTTCACTAGGCAAACGTGGTTCCATGAGGTAGAAAAATCTGTCTCCAGCTTGTCCTCTTCCAATGCCCCTTCAGTTTACACCCCTGGAGATCCCTTCACTTCACATCTCTCTGCCAGGATATACTTGCCTGGTGGCAAGCTCTATTGAGTAGACTTCTGTCAAGATGGCTAAAACCCAGCTACCTTCCTATTTTGACTCTTTAGAAATTCACACATCCTTTTTAGGCCTAACATGGGAGTGCAGACTCTTCCACACTGCCCCTCACCCCATCGCGCACTCTCTCTCCAATTCTCTACTCTTCTGTTTGAATAGGTACTGGACAGATCAGCAAGACTACAGCATAAGCAGACATCAAACCAGAACTCAAAAATCTGTACAAGGAAACTCCCCTCACTTGGTTTAGGGGTGTTGAGCACCACCCCCTTCTTCCCCTCAATGAAAAAAAAAAAAAAGGAAAACCCACAGCCTCTCCCACTAGGCTACTGACTCAGCTCCAGTGGTTTTCCTTTCTTTCACTCTAGTCTTCTGGTCTTCTGCTTATAAAGCTGGGAGGGAGGAGAGGGAAGAGAGGGATGAGATTGGTGCTGAGGTGATGATTAGGAGTAGCCAAGCCTGTTTACCTCTTAATAAGCCCTAAGCAGGTGCAAGGTCTAGCCTCTAATTGTTTCATGCTGTCTTAGCTACTTGATGCCTCCTTGTCCCCAACTTTGAGTCCTAGTCAACAGGAAAAGTTCAACTCACTGTCCTGTTACAAGAAAAGGGCTGTAAGAAGTCTCTAAACTGAGAAACACAGATTTAAAAGAAGCACAATGCTGCCTAAACTCAGAAATTGTTTCCTGAAGTTGAAAACCTATCCCTGAAGGACAGGAGTGAAACACAATTGGAGCGTGAGTCCTCTTTCCGGATGTTAGAATGGTGCCTCCCTAGTTATGATCAGAAGAGGGACAGTCATTTCTTAATAAGCCCAAGTGCCAAATATTTCCATTCTTAGGGCCCAACTCTGGGTTCACACACACGCAAACTCTTCCCATTACTAAAAATGGTCCTGCCTGTGGAATGTCCAAGAAAAGATATCCTGTAGGAGTGTAAGTCTGGAGCTCAGGGGAGCAGCATGCACCTTAGATATGATTTGGTGTTCCATACAGTCCATGAATGGAATATCCCTTTCAGAATAAAATAAAATTGGGATAATTTAGAAAAAAAAAATGGTCCCAAAAGAGTTGGAATCAGTAGCAGAATCCACTGCCTCAAAGATTCAGAACTACTACCACCACCTTCACCATCTACCCACAGTCCCACTTCTGTCTCACTCTGCCCACCAGTCCCATTTCCCTCTCTAACCTGCCCTAGTCAGACTCCTTGCCCATCCCAAAAGATTTCCCTAACTTCAAATCACAAGGAATAATGTTGAGATCTCTTTCTCCCATTTCTTTCTTGAAACATTGCCAAGGGTATTCAGGTGCATAACAAATGCAATCCAAGTGCAAGACACTCTTCTTACATAAAAGTTTTCCTTTGTTCACCTCTCACCCCAAAACTCAGAAATAGCTCATTTTAAAAATAGCACTGTATTGGTTTTGTTTTGTATTGTTTTATCTTACTACATAACCATAAGATGTTTTTCCAGTCAAAATAAAAATTATTTGTAAATCTGCCCAGTTCTCTACAGAAGAAGCAATAAGCCCCTAAACCATATCTGTGAATTCACCCCAATGGTAACAATTTCATACAAAAGAATTCTTTTTGGAAAAGTTGTCACCATAACCAATTATAAATTCTATGCTGTGCTCCATAAGCCATATAGGGACCACAGAATGAAAAGAAATTTAAAACCTGCCATTTTCTCTTCCCTCCCTCACCCCCAATTCCAATTAAATAAAAGACCAGAAAGCTATATTTATGAAATGTTTAGAGCTCCTCAACTAGAAATTGCTACAGAAGACCAAGTATTGCTATGAAGCTTAAGAGTATGAATTTACTATGAAATTGTGGTAATGGGGTCAGCTTTTGTTTTCCAGGGTTGAGTAAAATACAATTTGAGAAATGTGGAGGTTTGTAGAAAGAAAAATCTTAGAAACATAGTCTCAAATAAAATAGGAAAAGAAACAAAAATACAATTTTAGTAAGCATTGCAGTACTGTTTGGAAAACATCCTGAGCCCAGTTCAGCTTCCATAAGACTAATAGCACACATCATTAGATACTAACTTTAACAGCACAGCCACATCAAACATATGTGCTGTCTGCATGGGGAGGTCTGAGGGCTAAAGCTAGAGCATGCAGCAAAAAAATGTGTGAAAAGCAGTGCACTGCTGAAACATTTTACTGAATATTAACATCCGTTAAAAACTTTCTTTGTGTTGCACACAACTCATAACCTTTATCCATCTCTCCCCTCCCTCACTGTGTAGTGTCTGTATTTTAAACAATTGAGATAACTAAATAATTCTCAGGTCACTCACTAAAAGGAAGCCTAAATACAATTCTTTAGTAAGATGTATTCTAAGTACTTATGAGCTAGTGAGGCTTCCCACAAGAACCTGGAAATTAGAGAACTAAGATTGTCCCGTGAGTGTAAAACTCTGAATGCCTAAAGAGGAGAGCAGAGATGCAAGGTCACCTAAAAGACAAACGGAAGCCAGGCTTCAAAAAGTTGGTTGCTATTTGATTAATTATATTACCATGCTTTATTAAATATGTCAGTCAAATGGGAAATTGGTCAATCAAATATACATAGATAAGGAAGCCTCAGAAAGCCACACTTTGACAACGCTCATCCAAGCACTTGTATTTGGGAGAATCTGTTTTGGCCAAAATAAAACCCACTGAAAAGACCATTAAATTAATCCAAGTCGCTTTGTTCTAATTAATGCTCAGAAAAGAACATTACAGCTTTATTTCCCATGGAGGTATGCCTACAAGAAGAAGATAGGCCAGTCAAGTAGATTTGAGTAGTATTCTAGTTCTAATGGAAGTTATAGTTTTTATTATAAACCAATAATTTGACATTTGGTGCAAGATTTGGCTTCCCAAGTAATTTGACTACAAGTATCATGAGCTAATTAGGCTGACTAGAGTTTTTCAGTACCTATTCCAGTTAAAGTTCTCACCACAAATTAACAAATTACTTTAAGAGCTTGGTTATTGTGCGTTACCCATGACATATGGATAGGATTTAATAACAAAATTAAGTTTCTAGGTCTGCTGAGTTGAGGGCCTGATCCCAAGGTAATGAATGCCAATTTGTGAAGTCATTGAGAAAAGTTTGCCATCATGCCATGTGACAGAGGTCAACTACACTACCATCCATATGAATGACTTACTGAAACACCTACAAGGTGTTCCCTAATTGTTTACTGACTTTCATGTTTAAACCATAGAAAAAGATGGCCTTTAGAAATTCAGACTTGGAGACATTAAAATACAGATGAAATTTCTTTACAGATAATAAAGTTATTTTAAAACATAAATTAAAAGGCTACTTTCTAAGACTTAGTTCATAAATGCCCATTCCATATATTTAGAATTTTGAAGTATAGGTGAGATACCTCAAACAGGCATTTATGCCACTATTTTTCCATCCCTGTCCTTGGCAGACAGCACAACACTTTCTTCTGAACCCGGATGCAACGTCAGAACCATTCTTAACATAATCTTCTAAGCAGCCAGTCAATTAAAATTGGCATGAGATGAGACCTATTCACCATCTCTGGTATAGACTTCAGGTTGCTTGGGATTCATATTTCATATTCTTTTCATATACCAAAAGTGTCATTTTTGAATCAAACATATATAGTACACTGTGATGAAACTTCAGGGTGAAAAAATCTTTTTTTCAGAAAAATTGATAAAGAGTAAAAAGATGCTATGCTATCGACATCAGGCTTGAAGTTAAACGTTTAAAAGAGAAAATTAAATTTTGATCTTAAATTATTTGAGTTTCCCAATAGTAAGACTCATCTTCTCCTTTCTTCCCAACCTTCACAATATTTGTCCCATAGTTTTGCATCCTATTCAATCCTTCATATCCTAAAGAAGTTCACCCCAGTGGTACAGTGTGGTTACTTTAGAGATTAAAGGCACAAAGCCAGCTGGCATAAAGCTTGGAACAAAACAGAAGAAAGCAAGAAAAGCCTAGCCAAGACCATGAGAGAGAGTAATCATGCTTTATTAATTGTATCCTAAATTGCCCATAGAAAACATATATTATCTTACTATATGGTAGGAACAGAGTGATATTTTAACAGTAGTATTAAAACATGGGAAAATTTTTCATACTTAAAAGGATTGTTCCTTTGTCCACTTCTACTAAAAAACTAACAATGGGAATGAGGTTTAAGTTGCTCAATGTAGGACTAAACCTGAATACAAGGGAATTTTCCTCATTTACAAAGTTGCAAATCAGAGGGAAAATCAGGGCCCTCAGTAAGTGTGCCAAAGGAAATCATATTTTGATTGGGATGAAGGCTAAGAAGACAGGTGAGAAAGACCTGGTAGAAGCAAAGAGGCTGTCCAGGCCTGGTGGGGCATCGAAGGAGCCTTGGGAAAGCTGAAATAAAAGGGTGAATATATTCTAACTAAAGTTGGGAACAAAGCTCCACTACTATTGAAAATTTTAGCCAACTCAACCAAATAAATAAATAAATAAAAATTAGAAAGAAAGAGGAAAATTACTTTCAGACAACATGGTGCTATAACTGAAAAACCCAAGAAAATCAATGGAAAAACCATAACAATAGGATAATTCAGTAAGGTAACAGGATAGAAAATTAAACCATAAATCTATAGCGTTCACATACAAATTATAACCAATTAGAAGATAATAGAAAACCCTAAACTGAAAAAGAAATGTGCAAACATACTTGTGGAAAGCTATAAAACTCTCAAACACATAAAAGTAGATGTGAACAACAGAAAGATATATCATGCTCTTGAGATTATCAATTCTCCCAAAGTTGAACACAATCTCCAAAAAAAAAAAAATACAAAGAAGTTCTTGGATTTAAATATGTTGATTTTAAAGTTTATATGTAAAGAAGAGTAATGGTGGTGGGGGTGGCTAGCTTTATCAGATCTTGAAAACACTACAAAGCCTCTAAAATTTACTGACACACAAACAGACCAATGGAATAGGATATAGAGTCTAGAAATAGACCCATGTACACCTCAAATTTTAGTATATCATTAAAGTGACATCTCAAATGATTGGGAAAAAAGAACTTTTTAATAAACGATGCTGGGACAATTGGACAACCATTTGGAAGAAGATAAAATTGGATCAGTACAAAATAAACTCCAACTGCCTCAGAAGTCTAAATATAAAAATTGAAACCATATAAGTACTAGAAGAAATTATGGTTGAATACCTTTATAGTCTGGGAATGGGAAAGCCTTCCTAACTAGACTTAAAAACCAGAAGCCATAAAGCAAAATAAAAGATTGACAATTTTGACTTTACAAACACAAAATAAATTTGCATGGCAAAAATATATATTAAAAAATACATTAAGAAAGTATATGTGCATATAGATATACAAAGAGAGCCTAGAAGAAACAATGAAAATGACCAAAAATCTAATATGAAAATAGTTCACAAAAAAGAAATGCTAGTAACCCTTAAACAAATTAAAATATGCTCTATCTATCTCATAAGAGAAGTGCAAAAAGACTACACTGAGATCCATTTTTTACCTATCAGATTAGTAAAAGTCCAAAAGTCTGGCAACACACTCTATTGTCAAGGCTGTAGAGAAACAGGCTCACAAACATTTGTGGTTGGAGTACAAAATGATGGGCTGGCTCTCTATTGAGAAGACGTCAGTAATACCAAAAAAATTACAGATGTGTTTACTCTTTAACCCAACAATCCCACTTCTAGCAATCTTCCCTGAAGGTACACTTCAAGAAATACAAAGCAATTTATGCACAAGATTATCCAATGCAGCATTATTTGTCATACCAAACAACTCAAATATTCTTTAAAAGAGACAGGTTAACTGAACTCTGGTATATCCACAAAATGGACAGACCATCCAGCCATAGAAAAGAAGGAGGACGATCTCTGTGTACTGCCACGGTGTGATCTCCAGGATATATTATGAGAAAAAAGCAAAACATAAAACATGCTACCCGTTTTTGTGAGAAAGGAGGAGACACAAGAGTGTGTGTGTGTGTGTGTGTGTGTGTGTTCACGTGTTTGCCTAATTTGCAAAAGAAACTCTGAAAGAATAAACCAGAAACCAATACAAATTGTAAACAAACTTTAAAGACAGATGCAGGGGAAGGGGAGAATCATGTAACACTAAAGACAAATTCTGCCTGCTTCACGATTTTGGCTAGAGCCAGCACACATGTGTGTAGACACACACACACACTCTGAGAATCTCTTTATCCCCCCTCCCCCTTTTTTTGGCTAATCTAATATTCTGCAGTACCCTGACACAAGTAGAAATTGAGAGCCACCATAAACTCTAAACCATCTTTTTTAGAGATCCTTAGAAATAAATTTGGCTCATATTTTGTAGTAATGCATTATTCACACCTAGTTATAAATGAAAGAACTCATAAGAATTTGGTGGTCGCTTCTTTGAGTTGTGCCTTATGTTAAATCAACAGATAAATTTACATAGTTTTTATATAGTGTCTAGGTCAGTTCTGAAAGTTTTTGCAATGATGTTGGGCCTGTATATTATAGGAAAAAAAAAAAACAATCTTCTTCATCACATTACTATCTTGGGAATATATTCATACAATTTGCAAAACTACACATTTCTAAAATATAAGTCAAGTGAAAAAATCCTCAGTAAAGCAGTAATAAAGGATTTAAAATATATATTCTCACTGTTACCTCCTACATAAATTTCATCCTACGGTACTGTATGAATGAATTCTAAGGTACTATATGAAATGAAATAAAATCTATACCAAGGCTCACTTCAATGATCTTTAAAAGATTTAAATTAGGTGTGGCCTCTCATTTTAGATGGATTGGGGAAAAGGAATTAGGAAATGCACATTAGGGTATCCAGATGGAGAAACAGAACTAACACCTATTTTTTTCCCAATGAAAGACCTATTAAAAACAGCAACATCTCAGCGATTTAGCTATTAAACTATTTTCAATATGAAAGAAAAGTAATTTAAAGGTAAGAATATTATTTGCATTCTCATTAGTGAATAAATATTCATACAAAAGAATGCAATCTAACATTCACTAGAAATATTTCATAAAGACTCTATTTGAATTTTTACTGTGAAATATTTGATATACAATACATGCAAAACAATGTATGAGCCCACCACATATTTTTTAAATGAGAACATTTCCAGTAGCATTAAAACTATCTTGTGTCCCTCTCTGATCTATCTCTCTGCCTCCCCTCAGAGTAATTTCTATCCTGAATGTTATCATTCCCTTGCTTTAAAAAAAAAATTTTTTTTTAATCAACGTCACGGCAGAGTGAGTTGTTCCCTTTGTCTCTCCCCTCTAAGTTACAACCTGTGAAACATCCATTGACCAAAAAAGACTCCCTGCACAGCACACCAGAAAGCTTGAGAGATCCATGCATCTATACATCTGAAAGTGGGTGGACTGGACCTCAGGGAAGCAGTGGAACCAGGGGAGCCATCCCCTCTCCCTCCCCCGGCACTAGCCATCCAAAATGCGAAAGCTCCTGATCCTGACCTAAGGTGTCAAGGAGCACATAGGTGAGTACGTGCTGGTGACCAGAGGCTGTAGCAGCAGACAAGGAACTCATAGATTAACCCTTGCCCTCTCCAGGAGTGGCAGGTGGTGTATACATCCTAAGACTTCAGGACACAGATTGGTGTTGGACCCTAGACCCCTCTCCCTCCCCTGGCAGTAGCACCAGTCTTTCCAGCAGCAAGATCTGCATCCAAAACATAGATACCACCAGCAGGGGTGGTGGTGCCTTGGTCTGAGGTTTCAAAAAGCACACTGATAAGTGCCAGTGACCAGAGGCTGCAGGAGCAGCAACAGCACTCGTGGCTTAGCTCCTACCACTCCCCTAGCAGTGGCAGGTGGCACCTGCGACCTGAGGCTTCAGGAGCCACAGCAGAATCTATGACCCAGCACCCAGTGGCAGCACCCTCAATATTGGCTCTACCAGCAGCAGGGGCTGCATACAAGCAACAGCAACAACTGTGAACCCAGTGCCCCTGGCAGTGGTGCTACCAGCATTCCCAGATAACCCAGGAGCAACAGTGCAGGTGGTGCACAGGGCAGCAGCACCCAAGCCTGTGGAGAGGCTATGGAGAGTCAGTGGGGGAACATGAGACCCAGGTAACCCCAGAAGTAGCAGAAGTGCTCACAGCCTGGTGACCCCAGTGGCAATACCTGAGACTGCAGAGACATCATAAGCAGCAAGGCACCAGCAACCTGGAAAGAAGAAGTAGCACAAGGAGAGCACTGACAATGCCTCTGGCAAAAGCAGTGGAGGGTGGAAAGGGCAGGTTCTCAAATACAACCAGAAACAGCTCACAGTCAAAGTAACCAAGGCCTTACCCAAATAAGAAAGGTGTTTACTACCACAACTGCACCGGCAAAGGATCATCAAGCACCATAAAGAACTACAGTAACTCAATAGAACAGAAACAATATGACAACTATCCAGAAACCAGAAGATTACAATCCAACTGACAGAAAGTTCAAAATAGCTGTCATGAAGAAACTCAACGAGTTACAAGAAAACTCAGAAAGACAGTTCTATCAGCTCAGGAATAAAATTAATGAACAGAAGGACAACTTCACTAAAGAGATTGAAACTCTGAAAAAACCAAACAGAAATTCTGGACATGAAGAACACAGTTAATGAGATGAAAAATAAAATAGAAAGCACTAGAAATAGAGCAGACTATATAGAAGAGAGAATAAGCTAGCTTGAAGACAGAAATCTAGAAATGATTCAGGAAGAGGAGAGAGAACTAAGATTTTTAAAAAAAGAAAATTCTATGAGAAATATCCAACTCAATCAGGAAAAGAAACATAAGGATAATGGGTATCCCAGAGGAAGAAGGGAGGGAGAAAGAAGCAGAGAGATTATTCAAAGAAATAATAGATGAGAACTTCCCTAACCTGGGGAAGAAACTGGATATACAAGCACATGAAGCTAACAGAACTCCAAATTATCTCAATGGAAAAAGACCTTCTCCAAAGTATATTATATTAAAACTATCAAGGGGCCAGCCCAGTGACATAGTGGTTAAGTTTGCATGCTCCACTTTGGCAGCCTGGGGTTCACGGGTTCTGATCCCGGGCATGAACCTACACTCTGCCCATCAAGCCATGCTGTGGTGGCATCCCACATGCAAAATAGAAGAAGATTGGCACAGATGTTAGCCCAGCGACAATCTTCCTCAAGCAAAAACAGGAAGATCAGCAACAGATGTTAGCTCAGGGCCAATCTTCCTCACACACACACACACACACAAACTATCAAAAATCAATGACAAAGAAAGAATATTAAGGGCAGCCAGAGAAAAGAAAATAACTTACAAATGAACCCCCATTAGGCTATCAGCAGATTTCTCAGCAGAAACTCCATAGGCTGGGAGAGAATGGGATGATATATTCAAAATACTGAAAGACCAAAACTATCAGCCAAGAACACTCTATCCAGCAAAATTATCCTTCAGATATGAAGGAGAAAGAAAAGCTTTCCCAGACAAACAAAAGCGGAGGGAGTTCATCGCCACTAGACCTGCCTTACAAGAAATATTGAAAGGAGCCCTCTTACCTGAAACAAAAAGGCAAGGGTGTACAAAGCTTTGAGCAAAGAAATAAATAGACAGACAGAATCAGAAAATTGCAACTCTATATCAGAACAGGTTAGTAAACAATTATAACATAAAGGCTAAAGGGAAAGAAAGCATCAAAAATAACTATAACCACTTCAATTTGGTAATAAACTCACAACATAAAAAAGGATAATTGTGACAACAAACATAGAAGGGGAAGAGGAAAAGGACAGAACCTGCATAGGCTAATGGAGATAAGATGCTATCAGCAGAAAAGGGACTATCTCATCTATGAGATCTTTTACACAAACCTCATTGTAACCACAAAACAAAAAACCAGAGCAGAGTCACAAATCATAAACAAAGAGGAAACCGAGAAAACCATCACAGAAAACCACCAAACTGAAATGGCAAACAAAAATACAAGGAAAAAGAAACAATGGAAATATAAAAGAAATAGAAAACAAAAGATAAAATGACGTATATCATATATCAATAATCACTCTAAATGTAAATGGATTGAATTCACTATTCAAAAGACACAGAGTGGCTGGGTGAATTAAAAAACAAGACCCAACAATATGCTGCCTCCAGGAGACCCATCTCAGCTCCAAAGACAAACATAGGTTAAGAGTGAAGGGATGGAAGATGATACTCCAAGCAAAGGGCAACCAAAAGAAACTGGGTGTAGCCATACTTATATCGGACAAAATAGACTTCAAGCCAAAAAAGATAACAAGAGATGAAGATGGACATTATACAATGATAAAAAGGAAATTCCACCAAGAAGGCATAATAATTATTAATATATATGCACCTACCATAGAAGCACCAAAGTATATAAAGCACCTGCTAACAGAGCTAAAGTGAGAAATTGACAGCAACACAATAATAGTAGGGGACTTTAACACCCCACTTACATCAATGGATATATCATCCAGACAGAAAGTCAACAAGAACAAAACACTAAACCAGATGGACTTAATATATATAGATAGATCGATAGAACATTCCATCCAAAAACAGCAGAATACACATTCTTCTCAAGCGCACATGGAACATTCTCAAAGATAGACCATATGTTGGGGGAAAAAAGTCTAAGTAAATTTAAGAAGATTGAAATCATATCAAACATCTTTTCCAACCACAGTGGTATGAAACTAGAAATCAACTATAAGAAGAAAGCTGGAAAAGTCACAAATATGTGGAGACTAAGCTACATGCTACTGAACACCTATTGGATCAATGAAGAAATCAAAGGAGAAATCAAAAAATACCTGGAGACAGGGGCCGGCTCGGTGGCGCAGCGGTTTCGTCCACGCTTGGCAGCCCGGGGTTCGCGGGTTCGGATCCCGGGCGCCCGCCGACGCACTGCCTGTCAGCCATGCCGTGGCGGCGTCCCATATAAAGTAGAGGAAGATAGGCACGATGTTAGCCCAGGGCCAGTCTTCCTCAGCAAAAAGAGGAGGATTAGCAACAGATGTTAGCTCAGGGCTGGTCTTTCTCACCAAAAAAAAAAAAAAAAAAAAATACCTGGAGACAAATGAAACTGAAAATACAACGTACCAAAAC
This sequence comes from Tapirus indicus, assembly GCA_031878705.1. Lineage (NCBI taxonomy): Eukaryota > Metazoa > Chordata > Mammalia > Perissodactyla > Tapiridae > Tapirus > Tapirus indicus. Next base: position 74,924,811 of record CM062926.1, on the reverse strand, counting down.
TCATGGGAAGCAGCAAAAAGGGTATAAGAGGGAAGTTTATAGTAATACAGGCCTACCTCAACAAACAAGATAATCTCAAATAAACCATCTAACACTATACCAGAAAGAATTAGAAAAAGAAGACCAAACAAAGCCCAAATTCAGTAGAAGGAAGGAAATAATAAAAATCAGAGCAGATAAATGAAATTGAGACAAAAAAACAATAGAAAGGATAAATGAAACAAACAGCTGGTTCTTTGAAAAGATAAACAAAATGGAAAAACTCTTAGCCAGACTCACGAAGAAAAAAGGAGAAAAGGATCAAATAAATAAAATCAAAATGAAAGAGGAGAAATTACAATGGACCACAGAAACACAGAGGATTATAAGAGAATACTACGAAAAGCTATGCACAAACAAATTGGAAAACCAGGAAAAAAATGGATAAATTCTTAGGATCATACAACCTCCCAAAACTGAATTAAGAAGAAATAGAGAATCTGAAGAGACCAATCACAAGTAAAGAGATAGAAACAGTAATCAAAAAACAGAAGTCCAGGACCAGATGGCTTCTCTGGTGAATTCCACCAAACAGTCAAAGATTTTATACCTATCCTTCTCAAACTATTCCAAAAAATTGAAGAGAATGGGATGAATCCAAACTCATTTTACAAGGCCAATATTGCCCTGATATCAAAACCAGACAAGGACAACACAAAAAAGGAAAATTACAGGCCTATATCACTGATGAACATAGATGCAAAAATCCTGAAAAAAATATTAGCAAATCAAATACAACAATACATTAAAAGGATCATACACCATGATCAAGTGGGATTTATTCCAGGGACACAGGGATGGTTCAACATCTGCAAATCAATCAGTGCGATACACTACACTAACAAAATGGAGAATAAAAACCACATGATCATAAATAGACACAGAGAAAGCATTTGACAAGATTCAACATCTATTTACCATAAAAACTCTCAATAAAATGGGTATAAAAAGAAAGTATCTCAACATAATAAAGGACATATATGACAAACCCACAACCAACATCATACTCAATGGTGAAAAACTGAAAGCTAGTCCTCTAAGAACAGGAACAAGACAAGTATGCCCACTTTCACCACTCTTATTCAACATAGTATTGGAAGTCCTAGCTAGAGTAGTTAGGCAAGAAAAAGAAATAAAATGTATACAATTGGAAAGGAAGAAGTAAAACTGTCATTATTTGCAGATGACATGATTCTATATATAGAAAGCCCTAAATAATCCACCAAAAAACTATTAGAAATAGTTAATGAATACAGTAAAGTTGCAGGGTACAAAATCAACATACAAAAATCAGTTGCATTTATGTACACTAACAATGAACTAGCAGAAAGAAAAATCAAGAAAATAATCTCATTTACAATCACAAGAAAAAATAAAATACCTGGGAATAAATTTAACCAAGGAGGTGAAAGACCTATACACTGAAAACCATAAGACATTACTGAAATAAACTGAAGAAGACATAAAGAAATGGAAAGATATTCTGTGCTTGTGGATTGGAAGAATCAACAGAGTTAATCCATATTACCCGAAGCAATCGACAGATTCAATGCAATCCCAATCAGAAGCCCAACAACATTGTTCACAGAAATAAAACAAACAATCCTAAAATTTATATGGAACAACAAAGAATCCAAATAGCCAAAACAATCCTGAGAAGAAAGAACAAACTAGAGGTATCACAATCTCTGAATTCAAAACATACTATAAAGCTATAGGAATTAAAACAACAAAGTACTGGCACAAAAACACACATAGATCGGTGGAACAGTATTGAGAGCCCAGAAATAAAACCACACATCTATGGACAGCTAATTTTCGACAAAGAAGCCAAGAACATACAATGGAGAAAGAACTCTCTTCAATACATGATCTTGGGAAAACTGGACAGCCACATGCAAAAGAATGCAAGTAGACCATTGTCTTACACAAAAATTAACTCAAAATGGATTAAAGACTTGAAAGTAAGACCTGAAACCATAAAACTCCTAGAAGAAAACATAAGCAGTACACTCTTTGACATCGGTCTTAGCAGCATCTTTTCAAATAACATATCTACTCAGGCAAGGGAAACAAAAGAAAAAATAAACAAATGGGACTACATCAAACTAAAAAGTTTCTGCACAGCAAAGGAAACCATCAACAAATTGACAAGACAACCCACCAACTGAGAAAAAATATTTGCAAATCATATATCTGACAAGGATTAATTTCCAAAATATATAAAGAACTCAAACAACTCAACAACAAAAAAAACAACCCAATCAAAAAATGGGCATAGGACATGAACAGACATTTTTCCAAAGAAGATTTACAGATGACCAAGAAGCACATGAAAAGATGTTCAACATCACTAATTATTAGGGAAATGTAAATCAAAATTTCAGTGAGATTTTACCTCACACCCATCAGAATGGCTACAATTAAAAAACAAGAAATAACAAGTGTTGGAGAGGATGTGAAGAAAAGGGAACTCTCATACACTGTGATGGAATATAAACTGATGCAGCCAGTATGGAACACAGTTTGGAGATTTCTCAAAAAATTAAAAATAGAAATACCATATGATCCAGCTATTCCACTTCTCAGAATTTATTCAAAGAACATGAAAACACTCATTTGAAAAGGTATATGCATCCCTATGTTTATTGCATCATTATTCACAATAGCCAAGACTTGGAAACAACCTAAGTGCCCATCAGCAGATGAATGGATGAAGATGTGACATTTATACACAATGGAATACTATTCGGCAAAAAAAAACAGACAAAATCATGCCATTTGCAAAAACATGGATGGACCTCAAGGGTATCATGCTAAGCGAAATAAGTCAGAGAGAGAAGGACAAATACCACGTGATTTCACTCACATGTGGAAGATAAAAAAACACAAACATAGATACAGAGAACAGATTGGTGGTTACCAGATGGGAAGGGGATGGGCAGAGGGTGAAAGGGGTAAAGGGATACATATGTATGGTGATGGATGGAAACTGGACTTTTGGTGGTGAACACAACACAGTCTATACAGAAGCTGAAATATAATGATGTACACCTGAAATTTACACAATCTTAAAACCAATGTGACCTCAATAAAATAATAAAAAAAAGTTTTACCCACATGTATACGGATCCCTAAACCATGTATTCTTTAGTTTTGCCTTTTTTCAAGTATATTTTTAAAATGGTATCATACTCTATGTAGTCTTTTGTGACTTGATTTCTTCACTCAACATCATGTTTCTAAGATCCATCCATATTACTATGTGAAGCCATATTACATTCATTCTTGCTGTGTAACTATGGCAATTTCTTAATCCATTATCCTGTCAAATAACCATTGGCTTGTTTTCAGATTTTTGTTATTACAAACAATGTTACTATAAATATTTTTGTTTATGTATGCTGATGTACTTGTGCAAGAGTTTATCTAAAATCTACACCTAGATGGAATAGGTGGGTAGTAGGATACGTACGTATTCAATTTTGAACTTAAAAGGTTTTTCCAAAGGGAGTGTACTGATTTACGCTCCCACCATCTGTATATTAAAGTTCTTATTCCTCCACACACTTACCAACATTTTAGATTGCCAGACTTAATTTTACCAAACTAACTGGTGTAAAATAATATCTGATTGTAATCAATGATATATTGTTATGATATATAATGATATATCACAATGACATAATCTAATGAGATTTAGCATCTTTTCCATAGGTTTACTTGCCATTCATATTTCCTCTGAAATGTTCACCATCTATTTTTTCAAATAGTTTATCTTTTCTTATCGAATTATAAAAATTCTTTGCATACTCTGGATATTAACACTATGCCAATTTTATGTCTTGTGAATATCTTCTTCCAGGATATGATTTGTCTTTTCATTTTTTTTTATATTCTTAATTTCATTAAAATCATTTATTAATCTTTTATTTTATATATGGTTAACATTTTTTAGTTATGTTTAAGAAATTTTTCCCTATACCAGAGTTATAAAAATATTACCTTATATTTTAAAGCTTTAAAGTTGTGCCTTTCACATTTGTCTCCTATGTCATCTGTAACTGATTTTTATATATGGTATGAAGTAAAGACCCAATTTCATTTTACTTTTTAGTATGATTAATCAGTTGTTTCAGAACCATTAATTGGATAGACCACTTTTTCCTAATGCTCTGCAATGCCATATTAGTCCTATACAAGTTTCTACATATGCCTCAGTCTGTTTCTGGCTTCTCTAAGTTATTCTGTCAGTCAATTTGTCTTTCTCTGTACCACACTATCTTAATATAACTAGACACTTCTATGTAGCCAAAATAACATTTTCACAACTATAATAGAAATTCCTTAGTATCATCTAATATCCAGTTCATAAACCACCCCTCTCAATTTGCTCTCAAAATGTCTTATAGCTGTTTTGTCAAAAACAAGATCTAACCCAGGACAGCACATTGCATCTGGTTGTTCAGCCACTAAGTCTCTTTTAAATACTTTTTCATGACACAAACTGGTTGACATAATGAGACACTTGTCCCACAAAATGTCTCATCTTCTAGATTTAACTGGTTGCTTCTTTGTGGTATTATATAGTTTATTATACACCCCTTGAATTTTCTGAAAGAAATCAACTGGAAATTAGATCTAAAGATTTGCCTGGATTCAAATTAAACACTTTTGGCTAAAATACATTATAAATGAGGCCATGTGGTTCATACTGCATCACAGCTAGAGATTACATAATATCTGATTCCCACCAATTAACACTGCATTGAGGTGGTGACAGTGCCACCTCTCCATTGTATATTGTCCCTCATCTTTTTTCAAAGGGAATTTGTGTGGTGTTACTTAAGCACCATTCAAGTGCCCAGTTCATTTTAAACAATTCATCTAATAGTTTTAACACCAATTAATACTCACTGTCTGAAACAATAATTTCAGTAATTTTATGATTCTAGCTTTTTTTCTGAACTTGGTGTAGGTGAATGTCGCTAATGTGTGCAATAGGGACCTCGTCCTCCCAAAATCGTGGTATGTGTTTTTATCTGCCTGGCAGTACACTGCCAGGGGACTGGCACAGAAGTTGGCTATTGTTTCAATTCCATCAACCTACAGCAGATTCCCAAGAAGCCTCTGTCAAAAGAATTTAAGGTCAGAACACATTTTTATTTCTTTTCTTTTCTTATTGCATTCAAGGAAATCTCCGTCAGATCACTGGCTGACCATGGAGATAATGGAACAGGGACTTCAAGATCATGCTTGACAAGATTCTATATGATATTTTGTTTTGCAAAAATAGTTTGGAAAAGTCATTAACAGCCTTCAAAAAGTAACAACAGCAATCCCAAGGGAGGAGGGAGATTCTGACTTCCAGAGTCACCACATCACAATATTCACAATGTCCAGGATTAAAGGCATACAAATAAACAGGAAAATATGGCCTACTTTCAGGAAAAAAGAAATCATCCCTGAGGAAACACAGATGCTGGACTTACTAGACAGTAACTTTGAATTAACTGCCTTAAATACACTGAACAGCTAAATGAAACTCTAGATGAAAAACTAAAGGAAATCAGAAGAATAATGTATGAGTAAGTAGTGAATATCAATAAAGGTATAAAAAGGAATCAAATAGGTGCCGGCCTGGTGGCATAGTGGTTAAGTTCACGCTCTCCTTCAGTGGCCCAGCATTCACATGTTCAGATCCTAGGTGTGGACAGATGCACCTCTTGTCAGGCCATGCTGTGGCAGTGTCCCAAATAAAGCAGAGGAAGACAGACACAGATGTTAGCCCAGGGCCAGTCTTCTTCAGCAAAAAAGAGGAGGATTGGCAACAGATATTAGCTCGGGGCTGGTCTTCCTCAAAAAAAAAAGCAAATAGAAAATCTAGAGCTGAAAAGTACAATAGCTAAACAATACATACAATATTGTATTGAAAAGTACAGTAGCTCCTCTGGTGTTGAGCAAGAGGAATTCAACAGCAGATTTGAGCAGGCAGAAGGAAGAATCAATAATCTTGGAAATGAGGCAATTTAAACTATACCATCTGAGGAGCAAAAAGGTAAAAAGAATGTAGAAAAACAAACAGAGCCTAAGGGACCAATGGGGTACCATGAAGCATACCAACATACACAAAAGGGAATGTCAGGAGGAGAGGAGAGAAACAAAGAATATTTTAAAGTAATAATGGCTGAAAACATCACAAATTTGATGAAAAACATGAATCTACACATCCAATAAGTTCAATAAACTCCAAAAAAGATAAATTCAAACAGATCCACACTAGGACACATTATGATCAAACTGTCAAATGACAACGACAAAGAATGTATCTTGAAAGCATCAAGACAGAAGCAACTTGTTATATATAAAGGAGCTTCATAAGATTAACAGCCAATTTCTTCATCAAAAATCATGGAGGCCAGGAGGCAGTGGGATGACCCATTTAAAGTGCTGAAAGAAAAAAAAACTCTTTTAACCAAAATTCTCTATCTGGCAAAACTCCCCACTTAAAATTAAAGGAGAAATTAAGACATATCCAGATAAACAAGAACTAAAGGAGTCTGTCTCTACTAAACCTGTCCTGGAAATGTTAAAAGGGAGTCCCTCAGGCTCAAATGAAAGGACACTAAATAGTAACTCAAAGCCATATGAAAAAATAAAGAACACTGGCAAAAGTAGCTACACAGGTAAATATAAAAGTCAGTATCATTATAATTTTGGCTTGTAACTCTTCTTTTTGTTTCCTATGTAATTTAAAAGACAAATGCATAAAACAATAATTATAAATCTATGTTAATAGGTACATAATGCATTAAGATGTAACCTATGACAATGAAAACATGAAGGTGGATGAAGCTGTATAATATCAGAGTTTTTTGTATACTATTGAAAATAAGTTGGTATTAATTCAAACTAGATTGTTATAAATTTGAATCCCCAGGGTAACCACTAAGAAAATGACTAAAAAATATAGAGAAAAAAAGTGAGAAGGGAATCAAAACAGTATGCTAAAAAAATCAATTAAATGCAGAAGAAGGCAGTAATGGAGGGATTAAGAAACAAAAATACAACATATAGAAAACAAATAGCAAAATGTCAGAAATAAGTCCCTTGTTATCAGTGATTACTTTAAAGGTAAATGGATTAAACTCTCCAACTAAAAGGCAGAGATTGGCAGAATGGATTTTAAAAACATGATCCAACTCTATGCTACTTAAAAGAGACTCACTTTAAATCATAATTCAACACAAATAGGTTGAAAGTGAATGGAACAAAACAGGTATTCCATGCAAATAGTACCAAAAGTGAGCTGAAGTAGCTATACTAATATCAGAAAAAATAGATTTTAAAACAAAAATGATTACAAGAGACAAAGAAATTATATATTAATTAAAAAGTTAATACATAAATAAGATATAACAATTATAAACATATATGCACCTAAAAGCAGAGCCCCAAAGTATATGAAGCAATAACTAAAGGGATAAACAGGCAGTTCTACAATAATAGTGAAGACTTCAATACCCCACTTCAATAATGGATATAGTATCTAGACAGAAGATCAATAAGAAAATAGAGAATTTGAACACTATAAACCAAAACTAAAAAACATACACAGAACAATCCTCCAACAACAGCAGAATACACATTCTTCTCAAGTGCACATGAAACATTCTCCAAAATAGGCTACATGTTAGGCCATTAAAATAAGATTCAATAAATGTAAAGACTGAAATCATACAAAGTATCTTCTCCAACTATAATGGAATGAAGCTAGAAATGAACAACAGAAGGAAAACCAAAAAAATCTGCAAATATGTAGAAAGTAAATACACAAACAACCAATGAGTCAAAGAAAAACTCACTAGGGAAATTAGAAAATACTTTGAGGTGAATAAAAACAAGAACTCAACATTCCAAAACATAGGATGCAGCAAGAGGAGTGCTCAGAGGGATAATTATATCTGTAAATGTCTACATTTAAAAAAGAAGAAAGATTTCAAATAAAAACTTAGCTTTACAACTTAAGGAACTAGAAAGAGAAGAGCAAACTAAACTCCAAGCCAGTACAAGGAAAGAAATATAAAGATTAGAACAGAGATAAATGAAATAGAGACTAGAAAAACAATAGAAAGAATCAATGAAACTAAAAGTTGTTTCTCCTAAAACCATTGGTTTTAGGAGAATGGTTGACAAACCATTAGGCAGATTAAGAAAAAAAGAGAGAAGACACAAATAACCAAAATCAGAAATGAAAGTGTGGACTTTACTACAGAATTACAGAAATTAAAAGGACTATAAGAGAATTCTATGAACAATTGTGTATCAACAAATTAGATAACCTAAAGGAAATGGACAAATTTCTATAAACACACAAACTTCCAAAACTGTCTCAAGAAGAAACAGAAAATCTGAACAGACCTCTAACAAGTAAACAGATGATTGAATCAATAATCAAAAATCTCCAAACAAAAAAAAGTTCTGGACCAGATAGATGGCTTTTCTGATGAAGTCTAACCAAACACTTAAAGAATAATTAACACTAATACCACTCAAACTCTCAAAAAACGGAAGAGGAGGTAACACTTTCTAATACATTCTATGAGGCCAGCATTACCAAAGCCAGAAAAAGATACCACAAGAAGAGAAAACTACAGGACAATATCCCGACTGTTGATATTATCAACAGAATCAAAAGGCAACCACAGAATTGGAGAAAATATTTGCAAATCATATATCTGATAAGAGTCCACTACCCAGAATATTTAAAGAACTCTTAAAATTCAACAACAAAAAGACAAAAAAAAAACAGTTACAAAACAGGCAAAGGACTTGGATAGACATTTCTCCAAAGAAGATATACAAATGACCAACAAAACACATGAAGAGATGCTCAACATCATTAGTCATTAGAGAAATGCAAATCAAAACCACAATGGGATACCACTTCAAATACATTAGGAGGGCTAAACACGCCCCCCCCCAAAAAAAAAACAGAAAGTAAGTGTTGGCAGGATGTGGAGAAAGTGGAACACTCATACATTGCTGGTGAGAATGTAAAATGGTACACCATCTATAGAAAAATGTTTGGCAGTTTCTCAAAAAGTTAAACATAGAATTACCATATGAACCCGCAATTTCACTCCTAGGTATATACCCAGATAAACTGAAAATAGATGTTCAAACCAACTTTGAAATAAATGTTCAAGAAATCACTATTCATAATAGCCAAAAGGAGGAAACAACACAAATGTCCATCAAAGATGAATGAACAAAATGTGATATAGTCATTCAATGCAATATTATTCAGCCTTAAGAAAGAATGAAGTACTGATACATACTACAACATGAATGAAGCTTGAAAATATTGTGCTAAGTGAAAGAAGTCAGACACAAAAGGCCACATATCATATGGTTCCATTTATTTGCAATACCCAGAATAGGCAAATCCATTAAGACAGACAGCAGATTAGTGGTTGCCAGGGTTTGTGGGGAGAAGAGAATGAGGAGTGACTGTTGAATGGGTATGGAGTTTCCTTTTGAGGTTATGAAAATGTTCTGAAACTAGAGAGTGATGATTGTTGTACAACATTGTGAATGTACTAAATGTAACTGAATGGTTAAAACGTTGAATTTCGTTACATGTATTTTACATAATAAAATATACATATAAAAATTCAATGACCATATTCAAGTGGTAATGGGTCAGTAACACCAACTTTGCTTATGATAATATTTCTAGAAATAAAAAAATTGGGAATCCATCCACAAAATATTTCAGTTAGTACAAAGTACTAAACTTACTGCCAAGACTCGGGGAGAGAACAAAGTATAAGATAGTCTAGACCTTTTCTTTCATGGCAATGGTGAATAATTGATTTTCTTAAAAAGAATATTACAATAGTAAAAGGTAGCAAATACATGGAATTTATTACTCCCAAAGAAGTGCAAACTGATGATACAAATAACTTCAAAATTATTTAAAGTGAAATATGGTGGAGTCATAATGACTTAAAGAAATTTGCAATGTTTTAAACCTAATCTTTTGAGACTGACATGAGGAAGAGAAAGGCTTCTTTCCTACAACGTATCCTTTGGTTCTACTAGTAAAAACTAAATATTGGGCAAGAAAAACTGTGGGCCAATTCCACATAACAGTTTTTATATTCTTAACTCACTATACTTTCATAAGTTCCATCTGAGTCTTCACAACCTACTTTATCCCAAGCCTGTCTACAAAACATTTCATTGACAGATGTGGCTGGTGGTAGGTTTCCATTTTTAACAAAAGTTAGTTTCTTGTCCTGAGGATTGAGTTTGAAAATCTTTCTGTTTTTTCTAATTATATTGGTGCATCCACTAAAATTCTGTTTTCATAACAACTACTATTCACAGATATCTATTTTTGTTTTATATGAAAGGAAAACTGTAATTTAGAAACACAATAGCACATTTTTTAAATATTCATTTATAAATGGGCTAGCTTTAAACCAATGAGGTAGCTTGGAGAAAAAATGTCTACATTTTTGTTTCCTTTTAAAATTACATTAAAATTATTCAAAATCATTTATTTACTGTTAGGTTCAGAAAGCTTGCATCTGGTGGTGATACAGGTATCATGCCAATGATTAAGTTCTTGGATTAGCAGTGCTAATAATAATTTGTACACAGATGTTACAAAAAATAACCTCTTCTTATTCTAGTTATGCTTATTTTTATGTACCACACAAAAGTGGGGTTTTTTTTCAAGTAAACAAATGACATTTACATTTTAAACCCAAATAAGTTTCTGGCTCAACTCCTACAAGTTGAAATCTACCCTCTCTAGTTATATTTCCTTTTTAAATCAATGACTACATTGAGTGTAAAGAAGTTTTGTGCCAAACCAATAAATTTGTCAGAATACCCTAGGGGAAAAAAAGAGATAGGCTATATATATATCAAACAGTACAAATGCAGTGTTGGCATGCATCAATTCATTAGTTCCTTAAAATAAGATCTGTTGCACATCTACTGTTTGTCAGGCACCAGGCATGATACTAATGACATAGCAGAGAACAAATATAGCTCCTGTTCTCAAGGAGGTTACCCTATTGTCAGGGTATTGACTATTCAAATAACTAAATAATTTTGAAAAAAGTCATGGCATGCCTCTTTTCAGGTGATTTTTTAAATTTCAAATATCTTTACATTTACTTTGTAAAACCATTATTAAGACGTGAAACATTAGGATTAAACTGAGCTACCAGAGTTTTTTAAGATTAAAGCTTAATCTTTGATAATGCTGCCAAGACTTTGGATTAAGCATTATAAACATCAATAATATTTACGTGAACCTGGGGAGTGCTCAGCAAAACTATATTAGTTAGGGCCTTTCATGCTGCAAGGAATACAGATGCACTGAGGTGATGCAGATTCATTGCAAGAATATGCAGGGAAGAAAGAAAACAGGAAACTGATTCAGCTGCTATACATCCAGACAACAACCAGAAGAGTAAAAATAGCTCCTTGTTGTTCAGAATACAACAGCAGTTTTAAAGGCCAAATAGCAGCCCTAATAACCAACTAGCTCCCCTGATAACATGCTTATCTAATGATCTCCTCTGTCTCAAGTATGTATTGCCTGTCTTATAGCAACTCTGCCATTTTTGAAGTCATCCTTCAGTCTTCTCTTTCTCACACGCCATAACAAAACCATTAGCAAATCCTAACTCCTCTTGATTCAAAACATAGCCTGAGCCCAACCACTTCTCTGACCTCCACAGCTAATATCCTATTTCAAGCCACCATCATCTCTCTCCTAGACTACTGTGATCACCTCTTAACCCATCATCCTCCTTCCACTCTTTTTCCCTCAGTCAGTTCTCCACACAGCAGCCCAAGTTCCTGTTATAGATATCATATCCTGTCACTTTCCTGTTCAAAACCCTCCAACGGCTTCTCATCACATTTAAAATAAAACAAAAGTGCCTCACAATGGTTTGTAAGGCTTTATATAATTTGATCCCTGGATACTTTCCAATCTCATTAGCTAACAATCTCATTACCTATCTTTCACTGCTCCAACAACGTTGGCCTTCTTCTTGCTGTTCCTCAGACACGACAAGCATACTCCTGCCTCAAAGCTTTTCCACATGCCATTTTCTCTGCCTATAAATACTCTTCCCAGATCCTCTCAGTGTCATCTGGATCTCTCTCTATTCAACTACCTCCTGAGAGAGGCCTTCCTCAACCACTCGATCTAAAAATAGAACTCTATTCCCCTCTCTGATTTATTTTACTTTCTGCACTTATCACTACCTGAAATAATATTATACAATTATTCTTTATTTATTGCCAGTCTCCCCAACTAGAATGTAAGCCCATGAAGGCAAACTTGTGTTCACTACTGCATCTTCAGCACCTCAGTATAGTGCCTGGCACATAGTAGATATTCAATATTTGTTTAATGAACTAATTACTTCTTGTGACTCAGTATCCCTCTGTCTGCCTTTCTCTCTACTGGCTCTGCTTCTGTTTGTATAGAATTCAAGGCTCCTAATACAGACTCTCCTTGCCTGAGTTAGTGACCATTCAATAGTGAGTGTCTTTTCAGGTCAGGTCGTCCAAGAGGCAGCCACATGGCTGTCTTGGCTACAGCATCAATCCCTGGTCCACAGTCTTTTATGGCCAGAGTATCAAGTCACAGGGCATAAAACATGAAGCTTTATATTCAAAGAATCACCTGTGGCCATTTTCCTCAGGTTGTATAAAAAAACATAATAGGCACATAGCTTCTTGGACTCCTCTCTAATATAAAAATAACAAAGTAGACTTTTCTCTTTGATTATTTTCCTTCACTCCTTCTCTTCCCGTTAAGGGCTACAAATTTTTCACACCACCTATCTAAGGTAACAAATAGGGCCAGACCTCCTAAAGAATTCCTTTCTTCTCCCCGCCAAAATACTTATGCTATCTCTGTCTCTCTGACCAAACCCCTAACCATACCCTCATTACTTCCCTTCATTTTCATGGGGGAAATTTTCTAATGTATAAAACCGTGTGCTATGGTGTCTTGTAGGTAATTTATTACCTTTTTCTGAAGATTTTTTTTCATTTTAATAAGGAACCCTACAGAAAGCAGAGCCTTAACCCAACAGCAAGAACCTCTAATATGCAATTTTAGACAATATGATGATGATCATGGGTATAATGAATTGGAACAGAAGGGCCTTCCAAAAATCCCTCAAATGACTTCACTTGCATGACTATTCCTAACCTATTTATGAAATTACCCCATCACGTGCAATTCTCATTCATTCACACATTCGCTCAGTAAATATTATTGAATGCCTACTTTGTTAAGGCACCATGCGGTGCTCTCGGGTCACAAAAATGCTGCCCACAAGAGAGTGGGCTTTCATTTCAGCAGAAACCTATCTTTCCTAATGTTTTGTTATTAGATGTTTCTGGGAATAAGTACATTGCTGAAACATGTTTTAACAGCAGCAATCAGTGTGGATCACTCAGACTTCTTTACTATGGAGCACTTGTTTGTAGACAGTACAGGTGTATTACGAAATTATGAAATTTATGGGGGAAATTTTCTAATGCATAAATCCCTGTGCTGTGGTGTCACTGCTAATTTGCTTAAGAAAATTGCATTTTTTTCTGCACTCTACTCAATGCTCAACAATCTGTTTTACTTTTCTTTAGGCCATAGCTACACCTAGCAATATTTACTAAAAGAGAGTAGTACCATGCTTAGGTATATACTTTTTTTTTTTTTTTTTTTTTTTTTGTGAGGAAGACCAGCCCTGAGCTAACATCCGTTGCTAGTCCTCCTCTTTTTTTGCTGAGGAAGACTGGCCCTGGGCTAACATCCATGCCCACCTTCCTCTACTTTATATGGGACGCCGCCACAGCATGGCTGACAAGCAGTGCGTCTGCGGGCGCCTGGGATCCGAACCTGCGAACCCCGGGCTGCCAAGCGCGAACTAAACCGCTGCGCCACCGGGCCAGCCCCGGTATATACTTTTTATACAGATTTACTCAGAACAGGTATAAACATTTCACTTAGGCTTCCATAAATCTCCATTACATCCATTCATTTTGTTAATATGGCCAAAATGTGTTTTATTTCATAAATTAGTCAACCATTCCTAATTTTGATAAAAAGGTAATATCCTTTCTTAATAAAGATTATTTGAAAAATGTTCATTTTCACCAGCTTTAAAATTATCTCTTTAGCCAGTTTTAATGTGCCCTACAATATAGCCACAATACATTACATTACCATCTGCACTAAATGCTATCCTCCCACTCTGCCTTGTTATTCTTACACTTAATCCTCTTTGTAACCCTTACACCTCCCACACTATCTATCCTAACTTCGTAATTGTCAAAAAGGAAATGATCATTTCATCTCGCATACCATCATTTTCAGCAAATTTTCTCATCCTGGAAATGTGGCCTTTAATTCCAGCCAGCTGACTGTATACGACCTTTCTTCTCATGCCATCAGTGGGATGACATTGATAAACTCTGCACCTCTGCTCCTCCAAAGAGATGATTGCTATGTTTTGCTTTGACTCTTAGACATATTGAACATGTATATAACATTCTAATAGCCTCACATTCACAGACTTTTTCATATCTCCACAACATTTTTATCTTCTCCTGAAATGACATTTTAATATCAAATATCTAAGCCACTTAATTGGAAAACATTATGCTAATTAAGTCAAGGGTATGGGTTCAAGTGCTATAATAACCAATTAGCTGAAAAAAAGCAAAATTCTGCTTTAGGGTCACAGATTATATCTCAGTGGTGGGTAAAAGGCCCACCACTTCATCAATATCAGAGGAGGTGACCAAGGTGTATACCAAATAGTATGACACCATATTTGAAAAGTAATTCATGTCCTATTGACAGTAGGTCAACAGTGTGGACTCTACGTGCTCAGGACAATATATTATATGCATAAAATTGCCATATAACATTAATTATATAAGCATAATTAATTTGTGTAACATGTCTATCCACAGATATTTATCTTTAAGGTGATGGGACAGATCTAATTCCATAAAACTGGTCTGTAGCACAGCCTAGAAGACCACTGGACTGGGAGTTATGAGACCTAACCTGGTTCTTGACTCTTCTTTCAGTCCCAAATGGTAATAATTTAAGCCAGATTATACCAGAGCGTGGAAAAGGCAGGAAAGATGAACAATTCTCTAAAATTCTTCTGTTTGGGGGGTACAAATCAACTATGTCTAAATAGAGGAGAGAAAGAACATTGGAAAGCCCTCATAGTTCAAAATGAACTGACAGAAAACAAAGAGTTTGCCAAGGAAGTTAGCAGTCAGTGTTAATAAAGGGAGCCATACAGGGATATAATCCTTCATATCTACAGAGCATTTACTATAATTCAGATATTTTGCCAGACTGAGGCAACAGAAATGAGCATAGCAGTGTCTCACAAAATAGGTCTATGGCCTCAGGGAGTCTGAATATGTATTTTCTATGAGATTTTAAAATTTTTGATGTCTTCATTTCCATGTTAATTTTTTAAAATCATTGTCAGCATTTTACCTATCATCTGAATGCTTGCCTTCCAATAATACAATGTAATTTCGGTGCCCATGGTTGTTTTTCTCTTTACAATTACATTAGTTCCAATTGATCACCTAATATGACAGCATTACACTTGTAATGCACTCTCCAACAAGGAGTGTTTCAAAAGTGAATATGGATCAGTTTTTCAGATACATTTACCTTACAAGGTCTGTCATTCTTCCTTTCCTGCTCCACCCAACATATTCGCTGTCTTAAATCTACTTGAAGGATTTCTAGCATTTGCGATATTGCTGGTGCCTACCATGAAATGACTGCAATGGCTACTAAAGGTGCTATCATCCACTGATTCTAGAGCTACCAATTTGTAAGTTTTCTGAGAAGTGTCATGTTCTCACTCTGTGCCATGCTTTGACACCTGAGCCCAAGTAGTGCTACTTTTGCCCATGTACTCAGAGAGTCTCTCATGAAGCTTCTTCTGCTACCACATGTAGCCTTTCTCTCCCTAGAATTGGATATGCGTCCACTGAGCCGGGTTATGGAACCAATCCCTGAGACAGACAATACACTACTCCATTACATGCTTGCTTTGCACTAATTCAAAAATTCTTTTCTTCAGAAAAAAAATTTTTTTAAGCAAAATGACTTCTGGCGGCCCTCTGATCCAGTTCACAGGACATGCTGGAACATATCTGAATCCTTATTAAAGTTCTGTCTGGTGTATCTTGCCTCCCTTCACTCCCTACTCCCCAGAATCCTATTGAGGCAATGAGGACCATTCTGGGAAAAAATGCAACCTAAACTAAGAAATAGAGAGGTACAAAGAACTAAGAAAACTTTAGTGTTCAAAGGAAAAGGGTAATTCTCAATACACCCTGTTTCCAAACTTACTCTCCATAGACCTGTTAATGATTCCTATGGTGACTGGCGGCCACTAAGCAAAATTTGAAAAGCCATTTAAGTTCACTGTAAGACATTGGGACACAGAAGGCACTATTTGATTGTCTTCTAATGGAATATGTCACTAAGGGGAAAGAGGGATTCTCCACCACTTTACCACAAACTACCATTCAGCTCTGTGGTATACCAGGAGAGGGGACCTGAAAGGGTAGTAGCAATGTCCAAGAGGAGACTGAGGGACCTGGCAAGAAATAGTAGGTTTCTATTTTAAGAATACATGTGAAAGATCATCTGGAAAGTTTGAGATTACCAAGGTCCTTTTTAAGAAAGTGGGGACAAAAGCCAATGAAATTTGGGTCATTAGTCCTAATTTGAACCTTGGAGAAAGTCAGGCTACAATGATAATAGCTACCATTTATTCAGTGCCTACAAAGCAATGTATGGGACAGACTTACACTAAAAAAAAAATTATTAGTTGCTTTTCTGAAATTCAAATTTAAATGGGCATCCAGTACTTTTATTTGCTAAATCTGGCAATCCTAGAAACTTGTGATAAACACAGAGATACACCACCCAGATCCCCCTTCTAGGAAGGACTTGCTACCCAGCAACAAGGAAAATGGCCAGCAGACTATCTCCAGCTATTGGCTCCATCAAGGTCTGCCTCAGCTGCAGAGAACTACCTCTCAAGAAATCATGTTTTCTAGGGTGGCCCACATCCAGTGACTGAGCAAGGCAGGGGTTTAAAGGCCCAGCAATTTTGGCCTGACATGGGACAACTCTAGAGCTCCCACTGAGTTGGCCAAGGATTTGTCAGGCCTACTTCACAGCTCAACTTCTTCCTCTGCTCAATACTGCCTCCTCCTCTTGCCTTTAATAGGAATTGATCCCTAAAAACATCTTGCACCCCCAATTCAATCTCAGTGCCAACTTCCAGAGAACCCAACCTGCAAAAGTTGGTGCTAGGAGTAGTCTCAAAAAAATGGGCAATAAGATGGGGCTTTGGAACAAAAGCACCACTGCCTGACAAAGAGGACCTTATGGGTAGATGGAGCAGAGATAGCACCAAGCGGCAATCCAGTTGTTAAAACTTTCCTGGTGGCGAATTAGGAGCACGTACTGGTAGACGAGAATGCACTCACCTGGAGGAAATAGTAACTATAAGCGTAATGGGGTGAGATTAGTATTTCTAAACCCACTGATGCTCTACAATAGGTAATGGGCTAATAAGGGTGAATAACAGGCAATTGAAAGCCAGGTGTGAAAGGCAGAGGACTTCCTCAACTGCATACAAAAAAGCTCTTATCTCCCACGGTGGGGAGAGCCAAAAAAGCAAGGACCAAGCCTAGGATTTAATTGTCAAGAGTAACTAAAATTCAAAGACAATTATGTGTGCAACCAAAGCGGATCTATGTGTGAAAGTCAGGAACTTGGTTGAGAAAACCTTCGACTAGGACAGATGGAATGTGGACATCTTGGTGGATATCCCCAAAGATTTTGACTTCCTAGGCTCCTAGCCTACTGAGTCTGTAGAAGTGGCCTCCTCCCTACCAAGAGCTAATACTCCCAACCTCCAAACTCCACCCACCTCCCACCGATCTCTACCCATCCCCACCCATCCCCACCCCAGGTGCTAGAAAATAATTCAGAGGCCTCTGCCCTGCAAAGCAACATGTGACTCCTCTGGACCTAGTCCCACCTCTCTTCCTACAACCTAGACCTATAATTAGGATTAAATGGCAGTATAATCCAGCCAAGGAGGTGCTGGTCCTGATAAGAGAGAAAAGGGGGGAGGAGAAAAAAGATGGCGGCGTAGGACAGTATATCTAGCCAGTATATAACAAGAAAAACCTGGCAAGTACATGTGGGACTAGGTTCTGAAGGTACTTAATTAAGAGTACCAGAACATAAAATTGGAAGTGAAGAGTTTATTCACTTAGGAGCACTCTCCCAAGATGAAGAATTTTTTTCCAGCTTTATTGAGACGCTATTGACATACAACATATGTAAGTTTAAGGTATACAACATGACGATTTGATACATGTATATATTGCAAAATGACTACCACAATAAGGTTACTTAACACCAACACCCCCTCACATAATTAACATTTCTTTTTTGTGGTGAAAACATTTAAGATCTACTCTCTTCACAACTTCCAAATATATAATACAGTACAGTTCATTATAGTCACCATGCTGTACATTAGATCCCCAGACCTTATTCATCTTATAGCTAGAAGTTCGACCCTTTGACCAACATCTCCCCATTTCCCCCACCCTCCTCACGATGAAGAATTTAACACCTTGGCAAGGACCCCTAGGAGATAATGTGAACTTGTTACTAGGTGGCTCCTAGAACCATGGAAAAAGTGATGGCCTGCACTGAGTGAAACTGAAATGCCAGAATGGCTGTGGTAGACAGTGGAGGATAGGATTAAAAGGCTCAGGGAAGTAGACAGACTGAAATAGATGTACAGCTGGAAGATGTTCTACTGGAAGACCAAGAGGACACACCATTTAATTCACCAAGGCCATAGGGAATAAGCTGGTGAGAGGAGCACCAGCATCACAAAAAATTTTAGTCATGGCTACAGGCTTAGGATGACAGTAGGAGAACTGGTTTCACCAACAGTAATGGGGGTAATAGGATCCCCAAAATAGAAGCCAGGTAAGCACTTTACTGCCAGAAGGCAGAGAGTCATAATTGTCATAGTAACCAGGAAGGCAGGAATGGCAGCCAAAGGAGTCTTAACGTGCAGAGAGTTGAGTTATAAGATGGTTAACAGAACATGGAGTCCCTAAGGAAAAATTAGATAGGGAGCAAGCTGGGGTACTACTCAGCTTATATCAAAAGAATAAACTAAGGATAGATAACTGGAGGCTAAGGTGTTTGTATATGAAAAAATTAACAAAATTTTGATTTTGATAGTAAATCAAAACCAATATCACATCCCAAAGGTACAGCAACTTTAAGAATACAAAAGAATGTTGGCCCCATCATATTCCATTTAATTCACCAGTCTAGCCCATGCAGAAAATGAATGGATCCTAAATGATGACTGTAAACTACCATAAACTTGACCAACAAATAGCCCCAATCACAGCCACTGTGTCATATGCCATAGCCACTGTGCCATATGAGGTATCTTGGCCAGAGATAATACAGCCTGAGATACATGGGATAATCCACTGATATGGTGAATGTGTTCTTTTCTATCCCAATCAGAAACAGTTCACA
Source organism: Tapirus indicus (assembly GCA_031878705.1). Classification (NCBI taxonomy): domain Eukaryota; kingdom Metazoa; phylum Chordata; class Mammalia; order Perissodactyla; family Tapiridae; genus Tapirus; species Tapirus indicus. The sequence continues at coordinate 74,905,076 of CM062926.1, read as the reverse complement.
TTCACATGAACCAGACAACACCATACAATTAGTTTTGTTCCAAGGCTATATTGACTCATGTTGTCTGTCAGAATGTAGTCAAAAGGGATCTGTACCATTTGGACATCCCAAAGAATATCACATTGGCCTTTACATCAATGACATTATATTGATTGGGCCAAATGAGCAAGAGGTGACTTGGATGCTGGAGGCCTTGCTAAGACACATACACTCCAGAGAATAAGAGATTAACCTTAAGAAGATTTAGGAGTCTGCAATGCCAGTACATTTTTAGGAGTCCAGTGGTTAGGGGCAAGGCCAAAGTAAAATACGAATTGGTATACTTTGTACCTTCTGCCAGCAAGAAGAAATCACAACAGTTGGTGGGCCTCTTCAGGTTGTGGAGGTAGCACATTCCACACCTTAAGAATTCTGCTTCCGCCAATATACTGGGTGACATTTTTGAGTGGGGTCCAGAGCATGAAAGGGCTCTGCAACAAATATGGGCTGTAGTTCGGGCAGCTCTGCTGCTTGGTACATATAATACAACATAGGCCACCATGCTGAAAGTATCAGTCGTAGGAAAAGATCCCATATAGAATTTGTGGTAACCTCAAGTGGGAGAAATTGCAGTCTTTTGCAATACTGGAAGAAGTCCTTATCAACTGCAGTAGAGAATTATATGCCTTTGAAAATCAACACCTGTGTGCTACTGGGCACTGGTAGAGATGAAATGCCTGACTGTGGGACACCAAGTGATCACGTGGCTAAATCTGCTCATCGTGAGCTGAGTCCTGTCAGACCCACAAAGTCATAAGATCAGGTGGGCCCAGCAACAATCCACCATAAGATGGAAGTGGTACATCTAGGAAAAGGTACAAGCAAGTCCAGAGGGCACAAGCAAGCTTCATGAGAAGTAGTCCAGACCCCCGTGGCATTTACCATTCTTATATCAGTGCCCCTCCCTCAACTAACAGGTATGGCCATATGGGAGATCCTGTAAGCCCAGTTAAAGGAAGAGGGAAGAGCCTGAGTTTAGTTTATGGATGGAACAGCTCAATATGCAAAAATGGTTGGTAGCTGCACTACAGCATCACTCAAGGGTGGTCTACAAAGATAGCAGTGAGTAAAAGTCCTCCCAATCAGGAGGTTTAGGCAGTGCACCTAGTCATCTACTTCATGTAGAAAAATAAGCCTGTGATTAAAATATATACAGACTTATGGGCATTGGTGAATGGTCTGGCTGGCTGGTCAGGTGCCTAAAAGTAAAAAGATTGGAAGATCAGGAATAAGGAGGTCCAGAGTATAGAAATATGGATGGATACACAGGAATGGGCACAAAGCGTGAAGACCTTTGTATCACATGTTAACAATCATCAGATAGCATCCACCACAGAAGAGGCACAAAACAACCAAGTAGACAAATGACTCTGTCAATTGTTGCCCTCAAGTCTCTGTTATTGACCACCCCAGTGCTGGCACAAGGGTACATTACTGAAGTGGCCACAGTAGGAGAATTGGAGATTGTGCATAGGCCCAACAACATGCACTTCCACTTAAGGTCTGATATAGCTAGTGCTACCACTGAATGTCCAACCTGCCAACAAAGCCCAGTGCTGAGTCCCTGTTATAACAGCATTCCTCTAGGAGACCAACCAGCCTCTTCGTAGCAAATTAACTGCATTGGGCCCCTTCCATCCTTGAAGGGCCAGTAGTTCATTCTCACAGAAACAGCATACATTCCAGGTATGGGTTTCCCTTTCCTGCATGCAGGGCCTCATCCAGCACGCTAACTGAGACCTTATGGTATGTTCGATCCACTGGCACAGGATGCCAGGTAATATGATATCAGACCAGGGGACCCAATTTTCAGCAAAGGGGTGTAGGAGTGTGCCTATGATCACGGGATCCAATAGTCATATCACATGCCATACTATCCAGAAGCTACCGGCCTGATAGAGCATTGAAATGGCCAGGTAAAAGCACACCTAAAACACCAGCTACAAGACAGTACTTTTTAAGAATGTAATGTCACCCTCCAGGCACAATACTCACTGGATCAAAGACTATTGTATAGAATAAAGTCCCCAACAGAAAGAATATATGGTCTAGGAACTAAAAGGCAGAAACAGGAGTGGTTGTACTTACCATTACCATTAATGGCCCCCTGGAGGACTTTTTGTTTCCCATCACTGCAGCTATGGACTCTGCAGAGCTAGAGGTCCTGATCCTCAAAGTGGGAACACTTTCACCAGGAGATATAGCAAGAATCTCACTGGATTATAAACTATGGCTGTTACCTAGGCACCACTGGGATCTTTATGTCCAGGTGCCAGTAGGCAAGAAAAGAAATCATCATCTTGGAAGGGATAATGACCTTGGTCATCAGAAGGAGGTAGGACTACTGTTACATATTGGGGCAGGGAGGAATATGTTTGGAACATAAATAATTCTCTTGGGCACATCTTGGTACTCCCTTGCCAGATTGTGGCTATCAATAGACAATTAGAGCAACCTTGACCAGAGATGGACATGGTGATCAGGATCTCAGACCCATCAAGACCTGGCTCATGCCACTAGATAAGTCCTCGAGGCCAGCAGAGTAGCCAGTGAGGGTTAGAGAAACCTAAACTGCATACTGGAGGAAGAAAAAAATGAGTATCAGTCACAGCACAGAGACCAACTGCAGTGACAGAGACTGTAGCTTGTCCTACTAACCTTCCTCTTCTAAGTTTCCCCTCAGGAAGAGAGGGCCATCAGAATCCTGATGGAGCTAATCCCCGAATACATATGGAGAAGTGGATCTGAACAGTGCTAAGGGTGAATTGTGGTAGATGTAGGTCTCCACAGGTTGGCTAAGGCTTTATCGGGTCTCCACAGTCTTTCGACTTCTTTCTCAGCACAATCCCACTTCCTCTCCCTTTCTTTCACAGGTGTTAACCCCTAGTAAACATTTTATACCCCAAACTCTGTCTATTCAGAGAACCCAACCTGCAACAAAACTCAGCCTAAAGTCTATTGTTTCTGCTCTCCCACTAATTTTGTGATCTTAATGATTCTTTCCTACTTAAACTCACTAGAATGGATTCCTTGCCTGCAACTATGAACTTTGACCAACTCAAGAGCCAAAATATTATTCAAATACAAAGACAACAGTCAGACATCTTCAAATATTAAAGAACACAGAGATTACAAAAGCCATAACTCCAACTTGTCAATCAGCCATTTAAGAGATTAACCAAACTAAAGAACTCAAGAATGAAGCAGTCATGTTAAAAACAAAATCAAAACAAAACAAATCTCACAAGATTGGGGGTAAACAGCAAATTCAATTATATTTAGTACTAAAAAAACACAACAGGACAATTGCAGGAATTATGGTTAATAGACTGTGATTATTAAAAACATAGACAATGTAACAATGATAATATAACTTATAAAAGTTGGAGGGTGGTAAGCCAGGAGGATGTAAAAGAGAGCTAAAATTCTCACTTTTCATAGAGTGTCAATCAATTCTGTCTAAAATTAAAACATTCATTTAATAAAACATAATACTGCAACTTCTTAGTTTTTTCATAACCCTTTTTCACCATAAGAAGAATTTTAAAAGAAATAAATTCTGTGGTAAAGAGGTATTTATTTGAAATGCAGCATTGTTTTACTCTAACTTCATTCTCTTTTACTTCTATTAAATTCAAATAAAATTTAATATTTTATTTATAATAAAATGTACATTACGATCCACTTTTATAAAACAATTTTTTAATCTTCCAACCTACACTAGTATGTGTGGTATGTGTGTGTGTGTGTGTGTATATATATCTATATATACATACACATATACAGTTCTGCATATAGAAAGAAAAATATCTGCATAAAGTTCTGAATAAAGACAGATATCTGGAATAATATTAGCCTAATGTTAATGATGGTAATTTCTGAATGGTGGAATTTAAGCTATTTTTCTACTTTAATTTTTGTACTCTCCCACATTTTTTGATTTATTTACAGTGAGTATATATAATTTTTCCAAAAGCAATAAAAAGAAGCAAAGACCAGATATTTAACTTTTTGTATGCTATGCTAGAGCTGTAGATTTTTTATTAATTTGTGAAGATCACATGTCTTGAACTATTTTAAGATGGAAATTAAAGCCATAAGAATAGGTCAGATCTCCCAAGAAGATTAGAAATAGAAGATAACCAAATATATATAATTTTTATTCCTGAGGAGCAGCAACAAAGAGAAGAGAAATACATAAAGAAAATTCCGAAGTCAGAGTGATGAGAAGAAAATCAGGATACTACGCCATCATGAAAACCAATAGAGGACACAGTGGTCAGCACTGTCAAACTCTACAGAGAGGCCATGCAAAACATTAACTGAAAATCATCAGAAAGAAATTACTAGTAATCATGATGAGAATGCTTTCAATAGTGTGATTGAAGGTGGAAGCCAGATTGTAGTGGTTCATGAGTGAATGCCCTATAAGGAAGCATATACTATTCATTTCAGGAGTTTAGATAAGGAGGAAAGAAAAGATCTCAAGCTGCTGTAGGTTGGAGAGAAAAAGAAATTTTTTAAGTTATTTGTTAAGATGATAAAGACTTCAGAATGTGCATATGGTAAAAGAAAAATGTCTATAGTAAAGGAGATGTTGAAGATAAAGAATAGAAAATGATGGGTCAGTATCTCAGAAAAATAAAGCAGAATAGATTCAACGGACAGAGGGGAAAAAACGGATAGTGCTTTGAGATAAAAGGAAAGAAGCAGAAAAATAATCCAAAAAGAAGTTCCACAAAGAAGGCGAAGTTGGGAGAATCAGTATGTTCACCAATTGCCTCATTTATAATAACTGGGATTCAAAGGATATCTTTAAAAGATGATGGATCACAAATTAAGTATAAGCATATTTAACAGTACAACATAATACTTAAGAAAGGCTATATAATTACCTAAAATACGCTGGTGAAGGAGTATGAAGGAAAGAAAGGAAACACACTCAGAGCAGGGAAACAATAGATACTGCTTAAAGTAAGAGGACTAAACATATTACATAAAGAAAGGTGTAGTTATAAAAGGAACTATTAGGATAAAAATATAAAAATTCTATAGACCAGAAAAATTATACGACAAAAAGGAAAAGAAAAACAGTAAAGACTTCTTGAAAAATTAACATAGAAAACATAAGATGAAAATTATAAGAATTAAAAGCAAACATCTGTTATATTAGTAAATGTAAAGGAGTTTCATTCAATCATTAGAAGAAAAAGATTTTCAGAACGGATCACAAAGCAAAACTCAATTCTATAGTGCATCAGTTCTCAAACTTTTTTGGCCTTGGGACCCACTCCCCTTAAACTCTTAAAAATTATAGAGAATCTCAAAGACTGTCTGTTTGCGTAGATTATATCTATTGATATTTACTGTACTGGGAATTAAAACTGAAATTTTTATTTATTTATTATTCATTATATAAGTAAATTTATTATTAAATTTCTTTAATTCATTTTAAAATAACAATAACAAGCCATTAAGTGTTATCATAAATGGAATTTTTATTTTAAAAACTACATTTTCCAAAACAAAAATTTAGTGAAAAGAGTAGAATTATGTTACATATTTTGCAAATATTGTTAATATCTGGCTTGATAGAGGACATCTGGATTGTCATAAATGCTTTTACGTTCAATCTGTAAATTCTAGAAAATAAAAATAAAACAGGCAATACTCTGACCACTATGTAGTAACACTGGAAATTAACAATATCAGAAAATAAAAAGGCTCTTCCATCTGGAAATTTTTAAAGTCTCTGCAAAATAACTGTCAGATCAAAGAAAAAATATAAAGCAAAATAACCAAATTTTTAGAAAATGGCAATAATAATAACAATATGCATTCAAATATAATTTACCAAAACTGAAACCAAAAAGCAAAAAATCTTAACAGACCAACTTCCATTGAAGCAATTAGAGAAATTGCTAACGAGCAAGCCACTTATTCCCACCTCCAAAAAAGAATAATAGTTTACAAGAAGTTTATGAAAACTTTGAAGAAAGATGGTCCCAATGCTACTTAAACTGCCCAACTACATAGAGATAGAAAGAAAATTTCCATATATTTGTATGAAATAACATTAATACAAGCCTGGCAAAGATTGCACAAAAAAGAAAACCACAAATCAATATCATTTAAGGAAATTTGTTTAAAACCTTAAGTAAAATATTGCTAAACATAATCCAGCAGTACATTAAAAGATGAATACATAAAAACCTAGTGAGATTTGTTCCAGAAGTGCAAGGATGGCTGGAAATGACCAAATGGGATTCATTTCATAAATGCAACAGTAGTGCAAAACTATTAATATATAAATTTTATTAGTAGTTCTAATAACAAAAAAGTTTATCTCCAAGGTGCTGAAGAGGATTTAAAAGATCTATTTTTGATTAAAGAAAAAACTGAATGAAATAGAAATAGAAAGATACTTCTTAATATGATAAAATATTTCTATTGTGGCCCCAAAGCCTTCATCATGTTTATAGGAAACAGAAGTACTGACACTATAGTCAGGAAAAAGTAAGCTACTATCACCACTATCCTTTTTTTTTTTTTTTTTTTGTGAGGAAGACCAGCCCTGAGCTAACATCCGTTGCCAATCCTCCTATTTTTGCTGAGGAAGACTGGCCCTGAGCTAACATCATGCCCATCTTCCTCTACTTTATATGGGACGCCACCACAGCATGGCTGACAAGCAGTGCATCAGCAGGCTCCCGGGATCCGAACCGGCAAACCCCAGGCTGCCAAGCGTGAACTAAACCGCTGCACCACCGGGCCAGCCCTCACCACTATTCTTGAACATGGACTGACTGTGCTAGCCAATGCAATCATATAAAAGTGCAGATGATTTGATCGAATACTTAGAAAAAAATATATATATACACTGGGAAATTAAATACTTGGAAAACATAAATATATATGACATGACTAGTTCTCATCAATAAATGTAAGCAGAAGTGCTATGTGTCACTTCCCAAACAAGCCTTTACAAAGCAGGTATGGGGGCTGGCCCAGTGGTGTAGTGGTTAATTTTGAGCACTCCACTGCAGCGGCCTGGGATTCATGGGTTTGGATCCCAGTCACAGACCTACACACCACTTACCAAGCCATGCTATGGCAGTGTCCCACGTAAAATAGAGGAAGATGGGCACAAATGTTAGCTCAGGGCCAATCTTCCTCAGCAAAAAGAGGGGAATTGGCAGTGGATGTTAGCTCAGGACTAATCTTCCTCACCAAAAAAAAGCAGATATGTTTTTTTCCACAATCTTTGTATCCTCCTCCTGGCTAGATGCAGATGACAATAAGGCTCTACAGGACTGTGAAGCCAAAAACTGGAAGGAGCCTGAGTCTCCAAATGTAAGTTCTGAATAGAGGAAAGCCACCCACTGACCAGGACTAGCTTTATTGAACTGTTACAAGAGTGAAAAACAGACTTCTACTGTGCTAAACCACTTTAACTGAGTTTTATTCACAATAGCTATTTTGCATTACCCTAATAAAATAACTCAATAATTTTAAAAATATGGCACTAGTGCATACATAGACAAATATACCAATGAAATAGAACGAAAAATCCAGACATAAATCCAAAAAAATAGAAAAATTTAGTATATTTTAAATGTGCATCCAAAGCTAGAGGGGACAAGATAGACTATTCAATACTCTGGGGAGAGGATGATCACCTAAAAAAAGAATATATCCATACCCTACACTGTATACTAGCATAAATTTAAAATTGATCAAAGATTTAAAACCTTAAGACATAATAATATTATGACAAAATCAGAAGCCATAGGAGAAATTAAAATAAAAAAGAAATCTTCTGAATGGTGCAAAAAATACCATAAGCAAAGTCATTAGACAATGACAAACTGGTTTAAAAATACTTGCAACTCATATCATAAACAAAGGGTTAATCTTACAAATTCATAAAGAGCTCATAAAAATTGATAAGAAAAAAACCAATACCCAACAGCAAAAAGAGCAAAAGGTAAGATCAGATAAGTCCCAGGAAAGGAAGTAGAAATGGTTTTTAAAAACAGGACAAGTTTCCCAACCTCACTCAAAGCAAAAGGAGCCAATTAAACAAACTAAAACAATACTCAGATACCATTCTGACCCATCAGATTTTTTAAAAATTCAAAATTGTAATAAAATTACTGTTGGAGAAACTGTAGGAAAATAGGGGATCTCATACAACACTGGTAGAAGGACTAAGTGGTATAATTTAGCAATATTTATCAGAATTACAAATGCACATACCCTTTGACTAAACAATTCCACTTCTGGGCATATAGCCTACATATAAACTTACATATGTGTGAAATAATTTATGTACAAGTTGACTTATTACAGCATTGTACGTAATAGCAAAAGATAGGGAACAATTCGTATCTCCTTCAATAGAGGACTAGTTTTTTTTTTAATTATGGTACATTGACATAATGGAATATTATTTAAAAGAAAAAGAATGATAAAGTTTCTTACTTACTTCTGTAGAAAGATATCCAATGTCTATTATTAGGTTTAAAAAGAAAGTACAGAAAAGTGAAGGTAGTATACTATTTGTGTGTTTTTAAAAAGGGGGTAAACAAGACTACATACACGTATTTGCATAAATGCAACTCTGGAAGGAAATACAAAAACCAATTTTAATGGTTAACTGTAGTGGAAAGATCACTGGACAGATGGAATGGAAGGAGATTTCACATTCCATACCATTTTTGAACCACGTGACCGTATTATCTATTCAAAATAGAATTTTAACATAAAGTTTTTTTCATATCTATATTTTTCAAAAGAAAAAATTTCATGAAAGCTTCCTCTTTTAGTTATACTGAAGTATATTCTCAAATATCTTCTCTTGAAAAATATACCAGATAGTAGCAATAATCTGTAGCAATTTTCAAAGCTAGGCATTCTAGTCTATGGGACCTTTACTGAATTTTTTTTTATGGCTAGGGAGGAATCGGTTATACCTTTCTTAAAATTGTCCAGGCTAAAATTATTATGGTTTTGCTATAATAGCAAAGGGGCAGAAATGCTCCCTTTGTCTGTACATTAGAGCAAATCATAATCATTTTTAAAAGTGGACTGTTGGCCATGCCTATGAGTACTCCCACAGCTTGCCTTGCACCGGGGGTGGCCTTGTAGTCAGCCGTGTGTCTATATTAGGCAACTCGATTTTCACAAGAGGATATCAATCCTACTCCCAATTCAACTGTCTGTTAAAGCATATGGGTCTTTATTTAATTGGCAACATAGACTAGCAGCACTCCAGGTAGTTGTCAGCAAATACAATCTTGAACTCATGCTGTCCAATACCGATCAAAATCTTGGCCAAGATAAACAATATTTAGGGAGGACTACTTGAAAGAAAGAGTGGACATTTGCTATTTTTGGCAGATCAACATCCAAATCCCAAGGAAATCCCAAGATAGAGGAGAGGCAGGGTCCTGCTTCCCCCTACAAACACAAAGAGCACTCTCTATAAACTAGAAGTATACATGTGCTCAAAGCTTGATCAGTTGGATGATCTATTATCCTGGGACTTTGTATCACGAGAAAGTGAAGCAAAGATGCAGAGACAATCAGATTCTTTGCCAAAATAGTGGCAGCAGAAGTGAGAATCAGCAGAATGAGGGCAAGAGTCTATCTAAGGGCAGCAGCCGGTAAGTGTTTTTGCAGATTACTCCTATGGTAGGATCTGTTCTGGGCCTTGCCTCTGTTGATTCCACCCTTTCTTCAAGCCTGGTTCTTCAAATGTTTCATGAATTCTGTGTAATATCCTTTCAAAAAATTCTTTTCTTTTCTGCTTCTAAGTTAGACAAACTTGGTTTTCTCTTACTGGCAACCAAGAAGGCTGAATGATAAAAAGATTGTTCCATGGATTAAATTAGGTAAATTGACTACCCTAATATTCCCCCTAAAATTGTATTTATGGAGATAAACTTTCATGTGACATTGTTCATTGCATGTTGTGATACAGCTCTAAGATACTCATTATTTTGTTTACAGTATGTCCAATACATTATATGTTACTCTCTTCATGTAAACTTTGGAAACAATTTTTGTCTTGGTATAGTATCATGAAAACTTGGGTTTCCCTAAAGAATTGGTTGGGTTTATATTATGAATAAAAATAATTGTACATTATTATTATTAATGATAACAACATGCACATTTCTATTATTTTTAATACTAATATTCATGGTTGTGATTATTTTTTCCAGAATATCATATGTTGGAATAGAGAAGACAGGTTTCTGGGTTGTTCCTGATTTGAGGTTGTGAAGACTGGATACAGTGAAATGACAAATGGTGGGAAAATTGAGAGTATTGACAAGAGAGTAGTTAAATTTATGTACCCTGTCTAGGCTGGACAATAATGCAACCAGAAGGGTGCTGATACTTTGAAAGAAGATGGAGCTTCAAGGACTCTTAAGGATCAATAAGAGCCAAAAGAAGCACAATATGTAGAGATGCGTAAGAACTAGTAATATAGGAAAATATTGTAAAAGAATAATAAGATTGAAAGTCTAAGATTTCAAATGTGGGCAGTTCAACTTTCATGGATGCCCATAGGAAATGTTTTTGAATCTGGAGGGCAGATGATCATCACTGAAGTTTAGAATAATTGCATGAGTCTTTGACACTGAAGTTTCTAGAATGATGACAAGACTTGGAATATAGAGAAAACTCTGAGCCAGGTATCAAAATCATGAGTTGTATGTGAGGTGGGGAACCAGGACTGTAGGAAGAACCATTTTCTCTTTTCTTTCCACTTTCCTGCCCCGGCGCATGAAATGAAACTTCCGGCCTCTCAGAAGTTTTGGCAAGAAGCTTCTGCCCTTTCTCCATTTCTCATTAGTACTTATTTGGAAATATGATAAGAGACTTATATTGCAGGGTCTATATTTCTCTTTTGAGCATGATTAATATGATGCACATATATAGCACAGACACTATTTGGCTCTCTGCTTCAGAATTACCTGCCCATTGGGTGTTCTCTTTGATCCTGCCTCACCAATGTGATCAGCCCATTAGGGGTTGAAAGGCCTACTCAGCTGAATTTCCAAGTATGAATAAGAAAGAATATACTGGGAAGACAAGAGTAAAGTATGCCAGGTGGGAGAAATAGTAGTTACAAAAGCACAAATGCTGAGAAAATAGGTTATATGTGGAATACAAACAGAATGTAATGAACACAGGATGCATTTGGGAAGATGACAAGAGGAGTTAGTGAAATGACAGGGACATTAAATACCACGCTAAAAATTTTGGACTTTATCTTAGCAGGACAAAATCCTGACAGATTATCAACTGATACAGCAATAATCCACAGGAGGATACACTGTTGTCCCTCCTTCTATTCATGGGTTTGCTAATACTAGTCAAGTTACCCCAGAAGCTATGAGCCTTGACAGTGAATATAAGTAAAAAATTTTTTAAATAACAATGTATTTAAGAGACATCAAACACCTCATGAAGAAATAACAAACAAAAAATTAAGAAAAAGAAGCTCCTAATGAAATAGAAACACTGAAGATAAATAACAACTTTAACACAAAAAATACAAAGAATACATGAGATTCAATTATAGCATAAAAAGGACTTTTTAGAATTAAGCACAATTTTCTGATTCCAAAATTCACTAGCTGAATTGAAAGGAATGGTCACTACTGCAAATCAAATGAGAAGCCCAAGAAGAAATACCTTAAAACACAGAGCAAAAATACAGAGATGGACTTCTGTTTTTATCCACAAAGAAGTAACGGCTCTGGGAGTTACCCTCCTTTTATAAACAACTGAAAGAAAGGACAAAATACATAAAACAACTAACTTCAGACATCAGACAATAGGCAGTGCAGGACTATACTCCCTGAGAGAAGAGAAACAACTAAGGCGACCCCTGGAGGCATACCTGTGGTACAAGAAGAGAAAACCAATACAGAGCCCCGCAGCGCCACTGGGTTGAAGAGGCAGAGACTGGAGTTCAGGTAAACTGAGATAAGTAGAAGTTGTGGAATAGAGAAGGAAGCTACACAAAGAAAGAGCTCCAGAAACCTTTAACAGGTCCCTTTGAGTTTCTGACTGAAGACAAATTTGTGTGCCCCAAGGGTGAAACTCCACAACGTCAGGCAAAGCACATCTGCCAAGAAAAGAATGATTTCCAGATAACTGTAAGTTAAATGATTCCCAGAGTTCAGTCAAGGCTGAGAACTTTTCAAGTTCCCATCAACCGGAGTGGAGAGATCATGCTGAAAACACGAGGCATTCAGTAGAGATGCTGAGAAGGGTACACCTTAGTACTGAGGCTAAACTAGCCCTAGAGTAAAGGTTACTCAGGACCAACCCCACAAAGATTTAAAAACAAGCCCCCCAAATTCAAGATGATTCCTAAATAATTCAACTGCCCACCAGAATAAGGCCCAACACTTTTAAAAGAAATACAACAAAATTCTTCACTTAAAAGATAAAATTCACAATTAAAAATTATTAGTTGTGGTTCTGCAGTGACAAGGTTAGCCCCCTAAATTTTATCTCCCCCACTGACTACAACTAAAAAAAAGAAGACAAAATACAGAATAAAAAAATCTGCCAACTGTGAAAAGTGAACAAAAGCAGATTATCATTAGGGAAATGCAAATCCCTACATGAGGAATCTCCCACAATGAGATATCACCTCACACTCACTAGGATGGCTACTACCCAAAAGAAACTTAAAATAACAAGTGTTGGTGAGGACATGGAAAAATTGGAACCTTGTACACTATTGGTAGGAATATTTAATGGTGCAGCCACTATGTTAAACAGTATGGTGGTTTAAAAGAATTTAAAGCATGATGTCAAAGACATATTTGCACATCTATGTTCCAAGCAGCACTATTTGCAATAACCAAGAGGTGAAAGCAACCCAAATGTCCATCAGTGGATGACCTGATAAACAAAATGTGGTATATACATACAATGGAATATTATTCAGCCTTAGAAAGGCAGGAAATTCTGACACATGCTCCAATATGGATGAAACTTGAAGACATTAGGCTAAATGAAATAAGCCAGTCACAAGAAGACAAATACTATATGATTCCACTTATATGAGGTACCTAGTCTAGAGTAGTCAAATTCATCGAAACAGAAAGTAGAATGGTGGTTGACAGGTGATGGGGAGATGGGGAAATGGGGACTTGTTGTTTCATGATGTTTCAGTTTTCCAAGATGAAAAAGTTCTGGAGATTGATTACACAACAATGTGAATATATTTAACACTACTAAACTGTACACTTAGAAATGGTTAAGATGGTAAATGTTATGTTACATGTTTTTCTATCACAATAAAACTTTTTTAATTTTAAAAAGGTAAGAGGATTGCAAAAAGTGATCGAAACTAGGACAAGCAACCTGCAAGAGGGTGGACTACAACTCCAAAATAAATTCCATCTTTCTGACCAGAATAATAAAGTACAGGGATCCCTTTGGGGCAGAGAGAGTAAGAACTCTCAGAGAAGATAGAGCTAGAGAAAGCAATCCTCAGATACTGTATATGAACCCACAAATTCAAAGGATTACCTTTGAGATGTGCATGTATGGGAAAGAACTAAAGGTAGCATAGTAAAGACTTTGAGAACTGAACTAAGATTTAAACCACCACCCAAATCTCCAACTAATCCATTAATGATGCATGTGCAAGACAGATTAAATCAGCATTTGAAAACTGAACTTAAATTGGAACTACAGTCCACACAGGCTGTATAGGTCCTTACATACAGGGGACAACAATTTGATTTTTACAAATTATTCATCAGAAACCATAGAAATCAGAAGACAGCAGAACACCATCTTTAAAATGGGAAAGAAAAAATTATTAACTTCAAATTCTATACCCAGCAAAAATATCCTTCAGAAGTGAAGGTGAAAAAGATATTCTGAGATGAAAGAAAACTAAAAGAATTTTTCATCAGCAGACCTGCTATAAAAGAAATGTTAAAAGAGTTCTTCAGACCAAAACCAGAGAAGAACAAAACAAAAAAAGAAAAGTACAGGCCAATATTGCTGATGAACACAGATGCAAAAATCCTCAACAAAATATTAGCAAACTGAATACAACCATACATTAAAAGGATGATAAGCCACAATCAAGGGGGTTTTATTCCAGGGATGCAAGGATGGCTCAACATCCACAAATCAATGTGATACACCACATTAACAAAATGAAAAATAAAAATCATCTGATTGTCTCAACAGATGCAGAGCAAGCATTGACAAGATTCAGCATCCATTTCTGATAAAAACTCTCAATAAAATGAGTATAAAAGGAAAGTACCTCAACATAATAAAGGACATATATGACAAACCCACAGTTAACATCATACTCAATGGTGAAAAACTGAAAGCTATCCCTCTAAGAACAGGAACAAAACAAGAATGCACACTCTTTCCACTCTTATTCAACATAGTATTGGAAGTCCCAGCCAGAGCAATTAGGTAAGAAAAAGAAATAAAAGGCAAATTGGAAAGAAAGAAGTAAAACTGTCAGTATAAGTGGATGACATGACTTGTATATATAAAATCCTAAAGAATCCACAAAAAAACTATTAGAAATAATGAATGAATACAGCAAAGTTGCAGGGTAGAAAATCAACATAAAGAAATCAGTTGAGTTTCTATACACTAACAACAAACTAGCAGAAAGAAAAATCAAGAAAATAATCCCATTTACAATCACAACAAAAAGAATAAAATACCTAGAAATAAATTTAACCAAGGAAGAGAAATACTTGTACACTGAAAACTATAAGACATTGTTGAAAGAAATCGAAGAAGACACAAAGAACTGAAAAGATATTCTGCGCTCATGGATTGGAAGAATTAACATAGTTAAAATGTCCATATTCCCTAAAGCAATCTACAGATTCAATGCAATCTCTATCAAAATCCCAAAAACATTTTTCACAGAAATAGAACAAACATTCCTAAAATTTATATGGAACAAAGGAACCTGAATAGCCAAAGCAATCCTGAGAAAAAAAGAACAAAGCTAGAGGTATCACACTCCCTGATTTCAAAGTATATTACAAAGCCATAGTAATCAAAACAGCATAGTATTGGCAGAAAAACAGACAGACAAATCAATGGAACAGAACTGACAGCCCAGAAATAAACCCACACACATATGGACAACTAATTTTCAACAAAGGAATCAAGAACATAAATGGAGAAAGGAAAGTCTCTTCAATAAATGGTGTTGCGGGGCTGGCCCAGTAGTGTAGTGGTTAAGTTCACATGCTTCACTTCGGAGGCCTGGGGTTCACAGATTCGGATCCCAGGGGCGGACCTACACACCACTTATCAAGCCATGCTGTGGCAGGCATACATATAAAGTAGAGGAAGATGGGCACAGATATTAGCCCAGGGCCAGTCTTCCTCAGCAAAAAGAGGATTAGCAACATATGTTAGCTTTCTCACCAAAAAAAAAAAGAACTAGGGCCGCCCGGTGGCGCAGCTGTTTAGTCCGCGCTTGGCAGCCCAGGGTTCGCGAGTTCGGATCCCGGGCGCCCGCCGACGCACTGCCTGTCAGCCATGCCATGGCGGTGTCCCATATAAAGTGGAGGAAGATGGGCACGGATGTTAGCCCAGGGCCGGTCTTCCCCAGCAAAAAGGGGAGGATTGGCAACGGATGTTAGCTCAGGGCTGGTCTTCCCCACAAAAAAAAAAAAAAAAGAACTAAATGGAATTTCTAGATTTTAAAAATAAAATATAAAATTAATAAATTCACTGGCCCAGACTAATAGCACATCAGAAAATGGACAATAAAAGATGAATGAACTTGAAGATGTAGTGAAAAAATTATCAAGCACAGAAAGAGAAAAGACTGAAAAATAACACATAGAGCCTCAATGACCTATGAGACAACACCAAGAAGTCTAACATGCATGTAACCAGAGTCCCAGAAAAAGAGGAGATGGTAAAACAGAAAAAAAAGTTAAGGAAATATGCCTGAAATTTTTCCAAAATTGATAGATCCTAGAAGCTCAATGACCCTAAGCAGAATAAACACAAAGAAAACCACCAAGCACATCATAATCAAATTGTTGAAAACAAATGATAAAGAAAAAGACTCTTAAAAGCATCTGAAAAAAAGGCACATTACTTACAGAGGAACCATCATAAGAAATTCAGACTACTTGCCAGAAACTATGCAAGCTAGAAAAGAATAGAATTACATTTTTTCTATGTTGAAAAAAAGTCAACCAAGAATTCTGCAGCCAGAAAATAAAACTCAAAGTATAAAAAAGGAAATAATAATGTAATGAAAGAGAAAATGGATAAATAATATAAAAATTCAATGAAACTAAAAGCTGATTTTTGGAAAGATTAATAAAATTGATACATCACTGACAAGATTGAAAAAGAGAGAAAAAACACAAATTACCAATATCAGAAATGAAAAAAGAAACATTACTATGGATATCAAATAATAATGGGATATCATAAACAACTTCATGACAATAAATTTGACAACTTAATTAAAGAGGACAAATTCTTTGAAAGATATAAATTACCAAAATTGACACAAGAATAAATTTTAAAATGTGATTAGCCCTAATAATATTAAAGAAATTTAATTCATAACTAAAAACCTCCCAAAAAGATAATTACAGGCCCACACAGTTTCATTGGTGAATTCCATGAAACATTTAAGGAGGAAATAATGCCAATCTTATACAAGCTCTTTCAGAAAATAGAGAAGAAAGGAGCACATCTCAAACCATTTCATGAGGCCAGCACTCCTCCAGTACCAAAATCAGATAAAAACATTACAAGAAAAGAAAACTACAAACTAATATCATTTATAAAAATAGACATAAAAACACACTAGTAAAATATTAGCAAATTGAACCCAGAAATATGAAATAAGAATAATACAGTATGATTATTATCTGGAGTTTATCCCAGGGATAAAAGGTTGGTTCAATATTTGAAGATCAATGAATGTAATCCATCACATTAGCAGCATAAAGAAGAAAAAGTGTATGATCATCTCAGTAGATGTGGAAAAAGTATTTGACAAAATTCAAATCTCAACCAACTAGGAGAAGAAGAAAACTTCTTAACCTGATTGGTAAAAAGCATCTACAAAAAGCCTACCACTAATACCAGACTTAATGGTGAAAGACTGGATGCTTCTCCCATAAGATCAGAAATAAAGCAAGGCTATGTGCTCTCACCACTTCTTTTTTGAAATATTACTAAGATCCCAGAAAGTGCAATAAGACAAGAAAAAGAAGTAAAAGGCATACAAATTGTAAAGGAAGAAGAAAAATGTGTTTTTTGCCACTGAAATCATATATATAGAAAATCCAAAGTAATCTTTTTAAAAAAGGCTACTAGAGCGCATAAGTGGATTTAACAAAACCGCAAAATACAAGGTCAGTGGTCATAGTTTTTCTATCTACTAGAAATAAATTATTAGAAAGTGAAATTTTCAAATCAATACCACTTGCAATAGAAAAATACAGTAAGGATAAATTTAACAAAATATGCAGAATTTTTCTACTCCGAAAACTACAAAACAATTCCGACAGAAATTAAAGGAAGCCAATAAATATAGATATATACCATCATCATGGATTGAAAGACTCAATATTGTTATATTAATCTATCTTTATCCATAGATTCACAGCAGGTTTTTCCATAGAAACTGAAAAGCTGGTTCTAAAATTCATATGGAAATGTTAAGGACCTAGAAGATCCAAATTTGAACAAAGCTAGAGGACTTACACTCCTGATTTCAAGACTTATTATAGAGCTACCATAATCAAAACAGTGTGGAATTGATGTAAATATAGAGAAAAAAAATTTTAAGATAGAGAAATAGATTAATGAAACAAAACAGTGAGTCCTAAAATAGACCCATGCTGATATGGTCAATTGACTTTTCAATCAAGTTACCAAAGCAATTTCCAAAGTGGTTGTACCATCTTATATTCCCACTAACTCTTTTGGAAATTGCTCTGGTGGTTTTTCATAAAGTTAAATACTGTCATGAGTCACTTAACAACTGGGATACTTTCTGAGAAATGCATTGTTAGATGATTTCATCATTGTGCAAACATCATAGAATGTACTTACACAAACCTAGATGGTATAGGCTAATACATACCTAGGCCATATGGTACTAATCTTATGGGACCATTGTTGTATATGAGGTCTGTCATTGACCAAAACATCGTTATGTGGTGCATGTGTGTATGTGCTTACCCTATCACCTAGCAATTCTACTTCTACATATTTACCCAAGAGAAATGAAAACATAGGTAGGTACAGAAAAAAGTCTTGCACAATGATGTTCATGGAAACTTTACTTATAATTGTACAAAAATGGAAATAAACTAAATATCCAACAGCAAGAAAAATGATCAATTGTGCTATAGTCATACAATGGAATACTACTCAGCAATAAAAAGGGACAAACTATTGATACATACAACATCCATGGATGAACCTCAAAACACATCTTTCTCAGTAAAAGAAGTCAGACAGTGCAATATTACTTACATGAAGTTCTAGTACAAGCAAAACTAATCTAAGGTGAAGGAAATTAGGAGAGTGTTTGCCTGGTGGAGTGGCTTGGAAATGTGTAGGAAAAGACATGTGAGATATTTCTAGGATGATAAAAATGTTCTGTATCTTGATAAGGTGTGGGTTACATGGGAGTATACGTTTTTCAAAACTTACAAATCTTTTTTTAAAATGTTTAAAGAGCTTATTGTTCGGCTCAGGGAAAAAAATACAAAACATAGAAATCATGAGGGAAAAGTTTAGAAACTTGGAGAACAGATCCAAGAGACCTAAAATATGAATAATAGAAACTCCAGAAGGAGAAACTGGAGCATGGAAGAGGGGTAATAATTCAGAAAATAAAAGAAGACACTTTCCCTGGAAGAAGAAAAGATTCAAGCCTATAATTTTAAAAGTTCACTGATGGAACAAGGGAGGGAGAAAGGGAGTGATGGAATATACCTAGGCATATTCTAGCAAAAGCCCCAATTTTCAAGGATAAAAAGAACTGTATAACAAGCTTCAGAGCTAAAGAAGTTATTTATAAAGGGAAAAAATCAGGTTGGCATCAGTAACATTGGGAAATAGAAAGAATATAACATTGACAGAATACTGAGAGGGAATGTAATTCAAAAATCCTATACCTAGCCAAGATATCATTCAAAAACAAGTTATTTACAATGGAAAAAATTATATCATTCACTTGCCAAGCATAATAAAGAAGCTTGAAGATATATAAGAATACAGAGAATATATCATCAACATAAGCCATCCAAGGGAAAAAAAATATTCAAGATAATACTTGAACAAAACAACACATGTATCAGAATAACGACCTCAAGATACAGGAAAATGAAAAGGAGAGGAACAGAGGTAAGCAATGAACCTTGTAATACATACAGCTCAGGGGTGCTCAGTTTTGGCATATGGACCAGATCACTATTTGTTCAGGGGGAGGGGATGGCCTGTGCATTGGGGAATATTTAGCATGACTCTGGCTTCTACCCACTAGATTCTCCCTAGTTGTGAGAATCAACGATGTCTCCAGACACTGCCGAATGTTCCCTAGGGGGTAAAATCAGCCCTAGGTTGAGAACCACCAGTATAGTTTATAATTATTCATTTAGAGAATAACAAATTGACAAAAATTTGTAAAGTAAGTGCTAAATAAGAGTTTTTGAAATAGAAGAGGCATACTACTGTGAAAAACCTAATAGTAATCTGAAACTAAAGTAGAAAATATTTCAGCAAAACCTGGACATTGGGTGCGGATTGTGAATGCAATAAGAAAAAATAAATTAAATCATTGGTAAGAACAAGATAAAACAATCTTTTTGCTGATTATATAATTCTATATCTAGAAAGCATAAGAAATTCTAGTGAAAATAACACACTAGATCAATAATGAAATGTGGTATGGCTTTTTAAAGAGGAACCACATTTAAAGAGGAACACATAAAAATCAGTAACTCTTCTCTATACTACCATAACCACCTAGAAATGGAGATGGAAAAAAGCTATCTATAATTGTGACGATAAAACATAAAGTATTTAGAAGTACATTTAATAAGCACCATATAGGACCTATATGAAGAAAACTTTAAAATCTTACTCAAGGATAGAAGCAAATTTATTGTTAAACTAAAAAAAAGCTTCCTTGGTTTCAGAGTTCTGCACTTGCCCTCTGAATAATGGCCCCCCAAAGATGTCCATATCCTAATCCCCAGAACCTGTGAATATGTTACCTTACATAGTAAAAGGGACTTTGCAATAGTAACTAAACAAAGGATCTTGAGATGGTGAATTATCTTGGGGCCTGATGTAATTACAAGGACCCTTACAAAAGGGAGGCAGGAGAATGAGTCAAAAAGAAAGACTAGAAGATGCTATGTCGCTGGCTTTGAAGATGGAAGAAGGTGACCAGGAGTCAAGAAGGCAGATAGCCTTTAGAATCTCAAAAGGGCAAAGAAATAGTTTCTCTCTTAGAGTCTCCAGAAGAAATGTAGTCCACCTTGATTCTAGACCATTCTAGAATGGTCTGACACCTTGACTGTAGACCATTCTAAACCCATTTTAGACTTCTGACCTCCAGAACTGCAAGATAATAAATTTGTGTTGGTTTAAGCACCCCAGTTTGTGGTAATTTGTTACTACAGCAATAGGAAACTAATACAAACCCCTTCCAAATTCCTGGAAGAGGTTTTAGCAATGGGTTCACATGGTAATGTGATTTTGTAAAATTTGCAAAAGTAATATATTTTAACCACAATCAGTTAAGATCACTATCTCTTTTCATTCCAGCTTTTCCTCCTCCACTCTGCTCATGTTGGGTAGTGCTGGAGTGGCTTCAGAATACTGAGGATCCTGCTAAGGGGAAGTTGCATCAGGGACACATTTACTTTTCGTTTAGTTGGATATATACGTGGTCATTTCCGCAAGTTATTGCTAGCCACCCCACTATAGGAATGGCTTTCAGAAATACTACTCTGCGCTGTTCTGACTCACCCAGTGAAGCCACAGAGACAGAGGTTACACTGCATGATGAACATGGCCTACAGCACCCACACTGGAAATATCTGGCAAATAGAGGGGGAAAATGTCTAAAGCCACATATGGAGCCTGAAGCTAGTCTGATGGAAAATCCCTCTAATTGTCAGACAAATATAACTTCAAGGGAAGATTCAGTACCTAGTGATTACTAGTCAAAACTATCAATAATCTTTTTAAATGTTCAATTAACCATGCTAAAAGTGAAGGGTCAGATGCCTTCTTCTGATTAACAATCCTCCTTTGTACCAAACCCTGGAATTATAAGCATGGTTGGTAAAAAATTTGCAAATGGATCATTACATGTAATTGCAACAAGCCCAAGGCTCACCTTTAAGCCTTTGGTTACCACACCTGTGTATTCTAGTTACGGAAAAACAATACCATGTATTGTCACTGGCCCCCTCTGTCTTCAAAGCAAGCAAGGGTGTGTTGATTCTGTCTCACACAGCATCACTCCACCTTCCTGTTCTGCTTCTTGCACTTTTAAGGGCCCTTGTGATTACAATGGACCCACCTGGATAATCCAGGAAAATCTCCCCATCTCAAGCCCCTAACTTAATCACATCTGTAAAGTCTCTTTTGCCTTGTAAGGTAACATATCCATAGGTTCCAGAGTTTAGGACATGGACATCTTAAGGAGGCCATTATTCTGCCTACCACACCAGTTGATGGTACAACCACCAAGAAAGGAACATTCCCCATGACTTTAAAACACAGTGATTTGACTATACATACTTAATGGAATATATCTCAAGGATGAAAAGAACTGTAAAGAAATCTTAAACTGTTTCCAGTGGTCATATTGTTGATAGCACTGTTGGTATTTTTATTGTGACTCTGGTGAGTATATTGTGGGAAAAAAGCAAATAATTAGATTACTGAAGTAGGAATCTAGATTTTCAGCATGAGGCAAAGCCAACACAAATTTAAGATTGAAGATGGTTAAATAAAAACTCTACAGTCTTGTAATATAATTGGAAGTATTAGTACAAACCCATGATGTATTTTATTTTATAATCTTATTATGTGTGTGTGTCTGTGTGTGTGTGTGTGTGTGTATGTGTGTGTGTGTGTGAAATTCCCTACCACAGTCCCCTGAAAGGACCAATCCAGTAGCAATGAGCATCTTTAGCATCCAGGTTTCTAATTTCCATTTCACACTAAAATGAACTAGAGCTCCTTAGAGAACTAAGGATTGATTCCATGCAAGGGCGGGGAATGGAATTTAGATGAACCATTTAGAATCCAAGATGAGGCTAAAATATGTTGCTACACAAGAAAGGAAAAGATGTTGTCAAAGGCTACAGGAGTCTTGTCAAAAGGACTCAAGATTTACACTGACTAGGCCATCATGGGCCAAAGATGGGAGAAACTGATAATAACTCCAATGGATTGTAACACATCAAATAAGTATGCTTTCATAATGATAAAAGGAAATAACTCATTGGTCACCTTTGGAAAATATTGGGGAACCAGCTTATTATTTTGATAACTGTCAAATAAAGGGAATTTATTTACCTTGTAACCAAATGGGGAGGGTAATACTTTATGTAAGTATTCTACATAATAAATGAAGGAATGCTAGAATTTTAAAATCCCATTTTGCAAACTCCAATGAATTAATGGTTCTGGGCAATAATCATCTTGGCTGATAAAGAGAGACAAAAGAAACATCTCTTTTGGCTGACAAAAGAGAAACAAACATATTATAGAAGTACACAATATTGCATTTAGAGTAGTCTTACCATAAAACTCCAGCCTGAACCTGATAAATTCCCTAGATCTATCAATGGAGAGATAAATGAGAATTCATTATTCTATTATGGAATATTTTAAATTTTCTCTAATAAAAAGCTTTCTAAATTTTTGAATACTTTTTTAAAAAAAAAAGGAGGGGGAAGAAGGCAAAAAATATTTTATAATCAACTAATATGTAATTCTTTCCTTTTAAACCTTTTAGGGCTGTTTAAAATATGTTTTTTTACCATATGAGAAAGGTTCCCATAAAATCTCTGAAATAACCATTGCCACACAGAATCAAAACAGAACACCCATACTATATAGAGTATTGGAGCAGCCTCCCTGTCTGCCAGAAGATCACATGAGTTCAAAGCAGGACTTTTGTTTTCGGTTTGCTATTATGGTTCACATACTATATCTATCTTCAGGATCAGAAACAAAAAATGTGTATTTCAGTAGGTAGACAAGGAAGTGGAGCTGACTATAGCTAAAGATGTAACAGAGTAGACATGGAAGAATACTTAAAACTTTCTTTCTAGTTTCTAACCCCTTACTATAACTAACTCAAATAAATGAGAACTAGGGTATCTAGCTCTTCTGATACAATGTCTGGACAAAAGTCGTGCTGCATCCTTAGGTTTATGCAGTGCTGCTTTAATTTTACAAAAAGGATAAGATGGTATAACAGAAAAGGAATGAAATAATGATGAACTCTCTAGAGTTTCTTAAATACATAAGAGGTAAGCAGCTAAGATGCAATGAAAGGATATGAGTGGGAAGTTTGTGACCCATGAAGTTGATACTGCTGGAAGCTTGAATGAAAAGTTGAAAGGCTTTATGATTAGGCCAGACTAGATAGATAGTGAGGCAATTAGAATCATTCATTGCTGCCAAGGCATCAGGCCAACGTGAATTACAACCCAAACTGAATGAAGCAGCGTAGAAAATAGAAAAGCCTTTAATGAAAATGTTGGAGAACTCACAAGGGATGGGGAAAGTGCCAAATAACTGGAAGATGGCTAAGTAAACTAAAAGGTCTATTCTCCCATCAATGCATAAGGGATTTACAAGTTTAACTCTCATTGCTGTTAATAGGAATTCTATGTGTGATCCAAGGGTGTACTCATGGAGAAAATGCATCTATTAGTGTCTCGATTGGCCTCTCTTGAGCCAACACTGGCAAATGCTCCAAATTGTGTGGTAGTTTGGTGACAGGGACTAACAGAGGCCAGAATGAAAACCACCAGCTTAGCTTCACCTTGTAATCCTCTGATAGTACAAGATCCCTTATGAGCAAAGAGTAAAACATATTCTATGCAATCTTTCATAATGTTTAATTTGGAAATTAACTTCCAGCAAATTAAAATAAGAGAAAAAGTGAAAAGGCAGAAATTCCTATTCAGTTGGAAAGTCTGCCTTTGAAATAGAAAAGCACACCTTTAAATCATTTTCTATATGAAAAGAATCCTTTGCTAACTTATCCACTAATAACAGCTATCATAGCCCTAACATGAACAGACATTGTATCATATGCTTTACTAAGGATTCTACTTCATTATTACTACTAATCTATGCAGTAAGTAGTATTATTCCTGTTTTACAGATAAGGAAATTGAAACTGAGACATTAAGAAATTTCCCCGGGATCACCCATCTTGAAAGTGGCAGATTCAAATCCAGCTCCAAAGCCCAGGATCTTTCCCCGACACCTCATTGACTAGCTGAAACTGCAGTGCTCCAGTAGGCCACTCTGAATTCTTAACATGATTCACATCCCAATCCAATGCGAATTTTCAGAAGCACTGAATCTACTCTTAAATTTACATTTGCATACTTTCAGAGACAAAATTTTCTAATAGTATTCTCCTCCCAAAAAGAAAAGTGATATAATGATTTTAATTTAAAGTAATTAACATTTTTATCTTAAATACATAAAAAAATACTCATTGAGCAAACATTTATTAAATCTATTAGGTGCCAAGGTCTATATAGAAATATAGAAATAGACATAAGCAGCTCATTAAAATGCTACATGATACAGAAAAGGGGGTACAAAGTGCTGTGGGGGCACATTATGCCATTTGTGACTGTTGATTTGTTAATACCAGCAATTTCAATTGCTCTAATTCACATTTTATTTAAAAATTTCAATAAAGCTTCACTGAAGACTCAACAATATTTTAACTTATTTATAGCAAAATCTTCCTTCTCCAAATCCCTCTAAAGTATGTGCAGGGTAATCATCATTATATCCAAATTGCCAGTGGAGAAATAGTGGCTCAAGAAAATTAAAAGCCTTATGGAATTCAAAAGTAACTCCTAGTGCCACACTCTACTTCTTCTAATACAAAATTAGTTTTTCTACAAAAATCTTGTCTAATTTAAAGTAATATAGACTTTAAAGACTCCTCAAATAAGCTTAATTCCTCAAGAACCAGTTTGAGCAATTTCCAGCAAATAGTCTGAACAATCTTAATTCAACAAACAGCAAAACAATTTCTGAAACCATAGGTAGGTACTGGATACTGCTTTCATTTCAGTTAATTAAAACTATTTGATCCACTACGGTGCATCTCGGTGTAAGATCTTTAAAAGAAAAGAATCAATTAATCCATGCAAATTCCAGATAACACCTAATCTAAATGCCAGAGCTTGTGACCCGATTTAATCAAGCTCTGGACATTATTTATTGACCTATCCAAAAAAAGTGTTGCTGTTTTTTTAATTTTCTTCTACAAAGGTACTTGAATAATGGGTAAGCTATCAAAACCAGCATCACTTCCCATTATTAATGTATTGAAATTTTTGTGAACACTAAATAGGAATAGACTAAGAATAATTTATGTTATTCAAAATGCCAAATATTAAGGGAATTAGTAATGCAAGTTCTTGGGGGAGGGGACTGATAAGTTTTACCTCTTGTTTTCTTAATGCCAGCTACTTGGGGATGATAAACATAAATGAAGAAATTCTACAGGCTTGTAACAGATACAAACTTCTACTCAGCCTCTCCTCACTGGGTTACCAGCAATACCGTGGCTAGCCTCATGAATAAGCTAAGGGGGCACTATCTATGTAACCTGAGCTTAAGGACACCAGAAAGTCTCCAGGCCCAAAATACCTTCTTCTCACCCTGTCTGCTGATTTCTAAAGCAAGCATTTCACCCTTTAACTCAGTGGTTCTCAACCCTGGCTAATGGTCAGAATTATCTGGGGCACTTCTTAAAAACATCAAAGCCCTAACTTTAGTCCCAGAGATTCTTATTTTGGCCTGGGCATCTGTATGTTTTTGGAAGAATGACAGGTGATTCTAATGGGTAGCCATGACTGAGAACCACTGGTAGGATATTTGAGCAAATCTGAATAGATACTGGAGAAAGCAAGAGGATATGAGGTAACTGATAAAGGAGAGAAGCAATATATAAAACAGAGACACAGTTTGAGGCAGCTAGAGCAGTCAAAACCGAGTTACAATTTTGCCTTTGGCCAAGAATGTAAACCTAGGACGTGTTCAGTGGGACACCGCTGGGATGGGAGGAGAGGGAGCAATGCTACTGGAAAAAAAAATGCATAAAGATCTAGTTTCAGATCATTTTGCCACCACAGACATGGAAATGAGTGTTAGAGTTTTTCTTCACAAACAAGCTCAATGAGTTTTTCCATAATAAGGTATAAACTAAACTATTTTAAAAATTACTAATGTGGAAGTATTCACCCCCTTTTATAGCCTTCTTATTTGAAAGTTTAGACCACAAAATAAAAGGCCATTCATAAAAACACACAAATAAACATTTTTAAAGTATGAGAAAAAACATTTCTCAATTAGCACATAGATATATTTAACTGAAACTCAAAAAAAGCCACATAAGTAAAAAGAAACACTATCATTACTGTTTTTCTTTTTTACATCTTGTTTCACTTTTTGTAGAAATTGCTCCTTTTTTTAAGAAAAAGATGTAGATTTACATTTTGAAATTAATAATAATATAAAGCATATAAAATAGAGGACATCCAACTTGAGAACAAAAACTGTTAACAAAAAAAAACTATTACCAAAAAAAACCCAACCTGATCGCTAAGCTTAAATACCTAATGATTAGGCCTACCATGTGTTCTACACAAGTATTTTAGTAGATGTTGTATTTCAATAAAACATCAAAAACTATTAAAACTTTTCATTTTAGCAATCTCATTCAAAGGTTCTGACCATTATTACTGGCCAAATGAGGGATCAGATGATTCTGTATCAATTTAACAAGCTTCTGATTAATTCTACAAATACTGTCTTTTCTTTAAAAATATGCAATTTTATTGATGAAATTTTTTTTCTAATTGAAAATAATGACTTTTTTTTACCAGATATATTTATTTCTGCTTTACAAAGGAAGTTATATAGCAAAAATACCACTGAGACACTGGGTAATGTCGAACAAAAGCTGAATCCTTTTCAGTTCATGATCTATAAAACAAGCTTACATAGCTTAAACTGTTTTTACTTCTACTTATAGGAAACTATAAAAAACCATGAGAGACCAATGAAGAGGAAAATTTTTGGCAGATTCACAAACCACATACTATCCTATTATTCCATTTGGAAGAAACAATAAATATTGTGTACCTGAAATAAAATCCTGATTCTTTCTGAAACTGCAAAGCAAATTGTCCTCTTGTTTTAACCATATTTACATCCTTATAAGTTCTAAAGGATCCACTGAAGATTCCCTTTCTTTCTTGAGTTGTTAACTCCTATTTGATCCAATTTTTTTCTTCATACCACTTTTTGTAGTAGAAGTCCTGAAACACAGCTCAGTTACCATCTCATTTATCTTAATTATATTGCTAATAATGGTCGTTACTCTGAAACCAGATTGCCTGAGTTCAAATCCTGACTTAACTACTGTTTACTGTGTCTTTAGGCAAGTTACTCAACCCCTCTATCCTTCATCTGAAAAATGGGAATAATAATAGTATTTATCTCACAGGATTTGTTATGAGAATTAGATTAGTTAATACACATAAAAACATTTTAGAACAATGTCATCAAGTAAGGATTCAGTAACTGTTTGTGATTGTTATTATCACTATAATACTTTTGGTATTTCAAAATAAATCTGCTCTCTTCCAGAGTTGCCATGACGTCTGAGATATTATTTCTGCTTGTTTTTAAAAATCTGAATATTAGTTGATTCTCAAATACTTGCTTTGAATTTCTAATCCATTTTATAACAAACTAAATCTAAGTGTATTGGTTTGAGGTAAGGGTTGGAAGTATGATAATAATAATTTGAACAGAGGCAGATATTAGAACTATAAAATCAAAGTGCTGACGGGATCCTAGAAGGTCATCTCCATGTCTTCCCTCTCTACCATATCTCCACACCTACCATCTCACTCCCATATCAGGCAGCTTCATCCTTCCAACACCAAATGACACTATGCTGGACTTTTAAATACTTCACTAAAAGTAGATTCTATGTCCTCCTGATTAAATTTGACACAATAATGTACTGAAGGGAGAATTGCTTCAGGCAAGCAAAATACGGGGTTAAATTCTTGCCCTGATATTTACTAGTTATATACCCATGGGAAAGATAAACTTTCTGTGCCCCATGGGACCAGCCCGGTGGCGCAGCGGTTTAGTTCGCACTTGGCAGCCCGGGGTTCGCCAGTTCGGATCCCGGGCGCCCACTGACACACTGCTTGTCAGCCATGCTGTGGCAGCGTCCCATATAAAGTAGAGGAAGATGGGCACGGATGTTAGCTCAGGGCCAGTCTTCCTCAGCAAAAAGAAGAGGATTAGCAATGGATGTTAGCTCAGGGCTGGTCTTCCTCACAAAAAAAAAGCTTTCTGTGCCTCAATCTTTCTATCTGTAAAATGAAACCAATGCCCATCTTGCAGTATTGTTGTAGAAAGTAGGTTATAAGCTTTATAAAGCATCAGGAATAATGTGGCTTAATATCATAGCTGTAGACAAAGTTGTACACAGACAATATTTCTCAGGATTATGTTATATAATCATAACAGTGAGATATGCATTCTATGAGGAAACAAATGGTAAGGACAACTAATTTGAGGAGGTTAAAATGCTATTTAGAATAAATTAAAAAGTAATTGGTGATATGATTCATTTACAGAAATATTTTTAAGATACACCTGTACATTGATTTCTGATCTAGTAGATAAAATTGTGGTTTTGAGTTTTATTTTGACTTCAAATTAAAGATTTTGTGATGAAGAATATATTTGTTAAAGCCAACATTCAAAATTTGCTTATCAAATCTCTTCATTATAGACGGGCAGAATGGTAATTAGTATATAGAGGTAGTCCATGAAATTTTACAAAGGTTTTTAGATTATTACCAGCAAAGAAAGAGCGTACTGAAACAAAACAAAGTACACAATTATCTATTTGCTTATTCTGTGTTAAGTCCCTGAGATTTATTCCAGCGAGACCAATATGCAGAGAGAATGAAATAAAAAAGGCAGAAGGCCAAAGTGTCATAAATGCTGTTAAAGTATTCGATAAAGGCTATCCACTTGAGGTTTACTGCAAAACACTGGAAAAAATGATCTTCCCATATTTAGACACAAGTGATAGCAAGCCAAACACTCTGAAAAAGATGTGATACTGTTATACAACAACACACAGAACCATATTTATTTTATTATTGCTACCTATGTGGCCTAGAGTGTTAGTAGGAAGCCTGATTTGATGTCCATGATATAATGTTTGGAAGCTGCTCTGATTATTCTACCCTAATTAGCAGGATGTCTGGTAAAAGTCAGCAAACAATGCAATCCTTCAGTTTGGTACTAAAAACTAAGTCTTAAATCTCCATAATATTTTTAAAACAAACAAACTAGGACATGAATGTGTTTTTTCCCCTGGATTCATCTTTTTCAAAAATTTCCAAGATCCTCCCAGTCAATACATAAGATAGGGCACATATTGTCAAGGATAAGTTGTTAAAGTGAGTATGAAATGTGCTTCTCAAAATATCGTTTACACATTTACCAGATGGTAAAATAAACATGTAAATTGTTATCAAGTATACACTAAGTTTGTACTAAAATTTTACACACTGTGGAAAAAGTGTAAAAATTATCACATATTGTATTACTTGTTCCGTTAATAGTTTATTAGCATTTCATAAATATTTTCTTTAATAAAAATATTATTTAAATGGTCAGAGGATTCATATGGTGCTGATCAGAACTAAAGAAGCTATGAACTCCATTAGGAAATGCAGAACAACTAGTTTTATCTTATCCATTCATTAGTCAAATGTGAAAAGAATATTAAAAACACAAAAATTCCAATTCAATTCATAAGTTAATACAGTTAACTCGATACCTTTTCGAGATATGGCATTAAGTAAGAAAGCTTACTTAATTGATGATATGTACACTTTTATACTGAGGATTATCTGGAACATTCCAAGTTATATAGAGTCCTCTACTCATCATTGTTAACTACCACAATAATTTAAAGTATTTATTAAAGAATGTTGACAAAAAATAAAAAGAAAGTTAAATCTCTGTAAAGTTTCTATCTTTTCAATTCGATCTGGGTTCATACTTCACGAACAAAGTTTTTGAATGTCAACAGAAGCACTTTATGGCACCTCCAATCTCCTTTTGGATTTAGTCACAAGTTTTAATGCACAGCACTTGCATTAGTGGCGTTAGTCATCTGCCATATGTCATCCTTCTCTTGTTATGTGGCCAGATCTATCTACAGCATGTTGATAAAGAAGTGGTATTATTATAACACAATATTTAAGACAGAATTTCTGGAGTAAATCTACCTTTAGAATGAATCAATAAGCCAATCATCAAAGCTTATTTAACATAAATCAGAAACACATGATTATGATAAAGGAGAATGTTATCATACAATTTAATGAGACTTTTTTTTTAACTTTTCCACCAGAATACCTATTTTGGTTTAGGAGATCCTGAAAGTCAGGAGCAGAAACCAAAGCATCTAGCCTAAGTATAGAATTTCCCTGAAGATTCATGTTTTAAAAGAAATGCATAGTGGGAGAATCAATGAATCACAACAAGAAAGTTCTTTGAGGGTCACAGAGGTAGATTAATTTATTATTATGCTTTCCTAGCTCATGGAAATTAATAAACAATATGAAAAAATGAAGTTCAAAGACTTTGCTTCAGCCAAGAAAACTGGAACCTAAAACTCGGCCTTTAGAATTTCATATATCAAATTCAGGACTTACTGTCTTTCAAGAATAAAGCAGAGTTTAGAATAATCCATTGAGCAATCTAGGAGTTTTGAGCTGGTGTCTCCCAGAAAGGAGGGGCACCAAAATCACCTAGGAAAGTATTGTTCCTGCACTGTGTTCCCAACAACCTAGATATTGTTGGAGGCATCTCAGGAGTCCCTGGAAGACCTGAGGGAGAGAGGCCTGGTGATCAGAAATCCAGGGGCCTCACCTCCACATTTACATGTTTTATATGCTGAATATCAATGTATTCTGAAAAAGAGTTCTGTTGCTAAAAATTTTTAACGTATGAAGACTACCGTCCTCCTTGGGAACCTTACAGAGAATGAAAAGTCAGGATCTTTTGTTAGTGCTTCTTTCTATTGACCGTGTTAATCTTAAATACAGATGAGCCTCTGTTCCCTTCAGTTCCTTTACCAGTCATCAGAGTAGTGTAGACTATGTGTTGACTATAATAAGACTAGTCGAGACCTGCAAGTTAAAAAAGTGACTTTTTAAAATTGAAAGCAAAATGTATAAGAAACAAGTTAGAGTTATTTAAAGCAATGTAATAGTTTGCTTACAACCTGAAAAGGAAAAAAAAGAGAAGTAGATGTTAACTAAATTCTACTTTATGATGCTTTTTGATTTGTGTGTGACAATATTATCAGAACATTTGAATAAATAAACAACTTGCCATTCCTTTTTCTTATATATTGATGGTTTGGTTGAGCAATGAAGAGAGATTTTATGTCCTGTAAGAGGTTGCTGGCTAACACAGTAATAAAATTTGTATAACACTTCCCAATATGCAAGGTGCTATCATACACATTACTTAATAATGAAATAGAATAAATGTTCATTTTTATTAATAAGAAAAGAAACACTATAAATTCTACATTCTACCTTTAAATTTTTCAGCTTGCTTTAAAATGAAAATAACATGTTTTCCTACCAAATCTTTAAGTAAAACTAACAATCTACAAAGGCATGTAACATTATTCCTATAAGCTTTCTTATACTGTCACACCATCCCATACACCAGGATTACACATCCTCCAAAGTTATATGTTCTGTAGTTAGTAGATACCTTCCTATTTTAGATGCCAATTTCTAATTTCATCAACACGATCAAATTTCTAATGATGTCAAGACTGACATAGTTGGGACTGGTGAGAGGGTAGGAAAACAAATTCTCATATATTTATGGAGTAACTGTAAACTGATATAGCCTTTAGCCCAGAAATTCCACTTCTAGGAATTTATCCAATAGATATCTAACACAAGTATACAGAGATAGATGTACAAGGTAGCATTTTTTGCAATAGCAAAAACCTAGAAACAACTACATGTACATCAGTAAGGACTAATTAAGTTAGGTATAGTTCATCCATACAATGTCAATAGTAAAGACATTAAAAAGAATGTGATCAATATGCACTGAATTAGAAAAATAGCCTAAATATATTGTTAAATGAAAAATGTAAGTTGGACAGTAGTATACATGGTTTCTTGTAATGGAATTCAGAATAAAAATCAGTTAAATTTAACAGATTGCATTATTTCCATTTAATCAGAAGCCCAGTTTGTCTTAACCTAACTCTCAAAATGTTCCATAAATTGTACCCAGCCTTTCTAAACTTACCTTCCTATTACCTCCTCTATACTCTATTTCCCAAGCATTAAAACTATTACCTATTTCCCAATAGGCCTTTGTTTTTCTACTCCTAAACTTCTTATGACTTTTTTTTTTTTTTTTTTTGGCCAGAATGCCTTTCCAACTCCTGGGCTTCTTCAAGTCCAGGCTCAACACGTATCACATCCATAAAGCCTTCCATGATTCCCTCAGCTAGGTGTAATCATACCCTCTCCTGTGGTCCCAAAAGATTTTACCTGTGCTTCTCTTCTAGAAGCCACCACTTTTTATCTTGTAATACAGTCTTTTCACAAATCACAGAGAATCCATATTTCATCCTACAGTCTCCAATGGTGCCTTATATAAGCCTCAATCATACTCAGCAATCAACAAAGGCTTGCCAAATTAAAATAATCAGATCAATATAGAAAGTTCTTATGTCAATTTATCTTAAAGGATCCCCAGTCCTTCTGTGAAGGGGAGCTACTTTTCATTTATCAAAGTTGTGAGCGTAACAGAGAGGTAGGAGAGAAAGGAAATTCATCTAAACTGCCCGAAGAAGTCCAATTAATGGCAGATTAATATGGTTGAGGTGAAGCATGATTTGTTGGAAATCTCATAACTCTAAACAGAGACATGAAATGGCAGTGTACCACTGTCCATCATTACTCTTCTCTCAACTGGCAACCCACAGAAAAAAAGAGGAGTGGTCCAGCAACCAGTTTGGGGAACTATCAGGGAGGCTTCCAAACTAATGGCAGCAAAATCCTGAGGTTTGGTTCAGGTATTCCTATCTTAGAGGGTTCACTTTGGTGAGTACGCATTCACTAGGATTTCTACGAAATGAACTATTAGAATGTTGCTTTCAGTTTGCAATAAAAATAAACTAAAACCTTTCATTTAATTGTAGTTGAAGACTGCAAAAAGAGCAAAGATAAATTAAAACCATTAGTCTAAAGACTTCGTTTTAGAAATATTTGTATCCTCCTTCTTGCCAAATTGCATTCACTGATAAACAGATTTCATTTTTACCATAAACTTCCCTTTTTTGTTATTTAGTAAAAATAAGGAGCAAAAGTAATCAAAAGATTGGCAGATGGAAGCAAGTGAGAAGCAATATACACAGATAATTCAGAAACAGGAAGCGTCTGAATTTTTAAAAATTGACTATGTATCGTTTCTAGAAAGTATGTTAATTGGACAAACAAAAGAAGTATAATTTATACAAATAAAACTTGGAGATCCCAAAAAATTCTAACACAATCTTCACTCTCTTAAAAGGCTCAATACAGTATGATTAGGATAACGAACTCTAGTTTCAAAAAATATATAAACTTGAAAATGAGTAAACTAAAAACTGTGCATTTGTTCTCTATTCCATTTACAATTTTCAATCTGGGAACACTTCTAAATTTAGGAGTGAGCTATAATAAGCCATGGTCAGATGACTGTCTAGTTTCTTGAACATTAATAAATACTTAATTCTAGCACAGATGAAATATTGCATTTGGAGAGGTGGGTAGTAGGCAGTGTAAAAAATAAGTAGAATCAATAACTTTAACTTTTCTTCTTGTTGTTTCTCTTTTATTTTTAAATCCCAGAACTTGCAGATTTCTAAAGATTGGGCAAACTGAATTTTTCGTACAAAACAAAAACTCTGACTTTTCTAATATTTTAAGCTTAACAAATCCCAAAACAAATTTAACCAGGTTTTTCTTTTTAACTTTTTTGAGTTTTAACCATTTTGAGTCCTGAAGCTGGTAAATTTTCATATTTCTCAGCTAATAATCAGATCTCAATTCATCCTATCCTTTGTTATGATACATTGCTTCTGCATATAAATATTATGTAAAACAGAGATAAATTCATATTAACTTATTATTCCTAGGGATAAAAATAGTAAATAATAACCCTCCACACTTTAGTGAATTCTGAATCTGAACAAAACAAAAACGCAAAGTTTCTATGATATTTCTATTGCAATATACTGAACACAACAACTTCTCAAATATGTAAATTAATTTGTGACTCAGTTTGCTGGGTGATGTTCACATCATGACTCAAATGGATGCAACCACTTAAAAATGAATGACTTGGGAGGCTGCCATGGTCTATGAAGCAATCTGAGTAAGTAAGCTGCTGGTATCTGGCCTATATTAAGGGGAAAAAATTTTTCCATCTGACACATTTTGGAGGTAATCCCTCTATAACTAAACTGAAATATGATATATGGCTGGCCTTGCTCTACCGACTTCCCACTCCAGAATTCTGTATTTGCTCCATGGATTAGGACTATTCTGGATACTGTGGCATTTATTCTTTTAAGAATGACATCACATGTCAAACACGCAGTACTTCCAGATAACCTTCCAATTTCAGTCTATTCAGTTAAAGGCTACTTTATGGACGACTGTAGAGTCAGAAACAGAAACAGCACTAATCACCATATTTTAATCATGATAAGCTGGAGGAGTACAAATGCTTCTTCTATACAGACAGTGAGAAGACAGTGCTCTTATAGTCAGTGTTCTATAGTTCTTATAGCGACTATAGTCGCTTCTCTCTTATAGTCAAGGGATAAACTGCCTGTTCTAAAACATGACCATACTGTCACAATGTTTTTAAAAAAAGAAAGTTATTTGAACAGTTATTTTAAATCTATGTACTTATTTTTAAGAAAGTTACCAGAGTACCTAAGCATGAAATTATAATGGACAGATAGTTTGCCACCATGGTTAATAGCTGCTAAGCTAAAACAACAAACAAAAAACCCTCTACCTTTTCTTTCATTACGAAAACAAAAAAATCAAACAAAGAAAACCTAGAGGAGGGATTCCAAGCTTTTGCTGCACGTTCGAATCACCCAGCAATCTTTAAAAAGCACTGATGCCTGGCTCTCACCACCAGACATTCGGATTCTGACTTATTTGAGATGGGGTGCAAATCTAGACAACAGAATTTTTTAAAGTTCCCTTGGGGATTCTAATGTGACCTAAAGGATGTGAGAAGTTGCTGCTATCCTTTTCTCCATCCAGCTGTGCCTCAGTGTCAAGAAAGGCAAAGAGGCAGTTCATGCAAAGAACCACACCAACAAGTACGGGCCTGCTTATCCTCAAGACTAGAAGTGACTCCGATTTCACTAAATCAATATGCTTGGAGTGAGCATGTGTGTGTAAATGAGAGAAAAATGTGAAATGCCTAAAAAAATTAGTAAGGTTAAGTCTTAAATAAAATCTAGCACTCTCAAAAGAAGAGAAATTAAAGGTTAAAAAAATGCAGATCATAACAAAAAGAACATTGTAAAGGACAGGCTCTCGATTTTTATACTCAAACATCCTTTATGCCATACATTCATTAGGCTCTTAAACAAGAAGTGATTTGCCCTATTTTGCTAATAAGTATACTCTGCCATTCTAGAACAGATATTTAAAATGTAGAGATATAAGAGGAAATGAAGACATTCTAGGCTAGTCAAATTAACAGTAGTGTGATGGCTATGTTTTTCAAACTCTGAGTCACTGTCCATCAGAGAATCAGGAAATAAATTTACTACGTCATAACCAGAATTTTCTTTTCAATGAAACTGAACATAAACGAAAAAATATCAGAGTGTATCGAACATGGTAAAGGTAAACATTTTGTGAAACTTTTGTGTGTGTTTGTATATAAACTTATTTATTACTGTGAGTCTCAGTTACAAACTTTAAAAGCCACTGCCCTAGAGGTTGTTCTACCCCCTAGCTCAGAACATTTGAACTAAAACTGCATAAAAATTCAGAGGTCCACAAAAACCAAAGTTCTTTAAAGCTGAAAGCTGCAAGATACTTAAAAGATTTGATTATAATTTCATTTTATAAATGAGGATATTGAAAATCATAGAAATAAATTGTCTTGTTAGTGTCCAGTGTTTTCTACTATACCTTAGGAGTCAGGTTCCTTTGAGATCTATATTTTTGAAACAAAATTAGTGCTAGTATCTTACATACTAAATTGCCATGGCACCAACTACATATTTTTAGTCAGATTATGTGAACATTTCTTTGACATGATGGCATTTTCACCAACTTCTTACTCAAATGGAAATCATACTGTATATAAATTAAGTAATAAATTTAAAGACTCTTGATTCTAGTGCTCAGAAGTAGAGACTATTTTCATAGATAAGAGATTGTTAAAAGGGTACTTCTTCAGGCTCCAGTAGGAGATCCTCAAAAAGCACACAATCACGACAGTACCTAGGGCAGCAGAATTCAAGGAGTTTCAAAAATCCCCCACTTGCTCTTCTTGATTTTATGTTCTTCTCCAGTCTCATCACGGTGTTATACACACACACATCTTTATATTTTGAAAGATTACTATAGAGCAAAAATGAAATTAAAAGTCTGTGTAACTTTAAACTCAGGAACAAAGAGTTTCCTAAAGAAGTGGTGATGCAAGTGAACTGTTTCTCATGATCTGTAGGGCCTGAATCTCTTCGGTTTGGTACTTGACTTTTAGTAGCTACGTAGAGAAAGGGCTGATAGCGATGTCATTAATAAGATAGAGTAAACACAATTGTATAGCCATAAAAAAAAAAACCTTTCCTTCTTAATGGTGTTGGCATGTATATTTCATATTGCAATCTCCTTAAGGAGTTAAATTAATACCATCTAAGAAAAATTAATTTTTTAAAAATTCATTTTAATCTTCATCATGTTAAACTTAAGAGCAAAGAGAACATAAGTTGGTATCAGATGGTTCAAGGAAGGACAAACAGAAAACTCCAGTATGTCAATTAAAATGTATCAGGCTACAGGAATTAAGAAAGCATCAAGTAGGTGAAGGCTGTTAGGCAATGGGTGGAAGGTATATAGTAACAAAACTAGTACCAGGTCTTCCTTCTCCCACCCCATTCCTCCATAACACATGTCTAGCAAGTTTTCTTATGAGAGGTATAGAAGGACACACCCTTTGAAAAGCAATCCTGTAGAAACCTATAAACTGCATAAATAATAAGCAACCTAGCAGAGAGACCCATGAAAGAAAAGCTAGAAGAAGGAAGGGAAAGTGAAGGAGTTGCAGATCCTGTGATTCTGAATCACCCAAAGGGCTAATTATGATTTTAAATAGCTAAGAGAATAAAGATTAGTCTGTAATAAGGCCATTACATTTGGTAAGGAGCACACTGGTAAATGTAGTAAGAAAGATTTTAATGTCTGTGCAAATGAGGAAGCTGAATTGAAAAGGATCAAAGAAAGCATTGAAAGATGGGTCCTAAGCACAAAAGAGAGCAGGGATAAATGGAGTGCCTCACATAGCTAAGAATGTTAGGGGTAAAGAAGAAAACAGAAATACCAAGAAGAGACAAAAATATTACGTTGTTCTTTCACAAATACCAAAAAAAAGATAATAGAATAAAGTGAATATTGACAGATGAAGTGATTATAGAAGTATATAGGGAAAAAAGCACAAAATAAAAAACCAGTGCGGGAGAGGTTAAATAAAAAGACATATTATAGCTGATGTTTGTCCTAAAAACTTTACAATTGCTTTGGGGGAAAGCATAAAAATTCTGACCTGAAATAAACAAACTGATGAATCAGGCATAGATTTTATAAAGATTCAGGTTGAGGGTGGTAGCGTGAGAAAAAAGAGTAGGTTAAAAAAAAAGTTGTTGGCAAGAGAGTCAACAAGGGCAAAATGAGTGTCAGGGAGACAGCAGAGTTGGAGGAGGAAAGAACAAATTTGTTGAGGAGGAAGTCAGTATGTTTCTTTGACTTTCTCCACAGGAACAAAGCAGAATGTGAGCAAAAATTAAGAGTGAATCCCAAAGGTGAGTGAGCTCTAGGGATTATTTAGAATGCAGTCAATTTAAAAATATATATAGCAAATTAGGACAGAGGTAGAAAAAAAGATTTTATTTGAACAAAATATATAGCATTCAATGGTAAATAAACTGTGAAAGGATAAGTCCTCATTATAGCTTCTGTTCTTTCAAAGGAAGGTGCTGAGTAGTAAATATTGCTATTATTTGGTAAAATTATAAATTTTTAATTAAAAAATACATCAGGTTATAAAAATACTAACCACCTTTGAAACATTTTTAATCAAAAATAATGGTTTGGCCTTTAGAGAATTTCTAATTGAGCAAGTCATTCAAAATAACAGAAATCTATATGATAACGGAAAAGGTCTCACAAAATATCATTGTTGATTGCAGACGGCCTTAACTGAACCTACATAACATGTATGTATATTTTATCCATTGAGGTTGAAGGATGTTAAACGTAAAAAATATATATATGATACCTTAATATTGTAAATATGAAGACTAAACTATTAAGAAAGTTATAATTCCACAAAGTAGCCTATAATTTGACTATATTACAAAGGGGGGAGAGATGATTTTGCTAATTCATATTTTAGATACAGTCAAAGAAAATATCTCCTAATGCAGAGGGAGAAAAACACATCCTGGAGCCTAAAAAGAATAACTTTTTGTTGATAGAAGACGGCAAATGTTTGAATGTTCACGGATGTGCATATCACTATTCAAAGACGATATTTAAAATACACACAATTCGAACACACGTATCTGAAACGTAGTGCCTTCTATCAACTTTCAGAGGCAGCTTTACTTGTGCCCACAAATGGCAGCCCAGCAGGCGGTGACATCAGACCCAGAACTGTTGTGGCCTGTATAGTATGCAGTGAAGTGCAGTGCTCTACTTGTTTGCAATGGTTTTATTTTTCGACTAGTTTTTATCACACTTGGCATGAACAACGGAACATGTGCTTTGCTAAATTTGAACTTTTAAGATGAAACTGAATTAACTGAGAACCAAAAAATTGCTTCTGAATTATCCTAAGATTGAAAAATGCCTTCCCTTTCATACTAGGAATGACAAAATAAAAGAAAAATACATCTTGAATGTGAGCTAGGAAGATCTTGTGGTTTGAGAACAACATTGTTGACTTTTTTTCTTTTTTAGAAAACTGAAATAAGATTGTAATGAAAAGACTTTTTCCCATACAGTACACTTTTGCTAACATGAAGATATGTACCAAACCGAAACCTAAGTAAACTTAATGTAAGCACTTAACCTAATATAAGCAAGATTTGTTTTGTTATATTTTTCAACCAGAAAGTTCAATTAATTTGCCATTTCTTAAAATTTAGTATAACTATATATATATATATATATAAATAAGACATATATATAACATATATACTAAGTAAGTATATACTCCCCAAGACTTATATTCAATCTTATATACTTTTTTCCTACTAGTACTGGAACAAAACAACTATATTGGCTAAAATGACCAGAAGCATATCCCTAGAGATGCTCTCCCCTCCTAAATTCCCTTTCCTCCTCATAAAAGGTGTGCCAAGATACCCACGTATAAATGTTTTGTATATAAAATGAGTGCCCTGTCATGCAGATATTTTTAGAGTTGCAATCCAAAATAATTTTAATATAAAATTCAAGTTATAAATTACAAGATATGTTTATAAGGAATCTAGTGATAAGTAATAGGTCAAACAACCTGAAAGAATCAGCTTGTGGTACAAGCTTCATTGCATTAATAATGTCACAGTTAGTATGTTTATTAAATTAAATATTACCAGCAAGGGTCTTCTAAATGCCACTTTCCTAATACTAGATTACATATTTATTTCAGAGTTAGCATAGTAAGAGGGGGAGCTATCACTAGAAGGTCTATTAAGCCATGTGGGTTTTTTTCATTGCTTTAATGGAACTATTCAAATCAAATTTTTCACGCCATGCCTTGAACACCACTGCAAACCATACTGTGGGTGTAAAATACATGCAAGGCTGATATAATCAGCTCAGATGAGACCAGTGACTTGGACACCATCAAGTTTACTTTATTGTGAAAGCAGTGGGGTTTTCTTTCAAGTGGATATATTTTTAAATATGCTGCAACCTAACTTACCAGCTGAGGACAGGAACCAGGAAGACACACAAATCTCAAAGCAACTCAGTTAAACCAAGTATAACGCAATGCCTAAAATCTTGCCTAGTTTGTCTCTGTCTTCCCTGGGAAATTCTTATCTTGTTGTTGTGGCATAAGAAAATCTGACTGTCCAAAACTAAATCTTGCACTCCGACTATAACTTCAATAAATCATATAGATTCAACTTGCCTAAAAACTCTTAGGTACCTTTTAAAAGACTGATTTTACTGACATTAGGCTAAAAGTTTACTCTTTCAAATATTAAAATTAGCCAAGCAATTGCCCACACACCAGAGTAAATTAAATATTTTAAAAACTGAACGCTATCACTGGTTTTAAAGTTGTTGACTTCATAATTAAATTTATCTAAAAATAATAATTGCTGCTGTTTCTTTGGGGTATCTACATTGGTTCCTTTTCACACAGGATCATAAATTCTAGGTTTTTTTCCTATCCCCATGGCTAAAATGCCTACATGATAACTAATGTACACACAAAAAAGTGCTGACCCTGAGGACAGACCGAACATTTTACAAAATCACTTATGAACACAAACACATTGCCTAAATATCACTATCGGAGCGTTTTAAATTCTCCGGAAATATAATTGGCCTCTATTCAACAAGGCTTTTGTTTCTAGCCTGCACCCTAAACAGAAAGTAGAACATCCTTGAAAGCTTCAGTGCTAAAAATCACATGGAGGGGGGCGGTTACCAAGAGTTTTAGTATTAGGATTTATAAGAAAATGTACCTGCGGGAGGTAAGAGCGGTCAAAAGTTCTCTACAGATCCTAAACCGCTACATTTTAAGAGCTCGGGTGATGTCAGTAAGTCCTAAAGAGACAGAAACAACCTAATTTTTGAAGCAAACAGTTCAGTAAGTTTCTGCTAGGCCTGAAAAGGTTTTCACGTCCTAAATCCTAGTCGGTTGCCCGGCCTGGCTCTCTGGGAACCAGAGCCGGACGGCCGCGCCTGCCCGTGGCCCGAGCCAAGACTCCGAGGGTCTAGGAGAACCGCCGGGACTCCGGGCCTGCACCCGGGCCTGGACTCCCAGTCTACTAGACCCGCGAACTGGATCCCCGCCTGCATTCCCTGCCTGGCCCCCTAACCTGGACCCCCGGCCGGGACAGCCAGGGCGCAGCCAGAGCGCCCCGGCCCAGGCCCAGCGGCGGAGGCCAGGCCTCCGGAACGGCCCCACTCCCGCCGAGCCCCTGCAGACGCCCGGCCGCGCTGGCCTGGGCTCGTGCGCGCCCGGACGGCGCTAGGCCCGGGCCAAGCTGCGGCCTCGCCTGCGGAGCAGGAAGGACCTGCCGCCCGCGGCCGCAGCCCCGGACTGCAGCGCGCTCTGTTCCCGCCTCTCGTCTACACTGACCGGCGGCATTCGCCTCCAGGGTTAAGAAGCGAGGGCGCAGCGTCTTTCGGCGCGAGCGACGCCTGCCGCCTGCCGCGCTCAGCCCCACGTGGGTGGCTGAAAGGGAGTTAAGATGGCGCGGATTGCGAGGAGCTGGAAGGCATGAGCCAGAATAAACTGCTAGCCGCACGCTCGCCTTCTTTTCTCTTCCTTACCCTTTTTGAAAATACACTTTTGAAAACTGAAGGAATCTGCCGTTTACAGGGAGGATTCGTCATCCTCTCCTCCTCACCCTGACTCCTGCCCTCACGGAGATAAAAAGGCAACTCGAAATCTCACCCGGGACGCGAACTTTGGTTCCTCCAGTCCCACCCAAATCCAAACTGATTTCCTCGGAATAGCAGCAGCTTCTCGTACCATTGACAGTGTCACTTCACTAGACACCCAAGACTTTTGGGAAGCGAGGAGAAATGCTCATGCTTGAAAGGGACAGGAAAGCACACTGCCTCCGAGAGGAGCGCGGAGCTGCAAATTTACCTCATGCTGACTCAGTCCCCACAGCAGATGGTGGCAGAGCTGCGAGGAAAACGACCTCCCAATTTTTTTAAGTACTTCCTAATAGCAGCTAAGTGCGTCTTTCAGTACAAGGCACTACGTTCCTGTGAAATCTATCCTCGGCTGCTAAGAGCTTCGTTTGCGCACGTGACACCGACTCCTTTGCTCGCGAGGACTCTGGCCCGAGGGCGCAGGGCTCCCGCGGCCAGGCCCCGGGTCAGAGAGCAGAGCGCGGCCCCCGCACTCCGCGCCCTCGGGCCTCGACTCCCCGCGCCCTCCCGACCGCACGTGCGCCTCCCCCTCGGCGGCAGGGGGCGGCGAGGTCGCAGGAGCGGAGACCCAGTGGATGATCGCAGGAATACACTGCTCGACCTCCCTCGCTACGCAGGCACCGTGTTTTGCACTTTTAGTCCTCTCGTTTAGTTCTTAGGTGTGGGAAGGGAGAAACACAAAGGAAAATCAGTCATCGCTCTTCTACGTGGCAGACAAAACTCCGCGGAACGCCGTCTAGTGGCGAAATTGTCCAGGGACGGCAAATCGGTTTTGTGCTCCGTCTAATTTTCATTTCAATTGGAACTTTGAAGCCTCTTTGCATCTGTCAAATTGCAAAGGGGACACAGGACAATCTCTGGGTGGTGGTAAATTTAGTCCCGTAACCTGAGACTGGCCAGGACTAAGCAAGAATGTTGAACCATTTTCCACCCCTTTCCTGGATCTCTTTTCTCTGGCGACAAAAGTACAAAAATCGCTTCTCCATGAGGTAAACGCAGAGCT
Organism: Tapirus indicus; assembly: GCA_031878705.1. Lineage (NCBI taxonomy): Eukaryota > Metazoa > Chordata > Mammalia > Perissodactyla > Tapiridae > Tapirus > Tapirus indicus. The sequence continues at coordinate 74,861,687 of CM062926.1, read as the reverse complement.
CTGCGCACTCCTTGACTAAGACGCAGCAATCCCCCAGCTGGAATATCCACATTTCTGCATTTGTTCTCAAGGGATGGGAATCTGGTTTGGGCAGGACTGGCACAGGGATTCCACTGTAGAAGAGATGGAGTGGTGGCCCCCAGATACCTCCCAGAGAAAGTTTTAAGTTCAGTGGTTAAAAACCGACCTTTCACGAGTTTGCTCTATGCGTCCTTCCCGCACTCCAACCCCACCCAATCTCGCCTCCCCCCCACCAATCATCCACTCAAGAAATGTCGGCCATTCTGTGTTTGCATTTACAGATTAACCACTTGCCTCCAAGGCCTCCTCGACATCTACCTAAAGCTGCGGTCAACGGCCTAATTTGACATGCATTTAAATTACACCCTACTCTTGCCCAAAGCCTCCCGCCTTACTTTGTGAAATTTAAAGAAATTAACTCCTTATTAAAGACCCTCCTTTTCCTGCCAGCATTATTTACAACTTCAGAGAGATCAGATAAATATGATGAGGAAGTGCATACATTTTCCTGAAAAAAAAAAATGAGTGCAATAAAGTGAAACTTGATTCATAGGGAACTAAGTAACTGTAAATAAGAAGGAAAAAGTCATTACCGGTAGTGCTATAAAACAAATTTAAGAGGAGCATGGAGGTAGTTCCCATTACACAGACTGCCCCATATTGAATTTGTAACCGTAGGGGTTACATATGGAGAATAACCATAAGGGTTATTCCTTAACCTTAAAAGTAATCGCCTATAATAATTAAATTATTCTCAAACTGTAAACTGCTTTCAAACACCATAGCGTTTTACCAGATTTATTTTACTTGTTATACACAGACGATACAAACGAGCAAAAAACAAAACGTTTCTCAATGGAGTGTGTACTTGTATAAATTATTCAGTTCACAGACAAACGAAACAAATATAAAAATCACAACATTAGATTTACAGAAGAGCCAAAATATACACACGTTGAGACCCTGAATTCCTATTAGGAAAAATCCCCCCATGGACTGGAATCTAGATTGAATATTGTGTATGATGCATATTTCACATTAATTTTAAAATACAAAAAAAAGTATAGGTTTGCTACACAACATTAGAAATCCTATTCATCTATTTCCAGGGGGATTAATGCTCCTTTTCAAATAGAACAAGACTTAGAGGGGGGAAAAATCAGTCTTACTTGCATTAATGCTAGTGTTTTCCCAAGGAAGTCAAATTTCAGCTGTTTCTAGGTGGCGGGGAAATCATTTTCAAAACTAAAATGCAGTAAAATATACAACTCACACAATTCATCTTCACTAGACTACACTATAGTTACCAACAATTCAGTCATCTATATCATTAGTAGAATATTCATTACAAAGATTTACAGCATATAAAGGTAGAGGGGGGACTGAAAAGATATTCAGAAACAGTTTGTCAGCATATTTGGCACCTGCACAGACCAGTAATGGATTTGGCACTTTGGGGAAAAACAAATAAGGCAAAATAATATTGCTGATGTCGAGCTATTCTATTTAGAAGGAAGGGGGGTGGGAGGAACATACAACTCCAGTTAACTTTGCTTTGCAGGCATCATGCCACTTAATCAACTTGTCTATGAACAGACACCTATTCCTTACAGGTGTTTGGTCGGATTCTCCTTAGCTATTTGTGTGCATTAGGGAAAAGAGTCATTATTTCATGCAACGGATTGAGAAGTGAGAAAGCCATCGTTATCTATCAAGTATTTCACGTTTCCAGAGCCTCTTAGAATATTATTAATTATCTCACAAGAAAAAATTTTAAAGGGGAGGGGGTGGAGAAAATGGAAAAGAAATGAATGAAAAGGTTCAGCATGAACTGGTTTTGTGCCTTGACGATGAGAATAAAAACTAGCCATTCGTTACAGTAAATTAACACTATATACAATCATTTCACAGGCTTTGTTCCACTAAAATTATTAACATCCCTACCATCCATCCATCCATCCACTCGGGGATAAGAAAGGACGCGCTGGGTGGGTCCAGGTTCTAGAGTCAACATCCTATGGTTAACCGGGAGGCCGAGACTGGTCGGGTCGGAATCGCTGCTGCCTGACAGGACTGCCCAGGTCTCCTGAAGGTGAAGAGTTGCATTGCCAGAAAGAGAAGGAGCGGGGGAGAAAAAGACGAGGGGGAGGAGGATTGTGAGGAGTGTAACTTGACAGAAGGAGAGTAAGTAGGAAAACCCAAAGGTTTACAGCAAAGTTGAAGGTCGGTGCGCTAATTGCAGAAACTGCTGTGCAAAAAAAGGTTAAAATCACACTCGGAGACCTGTCCTTATTCGCTGCAGACGGTGATCGAGGGTCAAATAAAACGGGGGGGTGCGCAAGGTGGGGTCTGAGGAGGAGGAGGAGCTGGGGAAGCGCTAGGAGGGGCCGGCTGGGGGTCCGGGCGGCGGCGGGGCACGGGGTCGGCGGGCAGGGCCGGCCTAGCTGTGCGAGTAGAAGCCGTAGTAGCCGCCTATGTCCTTGGCGCAGTTCTTCTCGCAGTCCCGCTGGGCCAGCACCTCGCTCTTGAGCGGAGACGAGCTCTCGGACACGGGCGTGTCGGCGGGCGAGATCCGCCTCCGCTTGGCCTGCTCGTAAATCCCCGAGTCGCTCGAGTCGATGGACTTGATGGAGGAGGGGGTCTCGATCCAGCTGGAGTCGGACAGGTCCTTGGGCTTGGCGTCCTCGGCGGCGCCGGGCGGCAGCGGCGAACGCTCGGCGGCCAGGCCCTCGGCCTCCTCGCCCAGGTAGGGGTTGGCCCCGGCCATGCGCGCGGCGGCCGCGGCGCTGTTGGGCCAGCAGGGCAGCACCGAGCCCGACTTGGCGCCGCAGTACTGCGGGGGGCTGCGCGCGCCCCAGCCGGACGGGTCGGCGTAGTAGCCGAGCGGGCGGCCAGTGCAGCCGGCCGCCTGCAGCGGCAGCGCCTTCACGCCCGCCGCCGCGTACGAGAGCAGCGTGGCCGCGTTGCCCGCGAAGTCCGTGGCCGTGTCGTAGGCCGAGGCGGCGAAGTCCAGCCGGTTGTTGGCCGGCGTCACGAACCAGCGCTGCGGCGACGGCGCGCCCGGGTCCTCGGCCTGCTGCGGCGACAGCAGCCCGTTGGTGTGCGGCACGCTGCGGTCCGTGCCCGGCCCGGGGCCCGCGCCCGCGCCCGGGTGGAAGCGGGCCTTGGCGTAGTTGCTCACGAACTGGTCCTGTAGGAAAGAGCCGGCCATCGCGTAGCGGGCCCCGGGCACGATCTGCGAGCGCGGGGAGTCGTTGGGCGAAGGGGTCAGGCGGTCCATGTCGCAGCCAGTGTAGATCCTGCGAGGGAAGGAGAGAGAGAGAGAGAACCGAGGGGTGCGCAGAGGTCCCTTGCTGGGGGGCGCGGGAGGCAGAAGGGAAGGCCACCACTTTTCGCCCACCCCCACACGCTCTTCATCTGTAGCTCGCCGTCCAGGATAGAGACAGACAGAAGGTCACAGACCTGCATCCTCCCCAGAATAAATTGTGAAATTTTAAAGGAGCCCGTTTGTCTATTCAGGACCTAACCAAGACACAGATCAAGAGAGAGGCTTTCCTCTTTTCTTGCTCTCTCTCGCCAAGGGTTCAGGGGACTGAGGAACACCGCAAGGGATTTTCATCCCACTTCTCCGTTGTGTATATACACATTAAGGCACATTTGCTCAGGGACTAAGGTGTTCTTTGTCCAGTGGGCCTTTCCTCTGCGGTGAGAATTTATGAGCAAAATTACTACACAAGGTACCGCTCCTCCACCCTTTTAAGACCACTTCCTTCCATTTGACACACACCCGGCCGTCCAGGTAGCCATTGTCAAAGACCGGCCTTCACCAGTCTTCTGAGGCCCGAGGAAGCCTCCACAGTGCTTACTGTGTGTTGTTTCCCCTGCGAGAACCTTTAACCCCCACCTCTACCAATATAAACAAGAATTACTACTTGGAGACAAAGTCATCAATCAATAAAATTCTTTTAAAAAGAAAAAGTGTCCTTTACTTTGACCTTCTCTCCCCAGCTTTTGATTCTTTACTGGTTAAAAAAAAAAACTTTGGGGCAAACTCTTTCAGTACAGTTATCAACCTTCTCCAAGCCATCTCCCACTAATAATAGCTGACTCTTATACAACTTGACTCTGTGCCAGGCCATGTTGTCTAGAACTGCACAGATAGTAATTGAGTTAACCATCACAACAATCCTCCAAGTTAGGTACCATTATTACCCCACTTTACAGATGAAGAAACTGAGGCAAAGGGAAGTTAAATAACTTGCCCAATCACAGACAGTAATTCTGTTACTGAGAATTACCTTAGATAAAATTATCAAAGATTAACTTTAAGCCCTGGGCCTAGAAAATCCCATTAGAATTGAGAGGGAAGCAGAGATTGGATCAAGGTTGGTAGAATTGTTTTCTCATACACATACACACATGCCTCCTTTTTTGTTATACACATAAATATTTTAATCTTTAATCAACAGATTGTTTTGAAAGACAGCTTCAGTCTGGTCAGACCTTAATCCTTTGGGGAGGAGATTCTCTGGTGAGTGGCCAAGCAACCCTCCAGTCCCCCTGAACTCTGATTGCTCTCACTGTTTCTCCAAAAGTGAGCCATGCCCAAATAACCAACAAAAAAGCGGAAAGGGAGAGTTTCATAAACCATTCTGCTCTTCCCTAGCTCCTAAAAATCTAAGGTATCCATTTGTATAGGTAATAAGCTCTTTATAAAAAAACATATAGTGATTTAAGAATCAAAGGGAAGTGGCTTTTCCAACAGAACTCAGCCAGGGGAGGGGCAGGTGAGGGTTACACTGCAGCAGTTCAGGTCCATTCTGCTTACTGTACAAAATTTCCCTCCTGAAATTTAATTCCAGTTTCAAATAAGAGAAATAGAAAGAGGCAGGAAGGGAACATAACAAGCAAGGTGCAAATATCTTCTCTGTTTACCACCACAATACTTTAAAAAAGAAAAAAGCAGTCTGCAAAAGATAAAGTTTACAAATCCATCCAGGTCCCAACCCACTTGGGATTACTGAATTGATTTGTGCAAAATAAAATGCTTTGGAACAGATGTTCACAACAGAATTAAAAGCTCAAAATCTACAAGACCCCCTACCAATATCTCTGGTCTCCTGGGCCACACACTTTCTGCTGTGCCGGGTCCACCTTTTTAGATTGTAAGGACTTGAGTAGCCAAGTTTTTATTCTGGGGAATCATATTGATGAGGCTTGCTTCCTCTGAACTACTTTGGAGAGATGCACATGATGGTTATAGGCAGTAATGTCAATGACTCTCTTCAATTTGTTATAAAAATATCAGGAAGGAAGGTTGGTGTCTACCTGGAAATGGAATAGAAGCGGCCACTTATCTCTCCGCAAATTTAATCTACAGTATTTCTCATCAAAGACAGCTTCAACTTTGTAGCTCTATTCCAGGCACTTAATGCAAAGTGAAATTAAAATTTATGTACCATTCCCATTTTATGGTCAGAAAAAAGTAGAGGGATCCCCACAATCCAGATTTAGATTTTGCTCTATGACACTATCTGAACTCTTAGGCACTATACCTGGACTGACCAAGAATACTAGAACAAGCCCAGAAAGCGTTCAGTTTACACCTACTGTTGCCCCCAGTGGACAGCATTTGGATAGAAAAGAGATGGAGAAAGGTAAGGGAGGCCTGGAGAAAAGGGAACCAATACATTTAATTAAAACACAAAAGATAAGAGGGAGTATTTCTCTTTTGAAGCTTATAAATAATACACAGCAACACCACCTGGGTCCTTCCCAAAGCCTGAAATGACTGTAACCACACCTCTGCTCCTAAACTTGCCTGTGGTGGGTGCACGTTTTTATTCAGTCCATAGTAAACTTGTACAGGAAAAGCTATTACACAAAACTTGGAAATGGGTAAATAAAAAGTCACATATGCCAAGGAGACTGTAACAACTGCCAGAACCACATGCACTTTCAGGCAGAATCGGGAGGTTTCAGACACAGACAATCTGAGCTGAGCATCTGCAGCGCCACATACAACTCCCGCACCCGGGAGCCGGGGCAGCTTCCCCAGCCAGCCGGCCCCAGAGGCCACCCAACAACTTTGTAATTTATAAAGCTAAAAATATGTGAAGGAAACCTTTGACCAAAACCATGAAAGTACCAAGCCAGAAGGTCACCAGAGAGAAGGGGAGCCAACAAAAAGGAAAGGGAAAACCTCGAGAACAACCCTGTCTTCACACATTCTAGCTTCCAAAAGCATGTACATAACAAACCACCTTTGACCTACAGCCCAATTCCACAACTTTTTAAGAAGGAAGGTGCAAAATGACTTACGTGTCATAATTATCCCGAAATCCTTTTGCAAAGGGGTTGTGATCTATTTTCAGTTGTGTAATCTGGGAAAGAGAAAAGAAGATGAATATCACTCACCTTCTATACAGGAGGATTGGGTGTTTGAGAATGTATCATCTGCCACTTTTTACAGGGGCTTAAGGCCTACAATTTCAATAAATAGCAAGGTTTCCCTAACTGAAAAATTTGATGGAATGGGTGGAAAAGAAAAAAGAGAAGGTATCATGAAAGTTATGAGGAACGTGTTTAAATTAATGATGCCTAAAACTAAAGAATGCTTTCAGTCGGCTCTCCCACGTGCTCTAAATTGGTTCAAATGCATATTTTTTAAATGTTTGTTACACACAATACACTTACAAAAATCTTCGGGGGCAGTTGACTTCATCACCAAATGTTGCCTATTTTAAATGTTTCACTGTATTTTTAAAAGTTTGTCGCTTCTGATTCACAACCTGAAGAACTTACAAGTTGCATCTTAACATCAGTTTTGATTTAAAATAAATGAATATTTTTTCATTTCTGATATTTTCATTTAAGTTTAAAAAAAACCCACCACCGTCACTCCTAATAGTCAAATCAACAGCAGTAAAATAAGTTTTTGCAAACTTGCCAATGCTGAAGAGGTTCAAGGGCTAGAAAACTCATTCCATAACCCCCAGAAATTTGATTTATTTTCATTTTTACATATATGAATTGTGTGTTCTTTTCATCACCCAAAAAGTGATGAATGTTTATTTCAGCCATCTCTTCTGAGACTTTAAAAAAAAATTTGTTTAGATAATGCCAAATCTTGCCAAGAATAAAATGCAGAAAGAAATCTGCTTGTTTTCTAAAGGGAAAAGGGATTTAAAAAAAAAATCAGATCTAAATCTGTTCTGGTTTGAGAACTAAATTAAAATTCCCAAGAGAAGAGGCCCTAGAATCCTGGGCACCTAAAAGGTGGCCCGAGTGACCCGCGATGGACACGAATACCGGCTAGGTATTTAAGGAAGGTGCTCAGCAGGCCCCTAGCTCTACCCCAAAAAGGCGCAGCAGAGCCAGCTGTTTTGGACGTTAGTGCCCGAGCCGGGGAAGGCCGGGGAACAGCGGCAGGTGCGGGGAGAGCCGGGGCCGCCCGCCGCGCGCCCAGCCCCCAGGCCTCCTTACATCGGTATTCTGGTAAGCGGTTACGGCGATGAACTGAGTCTCGGGGAAAGTGAATGTCTGCACTCGGCCGGGCTGGCTGGTGTCCTCTGTGCCGTCCTCGTTCACTTCCACCACATGCAGGCGGGGCTGGTACTTGTGCAAGGACTGTAAAACCACCATCTGTCCGACGGAGAGAAGGGGGAGCGCCGGGCGGCGCGTTAACGCGGTCGGTGCGCGCCGGGCTGCGCGTCGCGAGCCTCGCGGAGCTGGCAGGAGCCCGTCACGCCAGCTCACTGACCGCGGCACTCGCCTGGCTGGTGACCGCTAGGCTGGGGCAGACCAGCCCTCCCTCCTCTGGGAGCAAGAATCGCCGGAGCCCCGGAGGAAAACCGAACTCGACCGCCCAATCCACAGGGCCTTTCTCCCAGTCCTCTTTTTAGGAGGAACAAAGATTTTCACAGCGTACAGATCCTGTGGGTTTTCTTCTCGAAATCAACCAAGTATTTGTACTTGGGGAGGTTGGAAACTCAGGAATTGGGCGGGGGGCGAGGAGAACAACTTTATAGATTATTCAATATAATTTTGGAGGGTGGAAATAGAATTTTTAAAAAGTCTTTTTAATGAGGCAAAGAAGCACGTATCCAGTTTCTCATGCTGATTTAAACTGATGAACTGGATGTTATGGAGGGACGAGTGTGTGTGTGTGTGTGTGTATGAGAGAGAGAGAGAGAGAGAAATGAGCGCTTGAGCCACTGACCTGCCCATTGTTGTTTGAAGCTCCTTTGTTGTTTGTAAGTTTTAATTTCCCAAAAGAGATTTCTTGGCGCATCCAGTGAGCCCCCGTGTTGGGGGAATCCGGATGCATATAGACTCGATTTCCTAGAGAAAGAAAGAAATTGTTTACATATGCCCCGGGCACTGCCCAGTCCCAGCACCTCACGACATAGGACACACATACACACCCCTTATTCCGCTGTGAGGCCCATTAGCTGGGGCTTTTTTAGGCCGCGCTTTCTTCTTATTAACTGGAGATGATTAAAATAGCTTTTGCATAATCCTCCCCCTTTTTGCCGCTCAGTCTGTCCCCCTATCCCCCTCGTTTCCTTTTAGAAGTCATTGGCCGATCGTTTTAAAAGTCGCTCGAGCCAGTCCACAAAGGCTTTAATTAATCATTCTCACCTAAATAAGTGTCAGGAAAACGTGTTAATTGGAAGGACTTGCCTTGCACATTGGTGTCCGCTTTGCCGCAAGGAACCCATTTGCCTCCTTGAAACCTCCAGTGATTGGGATCCGCCAAAATCACATCCACAAAAATATTGTAATGAGCCGTGGGATCGAGACCAGAAATGTTAAAACTTAAAAAAGGAAACATGCGCCTATTTAAATTAAGGGGGGTGGGAAACAAGGGGGGAAAAAACATAAATGTTAAAGATTAAATGCAAAAAGCGCGGCGCCAGATAGCAAAGCAAAACTTGTTCTTGCAGCGTCGATGAGCGACTGTTCGCTGGGTTAGAAAAGGGGTGGGGAGGGGGAGTAAAAGAAATGGGGCTGAAGTCGGGGAGATCGGCGGGTGAGCTGGAGTAGGGAGTCGGCAGGTATCACTGCCCAGGTGGAGAGCGAGGTTGGCGACCCGCATCTCCACTGTCCGTGCATCCGGGTGTGGATGCGTCCCTCCCATCTCCTGGCCACCGGCCGGGGCTCTCGCTCTCTCTTGCCTTTCTCCGGTCACTGACTGGCTCTCCGACCACCTTTCTAGAGCGGGATCCCCCCCACCCCCCCGCCCCAACATCGCCGCGGTGGTTATACCTTCCACTTTCCCCTTTGCCAAGACCAGCCAACTCTAGGGCGCACCAGAGCGCCTTCCACTCTGCTCCCGGCCCCTAATCGTCGCTGCCGCGGCGGTCACAACCCGGTGGACTTGCTCCCGGGCTGCGCCTGGAGCGGCGGCAGCCAAGAATGTAGCATTACCTTCCCTGTTTGGTGATGATCATCTCCGTTTGGTGCCGGTGAAATTTCAGCCAAAGGGGCCTGTTGCACAGGTACACCTGCGCTTTTCCGGGCACCAGCCCGGGTTGTGTGGAGGAGAACTGGTAGAACGGGGCTCCTTGGTAGGAGTGGCCGTACTGCTGTGGATAGGGGTAGCCGGCCGCAGGGTAACCTTGCGGTGAGGAGTTGGACAGGAGGCTGTTGTAGGCTCCGTTGGTGATGACCGGGTGGTGGGCCATGTAGCGACTGGGGCTGCCGATGGAGAAGGCGGGGTGCGCCGGTCCGTGCTGGCCGGGGTACGGAAACATGGCACTGGGAGCAGTGGCCGCAGACTGTGGCTGGCTGGACTGAGAGAGGAGGTAGCGATCTGCAGCAGAGCCATCGAAACTGTGACGAAGCTCAGAGACCCCGTCCAAGACAGGAGAGAGTTTACTTCTCTGGACGTCCCCTGGTGAGTCCTTGGAGTCAGGAAAATTGTCTGTATCTGACTGATTCGTCATCCCCCTGGTAATTTTTTTCAAAGGTGAACTTCTCTCCAGGTTGTCAGTGGTCGAGATAATGGGATGATCGTGCAAGACAAGCTCAGATCCGCCTGAATGTGGGTAGCTGCTGCTCACATTGAGAAATTTCTTGGAGAGCATGATAGAAGGAGAAAGGCAGTGCTCCAGCTGCATAGCTCTAGAACCTGAACACTCACCCTCCTGTCCCTGGTTTTTAAAGTCCTATTTATCATAAACTAGAAATCCACAGACCCCCTCACTAGACAGAAAGCACTTCAACCAGCAAATGCTTCTCAAAGGTTTGATTTACTTTTTTTTTTTCCCTGGGAGAAGAGATTGGCCAATTGACACTATGCAGCAATCAGAAAAGGCTCACTTTTGATCTTGCTGCTTGTACAGCCGATGAAACGGCTCCTGCCATTGGTTAACTGCTGACAGTAATTTAATTAGATAGACATTAATTAGGATAATCACCTGGCTCCCGGTCGCGACGATCATGGCAAATTGAAGGGGATGATTTTATTGTTGGTTTGGGGGGTGGGGAATGTGTGTTGGTTTTACGTGAGCATTGTTGTGTCACCTTTAAGCTTTGTGACCACTGCTTTAGGAAGATTCAAAGATGTGCAATTTACTAAACATTTTCCTACCTTCCCCCCACCTCCCTCCTTTTGAGCTGAGGGGCGGAGGAGGGAATTCAACGATGCTAGGAGACTTTTCGGATCTGAATGAGCCAAATATTCAGTTGAATGTAACGATTTCAAGTGCAAAGTATACAAAGCGCGAGCCGGTGGCCTCTTCTCGCCCTGTAAAAGTTCCAGAGTCTGTCTTTTCCAGTTAATGCAGAAGCTTACAACACCTGAGCCAGTTCTTTGTGAGCAGGTCCTGCGTGTCCTCGGCGAACCGCCCCCCACCGCCCCCCCCGCCACACACACACAACGCACACCTTTTTAACTATATACATAAATAAATCACTGCCGTTGAGAGCCACAGCGATGAAAGTGAGCGGGAGGGGGAAGTGGGGGGTGGGGGGGGGGAGCAGCAACTCACCCACCCATCCACCCACCTCGGGAAGGTTCGGTTTCTTGGTTGAGCACAGAAACAGTGACAATCTATGATCTCCTTTTTAAGTTTTGAAATAATCATAAGCTGTCGGGCTGAAGTGCCTTAATGTATTTGCAGTGATGTTTACGAGGTCTTTACTAAATATTTTATCAGCGAGCTTGGTTGCAGATTATCTGAAGAGCATCTAACTGGGGGCAGGCGCCATGCATCCCTCGCGTCCCACTGCACTTCCTTCTCTCTGAGGTACTGACTTGGCGACAGGTTCAAAAGCCTCTCCAGGAAAAGAGAAGGCCGAGTCCTCGAGTCCTCGTGCAAATGGGTTCGCTAGAAGCACTGATCTGGGGAGACAGAGTGGAAGTGGTGTCAACGCAGTGATCGTTACTGAAGACTATGTGTGTGTGTGCGTGTGTGTGTGTGTGTGTGTGTGTGTGTTTAATGTTTATATAATCTGGAGAGGAGAAAAAGAATCCATGCCAGTAATTTTAAAATGAGGAAGAATCTGAGGAGGAATAGAGAAAAGAACCAATTTAAAGGGATGTTAGCACGAATAAATAGCACGAGGCCAAAGCGACCCCAGGGTGTAGGGAGAAATCTCCCAGTACTGGCTCTACAGAGGAGCCCGGCCTTCCTGGACCAGAGGGTCAAGAGCAGCAGCAGCTTTATCGGCCCGAAGCTGCTTCCCGTGGCCCGGCACTCGCCAACCTGCCCTCCTGCGGCTTTGCCCGGACGCCGAGCTGCGCGGGACTGAGGAGGAGGAGCGCAGCCCCGAGCTCAGCTCGCCCCGCGACCCGGCTGACAGGCGGGCGGGCTCGGCGCGGGGCACTGCAGGGGCTGGCGGCGGGAGGGGCCACCCCCATCCCCGCGCACGGCGCTCCGACCCAGCCAGCCGCCCGGCTCCCGCTCATTGTCGAAGGTCCCCGAGCGGCTCGAGAGTAGGCTCCCCGGTACCCTGGCGATGCTGAAAGGGGGCCGCCGCCCGGGAGCCTGAGGGAGCGCGGGGCGAGCCGCGTCTGGCGCGGACCCCAGGGGCACACGCTCCTCCCGCGCCGGGGCTCGGCCTGGGCACTTGCGCCCGGTGGAGCCTGGGCCTTCAAGAGAGCGCCTCTGCCCTCCCGGGCCGCCGGCCGCTCGCAGGGAGAGCGGCGCCGGGGACATTGGGTGGGTCCGGGCATGGGCAGAGAGCGTTGACCAGACCTGACCTCCGCCGAGGCGGGCGCGGTTTTAGAGCGCGGCCGCGGTGGGCTGCGCCGTCAGCGCCGAGCCCACACCGCGCCTCCGAGGCGGGCCGGGCGCCCGGCTGCAGAGGGCACCAGCTGCGGCCTCCGACAGGGCGCCGCGAGCGAGGCCCGGCGCGGGCGGTCCTGGGCTGGACAGGTTGATGACCAGATGTCCCACACTCAAGCCGAGACAGTTTTCTGGGAAAAAAAATACAGCCAGATCCATTTTTTCTTTCGGAAGCAAATCCCAGCTCCCGGCCAGGAAGATGCATAAACAAGCAGGGCCTTAGCTGTTGAGGCGTTGGGGTGCGGGGGAGGGGACAGTAGCTATGACACTATTTAACACTTGGTTTTTCTGCCCCTTACCTTCTACCGCCATTTCTCCTGACAGGTTTTTGCCCTATTTTGGCTACTCTTGTTTTCTCCTTTCTTCCGTCATTAACCCCTTTGTCCCTGAGTGCCTCTCCCTCACTGCTTCCAAGGTTACCCCCCTCCTTCCTCAGTGGGACACGGAGCCTTAAATGTGTAGCAAAAAGGTGAGACTCCACCTGGGCTCTTTTTGAGGCTTTGTCATCTCCGGCACCCTGAATTGGCTTTTAAAAAAATGAAGAATGCTAAAATGAAATGTGAAAGTATAGAAAAGGGATAGAGTGCAGCTTCTTCAGGATTCTTCAAGGAATTGGATTAGGAGATACATGTGCACTCTCACTTCATCAGTACTAAATTCAGTGATCCCTCACATATAGGCCGTGCCTTGAACTTATATCTGCTCAAGAAGGAAAACTAAGGCTCTCCTCAGGATCAGCACACCTGCTCTTGAGAGCACGGTTTCTCAAACTTTAAAGTGCACGTGAACCACGTCAGGATTCTTGATTCTGATTCAGGTCTGGAGTGGGGCCTGGGTTCTGTATGTATAATGAGCTCCCCAGAAGACCCGGGTGCCCTTGGTCCAGGCAGATCACACCGAATAGTAAGACTGGGGCTTTCAATGCCCCCAGACTAGTTTAAAAGGAAAGTAGAGGCAAGCAGGAGTTTTGGTTCTAGTGCTGCTTTAACCCTGCATAGTAGGCAGGTAAAGATGCTCACGTAAGCACACATACACACCCTTGAAGTGGCTTGTTGAGCTTGTGATTAAATCAGTCATTTCAATTACTAACCGGGCCCGGGCCATCAGACTGCTGCTAAAATAGCTGTACATTCTGAGACAAAGGTGTTCACTGAGCCTCTTGTTAGGGCATCCTAATTTTGATTGACTCCAAATCTACAAAGAAATTGTAGGTTTTTGCTAGGAGGGATTTTGATAAGGTTGTGAAATTGGGAATGTCTCCAACATGAACCAAGTGGGAGAAAATAGTATGTGGCTGTGGGGAGTCCAGGATGAGGTGATCAAGTAAGAGCAAAAGGCAGGCATTGTGTAATCCTCCTCAGTCACTGTACTCACCCAGGAGATATTTTCAGGGGACTAAAGTGGAAAAAAAAAAAGCATTTTCAATTGGAATGTTGAGAATAGTCTTTGAATTATTGAGGCCCTCTTCTGAGGGCATATTGTATGAAAAAAATCTTAACTAGCTCTAACGAACATTATCTGTGAAGTATCTTATTTATGTAAAGGGAAAAATTATGTATCAAAAAAAGTTTAAATTAGGCAAAAGGAAACTTCTACTAACTTCCACTTATATTTTAATTGTAAATGGTTAGTTGTTGTAATCCCGACAATTACATTAATACATATTACATGTCCTACATAAAACATACTATCACTATATTTACAAGAAGAAACCTCAGGCAAGCAAGAAATGCTCAGAATACCTCTTATTCCATCAAAAAAGAGACTGTGAAACATAGCAGGAATTTAAGCCATTTCCACTTTTAGTTTCTGCTAACTTTTCATTAGGCAAACAGTAAGAGCCTAGAATTGTTTGAAAAGGACAGTAATTTGGTCTACCACATCATACATACCACCTCTAGTAGAGGTTAAGTCTCAATTCTAAGTCCCCAAGTAAAACCCTCCTTTAATGGAGCCCTAAACGTTCTTACCATATTTTCACAAAGGGTACAGAAAAGAATTAAATCTTTTTGTCTCCATGTTTTGCCATACTCCTTAGTGTACCCAGTATAGTGCTGTACCATGAGTATTAACAGGCAATAAACTTATGTACATCAGGTTAAAAGCAGGTTGAGGGATGAGGTAATCTATGAAAACTCACATTAGTCAAATTTTTGTCTTTATCAGAAAACTGGGTACTTCTAAGTTAATTGGGGAAGGAGAAAAAATAATAAAATTATTGCTTATGTGCTCATGATGTTAAACACTCATTCTGGCTACTTTTCTCATTTTGCTTTGAAGACATTATACACCTTCTGTGGCTGTCTTAGCTGGAAGTCTAGTGGAGTTTGCAGCAGGCAACTCTCAGACAATCTCGACACTGTTGGTAGAATGTATATTCTTTTAAAAAAATGATATAGTCTAAATTAAAATTGCCCCCTTCCTTCTTAAGTGTACTCCCCTGAAATTCTGAATGTATGTTAACAAGCTATTTGGTATATAATATTTACTTGTGACAAATACTTTCAATAAAATATGTCAACATTTTTCTGGGTTACTCACTAATAAGGTAGGCGCTCATTAATGGCAGACATTTTACATTTGTAAAGTTTTGTTATCACACTGATGTTTTATGTGTTATACGATCTTAAAACACAAAAGGAAACATATCTTGGTGTGAGATTTTTAGAGCACTGTCAAATGTTATTCTGTCAATTCCACCCAGTGCCAAAAAGACCTCAGGAGACATAGATTGTAAATGTATTTTATTTTGTAAGCAACAATCAAAATATATTTGTGTTACTGATTTCTTCAAATATTAAATGGGATCTTAACAAAATTTGTCCACTTTGATGTATTCTTATACAACTTTGGAATCTGCAAAGACCCTGACTAAAGAAACAGAAGTAATTGCACAACTGAGACTGAAGGTGTTACAGTGCTGCAAATGATGCCAGATGTCTTACATTTAACCACACACACCTTCAGAGGTCCCTTGATTTTGAGCATTAGGAACAACAGAGGAATATACACTGAAAGTATCACTAATAGCTTTTTGCATTGCTTTATTTAAATACGACAGTATCCAACATAGCTGCTAAACACTGGACAATATTTGAAGTCATAAGTACATCCACATGTTCCTCCAAATGACGTTTGGGGTCCTAAAAGAAAAAAAAATACAGAAAGAAAAAGAAAAAAGAACCATATTACTGGTAAACGAATTACTCAGATTTTTTTCAGTAGCTTATAAAATTGGTAAAGAGAGCCAAACCTAAATTTATATATATTTTACAATTTAACTTTCCTAAGATATTATTATATTCTTAGGATTTCTAAATCTGTTAGAAAGTTAAGTATCTCATAAAATAACAGATTACACAATGAAAAACTGATTTACACAATCAATGCTATGACTCTGTATCAGAGATTATACAGAGTAACAAGGAATTCTATACAGCCCGCAATCATCTGATTTAAAAAAAAACAACATAAGCATTTATATGTGTCTATAAGCCTGAGTACGTCTGTGTATTTTCTGCCATTCACAAATACTGAATGTCTAAGGGGGTACTTTACTCAAAGCAGACATACTCAATGTGAATTCTCATCACTTCCTCTCTTATTTTAAATTTAATCCCCGTATAATTTTAATATCTCAGGAATAGCGCTTTAAATGATTCAGGAAACATTCTTGGATCAAAAGTCACTGTTGGTAGTTTAAAAATTTAAATACAATTTGGATCAATTCTAAAATGTTAAGAATAAATATTTCAGGCAGCTATTTAGAAAAAATGCATCATAGTAAAGAGTATATAGTAGGTACAATCTTTTAACTTAAACCAGATCAAATCTATATTTGAAATGTCTGAGTTAAAAATGAGGCTTAAAATTGCACTGTAATAAAGGAAGCTAAATTAAAACATTTAATTTATATTTATGTTTGAGGCTGAGCTGAATGAAGTATTTCAGCTAAATCTGAAAGCTTTGAAATAAAGGATATATACTGTACACAATAAAAAACTTTCAATTAAAGCATTATTTTCTTACGAGTATTGCTAAAATACCCAAGACTCTTAACTTGAAACAAATGTTCATCACTGGAATTATTTCTTGGCTGTTCTTTTCTAAACTACAATTTTAATACACTTGATTTCTTTAAACAACCCAGAGATACAACATGCTACAAATAATTTCAAGTAACTAGACCACAGTATGAAATTTTCTTTATTTCAGAAATAAGCCTTAGGGCATTTTAGGTGAAAGAGACTGAGAAAGACTGGCAGGAGAAAAAGCTATTGGTCTGATTCCATTATTTTTTTTTTTGCTTTTGCCATGCAGTTGGCCAAACCAGTGAAGTACTATATTTTTTTAAAATGATTCTGATTCTATTAAACTTTGCCAATTATATATTTTTCCGTTTCACTTTTATTTTAATTTAGTCCTTTTATTTGCTGCTAACTGGTAAATAAAACCTACATCAAGAAACTATAGGCTCAGAGAGTCATTTATTCAAAAAATAGTTACTGTATTCTATAAAGTGCAAGGCTCCAAGTGATGATCTAATATTATATATTAGACTAAAATAAGTAGTGGGAGAAGAAAACAAGGGTAACTATATTGCACAAGATGAGAGAATAAGATGAACTATATTTCACTTCATTTTTGGAGAGTTTTTGTTGTTTTTAAATTATAATATTCAGAACGCAGTGAGATTTGATTTCACCAATTATGATATTTAAGTCAGACCTTTGCCCCTACTGCTCTGTTGGAGTAACTGGTTTTGTAGTGAATTGGTAATACACTTCCCTCAGCTATCTACATTACTTCTTGTGGCAGCTGGGTGATTCTTAGAGATTTCCCATCCAAGAATGGTCCTGGCCCAAACCTACATAGCTTGTGAGATGTGATGGGATCAGAGCATATGGTAGGATGGCTGAAAGCAAAGACAGCTTAGTGTCTTGCATCTGAAATATCAAGATTCTGCCAACATCAGCAATATGATAACCATGTTCCATGAAATGAAAAAAATGTAATCAACATTCTTTAAAAAACAGTCTAATTAATCTGTAGATTCTTTTAATTGGTTGGTGTGTTCCCCCCAACCCTCAGAAAATAGGAACTAAAATATATATTTCATCTTGGAAAAGTGAAAGAGCAAATACTTAAAATCCTTTCTCTTCACTTAGTATAGTCCAATATAGCTCTAAGCTTTCTCAGAACATTACCTACATATTGAAGTCTACATATCGATAAATGGTATCATTTAAAAACTGTTATATATGAAATAAATCTACTATTCTATTATCTTACTGATAATATTTCAAGTAAAAATAATACTTGAAAAATTAACTCAGGACACAAGTTCCTAAATTATTTGTAGTAAATTACTTTCACTAAAGATAGTATCTCACAGGTATATTTATGATTTACTTCTCTATAGAGGGCAAAGAATTTGACATCAAATAATTCAGTGACCTTTAAAATTATCATCACATTTACATGACAGAAAAAAGTATAGAGTGAACAGACAGAAAAAAAAAAAAAATCATATAGGCCCTAAAATAGTTGTAACTCTACAGGAGCATATTATTATCCGACTGCATAACCTATTACAGTACACCTCACCTGCTTGCCAACATTCTTTATTGCCAGCTGTTCAGGTGTCATCTTATCTTCTTCTTCTACAGCCTGTGAATGAAACACAAAGGACAGAGTTTCAAATTCTAAATTTACTTTTCCCACTGCAGAATCATCACCAAGGATAATAGTGATTATAATTTTCATTCACAGAACCTTTTATTCAACTAAGCTATTGAACAAAAAAGCAATTTTGCTCATCTTCAGAATAACCTTCAGGGTAATAAAAACTATTACCACCATCATTTTGAAAATAGACGAGAAATACATAAAAGACATTGAAAATATCAAACTGGATCACCAAATGGTAGTGTTAATCATTTGGAAACCATTATGGAATTGTTTGAGGGATGGCTAAACTGGAGGATAGAAGTACCTGAGGTAGCTGCTTATGGCACCATGGTACTAACTAGTCCTATTCTGTCTTCTTTTCCTTTTCCTACTTTCACTATAGCTCTCCCCCAACTTCCCATTTGTCTCTTTTTCTTGTCAACTGAACCTGTGCATACCCAGTATCTATTTAATATCAGTAGCACTTAGGATCAAAGGAGCTGCTGACTTCTGACCCACTTAACAAATCATATCGTTTTCTCCCTTAATCACTTCCCATATTTAAATCTCTAAAAGTAATACATGTATTCAGAAAAAAACCCTCACTACTCCATGTGAGTGATCTTTAGTAATCATGAAGAAATAGAGAGTAATCTGAAGTGTTCAATATCAAAAAGTTACTTGAATTAAAAGCCAAATCAAATAAAAATTAAAACCATAACAACAACATATGCAAACCACTTTCTACTAAATTCAGAGTTAGTTACAATATTTTATGTGTAGGATCATAAATTTTCTAGCAGAGTTATTTTGAAATAATTACAGCATTTAGATTAGCTACCACCATTGCCTTCCTCTCCCAATAATGGCACCACCACAAAACCTCTTTATTGAGAATTCTAAGTTTAAGGAACCTCCTTCTTAATGGTTTGGGTATGCTACTGTCTGAAGCTAGAACTCTGCATCAGGTGAACTCGTGGTCTATGATTTATTCATAGCATTGGATAAATGGAAAATGAAGGAAATTTAAGGATCACCAACCTTAAGAAATACCACCACAGCACTTACCACAAAGATGGTAAAGGGACTGAGATGGTGGTGGAAGAAAGCAGAAAACCAAAATCCCAGTGAGGGTTAGATTTGGATACTCTAAACTTAATAATCTTGCAGCTGCCAAATTTCTTCATGTGTGAACAATGAACATGTAGGAAATGCAATCATCAGACATTTCCCATAAACTGGGAAGTTTGGCTGCATTTCACACCTTCTTAATAGTTTTGTAAACAGAGAACTTGAAAATGAGCAAAGATGGCAAGTGTCTAATTTTATAAATGGACAAACTATCTAGAGAATTTTCCCTAGTAGAACCTGTCTAAAGAGAAAAGATGGTGAATAAGTATCGTATCTACTGATTATTAGAGGATACTTATTTACAACACATCATTAAGAAATACATTTATGACTCATGAAACTGAAAGAAGGAAAAATAAAAGTTAATAACACTCCAAGTCTAGAATTCCCTAGACAGAGAATATGTTCATTTTCAGAGTCAGATGTCACTCCTATTATTCTCAGAGGATTAAAAAAAAAATTTCCTAACTGGGAAATTGCTTCTCCTGCTATTTCAATGTTTTACAAATGAAAATACTGGCAACACATAAAAAGTTTGTCTTTCTAAATTACTTTTACCAATCATGACACTATGCCTTATCAACTTGAAAACATATTAGATGAATGGAACAATTCACATAAGTTTGTACTCTATACTCATTCAGTGTTAGCTGTTCTATGCACATGCCAACAACAGTACTTTACGGTACTGGAAGGAGGTAAGAGTTTTGGAATTTGGCTCAAAATACCAATTCATGTACAAAATAGTTATTACAGAATATTTCCAAGTATTGTATCAAAGGTGGCAGATACGCAAAGATGAAAGTCAAAAAGCATTTAAAAAACTGATCTTATTTGAAAGGTTAAATAGAATGTAAAAAACTCTAACTCAATTTTTAAAATCTTTTACATCATTTAACCACTTTACCAATTAGTTTTTCCATTTCCAATAATTAAAAGAGAGAGTTCACAAACTCTTAGAGAAGTGCAGATGGTAAAAAGTACTCCCAGCCATAGATGCCATCTGGAAAATGAGGAGCAGCTGTAGATTTAGGCATATACTAAGGTTGCAAACCCCCATGACAAAAGAGTAAGCACATCTCCTACATTCTAAGATAGACCAGATCAGATCAGATCATCACATCAAACCCCTAATTATTTTCTCCACCTACCTAAGTTACCTATATCTCCTCTACCATCTGGGCAAGACTAGTTTGTCTTCATTCATAGTTCTAATCTGGCTAGTCACCAGGAAAAATTAAGAAATGGTAGCAGCAGAAACAAATGAAATTCAGGCACAGGCAGTGTCCTCACTAGGCAAACTTCTGTGTTTATGGCAACTTCTGTGATTTGGCATAAAATTTTGCTTTTGCATTCGTGCTCTTCGGTTTACTCAACCAACAAAAAAGCACTGAAAATGTTTGTGGCTATTCACACTAGAAACGTTTTTAACAGTTTATCAACAAAGACCCCCAGATGGCTGTCCCATCATGCACGGTCTGCACAGTTCTAAGAAATTCCTGGAATTTGGTCTATGTCATCATAATTCCCTCAGATGTACCCCTATCTTAAAGAGGCTTTTACCAAACCCGTTAACCTCATTCTCTTTTTTCCAGTAATGGTCAAATTTCTCAAATGGAAAACTTATCTCTCAACTTCTACCATTTTATTTACCCTTTAAAAAACATGGATTGGATCCTTGGCACTTCATTAACACTCTTTTAAGGATCTCCATGAGGTAAATTCCCATGGGCTCAGATTTCTTGAACTTTCTGAACACCTTTAGAGCTACTCCAATACCTGTCTTCCTTGGCCTTCTTTTTTTCCCTTTGACATGTTAACTTCGCTTACTCTGTAACATGCCATGTTCCCATTTAAGCACATGCTTTCTAAAATCACCTATATGGTAACTTTTTTCACCTTTAAACAATCTCTGCATTACTGCTAGTGAATTTCATTGCTCTTCAAGGAGCTCACATTTGGGCTTTACTTGCCATTAAATCTCAAATTATAATGCAGCATGAAATATACAAAAAAGGAGTATGCACAAAGAATGATGGGGACACATATAACCATATAGCCAATAAGCAGTGAAACTGTGACTTAAACACAGTCCTCTCTCTCTCCAAAGACCTGGAAGTAACATTCATGGCAATCTGGGAAATCGTGACTTTTGTGTGTGTGTGTGTGAGGAAGACCAGCCCTGAGCTAACATCCATTGCCAATCTTCCTCTTTTTGCTAAGGAAGATTGCTGCTGGGCTAACATTGTGCCCAACTTCCTCTTACTTCTTTATGGGACGTCGCCACAGCATGGCTTGACAAGCAGTGCATTGGTCCACGCCTGGGATCCAAGCCTGGGATCCAAACCTGCGAACCCCGGGCCGCTGAAGCAGAGCATGCAAACTTAACCGCTATGCCACAGGGCTGGCCCTGGAAATCATGACTTTTTAATGACATATCCTGAATAATAATAATAATAAAGCCAAATCCATATTAAGTGGCCCTGAACAGCATAAATTCTTTCTAAAAATCTTATAGGGAATCCAATTTTAAAATGTAATTACATGAAATAGGTATATAAAATAAAGATCATATGTGTATACAAGTGTGTGTATGTATAACAGAAATTGTAATTCAGCTTGTTGGAAAAAATTTCTACAGCACAGTCTACTTGTTGCCTACCCAATGTACATCTTCCCCTTCTTCTTTTGTAATATAATCCTGATTTTATTAAAGGCAGCAATGCTCCTAGGTTAAAGACTACGTTATATAGCCTTTCTCAAAGCGAGGTGTGTCCACTTGACTAAGTTCTGCCAATGAGAGATAATCAGAAGTGTGGGATGAGACTTATGGAAAGGATCCTGTAAGGGAACTGACGTAGCTGAGAGGTAGCACCTTGTTGCCCTTCCTTTTTTCCTGTTGCCTGGAACTCAGATGGCATGGCTAAAGCTCTAGTAATCACCCTGAATCATGAGGAGATCTAAAGGATGGAAGCCAATACAAGCAAAGTGAAGCAAAAGATAGAAGGAATCTGGGTCTGCAATGACTTCAAAGTTTCATACTGGCCTTGAATTGCAAGAGACATACATTTCTATCTTGTTTAAGCCACTGTTACTTTTGGGCTAACACAATCTTAGATGTAAATAACACCTGCTTAGTGCAAAAACTGAAAATAATTCAGGATTTACATAAAGTATGTAATTCTCCTACCTTTCAACCTCAGAGGTAACACTGTTAACAACATAATATGTTGAGATATATGTGAGATAGAGAGTATCTTTGAAAAAGGGAGGGACGGTAACATAGTAGGGACTTTTCATGTTGTTAAACAATTTAATTTTTTACACATAACAGCAGGTTGTAAATATTCCTCTAAGCTGGTACTTGTAGAACTTTATTCTTCATAATAAACCCTTAAAAGAAAACAGGTTGGTTTAAAGAGCTACATGCATTTAAAATGGAAAGATAAAAATTGGAACATGGCCTCCAAAAATGTTATATCACTTTACTTTCCCATCAGTGGTACATTTTCCCAAACCATTTTTTTAATTTGAAAAGAAAAAAAATTTCTACTTATAATTTTAACTTTTTTCTTTGACTACTTAATAAGGTTGAACTTTTTTTTTATGTTTATGCCTTTTGTCTCCAGTGAGTTTTATAGCTCTTTTGTCCAATTTATTATTGTTTTTTAAAACTATTTTATAGAAATTCTTTGGATATTATGCATTTTTTGGATACTAGTGCTTTCTGTGTTATAGGTACAAATATTTTCTCCCAGTCTGACTCCTAGCATTCAATAAATGTTAGTTATTATTTTTACTACAGATCAACTTTACTGTCAAGTTATCAAAATATTAAAATCCCACTGATATTCTTATTAGAATTAAAGTAATCTTTGGAAAGCTCGACAGCAGCTTTATAATATTGAGTCTTCCCATTTGGAAACAAGGGAATTTATTCACAAATGTTTTTAGTATTATTCAACTAAGTCATACACATTTATATTTCTTATGGTAATTATTCCTAAGTATTTTATAATTTTGTATGCTACTGTGAACTGATTTGTCTATTTTATTTTTCAACTGGTTTCATCCTATGCAACAGCATGGTTACCATCTACATAATTCTTGATTAAAACAGTTCTAACAGTATTCTAGTTTAGTCTCTTAGATTTCTATGACTGGAAACACATCCTATCATACTTAAATCATGATAATCTGGCCTGGTTTTCTCAATATTTATATCTTATTTTGTTTTTCTTATCTTATTGCACTAGCACAAAACAAGATTTTCCTATTTAATATAGGTACTGTAATAAACCAAATGTAATCATTATAATTACACATTTTATATGTAATCCCATAAAAGATATATCCTATCTTTCTTTCCAGTTAGTAAGTAGGCAATATTCCTACCTGAAAAGTAAACTGTCAGATCTCAGAATTTATAGGACTACATGTTTGAAAACAAGGCAAAATTTTATGTTTCTATGCTATTCTTAAAATGCTCTCTTGCAATACATTTTTCACTTGCACATTCATTTACAAATGTCCAATCAAATATTATCAATATTTTAAAAAATTGATGCATCTTGGCATGAATAAATTAGGAGATTTGGAAAAAGAGTTGTGGGTGTTGTAGTTCTGTAATTAGAAAATTCAATGACTAATAATCAAGAAGAATCTTTGTGTGGAATTCAGACTTGAAATCAAAAAGTTGAGACAAAGGAATTGAATTATTTTCTAACCTTCTTTTACTTTAGGAGCTAACTGGCACCTAACAGTAATTACCTTAGTTTAAATCACCAACCAATTAAAAAGAATACTATGAAGAACTGGTAGCATGGGCCTTTCTTTTTATATTTTAAGTGTTACTAAAAACTCCACCACATTTTCTTTCAATCACAGAGGGAATTACATTCCCAAATTTGGACTGCTTCATATCACAGCTTACACATTGTTTTCATTTTATAACCAAATCTTACAAGTTTTTGAGTACTACAGAGATTTTTTGAAACTGTAAAACAGGAAAAACTTCTGTGGATGGGCAGCAGTAACCATAAATAGGTTATTTCCTGGCAGTGGTACCAATATGAATTTACTTAAATTTGTAATGTTACAGAGAAATGAAAGCCATTCCTACAGTCTGCTGAATAATAAATGAAGTCATAACTTTTTAATTTATAAAAGGTTAACTCTTTAAGTATGATAAACTAATTCTTTCTCTCTAATCTTCACAGCATGAAAACATATACTAGAAAGATAAAAAATATTTTCCCTATAATCTAGAACCAATGGGGATTTCCAGCTGGAATACATATATATCAGGGCATGATCTTCAAAGTCAAACCTAATTCTGCTGGAATTTAGTTTCTATGTTTTTTTCAAAGCTCAATTCTCTGAAAAGACTTGTTGCTGTACTTCGCAAATTTTACACACTGTCTCTTGGCTAATATTCATTTTGGTAAGATGTGTTTAATATAAAAAGAAAAATATTACTTTTTGGTGTGACAACCAATATTAACTTTAACTGTCTCCAAAATCTTAAGCTCTAGCCCCTACCATTAATTTTCAGTCACACATTTCTAACTGCTTGTTTAAAACAGAACTCTCTTTCTCCTTTCTTAATCCTTCTACTTCTACCTGAATTGAAAATGTTAATGATACCAATATACTTCTAGTCACCTAGGCAGGAAACCTTGAATTCTTCTTTGATTCCTCTTTCTTTCACTTCATCTATCAAACTGGTACCATGTTTTATTTGTCTATTGATGCCTCCCTTCCCACTGCCACCGCAGTAATCCAGACACTCAGTACCTTTTGTTTAGGGAATAGAAAGCTCCTCCTAAATAGACTCTCCATTTCAAATCTCCCCTTACAGCACGCCTTCTATACCATTGTCAAATTATGTTTCTAAAGTCAGGTTCCAGGTAGATCATGCCCCTGATCAAAAATAACTCTACCCTCATATGCCAAACCCTGTTACTTCAATAACTTCAAAAACTTTATTCCTCACTATTCATATACTCTAGCAAACAGCCTCCTAAACACGTCTTGGACTCTTCTGTCTCCTAGTCGTTGTCCATGATGTTTATTTTGCCTAGAGTAGCATTTCTCTGTATGTCCAAATCTTATTCATGCTGTAAAGTCAAGTTCAAATGTTGTTATTCTCTAAGACAGCAGCCTCAGTCTCCCACAGCTGAAAGCAAGGGTCTCTGAAGTTCTGCAGGACTGCACGTGGACTCCTCTCTGGCAGTGTTCTCTAACTTCAAACTTGAATGAGTACACAGATCTCCTGGAAATCTTGTTAAAATGTAGATTCTCCTTCAGTAGGTCTGAGAGTCTGCACTTCTAACAAGATCCCGGGTGATACTGATGCAGCTGCTCTGTGGACAATTTGAATAATAAGTTGTTATGTAACTCACCAATTTTTGGCCTGTACTCTGATTACTTATAAACTTTTCTTCTGTCCCTGTTTTCCTATAAATGAAGGAAGGATCCCTGTTTTCCACTGAAACTTGTACAGGAGATATTCGATAATATTTGTAAACATAACATTGTATAATGTGTATATATGTTTTACAAATTGCAGGTTTTCAACCCATTAATGTGTTGCAAGCTATAAGTATGTGTGTGTAATATGTATGTATATAACCGAAACAGAATGAAATTGAGTCAAATGAGAAAGAAAATAGACTATCACATATAAGGGTAAATATCCAGAATGAAATTGAGTCAAATGAGAAAGAAAATAGACTGTATCACATATAAGGGTAAATATCGTTTCATAAAACTTTTGTTGCAATTATATATACACATACATATACATTTGCAAGTACTGGATCAAAATGTAAAATCTATTCTTTATGTGGGTTTTGGCCAAAAAAGTTGGAAAATACATGTTATGGGTTGAATCGTGTCCCCCAAAAAGATATGTTGAAATCCTAACCCTGGTTAGAGATTCAAGTTATGCTGCCACAAGCCAAAGAATGCCTAGAACTAACAGAAGCTGGAAGAGGAAAAGAAGGATCCTCCACTAGAGGCTTCAGAAAGAACATGACCCTGCCAATACCTCAATTTTGAACTCCTGGCCTCCAGAACTGTGAGAGAAACAAATTATCATGGCCATATATATATTAGCACACAATAAACATTTTCAGGAGATTCTGCAAAATATAACTTTTTTAACATCCTCATATAAAGTGATCTTCCCTAGTTACTCTTCTTTACATCATCCTTTATTTTCTTCATAACACTAATCACAATGTATTATGTTGTGTTTGTTTACTTTCTGTTTCCCCTACCAGAAAGTAAGTTCTGTGAGGACAGCTCTTGCTTTTTACCAAATACCCACTGCCTGGAACATAGTAGGTTTTCAATAAATATTTATTAAATGAAAATCAGAAAAGTTCATAAAATAAATAATAAATAGCAAGTTTTAAATGCTGTTGTTGCTGTCTACATCTCCTTGTTCCCCTTCTCTTCTAAGAAAAAGTCCTCTGAATAATGAAGAGATTACAAATGTAAAATTATTTCACATGGTCTACAACAGGGGTTGGCAAACTATAGCCCATGGGCAAATCTAGCCAGCTGCCTGTTTTAGTAAATAATGTTTTACTAGAACACAGCCTCACTCATTCCTTTACATACTGTCTGTGGCTACTTTTACACTACAGTGGCAGAGGTGAGTAGTGGCGACAGACTGGATGGCCGGCAAAGCCTAAAATATTTACCCTCTCTATAAAATCGGCCACTCTATTTTTAACTATTTATATTTATACAATGCTTGACATCTAATCATATATATTCCAAAAATTATAAGAAATAAATGTTGGAAGTAACTTTTACCTTATTGTAATTCTTGGCTAATTCCAACATCTCTTTTACCACTGATTCATTGTGTTTACAGTGTTCACTGTAGTCCTGAAGTGTCAAACCTTCCATCCAACTCTTCTTATGCAAATTTAGCAACATCTAAAAAAGATAAAGAAAAAGTAATTATTTTCCTGTATTAAGGGTATTTCCTTCAGCTGTCTTGAGAAACAACTTCACAAAAAACTTTTGGAATTAATGAATTTGAGTTTCATTTTATTAACTTAAATAAACTCTAATAAGAATTCTTCTAAATTTACATTAATATATCCTAAGGAGTACTCCAATCCCATGGCCTTTGCATTTGCTGTCCTTCTGCCTCAAAGGCTATTTTCCTTATCTTTGCATGGATACCTTCCTCACTTCCTTAGAGATAGATGCCTTTCCTCCCCACGCTATACAGAAAAGCCACCCACACTATCTTAAACATACCTGTTTTATTTTTATAAAATAACTTGTTTTGGGCCCGGCCCAGTGGCGCAGCAGTTTAGTTCGCGCTTGGGAGCCCAGGGTTCGCGGGTTCGGATCCCAGGCGCCTGCCGAGACACTGATTGTCAGCCATGCTGTGGCAGTGTCCCATATAAAGCAGAGGAAGATGGGCACAGATGTTAGCCCACGGCCAGTCTTCCTCAGCAAAAAGAGGAGCATTAGCAATGGATGTTAGCTCAGGGCTGGTCTTCCTCACACACACACAAAATAATAATAAAATAACTTGTTTTATTTTTATAACACTATCAACACCCCCAAATTTTTTTATTGTTTATTGCATTTCTCTCTCACTAAATAGAAATCAACAGGGTAAGGAGTTTGCCCTGTTTATTTCAAGATCACCAGGATCTAGATTCTAGAACAATATCTAATCGTAGCACACACTCAATAAATATCAGTTGAATGAATGAAACTACTATGTTATATACAGGATCTCTAATAGTTCATGTAGCGCAGCTTTCAAATGCCAAGATAGGGAGATAAATGCCCCATTTACTGAATGACTTTGTGTCAGTCTTTCTGAGCCTCAGTTTACATATGAGGGCTTACACTAGAGAATCTGTAAGTTTCTTTCAAATTCTAATATTCCATCTATAATTTAAGAAATTAAAATTTCTTGACTGTCAGAATGAAAAGTCATGAAACTGGGAAGGAAATCACAGATTCATCCAGTTTGCAATCATATCAGCAAATTGGGATCAGACCCTATTAGTGATCACGGAACTAAACACCTTAGTTCTTTGTTTCTCAAATTGGACTCCTACTGCTGAGTACATATTCTTGGAAGTTCCTAAGTTTTCAAGTTTAGAGTGTTAAGACAGTTTTTCTTAAAGTTTTACTCTATAAACGTTCTTCAGTTGAAGATTATCATTGAATAAGAAGAGCTTTTTAAATGATTGATAAAATTATGCAGTGTGAAACAAATGGTGGCTACAGAATGACTGCTGTTCTTTCACCATTAGAACCAATTTACTTAAGGGAGATCCATGAGCCAGGAAGACCTGTAGACATAGTTGAAAGTATATGAGTTTAGTTTAGAAAAATTACTCCACTTGTTTAGAGGTTTGCAGCTATGTGAGGTACCAAGTTTTTCTTATGCTGCAAAATAAGGTGCACGTCAAAATCACCTATGAGACTTTTCAAGACACAAAACCTTCAAGTTCCCCCATTCCCCTTTCAGGGCCCATGGGGACAGGAGTAGTCTGCAAAAAGTTGGAAAAATCCTGCACAAGTACCTCCAATTTCTTTGATTGCTTCCCGTCTTCTCCACTGATAGTGTTCTAGAAAATATTTCCTTCGGAAATTTTGGTGCAGTTACAACCACCTATGCTATAAAGCTACCTATAATTAAGTGTGGAAAATTGGATTTTCCTACTGCTTCAAAAGCAAACGAAGTTCGCAGAGCAGCAGGCTGTCCCTACCATGCCTGGACAAGGACTCCATTGGGACCGTCAGGTATGGCTTGGGGTTAAGTATACAGGTTGGTGGGAAAAGAATAGAGGCAGGGCTTTTGGTACTGAGAAGGCAGCTGAACTGAGTTACTAGGAACATAAACATAACATTAAGTAATTTATGTACGTATTTATATGTGTGTTTTTTATGCCAAGGATGGTGGCTGTTTATGGGTTACCAAAAAAGGAAAAAGAAAAAAGGGAAGGGGGAGTTGATTTAATTAGCTGGATATTTCCAAATACCTGAGTGTCAGATATCAGACTGGTGAAATGTTTATATATCTGAATGAATTTTTCAGTTTGTATCTGAGTGGCACCCTTTTTCGCGGCCTGTACCTATTGTATGTAATATTAAAATAAGTGTTGAAAATGTACTTCAATCTATCAACCATGCCTACCACAGCAGATACAAACTTTGGGACATAAGGAAGCAGCTGGAAGAGAGCTGTACGGCTCTGTGTCTCCCCTCAGGCCAAGGAAGAACTGGTCCTCTGCAGCCCCTTACTCATTACCATGCTCAAGCACTGAGGACCTTTGGGTGAGTTTATCTGTGGCTTTGACCTTTTAAAACAGTGGCTTATCAAACTCAAACAAATAAAAAACCCAGAATTCTTCTTTCAAAGAAAATCTTATAAAGCATCCTCCCCACAATATATAAATGAGATTAAAAATGGAGGTGATCTGGTTGAAAGAGGGGGTAGTATGGAAAGCCCAATTTACTCTACCTCCCACTCACCATATGCACCAGAATCCCCTTCTAAGGTACCTTTGTGAGGAACTAGTAAGAAAAGTCTTGTTTACTCCACGTTTGGACTTGAGAGCGCACGTAGGAACCAAAACTTACCGGCTGCCAGTGTTCTTAAAATTTTTTTTAAGTCTTGCGCAGAGAGAAATACAAGAAGCTAATTTGGAGGATGACTAATTATAATAGTAAAGAAAAATAACATTTCAGATTGTAATTTCAAAAAGCAATAGGCAGACTTAAATATTTGGCATTGGTTAAGAGAGAAACTGTACTTGAAGTAATCCTGAAATAGTAGAGACAAAAGAATGCTAATCTACCAAGATACCGGGTAATCTTAAAAGTAATCAAATTTGAAAATTTCCTGGTAAAAAGAGGATAAAAATCTAGCTCTAAATATCTGAAAACCCTAACTGCATTTTCCTTTGACTCACCTTTAGTTTACCCTAGGTAAACATGGCACATTTTTTTAAAGTACTACACAATTACAATTTAATTTATTTCTTTCAAATTTGGAAGGCTATTTATTTAGTAATTTAGTTATAAAAGGTTGCATTATAGGAGAAGATAAATTAATCAGGAAAATCACAGAACTAGGAGAAAGATTTTTATAATTTATCATAAAACCAAACTGGAATGTTTGTTTCCTATTTCCTCTCCTGCTTTAGCACTGACCAATAAGGTAAAATGTCTTTCAGTATGTCCAGCAAAATACTCCTTTATTTTATGCTGCAATTCATCAGGAATGAAAAAATATTTGAACACATCAGTGACAGAGGTCAACAATCCAAATTCAGATATGCCAGGCAATAGTTTAAATGGTTTGAAAAAGATTCTTTCCTCCTCTCTAAGATAAAAATTTAAACTTACCTTCTGTTCCAGTTCATTTTTCCGATAGTTAATAGTTATGGAGTAATAATGTCTGTTGAGTCCATGAATTAAAGCCTATATAGATAAATGATTAGAAAAAGGACAAATTAATATTTTTCAATTAAATTATAACTGTTTGAAACTGTTGACATATCCTGTAGATAATACCTTTACCATCTTCTAAAAAAAGCTTTTTATCCTAAATAAAGATTAAATTAAAATATTTTTTTCTCAGCTATAAGTTTAGAAGTAAGGTTTAAAGTATGGGTCACACATTCTTCAAAGCATCATAAAGAGCAGCAAGCATTCAACAGTTTCAGTAGCTTTGCTTGAGTTAGATTATGACCTCATCATAATCTGAATTATAAACAAATTATTCATAATTTATAAACAACACATAATTTATTAAGTCTGATTTTATAATATCTAGGGGGCTCTTTGTTATTTCAAAAGAAAGCCTAAAAAGTCATAATAATACACTTATTTCTTCACCCACAACATTAATCTGGGGTTTCCCTTTTTCTTAATTCACTTCTAACAGATTCATATAATTGTGCCTGCGCATGTCTCCAAGTTAACAAAGTGGAGTTTGTTCTTTACTGAGTCTATTTAGCTCATGCTCTTATCCAGTGACAGGCAATCTCATTAACCAGAATTTTTTCCACTGCACTTGATCTCCAAGACAAACAAGTAAATCATAATAAAAATTTAAGCTAATGGCATGATTTATGAAGAAAAGATAACCCTGCATGTGCTGGAATCCATTCACAACTGCTCAAATATCTAACCCTAGCAACAGGTTCAAATGAGGTTCCAAACAGTATTCTGGGCGACCCTCTATCAGACTAGTAAGACATGAAAGTACAGAAATACACCTTGGACATAGTTTCAACAAATATAAAAACAAAAAGGGCTTTGAGATTAACTCTCAGGAATCTAAAGATAAAGCTAACCAAAACACCACCACAGTCTTTAATTACTGGATTTTCACAGTGTAGGTCTCAAGGTGTTGAGGTAGAAGAAGGGGGAAAAGGAAACATTTAATGAGCGCCTAGCATCTGCTTTACATATTAAGTCATCTAATCTTCAAAACAACTCAGTAAGATAGGCTGGTTCATTTGTATTTTGACAGATGAGGAAAATAAGACACAAATCTTAATTTGTCCCAGTTTATAGCTAGTAAAAAGGCAAAGGTGGGATTTGAACCCAAGTCTTTCTGGCTCCAAAACCCATGCTTTTTCTAACATACAATGCTACAATATATCTTAGGAAATCCTTGGATTAAGTTTTGTACATTAAGGATCAGGAGGAAAACAAAGCATAGTCTTATTTTTAAACTTTCCTAGCAAAAATCACTCGATCAAGTACTAAAACATTTTAGATACGTACTGTAACAATCCATTCTTATATTCTTAATATATGCTATAATAAAATGATTGATATATAAAATTAAAGTACTAAGAGTATCTATTAAATTCTTATCCACTTCAATGATCATCAAGAGCAGTGAACTAAATTTCAGTGCACAGAAATGCTGTACTGCGCAGATCAAAAAGTGAATCTAATCAGGGCCTCCCTTAATCTGTACTCACCATTATGCAAAATTAGGAAGGGCATCTTCTGGGTGGGAGAATTAGAAAAAGGTGCCCAGTCCTCCCAGCAGACACAGCCTCGCTGGAGAGTGGAGCTGAGCCTAGATTTCAGGTGTCAACTGCCCCCTCATCCAAGCACCTTTGTGCACTGCCCTCACTATATAATTCTACATAGTGGCCATAAAGCTAATAACAGCTATGGCCAATAAATACAGAAGTCAGTCAATGGGCCCACAGACAGGTCCACATTTTGGAGGTTAACTGTACTGGTCAAATATACAGTTCAGTATTTGAAGGCACTATCAACTTGGTTTTGAATTACATTTTTAGATAAAAGTAGTAAAACTAACACAGGCAGCATGAAAGATTAGTAAGTATAATGATAAAACAAATACAAGATTAAATCAAATTATATCCTCAAGCAGTCTTCCAATTTCACTTACTCACCTGCTGTGTACCGCCAGTACATTCATCCCAAATCATAAGTAAACTGGCCATGTGCAGTCTCCTTCCACATGATTCCCAAAAACACATACTCTTTTAACTCAATGAACAATAAATTCTTGCAATTAACCAATCTAGTTGATATTGAACTACAAATAGTGGCAGTATATGCCAAATATAAGATTAGTTTTATCAAGGGGAGACTAACCTTTTAAAAGGTTCACATTGCAAATTAAACATAATATGCAATTTGATGCATTAAACTTAACGTTTAAATTTACACTTAACAAACATATGATGGACTTAGGAAAATTTAGGAGATTCTTAATTAAAACAGGATATGTTCCTGAAGCTCCTTTGTTAATTGGCTATTTGAAATCTGGCTAATTGAAACAGTTTCTCACAGAAGCATTCTTATAAAGCATGGTTCCATTCTATCGTATTATATATTGTGGGTTAAACAACCGTTCACTGGCTGACCTGGGAAGCTAGCCATGTTTTACAGCACTGTTTCTAGGACAAGACATTTTGGATTTACTAACAGCACTTAACTTATTTGCTTCTTGGATATCCTGACCCTTGTTTTCTTTGTTCAAAGCCTACCAACCTTTCAAAGAAGGAAGTTCTGCCTAGATTGGTACTTAGTATCAGGCTAAGATGCTATCTATCCTAGACAAAGCAGGGTTTGGAGGAGGAATTAGACAAAGGAGAGCTCTGAGATCCTGCTGATTAACTTCCAGGTTATTTCTATGCTTCTTTAGTTAATCTTTAGAGCAGAGCTTTATAATTTTGTTGGTAAGACAAATTCAAAACAAGTACACAAATAATCATTACAGTAAAATAAACTTCAAAATCAACCACCATTTGAATTATTTATATTTCTGTATTCATTCGTTCATGTGAATTATTAAACTTAGGTATCAGAAATGTCTTTGGGAGAATAGGCACCTAATCCCAATGAATGTTCAAGATTGGCTAAACCACTAGAACATAAATAATAGTGAGAAGGAAAAGAAATAAACTTAGAACTGCAGTGATGTATGAGCAAAGGTGGTAGCAGCTACAGAATAAAAATATTGACAGTTTATGAAAGGCAATCAGCTACCAGGTTAGACGGAATTATGTAGAACCATATTTTATGTAGAGGGATTGCTGAGAACAGCTCCTAAAATAAGATCCTCTACTTAAATGGCTTCCTACACAATGACCATGTCAGATAACTAAAAGCAACTAAAACCCACCCTAATCATACTTCATTGACCTTGCCCAGACTATTGAGAAGAGGTTAGAAGTTATATCTCCATACACTCACTGCAGTGGAAAAGCAGGCATAAGACACACAGCTTATGACCTATATAATAACCTATTTATAGTTTCTTGATAGGTTAAAAGTTTCATGCTCTTAAAAAAGTAAAGTATGTTGGTTAGATCTAAAGATAAACTTGTTTGCCTTAAATTATTTTACATTGATAAACTGAAAATGTGGTGCTAAATAATATCCACTGAATCATATTTTAAAATGAAGCTTTCTTTATATAAATATAACAGCTCTGAAAAGAACCAAAACATGCGTTTTGTCATTCCCTCTAGAGTGGAGAACTGGGTTACAGAAGAGAGAGTTTTTGCTAAATATCTTTGGGTACCTCTTGATTTTTGAACTGTATACAAAAATTATCTATGCCAGAATTAATTAAACTCCCAAAGTATAGTATAAAAGAATAAGGAGCCCTGGTTGTGAATACCAGTTCCTACATTAACTCACTGAATAACCTGGGCAAATCACCAACTTTCTGGGCCTCAGTTTCCTCACCTACCAGATGACCACAATGGTTCCTTCCAGTGCAACTGTTTTATAACTGTTAAAGAACTACTGAAAACAATGTTTTTCAAATAGCTTAATTCTATTAGACAATGCAATTATACTCAGGGCTACACTTAGAGGCTCACAGCCCTAGCACAATGCATCTACGCATCAAAATTTACTACATTTCCATGCGACTGACAACCAATCTTCACAGATACTGTGGCTCTGAAGGATCTGAAATGTTGAACAGTCTTTGGTGGAATAGTTTAAAATTTTTAGTTACTAAAATAAATGCTTCTTAACTCTCAATTCTATACACTTGACAGTAATGGTCAAATGCTTCAAATACAAAATAATATAGTCTCATATATTAATATAAACGTCTATAAATGTATAGGCGTTACACTTTTCCCTCTCTACCAGGACTGTTAACAGCTTCTCTTCTTTAAAACATGAAAGTTAATATAAACTTTGTTTATTAGCTTTGTCTTGTGGAATATACTTGAACATTCTTAGTGCTTTAAAAATAACATTTTCCAAAAGCAATATATGTTTCACTGTAAAAAGTTTAAGAAATATGGAGAAGGAAAAATAAGAAAAAAAAATTCATAATGCTACCACCCAAAGGTAATCAATACTACCACCTTGGTGTAAATATATAGGCACAGTTTATAAAATATGTATTTGCAAAGAGGAGAACTTATATATCCTATTTTAGAATCTTTTTCTTACTTAACACATTATCTTTCCTCAAATTATTAAACAGTCTACAATATAATCATAATTTTTCCCACTACTTCAAGTAAAGTAGTAAAAAAAAAAAAAATCAGTGTTAGAAAAGCATTAGTGACCACCAGCCTGAGTGCTGATGGTTGCTGTCAGGCTTCTATCCCTGTGACTTTAGGGTTGGTTTAGGGACAAGGCTCCTCTTAACACTAACTAATTTTCCATCAAAATAAAAGGCATGGCCTTTCTGAAAGGCTTCTGATCCCCAAGTTAAAGATTCTGATAATATACATTAAAATTCCACTATGGATATTACCATTCACTTCAGGTTCTTCTGGGTTGCTTTCTTTCTAGTTTGTCTTAGAAAACTAAGAAACTATTTTAAGGTGTGGCTTTGTTTTGTCACTTTTTGGCTTGATCTCATTTGAGTGTTTTAGTATTAAAATTGTCTTAAAACCGTAAAGCACCCAGAGGTACGATTCTGATGGGCGCTATATAAACTGTGAAATAAATGTATTTACAGATTTTAATTGGAAGGCAAAACAAACTAAAATGAAAGGAAAAACAATGATGCTGTACCTGTTATATACACAGGTTCTTTTAACTTGGGTTTGGAACCTGCTTCATAAGGTCCACCTCAAATTACAGACTATGAGGTAGGACTGAAAAAATACAAACTGGACTACTGTGGAAAAAAAATAACTTAATATTGATTATACTCAATTTTTAAGGTTAAAAAGCAGTGTTTAAATTTAAAAGATGAAATCTGCAACAGGTGGCTATTGATTTGCAATTAGTAAAAACTTCTGGCTGTTAACATACCATGCAGTAATCACAATGATCTTGGATTGTGAGACACTACTTAACCTTTTGCAAAAAAATAATGAAGCGGTATGATGCTATGGGGGTTTATAAGAAAGGTCATTATCACAGGCTAAACAGGTCCAATAATATATTCTCTTGGAACATGCAAGCCTGGGCTTGTCTGTACCCAATCAAAAACACTGGTAGCTTATTTCTTACTCATTATACTTTGCAGTTTTCCCTGACTTGTAAAAAAATTTTTTTCAAAAGCAACACACCTCAATCCTTTGAAACAAAACATTTCACTTTGATGAAGATTTCAGATGACTGCTGCAAAAGTAAGCCTTTAAAAGTATAAAGTTATCAAAGTGTAACCAAGGCTTAACCATAGTTAACTGTCAAAGCCACAACTCCCCAAAGACATTCATATGACAGAGCAAGGTTTCAGAAAGGGAGCAGCAATAGCTACTATAATGTCTTTGTCCTATGTGTTCTATTTAGCCAAACATGGTATTTCTGTCCTTTTAATTAATCTTCAGAGAAGCAATTAACTATATAGACACAGGTTGTGGTGCATTTAAAAACACATTTAAAATAATTTTTGCAGACAATAAAGATTTGTGTAAAAACAATGAGGCATGTGAATGATACAAAGAAAACATAATCACTCAGGAGGATATTAAGTGTCTGAATAACTGTCATAATGGTGGTTGACATCACTAGAAAGAACAAGATATAAACTCTAATCAAAAGTAATATAAAGATATATTTTGTAGGACTTGTTTTAAAAGTAGAGATTAAACAAAAAACAGGAGGAAAATTTTAAGTACTATTTAGGAATTGTTTCTGGGGACCTCTTAAAGTATACATCAATTTTCCCATTATTTACTGCTATAAGA
The DNA here is from genome assembly GCA_031878705.1 of Tapirus indicus. Lineage (NCBI taxonomy): Eukaryota > Metazoa > Chordata > Mammalia > Perissodactyla > Tapiridae > Tapirus > Tapirus indicus. The sequence continues at coordinate 74,824,897 of CM062926.1, read as the reverse complement.
AATGTCTACTAAGCAATCAATGACTTAATGCACTCCACCTGCAACTCCTATTGGTCCTTTACTACAATATTAACCACACAAAGCCGTAAAGGTACTCTCAAGATAAGGACTCTACTATGCTCCATATGTCCTAAAACTATGTTAGGAAACTTTAAAGACTCACACTAAAAACTGACTCATATATGAGCAAATACAACTTTTGCAATTATATTTCCATAATTTTTTTTTAAAGCACAAGAAAAATTAATTATAAACAAACTAAAAAGCTACACATTATATCTTAAAATGGCCCTTTATAACAGACTTTTAAAATGTAAAACAGAGTTTTAACACATTATCACATACAGGCATTACCTGGATAGATGGCTTGTTTAAGTGACCCAGATTTGAGGTTGTTTGTCTTGGTTCATGTCCTAAGACCATCATATTAGCATTGATCAATCTGAAGGCATCAATAACAACCTGTAAAAAGAAGGTGTCAGGTCAATTCTTTTTAAAAAAGCAAGTGATGATGCCAAGCAACAGTGGACAAGGCATGATCAACTTGCATCTGTTTCTGGACTATTTCCAGAAAATCATTTAATTATAATATTAATAAAAAGAACCTCCTGCTGACTGTGCCATCAGCACACCACCCTCTATCTGGTAATGTAAGGTGACACCAATTATTGCAATTTTCATGAAACAGTAAAGAAAAATATTAACTTTGCATCTTTATTATTGAAATACGTCATTACTAAACTTACACCAAACAGCCTTCATTGGTGTGCATATTTTTGTCACCTAAATTTTATCTAATCAAAATGAATGACAAAGAGAAACTAAAACTGCAAGTGAGCACAAGCTAAGGGACCACATGTAAAGCCCAGCCCTGTCACATCAATTATACTACCACAGTACTTGAAATGACAACAAAATTACAACCAGCAAGGCACTTGCTCCACGTATTCTCTTCTAGTCAGATACCTTTTACTTCTTGTGACTATAAAAGACTTTATACCTTGTCTGATGGCCTTAAATATCCAAGCCACTGTCAAGAATAGCAGGCACAATACAAGAAAACCAAGGTCATCTGTGCTTTAAGCCAAGAATATGGTACAGAATAATATGGCCCTAAATTCATAGTAAAGAAATGACAATAGGTATCCTCGTTTTGCTAACTGTATTCAATATTTCTGTATAGAAAGGCTTCAAATTCTTACATGATACAATATCATCTGTTAGTTCTTAAATATTAAGAGATTTAATAAGAATCACATACTATCCTAATGCTTTTTCTGTTCATTATTATGGATTTGGAAGAACTCATTAAAGTTTTTAAATATTGTGAAGTTTTATGCAAAGCACAGGGACTTGAAGACAGATGCCTCTTTCAGGGAATTTACATCAACTACCTGGAGAATAAACTCAATACATTCATGACATAAAAAAAATCTTAAAGCAGGATAACATAGTATTTCTAGATCTGCCTTTAAAAATGCTAAACAACTAGGCTTTATCATGTTTTAAAAGCTACTGTCAACTACACTCTCATTTGTATAATTATTGTTTGAGGATACTAAGAGATTAAAAAACAAAATTTATCTTCAAGTTAAGCCAACTGAAATCTAATCAAGTCTGAAAAATTTGCTTGTGGAAAAGTTATCACTACATGCCGTATGCTAAAGAGCAACATCCAAAGGAAGAAAAAGAAAAAACCACCCTTTCTAAAAGGCTGCCATGAAGGGTCAACAGTACCAAAGAATACAAACTTAGACCAAAGCGTTATGACAAGTGAATCAATCTAAGACCCCTGTCCACTCTGGTAGGCCAAAAAAATCAACTTTGAATTTTGCTTTTATTTCTAACAGTTTGAATTTCCCCAAAGACTCCTCTTGCTTCAAAATAAAACCAAGTATCCCCAGAACATGCATGATTTAAGAGTTTGTAAATTCTTTCTTCTTTTTATACAATAACTGTAATCCAGACTTAACGTTTACCTTTACGTATAAATAAATATGGCCCAGGTTTTCACCTCTTGCTAAAACTTAAATTTTTTTCTAATCATATTTTTTTCATAAAGCAATAATAAAAATAGGTACTAATAGACATGATTTAATCAGATATAAATAATTTCAAACAATTGTTAAAAAAACATAGAGAATTAAAATTTTCTACTAAAAAGTGCATAAGATAAAATTAAAACGAAGGTGAAAGAGGGGAAAACTGACCATTCTGATAGATAGATATATAACAAATAAATACAGAATTAAGAATTGCCACCCTAACTATTAGTGGTAAATATTTAAGAGCAAAGCATCATTTTGGTCCAATTGTTTTTAAAATACCTTGATTCCATTTTAAGATTTCAGTAAAATCATTTGTAGAAAAAACCCACTTCTACAAAACTATGAAAATTCCATTATATACCACAACAAAATAGCTATATACTTTTTTATAATGAACACTTTCAAACTAAAACAGCAGACAGCTACTTTACATGCAAAAATCTCTGTAATATTTCTCTGGAATATTATAAGCAGGCATGAAACATCATAAAAAAGAAATGAAAATACCAGCTAAGTGGATATCATGATCAGTTAAAAACAAATCTGAAATAAAAAATTTTAAATTCTATTAAAAAATTAAGAGAAAATTCAAGAACTTAAAATACTGTTCAACTAATAAATGATGGTCTATGTGAAATGACATCCTTAGATTGACAGTTCCTGAGCAGCAGTATGATAGCCAATAGAAAATGAATATTTTAACTACACCAAGATTAAAGGAATTTGCTGCCATCACTATAGCAACTGTCTTAAGGAAACTAACATGTTCAACAACCTGCAGACCAAAATTAGATTTAGTATGCAATAAAAATATAAATATGGCAATATAGTCTACATTTTAATTTCTGTACAATTTTATAATTGCTTTTTTGTGCTGTAAGAATAAGTGGGTTTCTCCTTTAGAGCAACCTATCAAAATAGACTCATTAATGTCCAGTGCACTAATGAGCATTGGGTGAAGAAGGTGTTAATTATGCCACAGTAAGATTCAAGAAAAAGCCCTAGTGAGCACTTGGAGGTGTGTATAAGCTGAAGAAACCCGGTTTCTCCATGTTTATGTATTTACAGCATGATGCAATAGAATGACAGCCAAGTGGTCACTCCATGGTTAAGAATGGAAATCTTAGATACAATACACTGAATAAAGAACCCCCACGGATTAATTAAGGTACTGGGTGAGGGAGGGATGGTGAAAATAATCCATTTTTTGGAGCTATATGAATTTTCTAAACAGTTTGTTTTAAAGTACATATACATTAAATCAGTTCAGTTTATGTCTTATAAATCCAAATAGTAATTTAGGCAAAAACTTTGCACAAAAACTACCTCCTTAATATGTAATAACAAAAACTTTCAAGCTAAAGTAGGAAGAATATTTTCAGGAATATGATGCTACACTTTTATAATTCCTTTCCATGCTGAAGTCCTACACACCACATTGAATCTCTATTCACCAGCCTGACCATTTAATTTTTTCTGGTACAAGTGCCTTGAGACTTTTCAGAGGTCACTGCAACAGTAGACAGCTTATAACAAAACCATTAGCAGTTTGGCTAGCTTAGGGAAACCTCTTACTTTCCTTTTTTGTTTATTATCACTGCATGAATCTGCAGCATATGATAGTTTATAATTTCTCAGGCTTGTTAAATTCATGTTAAAGGTCTGTTTTCTTGTTGAATAAATTTTGTTCATATAATGCTGCCTATTTCATACACTCAGTCTTTAATAGCACCTTTGGTCTATGCGCAACTCACAGATCAAAACAGAGGACTAAAATAGGGGTTGATGATGCTATTTACATGTGTGATTCCTGCTGTCTTCTTGTTAGTAGCTTTAATATAATAGAAGACCTTGTCTGTTTTGTAATTAACACATCTTTACTGGAGAGATATTTGGAAGTGATTGCTGTGAATATACTGGTTAGTAAAATAAACACAATCACACACCACTTTCTGTTATCAGACAAATTTGTGAATTGTACACATTATACTCCAGATCAACAAACTGTGATATAACAGCCAAGTAGAAGACACATATTTATATAACCCTTTATTTTTCTGAAAATATGTATTCACTCTGACCTTGCAAATATAATTAGCTTGTGGGATGTGCAGATTTCAGTACCATGGTTGCTTTACTAATTGCAACTCTTGGAAATAGATACTAAATATTTGGAAGCTGCCAATACAAAATAAAAACTGCATCTTTTTTGTACATCTGTCTTAGCTTACAAAAGCAAAATAGTTTTAAAAACAATACTGAGTTCCATATTTATTCCAAGCACACCCAAGGGTCAAGCACCTATCATTTCATTTTAATAACGAATCTGGTTTAGGACTCAAAACTGTAATTATTTTCAAATTCAGTTCAACTTATTATTTTTTGGCTTCTTTCATGAGTATAGCATAGTTTACCCAATACGCTATTTATTTTTAAATTCATCTTTTCATATAAACCACCAGGTCACTGAAAATGTAGACTGAATTTCTAAAGCACCAATGTATAGTTCCCAATTTTTACATTCAAAAGAGGCTATTTTTTTTTAAGTAAGCTCTTAAAATTAGTTTAATACAAAGATGTCCAAAAGAAAAATGCATAAGCACTCTGGCAGTAGTTATTATAATTCATAATATTGCTCTCTTTTTTTGACAGTAGCTGCCTTTGGCATTTCCAATTGCACTTACATTGAAGTCAATGACTATACAAAGTGTTTATATATAAAATGAACTGAAAAAAAAAAAAAAGCTTGAAAGAAAAATTCTAAGACCCAAAATCAATCTCAAACACCAAAAAAGGCAAAAAGAGGTACAATTCAGTTACCAGTTAGGTTATATGTTTAAAAACATATAAACTCACACCATATAAAGTAAGTCTCTAAATGACTCTAGAAACACTAGGTGTGGAAAGAAAAGCAACACTCCATATCAAATACCTTTATCACCTAGAAATGAGCTGTTATCAACTGCTTAGGTTGTTTCTAGATTCTTTAAAAATTAAGGGTGCATGTGACCTGGGAAGCACTGGGGGAGTTTGTGACCATTTCGTTACTTCTGCTGCCATGCACTGCCAGACATCTATAAGAGAAAAACATCTTATGTCTCTTGTAAGCCCACAGCATAAAAAATTCAAAGAAATCTTACTTTTTATGCCATTTCCAATGAAAAGCACTAAGAACTAAAACTGACTCATGCCAAATGCATATCACTGAATTGCTGTGATTTCTTAGTCTCAAGTTTGCAACATGGAAATTATTTATAAAATGTCAATTTTAGCTCTGGAAAAGAAATTCCTATGTGTACGTACATTTTCTTTCTTCATCCTTGGAGAATTGTTTATTGTAGCTAGAGATCTGTAGTACAACTTCAGTATATTGGGAGAAAGGGGGATGGGGTGTAACTAGCATAACGTACTTTTTTTGACAAGAGAAGACAAGGATCAAAATTCAAACAGTTAAGCCACAAGTTTTGAACATATATGCCATAATGAAAACAAATCGATCTTTAGAAACGAGCATGGCAAGAGGTAATTAAACATTTTTAGATTCATGAAACTTTGTAAAAAGAATACAGTTGAGTAATAAAATAAAGTTTAGCAGAATTTTACAGTGTATACATGTAGTCAGTATGGTACAGGTGTTTAAATGCTTGAGATACTCTGGAGTCAGAATCATGCCTAAGTTAGAATGCTGGCTTTATCACTGGCTAGCTAAGAGATCTAGGGTAAGTTTTTTTAACCTCTCAATGTCTCCATTTGCTCATGAAAGACACCTCACAGAGTTGGTGGTAAGATTAAATAAATGTGTACCCACCACTATAGTTCTTAGTGTTATTAACTGTGGTGGTCATGGAGTTGCCCAGCTCAGATCACCTTTCAACAGAACCTGCTGTGGGGAGCATAGCAGACTCACAACCTCCAGATGCTACATCTATGGATACTCTGGGGGTTCATCCCAGGTCATGCTTCCCTTGGGCTGCTCTCAGCCAAAGACTAAACACAGCAGGGGTACTAGAATCTAACCCTACAGCCAAATAAGGGATTCCCCTAAGGGCAACGTTGTCTCAAGCACACCCCATCAGCCTGGCTGAAACTTTCTCAGAAATATGCCGCAGTCTGATGCTCTTCCTACCCTACCTTCCCTTTCTCCTTCCACAGGGTCAGATCTGTACTGCTGTCTGACGGGGTCTCCCCTTTATCCATCACAGGTGTTTTCCCTAATAAATCTCTTGCATATCTAATCCCATTTTTGGCATCTGCTCCTTGGAGCCCCCAAACTGACACAGTAAACAAAGCAGAGTACTGCTGCTGTAACACAGTGTAAAGTGAGAAAAAAGCTATCCCCAAAATCAATCAGAATTTTAAATCTGGCATCCACACAGACACTTGGCATATGAAAACATTAATAGGAAATTAGGAAGAGACATTTAAAGATGTATATTTCCTTAGAAAAATTCCTAATTAAAGAAAAAAGCATACAATTACACTGAAATATTAGCTCTTTATTGATACTCCTGCATGATAGTATTTCTAGACTTACATGTGACAAACGAACTTAAAAACTGAACCACTCAGGGGACTACTAATGAGCTACAAGAGACTATCATCTCTGCGACACTGGTCTGATACCAACTCAGAGTACCAATTCTATCTGGTGGCTACACAGTCAGAATACATAAAATGAGCAAGTGACTTCAGATTCCTTTCTAGTAGAAAAACTAAAGCAACACAACTGATATGCTTACTGACAGTTCCACATAAAGAAAAGGAATAAAAGGATCTAGAGACTAAAGGCTAGGGCTCAACCATGTTAGCAAGCCGGTAGGGCAGGTGAATAAGGGAAATAAAAGACTTGTGCTTTAACATCAACTTCAAAGAAAAATGCAAATATATTCTTCAAATTGCCATTTCTCCATAGGCAAGGTTATTTTCGTAGGAAAAATAAGGTCAATTACTTTGCTATGTATCACTTTTTTGTATTTTTATTGGGCTTATTAATTAAATAGTGTATAGAAATTATCTTGTCTAATCCTCTCAACATCCAAGAGGTAGGTATTAATATCCTCAATTTATGGATGATAAAACTGAGGCTAGAGGACCTGAATAAATTAAGTGAGTTGACACAACCAGTAAGTGATACCATTATGATCTGTACGTACACACCACACCAAAGTCAGTACTCTTCATCACCAAGCTATTTGATGTAACAGTTATCCTAACACAAAAGCAAGAAAAGACTACTATCAGATTCAGTTACCTGACAGCAAGGTTTGTGTCTTAGTCAACACTGAATATCCATTCCCCAGCAGAGTACCTGGCACCCAATACAGTGTACAATAAATATCTATTGAAATGAAAAGCTCCAAGAAAGCATTTTTGGCTACTACTTCATATACAGTTATACCATTCATGTTTATTTTTTCTTCCAAAAAAAGACATTCATTATATGTAGAAAATCTAATCACTAGCTTTACAAAATATATACTTCCCATTTCCTTATCACTGCTCAGTTTTGAATCCATGAAACACTCTTCCATGGCATGCTTAACTGAAAAACTCAAACATCACAAAGCACTGTTTCATTTGGAATAAAAACTGCACACAGTAAAGCTATTTGGAACATAAAAAGTGGCAGTGGACATGTATTCATCAGCTTACTAGGAGTCTAAGAAAAACCACTGAGGAATAAATTATGACTGAGAAGAAAATTTACCATCATAATCAATTCTACCCTCTTTAGGAAATTACAATAATAATAACATACTAAACATGCCAAAACTAAGTCCCAGGTCCAGAAACAGACTCACATTTAACAAAGGCTAATGTCAAGTCATTTGAATATGACCTTAAACAATTAATATACTTGGGCTATGAAAAGGTCTCTTATACAAAGTCATAGTTTGCATTTGCTGGTACAACACTGGCATTAAGGACAGGGAGTAGATTCTTCTCTATGTCTCCAGTATGGATGCCTGGCACACAGTAATGATCAGTCAGTGTCTGCTGAATGAATGACCAGGAGTCATTAGATTGGGGAAAAGCACACAAGAGGCAAGCATCAATAAATAATATTCTTAAAGACAAAGAGACGTTATTTTAAAGATTTTCCTGCATCTTTACTGAAACAGCTGGATTCAAACTAATTTGAAGCAGATTTATATCATTCAAAATAAATGTACTAAACAATTCTAAACAACAGTACTTTAGCAAGTACTAAACAATAAATTAGCTTGGAGATTTTATCAACAGAAGCTCTAAATGAAAAGAACTGTGAGCTCTATATAAGATTTATGCCTCTTAGAATTTTAAACATAAAATTGCTTTAACATTCTTAGCTGACAATTTCTGATTATATCAGCTAAATAAATGTTATAAACTATTAAGTTTGTCTATCAGGAATAGTATAGGCACATCAGCACCTATAACATTTTCTTAGATATTCTCACAGATTAAATCAGAATGTTACAAAACTTCAAATTGATGATAAGAATGAAAAACAGGAAGTAAACAAAAGACAATACAGTAACTAAACTTGTTCCAAGAGTTGGATGGATATGCTCACAGAGCTATATTAGGAGTGGAAACAGAATTTTTATGTCTCCTATTTTCTATTTTTCTCTTTCAGTCTGGAAAATTGAATGAAGAAAAGGGGTGTGTGTGTGTGTGTGTACACAATTTGAGATTAGGACTATCCAGCCCTAACTGACCCTTATGGGATACTGATCAAAAGAAAATCTCATGAATAACAGCTATTCTAAATATCTTTCACTACCTTTAGATGATAACTGACATGCTAAGCTTAAACTCTAGCTCTAATTACACGAGGTTCAAATTCATCAAGGCTAATGTCTATGAACAAACTGGCTAATTGACCTTGTCAATCTCACCTTTCACTTACTTAATAAATGACTCTGACTGCTAACATATACAACTTACTCACTAAACCTCACAAAATTAACTGCAGATTTTTTATATGCTAAAAGCCAAAACTAGTAATAGCTGACCAATGACATATTCATTCCTTGATTTTACTTTATAAACATTTATGAAGAAAACTACTTTTTGCCAGACACTATACAAATTCTAAAACGTGAAAACATTTAGCCCCTAAAAGAGGCCCCAGTCTTGTGGGGGAGACAACACAGACAGATGAATAACACACAAAAATGGTTTTAAGTACAATACGTTAATCACTTCAAAGGCCAGAATTTTAATGTAATATATTCATTTTCCTCTTCATCAGCATGTCCCAGAGAAATATGGTGGAAAACAGTAAGTGCTCAACAAAAAATTAGCTGAATCAGAAGAGTATTCCTAAATTAGTCAGGATATACAAAATACAAGAAGGGAAATTTCTCTTTTGTAGTCATTACCTTCATCTTCCTAAGATGAGCAAGTTAGTAAGTATAGACTTGTTCTTAACAAAATTTTTAGAAATATTCACATTCTATTTTTTAAAATATGCTAGTTGTTAATCCTTTTAGTGTCAATTATTTTAATCTTTGGAATAAACTCCCATGTATTGCACACCTCCTACATGGCAAGTGCACTCTAATCATTACATATATCACTTCATAATATTCATAATACTATAAGACAGTTACTAAAAATCCCTGTTTTATAGATGAGAAAACTGAAGCTCAAGAAGATTAACTTGCTCAAAGTCATGCCATAAAGAAGAGATAAAAATGGGATTCTAATGCAGGCCTGATCCCAAAGCCTGTGCTCTTCATGACTCTATGTGCTGCCTTTACAATTTTTTTTTTTAAATAAAACAAGAAAAAGCTAAAACAAAACTATTATTTGAATAGTTTAAAATCTCCACTATCTTAAAACTTTCTAATACAAAATTTCTTGGAAAAGCAAAATATTTGCCCATTCACCCTGAAAAAGACATACCCTTCTAGATATCTGAAAAAAAAAAAGGTAAGCTCTTATAACATTCATTCCCTAATTCTTTCCTCTTATATCTGTATTTACTCTTCAGCATCCCATCATTTTAATATGCTGATTAAAAAACAACAGTAACAACAAAAACTACTCACTTCACATTCTAAAGTACCTGTGAAAGAAGAATGAACAGAGGTAAGTACCATCTGGAATGGTAGTGTTTCTACATTCTTCCTCACAAGGTATAAGCTCCTCTTTTCTGAGTGATGCCCTGCCCAGCCCTCACAGCTCAGTCCCAATTTCATCTACTTTGTGCAGTCTATACTGATTTCTCCCCTCTAATTTAATCTGCATTTACTATGTTTGCTATACAAGTAATACTTTATTGCATATTGGCACATACAAGGTTCTAAATAAGTATTTGTTGAATTATTTCTTTCTCTAGCAACCATTTTAATACACAGTTAAAGAAATAAAGCAGTATCAGGATAATTTGTATTGTATCAGTATGCAGTGCAGGATTATCAGCATATAATTGGTATAATGTTATTTGGCTCACTAGTGACACTGAATTTATATGACTTATCTTCTCAGTGAGAAAAAGAACATTTCTTATTTATTTTGTATCCCAGAACCATTAGCATATGGGCACATCAGATGTACTTAAGAAATATCTGCTGGGGCGGGCCCCGTGGCGTAGTGGTTAAGTTTGCATGTCCTGCTTTGGCAGCCCGGAGTTTGCTGGTTCAGATCCTGGGCACGGATCCACTCATCGCTCATCAAGCCATGAGGCGGCGTCCCACACAGAAGACCGACAACTCTACAACTATGATATACAACTATTACTGGGGCTTTGGCGGGGGGGAACAAAAAAGAAAAGGAAGAAGATTGGCAAGATATTAACACAGGGTCAATAATCCTCAAAAAATGCATTACTTTAAAAAAAAAAGAGAAATATCTGATGAGTTGAGCTGCAACTAGATAAACATCATATTTTTTAAAGTCCATTGAGTATTTCTGATAGATTAAATAAAAATTTTTCAAGAAAACCCAGCCAGTGTGAAGATTTATTTGGACTAACGGGTTATTAGTGGTTTTTTATGTTTTCAAAATAGAGAACAAACACAAAGATTGTTAGGAATTAGTAGGTAACATTTGAACATTTTACTGACAAGAATCCTGATAAGAAAGTGAGTTCTCAAAAGTTGTAATAGTTCTTTGCTAGTTTTATGACTTCGCACAAAGTGATCATTCTTTTTGCCCTAAGGAAGAAGTTTAATCATATTACAAGTTAAATTAACTTCTAGGGGCCGCCCAGTGGCGCAGCGGTTTAGTTCGCGCTTGGCAGCCCGGGGTTCGCGGGTTCGGATCCCGGGCGCCCGCTGACACACTGCTTGTCAGCCATGCTGTGGCGGCGTCCCATATAAAGTAGAGGAAGATGGGCACGGACGTTAGCTCAGGGCCAGTCTTCCTCAGCAAAAAGAGCAGGATTGGCAACGGATGTTAGCTCAGGGCTGGTCTTCCTCACAAAAAAATTAATTAATTAATTAACTTCTAAATTTGCAGCTGGATTAAGTCCAGTTGTGGGCTGAATACACAAGTTAACAAAACATTAAGCAAGAGGTTGCCACTGCGCCACTTGAGAACTGAAGTTTAAAATATGTGAATACATATATTTTACAAATAAACTAAAACAGAATTTTAAAAACTATTTCACTGATTAGAGCAGAACTCACTGATAATTTCTAGGAACTTACTCTCCATTTAAATTATGAATGTTATTATCACTGATTTTCACCTATATCATTTTTAAACGTTTACAGGATTACATAACATACAGAGTGATACAGATTCTTTATCATATAGTCTATTTTATTATTTATGTTGGTCTCAATGTTTGGTCCTAGGAATACAAAAGCTGACAGGGATGAGTCTGTCTCAATTGTTTTTTAAAATTAATAGAACAAATACTGCATGAGACAAATCAATTAATATGTAACATCTATTATAAATAGTATAGAGAACTACTGAGAACTTAGAGAATATGTGTAGCTCCTTCCCTTGACTTATGCAAAGGGAGTGACATCTATCCATATAAGTTAAGAAAAGGCCCTACGACAACCTCTGGTACTCATTTTCCACTCCTGAGTTACTCTAATTATATAGTTCATAACTGTCTAATATTAAAGAGCCAGTAAAACAGCTTGAGCTCTGAAATTTTATAGATGTAGATTTGTAGCCTTGTTCTGCTGCTTAATAATGGTGTGATTTGGGGCAGAGTAATCTCTCTGGCCCTCATTTTTTTTACCCTTTCATTGATAAAATGGAATAATAGTGCCTATCTCCAGAATTACTAAAAAGAATAAATGAGACAAGTTGAAATGGTTATCACCACAATATCTGGCACATAGCAATAATTCCATCAAGATACAGTCAAGTCACTATAAAAGGAAATCAAACATTATGAATTGAGATTACAAAGAAAGAATCCATGCTTATCTAATCACTCAGAAACAGAGAGATAATACTGGGATTTACTAAAATGGAAATATAAAAATATACAGGAAAGAGGTATTAAGTGAACAGAGATCCAACTTAAATCATTTGCATATAGATTGTCATTTTAACTCTTGATCTAATCATTGCCTTACTAAATATTTTGACAGCTTTGATAAATCACTTGCAGGGAAGAGGGAGAGTCCTATGTTATTCCTCATTCTTTAAAAGTTTATATTCTTAAGTTTAATGATTTAACTTGAACACCCTGGCCATGGATTTACTAGCATTTAATTTAATTCATAGTTTGGAGAGGTCTTGACACTGAGAGAACCATAAATTATAACCAAACTCAGACACCTTACAGATGAAGTTACATTACTGACAAAGAACTGGATCCTTATTTAAGGTGACATAATTGTATGAATCTATATGTTAGGTATAACAAGTGACGTGAATCATCAATGATAGATATTTACACTAAATTTTTTCAAAAGTATTTTTCATGATGTATAAAATTAGACAGTGATATAAGTGACTTCATAAAGTAATTTTAGATATATTATTTTTAAAAAATACATTTTACCATATGACAAGAGTCATGTGACACAAGTGTATTTTTTAATGAAATGCATTCTTTTAATACGAATTAGGATTAATTAGAAATAAACAATATACATTTCAATGTTATATAATACTTAAACTAGGTTTGGAAATTAAAACTGCCATTTAAAATACTATAAACAAGATAACCAAAAATAAAATACATATTCATTTATTTACATTTTATTTTGAGAATGTTTTCTTTCATTGTATTTAAGTTCTTATTTTCCTTTTCAAAGTGGCCACTATCACATGAGTCAAGTGTCATAAAAAGTCAGTCACACTAATACTACAAAATAGAACTCTGATTATGTTTAAAATTAAGCTTCAATTATTATTCGTAAATATTGTGGCAGGGGGACTTAATCGGATAATTTTGTTATATTTCTAAAATAATAATTATTACTTAAATGAGTTACTTACGAGTTATAAAAAAGGTACCTTAATTATCAGAGAATAAACTTAAGAAGTATTATACTGTACTTCAATTTGTAAAACTAACAAAAGTCAAGGATTTTCAACTCCTTTTGTCTATATCAATTAAGTAACAATACACTTCGCAAAAAAGAAAGTAAATAAGTTGAAATATAGGTATATAGCAAGCATCAGAAGTTATCCATTCTGAATTGCCTAGTATATCAGTTTCTATTATTATTGTTTTTGTAGCTAGTTTCCACCTCTGAAAAGTTAACTCACATCTAATAGGATCATGATTTAGAGAAAACCTCAATTTTTACTCATCATAATAATATGATGTCAAAAAGTATACAACTTCAAATTCATGACAGATAAAAACTCCATGTTTTAACAGCCATATTTAGTTTGTTTGAGCTGGTGAGCAGATGTAAATATAATCTGTAAAACTATCAAACTCAAGGTCTGATAGATAGCAAGCTAATATTTATTTTTAATTGCTCTAAAAATTATTTGTAAAAGCTGCATAAAAAGGACTCCATAAATGTATTGTGATTTTATTTTAACAATTATTCTACACTACAATGGAAGTACATGCTCAAACAAGACACCTCAGCAGTATTTTAAAGCAGTAACCACCTAGCCAATTTCTCTATGTTCTGTAGTTTTTCTAATCCACTCTCCCTGTGGTTGAGCAAAATCGAATTGCCTCTCACATTTGCAGACAGCTCTGTGAAGGTGATAATAGAGCTGCTCCCTGCTGTCATGAGGCAGGAAATAGGAAAATGGCATATGGGGCTAGAAAGAAAGAAAGAAAAAAAAGAAAGAACGAATGAACGAACCAAAAAAAAAAAAAAAAAAAAGAACTAAACAAGAACAAAAGATTTCAACAAAGAACAACTACAACCCAATATGCTTTGCAAGTTAATCTCTTTTCAGAATCATTTAGCATATTTAATCATTCATCTGTGTCCTCACTCCAAAAATGCGAATGTTTGATACTAAGTCTTTGGGGCAAATTTTCGTTATCTAAAATATTTGGAACATACAACTCCAAAATATGTCCTGCACTATGTCTACAAAAAGGAGCTCTTTAACTAGATTTTTAAAATGTTGTGCCAATCCCAAATTCACCATTTTAAAATAAAGGAAGGTAGAACAATATTTATAAAAATATTAATAAAATGTGTATAGCAGGCTTTTAGTAAGGTTTAACATTCCTAAACCTATGAAATAAAAAAAATTTAAAGACAAACATTTATGATTAGACAATAGCTGTAAAAGTAAAAACAAATTTCTAAATAGTTAAATTGCTAATAATATCAAGACACATTTATCAACTTGTAAAGTTGTTTGTTTAAGTAAACAGACAGGTTTTTTTTGTGTATTTAAGAATACTGCTTTAAACAAAATAGATTTTTACTTAATGTATCTGTAAACAGAATGTGGCAGTAGATGCTAATAAAGATAGACTCTACTCTACCTTTCCTTTTACACTCTGAATGGGATCCACAACCACTGCCACAGCTCTCTCCGACAAGGCTTCAAAGCTCTGCTGAGTGTTGATATCCACACCAGAAAGCCAACAACCAAAGCCAGGGTGACTGTGATACCAACCAACAACCATCTCAGGCCTGAAACAAAGAGGGCATTCAGCCGTTCAGAACAGAACAAGTAATACATTTATGATATGAAAAGAAACAACACACTAACAGGGTATAAATTAAGAAGAGATGAAAAACACACAGGTGTGAAAAAGCACCATTAGAAACACTGAAATCATACACCATATTATCCAGAAAACGTGGAAATGAATAAGTGTGACAAAGGAGTGCTATCATTAAGAGATGCACATTAGCAGTGGTAGATAAGGCTTTCAGTTTTTCACCTTGTTACCACACTTTCTCAGAGCCAGTTTTTACCCTTTCAGCATTCAAGTAAATATCTACTCTTTAACTCCTTAGGTCTGGGAGTTGGATTTTCCAGGCTCAGAGTACATTTTTAACAACGGACACCAGGATCCACTGTTGTGAAAGGATTAAATATCAATTAAACCAGCAGTAGAACTAGGAACTCAGTCAAAAACCAATTTGCACTGTTCTGCTCAGCTGCTGAGCCTTTTGCTAACATTAATTTTGAAGTTTTTTTCCACAGTAGAAGAATTTGAGCAAGAGAATGACAACTATTGAGAAATTTAAACTGGAGGAAAAAACTTGAAGAATATTTAGATTCTCCTTTCCCTGTCTTTAACACTCATATGCCTACAAATATAATTAAATATTCAGAATCTTATTCAGTTGCAACTCTCAAATACATGGAACATACAAGCTCTTTCAATTATAAGTGACTAGAGAGTAACTCCATATGCTAAACAGAGGGAAGCTACAGCCCAAGCTTACTATGTGACAGTTGAGAATTTTAACATGAGGCAGTTTTCTGATTAGCAAATTTCTTTGATTCCAGGGGGAAGAGATACTAGATAGGTGGTGCACACACTGATAATAATACTTTTACACTAACTGCATGGCTTTTTTTTCTAGGAATAATATTCATAAACTATTCAAATAATATTCAAAACCAAAATTTTGAGATACATTTCTGAAAATATTTCCCATTAATCCTTTATATGATCATTTAAAATACCTTCCTGTCTGCTTCAACATATCCAACATTTTGGCTTGGAACACTGGATCAACTGCCTCCACACTGACACCCTGGTTTAGAAAGAAAGAAAAATGATTAGCTTTTATAACTATGAAAAAAAACCCCTCTATATTACAATGTAAATGAACAAAAAAGCTACCAAAAAAACCTATGTATATTATTTTAGGATACCAAAATTATTTTATAAGTTTTGATACCCATATTTCATACCCACTCATGTCATTCAATTATAAACCGTACATCAATAAATACTTGGCTTCTAAAATTGCCAAGTACCAAACTGCTGTTAGCTAATGAGTTAAGACAATTTTCAGGATCCTTTAAGAGTTTATGGCCATGGCTATATATACACCAGAAATACCAAATAACTGAACCAACTATTTTTTAGTTAGACCTATCTAGGCAAGCATACTTCCTAATGCCATCCTCTGATAACTGATAAGCACTATATCTCTTCCATTGCATCTGAAGTTCTACAATTGTTCAGCTATTATAATAATCAACAGCCTCAAGTCTTTTTAAGTAACGTAAACACTTTGAAGAAGGAAAATAACTTATTAGTTTCCCAAAGTTGTTTTTGTTTGTTTTTTGGATGGGTGGGTTGGGAGGTCAGGAAGTTCAGTGCTTCAGTTAGGACTACTTGGTAGATTAGGTGGTTGTAGGGAAATACATACTTTTGAATATTATCTCATATATAAAAGCATTCGCAAAAAATTCCCCACTAGAGATAATCTGTAACTAAGTCTTTTATATGTTGCATTATTTTGCTAGTTCAACCAAAAGCTTTTAGAACATGGAAGAATTAAAGGCATTCATATCATCTCTCTGGTGATAGATGACTGCCATTATAGCTCCCACCAGGCTTTCTTCTAACATCAGGAATTTAAGTCTAATCTACTTAAACAAACCAGTTAACATAAGCACTTCTTTCCCACCAAAACAAACAGTATTTTGAATTCTAATTGAGAATGTATCCTCAAGAACAGGGGTAGGCAATCTGCTGCCTACAGGCTAAGAATGGTTTTTTTACATTTTTAAAGGGTTGTTAAAAAAAAAAAAACAACCAAGAATATGAGACAGAGACATATGTCTTTACAGAAAAAGTTTGCTAACTCTTGGGCCAGAAGAAAAACTTTCTAATTCTACTACACGGAATGAACATGGGGATCAAAGTCTTCTATTTTACATTGTCAAACAAGCATTAACAAGGACACAATGATATTAAAGCCTAAGAACCCTTTATTATAATGGAGATCCACATAAGGACCACACGTAACAGAAATAATAGTTAATTTTAATGTCTTTTATATATTCTGACATGAAAAGTTAGATGCAAGTAATAATAGTCTAAGATTTAAATCTAAATCTTTAGTTAATATGTAGCATATTTCTCTATGTCCAAATGTACAAAACAAATATCCAGGTGGGCAAAATCAGCAGATCCAAATTAGTTTTCCTCAAGGAACTGGTCTATTTAGAGAAAAATCTGCATATTTTTCTATATTTTGCATTATTTACAAATATACTGCATTCTGTAGCAACTACTCTCTTTAAAATGCTTATTTTATATATACACATGTATATTGCATTATTTAAAAATATAATTTGTTTTTCTCTAGTATCTACTTTATCAAAGTATACTTACAGTACACAGCCTCAAACAGAACAACTTTATGACAACAATTTCTTTAATCCAGATATTTTATAAGGCTTGATAAATGTTGCGTATTAGA
Source organism: Tapirus indicus (assembly GCA_031878705.1). Lineage (NCBI taxonomy): Eukaryota > Metazoa > Chordata > Mammalia > Perissodactyla > Tapiridae > Tapirus > Tapirus indicus. The sequence goes on along the minus strand of CM062926.1, from coordinate 74,807,055 downwards.
GGAAAAACATCCATCAGAAAAATATACATATTATATTTTTCTAGGCAAACAGATGAGAAGGATATGTGTGTTATTTTTTTACAAGGCAGATAGAATGGTTATTGTTTTTTGGCCATTTTCTGCAAATCTAAATGCACACCTATCTACACAAGTCCAATGCATTAAACAAAATAGCCATACAAAACAAAACACTTCCAGAAAGAACAATGCATTTTAACCAGGTAGAGTAGATGACTTTCAAAATCTGTATAGAGTATGCTTCTTCTATCAACAAATTACTGTGCCTGGGCAAAAAGAACTAAAGTTTGCCATGGTTTTTTGTTTTTTTAAACTTATTTTGAAAATGAAAAGCTTAAGAGTCATTTATCACCATATATAGAACATTAAAATAAGGGCCATATTTCAAAACAACGGGAACAACACATGAGGACTAGATAATGATTGTGAATAAAAATTTAATGAAGAGAGTCTCTGAAATCTTTCAAACCACGTGTTCAAACTATATCCAGTAAAGCCAGTATGCTATGCTCGTTAAAGCTGAAGGTATGAGTAAAGGGATTTAATGTTAGCATCATTCAGTTTGTGGACCTATAGGAAATTCATGATGCATTTAAAAGATGAATGATTTAATTCAATACAGTCTAGAAATTTCCATCATTAATCTTATGATGAATTTTTCCTATCAGGAAGAGAAAATATAATATTGACAAAAGTTATCTTGCATAGGAAAAGTAAAAAGAAACACATTTACTTGGAGCAGGCAACCATAAAAGTACTCACTGTTCCTGACTGTGGCATAGCAAACACATCAATCACCCTGACGGTGTAATCATCAACAAATTCTCCAAGCATCAGACCCATAACTTCCATTGGAACTCCAGCACGACCATGTTTTAACATCTGTAAAGAGGAAGATATGTAGACACAAAGCTTTGAGATCTTTGGTCTTTTTTTCTTTAATTAATAACCTAATTTTGTTTCAGTGGAAATAAAACACTCTCACAGATGCACCTAAAACAACAGCTTATGTCTGAGAGGGTTAAGGTGACAAATATTTCAAAGTAAAAGATACAGTGAAAGCAACAGAGCTCCCTAAAGCAAGTAACTCCACTCTATACTTACTTTTAACAGTGCCAGGGAAGAGATATAGACTTGTTCTGCTGTGTCCACTGCAGGAGCATCAGTAGGTGGCCCCTAGAAACAAGCATATCAATTATTATAAACACAGAGTTTATGAGTTTAAAATTAAAATTACATGTTATATAAACTTGACTGTTTTAACAGAGTTTGGGGAAAATATGTCAAGTATCCTTTTACTCAGGTACAACATAAATAAAACAAGTTTGCAAATATCAAACCTGTAGAAAACAGATCAAATTTAGTACTCAGCAAGTGTCCAATGGGCATAAACTTAAATCTCAGCAATGCTAATCTACCTCTGCTACAAAACAACTATAATGCACAATTAGCCACGTTTCTTACCACAATGTGAATATAAAATGCTACTGGACTAGCATGAGGAACTGAAAGATCAACACAAACAGCCAATTCGCTAAGCTTGATTTGCAGCTAAGACAGCATGTACATTAGGGCTATGGGATCTCTTTAAGAAGAGAGAGGTAAAGCAGCAGGGAGGAGGGCAGAAGACTTCTAATCCCTGGGTGAAAGAGCTGTGAACAACACACTCTGCATTTCACCTGATGAAGTTCTTCCCTCCCTCTATACAACAAGAGATTTAACACAATTACCCCAGGTGTGAACAAACTGGTTGAGACTGGTGTAGCTAACATAAAAATACTTCCAAATCCTGACCCCTACCTTTAAAACAAATATTACTATTAATCTTATTACAGGCTAAGGAAGATACTATGTTTCTCCCAAAGGATTCTATCTCCTTCATCAAAAGCAACAAACCTTTTTTGACTATAATATTTTGCTGTACAAAGTAATTTATATCAGTCCTTACCCTCAAGATGACTACAATCTTATAAATGTAATTCTGCCCCAATCAGTGCACATAGGAAACTTCTTGCTTTTTAATATTGGGAAATCTGGGAAATTAAAACAAGATGTGATTTATAATTGCCAGGTCCTGTTTTGCTTAAGGATCCCTTTCCTTGACAACATGCTATTACAAATTACATAACGAATATGTTAGGTATCTGAATTGTAAATCAGTATTCTATCTTTTATGGGTTTACTTACTAAAATTAAATAACTGCTTTACTTATTACGTTTCACACTTATAGGTCTATGTGTGTTTCTTCTTGTCTATTTATATGGTAAATTCTGTGATTTTTTTTTGTTTTGTTTCAAAAGCTCATAATATTTACTGGAAGCATTAAGTATAAAAGATTCTAGAAAAGGTTTTCTCTAAATATAAGAATCACATACAAAAATTATGTACAAAATGGTGAGAAAAATCAAATCCCTCAAATTTTATTTTTAATAATGCCAGATAATAAATTTAAAAACTAATCGAATTCTTCATCTATTACCACCTATTGTAGGTTTATTGTTTGTCTTTCAAATAGATATGAATCTCCTTCAGAATGAAAATTCTAAGGTAAGCTAAAGTGCTACCATGCCAAAACATTTGTGGAGGTCATCACATAAAACAATTTTGTTGATATGATAGTTTTAGTCATCTAACTAAGAAAGTTGAAGAAAAAAAGGTGAGGAGAGTAGTAAGTTAGTTGTGATGAGAGGTTTTGGGGAAGTAATACTTTAAAGTCAGGATAAAGAACACTGTGTTCATAAAAATTATTTCCTGAATCCAGAGCAACTTAAAAAAATATATATGGAGAAAGAATTTAAATTGGTACCTAGATTATAGTTATTAATAGAGCCTCTCAACTTGCCAGAAAATACTTTCTAAGAAAAAAAAAGAACAGGGTAGTAAAACATCTCACTATCACCAAAACATATTACTGACCAAGTCCAGAAATAATTTCTGCCATCAATGAAAGAAGAAACACTCTTTTTTGTTCAACATTATATATAACCAGTCCCCAGTAAAGTGCCTGGCACTTGGTAAGAACTCATTAAGTATTGGTTGAAAAAAATGAATGAATAAATTGAAGTACTGCAAGCCAATGGAACAGAAATAAAACTGCTCTCTCTCTCAGTTATATAACCTGTGCGAGAAAGCAAGGCGTAAGCAAGTAGATATAAAGATCCTTAGCTCCTCTCTCACTATTTTCTTCCGGTTCAGAAACATACTAACAGAAAACCATGTACAAGAGAAAACTGTGCAGCTGTTTCTCTACTGGGTGAGTGCTGTTTCTTGAGACAGCAGCCAGTGATATTTCCTGCTGGCCCTTTCACTCCATTACTACTCTGTTTCTTGATCTAGTCAGAGGCTAAATATCCCAGAAAACAACTTGGCAAGAAGTAGAGAAGAGTTTGCAGCAGTGAACTGCATCCTAAATAAAAGAGTAACCCATGTAAAACACTGTCTATGAGTCACATGTTAAGGGCCTCTGGTAGCAGTGAATACGTGAAGTTATCATTTTTCTACATGCTCACTTGTTCAGAATAGCACACAATCAGGCAATAAAAAAAGAAAAAAACCCCATTTAAGACGTTGGAAACTGAGCAGAGAGATATATAAGAACCCATACATCTGTAGATCAAAGATGACTTGAGCTGAGAAAAATGTGAGGCTATGGACAATTTACATACATTGTCTTTTGCAAACACTCCTTGGGAATAGCATTCTGATGACTCAAAGAGAGGAAAGTCATCTAAAAATAGGAATCATAAAATTTTAGAGAACTATTTGGCATCAGTGAAGTACAAGAAAGTTTCCTATCTTTACAATAGTAGAGGACAGATTAAGATGAAAAATAAATAAGAATTAGAATCATGGAGGAAACAAGGGTAAAAATAACATGACAAGGGGGCCGGCCCAGTGGCATAGTAGTTTAGTTTGCACGCTCTGCTTCGGCAGCACAGGGTTCGCGGGCGCAGACCAATGCACTGCTTGTCAAGCCATGCTGTGGTGGTGTCCCATATAAAGCAGAGGAAGATGGGCATGAATGTTGGCCCAGGGCCAATCTTCCTCAGCAAAAAGAGGAGGATTGGCAACGGATGTTAGCTCAGGGCTAATCTTCCTCACACACAAAAAATAAAATAAATTAAAAATAATATGACAAGTTTAATTCAGTGATATAGAATACAAACTTTAGATGATGTCTCAGAAGTTAGACATGAAAACTATTAGAAATATAATGATACCAGAAGACAGAAAGGAGCTGTAAGCTAAGAAATACAATTGTTCCTAAGGACAAAATAAGAAATGGAAAGAATGAATAAGTAAAGACAAAGCTGAAGAAAAGTTTCTTGAATTAAAAAAAAAAAAATTCAACTTTTGGATCACTAAATGTCAGACAATAATCAATGAAGCAAGTATTAAACCTTGAAAAATCTTGTAAATCTTAATTATATGGATCAAGCAAAATTTCTAAAACAAATAAGTAGGAAAACTAAACAACCTGAAGAAAAAAATGCAACTCAGGTTGACTTTGGATTTCTTTGCAACATTAAATGGCAGAAAACAATGAAACAAAGTTTCAGACTTTTAAGACAGAAACCCTGTGAGTCAAAAATTTTATACTCAATTAAAAAAATGTCTGAAGGCCCATCAACGTATTACTAAATATCCAAGGGCTCAGAAAATGTGTTTCTATGTATCCTCCTTCAAAGAACTTCTTGAATAAATGATCCAGCTGAGCCCCCACAAATCAAAATTAGAACCTTAAAAATGGAAAAGCCATTATATTAAAAAACCCTATTAAGACCATTGAAAGTAGCTAAAAATAGAGATAGATCTAAATAATATAAATAAGCAGGGTCCAAAACCACAGATATTATCCAAGTAACTATATAGGGAAGAGGAGAGAAATGAAGTATACAAAATTCTCTATTTCACAAAGGAGGGTGAAAAGAAGAGATCTGTTTAAGTGTTGACTTTGACTATTATAGAAACATGGATTAGAGTCTTTTGAACAACTTTAAAATAACCACAATAAACATTACAACTGAATGTACACCTTACCAAATCACTGGAGAAGAAAAAGCAAACACAACATTGATGATAAAAAAAACAGTGGGGAACCAAGAAGGGAGCAAAACAAAAACAGCAAACAACAAAAGGGAAGATCAAATACGTTGATAATGAAAAATAAAAATGAATAAAAGTCCCTTGTTAAAAGCCTCTCATAATGGGTTTAAAACGGAAATTCATGTATATGCCGCTTACAAATAACAATTAAAACAAAAAGATTGGCAAGATTTGTCAGTCAGTGACATATTTATATTTCTTCTGTAACAGAAGCCACAATGGCCACTATGTTTCATTCACCTCGCCTTTCTTCATTGATGTATTATATGAATAGATTTCCCAGTATTAAATTACCTTTGTACTTCTGAGATAAATTGTTTAAGTTTGATTTACTTTTTAATTTTTATTTATTTTTTTAATTTAGGGTTCTTGTTTCCCTGTTCATAAGTGAGACTGATCTGGCATTTTCTTTTTTCTGTTAAATTTGTCAGGTTTTGATATTGTTATATTAGATTTATAAAATAAATTGGCAAGTTTTACAATTTCTCATTTTCTATGTTCTAGTAATATTTATATATACACTAAATTATCCTATCTTAAAAATTTTGAAGAGTTCATTAGTAAAACATTTGGCTCGCAAACTGATTTTGGAGCTAATTGTTATAACTTTTTCAATGCTATTAATAAATTCAGTTTACCTATGTCTTGAGACTAGATGAACATTGTTCCAGAAAGTTTCATTTCATTTAGATTTCAAAGTTATCACCACAGAATTGAACATATTCTATTTTCATTTTTAATTGTTTAATACTGAAAACATTTAAAAGTAAATTTTTCTTCATATCACATTATATCACCACTCAGATTAATGGTTTACACTTAAAAAAAAAATCAAATCATAACAAAAACTATGCTAAAAATATTGGTGAAGGAAACACTTTCTAATTCATTCTATGAGGCCAGCTTCATCCTTATACCAAAGCCAGACAAAGACACTACTAGAAAACTACAGACCAATATCTCTTATGAACACTGGCGCAAAAATCCTCAACAAAATACTAGCAACAGAACTCAGCAGCATATTAAAAGGACTATACACATGACCAAATGAGATTTATCCCTGCAATGCAAGGATGGCTCAACATATGAAAATTAACCAACCAATATCAATAGAATGAAGGAAGAAAAGAAACAAAAATGCATGATCATCTCAATTGATGCAGAAAAATCATCTGACAAAATTCAACATCGTTTCATGATAAAAACCCTCAGCAAACTAGGAATAGAAGAAAATGATCTCAACATAATGAAAGTCATATATGAAAAACGCACAGTGAACATAATACTCCATGGTGAAAGACTGAAAGTGTTTCCTCTAAAATCAGGAACAAGGGCAAGGATGCCTGCTTTCACCACTTCTATTCAAGATAGTAGTGGAAGTGCTAGCCAAAGCAATTAGGCAAGAAAAAGAAATAAAAGGCATCCAAACTGGAAAAGAACAAATAAAATTATCTGTTTGCAGATGATCTTATATGTAGAAAACTCTGAAGATTCCACACCAAAAAGCCTGTTAAAACTAATAAATGAATTCAGCAAAATAGCAGGCTACAAAGTCAACACACAAAAATCAGTTGCATTTCTACACACGAACAACAAACAATCTGAAAAGGAAATTACAAAACAATTCCATTTACAACAGCAACAGAAAGAATAAAATAGTTAGGAATTAACTTAACCAAGGAGACGAAAGACTCACAAAATGAAAACTACAAAACACTGCTATAAGAAATTAACTAAGACAGAAATAAATGGAAACATATTCCATGTTCATGGATTGGAAGACTTACTATTGTTAAAATGTCAAGACTACCCAAAGCATGTACATCTAAAGATTCAATGCAATCCCTATCAAAATTCCAATGACAATTTTTGCAGAAATAGAAAACCCATACTAAAATTCATATGGAATCTCAAGGGACCCTGAATAACCAAAACAATCTTGAAGAACAACAAAACTGGAAGACTCACACTTCCTGATTTCAAAACTTGCTACAAAGCTACAGTATTCAAAACAGTGTGATATTGGCATAAAGACAGATATATAGACCAATGGAAGAGAATAGAGAGTCCAGAAATAGACCCTTGCATATATGGTCAAATGATTTTTAACAAGGATACCAAAACAATTCAGCGGGGGACAGGACAGTCTTTTTTTTTTTTTCATATTTATTGATGTCTTAATAGTTTATAACATTATGGGGTTTTAGTTGTACATTATTACTTGTCCATCACCATGTGGACGCATCCCTTCACCCCTTGTGCCCACCCCCCACGCCCTTCCCCTTGGTAACCACCAACCAGTTCTCTCTGTCCGTGTGTTCGTTTATATTCCACATATGAGTGAAATCATGCGGTGTTTGAAGGACAGTCTTTCAACAAATGGTGCTGGGAAAACTGGATATCCACATGCAAAAGAATAAAGCTGGAACCTTACCTAACACCATACAAAAATTAACTCAAAGTGGATCAAAGACCTAAAGGTAAGTCCTAAAACAATAAGAAAAGAAAACACAGGACAAAAACTTCATAATACTTGAATAGATATTTTGCCAAAGAAGACATATGAATGGACTTAAGCATATAAAAAGATGCTCAACATCACTAATCATTAGGGAAATGCAAAACACAACTATAATGAGATACTACCTTACACACATTAGGATGGCTACTATAAAAAAAAACAGAAAACAACAAGGATATGAAGAAACTGGAACCCTTGTGCACTGTTGGTGGGAATATAAAATGTGTAAAATCACTGAGGAAAACAGTATGGCGATTTCTCAAAAAAATTAAAAATAAAATACCATAAGATCCAGCAAGTCCACTTCTAGGTATATACCCAAAAGAATTGAAAGCTAGGTCTTGAAGAGACATTTGTATACCAATGTTCACAGCAACGTTATTTATGATAGCTAAAACTTGGAAGCAACCCAAGTGTCCATTGCTGGATGAATGGATATGCAAAATGTGGTATATAGCTACAATGGAATAGTATTCAGCCTTAAAAAGGAAGAAAATTCTGCAATATGCTACAACATGGATGAACCTTGAGGACATTATGCTAAGTGAAATAAGCAAATCACAAAAAGACAAATATTGTATGATTCCATTTATATGATGAGGTACTTAGAGCAGTCAAAATCATAAAGACAGAAAGTATAATGGTGGTTGTCAGGGACTGGACAGAAGAGTATGGAGACTTACTGTTTAGTGATGAGTATAGAGTTTCAGTTAAAAAAATACACACACACTTATATATATGAATGTCTATCTGTTCTGGGTGAGGAAACACATTCTAGGTACAAATCTAACTGATCAAACAAAACAATACAAGACTGACAACAATCTAAAATTTCTGAATACTAAAAAAACTACACAGAAAAAAAACTGAAAAAATAGTTGCCTCATTTATGGTAAAAAGTCAATACACAAGTTAACAAAATACTACAACCTTAATGGAAACATGGGCAAAGAGTATAAAGCAATTAATTACGTAAGAAATACATGATGAAATAAATATGAAAAATGTTCAATCTCACTAGTTGACCTTCTTTAATTAAGAAACGCCAAATTAACACATAAAGACGTTGTTGTTTTTCTATCCAAGAAGCTTTACAAAGCCCAATTTGGAGAGGGTATAATAAAAGAGACAGTCTCAGCACTGCTGGTGTGAATGTGAATTGGTATAATCTATCAGAAAAACAACTGAGCAATGTATATCAAGGGCCTTACAACTGCATAAACTTTTTGACCTACTTTTGCACTCCTAGGTATTATTTAAGTAAATAAGCAGAGATGTTTGCACGAACCAGAACATTCATGATAGTTCTTTTAATAATGCAAATAAACCTAAAAACAAAATAACAACTAATAATTTAAAAATATTGTTGAAAGCCCCTTTCTCTGAGATCTCTCATGGCTCCCTCCAGCCATCTTAATCAGCAACATTACCTTAACCTAAAAGTACTCTAGCCTTCTGCTATACTGAATTTTTCTCTTTTTTTTGAGCAAGATTGGCCCCGAGCTAACATCTGTTGCCAACCTTCCTCTTTTTTTTTTTTTTCTCCTCAAAGCCCCCAGTACATAGTTGTATATCCTGGTTGTAGGTCCTTCTAGTTCTATGTAGGATGCCACCTCAGCATGGCTTGATGAGCGGTGAGTAGGTCCATGCCCAGGATCTGAACTGGTGAACCCTGATCTGCTGAAGCAGAGTGTGCAAACTTAACCACTGCACCACCGGGCCGGCCCCTATACTGAATATTTTTAACCTACAATCTTGAAGGAATCCTCCCCTAATTTAAAAAGAAAGCTAAGAGAAAGGAGCCTGGCTGCTAAGTACATTTACACGGAGGCAGATTTTTCTCCCTTCTTGGAGTGTATGATAACAAGGGGAGGTAAATTAAGAATTAACTCATAAGACAACCAGACAGGCTTCGATGTTTACCAACACAAAGTATTTTAGAGCACTTAAGGATGTAGCCTTTTTTTTTGCCATTTCTTGACTGTATGTAAGGGATTCCACTTTAGAAAGTTCTTCATTCTCAAAATCTGAGCTACCAGTATAAAGAGACTTAAAATTATGATATATCAGAAATGTTCAAAAGAACTTGATGAAGCTTGGAAAAGATTCAAGGTACAACAGCTATCTTCAAATACATAAAAAAAGTTGTCACACAAAGTTCAGACTAACAGTTCTCAAAGGGCAGTCCTGGAACCAGACGCATCAGCATCACCTGGGAATTTGTTAGAACTGCACATTCTTACTGACTCAGAAATTCTGGGGGTAGAACCCAGAAAACTGAGCTTTTAAAAAGCCCTCCAGGTGATTCTGATGCTCACTAAGAGAACCATTGATTTAGACTACATAGTTCGTAAACTAAGGGCTAACAGGATGAAGCAGTGGGGAGATTAAATTTGGGTTCAATATAAAAAAAAAATCTTGTATTGGTCCAAGCTATCTAAAGAAGAGCTGAAGTTAATGAGTTCCCTGTAACTGGAGTTATTCAAACGTAAGTGTTCAAATTGGTGAAAATGTTATAGAAGGGGTTCAAACATTTGGTGACTGATTAAACTAGATATTTTTAGGTTCCCGCCTAAATTACTAACACTACCAATCATCATATTGTCTCCTAAGGGAGACATCTCAAATTCAATGTCTTCAAAATTCAAACCATGTTTCTCTACAAACTAACCTTCTCAACTTATAATTCTAATTAATTATCTTGAGTCTCAAACTAGAAACCTAGGCAAAATTTTTGTTGACTTTCCTTCAGTCCCTATATTCAATATATCACCAAGTTTTATCAATTCTTTGTTATTCTGCAGTGTGACAGATTTTTAAAATATTCATTTTTGGGAAAAGACTTTCAAGAAAATATCATCCAAAGAGTTTACTCCTAGTCAAGTAAGTTTGGAATATGCTGCATATCCACCCTACCCCCCCAAATTTATGTTGTATGATAGAATATTAAAGGCTCTAAGAAAAATCCTGGAGTGGAAAAAATCTGTTTATCTTTGTTTAACCTAAAGTATTCCGAATCATTGCATGGGCCACATGGTCCTCTGAGAGAAAATCTGGAGTTTCTTTTTCAGGCTCTGAAAAAAATCTATCATTTTTTTCAAATGTGAGGCAGAGATCAATCCCAGGCTCCAAATAATATTTAAGTATTTACCATGTGCCTAGCACTTTAGCTGTATGGTTAAACGAAGGCTTCAAGAAGCTTATGATATAGTTAGAAAGGCAGAGAAAACACACATTGGCATAGATCACCAGGACTAAAACGCAATTACTGACTTCTAACAACATGCTCTTTCCACTATAGTATACCATCCCATTTTCAGATGACCAAATCTACTTTTATTCTGGAAGCTTAGTTCCTTTCCATTGTTTACAATGTTAGAATCCTCTGCCACCTGGAGCCATTTCCTATTAAAGAAAATGGAAATAAGACTTGGGAGCTTCTTCCATCCAAAAGCAGTTAGTATGTCCACTGAGAACAGGGAACACTTCAGGGCCTCCCTATATCTTCTAAAGTCTAGATGAGCACAGTGGGCTTTGCAGAGCAAAACACACTACTGGATTTACTTATAACAGTACTACATATGCTACTATGAAAACAAAAATATGCCTTTTTATTAAAATATACTATAGGATATTTAAGTCACACAAAACATTTGGGGTTGTTTTGCTTTTTTAAAAATTACGGCATACAAATGATAGAAAATAATAACAGTTCTCAAACATATCACCTTGTTCAAACAATTAAATCATGGTTGTATATATGTAAGCATACAAAATTATTTGAGTACTACTTTAATGTATTTTAAAGAACAGAGTAAATGTACAGAACAAAATAGGACATTAATTCATTACCAAAGTAGAGGTCTCAAGTAAGAATTTTCAAGATAATTCAGGTGTTAGATGGCTATACTAGGCAAATAAATATATCGACATACATGTCTACTTCAAATGTTAAATAACTAAAAAGAAAAAAAGTATGAGTCAGTGGATTCAAGGAGAGGAAATGTAGTATTCCATTGTGTGTGTGTGTATATATATATGTATATATATATGTGTATATATATGTGTATATATATATATATATACACATATATATAAAACCACATCTTTATACATTCACCCATTGATGGGCTCTTAGGTTGTTTCCAAGTCTTGGCTAGTGTGAATAATGCTGCAGTGAACATAGGGGTGCATTCATCTTTTCAAATTAGTGTTTTTTCGTGTTCTTTGGAATAAATACCCAGAAGCGGAGTAGGTGAATCATATAGTAGTTCTGTTTTTAATTTTTTGAGGACTCTCCATACTATTTTCCATAGTGGCTGCACCAGTTTACATCCCGACAAAGAGTGTATGAGGGTTCCATTTTCTCCACATCCTCTCCAACAGCTGTTACTTCTTGTCTTTTTAATAATAGCCATATCTCATTGTGGTTTTGATTGGCATTTCCGTAACAATTAATGATGTTGAACATCTTTTCATGTGCTTGTTGGCCATCTGTATATCTTCCTTGGAAAACTGTCTGTTCAGATCCTTGTATGGTATGTGAACTATATTTCAATAAAACTGTTAAAAAAAAAAAAAAAGGAGGGGGAATGTATAGAGTAGGAGCAGTCAGGGTAATGAAGTGGTAATGAGCACAGAGATGGAGTCCCAGGATTGGGAGATGTTACCCAGCAAAACAAATACAACGATGGTTTTATCCCTCACCCATAGAAGGTTTCCAAGTCCCTTTAACTACCCCTGCCCTCATGTCTCACATTTACAATCCTATGGGTTTAATGAAAAACAAAAGATTTCACAAGTAGAAACTGACACAAACTGTTTTCTTAAGTTAGACTTAAGTTAACTATTGTTAGGCTATGTTTACGTTCAACTAAAATGGACATATGGCGATCACGCATAACAACAAATTATACATGTCCCATTTACAAGATTAAAAAAAATCTGAATAAATGTACAGAATTTGAATTACTTCAGTCATCTTTCATTTACTGAGAACTATGTTTAAGAAACCAAGCTAAATGCTGGGTAAACTAAGGTGAAAACTGTACAATTATATAAATGAAATGAAAACCTGGGCCCAAATATATTTTGAGTCTCTTAAATTGGCTTAGGCTGTTACTATTATAAAAAGTAAGTAATGGAGAAACTGTTTTCTTTCTGGTGCTTAACAGCACAGCTCTAAAATTATCAGCTTATATAGTGTGTGAACTATTCAAGTTAACTCTGATGACCTTATAACAACTATTTTACCGCCATAATAAACAAGTACAGTGAGTCATTTTTTTGGAGATTGGACATGATATAACAAATTTCAAGGTCCTTTAATAACAACTATTAGAATAACTGAAGGCATTGGTATAACTAAAGTGGTATTAAGCAAAAGAAAAAATAAAATGAAAAACTGAAGAAAGTTGGTCTGCATTTCACACAATGCCACTATAAAACAGAAACACATCACTGACAACAGAAGTAAAATAAGAAATTTCTGAATGTTCAGCAACCTTATAGTGTACAGTCTAAAAAATATGGAACTAAAATGCACATAATGCCTCTCATATAAAGAAGATAATTAGTTTTGCTATACAAATCCTCAATACTCAATACTAACAGGCAACTTTGAAATCACTTGAGTCTGATACTTCAAAACAAGTTTGTTTTAAAAGGAGGGAAAATCTGTACCTTCAAAACTGACTAAGAGTATAAATCAGCAATCTAACAGAACTGTAGGGTAAGTAGGTGAGCCATATGCACAAGCGTGCAGCCAACTTTTACACATACATGAAAATCTATGATATAATACCTATGATATAGGTACACATAATATACCTATTATGATATAATATCTATTACAGACTCCACAAAGCCATCAAACTTACCTCTGTACAATGAATTTTGATCTGCCACATTTAGTAAAATAGAAATTATCATCCAGGTCCACAAATTTTAAATGTGATTAAATTAAATGAGACATGGGTTGTTTTTTTTCCATTTAGCAGGTTAAAATCTGATCCAGCATAAAAAGCTGTGACTTTTACTTGGGCAGCCCTTGTTGACTAAGTGTTAAAAAAAAGGCATTTGCCATTACAACAGGATAAAAACTAATGCCTCAAAGTGTTACCTACTCAGGCCTTTTAACAAATTTGTTAACACTCTTAGTTATATTACTCCACCTTTCTCTTAGTGTGAACTGGTATCAATTATTTAGCCAATTTTATTATCTTATTAAAATACCTGCTGATTAAACATGAACCAAAGTGTCACTTAAAAGAAATGTAAAATAAATAGTATCACTGAAGTGCAACACTCCAAAAATATCTAAAAATATAAAGTTATCTTGGGAAATGACATTAAACATTTCAAAATTTGTAAAGCAGTTGTTCTAGAATTAAAATTACATAGGACTTATTTTTATAATGGCTGTTTAAAAGTATATATTTGGTCCTGAATTATAGAATTATTTTTTAAGGTCTGTTAAAATATGTATTTTTCAACAAAGAGAAAATAAACTTTATTAACAAAGGAAGGTGGTATTTTTAAAAACAAAATAAAACCTAACCATATAATATACTGAACAACTGACAGAAAATAATTCTTAATTTATGGTGTCCAATATAACCCTCAACAAACTCTGTCAAAAAATTTTAAAATTTGATGAAACCACCACCTTCAGTTTCCTCAATTAAAAACTTCCAAAAAAAAAGCTGAACACAAAATAAGCAAATTCAAGCATATACAAACAACTACCACTGTATTGTTTATCTCTTACCCAGCAAGGTAAGAAACCTTTTAATACTTTAATTTTGTGAGTATTAAACAACTAGTGTGAAAAACAAGCCGCATGTAAACTATTTCTACTGCCTGAGCTTCAATGACTAGCTGAGGCAACCTGTTATAGGAGGTGTTAATTGGCAATAGGAGTACAAGTCAGAAGCATGTTCCCCATCGTCCTAACCCAGCAAGGCTAGGTCATTAAAGTGGAAATGAATTCTTTCATGTCGACTTAACCCTTTCAATGCATGATTTCAGCTCTTTTCTCTCAATTAATTTTAAAAACTTGTTACTTTTTAGAGTTAAAAAAAAAAATGTTCCAAAAAAAAAGGTCCTTTGGCTGACAGTTCCAATGACTATATTATTCAGAAGAGAACAGAGCAAGTTAATTGCAATGTAAAACTGCAACTCTCCCCTCTGAAAAACATATAAATTAATTGTATTTGCTTATTTTAACACTGAAAAGAAGATATAGGATATAGTGTTTAGAAATAGCTTGGAACCATTTAGTCATATAGGGTTTTCATTTACATTTCTATTTAAGGATCCAACAACTGTCCCCTGGTGATAACTTAATCACCTTAACCTTGGGATAGAGTGGTATTAATTTTTTTATTCCCATAATGTCCATACAAGAATCCCCAATATAAAAATATTTTGAAACATATATAAGTTAAACACCTTTCTAATTATGTTTCGTTATTTTGATAAGGTGCACAGTCACAGCATATCCTGATGACTGGTTGCCAAAAAGCCAAAATTCCTTTTATGGCATGATCTCAGAGGTTTCCAGATGGCACATTAATTCTTTAAAAAAAAAAAGACAAAAAGGAAAGAAAAATAAGAATGGAAATGTCAAAATAATAATGCATTGCTTTTGAAATACCATATTTATAAATACTAATATTCTTATATATTTTTAAGCATTATAGGCATTTAAAATAAAACTCATTTATATAAATATTCTAAATATTGATTTAAAATTAATATACATATGCTGCATCTTCATCTGAGTAATCTTAAAAGTATTTCCTTTAATAAAAATAATATCAGAGTGAGAACCAAACATCGGAAAACCTATAATACCTAACCCTATCTACCTTGTGATAAATAAATAAAAAATGACCAACATGACAATGGAGACATAATTTCATCCATTGTTAATATAGCTGGGCTCGCAAGTAACTATAACCAACAATATACTTATTAGAAACTTGATCAGCAAGGGCTTAGATAATAATGGGCAATACAATGGTTCAAGGATGTCAAAAAATGGGAATTATACTATATTCCTATATCCTATGCTATATTCCTTTCCCTCCCTCACCCATCTCCTCTCAAGTCTTCCAATTATTTGACAAACTCAGTTCCTGCCTCTCTGAGAAATGACTTTCTTTCCCTATGCCTATTGAGCTCCTCCAATAGAGCAAACCTAAGTAGCTGCCCTGGAGACAATATTTTGAGAATATAAAAATTTCAATGGGGAACAGGCAGCAGAGTGAGGAAGTGTAATAGTAGAGGAGTAGAGGAGATGAGACCATTACCAGCTTATAAAGACATCTGATCAAAGCAACATAGGGGCTGGCGGCCTAGCGCACAATGCCCAACTGTGACATTTCTTTCTAAGACTCTTGATATTCACTTTGAAACAATTTCACCTACTTAAAAATGTGTGTATTTGTGAGTGTGTGAAATATGCCGTAAGCAGTAATCACTTTAGACATCTACGAAATCTGTCTCACAAGAATAGGGGCCAACTGTTCCCCATTCTGGGTGACTTTCACTCTGCCCCATAGCAATGAGGAAGGAGCAAGCACGACTGACTACCTTCGTTATAAAGGAGGATCAGTTAGTCAAACCTCAGAAACCATGAGATAACTACAAATGTTTAGGAGTGGGTAAAACATGCTATCTTTTGAAATTGGAAATAGGGTCCCAGAATCAAGCAGAACCTGGAATGTCCTACAACAAAGAGAACATTAAGGTATCAGAACTGTTCCACAACAGACCCTACAACTGGCTTTAGAGTTCTTATATTCATAGGTGGCTTTTTTTCTTTAACACTGTTCAACTACAGTACCATTTACTTACGTATTTAAATTACAAAACATGTAAATACAGTCGGCTACAAATGAACTGGTTATTTTGGGAAGCATTCATAATTCATTAATTACCCCATCTTCTAAATTATACTATGCAAAGCCATGTATGGAATGTTACACATTCCATACACATACATAGAATGCATGTTTTTATCTATTCACTCAACAACCACAGACTTAAGAGCCCACTTGCCACATACTGGCTATACAAAGGTAGACAGGCCCTCCTCTTAAAAGATTTACAAACTAGAAAGCAGGCAAGAAATAAATGCAACATGGTAGATAGAGTGCAAAGTCCAAGGCATGTATAGGGGGCATAGAAGTCAGAACAACCTATTTGAGAAAATCTTTCCTTATGCTAAGAATTGAAGAACAAGGAGAACTGTTCCAAGAAAAAAAAGTGAGACGATAGTGGTGGGGAAAGGCATTCCAAGAAAAGAAAATGACACATCGAAAGGCACAGAGACATAAAACAGCAATCATCTTGCACATTACCATTCAAAGCTTTTTAAACAATAAAATGGGCTGACTAAAGCATGCATTCTTCAGAAGTCAAACATGAGTTAATATTATTTCAATTTCAGTGGATGTTTTCTGAGGTTGTGACTTTTTTAAAAAGGCCATCTTTAAAAGAAGTGCTTTTTCTTATCCACACTTTTGACTTTATGAAAAATATTCAGCACTTTAGAATATGAATCAAACAGTTTGGAGCTCTCTGACATGCTTAAAAGAAATATACAGTTATAAGACAATAAAGGAGAAGATGAGGAGTTTTTCCATAGAAAATGTAATCTTACAGTAATATGCAGTGTCTCTTTGGTTTTATTGGATTTGTGAAAATATATCTAACTTATAGTCTTGAGGCCAGGGGTTATTTCTCTCTAACATATAGTTCTCAGAAAAAAATATTCTTTCAGCAAATAATTCTCTCAGCAAATAATATTATAAAAAGCTGATCATCTGACATCCAAGCAATGGGTACCACTGGAAGAGAAGACAGTTCAAGGCTGGGATTAGCTGGATCACTAATCAAAGAAGCTGAAGGTTAAGTGGATGCGACTGTGATCAGCTGTTAGAGCCATTAAGCAGCCATAAAAGCCACGCGCTAGAGGTGTTAACACAGAATACTAATAACCCTGCCTGTTTGCGTGTAACTTACTTTACACTTTCCCAATACATCATATTTGCATCTTGCTTTATATTTTTCAAATATGTTATTTATCTCACTTAATGAAAGAAGAGAAAGAACAAGGAATAAAATATAAGAAAAAAGAGCACCAGAGAGAGGAGAAGGAATGCAAAAAAAAGGATGAATGTGGGCATTGCTAGGAGGAAAAAAGAAAAAAAAGACTTGGGGATGCTCTGTGTGCCACACACTACAACATACACTAGGTATATGATGAACCAGTTAGATGTGGGCTAGTCCTTAAAAATGTATGTAGGAGACATAATATGCAAGTAAATATAAAAATGAATATATAATTGTAACTTGGGTTTGGTACTAAAATAAGAGGGAAAAGAACAGCCTTGGGGCTATGATAAAAACAAGGCCTTATTTTCAAAAAGCCTCTCCAGAAAGCACGTAAGCAATGAACATGTAAGCCAGTGGTTCTTAACCTGTTTATTCCTCAGAATCACCTGGAAAGCTTAAAAAATTCTGATGCCTGGGCCCATTATTTTTAGCACCCCAAGTGATTCTAAAGTACAGCCAAGGTTGAGAACCACTCATGTAAACTTATAAAGCAAAGGACTTCATTATTGTGAAGTTAATGAAATGACCGAGGTGAGTTTGCCCAGCTAGCTGGCTAGGAATTTCAGAGGTCTAGAGCCAACTGCCAAGTGTATCACATTCCATATTAGTAAAGGGTTTTATTATAATTTCAACTCAATGAAATACAGAGGTTTTTACAAAGTCTCATAGAAGTATGAAGTAAGGAGAGATTAATCAGGTTTGGAGACATGCTATGTGATAATAACTGCTTTCCACCAAATATTTCTGGTCCTTCTCTCCAGCACATAATAAGACTGCACTTCCTTGACCTCTTGAAGTTAGATGTGAACATGTGACTTGCTTTAGCCAATGAAATGTAAGCAGAGGTGACCTGTCATTTCCAGTCAAAGCTTTTTAAGAGCCAGTGCTCAATGGTAGTGTTCTATTAGCTTGAGCCCCAGAGGACAACACCACAGAACAGCACTCAGTTGACCCATGATAGACATACAGCGTGAGTGAAAAAGAAAGCTTTGTAGTTTTAAGCCACTGAGATTTAGGGGTTGGTTCCTGAAACATAACCTTCCTGACTGACACAACAGAGAAGACTTCTGGGGGAAGAGGATTATTTAAGCAGTCTACAAGGAAGGTAAGTAGTAATTCATTAGACAAACAATGGAGGCAAAGGGCATTCGTTTAGAGAGAATATTTTATACAAAGTTATGAATGAATGAGTAGAATAATATGGGACACTAGAGGAATTACAAATAGTATAATATGGCTAGTTTAGAATATGAGAAGGTTGGAGCAGGAGATGATGCTGGAAAAAGACAAATTATCAAGGATGAAAAATCTAGACAGGAGATCAACTCACAAAGGGGTCAAAGGGACCATTCCACAAAGCAGTTCACATATTAGTCCTTAATCTTCTTTCTGCCCAGTAGACCTAAAGGATAAGACCCACTCTCACCAGTAACAATGGCATACTACTACACATACCACTTTAGAAAGCTCCCAGTTAATTCTGATCACATCCTTTTAGGAGAGGTGGCCTTCCCTTTCCTATCCCCTCAAGAATCACTACACTTTGGCCTAAGAACTGTAATTTTTATCCTACAGTGAAGATGACTGAGGCCTTATGAAGGATGTTTAAACAAATGAATAAAATAATTGATTCCGCATTTTAAAAAGCACTCTGGCACTTCTGGTGGTAGGATGATTTACTAAGGGAGACTGGTGACAAGGAGAGTACAGATAAAGATTGTGTAAAGGCCTGAATGAAGCAGAGACAATGAGAGAAGAAATACATTCGAGAGAATTCTAGGAAGCTGATTCCATAGTACAGTACTTGGGAACTAATTATGTGGAGCAAATAGAGAAGCACACTCTGGTTGCCTGGGGCAGCAGGGTAAATATCAATACCATTAATTAAGAAAGGAAATACCTTCAAGCAATATCCAAAATCTCCAGAATCTGAGTGCTTCTTACCACCTGCATTATAACACTCTGGTAATAAACTATTAACATTACATGGACATGAAATCCATTTGTATCTCATTTTAACTAATTTTTTTACTCTTATTAGAAATGATCTGAGATCTCCTTTCCTTTCTATTACCTTGATTAATCAAGACCTGACATTACAAAGTTCAAATTTAAGCCAGTGCAGCTGTAATAACATTATATCTAGTCTATCTGCAAATGGTAGGTTAGGCCCTGCCCAAAGAGTAACAACTTAAGACTATCAAAAACCATGATAGCAATCATTTTTTCACTCAAAATTAAACATACTAACATCTAGTCTTAGTGGAACTAGTTTTCTTTCTTCTTGGTATAAACCACTGAAGTTCTTCATCCCCAAGTAGGATTGCCATCCAAAAACACATGATACTCAGTTAAATTCGAATTTCAGATAAATGAATAGCTTTTAATATGTACATCCCATGCAATATTTGGAACATACTTATATTTTAAAAATATTTGTTGTTTATCTGACATTCAAATTCACTGGGCATCCAGAATTTTTATTTGCTAAATTTGACAATTTGATTCCCAAGTAACTACAAGTACTTTCTATTTTAAGTCTCTTTCCCATTTTATTTGTTCTGCCTAACTTAAGCCAGAGGCAACTTTATATTACTACACAGACTAACAACGTTTTCAAAACCTGCTACTTCTTTGTCTTTAAATAAATAATACTTTTAAGACTAAAGGACCCCTGCCAAATGGTCCCTCAGTTCCCTCTTAAAAAAAAAGAGCACAAACAAAATTTACATCCTAATGATATACACAATATACTCTTATTCTTGTTGGAAATCAGCATTTACTTTGAAATTATCTTCTCTTTCCAAATGCTAAAATAATTATTCATTAACTGACAAATATGTCTTTTACTTTAAGCAAGAAAACATTCACAGTCCGGAGCACACCATGCATATGGCCCAGTTGGTCTCTCCAACCTCTGCCCCTAGACTAGCTGACAGCGGGACTTTCCATGTCCTGAGCAGCGCTCTTTCAGCTGCACTAGATTTTCTTGGCTACACACTCTTCTACTCATCATGTCATTAAGTCCCCATTAAGTAAAACACTGTAAGGGCTTGGTATTCCCTTGTTTGTAACTTCACACAGCATCTGTCAGTGCTCTGCATACTACTATTGCTCTCTGATAGAATATCTTAATAGAAGAGCAAAAAGTTAAGAGAAGGCTACTGACGTAACTGAAAGAATTCCACACTAGAGAAAGATTATCCAACACACACACACACACACACACACACACACAAAGATGCCCAATAAATAACTCTTCAATCTTTTTATAAATAAATGCAGTTTTATTTTTTATTTGTGACCTCTGTTCTCACCCACAAACATACCAAGCAGGCATTCTGATGCCTCTGTGAGCCAAGCATACATGAAAATGTCAAAGATAAGCCTTTGCTTGTGTGGTCTCCATTAACAACTTTAGATCCCTTCTCCCAGAAGGATAAGTATATCGAAAAGGCAGAATAAATGAGAGGCTAGACAAAAGAAAACTAGTATGCTTGAAGCATACTTAGAAAGACAACAAGAGACTGAGATAGTAAACCAATTAGGCAGCAGACTAGGCACAGGGGGCTGATCTGTTTTGGGCCTAAGAGTAGAAAGCTGCCTTCCTGGGAGTGAGAAAGGCTGATGAGGAGGTACGTGAGCAGTTGAGAGAAGAGAGAGCCAAGTGATAACTATGCACAGAGTGAAAAACTAATGTTTTTCCTAACTACTGTTGGTCTGTTTCTTTTAAAACTTACTATACAATATTTAAGAGATACAAAAAGATCTAATAAATAATACAATACACACACTACCCAGCTTATGAAATAAAACATCACTAAAATAGTTGGGCTGAAGCTCCTGTGTCATTCTCCCTGATTCACTACATCTTCTCCATACCTCCAGTTGTAGCCACTATTCTAATTGTGGTGATTATCATGCATTTCTTTATGCTTTCACTACCTAAGTGTACATAGGGAATATATAGCATTAGTGTATTTGCATGTTTTTAAATTGTATATAAAAACTTCATATAGAATGTATTATTCCTTCACTTGCTTTTTTCCCTTCATTATGTTAGTATGGATTAATCATGTTGATATGTGAATATCGTTCACTCATTTTCATGACTTTACAAAATTGCACTGTTAAGCAAAATTATGTACACATTCTCCTACTAATGAACAATTAGGTTGTTTTCAATTTTTGGATATCATAAACTAGAGATCAGCAAACTATGGCCTGTGGGCAAGCCAGTTGACTGTTTTTGAAAACAAAGTTTTACTGGAACACAGCCAGGTCCATTCATTGTTGTATTACACATGGCTGCTTTACCACTAGAATGGCAGAGCACAATTGAGTAGTTGCAACAGAGACTATTTGGTCTACAAGCCTAAAATATTTACTATCTGGCCCTTTACGAAAAGAATACTGACCCCTGTTATAAACAACGCTGTTATGAATGTCTTTGTATCCATGTGGGAGACTTTCTCCAGGGAACTTAGGAAAAGATGTGCCAGGTTGTAGGGTAGGCAAATCTTTATCATTACTAGATTTTACCAAAATGTTTTCCAAGGTGGTTGTACACTACTACTAGCTTATACATGTTTATAGACCATTTGTGTTTCTTCTGATGTTCATATCTTTTGCCCAATTGAAAATGGATGTCTTGGGGCTGGCCCGGTGGTGTAGGGGTTAAATGTGCACCCTCTGCTTTGGTGGCCCGAGATTCACCAGTTCGGATCCCCAACGCAGACCTATGCACTGCTCATCAAGCCACGCTGTGGCAGCATTCCATATAAAGTAGAGGAAGATTGGCACAGATGTTAGCTAGGGCCAGTCTTCCTCAAGCAAAAAGAGGAAGTTTGGCAAGAGACATTAGCTCAGGGCCAATCTTCCTCACCAAGGATTTTTCTTACTGATTTGCAGAAACTACATATATATTGATGACTAGTGCATTGTACATTATATGTTAGATATATTTTTCTCAATCTGTGGCTCACCGTTTTGCTTTTTACATTTCTTCATGCCTCAGCTGCATCTGAAAAATGATGACAACAATAACCCAACTTCATACAGTTATTGTAAAGATTACAAGAATTAATATATTTAAAGTACTTAGAACAGTGCCTGGCACGTGTAAGTGCTCCACAAATGTTAGCTACCTATCTTATAATGGTGTTTTTAAAGGAAAATGAATTTTAAATTTCAATGTAAACTAATTTATCAATCTGTCCCTTTAGTATTTGTGCTATCTTGTTTAGAACTCCTGCCCTACTCATTCAATTTTATGTGTCCATACAGCAATATAGGTCTCAACCTATCTTATTTATTCACCATCTCTGAATGCTAAGAAAGAATAGCACTTTCTGTTAATTTGGTTTCAATTAACTATTCAATTTCAGCATATTTTCTTAAAATCCAAGTGCAATTTTAATACTGATCTCTCTAAAGTTCAAGTAGAAAAGAGAACCCCATCTAGAATATCCAGTCCAACACAGTTTTCCATTAAAAAGTAAATAAAAGACATTTTACTTATGTCCAAGAGAGAGTAAAAGGGACTAAATTTACATTCCCACCTGAAACAAATAAAAATAGATTAAAACTACATAAAACAATAGTTTGTAAGACACTGTTGATCAAGGAACAAAGAACAGTGATCTCTGAGAACCAGGAGACAAAGGAGGTGAGCCCTATGACTACCCTAGCTTATTGCCTTGAGACAGTTTCCAGGCTGCAGTGCAGGGGGAAGGAAACCAGGCAGAGTCTAGTGGACTCTCTGAACTGAGGTGATAGAGCTCAGATAACTGAGAGACCAAAGCAGCTAGAGCTATCAGGCCAGAGTCCCAGAGAGAGAACAGCTGCAAAGAGAAAACCCTGGAGATCTTCTGAGGGTCCTCCTTGAGTATTCAGCTGAGTACTGAGCAGTGCATGTGTGAGGAAACTACCTGAGGCTGGGGAAAGAACCATGCAAAAGGATGAGAGAGAAGAGTACCTACCTCTCACATAGCACTGGAAATAGTGCCTGTTCCCATCAGCCAAACTGAAAAACTTCAAAATGCACAAGGTGTTATTAGAATAGACAGAAGGGTCTTGCCTCAACAGTGGAAAATAACGAGCCCCAGACTAAGCACTGCATCAGTCTCACCTACCAAAGCTGAAAAGCAAAACTAGAAAGAATGAAACAGATTCCAAATAACTTAACTGCATCCCATAACAAATATCCAGAATATTTCTAAGAATAAAAAACAGCCAGCACACAAGGTAAAATTCACAATGTCAGGCACTACTAAAAACTTACCAGGCATGCAAAGAAGTAAGAAAATATGACCCACAATGAGGAGGTAAATCAATCAATTGAAACCAATCCAGAACTGACACAGATGTTAAAATTAACAGACAAGGACATTAAAATGTTATTATAACTGTCAAAAAGTTAAGTGGAGACAAGGAAGTCATAAAAACAACTCAAATCAAACTTCTTGAGATGAAAACTACATCAGTGACAACAGGATAAAGTAGGGGGTGAATTCAGAGAGGCTTGGTGGAACTTGATCTCTAGGGTGTCAATGGGTGGCCAAAAGGTGAAAAAATGCTGTAAGATGAAAAATACATTGGATGGGATTAATGGAAGATTAAGCCTTGCCCAAGAAAAAATGTATGAACTTAAAGCCATAGCAATAGAAAATGAAAAACAGAGACCAAAAAGACTGGAAAAAATTAAGAGAGCCATCAGTAAACTATAGGACAACTACGATAAGAAAAATATACAAGTCTTTGGGATCCCTGAGAGGGTGGAGGGGTGATAGGAGAACAGAAGAAATATTTAAAGAAATAACATCAAAACTTGTTGAAACGATGAAAGTAATAAGCCTACAGATATAAGAAGTTCAACAAACCACAAGCAAAGAAAACTACATCAACGCACATCATAACCAAAAACCAGTGATAAAGAGAAAAATCTTAAAAATATTACAGAACAATAAGGATACAGAGATCAATGAAACAGGACTGAAAGCTCAGAAATAAATCTTAACGTTTATGGTCAATATATCTTTGACAAAGGGGCCAAGACAATTCAATGGAGAAAGAAGTGTCTTTTCAACAAATGGTACTGGGACAACTGGATAATTACACACAAAAGCATGATTCCCACCATGCACACAGCAGATCACAGAACTACACGTAAGAGCTAAAATCATAAACCTCAGAAGAAAAGAGAGGAGTAAATTTTCATGAACTTTGGTTAGACAATGATTTCTCAGTACATCAAAAGTGCAAATCATGGGGCCGGCCCGGTGGCGCAGCGGTTTAGTTCGCGCTTGGCAGCCCGGGATTCGCGAGTTCGATCCCAGGCGCCTGCCGATGCACTGCTTGTCAGCCATGCTGTGGCGGCGTCCCATATAAAAGTAGAGGATGGGCACGGATGTTAGCCCAGGGCCAGTCTTCCTCAGCAAAAAGAGGAGGATTGGCAACGGATGTTAGCTCAGGGCTGGTCTTCCTCACACACACACACACAAAAAAGTACAAATCATAAAAGAGAAGACTGAGGCATTGGACTTAAATAAAAATTTAAAATTTTTGTGCTTCAAAGTCACCATCGAGAAAGTGAAAAGACAACCCACAGATTGGAAGAAAATATTTACAAATCATATTAGGGGGCTTTTGTCCACAATAATATATAAAGAACTTTTATAACTCAATATTAAAAAGAAAAATAGCCCAAATGTTTAAATGGGCAGCAGATCTACATACAAAAATGTTAATGCCCTTCAGGCAGAAGGAAAATGATACCAGATAGAAATACAGATCTACACAAAGGAAAGAAGAACACAAGAAATGGTAACCACACAGGTAAATATATGATTTTCTTCTTCTTATTTAAATCTCTTTAAAAGGCAACAGATTGCTGTGGAAAACAGTATGGTAGTTCCTTAAAAACTTAAAATAGAATTAACATATGATCCAGCAATTCCACTTCTGGGTATAGATAGTCCCTGACTTAACGATGGTTCAACTTACGATTTTTTGACGTTATGATGGTGCAAAAGCGATATACATTCAGTAGAAACAGTACTTCAGATTTTGAATTGTGATCTTTCTCCAGGCTAGCAATATGCAGTACAATACTCTCATGATGCTGGGCAGCAGCAGCCAGCCACAGTCCCCAGTCAGCCATGCGATCCCAAGGGTGAACAACTGACAGACTTACAACCATTCTGTATCCATACAACCATTCTGTTTTTCACTTTCAGTACCATATTCAACAAATTACATGAGATATTAAACACTTTATCATAAAATAGACTTTGTGTTAGACAATTTTGCCCAACTGTAGGCTAATGTAAACATTCTGAGCATGTTTAAGGTAGGATAGGCTAAGCTATGATGTTCAGTATGTTAGGTGTATTAAATGCATTTTTGACTTAGGATATTTTCAACTTACAATGGGGTTATCAGGATATAACCTGATATATCCTGATAACCCCATTGTAAGTCGAGGAAGTTCTGTATATAACCAAAAAACTGAACACAGAGATTAGAACAGAAACTTGCACACCAATATTCACAGAAGCATTATTCGAATAGCAAAAAGGTAGAAACAATCCAAACGTCCATCAACAGATGAATAAACAAAATGTGGTATTACATACTATGGAATATTATTCAGTCTTAAAAAGGAAATTCTGACACATGCTACAACATGAAGAAATCTTGAAGACATTATGCTAAGTGAAATAAGCCAGTCACAAAAGGACAAATATTGTATGACTGCACTTATATGAGGTACTAGAGGAATCAGATTCACAAAGACAGAAAGTAGAATGGGGTTGCCAGGGGCTGGAGTGAGATGGGAACGAGGAATCAATGTTTAATAGGTACAGTTTCTGTCTGGGAAGATGAAAAAGTTCTGGAGATGGATGGTGGTGATGGTTGAACAACAATGCAAATGTACCTAATGCCATTTAAGAATGGTTAAAATGGGGGACCGGCCAGGTGACATAGTGGTTAAGTTCACACACTCTGCTTCAGTGGCCCATGGTTTGCAGGCTCGGATCCCAGGTGCAGATCTATGCACCACTTATCAAGCAATGCTGTGGCAGGCATCCCAAATATAAAGTAGAGGAAGATAGGCACAGATGTTAGCCCAGGGTCAATCTTCCTCAGCTAAAAGAGGAGGATTGGCAACAGATGTTAGCTCAGGACTAATCTTCCTTACCAAAAAAAAAGAGAACGGTTAAAATGGTAAATTTTATGTTACGTATATTTTACCACAATAAAAAAAAATAGACCACTTAGACAAAAATTTAAAATACAGTGTGGAATTTATAACACAGGTAAAACTAAAATGCATGACAATAACACAAAGGTCCAGAGAGTAGATACAAAGTATACTATTTTAACATTCATATATTATAAGTGAAGTAGTATAATATCACCTGAGAGTAAACTGATAACTTAAAGATATATACTATAAACTAAAGCAAACAATAAACTAGATAGAAATCCAACAAAGGTGATATAATTGAATTATTAAAAAATTCAATTACTCTAAAAGGAAGCAGAAAAAGCGACAAAAGAACAAATGAGAAAAATAGTAAGTAAATAGCAATATGATAGATTTGAACTTAATCATATCAATAACTGCATTAAATGAAAACAACCTAAATATCTCAATTAAAAAGCCAAGATTATCAGACTGAATTAAAAACAAATAAGACCTACCTGTATGCTGCCTACAAGGAAGGTACTTCAGATAGGTTAAATAAAGACTCAAATAGGATAACAGAAGAAGATATAGCAAATTAAAACTAATCAAAAGAAGGCTGGAATGCCTATATGAATATCAAACAATTTCAGAGCAAAGATTATAAGGCTATATAATAATAAAGGCTCAATATGATCATCTCAATAGATACAGAAAAAGAGTTTGACAAAATCCAACATCCATTCCTGATGAGAACTCTGAACAAAGTAGAAATATCAGGAAACTTCTGTAACGTGATAAAGAACATCTATTAAAAAACATACAGCTGAGTGACGTCAGCATCATGGCGGAGTGAGATTCCCTCTTTGAATCTCTGCCCCCTACGACACAACGAAAACATCATTCACATTCCAACAGAGCTCAATCAAACACTACGAAGGACTTCTGAGAAACCCCTGCTGCCATACATCGGACGGTGGAGGCGCGGGAAGCCCAGCAGAACGGGACGAGAGGTAGGAGGTTGTACTCCCCCTCCCCAATCTATCGGCAAAGACAGCGCGGTTCGCAGAGGGGGGAGGGGCGGCCCACAGCAGGGAAAACTATCGCCATCCAGGTGCTCTCACAGACTGTCACGAGATCCCCACTGGGAAGTGACGACGGACTGTTTAGGGGGTGTAGCAAACACCCTAAGAGAGCCAGAAAGGAAACCCCCGGGTCAAGCAGGAGAAAGAGAGGACCCCTCCCCCCACACACTCGGCATTTCAGCATAATTCCTCCGGAGGCTGCAGCCGCCTCAGAGCAAACCGCTCGCAATCTCCATCTAGTGGCAGCAAGGGGAAACTGCAGGACTAACTTTAATCATGAGGGGTAAAAATAAAGCCGCCCCGTCGGATCCTTGCGAAAATGTCAGGGCTACAGACCAAAAGGAAAATGACAAACACCCAGAAACCAACCCTGAAGGCACAGAATTTGATAACCTGAATGACAGAGAATTCAAAATAGCTATCATAAACAAACTCAATGAAATACAAGAGAACACACAGAAACAAATCAACGAATTCAGGGGTTATGTCACAAAAGAGATTGAAACCCTAAAGAAAAACCAATCAGAATTATTGGAGATGAAAAACAAAATCAACAAGATAGTGGAAAAAAATGGAGTCTTTAAAGAGCAGAACTGACAATATGGAGGAACGAATTAGCACTATTGAGGATAGCCACGCAGAAATGCTCCTGATAGAGGAGGAGAGAGAGCTAAGACTAAAAAGAAATGAAGAAATTCTTTGAGAAATATCAGACTCAATGAGGAAAAGCAACATAAGGATAATAGGTATTCCAGAAGGAGAAGAAAGAGAAAAAGGAGCAGAGAGTTTGTTCAAAGAAATAATAGCTGAGAACTTCCCCAACCTAGGGAACGAGAGGGAAATAACAGTGAATGAAATCAATAGGTCACCTAAATATATAAACAGGAATAAAAAATCATCTCGCCACATAGTAGCAAACTTGAAGAATACCCGTGACAAGGAAATAATATTGAAGGCAGCTAAACAAAAAAACAAAATAACATACAAAGGAAACCCCATCAGGCTCTGAGCTGATTTCTCGACAGAAACTCTACAGGCTAGGAGAGACTGGAATGATATATTCAAAATCATGAAAGACAAAAACCTTCAGCCGAGAATACTTTATCCAGCAAAAATATCCTTCAAATACGATGCAGAAACAATAACTCTCCCTGATAAACAAAAGCTAAGAGAGTTTGTCACCACAAGACCCCCACTACAAGAAATGCTCAAGAAGGCCCTTAGGCCTGAAAAAAAACAAATGAGAAAGGGGATACAAAGATTTCAACAAGGAGAAAAGCAAGGAGACTAAACCAGAACAAAATACAGTTGGAAAACATCAAAAATTAATTCAAGCTCATTACTGGAAACACACGTTCATGACACAATCTGGAATAAAGAGATAACAAATAAGGAGGGGAAGAGGTAAGGGATTGAACTGACCCAGCCTCAGGCAAAAGGAGGCATCTGAAAATGTACTTTCTTATCCAGGAGATCGCTTATATAAACCTCACGGTAACCACTAAACAAACAACCAGAAGAGAACCACACATGACAAATAAAGAGAAAACCAAGAGAATGAGCATGCAGAAATACCAAATTGAATTTGCAGTCCGAAACACAAGGGACAAGAAACGAAGGAAATGCAAAAGAACCAGAAGATGAACAATAAAATAGCAACATTAAACCCTCATATATCAATAATCACTCTAAATGTAAATGGATTGAATTCTCCAATCAAAAGACACAGGCTGGCAGGATGGATTAAAAACCAAGATCCAACAATCTGCTGCCTCCAGGAAACACATCTCAGCTCTAAAGACAAACACAGACTCAAAATAAAAGGATGGAAAACAATACTCCAAGCTAATGGCAAACAAAAGAAAGCAGGAGTAGCCATACTTATATCAGACAAAGTAGACTTCAAGATAAAAAAGGTAATGAGAGACAAAGAAGGGCAATATATAATGATAAAAGGGATACTTCACCAAGAAGACATAACACTTATCTATGCACCCAACACAGGAGCACCAAAGTACATAAAACAACTGCTAAAAAACCTTAAAGGAGATATTAACAATAACACAATAATAGTAGGGGATCTGAATACCCCCCTTACATCAATAGATAGATCATCCAGACAAAAAGTCAATAAGGAAATAATGGACTTAAACAAGAAACTAGACGCAATGGATTTAATAGATACATACAGAGCACTCCACCCAAAAAAAGCAGAGTACACATTCTTCTCAAGTGCACATGGAACATTCTCAAGGATAGACCATATATTAGGAAACAAGGCAAACCTCTATAAATTTAAGAAGATTGAAATCATTACAAGCATCTTTTCTGATCATAATGCTGTGAAACTAGAAATCAACTGCAAGGAAAAAACTAGGAAAGGGACAAAGATGTGGAGACTAAACAACATGCTACTGAACAACCAATGGGTCATTGATGAAATTAAAGGAGAAATCAAAAGCTATCTGGAGACAAATGAAAAGGAAAATACACCATACCAACTCATATGGGATGCAGCAAAAGCAGTCCTGAGAGGGAAATTCATAGCAATACAAGCTCATCTTAACAAACAAGAAAAATCCCAAATAAATAACCTTAAATTGCACCTAACAGAGTTGGAAAAAGAACAGACAAAGCCCCGAATCAGCAGAAGGAGGGAAATAATAAAAATCAGAGCAGAAATAAATGAAATTGAAACCAAAAAAACAGTAGAAAGGATCAATGAAACAAAGAGCTGGTTCTTTGAGAAGATAAATAAAATTGACAAACCCTTAGCCAGACTCACTAAGAAAAAAAGGGAGAAGACTCAAATAAATAAAATTAGAAATGAAAGAGGAGAAATTACAACAGACACCACAGAAATACAAGGGATTATTAGGGAATACTATGAAAAACTTTACGCCAACAAATTGGACAACCTAGAGGAAATGGACAAATTCTTGGACGCGTACAACCTCCCAAAACTGAATCAAGAAGAAATAGAGAATCTGAACAGACCAATCACAAGTAAAGAGATTGAAACAGTAATCAAAAACCTCCCAAAAAATAAAAGCCCAGGACCAGATGGCTTCCCTGGAGAATTTTATCAAATGTTCAAAGAAGATTTAGCACCTATCCTTCTCAAACTATTCCAAAAAACAGAGGAAGATGGAATACTTCCCAACACATTCCATGAGGCCGACATCATGCTGATACCAAAGCCAGACAAGGACAATACAAAGAAGGAAAACTACAGGCCAATATCACTGATGAACATAGACGCAAAAATCCTCAACAAAATATTGGCAAACCGAATACAGCAATACATCAAAAAGATCATACACCACGATCAAGTGGGATTTATACCAGGGACACAGGGATGGTTCAACATCCGCAAATCAATCAACGTGATACACCACATTAACAAAATGAAGACTAAAAACCACATGATCATCTCAATCGATGCACAGAAGGCATTCGACAGGATCCAGCATCCATTTATGATAAAAACTCTCAACAAAATGGGTATAGAAGGAAAGTACCTCAACATAATAAGGGCCATATATGACAAACCGACAGCAAACATCCTACTCAACAGGGAAAAACTGAAAGCCATTCCTTTGAGGACAGGAACAAGACAAGGGTGCCCACTCTCACCGCTCTTATTCAACATAGTACTGGAAGTTCTGGCCAGAGCAATTAGGCAAGAAAAAGGAATAAAAGGACTCCAAATAGGCAATGAAGAAGTGAAACTCTCACTATTTGCAGACGACATGATCCTATACATAGAAAACCCAAAAAATTCCATCGGAAAACTACTAGAAACAATCAACAACCACAATAAAGTGGCAGGGTATAAAATCAACTTACAAAAATCAATTGCATTTCTATACACTAATGATGAAAAAACAGAAAGAGAACTCAAAAAGACAATCCCATTTACAATTGCAACAAAGAGAATAAAATATCTGGGAATAAATTTAACCAAGGAGGTCAAAGACCTATACAATGAAAACTATAAGACACTATTGAAAGAAATCGAGGAGGACATAAAGAAATGGAAAAATAATCCATGCACATGGATTGGAAGAATAAATATAGTTAAAATGTCCATTCTACCTAAAGCAATCTACAGATTCAATGCAATCCCAATCAGAATCCCAATGTCATTCTTCACAGTAATAGAACAAAAACTACTGAAATTCGTATGGGGCAACAAAAGAGCCCGAATAGCTAAAGCAATCCTGAAAAAAAAGAACAAAGCTGGAGGCATCACAATCCCTGATTTCAAAATATACTATAGAGCTGTAGTAATCAAAACAGCATGGTACTGGTACAAGAATAGACACACAGATCAATGGAACAGAATTGAAAGCCCAGAAATAAAACCACACACCTATGGACAGCTAATCTTCGACAAAGGAGCAAAGAACATACAATGGAGAGAGGGAAGTCTCTTCAATAAATGGTGCTGGGAAAATTGGACAGCCACATGCAAAAGAATGAAAGTAGACCATCTCCTATCGCCATATACAAAAATCAATTCAAAATGGATCAAAGACCTGAAAGTGAGAACTGAAACTATAAAACTCCTGGAAGAAAATATAGGCAGTACACTAATTGAGATTGGACATAAAGGGATCCTTTCAGATTCCATGTCTACCCAGACAAGGGAAACAAAAGAAAAAATAAACAAGTGGGACCTCATCAGACTAAAGAGCTTCTACAAGGCAAATGAAACCAGGATGAAAACGAATAAACAACCCAACAGCTGGGAGAAAATATTTGCAAATCGTTTGTCCGACAAGGGATTAATCTCAGTAATATACAAAGATCTCATACAACTGAGCAACAAAAAAACAAACAACCCTATCAAAAAATGGGCAGAGGATATGAACAGACATTTTTCCAAGGAAGAGATACAGATGGCCAATAAACACATGCAAAGATGTTCAACATCACTAATCATCAGGGAAATGCAAATCAAAACTACACTGAGATATCACCTTACATCGGTTAGAATGGCTATAATCACAAAGTCAAATAACAACAAATGCTGGAGAGGTTGTGGAGAAACGGGGACCCTCATTCACTGCTGGTGGGAATGCAAACTGGTGCAGCCTCTATGGAAAACAGTATGGAGAGTCCTCAAAAAATTAAAAATAGAAATATCGTATGATCCAGCAATACCACTCTTGGGCATCTACCCAATGTACGTGAAATCAACCATCACAAGAGGCGTATGCACCCCTATGTTCATTGCAGCATTATTCACTATAGCCAAGAAGTGGAAGCAACCCAAGTGTCCCTCAACTGAAGATTGGTTAAAGAAGATGTGGTATATACATACAATGGACTACTACTCAGCCATAAGAAAAGACACAATTGTCCCATTTGCAACAACATGGAAGGACCTAGAGGGTATTATGTTAAGTGAAATAAGCCAGAGAGAGAAGGACAGACACTGCACGAACTCACTCATTTATGGAATATAAGTGAACACACGGACAGAGAGAACTGATTGGTGGTTACCAAGGGGAAGGGGGGTGAGGGGGGCACAAGGGGTGAAGGGTTACATGCACAAAGTGACGGACAAACAAAAATGTACAACTAAAACCCCACAGTGTTATAAACTAAGACATCAATAAAAAAATATATTAAAAATAAAAAAAAAAACATACAGCTAATATCATGCTTGATGGTGAAAGAATGTATGCTTTCCCCCTAAGATCAGCAACAAGACAGGAATGTCCACTTTTAACCATTTCTATTCAACATTTCACTGAGGTTCCAGTTAGTTCAATGAGGCAAGAAATAAAAGGTATCTAGATTGGAAAAGAAGAAGTAAAACTGTTTCATAAACAACATAATCAATGAAATAAAAATATCATTTACAATGGCATCAAAAATATGAAATACTTAAACAAAAACAGGACAGGATGTGAAAATTCTGTATACTGAAAACTATAAAAAACTGTTAAGAAAAATTAAAGACCTAAATAAATGGAGAGAGATACTGTGTTCACGGGCTGGAAGACTCAATATTGTTAAGATTTCAATTCTCCCCAAATTGATGTGTAGATCTGGTACACCATCAATCAAACTCCCAGCAGGTTTTTTTTTTTTTTTTTTTTGTGAGGAAGACCAGCCCTGAGCTAACATCCATTGCCAATCCTCCTCTTTTTGCTGAGGAAGACTGGCCCTGGGCTAACATCTGTGCCCACCTTCCTCTACTTTATATGGGACGCTGCCACAGCATGGCTGACAAGCAGTGCGTCAGCAGGCACCCAGGATCCAAACCCACGAACCCCGGGCTGCCAAGTGCGAACTAAATTGCTGCACCACTGGGCTGGCCCCCCCAGCAGGTTTTTATTTATAGAAGTTGACATACTTGATTTTTAACTGTATACGAAGATGTAAAGGACCTAGAATGGCCAACACAATGCCGTTAAAAAGAACAATTGGAAGACTAACACAATCTGATTTCAACACTTATTATGGAGCTACAGTATTTAAGACAGTCCAGTATTGGCTTAAAAAAGATACACAAATAGATAATGGAATAGATTAGAGATTCCAGAAACAGAGGCATACATATAGGTAGAACCGATTTTCAACAAAGGTGCCAACACAGTAGAGCAAAAATAATCTTTACAAGTGGTCCTGCAACAATTAGACACTCAGAAGCAAAAAAATGTTTTAAAAATTGAACATGATCCATACCTTGCATCATACATAAAAATTAATTCAAAATGGATCACAGACCTAAATGTAAAACTTAAAACTATAAAACTTCTAGAAGAAAACATAAATATCTTAGTGATCTTAGCTTGGCACAGATTTCTTAGATATCATACCAAAGTATAATTTATAACAGAAAATTTTTGTAAATTAAACTTCAAAATTAAGAATTCTGCTCTTCAAGAAACGCTAACAGTAAAAAAAATAAGCAACGGACTGGAAGAAAATATCTGCAAATCACATATTTGATAAAGGACTTGTATCTAGAATACATAAAGAACTCACAAAACTCATTAATAGAACAGCCCAGTAAAAACTGGGCAACAGGCCTGAGTAAACACCTCACTAAAAATGATATATGAACAGCAAATAAGCACATCAAAAGCTGCTCAACATCATTAGTCATTAGGAAAACACCAACTAAGATGACAGTCAGATACTACTACCTATCAGAATGGCTAAAATTAAAAAGATTAACCACATCAAGTGTTGGCAAGGATGTGGAGGAACTGGAACTCTCACACCCTCTCACATTTTACATTTTATCTATGGAATATAAAACGGTACAACCACTTTGGAAAACAGTTTGGCAGTTTTTAAAATAAGTTAAACATAGACTACTATATGATCCAGCCATTCCACTCCTAGCTGTTTACCTGAGAGAAATGAAACATGTACACAATGTTCATAGCAGCTGTATTTGTAACAGCCCCGAACCAGAAAACACCAAAATATCCATGAACAGACAAATGGATGAAGTGTGGTATATATCCACTTTATCCATCCAATGAAATACTACTCAGCAATAAAAGGAAATGTGCTATTGATACACATTCAGAAGAATCTCAAAATACTTACAGCAATGAAAGCCAGACAAAAAAGAATATCTACTACACAATTCCATTTATTTAACATTCTAGAAAATGAAAATTAATGTGGAATGGCAGCAGATCAGTGCTTGCCTGGGGAATGGGGAAGAATGAAAGGAGAGGGATTACCAAGGGGCATAAATAAATTTGGGGGGTAATAGATGTTCACCAGCAAAACTGTAGTGATTGTTTCACAAGTGTATACATGTCCAAACTTATCAAACTATATACATTAGGTATGTATAGTTTATTGTATGCCTATTATATCTCAATAAAGCTACTAAAAACAAAAAGGCTTATAAATATTCCTATCCTGAATTCTTATAACTCAAAGAATATTGTAAAGTATTTAATGCCTTTTTTAGTACCTCCTCTTGTGATCATTCTCAAATACAGTGAATACAAAATAAAACTCTTGTAAGCATAAAATAGAAAAAAGCTTACTAATAGGGTAGATAATATGATTTGTTACAGCAGCTCAGCAAATTCAGGTATCATGGTCAAAAACAGCAATCATTCAGAAACACCCAATTAAAACTTTTTAAGAGCAGTTTTCCTATTTTTCAACAAAAAAAACCTCCTGATTCTACCTACAATGTGATTGGATAATAGTGCCTGTGTTTACACACACACACACACACACACACACACACACACCAGTTTCCAAACCACATATCTCATAATTTGTAGTTCTAAAGATATTCCAAAAGTTCCTTAAGAGAAATTCTGATCAAAAGAGACAAATCTAGTTTAGGGATGCTTCATCAATGCTCAGAAACTCACCACAATGTTATGTGCTTGGAGTCCACTAATCTTTTAAAGTACTTCTTGAGTGCTACATGATTTTACAAAACATTTTTAGACCCTCTCATCATTTTTTATTGGTGCTTACAACAATTAAGTAGTCAAGAGATGTATAATCATACTTTTATTGAACATACAGACAGGAATAGATACATACAGAAAAATAAACATAGATAATGTAAATAATTGTGCAAGCTATAGGTCAAGAGTACATTCAGAACCAAATCTCCTGACCCCACAGTCCAATGCCTTTTCTGCTATAGTGCATCATTTCAATTATCGCAAAATGTACTTTACTGTTTACACAATGAATATTACTGCTCAAAGTCACAGGCAGCCCTGAGATCATCACCATGAACAAAGAATGACCATTTGCCTGGGTAATTCCTATAAATTCGGTATATAAGACAATGCTTATAAACAATCTAATAAAACCACCTCCCAAACTAAAATGTTGACAAGAAGCATAGATATTTTGGAATCAGAATATCAGACTAAATATGAGGTTGAATCCTCACTTCACTGCTTAAAGCTAAGACTCACTCTCCTTTGCGAAATGGAGCTAATCATACCCATGGGAGTACTTACTGTGAGGATTAAATGATACACATATCGCATTTAGTATAGTGCCTGGCACATAACTGCTACTACTCGATCTTACTGTTTTTAACAATAAACTTTCAATACTTAAATTACTAATGTCTATCAAACAACAGCAACTCTAATTTCAATATAATATATATGCTTTAAAAATAAGTACCAAATTTAAATATAAAAAGGTTAATACTTTGTTTTTCCTTTAACTGAGTTTCACTCATAGACATGCCTTTTAGGTACTCAGATTAAAAAAAAAAGCGCAGCACATTTCCTTCATCGTATATACAGACAAAGAGCATGTCTGAAACTGGTTCTTAATCTGTGTATTTGTGAAAATTTTGGCTAATGGTTTTAAAAAATTTATCTAACTTTTCTTTAAATAACTTTGAATAAGTAGACCATTCATATGACAGTACAAAGTGTTGACACTAGACCTTAATATCTATAAAAAATGAAGTCAAGGAAAACTTAAAATGAGCTTATTAATAGTTGCCAGTGTACCAAGAACGTAAAAAACCACTTGTGACCAAGGAATCAAACTGCACAGAAGTTTACTTCTTCAATATAATTCTAAGGGTTTTATTTCAAATAAGCAACGTAACTCAAAATACTAAAAAAAATGATATCCAAACTCATAATATAATTCCATAATCCATATAATTTTAGGACCCAGGGCAACTTCTAAATAGTATCAGCATTTTTATTTTCCTGTTTTCTACCAATATTCCAATATACCATAAAATACTGAAATACAAGCAACGTTGTATTAAGACAGTGATGCTGCTTAAATTCAACCATTGGCTAAGAGGCAAGGCACCACGTAAGAGCTTGATACATACAATTTTGCCAGCTGATACACAAAAGTTCTAAATTAGCATATGAAAAGTAATCTACAGATGGCTATGTACAATTCAGAGAAGTTAAGTGAACAAAAGGTGGAAACTGCCTGTACTTACAAACCTAAAATGGGCTAAGCAAAGCCTTCTGAATGTTCTGCCACAATTCAACATTAAACATAGGCCTCTGGGCTTGTTATGGTCTCATTATTAAAATAATAAATAACAGTAAGTCTATCATTATCTACCACTCCTAATTTGAGCTCCTAGCACCACTCCAGAGGTCCATTACACATATTACTTCTAATAATCACAGAATCCTGCAAAGTGGCAACCATTGCTCTTACTGTATAAATGAGGAAGCTGAGGCTTAAAGAAGTTAACCAATGTGTCCAAGGTGATCAAGGTAAGTGGTGAAGCCTAAATTCAAATCTGCCAATGTTGTAGCAAATATCCTTTTGAAAACACTAAAGCAAGAAACAACCTAAGTGGGTATTGATTAAATCATGGTTCACTCTTAAAATGGAATAGCAAACAATCATTTAGAGAAAATGAGGCACCTTTATATCCATGTATAGGACAACCTCCAGGATATACTACTAAGTCTCTATACTGCACTGTCCAGTACAGTAGCCATTGGCCACATGCAGCCATTTAAACAAATTATTTAAAATTAAATTTAAACATTTAGCTCTTCAGTCATACCACCAACATTTCAAGGGCTCAATAGCCATATATGGCTAGTGGCTATCGTATTGGGCAGCTAGGTATAATACATTCCTACCCTTACAGAAAGTTCTATTGGACAGCAATGATATAGAATATCTTTGGAAGGGCAGAAACTGGTAACAGTGGCTGTTCCTAGAGAAGGGGAGAGAAACAGTAGGACACTCAACATTTACATAGTTATAACTTCTGAACTCTGTAACGTCATATACTATTTAAAAATAACTACCTATTTAAAAATACCTTGTTTAGTTCTCCAAAAAACTCCTTGATTTATGCTAATCAGAAGCATAAAGGGCTCAGAGGTTCTGAGGCATAAAAAGCGGTTAAGGGATAGAGGTTAAGGGATAGAAATCCCCTCTCCAAGACTTCCTAGGAATACTCCTGACCACTACCCTAACTTCATTAAGCACTCATCCATTCACAATACTATTTGGGATACCATGCAAAAGATTATAGAGTTGCTATTTCTGAGGAATTAAAGAAACAGAGACAGAAAAAAACATCAGAAGAAAAATGCTTACAAAACATGAAAGAGTAGCTATGGTCAAAAGACATAGGGGAAAGTTCTACTCTTTTGGGAAGGAAGGCACAGGTCACACTATCACATCTATTTCTCTTCTCCTTTTCTTACACTTCTGTTTCATGTTGTACAGAGGAACACTTATTAAAAGCAACACAGTCTTTCAGTTCTGCTCTGAAGTCATACTTTTTTTTCCAAATGTCATGTTTATTCAAATGTCATAATACACTGAACAAGTTACTTAAAAAGGCATCATCGTTATATGCCTCAATTTCCTCACCTGTAAAACCAAAACCTGTTGCTTAATCAATGTTATTTACTAACTACTGCACATTTTTGCCTAGGAGAGGGAACCTTTGAGAACAAAAAAGGCACAGTGGTCAGGTACTCCAAAATAACAAACAATGAAACATTGGAACTGATACTTTTCTCTCACTGGGAGATGGCCAACTCTGGGAGGTTGAAAGGCCTGGGGATGATGCTAATATATGAGAATCTACCCTGGAAGAAAAATGAATACGAATTAAGATCCCAACCATCCGTTTTCCCCCACACTGACACCGCTTCTCATTCTCTCTTTCTCTTCCATGGATCTCAGCCATCGTTTAGATCTAGTATAGCTCCAGAGGATGGCCTTTCATCGTTGCCCAACACATACTGCCTTTCACAGTGAATTTGGGCAGGTCAGAGATCTGTGCCAGAGCAGACAGAAGGCCAAGCTGGTGTCCACCAAGTGACAAGGGCATGAATTTGTCCCCACACAGACTGGTGACCAGGAAGCCTGCCCAAATTTCAAGAATCTGGGTTTGTGGAAAAAGAAAAGCATGGTACAGTCCTATCAGGTAGGAATGTCATTCAGGGACTCCAATACCTAATCATATCCACAAGCATTCAAGGAAGTCAACTTACTAAAGAAAACATTCTACAAAATATAAGACCAAGCAAGGAAGATGTGGCACAGTGAGGAAGCACATATAACAATTATTTCTAGAAATTTATATTTCTAAGTTATTATTAAACAAATTTTAAAATGTAACAATTACCAGTAAGTAATTTAAATCATTAAAAAATTTGTAGGACAGATGTTAAATTTATTTCACACAATTGCTACATGTAGAAATCTCAACATTTATATGGCCTTAGTCTACTACACACTTATTTAAGGGAGTGAGGCATTTGAAAATGAGTTTACATTAATGAGAAAGTGCAAAGAAACTTGCCAATGCGTGCCAGCTCCATGGACCACGGGCAATGAGCATCGCCTGCCTGTGGCAGTCAGATCACCAACCAACATTACTGTGAAGGCCATGAAAGAAGCTGTTAACACTCTGGTTTAATCTCAGCACAGGCCAGAGCAGCAGATTAAGCAGAACTTTACATCAGTGGCAGGTCTCCCAAGTTCTCTTGATGCCACAGAATTCATAAGTGGGATCAGTATGTTCTAAAAAAACATGGTACTGCAAAAGGAAAAAAAGGTTCCACAGCATCAAACAGTGTAATACTTGAAACCTCATCATCAAAGTGACAGTTTTCAAGTGCCATTTATGATGCCCTAGTCTGGAAACATCCCAGCTAACCCATCTGATCAACAATTTCACAGATGGAAGCACTTGATGGCTAATTGGCAAGTCTATTATTCAAATAAAACAGCTCTCTGTACCTCTTCTCTCATTATTACAATTCAAGGTACAACAAGGCTGGTCATTCAAATTAGCTTAATAAGAGAAACCTCTTTCCCAAAATAATTTTTTTAATGAAACAACATATTTTGGCAATTAGTTTAGAGCACTAATCAGTCTCTGAATAGTCAGGAAAATGTTTTATAGAAGGAGTAAGAAACTTAAACCTTCCTTAAAAAGTTGTACTATTTGTATCCTCTACCTTTATCAATAAATCAAGATGTATATTATCATAGGGAATAAAATGAACAAAATGTTCACTCATTCCTTAAATATTCTTAAAACATAGCCCAAGTATTATGTGTCAGAATAAAGAAAAACCCTCTTAAATATTTTAGGTTTCCTAAAAATTTAAAAAGCAAGCGTCTTACTCTTCACCTACATTTTGCAATAAAAATTTCCAGACTATTTAAGGTTTTTTAACTTATAAAGCCTGTAGCCAGTGACAACACTATAGATATTATCTGAGGAAACGCTGATGTAGAATACTTGTATTCCAATTCTAGCTCCACTTCCTGTTAGTTCCGGGACTCAACCCTATAATATGGAGATAATTATCCCTACACATAAAGGATTGTTGTGAGGATTAAATGAGGAGATTAAATAGATACAATACTTCACATCAAAATATGGGAGGCACTTACCATTAGTCCATTTGGCTCTCATACCTCCCCCACCCCACTTCTATAAATTCTTGAGGGGAATCCTGACACAATTAGCAGAATATGTGGTTCTCTTTACGGATCCATACATTTGCTCTAGATCCCACTGACAATTACATTCCCTGTTCAGAGTATCAGGCTATCTCCCTATTTGGCTACAATTTTCATAGTCCCCAAGGAAACCGCCAAGGAAGAGCCTTGTAGAAAGACTGAGCTATAAAATATTCAAAGATCTCATTTAGCCCATAAAATATAAATTAGGAAATGTATACAGTAACCCAAAACTGCAAATGGGAAGGAAGTAGCCAGAAACTGTAGAACCAGGTACAAACCAAATTAAAATCAAAATTATCTCCTGAAAGTGATACAGCTATGTAATGGTAACAAAAATGTATTCTACTAGGTAATGAAATTAAGTAGTTTCCCATGAAGTAAAAGAACACCTTTTCTATAAAACAGAAAGGGGTGCTTTTCCAAAACTAGGTTCTGTCATTCTACTACCTGCTTTTGACAAGTATTTTGCTTTCAATTACTCAAGCTCTGCTGCTTACAATTATGGAATAAAGAACTAATTAACAGACAGCTACCACAGGCAGGTAAGAATGTAATCAAGTAAAAAGAGGGGAAATGTACGTACAATGAGGAAGAGAAAAGTATAACTATCATAATCATTAAGTTACTGTTTATTGTCCCTAAGCCCTCCCACTGTGCCCAACATAGGCATTTAGTCACCTGGAGGGAAGAGCCTGTGAAATCACTGGCAACAGTTTGAAAAGCAGCACAGGGAGGCTCCCCGGTGAAGACCACTGCCCTGCTCTGGTGACATGCTTCTAGAGCACTCAACCCAAATAACATCCCACAAAGAACCACCTTGAATGTGTGTTGTGGAAGAGAACACAGGCCATGTCTGCCCAGATTTTAAATCAGTATGATATCTAGAGAACTGTCCAAATGATAATAACTGAAAATTTAGAAGTTATGTTATACAAGTTTAAGATAGGAAACTCAAAGATCAATGTACCAAATGAGCAATGTAACCAGTAAATCACACATGTAAAACAATGTTGAAGGTAGAGAAGAAAAAGACACAGATTGGATTTTTATGATCATGACATCCCATACATTTGGAATACTGATATTATATTGTAATATATTAGTTTCCTATATTAGACAGAGGTATCTTCTCTTGTTTCTCAGTCCATATACCCTTTCTACCAAAAGCAGCATCAGATGTCACAGATCCATCATATCCTTGACTTCAGCTTTAAAATCATTTCATTTTTCCTCAAAATTTTTATTTTCTATTTCACCAGAATGTGGTTAATTTTGGAAGACAATTTCACTGTAATTGAAAAGATGTCACAGCTCCCTGTATGTTCTAAAGAATTCAAACAAAATCATTTATGGTAATTTCATATCAAAATAGAAATGGAACATTAACAAGTGTCAAAGACCTTTCCCCTTGAAAGACCATTCACAACTAGAACGTTCAAACAAAATGACACAGATTAACTATAAGGTACCCATCAGGAAGTTGTTTCCCTTTTACTTATTTGAGAACTCTGAAGAGTAGAGTTGAGACCTCTCCGGAGCACCACGTTTTTCAGGGGGTTTACTATCTATTCAGAAGAATTACACTACAATGACAACTAGAAAGAGTATGCTCTAATTAGCTTGCTTTTGACCTGGCCTCTTTCTTAATTTTCTACAGTAGAAACATCAGTTCAAATACATGAATAGAATAATTAGGAACTATACTTTAAAAATTAATAAAATTATTACATGACAAGAACTGCAAATGAAAAAAAATTAAAGGCATCTTGTAATTTTCCTTGTTTCTAAAGCAAAATACTATTTATTTGTAGTTAAGCAAAGAAATAAAACAATTAAAATTTCTTGACCCTTCCCTACTTCTTAATAGGAAGAAAAATGGCCAAATTAATCTACCAATGTTTAGAAAGACTCTTTTTAAACATTCAGAGGATCACATCAGGACACATTCAAAGAAAAGAAAGAAAAAGGTAACAGAAGCATCCATCAGTACATGAAAACTGTCAATACAGACAGGCTAAAGAGCTCAAGGAACACAAAGAGAACTCAAAGTCTTTTGTAAATGTCTGCTCATTTTCATGCTACTGCGCTAGTAGTAAATAAAGGCTTCATTTCAAACGTGACAGGTATAAAGATTAACTGTATGTATTAATCTATGTTGGCTTAAGCCACACCAGAATCTCTCCAGCAGATAAATATACAATAAAAATAAAACATCATAATCTGTAATTTATTTTAAAACAGTACTGTAGTAGCTTCTTGTCTCTGCTTTCATTCTTGCCTTCTTACATCTCTACAGAGTTTCCAGGTTCTTCAGACATCTAAGTCTGATGAGCATAACTCCTTTGCTCAAAAATCTCCAATGACTTCTCAACTCACTCGGAAGTGAATCTTCTACAAGACCCTACATGATCTAGCCACTGGCAACCTCTCTAGTGTTATCCTCTTCAACTCCAAGACTGGGGGAGAATACGGAATCCCTAAGTAAGGCATGAGAAAGTCTTGAGAAATAAGTTAGAAAGAAATTTCTGATTTTGTTTTACTTGGTGGCTTCTTTAAAAAGTACTAAAGAAAAATGTTATTTAATGTTATTCATTGACTTGTTCTTTTGCTTTAATTTTTTTGTTTCTTAAAAAGAGAACATTATATATGAAGTGGAAGTCCTTTCGCCTCCCTCCCTTCTCATGAATTTGGTGTGGGTTATCTAACCCTGTGATGTAAAATATGGTAGTCACTAGCTACATGTGACTATTTAAATATAAATAAAATTAAAAATTCAGTTCTTCAGTCACACTAGGCATATCTCATGGATTCAATAACTACATGTGGCTACTAAATTTAAATGAATAAAATTTAAAATTCAGCTCTTAATTTGCTCCAGTAACATTTCAAAGGCTTAATTAATAGCCACATGTGGCTAGTAGCTACAGTATTGTACAGTGCTGCTGTAGAACTTGTAATAATTTTACTCAAGAGTTACATATCCTCTAAAAAAAATTTTGTTTTTTAAATTAATGTTAATTCTTTCATATTGTATATATCTCTCTACAACCAGAATTTTTCTCTTAATATGTTTATAAGGTCTATTATGCATATTGATATACAGAATCTAGTTTATTTTAACTGCTGCATAATATTCCATCATAACACATTTTGCCACAGACATTCAAGTATTTTGCAATTTTTCAACAATGCAAACAATGTCGTAATGAATATCCCTAAACATATCTCCTGATACACATGTGTAAGAGTTTCTCTAAAGTGAATAAACAGAATCCTGAGTCACAGAAGTTAGAGCATTTTCAACTTGACTAGATACTG
Source organism: Tapirus indicus (assembly GCA_031878705.1). Taxonomy (NCBI): domain Eukaryota; kingdom Metazoa; phylum Chordata; class Mammalia; order Perissodactyla; family Tapiridae; genus Tapirus; species Tapirus indicus. The sequence continues at coordinate 74,762,221 of CM062926.1, read as the reverse complement.
TCAAAGTGCTTTCCAAAGTGAACTTAACCATTTATACTCCACATACAGTGTATTTATTCAACATATATTTATGGTGTTCTATTTGCCAGGTAGTGGCAAATAGCCAATAGCCACTCAGTAGCACTGAGATACGATTCTCAACCAACTCGCACACCCACCCTAAGGAAAAAAGCTTCTATGAGAAATTCTGCCTCCCAAAATCTTTATTAACACTTAATATAACAGACTTCTGTTAAAAAAAAATCTAATACTTGTTTTAATTTTCATTTCTCTGATATACAGTGAGGTTGAGTGTCTTTTCATATGCTTGTTGGCAACTGTTGTTCTACAAATTACCATTTCAGGTTTTTTTCCTATGAATTTGTCTTTTTTGTCTTACTGATTTATGGTTCTTCTAAAAGTGTTGCAGGTGAATGCTGCAAATATCTTCTCTCCCTCTATTGTTTGTCTTTTCAGTTTGTTTCTAACGTCTTTGTTGGGACAAGAGTTAGTAACGTATTGAGGTAGGAGAATTACCATTCTTTTCTTTTGAGAAATGCTTTCCTATTTTGAGGTCATAAAGACAAAGTTTTTTTCCAAAAAATATTTTTGGGGGCTATCTACTGTGTGTCTGACACGTTCACATGTTAGTTTATTTAATCCTTATAAGAGTCACCTAAAGTAGATACTCATTTTAAAGATAAGGTAATTGAATTTTTTATTCTGGTAAAATATACGTAACATTAAATTTACCATTTTAACCATTAGGTGTACAGTTCTGTGGCATTAATTACATTCATATTTTCCTGCAACCATCACCACTATCCATCTCCAGATCTTTTTCATCTTCCCAAACTGAAGCTCTGTGCCCCACTAAACACTTGCTCCCCACTCCACTACACCCCCCAACCCCTGACAACCACCATTTTACTTTCTGTCTCTATGAATCTGACTACTCTAGTATCTTGTATAAGTAGAATCATACAGTATTTGTCCTTTTGTGACTGGCTTATTTCACTTAGCATAACATCTTCAAGGTTTATCCATGTTGTACCATGTGTCAGAACTTTCTTCCTTTTTAAGGCTGAATAATATTCCATAGTATGTATATACATTTTGCTTATCCATTCGTCCATCAACAGACGTGAGTTGCTTCCACCTTTTTGGCTATTGTGAACAATGCTGCTATGAACACTGGTGTACAAATATCTATTTGAGTCCCTGCTTTCAATTCTTCGGGGTATATAGCCAGAAATGGAATTGCTGGATCATATAATTCTATGTTTAATTTTTTGAGGACCCACTATACTGTTTTTCACAGAGGTCACACAATTTTATATTCCTACCAGTAACGCACAAGGGTTCCAATTTCTTGACATCCTCACCAACAGTTGTTATTTTCTAGTTTTTCTGGATAACAGCCATCCTAATGGGTGTGTCTTCCAAAATTATACAGTTTGATTTTCACAGTTAAGTCTTCAATCCATATGGTATACATTTTTGTGTACAGAATAAGGTAAGAATCTAATATTAGATTTCTCCCCATAGAGAAAGCCACTTGCTTCAGCATCATTTAATAATAGGCCTCTCCTTCCCCACTAATTTTTCATACAATTTCTATCACAAATCAAGTCCCCAGATATGCATGAGTCTATTTCTGGGTTTTCTATTTGATTATACTGATCTACTTGACTATCTCTATACCAATATAACACTAATTGAGTCATAAAGCATTAAAATATATTTTGATATTTGGTAAGCAAGTTTCTTTTTCCTTTCTAACAATTTCTTGGTTATTCTTAGGTTATTTTCTCCTATATGAATTTTAAAATCAGTTTCCTAATTTCATGAAAATTCTGGTTGGTATTTTTATTGGAATTGCATTGAATTTATCATTAATTAGAGAGAACTGTCATATGATATTAAAACTCCTCACCCATGAAAAAGGTATTATTTCTTCATTTATTCCAGTCATTTTTCCCCATTGCTATAAATTAATCCTTTCTATAAAATATTAGATCAAAACCTAAAAAACAAACAATTGAAAGAACATTTCCACTCCAAGACCCATAATAGGAAATCAGAAAAATGGTTATTAGTTATATATACAAAATCCATATACTGTGTGGATTTGAGAGTTATTAACAAATAAAATAGATCATATCCAATTTATAAAGTTGTTTTTTAAAATCTAGCCACCTGAAATACTCCTTCAAAATGTAGCTTACATCTCACTACTTTCAGAAAGCTGTCTCTGATCACTCACCTACAGTATTTTCCCTTATTTTTGCATCTGGAAATGACTGACATCTGTATCACAGACACAAATCGACTGCTGATAGGCAACACAGGCCTGCATATGTGCTTAGCTTGGTCCATACCATGTTTCTTAAAAGAAAAACTAGAGACCAAAAAAATTAGGGCATTTCACACAAAAATTACAGGATTTCTGACTTGCAAGTTATATGTCATTCTCTCTCAGGGAGCCAGCTAAGAGAGGTTCCATCTCCATGCTTCCTTGATTACAGGGCAGGCAAGTCAAACACTCACTCTTAAAGCTTCCATCTAAAAGTGACCTGCTAATTTTCAACTCATAGTCCATTCATTGGTCAGAGCAAAATCATGGTTAGGCTAACTTCAAAAACGATGGCAAAGTATAATCCTACTATGTGCCTGGAAGGTTAAAAGTCAAAACTATTTCATATAATTGATGACTCTGCCTTCAATCTCTTCTGCCTATTCTCCAAACTACCACTAGAATTAATTTTCAAAAGCACAGATTGAATTACCTCATAATTCTGCTAAAAAAAATATCATGAAACTCCAATGCCTATGGGGAAAAAAGTAAAAATCACTAAGAATGGTATTCAACACCTTTCATAATCTACTCCAAACTCCTTTAGCAGCTTCTTTTCCCATTACTTCCCCTCACATTGCCTATTTTCCAGTCTTTCTGAATATGTCTTGGCATATATTCCAAAATTTAGCTCAAACATCGTCTCCTCAATTCAGTCTCATTTTCTCTTTTTGTGGAAAAAAATTAAACCCTATATCCACTATACTTACAAATCACATTATTTATAATGAGCACTAGTATTCACTGGTTCAAAGCAGTTAATATAAAACATAACTGCTGTGTGTCTACAAGAAAGTAAGGCCCCTAGGTTAAATAATGATGTTCCTGTTTACCTTGGTATTCCCTATAGCATAACACCCACAACTCAAAATATTGGCCTAACAAATTCAAATACAAGACAAGATAATAAATGCCACTGACATTTTACTTAAGTTTCATGTACTTTTAAGCCTACCTTTACTGTTTCTAAAGCTAAAACAGACCCAGAGACTTAAACTGTAACTTTCAGAGACTGAAGACTATGCTTTGTCTATGCCCACATCTTGGATTTTGTCTTCACTTCTTTTGGAAATAGTTTAGCTGCAAAGACCTAAGTGAGTACAGTTCTAAAGACAACCAAGTAGCCAAATTACAGCAGTAAATGCTTTTAATACAATCATCTCACAACTTTTAGTAATTTCAAGTTCATAGGCACTTTAGCAAGGTAACTAAAGTGAAATTTAAAGCTATTAGTTTACCAATTTTAATAATTCTAATAAAATATCTGTTTGTTTCTGCTTCAAACTACTGACAAGTTATATTGTAGTAGGGGACTGTGGACAGATTTAATGACTTCAGCCTACCACTGTTCATGTATTAACATTTAAACATGTAATATAAAAAAAAAGAACTTTAAGTTTTTTTGCAGGTATGGACACCATAGTGAAGAACTAGGAAAATGTACCATGATAAAGCTAACAAGAAGAGAAAGTTTTAAGAAAGACATTGTGAATGGTGTGGAGTATTGAGGTCCAGTTAACAGAAAACTGAAAGTAAGCCAATAGACTTGGTGATTTGCTCAATTCCAGTACAATAATGGAGAAAGAGACCAGAATATAACCTCCAGGGAGACAATGGAGGTAAGAAAGTAAAATATGTGACTATAAGCTGTTATTTTAGGAATTCTAGAAATAAATGGAAGAAAAGATTTAATGGCAGGATGCCATGTGAAGTTTTATTGTTTCTTGGATACAGGAGACTTAAATTTATCTTTGTAGGCAGAGAAAGGGGTCAGTGGAGACAAACAAGGTTTCAAGAGAGGATGGGATCCGAGAATAAGTGGAAGGATTAGCAAGGGAAAAGAGAAAGGTCACTTCTAATCAGAGAAAATTGAAAGTCATTAGAATGGACGGACAACCCTATTCTGCTCCTATTCCCATATTTTAAAAGGGCCATCTGCAAACTTACCAGCAATTTATGAGGAAATTCTGCCTTTTCCATTAGATGGTAACAGTAACATTTCTCCCTGATTTTTGGAAGAATGAAACAACTTACATTTCCTTTTCTACTTGTACTGGCTGCTATGCATGATCTAATGGAAAGAGTAGCAATTCAATCCAAAGATCTTTCACTTCTTATTAAAAATAAACAACACACTTAACATTTTATTCCTGTTTATTAAAAAATAATACATTTAACACTTTATGTTGCAGAAAGAACATAAGTATTTGTCAAATTAGTCTGGATCAAGAGTAAAATAAAATTTTAGGGAAAAAAATTAATCATTGAATACCTAATATCTGATAAAAAAGATATCAAAGAAATAAGAATGCCACAAATTATTCCCTTGAGAGTTTGTCATCAAATTGGGAAGATGACACACATACACGAAATGACAGATTGTCAAACAACATTTTTTTTTTCCACTGAGGAAGATCAGCCCTGAGCTAACATCTGTGCCCATCTTCCTCTATTTTGTACATGGGATGCCACTACTGCATGGCTTAATGAGCGGTGTGTAGGTCTGTGCCCGAGACTCAAACCTGCAAACCCTGGGTCACCAAAGCAGAGCGTGGGAACTTAACCACTACACCACCAGGCTGGCCCCTCAAGCAACATATTTTTAAGTTCAAAGAATAATACAAAACTGAGGACACAAGGGCTGATTAAACTATCAGACTACAAGGAGAGGTTATTGAACCAACACTTAGTTGTCCACTTAATGCAAAGGTTTGCAATGGTCATTGAGACATGATGTAGCTCAGTTTGTGGTCAGTAAAACCACTATTTTATGTCTAGCAATTTCCCAGCATGGATTTATAGCACGGATATATAATTTACTGCATCTAAAGTTGAGGAAAGTTTATTGGTATTTAAATTTGGCGCAATTTCCCTTAAGAATTCTACTATGGCAACATCTTTACCTATAATTTGCAAGTAAATCTGTAGTACCTACATACCACCCCAGCTCACTTCTGACACTTTCATATGCCTCAACACTATTATTGCTAATTTTAGAATTAAGTTAGGGAAATTCCAGAAGCTATCTAGAATGTTTACAGAAGTATGGAAGCAGCTTTGGAAGGGTCAAATTCAGAGAGGCTTAGGGCCTCTTAAGAAAATGGATTACATAGATCTTACAAAAATGAAGAATCATGAAGAAATAGGCTGACAATAAAGGAACATAAGAAATATTTAAAACTAACAAAAGTAAATGAAAAATAACAAGTCTACGCAAGAATGCAACATAGAATCACAAAACAATTTCAACTTTCTAAAAGGAAAAGGTTTATTAGTCATAAACTATGATAGACCTAATCAAAGAATTCTTGTAAAAATGCCTCCAAAACACTGAAAATTTCATGGAATCTCAGACAAAACTATTTCTTACACAAAATATAGACTACTTTGAATGAAAGAAGACAAAGTCATTGATAGTAATATGGAAATGAGGAAAACTGCTAACGCTAATAGGGTTCTAAAGCTGGGTTATAAAAATATTCCCCAAATTTGGTCATAAAACAATATATTACATAAGTTTCAAGAAAGGAACAACACATAGTCATCTCTTTTGTGAATGGAGGACAGGAAAAATAATCAGTGTAAAACTCAAAAGAGGCAGAAATTTCTTCTTTAGCTGAAAGTAGACACAATATCCTGAGATAGAAATCTACCTGGAGGCCATTTGCCTAACAGCATGGAACAAGATAAATGATAATATTAAAACAACTGAAAATTCATTTAATTTTAATAAGAATGTAAAAGAAACTATACCAAATGTAAAGAAAAAGAAATTATTTAATTCATCCATGTATCATAATTACTAGAAGTAATTTATCAGTGTTAAGACTGTACATACAAACATTCTATGGGTCAGTTTTCCGGATCTTGCCAAGAGTATACCGTTTCCTTTTTCATGTGTTACTTTTAAAGCCTACATTGTAAATCCAGAAATAAGATATTTTGAGTCATTTTTTTTTACTAAAAAACAAGTTTGATAATCTCGCATAACCCAAAATTTTAAATCAAAGCAAATAGAGAAAATTCTTATTCCTAGGAGAAAATTAATAGAAAATGGCCTCCACATGTTATTCAGTGCTGCAATACAGCAACCAGCAATAAGGTGAGCTTCTTACCATAAGGTTATCTGTGAGGCAATTTTCTTGGGAGTGATTTCTTTTTTCTCTGGATAAGTAGAGAAAGGCTTGTAGTTTACACACAAAGAAATACTGAGAGTCCATATACTAACCTGGCCCAGTCCAGGCATACCTCCTCCAAGTCTAAGAAGTCTGTCCATATTTCTAGAAAACAGAAACAAAGGAAAACGTTCCTAAGCACAAAACTGTTTACTCAATTGCTATCTATATAATTCACCTTCAGTCACTCAGTATGTCAAAAATATTGGTGGTAATTACAACACAACATCAGACTTCCTGTTAATTAACACCACATATTAATTCAAGAAGCTGTCTTCCATGCTAATTAACAGACCTTATTTTACTGCTTTGGTTTTGGGTTATCCCCAGTTTTAAAGACAAGCAATCTTAACGTACTTTCAAAACTTTGCTATCATTAAGTTAATTATATTTTCTTATTGCTATCTAATAAAGTACCTGAATTAGGAAAAAGTGCCTGAAATGCTTATCATATGTATGATTGAATTTCCTTCAATTTGTCCAGAGTGTACAAATAAAAATCCTCACTTTTAAATTAAATTTTAACATCCTCATTAGTAAGTTCTGTGCTAATTAACTTACAGCTTGTCAGTTATCATCAAAACTACATGTGAAAGACATTGTGAGCAGATTATGGATCTCTGAATTAGCATCAAAGGCTTTTTAAAACGAACTCATTATACTAAAAGAAATATTATAAAGTAAACATTAAATGCATTAAGATAGTGTTCTAGAACCTACACAGATATGTTGTGTTGTTTCAGATGTTATGGAGATACAGACTTTTTCACTAAGGAAATTCAAGTGCTGTTCTCAATTATAATTTTAGAGTTAATCAATACAAAGAGGATTAACTTTGAAATATCAATCTGATTTGTTTTTTATGTCTGTAATAACTACAGAAGACATTCTTATAAGCTTGACAAAGAAGAAATCAAAGGAAAAAAATAGCAAGGGTACTAATATGGCCTCTAATACACAAAAATGAGTAATCAAATTTTAAAAAATAATACCAGTACAACTAAATACTTTAAACATGACAATGACGCATATTTTTCAACTCAAAAATTGCTAATGCCTAGGGGCCGCCCGGTGGCGCAGCGGTTTAGTTCGCGCTTGGCAGCCCGGGGTTCGTGGGTTCGAATCCCGGGCGCCTGCCGACACACTGCTTGTCAGCCACGCCGTGGCGGCGTCCCATATAAAGTGGAGGAAGATGGGCACAGATGTTAGCCCAGGGCCAGTCTTCCTCAGCAAAAAAAGAGGAAGATTAGCAACGGATGTTAGCTCAGGGCTGGTCTTCCTCACAAAAAAAAAAAAAAAATTGCTAATGCCTTAAAATTCCTCTTCTTCCTAAGTGCATACTTTAGAAAATGGTATTACTCCAAATTATACCCTAAATCAAATGCTAACAGATTAGGTGAGTCATTTGTCCCTGTTGTTTTACTAGTTAGAACTGCTATACAAACTAAAACTCAATATTGTACTTATGATCATTACATTACTGCCTAATCATGTTTGTTGAATCCTGATAACAATTTAACGCTGTGAATATTTAACAATGTTAATATTGCAAACTTTGTTCAAGTCCACATATAGAAGAGTACACAAACGATACAGTCATGGAATCTTCACAAAGTGAACACACCCCCATAATCACCACCTAGATGAAGAAACAGAACATTGTCAACACCTAAGAACACCTTCCACGCCCCCTTCCCAGTCTCTACCACCCTGCCAAGGTAGAATTCCTACTTCTAACAGCATAGATTAGTTCTGCTGTTTTTGAATTTTATATAAACAAAATCATATACTTTTTGTGTTTGCCTTGTTTCACTCAACAAGTCTGTGAGATTCACAATGGATAAACCATTTTAAAAAATGAAAAAGCACATAAGAAATAGTTTTGTCTGATAGTTCAGACAAAATTTCTGCTTTACAACCTGAACTCATCCTCCTCATAGCAACGTTTACAAATAAAATCGCCATCAAATTCTCATTAAAATTCCTCAACTAAAATATGGCATTCAATACACAGCACTTTTTAAAGGCTGTAGACAGAGTGGAAAAAAACTTGTATATTTTAAAATATTAAACACATTTCTCTAGAACATATTACAGAAGGAAAAAAAATTTCTTTTGGATCATTTCAAGCTTAAAAACTTAAGAACAAATGGAAAAAAAGCAAACAACATACAGTATACTTTAGACATTATATATATTTCAGGCCAAAGTCGATTCCCAGCTGTGTTCAGTTTATCTATTTCCCGTGTTGCTTCTGATGACTTTACACAGACTCCAGATGCTGTGAATATACATGAGCAATGTGGGGAGAAGAGGGGAAGAAAATCTGGCAGGTCATATTTGTGTTTTTAGCAAAATTAGATGTCTGAGCAAACAGGAAAAAATATTTAACAAACTCAAACATCCAAGATAATCGGGTTTAATAAAAATATTAACATTCGGAAAGGAAATATATTGATAAATGTTCTAAATCACAATACCACTTTTTTTTAAAGTTTATAGAAAGCAAATAAGAACAAAAATATTAGTTATCTAAATGACTTTCATGAGCCCTTAAATCTGGTTATTTATCACACATAATTTGATGTGTGTTAAAAATGACACATTTTCATAACATCTTTATATCATATCCTGAAAGAAAAGGTAAAAGTAAAACACGTTCTTAATTCTCACCTGGTCAGTAACTACAACTCTTGTGGTGTTAAGCTTCAATTTGTTGAGTTTGACAAATTTCTTCTTAAGGCAAGCTCTTGCTAATACTGGCAGGTATAATTTTTCCCAAGTATTTTTTTCTCTCCTAAAAAAAAATTAACAAAATAAGATATAATTATTTTGAGAACTAAGGAGAAGAATATGCTAAGAGCTTTAAAAGAAGCAAAATTCCTAAAGCTAAAAGAAATCAAAATTGATTTTTCATCACCACTTCCAGAGAGTATGGAATGAAATACCATCCTGGGGAGCTATAGAGCTTGGTGATTAACCCTGTATCCAAATTTTGTTTGTAAGTTTCTTTTTTGAGCAGTCCTAATTACAAGTAAGGATTGACATTCATGACTTTCAGTCTTTCTCGAGGTGTTTCAAAGAAGAAAATTTACTCACATTTTTAAATAGAACAAAATTCCTTCTATTGTGCATTTATCATATAGGTCCAATGCACACTATTGCAAATCTTATATTATGGAATCTTAGTGATGTTATTTTTCTTATATCTTGAAAGTTTGTTATCTCATTATTCTAGGAATCAGTTCATTTCTTAATCACTTATTCCCAACTATGCCAAAAGAGTAAAATAACAAGAAAATGGGGAATGATAAGAATAGTCCAAAATGATGCAATAGTGAAATACATTACAGCTATTGCATCATCCTTCAGTTTTTATTGTGCTGCCCAAAGCACTGCTTCATCTTTCAAAAATATATAAAAAACTAGAGTCTTTTTTTTGTAGCTTTCATTGAACACAGTTGAGAATTCAGAATTTTGCATATTCTACCCGTCACGGCAAACAGAGAACTGACGGAGAAAAAAAGTTTCACAATTACTAGACAATCACAACGTGAATGTAAAGAAACAAGTAACAGCACTCTAGTCTCTAATGACGACAATAAAACTGATAATATAAGCCAGGGTTTCTTCAGCACTGTTGTCAGAACCAAATAATTTTTTGTTGTAGGAGGCTGTCTTGTGCATTATAGGACGTTGAGCAGCACACTTCTACCCACTAGATGCCAGAAGCACCTACCCAGCTGTGATAATCAAACTGGACACTGCCGGACACTGCCAAAAGTCCCCTGGAAGGGCAATATCACTCCTGCTTGAGAACCACTAATATAAACAAAATCTCAGACTGTGCATATTCAGATGACAATATCCTATATTAATTTTCTTGAACTTAAGAATCAATGAGAGCTGGAAAGAGTTTGGGAGCTCTTCAGAAAGTTCAACATGGAATTACTGACCCAGCAATTCCACTCCTAGGTATATATCCAAAAGAAAACAGATACGCAAAACAAGCATGTGTACATGCATTTTTATAGCATCACTATTCATAAAAGCCAAAAGGTGGAAACAGCCCAAATGTCCATCAAAGGATGAAAGGATAAACAAACTCTAAAATACACATACAATGGAATGTATGGCATCTTCTTAAGCTATAAAAAGGAATGAAGTACTGATTCATGTTACAACATGGATAAACATCAAAACATACTGTGTGAATGAAGCCACACACAAAAGGTCACATTGTATGATTTCATTTATATGAAATATCCAAAATATATAAATCCATAGAGACGGAATGCAGACTGGTGATTGCCAGGGGCTAGGGAGAGGGAATAAAATAGAGAAACTGCTTAATAGGTAAGGGATTTTAGTCTAGAATGATGGAAATGTTTTGGAATTGGATAGAGATGGTCGTTGCACTGTGAATGTACTAAAGGACATTAAACTTCCACTTCTAAATGGTCAATTTTATGTTCTGTGAATTTCACCTCAACAAATTTTGTGTGTGTGTGAGAGGAAGACCAGCCCTGAGCTAACATCTGTTGCCAATCCTCCTCTTTTTGCTGAGGAAGACTGGCCCTGGGCTAACATCCATGCCCATCTTCCTCAACTTTATATAGGATGCTGCCACAGCATGGCTGACAAGCAGTGCGTCAGCTGGTGCCCCGGATCCGAACCCGCAAACCCCAGGCTGCCAAAGCGCGAACTAACCTGCTGCGGCACCTGCCGGCCCCAGCTATAAATTATTTTTTAAAAGGATCGATGAGTGAACAATATATTTCTAAGACCAAAAAGAAATATGACATTCTCATCCAGTTAGGCATTCAATAAGAAGGACTTCATCACACTATTTTACAAGGACCTGTTTTGCTGAAGAGATGTGTGACAGATCTTTACCTATTATGATGTTGATACAGTTCATATGTGGACAAATGCTGAAGTGTACACAAAGGTGAGTAAAAGGAAACAGATAATGCAGACATGAAAAAAAAAACCATTGAACTAACTCTAATTGGGGTTTATAAATCTAAAAATAGAAATGTTTTGCAAGCAAAGATGATGGCCATCCTCTCCAACAAAATTACAAGCTGTCAATGTCTTCAAAACTATTGCAATCGGGAAGATAAAAAAGTTCTGAAGGCCAGCCCCGGTGGCCTAGTGGTTAACTTCAGCACGCTCCACTTCAGCAGCCTAGGTTTGGTTCCCGGGCACAGATCTACACGACTTATCTGTCAGTGACCAGGCTGTGGTGGCAGCTCATGTTTAAAAAGAGGAAGATTAGCAACAGATGTTAGCTCAGGGCAAATCTTCCTCAGCCAAAAAAAAAAAAAAAAGAAAGAAAAGAAAAGTTCTGGAGATGGATGGTGGTGATGGTTGCACAACAATGTGAATGTACTTAACGCCAATGAACTGTACACCTAATAATGGTTAAAATGGTAAATTTTGTGTTACATGTATTTTAACACACATACAAAGTATCGTTAAGTGTAAGAAGCAGCAGGAGAAATCATAAGCTAGGGCCTTCTAGAGATGTATTTAAAACGTGGAGCTGATTTTTACAAGATGGATATATTCCAGGTTCACGTATGATGATGATGAGCAGTTAATTACATTCAAAGGATGTTGCCTATTTCAGGTACATACACCTTCAAAACAAGGAAAATACAGAATAAAAACTTCTATTTGCTACGTTTAAACTTTATTAACATTTCTAATTTAGTTGTTTTTTATTATCCCTTTATTTTCACTTCTGTAAATTATTCATAAAATGACTTAAAGGTGTAAAAAATTTCAAAATGTCTACTGGACCCAGATGGTAAGGGTGATGACTATTTTTCTTGGTATATGAGGGTTAAGAGCTATGACTCTGTGTCCTTGGGTCAGTAACCTCTCTCAGCCTCAGTTTCCTCATCTGCAAAATGGAGATAATGATAGCATCCACCTCACAGAGTTGTTTAGAAGATTAAAGACGACAACAGACATAAAAAACATTTAACACAATGCTTGGCATGGAGTAACTAAATAACGAATGCTAGCTGCTGTCATCAGCACCATCATCCTATGAGCAGAGCTACAGTTCATCCAACACAGATCCTTCTTCCCACATAGTTTGCCACTTAGTGAATTTTCAAAACAGCGGGCATATTTCACAGTACTAAATGAATCACATTGGAGAGGAGGGACTTGCATTTTGCAGAATTTAGCAGACGTTCAGAAAATTAAAGTGTTGTAGTATAAGATAAAAGACAACACTTCCAATTCTTAGAAATAAAAGCAATATAAAAGGTCTGTGGATCTAAATTAAGTTTTTACACCTACCAAAAAGCAGAGGACTCAAGAGCTCATTCACGATGACTAACGTTACTTAAAACATTATCAGATAATATGAATAAAGTGCTTAACTATGTCTTGTATGTCATACATACAGTAATGTTTGGAACCCTAACTGGTAAAAACAGTACAAAGTATCAGTACTACCAAAAGGTTGACAATTTTCCACTTTTTCATCTCCCAACTGAGTTAATATCTGACTAAAACCTGATAGTTGGATCACGTTCCCGTTGGAATCAAAATAAATCAATTCTCAAGTATTTACAGGAAATGTATGGTACTATGAATAACTCTAAAAAAACAGATTATTCAAATCTTAACCTAGATTTGGAATGTGACTTTTTTCCCCCCACTTTTCAATACTTTCACAAGAGACACTGGTGTCCCAGTAACTCATAAAATTCAAACAAAATCATGAAGGCCTTAGCTGTTTGGGTTTATCACTCCGTTTCTTAGTTTATTTTCATTTTTCACTCCTCAACCCATATTGCAGTTAAATACTATTACTTCTCAGACTAATGCTAAATCCTTTTTAAATGACTCCATATTTGTGATCTCACTGTATTCTAATTCCTCTACTCTCTGATTTTTGGAAAGTAATTAGGAACTTCTTACTCTCACTTTCTTAAGGGCTTTCTTCAGTGGGAGAAATACAAAGAGTCAACAACAAACTTAATTATACGAATAGGATTTTGAAAGCAAGATTCTCCCCAGTTTAGAATAGTGAGGAAGGAATTATCATAAATATCTTGTGGTGTTTCCTAATTACAATGTTCAAGTAAAACATTTATTAAATACTACCTTGTGTATAAGGTGCTACAGAAATAAAGCCACAAAGAAACTTAGTTGCTTGCACTGAGTGAATTTACAATCTACCTGGGGAGGTATGCTATAAACCCATGAAAAATACATAAAGAGAAAGGATAGCAGTGCAGAGCCAGAAAGGCTCTGGAGCCAATCAGACCTAGATTTGAATCCTGGCTTTACCACCTACCTACTCATTATAAGATCTGGAACAAATTACCTTCTTCTAGACTCTAGACCACATCTATCAAATGGGGATAATACCTACCTTGCAAGTTTGTTGTAAGAGTAAATACTAAGCACCTAATGTAGTGCCTGGAACATCCATAGGTACTCAATAACTGTTGTTGTTTTTATTATTATTATCTTAGAGCTGGAAGAGATTACTTAATCTAATTCTCATTTTACAGATGGGGACACCAAAATATCATAAAGTAGAATATGAATGTCAAATGAGTGCGACAAACAGGGTATATGACAAGTTCATGAGTAAGAAATCACATAAGTATTCAGGTAAGGCTTTCACAGGTGGACACTAAATTATTAAATGGACATTGCCATAAAATTGAAAACAATTAAATAAAAGTACAATTGCTTCTTGTTACTGATTTTCAAATATGAGTTCTGAATTTAGATACTAAATAAGGTTTACATGGCAAGTATAAAAATAAAATGAACCCATGTTGGAGAGGTTAAAATCCAGCTTTTCAATTACAACAGCAATATATTATTTACCAAGCACCTTTGGGGGAAAAAAGTCTCCCAAACGAACAGGTGAGGCTTCACTGAAGGATCATGACTTCAAAACTTTCTTCCATCGGCCAGACGTAATTTTGTTTCGGCACAAATTCAAGACAATCTTCAGGCTTTTCACCAAATATCACTTCGCTAAAGAGGTCTTAACTGTAGTTAGTTCTGAGCCACTATATATATCTTAATCTCAGCAAATGCACAATAACTCAGCTTGTTTAAAACATATATAAACTTTGAAAGTTGGTGGCCTTATGTGACAAGAAGGCTACCATTATGTTAATCATCTCCACTAAAATTGTATTGTTTTCTTATTTCAACATTATCAGTTGCTTTATCATATCTTGTTGCTTTACACATAAACATTAAGTCAGCAGCACTAAAAACATACTTTTGTGAGCAGTGAAAAAAAATCATTTTCACCCTAAAACTATATTTCTATGCTAATTTTCAAAGCCTCTTTCCTGCCTTTCCCATAAAATCTTTATCAACTTTCGGTTGCCATTTTAATTTCAAAAATTTTTCATTCAGTCACTAGATTTACCCTCAGACTCTTTCGAAAAGTTGACATTTGTCTTTTGATGGATGCAAGTAAAGTCCTCGGGAAAATTAAGTTTTAAGAAGTAACACACAGTAGCAGATTTCTACTTCACTGAAAACAGGAAATGTAATCACCAACTACTACTCAATCAGGACAAATTAAAAGTACTAAGTTAAAAGGCACAGCAGGAATAACCACATTGTTTTGAAGATTTTTCAAGGTTAAAAATCAGTGAATCTCTGGGGTTTTTGTTTGTTGATGGGAATTGAAAACCTAACACTAAGAGAAAAAGGGTCAAGGCGCATTGGAAGGGCAAGTGATATAAGCAAACACGCATTCAAAGGGAAAGTTAATTTTTTTCTCTCTTCCTTGTGTCCTCTGTCTGCTTTGGAGTTTTTCAACACAGAATTAACTCTCAATAGAGCATACAAACCATAAACAAGGGTTCTCCCAGTGTAGGGAGGAGAGGTTCCCAAAACGTGAATTCAGCGGAGCAGAAACGCCTCGAGGAATGAGACCACATCCAGATCTAGCTCTGCCAGAGAGCCGGGTAGCCGGCGAGGAGGACGAAGGAGCCTGGGCTCCTCCCTCAGGGCCTGGGCCTCCAGTGGCCACTCGGCTGGGCAACATGACTCAGGAAAGCACGGCGCTGGCAGCGGCCTAGCGCGGCTGCCTCCGCCGACCTCCGGGGCTTGCCTTCCCCGTCTTACCTGAAGGCGGCCGAGGATGGGAGGCCGCGGTTTGGGCTCTTGTCTTCCAGCTGCGGTGACGCGGCGGCAGCGGCTCCAGCGGCTCCAGTTCAGGATCGACCGGACTCTGGCTCCCGGAACCGGCGATGAATCAGCCCGATTCCATTCAAAAGAGTCGCCCGGGCCTCCGCCGCGAAGTACTTCCGGGTTCACTGCTCTGCTTCGGCTTCCGTTCCCCCGACGGCCAATTGGAGACGACTCGGGAGTCGGGCGGGCGTCCCAGGAGGAGCGCACGGGACAGACGGCGCGGGCCGCCCCGCGTCTCCGTCTCGGCTGGGAGGGCGGGGCGGAAGTTAGTGCCGGGGCCGCTGCAGCGCCTCCGACATCCTCCCGTTTCTCCCCCCACCTTTTTCTTCCCACCTCCGAGCGCCCGAGCTGCAGCCCAGATCTGAGACGCCGGCCTACCCAGCCCGAGAGGTGACGGGCTAGAAAATGGAACTGTAGGATTACGGAGACCAGAACCCCTTTCGTTTTGGTGTTCACCGCAGCCCTACTCAAAAACTAGAATATTCACTTGAACTAAACTTAACTTGATCAACTGAGAAGCAAAAGGAGAAAAGGGAGAGGTGTAAAGAGGGGGAACCGGTCAGATGCTGTTTTCCATAGTGCAGTCTATCCACCTTCTTGTCTTGACCGCTTTGCAAGGATTAGATTTCCAGGAAAATCAACGTTTACTAAATGTTAAAACCATCTATTTTAAGCTCAATTTAATTTATAGGGCTTAAGGAATCATTTACTCACGTTTCTCCTTGTAATTAGCATCAACAACAACGTTTTACCCATTGTCTGCTCTGCTAGTTTTTCAGAGAGCAAAATTGCCCGGGAAATGACTCTTGACAAGTTTATATCACACTTATGTACAGATTCTGCTTAGGGCAGCATGTTTACCAAGTCCCTCTCACATTGTCAAATATGTTCCAAATAACAAGCATCTTTAAAGCATTCCTAAATCAAGAATGGTGATAAATCTACTGGATGGAGGGGAAGGAGGGATTATTACATCTGAATCCGAAACTGAGTGGCACAATTCCACAGAATTTCCCTCAAAGATATTCCATCTCTATTTTAAAAATACGTAGATTATTTTAATCATAGGTAATATTAATTATATTTGGAGCCAGGTCTTTATATTTCCCCCTAAACCTGTTCCTCCTGTATTTACTTTTGTTGGTGAATGACCCCATCCTCATGCTAGTTTCCCAAATCAGACCTGAGAGAAAACACTTCCCTCTTATTCACCTGTTCCCACTGGCTTTCCAATTAATCATCCTACAAATCATGAAGTGTCTAATATGTAAAATAGTTTTTCCAATCCACTGTTCCCCTTTCTCCGTTCTCTCTACTTCAACCTTAACTCAAGCCTTTATCATTTTTCTCCTGGAATGCTGCAATAATCTCCTTGATCTCCCTGCCTCCAGTCTGTCCTCCTTCAATCCATTCTCCACTTCATTGGCAAAGATTTTTTTTCTGCCATACAAATACAGTTATGCCCCTTCTTTGCTTAAAATTTCACCAGTGACTCCCCATAACATTCAATACAAAGGTCAAAAATCCCTCAACTTTCTTTGGAGCACCCTTGTTCCACCATACTAAAGTATTTAACTGGGGAATGAGATGTCCATAGGGACTTTGAAAAACTCTGACGTATTCCTGGAAATCTAGAAGGTAATATGTATGCTTAGGGTTGTGTGGATGCCTGGGGTTGTGTGAATGTTCAGGAAAGACATGAGAAGGCCCTAAGCTCCCACCTCTGGCTGACCTTGAGGCTCTACTCAGGCAAGAAATGAAGACTAAGGTAGAGTTGTAAACTCTTTGACTGAGTATTAATGAAGACCAAGGTATAGTTGTAAACTCTTTGGCTGGGTATTAAAGGCATGCCCCAACACACATACTAAGCCCCTCAGCAAAGACTGGGAGACTTATTGGTTAAAGATGTTTAAGGGAATCTCTGTCCAGTCATCAGATGACCACTAAGCTAACTGAGCAAAGACTTCAGTAGTCACACAAGACAAAAATACAGAAAACAGGAATGAATTCAGAAAAGTCACTAAGCCAACAACTACTATAACAAATGGAAACAACAAAAACCCTGGGCAGGGGGTACAATTTGACTTTCAGAATTGCCACATTATATTAATCAAAATGTCCAGTTTTCAAATTTAAAAAAGTATGATACATGCAAAGAAACAAGAACATATGGCCCATACATCGGAGAAAAAGCAATCAATAGAACTATCCCTGAGGAAGCCCATATGTTGGACTTACTAGATAAAGACTTTTAAATAAGATATTTTAAATATGTTCACAATGCTAAAGGAAACCGCATCTAAAGAAATAGAGGAAAGTATGAGAAAAATGTTTCACCAAATGGATACTATCAATAAAGAGATAAAAATTATTTTTTTAAAAAAACAAAAATTCTGGAGTTGAAAAGTATAATAACTGAAGTGAACAATTCATTAGAATGGCTCAACAACAGACTTGAGTAGGTGGAAGGAAAAATAAGCAAATTTGAAAACAGACAGTTGAGATTATCCAGTCTGGGGAACAAATAAAAAAGAGGATAAAAAAACATGAACAAAGCCTTAGAGGTCTGTGGGACACAATCAAATATACCAACATATGTACAATGGGAATCCTAGAAGAACAGGAGAAAGACAAGAAGGCAGAAATAATGTTTAAAGAAATAATGGTCAAAAACTACCCAAATTTGATGAAAAACATTAATCTACACATCCATGAAGCTTAATGAACTCCAAGTGAAATAAAGTCAAAGAAATCCACACCTGGACACATTATAATCAACCTGTTGAAAGCCAAAAGCAAGGAGAGAAAGTGTCAAGAGAGAAGCCACGCATCACATAATCCTCAATAAGATTTACAGCCAAAGCTATGGAAGCAGAAAGCAGTGGCATGACATATACAAAATGCTGAAAGAAAAAGACTGGCAACCAAGGATTCTATATCCAGGAAAACTATCCTTCAAAAATGAAGGAGAAATTAATATAGTCCCAAAATGTATGTATAAACAAAAATAGAGAGAATCCGTGACTAGGAAACTTGCCCTACAGGAAATTCTAAAGGGAGTCCTTCAGGCTGAAATGAAAGGACTCTAGACAATAACTCAAACCCACATGAAAGGATAAAGGACACTTGTAAAGGTAAGTACATAAGGAAATATAAAAGACATTATAAACATATTTTTTGTTTGCAATTCGTTTTTTCTCCTATTGGATTTAAAAGACAACTGCATGAAGCAATAATTATAATTCTGTGTTGATGGGCATATTATTTATAAAGATATAATTTGTATCACAATAACAGCACAAAGGAGGGGGGAGGGAATGAAGCTATAGTAGCAAAGTTTTTGTATACTATTGAAATTAAGTTGGTATTTATTAATCTGAACTATATTGTTATAACCTGATAGTTGTAATCTCCAGAGAAATCACTAAGAAAATACTCAGGAAATCTACAATAAAAGAAATGACAAGGGAATTAAAGTGGTACACTAGAAAATACATATTTAACACAAAAGGCCACAGTAATGGAGGAATAGAAGAACAAAAAAGACATATCACATTTAGAAAACAAATAGCAGAATGGCAGGTGTAAATACTACCTTATCAGTAATTACATTAAATGTAAATGGATTAAGCATTCCAAATAAAAGGCAGAGATTGGCAGAATGGGGGAAAAAAAGGGTCCAAGTATATGCAGTCCACAAGAGACACATTGTAGATTTAAAGACACAAATATGTTGAAACTAAGAGACTGGAAAAAATATATACCATGCAAACAGTAACTAAAATGATACAACCACTTTGGAAATTGCTCTGGCATTTTAAAAATAAAGTTAAAAATACAATTACCTTTTGACCTAGCAACTCCACATTATGTATTTACCAAAAACAAATTAAAACATATGTCCACACCAAGACTTGAACATGATAGTTCATAGCAGTTTTAGTAATAATAGCCCCAAATTGGAAATAATCCAAGTGCTTCCCAACTGGGATAAACTGTGATATGTTCTTACAATGCAATAATACTCAGCAATAAAAAGGAAACTACTGATATATGCAACAACATGGATGACTTTCAGAAATATCATGCTGAAGAAAAGAAGTGAGACACAAAAATATACATACTGTATAATACCATTTTAATGAAATTGAACAAATGAAACCAAATATATAGTGACAAAAAGCACATCAGTGGTTATCTTAAGGGTTCGAAGTGGAGTTAGGTGGGAGGATTGACTGCATGGACTGTGAAAGAACTTTTTGAGTTGTTGGGAATGTTCTATATCTTTATTGTGGTGGTAGTTTGTCAAAAGTCATCAGACTGTACATTAAAATGGGTACATTTTATTGTATACAATTTATACTACCCAAAAGTTGATTTAAAAGAAGAAAAGATCCTCAAATTTGTTAGTTTTTTTCTTTAGTCATACCAAAGTATTTATAGTTAAATCGTGTTGTTTTATGCCTCAGAATCTTCCAACCTATTGTTTCTCCTGTCTGAAATGTACTTCCTTCCATCTCCTGTCCCCATGCTCCACCCCACCTTTTTGGAGAGTGGTCAGTTAATACCAGTCATGTATCTTACCCTACAGTCTTACTCTAAGTCCTTGTTTTACTTGCCTGCTTCCCATCTAAGCTTTAAACTTCTTGAGAGCACTGAGTATGGCCTGACCATAATAGGTACCAAAAATTGTTGTTGAATGTTGGAGTAATATTTGACCAAGTAGTTTACTATGCTAAGAATACTCAAAAGGATCAGAAACATTTTAAATCCAGATATAGCCCCTCTAGAAATAATCAATTCTTTAAAAATAAACAAGCAACCAAATTTATGGAATTTAAATGGCCACATAACTGATATGAATATTACATGCTAATGCTTAAAGCATTCATTGTTTGGGTTAGTCCAAATGTGGCTTTGGAGAACACTATAGTGCACAGAATCATGAAGTGTTTGATATGTTTCTGCAAATCATAAATTGCCAAAAGTTCACATTATTAAAAATGTAACGTACATTGTGTCAGACAGAAACTTTCCTGCTCATTTGGTATCTTCTGGACCTGACGGGTTTGTTAAATGAATGAATAACTCTGGATAGTAGCATTACTAAATACTTGTTCAAAATGCATCAACCTTACTATAAAAATTTCTTTCTGGGGCCAGCCCAGTGGCATAGCAGTTAAGTTTGCATGCTCCGCTTCAGCGGCCTGGGGTTCACACATTTGGATCCCAGGTGCAGACCTATGCACCGCTTGTCAAGCAATGCTGTAGTGGCGTCCCATGTAAAGTAGAGGAAGATGGGCATGGATATTAGCCCAGGGCCAATCTTCCTCAGCAAAAAAGAGGATTGGCTAATCTTCCTCACACACACACACACACAAAATTTCTTCCTATTTGCAAAGAGCATTGAAGGCATATAAATATATATATATATATATATAACTACTTTCCTATACAAAGTCTGACTACATATCTAGTAAGAAATTATAACAGTCAATTTTTAGATAGCCTAGCTTTGCAATTACAAATATCAGAAAAGGGCTGTTGCTATTTGAATTTTTAGGAAATATTTGGAGAGGATTTAAGAAACACATTGTTTTCTCTTCAAAATTCAAAATCAGTTTTAATTGTTATACCTAATTATAGTTTTTGAGTTATGCAGTTTTTGAGTATTATAAATAAATATAGATCTAGCGCAAGAAAAAGGAAAAATAGGAAAATATTTACTTTTTAAAGTACAGTGAATTAATTTAATGTATAAGGCCAATAGAAAAAT
The DNA here is from genome assembly GCA_031878705.1 of Tapirus indicus. Taxonomy (NCBI): domain Eukaryota; kingdom Metazoa; phylum Chordata; class Mammalia; order Perissodactyla; family Tapiridae; genus Tapirus; species Tapirus indicus. The sequence continues at coordinate 74,740,734 of CM062926.1, read as the reverse complement.
TGTTACTTGTGCCAGATGGTATTTTACATTTTGATAAAAAGATATATTCTTAATCATATATGTCAAGGAAAAGCGACCATATGTTGTTAAACACTTCCAATTTGTCATTTAATTTAAAAGGCACTACTGATGTTGCCATAAATTTTTATGGTGATGTGGCCTAAGCATCCTTGGTGTCAATAAAATTTAATCTTCTCAAGTAATTTCCTTATTTCTCTTTAACTGTTTGAGCAAATAATTCAACAAAGGATTTTCTTAACATTTACAAAGAAAAGACCCTATAAAGAGGATAAATCAGAATCCAGAATCCATAGTCAAGTTACTACTGGATAAAAAGCATAGCCTCTGTTTTCAAGAAGCCTCTAGAATTTAATTTACTGTATTCTAACAAAGTAAATAAAATATACAGAGTAACTCAAATGATTCCAAATTGATGTGTCTTAGGTTCAGAAATCTATTATAATCTTTAAAAAGGTGATTATTTACACCTTTTTAAAATTACAAAATAATTTTGCACATTAGAAAAGTGTTTCTAATAAAAGAAACCTTACAGAAGACACAGAAAATAGCATTCAATCTATAATGGAAAAAGGAAATCGATATTAAACATTTATTAAAACAAAAGTTCTATGTGCCTTTCTTTCCCTTGCCTTTTTGAAAAGGGAATTTGTTGGTTCCTCTTTCTCTGCCATTCTCCAACCATTTCTCTTTTCATGCTATGGGGCTCTATGTATGATTTTATTCAGGCTTAAAGTTTGAATTACTGTGAACATTCTGAAGACTTGCAAATATCTATTATCCATGCATCTCTCTTCTCCAGGTTTTTCATTGTTGTATGACTATATCACTATTTACCCATTCTCCAGTTGATGGACACATGGGTTGTTTCTAATTTTTTGCCATTGTGAACAATGCTGCTATAAATATTCTAAATGTTCCCTGGTTGATCTGACCAAGAGATTCTCAAGAGTATATATACCTGGAAGTAAAATTGCTGGATTCAAAGGCAAGTATGTCATCAATTTTACTAGACAATACCAAATTGTATTCCAGTATACTGTTCAAACTTTCTCATTGCTCTATGTCATCACTAACATTTAATTTTGTTAGACGACTTAGTTTTTGCCAATCTAATGGGAATAAAATGATATATTATTTTGCTTTAATTTGCACATTCCTAATTATTAATAAGGTTGAACATCTTTCATATGTTTGTTGGCTATCTTTTCTGAAATGCCAATTCATGACTTTGGCACATTCTTTACTATGGAGTTATTTGTCCTTTTTTGCATACTTTCAGGCTCTTCATTTTGCACTTCAGTAAAATGAAACTCAAAGAGGATACATCGCATGGGAAAGTCATGTAGCTAGTTGATAGCAAAATCAAAATTCATAGTAACCAGTGATTTTTTTTGGGGGGGTGGAAAAACAACTAATGTGCAATTAATGTCATTTTCTTTTATGTTATAATTTTATTTTTCTAAAGTGGGAACAAATATAATATTAGATTTCTATGACACTTTAGATTGCTTTCTACACTTTAGATTGCATATGATCACCTCCTTTCTAAGCCAGGCAGATATGTGGCCTAAGAAGTCCACTGAGATTGGAATGCTGCTCCAGGGATGCTATACCCAATAGTGAACCTTGAGAAGTCATAGGTCTGTTCATTATATTTGCAGATAAGAGAGGAAATTTGTTAACAACTATCCTGGAATCTCAAATTTGGGGGATGGAGTGAGTGAAGTGTGTAGCATAATAAAGATCCCCAAATGAGTCTGTTCTTTCTACTCACTGTGATCTATCTACTCATTGTCTAAAGTGATTGAGAAGCAAAATCAAAATACAGTGTATTTCTCATTGTTTATCATGAGTACCACAGGTGCTACACAAGATGATTTATTTATTTATTAATTTATTTTTTTGGTGAGGAAGATTAGCCCTGAGCTAACATCTGTTGCCAATCCTCCTCTTTTTGCTGAGGAAGACTGGCCCTGGGCTAACATCTGTGCCCATCTTCCTCTACTTTATATGTGAGATGCTGCCACAGCATGGCATGATGAGTGGTGTGTAGGTCCGTGCCCAGGATCTGAACCTGTGAACCCTGGGCCGCCGAAGTGGAGCACGCAAACTTAACCACTACGCCACCGGGCCAGCCCTACACGAGATGATTTTAGATAGTCCATGGACATTTTTTACATTAATAGATATATACTTATTTTGTTATATACAAGAAGGATATAGAGAGCATATCAGACCTGTGATTTAAGGGCTATTATTGCTTAAAACAACACTCAATTTTTTTTAAAAGTATCTATTTAAAGAAAAATATTAAGTAAACAATAACACAAATAATATGTGGGTGGGAAAAATTGTGAAAATGGTGTAAAAATGACCCAAATTTGGGAAACACTGGACAATGATTTTGATCACAGGTAAATCTGGGTTTATAAATTGACTCCATTGCTTTCCATTTGTGTGAATTTGGGAAGTTAATTACTTTCCTTGGCTGTATTTGTTAGTATATTAGTTGCTTTAGCAAAGACCAAAATAGTAATGGCTTAAACAAGTTATAAAATTTCTTTCTATCTCACACGAAAGTTCAAAGTGGTGAGGAGGTCAGGGTGGCACTGCTCCATAACGTTGTCCAGAAGCTTGGGGTCCTTCTACCTAGCTGCTCTGTCATCCTCTCACACTACAGCATGTGGGAAGGGGAAAGGAGGAAGCACGCGGCAAGCAGCTTTCTATTAAGAGCATGAACTAGAACTTACACACATCACTTTTGTTTACATTCTAATAGCTAATTGCAAAAGAGACTGTCATCTCTAGTAAGAAGGAAGTAACAATGGAACTTATATCATTGAACATCAAGCAACAAAGGGCAATGAACCCTGAGAGATGGAAAACAAATGAGGGGAGCTCTCTGGTTTCCCTAGTTGTCTCAGCTTACTGCCTGGAGAGTTTCCAAGCCTTAGCACAGGAATGGAAAACAGGCAGAACCCAGAAGTCTACCGGAGTTGAGCAGACAGACATGGGAGTCTGGGGAAAGCAGGCTGCTAGAGTTCACAAGGCAGAGTACCAGAGAGAAGGGAGATGCACAGGGAGAATGCCAGAGATCTACAGAGAGACCCCCTTGAGTATTCAGCTGAGTGGTGATCAGTGCATATGTGTGGCTGGGATGTGTGTGCATGTAAAAGCATTAGAAGGAACAGCAACCAGCTCATAGGGGCCAGGAATAATACCTGTTCCCAACAGCCAGACTTAGAAAACCCTCATAATTGAAGCAGTCAGAGCACCAGGAAAGATATGTCTCAGTAGTGGGGAATAATTAGTCCTAGACTAAATGCAGGTCTTGTCCTGCTTAAAAAGCTTAAAAGCAAGACCCCAAAGGACCAAAATGTTTCTAAGTAACGGAACTAGATTCAATATAAAGATATCACTTCTCCCCAAGCTGATTCTAAAAGTCATATGGAAATGCAAAGGACTTAGAATAACCAAAACAACTCTGAAAAAGAAGAACAAAGTTGAAGGACTTACCTGACTTCAAGACTTACTATACAGCTACAATAATCCAGACTGTGGTATTTGACAGTTCTAGAATCAAATCCCAGTTCCATCTCTTACTTACCTTGGGCAAGTCACCTAATCTCTATGAGCTTCAGTTTTCTTATCTGTAAAATCAAAATAATAACATTAACAACCTCGTAGGATTGTGTGACTAAATGGAATAGGGTATATAATGCATTAGCACAGTACTGGACCTGTAAAAAGAACGTCAGCTTTTATTATCCTCTCAATCCCAGGCTCCACAGAGCAGGGACCATATCTGTCTTGATTATGCCTGTATCTTTAGGGCCTTAAAAGGAAATTGAGCTTCAACTCTCTCAAACAGAATTAACAAGAAACCAGTTAACTATATAGTTAAGGAACTTTAGCTGTTATCTAAAAGTCCAACACGACTACTTTTCAAATGATGAAAATGAAATTCAGAAAACTCAGGTCTCAGTCCTAGTTCATTGTTTTCTAGTGATTCACACCTTCTCTCTTATTCTCAAACACTTTGGCTCTGGAAATACTTTAATGTTAACTTATGGAGGATTTTAAAAGCAGATTTGTAAAATTTTGCCTAGGATAGGATTAGAATTAAGCATATTTAGCTTGAAGAATATGGATAACTAAAGAGTATAGTGTAGTAGGTACAAACTATCCAACAATTTAAACTTTACTCCTAATAACCCCAAGTTCAAGGCATAGACAATATTAACTAGAAGAAGAAGCTTTAGTTTCAGAATAGCACATTTGGAAAAGCCATGGTGGCCTATAAGCTGAATATAATAAGAGCTTTATTACCTATAAATAAAGAAGACTTTATCAACTATAACGATAGTATTAAGTATTTCAGTTCTTAAGAGCTTTAAAATAAGAGGCACAGGGAGGTACCCAACTTTTTGAGTGATAATGCCCTCTCTTCCATTTACTACTTGGGGAGTTTACAGATGAAAGAAGTTAAAGTACCTCTCCTAAAATTATTAGGGTGCAGAGGAGCCAAAAGAAAGTAGAAGAGTGAAGACCTAATGGCTCAGTATCTCAAGACTAAGACCTTTTTTGAACTAGTTTAAGTGATCATTTGGAGGCACTATTTATGTGTATTCTTGCTTAAGGCAATTGGCTATATCAGATCACTATTGAAGATTTTTTTTTTTTTATGAGGAAGACCAGCCCTGAGCTAACATTCCTTGCTAATCTTCCTCTTTTTTTTTTTTTTGCTGAGGAAGACTGGCCCTGGGCCAACATCCGTGCCCATCTTCCTCTACTTTATATGGGACGCCACCACCGCATGGCTGACAAGCAGTGCGTCCGCGGGCGCCCAGGATCCGAACCGGCGAACCCTGGGCTGCCAAGCGCGAACTAAACCGCTGCGGCACCGGGCCGGCCCCCTGAAGATTTTTTTTAATTGAAGTAACACTGGTTTATAACACTATATAAATTTCAGGTGTATGTCATTATATTTTGATTTCTGTGTAGATTACATCATATTCACGCCCAAAGGCTAATTACCATCCATCCCCATACACATGCACCCAGTCACCCCTTTTGCCCTCCTGCCTCCCTCCTTCCCCTCTGGTAACTACCAATCTAATTGTACAGAGATACAATCTAATCTCTGTATCTAGGTGTTTGTTTGTTTGTCGTTGTTTTGAAGATTCTTAATGAACTGTTTTTTTATTCCAGGATTCAAAGAAGCATAGTATTCTCATTTGTTATTTGTTTCAATATACAGAATACTGTTTGCATAAAATTTTACTCTCCTCTTAAGAATTAGAGTAAAATATTTTTCTTAATTTCATAAAATCCTCACACTGACACTTAGCTCCTACTTTAAGAGTAAAAATATTAGTGACTCATTGGTTAGAACTTACATAAAGCTCTGAACATTTTATGAAATAAACTTGATCCACTTACAAATATGAGAATTAAATCAAAATGTGTTAAGTATCAGAAAATGTTGCTTCAGTTAAACTTCAAAAGCTTCCTTAGCCTCTAATGAGGTAGTTTAAACAAGATCACCTTTGTTGGATGATATTAATTGGGTCCATAAAGAGTCTTATTATTAGAGTATAACTATTTTTATAATGAACTTATTTGATTTGTAGATTAGTTCACTATAAACCCTTTTAATCTTTATATTAGTTTTCTTAGCATTTTGTGACTTCTTTCTATAATTATTGTATATTTAATAAATTAAGCAATAAGCAATGCTTTAAAATGTAGTGTAATAGATGAATTTTCTAAGAATTTGAATAAAAATGAGCTCATTCATGGAAAGGATTTAATATTCATTCACAAAATGACAAGAGTTCTTCACAGATAGATGATAACATTTTAAATAAATCTCAGCCCTTGAGTGAAGGGTTCCAAAATGGTAATTCTGAGCTTACAAATAACTTGATTAAGCATTAAATAAAGGGCAAATTATTTTTCCTTATGAGATAATTTTTTATTTTATGTTTCAAAATGTAATTGGGCCATTAATGCTTAATAAGAGCAATTGAACTACTAATCGTTCTGACCAAAAAACATTTTAAAATGATATTCATATTCAACACAACATCAAGTCATATATATATTTACATATTCTTTTACAGAGATATATAAAAATATATATATTTTTTAGGAAGTAACTTTATGAGACTAGCATGCAAAAAGTCTTGCTGGAGTTGTAATACTAACCATGGTGTCTGTGCTGTGGAATTGCCTCAAAGGTGAAACCTCCTTATAATAATGCCAAATTTCATTAGGTTGCAAAATATTTCTAATGAATTTTCAATTGTTTGGAGGAATTTTATAATAACTCTAAAAGAAACACGCACATTGCATATTTCTTTGAAATGTCTATTCAATTTTTTCTGCCCATTTTTAGACTCTATAGTGCTATAATAAGTAATTGAATAATCGATAATGGGACACACAGAAAAGATTTAAAACCAATCAAAACTACTAAGAACTAAGCAGACGGAAAAAGTCAATAGTCTATTTATTTAACTATTGCAAAAGAGGACTTATTTCAATGACTAGAGTAGCGTCTCATTTAATTTTAATAAAGAGATAGTAAAAGGAAAAAAAATAACACAATTTTGGACCAGATTATGCTACTTACTTCGTGACTTTAAATCATTCAACTGCTCTGGGCCTCAGTGTGCACGACTAGAGAGTAGTCAGTTTTTTCCTCTTGTTCCTCTTCTTTTTCTTATTCTAGCAATAGAACATTTTGTCAAATGGAGTCTGACATGGAGCGCCAATATACAAAACAGATAAATGTTGAACTGCTCTGTTGAGGTGGTGGGTGGGAAAACCTGGAGCCCTCTGCAGATTTGTTTATGCTATTTTTCACTGTATAGAAGTTTCAAAAAAAGTTTGATGACTTTGCTTTTGCTTCTGGGTTGTACATACTCAGAAAAGGATTTCATAGCATAAAAATTTTAAACAATCATATCTTCCTTCTTGAAAGATTTTTACATTTACATCCTTGATCTATCTGGATTTTATTTTCATGTAAGGAGTAAGGTAGGTTTCCAAATTCACATTTCTCAAGATTACTAGCTAATTGTTCCTCCATTTATTAGGTAATTTGTCTTTATCCTTCTGATTTGAACTGTCACCCTTCTCCCATAATAAGTTCTCACATATCATCAAATCTATTCCCAGTTTCTGGGACTTTAGTTTTAGAGATGCTTCTGTCTTTCCCCATCCTGCACCAATTACCAAGAAAAAATATTATATTATAGTCCTGCTTTTTTAACTATGACAACTTTCAGTTCTGTATACTAATTGTTAGCATTGTATATGTTTTTTCATGCCATATTCACATTCTTTATCACCAATTGTGTAAAAAATATAGACATCCGTTGCAATTGTAATCAAATAAGACATATGTAAAACATTAGCTAGTGGTTAAGTGCATGAATTCTGGAGCCAGAATGAGGACAATTATGCCACTTATTCAATAGGGTTGTTGAGAGGATTAAATAACAATATTTGTAAAGCACTTAGAAAATGTTTTGTGTTAGTTATTATTACTATTATAATTATTGCATATAATCTAGAAATCAATTTAGTTTGTACATTAAACATTTTATCTTTTTTTAGTTGCTACCCTTAAATTTTAACATGAATATTTAACTTATCAATGTCTAAATTTAGTCAATATCTCTCTCATTCCTCCCAAACCAAGGATCTTTTTTTTTATTGAGGTCGTATTGGTTTATAAGATTGTGTAATTTCAGCTGTACGTTATTATGTATCAGTTTTTATATAGACTGCATCATGCTCACCACCAATAGTCTAGTTTTTATCTGTCACCATACACATGTGCCCCTTTACCACTTTTGCCCATGCCCCCACCTCCTTCTCCTCTGGTAACCACTAATCTGTTCTCTTTATCCATGTGTTTGTTTACCTTCCACATATGAGTGAAATCATACGGTGTTTGTCTTTGTCGGCTTATTTCACTTAACATAATACCCTTAAGGTCCATCCACGTTGTTGCAAATGGGACAATTTTGTCTTTTTATGGCTGAGTAGTATTCCATTGTATACATATACCACATCTTCTTTATCCATTCATCAGTTGATGGGTACTTGGATTGCTTCCACCTCTTGGCTATTGTGAATAATGCTGCAGTGAACACAGGGGTGCATAGATCTCTTTGTATTGTTAATTTGATGTTCTTTGGATAAATACCCAGTAGTGGGATAGCTGGATCATGTGGTATTTCTATTTTTAATTTTTTGAGAAATCTCCATACTGTTTTCCATAGTGGCTGCACCAGTTTGCATTCCCACCAGCAGTGTATGGGAGTTCCCTTTTCTCCACATCCTCTCCAACACTTTTTATTTCTCATCTTGTTAATTGTAGCCATTCTAATGGGTGTGAGGTACTATCTCTTTGTAGTTTTGATTTGCATTTCTCTAATAATTAGTGACATTGGACATCTTTTCATCTGCCTGTTGGCCATCTGTATATCTTCTTTGGAAAAATGTCTGTTCATATCCTCTGCCCATTTTTTGATTGGGTTGTTTGCCTTTTTGTTGTTGAGTTATATGAGTTCCTTATATATTTTGGAAATTAACCCCTTGTCAGATATATGATTTGTAAATATTTTCTCCCAGTTGGTGGGTTGTCTTTTCATCTTGCTCATGATTTCTTTTGCCTTGCAGAAGCTTTTTAGTCTGATATGGTCCCATTTGTTTATTTTTTCTTTTGTTTCCCTTGCCTGAGTAGATATGGTATTTGAAAAGATGCTGCTAAGACCGATGTCAAAGAGTGTACTGCTTATGTTTTCTTCTAGGAATTTTATGGTTTGAGATCTTACATTCAAGTCTTTAATCCATTTTGAGTTAATTTTTGTGTATGGTGTAAGATAATAGTCTACTTTCATTCTTTTGCATGTGGCTGTCCAGTTTTCCCAACACGATTTATTGAAGAGACTTTCCTTTCTCCATTATGTGGTCTTGGCTCCTTTGTCAAAGATAGGCTGTCCATAGATGTGTGGCCAAACAAGAATCTTAAGATGCTTAAGCTCCAATAAACTCCTATTCCATCCTCCATATTATTATTATTCAGTTCCATCTTGCCTTCAAAATTCCCACAATTAATCATTATACTTATTTTTTCAAGTCAATGCTAGGCTTACTCATGTGTTTATTAATTTCTTTACTCACCATTGCTTTTGCATGTGTGTTTTATTGCCTTCTTATAGAAATACATCCCTTATTATTTCTTTCAGTGAAAGTCTGTGAGTGTAAACACTCTGACTTTGAAAATGTACTTGTTTTTGATACCGAACCAAGTGGGCTCACCTCCTGGTGAGTTAAATAAGACTCTACACCAGTGGGAGTTGTCTCACAAAGTAAAGTGTATTTGCAGCAAATAGGAGGCCATGAGAAATAATTTCCAAAGTCATGGCGCCCCCGAACAAAGGGAAGCAGGAACTTTTATTTCAGTTGGGGAAGGAATATTCAAAAGGGGGAGCCTGGTACATTGCAGATTATGGTAATGAGGCTTAATCTCCTCTTGAAGAGATCTTCACATTAAAAATAAGGCAAGGTCATGGGCGTAGCTCTTGTAGGGAGGCTTGGTTAGCTTCAGGGTGGTTGCTGCGTGTGTCTCCTTAACATAAAAAAACAACTTGCAGAAACAGTTAAATGCTTCCAAACCCACCCTTGAGTTCCTCAGGGCACTAGTAGGTGACACTTTCACTCTTGAATAATAATTTAACTAGCTATTACATTGTATATTTTCAGTTATTTTTCCTCAGAACATTAAAAATATTATCCTATTATCTTGTCATTTGTTTTTGCTGTCTTTTGTGGGTACTCTGTGTTTTTTGGTTGTTATTATTTTGTTTTGGGTTCATTTGGTTTTGCTTTTACTTTTAAGATTCTCTCCTTGAATTTAGTCTTTGGAATTACATTTTGATGTATCTAGTAAGGATTCATTTTTATTTAACTCTTCAGGTTTCAGTGCCCTTCTTCAATTTGAAGACTTGAGTTATTTCAGAAATTTCAAAAAAATTCTCAGCCATTTTCTTTCCTTTGCCTCTCCCTACTTCTCTCCATTCCTTTTATCTGGAACTTCTATTGGAAGTATGCTATATTTCTCATTTATTCTCAAACCTCTTAATCTATTTTTTATATTTTCCATGTTTTTATCCCTCTTTGCTGGATTCTAGCTAATTTTCTTATCTCTCTTCCAATTCACTAATTCCTTCTCCAGATTCGAATCTTTCAGATCTGTTAATTTCCTTTCTTCATGGTATCTGGCATCATTCCAGTGGTGTAAATGTAGACTCCATGACTGTGCATACAGCAATTCTGATCCCTGCTGTAAGTCATGGTTTCAGTTCTTGCTCCCCTTGTCACAGGAGTTCAAGACGAAGTTTCTTGTTTCCACCTGGGAGTTAGAGCCCTATTTCCTACCCAATTTGATCCATATCCATGTCTGATAAGCCCCTCCATTGCTTTGGCATCTGTATTAGTTTCCTATTGCTGCTGTGACAAATTACCATAAATTTAGTGGCTTAAAACAGCATACATTTATTGTCTTATAGTTCTGGAGGTCAGAAGTCTGAAATGAGCTTTATGGGCTAAAATTAAGGTGTTGGCAGGGGTGATTCCTTCTAGAGGCTCCAGAGAAAATCTGTTCCTTGCCTCTTCTAGCTTCTAGAGGTGGCCAGCAGTCACAGGCTGTGACTGGAGTGGTAGCATCACTCCAATCTGCTTCTTTGTCCCATCACCTTCTCCTCTCTCTGACCTCCTTCCTCCCTCTTTTAAGAACACTTGTGATTACATTGGGCCCACCCAGATAATCCAGGATAATCTCCTCATCTCAAAATCCTGAATTTAATCACATCTGCCGAATCTCTTTTACCACGTAAAGTAACATATTCACAGATTCTGGGGATTAGGACATGGACATGTTTGGGGGTCATGACTCATCCCACCACAGCATTTGCTCACAGGCTTACTGCTATGGCTGGGAGTTCCTTCTTTACTTCTAGTACCTCTGGATTCTCCCTTTTTTCTTTCAAGCACAGTTATGTATTCAAGAAACATTTTTCTTATATTTAGCTAGAAATTTCTATGGATTTATATAATAGGTGGTATGGGGGGTAGGGGAGGGTCTTTGTTATTTAAAATACCATATTGTCAGAGTAGGTGTATAATAAATAACCATAACTAAACAGCTATAAATAAAATTATTATCATTTTTAAATATAGGGATTTAAAATACCTCAGGGTTGTGAAAAGTAAATGAAATATATACAAAAACAGGCTTTTAAATCTCAGACAGTCCTTGTCCTAAATCCAGGGAAGCCAGAGTACTTGTCCATCAGTGACTGCTTCCTCCACCTGCCTTTAGGTTTCAGGGCTACTTGCTTATTGGTGGCAAAGGTTGTGTAACTTTAGGTCAATGATGTCAAATTTTATTTGCCCATGACCATTCCAGTCCTTTTGGATTACTCACTCCACTTCCAATCACTGTGAAAAATATTTTCAGAGGGCCTTGACCTTCGAATTTCTTCATGCGCATCTATCTTGCTGAAAAGAGAGAATCCTAAAAAGGCAGAGGGTTTAGAGATAGAGCCACATCATCTGTTCTTGGAAGGGTGAGAAATAGTGAGAGGGACATGAGATTACCTAGAACTCTTAATGGTGAAGTTTCATCAATCACATTATTGAGACTAAACAGTTCTTTATGATTCTAGGGTTCTTTCCCTGACACCAAATTCATGGTGCCTTTTCCAACACCACTTCAACTCTCTGATTCTCTGACACCATCTGGGTGTCCTATAATTCAATTCTATTCTGACACTAACTACCCAGAGTTAGCGTGAAACTCCACAGGTTTAAGGGCTCAGTCCCATAAGACTACCTTCACTGCAAACATCAGTCTCAAGTCCCAGGTCCCCAAGTTACCTACACTTCTGTCTAACTTGGCTACAAATTTCAGGGTTCCTACAACCTCTCCTCCTCCCAAGGTTCAATAATTTGCTAGAATGACTCAAAGAACTCAAGAAAATGCTATGCTTACTGTTACAGTTTTTTATGAAGGATACAAATGAACAGCCAGACGAAGAAGTACATAGGGTGGGGAGGGCACAGAGCTTCCATGCCCTCTCCAGGTCTGCCACCCTCCCAGAACTTCTGGTCCTGAGGTTATCTAGGGACCCTAATCTAAGTCATATCATTAGCATAAACTCAAGTGTGATCAATAGGGGCTTATTATGAATGACAAAATTCACTCCTAGCACTCAGAAAATTACACGGGTTTTGGGATTCCTGTGCCAGGAGCCAGGAACCAAAGCCAAATATATTTTTTATTATGCCACAATGATAGATATTCTATGTCCATTTTCCTTCCTCAGCTCACAGAAGACCACACTTCCCAGCCTCCTAGGAGTTGACCAAGGCCATATGATACTTCCAGTCAATAGACTGTGAGGAGAAGTGATGTGTTTTACTTCTGGGCTGAGGCAGTAAAAAGCTACCATGCAATGTTCCAGTTCTCTTTTCTCCCTCAGCAGCAAATGTGGGTGTCTTGTGGTAAGAAGTTGGAGCCAGAAGATCAAAGTAGATGGGATTGCTAAGTGACACACGAATGACAGCTGCCCTGGAGAACTGCATCAATTACAGTGATCTTTGAGAGACAGAGACATTATCTTTTATGTGTGAAACCACTAAAATTTTAGTTTTTGTTTGTTACAACATAAACCTAGCCTCTTCTGCCTAGTCTTTCCTGCTTAGTATATATTCCTGTTTTATAATCTTCCTGCTGAGACTCTGACTAGAAGCCTTATATCAGTCAGAATCCCAGCAGGAAACAGAGACACATTCAAAAGATGTCGTTACAATATAGCTTAATGAGGACCTTCATTAAGAGATGTGGGCAAATATAAAGGAACTCAACTGAAGCACCTGCCAACAGGAAGCCATTACTGTCCCTCAACTTGAAGGGACAAGCAGAAGTAATAGTTATCAGAACCTGAGATGAGGGCTGTAGCTATGGATGATGGGCCAGTTGACAGGAGCTATGGCTTCCGGATGATTCAGTCCTGAGGGACCAGTCTCCCAGGGCAGAGAGCAGGGTGAAGAGCAGAAAATATCCAGCATGAGCCTCATCAAGTCCTTGCATGTCCTGCTTTAGAATATTGACTCAACAAATGACATCTAAGGAGGAATTTCATGGCCAAACCACAGCTTGACAATCACCTTGAAAGTTATAAGAATCAGGAAAAATGCACTGACATTGGGGACCACCCTGTGATATTCAACCAAGAGAGCCATGTGCACTCTCCCTGTGATTAGTGCATGAGAATCTGAAAATTAAAACTTGAGAAGTAAAAATATGAAATAGATATATTTATATATAAACTGAATAAAATTCAAAAATAAAACAATCATTGTATTTCATCTTAAAAATCACCTTCCTACTAACACCATAAGCTGTAATCTTGGATAACCAGGAAACTTTTTACCCTAGTTTATTATGAGCTCCTTCAGTACGGGGACCTAAGCTTCTCAATCTTTGTAACCCTAGTATCTAGCACACTTTTCAGGAAGTAGAATGAATGAATGAACAGCTGTTAACTACAAAGCAATTACGAAGGATGGATAGTGAAGGGAATTTACTTCATATGTTCCTTGAATAGTTTATATCTGCGCTATAACAGTGCCAGCCCCATCCTAAAGGATGTAGACAATTCATGGGAATGGGAAGCTTATTCTAGCTCTTTTTTTTGCTTTTAAGAATAATCTGTGAATTCAAATGAGTAAAAGTTATGTCATTACAGAGGTAAATTTGAATGTACTATAAATTTTTTTAAGTAAATTATTGTCGCATAGGGGCCGCCCGGTGGCGCAGCGGTTTAGTCCGCGCTTGGCAGCCCGGGACTCGCGAGTTCGGATCCCGGGCGCCCGCCGACGCACCGCCTGTCAGCCATGCCGTGGCGGCGTCCCATATAACGTGGAGGAAGATGGGCACGGATGTTAGCCCAGGGCCAGTCTTCCTCAGCAAAAAGGGGAGGATTGGCAACAAATGTTAGCTCAGGGCTGGTCTTCCCCACAAAAAAAAAAAAAAAAAAATTATTGTCAACTTCACTGCTTTTTAAATTTTTTATTTATTTTTATTTATTTATTTATTTATTTTCAGTGAGGAAGACTGGCCCTGAACTAACATCTGTGCCCATTTTCCTCTATTTTGTATGTGGGATGCTGCCACAGCATGGCTTGATGAGCAGTGTGTAGGTCCGCACCCAGGATCTGAACCTGCAAACCCCAGGCTGCTGAAGTGGAGGGCACAAACTTAACCACTGTGCCACTGGGCCAGCCCCTCAACTTTGCTGCTTTATTTTTTATTAGTAACATATTACTTTTGGCAAATCTCACAATTCATCATGGCACACAAACCAATGGACCTCGACATGGAGGTTAAGAAGCACAGTTCTGAGGCATAAATAACTTAGCTAATTATTTACTTTATTAAAAAAAAATCTAAGTGTGAAGTTTGCAAACATTAAAACCCATGCACCTAGCTTATAAGAGGTAGGTAAAGGTTATAGATTTTCAATTATGTCTATTTTCTGCTGATGACAAACTATAATCTAATACTTCTTGACAGGACCTACTGTAATGTATAATAATTAAGGGTCAATTTACAAAACATTTATTAAGAAATAGTTTTTTTCTTTTTTGGGGGGTTATTTTTCTAAGACTACAGTCATATTCAAGCAGAATGACTTACTTTAAAGAACTTTAAGATGATATATATCATTTGATATAGAAATTTTAATAGCATAGTTTAGAAAGATATGAATGGATTAGAGGTTTTGGCAGTTTAGGAAGATTAGCATACTTGGGTATTTTGTTTCCAGATATTGGAGGTAAAGTCAAATAAATGCTTACTCAATTTTTTCCCGAAGAGTTTCTACATTGCTGTTCATCAAAACTAAAATGAAATTATGTCTTGACTTTGTCTTAACTATCAAGAAAGGAAGGAGGGAAGGGAAAAAGAAGGAAAGAAACAAAGATGGAAGGAAAGAAAGGAAAAAGAATGAGAAGGAAAATTCCATGAATATATGTTGAGCACTGTGGGTGTCAAGGGAAAAAAATGTTTCTTTCAAGGTTTCTGACCACATATGGACATGGAAGTAATTGATCCTCTAACTTTTTTTCCTCCCTTAGAAAGACTCACAAATAGATCACTGTGTATTCAGACTGAGTCAGTTTAATAGGAAAATAAGGTGGAAAAACAGCTACTTTATTGATGTAATTCATTATTTTGCAAGAAAATACCATGATTCCCTATTGCCTATCATATAAAATTAATTTTTAAGAGATAATTCCTTACATGACCCTGATACCATTCTCGTGTTATTTCTTTTTTATTTTCCACATTGACCTCTACAGCACATTGATCAATATGGCATGTTAATGTCAATTTTATGCTCCTAGCTTATATGTCTTTTTGCTCGCTCATTGTCATTTTATACTTATCACTCTGTTCTGGATATTACTCAAAACATCTTAAATCCTTCCTTGTCTAATCATACCCCATCTAAACATATTTCCCTTTAGGACTTGTTTAGTTTTTATTATCAACTAACCTTGCTTATCTATATTAATGAAAGAGTCAAAGGATTTAAGGAACTGAATATGTACCACAGCCAGGCAATGTCATATATGGTTTCACATAATTGATATTGCTAATTGTTTTTAGAAGAGAATGTTGTGGCTCAGAGAGTTTGAGTCTTTGCAAACAGTCTCAAAATGAAAACTGGCAGAACTGGGATTCAACCCCAGGACCATGTGTCTCCAAACCCTACCTACTCTCCATCTCATATACTGCCTCCAAATCCAGAATGGTGGCTGATTCAAAAAAGAATTCCTATTTAACTTTAGAAAACATTGATTTTGTATTTACATTTGAACATAGCAGTGTCAGAAATTATAGAAATACATGTCAAACCAATTAATTGAGCATACAATAAATTTTGATAGAGATGTTTTCTCTTGGCTGGCACAAAGCACTGGGAAAACAGTGACATCCTTTCTTGAGCTTTGACTGGACAGTGGTTGTAGGTTTGGAATGACTTTTAAATTATTTTCCCTACTAAATATTTTCTGTTGTAGGTATTCTCTTGTCATTTCAATTGTATTTTGTTAAATTATAAGCAGAGACTATATATTTTTTTCAATCTTATTCATTCCCCAGAACTTATTTAGTTATACAGAGTACTTTAATAAATATTTGTGGGTTAACTATAATTAATCAGAAAACCCAGTTTTCCTCACAATGGGTTAATTTCTGAATGTATAATAATGTTGCTTGTAACCACCTTCATCAGAGAAGAAAGAATTCCACCCCATATTAATAATTTTTTAAAAAGGCTCTGAAGGTAAGAAAACCATTTCCCATAAAGTGTATGCATATAAAAAATAATATGTCAATATTCAATAAAGGTTTTCCTTAAACTCTATTTGCATTGATTTTCTATTTTGTACCTCCCGTATCTTCATTATTTATATTGATACTACCTTCATCATCTTCAACTTCCTTACTTTGTGATCTTCATTAGTCTCAATTCTTTTGAAATTAAATAAATACTTTTCAGTTTAATCTGTACAATTTAAAATAGACATTTTTAAAGCCTTTAACGAAACCTCTGGATGTAGCCAGTTCCATGTTGTCCTAACCTAGTAACAAAACAGTTACCCTGAAACTATTGCTTTTTGCCACTAGATGGCGTCTACGTCTAAGTAACACAATCTCTATTCTTTAAGTTAAACTATTTGGAAGGAACCTTGTCTTCCTTTGAGGTAAATCCTACCAGTGAATTTTTGTAACAGGTGAATTTATTTCTTTAAGATTTAAAGAATTGTTAATTTTAAACAACCCAAATTAAAATCTTTCTAAAATGGGCTACACATTTCTCTCCCTTCTTAAAACTCAAGCATACAAACCTGTTTCCTGATGATTGTGATCATCCATAAACATCAATTGTAGTACTACACAAGCAAATACAGGTTATTCTAGTGTTTGACCCTTCATTAAATGGCCCCAGATAACTATGCTTTTTGAGTTCACTCTTTACAGTATTTAAGTATAATCTAGTATGGTGGCTTGTTTTTTAATAAGTGTTTTCTCTCTTTTTTCCAGATATTACTTCTTACAAGCAATTGTGAGCAGCAAATGTCTTCCTTCCTCAAGTTTTGTTTTGAAATATTGCTACCTCTAATGTATGATGCTCAAATAAACCAGATAAATAAAATTATTAGAATTGGGTCAAAAAGAAATCCTATTGATGAATTTCATAGACTTTAGTATGCTTTATGACATCTGTTTTGAGTACTGAGATGTTTTGATAGTTGAAGTTGCTTAATAAGTGATAGACTTTAATATATTGATTATACTTATAATTAATAATTGAGTTCTAGAGCTTTCAAAAATTTGAATACTATTTTCTATATTAAGACTTCCCTTTGACTTCTTTCTCCTTTTAATTTTATGATTAATAATATTATTGTTCCCATTAAGGTGACTCCAGGTCTGAAAACTTATTTCATATAAATAATTTCAAGTCTATTTTTTGTACTTTGCAAAAGTATTTTCATTATGTCTATTGAAAAAGTAATTTTGTTTATAAAAAGGAAATATTTGAAGAAATTTGTAACAGCTATGGATACTAACCAATAAAGTCATTCTTAAACTTTAGTATGCACCAGAATCAAGTAGAGATTTTGTTACAACTGTATACAGATTCCAGGCCCCACTTGCAGAGAGTGTGTTTCAATTAGTATGAGATAGAGACTAGGACTCTGTATTTTAAATAAACATCACAATCAATTCTTTTGTCTCTCTGCATTTCTCAGAGTTCTTAGCTGTTACTAAAGAAGAAATTCTCATTTGAATGGATGTAAAGTTGAGTGTTTTATTTTGGATTCAAAATTAAGGTGTGTTATACGACTGTAACTTATAGGAAAAAAAAATTAGTTTTCACATCAAAGCCTCTTCCAAAGTAAGGCAATACTGAAAATTCCATTTAATACTTATTTTCTCAATAAATAATGTTCGGGGACATCTCTTCATAGTCCAAGTCACATCTGAAGATGGTAAACTAAAATCACTTCAGATTACTATTTGTTAGTAAAATTTTCTAATATGCAATTATGAAAAATTAATTAAAATTAAGGTAACCATCTCAGGTGTTTTTTACACTGATCTTTCCTTTTTAAATTATTTATTTATTTTATTTTTTGGTGAAGGAGATTAGCCCTGTTCTAAGAGCAACACTCCTCTTTTTTTTTTTTTTTGGGGGGGGGGGAAGACCAGCCCTGAGCTAACATCTGTTGCCAATCTTCCCCTTTTTGCTGAGGAAGACTGGCCCTGGGCTACCATCTGTGCCCATCTTCCTCCACTTTATATGGGACGCCGCCACGGCATGGCTGACAAGCAGTGCGTCGGCGGGTGCCTGGGATCCAAACTCGTGAACCCCTGGTTGCCAAGCGCGGACTAAACCGCTGCGCCACCGGGCTGCCCCAACACTCCTCTTTTTTGCTGAGGAAGGTTGGCCCTGGGCTAACATCCAGGCCCATCTTCCTTTACTTTATATGTGGGACGCCTGCCACAGCATGGCTTGATAAACAGTGCGTCGGTCCACGCCTGGGATCCAAACCTGCGAACCTTGGGCTGCTGAAGCAGGGAGCGCAAACTTAACCACTATGCCACTGGCCTGGCCCCGATCCTTCCTTTTTTTTAAAATGCTCTTTCTAAAAATCAACTTTTGCCCTCCTTACCTTGTAGTAACACTTTTCCATGCCTTTTAAGTGACCCTGTTTTGAGCAGTGTTAACACTTCAGAAAAACCTCCAGATATGTGTCATGTATCTTTTGGTCTATGTTAATAACAAAACAGAGTCTCCTTGTTATCCTCACTTGCTCAACCAATGTACATTGTTGCCCCCGTGTTTATACAGTACCTTCATTAGTGGTTTTTATATGTCTAGTCTTTTGGGTCATAAAACTAGGGTTTATTATCCTCCAGGTGATGAATCTTCTTATTTACAAATTAATTGCAGATCATGTGTGGGCAGCATGATTGCTGATCCTGCCTAAAGAATACATTTAGTGTTACTTTTTTATTCTGTTGCTATTTTCTAATTTGAAGTGGGTAGACCAAAACCAATTAATTCTATTCCAGTTTTTCAGGACTTTGCTGCATGCTTCTTCTGTCACTACAGATGCTTATGACTCTTAATGTACGGCTTTAAATAACATCAATATTAGAGATGTGCTGATATTAAACTACACGCTCCTGATAACTGCATCTTTCAGGTAAACCAGAGCTGCTAATTACTTTAAGAAATTTTAGGTTACATACTCATAATTTGAATTAATTTATCTCAAGAAAACTGCTTATATTCAGATTGCTTTAAAAATAATCATAATCATAGAACTAGAAATCTTTAAGAACATTTTAAAACCTAGCTCAAAGACTATAATACCTAGTTGAATGTAATTTTTCCAGAGGGAAGTTTTGTGGGGTTTTTTTATATCTGAATATGAAGTTAAGAAATAGACATGTGGGATATTAGATGTGAAAGCTAGTAGGTTTTTGTACTCCTCAATATCTAGTCAATTGAGAGGCATGAATGAAGTAGAAGAGCAACTTTGCATTTGTGAAGACAGGCATTTATCGATGCTATCATCAGATTCCAAAATTTCTGGTGATTTTTAGAGCTTGTGACTGAGATCTGAGCATTAGTGAGTGAGTGGGAAGGTGAATAAATGAATAGGTAAATATTTATGTAAATATATCATGACACAGCCATAACCCTAACATCACAAGAATTTAGTATATAATAGAAATATCTTTATTTTTATGATAAAAAAATTGTGAACTGGTTCTATATCATAATATTAGACTAATGATACTTCAGCGACCCTAATCTTAACATAATAACAGCCAGCCAGCTACCCAAAAGACTACGTGACATTAACTAGCACTAGACACTTGAAACATAAGGAGTAGTGAGTGTGATATAAATGGATTTAAATATAACTATTTTTTAGTATGTATTATATTTCTAGCACTGTGCTTGGCAAGATTATATAGGTTATTTCATTTAATCCTCAATCTTATACATCATCTGCAGATGGAGAAATAGTAATTTCTTCCTGGCTTATTAGTTTTCCTGTTCTCAATTATATTTGCTCCAGCAGAAGTAAGCATGAGCATCACTAGAATTATTAAAGCTAAGGCTGTGTAAGTACTTGAAGAGATTCAACCATCAGATGAGTGCATGAACTGGATGAATTTAAAATTCATCCTACCCTGAGATCCTATAAATTTATGTAACGGTGCTCTGTTTTAGACCATGGAGAAACCTTAAAAATCATGCAGTGAGGGCTCAAAACCAGCAGGGTGAAATATGAATTTGAGGCAGAAACCATGCTGATGCTCATAGATAGGCCACATTCATGGCAATCTGTCCAGGAGAGTTTGGAGCTGATTACGTATACAGACTTAATTGTTTGTCCTTAATTGTCCACATCACAGGAAAATAATCACCGAATACATAAAACTTGAGAAAGAATTGGCTAGAAAGGATCCCCCTCCCCCAACTTTTTAAGCAGTCAGCTTTATACTCTCACCTACAGAATGAGCAGAGGTTAGAACATTCTAATTCTATTTCTCTGTAGGACACCAAAAATAGAAGCAGCTTGCATTGAAATAGTACTGTGACTAAGCCTAGCCTCACTGTTGCATGTTTCTAATTGCATGCACTTCAGGGTTTGAGCTTTTTTAGAAAGCTATTAAAAAGTAGGAAAGTAGGCCCTACAGTATGACTTAGAGTTTACTTTTCAAAAATTCAACTACTTAAAATTCATTAGTATTTAAGGCAGTGTTATTTTTACTTCTTTTTGCTTTATTCCTTTCATTTCCATAAATAGTCATACAGATAAGTTATAAGCTCATGTACATAGGCTTAAAAAAATAAACCTGGGGCCAGCCCTGGCCTAGTGGTTAATTCCACATGGTCTGCCTCGGTGGCCTGGATTCGGTTCCCAGGCATGGACCTACACCACTTGTCAGTGGCCATGCTGTGGTGGTGGTCCACATATAAAATAGAGGAAGATTGGCCATAGATGTTAGCTCAGGGCAAATCTTCCTCAGCAAAAAATAAATAAATAAATAACAACCTGGAAAAAAAAAAAGATGGCCAGTTGGAAAAAAATATAGAAGAGAGACTAAAGGAAAATTTAATAAACTTTGTCTTACTTTAATACTATCTTTTGGCTACACTACATGATAATTTGTGATTGAATGAACTCCAATGGCAAAGAATTCGTGTTTGCTCCAAAGAACTGGGAAGAAAGTTTGGTTTTCCTGCTTAATCTCTTAGTATAATTGCTTTTTTTTGTGGGGCCAGTAGGTTTTTAGAGTCAGTCCCTAATTTCTCATTCAGGTTAATCTTAATATCTATTTTTTTGATTGTGGTAAAATGGACATAACAAAAAATTTACCATTGTAGCCATTTTTAAGTGTACAGTTAGTGGCATTAAGTACATCCACATTGTTGTACAATCACCATCACCATCCATCTCCATCCATCTTTTTTTTTAACTCTATTGTTAGAGATGTAGAATTGAGCCATTGCTGCAGCTTTCCTGACCCCCACTTTTCCCTTCTTAGCTGGTTTCCACAAGATAAATTTGTCAAAGGCCTTCTAATCTAAAAGGCCACCTTTGTTTATCTGTTTTTGCTACCAACAGATACTAATAGTATGAGGTAGCTAAGAAAACTGATGACATTATAAAATGGGTGGGCCAAAGCAAATTATGAGGAGTAATAAGGATGTTTGCAGGCTCAAAGACGTTTTGAACTTTCTGTAAAATTACAATCATATATTTGAAATGAAGAATTTTTTAAAAAGTCTCTAAGACTTTAGAAATTTTAAAAAATCTCTAAACTTTAGCTCTAAAGCTAAAGTTTAAAGTTATAAAATTCTGTAGCAGGGATTTCTTTTCTCCAGAATATGAACTACAGCACACAAAACATGAATTTATATGATACTGAGAATAAAACTTGTGAAAATGTCAATTCTTTGTACATTATTTGTATATCTGAACATATTACCATAGATATTGAATGTCCAAAATAGATTTATATAGTTGTTCCCAAACATGTGTGTAAGATAAGGCCAAATTCACTCTTCCAGTAAACCTATTCATTCAATAATTTAGTTTTCGATTGAGCCTGAACATATCAGGTGAAAATAAGATGATCCAGATCTGTCAGTATTGATGTACATGTAGGTGGTTTCTTTATTATAATTTATGAAATGCTTGCAAACTGTCTTAGAGAGGGATCTCACATTGAGAGAGACAATCAAAATATAAGATGGCAGAGGTCAAGTTGTGCAGTTTCGTGAAGTGATCAAGTACAATATGGTTTAAACAAACAAGGCAAATTGTTGGCCTATTCAAAGGCGAGGTGCTATAGTACAGCATTTTGGTGCAAATTATTTGATATCTTAAAAGCTATTTCTTGTTATTTCTTTTCAGTCTAAAGTGACTGACAACACTTCTGAAACCACTTGCTTCCATTTGAGTGGCACTTCATTAAAAATCCCAAGCTAAGATTCCTCTTAATTCCTTTATTAAGTACTGCATCTACATGAAAAGTGTCTACAACCATGAGTTGTTTGTGCTTATGTCCTTCCAGTAACTGCTTTTTGATTGTATTGAGAAAACTCACTTTTGTTTTTCAATTACTTATTGGATTCTAAAAGAAACAGTTGTCAGAAATAAGATTACAGTGGCAAACAGCTGCCTCAATAAGTGTAAAATCAATTTGTAATTTTTATTTAAGAAACGGGATCTGCCAAACTACCTACTGTTCCTTTAGTTACTGATTTTTGGTAGTGATGCTATACCTAATTCCAAAGAGAAAATTGTTTTTTAAAAAACAAAATAATGTACTTTACCACTAAGTCAAACATATCATGAGCTATCTTAACATTTTTCAGGAATTAAGTTTTTTTCAACCTTTGTTCTTTATAGGTCTTAATTTTCTCCCTGAAATGATATCATCATCTCTTCACCTGACAAGTAAATTTATTTCAGAATCAAAGTTCACAGTGGAGAGTCAATGATTTAACTTATTTAGTGTTAAGATGGAGAAATGACAAGGACTGCAGAGAAAACTAAAGGACCAACTATGCAAGTAGATGTTATGCTAAAAAAAAACCTCATAATTTTAGTTTTTTTACCCTTTACATTTCTCTTGAGGTCAACTTCTGCACTTCAAAATCAACGACTAAAATTGCATAAGCAAGAACAGTAGGTAGATACGTTGTCTAATAGGGTTATGTTGATGCCAATGCTCATTTGAGGTAAAAGAACTATTGCTAATTTGCAAATATTAAAACAAGGCCACATAAGGCATTTAGGATCTTGCTTAAACACATCAAACATTGCAATGAATTTGCCACGTGGAAGGTTTTGATCCAAATAATAGCTAGAGAAGTATAGTGCTTGCAAATACTCAGGAAATAATTTCAAATTACCAAAGGCAAAGTATTAACGGCCTGTATTTGAAAACAAAACTGTTGCGTTGAAGTGTAGCCAACTAGGCAGAAACAAATGGTTGTGGGGGACCCCGTCAAGTGGAGAAGTTATTTCGGGTCTACCTGAGGAGGGACAAGGATGAGAGAAGCCATTGAAGAGCAGTTCTGCTTTCTGCCTCTTTTGTTCTTGCCAGGGTGCCCATTTTTAAAGTATTCAAACAAAGAACCACAAACCGCCAGTCGCACCATAATAGCAGCTTGTGTTTACATTTTCAGCTCTCCGGATCGTGCTCCTGTTCAGTGCACACAGAGCGAGTGCTCGCGTACACGCGCCCGTCCGCCGTCAGGAGGACTGGAACTGTAAACACAAGCTGGTATTTTGGCGCGATCGCGCTAATATGGCGGTCTGTGAGGTCAAGGGGCGGAAGGTGAATTGTGGATCCAGAATTTCCTTGCTTTTGTCAGTTTAAGTCAGGCTGCTTACGCAGTAGCTGCTTTTCAAATCTGAATAACTCAGCTATTTTAAAGAAATGTAGACCCACCTTAAATAATTGGAGGCAGTACACTGGAGAATTGTCTTCCCGGGAAAGTACTGGAAGCTCCATTCCTCAGAACCTATAAAATTAGACCACGAAAGGCATGTAGTAGTCTAGTTCAGAACATAACTATGTGTTGGTCACGGCAAAAAGTGTTGGGTAAAATAACCCAATGTCTCTACAGGACTTCTCATCTCCAAGGAAAACCATTTAGGTGGCTTGTTTTATTATTAAAAGTCCATTTAACCAAGAAAATTGAAAAAAAAATTGTTTCATTGTTCAGTGTACCCTAAGGAGAAATGGACCGAGTTTGAGACGTAAGTAACTCAGAATACTTTTCCCATTTTGCTGTTAAACAAAAATTTATTTTTGCAGTTTTATGACAGGTAGGTAATATATCTTTAAACAAAGTTGTACTAGATGGGATCTTCAAGGTTATTTGGATTTTGAAGTACTATGGAAGTATCCTCAGTACAAAAAATATCAGAAATGGTTTCCCAACTCACTCCAACAAGAATGAGAAAAAGACGATTAGGAGCAGATTTGTTGGAGCTCAATTCCTATAGAAACATAGGCTAGCTGACAAATAGACAAAATTAGTTTTCAGTCTCATTTATTCTTTCATACAGATACAGGTAAACATAATCCTTTTAGTCTGTTAATCTTTAAAAGGTATAATCTTACTAAAATCATCAACATTAGAAAGATAAAGGGGGTTTCAGTAAATGGGATGCATTTATCTTGCTCTTGGCTCTTTTGAGTGAAGGTTACATAAGGACTGATTATATTTCTAGTAAGTAACTTAAAATTTCCATTCCTACTGATAACAGAAATTTCTTTCAATGTGTATTCTTTAGATTTGTGTGAAAAATAGTTATCAATAGTTATCAGTTATCAAACTGTGTACAGAAATGAAAAACAGAAAGAAAATTTTCTTCTTCATATACAAAGTTATTTCTGGTTCATCAGAATTCAGTTTGAAACAAAGCTCAAAGAAAGAGAATTTTTTATCGTAAGGCAAACAGGCCAATAATAATTGTATATAATAATATTATATATATATATAATATATTTAGTTGTCCCATAGAGAGCAATCATTCCTGTGACAACACTGCAGTTTCTAGAAGTAAAAAGTTCAAGTAGTCCTTTGGTTCCTTATAATCCTAAAGCTTTCTACAAGTATGGAATTATCCCAAATGTTGGGATATATGTAGTCCTCTCTCTTAGGAGCCATCTCTGATTAATACAGAGCAATTGACCACTTCCTCCCTTTCATGTGCATGTGTTCATATGCAATAATATATGTAGTAGATGCATATAAATTTCTATATAATAAACAAATCTACAAATAAATAACTAGATTAACTAAAGAATCCATGTCAGTTTAAGTGAATTCATTTTGGGCTTATCTTGTCTCTCCTAGTAGACCATTAATTATTTAAAAATTTGAACTATATTTAAATGAACATTGTAGCTCCCACAGCATCATTTATTCTGCTGATCTCAGTAATGATGGAAGTACTCATTAAAAATGGAGGTAGTGGGCAGGGAGAAAATAGACTGTAAGGAGAGGCCACTGTCCTGAAGGCTGTTAAGACCTCAGTAGGATTTTCCACATTTTTACATATCATGAATATATCTTTTATTACTTGGTCTTCAACAATGTCTTCATTTTCCATTGACTTTAGAAATAGAACACTTTTAGAAAGAAAAGGGAAGTATTTAAAGTATAAAGAAAATCACATGAATGATTAAAAACAAACAAAAAGCCATACTATTTCTTGCTGTATTTTCCTGCTTTAAGGGTTTTACCTGCCTCTTTCTTCCTTGAAATGCTTTAATGGAAAAACGTATGAAAGCAGCTTTATTTTCTACTTGTTTAGTTAAAAATTTTCCCTTCTTGGGAAAAATGGGTGGCTATTTTTGAATTTGAATATTTAGAGCAGAAGGGGGTAATTATCATTAGATTTTGTTTCATCTTATTAGCATAATGCCTTTTCATTTAGAAAAGAATGGTAAGTTTCATGATATGATTATTTGGTTAGTAGTTCTTCTACTAACCAGATCAGATTCTGTGGCATCTAATGGGACAGGTGATACCTAAATTTTCTTCTTAATAGTCTTATGTTAGAAATCAGCTGAAAATGGCATTGAATGAGACAACCTCAGGCCTCAATCATAAAAAATTTTCCTCTTTTCAAGAAGGAAATCTGTTTAGATTAAGTTAGGCTTCAGAGAAAATCATGAAAGACTTGGTTTAGATATTCAGAGTTTTGAAAAGCGGAGATCAAAACCTACAGCTGAAATCTGAGTGAGAGTCCACACGGAGCAAGTAAGTATAAGCATTTGTAACATTTTAAAAACTTACGTGTTTGGAAGGCAATTTCTCATGATATGTCAGCATTTCTTTTCCTTATTCATTATTTAAAATATTTCTCATATGATAATATAAATAAAAACAGGAAATGATTTTATAACTGTTAGATTGTATACAGCATATGTAAAAGTAGAGAGTAAGAAAAACGTAAGTAATGCTTTTGTAGTTCTTATGTTTGAATTACAAAAGCAAAGACAAGACAGTCTCAGCAATAAATAATGTCATGTATGAGGTAGGCAAATAAATAGAAAATAATATATCAAAACAGAACATACATTAATAAATGTTAATACCTAGCGGGATTAAAGCAATGTAAGATGTCCTTAAAGAAAAATATTAACTCAGTCAGATATTATTCAATATAAGACAGATAAAATGCTAATATGAGAAGTATCTACTCACTGAAAAGCATTTAAAAACTAGTCTATCTTTAACTTTTGATAGAAATGCTCAGCTGCATCTCCTTAGAAGTTTACCAAGAGGGACCAGCACTCCAGACTCTCTGCTGATCTCAATACCATGTGTATGAATAGTATCCACTGAGTTAAACAGAAAAGTATCATTTTGCCAAAAACAAAGAGAGGGACATAATCTGAATGAGGCATTTTCTAGGCATATCTTTATTTCCTTTTTTCTATTTTTAAGAGAGTTTTCTTTGTTGGCTTTTTGTAGTTTTGTAATGGGTGGGATGTATAAAGAGAATGGCAGAAAAGACAGATATAGAAAATAATTGTAAATATTTTACGTTATACTTTAAAAATTGTTTACCAGGGAAAAGTTTCTCTGTGTACAAAGGTAGTGTTTAAAAAAAAAAATCACAGGTTTATTTAATTATTTAATACATAAATGCATGCTCGTTGTTAAAAATTAAAACAATACACCAATACATTAAAAAGTGAATGCCCTTATCAGCACCTTAAAACACATCATTTTATCACCAATATATCTCCCTATCCCAGAGGTAAATAAAATTAAAAGTGTGGTGTCTGTCATTTCAGAATATATTCTTATGCCTTTACATCACATACATTGTTTGGAGAGTTTTGTTTGTTTGTTTTTTGTGTGTTTTTTTGTGTGTGTGAGGAAGATTAGCCCTTAGCTAACACCCGCTGCCAATGCCCCTCTTTTTGCTGAGGAAGACTGGCCCTGAGCTAATATCTGTGCCCATCTTCCTCTACTTTATGTGGGACGCCTACCAGCAATAAATAATGTCATGTCTGAGGTTAGTAGTTCTTGATAAAGGGTACGTAGGTCCACACCTGGGATCTGAACCCACGAACCCTGGGCCACCGCGGCAGAGTGCACGAACTTAACCACTACACAACCGGCCCCTGTTTGTTTTTTTAACTCTCAACAATACATCTTGGAGATCTTTTCACGTACCTGTATATATATTTACTTCCTTCTTTTAAAACAGCTGCATGGTGTTCCAAAGTACAAATGTACCTCAATTTATTTAACTCTCTGTCAATGGTGAACATTCAGGTTCTTTCAAGTATTTTCTATTGAAAATAATGATGCAGTGAGTAGGCTTGTATACCTATCTTTGTGGGTATGTTTGAGTATTTTATAGGATAGGTTCAAAGAACTGGAATTGCTGGGTCAAATGTATGTGTACTAAATTTTAATGAACACTGCCAAACTGCCAACTACAATGAATGAAAATGCCAGCTAAACTGTATCTTGAAAAACAGCAAAGTTATGTAAAAGTTCAAAGAACCAAAGGGCCAATTTTGGTTACCATCATTTTACATTGTCAGTTCATCCAATTGACAAACAAATATTGACAGCTGCCATACCTCAGGTGCTATTTAGTGGTGGGACAGGCAGAATAAACAGTATCCTTACCCTTAAGATTATAGTCATTTCTGACAGTGGAGTCCTATGAGGCAATTTTCCTTTTATTTTACAAGAAACAAATAAGTATTTGAATAAAACACAAAATAATATAAAACTAAATTGATTTTTGAAATCGAAGTAGACATCCTACATTATTTCCAACTTGTGCATATATGTGCATGCATTGGTGAGTCTATGACCAAGAAAGCAAGGCTATCACTTTTGATCATGGTCTCCTCCAAATGGTTGATCTCTCTAGATCCAGTGCAAAGAAAACTTTAATTTTTTGTAATGGGTGGGATGTGTGAAGACAGGAATGGCAGAAAACACAGATATCGACACACTTTGACACCCTATTAGTCATGCAAATATGAAGTTATCAACAGTTAGAATAATGCAATAAAAACAAAAAACATGGAACCCATTGGAAGGCTTTCAAGCCATGAAGACCATTTAATCAGGCAAAGATGAGTAAAGCAGCGAAAAGTGAGAACAGGCCTTCACTTGGGCCAAAATGAAACCAGGGCCAATAATATCAGTAGTTTGGAAGGAATATTTTTTAAAAATTGGGCAGGATTAATTAACCCATTTATAATATGCAAATGCGCTGCTTTCTTACACAAAGTTTACACCACTTAGCCAAGGCTTGGGAATAAACTAATGTGCTTTCTACATACATGCACACATTTCTCAGAACCACTGGCAGATAATTAAATAAAAACAAAACCTCTTTACTTCATTCTTGCGTTCTACCAAAACACATTTCTTATACTGGATCTAAATTAATTGATAGGTTTGCACTATGTTTTTGAAAACTGACGTTTACTCTTTCTTAAAAATTCTCATCTCACATATATATATATATATATATATACACACACACACACACACACATACATACATACATACAAGAAACAGCCAATGCCTCATAAAAGTGAAAGCAAACTATGTCTCAGCTCCTCCTAATTGCCCTTTTACTGAGCATTTCTTGGTTTCTGTGTTACAGACCCCTTTTAAAATACATTGAAGATGCCCCCTTTCAAAATTCAGTTTTTCAGAACTAACATATAACATTTAAAAGGGCATTTTAGTTCCAAAACTTGGGTCTTTGTAGGACAACTTAAAATATATGGCTCTAAAATTAAGGCTTAAAGTAATGCTTAAAAATACATTTAAAACCCCAAATTTCTATGTTATAATCAAGAATAAAGGGGTATAGTTTTGGCAACATTTATTGGATGCTTGTGAATAAAAGCCCCAAGTGATCCACAGAGCATAATTGACCAAATGCATTTCTAATATACCTATTGCTATATATTAAGAAGAAATAAGAGTAAATTAGACACCTGTGCTATTTTGTTTCATGTTCAAAATATACATAACTATGTCAATATATTGCTATGTTGAAACTCCATAGTAAATATTTGAGTTAATTTATTAATGAATAATACAAATTAAAGTGTTAGGCAACTTATCTTGAGATAAATTGATAGGCTCACAGTGTTAGAAGGGTTCATCTGATCTACCACTGACCTTCAAATGACAGTTTTAACCAGACTGATAATCATCTGTTCTCTTACTTATCAAATAGAATATTCCTTTTTCCAGAAACAGAAATTTAAAAATCTTTCTTGGTATTTATCTCTAGTGTTTCCTTGACCCAACAATCAATGCTTTCTTATAAAAGTCACGTAAAACTATTTAAATAAAAATTTTTTGTTCTTGTTTAGACATAGAGGAGGCCTGCTTAACATCTTATCTCTGAAAATAAATCCTACAGTTGAATACTAATCAAGTACACCTTAGCCGTTTAAGACTGAATAATGCCAATTCCTTTAGCTCTCCTCAGGACCTAAATTAAATCTCCTTAGCCATTGTTCTGTTCTTTGACCTCGCATCAAGTTCTCCACATCCTTTAAAAATGCGATCCAAACCAGGAGGTAATTTTCAAACCAAAGTATAATTAATACACGATACAGAGGAGAAACTGTCCCTTGCCTATTTAAGATTATTTAGGAAATCATAAAAGTTATGTTTATTTTCTCCCATACTGTTGACTCTTTGTACTTTGTAGATAAACCTTAATGTCTTTTTCTTCTGTCGTTTTTGCCCAGACACTCCTACATTGCACTGAATGTCTATGAGCCTACCTTGCCTTTGTTTCTTTTGAGCATCATTTTTTTATATGATCCTTATCTTAAATTGAATTGTAGTTTATTTTTTCAGGATACTAACCACCTCAATTAACTTAATATCATTTGAAAATTTGTGCAGTATAGTTTTGAATAAATGGAAAATATGTTGATTATTATGGGTCCCAAGAGTAATCCCTCAACCTCCTCTTGGTAAAGCCTTGAGACAACTTGCTCATCATTCGAAAAGTAGTATGCTTGAGAAGATATTTTCCTGTTATTAATGAGATGAACATATGTGATGGAATCAAAAGTTTATATATTCACCTGGAAAAAAATGGTAGAGAATAGTCAGAAAAATCCTGTAATAGAAAGAGTGGTGGGGTAAAAGCTAATCTGCCCTTCCACATATTAAAGTATCTTACGAAGCTATAGTATACTGTGAAGAAGCAGATATACATTTATTGAATGACTAGATGCCAGGTGCAATGTGTTTGACATTTATTATCTGTATCATTGAACCTTCATAATAATCACATTTTAACAGTGAGGAACCTGAGACTTTAAAAATATAACTAGCTCAGTGTGGTAGACAGTATTATTTGTTTACAAGTCTTCATTTTCTCCAAGTCCTTGACATGTCTTCCCTGTGAAGGTAATATACTTCCCTTTCCCATTCACTTAGGGCTTGGTCATGTGATTTTCTCAGACCAAAGGAGTGTGAATGGAAAAGAGAATCTGCTGGGTTGAGATTTAAGAAGTGTGACCAAGTTTTCACCAGCCCTCCTGAACTCTTGCCATTCATCATGAGAAGAGTATGTTCTAGGGAGTTGTTGTTAGCTCAGCCTGAAAAAAGTGGCACATGAAACAGTCATAAACCTGACCTGGAGCCTGGAGCAAAGTCCATTTGTGTCCAGCAGAACACTGCAATGTCACAGTTGACCCAGATACCCATGAGAGAGGAGTGAATGTTTGTTGTTGTAAGCCATTGGGATTTGGGGGAGTATTTGTTACACAGCACTAGTGCAGCAAAACCTGAACAATATTCTCAGAATCTCACTAGTACAGATCACGCTAATACACATAAATTAAACAGAAGATAAAATCTAGACCTAGATTACAATGTATCCAAGAACTAAGTGGAGAAAATATGGATTGCTCAAAAACGGTGTGGGAACATTGACTAACAATTTGGAAAAAATATGGTTAGACCTCCACTGATGTCTTAATAAAGAAAGTCTAGATAGGTTAAAGATATAAGTGCAAAATATGAAACCATAAATACAGTTAGAATAAACCATAGAGAATTTTTTCTTACTAATCTTGTCATAGTGTCTTTCTAAGAATGATATCAAAGACATTAAATTCAGTGATAACTTGTAAATTTGATTAAATAAAAACTTTGGCAAAAAGGTAAAAGGACCAAAGACATACTAAAAGAAATACAGATCACAAACAAAAGATTAATATTTTTAATATTTAAGGAGACACTTATAAGTCAAAACAATAAGATATATGCTCTAGAAGAAAAACAGGAATAGGATAGAATAGTTAATTCACAAATATAGAAATAACAACAGACCATAAACATATGAAAACATGATAAACCTCATTAGTAATCAAATTTTGGAAATTAAAAGAACAATGAAATACCATTTCCCACCTATCAGATTATAAAAGATAATATTTTAAAAATAATGTCAACACTCAATATTGAAAAAGCTTGAGAGCAAAATCAATATGACCTTTTTTGGAGGACAGTTTAGCAGTATGTATCAGAAGTCTCAAAATTATGCAGACTTGTTGATCTAGCATTTCCATTTCTTAAGAAAATGCTGTCAAGTGTAAAAAGATGCTTTAGAATATTCATTGTAAAATATTGGAAACTACTTAAATGTTAATCAATGGAGGATTGATCAAATAAATTATGGAACACCATGTAATAAAACATACATTTTAAGGGTAGCCATTAAGAATTATGAAGATCTGGGGGCCGGCCCGGTGGCGCAGCTGTTTAGTCCACGCTTGGCAGCCCGGGGTTCTCTGGTTTGGATCCCGGGCGCCCGCCGACGCACTACCTGTCAGCCATGCCGTGGCAGCGTCCCCTATAAAGTAGAGGAAGATGGGCACGGATGTTAGCCCAGGGCCAGTCTTCCTCAGCAAAAAGAGGAGGATTAGCAACGGATGTTAGCTCAAGGCTGGTCTTCCTCACCAAAAAAAAAAAAAAGAATTATGAAGATCTGCATTTATGGACATTAAAAGACAGCAGTGATTATACATTAAAAGAAAAAAGGAGGCCATAAAACAGTGTGTATAGTGTGGTCTCATTTTATAAATATATGAAATATATATGAATAGAAGTAATTCTTGAAGAATAGGGAAAATACTACTAACAGTAGGTTTTTCTGCATGATAAGATTATGGTTGATCTTCATAAAAGAAAATTCTTTTTTTCTATAACATTTGAATGCTTTTTACAATGAGAATATTACGTATTTGTAGTCAGGAATAATAGCAATAGAACATTTTCCTTTTTGAAAAGAAAAACCATGAAAAATAGCATTATCTTCTACTACAAATATGGAAAAGAGTCTATAGGACTCAAAATAGGTCATATCTATGGTTTCTTCCTTGTCTAGGTTCTCATAAATTATTCATGGAAATCCTCTCTATACTAATAATTATTTTTGTTCATTACTCCTTTGCATTTTTTTTTCAGAAAATGACAGGTAGTATATTCTGCAGTCTTTATATTTTAGAATATTCCTCATAATTGCTATTTTCTTAAGGCATGTTTATATGATTCAAAAAAACTCATATAAATAAAAACAATTACATTGAGTAAAATTAAAGTATTTCTACATGAACCAATAATTTTAGCCTGAACTTGAACTGATCAATTACTTTAGGGTTATTTTTAAAGTCAGGAAAATTAAAAAATCAAGTTTCCCTCAATTATTTAAGGAAAATAAAATAGAAAAATAGTCTTCAATGAGAGAAATTAACTTTGCAAACAATAGCAATTATGCAATATATATATTTATAATACATATCTTTATATTTCTGTATATCAATCTATAGAGATACATAATTTACATATATTTATAAATATATAAAATCTAGGGATAAAATATACTACAGAGCTTGTGTAGGACCCATCAGAAGAAAATTACAAAACTTTACTGAGGAACATAAAAATTTTGAAAAGTGTTCTTATATGGGAAAATAATATCATAAGGTTGTTCCAATTCATTTATAAATTTAGTGTAATTCTGTTTAGAATTTCAGGTGAATTTTTAAATCCAAACTGCCTAAAAAAGACTACCTTATAGTAAAAAGCAAAAATTCCTCTTCCCCCCAATGTCCATTTCCACTCCCCAAAAGTAACCATTGTTAACAATTTTTTTGCCTATTCTTCCAGAAATTTTGTATGTTTCTCTAAGGCACGTACTCACATATACATAGGCATGCACATACACTTTTATGCTTTTTAAATAAATTATAGGACAGATAATATCATACATACTCTTCTATGACTTGTTTTTTTCACTTAATATATCTTGGGCATTTTTCCATAGCAAAACATATGTTCTCAAGTGAATTTTTTAACTTAAAGTAATTCTGAAGTATATAAAGAATAAATGGGCTAGAATGACAAAGAAAATTTTGGGGAAAAAACTACTGAAGGGGGTAGGCCCAGTGGCGCAGCAGTTAAGTTTGCCTGCTCCACTTCTGTGGCCTGGGGTTCGTGGGTTCAGATCCTGGGCGTGAACCAAGGCACTGCTTGTCAGCCAGGCTGTGGTGGTGTCCCATATAAAGTAGAGGAAGATGGGCATGGATGTTAGCTCAGGGCCAGTCTTCCTCAGCAAAAAGAGGATTGGCAACAGATGTTAGCTCAGGGCTAGTCTTCCTCCCCCCCACCCCTAAAAAATCCTACTGAAGAAGGACTTGCAAAAACAGATGTAAGAATGTATGATTAAAATATCATGATACAGGTGGAAGAGTAGAGAAATCAGTGTAGCAGAAATTAATCTTGGGAGTGGATTCTGGAAGATAAAAGCTTTCAGCTTGATTCAAAAGTCTTTTGAAATCAGTAGAAAAGTATATTATTCAATAAATATTTAGGGACAACTGCCTAACAACTGAAAGAAATGATCAAATCCTCACCTCACATAACAAGCAAAATAAATTGCAGGTTGATTAAAGCATTAAATGCATGAAATGAAAATAAAAAACAAAGTCATCAAATATGTAGGAGAAAATACAAGTGAATATGTACTCTTTGTGAGGAATATTTTCTAAATGTACAGGCAAAGGTAGAAATTTTAATGAAAACATTTTAGAAATTGATAATTTAAAAATAAAGAAGTCGATAACAAAATATGATACTAGCTTGGAAAAATGCTTCTAAAATATATGGCACAGTGTTACTATCCTTACTACATGAAGAACTCTCATAAATTAATTAAAGAATTGCAAACATCTCAATAGAAAAAATGGATGATGTATAGAAAAAAGCAAGCCATAATGAAATAATATAAATGGCAAATAAACATATGAAATATATTAAAATTTTCAAGTAACCAAAGTAACGAAAAAAGAATAAAATTATTTTCAAACGTCAAATTAGAAAATATTAAAAACCTGATAACATTTAGTGATGGTGAAGATATGGATAAATGGACATTCTCTTACACTTCCATTTTGGAAGACACTTTGGCCTTATGTATCAAAACTTGTAAAAAAAAACCTTTTTGACCTTGAAATTCTTCTTTTGAAAATTTATCTGGGGGAAATAACTATAGATGTATGCAAATATTGTCTACAGAGATGTTCATTATAGCATTTTTTTATAATGTAGGAAAATTAGAAACCACCAAATAATCAGTTTAGAGAACTTGTTAGATAAACTATGATGTACTATATAGTCATTCAAAATAATTCTGTTGACAAAGATTTCATGACATGGGAAAATATTTGTGATATATTTTAGGTGAAAAATGTAGCTCATAAATATGTCATAATATGTAATTATTTTTACGATATATTAGTGTATAGAAAAATATGCTGTAAGAATATACTCTAAAATATTAACAGTAGTTATCTCTAACTGGACAGGTTGTGGGTGATTTTTATTTTATTATATTATTTCTGTAATTTCCACAATAAACATTCATTGGCTTTATAATCAGAAATTTTATAATAAGAAATGTTATGAAAATAAAATAGTTTAAACAAATGTTTACGATGCAGTCATTGAAATTTGTTTTTCCTCAAGTGACTCGCTGCTTTGGGTTGCTTTCTATTGTTTAGGTATAAGCTCAGGTCAGCTTCTAGGCATTTTACTGAAAAAAATAAATCTTTCGAATAAAATTACATATTGATTTTGTAAGAAACAGTGATCTTTTGTTAGATAAAAATCACAGAGCTAAAATATGATATTTTCATTTTTTAAAATGAAACAAATGACTATTGTAATTAAAAGAATTCAATTAGTATTATATGCCTTCAAGTAAAGATATTTGTAATTCAGCTTCACTATTTATTTATTTATTTATTCTGGTGAGGAAGATTAGCCCTGAGCAAATCTCCGTTGCCAATTCTCCTCTTTCTCCTGAGAAAGATTGGCCCTGAGCTAACATCTGTGCCCATCTTCCTCTATTTTATATGTGGGACACCTGCTACAGCATGGCTTGATAAGCAGTGTGTAGGTCTGTGCCCAGGATCCGAACCTGCAATACCCAGGCCGCTGAAGCAGAGCGCGTGAACTTAACCGCTATGCCACCAGGGTGACCCTCAGCTTCATTTTTTAATTAATGGGAACACAAATAAGTATAATTTAAGACTCAGCAACAGATCCTTTTTTAATAAAAAATTTCTAAATATTTTTCCACATACTACCCCTAGGGAACAAGTCATGCTATAAAATATGGCAAATAACTCCTAGGAAAAGTCTTCACTTGTTCTTTCTAGAAAATGCTGACTTGTTGATTTGGTGATAAATATATGTACACATATTATTTTGAAATTAAATTAATGTAAACTTAATGAAATATTGAAATTGTGAGGTGCAAGCAGCTAGTTAAAACTACCCATCTTGCTCATATATCCTTCTTTCATTTGGTATTTATATTAGTAAAACAAACTTTGCACAATCCACAAATGGTTAATTAATATAAAACTTTAAAAGACTCCCAAATAGCAAATATTGCACATGGTCTTCTTTTAGGATCTGATTTTAGGTATGACTAATTTGGCTGGCAGTATGATAAGCAACAACCTGTATGACATATAAACTGGAGGGAGTGAATTCCAAGCACATTCTGAAGGAGAAGTGCAACTCATTTTCCATGCCCTGGATGCCTTTTTAACACATCAGTGCACGCTCCATCTACAACCAGGTGCTGTTCCCAAAGGAGAAAACACTGCCCTCCAGTGGTCTTCACTGGAGAAATGGAAATAGTTTCAGGTACCATGATTATAGCATTTATATAAAACATTGTGTATTTATCTAGTCCCATTTCTGGCTATATTTCTTAAGTTTAAACCTACATCTACAACCAAGCATAAGGACAAAATCTCCAAAGTAAATTCTAAGATATAGATAGTTACCCCAGTTACACTGAAATATTAGCTAGGAGCAATGATTACGGCTTTCTGACCCCAAAACTGACCATTTATTTAACTATCACAATTGGATTATGTTAGCCACCTATAGCTTCTCACTTCCCAGATAAGGAAGAAGAGATTTCATCTCTATGTTTCCCTTGTTGGCCAATTTTTTAGCTAAAAGACATTTAAAATTGTACAGCAGGCAGAACCCCAGGGGACCGAACAGTGTTCCAACATCCTTAAAGCTTCCCATCACTTGAAAAACCAAATTCTTCCTCCTGTTTCTTAAACTAACCAAAGTAGGCAAGAGCAATTTAAAAAAGTCTTTGTGTCTAGCATTGGAACTTTCTCATATTTCACACCATTATATAAATGTCACTCTAACCTATATGTATCACAAATGCTACGCTAAATTAGGGCCAAATTTGCAACCTAGTTTAACTGGGTTTCCTCCTTTTGCAAATGCATTTTTTGTGTCTGCATTTAGCAATGCATACAAAACTGTCCGTATAGCTAACTGCTTCGAATTGCTAAATTTGAGGATGGATGTGTAGATGGCCTGAGTCTTTATGCATGTGCCAAAGCAATCTTGTTTCTAGTCATATAACGACTTCCTAATCAAATGGACCTCGACTACAGTGCTAAATTCTTGGACTACTTCAATGACTCTTTTTGATTTAGTAAAGGAAAAATGGAATTTTAAGAGGGGAGAGATGGTTTTCTAACCTCCTCTATACGTCTATCCTTCAGGCACCAGAGTGGAAGTGCCTCACAAGATAAGACTGCAAACTTAGAGTTTCCCAGCCTTAGGGGCTCATCCACTACTAGCAATGTGACTTAAACTTAGTCTCATTTTCCAAATCAGTAAAATAAAGATAATAATGCTGGTCTCATAAGGTGGTTATGATTGAATGACGGAATGCATGTGAAGTGTCTAGCACAAAGAAAGGACCTAACCAAGAAATTATTATAATTATTCTATCACCATCACTTCTTAGTATTAATTGCATTAATAGCCTGAATACATTTCCTAGAGGCATGATTTTCTAAAAATATTATCCTTTTATCATCTTAAATACAGGCTCCACATTCAGTTTACTATATCCTGAGTGCTCCAGATAAATTTTCAAAACAAATGCCCTGTGCTAAGATAAAATATTTTAACATCATATTGTTCAAATATAGCACCTTTAAATATGAATCAAGTTTTTCTTCTTTTCACTCCCACAGAAGGTGGTATCTATTTTATATTCACCTGGATTCACAAAGTGCTTTAGAATAAAAAAATGACAAACATAAAAATTATAATTATTATGAAAGTGCTACAGGAATTAGACATATTTGGGTGTATCGCAGTGAATTATAAAGTTTCTGGACTTTAGAGTTCCACAACCACACCTATTCTGGTTATTTAACTCAACTTACAAAATGTACACTTCAGAAAGAAATATTGCTTCCTTTAGGAGATTAATGCACTCTCCTTTCAGATAAAGACAAATCTATAAACATATTTTAATCAGACACATCGTTTCCCTTTTCACTGGATGTGGCAATGAGTTTTTACTGAGCCATGGTCCCACATCTTTATCTCCTCCTGCTGTGCACTCCTGCAGCATTATAAACCATAGTTTCTATCTGGATAAGTTAATTGAGTGTTGTCTTCACTGTCCATGACATCTCACCAATCACCTCATTATGATACTCTGTGTCATACAACACAGAATCTTTGATTAATCAAAACAGTTCTTATAATGCAGTCAAACTGTTTATGATTTAAAACAGTAGGATATATTGAATTGAGAATACAATAATGTGGAAAATATCCTTAGAAAAATTTGAGATAAGGTTCCATTTAAAGATGGAGCAAAGTTAAGTACAGCTAGATATTGCAATAGTCTATATGTGTTACATTGAAGCCCAGGTATAAGCATTATCTATGCATCAATAAATGTGAAGAAAATAAACTTTGGTTATAACAGTTATAGCTAATCTAAATTAATCTCAAAATTTGACAATGAAACATATGACTGTGTGACAAACATTCTGAATTTTAAAAAATGCATCATATTTGTAAGAACACCAAAATAATCTAAAGTCAGAATACTTTTTCTGGGTATAATTATATTATAATTCTCTACCTTGACAGATGACAATTTTAGAAAACTCTAAATACAATTTCTAGTAGATGCACTAAAATAAAATGTAACAGATAGACAACTCACCATAGTATAAGTAACACATTCAAATTTAGTAATTTATTTTCCAGGTGGAAACCAGCCTTCTTGGAAGACTTCAAACTATGCCAAATGGTCTGATTTTACCATAGAGGTAGGCACTAAGGGACTAAATTTACTTCTGTGTAATTTTTGTTAACTACATTTTACATGCAAATGTCTATACAACCATGTTAATGAAGCTATAGAGAAGGAAAGAAAGTTGGCATTCCCATTTTTCTGTTTTATTCAAAAGCAACTTTTCAATTGACTTGCTATTTCATTTTAAACCACTTTTCATTTAGTCATAAGAAAATAGAAAAGTCTAACAATGTGTTCAAATTGGATCACAAGAAAAATAATACCTTACTTATGAATAAAATTTAGGCTCGACAATTTCTCCTGCCATAACTTGTAATCGTTAGAACATAGGATACTTCTATTGGAATCAGACCAAAAAAGTTCTGTTAATCATAAAAACTCGGAAAAGGGCAATCTACTGATCCAGAGTTGGTTATTGAGAGGAAAGGATTTTTTTGTCCTTATTAGGGGCTGAAAATTTTCTGTACTCCAAATGGGATTGGATGGTTAACTGACAATTATCCAAAATCTTTTTTCCCAAGAAATATAAACAAATATATTTATATTCTACCTGGGTGAATTTCCTATTAAAAATTTGGTATTCACGCTTCAAAGCCCATACTGGCAATGACAGCGTACAGTATCCTTTCAACCGCAATGTTAATAATCCAAAACTTGTCTCAGATTATAAAAGAAGTGTCCCTAGGCTGTAAGAAAAAGAATGGTTTTAAACTAAAGGCACACTTGATTTGCAACAAAACTGAAAGTAATAACGCCATAAGTGTGGGTGATAAAAGGAGAAAAAGGCAGAAATAATAATCGCAACTCCGCATTTATGGTACATGTTACAGCCAGGACTGACATAATCTCACCCGGAAACATCTAGAAAAATAAAGCAAAATAAAACCTCCCTCACCCTTACACATTGAAGAGAATCAGGATCCTGACCCAAATTTCAAACTCCTGAAACTTGGAAATATCTGTAAAACCTCAAACACACCAAGGTTTCTGAAACCTGCCACATCCCAGAAATAGGCAGATCTTCAACATGAAATATGACTATTAAGAATTCACAGATTATCTGAAACATTTGCTAATCACCCCACCCCCGTGCAAGAGGGAGAGGAAGACTCAAAGCATTGGGGAAAGCCTGCTGTGAAAATGCCAGGCCCTTCGTGGGCCTTAGGTTGTCAACCTGACCCCAGCCACAACTATTGTATGACTGTATCAGAGCCAACTTGTGTGTGTGAGAATCGGGGTGGGGTGGGAGGACCAGGATGTTAAGAAATTTAACAAATTCATGTGATTTTTTTTCTTTAAACATTTGAGAGTGTTGTGTTTATACATGCTGGGCAACATAAACCATAAATCTTGCTGGATTTCTGCACACTGCTGTGTGAAGCATATAAACGGCATTTCTGTCAATGGGAGAAAGAAAAAGACAGAAATCGAGACAGGGACGGGCAGCAGCCCCAGGACGTGATGCTTGTTCCTACTGCAAGCTGTAGTGGAAGGAGAGGATGACATCCAGAACAAAATGTCTTTTTCACGAGGATGCTAAAGCACTTGCTTTGTGATCTCTGAGTATAGAAAGAATGATCAATGGAAAGGACTTAATTTCCCCCTTTTCTCGAATCAAAATATAAGGGCTTTTTAGTTATTTTTAAACTTCTTCCTGTAGAGTCCATTGTTGTGTTCCATGAAACAGACAAAACTCAGCAAGACAACAAAGACTTGATCTGCAGGAGAGAAGGTAATAAAGAGCAAGTCATCTCCAGAGGGTAATTAATCCTTAGTCATTCTTCCTAGAAGTCCCAGTTACAGTTAAGGTTAATGTTCAGGTAGCTTCTTTCTATTTTCTTTAAAAATTTTTTTAAACATTTTTTTTTTTTTTGCAGAACGTTATACTATTAATTGCCAATTTGCATATGTGTGCAGCTGCTGTTTTGGCTCTGAACTCAATCCGATAAGCTTGCTGGAGGTATCGCAGAGCACTTGGCAGCTTTCCTATTTGAAAAGAAAGCCTCTCCCCACTACAGAACAGCTGATCGTCTATCAGCGATAGACCCTGATGGCGTGAATTACAATTACACTACTTTTCACACTAAATCTGGGTGATAGCTACTTGGAAAGAAGTTTCATCATTTTTTACCACAAACTGGAAAAAGAATTACATGGTCATGCTGTGCTTTTAAAGGCAGTTTGGTTCACTTTTGTCTATTTAACACCTAATTCCAAGAAGTCCATAGGCATCCAGAGATCTGAATGGCGCGTAATGAATTCACTGTTTAGATTGAAGATTTTTAAAATCTACCTCAAATTACATTTATTAACAAGGCGACCAGGAAGTGTTAAAGTTGTTAGACGCTTCATTTATTAAATAATTTGTGGGTATTTTCAGTTGTCATATCTAGAGTCATGGGGTTTGCTTATTTTTTTTAATTAGCAATCCAAAACAATGCTACTGCAATTTAACAATTCATCACATAATCTTGGGCTCTTCAGTTCAGCTGTTCATGTTAGATAATTCAGATTGTTATTTTGATCTGTTTATAAATGATTTAGGTTGCATTGTGCTGCAAGGAGAACAGCAGCTGAGACGGATCTTTCTCATCTTTCTTGCAGCGCTCAGGGTAG
The DNA here is from genome assembly GCA_031878705.1 of Tapirus indicus. Lineage (NCBI taxonomy): Eukaryota > Metazoa > Chordata > Mammalia > Perissodactyla > Tapiridae > Tapirus > Tapirus indicus. The sequence continues at coordinate 74,698,677 of CM062926.1, read as the reverse complement.
CTGAGGGGCCTCCCAGAAATGCATTTTGGGAGTTTAGTGTTGAGCAAGAGGGAACATGATTGGGGCAGAGGACACTAATAATAACTTGATTTATTATCATTACTTAGTTCATTTCATTATTAACTTACATTTCCTGTCTGCTTGGAAAACCGAGGAAGGACTTTGCCAAAGTGTATTTTATTAGAATCCTACATCTCTCTCATTTTCTGTGACGTTAGAAAGTACCTCTTTTCTCTTCTTGCAGGAACCGACCAATCATCAGGAAATTTAAGAAGCCCCTCAACATCCCTTTTCTTTCTTTTACTCTCCCTTCAGATCTCCTCCCCTCCCATCTTGACATTTAAATCCATTTGTTTAAATAAAAAAAAAAGAACAAGAGTTAAACCCACCTCAAGCAGCAGAAATGGAACACACTCCTCCTGACGTAGTTAACCTGAGAGAAAAATAGATTTTGTTTTCCTTTTTTAGCCGCTAGCTTTATTAGATTTCTCGCTCTCACAGATTATCCGAAGACTACCCATTGATTGATCGCCCGTAGAGCTGCATTTGGTGTAAAGAAAAAACTCACAGCTTTATTGGCTCCCAGGAGACAAAACAAACAGAACAAGATATTCATATTAATGCAAACAATGCAACAAATGAGGGGAAGAATCGCCCGGCTGCAGCGAGGCGCCGAGCGGCGCGGCCGGGCCGGGAAGGGCCTGGGCGGGGGGAGCCGGGGCCTCCGAGCCTCCCGACACGGCGCCCGGAGCAGGAGGGCCCAGCGCCGCCCGGGGGCCCCGGGACCGGGCGCCTGGTCTCCCCGCCTCGCGGGCCCCGGCGGGGCAGCAGGCCGGAGAGGCCTCCGGTCCAGGCCTCAGGCCCTCGACCGCTCAGTGCTGGGCCGGAAGGCCCTGACAGCTCTCCTGGCTTTCTCCCTTCCCTTTCCCGACGCCTCCGGGGCCCACTTCCCGAGCCTCAGTTTCCCTTTCCACCCGGGTCGGAGGTGGGCCTCTCCTCACCCACCTGAGGCGGCCTGCAAGGGAGGCGAGAGAGTCGCCGGGGAACCCTGCGGAAGGGAGGAAGCGATGTGCTACGCCTTCTCTCTCTTTGAAAAGCTCACAGTATCATGGAGGAGACTATGTAAACACACATTTAAACACAACACAAGACATTATCTAATCAAAAGCGAGGGGAGTAGTATGTACAGCAAAAGAGAGATATGGAAGAGGCACTGAGACTTTCCCTGTGAAAGGAGGAAGAAAGAAAGGAAATTACAGGCACAAAAGCGATATTTGCTGTACACCTAATCACTGCCCCACCCCAAAACCCCACGAAAAGCAAAAAACTAGGGGAAAATCTAAGTAAAACTTGATTTCACATCTTTATAGTCAATAAGATATTAAAAATAGTGTTGCCACGTATTGCATAGGGCATACTTAGCCATAAAAAATTATTTGTTGTTTATCTGAAATTCAAATTTAACTGGGCATCCTGTACTTTTATTTGCTAAATCTAAAAAATACTCTATTGAAGAAATCATACAAGAAGCAAGGCTTATTCTCTGATGTATATTAATCAGAATATTCGGGACATTTTTAATGGGACTTTGCCTTGGAAAGGAAATGAGTTACCCCCACAGCATACTTTTCCTTGCACATTGTAGAACGGAGGAGAAAGAAATTACTGAAACACTGGAAATGTCCTTACAATTTTGGAGAAAGTGCGGTACCATTGTTGACTCTTGACTAGAAAATGGACCAGCATTCCTTCCCTGAGGCTGGCTCCTTTCCAGGCCAGTAGAGGGTACTGTAGCATGTCTGGAAGTAGTGTCCCTTACAATGGTAGTCCCATGTCAGGATTATATATTATATTTTTTAAACTCTTACTATAGAGCCACATTACTTATTGGTATTTATTTTATTTCGAAAGAAACAAAGTTGGGACTTGAAAACTTGAAAGGTGGAAGGGTCCAGCAAAATCTGCTTGGAAATTGATTGTGTTCTAACCTACAAATAGAGCTCATCCAGGCCTTGTAGATGCTGAAAGAAAAGACTTTCAAAATGCCAATAGTAAAACCTCAGGAAAAACTAAACAAAACAGTGGGTCTTTGCATACTGGAGTGTGTTTGTCTGTGATTGTGAGGGAGTCACAACGCTGCTTAATGGAGGAAGCCTGCTGCTTGCGTTTTTTCTTCAGTCCGGGTTAGGGAGAGCTGTTTCAAGGAAGCTTTATCACCCTTACTGATACTTTGGATTCCCAGGGAGCCTGCCTTCCTTTTAAGCCAATTGCTTGAAGTTGTTTGAATACACCCACACAGGATGCCCCTTTCTCACTGGCGATTAGTGCTATTTAACAACTGCAAACGGAGAAACTATTCGTCTAATGAGAGCTGTTTCCAGAGTTGATTCACCAATACTCGAGGGAAGAGAATACAGTGCTGAGACCTCCTAAGGAGGCTCAGGGCCATCTCTAGAGTGAAGGCCAACTCTTGAACCACATGAAATATTGTTCGTTTGGTTTAGAGAATATTCTAATTCCAGTTTAATAGTTTTAGAACATACATAGGCTCGCTTCCAGTTCATACTGGTTTATTTTTTTTTTCTCTCCCACACAATCTATAACCTTTGGTTTAGAATTTGGACTATTAAAAAGTTAGCACTGTGGTTTGGGTGTTATGGTGAGGTTTAACTCCATGCTTTCAATGTACGAATCTTTTTTACCTTCTCTCCTACCTTAGTTCGTGTCTCAAGCTACAAAAATACATATAACACTTGCTGTTCCCTCATTGATGCAGGCATGAGAAACGCTCAGCTCTCAGCATGCTAAGGCACTTCTTCCTCCCTGCAGAAATGTTCTGGGGTCCGTGTCAGGGTGGTGATAGATTGCTAATCCCTAAATAATACACCCACCCCCCATGGTCAGGTAATGTCAGGCTCCCTACTGCCTCTGTGGGTTAGCCTAATGGTTAGTCTCTTTGTGTACAAAAGACTTCTGATATAATGATTTAAGCTTCCTATGAAGCCAAGTACAAAGCCAGTGAAAAATTATCTTTTTTGAGGTGAGGGATTATTATGGCAAAAATAGTGGATTGAAAGACAGGAGAGCTTCAGCTGGGTTCGAGCTATTTGAATGGGCTTGAAAAACTCATTCATTCTCTTTAGACAGTTTCTTGGGTTTTTTTTTTTTTTTTGTCCACACAAAAAGAAAGTTGGATTAGGCAATCTTTAAGATTGTTATTTCTAAAACAATTATCCCTTGAATTAATAAACAAGTGATAACATCTTTTGTATGCTGCTTCCAAAGGATATAAGCAAGATATTTTTTCGATTTATTCATGATGTAGCCCTTAACAACGAAGGAAGCATGGGTACACACCAGGTTATCCAGGCATTCCAGATTCCAAGGGGACATTCAAATGAGGGAGACCAGTTCAACATCAAGGGGTTCCACAACCAGGTGCAAATACTCTGGAGGAGTGTGAGTGACTTAAAGACAGACAGCCTTGTTCCGACAGGACCAGGGGATAACATGTTTGAGAACTTATACTTCAGTCCTATTTGGGGATTGGAACCTCAGAAAGAAGAGGACTGCAATAAAGCAAAAGCTAGTTATTTAGCAAATATACGTGGCATCATCATTCTGGACATTCTAGTGTTTGCTCCACCTAAAGTGTATAAATTCATCCATGAGGAACTCTGAAGCTGGAGGAAGTTAGCAATTTAGTTGTAACCAGTTCTAGAAACAACCTAGAAACTTGCTTCCTTATAGCCTATCAGTGTTATAAGGTGATGTGTCTTTTAATTTGAGGCCCTCCTTGAACTGTAAGCTCCAACAAGCTTTCGCTAAACAGACTTCATTCACATTCTGAATCTGGTTTTTGTCTCACACATATTAAATTTTACAAAACAGAAAGAAACAATAGAGCTTATTAGGAAAAACTTGTTTTGAATAGTAAATTAAGCATAAGTGAAATAGGCACATGTTTTAGCATGGTTTCCCCCTCTTTTTTTTTTTTTTTACCAGTTGAACATTTACATCTTTTTCAAAGTGCTGTGATTTTTTTCCCCTTAAGTCTTAAACTGGCACCACACACTTTCAATAAACGAGGCTTACATCATTTGTATCTGCTGAGAGAGATCATTGTAATACTGCAGATTCCAAATGCACAGCCTTCTGAGAAAAGAGTTTTAAGCTGTCACCCCTAGACTGTATTAATCAAATCATTGTGGCATTCTAAGAATCCAAAGAACTACCTAATTTCAAAGACAGTGTAAATCAACTATCAGTTCTGACTGGTAATAATTTGGTTTCAAATTATGCCCTCTTCTTGGAGACTGGAAGCCTGTACATGCGGAGGTACACCTGACTAGATGGCTTGTTATTGAGAGATATGCCCCAGGTGGAGGCATCTTCAAAGCCAATATATTTCCTTTATAACTGGTGTCAAATTGATGTATATATTAAAAAATCTTGGAAAATGATCTCAGAAAGGAAGCAACAGCCCAGCGAACCATATGTTCAGGGAGCCTAACAGGTTTCCATTGGGACCAAATTTCACTTCACCTTTTTGTCCTATGCGCAAATAAAAACTTATCTGTAAATACACCATTAAAACAGTCATGCAAATTTGTGAAGTCTATGGACTGAGAAGAAATTGCACTAAACCCATATCAACCAGGTTGTTGGAAGGTAAAGAATTTGCTTAGATAATAGAAATACATAACACAATATGGAATTAAACTGTATTTATTTGAACTCCGTAGGTCCCCTGCTTAGAGAGAGGAGATACTCTGCTTCTATAGAATTGGTTAACGAAGAAAAGGCTGATGAATAGTTAATAAATTACTTAATTTTGATGCTGATGGAGCATCTGAATCTCCAAGTTTACATTACTAAATATAATTTTTTTTTCTGTTAGATAGGTTGCTATTTTAACAGATTCAGATGCCAGAGAATTTTCCAAATGCCAGATAATATTCTAGCACTGAAAAGTCTGTGATGCATTAAGGGCAGAGAGGCCTGCACAGTGGTTTTCCAAAAAGTGGAAACCAGAAAGCATTAACAGTTATTTACACAAAATTCTTTATGGAACTCTTTTAAGAATTCTCAATTTTAAAACTTTTAAACATTCTGTATTGTTTTAGTAGACCTAACAATTTTGCATTCAGCTACTGTATTGGTATGCCTGGGCATATCCTAAAAGGAAAAATGATTCACTCTGTGTGTTTGTGTAGTTTTTCATGTGACTAGATCAATGATGATGATATAAAACACCAAAATTTACTCGTCATTTTTATTTCATTTTTTGTGTTGCACTTTTATTATGAAACATTACAGAGAAGAGAGAATAGAAATGAAACACTCCTGTGTATATGACAGCTTTATCAAACCTTCACATTTTAAATTGATTTAAATGAACAATTGTGTGTGTAAGGTTATGCGATGGTAAAGGTCAGCAGGAAAAAAATGATACTGAGTGGATTATCTTTCAGCTATTTCCCTTGCATCTAGGGCTTGGGGGAAGGAAGTTTTATGATGTTAATTTAGACACCTGGTTAGCAAAGTAGCAGGACCACATTAGGGGAAATTGCATCCTCAGCCAGTCCAAATTCCTCCCAGTTCTCTGTAGCTGTGTTTTCTCTAACCTAGTCAAGCCGTAAGAACGCCAATGTTTCAATGTTTTTTAATCTCTAAGGGTAGTTTATGTAACTCTGTAATAGTAAAAAGGTAGGAATAAAAGTGTATCTTAGGTAAAAGCTTGAACTCAACAGTGAGCTTTTCAAGTCAAAAAGTAGGAGGCAATTGTATCTGAAACCTCGGGTCCCGGCCTTCCTCAACAGGTAGAGGAGACCCTTTTCAGCAGAGACTCAGGTTCTGGTGGATTCTCTGTGGAGGGGCAGCCACGGCCCTGCCTTTTTGACCAAATTCTCTCAGGCCAGAGCAGTGATCCGAGCAGCCGGAGCACCCGGGGCTGGAAGCGGTGCCGCCAGAAACGCCCCGGCCCCCTCTTGCCTCCAAGTCTCCGCGGCAGAGGGTGGGTGGCTGGTTGCTTAAAGGCTTTCTCTCACCCACGACAGTTTAATGGTGTTTCTCTGGGGGACCAGAAGCCCCTGAGTCTGGTCTTGGGGTCAGGAGGTCAGGCCTTGGAAGCACAACTAATGCTAAGGCCCTTTATTTCTCTTCCTCTCGGTGCTTATTAATCGCGAAGGTAGAGTTCTGGCCTGGTCGGGGAGGAGGAGGGTGCTGGGGTCTGCGGGGCTCAACCAGGGGGGCTCTGCTGGCGGCTGACCTCGCCCGCGGCGCGGCTGCTCCCGGGCGGACCGGGGGCGGCGGGTGGCCTGGGGGGTGGCGGCCGCGCTGGGGCCGGATCGGGGACCTGCTGTCCGTCCAGGGGCCTTCTCTGCCTTCTGGCCCCGACTGCCTTCCCACCCTGGCTGTCGCTCGCCCTTCCTGAATTCGCTTGGGTTCCCACTCGCTGCCCAGCGCGTTCAGTGCACCAGCAGGAAGCGAGCGGGCGCGAGAATGCAGGCTCCCCGGCCTCTTCCCCCAGACGCGGAGCCGAGACGCGGGCCCTCGGCTCACCCGCGCCGGGGAGCGCTCGCCGGCGGCGCGCGCGCTGCCCGGGCCTCCGCAGGGTGCCCGCGGGGGGCTGCGCGGGGGCTCCCGGCCCGCGAGGGACGCGGTGGCGGTGGCTGGGTTCCACTTGCCAGCGGCGGGAAGGACGCGCGGGAAAGCGAGGGAGGAGGAAGCGGGTGGCGGCGGCGGGCCCGCTGGAAAGGAGGGAGCGCCGCAGGCGGGAGGAGGGAGCGCGGAGGAGGGAGGCCGGGAGGAAGGAGGGAGCGCGGCAGGCAGGCGGAGGGAGGGCTGATTAGCATGCAGCAGCGCTCGCGCGCCCGGCTCCATTGTTTTAACACCTCCCCTCTCCTCCGCGCCAATCTGTCACCGTTCAGCAGGCGAACGCTGCTGCCTCAAATGCTGCTCTTCTCAAATGAGACGGATAATTAGTTGCCCCGCACGAATGCCGCACTCTTCTCACCCCTGATTGCTATCACCTTCTTGCTCCTGGCAGTTTTGACACCTCGTAATCAGCCTGCTGCTTTTCTCTTTTCTTCCCGACTTCTGCTTCCCTCCCCCCTTTCCTTCTTAGTTTATTTATTTATTATTATTATTTTAAATGCAATCCTGGTTCCTCTTTGGACGAGGCCTCCGCCGAGTTAACCTCAGGCGTATACGTGTGTGCATATACGTGTATATGTAAAATAGGGTGTATATGCGGGAGTCGGGGGCGGGCTTGCAGTTTTGCGGGAAACACTGCTTCCACGCGGAGAGAATTCTCTTCTCCTGAAGATTTTTTTGGGGAAGGGAGGAGTTGGGGAGAGGGACGGGAGGGGAGAGTTGGGGAGACCTCAATTAATGCTCTAAAGATCTCTTAGAAATTAACAAACTGGGGAGTCTCGGAATCTGCTGTCAGAAGCGTGTTTTCCCCTCTCTCCTCTAACAAGCACTGACAGTCTAATTACTGTAGCTACAAGCAGCTGTCGAGGCAGCAGCCCGGGAGAGGAGGCGCCACAGGCTGAGCGCACCCGGCCGGCCCCTGCGCCTAGCAGAATGGCCGAAGCCCGGCCCGACTCCGGGGAGGCTGGAGAGAAGGGCAGGGCCCTGCACCCGAGAGCCCCGCGAGCAGAAGGCGGGCCTCGGAGCCAGCGGACACGCTTACCTTTTCATAAAGTCTTTACCTTGAAGGTTAAAAGATGTGAAGAAAAAAGGAGGGGACGTGGGGGAGTAGGAAGAACATCCCCTGAGCTTCCATCCACCCCTTTCCTACCTCCTCAAGCTCTCCCTCCCCCCGTGTTGGTAAAATAACCACGCAACCCGGGCTGAGGGGGCGGGGTGAGCCAGGCTGGAGTGTAAGAAAGCAGATGTCCCCGCTGGCAGCAGCCTCAGCCTCCGGGGAAAGCTGCACCGGGGGGGCCTCCCGAGGACATTCACCTCCCACTTCTCAGGCACCCCGCTCACAACTGCCTCGCCTCGGCGGGGGTGGTTTTTTCAGACTCAGCGTTTCGCGTGTGCAGCTTTTTTACCTGGGAGCTGTTCTTACCCGGCCACGCTTAGCAGATGCCAAGATGCAGCCCCTGCACGACTCAGTACTAATAAGAGACAGAGGGAGAGACCTGGATGGTGTTTCAAGTTGCAGCCAGCGCCACCTCTGCAGTGCGGGACGGGAACCTGTTCTCCAGGCTGCCTCTCCTGTGGCCCAAGAGGGCCTTTGTCCCTCGGAAGTTGGAGCTTGGGGTAGCCCTGGAACCCAAAAGAAAACAAGAGTTCCCCGCTCTTACTAAAAGTGGTGGCGGTGGGAAAATGGACTGGAAAAGAGGGGTCAGTGAGGTACTTTAATCTGAGTCTCTTTCTGGGCTATAATTTCATTTGGTTGTCAGCAGGCTAGTAGATGTCAACTGTGTGAGAGGGACTCTTCCTCTTCTAGAAAAGAATGAAAAAAAAAATCCCCTTTCACTAGATAGGTACAGTGGTATATTCTGGCTGATACACGCTGGGAAGTTTTTATTTTTAATTTTGTGTGTGTGTGGGAGGAGTGAGAGGGAAGGCTGGGTGGGCAGGAGGGAGGGGGGGCGGAAAGAAACTTGGATAATTGTCTAGGCATTTCCATTCAGCCCCAGTGGCAATGAAAGAAAGATGTACAGGCCTCAGAACCCTTCACAGTGAATACCTAATAATCGCTATGTCACCTTGGTGAGGAAGATGTCAGTGTGTGTGCTTGGCCCCCTGAGAAGTCGAGGCACCCCTCTCGTTCTGCCACAAGTTAAGGCTCTTTACAGTGGCACAGGGGCCTGTGCCAATCTCCCCCATCTTGCTCCAAAGACACCTTAAATTTCTGTTTTGAGAGTTGCAAATCAATGTTTATTTCATAAAATGGAAGTCATGCCTGAAACATTTTTAAAAGGCAGGGGGAAAAGAGAAATCTAAAAGACAATAATCATAGGGAAGAAAAATGAAAGGGAGGTCTCACTTTAAACAAAATTCTGCAGCTTTCTGAATTTGGTCTCCTCTCTTAAATGTCTTCCAGTGGCTGTTGATTAGGCTGCTAACAATGAAAAACAAGTTTCTCAACAAGAATGTGAACTTTTCTAATATAAATTAATAAATATGGATAGTCCTTACAAGGTTTTAGATTTGTTCCTATTAAATACAAATATGTCTCTTTAGCAAGTTTAGTTTGAAAAATAATTTTAAAATTCAAAGTAATCTACTAGTTGTAATAAAATGTCACCAGATCTGGAATCACTCTTCTATCAGGTTACTGTAAAGAAAACATGAATTTTATAAACTTCTCAAAAATGTGATTTGTTTTTTTTTACTCAGGAACAAAGAACACATTAATAATCACAACATAATTAACTCAATATTTAACTCATTTCATCATGTAGCTATACACATAGTAAAAATTAAAACCGTGTATATTATTAAAAAAATCTAAAGTGTTTAAATAATTCTACCAGTGATTTTATCACTGGGCAACAAATGTCTAAGGTTTTGTATTTACTTAGATGTTTATGTTGTCTGCTATTCTCTATTATAGGTTTATTCAAAAGGAACATCACCTATAGCATAAATAATCTAAATTTTTAAATGAAAAACTCTATAAACATTTGACATCACCAAATTCAATAGATCTAACTAGAAATCCAAGCAATAAGCTTAGATCTGAAACAAACATAAATTATGATTATACAATTCCATAAGTCACATAGTTTTGAATTATGATAATAAACACTGTAAACATGAATACAATGAATTACAGTTTTGTACAAAATGATCTTTTAAAAGATAATAAAAGAAAGTTACAGTATAAGTTTAGGGAAAAAATAGCTGCAACTGCGGATTTTTCAATAAATGACCTTGAACTAAGTTTGCAATCAAGTATTTATAGTATTACAAACCCAAAATCATCACATAGAACTTGATATGTCTGTTTTCAAATGTGTCTTAAGTCTCCCCATTAAAGTGTGAGTTAAGATGCCGGAGGAAATCCCCCCTGGATGTAATGGATGGTGGGAAAACTGCTTGACAGAATTCACATACTCGAGGTATATGCAGTTCTGAGCCTGTGCCACTTAGTACCGATGATAAGTCACTGTCTTGATTGGGAAAGGGCTTCCAAATGGGCTGCAGGGAACAAATAAACAAAAACATCTTCTGTTACTTGTATTTAAAATCAACTTGCATTCAATTTCAAATTCAAATTTTTTGAATGGGTTAGTGCACATATATGAAATTCCCTAATATGAAAGCAAATTACCTTTCCATAGAGTTAGCATGAGGATACGACTCAATTCTCTTTTTCATAAAGGGCACAACTAACCTCTGATTAAGAATCACTTAAATACACATTTATGCACTTTATCTTCACATATTTAAAAATCTTCTAGCTTTAACACCAGCATATTTTAATACCCATTATCACAATGGCAGTAATTTTGGAACAAAAGTCAATAATTGAGACTTTTTAAACATTAAATTCTATCTTTTCTATTTTACAATAGAAACCTTACGTTATAGGGCCTTTATTGATACACAGGACACAGGGCACTAGACATGATCTATGTGCACATGCATTTTGATCAAGAGAAATTTATATTTCACAATTTATAAGCAAATACACAATGAATAAATCATATAGAAATAAGTATTGTTTTGATTTTTGGAAAGAAATTTTTTTCTTTTGAGGTACTAAACAAATTCCATTGATCAGTTGTTTTTTGAAACCTCAAAAATTTAAATTAATCATTCAACAAAATCTAACATCGGATGTGTTCTTTTGACTTCTTATTTTGCTCCTGTTATATAGTGCATACTTTGGCCTTCTTTACTCTTTCTTGTAGCTGAATAAAGTGAAACCTGTCAATAGTTGCCCAATTAAGGAATTATGGAAAACCATAATTCAACAGAACTACCTCCATTATAAGCAGCACAGAAATACCCTTAAATATTAACTGCATTTATTCTTTTTTTAAAAAACATCTAGAAGGAAAAGAAAAAGCATTTAGTTCAACAGTAGGTGCTCAAGAAATGTTTGATGATATAATATCTTATTTTCCTGAAATGTTGTAAACCAAATTATTTTTTAAATTTGTTTTCTTACCTTGACATAGGTAAATTACCTTGACATAGCCAAATTCTGATACTTTGAGGAAAATCACCTCAAAAAGTCAACTGAAAGAGACACCTTTGCACACTCCTATTACTAATATGATTTTTAAAGTAACAGCCTAATCCAACACCTGATACAGTGTTAGTTTTCATTCCCTTAACCAATCTCTTTCATTCTAGTTAACCAATCATCTATATAAACAGTATAGTACTAATTGAAGCATTTGGGTTTCACGGCATCACTGTCTTCTTATAAACATTTTACTGGACAGCTGTGTACAGTTGGTGTAAATATACAAAGTCTGTCTAAGCACCGAGAAACATTCAAATGTCAGTGCAGGGGCCTTATAATAACACTGACTCAATTCCTTGTGAGAAGTGGTAATGTTATTACAAAAATTAGTAATATTTAACATACATACTTTGAAATTTGGGGTAAAATAATTTTCTTTAGAAAAATCTTTCCTCCATGATAAAAGAAGAGCAGTAATAATTGTGAGTATATAAGCAAAAATCTAGAGTTAACTAGATTTAAAATTCACTGCAGTTTAAACAAAACGTACAATTGATTAATATGTACCACTAATGGGAAACTGATATAAATAAAAGATTATTATGTTAAAGATAATTCTTATTAACATCTATAAAATAGTAAGAAATAGACTTAGAAGCAATTTAGCTTCTAAATTTGGTGAGCCAATCTTCTACTGCCAATTTATCTTCAAAGTCCATATTTAGCCTTCTCTATTAGGAGCTATTAGTTCAGATCTGATCTCTTCACAGAATTCAGTTGGGACTCCAGTCACTGACTCAGCAAAAGTAAGAAGAAAAGAAAATCATATAGAGCAAAAATAAGCAGATATATTTTAGACTTTGTTATAATAGCTGAATGTATAAAAAAAGGTGTTAAGTAGTAATGACTGATATACAGTAAAAATTTGAAATATGTAACCAAAATTTCACTTCTCTGTTATTATCAACAACTCAAGGATTCTGTATTTACCATACTAGCTTTATTAATACAAATATAATAGCAAAATGTTTTTAAAAACCCATTTTAAGAAATATTCTTTTAATCCTAAACTGTAACATGGCCTTCAAAACAAACTAATTTCTTTGCCTTTTCTGCCAAAATATCAATTATCTAACCTTATGCCCCATGTCTTGTGACAGCTCAACACCAATTCTCCTGCATTTTTTAAGCTGAATACTTTTCCATCAAGTTGTAATCACATACCAGCTGTTTCCCTTGCTGTAGCATAGAAAGCAAATGCACAATGCAGGGTGCCATCTACTGAAACATGAATGCACAGACTTACTAGTAAAAGAACAAGCAAGAGATATAATGGAGGAAAAAGTAACAAGCATTAGAACTGATACACTTCACAGCTCCACATGAATTCTACTTGCAATAAATGAAATTGTTTAATTTGTTTCATTCAGTAGTAACTATAACTGAGACTATGATGTGAAATAAGGTGCAATGTAGAACATAAATGAGTTTATAATTAAAGCTTATTGTCAGAGATGCCTCGTTTTCCCCACTACTAAAATATACCACAGCTTGACTATTGCCTCCTTTGTATGCTGATTTAAAAGTCGATACCCTATAAGACTACTTATAAAGCCAAAGGATATTCATTGTTTCTTTTTTTGTAAATTAAATATCTCAAGGCAAAGAGAAATCAAACAAATGTTTGCAAGTTATATAGACATTTACACTAATCTTTATTTTCATGAGCCTCCGTTTATTGTAACAATTATATATTTTTCATTTGCCTTCAGGCATTACATTTTTTTTTTTAAACTAAAAGAATCATTCTGTGATAGAACCTGAATAAAAGGAAGGGTAGGAGTGGATTGGGAGACTGTAAGTAGTCTGCAAGCTTTAGAAACGTAAAAGTATTTGATTAAAATCATACATATGCCGAGACTATTTAAAAAATACATTAGGCTGCATGTTCAATGCCAGATTAGAAACCAAAACCAAAACCAAACCCTATAGATCTACATACTGTATAACTGAGAATGTAACAGAAGCATTAGCTGAAAGACAGTTCACTTAATTTTGATAATTAGGAATATACAATACGATTATTTACTTATGAAAAATCATGCATTCTTGTAAAGATGAGTATGATATGCACAAACTTTTTAATAAAAAATGTAATTTTTTTCACAGTATGAAATTTAATATAGAATTCTATTATAACACTGATGCTGAGTAAAAAAGCTTTGAATAAGGGACTAAGAAAGTGACACACACAAGATATGGATAAGGCTTACATATATTTTAAAATGTGCCACAAAATTTAAGGTACTTTATAATAGAGCTCTACCATATTCATCTTTTATAATTTCATGTCATTTATTATAGGACTTGGACTTTTTACTGAAAGCTTAACTTTGGCTACTCATTAGTTTAAAAAGGATGTCTGATAACCTGAAAGATCCATATCTGTGCACGTATGGCAAAATGTGTGTTTACACATAATATATTTGTTAATGTAAAACAATTACCTGCTGTGGTCCTCGGATAGCTTTTCCAGGGGAATCGAGTGAAGGAAAAGGTGCATCAGATGGGTCCTGAAGCGGGAATGTATTTACATATAATGCACTATGGTCTCCAGCTGGCAAACACGGAGCTCTATCCAGAGCTGTCCTGATACAAGTATTTACAGGATTTGAGGGTTTTGTTTTGTCAGTTGTTTTAAGGTTTTGTATAGCTGAAGCTATGGGGTCAATTCCCTGAATTTCAAATAAAGTTTCTTCTGTTTTAACAAAGTTTCCTGGATTGTCTCTGAACTCCATATTAAATTTATCTTGGCACACAACCTCAGATGTGGCAGGACCAAGGACGTTGGGTCTTTCTGGAGTGCTATGTAAGAAAGTAGAGTCATTGTCCATGGGTGGAAACTTGACATTGAATTTAGAAAGTGATTCAAAAGAGGTGTCTTCCTCATCTCGGCCCAGTCCTCTTGGTGTGACAGATGTGATGCACGGTGCACCTCTATTTATATCATCTTTAGCCTGAGGCTTAAACAGCACTTCTTGTTTATCTGTTTTATCTGTACACTGTACAGGCACAGAGCACTGTGTTTCTGCAGGGAAAAGAACACAAAAGGAAAACAGTCGTATTCCAATCATTCTTAAAAATCTGAATGTTCAATTAGCTTTGGACAGACGAATATTATTTTTTCTACTGGTTTTTATAGCAACTAAAGACAACTGGGATTTTTCACATATGCTACCATCTTACGCAGGAATCAGTAGTCTCCAGTGGGTAAAGAACAGGAACATAGCTTATTAGTTGCACTTTAACTACTTTGTCTTTTCCTAGGTCTTTTGCTGTAAGCTTTGCATCTTGTTCACAGTTACACTGCTCTACACTTAAAAAACATTTGCTTGTAGTGTATACATTTAAACATTTTGTCAGTAATGGAAGCTGCAACTGTGAGCTTGCTTAGACAAATAAGTTGTTAAAAAGGAAAATCCTACTAGGCATATATATATATACTATACAGGTTAAGAATCTATATGAATTAGGTAATTTATTCCCTCTGATATCACTGTGTGACAAAGTATATCAGCAATCAATTTAGCTATTGTCTATGCTCAATAATCTATGTGCGGGAGTGGTGGTGGGGTGGTTGGGGAGAAAGAAGACAGTGGAGGCAAAAGAAGGATGAAATTTAGGGATGCATGTTCAGAAAACTGTTATGTGAATATATGATTTTCTCATTATATGTAATAAGGAACGTATAATATAATATATAATAAAATAATAATATATAAAAGACCTCTGTAGATAACAGGTAGATACCAGTAGCTCATTTATCCAGAAGTCACTTACCCAAGAAATTCAGCTCTCTAGGACACAGGCAAATGCTAGAAAGTAAGTAAACAGAGCTTCTGAGGAGTCAGAATTAGAATCCCGAGCTCCACAGATATATGAATTTTGCTCTTATTCTCATTTTAGATTTATTCTAACAAGCTTGATGATGTTTCCCTAGCTCACAGCTGGTTAGAAGCAGCAAATTACAAGGTATGCATATGAGTTGTTGAAGGCAGATACAGATATCAACAAGAGCTGAAAGCATGAGAGGAGACAAGAAACACAAAAAAGCAGATATAAGAACTCAGAAAACACTACAGTCTAGTGTAGGGCCAACAAGGGCTACATTTCTCAATGCAAAAAACAATGATCAATGATCAAAGCACTCTCCATGTTGATGATCCTGAGACATGAGAAAAAGCTAAATTACGCTACACAATGTTACTTCAGGAAGGCAGTGAGGTTGGAGGTCGGTAATGTATGTATTTCCATTAAATGGACAAATGATAAATATTAAAAAAAATTAGCACTTTACAAAGGTAGTCACAGTGAGGCTGTACATTCACAAATGGAGACTTTACCAATGACGACTATTTAAGCGGACAGGGTATACAAAGCACCTTGCACAGTGTCTGTCCAGGTTAGTAGGCACTTAAATCTCAGTTCCTTTCCCTTCCTCTGGTCTTTGCAGTCTCAGGACACCTTTCTATCTTTTGCCAGCACATTCTAACACAAGAAATTTTCTGTTTGGACATCATTGTAGTACAATGCAACCAACTTCTTTGGTTCACCCATTATATATCTACTGCCTCTCTTTAATACATGTTAGCTTCTCTTATTGGACTATTATAATAGCGTTTGAACTGCTTCCTTGCCTCTAAATTTATCTCATACCCAATCCATTCCCTACAGTGCTTCCCCCTCACCTCCCCTTAGTTTTTCTAGAGTACAAATCTAGTCATGTTACCTTCCTAATAAAATCTTTCATGGCTCTCCAGGGCTCTCAGCCCTCAAAGTCATATAAAACTGTTCATGATTGGCCCCTGTCCCCTGTCCATGCTCTCATCTTTCACCATACCTGTTTCACTCCTTATTCCAGCTGTAATGAACTTTGGTACAGTTCTCCATAACAGCCATGTTCTCGTCTTTGGGTCTTTGCACATGCTGTGCAGATTGCCTAAAGTGTCCCCTCCCACTACTCTTTGCCTAACGCAGAGGTCCTAAACTATATCTTCTTTCCCACTTATCCCCAGTACCCTGCCCCAGTGCCTGGCACATAGTATGCCCTCAATAAACGCATTCTGAATGAATCTGTATTCTCTTCCCCACAGAGGCTGGTATAATAATCAGCATTTACTAGATAATCTGTCTGTGACTAGGAAAGGTACAGTAATTGAGACCAAGCTTAATAGTTTAGCAGGATTTCTTTGTTTCTGAGGTTCTTAAAGTCCATTAACTCTCAAGTAGTCATTTTTCCTGGTAGTAGACCTAAGAGAGGCAGGAAAATCTAGGCAACAGTACTTTCTTTGTAGATTACATTTGTTAATTGCAAATATCAAATCAGGAAAACCAACTGTTGAGATAACCAAATTCTGTAACACCTAAGAAGGAAGAAACACTTATCAAAATGATATTCACAAGGAGAACGGTGAATGTGGAAGAATCTGCTGCTGATGGTAACGACAACAATTAACATTAATAGCACTTCCATGTGCCGTGCACTGTTCTAATCATTGTATATGCATTAATTCATTTAAGACTGAAAATAATCACGTGGAAGGCACTACATCATCCCCAGTTTACATGTGAAGAAACTGAGACACGGAGAGGTTAATTCCAAGTTACACAGCTAATGAATGAGTGGTAGATCTGGCACTGAAACCCAGGCAGCCTAACTCTACAGCCTGGGCTCTGAACCGTTATGCTAAATTGAACATGCTGGTTTCTATATATAGAGAAGAGTCCCCAAAATGACAGAAATGTGCTTTAAATGTCTTTTCTAGCAGTTGACCTATCCCCATTGTGAGCAAAACATGGAAAGCCCAAATAGCTGTAATAAAGCAGATTATTTTCCTTTAGGATAGCTAGCTGGAATACCTCAGCCACCTTAAAATAATCTTCTGAATTAATCTGCTCAAGCAATGAGAGTTACTATCTATTAAAAAAAAGATATTTAAACCTAAGATTTCTAAGGCTACTAGAAATCCAAGCTTAGAAAACTTAATACTCAAACGAGGTGCATGAAAGAACTCGTCATTCCTGACATTATACTGAGAAACATGATCGGGTGAGCAAATTGCTTTTCTATTTTGTTTATTTCAAGAACACTTATTTTTTCAAGGAAAATGGGAAACATTTTTAGATTTCTATATTTTAAGTACAGACTGTCCATTTAGATTACTTTTCAGTTTAATTACCTTGTATACTGACAAAAGAAAAAGATCTATGGTTGTTTGTAATCTCTAATTCTATATTCTCTCCTGATCTCCACTGAAATAGGAACCTCCTTTATGGACCAAATAGTACTTTTTTGGAAGCCACATTTGCTTAACCATACATTTTATCTTTGTCCCTTCTCAAGGCTATTGCCATATGTGGATGAGAAGAAAAAAGAAAGTAATAAAAAGGAAATGTACAATTCTACTAAGTACTCAGCAATTTTCATGAATTGTACCTGTTTATCTAAAAGTAAAAATCAAATTTTAATGGAAAATAATGTTAAATATACTCTTTCCAGATGTATTATGCAAATCACATTTGAAATAGTTCCTTTGCATTTTTATTCAATGTAGTGTTCATCCTTGAAAAGCCTGAATAGGCACCTTTTTCCAAAATATTTCTTTTTCTTTCTTTCTTCTTGTGATCTACTATTGTCAGAAGTATAATATTTGATATTTTGGTTTCTGTTTGAACCCAGCAAAACTTCACTGGAGTCTGTAGCACAACAGATCTAAAACACTTCAAGAATAATGTTGTATTTATTATTTGTGACACAGTTAATACAAGGCATAAGAATAATGCTAGGAAGCAGTTTTAGTGGGATAGAAATTGAAGGTAAACACTCAGTGTTCTAGTTGACAGATAAATACTCAGATTTAGACCTATGCAATTTAAAAACGGTCAAAGTATTAAGCCATTGATAATGGGGTAGGTTTTCAGCATAACAATGACTATCTCACCATTACAATGATTTGATAAGATGTTGATGTTCAAAAAATTATGAATTCTAGGTACTACATCTCTGTAGCTAGTATATTTTAAGTAGAAATGATTCTTTTACTTCAGAAGTACCTAGTGTCCTTAGACTGCACAAAAGATCAATTTCTCATGAAAATGGCAAAAATTAAGGTGGAAAAATTAGAGTTGTTTTTGGAAAGTAGGGGGAAGGGATGGGAAAAAATAAATTATGTCTGTCTACCAAGATTGTTTTGTTTCTCCAACACCACATTGTGTACCTTTTCTGAAAATAAAATGATAGTAGTAAGCAAAAAGTGAATTTACACTATAAAATGATTTTTAAATAGCTTAGCTATAAGAGCTGTAAGAAACAGAAAGTGATCTTTAATTAAAGGGGTGTTAGCACTGCTGCAACATCTTTCACAGTGAAAACTGTAAATCGCATCTCTTGGGAACTGTATGCAGAATATCTCAAATCACAAGGGGAAAGGAGAATTTATCATTATAAATGATCAGTTTACCTTCCTGTTGTTTACAGAAGTGCTTGGTAGTGAGAGTCAATCCCTGGTATTTTGCTATTCATATCGGAAGCAAACACCAGGATGCCACTCTGGGATTTTAGGGAAGGGTGGAGCTTTTAAAAAACACACTGCAACACATATGTAAAATAGATATTCCTTTTAAGTCATATATACTAAATTTGTACTTTTTGCCTCCAACAGAACTGGTCACACGAAATGTGAAACATTTATCTCGAACCAAATTACAAGAATCTATTCATAGTGTTCAATTAACTTTCAGGTAAAAGTTAAAAACAGACCTGAAGTTACAATTTTACTTAGCTCATTTATTGGCAGTGCAGTTTCAAGGCTGCTTACTAATATATGAATTAATGTTTAATAAGACTCCCAAATAGCAACTGAAAACTTTCAGAGATATATCCTGTATTTATTTTATACTTTTTCCAAGGGGGGAACTTCTTAAAATGATTAGTAATTATGTCATTCAATTCAGTCTATATAGAACCACACACAATAAAGAGAGAGGGAAAAAAGCCAATAATTATATAATGTAATACATCACAGAACTTAAACAGCACTTACCCCATTACAAGTGGTGTGAGGTGCAAGTTGCAGATCTTTAGCACTTAATAAGCATTTAGAAATATTTTCACAATCAAAAAGAAATCAACTTTAACCAATAAAATTAATATTACTGTACCTTAAATCAAACCTTACCAGTTGCAGGGGCTGGTACATTAAGTTTGCTTAAGTGGTCTTTTTGTGCTTTTGCTAGCATGCATATTCTATGAAATTCTTCTTTCAGATCCCAGAAGGTTTTCTCTATATAACCCCTAAAAATAAATCAATATTTTAAAATGTAAAGCAATATCTTCAAATATCTTTTTATTATTAAACTTATATAGGATCTTTTTATGTACTACAAAATAATTATTGAAAGGTTAAAGTTAAAAAAAATTTTTTTAATTTCTAGAAAATGTCCCAAAAAACAACTCTAATGTTTGGAGAGCCAGGCACAAAGTAAGCAATAAATTAAAAGTTCTAATATACAAATGTAGTGCAAGCTAGCAAATCTACTTATTCATATATCACATTTATGCTGGCTGTCTCATTCTCACATTAGAAATTTCAATGTATTGACTCTTGTTCTCCATAAACATCTTAAATGGAAGAAAATTAAATATTTCACTTTGATAAGGTTCACATTAAGATCCATCCATATGAAACAATGTGGCATTAATACTTGGTCTATTGACATATTAGAGCTTTAGAAAGTTCAGTTTTTAGATCCATCTCTGCTATTAACTGTATGACTTATTTAGGTCATTTTCACATGGAGGAGGCCTTGGGTTGGTCTTTCCAGTCCTAAAAGGCTACTTTTCTTACAATTGGTAACATTTTAAAATACATAAATAAAAATATATTTCAATACTTATAATTTTTAGAGTTGGCAAAAAAGGATATAGAACTACCTTTCATGGAATAAAGGAATGCCAAGACTCCTTGGTGAAGTTTCTTTTCTAGGAGAAGAAACCTCTTGTCTTCTTACCTTAAAGATACAAAATAATTACCATTTTAAATTGCTCCTAAACTCAAATGGGAATGGGTTAACAGAAAACACAATGGAAAATTTCCTCATTGAAAAATAAGTTTAAGTAGCCTACAGATATATATCTATGTATATATAATGTATAAAAGACTTTTTTTCTTTAAATGAGAACCACCAGGGAAAAAGGAAAATGAAGGTAGAAAAACAGGATGAAGATATGATGTGTTTCTGGTAACTTTTTCAATTACTATTTCCAGTACTGATAACTCAAGGAATTTCCTCAAATTCAACTACTGATCAAAATTACTGCTCTGATTACCAAGCACCTGATACGACTAGAAACTTTAGGGGAAAAAAGCCCCACATCTGTGTGTGTGTTTACTTCTTTTCCATTATTGGCCTATACATTTAAATCAATATCTTTGTATTTTGTTATAGATTCTTTGCTGAGGAATGCGGAGGTATTAGAGGAAGAAAGAAAACCAAGCTACAACTCCTTAGAATTAACAAGCATTTAAAAGATAGTACAATTATGTATTTAAGCTACTTTAACACAGTTCTTGACTTTCACTCCCACCCTGTGGCTGACACTGGTATTACATTTATTCTGATGAAAGTCCACATTAAAGATAATGTAATAATCTACTGTATGGCTCAGGTTTTTGTCAATTCAAAGATTTGAAGCCCTATTATTATACAATTATAAATTATAATTCAGCCCAAACTGTATAGGTCTTGTTTAAGTTCAAACCAGTGGACATTATATTTAGTGACTTTTTAGATTTTATTCAATTAAGGTCATTGTAGCTATTATTAAAATAGATGCTTATACTTCATTGTTTATTATCTGAGTATACCTTCCTTAATCTTGCTTTTCAAAAAGTTCTTTCAATTTCTTAGGAGTCTTATTTGTTCTTTAAGAAAAAAGACTTGATTTCAGTTGGTTTTTTTTTAACTAATCTTTTTCAATTTAGTTCAGTTTTTGCTCTATTTTTCCAGCTTTTTCTAAATATCAGTGTTTGATTAACATTTCTAAAATAGAGTATTAGTTTACAGTAATTAGTAAAACAAAATCTTGGCAAGCCAAACAATTTGTGATTTTATATATTATGCTGTCAGACTGAGGTATAATAAAGATCATTTGCTGCTGCATACTTTCTGTCTGACAAATATTTAGGCCATGTCTTCTGGATTAAAATCGTTTTATTGAACTTTATAAAGCAGTCACATCAGAAGACATTTTCACATTCACAGTTTGTTTTAAAAGTGGTAGACGAGGTTTTTCTTTAGTAATATGTGCAATTAGAACACTCAATGAATTTTAGTGTGCACTAGGAAAAAAGGCAACATTCTAAAGCTAGCCTACCATTCAGGACACTACAAGGATGAAACAAACTTTTAAGAGATTATATTATAGTAAATCTATATCAACAAAATCAGAGAAGAGGTATTAAGAGAATAGAAACATTTGACAATTTAATATGCTTAACAAATTATAAGTGATTAAATGAAATGATTAATCTCCTTTTAAAATTTACTACTAGACATTCCCAATATGAAAAAAATTATTTTATTAGGAGCTAGAAAGAATCAAAAAGAAGTACTCTGTAATTTTAGCCTAAAAATGAAGATAGTTACAGAAAGTGGTAAAGAAGACTATCCCATTTCCAAAGTACTGATTTAGACAATAAATGAGGAATGACTGTTTTGATGTTAAACAAGTCTTAAAAATTAAGGGGGTGGGGGGCCAGCCCAGTGGCGCAGTGGTTTAGCTCACGCTTGGCAGCCCGGGGTTCGCGGGTTCGGATCCCGAGCGCCTGCCGACACACTGCTTGTCAGCCATGCCGTGGCGGCGTCCCATATAAAGTAGAGGAAGATGGGCACGGATGTGAGCTCAGGGCCAGTCTTCCTCAGCAAAAAGAGGAAGAGTAGCAACAGATGTTAGCTCAGGGCTGGTCTTCCTCACAAAAAACAAAAAAAAAATTAAGGGGGTGGGAGGACAGAGGAGGTGAAGGAAGAGGTAGGAAAAGAATGATAAACTTTCGTTTGGCTTGGCAAATAACTGGTGTCAACTTACTTCTGTGACGTTGAGATTTGATAACTGATGTGGGTGAATTTATCTGGAAAAGATTCCTTGGATGTATTGGCCAGGGAAAGGGAGGACACACTTATTGAGGTATGTATTTCTACAAAGTATCTAAACTATGGTCTTCAGTTTATTTGGAGTCAGGAACATGCTCTGCTTACTATTATTTTTGTTATTATTATTGAAGAAAAGTATTACTGATTATACTAAGCAATACCTGCACCTTCTACCATTCACACCAAATAAATCTGTTCATATATTTTGAATGAAAATTTTAGGTCCTTGGCATCCCAAGAAAAAATTTCAAAAAGGGACCTTTTAACATGCTAGTTCAAAAAAAAGGCAAGCAGTTCTCTGACAGACATTTTAAAGTATGGTTTATCTAGAATGGGCATTGCATGTTAATGCTATTTTCCATGATAGCAATCTGACATAACTTTCTGAAATTGACCATTTACTTCTTCAAAGGATTTAGGATTAGTATAGTCAATAGCAACTGCATCACTTTCCCCAGAAACTCAGACTTTCTTTTCAATGCTAAATTATCTTACTTAATGAAGATTACTCAGTTTGTTGAGCATCCCAGACAGTAAGTAAACAGAAGAGATAACATGCATTTTTCTTTCTATTCCCAAACAGTATCTGCGTGGACCATGCAATGTAGAAAGTTGAAGTTACTGCAACTTCAAATAAAAAAGCAAGGGAACTTTGAACATTATATTTTAGGAGATTTTAAACGTTAAATCATTCAACAAATGAATTTATCTTGAGGTTCTAAAACTTAAAATACTTAACATTATAAACTGTTCCAAGTACTAGTTTGGAAATGCCGAACTTGTGGAATGAATACTGAAATAAGAGTTTTACACATCGTACTTTTCATTTACACTTCCAGTATGGCACTGGATAAATCATTCAACTAAATCATTAAGATAAACCCATTTGAAACAGTTGGAAGATGTTGTGAAATGATTCCTTAAACTTTCTCTTATGTGAATTGGGAGAATTTTGTTTTAGTGTAAATCAATTTAAGCTTCTCATAGATGGGTATTATATAAAAAAATATATGTTCGAGGGCTAGTTGAATAAGCAATGATATTTAAGAAGGTGAAAAAACAAAAAGTATTTAAAGTGAAATTATTTTATTCCTTTTATGAACCAATTTGAAAAATACAGAAACGATTCACAATAGCCAAGATATGGATTCAACCTAAATGGCCATCAGTGGATGAATGAATATAGAAAATGTGGTATATGCGTGTGTCTGTGTGTGTGTGTGTATATATATAAAATGGAATATTGCATATATTCAGGAATATTTTAAGGCTAAATATATCAGCCTTAAAAAAGAAGGAAATCCTGATATTTGAGACAACATTTTAATGGATGAACCTGGAGGGCATTATGCTATGTGAAATAAGCCAGGCCCAGAAAGGGAAACACAGCATGATCTCACTTATATGTGGAATGTAAAAAAGTTAAACTCATAGAAGCAGAGAATAGAATGATGGTTTCCAGTGTTTAGGGGATGAGGAAATGGGGGAAAAGTTTTAGTTATGCAGGAGGAATAAGTTCTAGAGATCTAATGTACAGCATGGTGACTATAGTTAATACTACTATATTGTATACTTGACATTTACTAAGAGAATAAATCTTAAATGTTTTCACCACAATAAAAAAGAAAGATAACTATGTGAAGTGATAGATACGTTAATTAGATTGATTGTGGTAATCATTTCATAATGCATACATATATCAAAACATTGTGCTGTACACTGAAAACATATACAATTTTTTGTCAATTATACCTAAATAAAGCTGGGAGAAAAATGTAATGAAAAATTTTAATTCAGAGTCATGTTTTTTCTTAAAAATTTTAAGCAACTGAAGTTAGCATAATTAAATTGAGTTATGAAATTTTTAAAGACTAAACTCATTAATACAATGTATATTCTCTCTTATGGAAGGAATCTAAACTTTAAAAGGCTAATACTGAATAAAGGTAGTAAGTTTCCAGTGACACATATTTGAACTATAGCAGTGACTATCACTTAATTCCAGTGTTCATATCAAAGATTCCCTCTAAACTTTAATTGAGATCCTTGCATGCAAAACTTGAATGTTTATTTTTAGGTAGCTCAGGCAACTGAGTGTTTTTAAAACAGAAAAGAGAACTATGCTCTTACTTGGAACAATGTAAACCAGGAAATAAGCCAAGCTGAGATGGGATGGATTAGTAAAGGGAATATAAACTGTGGAATAGTTATAAATACTAGCTTGATAATTTACTACAGAAAAAGGAAAAACGAGCAGTGGAAAAAGAAACTGAAGATAAGGATTTACTTATCACTTAGACTTTTGAAACTAAGAATGAAATGTTAAAGGAAAAACTGAGGTTGAATATTTCCTCACCAGTTTTAGATATACTGACAAAGATGTTATGGTGAAATCAAGCACTGAATATGGCTGAATTAGGGAGAAAGTGAGAAAGGGGCTGAGACAGGAAAAGATTACGGTAGAAAACAGAAACAGAAAAAAATTACAAAAAAGAGATTTGATAAGAATAAATATAAAAGTATAGTAAAAGAAAAGTTTAAGGACAAAACACAAAAATAATACAAGGAAATTATATTTATAAGAATTTATGAGCATGTAAAATCTATGGTTCTCTCACCCTCATTAATATTACTGAAAATCTAGCAAAGCAATAGGAACACGAATTCTAGGAGCCTTGTCTGTTCTGCACGATGCAGTGTGCTAGGCAAACCCACTGCCAGTGTGGGAACAATTCCAGGGCAAAATGGGATCCATCCCAGAGTTTTGAAGCAAGTGGCAGGAAAATAAACAATATAAAAATAAAATTAAATACCCCAATTACTTCCAAGTTCTTTACAGGGTTCTGGTTTAATGTAAATCCCGAAATATCTTTAACAATTCAATGTTACAATAAAACATTCTATTAAAAAAAGTTAAAATCCTTTACCAGTTCTGCCACACTTACTATAACTTAATTCTATGCAGTTAATTTGAAGCAGAGTGAGATTAACACTTTCCTAGCATCTGTCTTTTGAGTCCTTCACTTTGTATTAGGTTTCTTTTTCATATATCTTTCCGAATTTATTTTCTTAATAGAAATATCTAATTGTGGGGATGGCTTTTTATGCAAAATAGAAAATGAATAACGTAAAAGACCAATTTTAAAAAGTAAGATTTCCCATACTCTCCTCACCCCTTTTCCAAACACTACATTTAAAATGAACTGATCTGGGAAAATCCTTTTCATTAACCACAAATATTATACCATTATACCATGATGAACAGAAAATATCTTCATGAAAATAGCTATTATCCAAGCAATTTGCATGTTACTGTTTAACTTAATCCACATAATCTTGTGAATTAAGTACTTTAATTTGATGTTAAAGTTTGCTATAGTAAATAAGGCTTTGGAGAAGTCAAATAATTTGCCTACAGTCCACCAGGTGGAGTAGCTGCAATTGGAACCCAAGCCTTACGATCCCAGGCTCTTTACTTCTCAGGCACAGGGCCTGGCTGCTGGAGAAGTGACAGTTACCTAGCATGGTGAGGTAGGTAGAGAATGGTAACATTTACACATTGCACTGAGGCAAACTAATTTTAAGATTCTAAAACCTGTCTGTCACACAACAAATATTTCTCACTGAGGAGTAGTTATAAGCCAAGTTTTGATGTTTAAATATTGCTTGGGAAAAAAACCTTTGGTGTGGCCTTTTTTGTGCTTAAGAATGTCCAACTAGAAATTTACATCCCCAAATAACCTAGACAGATTTACACCAAACCAGTTCACTTGTTGATAGAGGCAACTTGGTAATAGTTTCTGAATCAGAATTTTATAGTTTAAGTGTTTCTCAAATTTGTTATCAGAAGTAACCATTTGACAAAGAATGACAATGGAGTATCTGTTAATTCTATCCTCTCAAAACCTTAACTCTCTTCCTTGCCTCCCTATTTCCTAACAAAAGGCTGGGCACAGTTATAGTAGCTGATTTAAAATCCTTGTCTTATAATTTCAGTATCTGGATCATCTCAGGGTTGGGATCTGCTTTTCCCTTGAAACTGGGTCACATTTTCTTGACTCTCCGTATGTCGAATAACTTTGGACTGTACCCTGAACATTGTGAATATTATGTTGTGGAGACATTATGTTATATGGTGCCGAAGGGTGTTGATGTTTTCATTTTTGCAGGCAATTAACTTGGTTAGGCTCAGACCCCAAACTGTCACTTCTTTGAAGAGCAGCAGCTCAGATCTCAGTTCAGTCCTTGAAGACTACTTTAAGTGGGTTTCAGTTTGCCCCACACATCCATGGGTTCACAGGATAGTCAGAAACTTGGACTGAGTTTAAACACAGAACTTAGGGTTCTCCTTCTCTGGCTCTCTCCTCTTTGAGGCTCCTTCCCTCAATCTCTTGGTTATTATTATCCCTTACTCCCTCACGGTTATTCTGGGCTCATTCTCCTTCCTGGTTCTTCCAGCCAGAACCATGGCAGGCTTTCCACTGGAATTTCAGCCACTGCAACTGTGGCCACCCTCAGGACAAAACCACAGAAAACGGAATTTACTCTGAGCCGATTACTTGCTCCACATTTTGACTCCTCTCCAAAATATGCAAAGTTCAGTCTCTGAAGTCCTCAGCTGTGTTTTTTGTATGCTGCCCAGTTATTACTGTTATTTGTAGAGGACTGGTATGATCAGTACTCATTCCTCTAACAGAAGCTGAACTCCTAAACTCAGGGTTTTTTATCCCACCATTCTTCTGAGATTTCACCATGATTTTCCAGAGATGTCTTGAGCACCAATCTAATGGCTTTTCCTAAAGCTCTCATTCTGCTTAATGCTCATTTGACACTATTTCATACTACTGATCAGCTCCTCTTTCTTGAAACGTTTTTTGGCTACCAGTATAATATTTAGGTTTTCTTAAGTTTTGGTAGTTTCACTGGTCCCTCTTCTTCCTAGGCCATAAATGTGGGCATTCTCTAAGGTTCAGAGATGGGTACACAGTTCTTCCTTAATTATACACCTTTCTTATCATTCACTCTCATGGCAAGTCTATTGAGTATTCATCTCCTAAAGTCTGTATCTTCAGGCCCACCTTCTTTCCAGAGCCTCTTAATTCTCTTTCCATCCATTTTCACTTGTTCTGTTGTCTATTTTAGACCACCAAGTCTTAAGACATAACATAATCACCTTTTCCTCAAATCTGATTCACACTTCTAATCTTCACTTCCCTTCTTTAATGTAAGGCCATCTCCTTGGCATCAAAAAATCTTAGGGCAAGATAAAACCTCAAAGAAACTGAGATTAGGCTTTCCTGGAATAGTAAAATCCAAAACAAAAGTTGGGGTCTGAAAAAGGGCTACCAACTTTTTATTTTGCCAAGAAAGAACTTAGTAAAAACAACTAACTACCAAGATCTATTATCTTCGTCATGTCAAAAAGGAATGGACATTTATCAAAAAAGTAGGAAGGAGGGGTTGGCCCGGTCGCGTAGTGGTTAAATTCATGGGTTCTACTTCGGTGGCCCAGGGTTTGCTGGTTCGGTTCCTGGGCGTGGACCTACTCACCACTTATCAAGCCACGCTGAGGCAGCGTCCCACACAGAAAAGCTAGAAGGACCTGTGGCGAGGATATACAAAACTACGGGGCTTTGGGGAGAAAAAAGAAAAAGAGGAAGATTGGCAACAGTTGTTAGCTCAGGGCCAATATTCCTCAAAAAAAAAAAAAAAAAAAAAGAACCAAGTAAAAACAAAATAATTTAAAAAAAAAGGAAGGAGAGAGTTTCAGATTCAGCTTAATAAAAAAGTTATCATTTCATCTTCAGGACAAGATGAGAAGCAAAAGCTAGGGGCAAGAAATGAGGATTCTGAGGCTGCAGCATAGGGAAAGAGAAGGAGAGAATGTTCACTCAGCAGCAGCAAGAAGGAAAGCAAGATTTCCTGAGGCCACTTGGCCACCCAGCAGGAATACATTCCAGATGATATTTCAGGGAATATGGACAATTCAGTGACCCCCCCTGCAGTATTATTTGGATGAAATGTATAGGGAATCATGCTGTCCTTAATGTTAAATAGTGAAGAGCAATCAGGGGTAGAAGTAACAGTGGATAAACCCATCTCATATGAAATTACTGAGATGAAAACTGAGTTGGAATACAAAAATCACACCACTACTAATAAACACGAGAGAAAGAAAACAAAAGATATCTATCTCAGAATTATTTGGTTTTCCAAAAGGGACTTACCAGGGAAGAAAAAAAAAATCACAGTTTAATGACATAGAATGCCTGGGAATACTTTACAATAGTTTTAATAGGGTTCTAGGATATATATATATATATACCTTAGAGCAAAATATCAAGGGTATAGAAAGATGTATAAGTGGCAACAACAAAAAAATCTTTCAGGGAAAAAGTCAGCTTTCATAACATGGCAAGACTGCCTATGCAAGCTACAGAGAAGTTCAGAGAGCATGACACATTAGGTGTAAATGAAAAATTAGGTGAGCCTTTCCATCCACTCCCCTGCCAAATTCTAGCAATATCTTAGAGGGGACTATAAATCCAACAAGAGGTTGTTAAAATACAATATTAGGAAAAGTGCTAACTAAAGATTCTGTGGTTAAACGAAGCTAAGCACTTTTCTTACTGTTGATTTCAGATCCTATGATACATTCTTGAGCCTTTAAAAATTACCACAGAGTACACAGTATGCAACATTTCACAGGTCTAGGGTTCTGTGGAACACCTCAGCAAATGCAACAGGCACCGCTCTATATTTTAACACATTAGAGTCCAAATTCGGAGTTTGCTTTAGACTTGATATAGTAGGTATAGATAAATAACCGGGAGTAATCTACAGATATCATGATTTAAAGTATAATGATGTAAAACAAATAATTATTCAATAAATGTGAAAAGGACCTATGAGCATGCAGTATGACCTCCATGCATAAATAAGGGATCCTGGAGAGATGCTAGAGTATTCTTAGAGTATGATACTTTTTCAGTAGGATGAAAAGTAAATAACTTACTGAGAAAAAAGCAACATGACTTTTCTGACAGGAAATTATAATCTGGTAAAACCAGGGGTTCTCAAAATATGGTCTACGAGCCAGCCCTGATGGCCTAGTGGTTAAAGTCTGGCGCTTTCCGCTTCAGCAGCCGGGGTTCGTTTCCCAGTTGTGGAACCACAGCAACTGTCTGTCAGTTGCCATGCTGTGGCGGCAGCTCACATAGAAGAACTAGAATGACTTACAACTAGGATATACAACCGTGCACTGGGGCTTTGGGGAGGGGAAAAAAAGCAAAAGATTGGCAACAGATACTAGCTCAGGGTGACTCTTTCCCTGCAAAAAAAAAAAGTATACTCAAAATATGGTCTAGGATCCCTGGGGGTCCTGAGATCCCTTCAAAGGATCCACTGTTGGGAGAGGGAATCTGCATGGGACCTGAGTGTCCCTGCACATTTTTGCTGTGCATGCCAAAAATACAAGCTCTGATTGTTCTTTACTTGGGACATTTCTCAGGGTTGTGTTTGCACGGGGCAAACTTGAAGGATGAGGGAATGTCTTCCTCTTGGATAACAAGCAGGCTGCTTGCTATAAAATGGTGGGTGTCCCAAGCTCAATGTTCCTCTCCTTTAATGCAACCCATCACACATGCAGGCATCCATCTGGGTCTACCGCATCACCCCCCAGACAAGACAATGCAAATATAATGCTCTTGCTGTGATATGAATAATAAAGACTTTTTTCTTTACTACTGTGTTCCAGTAGTCTTGTGTCTTCTTCCAGCATCCATGAAGCAGTAACTGGCTAACTTACTAGCTTGTAAGTAGGGTAAAATCAAACCCCAGAGTCTGAAATCCATGGGGTCAACTATCATCACAACAGTATTAGACATTATTTGCCTTTTTTACTGTGTTGGCATTTATACTGATGCAAAAGCAATGGTTAGTAAAACTGCTGGTGCCTGAGCATGACCAAGGCCATGGTACCAAACTGTAGTCACTATATTCTTCAATGCCACATATTCAGTAAAAAAGAAGCCAGTTTCACCTAAGAATGTCCTTGGTGAGGCCGTAAAAATTATTAATTTTATTGAATTCTGATGCAAGTTAAAATCTTTTTAATATTCTGTGTGATAAAATGGGAAATATACACAAAGGATTTCTATTTCATACTGAAGTACAAGGGCTGTCTTGGGGAAAAACACTCCTGCAACTGTGTGAGTTGCAAGCTGAACTAGTCACTTTTTAAATGAAATGCCATTTTCACTTCAAAGGATGACTGACATGCAAGCTATGGTTATTCAGACATTTTCTCAAAAGCAAATGAAGTTAGCCTCTCACTTTAAGAAAAATAACTGACAAGATTTGTTGTCCATGAAAAATTTAAGTTTTCAAGTGAAAATTAAAACTTTGGAAAACTTGTACCTGTTACAGTAAACTTGACAGCTGCACAATACTTTAAAGACTTTTCTGATGAGATTAGTGATGATGTTAAATGTGATTTTTAAATATTATATTATGAAATAAGTCAATATTTTGGAAGATCTACATCGCTTAGTGAACCAATATTTTCCAAATGACCAATTCATGATGCTACAAAAGCATGCATAGGTAAAAGACACATTCAAAGTACAAGACAGACCAATGGCTTTTAATGTAGCAGAAAAGTTCATTGGTTTCACCTTTTATACTGCAGCTAACATTTAAGAAACTGCCACTTAATCGAGTGCTAGTGTAGTATCAAAGAAGAATATCCACAATTTCTAAAAAGGTTATTAAAATACACTTCCCTTTCCCAAATACATATCTGGGTGAGGCCGGACTTTCTTCATATAATTCAACCAAAAAAAGAAAAAAAAAAAAACCCACACACAACATATTACAACAGATAAATGCAGAAGCATTTTGTGACACCACAAACAAGAACTTTAAGGATGACAGAGTATATTAATGAGAGAAACTAGACTGTCTGGGGGGGCTAGTCCTAACCTACTGAGGTTGAGAGAACAGCCTTGCATGCTTTGGTCAAAAGAAATCAGGGCTAAATAGAACATACAAAGTCTGTTTTGTGGGCTCTGGAGAAGAGCAGAAAAAAGAAAAATGGGAAATGTGAGAAAGGGTATAATAGGGGGAAATGAGGGGAGAAAAGCCACACTAGAGATATTCAAATCTGCTCAGACACCAGGGAAGAGAATTTAAAAAGTGATATGTCACTTCTTATTTTCTTCTCCCCTCAAAAATTATTATAAAGTATTATAACAAAGCAAAACTCCTAAAATGATGTATTAAATTAAAAAACAGAAACCCAGAACAGGAAAGGGTTAGGATGAATCAATAATTCAGATTTGGAAACAACATTTCTGCAAGAGAAATTCCAATGTAAATATTAAAATGCTTTGGATATCAATATATTTTTTTCCTAAAGTTTGTGACACATTTATTATGACACTTTGGAAGAAACTCTGAACTTGAATGAATGAACTGACTGAAGATAACTTTTTTCCTTCTAATTATTCTTCTACTGGAGAGTCTAAAAACAAAGGCTAGTCTCCAAAGAGGAGTAATACAGAAATGTTATATATATATAAACAAGGGATATTCAATCCAGTCTCTAGAAACAAAACCAGGGGAAATGGGACATTTGCTCCGACTGAGTAGGCAAGGTGCTATACACAAACATGTTTTCTCCAGTCCTTTGTAAGCCCCAGCCTAGGTTGGCGTGTGTCATTGATAGTGGGCAAAATGACCATTTCTATCTAAGAAAAGATGAAGAAGAAAAGAACTAAGCATTAAAGAAATACAAGGACTGTATTTATAGTCCTATAAGTTGTTTTTACAAAGTTGAGGATTAATGAACACAAGCAGTCAGATTTATTTCAAGTTCTTCTCTTAGCAAAGGTATTATGTGTTTGAAAGATGTAAACCAGATTTGACTTTCCCACAGAAATCACTCAGTAGTTACATATCTTGACTAATAGTCTAATTTCTAACGTTTGTTCAAATGATGAAAAACATATTTGTCATATAGCTGTATATGACTTTCTTTCTTTCTTTTTTTTCTGCTGAGGAAGATTCGCCCTGAGCTAACATCTGTTGCCAATCTTCCACTATTTTGTACGTGAGCTGTCGCCAGAGCATGGCCACTGACAGGTGTAGGTTTGCACCCGGGAACCGAACCTGGGCTGCCAAAGTGGAGCATGCTGAACCTAACCACTAGGCCACTGGGGCTGGCCCATGATACTCTTATTTTTAAGCTTTTACAATGTATACAAAAACCAAGTATCTGGACAATTTGTAGCAACTTAACAAACAAATAAATATAGTTTAAAAGACTTTTGTAATAGAGAAAGTATCTAGAGTGTTGAGAGAGGCTATGGGGACCTAAAACTCATATGAAGTTCCCTAAGTAGGAGCTGCACCTGAAGTCCAGAGTATATGAGATATGAACAGTTCAAGGATGGGGATGCCACCCAAGACAGACTGGTGAGGCTAGGATTTTATAAGCTACAGAAGGCCAGAAAGCAGAACATACTGCCTGCTGAAACTGTCATGCATAATAACTGGAGTAATACACCATGGGTAAATGCCTCTCACTGAAGGACTGTCTATAGAATAAAGTAACAAAAAGGCAGGGAGTACTCTGTCCTGAAGCCATGAGTATGTCATTTAAAAAAGGTTATAGTAAATGCAATTGCTCTTTCAAAACCCTCAGTTTTAGCTTTCAGTTTATATAACGTTCTAGAAACTGGCCTGGAATAATTTTGGTTCTTGTCGAGAAATTATTATTTTTTTCATTAAAATCTTGTAGAAAATTTAAGTTTACATGTCTATGCACACACTACCAAGATATAAGCAAGTAAGAATTTGTTTTATTTCCCCTATTTGAACTAAACGTTAAGCCCCTGCTCACGACTACCTTCAGCTCACTGGGAATTTTCATTTTAAAATTGAGGTCCCATATGTTTTATCATTAGGATTTCATTTTGTCATATAATTAGGACTTCACACTGTCTTATAATGCTTGCTAATTGCTTCAGGTCTCCAAACCTTTGTTTCTCTAGCGAGACTGTAACACCTTAAAGGGGATGGATCTTGTCTTACTCTTTTTTTGTATTCCCGTCTATTACTAGCAAGACTGGGCAAATAGAAGGAGTTCAATAAATACTTCTTGTCTAAGTGATTGACAAGTGAATTTTTAGACATCAGCTTTCTTCAAACATGTCAGAGCTTCTATATTTACTGGCAATTGCCAGGTATAGCACATCTTATTTCCTTAATGGTAACACTGAAGGCAGCTCCACAGCTATATCACTGTTTTACGATTCTAAATCTACAAAATCTTTCCTGCTCCTCAAAGCTACCATATATCTGCTGATCTAATCACAACGAGAGCTACATTAGAAATCTGCCAGCTGTCTAATTGGCATCCTTCAGTAACAACTGCATTCTTTGTATTTTTAAACTTTTGCTTAAAGCATGTAACTCAGATGAAAAAAAGACATGCATAAAGAATAAATTAGAACTATACATAGAAAGTCAGAAATGAAGCATAAAATCAGCTCTTTGAACACATGATCTTCTACTTAAATAGTTAAAAGATGGGGCCGGCCCAGGGGCGCAGCAGTTTAGGTAATGATTTGGCAGCCCGGGGTTCGCGGGCCTGGATCCCGGGCGCCGGCTGACGCACTGCCTGTCAGCCATGCTGTGGCGGTGTCCCATATAAAGTGGAGGAAGATGGGCATGGATGTTAGCCCAGGGCCAGTCTTCCTCAGCAAAAAGAGGAGGATTGGCAACGGATGTTAGCTCAGGGCTGGTCTTCTTCACACACACAAAAATAGAAGTTCAAATAAACTCACACTATATTTACTGCATATCTTGGATCCTAGAATCTGAAATAATTTTATAATATTCAGTAATGTCTATTTTGATTATTAAATCAAGATTTTAAGCCAGAGGGAAGGGACAACATCTCTTTGTTTCTCCAGTGCCTGGCAGTATCAGGTCCACAGAAGTTCAGAGTTAGCGAATGAATGAGTGAAGAAAATTTACCAATATCACCAAATTCTTTTATGTATTCTATACTGTTGCTCTCTACGTATTTTCTTGCATCAAAACACTCTAGACTTTTGTATAACTTCCCAAGAACAAAAAGTGGGATAGAAAGATGATGGCAAACAACTTTTGTCAAACTCTAGACACTTAGAATAGTATTTAGTTTTGCAATTGAAGTACTTCCCAGAAGTAGTATTATAAAAATCTCTTATTTCCAAGATCACAAAAATGACCCAGTATATTACAATCCTACTTTCAAAAAAAGTGAATTAAACAATGCCAATTTATATTTACATTAAAATTCAAAATTTGTTACTTAAATAACTATCAGGACATATGTTACTAAGTCTGACAACAGTGTCCTGAAAACAAGAGTTAGTCTTTGTCGAGAATAAATGTGTGAATTTTTGTGTTATTTGATTTCCTATATACAATTATTTTCAATTTTTAAAATTGCTTATAAAAAATTAGCAATAACACACAACTGTTTCTTGGTTCTCTAAAGCACTGCTCAGCTATTCTCCTCCGGAAAGTCTATATTCAATCAGAATTTTTGAAATTCTTAAGAAGATAAACTATGATATTTCTTTCCTCTGAGATTAATAATGATAGGGTTGAGGAAGTCAAATTCACTATTAAATTCTGCCAAGTTCCTTTAACCTTTCATTAATATTTATCACATGGTGAATTAAATACTACTCCCTAAACATACCCTTGATCTTTGGTATCTTCTTTTGCACACCACAATCTACAATCTCTGATGCTTTTAAAATATGTCTACAAAATCTTTGACACTCTCCCTTTCAAGAAGAGGAGCTTATTTCCTTGCCTCTGGAACACTTAGTGACTTATTTCTAATGAACAGAATAAAGTGGAAGCAAAGGCATGTGATTTTAGAGACTAGGTCATAGAAAGCACTGTGGCTTTCTCCTTGCTCTCTCTTGGATCTCTTACTTTTTTATTTTGAGGAAGTTAGCTGCCAGCTTGTGAAGAAAGGCCCGCATGGCGAGGTCTCCGGCCAACAGTGAGTGAGCCATCTTGGAAGTGGATCCCCCAACCACAGTCAAGCCTTAAGACGACTGAAGATCTTGCCCACATCCTGACTTCAATCACTTGAGATCCTGAACCAGAACCACCCAGCTAAGTCACTCCCAAAGTTCTGACCCACAGAAACTGAGATAATAAA
Source organism: Tapirus indicus (assembly GCA_031878705.1). NCBI lineage: Eukaryota > Metazoa > Chordata > Mammalia > Perissodactyla > Tapiridae > Tapirus > Tapirus indicus. The sequence continues at coordinate 74,663,074 of CM062926.1, read as the reverse complement.
TATTTGCTGTTTTAAGCTGTTAAGTTTTGGGGCAAATTTGGGGTACTTTGTTATATGATAGATAATACAATACCCCCTTTGCCAAAATCATATCTCATCAAGAAAGACCGTGCAAACTACCATGGTGTACAAGAGGTGACGTGTATTCCATTAAACTGAGTACTTTTCTCTAATGTCTCCAAACTATAAGCAGAGTACTAAGTCATCCAATGATAGAGGCTCTGTTGTCTTGACTTATGTCCTGTACAAGTCAAAGAATTCTTGCATACTCTTTATGTAGGATTACCATGAACAGAGGCTGAACTATAAATTTCATGTTTCTCAAATAAAATTTTCTAAAAGGGCCTCTTACCCCTCTCTTATCGTACCCCTCTTTCCTCCATTCTTTGTCTCATTTTCCAAAGCAGAGAAAGTTGCCATTTGTCATAATGTCCACGGGTCTTTCCCCTCTGAAATATCCTACCCAAATCCTAAACACAAGAAATAGTATACAGAAAACAAATCCTCAAACCACCCACCAAACATAAGGAGGAAAGAACTGTGGGTGGTTAGTAGTAGTTTCCTTCTGTTACTGGTTCAAAGCATTTCTACTAACTTACTAATTCATTACAGAGGCTAGGCCAACTGACTGGGAATGTGATTTCTAGAAATCAATTAGTTTTTGAGAATAATAATATAAAAGTATACTAAAAATAGAAAAAAAAAAAGAATTGCACCATTATGTTAGCCATTTCTGCATACTGCCTTCCAGTTTTTGTCTTGTATGTAGACACATACTTTTACAAAATTGCAACAAACCAAAATGGAATTTTTTCATCTTGGAAAAACCCTAATAGATCCAAATTATTCAAGGTGCCTTAGGAAAGGATTTCACTTGTATTAGCTAAAAGTGACTTTAATTATAACTCAGTAAATATAGATCAACAAACGCTGAAACATATTTTAATTTCAATTGCTTGACTGGCCAGTATTTTTCTAAATTAGGCCTCATTTTTTACAATGAATATATAGCCTGCTCTCAAATATTCAACGAATCCAACTTATTCATTCTTTTAGAATATACTTCCTCTTCTCTTTAATCCCTTATATATTTATGCTTATTAGCACTTTGGCTCCAGATATATAAAGGAAGATGAAAAAGCTGCAATACAAGACAGCTAATTTTTATTAAATGGTTATAGTACAAGAAGACTGAGTTGATGAGCTATTCAAAGCATTAAATAGGTGGCTGTCACATAATCTTTCTCCTATTATTAAAGAAAAGAACTCACTGAATTTAGATTTATTTCCTATTTGGAGCTTTATATTTTTTTCTTCTTATTGTCTGTCCACAAATAAAGTTACAATTGATTGCATTGCAACAGTATTAAGTCTTTGAAAATAAGCTATCTCTGACATGATTTCTGTTTCTTAGACTTAATTTCAGCGCAGGTATCCAGATATATATTTTAGAGATAAAAGACAACTTACAAAATTAAAACAAACGTAATTTAAAAAAGAATTGTGTTGAAGGTTTCCTTTGAACACTTATTGAATAAAAAAAAACTAAAACTTTCATAAATAATGACAAATTATCCAAATTTAAAATAAACTAAATTATTAATATATCTTAGAGCCTTTCACATCATCCCTTTTGTACTAACCAAGATTGCTATTTAAAAAAATACCTTCTATATATTTTGAACTGGAGATATTCTATTACTGTCAAAGAAATGTTATAACTGGAATAAATATAAGAATTCTGATTAAAAATTAATGGTAAAGAATGACATTTAGAAGCCCCTGAAACAGGAAAATGGACTGTAAATATTGTTTACTTGAGCACTATATTTATAAGTCAGCATTTTACAGTAGTTCAGTGATTTTATAATGTACTATAATAGATTCGATCATAAAATTATATTCAAAACGTGAGAATCATTGTTTCTGAATTTTGTCTTTTGTAACACAAACCTGAACGTATTTCAGTACCATGGTTTCTTGTGTTTACCAGCATTTTTAGATAAATAGAAACTGGAGTGGGGGTGAAGAGAGCTGAATGATCCAAATAAAAATACAATAATAATTTTGAATAAAAAAATGAATTGGGAGATACTATGGAGAATTTCTTACTCTAAAATTTTTATTTACAGAAGAGTGTCAAAATTGAATTTCTCAGAATTGATGTTAAATACAAATAGGTTAAGATAGTCTTAGTTATGGGATCAGTATCTGAAAAACCCACACGGACAAAGCTAAAAAATTGCCTACCTTATTCAGAAGAAAAGGAATAAATATAGCACTCTCGACTTAATTGGTTTGGTGGATGTTAAGAGTCCTCATTTTTTAGGAGATTTTTTTTTATTCAAAAGCTGTTTCATCCCACTAAAACCTAACTCATCTCATTTAAAAAATTCCTTTTTAAACATAAAATTTCAATGATTCAGAAAAACATGGAGGATAATATAATATACATCTATATATCCATTACTTTGTTGAACAAGTGTTAACATTTTGCCATATTTGCTTCATATATTTTCTTCAAAAACAGAAAAGTTACAGATAACAACTGAAGCGCCCCTTTATTCCCTTCCCTGAATCACAGTCTCTTCTCTCCACAGCTGTAGAGGTGATCATTTTTCTAAAGAAGATGTATACCCTTCCTGTCAATGTTTTTATAGTTTCACTATATATTTGTGCTTTTATAAACAATGTCATAATGTTTTATGTTTTAAAATTTACATAAATCATTCCCATTTTATCACTTTGTAATTTCCATTTTTTACTCAACATTGCTTTTGAAATCTAGGCATATTAATATATAAATATTTAGTTCAATTTTTCTAAAGCATTTCACTGTAAAGATGTACCATTCTGCTATTGGATGTTTAGGTTGTTTCTAACCAATGCAGCATGAAAGCAGATATGGCAGATATGAAATATTCCTTTCTATATTGTTTCAGCGAGGACCTTTGCTTAAGCTGGTTAGGTGGATTTTTTTGTTCTTATTGTAATTAAGCACTGGCAATTGAAGAAAAAACTAGAATGCTACTTTCTAATCCAGAATTACCTGTGTCTTACTATCTATCTTAGTTTAATCTTTTATTTCTTTGTTGAATCTTTTACTTCTTTGTTAAATCTTTTATTTCTTTGTTGAATCTTTTACTTCTTTGTTAAATCTTTTATTTCTTTGTTAAATGCCTGTGATATAGAAAAGAGAAAACTAGAAATATGAAATCTAAGCCTTTATTTTACTTGGAAATAGTGTTTCTATTTAGGAACATGTAAGTCATTTGTTTGTATATACTGAACTTCTGTTTAGAATTCCAGTGGATCCACTTCAGGAAAATAAAACGAGGAAGATATGTTACGTTCAGCATTTGAATGTTGCTTTTTGCAGAAGCAATGCTAGGATTGAAAAGAATCTTGTCCACTTTTTCCCCTGCTCCTACCCACCAAAACTCTGAAAGAATACCGACTAAATAATTCAGGAAGTCTGTGGGACTTGATTTCTCATTTCTTACTCCCTTTAGGGAATAAACCGGCAGCGCAGTCTACCTTTGATTCTTTTTCTCTTGGTATTCCTGATTTTACTTTATCAAGTGGCTGATCAAGAGTCAAATTATTCTTCCTTGCTTCACTGTCTTCAAGCAGGGGAACATAGCCATAACTGTTATCTGTAAAACAAAAACCTTTTGGACATAAGTAGGAAACACTTGTTTTTTGGTATCACCTGAAAAAGTAAAAAGAACACAAACCCAAATCCCTAATTTTAAAGAGTAGAGATTTTAAACTATGAGTTTTAAAAATTCTTTAGATAATAGTTACTTTGACGATTTAGATTTACTCATTTAGATTTTGGCATATTTGCTTCATATTTGTTGTTTTCATTCTCACTAAACACACAAAACCCCTACTCTTCCAAAATCAGTGGTGTATAAAATATGTAGTATTTAGAAAACTAGAGTATGCTCTTTGCAGCCATCAGCAATAGCAATTAAATTTTTATATAAGTTGTATTATCAGGTATGCATTTCTTGAGATAATTATTTGCATAATTATTCCATGCTTAGTATAGGAAAATTAGAAAATGCAGACATGTCAAAAAGAATAAAAGTTACCTACAATTTTTATCATCTGTGAATTATTTCTGTTAATATTTTGGTTTATATTTTATCATATTTTTTCTTTTCCTATACATATAAATTCACACAAGAATCTTTTTTTGCATAAATAAAATATTTATTTTTGTATCCTGCTTTGCTCATTTTGCTATATATCATGAATAGTCTCATGTTAGTAAGTTAACATCTATTATCATCACTTTTCTTGGCTACATAGCTGTTTATTATATGAGTGACTGTAATTTAACTGTTGGACATCTCTTTATTTCTAGTTTTCTATTTTAAAAATTATACTGTGATGAGTATCCTTGCATACATATCTTTTGAGTACTTGAGCAAATATTACGATATATTCTTAGGACTTGAATTTTTGGTTTAAAAGGCAGAGACATTTTAAAAAGCTTTTGCTACTTATTGGCAAATTGTCTTCTAGGAAGTTTTATCAACTTAGAGATCCACCATACAGTATGTGTGAAGGTCCATTTTCCCATATTCTGCAGGTGTTCATTTCTTAAATACCATACCACAGTTATTAAAAGAACAGAACTATGGAGAAACAAAGGAGAAATAAAATAGAAAAACTTGACTTTCACCTTTCTTTTCTCCAAGAAATTCAAGAAATATATACAAAATTAACATGCACATACCTCGACTGGAATTCACAAGACGTAACTGTGATTTTAGCTTGTCAATAATAGTTTGTTGAAGTGACAGCTGTTCCTCTTGCTCACGTATTCTCTGCTCATAGTTCTCAGTCTGCTGACATAAAAACCAGTCAGCCTGATATTTACTGACAGACATGTATATACATTTATTTACTGTCCATTAATAATTGTATATAGATATGAGTTGCCCATATTGCCATATCCTAGATATTAAGCATTTATTTATGAGCTAAAAACTGGCTCCAGCAATGTATTTATAATCATAACAAACATCAGTGATTTAAAACACTGTAAAAATTTAAAAATTGTCTTAAATTAAAGAAATTTCATTTAAGAGTTCAAAGTATGGTTTCTTGGTCCTTCAGTTAGGATAAAAATTGTAATTTAGAATTTAATCCTTAATGATAACAAAAAAAGCATGAATGATAAAATGGATGCTATATTAAAGTTATTCTAAAAAAATACCCACTGACTTTAAAAAGTTAAGATTTCATGTCTTTTAGATAAACACACTTTAGAATTTATTTTTAGAGTAAAAAACACAAAGGAAGTAGCTATAGCTAAGACACTATGAAAATCAAAGGGACAAGTACAAATCATAAAATTATATTGATCATAAACTTCTTTTCTAAGATTAAGTTTTAAGAAGTCAAGAGAACACATGGTTAATCTTTAGTAGATATCTTAAATACCACAATTTCTCTTATATTTTTAGTCCATTCTTCTTGTTATTTTTATTGCAGTGGTTGCGAGAATTAAGCAATGAAAGAAGATACAAGTTTGCATTAGAGAAGAGAGATATTGCAAACCTTCAAGCAAACTTGAAAATGCTGCATTACAATTACCAAATTAGTAAAAAGTCTTAAAAATATATTAGCAAAAACTAATAGAGAATTCTTTACCAATTTCTATCACTGGAGGAACAAATAAACAAATGACTAAATTGTAAATTCCTTGAAATATGAAACAGGGTCTTAATAATCTTGGAACATCCTTCAGCAGACACTAAATATTTGATTTTGAATTGATTCTTAGTTAAACTTCAAAATTAGTGAAGTTCTATTATTTTCAGAGACCATTAAGCCTGAAGTTCTTTATAAATTACACAGCTGTTCCTAGATTCCCAAATTAAATTACCTGAAGAAATTAAAGTAAAATACCACATTTTCTCAAATAAAAGGTGAAATTTTATAATACACTTCAAACATGGATAACTGACAGAGCTGGTAAGTAACATCAAAGATGGTGTCATCTTTGCATGTTGCCTGAGGGTAGTCTTACATAACTTGATACTTCCACAACTCTGCAAAGTAACTTATACATAGGAGGTATTCAGTACAGGCTTATGAAAAAAAAAAAAAGGAAATAAAGAATTCAAGTTAAAAACAAAAGAATCCACTTAAGTTTTATTATTATGAATAGAAGAATGAATCTTGTGAGCCCATCTGGACCATATGTCCTATGACTTTGAGTATCAGTACTGAGCCTTAGATCCCCAAATCCAGTTTAGGGCCAGGCTTTCCAGGACAAGATATCTTGTTCCCATGTAACTTTACACTCAAGCCTCTAGAAAGAGTGGGAAGGTTGACTGAAAGAAGGATTCAAATGTCTACGGCAAATTCTGTAATAACTCAAATTTACGTGGGCCACACAGAGCCACCAGGGCTGAGGAATCAGCAAACAAGTTGCTGCTGCAGTCTTCTCTATCTACTTCTGTGTATTTGGAACTTTCTCCAAAGAACTCAAAGCTCTTTATAAAAACACTGACCATTCTTTACTATATTTTGAAAGGAATATACATTCTACTCTCCACACATTAAGTAACCAGTACAAAAAACGTAGTAAATTAAAGATAGGCTCAGAATAAATGTGTAAATTAGTCAAACCTCAGTCCCTTCCCCATCTACTATATATTTTTTTCCCCACCTTAATGAAAAACCAAATGACCTATATTTTCTTTTGGAACCAACTCAGAAAGCCTCTGCCAGGTAATTTTCATCTTCTAGCCTCTGGCTTAAAAACACACTTCAGCACATCTGCATATAACATATTATAATAAAAAAATAATGCTGAAAATATATTCATTAGCTGGGAAAAACCAACAGATCAACAACTATTTCGAGTTGAAATTTTGAACTATTTCTTAAACCACTTAATAAAGTACTTTATAAACTCAAGCAAATTCTGTAATAACTTAAAAACTGATACTCTAGAAGTATAGCAGGGGAAATAGAATAGCAATGGTCTATGTTCTCTTACTGCTCTTTCCACATACTGACATTATAGAAATTATAGTATTCTAGTCTAATTGTATGTATGTATGATTTCCCTTTAGAAATCTAATTGTATGTATGTCTAAAATCTAAAATCTAACTGTATGTGTGTCTGACTTCCTCAAGGGCAGAGACTATTTTCTCCTGATATCTCTAGGGTATAGCAGACTGCCTGGCACATATTGAGATGCTCAGTAAATATTAGTGGAATAAACAAACTAATTAAGTTGTTAAAGAACTATCAGAGAAATAGATACGTCTTCAGAAGTGATCTGAAGGAATGGAGAAAAGGTTTTGCTTACATTTCTATAAGGGAAACAGGAAAAATGGAGACAAGGTCAGTAGGTGAGTAAGACCAAAGAAAATTAAGTTTGAGCAAATGGATGCAAAAGATAGGCCATGTCTGAAGATTTCTTTTTTTGGAAAAAACAGGGAAGTCATATTGTCAGAAAAAAAGGTACTAATTTGAGAAGAGAAAAGACACATTCAGAAAATAGTATAAAGATTTTGACCACAAGGGAAAATGAGAGGGAAAGTCCAAAAGAGAATATTATATCAAATTGGGAAATAACCAGAATTCAGTTTATTTGCTATGTTTGGAAACCAACAAAGTCTTTTTTCCTTTTCATTAAATGCTTTTGTTCACTGAACAGATCTGAATAAACTTATAACTTGAAAAGTCCTTTTAAAAGGTCAGATAATTGTTGCACTGTCACAGTATTTTTAAAAAAACAATACAATTACAAAACAATTACAAAGCAAGTACATTCCAGCACTATCAAAGACCCCACAAAACAGAAAAATCACTAACAACCACATTGAAAATGTACAACAGCAATGTCTTGTCAACACTTCTGTACAGAGCACAGACATGACAGCTAAAACAGACAGAAGAGAAGATGCTTTTGACAGCCAGTGTGTGTGAATGATTCTTTGAGTCAGATGGCAGCAACAAGTTACCAACTAGGAGATCTGCATGACAACTAACCATCCATCTGTATCAAACACCATCTGGCCAAGATGACTCTGGCTTCTGTGTATTTGACACTCCTTCTAATTCCAAAGACTAGCAAAACAAGTGGTCTATGAGCATCTAAAGAGGTAAACAGGTACTTAGGTATTGTACCATAAAGTACTTTGTATCCTTTCTTAGTGTTCAAAAGTAAAACTTAAAACAATGGTGATCAAATATAGTACACATCTTAAATTTATTAAAAATGGTTGTCCATACATACTCTCAACTATCATAAATAAAGTAAAAAGCTTATCTTAAGAAATGTCCCTTTATCCAGGCAAAATTTCAATCCATTTTCAAAACTAAGGCAGCATATTCTCTATAATTTTGAACATACAGCTGCTCAAGTTTTCATGAGTTTCATAAATATTAAAACCGAGTTGTAGAAATTGAATTTTTTTCCTACTGCTAAAACTGAAAATTCTCATTTTTCATATTTTCCAAAGCACTTATTTCTTGATGGGGAAAATAAAAAGTTCAAGAGTTCTTAAGTCATCTATAATACTCTAAATATGTCAAACGTTATCTCTTCTCATCCTCAAGAACTAATCTCAATATTCTGAAAAATACCATTGTTTTCCTCCAAATATAAAAAGAACAGGAATTTAATAAATGTTGAATGGATTAAAAAAAAAGAAACACTCTCAATTTAAAAACCTTTCAAATGGTTCCAAGATTAACAAAGAGAATGAAAGCTTTATTGAAGGATTTGCTTGGCTACCACAAATGCTCTCAATAGGGAGCTCCACAGTTCATGAAGGAAGGTAATTAAATATTAATTATCCCAATACATAGCACTTTAGACACAAACTAATTGTCTTGGAACTTTGGTAAACTAAACATCAACTTCAATTTTAAGTTAAAAAAAATCAGATTGTACAGGATTAGCAACTCAGAGATCCTGGTTTACATACCTCATTCTTCAACCATTCTCTTTTATATTCTCTCATAACTAGGTTATAAGCCCTGCCCTCCGCCACCCTCCTGATACTAAGACTTATTTAGGAGATCTATAATTTGACAGATCAGATTATCAATCTGGTTTTCTACTATTAGGTGACAGTGCTGCCACCAATTTCTCAGCATGCCAAATGGCAAACTGTGACAAACTATTTTTATTTTACAATCGTGTTTTGGTCCCGATTAATTTACTTAGCCTCTTGGTTTCTTCCTGTTTGAAATGAAAATAATATTTACCTGAAGGATTGAAGGAGATAACATGAATAAAATATCTGACATATAATAAGCTCTTTGCAAATGTCCGTTCTTTTCCTTTAATAACAAGCAAGATATCTACATAATATCTATTACTGTAGCATGCAATGCACACATCCATTAACTAAAGCTCTGGTTACCACTGAACATAGGCAATTTGTCACCAGACTTTACCACACAACCACGCATGCTCTAAGCCAGTTTTCTCGGTCTTTTTTATAGTTCACTGTAACCTAGGACTCAAAAGTTTCTCTTCAGAAATCAGTTTGGTATATCTCTTTTGAATCAAAAATGTTCTTTCAAGCAAAAAAACCCAAGAAACTCTGGCTGTTCAAAGTTTATAAGGAGACAAAATAGGCTCAAAAATGATTAAGGAACAATTAATGGCTGTTAAAAATTACAAAAGTAGCACATTTGTTGAAAAAAATGCAAAAACAGAATGTCCACCATTACCACAAAAAAAATCCAGATATGTACAAAGTAAAAAGTGACAGTCTCTTCTTTTACTTTGCCTTCCATTCCTCCTCAGAGGTAACTACTATTGATACTTTGGTATGTGGCCTTTCAAAACTTCTGTGTACATGTACATGCATCTTCCTTTTTAAAAAATGTGCATTATTCTGCAACCAAATTTTTCAACAACACATTATCATCATATGATCATTTCACTGAATACTTACTATGCACCAAAATAAGAGAGTTTTATTTTCTTTACCTCATTTAATCTTTAAATTAACCTTCTGGGGGCCGCCTGGTGGCGTAGCGGTTTCGTCCGCACTTGGAAGCCCGGGGTTCGCCGGTTCGGATCCCGGGCGCCCGCCGACACACTGCATGTCAGCCACGCTGTGGCGGCGTCCCATATAAAGTAGAGGAAGATGGGCACGATGTTAGCCCAGGGCCAGTCTTCCTCAGCAAAAAGAGGAGGATTAGCAACGGATGTTAGCTCAGGGCTGGTCTTCCTCACCAAAAAAAAAAAAAAAAAAAATTAACCTTCTGGGGAGATTATTTCCCACATTTTACAGAAAAGAAAACTGAGGCACAAAGAGGTATAAAATAACTTGTCCAAGGTTTCTCAGTAGGTAGTAGAGCTGGGATTTGAATCCAGGTTTGCCTGACCACAATGCCCAAGACCCTAGATAACCACCATGGCATACCATGTGAGTATATCTAGCTCCACCAAGGTCCTCTTTTTTTGCTATATACTCTCCCCTTAGGCAATCTCATCCCCATTGGCTGGTTAAATGCCAGACTCTCAAATTTCTTCTTATAGCCCAGACCTGCCTTCTGAGCTCTAGATCTATGTGGCCAAGTGCTACTGGGAAAGCACTTCAAATTTTACTTATTCAAAACTGATGATCTCCTCCTTGTAACTACCATCCCCCCCAACACCCCCTGCCCTGCAAAATCAAATCCTTTGCTTGTATTCCTTCTCTCAGCATATGGCACCACTGTCTATTCAGAAAGCTATAACCATCCTTGACATCTACTTGTTCTATAGCCTATCCACGACCAATTGTCAATTTTAATGTTAAAATCTCTCAAATCTATCCACTTTTTCACCTCCAATGTAGGCATCACAGTTCAAGACATCACAACCTTAATGAACTACTGCAATAACTTAACTGCTCTCCCTAACTCTATCAGCCAATCCATTTTTCTACACTGTAGCCATTGTGTTCTTTGCAAAATGTGAATCTAATCATAATACCCATTCTTTCCTCCCACCGTCCCCCCTACAAAATCTTAAATGCCTTCCTATTGCTGTTAGAATAAAGAAACAAAAGTCCTCAATATGCCCTCTAAGACCCTACACAGTCTTGCCCCTGACTCTTTTCATTGTATTTTGCCCTTATACTTTCAGCTGTTTTAGGCCAATGGATCTTTATAATGCAGGTCCCTGCACCTGGAAAGCCCCCCAACCTTGCCCTTTCAAAAATCGCTTCATAAAGATTGTCTTCTCTGACCTCCTAGATTAGGTCAAGTCCCTAAGAGAGATTCTAATAGCAGTTTACCTTTCTTCCTGGTACTTATCAGAGTTTGAAACTTTACATTTATGAGATTGTCTAACTAGTTCCTGCTTGACTAGACTGTGCCACCATTATATAAAGCAGGGAGCATGTCTGCTTATCATTGTAGACCCAGCAGGTAGAGCAGATCCCAATACAACATATTGAGTAGGTGCTCAAAATATCTTTGAAGAGATAGCATAATTTAAACATTCCTAATTATTAATGGATCTTCTTGAACATAAATCCTAGCATACCTGTCTAAAAGTTTTGACAGAACATATTTCAGGAAATAAAAACCTGGAACAAAGGACACAAACATTTTAAATCTGATAGGTGGAAAACGAGTCTATGGCAAAGCACTGACAATGGACAATTGAAGAAATGTCTTCAATCAGAAACAGCCAGAAGCACCTTTATTCTAATAGCGGTAGCCTCAGTAGAAAAAAACCAGAGTGAACTGCTCTATTTTCACTGACACTTTACACAGAAATATATGTCTTGGGGGAATGAAGAAAGGAAAAAAAGAAATGGCCTCGTTATTTAGTAAACAATAATGAGGCCATTTACATCTTAAGTGAAAGTAAAGGCAGTTTTTCACATAGTAGTACCTACAATAAAGGCATTTTATGCCTTCATGCAATTCTTTAAAACATGTTTTACAAGCTTTTAGAGGTAACATAAGCCTGAGGCTAAGAGTTGACATTTCAGATGGGTCAAGACTAGCTCTAGAATAAAGCAATCTGACAACACAGTCCTTATGGTTTTATATTTATTGTCAGAAAAGTGTTTGGATATGTAATTTATGATAAAAAGACAGAGCACAGTCAAATTTAGTCTTAGGTGAGGCCTTCACCTTAGACTCACTAGCTAGTCAAGGCGGCTCTTTGCTTAGCAAATGGGATGGTTTCACATGTTTTGTATCCTTCACCTTTCTTATCAATACAAAGAACAAGCAATTGATAGCACAGCACCTGAACTATCTTAGAATTATGGAGATTTCTTCCTTTCTATAAAAAGACATTGTTGATTTTTCTCTTTTAATCAAGAACTGGGCAAGAAGAGACAAATATGTTTTATTCCACATTTCTCTTCTCAACAAGGAGATTTATATTTTTTGATTACATAATGCAAAGGATTTGGGACAAGCAGGAGATCAGCTGTAGGAAGTTTTCTGTAACTTAATCATTTATGAGTACAGTAATCTGACTTTTAAATGGCAATCAGTTTTAAAATTTTCAGATGTTTTTATTATTTTAATTGATTCTTCTCTTGGAAAGATGGAAGGAAGCAATAGAGGGTACTTAAGTCTTTATTAAATATATTTGGTTTTTCCCACAGAACAGTGGCAGAAACTGATGACAAGCAACTTGGTATAAGCAATAAAACTGATTAAACGTTTAATTCCACATTATGGAAGCTTCCAAGTGATATCTGGAACTCTCCAGGCAACTTTAGCCTAGTCGGCCACAATATGTGGCAAAGACTACTAATTATTCCCCCCATATACATTATTCTTTCTCTCAGCAGTATAGACTTATAGCTGGGCAAATGGTCATCCAGCTAGAGAATACATTTGCCAGCCTTCCCCACTACTAGGTGTGACCAAGTAACTAAGTTCTGGCTAACAGGATGTGAACAGAAGCAACCCGTACAAATTCTGGACCACATCATTAAAAGGAAGCTGTGTGTTCTGCCCTGCTTCTCTCTTTCTTCTCACTGGCAGGGAAATATTAACAAGTAGAGCAGTCACTGTGATTCCAGAGAGGAAACTATATTCCAAGGATGGTTGAGGTGCCTTCCTAGCCCTGGCCACTCACCTCTGGACTGTTATATGAGAGAGGAATAAGCTGTCTTATTTAAGCACAGTATTTCTTGGTCTCTTTGTAACAACAACTTATCCGATACAATAACTAATTCAGGGGCCAAGCCAACTCTACCACTGCCCTATATATAGTATCGTCTCTTATTCTGTAAACATATTAAAAGTTGGGTATGTCAGGGGCTATTGTTATTAAAACATTCCTCTACTTTGGAAGACCTCTTAGTGTTGGGTACGTATGAATGCTTACACAAGGCAAGAAACAGAATGAGCAATCTTAGACTGTGAACCCTTTTAAGTGCACGCTGTTATGTTTTATTTATCTTTGAATCCCTTGCATTTATTATGTGCCTGGCACATCATAAACTGTTTGTAGGATGATTGAAAGAAATATTAATAGCAAGCTTTATACTATAGCCTCTTTTGGTAAGAGATGTATAAATCACAAAGTAAGAATTCACCCAAGAAAAGAGGAAACTATATTAGGTTATTCAATGGCAAGTAAAGAGTTTGAAAACCTGAAATGGGCTGTAATTTAGCTAGGTTAGTATAAAGAATATGGACTTTGAAGTCAGATAAACCTAGTGGCAGTATAGATTCTGCCACTTAGGTTGAAAAACTAACTTAGTTCTGAGTCTCAGCTTCTTCATTTGAAAATAGGGCTAACAATGCCTACTTTGTAGGGCTAGGAGGATTTACATATAAAGTAGGTGACACTTGTGTAAAATATACTCATTCATTAAATGTTAATTCTCCTTTCTACTTTATGAAGCAATATGAATTTAAGGACTAAAGGAGGGAAGAGAATGCAATTGGTTCAGCATTATCTGGGATTATCTGACATTTTAGTATGGTCTAGAATAAAGGCTATACTGGAAGGAAAAGCTAAAAATAGTGCTGTTTTCTTAAAGACTAGAGGTTCTAAGACAAAAAAAATTAATGGCATGGTGGCAGGAGTGCTTAGGCACAACAATGGAAAATTTGGTATAGAACTAAAAGCGAAAAACACTACTTAGTGGCCAGGGAAAGTAAATATACTTGATGATCAATAGTAGAACACTAGTAGTAGTATGAGGGATCATCCTTTGAAATTTAAGTAATTTAGGATAAATAAAAGGCAGTATTATTCCACACAGCCCTTATAAGACTCAGTACTCCCTTGAAATGGTACAGGTGAGAAAAAATAGTGGATATAAAAATTCAGGTCTGACATTCAGCTTAATGTGCCTTCCAAGTGGAAATGAGATATATGGGTCCAGAGCTCAGAGGGCAGGTCTGGAGTAAGGAGATAAATTTAGGAGTCACTTCAGATACAGTCACTGTATCTGAAGCCACAGGAGAAGATAAGATAGCACACACAAGAATATAAAGTAAGAAGCAAAGAAGGCCTTGAAAAACTCTAATATTTAGTGGCTTGGTAGTAGAGAAGAAACCTACAAAGGAGACTGAGGAAGTGGGGCCCAAGAAGGAATGAGAAAATCAAACACGGTGTGTGGAATGTTAAACAGAAATAGTGTTTTAAGGAAGAGGTAGTACAAGAGATATGGTCAGCTATTAAATGGAATGAGGTAGCTCCATATGTATGAATGTGAAAGACTATCGATGATTTTAGGCAAAGAAGTTGTAGACATGAAATTTGTGGTCAAGCAGATTTTTTCAAATCTCAGTTCTACTAGCTTTACTACTTATTAACTGTGGTTGTGGGAAAGTTATTTCACCCTTCTGTATTTCATTTTCCTCATCTGAAGAATGAAAATAATACTTTCTCAAAAGATTTGTATGATTAAATTAGATGCGTGTAAAGCACTTCGGCAAACATAAGCCTCAATGAATCTTAGTGATGATGATGGTAAAGATAAAGACATTTAAAAAGTTTAAAACCTTTTTCAGATTAGCACAATTCCATTTTTGAAAAAATATTATTCATATATTCTGGAAGGATATAAAATTATTAACAATGGTTACCCCTGGGGAGTGAGGGAAAGGATCATCATTTTATATTCTGTATATCTTGAATTACTTGCATTTTTTCAATAAGCATGTGCTGCTTTTGTAATTTTGACCAATAATATTTTAAAATCACTTATCTGCCTTATTTGTCTTTGTCTCCGTTATTAATTTGGAATACTCAGATGCCTTTTCTTGACAAAATGCTCTTAAATAGATGTAGCACACTGACTTCTCAAAGAGGAGTTTCTGAGTCTTAAATTGCAGTGAACTAGAAAAAACATTGTGAGAGGAACTGGCTTGGAATATGGACACCTAAGTGACAAAAGGCTGGGGAGTTGGTACAAACTGATGAATGACAGGTGAACACAATAAAACATAGCTAGTAAGAGAATCTAGGCTTGGATACCAATTCTTTTTTTTTTTTATTATTTTTATTGATGTCTTAATAATTTATAACATTGTGGGGTTTCAGTTGTACATTATTATTTGTCCGTCACCATGTGGATGGATCCCTTCACCCCTTGTGCCCACCCCCCACCCCCCTTCCCCTTGGTAACCACCAAACAGTTTTCTCTGTCCGTGTGTTCGTTTATATTCCACATATGAGTGAAACCATGCGGTGTTTGTCCTCCTTTCTCTGGCTAATTTCACTTAACATAATACCCTCTAGGTCCATCCATGTTGTTGCAAATGGGACAATTCTGTCTTTTTTATGGCTGAGCAGTATTCCATTGTATATATATGCCACATCTTCTTTATCCAATCATCAGTCGAGGGACACTTGGGTTGCTTCCACTTCTTGGCTATAGTGAATAATGCTGCAGTGAACATAGGGGTGCATAAGCCTCTTGTGATGGTTGATATCATGTCCATTGGGTAGCTGCCCAAGAGTGGGATTGCTGGATCATAAATAAGGTATTTCTATTTTTAATTTTTTGAGGAATCTCCATACTGTTTTCCATAGAGGCTGCCCCAGTTTGCATTCCCACCAGCAGTGAATTAGGGTTCCCGTTTCTCCACAACCTCTCCAACATTTGTTGTTTTTTGTCTTGGTGATTATAGCCATTCTAATGGGTGTAAGGTGATATCTTAGTGTAGTTTCGATTTGCATTTTCCTGATGATTACTGATGTTGAACATCTTTTCATGTGTCTGTTGGCCATCTGTATATCTTCCTTGGAAAAATGTCTGTTCATATCCTCTGCCCATTTTTTGATAGGGTTGTTTGTTTTTTTTTTGTGGCTCAGTTGTGTGAGTTCTTTATATATTACAGAGATTAATCCCTTGTCAGATGTACGATTTGCGAATATTTTCTCCCAGTTGGTGGGTTGTCTATTCATTTTGATCCTGGTTTCATTTGCCTTGTAGAGAAGCTCTGTAGTCTGATGAAGTCCCACTTGTTTATTTTTGTTTCCCTTGTCCAAGTAGACACAGAATCTGAAAGGATCCCTTTATGACTGATGTCAATTAGTGTATTTTCTTCCAGGAGTTTTATAATAAGTTTCAGGTCTCACTTTCAGGTCCTTAATCCATTTTGAGTTGATTTTTGTGTATGGCGATAGAAGATGGTCTACTTTCATTCTTTTATATGTGGCTGTCCAATTTTCCCAGACCATTTATTGAAAAGAATGCCCTTTCTCCATTGTATGTTCTTCGCTCCTTTGTCAAAGATTAGCTGCCCATAGGTGTGTGATTTTATTTCTGGGCTTTCAATTCTGTTCCATTGATCTGTGTGTCTATTTTTGTACCAGTACCATGCTGTTTTGATTACTATAGCTCTATAGTATATTTTGAAATCAGGGATTGTGATGCCTCCAGCTTTGTTTTCTTTGTTCAGGATTGCTTTAGCTATTCAGGTCTTTGGTTGCCCCATATGAATTTCAGTATTTTTGTTCTATTTCTGTGAAGAATGACATTGGGATTTTGATTGGGATTGTATTGAATCTGTAGATTGCTTTAGGTTAGTATGGACATTTTAACTATGTTTATTCTTCCAATCCATGTGCATGGAATATTTTTCCATTTCTTTATGTCTTTATCGATTTCTTTCAATAGTGTCTTATAGTTTTCATTCTATAGGTCTTTCACCTCCTTGGTTAAATTTATTCCCAGATATTTTACTCTTTTTCTTGCAATTGTAAATGGGATTGTCTTTTTGAGTTCTCTTTCTGTTAGTTCATCATTAGTTAAGTTGATTTTATACCCTGCCACTTTGCTGTAGTTGTTGATTATTTCCAGTAGTTTTCCAATGGATTTTTTTTTGGGTTTTCTATGTGTAAGATCATGTCGTCTGCAAATAGTGAGTTTCACTTCTTTATTGCCTATTTGGAGTCCTTTTATTCCTTTTTCTTGCCTAATTGCTCTGGCCAAAACTTCCAGTACTATGTTGAATAAGAGCAGTGAGAGTGGGCACCAAAGGAATGGCTTGTTCCTGTCCCCAAAGGAATGGCTTTCAGTTTTTCCCTGTTGGGTAGGATGTTAGCTGTAGGTTTGTCATATATGGCCCTTATTATGTTGAGGTACCTTCCTTCTACACTCGTTGAGAGTTTTGATCATAAACGGATGTTGGATCTTGTCAAATGCCTTCTCTGCATCAACTGAAATGATCATGTGGTTTTTATGCCTCATTTTGTTAATGTGGTGTATCACATTGATTGATTTGCGGATGTTGAACCATCCCTGTGTCCCTGGTATAAATCCCACTTGATCATGGTGTGTGATGTTTTTGATGTATTGCTGTATTCGGTTTGCCAATATTTTGTTGAGGATTTTTGCATCTATGTTCATCAGCGATATTAGCCTGTAGCTTTCCTTCTTTGTATTGTCCTTGTCTGGCTTTGGTATCAGGATGATGTTGGCCTCATAGAATATGTTAGGAAGTAGTCCATCTTCCTCTATTTTTTGGAATAGTTTGAGAAGAACAGGTGTTAAATCTTCTTTGAATGTTTGGTAAAATTCTCCAGGGAAGCCATCTGGTCCTGAACTTTTATTTTTGGGGAGGTTTTTGATTACTATTTCAATCTCTTTACTTGTGATTGGTCTATTCAGAGTCTCTATTTCTTCTTGATTCAGTTTTGGGAGGTTGTATGCATCCAAGAATTTGTCCATTTCCTCTAGGTTGTCCAATTTGTTGACATATAGTTTTTGATAGTAGTCTCTAATAATCCTTTGTATATCTGTGGTATCCGTTGTAATTTCTCTTCTTTCATTTCTAATTTTATTTATTTGAGTCTTCTCCCTTTTTCTCTTACTGAGTCTGGCTAAGGGTTTGTCGATTTTGTTTATCTTCTCAAAGAACTAGCTCTTTGTTTCATTGATCCTTTCTACTGTTTTGTTGGTTTCAATTTCATTTATTTCTGCTCTGATTTTTATCATTCCCTTCTTCTGCTGATTCAGGGATTTGTCTGTTCTTCTTTTTCTAATTCTGTTAGGTGTAGTTTAAGGTCATTTATTTGGGATTTTTCTTGTTCGTTAAGGTAGGCTTGTATTGCTATGAATTTCCCTCTCAGGACTGCTTTTGCTGCATCCCATATGAGTTGGTATGATGTATTTTCCTTTTCATTTGTCTCCAGATAGCTTTTGATTTCTCCTTTAATTTCATCAACGATCCATTGGTTGTTCAGTAGCATGTTGTTTAGTCTCCACATCTTTGTCCCTTTCCCAGTTTTTTTCTTGCAGTTGATTTCTAATTTCATAGCATTATGACTGGAAAAGATGCTTGTAATGATTTCAACCTTCTTAAATTTATAGAGGTTTGCCTTGTTTCCTAATATATGGTCTATTCTTGAGAATGTTCCATGTGCGCTTGAGAAGAATGTGTAATCTGCTGTTTTTGGGTGGAGTGCTCTGTATATAACTATTAAGTCCATTGCGTCTAGTGTTTCATTTCAGTCCATCATCTCCCTATTGACTTTTTGTCTGGATGATCTATCCATTGATGTGAGGGGGGTGTTAAGATCTCCTACTATTATTGTGTTGTTAATATCTCCTTTTAGGTTTCTTAGTAGTTGTTTTATGTACTTTGGTGCTCCCGTGTTGGATGCATAGATATTTATAAGTGATATGTCTTCTTGGCGAAATGTCCCTTTTATCATATACTGCCCCTCTTTGTCTCTCATTACCTTTTTTACCTTGAAGTCTACTTTGTCTGATATAAGTATGGCAACTCCTGCTTTCTTTTGTTTGCCATTAGCTTGGAGTATCATCTTCCATCCTTTTACTTTGAGTCTGTGTTTGTCTTTAGAGCTGTGTTTCCTGGAGGCAGAAAATTGTTGGATCTTGGTTTTTAATCCATCCCACCACTCTGTATCTTTTGATCGGAGAATTCAATCCGTTTACATTTAGAGTGGTTATTGATATATGAGGGTTTAATGTTGCTATTTTATTGTTCATTTTCTGGTTCTTTTGCATTTCCTTCTTTTCTTGTCCCATGTGTTTCGGACTGCTAATCCAGTTTGGTAGTTCTGAATGATGATTCTCTTAGTTTTCTCTTTATTTGTCACATGTGGTTCTCTTCTGGTTATCTGTTTAGTGGTTACCATGAGATTTATATAAAAGATCTCCTGGATAAGATAGTCCATTTTCTGATGCCTCTTGTTTCCTTAGACTAAGTCGATTCGATCCCTTTCCTCTTCCTCTTCTAATTTGTTGTTGTCACTACCTATTCCATCTTGTGTCATGAGTGTGTGTTTACAGTGATGAGTTTAAATTCATTTTTGATGTTTTCCAACTGTGGTTTTTCTGGTTTAGTCTCCTTGTTTTTCTCCTTGCTCAAAACTTTGTAACCCCTTTCTCTTTTGTTTTTTTTTTTCAGGCCTAAGGGCCTTCTCGAGCATTTCTTGTAGTGGGGGGTCTTGTGGCAATGAACTCTCTTAGCTTTTGTTTATCAGGGAGAGTTATTATTTCTCCATCATATTTGAAGGATATTTTCGCTGGATAAAGTATTCTTGGCTGAAGGTTTTTGTCTTTCAGGATTTTGAATATATCATTCCAGTCTCTCCTAGCCTGTAGAGTTTCTGTCAAGAAATCAGCTGAAAGCCTGATGGGGTTTCCTTTGTATGTTATCTTTCTTCTTGTTTAGCTGCCCTTAATATTTTTTCTTTGTCATTAACTTTTGCTAGCTTTGCTAATATATGCTCTGAAGTTGGTCTTTTCCTGTTTATACATTTAGGTGATCCATTGACTTGATTCACTGTTATTTCCATCTCCTTCTCCAGGTTTGGGAAGTTCTCAGCTATTATTTCTTTGAACAAACTCTCTGCTCCTTTTTCCCTTTCTCCTCTTTCTGGAATACCTACTATCTGGATGTCACTTTTCCTAATTGAGTCTGGTATTTCTTGAAGAATTTCTTCATTTCTTTTTAGTCTTAGTTCTCTCTCCTCCATCTGGAGCGTTTTTGCATGCCTATCCTCAATAATGCTAATTCTTTCCTCCATATTGTCAGTTCTTCTCTTTAAAGACTCCAGGTTTTCCTTTATCTCATCCATTGTGTTTTTCATCTCCAATATTTCTGATTGGTTTTTCTTTATGGTTTCAATCTCTTCGGTGAAGAAATCACTGAATTCGTTGATTTGTTTCTCTGTGTTCTGTTGTAATTCATTGAGTTTTTTAATGATAGCTATTTTGAATTCTCTGTCATTCAGGTTATAGATTTCTTTGTCTTCGGGGTTGGTTTCTGGGTGTTTTGTCATTTTCCTCTTGGTCTGGAGACTTAAGATGCTTTTGCATAGACACGGCTGATTTACCTTTGCTATTCTTCATCTTGATAAAATTTCTGGTCCTGCAATTCCCACCCGCCGCCACTGGGTGGAGGTCACGAGTGGTGTGTTCTGAGCCCGCTGCAGTCCCCAGAGGGATTGTGCTGAAGTGCACAGTGTGTGGGGGAAGGGGTTCTTTCACCTGCCCAACTTGGGGGCTTCCTTTCTGGCTCTCTTGGGGCATTGACCACACCCCCAAAACAGTCTGTCATTGCTTCCCAGTGGGGATCTCTCAACAGTCTGTGAGAGCACCTGGAGGGCAACAGCTTTCCCCCAGAGGGCCGCCCCTCCTCCCGTCTGTGAGCTGCGCTGTCTTTGGCGATCAAATGGGGAGAGGGAGTAAATCTCCTTACCTCTCCTCAAGTCCTTTGGTGGAGGCTTCCTGTGCATCCACCGTCAGATGTACCATGGCAAGGGTCTCTTAGAAACCCTTCATAGTGTTTGACTGACCTCTGTTGGTATGCGAATGATGTTTTTGTTGTGTCTTAGCGGGCAGAGATTCAAAGAGGGAATCTCACTCCACCATGATGCTGACATCACTCCAATTCATTTTTTTGTAATAGATTTTTTTCAAGTTGTAGTAGCATAAAATTTGCCATTTTAATCATCTTAAGTGTACAGTTCTGTGGCATTAAGTACACTCACATTGTTGTGCAACCATCACCACCATCTATCTCCAGAACTTTTTCACCTTCCCCAACTGAAACTCTGCACCTATTAAACAACAACTCCTTACTCCCTTTCCCCAGCATCTAGGAACCACCCTACTACTTTCTGTCTCTATGAATCTGGCTACTCTAGGTACCTCATGTAAGTAGAACCATACAATATTTGTTCTTTTGTGACATGTTTATTTCACTTAGCATAAATATCTTCATCCATGTTGTACCACATGTCAGAATTTCCTTCCTAAGGCTGAATAATATTCCATTGTATGTATATACTGCATTTTATTAATCCATTCATCAACTGACTAACACTTAGATTGCTTCCACCTTTTGTCTATTGTAAATATACGGCTGCTATGAACATGGGTGTACAAATACCTCTTTGAATCTCTGCTTTCACTTTCTTTGGGTATATACCCAGAAGTGGAATTGCTGGGTCATATGGTAATTCTGTTTATTTTTTTGAGGAAACATCATACATTTTCCACACAGACTATATCACTTTATATTCCCATCAGCAACATACAAGAGTTCTAATTCCTCCACATCCTCACCAACACTTTTTTAATTTTTTTATAATAGTCATCCCAATGGATGTGAAGTGGTATCTCACTGTGGTTTTGATTTGCATTTCCCTAATGACTAATGATGTCGAGCATCTTTTCATGTGCTTATTGGTCATTTGTATAATTTCTTTGGAAATGTCTATTCAAGTCCTTTGCCTATTTTTTAATCAGGTTGTTTTTTTTCATTGTTGAGCTGTAGGAGTTCTTTATATATCCTGGTTATCAATCCCTTATCAGATATATGATTTGCAAATATTTTCTCTCATACCTTGGGCTGCCTTTATAGTGTTTTAATTTTGATGAAGCCCAACTTACCTAATTTTTCTTTTGTTACCTGTGCTTTTGGTGTCATATCCAATGTCATGAAGCTTTCCCCCTCTGATTTCTTCTAAGGGTTTTATAGCATTAGCTCTTGCGTTTAAGTCCTGGTTTGAGTTAATTTTTGTATATGGTAAAAGGTAAGGGCCCAACCCATGAATGTGAAATTTTTCCCCATATGTTGGTATTTAATTTCTTTCAGCAATGGTTTGTAGTTTTCAGAGTATAAGTCTGTTGCCTACTTGGAAAGCTTATTCCTAAGTATATTATTTATTTTGATGCTACTGTAAGTGGAATTTTCTTAATTTCCTTTTCAGATTGTTTAATGTTAGTGTACAGAAATGCAACTGATTTTTGTATCCTACAACTTTGCTGAATTTGGTTATTAGTTCTAACAGTTTTTTTGGTGGAATCTTTAGGGTTTTCTACATGTAAGATCAAGTTATCTGCAAACAGAGATAATTTTACTTCTGCCTTTCCAATTTGGATGTTGTTTTTCTCGCCTAATTGCTTTGGGTAGGACTTCCAGTATTATGCTGAATAGAAGTGGTGAAAAAGGGTATCCTTGTGTTGCTCCTGATCTTAGAGGAAAAGCTTTCAGTTTTTCACCATGGAGTATTATGTTAGCTGTGGGTTTTTCATATATAGCCTTTATTATGTTGAAAAAGTTTCATTCCATTCCTAGTTTGTTGAGTGTTTTTATTATAAAAGGGTGTTGAATTTTATCAAATGCTTCTTCTGCATCAATTGAGATGATCATGTGCTTTCCCCCCCTTTATTCTGTTAAAGTGGTATATTACACTGACTGATTTTGTATGTTGAACCCATCCTTGCATTAAAGGAATAAATCCCACTTAGTCAAAGTGTGTAATCCTTTAAAAATATGGTTGAATTCAGTTTACTAGTATTTTGTTGAGGATTTTTGCATCAATATTCGTTACAGATATTAGTCTGTAGTTTTCTTTTCTTGTAGTGTCTTTATCTGGCTTTGGTATCACAGTAATGTTGGCCTCACAGAATGAGTCAGGAAGTAATCCTTCCTGATCAAGTTTTTGGAAGAATGTGAGAAGGACTGGTGTTAACTCTTTGAACATTTGGTAGAATTCACCAGCGAGGCCACTGGGTCCTGGGCTTTTTCTTTTTTTTTCAAATGAACAGCATATACAATGCTTTTCTTTTTTTTTTTGCTGGGAAAGATGTGCCCTGAACTAAGATCTGTTGCTAATCTTCATTTTTTTTTCCTCCCCAAAGCTCCTGTATATAGTCGTATATTCTAGTTATAAATCCTTCTAGTTCTTCTATGTGAGCCACTGCCAGAGCATGGCTACTGACAGACGAGTGGTGTGGTTCCATGACCAGGAACTGAATCCGGGCCACTGAAGTGGTGAGAGTGCCAAACTTTAACCACTAGGCCATCAGGGCTGGCTCCCTGGGCTTTCTTTACTGGGAGTTTTTTTTTGGGGGGGGTGATTTTTTTTTTTTTTTTTTTTTTGCTGAGGAAGATTTACCCTGAGCTAACATGTGTGCCAATCTTCCTCTATCTTGTGTCTGGGTCACTACCACAGCATGGCTGCTGACGAGTGGTGTAGGTCTGCGTCCAGGAACTGAACCTGGGCTGCCAAAGTGGAGTGTACCAAACTTAACCACTAGGTCATGGGACTAACCCTGGGAACTTTTTGATTTCTGTTTTAATCTCTTTACCAGGTATAGGTCTATTCCAGATTTTCTATTTCTTTGTATCTTGGTAGGCTGTGTGTTTCTAGGACTTTGTCCATTTTATCTATGTTATCCAATTTGTTAGTGTACAACTGTTTACAGTACCTTTGTAATTCTTTTTATTTCTGTAAAATTGGTAGTAATGTCCCCTCTTTCATATCTGATTTTAGTGATCTGAGTCTTCTTTTTCTTCTTAGCCAATTTAGCTAAGGGTTTGTCAATTTTGTTCATCTTTTTGAAGAATCAATTCTTGTTTTCATTGACTTTCTCCATTAGTTTTCTATTCTCTATTTTGTTTATCATTGCTCTAATTTTTACTATTTCCTTCTTTCTGCTAGCTTTGGGTTTAGTTTGTTCTTCTTTTTCTAGTTTCTTAAGGTGGAAAGTTAGATTATTGATTTGAGATCTTTCTTCTTTTTAATGTAAGCATTTACAGCTAAAAATCTTCCTCTTAGCATTGCTTTCTCTGCATGTCATAAATTTCGGTATGTTGTGCTTTTATTTTCATTTGTCTCCAAGATATTTTCTAATTTCTCTCGTGATTTCTTTTTTGACCATTGGTTAAGAGTGTGTTACTTAATTTCCACATATTTGTGAATTTCCCAGTTTTCCTTCTGCTGTTGATTTCTAGTTTCATTCCATTGTGATTAGAAAAAATACTTGTATGATTCCAATCTTTTAAAATTTATTGAGTCATTTTTAATGGTCTAACTTATCGTCTATCCTGGAGAATGTTCCACGTGAAGTTGAGAAAAATGTGAATTCTGCTGCTGTTGGGTGGAGTATTCTGTATGTCTGTTAGTTCCAACTGGTCTATAATGTTGTTCAAGTCCTCTATTTCCTTATTGATCTTCCATCTTATTGTTCTATCTATGTTTCAAAGTGTTGACAGTGGGATACTGAAGCCTCCTACTTTTATTGTAAAGCTATCTATTTCTTCCTTTCATACTGTCAGTGTTTGCTTCACATATTTTGGAGTTCTAATGTTTGGTACATACATGTTTATAATTGCTATACCTTCTTGATAAATTGATCCTTTTATCATTATATAATGTCCCTCTTTATCTTTTGTAACAATTTTTGGCATAAAGTCTGTTTTGTCTAATATTAGTATAGCCACCTTTGCACTCTTTTGTTTACTATCTGCATGGAATTTTTTCCCTTCCTTTCATTTTTCAGCATGTCTTTAAATCTAAAGTGAGTCTTGTCGACAGCGTATGGTGGGATCCTGTTTGTTTATTCATTCTGCTAATCTATGTCTTTTGATTAGGGTGTTTGATCCATTTATACTTAATGTAACTACAGATAGGGAAGTACTTATTTTTGCCATTTGATTGTTTTCTGTATGTCTTATAGCTTTTTGTTCCTCATTTCCTTCATTACTGTCTTCCTGTGTGTTTAGTTGATTTTTTGTAGTGACATATTTTAATTCCCTTCTCCTTTCTTTTTGTGCATTCTATAGATTTTTTTGTGTGTGGTTACCATTGAGATCACATATAACATCCTAAAGTTATGACAATCTATCTTAAATTGATACCAACTTAATTTTAATTGCACACAAAAACTCTACACCTTTATAGCTCCACCCCTCTACTTTGTTCTTAATGTTACAAATTACATGTTTATATATTGTGTACCCATTAATATAGATTTAAAATTATTTTTTATACATTCGTCTTTTAAATCCTGTAGAAAATAAAAAATGGAGTTACAAGCCAAAATTACAACAATACTGGTTTTTATATTTGTCTATATATCTACCTTTACCAAAGATCTTTATATTTTCATATGGCTTCAAGTTACTATCTAGCATCCTTTCACTTCAACTTGAAGGACACTCTTCAGCATTTCTTGTAGGTTAGGTCTTGTGGCAATGAATTCCTTCTGCTTTTATTTGTCTGGGAATATCTTAATTTCTCCCTCATTTTTGAAGGACAGTTTGAGAGATACAGAATTCTTGGTTAACAGGTTTTTTTCTTTCAGCACTTTAAATATATCATCCCATTGCCTTCTGGTCTGCAAAGTTTTTGCTGAGAAATCTACTGACAGTCTTATTTGGCCTCCCTTGTACAAGGTTGTCCTCTTGCTTCTCTTCTCTTGCTCTATTCTCTTTCTCCTATCACTCCAAGTATTATCCCTATGACGATGACTCCCAAATTTGTATTTCCAACTGGTGCCTTACTTCAGAGACCCACATCTCAATTGCCTGCTGATCACCTTCCCCTGGCTAATCTTCTAACACTCTGAACTCAAAATATCCAAATCAAATCAAATGAGTAAATATTGATGTTTAGGATGTTCTATCTTCATAATGAGTTATGAAAGTGGGCAGCTGGAATGGGATTGAGGAATTCAAGAAACTCATTAACAATAACTGATCCTTTGAATTCACATTCTTCTACTCCTTCTGTGTCTGTTTTCTCACTTCATGAGGACTTCAGCCATAAACCCTCTTTTTGTTTTTAGTCTATCAGAATCCTCCTAGATTAGCTTCTTTTTGATTTTAGCTTATATCTCAAAACACATAACTTCAATTGCTTTTGTACACACTTTCCGGCCATCCAACCATTCTTGTACTCTTAACTCTGCAATCTCCTAAACCTGGATTCGGCCATCCACTTGTTCCACTTCTATACCAAGAAAGCTGCTGAAAAAATGATCAACATGGATTGATACCACCAAAAATTCATGATAAAGCTTGGATGCAATATTTTTCTTCTCTCCTTTCTTAACTGAAGTTATTTTAATTCTTAACTACCATTCTCACAATACCCTAAAATCACTTCACTCAGTAGATGACCTCACCCTGTATTTCACAGGAAAAAAAAAAAAATGGACTCAAATAACTCTTCTATTTTTTTTTAATTGAGTAAATTTTAACATGCAATGTTGTGTGAGCTTAAGGTGTACAGCATGTTACTTTGATAGATTTATATATTGTAAAATGCTGCTGTTGTAGTGATATTTATCATATTATATAATTATAGTACAATATTATTGTCTATATTCATTACACTGTGCATTAGATCTCTATGGCTTATTTACTACTTGTTACAAGTTTATACCTCTAAACATCATCAATCTTATTCCCACCTCCCAACCCCTGGTAATCACCCTTTTACTCTGTTTTTCACAGGTTTGACTTTTCCAGATTCCACATATAAGTGATATATAACCCTTTTAACTTCCTGCCACCACTACCTCCTATATGCACAGTTATCTTCATTTGCAGCTTTTTTTTCTCTTGCTCCCTCCCATTCTCAGAGGAACAGGTGTTTCTCCTCTTCTTCACAGTAAATTCCCTAATTTATTTCTGAATCTCCAGAAACCAACTGATTGGCCTTATTTCCTTCCTCTTACCCTCTTGCCCTTCAAATATTCCTTCACCCTATACACTCTAACTCAGAAATGTTATCTGGATTCAAGACTATAATAAAATCTGTTGTTCTATAATCTCCAATTCAGAACTCTACCTAGGCTTCTAGATCCATATTTACAACCATCCATTGAATATTTCATCTGCATGTCCCACAGGTAACTAAACCTAACTAAAACCTAATTACACATCTTATTTCCCCATCCCCAAATCTACACCTCTTCTTCATTCTTGGTTTCAGTTATCGTACCATCAATTCAGTCTTCTATTCCAGATATCTGGATATCATCCTAGAATCTAAGCCATCGCCCTTGGAAGTGGCCTGCACTCAGGCGCCATCTGCTTTTCATTCTATCTCCTAAATAAATCTTAGATCTCTTCCCTAATTCATCCCTAATGCTTAATTTAAGTCTTCATTTTAATTGCTTAAAATAATTGACATTCAATTTTTCTTTTTAAAATCAAAGTACTACATGTACATCTATATTTAATACATGTATATTAATAGTTATTTATATATAATTATACATTAATATATAAAGTTTATAAAGTGCAACTTGATGGTTGCCACTTATTTTTATATTCCTGACTCTTGGAACACTGATTAACATCAATATATACATTTGTTGAGATGAATTCCACATTGTTCTCTATCCTATCTACTCTCTATCCCACTGTCAGGAGGCCTTTCTAAAGCTCCCTCACTTCTGAGTTTTATTATATATACTGCTCCCTCTGCATGCAGGACTCTTCTTCCCTAATTTACCCAACACCTCCTAACCTTAGCTGAAATGTTGTGCTTGATAGTGGGCTATGACTTGATCCTCCCAGACTAAGTTAGGTGTCTCTTCTCTGTGCTCATATATTATCCTGCACAGATCTCTACTGTAGCACTTAGTATGCTGTGGTAATAACTACTGATTTTCTTTTTTATCCTCTTTACTTATTGGAAAGCTCCTTAAGGACATAAACATATTTCAGTATTCTCAGAACCTCATCAACTGCTCAGCACATAGTAGACACTCAATAATGTTTCTGAAATAAGTCAGGATATTCTGAGTTTAATATATAAGAATATATAGTATACATTTTTTCTTCTCCTATTCTTAAGTACCTGACAATATAAAAAGATATATTTCCCTTTCCTCCTTTTAGGATAATTGCTGATGTGAGCAAAGGCTTCTTCCACGGCAGACAAGCAGTTAAATTACAAGAGTTTTCAGTTGCTTACCATTGGTCAGTACAGGAAGAGAGTAGAGAATAGCTCAATACTTCTCTTCCCTAATTCTGTGTTTCCTAACTTTCCTAAAAAAAGCATAGGATTGTTGAAGTTTCTTAATGAATCTAATGGGAAAACAGGAATAAAAGCTGGGAGTTTTCGTTTTGTTTTTTAAAAAGTGATTATGCCTTATACTTGAACTGGAAAAGAAATACAAATTCTAAACTTCATTTCAATAATTTTAGAAATCTCCCCATCATTATCATGCCTCTGTTTCTCCTATGCACCGCTAATGAAGATCTACAGTCCATAAGTCTACCTATATAAGTGGGAGTATCTTTTGTAAACCAACAGAACCACAAGGAATAACAATGACTTCTGAGGAATGCAGGGAAGCATGTATAACAGCTTATAGAAGATGCATCAATTAGAGAGGAAAAAGAGAATTGTGGAGTTCCTATATTTATGGAAGAAAGTAAGAATTGCATGGCTAGCATATTTCTTAGACTTCAGATTTCACAGGCTAGTAATAAATTTTTTTTTAATTGAGGGAACCAACATAAGATCCCCCACTTTCAACTGCTTGTGCAGGAATAATTTAATATAGCATGCCTTAGGCTGTTATCTTCAGAAAGGCCAACTTGCAAGGTTGGCCATTGGCTGGAATCTGAGAACTTGACTTCTGACATTTCCTAAGTGATAAGGTTGTGACTGCTGTGCCAGTCTACTTAAGACTAGATCATGAGATGTTTATGGTGAACACCTACTTTCCTTCTGAGAGTCTGGAATTTTGGTTGATATGGTGTTTATGTGAGCAGCCCTTAATAAAAACCCTGAACTCTTAAGTCTCAAATGGCATTCCCTGTGCAGAAGCACTGCACATGTGTGACTGAATTTTTGAAGCTGGAGGGAAGGTGCACTCTGTGTGACCCCTCACAGGAAGGAAAGAACATAGGAAGTCTACAAGTGGATTCCTCTAGACTCTGCATGATGTCTGTTTCCATTAATGATATGGCTGTGTATCTTTAACATGTTGCTGTAATATAATAAGTAATAATAATAAACAAGCAAACAAAAAAACTATCATCATTATTTCACAAAAGTGTACGTTAATAAAATTCTGCCCTTTATTCTAATAGTATGGAAACATAAAAACATAATATCAGAATAAAGGACAGAATTTTAAATTGAATAAATTTACCATTACAAGAAGTTCATTACATTAGTATTTTTATTTGTCTTGTTTTGCTGCAGATCAGTGAAAACCTTACCATGGATCAATAACAGATATGTGCCTGAGAACTACTAGGCTAAGTAATTTTTGCCTAGATATACCCTTCCTTCAATTTACCCTGCAAACTGAAAATACTAAACAGAAATTTTATGTGTACGGGGTAATTTTAAAAAGCTGAAACTTCTAGTAAGTCATTAAAGATTTCACTTAAATACTTTAACTGTTATAGTTAAAGAATGGAAGACTATTATAAATTAATAACAAATTTAGTTCCAGGATATTTTAAGATTTGTACAGTCTTCCTGCCAGCCAAATAGCAATGTAAAAAACCAAAAAACAAACTAGCTGAGAAAGTGATACTTCTTTTAGTTTGTCATTTTATTTAAAAATTATTTATGGACGATAACATTCTTCATCTTTTCTCAACAGAATCACCTTAAAATGAGCTCTTCCCACAGGTTACAATGTTTTTTAAAAAGGCAGCAAATAAAAATCTCAAATTTCATCCATTAATATATCCCTGTTTCAGTAATTATAGTTCTTTAAGGCAGTTTCTAACAATATTTTTTAGTTGCAAAAGACTCTCAAATTCCATTTACCAGGATAAATAACTTTCAAAACCAAAACCACGTACCTTTTGCTGTAGTTCTTTTACTGCAGAATCTCTATCCATGCACGCCTGTCGAAAGGCTTCATAAGCTTTATTGAGTTGCTCGCCAATGTTTTTATCCATTCCACTCCGTCCTGTAGCATCACTATAAAGGATGGAGTAAATGACAGGTCTGGAAAATAATCAGCACAATTTAGACAGCTATTAAGTTATATAAATCTCATTTTTAAAATGCATCTTAAAGACAGTTCTATATGGTTTATCATGAACATTATAGCACCAAGTACTACAAATGTTTATAAAGGCATAAAAGTCTCATCTAAAATTCTGATCAGAAATATTGTGAAACCTTAACTTCTACAATTTTTTAATATTCTTTACTAATGTTCAAGGAGCAAGTGGGGTTCCAGTTCATAAAGATGCTACTTTGAAAATAGTAATCTATAAATGCAACCTAAAAATGGAGAAATACAAAAGGCTGTTATTAACACTTTATTAAGGAAATACACAACAGGATTAGCAACATGAGAAGGGAATTCTTTTTATTAAACGGACAGTTACTCCCACTTACAAGGTGAATTCTTGCTACACTGAAATTAGAGAAAAATTAAATAGATAATAAATGTTTGCGGATGGAGTTCACACTGTTGTTATCGCAGAGCAATTAAAATGTGTGAAAATGCTCTTCTTTTAGCACAAAATCTAGGGAGAGCTGCTGTTGGATTGTACATTAAAAAAGAAAAATCACATCCCTTCAGTCCTACCCCTACTTCCTATTAGTTTTCCAACCTCCCTGGTATTTCTGAACTACAGGTGATTTACTCAGTGGAGGTAATTTGGTTTTATCCTCTCAATTTGCATAAAATCTCTAACTACATTCCTTGGCTCTGAGCAGAGGGCCATCTAACGACTCTGATTCTTCCTGTCCAGCTGTAAAAACATCACAGGACCTTTCCCTCAATCCTCTGAAAGGCACAGAATAGAAAGTTCTCTATCAGTCATAGGGGGTTTGGGAAGTACCAAATTATTTTACTTAAGGTTGAAAATTCTTCATAATCTCAGTTTCTAATATTTCATAACACCTTTCATTTTATCTTTGGGTACACAATGCTTTTAAAAACTTTTAGTATTTTACATTAAGATATAATTCATATAACATAAAACTCACCATTTTAAAGTGTACACTTCTGTGGTTTTTAGTATATTCACTGTGTTGTGCAATCATCACCATTATCTAATTCCAGAACATTTTTATCACCATAAAAAGAAACTCTGTATACCCATTAGTAGTTAGTCTCAATTTCCCTCTCCCCTCATCCTCTGGCAACCACTAATGTGCTTTCTGACTGTATGGATTTGCCTCTTTTGGACATTTCAAACAAATGGAATCATACAACATATGGCCTTTGTGTCTGGCTTTTTTCACACAGCATAAAATTTCCAAGGTTTATCCATGTTGTAGCATGTAATAGTACTTCATTACTTTTTATGTCTGAATAATATTCCACTGTATGGATATACCATATTTTGTTTATCCATTCCTCAATTAATAGACATTTGGGTTGTTTCCACTTTTTGGTTATTTTGAATAAAGCTACTATTTGTGCACACATATTTGTGTGAACATACACAATTCAATTCTCTTGGATATATACCTAGGAGCAGAATTGCTGGGTCAGATAATAATTCTGTTTAACTTTTTGAGGAACTGCCAAAACTGTTTCCACAGAAGCTGTACCATTTTATATTTCCACTAGCAATGTATAAGAGTTCCAATTTCTCCACATCTTCACCAACATTTATTGTCCATTTAAAAATTATATGCATCTTAGTGGGTGTGAAGTGGTACCTCATCACAGTTTTGATTTGCATTTCCCTAATAATGTTGAGCACCTTTCCAGTGCTTATTGGTCATTTGTATATCTTCTTTGGAGAAATGTCTAGTCAAATCCTTTCCCATTTTTTAATTGCGTTATTTTTCTTTCTATTGTTGAGTTGTAAGAGTTCTTTATATATTCTGGAAACTAGACCCTTATCAGATATATACAATTTGCAAATATTTCCTCCCATTCTACAGACGGTCTTTTCATTTCCTTGATAGTGTCCTTTGACACACAGTTTTTAATTTTGACAAAGTCCAATTTATGTATTTTTCCTTTTGTTGCCTGTGCTTTTCCTGTCATATCTAAGAAACCATTGCCTAACCCAAAGTCACACAGATTTTTACACTTAGATGTTTGGTCCATTGAGTTCATTTGGATATGGTGTGAGGTAGGGGTCCAGATTCATTCTTTTGCATGTGATTATCCAGGTATCCTGGCACCATTTGTTGAAAAGGCTATTCTTTTCCCACTGAATGGCCTTGACACGCTTGTCAAAAATCAGTTGACCATAAATCACAATGCTCTTTTAAATACCTAGGTAATATTTCAATTCTATCAGTCAGTCTTTCATTTTAAGACACTAAATACACTCCTAAATAATTTTCCAGGCTTAATAAAAACAATTTCAAGGTTTTTATCATGGGGATCACAGTGTCATTACTTTCTGAAGAAATGAATGAATGGTAATTTTTTTAGACATTCCACTTAGGAATTTTGTTTCTACTGCTACCTCTGATAGATGGAAAAGATGAAATACTGTTAGGATAACTAGCATTGCCAGGATCTCTGACCTGCCATAGACACTATGGAAACATAAGTAATTAGCATTAATACAAAGTACCACTTTAAGTATTTTATTTATTTAGACACTCTATCATTCAAAAGATTTAAGGTGGCTTACAAAAATACACACAAGATTAAAAATAAGTATACAAACAGGGAAAGAAAAATAAGAGTAGATAGCTACAGGGACTATAATATACTGTAATATGGCAATGCAGAAATTAGAGGTTTTAAGGAGCTAAGCGGCTACGTTATCTATCACTGTCTTAAAAAGCTGCACAAGTCATGACAATTGTCAATGTAAACCACACCTATATTTTTAAATCTAGGAGAACAAGTGCCTTGAATTGGGAACCCATCTAGTTTCTTGTTTTGTTCTATCTCTGACTGACCCTGTGACCTTAGTTCAGGGCCACTAAGTTTTTTCAGACTCAAGTTTCTTTCTCTCCAACACAAAAAAGATGTCTGGACTCGATTTCTAAGAAACTTCTTTGTTCTACAGCTCCTGAGTCTGTGAGTCTAAAAATGCATGTCTGTTCCATCAAGAAGGTGCATTCTTGTTTTTAAAATGTAAATGCAGTACTAAAAATAGGTGCATCATATGCAAGTAAATCATGTGAAGCCTTCACTTCAGGTCCTTGAATTAGATCACACAAATGTCACTAAGTAGAGTTACTGAGTAAATTCCACATGGATGCATCCTATTTCCTGAAATAAGAACGTATGCCAGGGAGATATGATTCAGGTCAATACAACTAAATAAATGATATATTTAATTCCTATCTCACCCAAGAAGAGAACTGGGTGTTAGATCAGTGACACTGACCAGAAAAAAAGGAAACAGTCTCTGGTATCCAGCTAATTAAATTGGGCAGATTTCAAATATCAACACCCTGAACTTTAAAGCCACGTGTTCCTCTATTTTTTTAAAGCATTTGTTAAGTGTAAAATTAATTTCACAACTTAAGAGGCAGTCACATTTCAATTACATTTTGGTATGCCTTCTGCAAAACTTGCCAGGCTCCACGGAAATGGTTTTATTTATAGTAAACATGCTCAAACCCAAATCTAAGGGCCACTCTCATCCCTCAAACCCAGGAGGTCCAAGCTACAGCAACTTCTGCCTTGGAAACACTCTTCTAGTTATGGTTTCACCCTTTTAAATGTATTTTTAGGAAAGCCTTTCACAGTAATCTCTTTATTTCTGGGTTTGGTTTGTTGGTTTCCTTCCACCACACAAGGAAAAGATTAAGTCACTGATTCCCCAGAAGATAGCTGGGTGAGCAGAATGTAAAGCAACCGCCCCTCCCCCCACAAAGGGCAATCCTTCTGAGCCAGGATAGTCCCTACCCACCCACGTACGTCCCTCAGGCCATAGTTCCTTTTTTCCCCTGGGTGGTTCCTGCAAGAAGGAAAACGGAAGGCAGCAAGTTCCTGTTCTGCCTCCTGAGTCCGGCATGTGCCCACCCAGGAGGAAGCACCAAGAAAATCCCTGGGCAGCAGGCTGCTTCCTGTTTCTGAAACTGTCTTGGGTAGGAGAGGCAGCCTGTGCAAGGGAGATAATTTTATCTTACCCTGGTAAAATTTCCCAGCTCCAATAAAGGTTTGTCAACTACTAGGGCCAAACTTCGCTTTTAATAAAATATATCCCATTACTGTTCAGTTCAATTAGACAATACAGTATCTGCTTACTACATGTAAAGCACTGTATGGGTGCAGCAAAGAGCTTCAGAGATAGTACCACCTTAGATTTGTGTTCCTTTTACAAAGTCTTTTCACCAATTCTTCACTTCCTATTATTCATATTTCCCATTTGACTGATAAGGCTCAGAGGAGTTAAATGACTTGTCTACAGCTACAAAGCTGTAAGTGTGTGAACTGGGACTAAACCTTTAAAATTCTTAGTTCAAGGATTGCTCATTAAAGCCAGCTGCAAAGTATTCTTCCAGGGTGCCATGGTGGATATGTTCATTCAATAAAACATTTACTGAGTGTCAACTACGAGCAAAGCCTGTGCTGAGCACCACTGACACAGTGAGAACAAAACAGACATGAAACCTGTCTTCATGAAGGCACCATTAGCTGAAACTTAAAGTATATATATGAGTACCCTGAGATACCCAAAGACCATAGAGTTTGGAGAGGAACGTGGTCACATCTATTTATGAGGTTTAGGAAAGGCTTTGAGAGGTAGGTGGCATTTGAATTGGGTTTTGAATTATGGGTAGGAATGATCTCATCCGTTCCTTTTACATATCAAATAGCAGCCATCTTTTCTGAAACAAGTTCCCAACAGCTATACAGATATTTTCAGTGTTAGATAATATCCATCCTTCACTAAAACAGGCCAGGATTATATGCATTTCTTATGTTCAGCTTGATTTTCCTGATCAGGACAACTCTGCAAACCTGAGACAACTCTTAAGTATAACAATGATGGTTATTTATAGAAATGATTGATTAGGCTAGTGCTTTTTTCCATGGTATTTGAGAAAAAGTAGGGGTGGGAATGATAAAAAGGGCACGTTCTATATCTTTTCTGGATCTTAATTTTCCTTGCTTTTAAAATGAAGGAGTTAAATGACATAATATCTTTCAACTTTATGATTATACAGCATTTCCAAACAGAGTATAAAAGCTTTTGCTTGGCAAATACAGTGATTTATTTTTCCTTATAAATGATATCCTAGATTTAAAAGGAGTAGTCATTTTGTTTTAAATTGTATTACAAACTATGCCTTGTTACAAACCTGTTGACATGGCATTTCATTTTAAGATGGTGCGAAGCATGGAGTCAAGTTATACAGGGTGTCCTGGAAGTAAAGAGATGATGTGATACTGTGAAAATATGTGATACAGTATTGTGAAAATTAATGACTTTATTTATTTAATAACATTTATATATTCCCTCCTACCACTTTACTAGGTACAATGAAAAAATGTATAGGCTTTGGATTCAGATCCCGGATCTGCAATTTTCTAGCCATTTACTTAGCTTCTCCGAGCATTAGTTTGTAGGGTTATTGTGAAGATTCAATGAGACCATATATGAAGCATATATGTCATTTGTTCCTCAATATCCATTCTCCTCTTCTAGTATTCCTGATTTTCAGTTGGTGTGATCATGTGACTATGTTCTGGTCATTGGGAAGAAAGTGTAACTTCTAAGACGAGCTCTCTTGTTCACCTTTTTCTCTTTCCCAGCTAGAAGGAATGTTGTGGTGAGTCACCCAGAACATTATGGTGAGGACAACACTTCAGAGATGGTGGAACAACAAGGGCATGATGGAACAACAAGAATGAAGATGCCTAGGTCCTTGACATTATGGGAGTTGCCAGATCAGCTCTGGACATCTTATACTTTGAATTGTAATGTGTGAGAGAAATAAAATTTCTGTCTTGTTTAAGCCACTGTCTTTGAAGTCTCTTAAGAGAGGAGCTGAGCTGTATCCTAACTGGTATAATAATCAAGACTGGTTCAGTGTTGAACATATGCTAGGTCTTCCTTTTTTGCATGAGAAAGAAACAAGTTCATAATCCCTGCCTTTTCTTCTAATTAGAGCTTATAATTTAGTAAGGCAGACACACATGAAAATGATTAACCTTACTAGCAGGGCAATTATAAATGTGTAAAAAGGTACGAGTATATCTTGATAAGGGTCTGGGAAGCACAGGTAGAAGTATTTATAGGAACTTGCTCAATGGTTCACTCAAGATTTTTGCATTTCCCTGTATGAAAGTTCTACCTCAAAAGAAGAAAAAAGAAAAAAAGAACTGTTAAATAACAGGTACAAGCAGGATAAAGGCTCAATAGGAGGCACAATTAAAATAAGAGGGATTGTGGAAGACTTCACAGAGGATCTTCACTTAAACTGGGCCCTGAAATATGAGAAGGATTTCAACATGTAGAGAAGGAGAGGAGAAAGAATATTCACTCTGAGAAAGCAGAGATAATGAGAATTCACAAGTATAGTGCATTTAGGGACCAGTGGTGAGTATTCTATTTATGGAAGTCTAGTGTGTACAGAGAGGATGGAGAGGTGAGGGTACTAAGACAGGATAGTCAGGGCCAGTACTATGACTGTGCTGCACTGCAAAAACCCTAGGGGCACCATTCATATGGACCATAATTGGAATGGAACCCCCTAGAATTATAGAGTACACTAATTGCATAAACTGTATGTAGCAGACTCAGTTATGGCCAGTTTGTAGCAGACCTTGAATGCCACTCTAAGAAAGTTAGACTTTAACCTGCTGATGTTAAGGAGTAAAGGAGAATTTTCAAGCAGGAGATGGACACGTTTTAGAAAGATAAACACCAGCATGGACTACAAATGAATGAGGGAGACAAAGTGGGGATATCCATAGGGAACTATTGCTGTACTCTGAGTGAAAGACGAAGGCTTGAACTAGAGCAGAAGTGAAAGATGAATGAATTCAAAAGACATTCCAAAGGCAGAATCAACAAGAGTCACTGGCTAACTGGATCTGCACCAGACAAGAAGACAGCATTCAGGTCCCTGCGATTCTGAGTCAACTGGCCTGCGATGGGGCCCTGGAATCTGCATTTTAATAAGCAAAATAACCCCGGTGATTTTGTTGAAGATGGATCACCAGCCATATTTTTCAAAATACTAGGCAGACAGTGACAATAGCCAGGCAGAAATAGGAAGAAAAATATGGTGGGGGAGATATATTGAATTCAATTTTGGACAAAAGCGCTAGAAGAGACACAATTAACAACAGGTAGGAAAAATGTACCAACTGAATGATGATAAAATCTAGAGGAAGAAATGAAGGCTAAGTATGCCTTCCTTCCTGCTTATATTCTTGAAGTTCTGTTTTGAATGTCCTCTAACACGGGTAAATCCTGGGACAGTCAACCAGGCCAAAATCTTTTTAACAAAAAATGCAGAAAAAAACTACATTTTCAAAAAGAAAATAGTGGAGAGGGAAAGAAGCAATATTCGTTATTGTACCATTTTGTATCACAAGATGTATACTTTTTTTCTCCCAAATATAAATCAAAAAAGAGGATAGGCCTACTTACTATCTGGACAGTGTCAGAAGGAAAACTAGGAAATGCATAATATAGTAAGGCATTTTAGTAGAAGTCTGTTATCTTATGTAAAGAGACTATCAGTCAAATAGGTAGGAATGTTATCTAATGTCCTGTTCTGTTAACCCCTTACACACTATTAAATAACTAGAAAAATAACTCTCTGGTAGTGTTTGTGTGATTTTTCTTAAGTCTCTCTCTTTTACTCTACCAAATTTATGACAATAAAATAGTGTTACCAATGATCTTTCACAAGAGTAGGACAGTTTGTACTGACCTTCTGGTCTTAACCAGAAAATTTTCAAAAAAATATTTTCAGTAATCTTAAAAAGGTCTCCCAAAACAGAAGACAATAATGTGAGAGATGTCGCAGGCTGTGGCAGATTCATAAAGGGCAAAGTTGTTTTTGAAAAAGTAGTTAAAATCTCATGAGTTAACAGATCAGGGGCCCCTCCAGCATCTCTGAGTCATTTACTGTAACAGAACAAAACCACCATGAAAGGAGAGAGCTCTTCTAAGAAAAGAGAGTGAAACTTCAGGAGACAGAGGACCTTTTCACAAAATGGCTTGTTTTCTCTTAAATCGCAGTTTAAATTGCTGAGCAGTCATTTAGTCTTGAGAATATTACTGATGATAAATGGGACGAGGCAAGTCTACATAATTATGAATCTGTACTCTATGCTCTTAACGACTGGCACAGGACCCTACAGCTTTTCATAACCCCTGCTTTTAATTTCCCTGAGGACACCTAGAGGCTGTTGGGCAAATGTTTGCAAGTCACAACTTGTTTTATTAGAAGTAATTGTGAGAACTCCAATGAGAAAATAAGGTTTCAGAGATTTCCAGATATACATTTCCAGTCATTCCCAAGATGTTTAGGGTGTGACTTTAAATGTATAATATGATAAAAGTTTAAAACCAGATACCATATTTTTACACCATGCAGCACACTCTCTCATTCCACCTGCTGAATACTGAAGACAAGACTCAAAAATCCCTGGGCAGCCTGACAAACCAACCTCTCAAACCTGCAACTGTGCCAAAATTACCCACGTTTTCCCTCTTTTCAGGGCCACACCAATTTTTCTCAAATGTGAATATTCAGACCTAGTAAATCCTACCGCTTGCTGTGCTATCCTACTGTGAAGAAGCAAGAGTTTATTAAAATTTTTGATTTGCTGTTTCACTTCCTTTTGTATTCGGAAAAAATTAAAAGATGCTATAAAATAAAGATTTCAAACTTAATCTTTAACTGAGACCATATATTGTGTAACATGTATTCATTTCTCTATTAAGACAATTTATATATTAGAGGATCAAAACAAAAAAGCCTAGTCAACCAAAGAGAAAATCAGAGTTGGAGTACAGAATATATGTCCAGTCTAGACATGCTTGTTGATGGGTGAGACTGAACAAGTCATTTAACTTTTCTGTGGACCTCAGTTCCCTCATTTGCCCCAGTTTAGAATGTTTGGGGTAGAGAATGATGTAAGACATGGGTTCCCAACCTGTCAGTACATTAAAATCATCCAGGGTGGTTTTAAAAAGTAGATCAGCAAACCGTGTCCAAGACTTCTTAGATCATAATTTTTGGGGGAGGAGAGTTAGGGGGGGAAGAGGAGGAGCAGATGTGAGACAGATTTAGAATCACTGCCATAGGGGGTCAAGTCATAACTGGGAAAGCACTGTACTCTGTAACACACTACACAAATATGCACCAAGGCAGGGAAACAGGCTTTCATCAAGTATCCTTTTGTTCCACTGTGATCTGCTTTTTGAATTGTTCCAGAGAAGTATACAGAATTTGGAAACAAAAATAGCAGTTGCTAAGGTAGAAGACATTCTTTTAAAAAAATAAAAGTATTTTAATACTTTGGCAGATGGCCCAGAGCAATAGCACTCTAATGATCTTGGTTCCATGAAATTTCCACAACTCATCAGTCTATATGACAAGTGTTTTCTCTATTAATGGAAGAGACTCCATTATGGCATCTGCACTGAAGTTCATGTTGAGAAGGAAATTTGAGTGTGACCACAGCTCTTCTCCCAGCAAGCAGCAATGGCCCTTTTAACTTGATGTTCCCCCTACCAATACTCTAACCATCTCAATTCTATTTAAATTCTCAAACTATCTACAGATAGATGAGAAACGATACAGATCCCAACGACATGCCTTAAATCCAAAGAGGCACACAGCCATGGACCAGAAGGGCAGTCTTAGTCTTGTGTTTGAGTGGCAAGCAACCCAACACTAAAGGAGATGGTTCCCTATTTCCTCACAGGAAACATCAGAGACAGGGTTAGGGACTAACGTCTCTTGAGGTAATCTTACTTGCCAGGTGCTTGACATAAACTACCTTATTTTAATCTTCTCTCTGCAGGAGTATATATTATCTTCCCTTTCTAGACAAGGAAACTGAGCTTCAAAAGTTTAAATAAGTTGACTAAGGTCACAGAATTAGAAAACGGAAGACCCAGATAAATCCACGTCTCTTGATGTCAAAGTCCAATCTCTAGCTCTTTCACCCTAATTTAGTTTTGATTTTTAATCAAAGCTACACATATCTATATTTTAATGAGTCAAATAACTTCACAAGGCTTAAGAAAAACAGTAGTCCTTTGCTCTCCTCTCCCCGCTCCTCATTTCCTGCTTTACTTGGCAACAATTTTCAGCTCTTTCGGTTGATTCTTTTTGGTATTTATGTCTGTATCTGTAAATAACACACTAATATTGCCACTATTGATTTTTCATTTTTACTTGGCTTCCCACTATGCATAGTAAGGATTCAGCTCTCTTTACGCCACACGCCGCCCCCCCCCCGCCCCACTTTAAATGATCCCTATTCTCCCAATACAATCATATCCTATTTTGGGATATAATTTGGATTAACATTCAAGTTTTACTTTCTTATGACTATACAATTCTATTCACTGCTGAGCCATATAATGTAGTATGGCTCCCTTTCCTTTCTCAAAAAACCTTTTTTCTTCTGAAAAAACTTTAATTTTATTATCACTAATACAACTCCTTAATTTATTCAAACACTTCAGTTATTCTATCAATTTCATCTTAGAAGAATCTCTTTCTGACTTGCTCCAGTCTAGACTTGCTGATCTCTATGCCTGGAGGAAAGCCTTCATCTTGAGACCTTCTTTCACCTTGAATTTGAGGATTCCCTTTGTTCATCTCTCTCTCTCTCTAGCTGAATCTCTCATTTTCAGTATCCCAAATCTTCATCTTTGTTGTTTTACTCCCCTAATGGGTGGAGTAAATCCTCCAGTAGCTGAGAGAGTGTCTGCGAAGTAAATTTTTTGAGATCTTGCGTAACTGAAAATATTTTTACTCTACCCTCAGATTTAACTGACAGTTTGCCAGGTTAAGAGTTTTAGGTTGGAAGTAATTTTTTCCTCAGAATTTTGAAAGCTTTGCTATGCTCTCTTCTAGCTTCCATTTGTTTCTATTGAAGTTCAGAGCCATTCTGATCCCTGATTTTGTACTTAACCCATTTGGACTTTCATCCTTCAGTTCTTGGAAATTTTCTCAAATTATATTTTTGGCCATTTCATTCCTTCTGTGTCCCTTTCTGGGACTCCTATTATCTGGATGTTGAATCTTCTGAAGTGGTACTCTAATTCTTCCCACACTCCTCCTTTTTAAATGAACTTTTCTTATTTCATAGATAAAATATCTTAAGGCTGTTGTCTTTCGCACCCAGTATTATGCTGCCAAATGAGAGTTAACCAATTCTGAATAAAGTTATAATCAAGGTAAACAGTGACGCTTCCAGAGTTCCACTGAGGCGGGGGGTGTGTGAACTAAACAATGTTTCACCACCAATGGCCCAGTTCAACCAGAGCAGCTCAATTTTGATTAGTTATATATAATGGGATTTCTAGTTTAAAAAGAATCGCAGGCTTAAAGGTAGATCCCCCCCACCTCCACCCCAGAATGATTTATAATTCTTGAATAAGGTCTATTTTTTGTGGGGTTGTAAAGGCAAGTGTGGGTGATTTGGGAGGTGGGAAAGGCCCCTCTGCTGGGTTTCCCCCACTGCTGAGACTCTTCTGCTTCTGGGTAAGTGTTCTGCCAGGGTTCACATTTGTGGTGAGAGGCTAGTTTAAACCTAAAGCAGTTTCAGGACGGGGGAAGGAAATCACCTTGGGTAACTGCTACCTCTTCCACTCTGCCCTAGAAAAAAAAGTCACCTGCTTCTCCCAACCCCTTGGGGTATGAATAATAATAAGAGTTCACCTTCTATTTTAGAAAAGTCTCCACCTTAGTAAACAAAGAGGTGAATAAGTGAGATACATCCTGTCTTTTCTATATCTTAGGTCTCTGTTCACCTTCTCACCCACAAAAAGCATCAGAAGCAAAAAGCAGAAAATAAGAACATCCTCTGTCTCAGATGGTTAAGGTAAACCTTTAAAGACACTCAAAAATAAGTGTGTTTTCCTTTCTTGAAGAAAGGTAACGTCATCCTAACATTTACTTATGACCATTTCCCACTTTTAAGAGAGTTCCATAACACAAGCAGCCAATTCCCCAAAATGACAGCTTGCATTTTTATTCTTTCTAGGTTGTAAACTTTGGTCATGGATATACCCATTGCACTACACTGTTACTGTGTTCCAATCAGGCAACCGAAATATCAGAAACTTAAATACCGTAGATCCAGCAGTGTCAGAATTTGGATTTTGTATTTTTTCCATAAACTGGTTGGCTAAATGCATCAGGATAAACAAGGTAAGACAACCCCACTGATCAAACCTAAAGCTCCTCAGACCAGGTTTTCCATTTTGCTGGATGTTAGAATTTGGTGAAACTTTTTGTGCTATCTTCTAAGAGTTAGAAGAAGACTTCACAGGCGAAGACCACACCCATGAGTCTCAGCTTTGCCTCACTTCCTTTTTTTCTCCAGCAGTACTCCTTTCTCTCAGACTGTTTACCAAATTCTATGGGTTGAAGTGCACAACTAAACAGTATAACACCAAAAGGGAAATTAGGCCTGTGAAGTCCTACTCTCTGAGGTAAACACATGGCACTGCTCATTTAGCTCGCTAGCCACGTAAGGGGTACCCTCTCTTCTGAGTAGGGACTATGTTAGAATCTGGAGACGGGGGGTTTGCAGTTTAAAAATGGCTATTTAATATTAAAAATCTGTTTTCATAAATCATATAAAGTAGGGCTCTGTAGAATATTCTTGGATGGGGTAAACTTCAAGAGAAAGTTTATATTCAGTATGAGGAGGCATAAGAGGCCTGTGTGGAAGGATGGACACATATTAAAATCTCCTAGGACTTGCGAGATTTTAATGTTTATCAAAAAGGAAATATGGATTTAAAAAGGTTGAGAAACATCAATATCAAGGGAAAGGCATTTCTAGTTTAGGGATAGCAAATATACGCAGTCATGAAATTACATTATAGTAAATGCCATGTAATAAATGGCTATGAATAGTAAAACCATTTAAATATCCCACAATAACAGCTGACTTTCTTTAGGCAATTTTAAATAATATATTATTTTGAAGGGACTTGAGTCCCTGATTTCTGTCCTTATAGCAAGTCACTCTCCATAGCAAAATTAACTGATTGTGTTTGTTCTACTGCTCAAGAGAAGAGTTCTTCATACCTCATTCTACTGCAAATATTTCAAGGATTCTTATACTTGGAACTTAGTAAGGAACCGTCAAAGTGGAACTCATTATTTTTCTTAGTCCACTCAATTTCTAATAATTTCTTACTGCAATGACTTGAAAGACAGACTTTGTTTTCACTGTTAACAACCTATTTTCAATAGACCATTCTTTTTTGCAAAGGAAAAGTACTGGTAAGTGAAGACTACTGCTGATCACTGGTGCTCAAACTGTTTACTCTTATAATCTAGTAGTGACAATTACCATTATAGAAGGAATATTTCTAAGGTAAAAGGAAGAACATTTAGGTTACTGTACAGGACATT
Organism: Tapirus indicus; assembly: GCA_031878705.1. Lineage (NCBI taxonomy): Eukaryota > Metazoa > Chordata > Mammalia > Perissodactyla > Tapiridae > Tapirus > Tapirus indicus. Next base: position 74,618,876 of record CM062926.1, on the reverse strand, counting down.
TCCCCCATAAGACAAACAACTACCATTATTATTTACTTCCCAAACTCAAACATGAAGAAATGTTTTTCTTGGTTGCACAATGTGAATACATTCAACACTACTGAACTGCACATGGTAAATTTCATGTTATGTGTATTTTACCACAACTAAAAAATGTTTTTATAGACTGGGGATTGAAAAACTATAACATGTATTACATAAGTTCCAAAGGCTTGTTGTCAGTTGCAAAGGACCTAATACCACTGCCTGTTCCAATCCTCCTCAACTTTTTTAAACAGTTGTTAAATGCTGCACCTAGTTCAGAAGACTGTACATTAATTAGCCACCCACCCACAGGCAGTTCATTTCATATTCTCTGTTATCCTTTTTTGAAGATAACTCAGAATCATGGTCCTGGATTATAAAGAGATTTTTGTTACCTATTCTAGATAACAGCCTTCTCTTCCCTCTAACCATGACTGAAAACCATAGCAGCAAGCATGGGAGATAGCAGGGGAGGAATGTCAGCCACAACATAAATCCTACAGAAAATAGAAATTAAAACTTGGCTTGACATAATTAAATACAAACAAGTTGAAATTAAATAGTAATATTCATGTTTATAAGGTGTTAGAAAACAAAAAGTATAAATAGTAGTAACAGCTAATCAGCTAATGCAAGACATCAGAATATTTAGAATAGTGAAGTTTTACATCAACAGGCTATCTATTTTTATTTACCATTTACTTTTGGATAATGGGTATGGTTTTAAAAATCATGCAAAGTCATTCTTCGTCAGAGAATGCCCTCAAACCATGTCAGTAATTATTTTTTCTAGATTAACAGATAATCAACTAAAATACTCAAATATCCAAGCATTCACATAATGCCCACATCCTTCTGTAAGTAACACTTAACGACTGTCTTGAGGTATCCCCCACAGTTCACAGATATACACTACTAAATTATATTACCTGCCTAAGGTCATATTTTTGAAAGTGATCAAAAAGTGTCTGACATCATCATTTATAAAAGTTAATAACTCCACCAAAGATGACATAACGCACTATCATTCACTATTAACAGTAAATTATTTGTTCAGTAAAAAGGTGGGTTTTGGTTAGATGGTTTGTATTCCTTAGAAGCCAGCCCTGCTCTATGGGTGTGCACACACCACACAATGACCTGGACCGTGCTAATGATTTTCACTTCATATTACATAAGTACAAGCATGCTGAGCTTATGTATTTTCTCCCCCACTCACTTTGAAACCCCCCTATGCAATTTGGCTACAGTAGAATGTCAGCCTGGTTATCACATCTAAAGTAAGAAATTTCCCAGCAAAATTGGGAAGCTAATGACAACAAAGTGAAACTGATGCTCTCCCAGTTGAGTTTCACTCTTGGTTTCTTTCAGGGCAAAGAAGAACTTGCCCATGTAGAAGCAACACCCTTTCTTTTATAATATAACTGGAGTAGAGGAGAGAAAGAACAGCCATACATTTTATTATCAGCATTAGCCTAGCTACAGCACTTTTCCTGACCATGAAAAAAAGGAGAGAGGGGGTAAAATTGACCAGGATCAGTACAGCAGTTCTTTGTTCTCAATATTATTGGTGTTTCAGACCCTTTCTTTTACTCGGATATACTCTAAGGAGTTTTTCTTTGTTTACTTTTTTAAGTTCTGGACCTTTTTGCTGAATATTGTTGCTGTTTTAAGAACCAGGTACTTTCAGGCCAAGATGGTGTCATAAGTGAATTCTTTCAGACTTTCAAAGAACATGGTGCTTTTATGCTATTTAAACTACTTCGGAGCAGAGAAAGAAGAAACTCTTCCCAGTTCTTTTTAGGAAACTAGCATAACTTTGATATCAAACTCTGGCAAAGATAACACAAAAAAAGATGACTATAGATGAAACTCAATTATTGTCTTTAAACAAAAATGTGACCCAAAAGGAACCTATATTCTTAAATATTACACCATGACCAAGTGTAAGGTTGGTTCACAAATTGGAAATCTACAAGAATAATTCACCATCCTAATAGGTCAAAGAAGAAAAGCACAAGATGCCAAAAAGCCAAATGACAAAATTCAACTTCCATTCCTGATAAAAATGTTAAGTAGTAATGAAAAGACATCATCTAACAACAAGAACTATATAGACCAAATAAACACCCAACATCTATTATTTAAAATTGCTCTCAAAGTGCTAGCCAATGCAAATAGAAAAACACTTTGGACACAATCCATTTTCTGCAAAAAAAAAAAAAAAAAAAAAAATCCTAGTAAGCTAGAAATATTAAAGACATTTCCTTGATACGTAGAATTTATTGGAAATTAATAGTAAACCCTGTATTTAACGATAAACTAAGAAATTAGATAAGGATGGCCAGAATCACTATTATATCACTGTTCTGGAGAAACTAGCAATTCATTAAATCAAAGAAAGAAGTATAAAGAGATAATTGTTTTCCCAGAAACTTCAAGAGAAACAATTTATTAAAAATAATGAGTTTAGAAAGTTGCCCAGCTATATAAACATTCATCTACATACCAGCCACAAAATATTAGTGAATAGCTAAAACACCAAAAGGATTATTTTAATGAAACATGAACAGTTTACTTTAAATTTTACCTGAAAGAGAATGTAATAATATTCAAGAAATGGAGACTTGCTTTATGAATTACTAAAATGTGCCATAAAAAAGAGATTGGTATTTGTATAGGAAGAGACAAAAAGAACAAAGCAACAGACGAATCCAAAAAAAGACCTAGATACACATGGAAATTTACTACATTAAGGTAGTATATCTAGTCAGTTGGGAAAAGACTGATTTCACGAAAAATGACTAAATCCTTAACTTACACAATGTACAAAAATAATTTTCATATGTCTTAATGAGTAAAGCATTAAAAAAACTACAAAACAATTAACAGACAATATAGAAAATACTTTAATTTTTAAGGGGGGACTGCCTTCTTAAACGATACAAAACCTGGGCACTTTAAACCAAAAGACTGATAGTTCTCGAAAATATTTGCCATATATTTCACAAAGGATTAACATATCTGTATTCTAATGAAATACAGAGAAATAAATATGAAGAATAAAGGGCAAAATATACGGACAGGCCATATTAAGAGATGGTTAGGATAAAGTAGAGCTACATATGGCAAGATTTCCATCATATATTTTTTACCTAAAAAAGCAGATAATAGTATACATATATAATCTAATTGTCATAGGAAAGTGAAACAACACGTTTATGTACATATAGGAGAGACGTGGAAAGCCTTGGAATACCTATGGTTGGGGAGAGGGCTGAGAAGGAGTTTTCATTCTCTGCTTTATACATGGTCGTATCATTTTAGGGTTTTCCTTCCCTCTCAAATGATGAGGACAATTTTTCAACAGAATACAGTGCGTGCTCATGTGCTGCCTCTCGTTTGAGATGTGTATTCCAACCGTGGTAGGGAGGCAGATCATTTTATTTTCCTTCACTTCCACGTCACTTCACTTCCTTTCCTACCACTTCTCCCTTACGATAACTTGTCAAAAGCATCGGTGGAATAAATGACACTTTACACAGCAAGGCTGCTCCACTTTTGCTCGTGACAGCACAACAGTGAGAAAGACACAACTACTCTTTGGTTTGAGTATCTTCCCTTTTCTTTCTTCACTTCTTGACGACCACAGCGTTTTACACCGGTTAACTCGTTGCTAGTCCGTTGACACCGGGATGGGGCCTCTACCTAACGCCTCGGTGCCCACTTGGGGGCAGGGTTTGCTTTTGCTCTTTCCGCCTCGGCCACCCATTCTCTCCGTGACCCTCGGGGAAGTTACCCAACTTCTCATTGACAAGGCTATGACGACACCCCACAGGAAAGCAGAGAGCGGAACTGTGCAACCACCTTGGGAAAAACAACACAAAGAACCTATTAAGAAGTTTTCGAAAGAGTAACCGCGATAGTATAGCTTCTGGAAGGGAACCCTGTCCCGAAGGGAGTCGGGGACACGCCCGACGGGGTCCACCGCTTACTCTGATGTCGCAAGCCCTGCCTCCCCCATTTCCCGGCGAAGAAGTCAAGTCCCGCGAGCCGCCGCCGCGGAGTCGGGCGGGATCCCTCCCCCGGAGCGTGGCGGCGGGGGCCGTCGTGGCTGCGCTGACGTCGCGGGCCCGGAAAGCCCCTCCCGGGTCCGCTCCGGGAAGCGGCCCCGGCTTGTTCCTCTCGCACAAAGTCCCTCCCCACTCTGAGAACTGGTAGTCTCCGCAGCTCCTCGGCTTCTCTCCCGGCCGCGCGCGCCCTTCCTGCCAACGCATCCCTCTCGCTCGCGCACACAAGTTCTCCGTCGCCGCGCTCGACGGATTCGGACACATCAACTCGCTCACGAAGTTTCTTACCCACAGTTCAGGGGTTCCGCTCCGGTCTCTCAAGCCTCGGGTCGGCGGCGCCCTGCCCAGTGACTCCAACCGGAAGTTGTTTTCCGTTCCAGTTCAGAGGGCAACGCCTGCGCGCGGAGCCATTTAACCCTTCACCTTCCACCTGGCAGGCCAGGCCAGGCCCCTCCCGCCCCGCCCAGCGCAGCCACGCCCCGCCTCGCAGGGAAAACCAAGGGCGCAGTGTCAAGTTGAAAGATCACCTGAGGGTCCCGGCTTTTTGTTTTTGCCAAACAATAAATAACCAGGTCTAACATCGTTCTGTATGTGAGTTAGCGTACTCAAGAATCACCTGAGAGGCTTGTTAAAGATGTAGATTCACCAGCTCACCCCTGGAGGTTCCTCGAGTTCAGAGCAACTGGGGCGAAGCCTAGGAATCTGCATTTTCGACAAATCCTCGTGTAAATGTGATTAAGGTCCACACTCTGAGAAACACTAGACACACTCACACACATACACACACACTCGTTTAGTTTTTCCCCGGCTAGTAACACCTTTCACTAAATGAACTTGCTAAAGTTTAGTAAAAGCAAGAAGATCTTTATTAGAACATTTCCCATGAGCTTCCTCATTATTCCATTTCCTAGCCATTCTTGAATATTCTCAAGATAGAAATTTTAGACAGCTACCTCAAGAAAAGTGTTTTTACTCCCAGTTTTAGCTCGGATACTTACCTGCTCAGGCAAATTGCTTAATCTAATGAACCTTAATTTTTTTATCTGACAAATGAGGACAGTGTTAACCTACTTCACTGGATGGGTGGTTGAGAGGATCAATCTGATAATGTAAGCAAAAGCACATGGTAAAGTTTGGAATGCTCTGCAAGTGAAAGGTGGTGTCCGCAGTCATTTTTCTGATGCTGGCTCCTTTCCACCAGCAGGGTTTTCCCCTGGGATTCCTTTCAGGAAAAGAGAGCACTCAAAGCCTCAGCACATGTGGAAGCTTCCTGAGAGCACTGAAGGCTGGGACTCTTCATGTTGACTGGAGCATGATTGCATCTGGCTGAACGCACGTAGCACTCTCAGAAGCTTCTGTGGTGATGACCTATTTATTTAATTAAAAAATATTTTTAAAACTCTCACTGCTTGTGCACATATCTGACATGGATTAATGGTGTTTGGAAAAGACTCACCACCAACCACAAGTATACTAAGGATGTTGAAATAGCAATTTGATAGCCAAGATTAAAATGACCATGAACACTACGTGTTCTTGTTAGGAAGAGGCTGCTCTAGAACTTAGCTTTATATCCATCGACTTGATGAAACTTCCAAAGTTGAGAACTCTCCTGTCCTACTGACCTTGGCCAAGCCATGCCTGAACAGGTCTTCAGCCCATGATTCTTTCTTCATCCTGAAAGGTGCAAGCCCGGCTTTAGAGTTCTTGAGCTCCCATTTTTTCTGGTCATGTGGTCCCATTTAACTTAGCAGCTGCTATCTCCCCAGGGGAGCACAGCATCTTGCTCTTTCTAGGATAGTATTTTTTCTCTGTTAGAGCAAGAGGATCAGGTTCTGGCTGCCCCAATTTCTCCCTACACTTCTGAACCATAGATGTTTGCACTTCTTTCTTTAGGCTGATAAGTGCAAGGATTTAAAAACTTGCCAAGTTGCAGTGCATTTTTAAATATAAGGCTTCCTTTTAAAATTCAAAGCCAAAATATAGTTTAAAAAACTATTTTTAACAAACAGAAACTTCTTGTTAGAACATTGTGATCAGTTGAACAGTTTTCTTGTAATAAATAATTGAGTTAAACATGACAACACAGCACTGGTGGGGTTTTTTTTTTTTTAAGAATTAATTTTTTTAGAATAGAATTTTTTATCAATTGAGAGGAAGGTAGAGAGACTTCCCATATACTCCCTCCCCCGACACATGCATAAGCCTCTTCCGTTATCAACATCTCCCACCAGAGTGGTACATTTGTTACAAGTGATGAGCCTACAGTGACACATCATTGTCATCCAAAGTCCATAGTTTATATGGCGTTGTGCAGTCCATGGGTTTGGATATATGTATAAGGACATTACCCACATTATAGTATCGTACTATACTACAGTATTTTCACTACCCCAAGATCCTCCGTGCTCTACCTCTTCATCCTTCCCTTCTCCCCGTCCCTGGTAACCACTGATCTCTTTACTGTCTCAAAAGTTTAGCCTTTTCCAGAATGGCATACAGTTGGGATCATACAGTGTGTAGCCTCTTCAGATTGGCTTCCTTCCCTTAGTAATATGCATTTGAGTTTCCTCCATGTCTTTTCGTGGCTTGATAACTTATTTTTTCAACACTGAATAACATTCCATTGTCTGGATGTACTACAGTTTATTTATCCATTCACATGCTGAAGGACATCTTGGTTGCTTCCAAGTTTTGGCAATTATGAGTAAAGATGCTGTAAACATTAGTGTGCGGGTTTTGTGTGGACATAAGTTTCAACTTCTTTGGGTAAACACTAAGGAGCATGATTGTTGGATTGTATGGTTAAGAGTATGTTTAGTTTTGTGAGAAACCACCAAACTGTCTTCCGAAGTGGCTGTACCATTTTGCATTCCCACTAGTAATGAGTGAGAGTTCCTGTCACTCCACATCCTCACCAGCATTTGGTGGTGTCAGTGTTCCAGATTTTGGCCATTCTAATATGTGAGTAGTGGTATCTCGTGTTTTAATTTTCATTTCCCGATGACACGTGATGTGGAGCATCTTTTCATTTGGTTATTTACCCTCTGAATATCTTCTTTGGTGAGGTATCTGTTAAGGTCTTTGGCCCAGTTTCAAATTGGGTTGTTTGTTTTCTTATTGTTGAATTTTAAGAGTTCTTTATGTATTTTGGATAACAGTCCTTTATCAGGTGTATCTTTTGCAAATCTTTTCTCCTAGTCTGTGGCTTGTCTTTTCATTCTCTTGACAGTGTCTTTTGCAGAGCAGAAAATTTTAATTTTAATGAAGTCCAACTTATCCAGCACTGCTTTTGAACAAATTCAAGGAGCTGCTTTGACTATTTCTCATTAAAATAGTAGAATTGAATAGTACACTCAGAATCTAAAGCTGAATACATAAGCATTTTGAAATGTGGAAGTGCTAAAAACTTTGAATAAGAAAGAAAAAATTAAACATACACATTTTTAAAATATATACTTTTCTCTTTCCACTCCTGTGATATTGTAGTCATGAAGAGAAATGGCTGCACACTTCTCCAATGTGTGAAACATACATGAATCCTGGAGTAGATGGATTGAGTTTTGTGCTAAAATGGTATCAAACATTTTCCTTTTTCTATAATGATGATGAATATTTTAGAATTGACATAAAGTATGTTTTATTAAGGTTAGGAATTGAGTTGAGATGTTTATTTGAGGAATAATCCTTTAAAAGAATGACATAATTTCACTCCAATTTTCCTTTACTCATATTCTTATATACTTCAGTTTAGCAAGCAGTACTATGGGGTAGGGTGGAATGAAAATGAGAACTGCAGCCTTATTAAAAATATTTTAGGACCTATTTTCAAAACTGTTTAATATTTTATTGAGAGTTCTGAATATAAATCTAGGGACAAGGAAAGCTGCCAGTATAAACACTTACTACAACTTGGAATGCCAGGTATGCATCAATGATCTCAGTCAAATCTTTGATGTGAAATATCACTATTAATAGAATCTGCTTGACTTCTGATTTAGGATGACATCTGGACTAGCTGTTTATGTCTCAGACTCTCTAAACTAAATGCCTAATGAAAAATAAGAAAAATATGAGAACTCATAATAGCATCGAAAGGCAGGATTGATAACCACACCCAGCACGTACAGCTGAGCAGGCTGCTCTCTGTACAGGGCACCCAGTTGACAGAGGTGCTCACTTGTCAAGTCTTGCCGGCTTGGGACTGAGTCTTCAGCAGAGGGGTGCCTTTTTCTAAGTCACAAAAAGGCATCAAAAGAGTAGCTGTAACCCTGCTGACAAACATCCTGGTGACAAAATTTGACAGGATTTTCCACCATTTGCAAGAACTGTGGGGCTGAAGTGGACATGAGCTTTGTTGTTTGAAGGTGAGCAGATCTGCTGGCCTGATAGTAAGAAAGCTCTCTGCCTCACAGCATCTGCTAGTGAACTGGGCAGTAACCCCACTACTATGTGTTACCTACAAGTAGTATTTTATACCTCCTTGTCCTCCATTAGTATTTCTGTTATTCATTTTGGAGCTATGGTTTGGAGTATACCAACACGATCCCAGTGGGAGTGGATAGAAGTGATGCTCTGTATTTAAGGATATGTGAAGACAATAATGAAAGGGGCTGGGCAGGCAGAGCTATGTGTTTGACTTTGGAAGTTTAATTTTTCACATCTGGTTTCTATCAAGGAAAAGACCAATAATTGTTTCTGATTAACCAGGAATTCTCCTCTTCATAGTAAAATAACTAGGCAATAAGGATGAAGGATCTCACCTTGGGCCTATACCCATAGTGACAAAATTGATAAATGTCAGCTTTAGGCCAAAAATTTATCTGTGAACTGTGCATGTCTGCTTGTCTCTCAGCTTAAGATCTGTGCTGAGGAACTAATAGAAATCAGGCAGATAATGAGAAGAACCAAAGAAAATCCATATATCCATGACAAGGTTTGGAATGAGTAATACAAGACAAAGCAGCCCTTTAAAAAGATTATGCTGTGTAAAAGAAGAAGGACAGAGTCCTCAAAATGCAGGGAAAGTGAACACTTTGGAAAATGGTGTACCAGAAGTATAGGTAAATGGAAAGAATCGGCTTTGCATTTTCTACAAAACAAGAGATGAGGGCTAGCCCCAGTGGCCTAGTGGTTAAGTTCAGCATGCTCCACTTTGGTGGCCTGGGTTCGGTTCCCAGGTGTGGACCTACACCACTCGTCTGTCAGTGGCCATGCTGTGGTGGCAGCTCACATGCAAAAAGAGTAAGATTGGCAGCTGATGTTAGCTCAGGGCAAATCTTTCTCAGCAAACAAACAAACAAAAAAAACAAGGGGTGAAATATAAATTAAGAGATTGGACTAAGATAAGGAGGTACCTAGTTAAAGGGCAGGGAGAAATAAAAACAAAGTTGCATAAGTTGAAACTGTGAGGACATAGAACACACAATGGCAAAATTCAAATGTAGTATGGACATAATCAAGGTTAGAATTAATACTGCAGAATATTGAATCAATGATTAGAGTAAAAAAAGCTTGAAAAACTCTCTCAAAATGTGAATGGAAAGGACCAATAGATGAAAACCATTAAATGAAATAGTGGAAAGATAGTGCTCCAACTTTTTCCTGAAGAGGAGATCAGAGTAAATGGAACAGAAATAGCAATCAAAGATATATCAGAAGATATCTGAAATAACAACTTTGATCCAAAGCAATTAGGGATCAAAAGGACTCAATGAGTTTTGAAACATATTAATGAAAGGAGACCAAACACTTTGACCTATTCTGATAAAAATTTCAATATTAAATGATTTATCAATTTATTCAGCAAATATTTTGTGAGTGCTTGCTCTGTGCTAAAAATTAGGGATACTAAGATGACCAAGACACAGTCCTACCCTAAAAGAATTTAGTGTCTATTGCGGATAACACACATACAAGAAGCAGGCAATTACTACACAATGTGGTATTACAATATTACAATAGGTGTAAGTAGAAGGTACTCTAAAAACATGTTGAAGAGGCCTTAGTCCAGTCTTGAAAGGGTGAGGGAAGGCTTCCTGTATCTAGAGTATGGAAAAAATTCAACAAGAATCCAGGCAGAAAAAAATAAACTACCTGCCAAGGAATAAAAATAAAGAAAAAGAAACTTATCTTCAACATTAAACTTCAGAAGCTGAATAGAATAACAATTACAATTGCTTGGGAAAGGTTTGACTTATAAAGTCTACACCCACTCAAGTTATCATTCACATAGGAAAGGAAAACAAAGACATTCTTAAATATCTCAAAGTTCAGAAATATACCACCCATTTCCTGAAATAATTGAAGATACACTTTAGTTAGTCAAAAAGGCAATTAAAATAAAAAAAACCAAGAGAGGTGAAATTCTGATATAAAAGGAATGTTTTAAATAATTTGAATATTAGATTAGGTGAGAACTTGTTGCAAGTATAATGAGAATATTAAAAGTAATTTTTAAGACATAAGATACAAGTATAAATAAATAATTAAATAATAATGCATTCTGAACTTCCTGATTATAGCAACAAAACCTCAAGTGGGTGGAAAAGAGGTAGCAGGAAGTAAAAAGTCCTAATTTACTCATTTTCTTATCTTCTATATGTCGAAATAAGGAAATGATAGATAGGATCTCATTCTAACTATGATAACTGAACACATATTATTTTAGTTTTTTTTTAAATGTAACGGTAAGTAACTATAAGTAGAATTAAAAATTGTATGTTTATTTTTTCATGTTAATACAGGAAGAAAGAAGAGAAAACATTGCCCATATAACAAAGATATATAACTCTTACTTCCCAACATTCAATAAATCACTCAATAAGGTAACTCCTGTGAGTACTTCTTCGCAACATTTCTTGCATGCATATACTCTCTGTCACCATTGTCACACTTTGTCCTCATTGCCACCCCTTGTTCAAGCCACCATCAATTTGCACTTACCATACTATCTTCCTAACTGTTCTCCTCACTTTCTCTCTTGTCAAATTCTAGATGTTATTATGTTCCTGTATCACCTAAAATCATTCATTGGCTTCCTATTACCCTTAGGATAAAATCTAAATTCTAGGCATGGTATAAGGCTGCTTCCTACTTCTCTAGACTCATATCCTGCGTCTACTTCCTGGTGATTTTGGGCTTCTTTCAATACCTCAAATGCTCCCTGTTCTGTTCTTTTCAGGTGTTTACTAATGTAGTTTCCTCATACTAGAACATGTTTCCCTCACATTTTACCTGGTCTGTTGAGAAGTTAGTTGAATGGTCTGATTCTGAGCAGGGCCTCACTTGACTTCCCTTCCACGTTAGAACTGTGGCTCAGCTATGGGCTCCCATTTCACCCTGTCCTTTCCCCTTTATGACATGCATCATACTTGACATTCCAAGATACACATTTGGATGTTTTTGGAGTTAGGATGGTTATTACAACTGATAATAAGGAAATTTGCAACCATCAGTCTGAGGCCTAGGTGGTCATTGCCCCCACAAAGGCAAACTCAAGCTGAGATAGGCTAATGCATGCTGGTGATAAGTGAGAATTCTGAGTTAAAATTGCCTCATTTGTATGTCGGTATTGTCACTTACTAATCATATGACTTTACTAACCCTGTGCCTCAGTTTCTCTATCTGTTAAATGCAGATTATAATAATATTTGCCTAAAATATTGTGTGTGTGTACAATGAGATATGAACAAGGCCTGGCCTATAGGAGGAACTCAATGAATATTAGTTAATATAGATAATTTCTGTAGCTTAAGTAGGTGGTTCTACATGCAATTGATTCTTAATTTAAATAAGTAGTCATAATTATCATTTAAAATGTCTTTAAAAGTTCACCCTGAGAAAATCTGACATTGGATTTAATAGAAGACTTTAAATCAATTGTCTTAAATGTGCTCAAAGAGCTAAAGGAAAGCATTGACAAAGAAAATCAGTAAAATGATAAATGAACAAAATGATAATATCAATAAAGAGTTAGAAATTATAGAAAGGAACCAAATAGACGTTCTGGAGCTGAACAGTACAGTAAGTAAAACAAAAAATTCACTAGAGGGGTTTGGCAACAGATTTGAGCAGGGAGAAGAGTCACTGAATGTGGTGATAAGACAATTGAAGTTATCCAGTTGGAGGAGCAGAAAGAAAAAAGAATAAAGAAAAGTGAATAGAGCCTAATAGACTTGTAGGACACCAGAAAACCAATCTATGTATTATGGAAGTTCTGAAGGAGAAGTGAGAGAAAAGCAGCAGAAAAAATATTTGAAGAAATAATGGCCGATAGCTTCCCACTTTGATGAAAGACTGAATTTGCACATTCAAGAAGCTCAATGAATTCCAGTAGGATAAACTCAAAAAGATCCATGCTGAGGCACATTATAATCAAACTGTTGAGAGCCAAAGGTGAGAGAATCTTGAAAGCAGCAAGGGAGTAGTGACTCATTATGTACAGTGGGTCCTCAGTAAAATTAACAGTTAATTTCACTTTGAAATCTGGAGGCCAGAAGACAGTGGGATGACATATTTAAAGTGCTAAAAATATAAGTGTCAACTAAGAAATTTTTATCTGGCAGAACTATTCTTCAAAAATGAAGGAGAAATTAAGACATTCTGAGATAAACAAAAGCTGAGGGAGTTCATTGCTAGTAGAGTTACCCTATAAGAAATAATAAGGGGAGTCCTTCAGATTCAAATAAAAGGCCATTTGACAATAATTCAAAGCCACACAAAGAAATAAACTTTGGTAAAGGCAACTACTTATGTAAGTACAAAGGCCAGCATGATTGTACTTTTGGGTTGTAATGCCTCTTTTTACTTCCTATGTTTTAAAAGACAAATGCTTAAAAAAATTATAAATCTATGTTAATGGGCACACAATGTGTAAAGATGAAATGTGTGATTATAACAACATAAGGGAGGGAGCTAAACTGTATAGGAGCAAAGTTGTGTGTTGTTGTTTTTTTTTTCACCTGAGAAAGATTTGCCCTGAGCTAACGTCTGTTGCCAATCTTCTTTTTGCTTGATGAAGATTTTCCCTGAGCTAACATCTGTGCCAATCTTCCTCTGTTTTGTATGTGGGTCACTGCCACAGCATGGCTGCTGACAAGTGGCGTAGGTCTGCCCCCGGGGTCCAAATCTGGCTGCTGAAGTGAAGCATGCCAAACCTAACCACTAGGCCAAAGGGCCAGCCCCAGGAGTAAAGTTTTTGTATATTATGAAGCTAAGTTGGTATTAATTCAAATTAGATTGTTATAAATTTAAGTTGCTAATTGTAATCCCCATGGTAACCACTTAGACAATATCTAAAAAATAATACATAAAAGAAAACAAGAAGAGAAGAAAATGCTACAAAGCAAGGACTCAATTAAACACAAATGAAGGCTAATGAAGGAAATGAGGAACAGAAAAATGGTAGAAGGCATACAGAAATCAAATGGCAAAATTTCAGAATTAAGTCCTTCCTTCCTTATCAGTAATTACTTTAAATGTAAATGGATTAACCTCTCCAATCAAAAAGCAGGGCTTGGCAGACTGGATAACACAACACGATCAAACTATATGCTGTCTACAAGAGATTTACTTTAGATTCAAAGACACAAATAAATTGAAAGTAAAAGGATGGAAAAATATTTTCCATGCAAATAGTAACCAAAAGAGAGATGGGGTGGCTATACTAATATCAGACAAAACAGCTTTTAATTCAAAAACTGTTACAGGAGACAAAGAAGGATATTATATATATTGACAAAAGAGTCATTCATCAAGAAGATGTAACAATTATACACATATGCATACCAAAAATAGAGCCCCCAAATAAATGAAGCAAATATTGATAGAATTGCAGGGAGAAATAAACAGTATTACAATAACAGTTGGAGACTTCACTACACCACTTTTAATAATGGATAGAAAAACAGAAGATCAAAAAGGAAATAGAGGACTCGAAACATAGTATAAACCAACTAGACCTAACAGACACATATAGAACACTCCACCCAACAACAGCAGAATACACATTCTTCTCAAGTGGATGTGGATTCTTCTCCAGGATAGATCAAATGTTAGGCTACAAAAAAGTCTCAGTATATTTAAAAAGATTGAAATGATACAAGGTACCTTCTCCAACCAACATGGAATGAAGCTAGAAATAAATCACAGAAGGAAAACAGGAAAAGTCACAAATATGTGCAAACTAAACAACACATTCTTAAACAACCAATGAGTCAAAGACTAAATCACAAGGGAAATTAAATTTACTTAGAGATGAATGAAAACAAAATTGCACCGTAGGGATGCAGTGAAAGCAGTGGGAAATTAATGGTAGTAAACGTCTATGTTAAAAAAGAAGAAAGATCTGAAATCAGTAACCTAACTTTACACTTCAAGAAACTAGAAAAAGAAGAGCAAACTAAACTCAAGGCTAGTAGAAGGAAGGAAATAATAAAGACTAGAGCAGAGATAAATGAAATAGAGAATAGAAAAACAATAGAATCAATGAAGTCAAATTTGGTTCTTTGAAAAGATCAACAAAATTGACAAAACTTTAGCTAGACTTATAAGAAAAAGGGAGAGAATAACAAATAACTAAAATCAGAAATGAAAATGGAGATATTACCACCAACCAAATGGAAATAACAAGGATTATAAGAGAATACTATGAACAATTGTATGCCAACAAATTAGATAATCTAGATGGAAGGTACAAATTCTTAGAAACACACAAGATACCAAAACTGAATCCAGAGGAAATAGAAAATCTGCACAGATCTATAACAAATAAAGAAACTGAATCAGTAATAAAAAAAACTTCCCAATAAAAGAGTCCAGGACCAGATGGCTTCACTGGTGAATTCTACCAAACACCTAAAGAAGAATTAACACCAGTCCTTTTCAAACTCTTCAAAAAAAAAAAAAAAAGGGAGGAAATACTTCCTAAGTCATTCTGTGAGGCCAGCATTACCATGATACCAAAGCCAGACAAAGACACCACAAGAAGGGAAAACTAATAACCAATATTCCTTATGGATAAAGATGCAAAAATTCTCCACAAAATACCAGCAAACTGAATCGAACAGCATGTTATGTGGATTATACATCATAACCAAGTGTGATTTATCCCTGGAATACAAAGGTGGTTAAACATAAGAAAATCATTCAATGCAATACATCACATTGTAAAATAAAGGAAAACACCCCACATGATCATCTCCATTGATAAAGAAATGGCATTTGACAAAAATCCAACACCTTTTCATGATAAGAGAAGACTCAGAAAATTAGGAATAGAAGGGAATTTGCTCAGCATGATAAAGAGAATTCATGAAAAACCCACAGCTAACATCATACTCAATGGTGGAAGACTGAAAGACTTCCCCCCAAGGTCAGAAACAAGACAAGGATGCTTTCTTTCACCACTGTTATTCAACATTGCCCAGGAAGTTCTAGTTAGAGCAATTAAACAAGAAAAAGAAATAAAAGGCAACCAAATTAGAAAGAAAGAAGTAAAAATATCTCTCTTTGCAGATGACATTTTCCCATATATAGACAATCCCAAGGAATCCACAAGAAAGCTACTGGAGCTAAGAAATGAATTTAGCAAAGTTGCAGGATACAAGATCAACAGTCAAAAATCAGTTGTGTCATCATGAATGAACAATCCAAAAAGAAAATCAGTTGGAAGACTGACACTTCCCAATTTCAAAACTTACTACAAAGATGCAGAAATCAAAACAGTGTGGTACTAACATAAGGCTAGACATATAGACTACAAGAATAGAATTGAGAGCCCAGAAATAAATCCTTTCCTCTTGGCCAGTTGATATTTTGACAAGTGTACCAAGACCTTGAGGAAAGAATAGTCTCTTCAACAAATGATGTTGGGATTATTTATAGTCACAATCAAAAGAATGAAGTTGGACCCCTACCTCACACTATATACAAAAATTAACCCCAAATGGATCAATAACCTAAAATATAAGACTAATACTATAAAACTCTAAGATAAAAACATACAGGTAAATCTTCATGACCTTGAATTTGGCAATAGATTCTTAGATATGATACCAAAATCATGAATGAGAAAAGAAAAAATAAATTGGACTTTATAAAAATGAAAAAAAACCTTTTGTGCATTGAAAGACATTACCAAAAGACAATCTACAGAATGGGAGAAAATATTTGCAAATCATATATTTGACAAAGTCTACCATCCAGAATATATAAAGGACTCTTATTGCTCAACAACAAATGACCCAATTAAAAAATGGGTAAAGGACTTGAAGACATTTCTCCAAGGAGAATGTACAAACGACCAACAAGCACATGAAAAGATGTTTGACATCATTAGTTATTAGGGAAATGCAAATCAAAACCACAATGAAGTAACACTTCACACCCACTAGGATGGATGGCTATAACAAAAAAACAAACGAAAAATGGAAACTAACGAGTGTTGGCAAGAACATGGAGAAATGGGAACTCTCATACAGAGCTGATGGGAACGTAAAATGGTTCAGCCATTGAGGAAAACTATTTGGTGGTTCCTTAAAACTTTAAACAGAATTACTACGACTCCACAATTCCACTGCCAGGTATGTATCCAAAAGAATGAAACAGGTACTCAAACAAATACATGTAAATGCATGGTCATAGCAGCACTGTTTACAATAGCCGAAAGGTGAAAATAGCTCAATGATCTTATCCATCAATAGATAAATGGATAAACAAATTGTGGTATAGACATACAATAGAATATTATTCAGCCATAAAAAGAACAAAGTACTGATACATGCTATAACATAAATGAATCTTGAAAACATTATGCTAATTGAAAGAAGCCAGACAGAAAAAGTCACATATTTTATGATTTCACTTATATGAAATATCAGGAATAGGTACATCCATAGAGACAGAACACAGATTGGTGGTTGCCAGAGGTTGAAGGGAACAGGAAATGCCAAGCAACCGCTTAATGGGTTTCCTTTTGGGGTGATAAAAATGTTTTGGAACTGGATAGAGGTGGTGGTTGCACAACATTGTGAATATACTAATTGCCACTGAATTGTTCACTTCATAATGTTTAATTTTATTTTATGTGAATTTTACCTCAATTTTTTAAAAAGGAAAAAATTTACAAAATCTGAATACACTGTGGACTGAATTAATAAAAATGTAACAATATTCCTTAATTGTAAAAAATACCGTACTAATGTAAGATGTTAATAGGGGGAAAACTATGTGTGGTCGGGGGAGGGAGGGTGATATACGGACACTCTATGTAGTGTTTGCTCAATTTTTCTCTAAATCTAAAGTTGTTCTGAAAAAATAAAATCTATTAACTAAGAAAAACTTCATTGTCCTAAATAACTTTTGGATCAAAGAGGAAATAAAACTGCAATGAAAAACCATAAAATAATGATAATGCAAAAGTGACATATCAAAAGTTGTAAGGTGTGGTTAAAATGGTACTCAGAGAAAATTCTTAGCCTTAAATACTTTCATTACAAAATAAGAAAGACTAAAAATAAATGAACTAAGTATTCAACTCAAAAACTGAGAAAAGGAAAAGTAAAATAGTCTAAAAGGAGACAGTAAGAAAATATTAATAATGGTAAAAGCAAAAACTAATTATCTAAAAAAGAGCTAACCATGTAAGTGATACATCCAAGAGATTAACTCCTTGACGTGTCCAATCAGGCAAAAAAAAGAGAGAAAAAATATAAATGGAAAAAATTAGTAATGAAAAAGGGTTATCCACATGATGGAGATGATTAAAAAACATACGAAAATACCTTGTATACCAGTACATTTGAAAAATTTGATAAAAAGGATCATTTATAAGCAAAACAAATAACCTAAACGGTACGTAAAAATAGCATAAAACCCAAATAGATCAATAACAATAGAAAACATTGGAAAGCTTTTAAAGAATTACTTCCAAAAATGGGTGCCAAGAACAAACAGTGTTTGCTCTTTAAATATTTCAAGGAGCAGACAACTCCCATTAAACTTTTTTTGGAACATGGAAAATTTAGGTATTTTTATCAGAAAATAAAAATACAGATTAATTTCACCTATGAATATAAGAGCAAAAATTCTTAATAAATTATAGACATTTCTTTTTCAGTGTGCACTTTCTAATATAAATTGGTATACCATTAATCAGTTCGAACACACATTTTACACACCACTGTTGGTTGTAACTGAATTGTAGTCTGCAACTGGCCCTGTCATTATAGGGAGAAAGCTTTTTGCACAAAGCGTAGGAACAGCTGCTTTGTTTGACTATCTGATTGCTCTGCCTGGATAGGGTTCCTTGGCTGTGCTACATTGTTTTCATTCTTTTCTGTTAATTTGAGTTGTGAACGGAATTGTGAAGCCAAAATAATAGAGAAGAGGCGTCTAAGCATGTGGATGGAAGAGAAAATGAGGAAATGTGTAGGTTTGGTTTGGTTTGTTTTGATCAACCAATTTATTATTTTAACCACAGCAATAACAAAATATACTCTATAACTATAAATCTAGCTTTATTACTGAGGCATGATTTTTGATCGCGAGGAATTTTTTTAAAATGCAGTTACTGTATTGTGTAACAGCCGAGCACTATATAGTTTAAAGTAGAAAAACCATATGGTTGTCTCTAAAGATACCAAAAAGACATTGAATATAGTTTAACATGAAGTCTTGATTGATCTTTAGTAAACTAGGGTTAGAAGTATATTTGGTAGTTATTTGGTTTTTATGATAAGTGTATTTATTTCAAACCAACAGCCAACACTGTTCTTGATGTTAACCACTAGGGAAATTCCCACTGAGATTAGAACAAGACAAGGTTGGCTGCTATCTCCTCTGTTATTAAACACTGTTCTAGAAGTTCTGGCCAATGTGGTGAGAAGAAAAAAAAGAGGAGACAAAATTGTACTTATATAGGCATAACATGTGAATTACCTAAAATATTTAGAACAAATAAGGGATCAATACAATGGCTGGATGCAAGATAAAATTATGAAATCAAGAATTTTCCTAAATGCCAGCAGTAATTAGTTAGAAAATAGAGTGGAAAGAATGTCCCTATCGAGATAGCATCTCTACCACACCCATGAAGAAGATAAAATGAAATATATTGGAATATGTTTTACAATAAACAAAGAACCTCTATGGTTCCTGAGGCCTTAATACGTGGAGAGAAAGAATGTTGCAGACAGGAAGATTCCCTACTGTAAGAATGATCATTTTCCTCAAATTAGTGCATAAGTTTCATGAAATTTCAACCAGAACTTTTTTGGAGGAATTTAACAGATTTATTTTAAATTTTCCAGTTGGCCATCTCTTTCACTGTTACAAGTGTTTAAGAGAAATAACCGGACGTTGCTTTAGGGCCCTAGTTGGCTCCTAGCAGGAACTTCAGTCAGGTTGGACCTGGTATGCAGCCCCACATCCCCCCCCCACCCCAGCATGGAGGCAGACTAATGTGTGCACCTGTGCACAGGTGGAAGTACACCCTGAAGGGAGTGAGGAGATGGGGTGGGAGAGTGAGGAGAAGTGAGACCTAGGAATGACTTCTAAGCATCTATGAATGCCTTGGCTGTTCTGTGCCCTTGGCCAAGTCACCTTCCTTTTTTCCCCATCATTTTGCAGTTTGGATAAGACATCTCAAAATACAGTTTCAATATTGCAAGAAGGCAGGGCAGTGGTAACAGAGAGCCGTGGAAAAAGAAGTGATATAAAATTGTTTGAGCTCTGGCTCTACCACTTACTAGCTGGAAGATCCTGTGACTGTTTTCTTCCAGCAGACACTCAATAAAGGGCAGCTATTAATAATAGCTGATAATGATCACTATTAATAATAGTGATAATGATTCTTGATGTTTAATCTTTTTGAACTATCAACTTTTCCTAGGATTACTCTTAAGAAAATACTATACAATCTTCAATATTTATTTTTGATAGTGAAAATAAAGGCCGGTTGGTAATAGAACAAGACTGGATTACTATATTTGTATAAGTTTAAATGTTCCAAGATAGGAAATGCAAAGTTGTCTATAAGGTTAATACTTTGTTGTAAAGACATATTCATTTAACACGTGTTTCTTAGGATGTGGAAAAATACTAAACTTGAGTTAATGTTTGAATGGATACACTGGATCAGGCTGGAATTGATCTTTCAAAATTTAACCAAAAAACATGACTGTATATAGTATTAGTTTACTTTTCAAAGTATAAGCTATGTACAGCTTAACTCATGCCAAATACATATCTTTTAAGTCTTGCATTATGTTATAAAAACCACTTATTGGAGAAGGCTTATATTCCAGATACAAACTTAAGAAAATCATTTCAAGTAGAAACATAACTTCTGTCTTAAGAGTTGGGAAGAATGTAAAATGATCACAATATTTTAAATTTTCCTTTAGTTTTAGCCAGGGACTACATTTTTTAAAGGCCAAATTTCCAAGTATGACAGTGAATACAAAGGCATTATTGAATCATGTCATAAATTACTTACTTAGCAGAAGCAAGAGTGGAACAAATCTGCCTCACTTCAGTTTAAGACATCCAGGCCACCTTGATAGGTTGAGAGTTGGTAGGAATTACCAAAGTTTTGGTTACCTCTTCTCCAAGTGACAAGACTATTGCTCTTTAAAGATGTGGGCAGAGTCTGGAAGCTTTATCTACAGGCTCTAGCAATGCTGCCCAAATCGTGAGCTCTCCCTTGTGTTGAACTGGGAACTTCCACTGAGAAATCCCCTGACTTGAAGACTTCCTTATTTGTAGCTATCAACAGCCAATCGTGGCAAGATATTGAAATGAAGCAAAGACTACCAGAAAATGTTCTGTAAACCACCCGTGACTGTAGCTCTGACTTCCTTTTGAAGTAAAGATACTTTACTTGAATAGTTAGGGCATTTTAACAAAAATCCAGAGATTGTCAACACAAAAATATTTTTGGATTAAGCACATTTTCATGTAAGAAAATTTAGAAGTAAGTTTGATAAATGACTCTTTTTAGCTTTTAAGAAGTCACTTTTCAACCTAAGCAGTACATTTATAAACAGCAGGAAAAACTAGATTTGAGTATAGCTGTCTTTGCTTCATGGCCTACAGAGGTCAGTTGGATGAAGCCTACTAACAAAGCTTATATTCGATTCCAGAGCCTGACCTCAGGTACTTGGAAGAGAGGTGAAGCAAAGAAGGCTCTTAAGACAGCTTTTCTCCTTGGGAACTAAGTTTCTCTGTTCACGTGGATGAGTGTATGTTCCAGCACGCTGAGGAGATGCTTTACAAATGCATGTATTCTTCTCAGGCTACTTGGAGCAAAACATTGAATTCTGCATGCAAATGGTAGGCAGCATATGCACCACAGACATTTTTCTTTGTTATAAAATTTTAGAGCTGGAAATGTCCTTAGACACCATCTGTTCCATTTCCTTTTTATTACAAATGAGGAAACAGGAGAGGGTAAATGCTCAAAGTCACAAAGAAAGTCAGAGGCAGCCTCAGACTAAAATCTGAGTCTTTTGAACCTGAGTGCATTTCTTTTTTTACTGTATTATATTCTTAGTGCATAAGTTATTGAACAGGAAAAAGACTGTAACAACAACAACAAAAATGATCGAGATTCTCTTTGCTCAATTCTTTCATTTGCAGATGAGGAGTCGGAGATCTTACTCCAAAGTCCCGCAGTTAGTAAAAGGCCTAGAATTTAGAAATTCTGAGTCTCGGTCTAGTTTCTTTTCCATTTTAAAACACTGTCCTCTCTTAAATTAGTTGTTAAATAAGCCTGAGATGTTGCTACTCAGGATGAAATTATTCTACAAAAAGGAAATAATTTTAAAAGTATCTAAAGTGATGAATAAGCTTATCATTAAAAAATTCCATATACTCATCTAACATGTAATGAAGTATTAATTTCCTTCGGCACCATGTGTTTTATAATTTTCTTACGGATATCAAACATTAAACTTTCTTGTGTGCAATGGAAAATAAAATCTATCTAATGCTGTAAATAAAGCAAAACAAAACAAAAAAGTGAGATAGCCGCTGGTGGAAGGAAAACTTTCCTCTCAAGAATTTACATTTTTGAATGAGTAGGATTTTAAAAGCACAGCTTTTAAAAAAAGCAGTGCTGATGTCTTAACTGGGAAATACCCCTTTGGTGTCTGTCCCGCACACCTTCTCTGTTCTATTTACTTTGGCATGTGAGCTTGGCTGATGCCCAAGCTCCAGTAGAACTGACTAGTCCTGGGTATTTGGCATTAACCTGGTCAGTCACTTCTTGCAAGAGGGTCTTGAGGCCAAGACAGAGAAGCTTATAGTTAAAGATGCTTTTTGAGGAAATTCTGTCCAAGTGCATGGAATTTAAAACCAATGTCAGTGACCAGTTCAGGCTCTAGGCAAAACATGTCAAACAGATGGAAGTTTTTGTCTTTGTTGTCTCTGGTGGTTCCGTTTCCTATTCCCTCCCCCTCCTTTTTTCCTCTTAGAGTCATAAGCCATGTGACCAGGGCAGATAGAAATGCAGAGATTCCCACAGGGGAGGAAGGAGCAAACTGGCACCAAGCCAGGATTGGTAATGGTTAGGGTAGAATGATCAGGGTAGGAGGGGTTTAGGGGTGGCAGTGGGGCTCCAAGCCCAGATGAGAGGATTGGAGGGAAAAGTCAGGTTCCCATTGAGGCAGGGGTGAATGGCCAAGGGGTTGCTAATGAAAGAATGAAGGGACCACCACCGTGGGGCAGCAGAATTCTCAGGGCAGCTCTGGGTTAAAGGCCTTCCTAGGAAGAATCCCTGAAAAGCACAGTCTTCCCTGGGGACAGTGGAGGACAAGAAAACCAGGGCTCTTCATTGCTGACTGAGATGCAGGGATAGCTCCCTCCTTCAGGAGGGGACCCAGGTGTTTGAAACTCTGGCCAAGAAGCTAGTTAGGCAGCCAGGCTGCATGGGGTGGGTGTTTAATTGAGCAACTTGGTTCAGATGTTCACAAAGTCACCTGCAGGATGAATCTATGTTCCAGGCATGGTATTTGTGGGAGCAGCAGAATCTTCTAGCCTCTACTTGCTGGTGAGCGGATGATTTTATTGGCCCATGGCCACAGCAGGGCTGGCACCTGTGGGGATGATGGGTACTCTTTCTCTGCTACCACCCCAATCTCTATAAACTGCGCTGGGGTGAGTAGCTGATATCACTAATTTGCAACTTAACATAAATTTGTGCCAAAGTATTGCTTCTCCAGTGGTGACACTTGCATTTTATGTCTTAGA
This sequence comes from Tapirus indicus, assembly GCA_031878705.1. Lineage (NCBI taxonomy): Eukaryota > Metazoa > Chordata > Mammalia > Perissodactyla > Tapiridae > Tapirus > Tapirus indicus. Next base: position 74,595,531 of record CM062926.1, on the reverse strand, counting down.
GAGTTGTAGAATTAAAGCTGTCCTCATTTAATGGAATTTCTGGCCATAACGAGCAGGGGGGAAGGGATTTGGTGGAGGTAGGGAGGAGGTAGGGAAGGAGAAATGTCCTTACTTCTCACAATTCTTCTACTTAAGCTGTAACCTGAGTTAATGACTGGCCTTATATCAGTAGGGGCATGTAGTTAGCAGGCTTGCTCAATTATTTATTCAACAAATATTTATTATCTATTATGTGTTAGGTTCTGTGCTGGGTGTGGGGATTTTTAAAATGCCTTTTCTTGCCTTTGAGGAGCTCTTGATCTTAAGGAAGAAACAGACAGGCAAACATTTTCCTCTGTCTATTGCCAAAGATGAGAGCAGAGCTATATACAAAGTGCTGTGTGGGCAGAGAGGCAGTTCTCAGAGCTGGAGTGACTCACAAAGAGATGCCTAGACATCCAGGAACTGAGCAAGCAAAAGGATCAAGGGTTAAAAAATTCATTTTATACCTTTTTCCATATTCTCAGTGAATTCACTCTGATTTCTTTTAGGCTAAACTTGTGGCTTTTTGCTCATTTTCATGGCTTTATAAGTAACATTTTTCTGAAAATCTTAATTTGCTTTTTTACATTGTAGAGGATTATTTACAGTCTTGATGATAGTCAGGCACCATTTTAGTGTTCTTGGCAGCCATCCTTAAAAAACAAATCTCTGAGGTACACAGATAGCCCGAGAGTTAAGAAGTACCTTAGGCCTATTATTTTTGAGACTAGGAATAAAAGTAAGACCGTGGCTTCCCCAGCACTCTGCCATTCTTATTGTATAATGAATGGCTACACATTTTTGGCTGTCAAAAGGAAGAAGACACTTAATGTTGTATGAGGAAAAGAAGGTTGATGGAACTAAAACCAAAACTAAAATCCTAAAATCCATAAACTCGAGTTATGTCAAGTGGACAAACTCAAGTTATAGGCTGATGCTGATATGAAATTTCCAGGATTAATTATCAATTTCTCTAGTTGCTACTCTCATCCTACATCCTTCCATCCTACACCCATCCGCCATTCTACAAACAAACAAAAAACAGGAAAAAATTAAGAAGTTACTTTTTGACCTAAGCAGTGTATTTATAAACATCAGGAAAAACTAGATTTGAGTATAATTGTCTTTGCTTCATGGCCTACAGAGGTCACTTGGATGAAGCCTAGTAACAAAGTTTATACTGGATTCCAGAGCCCAGAGAGGGGATGGTGAGATGCAATTTAATAGCAGTCATGCAACAATGACTTAAGTTTTACTTGAGGTGGTAATATGGGGATACTAAAAAATTCCAAAATGAATAGGACCTTAGAATTCTCTCTAAAATGAGGGAAGCACTAGTCCTGCTTTCAGACCCATCTTTCTGGGTACCACTCTTTAAGACCAGAGACGAACTAGTTATTAAATACTAATCCATATTACATGTGTATGAGTGCAGGGATGGAGGGTATTTAGTTTAGAGAAAATGAGAGGGAAATAACAGTATTCATATATCAATTAAATTTTTCTGTATAGTTCCAAGGTAGACTTCAGACTAGTAAGTGGGAACTAAAAGGAAAACAAATTTTAGTTCACTATAGAAAGATCAGCATTCCTATAGTAAAGAATAATAGTAAGGCACCTTGGGAGGTAATGAGTTCATGTTCCCGGGAAAAATCAAGCATAAGATAAATGACCACTGCTTGGGAATGTTGAAAGGGTATTAAAATCTCAGATGAAATAATAATGACTAATACTTACATAGCATTTACTGTGGTCCTGGCACAATTCTAAGTACTTTACATGTATTGCTTCATTTAATCGTAGTAAGTACCCTATGAGGAAGGTGACATTTTATAGATACAAAAACTGAGGCATAAAGAAGTTCATACAGCTAGTAAGTGGAAACCCAGGCATCTGTCTACAAAGTCCATGTTGTTAACTTTAATATAGCGCAGCTGGGATGTCCGTTATAGTGCACTTTATCAAGTACAGATTCCCTCATTCACTGGTAGCATGGAATTTTAGAGGAGGTGAAAAGAAATCCAGATGTTTTCCCTATCAGTTTTTATTCCTTCTCATGCCCAATTTTGAAAGCTTCCAGCCTGACAAGAAGTTAATGAACTGAGAATATGCCACCACCAATCCCTGCTCAACATCTACCAGTTTGGTCTTAGGATGGCCATGTAAAAATGGTGTAATTGGAGACAGTGAGGGGATGGGAAAGGAAAAGGAGGGTGGTGCAGGAGCAGGGCTCTTGTTGAGAAGTGGAGGAGGGAATTAGACTTGCTACCATTTCTCAAATGCGGGTTTAGGAAAACAGGGCATGCTTGGAGCAGGTTCAATGCCATTAGATAAGGAAGATGACAGTGCACATTTGTTTCTGCAGATTTACTTATCCTTCAATTTTTTCCTTTCTAATCCGTTATGTATAGTTTAGTAAGTCTCATAAAAAATCCATGATACTTTCTACAGGGTACAAGGTGAACTATCTAAGTCTCCATAAAAAAAAAAATCTCTCTCTAAGTTGACAGAATTTCATCAGGGAATGAAGGCACCTCACTATAGAAAGGTCTGTTTCAGGTATTATACATTCTGCTTTCAGTGGCCAAGGTAGCAATACATTTAGTTTATTGCCAATAGCCCTTTTATTTTGATCTATGTACTGGAATTTCTCCTGTCTAAGGTTAATAAAAACCACCAACCAAAAGAATGAGTCTCATAGGCATTTTCTTTCTAAACTGAGAAACCCGTAAAAGTGGTTTAGATATCAGAATAAAGAAAATAGAAATTACTTGGATTCCTCACAGAGGTCCAGAATTTATAAATGGTAGAAAACAAATTTGTATTTACCTAAAACATATTTCTTTTGGATTTATAAATTCATGAAATTGAAATTGCTGTGAGATGCTTAAGATCATCAATAATTTTCTATTCCAGTATACACAGTACAGCAATTTAATTCTGATATAGTTTCTAATATCAGCTGGATTAATAGTTCATACTTGTAATTCTCTATAAATGAGGAGATAAAAAAACATATTCGCCCATCTATAACCTCTAAGACACAATGACAGTGAGAGAGAAATTAGAGAGGAGAAGAAAAAAAGAGGGAGAGACAGAAAGGATAATCCATAAACTCTGGGTTTTTCTATGACTTTAATAAAATAAGTCCGACTTTCAAAGAGATCTGACCTTTGAAAACTGTTTAGCTTGACTCCAGGGGGATGTTGGGAGGATTAACTAGCTGAAGTTCGCGGAGAGATTTCAAGGTTCCTTGTGTGTTATTTATTCTTTGGTTTACCAGTTAAGTTCCCTTTTAATTTGATCATATTTGGAGGGATGCCAGAGCCATGATGAAAGATTCAATAAACATGGGTTCCAAGTAAAATCACAAGCTATTGTATGAGGGGGAAAAGTTGAGGTAGTGCTAGAAATGTAGGAATAATTTTGTGTGTATGTGTGTACATGCGATTCTTTAGATAACCTGGGTGAATTCCTTCACTTCAAAGAGGAAGAAACTGAGACTTGAAGAGATTGATTTTCTCAATATCAAGCAGCTGATTGATAGCGTTGACAGATTTCCACTGGCATTAGAGATCCTAGCTCCAAAGTACTTGATCATCTCTGACTCTATAATCTGAGGATGCTGTTATGGTTTGGAAGCTGAGTGGGATGTGATTGGAAAACTTTTTCTAATAACTCTACTGGTGAAAGACCTGTGTGCCTTGTCTCTTCCCTTGTCATTGGGTTTCAGGTTTTAAAATATTGTTTCAATGGAAAAAAAAACCTAGGGACGCCTCTTTCCCATGTCATTAATTTATTCGTTAGTCCTTCATTCATCGGTTGCCCTATGCTGATCACCTCTGGGCAGAGGGCGCCATAGAACCAAGCTCCATGGCACTTTCTGTAGCACGTCAGAGGAATGATAAATTACCTTTGTCGAGACACAGGCTCAGCAGAAGGGTTAGGCACACAGGTGCTGGAGCCACGTTGCCTAGGTTCTACATCCTGATTCCACTCTTGAATAGCTCCTTGCCTAAATCTTATGGTAGTTTTGAGGATTGAATGAATGAGTATATGTAAAGAATTTAAAACACTGAGTGTGTGGTAAGACTATGTAAGAGATTTTTTGTTGTTGCTGTTGTTTATTCCTTGTTATATTTTTATTCACTGTCTCTGTAAAATCATATTGTGAATTTATACAACTATTGCAGGAACACTAGACAGAAGGAAATTAAATTATTTAAGCAAGATCTTTTTGTTTGTCTATACAACATCCATATTGCCTTTTCCTATTCCTCCTAATAGCCTATATGCTGTTTGGGAAAACTCCACCCCCAAGCCACAGGTAACCTAGGATTGGCTCAAACCAGTCAGCACATTTCATTTTCCTGGACTTCACTATCAGTTCAGAGATGATTATGTGATCCATGCCAGTCTAATTTGCGTGAATCCCAGGAATCTGGTTTGGAATACGGGGCTCACTTTCCCACTGAGGGTGAATAGTGAAGCATAGCCTTTGTTATGGCTGGCAGCCAGCCTAAGTTTACAGAGGGCTTCACCCTTAGGATAAGCCACCACCATGGGATGGCCAAAAAGAACGATGAACAAAAATGGGCCTTTAGTACTATTGCTGAGCCATTGGATGAACCAACTTTGAAGCTCCCTTTACCTCTTGACTTTCCTATTAAGTAATCCCTAAAGTCCCCCTCTATTGTTTAAGCTAGTTTGAGTTGGATTTTCTGTTAGTAGTAACTAAAATCTTCTTGCTATAATACTTAATATAGTAAAAAAGGAGTCATGAGGGGCTGGCCTGGTGGTGTAGTGGTTAAGTTAGCGTGCTCCAGCTTTGGTGGCCTGGGATTTGCTGGTTCAGATCCCGGTTGCAGAGCTATGCACCGCTAGTCATGCCATGCTGTGGAAGCATGCCACATACAAAATAGAGGAAGAGTGGCACAGATGTTAGCTCAGGGACAATCTTCCTCAAGCAAAAAGAGGAAGATTTGCAACAGATGTTAGCTCAGGGCCAATCTTCCTCATCACACAGAAAAAAAAGGAGTCAAGAATAACAGCAATAACAACAAAAAAAATAGCCTTTTGGAGAAGTTGATACATGGCAAGCACTGTCCTAGGTACTGATCTTTACAATAGCCCCATGAAACAGGTATTATGTTTCTCACTCTCTACCACTCAAAGAGTGGGACTCTGAATACCATGCATAAAGCATCATGATTGCAGATCTTATACTACCAGCGCGGCCTTTTGTGGCCTATTTTGTGTTAATATTTTTGCAGAAAACAAATGTAAAAGCCTAATTAGTCAAGCTCCCTTTTTCCTGATCCCCTCGATAAATTTTTAAACAAAATACAGAAGATATCCATTTGGGCACAACATTACTGAAACTTGACATTGATTAAGGCCCTTGCATATTTAGGTTCTAAGTTTTTAGTTAGTTTATTTTGCTTTATTTTATTTTCAGTTGCAGGTTTAACATGAGAATCTATTTTTCTAGGATTCAAATGCTCACTGCCTTGTTTTCCTATTTCATTTATTGTAACCAAGATACTAGGCTCATTTGCAATAGATTCCTCTGGCAGAAAGTCAAACTATCCCTCTGGTTCTTTGCATACTTTGGGTTTTTAAACAAATGCTTTGAAGTTTTACTCTTCAAGAATGAGGATCTTATCTACCCCCTCCTACATCAGTCAGTGGACAGTCAGGAGACTGACACCATATAATAATTTGAATAGGGAAAGTTTAATATAAAGAATTTTTAACTGTAACAGGCAATCTATAAAAGGGTAAATATAACTCAAAAAAATTACCCTAGGACTCAGGGAGGGTACCCAAGGAAGGAACAAATGTGGAAAAGAGCCCTCCTCCCTAAGGCTGGAATTCCAGCCATGCTGGAGAAGGGATGGCTGTGGACCACTGGATTGCAGAGAATTTTGCTGGGTTGCCCAGGCCAGAACTGATTCACAGATATCAGGCAAGTGTGAAACACCTCTCCAAAGTGCAGGTGAACCAAGGCTGGGAATTTGATATCTGGGATATCTATAAGACTCATTGGGAAGCTGTCAATAGGGATGTCACTGAAACTTGATGAAAAGCTGTCCATATGTATGCCACTGAAACATGATGGGGGTGAGTGCTACTGGATGAACCCCACAATGAAGCTGGCAGCCATGAGATAGAAACAAGAAGAAGCAAATGGAAAAACACCAGAACCAGGAAGAGAAGGCCTGTTCCTCTTGTGGTGTTTCTCCAGTTCCCTATACTGACAAAGCTTAACATCATGCTCACCGTAAAGGAGAAACATTTCAACATTCCAGCTCCATTCTTTTAGGGCAGACAATAAAGGGTGGCTTTGGAACTGGAAGGAAATACATTTTTAGCTGGCATACTTTTGAATGTAGGAGATTAGTTCTCATTATATCCTGTTATGTCCGTATTCAACAGTAGTTTTTATTTAAGTATATTATCTATATTATTTGAAGGTAGGTAGAGCAGGTGTTAACTATAAAAAGTCTCTTCAGGTGTAGTCCCCACCAAAGTCTTGGGGCTCCCCAAATCTTTCTTGAGTGATGTCTGAAATAGTTAGATCTTTAGTTGTAATATGAGACTTTGACCACAATTAAAATGTGGCTCCCTAATTAAGGAGAACCATTATACTCCTATGGGCCATTAAACCTTAAGGTGACTGAAGACTCTAATGACAACTATTGATAAGGAAACGAGAAATTTTTGAGGAACTAGGATGGGGGTGGTCACTGAAGAGAGATATGGGCTAAGAATGAAGAGGCTGGGAGTAGACAAGATAGTTTTGTCCTTTTCTCAATTTTGTCTAAACTGATTACATGGAGAAGAGGTGGGGGATAAGATTCTTAAGAATAAGGGAAATTTAGCAGAAATACAGTTACTGGGAACTTTGTGTATAATAGGGTGGCTTAGAAATATTTAAAGTGAAGTAATGAATGAATGACTGAATGATAGTAGAAGATGGAAAGTCCTTGACTGCATACAGTGAAGGGAAGGGTAACTCTAGGATGTCTAAGATACCATCCAGCTCCAACATACCAACAATTTGTGATTCTATTCATTGACATCATTGAATTTCTTACACAGACCTTCTTTATGAGGGGATAGGACACAAGAGAAAATTGAGAAGAAAAGAAGGTGGAGTGGGGGTGAAGGTGTGAGAAGGAAGAATGTGGACAAGGATAGTTGCATGCAGGCAGACTGCACTGAGATGGGATCTTGCCCAGTGTGCAAGGCTGAGGCTGGGGTTCTGGTGAAGAAAAATGAAGCCATCTGACTGGAAACAAGTACGGTGTATTTAGTATTTGATGGCACATTCATTGTGGACATCCTGTTCTTGAATTAGACGTCTTTTTTTGCCCCAAGCTGAAAGTTTCCTCTACCATTAGTCAGAAGACTTTCCTGTCTCTTCTGAACTTTTCTAGCACTGAGACTCTGAAATACACTGTTCAGCTATATCTTAAACATTCCTTCATTGTTCTAGAATTATTCCATGTGTTTTGAGAACAGAAGCCATGACTTGCACATAATTTATACCCTCACAGCACCCAGAAGTGCTGTGCCTGTGCTAGGCACCTAACAGTTAATGATATATCTAGTGCCTGAAGGAATATAGGACTGGGGTTTGAGACATGACATTCTCTATTACTACTAAGTAGATGGCTACCCCCGATGAATTTATATTACTGAAGGAAGAATTTCCTATTTGGCATTATATGTTAAGAAAATCTTTCTATAGTAACAAAACTCTTATTCAAAGAAACAAGAGGCTAAAGGATTTGGGCATTCACTCTTCTCTTGAATTGAGTCCCACCCAGAAACTTAAGAAAACTACCCAGTTGAATACCTTGACCCTATCCACTTATAAGAATTAGAGTCTAGGGGGCCGCCCGGTGGCGCAGCGGTTTAGTCCGCGCTTGGCAGCCCGGGGTTCGCGAGTTCGGATTCCAGGCGCCCGCGGACGCCCACTGCCTGTTAGCCATGCCATGGCGGCGTCCCATATAAAGTGGAGGAAGATGGGCACGGATGTTAGCTCAGGGCTGGTCTTCCCCACAAAAAAAAAAAAGAAAAAAAAATTAGAGTCCAAGGTATTAAACAAAGAAACTTTATGACAATAGTCAGCGCAAGCTAAAGTAATTACTGGCAGGACTCCAGGCTCTCTTCCAAGATTCTCAAAGTAAGTCAAGGCACTTGATGAGAGAGTCAAAAATAAATATTAATAAAGAAGGTAAAGAAACATATTTGTTAAGTAACTTCATTGTGCCAGGGATCATACTAGCTGCTATATACAAATACATTATCTTACTGAGTCATCTCAACCACGTTATGAAGTAGGTTTTATTTTCATTCTATGGTGGCATAGAATGGCAGGTGTCATTCTATGGTGGCAGGGTCACACAGCTACTAATGTGGAACCAGAATTTGAATTTAGGGCTATCTAACTCTGGAGTCCGTGCTTTTTCTACTACATGGCACAGTCTCTCTTAAGATGGGAATCTAAAATAATAGGAATGACTGGAAAATTCACTTACTTAGGTTAGGCCAATGACTTGGGTCTCCTCTAAAAGCAGAGAAAATTTCCATGGGGATTGGTTTGTAACTTTGAATGAAATTGGCTAAAGTGGAGTGGGAGGGTTTTCAGAGAAACTGTCTAGACAAGGACTACAGTATTATTCTAGTTGGTGGCCCAGCAGGGAGGGGGTGTGCTGGTGAAGATTTTCTCTAGTTGGGTGCTCCTTGCCAAAGGGAGGGGGCATGGTCTGGAAACAGGTGGTGCCATAGATGGGATAGCTTTGGAGCCTTGTAAATTTTTGAAGCTAAAAGTACCTTAAATATTTATTTGGTGGGATTTCCCATTACATTTTTATTTTTGATTTCTGTCAACTAGAGGATGCCCTCTATCTCACTATGTGACCTCTGCATCTTCCAGATATGGGTGTGGGGTTATGAGGATGGAGGAGAGGTTTGGGACAGAAGACATACTACTGGTTGGCTGGAATGGTAATCTGACTTTGGAGGCCTCTGTATAGGGCAGATGTCCAATTGTTTATGAGACACTTGTCATGCTCCTGGCATGAACAATGAGATCTCTATCCGGCTTCTTACTGTTGCTCCTCAGGCCCTGCTTCAACAGTACATCCTACACAGACTCTTTGTTTTGGGACCTAGATTTAGACATGGTGACCTCTCATAATATCCACTTGGGCCAGAAAACCTGTGTCATTGCTCTGCTCAACTCTAGAAGTATGGGCCACTTCCACAATAATCCTCTCTTCTTGCTCTGTTTTCAAGGTCAGGTCCAGGCCACCCTCTTGCCTTTAAACTTTTCCAAGTAAGAGTCTCTGTACCCCACCAACTTTAGTGGACACAAGCCAGGTTCTGTGAGATCTCAAGAGATTCTGTTGAAGCTCTCCCCTTCATCTGGCTTGATGGGTGTGTGTTTGTGAATACTCTCCTGAATTCTACCATGAGATGGGTAGAGGAGATGCACTGAGCTATGATTACTCTGTCTGAATAACCCCCCACCCCCAAAACTATATAATCTTGTCAGCATTCATCACCTTGCCTCCTTGTATTTTTTGGGTTGAGTTTCTGGATCAGCTTTTTGGGTGACTGCTGAGCAAATTTATAGATAATGTGGGCCCTTAACACTGTTCTCTGCTCAGGGACTTCAGTTGAAAATCAGAGGTGACAGGAGCAAGTCTACTTATATTGCTATACACATCAGTAATTTTACTACTGAGTTTAGATTCAGGCTATATCTATAAACAGAACAAGATGGCTTAATTTAGGACTTGTTTTCTCAAAGTATTGCTTTAGTCAATATGGTTGGACCAGTTTGGTGTGTAGAATTAGTTTCAGAGCGTTTCATCATTCTTTCAGGGTGATTTCCACAGACAGGCAAATGGATCGACTGAACAATGGGAATTAACTTGTGGGCTACAACTGATAGAGGAGATTTCCAAGACGTCTATTTAAGGTCTCTTAGGCCTTCTTTCCCAGAAAGCCTGAATCAAGGTTCACTTAGCATCCATCTACCTCTAGTTTTTTGTGTTCCTGATCTTCAAATAATGAGCTAATTCTGATATATTGTATTCCTAATTTTGGCATGATCACTAGACTCAAACAGCCTGTGTTCCTGTGCTATTTCTGCTTTACTCTTGATTTCAGTGATCATATTTCCAATCTGGAATTTACAACCTGGGCCTGACTCCTGCTCCTTCCTTGCTTGAGTTCTAGTGTCTGTGGCCTTGAATTTGCTTGACTACGATTCATCCCATTGTCATGACTCAGCAGGAAGGATCCTGCCACTGCTTTCACAGCTTGCCTACTAGTAAAGATTTCAAAAGTTAGTATATCTTTAAGTCCAAAAATCTTTTGATTTCATCTACTGTCATTGAAGCCAGTTTTAAAACATGGAAGAAAACATAGTTGTTTTGCCTTCTCTTCAAAGCCAACACAACTTCTTAGAAGTGATGGCAGAATTAAATACTGACAGAGACTCGGAAACTTGTTCCTCCTGTAGGTACTCACACTGTGTAGGCTGCTCATAAATGAGCTCATAAGTCCATCCTACACAGTGTAAAACAGTCTGGGGCAACTTGATGGAAATCAGATGTTCACATTCCGCAATCATGGAAAAAAAAAAGCTCTTTTTGTCCATAACGTGGCATTTCCTCAATAGATAGGAGAGAGGATTGCCATCACTTGGACATGATAGAACCTGTCACTACGGATAAGCAGGTGGGAGAAGGAACTGGGGATTGGGATAGAGGGACATAGTAACTGGCCTTCCAGGGACTGCTGGGTGTCTACCTCACAGAGCACAAAAAGTGAGATATGCACAGAAATCACAAAAAGTGCGATATGCACAGAAATCATTTAGCAGGTACTGATTTTCAAGCCTGGTTCAGAAAGAGCCAATTCATTCCCTGAGCAAAGACCCTAGTCCTTTCTGTTGATAAGGAAAACATTACCCACTATCAGAAGTTCTTGCTACTTAAGCCTATAGTACTCAAAGGAGAGTATATGGACTGTTGTCAATGACAAAGTTTTTATCAGAGCACATGAAATGAGAAGGATAATGTAGTGATTTTTCCTCTAAAGCTAAATTTATTCACTTTAAAGAACTGCTTTTTATTCCGAGATTAGTTCCCTCCTGCTTTATTTCTTCATATTAAAATGTGGTTTTAAAAAATAAAACAACAGTGTTAGCAGATGATATTTATTTGTTTTTATATCTTTGCTTAGCAAATTAAAGATTAAGAACCTTATATTGGTTCCCAAAATGTTTTAGAAAATATTACTTGTTCCTAAAATCAAAACATTTTGGAAGTTCTGATTTTTGCCACACACTAACCAGTGATATGCCAATTGACAAAGAAACAGGCAACCTACTCGGGGGACACCATGTTCGTTAGATGGTTACAAACAGAGTGTGGGATAAAAGTGGCATTGAATCCCAAGCCCAGGTCTCTAGGTCAGCAGCAGGAGCTGAGCCTTTCATAAATGTCACCTATGGGCTTTCTGTCAATGCCACCTCTGAGCATCACTGGAAATGGTTGCTGTTGTTTTGTTATTATTAAAAGTAAATCAGGAAGATGAAAATCGAGGATTTCATGAGAAGTATTGATAAAGCACAATTTATAATTGCATAGTTACAGTTAAAACGAATATTCAATGTTATCTTAAGAGTGTGAACACTTAAGTATACTAGTTTATTATCACTGGTGGGTTGGTGTCACAAGGAAAGAGATGCTATTGAATTATCTGCCCAGGCTGAATCAAAGTCAATTCACTTTGGGAAATGCCCCTACTTGGAGTTGATTGTTTCCTCCATTGAATTCCCATCATATCCACTTCGGGGATGCCAGTACTGGATTTCGGGTAGATCACTGTGTTGGGAATGATTCTAAGACTAAATATGGGCTCAGAGAGAAAGATTGTTATGAATGGTCATTGATATCTGCCAAGGGCTCCAGAGGGGAGGTAGTGGGATGTATTTGTCGTGGCCATGTATTTGCCATCTCAGGTCAATACCCTCATTCAATCCTTAGCATATACTGCTCCAGATTGTAGTTATCAGTTTATTTATACAGAAAACCCTCCCTTTCACCATGGTGCTTTCTGTGAACTGAGTACAAAAGTGGGTTTTCATAAAATGGATTATGCTTTTCCATAGGAGCAATGCTTTAATTGTGGGATGCATTTGCACCCAAAGACTCAACATCAAAATATATAAGAAATGGCAAACAAAGACTGTCTCACGAAAGAAAAAATGTCTTGAAACAATAGAACTGTGTTCTGTCCTAGAATTTGGAGATGAAAAAGACCATCTATGTCCTTGCTACTGATAAATAAATGACAAGCAATAGGATATATTGGAGTATATGAGGAAGCCATTTGGGTTAAAACTAATTTGGCTTGACCTTGTTTTTCTAAAAGGGCCTGACATGGCCTGTTGAGCATGCATTGTATATCTGCTTTAAATATTTACTATGTCCCAAAGACAGGAACAATGCCCTTAAAGATAAGGATGTAACCTCCCCTACATCAGCATTTCTTTAAGGATAAGCATCTCTCCCTAAACTAAGGATTACTTGCTGACCTACTGCACTCACCTTGTGACCACTGATCTGCTGTGTTCACTGAGTTGCTGTGCCAGCAAAGCAATCTTGTGACTACTGTAAAAGGGATATTCCTGTCATACGCGATGCATGGTCTTTGACAGTATATAACCACTCTGTGCACCCTTCTTTGGAGTGTTCTCTTTCTTTGTGAAAGGATTCTCCCAGGCTATATGGACCTCAGAGTTGGCTCATAATAAACTCACCCCAATTTTGATTTGTAGATTGGTTATGGATTATTTGAGTTGACACTACCTAAGTGTAGCTGGCAGATCAGTAGCATCAGCATCATTAGACTATTAGAAATGCAGAATTTCAGGGCCCTGCCTCTGCATTTCTCAACCCCAAACTGCATTTTGACAAGATCCCCAGGTGATTCTTGCTCTGTGGAGGAAACCAGGGCATGGAGGACTAGCAGACAGAACAAAGTCTATCAGGACCACTGGATGTGGGCATTCTTAGCAGAAGATTAGGAGAGAGCCCAGTGCATCAGAGACATAGGGCCAGGCCAAGTCATCAGGAGGGTTGAAAGGAATAGCTGCATCGTAGGAAATGCTCCTGGGTTCTGCCTGGAAAGTCATTGCAAACTGACAGGGCTCTTTCCTTCCTGGGAAGAGATGATGTGGCTCTTTTAAAATCCAACCAGTGTCTTAGCTGGAGTTAGGACTCAGAAATTAACCAGTGGAGAGCAGGGCTCTGAGGTACAAATAATAAAAGAGGAGAGAAATAGACATGTCTCCTTCATCCCACTTCCCTCAGGCTGCTCATTAAAATCTCCTGGGGAGCCTTAGAAACTCTCCAGTGCCTGGGTGCCACCAATTTAATTGGTTTGAGGTCTGTCCCAAGCATGCGTATTTAAAAAATTTCCCCAGTTGATATGTGCAAACAGCACTGCAATGTCTGTGGTATTTTATTTCTTTAAAGACTTTTAAGATAAAGACCTGCAGGGGAAAAAAAATAAGTATTTACACTCCAGAAGAAAGCAGCTCTACTACAGCATAAATATGTGCTATATAAATTAACATGAAAACTAGAATAGACATTTAATTAGAAATATCTTTTTATTGTGTTAGAACCTAGAAGGATGAGGGGGAGCATGAATTTGAAGATCTCTATATTCTTTAAAAACTACAAATAAAGTATTGTGTTTTCATTTTATTTAAATTTCCTGTCGCAAACAGATACTCTGAAGTATAAATTGGGATTAAGAATCTGGATCTGCTCTGTGACCTCCTGCTGGTGATTAACTGTTGTTGAAACTGATGAATGCGTGGGTGAAGGTGAAGAACGGGTGTTAATTAGACTGCCTTGAAGTGGAGCAGCTCCACAAAAGGCTAATCTTGGAAACGGGAGATTCTTTTATTACCTTAACACCTAGTTTGCAAATTCCTATGAAGGAAAGGAGCAGGAAGCTAACTTGTACTGGGTGCCTATTCTGTGCTGGGTTAGGCTTTCTCATTTCATTTTCACAACTCCTTGTGAATTAGATATTTTTCAGAGGATAAAGCAGTCTCAGAGAGACTAAGTAACTTGGATGTAGGTAGTAAATGCCAGATCAGGATTTGAATTCAGGTGTGTCTGTCTCCAGAGCCTGTGGTCTTTGTATGGCACACATGCTGTGTTCACCAGACAGCGTTAGGGCCTGTTAGAGCATGTTTCTTTATCTCCACAAAGATATTTCCTACACATGATAGATGGCTGACAATTATTTCTTTAAGAATCAACAATTGAGGGGCTGGCCCAGTGGTGTAGTGGTTAAGTTCGCGCACTCTGCTTTGGCGGTTCGCAGGTTCGGATCCTGGGTGCAGACATATGCACTTCTTATCAAGCCATGCTGTGGCAGGTGTCCCACATATAAAGTAGAGGAAGATGGGCACGGATGTTAGCCCAGGGCCAATCTTCCTCAGCAAAAAGAGTAGGATTGGCAATAGATGTTAGCTCAGGGCTAATCTTCCTTACCAAAAAAAAAAAAAGAATCAACAATCGAGCTGCATGTGAAACACACATTAGGTAGATGTGTACAGCTCTGTTTTACATAGTGGCAGTAGGCTGTGATCTGGATCCCCTCACTTCTCACCACCTCCTGTCATTCTGATTCTGGTAAATCTTTGACTATTCCCATCCTTTAATATGCTCCTTCACTTCCTGTGGAGCTGAAGAGCCAAATGCCAGCCTAACTCCCAGGCTCTCTTTCAATCCTATAGCTGCTAATTCTGGCCTGGCAGTCTTTGCAAGTTTAGGTTGAGGGTCACTTTGGCCCAAGCCTGGAGACATCCAAGAGAATTCAAGGAACTGTGTGGTGTTTGAGCCTTGATTTGAGTTAGACCCAGGTGGAACTGGCATAGAACGGTAGCCTCAAACACTCTAACTCAGAGATTAGTTCAAGCTTATGTGGGGACCAGAATTGGCCACCTCAAGATGTGTCTCCCTACCTTGATTGTTTTCACTGAAAGAGGCTTTGACTTTCCCTGCCCCCCACAACTGTCTGAAGGGATTTGGGATGGAAGGCCTTTCCCCAGGACAGGCCATCACCATGGATAACTCTGGGTATTGATAGACTGGGAGGATCTTTGCTGGGTCCATTCTTATCAAAGTTCTGTTTACCAGACATTTACATTTGTAAGGGAAATCTCCATTTGTAAAGGTATCCCCTTCTCTGTACCAGGAAGAAGGGGGGATGACTTTATCTCTAAAAATCTTGTCAGTGGGAAGAAGACTTAAATCTGCATACTCTTGTTTACGGTGCTTTTCTCGTAATCCCTCATGTCTGACACCCCCCCAACCCCCCAAAATCTTCCTTTGTCTATATAAGAGGAGAACCTCCACCATTCTGTCGAGAGGTACTCAGTTTCCCAGAGTTTCTCCCATGTATACATGTTATAAAGCTTTGATTTTCTCCTGCTATTCGGCCTCATGTCAATTTAATTTGTAGCCCAGCCAGAAAGGACCCAGAGTGGGTAGAGAATGCTCTTTCTCTCCTTCACTTAACACTCAGTAGTTAATGTTATGGGTTTCTGAGACCCTGCGTATTTCTGAATTATTGATGGGACTGAATAATTGACTGTTCTCAAAGGTTAATTCTTGGGCTGTCTCTTCTCTATTATCTGATATATTCAACACTGCTGAATCACTAAGGCTGAACTCATGGGAAAATTTTTTGCTAGCAACTCCACAAAATAGACACTAAATATTGAATATCTAAAACGAAAGCTGTAGTTTTGTTGGATTTGAACTAAAATGCTAAAAATGAACAATTCTATAAAAAATACCAGTGACTAAAAAATTGATAACAGTTGTAAGATGGGTTTGGTGACAGAAGCAGTCTTGTGGTGGTTTGGGACAGCTGTATGGGCACATGACTGTCACAAGTTATGGTTTCAATACTAAGCATGGTGTGAACATTCGTTAATCTGGGTGAGGGGTAGTTAAGCGGAAAATACAGTTTTGGAACTAGTCTGAAACTTACCCAGTGCATTACTTTGGGATCTCCCCACCTCCAATTTAGTGTTTGACTGATTTCCTCTTTGCTCAAAGTTGAGATGAGAGATAAAATCATGATGATAATAATATTTATAATTCATTAGGTACAACTGTCCTAGATATTGTGTTAAGCACTTGTATACATTAGCTTTGAAGCTAAAAGCTCATAAATAGAGAAGACTTATTGTAGCTACATAGTGCTAACATCTTTTACTCCATATCCTGAAGGAGCGCTGCCATTTTCAAGGACACCAGTATCATCGTTGTTGAGCTTCCCTGGAATTGTGCTTGGATGGGACAGATGCCAGAGTTGAGGATTGTTTCCCTTACATCAGGGAAATACAAGTCATTCTCTGTCTAGGAGTCTGTGTGCCTGGAAGAAATTGAGTACAAGGTGTAGACTTAGCAGGGTCTGATCCAGCTCCTTTGTTTCTTTTGTACAATTAAAAGATCAGGAAAAACAATGTACTAAGAAAGGGAACAATTCTGTATTTACAGGTTCTCTGTTATATATTTACAAGAAGCTTTTCCTGGGCAGGCATTTTTGATGGAGTAAAAATCATGCAATCAAGGAGTTTAAAAATAGACAAACATATAGCAGATTTCTTCTCCCAACGAAGAATGTACACTCCTTTCCAGGTGGTACATCAACAAAAGGATAGATCAGGTGAGCAGAATTCTGGCTGGATGTTGGCCGCCAGTCAACATTTTGTTTGAGCTCTTGTGTAGTGCACCTCCTGAACAATCTTTCATGGCATCCCTGCCCCAAGATTTTATTTTATTTATGTTATTTTACTGCTTATAAAATAAGAGGATGATTTAAGAAGAGTGTTTCATCTTGAGATTCTCAATATCGTATGTTTTCAACTTGTAAGCAGAGGGAAAAAATTCTCTCCTTAAACTGACACTCTTAAGAACAACAACTACAACAAAAACCCAAATATGTCCAATTTTGATAGGTCAATCAGTGGCTTTTACACTGCAGAGAAAAATTTACTGTGAATTCTAAGTTTGGTCAGATGATCTGTAGATTTCTAGAGAGGGGAAATGCAGGTACTTTCTGGAGGGTGGATATTTTTGCTACCCCGTGAGAGACTGTGAACAGATGCAAGTACTTGAGGTCATTAGGGGAGGGCGGAGAAGACGGAGAGTATTTGATTTCTAGTTTGAGAAGTGAGTTAAGAAGCCTTGCAGATAAGTGGTTGGATATTAGTGGGAAGATGATGGGAAATGAAAAGATCTTGATATGTTAAAGTGAAATCTGGGCCTTATCAGAAATCAAGGTAAACAGTCACTTTCACCTATTCTCTTCTTTCATAATACTGGCAAAGTAGTGTTGTTAATCTACTCGGTAGAATTGTCAGAGGCTGCGATTTGGATTCCCAAGCTCTATCACAATCTACTTCTGTAGCTTAAATTGTAGGAAAAATATAACACTAAATATATTTTTGAAGAAAAATGGTGGGGATTCACTTATAATCTTATGTCTCTGACCCTTTCTCTCTTAGTTTTTTCCAAATACATACGTATATTTAGTTGTAATAAGTGCATGCAATTTTGTGCTCTACATTTTTGTTTTTCTCATAGATACTTTTATTCTGCTTAATAGACATCATAAAGATCATTTATAACATCTGCAAAATAGTCCATTGAGTGGATGTACTATACTTTAGTTAACGATTTTCCTATGGTTGGATTTTTAATCCTTTTAGACTCTTTGCCTTTTAATAAAGGTAACCAGGCTATTTATGTATATATATATTATTAAAATACACCTGGTCTTTAGAGATCATTTTACATAATTAAAAATATATTTGTCTCTTGCTTTCTTGCCTATGCTTCTGTCTTGTATTCTATAATTTAGAAGATAAACATAATTTTTGAAGTTCTATTTGTGATTATCTTAAAGGAGCGTTTCTCAAACTTCAGTGGCTGTCAGAATCACCTGTGGTGCTTGTTAAAATGCGTATTTCTGATTCTATCCTCAGACGTTCTGATTAAGTAGATCTGGGGTGTGGGCCTAGGCATTCTCATTAGGGGTTATGGAGCACATGTGATAAACACTGTCTTCAGGGGAATTTAGGACATCTTTTAACATAATCGTTATTAGAATTAATCACAGAATGATAGAGGTTCTATATTTAAATTTAGGTAAACTTTTAGAGATAGTCTGTATAGTCTAATGATTCTTGTGTCTATAAGCATAAAACCTAGTTTTGACTTTATGCCAAAACTCACTAGGCAGCAGAGAGGAAGTTAAGACTGGGAGAATGAAGAGAAGATCCGCTACCCCCAAGCTGCAAGACAGACAAGGAGGCAGTCCTGCCAAATGTGTGTGTGAGATGCTGAGGGGTGTGGGAAGGAAGTGGTAAGGAGGACCCAGGGATCACAGTTCAGCACTCTTTTCCAGCTACAAAGTGATATGATAAAGAGACAGCGAACTTATTTGATTCTTAAGAAATCTAAATTGTAATTTCAATAAGAACAGAGTGCTTAAACATATCTAGTCAGCTTTATAGTTTGATGAAACTAATGGCTTAAACTCATGTTTAGCATTTAAAAAAAAATCAGTATCTCCACCTTATTAGAAAGAAATATCTGTATGTTTATCACACTTTCTCGAAAGGCATCAGAGAATAAAAGTGTGATTAGAACCCAGTATATTTTTTATAGGATGTTCTTCTATTTCTGGAGTGTCCATCATGAAACTCAAAGAGTTTGTCAGACTGTTCTTTTTCTTTTATTTCTCAAAATAAGCAGTGAGTGGGCAGATGTCATTCCTATTTTGTAATCACAGAAAGAGAAACACTGAAAAGTGAAGTTTTTTCTTATAGTACCATAGCAGCTAATTGATCTATTTTACTTGATTCTTTGAGGGTTAAGGTCATGTTTCTTTAGCTTTTATAAGTGCTACAGCAGGTTTAGCACTGCTAGGAGACAATTTGACATGTATCTCTCACATTTCTGCATGTCTTGGGAACAGAGACATGGACTGCCCTTTGCTCTGGAATGTCTTTTCAAGGAGGTTCATATAGCAAACAGCCTTTGAAGACAGAGATAGTGTTTCCCTCCAGAGCAAAAGGCAGGTATGCTTGCTGTCCAGTATAAAAGATTCAAGATTCCTAAGTTCAAGTTTCCTTTCCTGAAATGCAACACACTTCATGTGCAAGCATCCATCTGGGCCCATCTGCGTCACCTCCATGGGACTTGAAGACAAGGAAGAATTGACAAAAATATGCTACTCATGCTGCTTGTTGTGCCATGAGTAATAAGTTCTTTGTCTTTGACCCAAGAGTCTCATGTCATCAGCCAACATCCATGAAACTGTGGCAGGCTACCTTGTTATCTAATCAATAGGATAAAATCTCACAGCCTTCACAGTTCTTGACAACCACAAAATGGCATTCAGTTAAAGGTTATGGAGTAGAATCAAGACCCAAATATTAGATGCTAGTTGTTCAACCATAAACTCATGGCACTCCAGGAAGTCAGCCCTGCCATACAAAGTATAGCCAAAGAAGAAATAACAGCAGCCATACATTCCCTGGGAGAAAAAGACACCTAAGTAGAATGAACTGCTAACAAGTATGGTTATTCTATTTTATTTGTATTTGAAACTGTTTGAATTTGGAATCACAAATGTATATGAGCAAGAAATGTCATATTATTTTATTTTCTGTAAGTTACTGAGCTGGTGGGAAATCCAACCTTTGTCATTACTGTGCTCCTTTTCTTTCCTTCCAGAGGTTTAAACTCTGCCCAGAAAATGGGAACAGAGCTAGTATGGTCCATCATAGTCACCACTGATATGCTCTTGGTCTAAGCCAGTGCAGTCCCCTTGAAGCAGCTGACTCTGCTGCTTCTGTGATGACCTGGCTATGACATCTCTGCTGAAGCTCTACCCAGGGAGGGACGTGCAGGTCCCAGGCTACTCATTCTCTTTCCAAGTGTGTGGAAGACCTCTTTCTGTCAGGCCAACTTTTTTTCATTATCTTCATAACACAATACCTTCAAGAAACTCACAGTTTTTAGAAAATAAAGTCAAGAAGGAAACATGTAGGCTCCTAGAACAAAGGAGTTCAAAGAGCATGGCTCTTTTTCTGGAAAGGGGCTAAAGAGGGAAAAGTGATTTGAGAATAAAGCACGATTTACTATCTCAATAAATTATCCTGCCATGCTTTGTTTTGTATCCTTTCTTTATATTCTCTTTGGATCCTTTCCCCTAATAAAAATGAATGACCATTTTTAGAGTGTTGCATGGACCATTTTAAGGGTGCAAGTTCCAGGGCAGTAGCCTGGGGAGCAGGAGTGGGGTTTAAGGAAAGAGGTGGCTCATACAGAGAGCAAGCAAAATGAATAGGAAACCTGTAGTTTTGTGCCTTAGGTTCCTGCCCTCTGTTCTTCTCAACTAGTAACCTTTCCTCCCTCTATCAGGCTCTCAAGGTAAAACCAACCAGCAAAATGCCTGCTTAACCAACACTTTTATATTTGAAGACTATGTAAATGACAATAAAACTCTGGCAGTGTGTGCAGATTCTCTTGCATACTAGATTCAGAAAGGAAAATATGGTCTGTCTTGACTCTCACTGCTGTCAAGTGTTTAAATTGTCCTTCCAGCATATATTTAAAACACATTGTCATTGCAATGTTACCAAACAGTGAGCAAGTCAACGTATCTGAGACCACACAATGATTGACACTTCATAAGTCAAACAGAGAGACATGGAACCTCATACTGTGACTGCTGTTTCCAGCTCTGAGGACTGCTGGTACAGTTTCTGACAGTGTGGAGAGATGTGTATTGTTGGCTCACAACCACAAGCTGTAGAGTCAGAAGGTAGCCTCAGCTCCTTGTTGCTTGGCACATGTCACTTCCTTGAGTGGGAGAGAACCGAGGCAAAGGACAGTGATGTCGCTAACACATTTTCAGGCAGCTGTTCTTTTTTGTGTGAATGTTGGGGGGGGTGTTTTCTTATTTTGTTGGTTTTGATTTTTCACTTTATTTGGGTCTAGAAAAGGTGAGCATATCTGGGTTGCATACTCATGTAGGACCTCTTATAGGATCACAGCACAAGCTAAGGGGAGACGTGGGCCTTCTGGGTCGCATGGTCATATATGGATGAGCAAGATCCTTGCCCTCCATTCAAATCACTTGCTAAGTTTCTCAGACATCATCAGAATTCAACTAACATTCAACTTTTAAAATTAGAATTTGCCCCTGAAATGAAAGATCAGACTAACCTTCTCAATAGAATAAAGTTCTATCTAGGCAGCTGCCCCAACCACCACCTCAGCTGAATTAGGGTTAAACATTTTTTCACCTGTAGATTGTGAGCCACTGCAGAAGGCAGAAAATGCATTTTTCACCCTTGTATTCTAAAAGTATAGCTCAATGCCTGGCCCAAAATACATGCTTGATAAATTTTTGTCAAATGAGTGAAGGAATGAATGCCAACAATTAAATAACAATGCAAATAAAAAAAGAGACTTTCAGGTTTCCTGGGTCTTGTTTTCTGAGGTTACTCTTTCTATGCCATTTTTTTCGGCTCTCATGACTGCATCTCATTTTACTACATCTTTTATTTTTTTCTAATTAAGCTTACCATGGTTCACAAACCCTGAGAAAATAGCAAGGTTATCCACTAAACAGTGTTCCTTGACCCTCATTCCCTTAATAAGGATCCCTGGCAATGTTTTTGACTTCCCCAAAGAGTTGTTACATACATTTTACGTTATTTAGATGGAGAAAGAAGAGAACAACATGATCAATGGAATTAAGGCTTTTGCATAATTAGGGAAAAAACACCCTTTGCCTGGCACAACTTCAATCTTCTTTTTCACCAGCTGCTAAGTCATTTTCATATCCCTAGCTGCTTCCCCCAAGCGCAAACACACCTGTTCTCCCAGCTCAGTACCCATTTTATGCTGGCTCCTTGTGAGCGGGAGATGGAAGTGTTTTGACTTGCATCAGAGGGCTGAATAATCATCTCTTTATTCTGGGATGACAATAGTGCTCTTTCTTTGGCAGAAGTAGGCAGCTGAATAGTGGTCAAAATCAGAAATTTTCTCCTGAGACTGTGAGTGGGACAGTTCACTTAGTAAACATTTCAGGTATAACTACAAGCTTAAATTTCATTCTCTGGGCAACTTGTTGCTCTATCAATCTGTAAAAGCCTCTCTGGCCTGACAGACTTACAACATAAGTTGTACCTTACCAATGACCAGAGCTCAGTGTCTGGTGGCCAGTGCAGAAACAACCAATCTTGTACTTCTACATCGCTACCGATTAAGTCACCAACAGATTGGGGGACTGGCAGCCAGCGTGGCACCTCTTGCTCTGGCACTCAAGGAAGGAACTTGAACTAATGCATAAAGGCTGCACAGCTTTCGTGTAAATGAGAACAAAGCAAAAGCAAGTGTCAGAGATGAGATTAAGGAGGTCAAAGACAGAGCAGTTGATGTGCTGATTGACAATGATATTTGGCAAAAGTAGGGGCTGTTCTCACCTCTACTATTCCTATTACACTCCCATCAGCTACAGATGGATTACATGGAATTCAGGAGTTTTAGTCCTCAGCATTCTTTATGCTTTGTACCACAGACTGTTCAAGAGTGACTAACTCATTTTTTATTGGGAATTGCTTGTAGGTCCCCAACCCCATCTGATTTATAATAGTTTCCAAAATAATAGTGTCATTCTGAGGATTTCTTTCCATTGTTCCACTCTGGATTCCTCCCATCTGGTTAGTATACCACTTATCTTAATTAGCAAAATGCCATTCTGTCTGGTTCTCCCTTGCCAGCAAGTGATTCAGTTCCCAAATCACTTCTTCACCTCCATCATACAGTTTAGTATTTTGCAACAGGAAAACTGTAACATAGCACATTCTTCTCCTAACAAGGAAAAGTGAAATCCACTACAGCAATGCTAATTAAGCAGAATTTAACATTAGCTTTAATTTAAAACAGCCCTCCTGAGACTTCCTATTGTATACCCAGGGTGTCATAAAATATGAAGCCACACTCCCTCTCAATTAGCATCCATTTATTTGGGAGCAACACCAAGCAGCGATAAACAGGCACAACCTGTTCCTTTCTCTCATATTCCGCCCAGCAGCAGCCCGCTCATTGGAGACTTGCTTCATCAGCAGCAGCATCCTTTAGGTGACTGGGTTAAATCAAATTAGACCAAATAAAGTGCTTGCTAGGCATCTCCCTCTCAAATCTTAGGTGTGTTATTCAGTTTAACGTTGCATTATGGCAGTGAGTTAACTGTTGAAATAACTTGTATTAAAAAGAAGACTAAATCACACTCAAAATGGGATTGGTTTGGCCAGAGGTACTTTTAAGAAGAATGCAAGCTGGCGGTGGAGACTGTGATTATGTTAGGTCTGTGAATCAGGCTGCTTTTTTAAACCTTTCTTTTCCCTGCTGTCACACCTCCACCTGCCAGATCTAACCCTCCTCTCCTCTTCTCCTGTCTCCTGGTGGCCAGTGCCCCCATTATTGCATACTCCTGATCTCCCTCCTTCATGGACTGTAAATTAGCAGTATATCTCTGGTCACTAGTTAATGCTACCCTATTAGTTTTGTCTAAAGTTTTCATCTTAGACTTTTCAGATAAGCATTTTATTGGGCTTAAAATTTTTTTCTCTCAATTTTTATTTCACGAATATCAAGCATCAAAAAAGGATGTTTTAAAAGAAAGAACAGTAACTGGTAATCTATCCATTCGCCTGCATTAAATCTTAGCACATCTGTAATTGATTAACCTGTGTCAGTTGTTCCCGCTGGTAAGACCTTGATTCATTTACAAATGCACAGGAGTAATACATTTCAAACTGTCTGGATAAAGTGATCTTCACAAATTCAGCACAAACACAGAAGCCTTCTGTTTTTTTCTTGTTATGTAGATCAGAGCTAGAATTTTAATAAATAATAAATGAGAGGTGGGAAGAGGGAAAAAATCCAAGAGAAATATCAATGATATCAAACATCTTCTAGGCCCCATCTGTTGCATCGTCCATTAGCTGAGAAATTGCAGAGAGCCCTAATAATAGTACTTGTGATTACAATAGCACCTTTCAAACAAAGAGCTTTGCCATCACTAATCTCATCTATATTTACAACATCCTCACAGGGTGAGTGACTGGGACAGGTATTATTTTCTATGTTTTACAAACAGAAATTTGTAATTTACAAGGCAGAGGGTTTAGTGATTTAAGCAAGGTCACACTGTCAGCGGGGGCAGATATAGAACACGTACCAAGTGCTGTGACTATGGTACAACTTCACAGCAGCTACACTGTTCAGATCTATGCAGACCCAGACAGAGATGTAGTGTCATGACCTGATCAGTCCTGTCCATAAGCTAATGGTAGGCAAAGATCATATCCTCTGCTTAAGGGAATGCTGGTTGCATACATACACAGTAATATATGCTCTTTGTAATGTGTAATAAATGTCCTTTGCCTGGGTGAAAACACTTAATGGCCTTTCTCTAACACGACTTTTGTCTTATGATGGAAATACATGTTTATTGTAGCCTGAGTTGAGTTCTGTGTATATATGTGTATGTGTGTTTAGGTGTGGAACTTTTTGATATGCTGGTCAAATCTGAGCTATGGTTATTAGAACAAATTTAGACAAAAAGCAGCAGTAAATCTAGTCAGAGATAAATATGTAACAAAGTCCTGTCAGTCTTAGATGCATTCTAGCTGTTTTCCTTGGGATATACAGTTGGGTGTCATCTTCCTCTAATGGACCATATTCCTAGTTGGAGGTCCAAGTAGACTTGGCTGTGTCTAGACCACAGTGAGTCACAAGAAAAACTGCAGCTCCTTTAATATTTAAGAAACATTTACTATTTCAGAAGAGCAAGTACCATATTTAAAAAACATGTTCTCTAGATTTCTCCGTTTTTCTCATTTTGTAGCTCTGGAAGCAAGTATTTAATAGATTTAGTCAGTTCATTCAGTCAATCAACAAATATTAATTAAGCTCCTACGAGGTGTCAGAACTTTATGTAGGTGCTGGGGATAGAGCTTTGAACAAGACATCCAAGGTCTGCATGGAACTGATATTTGAGGGGAGAGATAGATAATAAGCAAGAAAAGAGTGGGGACGACAGGAAATAGAAAATCAAATAAAGAAACAAGATAATTAGAGATTTTTAAAAAGTGCTCTGAAGGAAATAGAGTAAGGACACAGAGAGAGAGAGAGAGAGAGAGAGAGAGAGAGAGAGAGAGAGAGAGAGAGAAACTGGGAGAGAAACTGGGAGAGACCCTTTTGGAAAGGGTGGTCAGGGAAGACTTTCCTAAGAGGGTGACATTGAAGCGGAAGCCTAAAGCCACTGTTAATATGATATGTGTGCTATTTATATGTTCCTTAATCTCTACTGAATCCCCTATGCTGTAAAAGTAGAACAATATTTCATTATTGATTCCTTTGGAATAAAGCTTGCTACACAACACACACCTGGTTCTCATAGACCAGTGGTTTTCAGGATCCCTTTACACTCTCAACAATTGTTGAGGATCCCAAAGAGCTTTGGTTTGTGTGGGTTATATTAATATTTGCCGTAGTAGTAATTAGACAAATGTAAACATATTTATTAATTTATTTAAAATATCACACAAGTTTATTATTGTTAAGTAACATAATTTATATTATATATTATACATTTGTATATAAATATAATTATTTTTTAAAACCAAAAAATTAGTGAGGAGAGTGGCATTGTTTTACATTTTTGCAAATCTCCATCTTTTTTTGGCTTAATCGAAGACAGCTGGATTCACATGTCTGCTCCTGCATTCAATCTGTTGTGAAATGTTCTTTTGGTTGAAGTGTATGCTTAAAAAATCCAGTCTTGCACAGCTTTGTAGTTGGAAAAGGGAGGACCTCACGTACCCTCTGAGAGCCCACTGTCATAGAGTAGCCTTTAGCTCAGTATGTCTATGCCACAATTCCAGGAGAAGTGAAAAATATTCACGGGAAGTAGATATCTGGTGATCTTAATCATCCTCTCATTTATTATATTCCTTGTTGTTATGGACATGCATCGGGTTAGACTCAGATAGCAATAAAACTCAAATCTGACTTCCAGCAGCTTGTTCCTTTTTGAGCAATTTGAACATAGAAAATGTAGCAGGTGGTAGAAATTTACACACTAAAACTCGTATTTTCTACAACTGATTTCATTGTACTCTGGAGACCTCATTCCTACTGATGGCAGAGAGCATTGGTTATGCCAATAACACACACCTTCATCTCTGCAGGTTTAAAGCAGTCTCTTTTCAGCAATTAGTTTTTTAGGGTCTCTTCCCTGGGAGGGGCCCTAGCAATTTTCTATTTATAATTTTGTGTTCTTTTTCCTAAATATGAGTCCTTAAATTGTATAAGCTTCAGGCACTGAAAAACCTGGATTTGCCCCTCCCCTCCCTTCTCAAGGATCTTTCCTTCTTCTTCCTTCTTCTCAAGATGGCATCTAGGTGAGAGGTGATTCTAATTATCCTTTTGGTCATGGGAGAGGGAATTTGCCCTTGAGCTGCACTCTGGATTCTTGCTGAATGAGCTGCCGAAGTGCCCTTGGCCCCAGTAACTGTAGTGTAACACATTCTTTCCTGACTCGGCCCTCACCTTGGATAAAATGAGACAAACCTTCTGGGATCTGGCTGCGATCCCTAGCTTAGCAGTGGCTCTACCAGTCTCCTCATCCATGATCTTGGTGAACTTCTCATGAGCTTGACAGCCAATACCCTGAACAATCTTCTGTGACCACTCCAGCCATGTGCTGGCCCTGGGGAACAAAGTACTCTCCTAGATCCATCTGTGAAGGCATCTCGTTTAGTTACTTCTCCTCTATCACTCAGGCGCCTTGTTGGATGAGGCCCCATGAGGCATATAGCCTGTCCAGGAGAAGTGTTCCTGCTCTGGGAGCCTGCGCTCCTCATCCAATCTGAGTGTTTCTATCACATAGCCCATATGAAGTTTAACTCTGAGGAGGTGAGGGGGAAGTGAGCGCATTTGGTCTGATCTCTTGTGCTCTTCTTCTTCTCTCCCTTCTCCTCCTCCTCCTCCTTTTTTTTTTTTTACTATCTTAACCATTTTTTCAAGTGTACAGTTAAGTAGTGTTAACAGAGTTCTGGAACTTTTTCATCTTGCAAATTTGAAACTCTATACCCATAAATAAGAATTCCCCTTTCCCCACCCCCAAGCTCCAGCAACCACCATTCTACTTTCTGTCTCTATAAATTTGACCACCCTGGTTACCTCATATAAGTGGAAGTATACAGTATGCATCTTTCTGTGACTGGCTTATTTCCCTTAGCATAATGTCCTCAAGGTTCATCATGTTGTAGCATGTGACAGGATTTCCTTCCTTAAGGCTGAATAATACTCCATTGTATGCATAGACCACATTTTGTTTATCCATTCATTCATCGTTAGACATTTGTGTTGCTTCCACTTCTTGACTATTGTGAATAGTACTGCTGTGAACATGGGTGTACAAATATATCTTTGAGACCTTGTTTTCAATTCTTTTGGATATATACCCAGAAGTGG
The DNA here is from genome assembly GCA_031878705.1 of Tapirus indicus. NCBI lineage: Eukaryota > Metazoa > Chordata > Mammalia > Perissodactyla > Tapiridae > Tapirus > Tapirus indicus. Next base: position 74,567,818 of record CM062926.1, on the reverse strand, counting down.
GATTGCTGGATCATAAGGTAGTTCTATTTTTAATTTTCTGAGGAACCTCTATAGTGTTTTTCATAGCAGTTTGCCCCATTTTACAATCCCACCGACCCTGCACAATGGTTCCAATTTCTCCGTGTTCTTGCCAGCACTTGTCATTTTCTTTTTCTTTTTTTATAGTAGCCATCCTAACATGTGTGAGGTGATAATCTCGCTGTGGTCTTGATTTGCATTTCTCTGATAATTAGTGATGTTGCGCACCTTTTCATATGCATGTTGGCCATTTGTGTATCTTTTTTGGAGAAATGTTTATTCTAGTCCTTTGCCCATTTTCCTTCTCTTCTTTTTGCTGCATCTCCTCCTGCTTTGTGGAAAAGTCTCCCTTTCTTGGGTCAGGAAATTCCAATAGCTAATAGTCTTATCTCACCTACACTATGGTTCTTATAAAAGAATATTCAATAGGATCCCTTAATGGCACTCATTTCCTGCTCTCCACTCTCCTCCACTTAACTTCCATCTTCCCTGCTATGATTCTAGTTCAAGCACTGATTATTTTTCATGTGAACCCTTGCTATAGTCTTCTATTTGGTTTCCCCATCTCTGGTCTTGATCCTTTCAAGCTATCCTGTTCCCCATTGCTGGAGTGTTGCTGTTCACAAAACATAATTTTGATAATTACTCACTGTTTAAAACTTTTCAATGGCTCTCCTTGCCTACAATAAAAAGTCTAGATTCCTTACTGCAGAACATAAGATTATTTATTATCTAAGTTTGATTACTGGTTTGTGTCTCTACCATACCCTGAATACCTTTTCTTCTTATAGCACTGAATAGCTTCTCCTCCTATATTAAACCTCTTGAGGGCAGGGTCCTGTATTACTCATCTTTGCATCCTTATAGCTCACAGTGTCTGACAAAAAAGAGGTACTTAATAAATATATGCTGAATTAACAAAGGCAAATAATCACTTCTAATTATCTATTTCATTATTTTTAATTTTATTACATTGGCTTTTCCTTAAGCTGGAATATATATATGTATATAATTAGAATGATTTCCTAAAATAGATAAATATATCCCATTAAGAAATATTAGTATAGGGATACGTAACATTTTGAATTGGTTCCCCCATCCTGAAAATCAACACTGAAAATTAATAAAATTTGGAAAGTAAGAAGAAATGAAGTCATACCCATAAGAAATTTTCAATCTGCTAAAAATTTCATAGCAGAGCTCTATAAAATGTCCCAAATAGCAAGGAATTATATAGGAAGAGGGAATTATTCCACAACTAATTTCATCCCCATACATTTTAATAGAGAGGGTGCTGCTGTTTTCCCTGTCAATTTCCTCTTGCCTCAGACTAATGATCCAGGGGTTTGATCATTTAGGGCATTAAAATCTTCTTGATATTTAATTCTTCCTCATTCTACCATGACCACTTTGCATGCCGAGCCAAATATGACAGAATCAAATAATGCATTACGTACTATGTTTTCAAAATTGTTTACCAAGTAGAGTGTCTGTCTTGGACCTCAGTTCCACCCCCTGTCGTGGTTGACCACCAGGAAGCCTTGTCGTGGCTGAGATTCAAAAAGCCCTTTCAGCTGCACTTCACATGTTCTTCCCCAAAATGTTCCTGTGCCTCAATATTCCTCAGCTGGTATTTATCTGGCAGGGAAATGTGTCCCATCTCTTCTGTGTTACTGTATAAAATGCTGCACAACCATAAGGTGGTCTCATTCTTCTGTTCTCTACCCTACATCTGTGCCTCTGACAGCTGGCTCCTGGTGGGCCTGCGAATAAGTTGCAGGTGTCTATGTCACTAGCAGTCCCTTAGGGCTCAGTTTGAAAATGGACCTGTCTCCCTGGCAGTAAGGGATAGATGTTTCTCACATTTCCTTTCTTTATTGCATTTCTTCCTGTTTGGTCACGTGTTTTCCAGAACCATGGTTAGGTTTATGTTGGTTAATAGTTTTTTTTGTGTGTTGTCTTTTTAAGCTTCCTTTTGTAGTCTAAAAATCTGAAGGTCCTTAGAACTTGAGCCTGGCCTTAGATTTGGGGAATCTGGGGTCTGTGCAGGCTCTGATCCTAATTGAGTAAATTTGGGTAGGTCATTTGACAGAAGTCTCTGTTTCTTCATCTATCACATGAGTTTATTATCACCTGACAAAAGGATTTCTTTAAAGTTTCAAAGAGATTGTTTGTGAACAAGTGCTTTGAAAGGTATAAAGTGTGGTACAGTTTTGACTTGGTATTATAACGATGTATTTTTTGACCTATAGCTATTAAATTTCTGTTGGCAATTATGTGGATGAATCTTTGTTATATTATAATAATGAGCCCTTTCACCCAATTCAGCCAAACATTTGGTCAAATCCATTGTAGTGTTATTTTGACTGAATTGATTAATAAGCCTGTGTAGAGAAAATCCAAAATAGCCTGAAAATTTAACTTTGCTATTTAATAAAGAAACTTCTTGTTTGTCTCACTGATGGCACCTGTATGACTCACTTCTGAGCCAGATGTTGTACTTCATCATTTCATAATGTGTCATTTCTGTGCACTGACTTTTTCATAGTTTCTGAAGCAAAATCTATTTCATCCCATCACCAGGACATAGTTGGTGACAGCTGCAAACCTGAATAGGTAGCTTTAGCTTTCACATGGACATAGAGATGGAAAATTTTCTCAGAATGGAGCCAGCAGGGAATGAAACATATGGCAGGAAGTGGAAGAAGTGAAGACTAGTTTCTATAACAAACCACTGCGAGTTTTGACAAGACTCTTTGATATACTGTCAAACTACCCCAGGGCTGAGAGGCAGGTAAGTCTTCGCTATCTCTAGTCTGAACACTAAGATTTGCCTAAGGAAATAATTTTCTTACATTGTTATCCAAAAAAACTGTTGGAAGGCAGTGAGTTCTTCATTACTGGATATAAGAAAGAAATGGTTTGTAACCTTAGCTGCTCATCACATTCATCTGTATAGATGCTCAGGACTCCCCCTACCTCCCACCCTACCTCCACCCTTGGATATTTTAATTCAGTAGATCAGGGATGAGGCTCAGGCATCTATATTTGTAAGAAGTTTTTCTGATATGCAAAAAGCTAGGCAGAAATATATTAGAGAATCTCATTATCTAATGGACGATTGTTGTAGAAGATGGACTGTAAGGCCCCGGTCAATGCTGAGTTTATATGAGTGCATGAAGATAAATCTTCATTTGCAGAGGTCAAAATCTGACGTGTATACAGGGGCTAACGGGTAAGGTAAATGTGTGAAGTGGCTCTGTGAAATATAATAGTAGTGGTGAGGACAGTGGCAAATTGGAGAGTGAAGCCCTATTGAAACACACATTAGTTACCAAAACACATCTGTGGACAGATTCGGCTCTTGGGTCTGCCATCTTACCTGAGTATAAAGTCTTCTGGGAGTTGAAGGAGCTGGGAGATTCTTCTCATGCCTGGAGTTTTCTTCAGCCTCTCCAGTGTGAAATACTCAGTACTGTTTTCTTTCTGAGATTTTAAAAACGATGTTAAAACATCAAATGAAAGAGGTATATCTTGTAGATTGCCTTTTACAAAGATGGAGGAGAGGAATTTGATTAAAATGGATCTATTTACTTCTCTCATTTTATCCCCCAGCTTATCCCATCGGGCTACATGTTTGGAGCAGGTTTGAGTTAGATGTGGATAAGCAGAGTATGGGGAACTTGACATTCAGCTTATCTCGATTTCTTCTGCTCCTGGATGCACTCCTGATCCTGTAGGACAGTGGTAAGAAAATGTCAATAAAATAAGAGAAATATAAATGCAAAGGAAGCATTTCAAGAAGATTTAAAGAACTATTTTAAAGTTAGAAGTATTTTGGGGGCATCTGCTGAAAATGCTGCCTAACTGTGGTATTTTTTTTTTCACTTTGGGGCAATGAAATTTTATGAGTCACTAAATACATATTTTGACATCTGGCTTCACTGCTTTTTTTTTCTTGAATGCTGTAAATTCTCATCATAAGAGTTTCCTTCTTGTCAGTCTTTTGATACTACACTTTCAATCATTTTCTGGGTGATTTACAGATGGTTGTACCTAATTGCTTTAGGTCTTAGTTTCTTATGAATTCTCTGGGCTAGGGTAAGGCATGAGGGCAAGGAATAGAAATGTTAAATTTTATTTGAGAACAGTTTTGGCCTTCCTTAGCTGTGTAATTTTTATCCTTGTATCTGTTTCATTTGTGTTGTAAATTCTTGTATCTAGTATTATTTAGACATGATTTCTTACAGCTTTGGAGATTCTCTTGCCTCAAAATTTCCTTCTGACACCTCTAGTCTTAATTACAGCTACCAATTTTGGAACTCTGATCCATGTGAGATTCTAAGATGCTTGAATTTTGAATTTGTCTGCTGATTTTGTTTTGTAGAGAAGTTAATTTTACGTTGACATAAGGTAATGAAGGCTCTTTTTAAAAAAATTTTTAAGTTTTTTGGTGAGGAAGATTCACCCTGAGCTAACATCCATTGCCAATCTTCCTCTTTTTTTTTGCTTGAGGAAGATTAGCCCTGAGCTAACATTTGTGCCAATCTTCCTCTATTTGGTACGTGGGACGCCTCCACAGCATGGCTGATGAGTGGAGTAGGTCTGCGCCTGGGATCTGAACCTGCAAACTCAGGCTGCCAAGGAGGAGCACGCAGAACTTGAATCACTCGGCCATTGGGGCCAGCCCCATGAAGGCTCTTTTTATGAGTAAATTTTTAAAATTCTAAACTAGATGCTTATGATAAAAAAAGAGTTTTAATTTCTATAACTGAAGAAGTATGTAGATGCTATTTGATATATGGGGTCCTGGTTCTATATTTGTGGACTCATGGTTTGGCCTATGAACTTTTATATCAAGAGCTAGATGGTAAATGGGAAATAACTATTGACAGTACCATGTCAAAATTGGTTGTCTAGAGAGTGTACCTTTTTTTCTCTTATCTCCCACTTCTCAAATTTTATAGATTCCTCTAGTAGTACCTTTAAGAGTTTCATTAAAACCTGATCATCCTCATGGGGAGAAGGACTTGTGAAGAGGTAACCAATAATCCTCTCCATTAGACAACCTCGTGAGGAGATACACAAGGAAGATGCTGTGGTGAGTTTGCAATCATGTGTACTAGGAACGTTAGGATCATGTGAAATCCCAACTCTCTAGTAACCACCTTGATTAGTGAAGCTGAGGAAATGTGATGGAATCCCATACATATACTTTTAGGAAATTAGCTCACGATTCCTCAGGAAAACCTTAATATCTGAGATGGCAACATCCAGCCATGGCTGGTCACATTAATTACTTAACTGATGTTGCCTAATCTCCGGCGTTGGGGTCAGAGTGTGAAAGAATGTGTTTTGAGTGGGTTACTCTTTGCATTTGCCGGCACTACTTCTTGGGGTATCTAGGAGCAAAGAGTTAATTGCTGAAGCGAACTACAAGAGCTCTGAGGACTGTAACATTCTTAGGGCTGCAGTAAGAAGCTTGGAATGGGGGATCACCCTGAGTTGCTAATATTTTCCAGGAACTCTGATATCTAGTTGAGAACAATGAGGCATTTATTTTGGAATCTGTGGAATGGTTTTCACTCTGTTTTCTTTTGGTTTGCTTTCATTTTTGACCTTGAAATTGGTGAGGAAGGTTTTGCTGGACATGGACAGGATCCTAATTGCCCAGAGTCCTTGGGTTGCTTTGGGGCAGGTGGACATTCAACCCACTTCCTGAGGGTAAATGACCAGTTTTGTTTTCCTGTCTTTCTTAAAGAGAAAGACTTCATTAATGCAGCCTAGCTTTGGCCAGGCCTAGAAGTTAGTAAAACTGAGGTCCAACTTTGAGGGCTAATGCTTGAACTACTTGAAGTAAGTTATATTTTTGTTTCATAGGCTGCCTCCATGTCACTCACTGATTTTTACTCTCACTAACATCATGTATATCAATCCCCTAAAATTTGATTAAAATATTAGAATGTGTTTTTATTTTATTGCCTCTTGCATCTGAGCATAGCTTACCCAGACAGCCACCTCACAATGAGCATATTGTTGATTATTCATGAAGACACCCCAGGCATTGTAATTATTAGCTTTTCTTCAAATCGAATAGGCCTAGTCATATAACTGAAAAATTAATAGGAGCAGGGGCAGCAAATGAAGAAAAGGAAGGCCAACTTGCAAATCTGATTAAAATGTCTAGTATATTGAAATTGAAGAGAAGATGTAAAATTAAGAAAGTTACAAGCAGGAAATGGCAAACACCAGCTGAGGCGATAGGGAATGCCATATGTTATACGTTCTTCATGCTTTTTTTTCTCTCCTGCTTTTTTCAAAAAAGACTATATATAAAATACGCACATTATATATATACATGCATACATTACCCTGGCACATGTATCATTAAGGATCTCCTTGGAAAGGCAACTTGATATATTTATTTTTTGGAATAAAAAATCCAAAGTTATTTTCTGCAGCATCAGGTTTGCATTTATATCAGTAATCCTACAACTCTATTCATTGTTAAAGATTTAAAATTCTAGTCAGTTTTCTTTTGGTTTTCCTGTTGGATTTTGTCTGTCCAAGTTCTGAGCTCTGCTGTCTCTCTGTGTTTCTGTTGATGAGCATCCAAGGAATAGTTTTGGAGCCTGTTCCCATCTATTCTTCCCACAATATTTGTTTAACACGGGATAAACAACTGATCACAAAGGATAAACAAAGATAGAATATTCTTAATCTTATTGTATTAGGGCCATGCAAATCTGGGCAGCATTTATTATAGGGAAGCAAATGTGAATTTTATTTCATAATGTGGAATTAGTTTTGGATGTCAAAATGAATTATCTCATTTATGTTCCCTGTTCATATTTATTTTTAAAATTTAACATTTTCCCCCTGCAATTCACTGTTCAGAAGTCATCTGCATATTTATATTCTTTCATCATATGCCACTATAAACAATAATCAATAAAGCATCCAACAGAAAGTCTAGAATTTCTAGTTAAGAAAATCACCAGCTTTTGCAAAAAGAGCAGCTATTCATCCTATTGACTCATCTACATTTCTCCAGGTCTTAGATATCTTTGACCTCCCTACTTTGCCTTCCAGATGGCAATAGCAACTCATTTTCCCTACATGTTCTGTACTGATGATTTCATAGAGCTTATCTTTTGAAAAAAATCTCTTAGCCCTGATTAGCAATTTATTATCAGTTCACAGATTTGCAAAATGCTCTTCCTACCCATTACAAAACAAAGAGCAATAATGCTTTCTATTTTTGAAAGGAGCCTACCATGTAAATGACTTAGGCTTATTCCATGTCTTAGTTCTCTGTTGTCCTGCTGTCCTGAAACCTGTGGGGACTATTCTCCTTTTGGGGAGACAATGGAAGTGGGCTCTATCCAAACGAAGAAATATGTTTAATTAGCTTCAAACACTTCTTTCTAGATGTGCCATTCTCTTCTGGAAGACCCATTTGCTAGAAAGAAAGGGTTCTTAGTTTAGTCAAAAATTGGCAGTGACCTAGTATGTCAGCTTACACTAAAAATAGACTGCCAGAAAAAGGCTCCTTTTAAAATATTTTTTAGACAATGATGACTTTAGCACAGTTACCTAGACCAACATTTGAAAGGAAATTTACTGGTATGAATGCAGCCATTATAATAATTCTTAATTCAGAAAGTCAAAAGATCTAGGACCTGGAGAATACAAAGGGTTGGGAATTATAAAAAGTTCTGTCTACAAAGGCATCAATAATCTTTGAATTATTCTACAAAGCCCTGAGTTACTGGATGTTTCAAGTAAGTTTCTCCTCCTCTTTCTTTTTTTTTAAATAAGTAAATTATCTACGAATGTCTTAGTTGTCTATTATATTTCATAAACGATAGTCTAGGTCAGGAAAACAGAAGTGGAAGTAAGGAAATAAATAAAAACTTACTCTTTTTATATTCTAAATGAAATAGTAGTTATAAATACAAAATCCCAATTTGACTGAGAGATGTATCAGACCTAGCTAATTCTTTGTCTCAGTCTTTACAAAGAAAGATGCAGAACAGCTGCCAGGAATCAATGTAATCTCTGTTTCTCAGGGAAGAAAGAAGAAAAACTGAAGGAAATAAGGACCAAGCCAGGGCAAATGAGTAAGAAATTACAACATTGTGAAGTTTAAAGGAACTGTAGTATCAGGAGAACAATTGAATGAGAAAATAAATTACCAAGAGTGAGGCAGTCAGCAGGTTTTGGAAGTTGGGACGTGAGAAAGAAATAAGACATTTTGCAACTTTCATGTATGATATGAAGTGAAATAGAACCGTATTCCTTTTTGTCATTCTCTCTCCTCACTTCCTTCCTCCCCACCAAGTCATCATGTTGAAGGTCAGTGAAACCAGTCAATCTGGGCTGGTTTCTCATAAAAGTGTGCATCAGTCATCCAGAATGTCAGTATCCCTTATTCAGAGTGATTTTGATAAATGTGCTTAAATAAATAAATATTCCCCTTTCAACTAAATCATTTGGCGAGAATCATGCTAAAATGCCACGTTATGAACCATGTCACTTTTCCCCTGAAAAAGTGAAGGTGGAGTTTTTGTGCCTGTGAATACTGATAAATGATGATTCTATTACTTTTTTTTTTACAATGATATTTGCATTCTGTGTGATGTTCAGGTGCTGAATATTCCAGGGGCAGAAAGATAGAGGAAAGGACAGGCAAGAAGGAGGAAAGATAGGAGAAGTATTTTACAATTTTGTAACATTTCCAGAATACTGATGCCTACTTTTTAAGTTTGCTTTAATTGGTTTCTCTCTGTTGTACACGCTCCTAAACAGAGCTATCATTATGAGTGAGGTATTACCTTCATGGTAGGATGTAAGTGTTACTAGGAGAGTCTTATTTCTTCCAAAATATTTTAGTTTCTTACTGTTTCAGTCTCTATGGTTTAACTATTCAGAATTGATTTCTTCTGGTCTTCAAAATGCTCCACTGAAATGGAAAAATACCTGGGAAGATAACACCTTGAGCTTCCAACATAGGAAACCAGGGTAGGTGGGTGAGAGTGGACTTCGGTGAGATAAAACCTGCTTTGATGTAACATAGGCTAAGTGTGAGGATAGAGGGGACAGCAGTGTTCCAAGAAGATGGCTCAGCAGGGAGGTGAGAAGTTGTTATGTAGATAGGGGGAGTTGTAACTTGCTATGTAGAGAACTAGGTAGCAGTTGAATACAGCTTCCATCCTTAAATTGAACAGATGAGTTACTTAAAATGATTGTTTTGGGGGGCAGGTTGAAGAATTTCATGTCATTCATCGTCTTACTGAGAGTCGTATACAAACAGGCTTACTTTCTATTTTAAAACAAAGAAAACAGAGGGCTCTGACAGAAGCACACTGTAATTGTGACCATGTGTGAAACCCAAATATAGACCATAACAATATTTCTATCTGCCCCTGCAGGAACTAAGACATTTGGTGAACTACTTTCTAAAACTTCAAATAAATTATGAAAAATTCAGAAAATATAAAGAAAAAATTACACATAGTCTCATCTTCCAAATACAACTGCTGATAATATTTTAGAATATTTCTAGTCTTTTTTCTTTTAAATTAATAAAGTTTCTCATTATCTTATGAAGGAAATAACCATTGCAGAAAGTTTAGACAATTCAGAAAGAGTAAAGAGAAAAATTGCCCCGAACCCTACTAGTTAGAAATGGCCGCTGTGAATATTTGGCTGTATATCCTTCCGGCAGTTTTTTTTTTTAGTGTATATAATGTGATGTGGTAGACTACTGGTAAACTTCAAGATTCATTCTGCTCTTCTTCCTGGATACACGGCCATCCAACTAAAATCTACATTTCCTAGGCTTCCTTGAGGCTGGGTGTGGCCATGTGATAATTTCACCAATGAGACATGAGTAGAAGTCATATGTGCAATTTCTGGTCATTTTCTGTAAGCTGATTGTTGAGGACATGTTCCTCTGTTTCCTTCCCATTCAGAGGGCCAGATTGTTAGGAGGGAGCAGGAGTTCCAGGCTAAGCAGGAAATGGCATGTGCACCCACCCCAGTCTGGGTCCTGCCCATGGTCTTCATCTTGGAGAGCCCATGTGCCCTTTGGGGACTTCCAAAGGGGAACTCCGCAGAAGGAAACCTGAGGATTTGTAACCAGGAAGTTAGGAATGATCCCTTGGATTAGGGGCCTTCCTTACAAACAAGCTGATGGGACGAAGGGAAATTTAGATTTACATATTAATATTTTTGTGAATACTCTATACATTTACAAATACTATAAATGTTTCGATAAATACTTTACGTTAGTGTTGGTATATGTTTCTATATCATTATTCTTTGAAAATACGCTCTTTAACAGTTATATAATAATTTATCATATTTATAAACAGTTATTTATTGGACATTTTAGTTGTTTTCAATTTTTATTATTAGAAATAATAATTTGATTAGAAATAATTTTTGATATATTTTTAAATTTTTATTTACTAATTTTGTACTTTGGATAAAATACTAGAAGTGGAATTACTGGGTCAGAGGGCATGTGCATTTTAAAGACTCTGGACATGTTTTGGGGTTAACAAACAGTGACCACAAATGTGAGGTATTGGGGATGGATCTGCAAGTCTCTTCCCCAAAGATATATTATACATATGGCAACAAGGTGGGAGGGTCATGTAATGTTGTACAAGGATCATGAAAAGTCCCTTGTTATCAAAACATTATGCTTGTTTACTGTCTAATGTTTCTGTTAGAGAATAGAGTGGGACTTATCTTTCAGTGCATTGAATAAATCAAGAAATTTGAGATTTATATCACCAAGGATCTCAACTTAAATAACACAGTCCCCTGCAGTCTCCCAATTTCTGCTTCAGTGGAGATGATAAAAGGGGAAAGAGTCTTTTCCCCATATGAAGCAACTGCCCACCTGCTGCCTTGGAGCTGAGGTCCAATGCTTCCCTGGCAGCCATTCCTAAAACCAAGGGTAGCAGTTCAGAGGGGGTGTCTTAGACTCAAAGTATCCTACCTTCAACAGAGGCCTGGAAGTTTTGAGGTATTATCTGAATACTGTTTAGTGTTGTATGTATTAGGGAATAAAGGGAGAATAGAAGCACTTGGCTTCAAACTTCTGCTTTGTGATGAGAAAACCTAAGTAAAACTTAGCTCAGCGTGAGGGAAGCAACCCTAGTTCTGCTCATAACAACATAGTGATATCTATAGCCGGGGGAAGGCATTATTGCTTCTATTACACATGTGTGCCACTTGCTTGTACTCTGAATTTCCCCCCCTATTTTGCAGAATCACCTTTGATGTGGATTTCATGATATGGTTTTCCAACCACACTTCACAAAAAAACAAATTTTATATTTTTATTTTTTCTAAAAAAGTTCTGGTAAGTAAGACTGTATTATTCCAATTACTGTAAATGCTATTCATAGCAGGAAAAGAGATAACTTTCTAGCAGAGTTGCAAATCTTATGAAATGTACATTAGACCTACATAGTGGTGTGTAAGACAAATTCTTCATATCCTCCACTTCAACTTGGTTTATACCATTCTGAATCTACAGGATAGCCCATCTATTTGCTCTCTGCTGTCAGAAGCCAGGAAATGACCTTTGGTCCCTGCCCTGGATATAAGAAAAGGAATGTATTTTCTCTTAGCCCTGTGTTTTTGAATGGTAAATGTAGTCTTCATTGCCTGTTCCCTCTCACATAAACTTATGTTACCCTCTGGCATTGCAGTAGCAGAAGCAATATAACCAGACTTCTCTACAACCAGTAGTCCAGCTAAAAGCTAATTTCAATATGGCCTCCTTGCTTGCCAGCCATTGGAGGAGCAATTGTATCATATGCTTGGACTGGCCAGTGAATAACTGACCAGGTTCAATTTTCAGTGCCAGCCCTGCTATTTTACAGAAACTATAAAAATAAACAAAACTAATTAGAGTCTGTGGGTCAAGGTCTATAGTCTGTATGTTACCTCAGTAGCAGGCACTGACCTCTCATTTTCCATTCCTTGCTGCGTTCCTGAGGTCAGATATCATGCAAAATGATACTAAAGTTCATCTCGAAGTGGTGGTAGGGAACCAGGCAAATTGTGAAACAAAAGAGAGTAATAGTGGGAGGTGAGGCCAGGAGAGAACAGCCACACCAAGAAATATAAGGTTATAGCAATTTAAAAACTTTGAAACTAGACAGACCAATAGAAATAGAAATGAGAATCCAGAAATGGACCCAAACATGTAAGGATTTTAGTGTGTTGACATTTCAAATTAGAGGAGCAAATACCTACTATTCAGCAAAAATGTTGGTGTTTGGTTAGCCATCTGAAAAATAGAGAGTTATATCACAAATTTATTCCATAGCTGAAATAAATTGCAGATTAGTCAAATATTGAATGTAAAAAATAAAACTGTAAAAAACACTGGACAAAAACATGGGCAGTTAAAAAAATCTTGGATCAGGGACAGCTTTTCTAAGTACGGCACCAAATCAAGAAATCATAAAGAAAAAGACATACATTTGCCTAGTAAAAATTTAAGACTCAGAATAGAAAAAAAAAGACATACTGTTAAACAAATTAAGAGGCAAATATTGGGAAAAAATAACCTCAGCAAGTCTGGCAAATAAGGACTAATGACTTTAATATACAAAGAACACTTACAAATTAATAAGAAAAAGATGGATAACTCAGTAGAAAACTAGGCAATGGATAAGGGCAGCTGAGAGTCACCTGGGATGATGGGGATGGAAGAAGAGTGGGTGGAAAATGATTATGAAATGTGTTGGTGTGACTGAAGGTGAGGTAACTGGACTTGCAGGAATCATATGTAGAAGAGCAGAGTCACCATTGTCAGACACCTGAGTACTGCCAGTCGCAGGCAGCACGGACTCCTGTGGGACCCATCCAGTGCAGACCATCTGTTGCCATCCAGAAAACACTGCCTGTAGCTTGTGCTGAGAGACTGTGTGGCTGTTTCTATATTATCGCTCTGGTGCAGCTCTTGCATGGAAAGTTGCCTGCACGTGGCTTGTGAATTGTTCAACAGATGTCACCCCCGACCTGTGACCTGATACCTTGTCCAGTCCCATCTGATTATCCCATGCGGTTTCCTCCCTCCTAGAAATGTAGTGCAAGGTCTTTGATGTCCAGAAGGACACTGGGAGTCAGGAAGGGAAAGCCCAGCGTGTGTACTTAGGCAGGCCTGGCCCGTGACACAGCACAGCCTTCTTACATAAATGCTTGTATATGCAAATACGCTTTCCGGAAGGATACACAGAAAGAGAACTGAAGTAGGTGACTTTATAATGGTAAACATACATTATTTTATAATGGTTCCTGCCATTAAAGAGTTTACACTCTAGTGAGTATCAAACCTCCCTTGGACCTCTCAATTTCTATCACATTTTTCATCTGTAAAAGTGGCTTTATAAAAGCCACTCTATTGGCTATTGGTTTCATGGGAAGTGACTCTCAATCACAAAATCCAGCCAGATTTGAGGATTGTCAAGAATGATGACTTGGATTTGCTTAAGGTCACTTTTGCTTTGTTTTAGTACCTAACCAGCAGACAGATGCGTGCCTGAAGTTTGGTGGTCTCAGCAGTCTGGGCAGAGTGAAGACACAAGGTCAAAGTAGCCCAGAACTGTGGGTTTCTCTGCCTTAATTTAGGATGGCATTGAGGGCTGACCTCATGACAACACTTAAGGCTCCACTCTACTCTCGTATAAAACCAAGTCTTACTCTGCCATAGTTATCTACTTCTGTGTTTTATTTCTTACTGTGTCACTGAGCCTACTGAAATTTTCCATGTAGCAGACTGTGTATGCTATTGTTGAGTTTGCCAACATGAAGGCAATATTTGTTCCTTCTAATACTCACCCTCATGTTGGGGAAAGAAAGAGCATGGTGGGTGTTATATCTTCCCTCTGGGCAGAGGCAAATAAGCAGTAAGAAAATATGCCCCAAATACTCATGATGCTGCTGCAAAATTAACATCTCCGTTTTGAAGCTGAGGAAACAGAGGCTGAGACTTATCTGTGCTACACAACGTATGGGACTTGAACTGGGTCTATTGATTCCAAAGTTGTACACCTTCCTAACTCCTTGGTGGATAAAATATTGAGAGCTAAGGAGATGGGGAGATTTGTGTCTCCTGGGAAACCCTGTGGTTAAATGTTAAGTGTTTGCCCCTCTGGAATTCTTGTAATAATAGGCTAAACTGACTAGAAGTGGAGTTGGCCCCTAGAAGTTTTTGCCTCTTTAAGGGGTCATTTGCTAAAAGTTTGGCTGTGTTTTTCTTATTTTAGTTCTGCCAGCAAAATAGACAAAACCTACTTGCCTCTTTGCCTACTTTATAAAATTGCTGAAGTCCGGCCCTGGTTATAGACTGTCAGTAGAGATCCTAATTTGTGGGGATACCAGGTTATAGATGGTTATTAGACACATTGCCTGAGTGTTATTCTGGAGGAAGTTCTGTGTGGACGCCAGTGTTTGAAGAGAGAGACTTGGGTAGTGTGTATGGCATGGAGGAAGGTGCCTTGGTATGAAAACTCTGCTTTAAGGAATAGCTCACTCTGCCAGAATGTCCTGCCAATGTGTTGCTGGGTAAAAAAGCTGTGCGGTTTCTTTCTTTTTTTCCCCCTAAACAAAGCTTTATCCATAATCACAAATCAGTTGGAAAGAAAGGAACACTGAAGAGTTGAATTCAAACACCAGCAGTTATTCTGAAGACAAATGATTGGCTGAACTTAACATTTTTCCCCAGCAACAGGTTCTAGCGTGAAGATGAAACCTTGGAGAAAAGCAGCAAGTTCAAGTAGCACAAAGCAAAGGAGAAAAACCTACTTTTGTTTGGTCAGTTGTAATTACACCATTCCAGTGGTTCTTGGGCACAGATTTTTTGATTCAATGTCGTATTTTATATTTAAATTTACCAGGACCAAAACAAGGATGTGAGGCAGTTTGGAGTTAAGGTATGAAATATGTTAATCTACATATATACTACATAACTGTTGGAAAGCAGCTTTTTCCTGCTCTTTAACCTTTTCTGTGTAGATTCAGCCAAACAAGAAAACGCAGGGGGATGGATTCACCACATTCATTCCCGTTTCACAGAAAGAATCTTGCTTGTTTACTTAGTAGGTCTGCAGCAGTTCTGTGTTTTCTTATCTCATTTCTTTCTTGGAAATTAGCATATTTTTTCTCAGAGGAGCATATGGCATCCTTACTGGTAAACAAACCCTGCAAACCTCTTTCCATGTTGAGATGTGAACTGAGCTGTAATTTTATCAAGTCAAAATAATGGAAGCACAACAGTCCCAGAGATAATGAAATTTAACACACAAACATAATAAGTAAATTGTCAGGAACTGGATTAACTTGGTCTTATATTGCCAGATGATTCAGAGATGTATAATGTATAGAACTAAAGGATGAAGTGAGGAGATCTAATTACAGCAGCCTCAGCCTGCAAACAAAGCTAGAAAAAATGAAAGGCCAGGTAGAAATAGAGAGCTGCTGCGTTTGAACTGTAAATCTGGGTTCAATGGCTCTCTGAGGAAACGGAAGCTGTTCTTTAAGCCAAACAGATTTTTGCTAAGAAGATTCCTATTGTCTGAGATAAGGAGACAGGATTAAACATGATTTTTAACTACCTGCTTTGTCATAACTCAGTAGGAAAGGGGGAGTTGTGTCTGGTCACATTTTGGAGACTGTTGTCTGAAATTACACATGGACATTTTGCTTGATAATCGTTATATTCAATATGCTCATCACAACTGCAGCACGCAAACAACATCTATCTACTTCCTAAATGTGTAGGTGTAAATGTAGTCATTCTAAGTCAAAAACAACTGACAACATTTAAAATTTCTGGCCTTGAGTTTGGAAGGCTAATTGTGCAGAAATCATCGTGAATATTTATAAACTGGTATGAGAAAAATCCTAACAGGTTAATTCAAATATGCCATTCTTTGTACTGTGACACTTGTGTACACCAAAAGAGAAAGTATAGGTGACTAAGTGGAGAGGTTGAGTGAGTGCTTGTCTTTTTGCTAACAAAATCATTCTAGCACTTTGAAGCTGTGTTCTTATGGCACCTTATATAAGATACACAAGACATAGAGAAAATGTGAATTGTTCATAACCAAGAATGGCGGGGGGGGGGGGAGAAGGGGTGAAGATTGAGGAGGGTCTAGAGATTCTCTCTCGTTCTTCCCTCTCCCTCAATCATCCCTTGAAGCTATCACATCCTAGACTTTTCTGAAGCCTTCATAAAACCAAAGGAGCCCAGAAGATTCACATCAATTTACATCCATCCACCTTAGCTGACTTTAGCATCTCAGGGGGAGAGATAGTTCTGGGCCCTCTCAGGCATTCTGAGCTCAGCGGTTTCAAAGTAGGCTGAGAAAAAGACAAAAGATGTTATGAGGTATGTCAGAATCACTGGGATAACCTCAGGACTCCCAAGCCACGGATCGAAGGTTCAGGTTCGAATATGACAAACACCACAGCTGATACCCCACAAAGAAGGTAAGAGCCAAAAGTAGTTGGATCTCCTGGGAATGGGGATTTGGAGGGAGTCACTTTATTAATTGTTCCCATAACTTCTGGCTCTATATTAGTCAAATAAATACAATAAGCTCAAATGCATGTCATAATCACCTGAGATCAATCTTATATTAGTGGGTCTCAGTCTTGGCTACATATTGAAATCACCTGAGGAAGCTTACAAACTACTGATGCCTGGGTCCCACTCTTAGAAATATTGATTTAATTAGTTAGGGCTGCAGAGCAGGCTTTGGGATTTTTAAGATCTCTCTAGGTGATTCTAACGGGCAGCTAAGGTTGAGAACCACTGCCTATAACCTTCTTTGAGTTTATTTAGATAAAAACATTGAAATTCACTTTCTCTAAGAAGGTAAAATAAAAACCTGATTTTAACTTCGCACTAGAATTTTGCTTCAGTGGCCTACCAAGGGTGAAGAGTTGAGTGGTGCACGTTTGAGATGTAGTAACAACCCAGGGTCAGATTCCCTCCAGGATCCACTCTGGGTAGCCTCAACATGATGATGCTTGCCTGCCCTTGACCTCAAACTCTTGCTGTAATCCTATGTTCTCTCACCGGAGTCACAAGTCAACTGGTGATTGCATATCTACTTGCTTATCCTGAGTAAATAATGGCAAAGCTGAGGTCCTTATGAGCCAAAGATAATTATGGTACCCTATTATCTACAAGATAATTTGATACTTCATTGAATCTTTTGGGCTCTTTTGTGTGTCGTGGTTAATGCTGTGCTTTTCATTTTCCAGAAAAATAGCGTCTTGTTCAAAATCTGTCAACCAAACTTAGCTGAAATATTTTGCTCAACAGATATATTGCCTCTCAGAATTTAAATACGGATGAGCTAAAAGCTTTGAAAATCTGGCAAGAAGAAAAATGGCTGGAAAACACTTTTGGTTGCTCCTGGGTGATGGTGGAAAAAAAGGGAAGAAATGGAATCAAGTGACTTTTGGTTGTACTATCAAACCCTCTTGAATGTTATAGACTTTGCCTTGTGATGATTTCTAAGGGATTTTTAGTGTTGTTTTTATATCATTTGCCCTCACTACAAGCTAGTTTAAATGGACCCAGGATTCCTACTCCCAGTAGAGACCTAGCCTCTCGAAGGCCATGATTATGAATTTCCTCCTAGGATTGTTTGCACTAAAGATGTAAGGAGTAAAGTTGTAATGGTGGAATAAATGAGGTAGGGTGGAGATTTTGGGGTCTAGCCACATCATGTCACCGAGGTGGCTGACTACCTCACTACTTCCAAGTTCAGCCCTGTCTGAGCCTCAGAATCTGCTTGCAGAGGAGGGATACTACCTTGTCAAAGAAAGAAAAATATACTTGCAGAAGACCATTATGCTGTGTTCTTAGATCAAGTTCTACAATATTATTTCCTGGGACCAGTAGTTTGCAAATTTCCTGTTGTTCTACTTACAAAAATTTTGTTTTTATTGTTCCACTGAGTGAAAGGGACTATAGAGATCTTTAGTACAGTCTTGTCATTTGGACAGAGAAAATCAAGGCCCAAGGAAGTTAAGTTGCTAGAATCAACACTGAGTTTATAAAAGAGCTAAATTAGAACCTGGTTCTCTAGGTCCAAATCCATGGCTCTTTTGTAGTTTCAGAATGAAATGAAGAACTTCATTGGTCAATCTCATAGTTTAAGAAAGCTGATTAGGGGCCAGCCCCAGTGGCCTAGTGGTTAAGTTTGGTGTATTCCACTTCGGTGGCCCAGGTTTGGTTCCTGAGTGTGGACGTACACCATTCGTCTATCAGTGGCCATGCTGGGATGGCAGCTCACATACAAAATAGAGGAAGATTGGCAACAGATGTTAGCTCAGGGTGAATCTTTCTCAGCACTTAAAAAGAAAGAAAGCTGATTGGGAACTATGAAAATATTAAAGAAGATATGTCATTCTGGGATTTATTAGAAAGGGAAAAACACAAGTCATTTACTCTGAACTAGATGGTATAATAAACTTGTGGTGAGAGTATAGAATTGTACAGACTTCCTGGAAATAAGAATTTGGCAATATGTACCAGAAGCTTTAATAATGTTCACAGCTTTTGACCCAGTAATTCAACTTTTGAGAATTTTTCTAATAATCAGAGAAACTCACAAAGATTTACAGTCATGGATGTTCACCCAGGCTTTATTTACATTATAAAAAATTGGAAATTGCCAAAATGTCCACAGAAGCAGGGATTGCTTGGTAAACTACTGTTTCTTTCATATAATGGAACATAATTCAGCCATTAAAAAAAATCGTGTTCTTGAAGCGTTTATCATTAAAGATATTGAAAGATGATCATGATAAATGGTAAACAAAAATCAGGTTTACAAAATATTATGCAGGATAATCCCAATTTGTAAGAAAACAATATATTTATATTATATGTAGACATAGAAAGAAGATTTTACGGATAGCAAAAAATGTTAACTATTGTTACCTCTGGGTGGTATCACTATGTTTCAATTTTACTTTTTTTGTACTTTTCTGTATTTTCCAAATTTCTACCATGAACTCGTATAACATAAATATGCAAAATAAAAATATTATTGAAAATATAGTTTGGATGAACCTTCAAAAGAATTTATATCCATTTGTCTCAAATGGGGAATAAGACCTAGACTTTCTGCCCTCCAGAGGGGTTTGAAAAGAGGGACAAAGGACCTTTATAAGGACAGACCTGCCAAAAATATCCTGAATTCAATATAAGTGAGGATCTTAGTGCCCAAGAAGAGTAAACATCTTAAAAGGTCATAGGGGTGGGAAAATCTGAGCCCAAGATAGAAAGCAAAATTGGAAAAGCATTACGTTTAGATGCTAAGCATTATTTCTAAACTACTAGCCTTGGTATCTAAGGCTACACGTTTCTGAAGTTTACAGAGAACCTTTAAATGTCAGCATCATTTTTAGCCCAGAGCTCTTTTCTTACACAACATCTAAAAATATCTATTAGTTTAAATTGTCAGCATGTAAAACATTTGCTATGACTTCTCATCGTATCACTCAAATCATTTCAGAGCTAGAAAGAAAAAAATGCCTGGGTAATTTGGGAATTATGAATATTATTTGATGAGATTTTCATGGGGATATTTAATAGCTATTTAATAATGTTGGCTATAATATTAAGAAGCCTAACCAAACAGTACTAACTACTGCACATATCCACTTAGATGTCCCATAAACACCTCAAACTGACAATGTCCCAAACTAAACTCATAATCTTTCCCTGTACTTGTTTTTACCTCCCTATCTCTGTGTATACGACCAGTACCCATTTAGTTGCCTAAACCGTGAACTCGAATCCTCTAATTTCTGGATTTCTGGCCTGGATTACTGTAAAAGCATCTAAAAGGGCTCTCCAAATCTCCACTTGACCCCCTCCAATCCATTCTTCATTCTGCAGATGGAGCAAATGCTCTAAAAAGGAAATCAGATTTTATTATTTCTTGTTTATAACCCTTCATTGGAGTCCCATTACCTTTGGGATAAAATGTAAGCTTCTTAGCATTGCCTTCAACTTTCTATATGATCTCTATTCTGCTTACATCTTTAGCCTCAATGCTTTCTAGTTCCCCAGATATGCCATGCTCTCAATTACTACAGGATTGACTCCTTCTCAACTTTCAGGACCCAGCTTGCATGTTGCCTTCTTGGGACCCAAGGCTGTTAAGTGCCCCATCCAAGGAGCTTCCTTGGTACCACGATGTGACACTCTATGTTGAAATTGTCTGTTTATTTATGAATCTTCTCTCTTAAAACTGTGAGCTCCTTGAGGAGAGACATGAGGTCCTGCCCACTATTATATCATCAGCATCCACCACAGTGTCTGTTACTATCTTTAATTGAAAAAGAACCTCTTCTCCTGTCGTTAACAACATTGAGGATTGGAGCAGAAAAGACTGCCTACTCAACATTCGTGTCATATGCCCCACACTTACCCCCATCCCTACCCTTGCCTCCCCATCCAATCTTCCTTTTTCACAGCAGAACTTAGATTGTGTTCACATATCCATTCTCCAAGTGTTTCAGGGGAAGCTGACACCAAGCCTGATTTGTCAATGACAACTATGTTAATATCCTTCCCCTTGCCAGTGATTTAAGAATGGCCTCATGAACTAGTTCTGGCCAAGGAGGTTTGAGGAGTAGTCTGAGGAGGGCTCCTGTGAAAGGTTTTCTTACTTCTAAGAAAGAGACACAGGAAGAGTTGGTCTGTTTCACTCCTATTGACATTTTTATGACTAAAACCACTGTAGCCTTTTGTTGCCATGAAAGGAACCAGGCTGGGAACAAAACTGACACATTAACAATGCCTGAGTGGAGAAGTGGAAAGGACTTGGGTCTCTTTTGGCATAATGGAGCCATTGATCACACCACTTGGAGCCCACCCAAGCTCCAGACTTCTTATATGGGATAATAAATTTCCTCATTGTCCAGATAAATTTGAGTTAGGGATCTCTGTTATTTGCAGCAAAATACATATAAAATGATTCAAAGATGAATTATAAATAGGCCTTGTTCTACTGAGAATTATTATCTTGGTATAAAAAAGTAGGTTTTGTTCTACTGAGAAGTATAACACTGGACTTAATATAATTTTAAAACAGTCAGATCTGAAATGGCAAATTATTATTGCCTTACATTAGCATATGCTCTTGTTGGGTTGTTTGGTGGTTCACGTTGTAGCCAAAGGAAAACATGACATTTGATTTTTTTGGAATTTGAGGCAACAGAGAAACCACACTTTGCATTTTAAGCTGCTGAATTCAGTATCAACAGAGTTGGAAAAGCCATAACCTAACTGTAAAAATAAAATAAAATAAATAAAGCTTTAAAAATATTTTATGTATCTTATTCTTTTATTGAGGTAGACAAAGTCTCTTAGATGCCAATAATTGTAGGAAAATTGGAAAATACAAACAAAGGTAAAAAAGAATGTAAAAAGTAACATCTAATTCTATTATACACAGCTAACTAATTTTAATACCTTGATGTATTTCCTTTAAATCTTTTTAAAAAAGTAAAAATTAAATATGTATAATACAAATGAATACATGTTTTTATATACATTCATATATAAAAATATATAAGTATATACATAGCCTTGAATCATGTTTTTCACTTAATATTTTTTCATGAACACTTTTCCATGCAATTATTTATTTGTCAAAACTATGCTTTTAAATGGTTATGTAATACTCCATTGCCTAGATAGATGTGCCATCATTGATTAGTTACTTTCTTTGATTGGATATTTTAGGGGTTTCTTAAGATTTTTGTTATTTAAGGAAATATTAAAACAAATATTTTGGGGTACAAAGCTTGGATTATGTCCTTAGAGTAAATTTTAATTTGCCTATTCTGTTGTTTCATTGATATTTCTGCCTATTCTTATATTAGTCAGTATCATTTTTTAAAAATCGTTGTAGTTTATAATATGTCAGTTTCTAGTAGAGCAAGTTACCCCACACAAATTTTCTTTGAAATGTATTTCTTATCCTCACGTTTTTTCTCCTAGATAATTTCTTTAAAAATTGGCCAAAATTCCAAAAAATCTAACTGGGCTTTTGATTAAATTGTATTAAACCTATATATTGACTTGGTGATAATTAACATCTCTACAATATTGAATCTTATATCATTTCCTCATGTATCTCTGCATTTATTGAGGATTCTTTAATGTCTCAGAAATATTTGCAATTTTTTCCTGCTTATTACTTTTTAAGCATTTTTTCCTCTGCCTTTCTTTAAAAAATTTTTTGTTGCTATTGTATGTATGTGGGCAAAATTCTTTAAAGTGTCTTGCTGAACGCTCTGCCCTTTTATTGTCAGCCTATTTTTCTTAAGATATTCACTTTGGCATTTTCTGGTAATAAAATGTAACTTGCATGAAGTATGAGGCAGGAATAGTAGCACGCTCTAAGTCCCAGTTCTGTCACTAATGGTAACAATTTATAAAAAGTGAACCCCTTCTTATCTCATTTTTAAATCTAAGAATAAATATTTAATATGCCTTGAATATATGCCATTTAAAAATTTCAATCATTGCTTTTAAAAAATTAAAACTATACTCCAAAAGAGGTAAGCTATAAAACAATAACATTTTTTTCCTCTTCTTCTTTATATAAAGCAATATAAGACCAGTTGCATTTGGTTTTAGAGACTTGATGGCTCACATAATTATGCAGAACTAATTAATTCAAAATCTGTTTATCAACAGTAGTCTGTAGCTACAAAATTTTCTCCCAGAGGCATTAACAAAGGCTTATCACCTGCTTTCTTGTTGCAGTTTGTCTCAAAGGCAAATCAATAAGAAAATATAAAAATGCTATTCCCAGAACTAACACTTTCAACAACTTACGAGAACTTTTAGTGTCTGATACCAATTAGTTTTCTTAGCTTAAATTAAAACAGTTTTATTTAGCAATGAAATGTGTCAAAATAACAAGGATTTTAAAGGCATAATAAAGTTTCCCCCAAGAATTTTCTAAAAATTTAGGTTATATATATTTTTATTTATACATATGCATAATATTTTTTTATTTTTATTTTATTTATTTTTTTTGCGAGGAAGACCAGCCCTGAGCTAACATCCACTGCCGATCCTCCCCTTTTTGCTGAGGAAGACTGGCCCTGGGCTAATATCCGTGCCCATCTTCCTCCACTTTATATGGGACACCGCCACGGCATGGCTCTCAAGCAGTGCGTCGGCGGCCGCCCGGGATCCGAACCTGCGAACCCCGGGCTGCCAAGCGCGGACTTAACTGCTGCGCCACCAGGCGGTCCCACATATGCATAATATTTTAATTATATTTTTTTCAGGATAAATAACTGTAACAGATGGTTGAGGACAAGAGGCTATAAATGAAAGCTATTATATGCTCTATAGATTAAACAATATAATGTTCTTGTGCGTAACCATATATAGTACTTGCATATAGAAATAAAAGTATCCACATTATGGGCAATGTCTTCCTTTGTATAAAATCAGCAAAGCAGCAGAAATGAGTTATCAATGAATCTATGTGTCTGATTTTGATAGGGTTTTCTGATCAATTAGGTTCCCTTAAACTTTAATGCAATTATTATGTTTCTGGATGTTCATTTGATAGGACACTGGTTAGAATGAAACATGTGTTTTGGGTTAGAGAGCCAGTATGTATTTATTTTTTTAGAAAGGAAAAGGAATTTCAGGAATTGAAATTCTTCTCTCTGTTTTCTAAAAGGTGCCTTTGTCTTTTGAAAATGAAAAGTGCTCCCTGTAAAGTCAGTGAACTTTGGGTAGTGGAGACCTGTTTTTATAGTTGGCTTTGTAGGCTCGAGGAAAGACTTCACACTGGGTTCTGTCTCGTTAGCCTCAGGATGCCTGAGGATGTGACCCTTGGTCTTATCCTTCTTGCAGCACGGCTCGAGGAGCTCTTAGGAGTTTCCCTGTGCCAGATCCAAAATAAAGGAGAATCCTACTACATACCAAACCAAGCACCTGCACCTCACTGTTGAGGTTGTTTATCAAGTAATGAGTAGCCTGCATTGATGAGATGCAACTACCCCAGAGAATGGGCATGAGTCTTGAACCCCTGAGGGGGCTGCATGGCTAGCTAGGTATAAAAACTGAAGGTACCCAGGAACTGATGGCTTCCATGAGCTGAGAGGATTTGTGTATACTCAACTTCATCTGTCGTTGTGACCATGCACATCCCAAGTGTATCGGGACTGGGACATTGGGAGTTGTGTCTGGAAGTCATGAGACCTCCACTACACTGTTATATGTATTCTTTGTTTTTACTTGTGTTGACTCTTTCTTAAAACAAAGTAAATTTGGAGAAGGGTGAAGTCTTTTGTGTCTCATAAGTCTGATTATTAATCTGAACCCAAGTCAAGCAGAGTGGGTGTTGCAAAAGCAAATTTCCACGGCAAGAATTATCCTCTATATTCTGCCTGAGTCCCTCTACCCCCAATTCCTAAAGCCCAAAGTATCTACAAAGAGGAAAAACCTACTTAATTAATGGGTAGATGGATTCTCATTATGATTTAACGTGAATGTCCCTCCCAGCATTAGTTCAGCACCTTCAAACACCAAATTGTCAATGACACCAATGATTTTCCAAGATGATAGAAAGTTTAATGAAGAAAGAGGTTAAAAAAACAAACAAAACACAAGTGGTAAAAATTCTATGATAAAATGGCATGATTATTAGCCCCTGATTCAGTTTCTCCTAATCTCACACTAAAATGTCTATGAAACATTGACAAAAGACAAAACTTCACATTACCTCATACTAAAAACTAAAACTGACAGATAATCTATTGCTAAAAGCTGTGAAAAATTTACCCATTACCACAAGCCAAATAAAAGTCGATTGAGAGAAACAATTTGTGACCTAACTAATCTTTCTCTCTTGAAATTGAACAGGCTAGCTAAGCTGAAAGAAGGCAAAAAATACCCCATATATTTCTCCATTGACCCCTGGTGAATTGATCCAGGGTTGGAACAATTGGGAAAAAAACGGACAGCATAAGAAGTACTTCTTGAGGCATACTGTTTTCCTTTGTTCCTACTTTCTACTTCAATTCATAAACATCCTGTCAGGAAATGGAATCGGTGGTGTGTCATTGCATCTGGGGAGATTTGGTCCCCACAAATTAAGCATTGTGGTTGAATACAGTACTTAAGAGCCAGATAGACTTGCCACTTACTAGCTGGGTGACTCTGGGTGGGTTATTCAACCTCTCCTTACTCAATTTCCTCATCTAGGGTTGCTCTAAGTGTTAAATGAGATAATGAATGTAGAGCTCAAAGCACAGGGCCTAATACAATGCTTTGTTTCATAAATGGTAGATATTGTTTTTATTATGACAAAGAAGGGCAGAAAATGGGAAAGTTCTAACAGTTCTAGCAGTGTGTATGTGTGTTGTAGATTTAGCTTTGCTTTATGCCTTCTCTGTGTTCAGTGTTTCAGAGAATGTAGCCATAAGATGAAAGTGGGTTCTATTTCAGTCTTGCACGGTTACACAAGATGAATGTCTCTCAGATATCGGGCATGCCCAGGAGTTCTTCACATCAGTCAGATCTCCAGCTGTGTAGCCAATGAGGGGATCATACCAACGCCCAAGTGGATAGGGCTGTGCAAGCCACACACCCTGTCTTTTTGGTAAAGGCAAAAACTACAACAAAAAACTAACAGGGCTTATTTGTCTATGAAACAAATACTGCAAGAAGAAAATGGTTTGAAATCCTAAATAATCTGCAAGAAGACATGGCCTCTACGAAACAGCAGAAAGCTGATTATTCAGTCCTCCTAATCACTAAAGCATTTAATACCGTATTCACCCTCTTCATCTCTACCTTGCCTTCTACCATTTTTCTGAGTGCCTCAGCCTCTTTGTGGGTGACTCATCTTTTATGGGCTGAATTTTGTTCTCCCCCAATTTGTATGTTGAAGTCCTAACCTCTGGTACCTCAGAATATGACAGTATTTGGAGATGGGAACTTCAAAGTGTGAAATGAGATCATTGAAATGGGATTGTTAATCGTTGGATTAACAATATGACTGGTATCCTTATAACAAGAGGAGATTAGGACACAGACTGGCACAGAAGAAAGACGATGTGAAGGCCCTTCTCCGTGGAGGAGAGAGACTTCAGAAGAAATCAACGCTCCTGACACCTTGATCTTGGATTTCTAGCCTTTGGAATGATGAGGAAATAAATTTCTGTCGTTTAAGCCACCCAGTCTGTAGCACTTTGTTATGGCAGCCTTAGTAAACTAATGCACCATCCAATTGCCTGGACTCTCAGTTTCTTTATTTTCTCATCTCCAGGGACATTCACTTTCGTTCCTCTTCAGCGCACTGCCCCTACCCCCTACCCACCCCGGGCGGTACCCTAATGTTGTCATAACTCAGAACTGCTAACTTATGAAATAAGATATTTGTACTGTTTACTGTTTACTGTACTGTTTACTAATCTCTGACCGTGGTAACACTACTTTGCAATCTGCACACAAGGCTACACCTACCTTATCCGTTCTTTAATCTCACTGATATCCCCAGATAAACCCCACTTTCTCCCTTCCAATTCCCTCCTGTCTCACTCCTTCCCAACTTAATCTAGGTATTATGATTTATTACTTCATCCTATGTCTTGTCAATATCTTTAAACTTCTATTTTCCTTCCATTGCAATAGCCTTGCAACACCCGCCCCCCCCCTCCCCGCCCCAGCTGTCTGTCTTCCCTGTGCCCGTACAACATTTCTGAGCACTCCTGAAGGAAACCACACAGCCACACCTGCTGAGCCCTAGTAAAGTCATTTAGGCTGTCAACACTGGCCATCATCTCTCCCCTTCTCCACAACTTCTATTTCAAACTTCCTCTATTCTGTCCTTCAAAATCCATGCCTCACCACCTCCACCCTCACTACCAGCAAATGACTTCACTTCCTATTTGGTAGGGAAAATTGAGGTCACCAGAGAGAAATTTCCCCACATTCCATCAACAAACTTGTAAACTTCTCTGCATTCTCATCACTCTTTCTTTGTTACCTCAACTTACAAATGAAGATGTGCTCCTCTTTCTTTCTAAGGTTAATTCCTTAATAACTGCTTGGAATTCTGTTCCTCACAGTTCCTCTGAGGCTTCATTCTTTTCATCCTTCCTTATTTCTTTCTCATGTTTAACTCTCTCTCTTCCCTCTCTCCCCTTATTTTTAGTTTCTGTTCACCGTTTAAATTGTGTCAAATATCTCTATAGCCCCTGCCACCGCTGGGAGTGTGCCTCATGCCTCAGTGTGCTGGGGCAAAAAAACAAACAAACAAAAATGTTGAGATGAGCCTCACTCATATGTAAAGTTTTGAGGCACAAAAAGCAGTGACCCGACTATTCATATTGAGCTAAATTTTCATTCATGAGTGAAAGAAATAAAAAGACTTCTCTCATGTGTTGAGGGGCTCAGAAAATATACCACACATAATAAGATTAAAAAATAATGATGACATAATTAGCAAACACAGCACTTCCTCAGTGTCAGGCACTGTTCTAAGAGCCTTCCATATTTCACCTCATCTAACACTCACAAACTTCTGAGGAAGGTACTATTTTTATCCCTGTTGGAGACTCAGAAAATAAGCTATACATAAAACACCACCACCAAAGCAAATATTTACATGGCACTTACTATTAGGAGTACTTTATATTAATAACTGGTTTGCTCCTCATATTAACCGTGTGAGGTCCGTACTGACTATCTCCACTTTTCAGAGTGTGACTTCTAAGGCTGTGCAGTCAGTGAGTGGTAGAGCTAGGATCTGAACCCAACCACTTTTGATACTCTACATGCTCCTCTACGTGTACTTTTTTGAAAAATTATTTTAAGGAATCAAAACGCAAGTCAAAATTAAGAAATGAAGACAGAGGAAGTCATGGAATAAAAGGACCATGACAATTTATGTCCTGTGAGTGAAGGCTCTGGAGTCAGGCTTCCTTATTTTAAGTACCAGCTCCACCTTACCAGCTCTGGGACCTGAGGCAGGTTACTTAATCTTTGTGTGTCTCAATTTTCTCATTTATAAGAGGGGGAATAGTAAGGTTATCTACCTCATTTGTTGCTGTCAGGATTAAATATGATGCATGTAATGCATGTAGAATAGTCGTGTCAGTGCTTGAGAATATATGCACTCAATAGTACTATTACTATTTTATTTTTTTTATGTATCCTTAACCATGAATAATCGATGATGAACAGGTAAAGTGAAAAGGTGAAAGCTAAAAAGGTAAAGTGAAAAGGGGCTGGCAAAAGCTCTCCTGAACAATTTACAGAAGTGTCTTAATCCCTTTTGGGATGTCCCTCAGCATTGCTGCAATGGATCTCCAGCAGTACAGCTCTTAGCCCAAGCAAAAGGGGCCTCTGCCCAGGTCCCACACTTTAGAGAGCCCTTTGTGTTACACATAAAATAAAGTCATTAAAGAACATGTGGGTGCCTCTATCACTTGAGCTACAAATTTATCATAGTCAAGGCCTCCTCTACCCCCATTATCACTGGGCCAAAATCTGCTACCTCCTTAGAGGTCCCCAGAGGGGCTCTGTCCCTGCCACTCAGGGCCCAATACCTTGCCTGCACTTCTCCTGTGACACCAACCACAGCTGCCTGCAGGCAAAGCTACCTGCCTAGGCCTCGGCCCCCCACCACTGGGGAGGACCATCTGGGGATGGTTGGAAGCTCAGGGTGTGTGCCTGGCTCTTCTTGGGCCTTCAGCAAACGCATATTTAATGCTGCTCATTAAAGCAATGCTGTTCATCCTCTGGGAAAAAAAACCCACCTAAAACCAAAAAACATTTATTCTCATGACTAGCACCACTCAGGCCCTGGAGAAGCATTTCTCTAAGTCTGCTTGATGTCCTCGAAATAAAAGTTGACTGTTCCAATGGCATGAAGGTGTATAGGTTGAATCACCATTGATATTAGAGATACACACTACTTAGAGTCCAGAAGATAATTTAAGGAGTGGAAACATTAGGTAAGAGAAAAATACAAATGTATTAACTTGTCGAATTCTTCTTAATTAGCTTGAATGAAATAGATTGTTATATGATGAAACATCCCAGTAGTACTGAGTGTCTATTTTGTTGCTTCACTTCTTGTTTCAATTCATGGTTTCAAAAGTACTCATAAATTAGCGCAATATTTGAAACAGTTGCACAAGACTGTAGAAATTCTGCAATGTTAAATAATTCATATTACTCAAATTTGTACATGTGTAGGTATAAACAAAATGCATGAAGCATGTAAAGAATATTGATTCTGAATGGGTCTACATATTACTTTAAGAGATGATAAAAGTTGTAATGTAAGTGATAGCTATGCATATGGTGAAATTAAAAACATTTTGTAATATTTTCTGTAATAATAACTTATCATATATGACTCTATTATAATGTTGGAACAAGATATGTACCTTGTTTTCTAAATCCATTACGTTAGGAATTTGACAATTCCTGTTGCTATTGCCTCAGTAGAGCAAAGTTTCTTCAAACTGGAATTAATAAAAATTTATTTAAAAACAACAATGACTCAAGAAAGATTGTCTTACTGTCAATAAAACACAAATAATGTGAAAATCATAATTATAACCACAGTATTAGTGATTCCATTGAAATTAAACAAGCAAGAAAAATTTCATGGAAAAAATATATGACAATTTATGAATTATATATGTCTTTATTTTATTTCTCATTTAAACATCATGGGTCTACCAACAACAGACATGCATGATAAAAATTAAATTCAGTCATTTTTGGTATTTTGCCAAATTTCAGTTATATAAAAAATCATAGCTTGACACATACTTTAAAATTTTTTTATCATTATGGAGATGTATTTGTCAAGGTAGGAAAATAAAATATATTTTAGCTAACTGCTTGTTAGCTTGCTTTCTACTTTTAAAATGATTGGGCATACGGTATGTGGGCTCCCATTTGTTCTGTTGCCTTGGGTCCTACAAATGTGGGAGGTGAGCCTGGAATCAAGGCCTGGGATTGTGAATTCAGGAATTAAATGTGTATTCTCTTAAGAATTGAAGTTCACTGTGCATCTAAAAATAACATCTTTACCCATTTAATTCATTTGCTTATTCATTCAACAAGCAGGCTCTATGCTGAAGATAAAGATAATCACTGACTAGTGGGAAGACAGACATCCAGCAGTGCAAGGACAGGGATGTGCACAGGTATCAGTTCTTCCAGGAAGCTTTCCCTGATCATAGGCTAAGCCTTCTCTGGGCTTTTTCTTTCCATTGTCCCTACTTCCATGGAGCAGGGTAGGACAGTGAGAGAATTCCCTGGACTTAGACAGAAAATTTGATTTTGAATCTTGACTCTGTCACTTATTACCTATGAGATCTTGGACAAGTTAATCACTTAGACTCATTGAGCTTTAATTTCCATGTCAATAATGTGGAGTGAAGAGAACAGTGTTGTTGCATCGACATATACATATAAAGAGGAGACACATGCAAGATAAAGAAAGAGCCTGAGAGAGGTCATATTGAAGAAAGTACTCTTCAGGTTGTAAAGTGCTATCAAATGTGGGATGGTGATACCCTTAGAATCAAGTTCTATATTTTCCAAGACTTTCTCTGCCTATAACAATTCACTCTAGGGCTGTGTGACCTCTTCTCCTGCATAGTGTCAACTTGACAAGTCGAAGAATTTTGAGTGCCATGAAATTATACAATCTTTTGCCATGAATAGACAATTTTCTACATAGTATTTTAATAAAATATATTGCTGTGTTAAACTGTTCAGATATTCACTTTTAAATTTCTTTTCTTTTGAGGAGAATTCTTCATCAAACTATAGGAGGGAGGGAGAAAGAGAAAGAGAGAGAGCATTGTGTCTCATTTCCTCATTTTCCGTATTGGATCATTCTAACACCTTTCAGGGATATAGTCAAAATTTGTGAAATTTGAAAAAGGCCTTAATGAACAAGTGAAAAATATTTTATAAAATTAAAGGAGGGGAAATCAAACCGACAGTTTTGGTAACCCAGCAGTTGTTACTACCTTTGTAAACCCAAAGGCTATTCTGAGTCATTTTGCATGTTTACCGTGTCTTCCATATGTATCAGTAAGGAGAGACTGCGGTATACTGTGGTAACAAATAACCCCAAATATTAGTGGCTTAAGGCAACAAAGGTTTATTTCTTGCTCACATAGATTTATTTCCTTCTCCAGGACCCAGGTGATAGAGCATCTTTTATTTGGAAGATTGCTGATCTCCATGGCAGAGGGAAAGCGAGCTCTCCATGATCTCACATTGGCCTAGAGCAAGTGAATGCTCTGATCCAGAAGTGTCACACATCGCCTCTTCTCACAACACACTGTCCAGGAATGGTTACATGGCCCCACCCTGCAAGGGAGCCAGGAAATAGAATCCTACCATGGGCCAGAAGGGGGAGAATATTTGATGAGCATTACTAATGACTAGTGTGGC
This sequence comes from Tapirus indicus, assembly GCA_031878705.1. Classification (NCBI taxonomy): domain Eukaryota; kingdom Metazoa; phylum Chordata; class Mammalia; order Perissodactyla; family Tapiridae; genus Tapirus; species Tapirus indicus. The sequence goes on along the minus strand of CM062926.1, from coordinate 74,536,263 downwards.
ATTGCTACTTGCATGAGACAGTAATGTAAATCCTTAAAGTCAATCCAGCATTGACCAAGAAGGCTAGGTGGCTGACTAGTGTAATTGTTGGTCTTAGGCTGTCTTCCCTCATCCATCCTCCTCAATCTGTCCTACTAAAGCCTGTCAGTCCTTCATGAGAATTTACTAATGCTAATTCCAAATAATTTTGTAGTCTCTTTTAAAATGCAAATAAACACTAAGCATAATATAATTTTAGTTTGTTCATCTGATGGTTTTGGAGAGCTGGTTGCTGCAGGGCTTTAGAGGGTGGAAAAATTGTTTTGGAAAGCCTAGAATCTCTTTCCACGAAGGAGAGACATGATGTCTGAAGGTAAGTCATCTGCTTCAATAATTGCCCAGGGTGGGTCCTGACCACTGGTATGGGGATTAACAGGGCTGTGCACATGTGTGGCTCTGTAGTGGCAAGCTATGGTGCAGTTGTGGGCTTGTCCATTTTAGGAACTAGGCTTCAGGAGTCCCAGGTTTGAGTTGTTTCCAGGACAAACTGACAAGATGAATGCTGAACTATAGATTCTCTGGTACCCAGAACAAACAGAATCCTGCTTGTCTCTCTTTCTCTCTCTCTCTTTTTTTTTTTTTGGTGAGGAAGACTAGCCCTGAGCCAACATCCATTGCCAATCCTCCTCTTTTTGCTGAGGAAGATCGGCCCTGGGCCAACATCAGTGCCCATCCTCCTGTACGTTACACGTGGGACGCCGCCACAGTATGGCTTGATAAGTGGTGCCTAGGTCCATGTTCAGGATCCAAAACCCCGAACCCCGGGTCACCGAAGCAGAACGTGCAAACTTAACTACTATGCCACCGGCCCAGCCCGTTTGTCTTTTTTGATAGTTATCCAGGAACTAAAACAACTTTTCTCTTGAACATTGACAAATACTTCCCATTATCTTTAAAAACATCTTAGAAAAATATATTCTAGGCTGTTTTCTAATTATGCAACAAAATCACTCCTAGTTCTGGTATGTTGGTTAAAAGTCAAAACAGCTTGTATTTGAATACAGCTATACACATTCAACATTCAAAAGCTGTTTTTGTCATGATAATTAGACATTAAATTGTGATTTATATTGTTAAATACTGATTTGGAATTGACTAACTAACAGTCTGGAAATTTAGAGGTATTTTAGGACATTATGTTATATTAAAGTATGCCCATAATGTATCATATTTTCTTTTTTCCCCAAATTTAATGGATTATTTTAATTTGCATCTTAAAATATTTTGAATAGGTAGGATGTATATGTAAGACAAATAGCTAAAGTTACAAAAGGATTTTTTAGTGAAAAGTAAGTGTTCCCTAATCCTTGAATTTCCCCCTCAGAGATAACCACTGTTGTTAGTTTATTGTGTTTCCTTCCAAAGATATTCTATACTGCTATGTGAATTTTTAAGTGTGTGTGTGTGGTTATTTGTTTGCTTTTACAGTTTGTTCTTCACTTAGTGTATCTTGGAGATTATTTCATATCACTACATACAGAGCTTCTTTATTCACTTACCAACATGGTATTTTATTGTGTTGATCTATCATAATTTATTTACTTGGTTCTCTATCAGTGGAAATTTATGTTGTTTCAAACCTCTTGCTATATGGAGAATCCTGGAAATTATATCCCACATTTAAGTTTTTCTCTATATGTGTGACTTCACCGTACAACATAATTCTAGAAGTGGAATTGCTAGATCAAAGGCAGATTTTTAAAAATAGAAATGTCATTAGGATGAATTAAAATTTAAACTATGTGACAGCATAAAATTGAAAAAGTTTTTTTTGCCGACGTGAAATATTTATTCAGTCTGTTGCCCAACTCTGGGCTAACAGTCAGATAAGACATGGTTCCAGACCTCAAGGGACTTAAATACTGTTATAAAATGGCAGCCGTTTAGAAATTATGTATCTTGAAAACCATTTTCACATTATCCTCATAAGATTTGTTTATCAACGAAATGTTCCTATGTATACATCTGGACTATGAAAATTCCTTAACTGTGGAAAATTATTGTAATATTTCTCCTTCAAAAGTAAATGCATTTTCAAATAATATTCTGGTAAAAATCTCACCAGGAATAATAATATCAAACCTGTCTCAGAATTTCATAAACAGTTGACTAAGTCAAAACAGTGCTGTGCTTCTTCAAGGGTCTCACTGAGAACTTCTTTTGACTAAAAAATTCCCTGCCCCATACTTCCAAGGAGATACTTGGACTCTTCAGAAGAGATGATTAGGGACGATTAAAGAAGCCACAAGTAACTTCATAGGAAATGAAGTCACAACTCATTTCCTAGAGAAGAAAGGGTGTGGTTTGCAAAGGAGCACAGAAAGGGTTAAACTATCGCTCTTTCCTGATTATTTCATATCACTTGTATAAGATTGCTAAATGTCAAAAAGTGTTTATTTTTTTTGCTAACAGTATAAAACTGAACATACTGTGAGACATAAGGTAGCAGGTGTCTTGGCTCTAAACTATCAAGTCTGTGGGCATTCTGTTATAACAGGTGCTCCAAAAAATTTGAACAGATTTTAACAAGAGCTGTATGGGCTTTTTAATTAGCCTGGTTATTCAGCATGTGTAAAAAGCATTAGGTATATGCTTAAAACATCATAGGGCCTAAAAAACAAATGCTTCACATAGTCACTCTCTCTTTCTGGCTTCTCTGAGCTTTCTGCTATTACATTTGACGTATGAGTTTCTTTTATCACAGAATTTCCCCCAGCTGAAGCAAGAGCATGACAAAGAACAACCATCAATGACAGATGTAGAAGAGAAGATCCAGAAAACTGTTCTGACTGGTACACAAATACTCTGTACCCTTTTAATAGAACTCAAGTTTGAGACACATTAGGAGGCAGCCTAACCCTCTCTGGAATAACCTCTTTTAAAAAATTACTATGTCTTATAAATTGACTATTACCAAAAGAACTTTTCCCCAATCTCTACAATATGAAAAGATGAGCTCTTACCTGGGATTCAAGTTTAGGATTTTAGGGATAAATAATGACAAAAACAAACTCAATTCTGTCTATATTTTAGTTACTTTTATAGATCATTATGTTAACATAGATGTTAATTTGAGACTACTTATTTTCTTTTGTTTTTATGTGCTAATGTTACACTTGATCTTTGGGATCCAACTTTGTAGCATTAGTTCATTTATCCAGCAAATATTTACTGAAAATCTATTATGTTGAGTTTGTGTGTGTGTACAGCATAGAGGAATAAAACAGAGTTCCCATCCTTAAGGTACTCAAAATCTATATAAATTATAAAGCAGAATGTATTCAACACCATAATGGTATATGGGAGTTGAAAAGATGGGGAGGTTTACGTCTGGTGAAACTAGGGAAAGTTTCACTGAAACAGGTGACATCTGATTTTGGTCTTGAAAGTCAGATAGAATTTGGAAGTCACTCCACGCATTTGGGGCGAGTCTACATTCCAGGCATAAATGAAAGCATATTATAGGACATAGAGTCATTGATTCTAATTGTGGCATACGTTACAATGATCAGTGTTTCATTTTTTAGATATACAGATGTAAGGTGTAGATGTTTTAAATTAAGCAAATGAAAAGTTGCCAGTTATTGATTGCTTTCAGTGTGCCAGGTCCAGTGCCAGGGGCTCTACCCACTTTGCCTTAGTTGTTGTTTACAACAATCCCGTGAGAGGTATCATTACACCTGTTTTACACATGAGGATGTGTTAAATAACTTATTCAAGGTCATCTGATAAGCAAGTGGTAGATTTGACTCATACACATCTGGTGCCTAGGTACATGCATTTCCCCACAACACTGCACAACTCCTTCAGTTTTAAAACTAGAGGGAATCTTGTGGATCCCTCTTGTGGATATAATTCTTGCATTTCAGTAGGGACAAAAATTGGTTCTTGAGGAGTGTACTAGTTAGAGTTCTCCAGAGGAGCAGAACCAATAGGATAGCCAGTCAGCCAGCTAGATATTATAAGAGGAGATTTATTATAAGAATTGGATCATGTGATTATGGAGGTCAAGAAGTCCCATGATCTGCTCTCTGCAAGCTGGAGAAACAGGAAAACCAGTGGTGTAATTCATTCTGAGTTCGAAGGCCTGAGAACCAGGAGCGCTGATGTACGAGGCAGGAGATGATGGATGTCCCTGCTTAAGCAAAGAGAACAAATTTGCCCTTCCTCTGCCTTTTTGTTCTATTCAGACCCTCAGGTTGAATGATGCACACCCTCAGTGGGAAGGGCCATATTCTTTCCTCAGTCTTTGGGTTCAATTGCTAATCTCTTGCAGGAACACTCTCACAGATACACCCCAAAATAACGTTTTACCAGCTATCTGGGCATCCCTCAGCCCAGTCAAGTTGACACATAAAATTAACCATCACAGGGGGCAAAAGACTCTTCATGTATAAGGCACAGATATGTATATACAGTACATAAACAATATGCAGTATAACTGTGGTATTAACATTTCATGGTGGAGGGTGATCTGGGAAAAAGAGCTAAAAAGTCTCCTTGGAGGGGGGTGATGATAAAAAGTTGAGAAATTCTGTTCTAACTCAAGCTCCTTCATTTTTCAGGGAACAGATGAGAGAAAATGACTGCCCAGTCACACAGCTAGTCAGTGGTATATGTGCATGTATTTACTTTTAAAAAATCCACTGTTTTTAGGGACAAAAATCACGAGAATCATTTATCATCTTGCCAAGCTCAATGATCTCCTTATAATGTCTTCCTCTTTAACTTGATTTCTTTCTGGGTTTGTAGGTGGGCTTATTTATGCTGTCATCTCACCCTTAAGCTATAAGTCACGAAATTCCAACTTCTTGGAGGTCAGCAACAAGGAGTCAGCTGGCCCTGGGGTTAAGTCTTGACCCTAGAATGTATATCATTCAAGCTTATGAACCGTCTACTCTGGTGCTCCTAGAACAGCACCTAACATATGGTAGGTGCTCATAACTATGAATTAAAGCAGTAGCAGGAAGAACAGAGCTCAGAAAGACTGAGAAATGTTCACCTTTCAAATTATTTAAGTATTAGTTCAACTCATTTCACGTGGAAGCAAGCAACACTGACTCATTTGCCGGCTGTTGGACATCTGTTCATGCTAAAAGTGGCCCAAGGTCTTGAAGAAAAGTCGGGCACTCAGCAGAGCTCTTAACTTGGGGTCAGGTGCTCTACTGGGTCTCAAATTCTGTTACTATTAGTGTGCTGAGAAGCGGCACCCTGAGCTTGTGTGGGATCAGACAAGGAGTTTTTCAGTAAGAAATAAGTATTATGCAGCCTTTAAACAGTTTTACTCACACTCTTCCTACACATCAACACAAAATTCATTAAATTTGTTGAGGATAAAAACCTACTGACATAAATGATTTTATTACATTTAATTTTTGTATATGTGATACTTTCACATTATCTCCCCCACCAAAAGAATACAGTGAAATGTTTTCTTCCCACAATCTGCCTTTTCCATTAACCAATGTTATTACTTTTTCAGGTATCCTTCTGGACTTTCTTTATGTGTATAGGGCAAAAATAAAAATATGTTTTTCTGGGGGCCGGCCCAGTGGTGCAGCGGTTTAGTTCGTGCTTGGCAACCTAGGGTTCGCGGGTTCGGATCCCAGGCGCCTGCTGACGCACAGCTTGTCAGCCATTCTGTGGCAGCATCCCATATAAAATAGAGGAAGATGGGCACGGATGTTACCCTAGGGCCAGTCTTCCTCAGCAAAAAGAGGAGGATTGGCAACGGATGTTAGCTCAGGGCTGGTCTTCCTCACAAAAAAATAAAAATTAAAAAAAATATATATGTTTTTCTGTAACTATGAAGTGCCATATAGCGTACACTTCTGTAGCTTGTTTTTTTCCCCCAAATAATTTATCTTGGAGAGCTTTCTTTATTGATACATGGAGACTTCCTACTTTTTTTCTTAACGGCTGCATAAGATTCCATTATATGGATGTACTTTCATTTATTTCACTGTATTCTTCTTGATTGACTTTCAGGTTGTTTGCAATTTTGTTCTATTACAAGTAATTCTGCAATTAATAACATATCTGTAGGCTATAGTACCAGATATGAAATTTGCCAGGGCATGGAGTATATATATTTTTGATATTGATACTTTTTGCAAAATTGCCCTTTCTAGGAAGTGTACCCCAGTTTATACTTATACCAGAAATGTTATGAGGACCCGTTTCTTCATGACCTTGTCAAGAGTGTGTCAACAAAGTTTTTAATTTTTGCCAGTCTGAGAGGTGAAAATGATATCTCAATGTAGGTTTAATTTTCATTGCTCTAAGTTTGAGTGAAGTCAAGCTTCTTTTCAAGTGTTTAAGCATTTTTAAAAAATGTGTGAATTGTCTGATGACGTTCTTTGTTATACTAAGTTTTTGATCTTTTTTTCTTATTGATTTCTAGGAGCTCTTTATTTATTATAAAGAGCCTCTGATGTGAGATTACAGATGTTTATTCCCATTTGATGTCAATGATTTTTAATATTGAACAATTAAACATAAAATTTTATTTAAAAACTTTGTTAGCATGAATTAACATTGTTGAAAAAGATTGCTTAACACAATTCATCATACATTATTTAATTTCTTATATTAAAAACAATATATAGGGCACTTACAAAAATAATCAATGAGAGAATTGCACTCCATTTAGCATTACTCTATTTGCTTTGCCTCAGATAAAGAAGCCTGTTCAGGCTACCAGCCATTTGTGCTGGGCTAGAGGTAGTTTTGTCATTTATTTGGCAAATGCTCCTTAACAAATAAATGACAGATCTAGAGAAGTCCAACTTTCTAAGCCCGCTCTTTATAATCAACTGCCAATTGACCAAGAAACGTGAGAAGGTTATGTTCAGAGCTTGGCAAAGTACCTAGCATTTGGGGCTTGAAAAATATTTACTTATTGTGTTTAAAACTCCTGACTGTAGTTACTAGAATAGAAAGGATTCCCATTCTTGGCTGGTATTCACAGGGCTCAGCTAAAACCATACGGGCTGGCAGAAGTTTCCCTGCCTGGCTTATCTTTGTATATTACATTGACCTGTATGAAATTGCCATCTTATCAATAAAAATGGTGGACTATCGGCAATTTCATAGGGTTCAAACTATATCTGAGAGCCTGATGCAGATAGAGAGATTTTACCTCTCACAGCAAGAAGCTCAAAGCTTTCAACACTCTCGGCAGACTGGGGTTCCTAGTATTCCCACAGGTCTAGATGGAGGAGGATGTTGGATATGTTACAGCTCTCCTGCGGGAAGCTAGGGCTGCAGTATTTAGCAGCCACCACAAGAGGGGGCATTTCTCTTGGAAATGTGAAGATTCTGACGGGTTTTCAAAATAAGTGATGGTAAAGGAGGCTGGGGCTGTGCCACCAGGGCAGCAATAAACATTGTACGTGAGAAGGAGGCAGGGGGCAGTGATTGCATGTTAGGTCATTGTCTAGCTCAGAGAAAGTCCCAGCAGTTTTCTATCCAGCAGCCCAGAGTCAGTGATGTGGAGAACAGGCAAGCCAAAATGAAGGGAGACCACAGCAATAGCAGGTCCTTCTTCGGGGGCCTACCTGCTGATTTGGTAGCCAATCAAAACATCAAAAGTGACAGGCAGGAAGGACTGAAGGTATATCTCTCACACATTAGAAATATCAGCTGCTTGGAAACAGCTTAGGATGACGTAAGAGATATGCTGCATTTGCCAGTTGAACTGCATGTTCCTGTCTGAAGTTCTTAGAGCCTTGCTAAAAACTCAGTACCCACTGACAATAGGCCCCTTTGCACACATATTACACAGGCCCTTACATTAGGCATTGTGCAAAGGATATTTTCTTTTGTATTGTCACAGCTGTTAGTATCTTTAATTCAAAGACTGCAGAGCCCTTGATTAATAGGAGGCTTGTCCTTCCTTTGGCTCCAGAAGTTTGCTCCAAATGAGAAAGACACTAACTGCTCATTTCCTTGTGTAATGCCACATGACAACTGGGTGCAGAACAGGGGAATCCTGCCTTCCAGGGCTGGCTTTTACAACCAATCGCCAGTTGATGAAGAAACATTGTAACGGCCAAGCTCCCTAAATGAGGATATTAAGTGACCCTAAAGAAGTTGCTCAACTAGAGCCATTCTTGTTAGAAAACTAAGAAACAGGAAAAAGAGAGAGAATTTATACAACAAATTATGGCATATTCTCCTGACATTCTGGCTGATGGCAGTCCTGGCCAGCCTTCACCGCCCAGCATCTGAGATCAGTTAGAATTCAGGGTTCATGGACTCGGCTAGTATATTGGGATAATTTGATCAGGAGGTAATAAACAAGTGATGATCTCTTTTCTGTATTCCCCTCCCTCCAAATCTGTACAAATGTCCAAACTAACTAGGGTGCTTTTCTTTGGTAGTTTGTTAGGATTCGTTCTCCTCCAGCTCCCAAATAAGCTGTTGTGTTTTTCATTTGTTATTCTGAGACAGAAACACGGCTGTTATGTTAAAAAAATGTGAGCTTCCGCTTGTTATTGTGGATAGGCATGAAAATGGCTGTTTGATCCATTGCGGCAAGTGTGAGCCGCCCTATCTCACGCTAAAAGGAAGCAATTTACCAGCAATGCTGGTGCCAGATTAAGATTCTCGATGCGTCGCAAGTGAATTACCATGTCTATAATTTTCAAGAAGAAAAGAAAACGGCAAAAAACAAAGCCAAGAAATGTAAGAAGGGGGATATTGGGCCAAGCTTGGGTAAAAGGCACATAATTCACTTCCGAGGTAATGGCTGGCTAGACTGCCCTGTTTCATTTCTAAAACTAAAAGATTTTGCAGGTAAGCTTTGTGCAAGAAATTGTTGATTGCTTTTGGGGCTGTTTGGAGCTCTTACAGCCCAGAGATGCGTAATATGTAGACAGTGGGTCTTGCATATTTTGTGTGTATGTTCTACAAAACCACACATGGAGGGAAACATTTTAATATATTGATTTGGCATAATAAGTGCTCTGTAAATGTGTTTTTAAAACAATGAATTAAAGGGAATAGTTCTTAGGGAACTTTACTACATATAGCTTATGAAATGCATCACAGATCATAAATACAATAAATAGAGATTGAGATGTAGATGGAAAAAGATGGGGAAAAGTGTGTGTAGGGGAAGCAGCTGGTGTCTTCTTCCAGCTCAGAGCCCTTGAACTATAAGCTATGGCTTGCCTCTCCCCACAAGCCCCACTTTAATTCCTTAAGCAAAGCAAGGGAATAGAGATAAGGATTGGAAGAAGTGGAAAGGAGAATTTATCACTCTCCCTCATCCATCAACATGCGTGTGTGGCTGTGATGCTATAACAAGCACAATCGGGCATGTCCTGATTTTAGGATCTGGCCCTAAAAGACAAGCACTGTCTCAGTGGCATAAATCTATGGGGAGAAATGCCACTGGCCTGACTGTGGAGGATGAAACCTAGTGTTCTTGTAAGCATTCCATTAGGATAGCTCTGTAGAGTAAGGTAGGGTGGGGTTAGGGTGGGGTACGGAGGGGCCAGGGTGACAGAGAGATAGCCTTGGAGTATCCAGAGGCTTTAATTTTTTTTTTTTTTTTTGGTGAGGAAGATTGTCCCTGAGCTAACATCTGTGCCAATCTTCCTCTGTTCTGTATGTGGGGTGCTGCCACAACATGGCTTGATGAGCAGTGTGTAGGTCTGCACCTGGGATCTGAACCTGAGAACCCCAGGCCGCTGAAGCAGTGTGAGAACTTAACCGCTATGCCACCAGGCTGGCCCCCAGAGGCTTTAATTTTAATCTTTTTTGGAGATGACTCTGACCGCATCTGTTCATGATGCTATTCTACAGCAAAGGGGAAGAGCCAGTACTTCTGTGTTAAAGGCCCACCTGGGGCCAGAGGGCTGTAGAGTTAGAGTACAGGTGGTTTGAGTCAATGGGTGCTTTCCACTCTTGTAATTCAGCCCTCATCTGCAGTCATGACAAGCAAGACCCCGCTGTAAGCATTCACAACTGAGAGGGAAACAGAACATCTGGGCTGCTATTTGTTTTTCTTATCTTGCTCCTACATTTCAAAGTGACCTTTTGTTCCAGTTACCTTGAAATGGAAACAAGTTTTAGTTCAGGGCATTTCTCTGTAGTTATTTGTATTTCACAGGCATGTGGGCTTTCTTGCAAGGAACTCAACAGTTTTAGAAATTCTCAGGTCTTCTTGATGAGGATAAGCCGTCTGTGTCATTATATGCATTTTCCAAGAAGACTTGGACGAAAGGGGAGATGAGATATATCCAACATATAACTCATGGTTGGATCACCATAAGACTCAAAATCTAATTAATTTTCTAGGTGGTGAATGGGAGGTGGCTTAGACCGTTTAGCATCTTGTTCATTCATTTTGTGGGGGAGGTGATGATCCTCTTGGATGCTTATGAAGAATACTGAGGCACTGTATAGAAATGGAATACAGACCCTAGATGATTGTAAATGTATCTTTTTATCTCTAAGTGAATTCCACAGCCCAAAAGTGAATCACGTTCCACAACGGAGCTATCCTAATGGAACTCTTCCAAGAACACTAGGTTTCATCTCTAAAGGTCAGGTCAGTGGAATTTCTCACCATGGATTCATACCACTGAGACTGTGCTTCTCTGTTAGGGCCAGATCCTAAAATCAGGATATGCCCGATCGTGTTGTAGCATCACACTGTGTTACAGCATCACAGCCACGCATGCGTGTTGGTGGCTGAGGTAGAGAGGCCTCTTTATGTTCAAGAGGACTCTACTTTCTGTACCTTTGCCAAACATTGCTCATCTTTATTGTGGCAATTGCTTTGCATTTGCATAAGCTGGTTTTTAGCATCCTTCCACAATCTATTTTATATATTTTTTGGGATTCTAGCCTGTTGCTAAGTTCCTGCCCCAGAAGAGGAGAGCCTGCAGAAAAACTGAATTCTCATAAATTTTCTAAGGATGATGATGATGTGTTTCCATGAAGATACAGTTCTTTGGAGGCTTCAGTCAATCTTAAATATTGTTCTCCCTACTAGGGGGATCCAGAGACTCATGGGGGCATGAGGATGCTTTCCACCGTCATAGGGACAAGACCAGGAATACAAAGACTGTGTTTCCCTGAAGACCTGGAGAGTTCTAGGAGGAATTTGAACTAATGAAGCTCCCAGGTCATCTTCTCTAACAAAAACCTAGGATGAGAACAGTTCTGTCTCCACCTGGAGCTCTCTTTTCTTGGTGGCCAGTGTCTGAGTTCTGGCCCCTGCTTGTTCTGATGTCAGGCCACTCTAACTCATGTCGTACTTGGCTTGACTAACTCCAGGGCAACTACTTGTCCCAAACTGTGTCCAACCTTCTATGGCCTTTGTCACACCCTTGTGTCACCCATAGCCAGCCTTGCTTACTGTCAGTCCCCATTGCCTACCTCAGGCAAAGCTAGCAGTTTGCTTCCCTACAACATGCTTCTATTTCTTTTGCTATAGTACAAACACACGTTGTTCAACGTTAGGGAACATGATATTTGAAAATCTATATTTGAAAACCTAAAATCTGATGGACTAGGCAGTGTTCCTTGTCCTAGATGGGAACAATACGCTTAGCCGACCAGTTGGGATTTCAAGGCGTTCAGCCTGACACTAGAGGTTGGGATGGCAGATGGGGGTCAGGGTGGGTCACAGTTCAGTGCTGACATTGGCCAGCTGGAGCAAGAGTCCTAACAGCCTCAGGGGGGATTCCCAGGAGTTAGGGCTTTATCTGGAGCCTGAGGCAGCAGCTGCTCTTTACTCCTGGTCACCTGAGTCTTCTCTGATTTATCCCAAAGGCCTACAAGAGCCACCAGGACAAGTGTGGTTCGCTGGGAGAAGGAATCCTAGAACCAAATGTTCTTGGTTTCTGTGTCTGATGAGGGTCAGTTCAGCTTTTGGCTGTGTCAAGCCTCTGTGGAGTCTGACTCCTCTCAGGAGAATGCAGGCCCTAACGCTTTCCTGAAGCAGCAACTAGCATTTATTACTACGATCCAGGCACTCTTCGATATTTTGTATAGGCTGCCTCATTAAATTCAATTCTACAACATTCTGTGAGTATGTATTATTGTCACCATTTTACTGTTAAGGAAACTGAAGCTCAATGAGGTAAAATAACTCACCAGAGATCACATAGTCAACGAAAAGTGGAGCTTGGATTGAACCCAGGTTTGCTGGTCTCTGAAGCCTGTCACTACTCATAGAACAGGAAGAGAAACTCCTGCAATGGGATCTTGATTAGGTACGATTATTTACACCAGAAAGGGTTTTGTCACGTACTCACACACATTAAACACACAGAATTCCCCTAAATAGTGAAATCTATTAGTGAATTTCAAACATTTCATTTTGGAAAGATCAAAGTATGCCACTCTACAGGAAAGTGCCTTAATGCACAGAGCAAGTTTCAACTTGCAATTTTTGCATGTCTGTTTTCTTGGCAATGCTCAAGAATGTTTTTTCTTCACTTAATTACTTCCCATCCTTTTATTTGAGTTGCTTTATCCTTCATTTCCCCACACTACCATCTTAATTAAGCTTTTCAAATGTGATAATACCCTTTCATAAATTCTTAGGAATACGCTGTTTTCGCCGCTATGCTATTTTGTTCTAGAAACAGAGAGATAGCACAACTAATCTTGGCTTCAAGAAGAGGTTTTAAAATACTGGAAAGAAAAGGCAGCAACTCCAAAATAACAACACCACAAATTCCTCCCCTCCCCTTCCACTTCACAGCAGACTTCTTTGCTGCTGGCCTTGCCGGCGGGAGCCGCTGCTGGCCCCTGTTCTACTGTGGACCCTAATCGCATTAAGCCCATTAATGATCCATTTGTTTCTTCTCCCACTTTCACAAAGGGAAATGCATTATTCATTGATAACCTTTCTCCTCTCTCCGTTTGTGTTTTATCAATACTGCAGACTATCTGAGTTTCATGTTGTCGCACAGAGTGTGATATTCACTCTTTTGGTGGCTCTAATGTGAAATTACTCCATTGTCATCAGATATGAACAGGGGTCAGCATGACGTCTGGTTAGCAGCTCTCAGTTTCTCTTGGAATGCCAGCTGTCCTTCTTCATGGCCCTCAACTGACCCACTTCAGCAAAAAGCTGGCCAAACCTCTATTCTGTTCACCTGGGGATATGCCGCTTGCCTCTTGTTTATCTAACAAATATCCTACCAGATACTGAAACGTCCTTTGGAATTACAGAGGTCATGAGCACATCTTTTCTCCAAGCTCTCTTTAAATCATCAGCACCAACAAAATAAAGCTGAGTCCTAAAAGCTACAGTCATATCTTTAATTGGTCGGGCCTATTTTACAGTATTTCAGGACCAGAGTCCTTGGGGGATGGAACTCAGTGTCTTCTTTTGTACCACTAAAACGCTGTTTAAAATGGTTGCTCCATCTTCTGCAGAACTACATGTGGCTTTTTCAAGTGAGTAAAAATTAAAATTTCAGTTACAATTGAGGCCTGTGCAGGTCCCAACCTGTCCGTGGTTTGGGGTTTCTATCTGCCTCATCAAGCAAAGTAGAGGATTTGTCTTCTGGGAAGACAAAGTTGTCTTCTCTGAAAAATCCTCCCACATGGTTGGCTTTGGCATATTCCAGGAATAGGACAGAAGGGATTGAAGGTCTGGGTTTTCAGCTGAGGTAGAGAGAGGACAGTGATTATAACCAGAAAGTCCAGAGTGGGGTGTAGTTACCTCTAGAACTCGTCACTGTTAACACAGCCTGGGCTTCCTGACAGTCATAGAAGTGGACTCTTTTTTTTTTTTTTTTTTGTGGGGAAGACCAGCCCTGAGCTAACATCTGTTGCCAATCTTCCCCTTTTTGCTGAGGAAGACTGGCCCTGAGCTAACATCCGTGCCCATCTTCCTCCACTTTTATATGGGACGCCGCCACGGTATGGCTGACAGGCAGTGCGCGTCCGCGGGCGCCTGGGATCCGAACTCGCGAACCCCGGGCTGCCAAGCGCAGACTAAACCGCTGCGCCACCGGGCAGCCCCAGAAGTGGATTCTTTCATAATAAAATAACACAGTTTCAAAAAAAATTAAAATTTCACTTACACTTGCCACAGTTTCAGTGCTCAATAGCCACTTGTGGCTAGTGGCTACTGTGTTGGACAGCACAGTGGACATTTCCATCAAGTCTGGATGGACTTTCCATCCAGAAGGTTCTAGTAGATACTACTGGTTTAGCAATAATAAGAGCTAACATTTTTGAGTACCTATGATGTGCCAGCACTTTACAGGTATTAATTCTTTTACTCCTTGCAGCAAACCCGTGAGTGAGGCACTGTGATTTGTCCCATTTATAGGTGAGCAAACATAGGCATGGAGAGATTACTTATATCATAAAACCATTTGCATCACATTGCTAATATGTGGAACAGACAAGACAAACACAGGCCATCTGACTCCAGACCCCAAACTCTACACCTTCGCACTGAATTGCTTCTTAAACTAGATGCATTAGAAAGAGACTGAGCCCCAAATCACCTTTTATTGAAATAAATACTTTTATTTAAAAAGAATGAAAGACTATTAGTCTAGTAATTATTGCTTTTCTGCCCTGCTCAGCCTCCGCCCTGCTCTCGGCAGATGGTTGACCTTCCGTTGTACAGAACGGAAAGAGGCAGAACACCTAGCTCCCTCAGCCTCTTTCCTTACGACTTGAATGTTGCCCTGTGTTTTTCATCCATTTCTATCTCCTGGGGAAGGCAAACTCCTTCCCTGGCCTGGTAGATCTCATCCTTTCCTACCTCATGCAGAACCAAGCTGCCGTTATTCACCCTCTCCCTTTCTCATCAACTTCCGTTTTCCACTCCTGTAAGGTTGTCTTTTCTGGAAACATATGCAGTACTTCTCTCCCCAACTCCTTGATTGAAATATGCCAGTCTAACTCCTAGTCCTTTAAGACTCACCAGGCAGCACCTGTCCAGGAGGTCCTTCGGCACCATTACCTCTTCCTGTCCCAGACCAGGTACTGCCCCTCTTTGTTGCTCCCACAGCCTTCTGCCGGCCTTGATTGCAGTACTTACCACACTATGTTGAGCAACGTATTTAAATTTGTATTTTATTCATTAAATTATTTACTGCTTGAGTGTAAGTATCAAATTCTAATCATCTCTGGATCTCACCAACTGGCACAACGACACAATGTGGGCACTAAATAAACATTGATTGGAATATAACCATTTCTTCTAAAAAGAAAAAAGCAACAAACACCTAAACATGCCAACTTTCCTTTGAGCCTATTCCTCCTCTGATATTCTTCTGGCATTTTACCCTTAAACTTCTTGAAAATTTTATTTATAATCTCTATTCATTACCAATTAGGCTTTATCCCTTTGCAATTTGGCCTCTGTTCCGTTGAAAAAAGGTCTCCTAAATACAAATGCAGTGTCTGTGCCTTGATAATATGTTTTTTGAAATTTGCAATATTTCATATTGACGACCTTTCCATGAAATTCTCTTCTCCCTTGAATTCTGTTCTCTTCAGCATTTGGGCTTTCATTACTTCTTTGGTCAAATCACTTCTTCTTGGTCTTGGTCTCCTTGACTAGCTTTTACCCTTTCACGATTCATTAATTATGGACGTTCCTTAAACTTTAGGATATTTTCCCTCTCCCTTTGTAATGTTATACTTTTCTATGACTTTAATTCTTTGCTCAATGGAATGATTCTTGCATTTATTAAGTCCTACTTGTTCTTGAAACTTAACACTGGTAAACTAAGTTAGTCACTTTTTGCTGTTAAACTCGTTCCTCCTCCTGACTTTCCAAATTCTTCCAATGGCATCGCTATTTTGCATTACCACATTTCCATCTAAAACTCGTCTCCGGTGCCTCCAATATCTCCAATCCCATATACCCAATAAGTCATTATCTCCTATTGAGTTTTCCTTTGAAATTGCTCTCGCTTCTATTCCTTTCACATGGCTGCCTTCCTAATCAAGACCCTTATTTAGCTCTTGGCTATACTATTGCAGTAATCTTTGAGCATCTCACCTTCCCCGCCTTCTAATACATCCTTCACACCACTGCTAGAGTAATCTTCCCAAACAACTCTGATTATGCCTGATTACGTCTTTTCTTTATTCAAATATCTTTAACAACAGCTCCGTGCCTATTTAATAAAGTCAACATCATTTGCTTGACAGCTCAGGGTCACATATAACAATTTTCCTTCTCATTTTTATATACATATATTTTTTTTTGAGGAAGATTGGTCCTGCACTAACATCTGTTGCCAATCTTCCTCTTTTTTCTTTTTTTCTCCCCAAAGCCCCAGTATATAGTTGTGTATCATAGTTGTAGAGTTGTAGCTCTTCTATATGGGACACCACCTCAGCATGGCTTGATGAGTGGTGAGTAGGTCCACACCCAGGATCTGAACCGGCGAGCCCTGGGCTGCTGAAGTGGAATGTGCAAACGTAACCCCTATGCCACTGAGCCGGCCCCTATTTTCCTTCTCATTTTTATCTCCCTTTGTTCTTTGGCATATACTCCGAATTTCTTGTTGTTTTCCAATACACTTTATAGTCTTTTGCCTCCACACTTTTGTACACATTCTGCCTTCTGCTTAAGTTGCCCTCACCCACTTTCCCCCTCTTATCCACCTCCAGTTCTACTTATTGAAGCACTTTCTTTTCAATGTCCTATTCAAATGCCATCTGCTCCATGCAGCCTTTCCTGATGACTTCAGTCAGGAATAATCTCTCTTGCTCTAAACTCCCACAGCATTCTATCTGGACCACTATGAGACACACTGCCTTGTGCTTGTCACTTGATCACATGTCTTCTGTGAAATGGTAGCTCCCTGAGTATGAATGCACGTCTAGTTCATCTTCATATTCCTCAAAATATTTTGCTAAGGGCAGATATTGAGTCAATATTTGTTGACTTTGGGAAGCACCTAGCCTTACTTACTATGCTCCTTTTGTCCAGCGTATATCATTAACATCTACAGTATGAGAACTTAAGCAGGAATAAAAGGAAAAACTGGAAAACTGTCATTTAAATAATGGTAAGAAGCTCTGTGATGTGTCTGTCATTTAATATCTCTTAAGCTCATTTTGGATGGTAACAGAGTATAAGACTTGAGGAGAGGAGAGTTAAATTTTGATCTTGACCTTATCATTAGCCTTTCTGTAATATGCACATAACCTTTCCATTCCTTAGGTTCTTCTTCAAGGGATCAGCATCAATGTGCTATCTCAAAGAAGCTGTGGCGATAACAGAAAATTACCCTGACACTTTAAAGTGTTAAGACTATGTGGCCATCCCTCCAACACATTGTGCTCTCTTTTCTCTGAATTTCCATGACTCTTCTTGGATATCCCACTAACTTATGCCTGTTTGTAATTGAATGATGGCTCTGAAAACATACATCCACATCCTAATCCCTGGAACCTGAATATTACACTATATAGTAAAGGAGTGAGTATTCCTTGTATGGCAAAGATGTGATTAAGTTAAGGATGTTGAGATGGGAGCTTATTCTGGAATATCCTGTTGGGTACTAAATTCAATCACATATATCCTTATAAGACAGACACACAGAGAAGACAACACATTCAGAGGAGAAGTCAACGTGAAGAAGGAGTCAGAGATTGGAGTCATGTGGCTATAAGCAAAGGAACACTAAGATTGCAGCAGCCATCAGGAGCTAGGAGGGAGGCATGGAAAGAATTCTACTCCAGAGTCACTGGAGAGAGTGTAGGCCAACACCTTGATTTTGGATTTCCAGTCTTCAGAACTGTGAGAGAATAAATTTCTGTTTTAAGCCACCACATTTGTGATAATATTTATGACAGCTCTAGGTAGCTAATATACCCATCATATCTTGTGATACATCTTACACTGATGTTTAATATTTGCATCCATCCATATGGTGATAGACAAAAAAAATGTACACCTAAAGCCCCACAATGTTATAAACTATTAGGACATCAATAAAAATAAAAAAAAATTGCATCCATGTTTTGGCTTTCTTATGAGCTACTTGAAGAGTTAACAACAATTGTGCTTGAAACTTTTTCATTCAACAGTTATTTATTGGGACTTTACTATATGTCAGGTACTGTTTTAGGTCCCAAGGTTACAAAAGTGATTAAGATCTCATTCTTGCCCTCAAGAAAGTCATAGTCTCTAGAGAGGTAAGGAAGTCTAAGTGGGGAAGTGGGCTAGGAAGTCTTCCTGGAGGAGGTGATATTTAAATTGAGTTCCAAACTTTGAAAAGGGGTTAACTAGGCTGGTGGGTAAGGAAACAAAACAATTTAAGGCAAAGAGGATAGCATGAGCAAGGTCACAGAAGCCAGACCTTGTGATATACGTCCATGTGTGAGAAACTACTACAACATGTGTTGGAGACATTGGGGTCAGGAGTTGGTAGGAACCAAAGCTGGAAGGTTAGGGAGGAGCCAGATCAAAGACAGCCTCACATGCTAACATGAAGGGGAGAAACCCACAAGTTTTAATCCATCAAACCACACTTAGTGGATGGGAGGTTTTAACCACATAGTAGGTACTCACTAGGTGTTATCTGAATGACTTTGTATTAAAATAAATGCAATTTATATAAAAGCTATTAGCGTTGCTATGAAAAAGATGTTTTCTTACTGAATGGATGCCTGAACCTGTTAGTTATCATTTCCGAGAGTGTGATGAAGATAAATGTGAGGTAAATAAAATTTACAGATACATGTTTTTAAATATTGGATAGTACAATGAAAATTTTACAACTTTCAACCTTTCAGATTGCTTTTATGAGGTCCATAGAGCAAGTTTGTTCACTGTATGTGTTTTAATTAGAAACCTTCTAGTATCAAGATGAAAACTTCAAATTCTCTTTATTATGAAAAGCGGGAGCTTATTCTTGAGAGAAAAGCAGGAGTCATTGTTTACCTGGTCTATCTACTGCAACGAAAATTGGAGATGTTCAGGCAACGAGACACAATACTGCTTTCACTAAGGTCTATGAGCTGTCCCCACATGGTATGACCAAGACTTTCATGCTGTTAGCACTAAAGTCCTTGGAATCAGGATGAAGTGGAAAAGCTGGCATCAGGGGAAAACTCTGTCCCTGCAAGGAACACCCAGGTGAGAGACATAAGTGAACTTAAGCACTTCCTGTCCCTGGGTCATATCTGTTAGGACTTCGTACTTCTGATGTGTGATACAAGCTGAAATCAACTATGCTGCAAAAAAATATTTGCCAATACTGTCATGTAAACAGATTTGAAAATGCCCTAAATGTAAAAATCTCCAGGGAGGCATTTTAAAGTGACGTGAGCAAGTTCCTAGGAAATGTTTACTAGTCATCTATTGTTTTGTGCTTTGCCAGACACAAAGGAGACGTGATTTCAGCTTATGAAGGGCTTAAAGTTTTGTTGGGAAAGAAAATGAAAAGACACTTGACAAAATGACATAATTATATGAAGCATAGTGTGACACTTGGAAGTCCCTGAGTGGAAAGTCCTGCTGTGCAACCAGATTAAAAGGTGTAACAGGTGGGACTTGAGTCTGACTCAGCCTTGAAGGACTGGATTTGAATTGGTGTGGCAGGAGAAACAGCTTGAGTGGAGGTACAGTGTGGGATTAATAGCAAATGAGCATGTTTATGGATGAAAGGAGACCAGGTTGACTGGAGCAGTGGATTCATGCTTCAGAGCGATGGGATATTTTGGGTACATAAGTTGGATCCAGATTGCTCAAGGTCTTGTATTAGTTTTCTATTGCTGCATAACAAATTACCACAAATTCAGCAGTTTTAAACAACACAAAGTTATTATCTTACAGCAGTTCTGTAGGTCAGAAGTCTAGTGGACTTGACTGGTTTCTCTGCTTTGAGCTCATAAGGCCAAGGTTAAGGTGTTGGTGTGGCTGGGCTCTGTGGGAGAATCTGCTTCCAGGATGATTCAGGTTGTTGGCAGAATTGACTTCCATGTGGTTATAGGGCTGAGGTCCCTGTCTCCTTGCTGGCTATTGGAGGGGGGCCGTTCTCAGCTTCTAGAGGCCACCTACATTCTTTGATTGTGGTCTCCTTCCTCCATCTTCAAACCCAACGATGGCAGTGAGACTTTCTCACACTTTGAATCACTCCTGTGCCTCCCTCCTCTGCCATGTCTCTCTGATTCTTCTGTCTTTCTCTTCTGCTTTGAAGGGCCCAATAGATGATCCAGGATAACCTACTAAACTCCCTGTTTTAAGGTCTGTAGTCTTAATTCTATCTGCAAAGTCCCTTGGGCATTATAAAGTAAAATATTCAGGTTCCAGGGATTGAGTGCCAAAGCTGAGGAATTTGAATGGGATCCAAAAGGTAATTGAGAAACATTGTAGGTCCTCGTGGGTACACAGGACAGGCTGATGGTACGGCTCTCCTTCAAACCAGTATTAGTGAACTATTCATGCAACACGGATTTAGAGGAGAGACTGAGCAGGACACAGCAAAGGGAGGAGAAGGAGAACCATTGGTGGTTATTCTTGGCCTCTCTTAGTTAGACCTAGGTAATTCTGCTCTGACCCAGACTTGCAAACTCAGTAAAACAAAAGCCCTATAGCTAATCGTACCCCAGAGGGCAGTTTATTTAACACCTCCCTGGGGGGTAGGGGTGGCTCTTCCTCCCCCTAAACATTTGCAAGATTTTTCTTGAGAGTTCTAAAATAAATACTTTCCATCTTATTACCTTTCCACTGATGTTTATGCCCCCTTTTACAGGTTGACACCTTAGGCAGCCACCCCATTGTGTCCCCAGCTGTAAATTGGCTCTGGTGTTATTCACATTTATTCACTCATGAGCCCTTGCCACGTGCAAGTACCGTTCTAGGGGCTGGGGTTATTGCAGTGAACAAACAAAGTCCCTTTGTTCATTCAGCTTACCTTCCGAGCAGGAGAAGAAAGTCAAGAATCGAATAAATATATATCAGATGATTCAAATATGTAGCAAATGATTAAGCAGGTTAGGAGGATAAAGCATGATAGGTGAAGATGTAAGGTAACATTTGAGCAGAAACTTGAAAGAAGTGAGGGTTTACATCATGGGGCTATCTGGGGTAAGAATGTTTCAGGCAGCGGAAATAGCAATGCAATGATCCAGAGGCCAAGCATGAGGGAGCTTACTTGGGACATTCATGGAAAGTAAGTGGGTCCACATGGCTGGAGCAGCGAGAGCGAGTGGAGGAGAGTGTTGGGAAAGGAGGTCAAGAAGTGTGGGCAGTGCTGTAGTAAAGTCAGCTGTCACCAGTCTGCACTAAGCAAGGTTCTAAAACTGGGTCTGTAAGCTCTTATACACTGTTTACTCCAAGATTTTAGTATGATTACCATACAGAAGGATTTATTTGTCTCAAGAAATTTGGACCAAAGAACAAAATAGCATATTTCAAGTTCTGGGTATGGATTGCTGTGAAAAATTAACTTGTTATATGCATTTATTGACTATTGTTTATGGCATAAACAAAGCTGCTCTTCCGTAATAAGAAGAGTGGGTGATATTGTACCTTTCTTATTTTCCACCCTCAACATTATTATACAATAAAGAGCTGAATATATAATATACTGCCGAGAGGGTAATGAGCAGGATTCAATCACACATTTAAATGAATTAAAAAAAAATCTGAACCATGTCCAAGTTCTTCCATCTAAGCATCACTTAAGAATCTGTTTGTTCAGTTGAGTTTCATCTCTGCAGCTGCCAAGCCACTTCAGTTCTGCCAGCTCGACTCTCTGATTGCAAAATAAAGGGTGGTCACTTAACAGTGAATGTGAAAAACAAGAGGGTTCTGTGAAAAGAACGACATTACGAGAAATCCTGATATTAGGAAAGTGGAGGCTTCCTCTTCTGCACCCCCTTAGCCTGAGGGCAGTTCACTGTGAGGGGTTTTCTCAACCTTCCCCACATTTAGGCAGCCTTGGCGGGTGTGTGTGCTTTTGGAAGATGGATGCACTTTGCTGCAGCTTACATTCATAAATATTTTTGTAGTATAATGGGTTGTCAAAACAAATCTGTGTTTTCCATTTGTGTGTGCATGAGTGTGACAGTATGCCTCTTAATCTTTTTGTCCATCTAGAGGTAGAGCACAAATAATTTGCTTTCCTCATTGTGGATTTTTCCTTGTGGCATAGATTTGTGCAGAAGTGAGTCATGAGGAATAGGTAAATAGACGGCCATACGATCTGTGGGAACAGCTCCTATATCTTTATTTTAGTGGTTCTGGGTCTTTGCTGAATACCTGTGGTTGCTTTTAAGCATTTTCAGTGGACAATCCCATCTGAAGCTTGGCATTGACTATGTCACTGAACTGTGGAGGGACAGTCAGGTGGTCTTATTGACAACACAGTTGTGCCTGGAGGAATGTGGCATTGTGTTTAGGCACATAGGCATGGTGGCATGGCTTTAGAGTCGGAACAAACAGACCTGGGTTGATGGCCACCGAGTGTCATTACTTAGTAGCTGTGTGACTTTAGGTGAGTTTCTTAACATCACTGAGCCTCTATTCTGTATTCTGTAAATTGAGGGAAATAATGCCTCCTTCCTAGGGTGGTTGAGAGAATCACACGAGCTAACATGAGTAAAGTGTTTAGGGTAGTGTCTGCACCTGCTAAGTGCTCTGTAAATAGTAGTCATTTTTATTATTATCATTTTTCTTTGGCTTATTTTATTCTGATGGCACAGCATGTAGACTTGGCAGAAAGCAGCAGTCTTTCTGGTGTATGGAAACGTAGGCCCCTAGAGGATAGCACATGAAACCCTGAAACTCAACATATACCTCCCTTTGCCTTTTTCACAATATTTTTCTCTCTTCAAGTAAACCTGGAGAAAACATTTTGCTGCTTGCTACCTGAATTGGCCAGCAATTCTAGTTTCCAAGGAGACTGTAAATGGATATATTTGTGTATGCTGATTTGCCTCAACTTTAGAAGAATTCCTCAGGGAATTCTTCAAAAGAAACAGAACATAATGGAAATGCTTTTTCTTTTATCATAAGCCCTGGAAAATTGTGCGTGTGTGTGTGTCCTTAGTCATCTGAAAGTTACTTGGAAGTGGTCAGGCAAAATGGAAAGATTTGCTAATGAAAGATTTATCTCCCTCTGACTGCAATTTTGTATGTCCTTTCAAATTAATTTATCTGGGGTTTTTGCTACTTAGAAAAGCATTTAGTGCAATTTGGAATTGTAATTAGGATATTCTATACCATCTGCAGTGCTTGATGTAATTCTCCAGCTGCACTATGGTTACATCACAAAGGAGGCTGGAGCTGAAGTCTGTTTTTCTCTCTAGAAAATCCAAAAGCACCTGGGCAGTGTCTATCCTAGATAAGTATTCAATACAGGTTACTTATAATAAGGGTTTCCTCCTGGTGCGCAGTTTCCATTAGTGCTTGAGGCAAAGAATTGTACATTAGTATTTGAAAAATTACGGATTGCTGAGCAGAGGATGCAGCTTTCAAGGGCTCTTGGTTCTAATTCTAGATTGACAACGACAGCCCATGTGACTTTGACCCAGGCCTCTTTAGTCTCTCTGTTTCTGTTCAGTCAACTGATGAATTGGGATAATAAAACTGATGTGCCTTTTAGCCTTGTAAGGAGAGTTGTTGCTATGCAGTTTCTTACATATCTAAATACTGAAAATTTTAATCTAGAACCCTATATTGTTCTTTTCACAGAACACTACTATTTTTCACATCTGTGATTAAGGGATCATTCTTTGTTTTGCAATCAGAGGGTTGAGATGGCAGAATTGAAGTGCCTTGTGTCCAGGATTGGTTGACTAATTCATTCATCACTCATTGTGCATTCATTCAGCATCAAGTGGCACAATGTGGTGTAAAGAACATATGTTTTAGGGTCAAGAAGATTGGGGTTTGCATCCAGGCTCTCTTGCTAGTCTTGTGATCTTGGTAAAATGACTTCACCTTTACGAGCTTCCATACTGACATCTATGGACGTGGGTTGCTATGAGGAATACATGAGAATATATTGGTGAAATGCCTGCACAAACTATCACTCTGCAGACATCTTA
Source organism: Tapirus indicus (assembly GCA_031878705.1). Taxonomy (NCBI): domain Eukaryota; kingdom Metazoa; phylum Chordata; class Mammalia; order Perissodactyla; family Tapiridae; genus Tapirus; species Tapirus indicus. The sequence goes on along the minus strand of CM062926.1, from coordinate 74,512,209 downwards.
CTTTCTATCTACTATGCACACCATGCATCCCATTGCAGGGGATTAACATAGTCCTTGTCCTAGAGTTTACGGTCTAGATGGGGGATAAGTAAAAGGGAATAATTATAATACCAAGATTAAGCAATAGCTGCCCTGGTTTATGAAAAAATGGGTCTGTGGATAGCTAGGATGAAAAGAGTGGATGGTAATCAGGGTTCAACAAGAGAGCCTAAATGAAACATGGTTGGCAGCCAACCCAACTTCTTTTACTCAAGCCACCCTTTTGCCAATGCTTTCTTCACCAATGGTTGAGTTGTAGTGAGACCACAATAGCTAAACCTCTCATAGCTATTTGCTATCAAGGGGATTATGTTTAGCTTTATGTTAATTGTGTTGGATTAAGTATTAGTAAAGAGTTTGTTTTCTCAACTACTCCTAAATAGATTAAATGGCACATTAATGAGGTTCTAATTCCATTAACTTTAATATTTTTAATTCAAAATGTATGCAGTGAGTTGGGAGTGCTGGGGGATGTACCCAGCCCCCACAAGCAGTTTCGTTACCACCCCATCTGCTACCCCAAATGCTAAATCCCAGGAACACTACTGCTTTACAGTATGTTATATTTTGCAAGACTTTGAGGAAAGAGAAACACAGAAAGATAGTGACAATCACTGCGGGGCTAGAGAGACAGAGAGCATAAGGTTAGAGCTAAAACTTCTAAAAAGCAACTGCAGTGTTGGAAAAAAGGAACAGAGGGAAGAATTGAATACATTTACCAGGGAATTAATGAACAGGCTAAAGGTGTTTATGTAGGCAGAGAGAATATGGAAAAGGGGGAAATGAATCATGGAAGAAGGCAGCCAGTATTACCACACAACTTATTTCATCTTCAGAAGTGTGTGTGTGCATGCACGCACGTGTACAGACACAAATATGTGTGCACACACACATGTTAACTTTATTCAGATATATACGATTGGAGGAAGAAAAAGTTACTAAGTCCAGTCCATACTATACGAGAGAGGAGAAAGCTGTCTACCGTGAGGTTGTCATGATGGTTAATGTGTTGTGCGGTGCTATATATAAACTGTACCTTGTAGAGGAATTCTTTGGTAATTATAAAGAGAGAACCATAGAACAAGGGAGGGGGTGCAGAGAGCTGAGATCTGTACAAATATGTAATCTCCTTTACTTCCTGGCACTTTTATTTTCCCCCACCCCTACTTCCCGGATTCAACACTTGTCATCGTGCTAAGTGATCGGTGTTGCCAAAGCCCAGATAGGTTCTGGGACTGGTGTCTCTTGCAAGGATTACTGTAGACAGGAAATGGGAGGTTTGGAGAGATTGCAGGTTTTCAAAAGAGTATGGCCTCACAGGTTTGAAAGCTTCTGCAACATGGCCTATAGAGGTAGGAAGGGGAAAACAAACTTGTGCCAACATATTTCTGATAAAGAATATCTTGTGTCATTAAAGTGGTTGTAATGTTGAGGACAGAGTTCAGGGGAACGTGTGGAACAAGGGAGGGTGGGAAAAGAAAGCACATGAGAAGAGAAGCAGAAGGAAAAATTGTCAGGTAGGGCCCCGAGCAGTTGAATAAATGGCTGAACCTGGAAGATATAAGAAAATGCTCAAAGAAGGTGGGTCCTTGTAAGGTGGGTCCAGAGGATGGCCAGGGGTGGAAGTGCCCTGCCTGTCTGCAAATGGGAACCACCTGAAGTTAGAGCTGAGCAGCCAGCACAAGGCCAGGAGTCAGCAGTGACATCTGTACTGTCTGAGGGCTACAGTGTGGAGCTCCTACAGGAACAGGGTCTGGACCTCCACATCCCAGCCAGGCGCTCTCCACACAGCCACCTGAGCAAGCCTGTGTGCTGTCCCCACGCCGTGACTCAAACTTTGTGCGTGGAAATTGTAATCTGGCACAGAGCCTTGAAAAATCTCCTGACTACAAGTTCATAGCTAAAACCTCCAGCTATAAAGGGAAAATGCAATAACATAAAGAATCTACCTCTGAGGAAGCAAAGAAAACATAGCAGTTTTACATGACTAGAAAAGTAAATATATTTACTGAAGAGATAAAGGAGTGAAAGTGTCTATAAAATAAGAACAAGAGTTTATGAAATAAGAATAAGATGTCACGAATCCAGAATGGGATATTATAGAAAAGAACCAATTAATGAAAAATAAGTTTGTTGAAATAAAACTAAACATAATGGACTGGACATAACTGAAAAGTGAATTAGTGAACCATAAAACTGAGCTGAAGAAATACTAATATTATCTAATATATATTGAATGCTTACTACGTGCTAGGCATTATTCAGGCATTTAACATGTATTATCTCATTTAATCCTTGCAAGAATTATATATCCCCATTTTCTTGATTAGCAAAGAGAGGATAGGTTATTTGCCAAAAGTCACCCAACTAGTCTTGAATTCAAGGAGAGCCCTGTATTTATCATTGCCATACCAACTCCCTAAATTTCTCAAAATGCAGCACAAAGAGTTAAAGAGATGGAAGAAAAGTTAAGAGACAGGGAATAAATCCCAGACCTCGTGAATAAAAATATGAAGTTTAACAAATCCCCAGGTGATTCATATGCACTTTAAAGATGGAGAAGAACTGCTTTAGCAGTTAGCAATGCTGAAACCAAAATATTTGGGCTGAGAAAAAAATTTTTCTTAGTGAAGTTTCGAAAAGCCCAGGAGAAAAATCCGGAAATTGGAAAGCCAAGTGGAACTATTTACCAAATCATGTGTTAATCAGAGGAGCACATTTTCCCCAGTCTCTGTATATTCTGTATATTAGCCCAAGACCACAGGCGCCTTCTGTTCAGGTAGCTGGTAGCTTTCTGAAGCAAGAATCACTTCATGGGTAACAGGAGGGAGGGATGAATTTCCTCAGGCAGTCAGGTGGGAAGGTAGGGAAGTGGTGTGAGTGTGTGAGTGTGTGTGTATGCGTGTGTGTAAGTAGATAGGGGGCTGTGCCTCCTTTGGCCTTGCTGATTAAGGTACAGCTATCAGAGAACATATCATGATTTACTTGTCTCTATCTCTTTCTAGACTGTGAGCCTCTTGACAGTGAGAACCATGTCTTACTTTGTATCTGTAAGAAATAGTACAGTGCCTAGGACATGGAAACACACAATATTTTTTGGTCGAATGCTTGAATAAATTATTCCCAAGTCTTTTTTCTTAAGGTAGTCATTAGCAAAGCTCTTCTTTCATCTTCTATTGTACATTTCTCTGAATAATGACTCAGATTCTGGGAGGATAGGCACACGAAAACATCTGACAAGGAATTTTGAAACACTGTTCAGCAGCCCCTAGAGCAATTTGGCAAAAGAGATTTCCTTTTGAATGCCAACTTCAAATGATTGGTGGTGGTTGCCTAGAGCTGTGCTGAGAATGATCCTGAGGCTGCATCTGGCCTCAGCAGGGAAGAGCACTAGAATCAATCAGTGATGTGTGCCAGGGGCACAGAAGTGGGAGGTAGCAACATGTGACCACATATTTGCCCTGGAGTGAACCCCATCTGCCAGCCATCTCTGGAATCCAATCGAGGATGTGGTTGGAGGCAGATGGGCAGTCAATGAAGGCCAGTCCTTTTATAGAGATCTTAAATGATGAGTTACCAAAGTTTCAGAAGAGTATGTTTGTTTTGAGAAGACATAGCAAAGTCATATTTGAGCCAACATGGACTTGGGACCTTCTTAAACTGAACCACACCTATTTATTCCAAATCCCAGCACTCAAGAGAGCCAAACTGGGACCAGCTGATCAGGGGAACCGCTGCACCAATGTCTGTGAACTTGATTTCTGACCTCCTAAGAGCTCTGTCGACAAGACAGGATTCCTGAGAATTCGTTACCATTCATACTAGTGTGTAGAATTGGGGATTACTACCAATCTGTCGGGACCTTCCATATCCCTGCTCAGTTCCTCATCTCTTCTCCACTGTTCTCAAACAGGCTCTGCATCTGGGGTTAGACAGCTTTCAAGAGACTGCCTCTGTGGCCTGTCACCCTTGTCAGGCCGTAGGATGTTGTTCCACCAAAGATTTTACTTGGACAGCTATTTTATTTTATTTTTGGTTTTTCTAAAGTGTTTCTATTTCTCAAGATATTTTAGAATCTCTAATGTTTTTCAGCAAGGCAAAATCATTTTACAGGCAATATTGGTTTACCGGCAAAAAATTAAAGGGCCCGATGGTGCTAGACAAGAAGCTTAAGGAATGGAATTGTGGAATCAGAGGTCTATAATGAAATGATAACATGGCTCTCTTTGGATGAATTGCTGTATTGGAAAAATCATGAACTTTGATATCTGATAGCTCCAGGTAGAATTTTGACTTTCTATTCTAAAACGTACAAATTTGAGAAAGTCATTGTTTCCTCGTCTGTAAAATGAGCACATTAATATCTCCCTCACAGTGCTGAGTGTATAAGCGAGTGACACATTAATAACATCTAAACAAAAAATGTCAGTTTCTCTTCCTTCTATTATCTGGCTTCATTGCACATGGACGATATTATCAACCTTAATTTTAAAGGAATCCAGAGGAACATCCCGTCAATGTTTTAGTGTTCAAACTACCAATTAGGAAATTCTTTCTTGCTCTAATTTGTTATCTCATCCCAGTCTCTCTTGTTTTAATTTGTCCTGTAAAATGTGAAAAAAGCTGATTCTCAAGCAGATCAGGCTGCCCCTGAAGGCTCAGATGCAGAGACTGAGAACCATAAAGCTCCTGCAGAGAGCAGGGCCTAGTTGGAGCCCTTTCTTTTGCCAGAGAGAGAGAAACTGCACTTGCCTGAAGGAGGGAGGTGAAGCACCCCTGATCATTCTCCGCTCGATCCTAAACCCAGCTAAGACTCCCTTCACAAGAAGAAAGGGTTATGAGTGATGAGGAAATGCATTCACTGTCGTGGACTAAAAGAGAAATGTCCTGTATAAACAGTTCTTGCATTTGTAGGCACTGTAAAGGTTCTATGGTGAGATCTTTTCCAGTCTGTTTCCTTTGTGAGGAGGTGACGGAAAAGGAAACTGAGGCACACTCAGCTTGTCACACATGGAACCAGGAGTCTCCTGATTCCAAGTCACATCAACCGGTTTGCCTCTTGGTTGCTTCTGAGGCACAAGAACAAGGGACTTGTGGGCAAAATCATCTCTTCCTGTGGTGCTTCCAAGGTATCCAGCATAGTACTGGCATCTAGACAGTGCCATGGTGACCGATTACTGTCTCAGAGAGTCACTTCTCTCACCATACTCAGCCATCACAGTTCAGGAAGGTTTGGGCTTCAGATAGAGTCTGCCTTTTCCTTCTTTTGAACTTGATCTGGTCAATATGAAAGGAAACTTGACTGTAATGCCTAGTTAAGGAAATCTTCCATAAAAAGACATACCATGCAGACTACAGCACATGGGACAGAGATTATTATAGAGCCATCTTCACAAAGTTTATAATAGTTAAGGATGTGGGAACTGGCAGGTGGGATAATTGGAGCAGGTTATAATGTATTGAGAATCATTTTGCTTTTGGTGGTAGCAAAGAGGCTAGTAAGACCATACCAGTCACAACTAACTGCCGTAGGCCCATTATTTGCAGGAAATAGGTTCCCACAAGAAAGCGTCAATGTCAATAGGGTGACAATTGTGGGCGTTTCTATGTCTACTACATTTCAACAATTAGGTTAGTGACACCATGTAGGCCCAGGGACTCCAGCCCAAGGTCAAGATACTTGCTAATAGCTGGTTTATGGTCCTGACATTAAAGAGAAGAAAGTGTCTGAAAATCAAGAGAGGACTCCACTAGATTAGTTAATGAAGCCCATTAACTCCTTTTGGGACCCAAAACGAACAGCACACAAAACAAATCAAGAACAAAAACATCACACCCAGAAAGTAGAGAAAAAGAAAAATCAGCGTGAGTGTATCAGGGGGGAACGAAGCTCTGGAGCCCCCGGGAAGGAATGATGTGGAATATTTAATTCCAGCTGATTACTAGACAGAATCTGCTGCCAGAGTTGGGGGGAACGGAACCAAGGAGGAATCAACCTCCTCTCCATGAAGTGCTCATTTCAAAGCCCAATGAGGTTCTGTGGCTATGATTTCTTGGCTGCGGACAGGGTGTGTGGTGTTCCCACCTTTTTCCATGCTGCTCCCAAGCTTGTCCTGCACTGTGTCCTGAGGTATCACCTGATGACGTTCTGAACCTGAGACACCTGAGTTCACACCTGCTCGGACAGAACTACAGCCAAACTGACTCAATTTCAGATTGAATTTTCAACTCTCACTTCAGAGCCTCAGTCCCCTGGATCAGACACTGGCCATCTCTTCACCTTTCCCGACTGTCCCCAGGCACCTATGTGCTGTGGGTCTGTCAGCATGTCAAGTAAGCTAAGTGGTCGCTTATGCAGCATATCAGGTCAGTCCCTCAGAGTCCCCGTGACCACCCTCCTCTCCAAGCATATACACCTCACTGCCACACCACCAGCGACAAGATCAAATGGCCATTCTCCATATTTAGGGCGTAAGGACATAAATGGTGTTTAGGGCACAGGAAAGGATAGGAGAAATTTCTTTTCCTTAAATGTCTCATGACTATAGAGGGATCACACAGGTTTTGGAGTCAGGAAACCTGGGTTCTAGTTCTGGCTTTGCTGCTCACTTACTTGAGAGCCTCTTTTTCTTAAGTGCAAATAAGAAGGGGTTGCACTGGATGATCAGTGGGATCTGTTCTAGCCTTAACTGTCTTGAATAATCTGTACAATGACTTGCAGTCATGAAGGAGGCTTCAGGCATTGCGTTCTCTCTTCCCTGCAGTTTGCCTCTTGAGTTCCCTGCTCTCTCCCTCCACTGAAACCTCATGCACCTGGCACAGCCCTTAGGGCATGTATCACATTCTGCCTTATAACAACTTGCATTCTTGATGTCTCATCTCCTATAGATTATAAATTTTGGGGCATCAGGGATGACATTTTATTTACCTTGATTTTTTGTGAAAGTACCAAGCAAAGTGCCTGGCATGTAAATGTTTGCTAAGTTCTCGGTGTCCAGCGTGGGAGCCATGAAAAGCCAACAGTGTCTCCCTCACGGCAGGTGCTTGGTGTCTGGGAATGATTCCCAGCTCCCTGTTAAGTCACGTGTCTCAGTCAGTACTGCAGTCGTGGCTGGTCTGATGAGTGACAGCTGAAATCTTTCATTTCAAGTTGTTCCCAGTCAACTTGGATGTTTTGTGTTCTTCTTCAGCTTTTCTTTGGATTATAACCCTTGGGATTTTTGTGTGTGTGTGTGTGTGTGAGGAAGATTAGCCCTGAGCTAACATCTGTTGCCAATCCTTCTCTTTTTGCTGAGGAAGATTGGCCCTGGGCTAACATCCGTGCCCATCTTCCTCTACTTTATATGTGGGATGCCTGCCACAGCATGGCTTGATAAGCAGTGCATAGGTCTGCGCCTGGGATCTGAACCTGTGAACCCTGGGCCACCAAAGCAGAGTGTGCAAATTTAACCACTATGCCACCAGGCCGGCCCACCCTGTCTTCCTTTTTATATTATAAATTCCTTAGGGAAAGTGACTATCACTTATTTTACTGTGCATCCCTACCACTTAGGAGATAGTGTTATGAAATTCAATAAATGTTTGTTGAATAAATAGATACAGTTCATACTTGGTTGAAGTTTTCTCTAGTCCAGTAATTTTTGGCACACTAAAGAAATTTGTCTGATTTGACAATGATTTAGGGGGAGTTCTTTGCCCCTTCTAGCAAGATTCTATTTAGACTAAATTATTATTTAGAGAAAATGTCTCTTCATACTCTAACATATTAAAATGACTTCTTCCCCAGGACACAGACAATCTTCTGCTCAGTGAGTCTGGGAGCTGAATTCCCCATCAGCCTCCAGACAGGTCTGGGCTAGGCTGGCCTCAGAGGGAGTTGCTGACAGGAAATCTCAGAATAGACCCTGCCCAGTTGGCTTGGGAGTGGTTGGATTTGAAGAGCTCAGAAGATGATGCTGTAACTAAGACAGCACTTCTAGAGAGTTAGTTACTCACTTTCCACTCGTTTCTCAACCCACTCCAGTTGGCTTCCAACTCCTCCACAGAAACTGCTCTTGCTGAGGTCATCAATATGCAATTGTCACAAATCCATAGATGTATTTTGATCCTTGTTTGACTTGAATTCTCATCAGCATTTGCAATGCTGCCTCCTGCTGCCTATCTCAAACACTTTCTTCTCCATTTTTCTGTGACTGCCAGCTTTATGTTTCCCTTTCCAGGTGCCTTGTTTCAGTCTCTTTTTCAGGTTTCTCTTCTTCTATGCAGACAACTGGACCCTCAACCCTAAGTCATGGCCTTCCTCTGTTGACATTCTCCGTTCTCTTCCTATGAGATCTCATCCACATCCATGGCTTCTGTTATCTCCACCATGTACATAACTCACAAATTTGTAGAGCTAGCTCAATTTTTCATCTAAGCATCAAACTTGTATGTATAATTGTTACCTAATAGCTTTAATTAGATGACACTTCAAACTCAACACGTCTAAAACCAAACTCTAGATCTTCTGTCTCAAACTTAGTCTTCAATCTGTGTTCCCAGTCCCAATGAGGAGCACCATCTTACATCCATTTACTCCGGCCAGAAACCCAGGTGTCATCTTTGATATCTTGTTCTCCCTTTTATTCAATCTGTCTCTAAGGCCAGTTGAATTTATAGAAATATCTTTTGAATCTTCTTATCTATTGGTATTTACCACTACTACCAAATCAAAACTTTTCCCCTACTAAAATAATCTAAATGATTTTCCAGTTTATACTCTTCCCCCACTCCAATCTATTTTCCACCCTGTAATAATAGTGATCTGTCAAACTACAAATGTGTTTTGTGTCATCACACTACTTAAAAACCTGTAATGACATCCCATTGCTCTTGGCCAGATGTAAAATACATTAACTTGACCTTCAAGGCCCTACCTGGTCTGGCCTCTATCAAATTTCCAACCTCATTTTGTACCTGCATCTTTTGGTTTTTCTTTTTTGAGTCACAGTGGCCCTCATTCAATGCTTCCTTTTTGCCTTGCTCCCTCCCAGTAGAGGCATTTTTACATGCTCCTTTTAATCCCTTTTTGATCTGGTTAAGTCCTACTCATTCTTCAGATCTTAGTTCAGTGGTCATTTCTTCAGGGGAGCCTTCCCTGACATGCCACCCTAGGTCTCCTGTGTGCTTTCAGTGCTGAGGACCTCTCCTTCCTAGCACTAACCACAGTTCTAACTTTACCTTTGTGGGGGATCAGAACTGGCCACCTCAAATTATATCAATTTACCTTGATTATCTTCTCTGAAAGAAATTTTAACCTCTTCCCCCACTGACTGCCTAAAAGAATTTAAGATAGAAGGCCTGTCCCCAGAAGAGTCCATCACCATAGATAGCTCAGGATATGGATAGACTGGGAGGGTCCTTGCTAATCCCATTCTTATCAAAGCTCTGAAAACCAAGTAAAAGTAGAAGTTATCATTTGTAAGAGACATTTACATTTATAAGGGAAATCTCCATTTGTGAAGGTGTCTCCCTCTCTGTACCAGGAAGAAGGGGGGATGATCTTATCTCTAGAAAGCCTTACCAGTGTGGAAGGCAAAGACTTAAATCTGCATATTAACCTCTTGTTTACTGTGCTTTTCTGGTAATCTCCCAGAGCTGACGCCCCCCACTCCCAACATCCTCCTTCATCTTTAGCTGAAGATAGTATTTAAGATGAGAACCTCTGCCATTTTGTTAAGTTACCCAGTTTCCTGGGTTTCTCCCATGTACATATGCTATAAAGCTTTGTTTGATTTTCTCCTGCTATGTGGTCTCATGTCAATTTAATTAGTAGCCCAGCTGGAAAGGACCCAGAGTGGGTAGAGGATAAGTCTTCCTCCCCTACACCTTTATTTGTCTAATTATTAGATTATGGTCTGTCACTTTTGCTAGACTGTTTGCCCCATGAGGGCTGGGCAATCTGATTTTGCTTACCATTTTTTTTGTCAGTTAGGTAATGCTGCATAATAAACCACTCCAAAATTTAACCATCACATAAAAAGATGTTCAACGTCATTAACCATTAGGGATATACAAATCAAAATCACAATGAGGTACCACTTCATACCCAATAGCACGGATATCCTGAAGAAAATGGAAAATAGATGTTGGCAAGCATGTGGAGAAATTGGAACCTTAGTACGTTGCTTGTGGGAATGTAAAATGGTTCAGCTGCTGTGGAAAACAGTTTGACATTTTCTCAAAAATGTTAAGCATAGAATGTAGGTGATCCTAAAATTCCAGTCATAGGAATAAACCTAAAAGGACTGACAATAGGTACTTAAATGCAATGTATACGCATATTCGTAGCCGCACTATTCACAACAGCTAAAAGGTAGAAACAGCCCAAGTGTTCATTAACAAACGAACAGATAAACAAACTGTGGTATACACATACAATGGAAATACAATGAAATAATATTCATCCACAAAGAGGAATGAAGTACTGATATATGTTACAGCATGGATGAACTTGGAAAACATTATGCTAAGTGAAAGAAGCCAGACACAAAATGGCACGTATTGTATGATTCCACTTATAGTAAATATCCAGAATAGATAAATCCATAGAGACAGAATACAGATTGGCGGCTGCCAGGGGCTGTAGGGAGGGGGAAACAGAGGAGAAATTGCTTAAAGTGTACAGGAAACTTTGGCGTGACAAAAATGTTTTGGAACTAGATAGAGGTGGTGGTTGCATAACACTGTGAACGTTCTAAGTACTACTGATTTGTTCACTTTAAAATGGTTATTTTTATGTTATGTGCATTTCACTTCAATAAATTATTAAGAAAACAACATTGATCACTTATTATTTCGCAAGAACCACATGGTTGCCTAGACTCAGTTCTGTTGATCTGGGTGAGGCTCATTGATCTCAGATGGGCTCATTTATGTGTCTTCAGTTAGCTGTGGGGCCAATTGGGGTATTGATGACTTAGAATGACTTTGGCTTGGATGACTTGGCTCTGCTCCATGTGGTCTCTCTTTCTCCATCAGGCTGCCTTAGGCTTATTCTCAAGGCAGAGGCAGAGGTGAGGAGAACAAGACTTCTTGAGACATAAGCACAGAATTAGCACACTCATTTCCTCTGCATTTAGTTGGTCAAAGAAAATTTCAAGTCCAACTCGGATTCAAGGGTGAGGGAATAAACTTTATTCCTTTATGGGGTGACTGAAAAGTCCCATTACAAAGGCTGTGAATAAAAGAGGAGTGGAGAATTTGGGCTATTTTGCAACTGATCTACCTAGTTTTATCCTCAGTGCCTGGCACATGGTGAGCACTCAATAAATATTTTTCAATTAATGAAGAAATCACTGAATTTAGGCCAGAAGGGGAGCTAGTGTCCCAATATGGCATTTGAGGTTATGAACTCTCATGGGCTAGAAGGAAAGAAAAACAGGATACCTGGAGTTATTTGAGAACTTCTCAGTTGATTCTAACTTTTCCAATTATAAGTCAGAAGCCCTTCCACCATCTTGTAAAGAGGTTGGGAAACCCCTTCATCATCCTCTCTGGCCCAGCTTCCTTCTTTATACTCCCTGTTTTGGTCAGGGTTTAGAGGACTTTCTAGTATTAGAGTGTTAGAACTCTGAGTTAACACATTTTAGTAGCTATGCCACTAGTGTGCTAGTAAATTGGCTCTCTTAGGAAAAAAAAAAGCTTGATTTGTGGTGTTTGCTGATTTCCATGGTGTGAGTTCTTCCGCCATGGACAATTTCAAGCTACCAGCTTAAAATCACTGAATGCAGAGTTGGAAAAGATGCACAAATCTGGCTCTTGAGAATCAGTGGGAGCCAACCTCAGTATACTACTAGAATGCCTCTGTTGCTCAGGGCTCAGCAACACCTTGCCTGTCTTACTTCCTGCTCCTCTGCAACCATCACTAAGTGACCTGCTCTGATTTGTGGCCCTGCCATTTAAATAGTTTCTTTCATTCGTTCACTCAACAGACAATTGTTGAGCAACTCTTATATACTATTGTGTTTGGCTCTGGGGAGAAAATGATGACTATAAACATGGTCTGCACCTTCCTAGAGCTACCATTCTCCCTAACTCCAGGTCCTCCTAAGGGAGTCTTATATTTCTGACATTCTTCTAAGTGATGGCCTGAGAGAGTGTTAGTGTGGTAGCACCTCAGCCTAGAGGAATAGGACCCCCCAATTTCTCTTCACTCACACAATTGTCATTCACAACAGTCTTTCTGGACTGTTTCTGTCTGGGTTGGAACCAATTCAATTTTAGCTCAACTACATAATTCAATTTTGATAGCATTGCTTTACAACAATCTGAAAAATTAGAGGTTATTTTAGAATGAAACAGAACCAGAAAAAATCAGAATGCATTTAATGGTTACTGTATCACATAATATTCAACATAATGTAATCAATACATAGCACTCTGTACAAATAAACCATTTAGATTCTTACACATCTGAAGGAGAAAGAGGGCACCATTCCCAGAAGTTCTTTCTTTCAATTGTTAAATCATAGTTCACACCTTTGGGGAATCAAATACTCATTTAAAGCCAAATACTAAGGCTTGTGTTATCATTTTTCTTTCTTTTCTTTGCAGATGTACATAGTTCTCTTTTGGTATACTATTAACCATGGACATATGTTTTTCATTTTACTATGTTACTAACACACGGTGTTTTATTTTCTTCCAAAGGAGGGGGGTTGGGTTGGTGGGGATAATCAATATATAAAATATAACTGTTGCAAAATATGTATGTAATTTTAGATGACTGACTGAAGTTCCTAACACAAATTATGCCTGGGTGAACAAAAGAAAAATTTGTGATTTATTTACTGTGTCTAGGACCCAAACATAAAGCTTAATACAATCAGTCATCTACAGCACTCACAGCTTTAATATTAATTGCACTTGGAAAAGCAGCAGAACAGCAACCTTTTGGGTGGGAAAGATCAGCCGGGAGGCAGATTTTCAGAATACAAAGCAGTTGGTTACCCTTGGTGCATGTAGGGAGATGGGCTTGAGAAGCAGTAACTCATCCCAGGAAAAGAAGGCCCTCCACTCGCCAGTCAAGGTCACAAAGCCAGGAGTCCTCCTAGAAAAGAGACTACCACTGGGGCAATTTGGTGTAACAAACTGTTATTTCCTCATGCAAAATACATTGCCTTCCTGCCTATTCTCATGAGCATGTAAAGAAAAATAACCACTTGTACCAATTACTTTGGGTACCAGTGTCATTGTGGGCTGTGAATGATGGTTGCAGTGAAGTCCTGTGGAGGACCCCCCAGGGACACAGAGTCAAAAGATCTGTGTTCCGCTAAATTCCATGAGAACCGATGTGCGTCTTCAAACCAACTTGGTGGCCAGCCTTTCCATTGGGAGGAGGCTTATGGAGAAGTGATCGAATGTTTCTATTTGACCTAGAATTGAGGGTTGATATTAACTCAATGTCAGGATTAATTTCTCTTTGCTGTATGTTCCTATAGCACATTATTCCACTTTTAGTGGAGCATACCCTCCACCCTACCTGAACTGATAGTCCCCCAAGAGTAGAGACCATCCTGGCTCATCTTCATATTCTCTCTGTTCTTAATAGGCACAAAGTGAACATCTGTTCAGTTGAAGTAAGAGAGAATTAAGTTATTTCACAGACTTTACAGTCCCCTAGCTGATGACATATTTTCTGTTTAATTAATGGGGCCTTTCTTTGGTGGATCTGCTGCCTTGGCCATCTCTGGTAGATTTGTGCCTCCCGGGTCTTTGTCTCTCTTTCTGTATGGGAATAATCATAGATGCCTTATCTATTTGACAGGGTTTTTTGTAACATCAAATATGAGAATGTGTAGAATTCGGAAGATTTGGGACAGGACTTTGAGCACTTGTAGTTTTAAGTTTCCCTCAAGCAGAAAGCCCCTTACGTCATCTCTACCCAGTAGTCATTTGACTTCTGCTTGGCTGCTAGTGATGCCAGCAGCCAAGATGTTTCAAAGCCATAAAGTTAGGTCTGCAAACAATATAACTTTCTTTGTTTCTCAATGATTGAACAGGAGTGTCTCTTTTAAGTCCCCATTCTGTCTAGTGACAGAAAAAAATTAATCTAGTCAATTCTAGGTTTCTTAGTCATTTCAGGTTTTAAACTAAGCCATTTCTCTAGTGGAAAATCCATCTTTCTAGTGGCAGGCTTTAAGGTCATGCATGCTTACATAGTATCAGGGCATCTGGGAGGCCTCTGGACCTAGAAAATGTACTGTGTTGGCACCCATTGTGATACACTGTCCTGCCTTGTTCCTGGGCACAGCTCCTTTTCACATTGGTACCCACTACGATGTCCAAGTCCCCATTTAGCTCAAATCATCAACCAAGGCCAGCAGTTCTCAAACTTTTTAGTCTCAGGAGCCATTTACCCTCTTAAAAATTATTGAAATCCCAATAATTTTGTTTTTTGTGGGTTATGTCTATCCATATTTATCATATTGGTAATAAAAATGGAGAATTTTGAAATATTTATTTATGCATTAAAAAAGTAAAAACCATTCCATGTTAGCATAAATAACATAATGTTTATGAAAATAAGTATATTTTTCAAAAAAAAATTAGGGAGAAGAGTACCTTTAAAAAAGCATCTATTTACTATTAAAAAAATTAGCATTGTGCTAGGAAAAATAAGTCAGACAGAGAAAGCCAAATACCATATGATTTCACTCATATATGGAAGATGAAAACAATAACAATAACAACAAACACATAGATACAGAGAATAAATTGCTGGTTACCAGAGGGGAAGGGGGGAGTGGGGAGGGTGAAAGGGGTAAAAGGGCACATGGGTACGGTGACAGATAATTAGACTTTGGGTGATGAACACGATATAGTCTATACAGAAATAGAAATATAATGGTGCACACCTGAAATTTATATACTGTTATAAACCAGTGCTACCTCAAAAAAAAAAATTCTGCAAATCTCTTTAGTATCTGGCTTAATAAAAGACAGCTGGATTCTCATCCGTTTCTGCATTCAATCTGTTGTGATACGCTGTTTTGGTTGAAGCATATAAAGACAATCTGGTCTCATGCAAATATGTCGTTGGAAAAGAGAAGAGTATTTAAGAGCTTTTTCATATAACTGTCCATATTCTTCTCTAATACTATACCAAAACTCAACCAGTAATAGTTTCTTAAACACTAGATACATTGTGGAATCTGAAACCATAGCAATAAGCTTTTCATATTCTGTCACATTAAAATCTATTGGTCTATCTTGCACTTTGAATGAATCTTCTACCCATGCACAATTTTGTAACATCATGCATTGGTCATTTGGAAAATTGATTCACTGAGTTATGCAGATCTTCTAAATATTGTCATATTTCAATACACAACCTCAAAAACTTAGATTCATTAATATCACTATCTATTTCATGAGAAAAGTCTTTACTGGGAAGCTTTCAAGCTCACAGTGGTGGACACAAGTTTTCCAAAATCTTAGTTTTTGCTTGAAAGCTTGAATCATCTGATGGGCAACAAATTCTGTCAATTGTGTTTTTTTTGAAGTACCAGGCTTGCTTGGTTCATTTTGGAGAAAATACTCAAGTCTGTCAAATACTCAAGTCTGAATAATCATACTTTGTCTTTCAGTCCTGTGTGGGAGTAAAAATGATGTTCCATGAAAAAGGCAGCTGGTTCAGCTTATAACTCAGTTGCACCTATGCTGTTGACACAACCATTATACTCTGAAATGCAGTAGAAGTACTTTATGCATACTTTGCATTTCATCACATGGAATATTAAAAATGCTTATACTCAAGGGACTAGATTCAATAAAATTAATAACTTGGACTGTATCATCAAGGACATTCTTAAGTGAAACTGGCATTTAAAAAAATATGAGTGAGTGATGATGAAGAATATAAAGACAATTAGTACAGTGTGGTGTCACTGCCTTGATTCCCACTAAGGCACCCGCAATTTAACTCACTATTGCTTTTGCCTCATTAGTGTAAATGTCAACACAATGAAAAAGGCAAACAATACCTTAGTATTACCACAAAAAGAGTTTCAACCTCGCGGATGCCCTGAAAGGGTCTCAGTGACCTGCAGGAGTACGTGGACCACACTTTTGATAGCTGCTGCCCTAGTATCACAGAGTTCTCTTCATTCTAACTGTGAGGCTTCCCTAGTCTTTCCAGCCTTCTCTGAGCTGTGTTCAAACACTTGGCCTTGGGGGAAGGCACTGGTTTATTCCCTATGTTTAGACAGGGGCACTCAGACCCCTCATGGTGCAGTCTCTATGCCTTTGTTCTGTTGTGGTGCAGGGACACTGTGAAGTTAGATCCTCAAAAGGCAGTCCCCAGCTTTGCATATGAGTGGGTTTGTTTTTTATCAATTTCAGAACTTAGTAGGCATAACATATCCTCTCAGGGACACTCATCAACCTTGTAATGTTGAACCCAAATCTGCCTCCTATTACGTTCTCCCAGTGGTATAAATCCCATCCTTTGGACTTACAAAGAACAATTCTACTCTCTTTTCTATATGACAATCCTTTTGGTTTTTTCAAAAAGAGTATCAAAACCTCCCTGTCACTTCTACTCTCCAAAAAATGATACAGTGGGAATGAGACAAACCTGGGTGTAAGTGTTTGCACTGTTACTTATGAAGTGTGACCTTGGGCAAGTCAATACATTTCTTTGATTTCAGGTTCATCATCTGTAAGTAATTCTTACTTCATAAGGAGCTGTGGGGATTTAATCAGATAAATGTTTAAGGAATCAAATTCAGTGCCTGGTGCATAGTAGGCACATAACAAATGCTACTTCTCTTCACTTTTTGGAAAACCTCATAATTGTTCATAATTTCTCTTAACATATATATATTTTTTGAAAATGTAATAATAATAAGGTATTATTAGTCATAAAAGCACCATGATATCAGTAGTTTTATTAAGAATCATTGCAGTACTTCCACTTGGGTTTTTTAAGACTATAAATTTGATCCTAAGCACTACCGGTTGTAGCTGCAGAACACTGAACTGTTGTGATATCTATAACAATAACTGTCAGTGTGGGCTCTTTTTTTTCTTTTTTGGATGAGAGAACAAGAGATAGTAGAAATAAGTGTTCAGGGATCTGAGATGGAAAACTTAATAACTACTCATATAGTAGGGGTCTCCTAAGCAAAACCAAGATGGATGACTCATATTTCACAGAGAGAATTATAGTTAAGGAGCAGATGTGGAAAAAAATCCCTTATTGTATCACTGAAAAGAATAAAATGGATCCAATGGCTTTCTATTTTTCTAACAAGCAATGGACCAGTGACATGAAAGCTAGGGTTATACAGCTATAGAGTGTAGAACAACGATCCAATCACTAAGCTCTTGGAAACTTGAAGTTCATAAAAATGAAGTTGGGAGATGTGGAAATGTGTCACTAAAGGATATCATGGAGTCTTAGGAGATGTAAAGACCATTAATCTCTCCCAGGGCCAGACTAGTAAGTAATAGGGTGGTGAATGGTAAAGGCCTCTTACAGTTTTATGAATTTCAGGACCCCTCATTTATCTGGAATTATGTTTCACAAGAATAAGCTGTTTCACAGAAGTAAAAAAATTCAGATAATTAAATTATACCTTTCCTGGAAGTAAGACTACTTTTTATTTTGAAATAGTGGTTTATAATCCAGGGTTCATGAGTCAGTTTTAGGGAGTTTCTGAACTGCCTAAAATTTTATGGAAGATTTTGTGGGGTTTTTTCTCACATGCGTTTTTCTGAAGACAGAATCCATAATTTTTATAAGTTTTTCAAAATGGACCATAATCCACAAAACCTTAAGAACTACTGTTTTAATCAATTCTTGAAGTAAATTTAAAAAATTGATCATAAACTTCCCTATTTTATTGGTTACCTATTGGGAAGATGAACATTTAGAAATATTGTTTTCCTATTAATTTATTGTAGATTCCTGTAATTGTGAAATATTGTGTTGCCTTTTTATGATATTTCTGTTTCTTCCTTCCCTAATGCCGTTATCTTTTGTCTTGTTACCAGCAAGGTTGCCTCTAGCAATTTCTCCCTGCCTACTGTAAAGTGGCTGGGAAATCAGACAACAGAGTTGGTTAGAATAATAGTAAATAGGCTTTGAGTGAGAGTCTCTCCCGAGAATAAAGTGTGCTGGCATTAGTGCGCAGACTGTGGGGCATCTCTTTTGGCAAGTCAGGGACCAGCTTTGCATTCTTCCCATTCTTCACTTGTGGTCTAGATGACCAAGCTGACCAGTTACACGATTACCTGATATTTCAGAGGTAAATATATTATTTGTACAACATCGTCTCCCCTAGGATGTAGATTTCACTCTCTGTTATTAGGCTTCGTATTAGTCAGCGATTGCCACAATAACGCTGTATAACAAACCACTCTGCAACTAAGTGGCATACAACAACAAACATTTATTTCTTTTTGTCTGTAGGTCAGCTGGAGCTTTGCTAATGTAGGTGGGTTTAATTGGGCTTGGCACAAAACTGTGGCTTGGATACAGGACTGTCCTAACATGTCTTCTTGGACCAGGAGTTATTTGAGCCAAGAGATAGGAGGACAAGAAGGGTGAGCAGACACATGATGCATCCTATGGCCTGGGCTTGGACCTGGCATACTCTTACTTCCACCCACCTTCCAGTGGCCACAGCAAATCACTTGGTCAAGGTCAACAACAAAGGGGAAGAGAAATAACTATTTCTCCCAAAGAGAGCAAGTGAATATTTGCTGAACAATTACTTAATGGCCCATAAGCTTCTTCTTCTTATAAGTCTATTCACATTTTTTAAACAAGAAAACTAACTACAGATCAACTTGCTATGGTTTTTAAAAAAGGCAGATTAAGCATTCTGGTGAGATTCAAAAACTTCCAGAAGCAAGGACTCTTTGTTGTTCTTCATTCTAAGAGTGCAGGTAATGGACCAAACCAAACAAAAATCAGTTTAATAATGGAAGGGAAAAATATTGCCAATATTCCCTAAACCACAAAATTTCAACTCCAATTCTGAATCACAGAATTGATTTTGGATATTGTTGTTGCAGCAGCTTTTTTGAGCTCCCGTGCTACAGTAATCCCACGAGGGACAGTTTGTTTGTTTGTTGTTTCAGATAATACCATCTGCTCTTAGCAGTGTCTGTCTGGAGTCCCCTCCTTTTCCATCACAACAACATTGTGTAAGTAGAGAAATTTCACCTTCATAACTTATTCATGGCTGGGGATGAGGGTCCAAGGTTGGTGACAGTCAGCAGAGACGCGTGACCAGGCCTTCTCACTTCCTTAAGGACAGTTCTCATTCATTCTTCCCAAGGATCAATGAAGGTAGCTTTCCTTAATTTAGAGTATCTGAATAGACTTAGTGGAGAAATGCTGACATTTGTGTGTACTTCCTGGCTTTTTATTCTTTCTTGATGTAATTTTCCCTCTTAAAGTGGGGACAACAATGGCCTATGTCTCTAAGATTTAATAAACAACAAGCCAAGATCAGGATGTGGAGTATCCTTGATGAGAAAGAGCCCAGGGCTTGGCTTCAGTTGTCCAAGGTTTGAATTCTGGTGGCTATTAATGAGCTGTGTGCCTTGGGAAAGTGACTCAACTTCTCTGAGCCAAGTCTCATTATCTCTAAAGAGAGTATCCTAATATAGCTCTCACAGCGTTGTTGTGAGTTTCAAACAAATTAGTCCTCAGCTACCTACAAAATGGAGGGTATTCATTAGTGTACATGTAGGAGAAACTAAAAGAACTTTGATTTTAGAGAGCTTAAAATCCACTGAAGAATAATCAAAATGAAATGAAGAGCACCTTTTGATTCTAATCTTGGATGGCATCTGTACAAAAGCAGATAGCAGAAGAGCAGAGAGGAATGAGTCTCCAAGTACCCAGATGTTATATCAATTGTTCACAGTCACTGATTTTTTACCTTTAAGTCCTACAAGTTTTAAAAAGATTAATTCAGACAACATACTATCCCTTCTACTGATATTAGATGGATGGGAGGGGTGGGAGATGGAGAAATAAAGTAACAAAGGACAAATTTGCCACTGTTCAAGTTTCTAAGTACTAGCTTTTAAAGGAGAGATTATGTTTAACTTTGCCACGAAAACTATTTCACCTCCGTACAACAGTGTAGAAATAACCTGTAAACAAAACACTAACTGTATTCTTGTTTAACATTCAAAATGATTTTTGTTTAAAAGGATAATTCTGTAATAACAGTAGTAATGGCGACTTTTAAGGCTTACCATGTAAGCACTATGCAAAATGTTTCATCTGAATTATGTCATAGATCTGCATGAGGACAAATAGCAGACTTCAGGTAAAGATAGAAGTCTTGAACACTGGAGCGTTTAGAATGCTGATCCAGCCACCTTCTAAAAGCAAAGACTGTTTACTTTGTGCAATTATCCTATATAGGAAAAAAATACCATGAAATAGCCACATGAGATAAGTGGAAATAGAAATACACCTACAGCTCACTGTCAAAACAACAAGGAAAGGGCACTGGTCATCAGCAGCTTTCACTTAGTTCCATGAAGATATTTTGATTGGCTTAGGAAAGAATATATTTTGCAGATATATTTAAACATTAGAGACATCTTGAATAAAGAACACTTCATAGAACACTGAAACGTACCAAAAATAGGCCGAGGAAGTTGAAAGGGAAGCAAGAGCTGATTGATGGTTAAATTACACAATGCTGTCACATCCTCGGCGACTGAAGGACATTTCTCCTTTGTGTCAAGAAACCTCTGCGGTGTTTGCAGCAGGAAATTTGTAGGTTGACTGTGTAGCTGAAAATTTTCACTAGGGGGCAGGCTCTCACTGAAATGTGAGAGGAGGCTTTCTGCATCATCTGATTTCAATGAGAAAATGGCCCAGGGAGGCACACATTCTCGGCACAGCTTGTAAAGGAAAATTTATGCCTCTATAAAATGTTGAATCAGCACAGTCAGTCAGTGATGAGTAAAGGGAGAAAAAGTCTTGCATAACATTAAAAGTCCAGCATAAATAGATGGTTAGCCGTACAAATGTTGTGTGCTTTGAACACAAAAAGCGGTGTGTATGCTGAGCACAGGAACATGAGCTACTGTCAGGTTTCTTAAGAGTCATAGTATAGTCTCTTTTATAGACACACACACACACACAGAACTAAAAGCCACCGTGCAAGTAAACATCTTACAATTGGGAAGGAATTGAAACAAGTAGAAATTGACAAAATCCTTAGCGTCTTACACCCTAGGTTTAAAGCAGAGCTGAACGCTTCGGCCAGGCTGTTCCTACCCTGCTTCCTGACTTTTGTTTGACCCTATATATCCACCTATTGTTTTTCCTCTTAGCTGCTCTTTCTCTCGCGTTTTATATTTCTCAAGTGATCTCACCTAACAAAATCAACAGCCCCAGCCCCAAGGAGAGTCGTGACTGTGTTTTTTTAACCGGGCTCTGAATGGTCTCAGAACATTAGGCAGAGGCAATATTTGAAATGTGATACTGCCCAGTTCTCCTGCGAGCCAGCAGGGCTGTCGGGTCCTGTTGTGTCTGTAATTGTAAAAGGCATCTGAGAGCTCCGACATCCCTGAGCAACTGCTGTGACCTTGTGTGGTCTGGGAATGGAGACAGAGCCAAGAATGGATGGGCACACTGTGACCCAGGACCCACGCACAGCACAAGGGGCCCATGGGGATGCCTGTGGAAACTTGGGGGCCACTTCTAGAAGCCTGTGATGCAAATGGAGCTTTAAAATAAGAAAAAGAAAAGGAATCTATTATTCTAGAGGTGGGCAGCCACAGAAACTTAGGCCCATGGAATCAACAATCATCCAGTAAGGTGGAGGCTAGAACTTGTGGCAGTAGAAAGTGCGGTTGGGGTGAGCTCTCTAACCAGACTAAAGTTTGAATCCCAGCTCTGTCTACTGCTGGCTGGATGACTTTGGGAAAATTACTTAACCTCTTTGTGCCTTAGGTTCCTCTTCCAGAAAATGAGTACTTAGAATAGTGCCAGGCACATAATGAATTCCGCGAAAGTCAGCTACTATTGTTATTGCTATTGTTATTATTGTTATAATCCTGTTAGGGATGCAGAGATGAGGGAAGGAGACTTCATGAAAATCCTCAGTTTCCTCATCTGTAAAATGGGGGCAATACAGGACCCATTTTTTTTTTTATTGATGTCTTAGTTTATAACACTGTGGGGTTTTAGTTGTACATTTTTGTTTGTCCATCACCTTGTGGATGTAACCCTTCACCCCTTGTGCCCCCCCCACCCCCCTTCCCCTTGGTAACCACCAATCAGTTCTCTCTGTCCGTGTGTTCACTTATATTCCATATATGAGTGAGTTCATGCAGTGTCTGTCCTTCTCTCTCTGGCTTATTTCACTTAACATAATACCCTCTAGGTCCCTCCATGTTGTTGCAAATGGGACAATTGTGTCTTTTCTTCTGGCTGAGTAGTATTCCATTGTATGTATATACCACATCTTCTTTAACCAATCTTCAGTTGAGGGACACTTGGGTTGCTTCCACTTCTTGGCTATAGTGAATAATGCTGCAATGAACATAGGGGTGCATACGCCTCTTGTGATGGTTGATTTCATGTCCATTGGGTAGATGCCCAAGAGTGGTATTGCTGGATCATACGATATTTCTATTTTTAATTTTTTGAGGACTCTCCATACTGTTTTCCATAGAGGCTGCACCAGTTTGCATTCCCACCAGCAGTGAATGAGGGTCCCCGTTTCTCCACAACCTCTCCAGCATTTGTTGTTTTTTGTGTTGGTGATTATAGCCATTCTAACCGGTGTAAGGTGATATCTCAGTGTAGTTTTGATTTGCATTTCCCTGATGATTAGTGATGTTGAACATCTTTTCATGTGTCTATTGGCCATCTGTATCTCTTCCTTGGAAAAATGTCTGTTCATCTCCTCTGCCCGGGTTGTTTGTTTTTTTGTTGCTCAGTTGTATGAGATCTTTGTATATTACTGAGATTAATCCCTTGTCAGACAAACGATTTGCAAATATTTTCTCCCAGCTGGTGGGTTGTTTATTCATTTTGATCCTGGTTTCATTTGCCTTGTAGAAGCTCTTTAGTCTGATGAGGTCCCACTTGTTTATTTTTTCTTTTGTTTCCCTTGTTTGGGTAGACATGGAATCTGAAAGGATCCCTTTATGTCCAATCGCAATTAGTGTACTGCCTATATTTTCTTCCAGGAGTTTTATAGTTTCAGGTCTCACTTTCAGGTCTTTGATCCATTTTGAATTGATTTTTGTATATGGCGATAGGAGATGGTCTACTTTCATTCTTTTGCATGTTGCTGTCCAATTTTCCCAGCACCATTTATTGAAGAGACTTCCCTCTCTCCATTGTATGTTCTTTGCTCCTTTGTCGAAGATTAGCTGTCCATAGATGTGTGGTTTTATTTCTGGGCTTTCAATTCTGTTCCATTGATCTGTGTGTCTATTTTTGTACCAGTACCATGCTGTTTTGATTACTGTAGCTTTATAGTATATTTTGAAATCAGGGATTGTGATGCCTCCAGCTTTGTTCTTTTTTTTCAGAATTGCTTTAGCTATTCGGGCTCTTTTGTTGCCCCATACGAATTTCAGTAGTTTTTGTTCTATTACCGTGAAGAATGACATTGGGATTCTGATTGGGATTGCATTGAATCTGTAGATTGCTTTAGGTAGAATGGACATTTTAACTATATTTATTCTTCCAATCCATGTGCATGGAATATTTTTCCATTTCTTTATGTCCTCCTCGATTTCTTTCAATAGTGTCTTATAGTTTTCATTGTATAGGTCTTTGACCTCCTTGGTTAAATTGATTCCCAGATATTTTATTCTCTTTGTTGCAATTGTAAATGGGATTGTCTTTTTGAGTTCTCTTTCTGTTTTTTCATCGTTAGTGTATAGAAATGCAATTGATTTTTGTAAGTTGATTTTATACCCTGCCACTTTACTGTAGTTGTTGATTGTTTCTAGTAGCTTTCCGATGGATTTTTTGGGGTTTTCTATGTATAGGATCATGTCGTCTGCAAATAGTGAGAGTTTCACTTCTTCATTGCCTATTTGGAGTCCTTTTATTCCTTTTTCTTGCCTAATTGCTCTGGCCAGAACTTCCAGTACTATGTTGAATAAGAGCGGTGAGAGTGGGCACCCTTGTCTTGTTCCTGTCCTCAAAGGAATGGCTTTCAGTTTTTCCCCGTTGAGTAGGATGTTAGCTGTAGGTTTGTCATATATGGCCCTTATTATGTTGAGGTACTTTCCTTCTATACCCATTTTGTTGAGAGTTTTTATCATAAATGGATGCTGGATCTTGTCGAATGCCTTCTCTGCGTCGATTGAGATGATCATGTGGTTTTTATTCTTCATTTTGTTAATGTGGTGTATCACGTTGATTGATTTGCGGATGTTGAACCATCCCTGTGTCCCTGGTATAAATCCCACTTGATCGTGGTGTATGATCTTTTTGATGTATTGCTGTATTCGGTTTGCCAATATTTTGTTGAGGATTTTTGCGTCTATGTTCATCAGCGATATTGGCCTGTAGTTTTCCTTCCTTGTATTGTCCTTGTCTGGCTTTGGTATCAGCATGATGTCGGCCTCATAGAATGTGTTGGGAAGTATTCCATCTTCCTCTATTTTTTGGAATAGTTTGAGAAGGATAGGTGCTAAATCTTCTTTGAACGTTTGATAAAATTCTCCAGGGAAGCCATCTGGTCCTGGGCTTTTATTTTTTGGGAGGTTTTTGATGACTGTTTCAATCTCTTTACTTGTGATTGGTCTGTTCAGATTCTCTATTTCTTCTTGATTCAGTTTTGGGAGGTTGTACCCGTCCAAGAATTTGTCCATTTCCTCTAGGTTGTCCAATTTGTTGGCGTAAAGTTTTTCATAGTATTCCCTAATAATCCCTTGTATTTCTGTGGTGTCTGTTGTAATTTCTCCTCTTTCATTTCTAATTTTATTTATTTGAGTCTTCTCCCTTTTTTTCTTAGTGAGTCTGGCTAAGGGTTTGTCAATTTTATTTATCTTCTCAAAGAACCAGCTCTTTGTTTCATTGATCCTTTCTACTGTTTTTTTGGTTTCCATTTCATTTATTTCTGCTCTGATTTTTATTATTTCCCTCCTTCTGCTGATTCGGGGCTTTGTCTGTTCTTCTTTTTCCAACTCTGTTAGGTGCAATTTAAGGTTATTTATTTGGGATTTTTCTTGTTTGTTAAGGTGAGCTTGTATTGCTATGAATTTCCCTCTCAGGACTGCTTTTGCTGCATCCCATATGAGTTGGTATGGTGTATTTTCCTTTTCATTTGTCTCCAGATAGCTTTTGATTTCTCCTTTAATTTCATCAACGACCCATTGGTTGTTCAGTAGCATGTTGTTTAGTCTCCACATCTTTGTCCCTTTCCTAGTTTTTTCCTTGCAGTTGATTTCTAGTTTCACAGCATTATGATCAGAAAAGATGCTTGTAACGATTTCAATCTTCTTAAATTTATAGAGGTTTGCCTTGTTTCCTAATATATGGTCTATCCTTGAGAATGTTCCATGTGCACTTGAGAAGAATGTGTACTCTGCTTTTTTTGGGTGGAGTGCTCTGTATATATCTATTAAGTCCATTGCGTCTAGTTTTTCGTTTAAGTCCATTATTTCCTTATTGACTTTTTGTCTGGATGATCTATCCATTGATGTAAGGGGGGTGTTAAGATCCCCTACTATTATTGTGTTATTGTTAATATCTCCTTTAAGGTTTTTTAGCAGTTGTTTTATGTACTTTGGTGCTCCTGTGTTGGGTGCATAGATATTTATAAGTGTTATGTCTTCTTGGTGAAGTGTCCCTTTTATCATTATATATTGCCCTTCTTTGTCTCTCATTACCTTTTTTATCTTGAAGTCTACTTTGTCTGACATAAGTATGGCTACTCCTGCTTTCTTCTGTTTGCCATTAGCTTGGAGTATTGTTTTCCATCCTTTTATTTTTAGTCTGTGTTTGTCTTTAGAGCTGAGATGTGTTTCCTGGAGGCAGCAGATTGTTGGATCTTGGTTTTTAATCCATCCTGCCACTCTGTGTCTTTTGATTGGAGAATTCAATCCATTTACATTTAGAGTGATTATTGATATATGAGGGTTTAATGTTGCTATTTTATTGTTCATCTTCTGGTTCTTTTGCATTTCCTTTGTTTCTTGTCCCTTGTGTTTCGGACTGCAAATTCAATTTGGTATTTCTGCATGCTCATTCTCTTGGTTTTCTCTTTATTTGTCATGTGCTGTTCTCTTCTGGTTGTTTGTTTAGTGGTTACCGTGAGGTTTATATAAGCGATCTCCTGGATAAGAAAGTACATTTTCAGATGCCTCCTTTTTCCTGAGGCTGGGTCAGTTCAATCCCTTACCTCTTCCCCTCCTTATTTGTTATCTCTTTATTCCAGATTGTGTCATGAATGTATATTTCCAGTGATGAGCTTGAATTAATTTTTGATGTTTTCCAACTGTATTTTGTTCTGGTTTAGTCTCCTTGCTTTTCTCCTTGCTGAAATCTTTGTATCCCCTTTCTCATTTGTTTTTTTTCAGGCCTAAGGGCCTTCTTGAGCATTTCTTGTAGTGGGGGTCTTGTGGTGATGAACTCTCTTAGCTTTTGTTTATCAGGGAGAGTTATTATTTCTCCATCGTATTTGAAGGATATTTTTGCTGGATAAAGTATTCTCGGCTGAAGGTTTTTGTCTTTCATGATTTTGAATATATCATTCCAGTCTCTCCTAGCCTGTAGAGTTTCTGTTGAGAAATCAGCTGAGAGCCTGATGGGGTTTCCTTTGTATGTTATTTTGGTTTTTTGTTTAGCTGCCTTCAATATTATTTCCTTGTCACGGGTATTCTTCAAGTTTGCTACTATGTGGCGAGATGATTTTTTTATTCCTGTTTATATATTTAGGTGATCTATTGATTTCATTCACTGTTATTTCCCTCTCGTTCCCTAGGTTGGGGAAGTTCTCAGCTATTATTTCTTTGAACAAACTCTCTGCTCCTTTTTCTCTTTCTTCTCCTTCTGGAATACCTATTATCCTTATGTTGCTTTTTCTCATTGAGTCTGATATTTCTCGAAGAATTTCTTCATTTCTTTTTAGTCTTAGCTGTCTCTCCTCCTCTACCAGGAGCATTTCTGCGTGGCTATCCTCAATAGTGCTAATTCGTTCCTCCATATTGTCAGTTCTGCTCTTTAAAGACTCCATTTTTTCCACTATCTCGTTGATTTTGTTTTTCATCTCCAATAATTCTGATTGGTTTTTCTTTAGGGTTTCAATCTCTTTTGTGACATAATCCCTGAATTCGTTGATTTGTTTCTGTGTGTTCTCTTGTATTTCGTTGAGCTTGTTTATGATAGCTATTTTGAATTCTCTCTCATTCAGGTTATCAAATTCTGTGCCTTCAGGGTTGGTTTCTGGGTGTTTGTCATTTTCCTTTTGGTCTGTAGCCCTGACATATTTTTGCAAGGATCCGACGGGGACGGCTTTATTTTTACCCCTCATGATTAAAGTTAGTCCTGCAGTTTCCCCCTGCTGCCACTAGATGGAGATCGTGAGCGGTTTGCTCTGAGGCGGCTGCAGCCCCTGGAGGGATTATGCTGAAACACCGGGTGTGTGGGGGGAGGGGTCCTCTCTTTCTCCTGCTTGACCCGGGGGTTTCCTTTCTGGCTCTCTTAGGGTGTTTGCTACACCCCCTAAGCAGTCCGTCGTCACTTCCCAGTGGGGATCTTGCGACAGTCTGTGAGAGCACCTGGATGGCGATAGTTTTCCCCGCTGTGGGCCGCCCCTCCCCCGTCTGTCCGTGAACCGCGCTGTTTTTGTCGATCGATTGGGGAGGGGGAGTACAACCTCCTACCTCTCCTCCCGTCCTCCTGGGCTTCCCGCGCCTCCACCATCCGATGTATGGCAGCAGGGGTTTCTCAGAAGTCCTTCGTAGTGTTTGATTGAGCTCTGTTGGAATGTGAATGATGTTTTTGTTGTGTCGTAGGGGGCAGAGATTCAAAGAGGGAATCTCACTCCGCCATGATGCTGACGTCACTCTCCAATACAGGACCCATTTTATAGAGGTGTTGTAAGATTTAAATGAGCTACCATGTGTGAAAACTAGTACTTGGCAAATAGTAGGTGCTCAATAAATTATTGTTATTGGAAACCTAGATGGAGATAACACTACTTTCCACTCTAAAGAGCTAAAGAGTTGTTGTGAGCAATGAATACATGTTCACTGCTTCCCAATCACCCAGGATGCTCAATAAATGTTGATTCATTTTATTACTTAGCTTGAGAAGTCTCTTGCTTAGATTGCTTGGTATTCATAAGTATATTGATTCCAGAGGGGAAACTAATTTCAGCAATGGGGACCTAGAGTTTGTGTATAATCAGTCCCATAAAACAGTGGGTGAACTATTTTATGTCCTGGAGCCTCTTTGATAATCTGAAGATATCAACGGATTCTTATCCCAGAGAAAAGCATGCACCTACACCACTACTTCACATGCAGAGGCCTTTAAGCATGTCCTGAAGCCCATCCAGGGATTCCGTAGAAATGCATGGGCCTGGGGGCTAGGAATTCCTGCAGTATAGAGAAGAACCGTAACTAGAAGAGATCATTCTTTTTTTTTTTTTTTTTTTTTGCTGAGGAAGATTCACCTGGAGCTAGCATCTCTGCCAATCTTCCTCCAGTTTGCATGTGGGTTGCTGCCACAGGATGGCCACTGAGGAGTGGTGTAGATCCGCACCCAGGAACTGAACCTGGGCCACCAAAGCAGAGTGCGCTGAACTTAACCACTAGGCCACTGGGGTTGGCCCGGGATGATTCTTAATACAGATTTCATTGGCAAGAATAGAGTTAGGAAGATGCTCAAAAAATCAGCACAGGCCCTTAACCAGTGGTTCTCTAACTGTTGATGGTGGGGGCATAATAATAGCCTGGGATATTTCTTAAAATTGAGATTCTTGGGCTATTCCACCAGATGTTTTAGTTGTTCAGTAAGTCTTGGGGGTGGTGTGACACAGAAAACTGGATTTTAGCATGCACCCAGTTGTTTTTGTTGTAGGAGGCCCTTAAAACACACTTTGAAAACTATTTCCTGAGCTTTGGAAACAAAAAAAGAAAAGAAATTATGTCCGTCTTAAAGCTCAATACACCATTTATCTAAACTAAGCATCCCAGCCAGCATGAAGAAGAGTAAATCTGTAGCTCTCTGGAAGGGCCTGTAGGAAGGCTGGGTTTTGCCTGAGAGACGCAAGTTACACAGCCAAACGACTAGATGACAGGAGGCATTTTGATGACCTCGATCCCGTTCTTGTTACTAACATGTTGCCTGCCTTAGGTCCGATGGAGTCAACATGGACTGTGTTATTTTGTATTTGGGGGCATGAACTTATTTATTCCCTCCAACCATATTATCTGATTATGATTGCTTTTCTCAGCCTGGTGGTGAACCTGAGGTCAGAAACCATATTTGATTATCTATATTCCTCTGTCCAGATCTCTGGTAGAGTGCTCAGTAGATACAATTTCATAGGCTCAATAACTTCTTAATTAACTTACAATATAATATGGTTGAAAGGCACTAATATGGACTCCAGTGATCTTCATGACTGTAATTAACATGCTTGTAGCCATAGCGATGTAGAAGGGCTTGGTAGTAAAGTGAATTGAAATTCATTTTGATCACACTCTTCTCCTAGACATACAGTACAGAGGATGAAATAAACTCCTTTAGGCTGCATTCCCGTTTGGCCATTCTCTTTAAATGGATCTAGCTTTAGTGGGCAGGGGTGGTGCTACTTCTTCCTTCCTTCTTGTTACACTAATGGCACTGTTAATGGCGAACTCTAGATAGAGCAAGGGCTACGTGAATATTGTCTTGACCTTCTAAGGTAGGTGGGGACAATGGCCTCCAGGGTTGCTACAGAAACCCAGACAGTGCCTGCTGACTCAAAGACATCAGTTTCCAAAAAATCAGGTTTCCAGGAGCCCAGAGCTGAGATCAGCTATTTACCTCAATAATACCAGTGTTTGTGGCTCTGACTACAATAGACATTGTAGGTATTATTTACATCTCAAACTGCGTTTTTTTTTTCTTAAAGTTGTTGTCAAATGAGCCCCTTTCTTTGTCACCCAGATTCCTCCCTATCTAGTGTCCTCCTGTGGTGGAGGCCTCTTTGTAGGAATATTCTTGAGGTTCATGGACCACCCGCTACCAAGGCCCAGGCCTGGGTGAATATTTCCCAGGCCAGCAGAGGCCCGAGCTAAGGCTCCAGCCTCCTCTGCTCCTTTTTTACCTAATTCAATTTATTTAAACTAAAGAAGAACAAAAATAAAAACAGTTCACCCATTTCTCTTCAAACGGTTATTTTAATACAAGGAGAAGGACATTTATACAAAGGAATTTGCAAGCGTGTCGTACTGGGCCATGTTTGGAATTCCTGTAAACCTCGTTGCTTCTGAGCCTCAAATATAATTCTTTGCTCCTACCTGAATGCAACTGCCTGAGGATTTAAAAAAAAAAAATCTTTCTTTTGTTGGTGACTATTTTTAAAATGGGCTTTAAAAAGACTGGAGTCTTAGGAATGTTGCACAAAAATGTAGGCAAACAGAAAGGCAGAGTAACATAAGGCAGTGTCTTAGGCAGATATATGGTAACATAAGGAAAGCTGGTATATGGTAATATATGGTAACATAAGGAAAAATGAACACTGGTGCTACCTGGCCATGCACATCTTGTGTTTCATTAAACCCAAATAACTGAAAAACAATTTTTGGCATTCATTACTTTTAACTCCTAGAAGAATAGGCCTTTCTAGAGAAAGGCACTTAGAAATGTCTCTTAGCAGTGACAGACACCATTATCCTCACGCCTGTGGGATCTGCTTTGAGCTTTCAGCAAATGAGAAGTAGTGGTGAGATGGTGCAAGGAAACTCAAGCCAGTGTGAAAAATGAGCAGAGATCAGGTGAACTACTTTTACTGGCAAGAATTAAGGAATCTTTTTGAAAATGTGGTTCTGCATCAGTAATAATCTCAAGGGAATCCAAAGTATTTTTAAAACAGAAGAACACAAGTAAATCTTACACAGATAACACATGGCCATACAAGCCTCCCCAGATGCTCACTCTTTGTTTTTTTTATGACATCAATGAACTGCTGAAGATGCTTAAAGCAGGTTTATAGAATTGAACGGAAGTGAGCCACAGGTGCACAGCTCTTTTCTGAGGAGGTCAGTTGGAGGAGTAAGGAGAAGTGCAACATCAGACATTTGCCCCTGGTGAAGTCTAATTGTCAGTGTTCAAAACAATCACCAGGCGGAAGCATCTTTTGTTCCATCGAAGCTTGTGATCTTTCTGAAATGGGCAAAAATCAATGGGCTTATAACTGAAATTTGTAGCATTGCCTTTCTCAACCCTAACAATCTCCCCTCAATATTACAAGTTCTAGTAGGGGGATTACTCTGTGGAAGACACACCAGGGCAAGAAATGGAAGCACCCAAGCAGCATTTCTTTTATTCCATATTTTCTCAGTCGTGGGCAGTGACTATTGTGTCAGTCAGGCTCCTTCCAAGAAGCAGAAGGCACCCTCCACTGAGAACAGGATTATGAGTCTGGGAGAGCTGGAGGTGTGGAAGAGGGGCTGCCATGGAATGCAGCCACTGCCAGAACCCTGAGCGGGGAGAGAGGCAGGAGAAGTAGACATCAGTCTCTCTCCCTGCCTTCTGGGCTCGGCTGGTGACTCCCACGGACCAGACCCACCTGGAAGCCAGAGGACAAGGCAGCTGATGACGCAGTCAATCCGAGTCAGCCAATCGGGACAGAGCAAGGCAGGGAGTAGCACAGAAATGGATGAGGAGTGGCAAGGAAAAAACTAAGCCATGCAACCACGCTTCAGGAACAACAGACCGTGACAGCAGAGCACGGTGTATGCATGCTATCAAGAAAACCTAACGTAACAAATCAGATATTTATTCCCTCCCTTCCTTATAAATTATCATAAAATATCTTCACTAAAAAGTCTGCTGAAGCATCTTAAAGCACATGGGTAGTATTTTATTTCCTCTAGTTGCTTTACCTTCTTGCTACCACTGTGAGTAGAGCACAACATACATGAACGCATCTTTAGACTTTCTTGTCTACTTTTTGGTCTCCTTTGATATAAATTCCCCAGTAGCAAATATTGCAAGACCGTCGTTCTGGCCTTTGCTAGGCAATTAGAACGTTCTCCATAACCACAGTTAATGATGCTGTTAAGATCTTGCAACCAAAACTTACTTATTCGTCCCGTATGTTAGTATCTCAAAGAAGATTATAATCTGGGACTTTGTGAAGGAGATAGGAACTGGGATTGCAAGGCTGTTTGCGGAGGTAGATAGCTGCCTGGCTAGAAGAGAAACAGGAGATTTGCTAACTGTTTCGCAAACATTTATGAACCCTTGATCAGTGCTGCACAGTTTGCTAAGTCCAAGGAACACAAAGATATAAGACATGAGAAACCGGCAAGTGCTCCAAGGAACTGCAGTTTAATGTGGTACGTGATTTCACAGAGAAATGAACAATGCCCTGTGACACCATGAAGTGGAGCATCTGGGGAATCAAAGAAGGATTCACAGAAGAGATGATAAGTGAACTGGGTCATGAAGAAAGAGTTGGGATCTGCTAAGGATGTGGCCTGGGTAAAGGCATGTTTTGGGCCAGTGTGGCTGTGATTGGTTGGGGTGAGGTATTAGGAGAGAAGGTCAGAGACAAAACAACTGCGACCAGTTGGAAAAGCCTTCCTTATCTGCCATATTTTGGAGTTTCTTTAACATTTAATTTAAACATTATACATGATGCAGCTTTGAGGTTAACTTCCAATCTCTCCTCATTCAGCAAATGAACATCTTTTATCTTCTTTGGTCATTCTAGTCCACCATTCTTCCCTGCTTCAGTCCAGTTGCATAAGAATTTAGTATTCATTTTGTGGACAGTCAGTAACTGCTCAATGATTAGGTTTGGATGAAAACTTAGACTTACTTAAGCCTTCGTGCATCATGTTTCCCTTGCTCAAGCTGTTGCT
This sequence comes from Tapirus indicus, assembly GCA_031878705.1. Lineage (NCBI taxonomy): Eukaryota > Metazoa > Chordata > Mammalia > Perissodactyla > Tapiridae > Tapirus > Tapirus indicus. The sequence goes on along the minus strand of CM062926.1, from coordinate 74,479,089 downwards.
GTCACCAACTTACTGTTGCACAGATTCAAGCAAAGCTGGAACTTAGGTAACTTCTCCAGAACATTCTCTGCAAATTGTAAGTGGCTGTTGCCCAGGAAAGGTTTGTCTCTAGGTCTCTTTCACTTTCTTCTCTCTAGTTATGCTTTGCTTTGTCAGTAAGGACAGGCTGAGGGAAGAGGGCAGCTATAAAAGCAGCTCTTAATTTTGATAGAAAAGAGAACAGCTTTCACATTGTTTTGTACTTGAAAATAGAAGACAATATTTCTGCTGCTTTTTAGAAGTGGTTTCTCCTTCACTTTATCAAGCTCTCATGATTTGCATGGCCTGGAACTTTTTCTTAGACCGTTTCATGCTCCTATGATAGGTTATGACAAGAATAACTTTACTTAAATTGGATTCAATTTTTATTTCATAGCAAGCAAATATAAAAGAAGCCTAAAGTACCCACTTAATTATTGCTTATTTATCCACTTTACTATAGTTATGGGCTAGCCATTAACAGGGAGGAAACAGACCATCGCTGGGAAAGGTGGTCAATCTTAGTTGACTCTAATAAGTTTCTACGATAAATGGACTGGTTAAAGTAACTCTTAAGGCATCACTAGAGGGAGTCACAAAATCGGGTCATAAGATTTTCAGTGCAAGAATAACATTTTAAAAAATGTAGCTCATTGGAAAAGTATAAAGCAGCATTTCCCAAATATAGTAAAATTAAGCAACTCCATTCTCCAAAGAATTTTTACTCCAATTTCAAGCTAGGGAGCTATTTATTGGGGATTTTTTTTTTTTATATTGTCAAATCTGGGCAGGAGTTTAAGCAACTCTCATTGTGTGATAAGCTTGGGCATAAGTGCTCCGCAACATCCCATTTCCCAACAATGAAATCACAGGTCAGGGACCAGGATATCAGGGTTAACCAGATCCTCCAACTTGCTCCAGTTTTCTCAGTTACTCATGTATGTGGGACAGAACTCCCCAGTACATTGCTATTTCTAAGAATAAGTCTCAATAATGCTACTTTAGGGAGATAAGGAAGATGAATACATAATCATTGATATTTCTATACCATATTGGCATTTGTATTTACTTATATATGGTCTGTAAAAAATTGCTGACCATGATTGGGAAGGTGGTCAATTTTGGTTGACTCTCAGTTTCTATTATGAATGGATTTAAAAATCTTTGAGGCCTATAACATTTAAAAAATACAATCTATGTGAATACGTTGTTTGATTTCATTTTAGTCCTCAAGCGATTCTGTGAATAAGACAGGGCAGTTATTTTTATCCCTGTTTTATAGAGGAAAATTAATCCCACAGGGCATAGGTGACTTTGCCAAGGTTGCACAAGCAAATGGTGCAATAGGAACTTGAACTTTGTTCTTTTGACTCCTAGGCCCTCACGTTCTTCCCCTTGTATACCCTTGAACAAAGATGGCATTCCCCATCCTCCAGAATAAGGGCATGAATGCTAAGCTGTTTTTCCCGAGGTCGTGTGTTTGTTAGGATCCAGTCACACACTCTCCTGGGGCTCCTGGTAACCAATAGCCCACGAGGATGAGGACCCTGACTATATTAGATTGTAGTCTGAAGTAGAGAAATAGAGGAAGATTGGTGCCCAAACAAGGAAGCACATGAGGGAAAATCATGCTGGAGAAAGTTGTGATCCAGTTTAACAATTCAACACTTCATGAGCATGTGCTATGTGCCAGGACCACTGCCAGGAGCTATTTCTGGCACAATTTTTGCTCTTGAGAATCTCACATTTTGGAGGGGGAGATAATTAGAAGATGGTGTGACAAATGCAGCATGCAAAGGGTGTGATGGGAGCCCACAGTTTGAAATCGATACTCCAGCTGGAGCTAAGGAATAAGACTGGGGGAGGGAATTAGGAAATGCTTTCCAGAGAAGGTAAATCTGAGCAGAATCTTGAAGGAGAAGTAGGAAGTAACCAAGCAAAAGAAAGGAAAGGAAAGGACATTTCATGTATGAAGGCATGGAGGTGAATGAGAGTGTAAAAGATTCAAGCAATTTCCAGCACATCCCTGGTGAGTTTGGGGTATAGAAGGAGATGAGGTTGGAGAGAGACAGGGCCCAATGATGAAAAGTGGTGAATGCCAAATTAAGTAAGGAGTTTGTTCTTTATTCTGCAGACAAGATAAGAGAAAGCTTCAGGTTTTTTTTTTTAATTAAGGCAAAATTCACATAATATAAAACTAACCATTTTAAAGTGTATATACAGTTCAGTGTCATTTAGTACATTCACAATGCTGTGCAACTGTCACCTTTTTTTAGTTCCAAAACATGACATCATCCGAAAAAGAAACCTTGTACCCATTAAATGGTCACTCACTCTCTACTCCTCTTTCCCCCTTGCCCCTGGCAACCACTAATCTATTTTCCTTGTCTAAGGATTTACCTATTCTGTCTATTTCATTTAAACGGAATCATATAATATATGACCTTGTATGTCTGGTTTCTTTCACTTAGTATTATGTTGTAGTATGTATCAGTCAGTACCACATTCTTTTTTATGGCTGAATAATATTCCATTGTATGGATATACCACAACATATTTACCCATTCAAGACTTTATGGACATTTGGGTTATTTGCACCTTTTGGCTACTATGAATAGTGCTGCAATGAACATTTATGTGCAAGTTTTTCTTTGAATACTTGTTTTCAATTCTTTGGGTATGTAATTGAGAGTGGAATTGCTGGGTTGTACATAATTCTATGCTTAGCTTTTTTTTTTTTTTTTTTTGTGGGGAAGACCAGCCCTGAGCTAACATCTATTGCCAATCTTCCCCATTTTGCTGAGGAAGACTGGCCCTGGGCTAACATTGTGCCCATCTTCCTCTACTTTATATGGGACGCCGCCATGGCATGGCTGACAAGCAGTGCGTCGGCGGGCGCCCGGGATCGGAACTCGCGAACCCTGGGCTGCCAAGCGCGGAGTAAACCGCTGCGCCACCAGGCAGCCCCTCTATGCTTAACTTTTTGAAGAACTGCCAAACTGTTTTCCACAATGGCTGCACTATTTTACATTCCCACCAGCAATGTACATGGATTCCAGTTTCTTCACAGCCACACCACTTGTTATTTTCCATTTTTTAAAAATTATAACCATCCTAGTGAGTGTGAAGTGGTGTCTTATTGTGGTTTGATTTGCATTTCTCTAATGATTAGTGATGTGCTTTAGTGATGTTGTCATGTGCTTTTTGGCCATTTGCATATCTTCTTTGGAGGAGTGTCTACTCAAGTCCTTTACCTATATTTTAATTGGATTGTCTTTCTGTTGTTGAGCTGTAGGAGTTCTTTATATATTCTAGATGATAGATTCTTATCAGAAACATGATTTGCAAATATTTTCTCTGATTCTATGGGTTACCTTTTACTCTCTTGATGGTGTCCTTTGATACACAAATGTTTTTAATTTTGATGAAGTCCAACTTACCTATTTTTGATATTGTTGTTCTCTATCCTTTTTGTGTTATATCTAAGTTTCATTGCCAAATCCCAGGTCATTAAGACTTTTCCCTATATTTTCATCTAAGAATTTTATAGTTTTAGCTCTTGTATTTAGGTCTTTGACCCATTTTGAATTAATTTTTGCATATGGTATGAAGTAAAGGTCCAACTTCATTGTTTTGCATGTGGACATCCAGCTCTCCCAGCATCGTATGTTGAAAAGACTGTGCTTTCCCCATTGAATAGTCTTTGCAATCTTGTCAAAAATCAATTCACCGTATATGTATGAGTTTATTCTTTACTCTCAGTTCTAGTCCATTGATCATATGTCTTTTCTTATGTCAATACCGCACTGTTTTGATTATTGTTGCTTTGTAGGAGTCTTGAAAGTGGGAAATATGAGTCCTTCAACTTTGTTTTCCTTTTTCAAGATGATTTTGGCTTTTGCAATTCTATATGAATTTTAGGATCAGCTTTTCCATGCCTGCCAAAAATGCTGTTGGGATTTTGATAAGGATTGCATTGAATCTGTAGATCAATTTTGTGAGACATTGCTTTCCTCATTTCCTTTAGTTCTATTTCCATGATGTTCTTAATCTTTTTCAGCATATTTAAGTTGATTTAAAGTCTTTGTCTAGTAAGTCCAATGCCTGTGCTTCCTCAGGGACAGTTTCTATTCATTTCTCTCTTATTTCCCCACCTGTGAATTGGCCATATTTTCTTATTTCTTTGTATGACTCAGAATTTTTTTTACTGAAAACTGGACATTTTTAATATTGTAATGTGGCCACTTTGAAACTCAAATTCTCTCCCTTCCCTGTGTTTTGCTGATGCTGCTTGTTTTTGGTTGTTGTTTGCTGGTTTAGTGGCTTTTCTAAACTATTTATATAAAGTCTGTATTCTTTGTCATGTGTAGCTACTGAAGTCTGTGTTCTATTAGCTTGGTGGTCACCCAGTGTTTTGACAGAATTTCCTTAAATGCCTGGAGGCAAAAAAAGGAAAAAAAACACCTCTTCCAGTCTTTGCAGATTGGCTCTGGGTGGGGGTACTTCTTGAACAGTTAGCCAGGCCATTTACAACTCTGCCTTTTCCTGCTTGCTCAGAGCCTGAAGGTCAGTCAGAGGTGAAAGCTTAGGGTCTTCTGAGGACTTTTCTGAGTATTCATCCAGCTCTGAGAGTGTGTGATCTTATCAATTCCCCAATATATGAAGGAGCTTTTAAAAGCCCTTATCCTCCCGTGTATCTCCTTTCCCTATCTTCTTTCCCAGGCTTTTCAGTTTGTCTATTGTTTGTCCTGACTGCTATCCCTTGCCCCAGGCTCCTGGGGCCAATACTTCTGCTTTTAAATGCTTTTGGTAAATGCCTAGGAAGTCATTGCAGCCCTGGGAATGTTCTGAGTGGAGCAAAACAATGGCAGGCCCTTGCACTGGTCCTTTAGGGAGCCAGCAAAGAACTGGAAACACACAACCACAATTCTTTGAGACTAATATCTGTATTGCTTTCTCTGCCACTAGCAACTGTTACCAGGAGTGCATGCCACCACCTTCATGGCCACTGCTGCTCTGGGGAGTGGGGGAGGGTAGATGGGCAATCCAAAATGCCCCGGTGCTCTTTCCACAGTGCAGCAGCTTCTTTCACCATTAAGTTTTCCCTGGTTGTTGTAAACTTTTGACTAAATTCCAGAGTTCTGCAAAAGTTGGTTCTGACAATTTTTGCCAGCTTATTAGTTGCTTTTTATCCTCTCATGAATTCTTTTTAATTTTTTTATTGTGGTAAAACATATGTCACATAAAACTTGCCACTTTAACCATTTTTAAGTGTACCATTCAGTGGCATTAATTACATTCACATTGTTGTGCAACCGTCACTTCTGTCAGTTTCATTTATGAAAGAAAGGAAGCTCTGGAGTTTCCTTCTCTACCATTTTCAGTGATGTCACCTCTACTTCAGGTTTTTGAGAAGGGAAACAATGTGGTGTGGTGTGTGTTAGAAAAGTTAGAGGGTTAGTAACTAAAATTTTATGGGTGGTAAAAAGTGTTTCTTAAAATATAGGGTACACTGGACCTCTCAGTACTATTTTTGCTACTTCCAATGAATCTACAATTATTTCAAAGTAAAAAGCTAAAAAATATAATGAATAATGTATTTCAGGATCTTATATGTATATTTATTAATTCAAATGTTTGAAGGGGAAAAAGCTTAAATTCAAAATAGTAGTTCAAACCAGAGGCAAAAGGTGGGGGATGGGAATTGGCCATGTCTCTTTACCTTGATTATTTTCTCTGAAGGAAGCTTTGACCTTCCCCCCCACTAACTGTCTAAAGGGATTTGGGGTGGAAGGCCTGTCCCTGGGATGGGCTGTCACCATGGATAACTCTGGATATTGACAGACTGGGGGGGTCCCTGCTAAGCCCATTCTTATCAAAGTTCTGTTTACCAAACATTTACATTTGTAAGGGAAATCTCCATTTGTAAAGGTATCTCCTTCTCTGTACTGGGAAGAGGGGTGGATGACCTCATCTCTAGATACTTGTCAATGAGGAAGGTGAGGCCCTAAATCTGCATAATAACCTTACTGTGCTTTTCTGGTAATCTCCCATAACTGACCCACCCCCAACATCCTTCAGTGTCTTTCTATATAAGAGGCGAACCTCCTCCATTTTGTCAAGAAACTCAGTTTCCCTGGTCTCTCCCATGTATATGTGTTATAAAGCTTTGTTTGATTTTCTTCTGCTATTCGGTCTCATGTCAATTTGATTTGTGGCCCAGCCAGAAAGGACCCAGAGTGGGTAGAAGATAGTCTTCCTCCCCTTCAAAAGAAATAGTACACATAGTTGCCAAAGAAAATCCTGGGGTTATGCATGCTATGGCACAAAAGAGCAGTCAGGAGATAATCACACTGAGCACTAAACAAGCCTGGAAGAACATTTGGCTTGATTCAAAGAAAAAAATAACTTCGAATTGGAATCGATGTTAAAACAAGCTCTCACAGGACCAGTTAGATTACATTTTCACTCGTCTATCAGGTTTGGCATCATGTAAACAAAATATACTTGGATGACAACAATTAACAAGAACCAAGGAAGTAGAAACTTGAACTCAAAAATAGATATAGGCTAGAGGAAAGGGGTCAAAAACCATTCTAGGTATTGTAAGGTAGGAAAAAACTTTTTCCTCTGGCCTCTTATGCTCAGGGACTGAGCTCCTGCAAATTAAACTGACAAAAGACAGATTAACAGGAGAAAAGACACATAAATCTTATTTGATGTTAATATTTTAATTTTTATGTGTGCATGAGGAGTCTCACAGAAAAGGAAGTGATAACTCAAGAAGTTAGGCTTGAGAGCCTATATACCATTTTAACAAAAAGTGATACATTTGTGGAGAAGTGACAAGACAAAGGAAAAGTGTGTGGGCTTCTAGGAGTGGTAAATTGTGGGAAAGTAAATACATGGGGGGAGATTAATGGAAGATAAACGTTATTACAGTAAAGTTTGCTTATGCAGATTGGTGCTGTTAAGTTGGTGCTGTCTCCAGTGATAAGAGTTATCTCCCCTTCCTGGTGTTGGAGAGGAGTGATGGGACACCTTCATAAAGAGAAATTTATACTCTGTCTTTAGGCACAAAGGGGGAGAGTAGAGAGCTTTCTCTGCATCTGCTATTTCTCAATTGCCTTCAGCTCAAAATAATCCTTATGCCAAAGGAGCATATCTTGGGGTGGAATATTCTGATCCTTTTCAATACTTTAAATGGAAAAATAGATTGATACAGAGAGCTGGATGCTCACAAATCTGTTAGTAGAAGAGCAGGTTTTAAGCAAGGGACAAGCAATGACTTCCAGAACACTATAGATATGACCCTCTCTAGGTACTTCCATCTCAACCACAAAATAGAAAGTGGGGGTTAAGAAAGCTAGGCTTAGGAAGCCACAAACACTGCTATCACAAATGTGATACTGGCTCAACACAAGGTTGACATAAGGGAAGCCATATTGTAGAAAAGAAACCCTATTGTAACTTTGAATGACCTCTCATTAACTAGCCCAGGCATGCTCTATAGATTTTATGGCCCCTCCCAGCTGCTATAAGTTGGTAACTTTGCTCTCCTGAGTTCCTTAGGAATGTGATGACCTCTGGGCAGAGAGACTATGCTGACAGCCATCATCAAAGACAACCGAAAGATCTGGGTATAGGGCGCTGCTCTGGTCTTTGATGCATATCCAGTAAAACGAAAGACTATCAGGAACTAAGACCAGTTGGATGTCCCACCCAAAGACCTGATGCCTCCCCGACCTGGAGACCAGCCCCCTACCCCATAAATATCCCTGAGTCCCCATTATAAGGGAGGCGATTTCAGATTTGTTCTCCCATTTTCCTGACTTGGCTGCCTTGTGATTAAACCTTCTGTCTGCTACAATCTTATCTGCTTGGTGTTTGGCTTTCTGGGTGACAGGCAAAAACAGACCTGGTTTGGTAACAAATGCTTCTCAACAACCCCCAATGGAATGTAGTGATTGGGCCTGGAACATGGAGTGTGACATCCACCACCCTTACCACTACCTCCTGCCCCATGAAGCTGGAGACTGGACACTGGTATTTCCTTGACATTGTTTCCTAGTAGTGACAAAAGGCACCAAGATAGTTTTTGCTTCATTTCCACCTTTGAAATCTCATGCAAGTGCACCTAGTTGTGGAACCTCATTTGCATCTGAAACCTTAGCTGCAAGACTGGGGAATGCAATTTTTAGCTTTGCAGCCTCTGGAAACACACATGAGAAGGAAGTGGGAATGGATATTAAGTGCCCATTGAGTACATTCAGCCCTGGTAGTTGAGATATTCCCTCTGTTTTTATCTGTTGCTTTGACAGTTCTATTACACCACGATCAGAAAAAGAAAAAGACCCTTAGAGATCATTTCATGCTAACCCTATAATTTTGCAGATGAGGGAAGTGAGACCCAGAAAATTTAAGTAACCTGTTCCAGATCCTGCAGCTAATTAATGGCAAATCTTAATTTCTGGTCTAGGATCCTTTCCAGACATTTGATTTATTTATGTATACTCTCCTTTGTTCCAAAGAGAATTTAAAGTGGCTTACTGATATAAAGAACAATATAACAAAATAAAATTCTTAAAAACTAAGGATGAAGTATGAGACACACAGGAAGTAAGGGCATCATTCCAAGGAGCCGGGACCCCAGCAGGAGGAGTAGATAATTTAGAGTTCTGAAGAATAAGCAAAGACTCAATCTGTGATTGAATCTAATTTTAAGGTGTTTGGTGAATGAATTTGACCTCAAGTTTGGTATGTTTAAAGGAGTTCCTTTATATTTTACCACACACAAAAGTTCCATAGTCAAAATGCCTTAAAAAGAAGAGTGAGTTCTTAAAAGCTGTTTCTTCAAAACCTGGAATGCCCAAAAGCCTGAAGGGACCCCATGGAAAGCTGATGTGGCTAAGACAGCAGTGATCTGTTCTGCGGAAGGGGTAACACTACCCCTAAAGTGTTGGAGAGGAGACGTCAATATCTCAGATCGACTAAGTCAGCATTTCATTCGGAGGCTCTCTGTGTGTGTTCGAACTGCTGAGATGATCTGGGGAGAAAGCAGACATGCCAAGCAGTAGTCTGATTTCACAATTAATTTAGAAAGTGGTAAATAACACTGCCTGTCAAGAGCCAAATAACACAAATAGAATGAACACCAAGTATAAGTTATTAGCTTTGTGTTTCTGTAAAATGTATTTTGGAAATTAATAACTTTTTTTCTTCTCACCTCCCAGCTCCCTTCCTCCACGTTAAAAAAAATTTTTTCCCCAGAACACAATTTGATGTTCTCTCCAAACTGTTCCTTTATCGCAATTAAACCCTGGGGGAGTCATCTTTTCAAATGCCAGAAAATAAGTTAGTGCCCAAGGGAATGGCAAAGCTGGAAATGTGATGTGAATAATCACCAAGCCAGCTTTTTCTGCTTCAGAACAAAAGATGGGCTGGGAAGATGGGATCAACCACAATTCTCAGAAAGGAAGCCCCGGGTGTTCATTTCCCCAAGAAAATAGTCGTTCTGCGCTCTTTGGATCATCTGACAAACTGCTTCCTGGTGTATTGATTTGCTGTCGCTTTGAAGAAGTAATACATCAATAACCAGCTTTGTTGAGAAAGCAGGGAAAAGCAGTGTTAGCTTGAGGAACCACATATGACTTTAGAAAAGGAATTAAGTTTTTGAAAGAAAAGGGCAATGCATTTGGGAGGCTCTTTAAGGACCGGAAGAGAAGGCCAAATAGTAAGAATTGGAGAGAAACTTACATGCGATTAGTTCCATGCCAGTCTCATTTTGCATGGGTTAGTTTTGCAGGCAGAAAGCTAAACATCCCCAGCGACACTGGAGCAGTGGTCCATGAACCAGATAAGACGGCCAGACATGGGCGCCTGAGGGGAATGTTAGATTCGTGGAAGACATCATGGCATAAAGAAAGAAGCTGCTTTGGCATCAGAGAGACCTGAATCTGAATCCCAGCTGTCACTTACTAGTTGAGCTTGCCTGGGCAAGTTACTTAAACTCCTGAGTCTCAGTTTCCTCATCTGTAATATTGGAATAACAATTTTTTCCCACAATGATCTTGTAAGAATAAGGTATAATGTCTCAAACGTGATTGGTACATTGTAGTTGATGGCTAGTAGCTGTTATTATTAACGAGGGGACTTTTGGGGCTCTTGGGAGTAGATTAGGAAGGAAGAATATCAGGAAGCTGGTTTAAAATTTTTTAAGTTGATAGAGCAATTTCTAAATTACAGAGAAACCAACAAGTTAAGAAAAGCACATGATTAGTAGCTAGAGTCATTGGAGGGAATTTGATGCTAAGTCATTGAAGGGAAGTCAGTGATTTATTTGAGGAAGATGATGTCCAATTTATCAGTAGAAAGCTATTTGATATTTGTGGGAATTGGGAGAAAAGTCAGGTCAAAATATAAAAATTTGAAAACAATTAACTGGATGAAATGGAATGCTTGGTGGTATGTGAGGGAGGGGGCAGTGTGAAAGAAGTGGTCTTGGACACTTATTCCAGTGTGAAATAATTGGAAGAAGGTGGGTAACAAATGCTATATTGAGGCTGGAGTTCAGGGAGTTGTATCTTTCTTTGTGACGGAAAATACCATTAGAGATGACAGCAAAAATTCTTTCTGAGCAAGGATTCTCTCTGAAATCTCTGCCAGCATAAACGCTATAATTAAAAATAATAAAAATAGAAAAAAAGTGCCTGACCAGGGTACTGACAATCAGTTTCCCAAGGAAACCGGGGAAACTGAAAAGTTAGGTCAGGTAAGAAATTAAAAACTTCAATTATCCACCTGTCAGTTGTCAGGCTACCTAACTCAGGATGAAATGCAGAGATGAGATTTTAGAATGAGACAAATGACTAATTCTAACGAAGTAGAATAACCCCACGTGGCATAGAGTGTTTGAGTAATGAACAAGAACTGGTTTAGTCGGACGTTTATGAGTGATTCTTTCTGCAATCACAGCACAATCAAGGCCAACATTTTACCAGGTGGGGTAAAGCCAAAAACACTCATGTAGATAAAATTCAAGCATTTATCGGAAAAACTTGGCTGCAATAGATTTTAAAATAACTGTTTAAAGAGCCTAAAGGCTGAATAAAAACATTACTGTAAACGCATGAAAATTGTTTGCCACAGGTAAATCAAAATGTCCAAGTATCAGGGCTGAACTAGTAACTAAGAGACTTAATAATTATAGAAGCACATTGCAAAGTTTTCTGAAATTGGTAATGACAAGACTGTTTTTAAATACGTAAATCAGCAAGCTGTATAGATATGGAGAAGTTAAACATGTGGATCAAAAAGAAATAATGTAATCCAGTGAATTCATTTATTCTTTTTATCCCCTGAATTGAAATGTACCTAAACAGCATCTAAGAAGAAAAAAGAATTAATTTAGAAAACACAAATTTTCTCCATTTTGCTGTCTGACTTTTTATTAACTGAAAAAATTAGAAACACCCCAGATTTTTAATGAAACCCAATTTTAAGGAAAACTGCTTGAAAAAAGTCTCACAGCTTTTTAAATTTAAAAGAAGATGTTAAGGCTGAATCCCATTTCCAAATTAACTTTGGATGCAGACAGGTGTGAGCTGCTAAGGAAAAAGTCAGGGTGCAGCAAGATCACTGGGAGAGTCTGATCCCCACCCAAGATCTCTGAATGGATTTAGGTATGGCCATTGTTGAAGTTATATTCCCAGCTCTTAGTTGGGCCCCTGTGCCAGTGTTTGGGGAGTTTTCCATGTGACTCTAAATGGTCTGGGGTAGTGGTTGGAACCCGTTGGGAAGCCTGTGGAATCTGATGAAAGGCAGGATTCCAAACACCTAAGAAGTGTAACCTCCATAGGGAGAAAGGAAACAATGTTCATATAAAGAGAACTCCCTGATTAATCTGCTAGTTGTTTCTAGAAACAGTTTCATTGGATTTTTTTTGTAATCATAAAAGTAATGTACTGTCATTGAAAAAAAAAAAACTAGGAAATACAGACGTGTATGGAGAAGAACATAAAAATCAATTATCATCATACTATTCAGCAATAACCGTGATAAAATCTTAAAGTATATTCTTACAGATTTTCCTCCCTACATATGTTTTCTGTCTTTTTGTAAATTTTATTTATTTATTTTAATTAAAAAAAATTCTTTTGTGAGGAAGATTAGCTCTGACCTAACATCCATTGCCAATCCTCCTCTTTTTGCTGAGGAAGATTGGCCCTGGGCTAACATCCATGCCCGTCTTCCTCTACTTTATATGGGACACTGCCACAGCGTGGCTTGACAAGCAATGCGTCAGTCTGTGCCTGGGATCTGAACCTCTGGACCCGGGCAGCCAAAGTGGAGTATGTGAACTTAACCGCTACGCCACCAGGCAGGCCCCTGTCTTTTTGTAAATTTTATATAAAAATGAGATGGTACTATTTTGTAGTCTGCATTTTTCTCTTAAAAACATGAAATGCAAATTGTTCCATGTCAATAAATATAGATACATATCATTATTTATTTTCTTTTTTGGTGAGGAAGATTGGCCCTGAGCTAACATCTGCGCCCATCTTCCTCTATTTTGTACGTGGGATGCTGCCACAGCATGGCTTGATGAGCAGTGTGTAGGTCTGTGCCCAGGATCTGAACCTGCGAACTCCAGGCTGCTGAGGCGGAATGCGTGAACTTAACCACTACGCCACCAGGCCAGCTCCCCAGCATGCACATCATTATTTTTAATGTCTGTGTTGTCTGGACGTTGTGTGTTTAATCTTCTACCTTTTTGATATATAGTTTATGTTTAGTTACATAATTTAAATAAATATTTTATTTACTTTTAAAATCATTTCAATATTTGATTCTTAGTATGTTCTGCATGCACCTAATCCATACACATTTCTGAATCATATTATCCTCTCAGACTATAATATTATGCTCTGTGCAGCATCCAGCACACCAGAGAATGATGGAGTATCTTTACCTGTTCAATGGAAGGGGTTTTAGAGCCCTGGCTCTTAATATTTCACTACTAAAACAATGCTAAGCTGAACATCCTTGCTTGCTTATTTCTTAGGATAAATTCCTAGAAGGTAAATTGCCATCCCAGAAGGATGCACATTTTTAAGGCTTTTGCTACATACTGCTAAACTTACCTCTTGAAGGGTGAATCAGTGTACCTCCATGCCCCATTTCCCTACACTCTCCTCATGCCATATGGCATCATTCTATTTAATCTTTACAAAGCTGATAGGTTCAAAAATGGCATTCACCCTAATTTGCAGTTCTGTAGTTACTAATGAGATTGAATATTTTCAAACTACTGTATGTCCGTCTTTTTTTTTTTTTAGGAATTCTTAGTATATGTTCTTTCTGTGAAATTTCTGGGGGAGTATTATGTGGTGCAAACAATGGGAGAATCAACTGACTTAGTTTATTTTTATAAACATGTTCAGTTTCTTGGAAAGCAAGACCTCTTCAGTAACGAGTTGGTCTCCCGGACTCACCCCTGACTTGTATTAAGGATTGGGCTGTAACTTGTAGGGAAAGACTTGCTTGGCATCTTATAAATTATCAAAAAAAAGAAACTGTGCTGTAGACTTAAAACGATAGGTTGTTGGGACTCCAGTACAGGAATGTCTTTCAAGGCTGTGTGACGAGATAGAAATGTGGCAGCTAACCCTAAAAGTCCACGGGTAAAGTATTATAGCAGTGGCTGGGAAACATTTACTTCATTAATCAGACTTTCAAAAACTTTTCACTTCTACTCAAATGTTTTTTAAAAAGCTAACTATTCAGTGTTTTTTGGATCAGTTTTTTTTTTTTAAACAAATTATTTAGCATACAGTAAAACTGACTTTTTGGGTATATAATTCTATGAATTTTAACACATGGGCAGATTTGTGAAACACCACCATAGTCAGCTGTAACCATAATTACATATCCCTCCAAAACTCCCTTGTTACCCCTTTGTACTCACATCCTCCTCCCACCTCTAATCTCTGGCCACCACTGTGATTTATGTCACTTCAGTTTTGTCTTTTTAAGAGAGTCATATAAATGCAATCATACGGTATGAAATTTTTGAGACTGGCTCCTTTCACTCAGCACAATGCCTTTGAGATTCACCCAAGTTGTTGTTTGTATCAATATTTTGCTCCTTTTTTTTTCTAAATAATATTCCATTGTATGAATGTATCACAGCTTGTTTATTCACTTTTTGAAATATATTTGGGTTGTTTCTAGTTTTTGGTGATTATGAATAAAGTTGCTATAAACACTCTTGTACAAGTTACTGTGTGAATGTAATTTTTATTTCTCTAGGGTAAATATGTAGAAGTGGGATTACTAGGTCATATAGAACATTTATGTTTAACTTCAAAAGAAACCACCAAAAACTGTTCTCCAGAGTGACTATATTATTTTTACATTTCCACCAACAGTATACGAGTGATCCAGTTTCTTCACATCCTTGTCAGCACTTGGTATTGTCAATATTTTTAATTTTAGCCATTGTAATAGGTGTGTGCTGGTATCTCATCATGGTTTTAATCTGCATTTCCCTAGTGGTTAATGATGTTGACCATTTTCTCACATGCTTATTTGTCATCCATACCTCCCCTTTGGCTAAGTATCTGTTCAAGTCTCTTGCCCATTTTTAACCTGGGTTGTTTTCTTACTGTTGTGTTTTGAGAATTCTTTATATATTCTGGATACAAGTCCTTTGTCAGATAAGTGATTTGTGAATATTTTCTCCTGGTCTATAGCTTGTCTTTTCATTCCCTTAACAGAGTCTTTCAGAGAATAAAAGGTTTTAATTCTAATGAAGTCTCAGGATCAGTCTTAACTACTCTGTGTGGATGCTGGTTGATTGCTCAATCTTCCAACCTCCCTCTCATCTCATCCCCATGTATTTGGTCTCCACATCCATTTCCCAGGACTCTCCCCTCACCTCACTTGCTCACAAAAGTCAATTCAAACTGCTTATTATATAATGTAAATAAATAATTGATTTGCTTTTAAAATCAATTCAACATTTGGCACGTTCATTAGGCACTTTTATCCATACACATTTCTGAGTCATTCTATCTGCAAGAGAGACACTTGGTCTTTTTTACTTTGCTCCAAGCAGCACATAGCATGTCAGAAGATGATCGAGTATCATCACTGGAAGGGATTTTAGAGCCCTGGGAGTAGACATGTGGTCCGTGGATCAGCAGCATCAGCATTACCTGGGAGCCTGTAAGAAATTCAGACTTTCAGACTCTACCCCAGGCCTAGGAGTTAGAATCTGCATTTTTAATGAGATCCCCAGTTGCACGTTAAAGTTTTTGAAGCACAGCTGTACAGCTCATCTGGTTCTCACTCTTATTTCCCAAACAAAGACACTGAGGTCCGGAGAGAGCAAGGAAGGCCTTAAGGCCAGTGGCAGCTGTTGCTAGAGCCAGGATAAGGACCTGGCCTTTTTACTCGAAGGTCGGTGTTCTCTGCGCTACACCACCTGCCTCCAGCATTTTGGATGTCAAAGAGCCTAAACTTCCCCCATCTCACCCTAGGTCATGCATGGAGCATCAGCATTTATCCAGAAAGACTCTCCTCGCTCCTTAGTCCCAATATCCCCTAGGGTTATCCAACTTTCAAAATGCAGACTTGCAAATTTTCCTAATGAGATGAACTAAATACTCTTTGGGGGAATAAAGTGATTTTTCCCCTTGCATTTGTTTACTTCTCTGCACGCTCCTGAGATGGCTAACATGCTAGTTGTTAATCACACCATCTGTTCAAACAGCACTTCTAAATCATTTGATTCATACTTTTCTTTTTAAGGAATTTTTTTTTCAGAACAATATGTTTGTGTCTGTGTTACTCCCATCATTTGGCAATGCAGTATGAGCTATTTAAACTTTCCTATTTATTGTAATTGGCTTTTCAATCAGCAAATATTTTTTTAAAATGTGCATACACCACAAAAAAGCTGTGTCTACTGACTTTTCAAACATTGGAAACAGTAGAAAAATCTGTTCCAGTCTGTCTGCTGTCAAAATTTTAACCATCTGATTGTATTTAAATGAAGTGTTTAGGAAGATGATTTATCTGACTGACCCTGAGAAATTTTCCCCATTGGCCCTGCAGATGGCAGTGCTGTGCAATGTAGTACAACCCTTGGCTCCCCACCACCCCCCTCCTCCCAAAAGGAATTTCTGGAATGGCAGAAACTGGGGGAGGATTCGCTAAATCTGAACCTTGTAACACTTAGCATAAACCTCTTCTGAACCTTGGGACAATTTGGTTTATCTTTTGGTCCCTTTGTTTTTGTTTAAAGCTGTACCCCATGAGTTTCCTGTTTCCAGCCGGGATCAGAAATGGAAATAGTTTAAAGGTTATTCTCATATCACGGGTAACCAGGAAGTGCCTATATAGTTTACTGAGAAGCTAGTTTTCACAAGACTGCTTGGCTTTCTTTTTTTTTTAAATCCTAACAAAGGCTCAACCCAAGATAAGCGGAAGCTAAGAATACTGGAGGTTTAGAATGCCTACTGGGACCACATCTCTAGGAGCCTGCCTCTCCTGGTTTCCTCTCCTTAACAACAGAGGCCTGCCGCCTCATACTCTTTAAATTTCATTAGCAGGGTCTGGACCATGGGTTTAGAGGGACACATGGTCACGTCCCAGGCAGTAGAAACCAGAGGGCAATTTCTTGGTCCTGTCATTGTGAAGGTGTGGGCACAGATACAGGGCAGTGAAGGGAGTGTGTAGATACATCCAACTTACTTTTGAGACTGTCAAAATTTGGTGACAATTCAACTAGCCAGAAAACATTGATTGAAGACTTAATTATGTGAAAAGCATTATATTAAGTGCTGTTATAAATAATAACCAAAATTATTTATGTCGCCATGAGCCAGCCCCTTGCCAAATGCTTTAGAAACACGTTCTTTAATCTTCACCAGACTGTGTGAGGTAAGTACTGTACCTATTGTTTTTCAACATAAGGAAACTGAGGGGCAGAAAGGTTAGGAAATGTGGCCAAGGTCATGCAACTTGTAAGGAGAATTGCTGAGATTCAAAGATTCAAGCCTTCTAACCCCAGAGCCTGGTCAATCAATTGTTGCCTTGTATTTTAATTCATAGATGACATAGCATAGACATCAAGCTCTCAAGCTGGAATTAGACATATTTGGTACCCATTTAAGAATGCCAGATAAGGGGACACCTAGATCCCAGTACTTTCCTTCTGTCAAGTGCTACGTTTGGTTGTAAAGGAACCAGGCCCTCAGTGAACATGGATGTCAGTTGGGCAGGGGAGCTCCACATGGAACAGTGCACCCAAGTGACCTAAGATGTCTTTCTCCAGGGTGATCTATTCAGAGAATTTCTGGGGCAAAGATTTACTAATAAAATTAGGGAGACCAAGGATACCCAGTTGGGACTATAATTTTCAATACCTATATAGATTTCAAGGGATAAAACACACCAAAGTTTTCAAACTGTTTTTTCCCAGGGTGTTGGAACACTGCTCAAGCTTAGAAGACATCCCAAGCTGGTTCTATTTAGCCCCTAAATTCAAACGTGGGGGCCTTCTCTTTTATCTTTGTCTCTAAAATCTAGGTGTATAGAATCCCATTTTCCTTCTCTGTACTCAGCGTTGCTGCAGGCAGTGATTCTCAAAGTGTGATCTCTAGACCTGCAATGTTAGCATCACTTGGGAACTTGTTAGAAATGCAGATACTCAGGCCCTGCTCTAGACCTACTGAATCAGAAACTCTGGGGGTGGAGCCTGACCATTTGTGTTTTAACAAGCCTTCTAGGTGATTCTGATGCACTTTAATGTTTGAAAACCACTGGATTATGCAGTTGTCTACATGTAATTTGGAAGAAAGGAATGGAGCTCAAGTGAGTCAATGGCCAAAGTGCTGAATGCTGTGGAAGAGGAGTCCTTACTAGTTACCTGTGGGAAGAACAGGCAGCATAATCCCTATGCTGCGCAGACTGTTGAGCTCGGTTCAACTCTTGTCCTTGAGGTCTCATTGGATCCAATGCCCTCTTCTAGGACCTTTCTCTCACATCACTTCCTTCCCATCTCCCAGACCTGGGGAACTCTTTTCTAGTTTTGAGGGGATGGAGGGTTGGGAGATGGAGGTATAGATGAGGATAACTTCCTAAGTCATCCCATTTTCCTCCAAATCTTTCATCTAGGCTTTTGAAAGTCAAGAGCCAGGAAAAGACTCATTTCTTTTCTACTTTCTGTGATTATATTCTGTTTCTCAGGCAATGAGCTTAGAACAGCTGGGAGGGGAAATGAAGAGAGGTAAAAGTAGGAAGGGAACTATATTAGTGTTTCAGAGTTATTATGGCAATACACTGGAATGCAAACTACTAGGTTTTCCATATTTTTCCCCAAAATGCCTTGGGCAGAAATCTCATCACACAGAGATTAAAGGTAGCTCTGGGTTGCTGAAGGTAATTTGAGAAGCTCCACCTACATCCTCTCAGTGGGAAAATATCCACTCTATCAAGGATCTAGTGTAACTGAAATTTCTTCTTAGAAGTTTATTTATATGAGCAAACTTAGATCTATTTGGGCATTGATTCCTTAGAATGCAAACACTTCCTGGAGAATATGCCTTAGTTGCCAGATGCTTGCCAGGAATACCTTTCCCTTTCTTTCCATCCATCTTTTCTAAATCCCTCCTTTAGGGTCCATCTTAAGTCTCTTTCAAACATTTACTGATCACTCTAGCCAATATTGATCAATCCCCTTTCTTATCAGCCCAGTACCTACACGCTTAATAATTTGTTCACTTTCAGTTTAGAAACCTCTTTTATACTGCCTTGTTTTATATCTGTTTCAAGTCAAATTACTTCATGTACAGACCTTTTTGTCTCCTCTAAAACGTAATCTTACGGGAGATGGGAACCACTTCAGTTTGAGAGGAAACTACTTCCTCTATATCACTTCACTATTATGTGAATGCTGAGGTTATTATTATGTATTAAGATGGTGTTATACTATGGACCTATATTTGGGACAGGTCACACCTACACTAGGGAACCAGCCATAGCTGAAAAGTCAGGTTAAGACTGGTGTCTGTCACTTGGGGAAGGCACATAGGTAGTAGAGCAGCACTGACGGTGCAGGAGAGGAGTGGAGTGCTATCTTGATCTTGACTTTGAAGGAGGAGTTGGGATGTCAGAGATGTGTGTGTGGGGCGGGAGGTCATAAGGTATGTTAAAGACGGTATCTACCACATGGAAATCTCTATTTAAAGTTGTTCTCAAACGATGCTCAGAGACTTCCTGGGTTCCATAGAGGAGTCTCCCGGGTCTCCTTGGGGTGCAGGTTGGTAGTAAGAGCCTGGAGGAGTGTCCCTCCTCTACACTTACTAGAGCAGCTCCAGGGTTTTCTGTTGTATCTGTTAGGGTTTGTGTGAGAGTCCATTTGAAATACAGGTTTTCCTGATGAAAAGGAAATATTAGAGGAAAAAATAGTCTTCTTTGTAGTCTAGATTATTTTGATTACTGCATTCTCAATGTTTCTTTCCTTTATTAATTCTTGGAATGTTGAAAGTATCTTGGTTGAAAGTATCTCAGCTGGGCTATTGTGCTCACATTGTGCTCACTCCCAGAGATGACCAGGGGGATGATGGAGAAAACCAGAGGGAAAAGCCTCCAAGGGGAAGGTAGAACCTGGGAGAGGGGGCAGAAATCACGTCTCAAAGCTCCTTCTCCCCACGCTTCTCCCTGCCCCAATTTCTTATTCCAGTGCTAAAGGGAGGTTATTATGAAGATATTCTTTTTTTTAAAGTGATTCTCTTCTCCAAATATCTCTACAGTACTGGGTACTCAGTAGGTGCTCAATAAATATTTCTTGAATTGAATTAAATTAAGAACCCTGGTGCTGTTAAAGAAAAAAGATGCTGAAAGTCAAGGGGAAAATACAAAAAAGGACAGATCCTTGAAGATGAACTTGTCTTTATTTACAGATGGCTACCAGGAAATACCAAGGTCAGAAATGAAAACCTCCCTCCCACTCCAGCTAGATAGGGCATTTGGCTTATGTTATTAAGGGTAATTTTTTTCAAGAATCATAACACAAAATGTGACAGTGTCTCAACAACCTACTGCAGCCCACATAGGATGCCAAACCGGGTCCCAGAATTCTGATTTTTGGCTTATTTTCAGGGAGTCAATGGGTGCCTGTGATTTCATTTCAGACTCTTTGACTGTTGCTCAGACTGTTCCAGAAAACAGTCTTTCGGCTGTAATTTTATTTTATTTTTTTATGCTTTAGAAAAATCTCTTCTGGCATTTCTCAGTAAAGAAATAAAAAATGGAAAGGCATTTTGCAGCAGGAGCAGGAACAGCGGCAGCCACGGCAGCCACCACTGCTCCAGCTGCCGCCATGTTTCATAAAACTATCCCAAATGGGATGAGCACATTTAGCAGAATGATCAATCTGTTGCCACCATATCACTTCTATTTATAATCTTGGCAGAGCTACAAATTTCAAGGGTTTTTGGAGACAGAGGAACTCTGCTACATGAAGTGATTTTAGCTCTCATCTTTTCAGAGTTTGAATTCACGGGAGTGGGATCTTCTAGCCTCTAAAGGAATTGATGTTCCTGCAGAATTCAGCTAGCTTCCTGCTCACAGATGATGACTTTTAATACAGGCCAGGAAAAGGCGCAGGATGTCTTTTTTTCTAAGGTACCATTTTATTTTTTAGGGAATTTATAAGATAGAGATCTATTTCAGGTATTTTTGTATGTTTATGCACAGATGATAGCCTGCAATCACCTAAGGGTTTAACTCACATCTCTCTCTGCCTTGCCTCGAATTATTCATTTCCAATACTGGCCTCTCTGTTAATTAAATGGTATGTCTATGGGGGCATTTCCACTTGAATGATAATTAATGTGTTTTTTCCCAATCCAGCTGCCCATGAACTCTTGGTAGACAAATTGTTTTGTTGCACATATTTGTGGCTGGGCTTAGATAATGATTTCCTGCTCAACTAAAACAAAACAAAACAATGTAAACATCATCCAAAGCACAGGATCTCTTCCCTACCTTTTTTACAACTTGAGAACATGGGGAGAGGAAGAAAGATACTTCCCAATCTGTAAATAAGAGCAGCAAAGTACCACAGTAACCATGGTGGAAGCTACAATGACCTTTGGTTAATTTTCATAATTATGTGATATCCTTGCCTCTGTCCCTGGTGGTTTATAAGGCATATGGTTTCTGAGACATCTATAAATTTAGAGTAGGTTGTTTATTTTTGGTTCCAGAGATATGTTAAAATGTGACAAATTTGCTTTTTAGTGCACAAAGTCTTCTTTTTCATTTTAGTATGCTACTAATGATTTTTTGTGAGAGACAAAATACGTCATAGTGGCTCAAGGCCTAGGCTCTGAAATGAGAGCTGCATTCGAATCCTGATTTCACCTTTTGGCAACTATGAGACCTTAGGCAAGTTCTTAACCTTTCTATATCTTACTTTTCTTATCTATGAAGTGGGAATAATAATAATTAATATCTCCCTGATAGGGCTATTGTGAAGATTAATGGCATTATTTATGTAAAACAAAATAGAACAGTGCCTGGCACATACTAATCACTATATTAGCTATTAATATTTTCGAAAGAAACTATTTTAACATTAAAATAGGTTTACAAGAAAAATTACAAAAACTTGTCTAGTTTTATAACACACTCTCAATTAATTGACAAAAGTCTCTGAAAGTGCAATTTTAGCTCCAGAATATTAAAACTTCAGCAGATGGATAGTGTGAGGATGAAATTTATAGTTTTAATGAACACGAACCTCAAACAGAAGTATAAATCTAAATGGCAAGACAGGGGAGAATTGCTCTCACAGACAGGTGACTTCCAAAGGTGAACGACAGAGAAGAGGAGAAAATGCCTTTAGATGAAACTCCAATCTGAGTACTTTGCAGACAAACTCTATTATTCCAGACTTAGCTTCCTTACTCTGAGCAAAAGTGTTATAAAAAAATCACAGAGTTAGGAAAGAGAAAATTAAAAAATCTTTGGCCTTACAATGCCTACTCCTGATTCAGAATGACAAGATTAGCGAAGTGACCTATCAAAACTGGTTCTCCACCAGCTGATGCCAATTACGTTTAGAGAGCTTTAATTTGACTTGATTCTTGATAACAGGATCTGAGTGGGGGAGTTTCCAAATCAAAATGTTGGCATAGTTGCATAGTAAATATCTAGAAAGGAAGTCGATGTTATCACATTTAGGGAAACCTTTCTGATGAAGGTTTTAGAGAGAAGGAGGTCAACTGGTATTTCTTTGGGGGAGAATTTTCTTCAGAGCTTTAGAAATGCTGTCAGATGGTCACTTTTTTCAGTGCTCCCAAATTTGCCTGAAGGAATTAGGAACCTACAGATGACCTAGCTAATGTTTATGAAATACTTCTGAGTGCTGGGCACTGTGTTAATCACCTTATATGTCACTTTGTGTAATCCTCTTTGCAACTTTAATATTTTCCCATTTCGAAGCTCAGGAAACTGAGGTTCAGAACAGCACAGAAGCTGTTAAGCAATAAAGCTGAGATTCAAACCCGGGTACTCTGACTTCAGTCCACGTGCTGTTAGTCTTAACCTCTATATTCTCTTCTATGACCTCATGTAAGTGTTAAAAATGTGACTGTTGATAAGTTTCTATATAGCTTCATTGTATCGATCTAAGACCTAAAGAAATAATTATTCTGTGAGATTTCCATAGATATTAGCAACAATGCTGACAATTAGACTAAAATGTCAAATAGCAAATATTGGAATGTTGGAAAGTAATAGTCTCCTCCAACAATTACTGAGATCACTTTTATTCTGTTGAAGAACTGAACGAATCCCACAGATAAAGCTAGTCCTAAATGGGGGCATTTCACTGATATTAAGGCTCAATAGTAGCACCTGGAGAAATACCACAGTGAAACCACTGCCGCCGCTGGGCATTGCACTGACCTGATATTTGAAACTGTGAGCTTCACAATCTGCCTAATAATTAAAGCAATTTATCTTCAGGTGGATCTAGGCCATTTTGTTATTTCAACATGAAACTCTTGGGGAATAGAGATGACTGTAGAGAATCGCTATTGTGCAAACACTAATATGAAGTAAAGAGGTGACTCTTTCAGATGCCATCAACTATGTGGCCATCAGAACTTTGGCTGCTAAATTAATGCCCCTACATCTGGTTGGAAAAGACTGAGAAATTGGCAGCAAGATAACTGAAGCTTTGCCACCATCTTGCAGGACCTAGAATGCAGACGAAAAGACAATGCTTGTACAAGTCTTTATCCTATCCCAAAGGCCAAATTAAGAAATAAATATGATAAAATAGTGCCTGCAAAGGCCAAAGAATTCTGAAATTGCATGGCATACCATTTGAGTACAGGTTTGTTCTGTCCGGTTTGATACCCACTAGACAGTAGCACATGGCTACTAAGCAACTGAAATGTGACTAGTCTGAATTGAGATGTGCTGCAAGTATAGAATATGAACCAGATTTAAAGACTTAGTATGGAAAAAAAAGTAACATATCTCAATAATTTTTAATATTGATTATATGTTGAACTAATAAACTTTTTGGTATATTGACTTACATAAAATAGATTATTAAAATTAATTTCACCTGATTCTTGTTACTTTTTTAAATGTAGCTGCTATAAAATTTAAATTACATATGTGGCTCACATTGTATTTGTGTTGGGCATTGCTGACAGGTGCTCTACACCAGAGGCAGCTGAAGAATGAAACAGCTTCGTCCCTCATCGTGGACAATGAGGGACTCTTTAGGAGCCAAATGGAATATTTTGATGGCCCCATCATCTTTATCGATTTTGTTTTCAAATTCATTAATTTCTGCTCTTATTTTTATTATATCCTTTCTGCTACTTTCTTTGGGTTATTGTTTTTTCCCCCAATCTTCAATGGAATCTTTAGCTCATTTATTTTTATTCTTTCTTCTTGTTAAGTAAATTCACAAATTCATAAAGTTTTGCTTTAGAAACATCCTCAAATTTTGGCAAATACTTTTATTCTTGTACAGTTTAAAAATTTAAACTGGTTATTTTTATGATACAGATATGTGATATAGATTCTCTGGTATTTCTTGAAATTTCCTTTGTAACTTGCTGTGTAATGAGTTTTTCTGACAATTTCATTTGTGTTGAAAAGAAAGTGTATTTTCTATTCATTATGTGCAGGTTTCTACATATAGTAAGTCTTTTAGATTAGCTCTTTGTTCTGTTCAAATATTTTATAAATCCTTAATACTTTTTTTGTCTGCCTGATGTATCAGTTTCTGA
This sequence comes from Tapirus indicus, assembly GCA_031878705.1. Lineage (NCBI taxonomy): Eukaryota > Metazoa > Chordata > Mammalia > Perissodactyla > Tapiridae > Tapirus > Tapirus indicus. The sequence goes on along the minus strand of CM062926.1, from coordinate 74,454,742 downwards.
GAGAGCTCTATGAAAATCTCCCACTGTGATTGTAGATTTGTCAATTCCTCCTTACAATTCTATCATTTTTTACTTTATGTATTTTAAGGCTATGTTGTTAAATGCATACAATTGCATGACTGCTTTATTTTCTTGTTGAGTTCTTTTTATCTTATGTATCTATGTTTCTAGCAATGCCTCTTGGCTTAAAACTATGTTGTTTGATTTGAATATTGCAATACCAGCTATCTTTTGATAAATATTTGCCTGGTTTATATTTGTACACCTCTTTCCGTATCATTACATTTTGTGTATATATCTTAAAATAAAAAATAGGTGGATGTTATTTTTTAAAAATCCTATTTGAGGTGATTCTAATCTTTTTTGTATTTATTATGATTGCTAATATATTAATGCTTATTTTCACTATCTGGTTTTATGTTTTTGTGGGGTTTTTTCTCTTTTCTTGGTTCTTAATTCAATTGACCAAATCTTCTTTATTCCTTTTATTTCCTCTCAACTCATTTGGTAATTATATATTTGCTTTTTATTTCTTTTAGTAGTTTTCCTTTAAGTTTCTAACATGCATATCTGACTTAACAAAATGTAAATCAACCAAATCCTCTATCTTCCTGTTAAACTATATATTCCAAATTATTATCTAGTATTTTAGTTTTTTCTTGCATCTAAACCACCAAATTAGTATGTTTTCATTATTTTACAACTGAAGTTCATTTAGATTTACCAACATGTTTGCTAGCTTCTTTTCTCATGGTTATTTCCTATGTCCGCACTTTTCTTCTAGTGTTACCATTATTCTTGCTGAATAATGTTATTTAGTAATTTTTTTCAGTAAGCTTCTAAGAGCAGTAAACTCTTTCAGTCCTTGTATTTATTTACCTTCAGTTGACATAGTTGTAACTTCCCTTTACCGTTTTGAAAATATTACTTCCTTGCATTCTGGCATCTTTTGTCACCAATGGGACATCTCCTGTCAGTCTGTGTTGTCTTTCTGCACACATGGAATGACATTTTGAACCCCTCTGCTTGTGACGGTTCCAAAGTCCCTGCCCCTATTAAGTTCTATACCCATTAAGGTTATAAACTGTGAGCTGCTTTGGTTTAAGTTCCTATTCACTTCTCTGACTTTGGTTCCTCTTTTCACACTCAGAGACTTCACACTCTGAATTTGAAATTTGGCTATGTATCCAAATTTTGTTTTTCAGAGTTTAATTTTTCCATAAGGGAGAGTCTTTCTCTGTCAGTTCAGTCTGCCGTATTGACTTGACATTCTCAATGATCTCATTACTGGTACATTCCATAGTCTCTGGAGGTGCCAACCTGACAGGATGGTCTTGGCTCTAATGTTGCAAGTTGGAGTCAGGGAGAATTAATGATAAGGGTCTAAGACTCAGGGCACATATACTTGCTGAGAGCACTTATGATACACGCCCCCCACCCTCACCCATGTTCTGCTCTCAGCCTTACTCCTGTGGTCCTTTCACCTTGGCAGTTTGATCTCTTAGGCAGAATTCCATTTCGCATGCCCTCTGCCTGGCATTCCTATTATGGGCTCTACATCTGGTCCATGGGACATGCTCTTTGACCCAGTGTTGGAGGGAAGTGTATTTACATCCTACTGCAGCCCTCTCTGTGCTGCCATGGGCTGCTTGAAATGTATCAGATGAGTCTGGTTCCAGTCTACCAAGTCTTCCAAATTCAGGGAATATGCATCTCTGAGAGGTCCTGTTGGAGCCCGCAGCTCTAGTCCTGAAAAGAAGTGTCAGCAACCCCTTCTGCTGGGGAAGGGGAGCGTGATGGGGACTCACAGCTCAGCTTGAGCCAGAGAAAACCTCCTCACAAAATTCCCTGCCTCTCCTCTTTGCCCTTTCATAATCTTCCTATAGGTCAGTAATTGAAACTTGCCTCGACACCTACTGTAACATTTCACATGATTTCATTTCTCCATTCTCTTTATTCTCACCTCTCTTTGTTCATACTAACCAATACTCTGGTATTTTACATCTGGGCTCAGATATCTATCAGATTTTGGCTCCTGTTTACTTTAGTAACTAGTGAGTTATTAAGGATTTCTAAAATTTTTACCATTTTTCATGAGATTTTCCTTCAGTCTTTGTTATTATGAAATACTTTTTTCTTCTGAAAAGCAGGAGTGTATGTGATCTGTGGTCACCTCTATGGGACATGGTAAAAAAAAGTTTGAGTGGAGATACTTCTGGGAACAGAAATTACTTTTGTAGTGGTCGTAAGTGTTAATCTTCGCTTTGATAGATTATCTTTCACATGGTAGGCATTACATAAATATTATTGAATAAATGAGTGAGAAAAAAGCAATCCAAAATCTGTAACACCTGTCCTTGAATTGCAGAAGTACTAGAAAGCGTTGAAGGAATTGTTACCTCTCAAATTTCAAAAAAGAACAAGATCTTTTTGGTGTGCTTTTTCTGAGTTCCAAGCACATTCTCTTTGGTGTATTTAAAGCATTCTACCTATAGTTGCCATGGTGGTTTGTCTGCCACTATCCCTCTTGAATTTGTAATATTATTTTACTTTAAAATACTTTTCAAGGATGCTTGTAGGTTACTTTGATGTGGTGGGACTGGATGAAATTTAAGGTCTCTTATAGCCTAGATATTCTGTGATTTCTTTCAGAATTCTGGCATCGTCTGTTCTCTTCACACTAGTGGTCCAGCAGAAGTGAGTTATGCAGTGCAGAGCTTGGGAGCCTGTGGATCGATTATTTTCCCAAACGTCTTCACTGGCAATGGTATACTGCCATATGGCTAAGTATAGCATGCAGGTGTCACAGATGAAATCTTCTAGAAGCTTCCATGGCTTCACAAAGCCAGTTCCCAACTTGCTTTGGGAACACTATGTACTTCATAAGGAAAGTTCGATTTTGGTCCACATGTGTCTTAGGGAGCATGAATTATTTAGAATGAAATGGGGTATATCTCCACGGAGGAACATTTTGTTTCTTCTTAGCATTAAGCACAGTGGTATACCGAACAAAGTGTCAAGTGTAGGCTTTTACATTTTAAAAATTATTCTCCCTGAGAGTTTACGTTTTTGACCAAAGTTTGCTATGGCTTTCATCTGTCTGCATATGGAAAAAACATACAACAGTAATAGGATTTTTGAGCTCTATTATGTTATCAATGACTGTGTAACAACTTGCTTGAGTTCTTTGTGACTCGTTTTCTTTATAATGAGGAGGATACTTTCTGTTCCACAAAGCTCTAGGTATTATTTGGTGATAAAATGGGTTCTAGAAGGGCAATGTGTTTAAGAACACTGAGGTATTATCTTCTTTCTTAGCTTCTCTACATGTTTAAATTCCTGTGATTGAATTCAGTAAATAGAAAACAGGAACATGTACACCCACATTCTAAATGATTGAGAAAGAAGTTGATAAACAAGACCGTATCTGGCAAAGCATTTTAATTTGGGGAAGAAACTGAACAAAGAAAAGAAAAAGAACATCAATAATGCTGAACTTCAGTGAACTATATTTATTAACATCCATATTGTTCTCCCAGTTAGTATAGAGATAACATCTTGTATTATACAGAATAACTGTCATCTATGTTTCCATTTATGAAAAAGTTCTAAAAATATCATTCTGAGTATGTCAAAGCAGAGATCATTGATGCCAGATGATTGAATGCACTAACCTTACCAGATCTATATGTTTGCATGCATGTATATGTATAAATGTATATGATGGTGGCACCTCTGAGACTTTTTTGGCTGCTGGGAATCAACAGTGCGTTGTACATGTGTACACATTTGAATATAACTAGTAGACATAAGAGGGGTTGAAGTGAAAAATATTAAAAAGGAAATTTCCTGGAATGAATTATGCTATGTAGTTCAGTAGAGGCAATTCAATAAATTGTGGCTTCTGAGAACAATACAACAAAAAAATTACAAGGAAATCTTACCAAAAGCATTTTAGTGACCTATGGCATGAAAGAGCTCGCCATAGACAGACTTGTCAAGTAGGCTCTTCAACTTATGGTTCACATTTTCATAAGAAAGAGCCAGCTAGCTAGTCAAAAAAGGGTGGCAATAATTGCATTCTCTGCCAGTGGGAAAATAGGAAAATGAAAAACAGGATAACTTAAGTATGAAAGGCAGAACTCACTTTGCACATTCTGAAACCTCTTAGCTTGAAGTCAAAACTAAACATCTTGTTTCCTTTGGAAGCAACAAAGACGTTTTTTTCTTCATAATGGAGCACTATCTCCTGTAAAGAAAAATAAAGCAATGCTGTGTATGTGTTTAATGTCTAAAAAAATAAAGACTGGCAGTCGCCAGAATGATGGGACAATGGATAAAGAGCAGGCTCAAAGATTTCCTTCCCTCCTCCGGGCCTCCACCCTGCAAGTTTCCCCAGAGAGGAGAATGCAGAAGTGAATCAGAGCTGGGAAGGTGCAGCTTTGGAAAGCCATCTCCTGCTCTTTCAGAGGTTGGATCCCAGGAGGTTGAAATAGCCAGAACCCCACTCTGGCTCTCTGGCTATTTCTGGAAAGACTCCAGGAACCTCTTTAAGTTATATGATTTGGCTGCCAAAGATTCTGAGAAGAAATCTTTCCTTGACCTGGGGGCGGGATGTAGAAACCAGGACTGAATTATCTGAAGGAGCAGGGACATTTCTGCCTGCCCCCATGTCCTTTCCAGAGAGGTGCTGTGCATGGAATCCCAGCTGCATTTTTGGGCCAAGCCCTGGTAATTCACCTGCACCACCTCTGTGGAAGAACACAGCTGAGTCTCCTCCCGGCTCTGCCTGTTCATTCCAAAAGGAGCCACCATGTCGTGCCTCGTTCAGCCAACCTTCCCCTACAAATCTACAAATCTGTTCTGCTTGGAGTAAGGCGTTCTAGGCAGGCAATGGACAAGAAAAATCACTGAGGTGCTTGCTTCTCTGCATGAGGCTAAACTCTTCACCTGGCAGCAGGAGAAGTACAGCTCCCTGCCCAGAGGGCTTTGCTCAGGTTGACTGTCAAAAGTGCGGTTGAAAAATAACATAATCTTAAATGGTTTAATAGTTTTAAACTTGCAATCAAGTTTGTTACTTAAATCTTAACGATGTTGCTTCATCTTTATCTAAATAGACTGTAATTGGGATATTGTTAACTGTCCTTATAAATATAGGATTTAAGTATCTATCTTGGATGAGGAAGGAAACTGGGGTTTCATTTCCCAGAGGGAAGATGGGGATGCACTGCAGGGCAGTATGAACAGCACCAACCTTGGAGATTGACTGATTTGGATTTGAGGATGGACTCAGCCATGCCTGTCTGTTTGGCTTTGGTCAAGTTACTTTCAAGTCAATTAACTTCCTGAACTTCCATCCTTCCTCTATAAAGTGGGGCTGATAATACCTACGTCATAGGGTTGTTGTGAGGTTTAAATAAATAAATCACCTAGGACAGGATCTGGTACATAGTAACTGCTCAAGAAATGGTGACTATATTTATATTACTAAGATGGAAGACATAAAAGCATTAAAAATAGAAGGATTTAAATATCAACAGGTGTTACCAGGGCTATGAGATTTTGGGAAACTTTCTATTTTCTCCCTCATTCTTCCCTTTATTAAAAAACAAACAAGATCAATGACGTTTATGACACTGATTTTCTATATATGGCATATCTGTATTTATCTATACCTATCCCTCTGTCTCTCTACCTGTGCATACATATAGAGATTTGAATGCATGCACTAATTTGGGCTGAAATGAGTGCTTGCCCTGGAAATCTAACTAGCACACCAGCAATGACACTCCAGTGTGGAAAGAGAACATGGGAATGGGCTTCGGAGATCTTGAGGCTGGATAGGGTATTCCTCCAAGTTAGATGAGGAAATTTTGGCTTAGTTCATTTTTTTCCTTCATAAAATGCTGTGATTAGACGGCATGATGATGAAAGTCTCTTTGTGCTCTGAAGTGTTGTGATTCTATGCTAATCAACCACTTCCACTCTTCCAGATCCTACTCAGGAGTCCCTGAATGGAAGGGAGAATGTGTACTTTGAATTGGGTTTCTCATGGAGAAAATTATTCCCTGCAAATGTCCTGTCTCCAGGGTGATGGGAAAGGAAGAGAAAGATGTTGTTGTGTTACAGTGGGGTTTCTGATTCTCAGGGTCATTCATAATCACACAGCTGTAACTGTAGGCATTTGGTCAATGAGTCTCCACATTGACATCTACCTGGTTAAGGTTGGTTCTGCCTGCTTTGTTAAGTGAGTGACTGCTCTGCTGTTTCACTGAACTAATAAATCATGTATACTTTCCTTAGCCATTTAAAAGTCATTTCCTCTCATTTTCCCTGGGCACCAGAGGCAATCTTGTACATGAAGCCTGGTGTGTGTGTGTGTGTGTGTGTGTGTGTGTGTGTGTCTGTGTATGTGTGTTGATTGCTGCCTTCAAAAATAGCGTATGATAGCAAATAATTGCTTCGAGTTTTTCAAGCCAAAATTTATCAAGCAACCTAAACTCTAGCAGTGTATTCATCAAAAAGCAAAGATGTATGCCTTGTATTACTTAACCTTTCCAAGCCATCTGCTTCTTATTATACTTTTTATTTCATATTCAACTTCTTATTTGAAATTCAAACATCTTATTATAATCATGTGTATGATTTCTGAACTAAAGTGGAACATTCTAAAATCTGGTGTTTCATGTATAAAAATTGCTTTTACAATAATTCATCTATTCAACAAATATTTATTAAGTGCCAATATGACACAATTTTCTAGATATTGGAGTATGTTGGTGAGCAAAGGGGAGGATAATGTCTGCCTTCACGGAACTTAAAATTCCATTGTTTCTAGGGGTGGGGAGGGAGAGTGACAGATAACATATAATATTGTGTATTAGACCGTGGTGAATGTTATGGAGAAAAAGCAGGGCAGGAAGATGGCAAGTTCCAAGAGTATGTGTGAGTATGCAGGGAAGGAGGGAGTTCCAACTTAAGTAAGGTTATCAGGGAAGACCCTGCGGTCAGGGTGACTTCTGAACAAATATCTGAAGGAGGTCACGGAGTGAGCCATGAGGGTACCGTTGGAAGAGCCTCCCACTGAGAAGGGATGGCAAGTGCAAAGACCCCAAAGCTGGAGCTGCCTGACTTGCTTGAGGAACAATGAAGGGTCCATGGGGCTGGAATGGAGTGAGTGAGGTAGGAGATAAGGAAGGGGAGAGGAGATGGCCAGATGAGAAATACAGAAGTATTTCAAAGAGGAAGAAATGATCAATTAGTATAATTATTAAGCACAGAGACAACACCCATGAACAAAACAGAAAAACACCTGCTCCTGCAGTTGACATTCTAGTGAGGGGAGACAGAGTAAAAAAAACCAAAAAAGTGAATTGTATAGGATGCTAGAAGGTGGTAAATGCCATGGGAAAGAAATGGACAGGGAATGCTGGAGTGGGATGTGTGGGTATTCAGTAGTTCACTGTTACCTAGAACAATCTTAGAATGTAAACTTCTCAAGACTAGAGCCTACAATCTTGGTTCCTTTATGTATTATCCAATTCTTAGCACATCATGATAACTAATGGAAAATCATTGAAAATGATCCTGCTAAATAACGTTTATTCAACAACTATGTTTTGGTTATGTTCTGTGTACCACGGACTGTAACAGGTGAGCCAAAAGAGACATAGCCTGACTTCATGGAGTTTATAATTTGTGGTGGGGATAACAATGATCAAATAATCTCATAAATACATGTAAAATTGCAATAGTGATGGTGCTATAAATGAGAGGTATTTGATTTTAGGAAAGTATATAATGTGGAGAGGAATGACAATCCATTACTCTGTCTTCCGTATTTTAGTAGTAATATTGGCTTTCCCAAGCAAACTGGGTTTTTGTAGTGCTGGTGAAATAGGAGCTAGAAAGAGTGCAAATGTTTCTCATCCTCTTTCAAAATACATTGTAGGGGGCCGCCTGGTGGCGCAGCGGTTTAGTCCGCGCTTGGCAGCCCAGGGTTCGCGAGTTCGGATCCCGGGCGCCCGCAGACGCACTGCCTGTCAGCCATGCCGTGGCGGCGTCCCATGTAAAGTGGAGGAAGATGGGCAGGATGTTAGCCCAGGGCCAGTCTTCCTCAGCAAAAAGGGGAGGATTAGCAATGGATGTTAGCTCAGGGCTAGTCTTCCCCACAAAAAAAAAAAAAACAAACAAACAAACAAAAAAAAACAAAATACATTGTAAGCTGCCTTTCTGAGAGGCAATATTGTCTTGCAGAATTTGCTTAGTTGAAGTATGTCTAAACAGTAATAGCTTCTTGTCAGTCTAGTTTGAACCATATGGAAAAGAGGAGGTTCTAATCTAAAGGTGGGTAAACTTGACTCTGGAAAAGGCCATGGTACCTTGGGTGTTCTTTAGGGTGAGGGCTTCAATAGATCCTGGGATGGAAGTAAGATACTAGTCAGCCTCCTACTCTTTATATGAAGCCAGCAAGTCTGACTCCAACAAGTGTCTCACTTTAGTTAAACCTGTTTTCAGCTTTGTTTGGAGGATGTAACTCTTGGCCATTCTTTACTGTCCATTACTTTAGATGACTAGTGATATGGTCCAACAATGGAACCAGACATATATTTATTCACCAGCAGCGATGACGTATTTTTCTGCATTATGCCTGTCCTTGGCAAAGGATGCCTCAGCTGCTCCCTTTGCCGCCTTGCTGTCAATTTGATAAACAGACAGGCTTCCTTCCCAGCAGGGCTGGGGTGGCTCCAGGTTGCAGCACTGCCCACTTCAGCCGTCTGCAGCCCATTGTTCCTGCCTCCTGTGGGCTCACAGAGCCTGTTCTGCGTGCACCAGGGCATTCCAAAAGATGCTCAGGCTGACAGCATCACACCAGTACAAGGAGAAAATAAAGTTTTGTTCTGTTCTGTTAAATGTCTCTGCCAGACTCTACAGAGACATACTGCCAGAAGAACAAAAGGAAAGTTAATTCTGTCCATTGCACAGAGCTATTTTGAAAATTTACTGCCAGCACTCTGCAACAGATACATTTGTATATTTTAGCTTTTCCTTCAAGCAGTTTTTCTAACACAATGGTGATTCCCTCATGTGTTGGATTTTTAAAAGGGTGAAAAGAGTACAATAGTGTATTAATGAGCACAGTTTTAATGGTAAAGAGAGTGAAATAGGACATGCCAGATCATAGAGACCAAAGACAGACTAGCCAGAGAAAACCAGTCCTGTCTAATCTTTTCTGCAGAATTGATAGCATGAGCGTTTGGGAACAGACTAACTGTGGATTGACTGTGCTGGACCAGGTGCTTCTCCTGTGTACATGCTCTTTTGTGCTCTACTTTAGCTAAAACTGTAACAGTAATAGTTATATTGATGTACCACATCTTCCACAGTAATTGTGTTCTCCCTCCTACTCCCACCCCAAGGTGTTCCTGTAGGGAAAGTGAGGATTTCGGTCACCATTTTAAGGGGAAAATGAGGCTCAAGGAGATCGAGTCCCTGGGTCTAGTTCACACAGCTAATGATGACGGCAGGGGTTTGTTCTAGGACCTGATTACTTAAAGAAGTGAGTCCATAAACAAGGAAGTAAGAAATTGAGAGCTTTTTCATTGTAAAAAACAGATTTCTCTATGAAAATTAAGCATATTGAAAGGATATGGGCGGACATATCTTAAGCCAGGTGGAGGAAGCACAGATTTTTTTCTATCATTATTATTTTTTAAGCTATACTTATATGTCATATGCACTATTTTGTATGTATGTGTGCTTCATGATAATGACAAGAAATAACAGGTAGGGAAGAGAACTAATTGGTTTTTAATGCCTGGCCCTGTGGTAGGCACATTAAATATGTAATCTCATGTTTTTAATATTGGACTTTTTTATTTTAAGAAGTTGTCTTAGCCATTATAAAAGTAATAGTACATCATCGTTATAGCTAAACTAACTTATACATTTTACTGGTTTCAATATTTACCACTATTTCTTATATACTATGCATTCCATTTCCTTGAGTCCTTTTTGAAGTTTCCTCTGGGTAAAGATTTCCTCAAGTGATGTTTCTAGACTGCCTATGCTGTTGTGGTACTTTCTGAAATCCTTACATATCTGAAAATGTCTGTCTGTTGCTGTCATACGAGGATAGAATGGCTATAAATCATAGAGTCACATTCTTTCTGCTGAAGTCTGTTGCAAACATCAGTGTGTTCTAGTTTTTAGCATTACACATGAGAATTTCAATACCAGTCTGACTTTTTTTTCCTTTCCAGGTGATCCATTATTATTATTATCATTATTTTCTGCCTGGAAGTGTGAAGGAGTTTATCTTTATCCTTGTGTTTCAGAAATTTTACCAGGATCTAAGTACTCATATTTTTGTTCAATATTCTACTCCCACTCTAGACTATTTCATCAGATATTAACAATAATACTTTTGGAGGTTGTCTTCACTTGAGTTCTTCCACAAAGCAGAGCCTGAGACAATGGTTTGATGTGGGTAGTTTGTTTTGGGAAATTACCACAGGGAACAAGACTGGGGTACTGACTGGGAAGAGTGAAATGGGGAAGGAGCGATAGTCAATCTAAGGGTGCATTGTTGAGTTGGTCAGCACCATGGGCAACTAGGGCCCACCTGGGGGCCTTTTGAGGAACTAAGTAGGCTGTGCCTCAAAATTATCCACCAGAAATAGGAGGAAAGTATTTATCCACGAGCTTCATGACCCATTGGCCAAAGGTTACTCCAGAAGGTGTCAACTTCCTTGTATTTTCTGGTTTGCACATTTATCCCTGGGGATTGGATCTCTTTTTTACTTTTGTTAGGTTGTGTTTGCTAAATTTGCATGGAAGCATCAAGAGAAGCCCCAGTGAATATCGTGGGTTAGGGCTATATTCCTTCATGCTAGCATTGTGTAGCAAATACTTAATTTTTTGATGGTAATCAGGGTCAGTTGTTCCACCTGTGACAACTCCTTTCTTTGCTTGCTGGTCCATCAGTTTGAGAAGCCCTAAATGACGAAATGGTAGAATTCCGTGAAAGTCTTTCTGCCTTTCTGTGTTCTTTGGCAGAAGCCTCCTCCCTTACCCTCCATGTTCACCCCCGGGGCCAGGATTCAGGACTTTTAATCCAGGAGAGCCTAAGAACATAGGGATGGGAAGCACGCATTCTGAAACTGGGTCACTAGGAGTGATGAGAAGGGCCAATCCTACTTCCACCCACTTGGTTTTCAGACCCAGGTATTCTAGTTATGCTTCATCATATATTGGCTATGGATTCACTACACATACAGAATCCTGGAGGACAGCACCCAACCTTGCTGGATGTGGTCCCTTAAGCTGGCTCCTTAGCTGGGCCTTTAACAGATGATTCCATCATGCTAATAGGCTGGCTTCTTCAGAGTGATATGGTATATGGTGGCATCTGAGGATTCTCTGGTCATGGACTCATTTCATTTACCATCACTGTAAAATGTGTTCCTTGATCTGAGGCAATTTTATGGGGATCCTATGTTGGTAAATCCCACACTCTTCAAGCCTGCAGATGAGGCTGGCTGAGGCACCTTCAATATGAAAGGCAAACTCATAATCAAAGTAGGTGTAAATTTTGACAAGGATATAGTGCTGCCTTTCTAGGATGTCACCAACCTGCCACCAAGTGACTGACCTTCTTGAAGGATGTTTATATATTGCGGCAACATATTGCATCTCTGCTGCTGTCAGCTTGGGAATTCAGCAGTGACAGTAGCTAGATCAGCTTCAGTGAGAGACAGCCCATGCTGTTGGGCCTATGCATAGCCTCCATCCCTGCCAAAGCTGCTTCACTTATGGGACTACTGTGGAAGCACTGGGGTGGCTGAAGTCAGAGGCTGACTGACATCCACTGGACAAGTTATCCTACCCACCTGATTGTTCAGTGCCTCTCTGAATGCTCTATAATGCTCTTCAATGGGCATTAACACAAGACAGAAATAACCTCACATGCTTTGGGCCCTCTGCCAAAGACTCATCCACTAACCTTTTTCTCAAACTTCCTTGTCTCCAAGATCCTTTCAGGATCTCGATCAAATAGCAACACCCTCTGTCAGCCCAGAAGTTTGTGTGTATCTATGCTTTAGGCAGTTTTTCCCTGTATATAAGGTGTATAACTAAGTGTGTTGCTCAGAGTTATACCCACTGGGAAAACTTTCATTTTCCACTGCCCTTCAGGGCCACCTTTGAGTGAGGCTGAATTGTGGCAATCTGCTTTCTGTTACTATAAATATTGAGCTAATCCATTTGTGAATCAGGCTCAAATATTTCCTTCTCTGTGAGTTGGTCATAGAGAAGCCTCCATGAGAGCATCAGTGTAAGGTGAAGGAAAGGCATCAGTGCCGCAGGGGCAAGTCACAAGGAAGGCAAGGCCATCTGCTTATAGAACTTACTTGTGCTCTCTGGACTGGCTCAACCCAATCCTAAATGTACTATTTATATCATACAGTGGATTACTTCTGTTCCTGGATGGCCTTATGACTTTATGGATCTCATAATTCCAACACATCATAGGCAGTTCCAGTTGCATAGTCACACTTGATGTCCTAGCCTCTACTAGGGCTCAAAAGCATGCCAGGAGCTGTTTTCGAAATGGCAAATAGTTCTCTGCCTTTGAAGGTTTGACTTTGCTCCAGAACCCAGGGGTCTGTGCTGTTACATATCGAGGTGTAACGGAGACTCTACACAGCATCCTAATCCATAAGGACACCTCTAGCACCATCAATCTTCTAGGTCATGCTGTCTGAGCATCAGGGCAGCTTGTACTGCAGCTGGACTTGCTACAGCATCCTCTTTTGTTTCGGGCAGCATATACCACACCTAAAAATGGCAGCCTTCCAAGACACCAATAAATGGTTCACAGTGTATTGCCATGTGTGGTATGTGGTGATGCCAGTATCCAAATAAGCCTACCGTGTCTCTTTCTTAGCGGTAGGAGATGTGGGTGCAACAACTTGTCATTTATATTAAAGGAGATTTTCCCGCATGTTCGAACTCATTGAGTCTTTAAAAACATCACCCATGTGGTAGGTCCTTGAACTCTGAGGGTTTTATCATCTGCCCTCTGGCATGTATGTATCTTACCAGGGCACACTAAATACTTTCCCCTTCCTGCTCACCAGCTCCAATTACCATGACATCGTCAGTGTTGTCAATTAGCAATCGTGCTGGTTCTGTGGAATGTCAAGACAATCAAGGTCTCTGTGGACTATATTGTGATAGAGAGCAGGAGATTTAATTTGTCAATGTATACTACTGTATACAACATATACAGTGATAGCAAACTGCTTTTGATCCTTATTATTTGTGGGGATTGAGAAAAATACATTTGTCTCCTCAAAAGCTGCCTATTAAGTGCCAGAAGCTGTGATAATCTGCTCTGTAGTAAAACACTACATCTGGCAGAGTAGTTGTGATTGTGGCTACCACTTGGTTATGTTTATTTTGGTCCACTATCATTCACCATGATCCCTCTAGTTTTTGAAGAGGCCAAATAAGTGAATTGAATGGGGGTACACCTTCATCCTTCAAGTCTTTGATGGTGGTGCTAATTTCTACAATTCCTCCTGAGATGTAGTACTGAAGTTTCAGGGACTTCCTGTTGTCACTTCCAAACACAGTGGCTCTTATTCCACTGGCCAAGAAACCAATTCTAATTGCACTAAGGGAATGAGAAAGTAACTGCATAGATGGTCTGTGGACCCCTTGGACCACTGTGAGTTGGACATGGGCCAGGATTCCATTCATTCATCCCATTCCATTTCATTCCAGGCTTACATAAGCCTCTCTAATGAAGGGTCACAATGGCATTTTGGATTCCTTGCTATCACAGTCAGCTCAGATCCTGTGTCTAACAGCCTTGAATGGTCTGGGTGTTCTCCTCTCCCCAGTGCACATTTATTCTGGTATATACTTTCAGATCCCTTTGAGGAAGGATCAGGAGATATTTACTACATTTATTTGTAGTGGTGATGCAGGATACTTCCTCAAGGGAACCTAACCTCTTCATTAGTCAACGAGCTCTGGATCTGAGACAGAGCTCTGGGTCTGAGAATTGACTTAGATCTGGAAAATGGGTGAGTGATTGTGATTTTCCACTGTGATGGCTGACACCATTTTTTTCTTGCCAGATTTCAGCTTCTGGTTATACAGATTAAACAAAACTCTAGTTGGCTGCCCATCTATCTTGCTCCTATGATCTATGAACAATTGCTACAGATCCCCATGGGTCAAGGCACTCTGATTGTCACTGTGGTCTTTGCTGCCCATTTCAGTAATTATGTCCACCCTGTTTTTGTGAAGACAAAATAGCCTCTGCTATTTTAGAATTCTATCAATTTCAGTAATACCAAGGAAACCAGTTCCAGTGTAGTACCTCCCACTGTCAACAACCACAGCCAAGCTTCTCCACAATGTTGGTGCTTCCCTTCACCATGCATTCTTTATTGATTAGGGGGAAGAGTGTCCTTTGGACCCCCTCGGGGAACATAGGTGGTGGGTTCTTTGATCTAACATAATCAATCCATTACAACATTCCCACCTCCCTCAGCCTTCTGATCCCTTCCTCAGTACTCTGCTAAGGCAGTTCTATACCTGATTTACTTTGGTAAGGCCCAAGCTTCAAGGAACCATCCCAGCGTGTATTAGGACCAATTCTTTCCTTGCTAAGACATTGAACTCCATATCCTGGGAGAGTGTTCCAATGTCAATAAATTCTCCTCTCTGCAGCCTTATATTCTAACCTCATATATAAGCCCCCTCAAGATTTACTCTAAAATCATTCCCCTGGTTTCTGTTATGCAGTTCTTTAGCTGTGCTGTTTCCTCCCAGAGCAGGAAGCATATATCCCTCTCAGTAGTGCTGTGACCTAAACATTCCTATCATTGTGGCTCATACTCCACAGGATAGGAACCAATGCTAGCTGTTTAATGCATGCACTTGTAGAGCAGAGAAATAACCTTTGGATGGGTTCAATCTGGAGCAGAGAAGGGGTTGGGCTCTGAACAGGATGGGGAGGAGTATATTTTACGAGGCGTCTTCCTCAGGTGAGGTTTTTGCAGGGTCTCTCGGCCAGGGTTTCTCAACAGCAGCACCATTGGCATTTGAGCTGGAAAGTTCTTTGTTGTTGGGGGGGTCATCCTGTGCATTGTAGGATGTTAACAGTGCCCCTGGCCTCTATCTACTAGATGCCAAAAGCACCTCTTTCTCTCAGTCATGATAACCAAATCTCCCTGGTGAGAACCACTACGTGGCTGATAGGATCCAGACTCGTACAGATGTCCCTTGGGTGATGGCAGAATTCCTCTGGGTGCATCTGAGGTGAGGTGCCATCAGGCTATTCCTGTGCACATGTGGTGGCTACAGCAATGGCAGGAGCAAAACAGTGGGCTAACAAGATTTGTGAGCCAGGACATAAAACGTGTCTGACACAGAGGTATATAACATGCACTAATATGCACTAGTTTTGCAGAAGCAAACACTGAGACTCAGGAAGGTTAAACAACTTAAGTTGATGTATTTCAGTTTGATGAACTGGGCAAAAAGATGAATAAGACACAATTCCTTCCCTCAAGGAATTCTCAGTCCAGCAAACTGTGAAGTGTTATATAATAAATAATTGCACACAAGTGTTGATGAGGTCATACAACCAGCAAGTGACAAAGCTGAAAACTGAATGAGGCATAGTCATTTTAGTATATAGATATGCCTTAGGATTTTATTATGTTTACTGCATTGGAGAATTTTTGCTGAATTATTTGTGTACCTGGTATCATTTAACATTCATAGTGATCTAACTAAGTAGGCAGTCTCGTCTCCATTTTTCAAATAATAAAGTGGCCCTTTCTTGTACACCTTCATATGATCTAGACACATTATGCTTAAAGACACACTGCTTTGTAGAGGAGGATGACCTCAGACTGAGAAAATCAATGCAGACAAGCACAGAGATGCAGGCGCACGATAATGCAGCATGTGGCTGGACACAGCAGAACCAGTGACCGTTCTCATTAGCTCCATCTTCATCCTCCAACACTGACTAATTAAGATATGGGCTGGTACCAAGTAGCTCAACTCTTTTTAACAGCGGCTTGTGAAACTGTGGAAACTATCTAAAAATATATAACTGATGTGAGCGAAATAATGTTGTTACAAGGGAATTGATAACCAAGGATAATGGGAAGGGGAAGAAATAGCAAGTTGGAGCTAATTACCAGGGAAAGCCCCCTGACACTGAGAATGGTGAGCCAGGATAATGGTCTCCTGAGAGGAGTGGCAGAATCACCATCAGTTAGTACATTTAAAAATAGGCAATAGAGCACTAGAAACAGGGCTATTGGGAATAATCTTGCATTAGGCAGGAAAGGAGGTAATTGACTAAGTGACCTAATATTAAGAGCTTTCTTTCTCATGAATTTCTAGAATTCTAAAAAAAATAAAACCTTATAGGCTGTATACAGAAATGTGGGTACCTAATGACTGGAGATGCCTAAATATAGCCCCAAATTATTCATAAATGGAAAATGAGAGCAGCCGTGCCCCAGATGGAGCATAACACGAGGGTCAGAGGAAATGTAGGAGATGGACAGGGAAAGTGGAAGCACTGTCAGGAGTCAGGTTTCTCTGATGCACGTAGATGGGGCTGTGCTCCAGAACACTTGAGCTGCAAGAGAGACGTGTTTGGTAGTTGACTAACTACCCAGATCTCTCTTTTCCTTTCCTCTTTCAGTCCTATTCTACGACTACGTAAGACAGAGTTTACAAAGACCACCCTACATTATCCATGTTCCAAGTCACTTCTCTCCTTTCCTTAAAACTGGTTAATGGCATGATTTTAAAGCACCGTTCCCCAACTCGTACTCCAAAGTTGACTCTCAGTCACAGGCTTAGAGTCTTGCGAAGCTTGCAAGCCTTGCTAAAAATGCAGATTTCGAGATCCCACTGTAGATTCATGGAATCTGGATGTCTGGGGTGGAACCTATGAATCTGCATTTTTTGAGAAGTTCCTTCAGGAAGTCTTACATCAATAAGTTGGAGAAACTCTGCGTGGGGAAGGGTATGCTGGCTAAACCAAAAGAAACCACAGGGCAGGAAGTGCAGTCCTCCTCTCCTCTTTCCTCATTGGCTTTCCCTCATTTTCCTTTACCCCCAACCAGATGAGATCTCCTTTAACTTCCACCTCACTCTTGCGCTTATAAGTATGTAAATACATGCCTATAATTTATATTTTACCTACTTTCAAAAAGACTTTAATATAATTTTCTTATATGTCTAATGTGCTAGCTATTATTTCTCTGCTTTGTATTTGTGGTACTGTTTTAACTCTCTAGAGGGCAGGGTTAGATCTTAACAGTCTTTCTATCCTTCATCATTTTGTGGTAAAGAATGGATATTTTTTTGAATGCAGCCAAGCCAAATCTGTAAAAAGTAATAAAAACAAGGCTTACAATAGAAACTCAGGGTGTGTCAGCTTTGAGAATGTGAGAAAGCATAGTCTGGAGGCGGAACACTGAGCTTGGTGTCAAGACCTGGCTTTTGTTTCCATCTCTGCCAAGAATCGCGTATGAAAATTTCAGCAAGTCCTGTGGCCTCCCGTTTAATCTCCCTGTAAGCAGGGATAACAATCACTTTCTTACTTCTCTCACAAAGCAGCTTAGAGCGTAAGTATGATAATATCACTATTTAATATCACTTTTCACTTAGGAAAGCTAAAAATGACATCAACGTTATCAACATCATCATTTCCCAATCTACAAACTGTCGAACAGGAGTTCAGTCCGGGTTTCTCAGAGATAATTATTTTCCCTCACACCAGGATATACAAGAAAAGATAAAACAGTAAAAAACAAAGATTCCAGGAATTACATCTAGTTAAAATGTATATCAGTAGTCAGGCTTCTAATTTCCCAGATAATGCTAGATCTCAGGACAAGGAAAATAATTGGCATTGTTTAATTTTTGACATGCTACCTAATGAACAGCTAAACCATTTTCATAGAAGGCAAAATTACAGTGCTGCTGCTGGTATGCAGCTACTGTATCTGAAGTTAATTGGATTTTCCATTATGATGAGGCTTGTTTTTCAGAATTAATCTCTTAGTCTCTTCCAACTGCTCTGAGTTGATGGTGAGACAGGAGATATATAGGGCATGTGGAGGGAATCATGGGTTGGGGAGGAACCTCATTAGGTCAAAGAATCCTCTGGTATACTGAGGCATTACAGTGTGCAAGCAGGACCTAGGATTTGTGTAGAATATATGTCTTCTCAAAATGGAGTTTTTCAGGAAGGAAAACTGACTACTTGTTATTGTAATTTCTCTTGCTCAGTCTCTCTCCCTCTCTCAATCTCTCTCTCTCTCTCCACCAGACAGTAATGTGCTTTAGTTCCATTAGGATATTGGTGTTATCTGTGCAGACTGGAACAAAATAGCAATACCAACTTTTTTTTCTAGCCTGATGGATTGCTCTATGGATCACCTAATTTAGCATCGGTTTGTTCTCTCTGGTGTTTTGAAACATGAAAAGAGCTTTCAAAGTGAGAGAACTGACTTGAAAAAAGCTTCAGCCCTGCTGATGGGCCAGAGACAATGGGGCTTTCCCAGTTGGGAAATGGCAACTCACGTTGTCACCTTGAAAACAACAATGAACAAAGGTATAGCCGTATATACGCCCAGCAACCTCAATGACCGAGAGAGTGGGTCCCTGGGGAGGTGAACAGACAGGTCAGTGCACTCAGGGCCCACGAAGGGGTCAGGACAGCCACTTGGCCGATGCTTCCACACAGGAAGGACCTTCGGTTTAGAGTCTGAAATTCTCTATGGAAAAAGACTATTCATCAAGTACTTTCTGGTTATATGACCTTATCAACACTTATGTGCAATTATTTATTGTACAATATTTCACAGTTTGCTGGACTGAGAATTCCTTGAAGGGGAGTATTATGTTTTATTCATCTTTATGCCCCGTGCATCAACTTAAGTTGTTAATGTATCTCTTCTTGTGTATTAAGGGTACTCATTTGTTAAGTGAAATCATTTAAAATATGCCGTAATTTTGTTAACCCTATCGTAGTATTTCTTAATTTTTTAAGTCACTAAGAGTCTAAAAATGAAAAGTGACATGGGCCTCTATAGACTTGTAAAGGCCGTGACCACATGTGGAGGCTGCTGATGCAACTCACGTCAGTGAGAAGTGCTCCTCTATAGGCTCCTTAAGGTATGGGAGGAAGCTTAGAAGACAAACTAGGGGGACAGCTGGTAAGAGCCATGGACTTAGCCAGATTTTGAAATCTTTTAAAAGCATTTCCCCAAATATCTGCCTTTTAATGTTCTAAAAACAAAAATATTGCCTCTGTCTTTGCAACTTTTACGTTAAACTTATCCAAATATTTGTTCGAATGCTGTATTGAAGAAAGAGTACAAAAACATTGCCTGGCACTTGGATGACTTCAAACAATTAAATAACAAATTGATGAAACTGTAAACTTAATTGAAAGTGGGCTCCAGACTAAGAATTGTCATTCAATCACAATTCCCCTTTCATTGCAAAGCTTAGTCTGTCCATGCAATAGCCACAAACCTTACATTTAGATAGCACTTTACAGTTTATAAAGCATGCTCACGTATATTATCTCAAGTAACCCCAATAGAAGAACATTACATAATGCCTAGAATGACATGTTTGGGCTTTGTTTTAAGGGGCAAAATTGTCTTAGTAATATATTTGGAGAATGATAATTTCATACCACAGATGGAAATCTGAAAGTAGAGAACAGAACTCCAAATCCTGTGGAATCTAGAAACAAACCAGACTGACTTTACAGCTGTTAAGTACTTTTTGGATGTACGTATCTAATTCCAGTGAGTCCACACAACAATTTGCCAAGGGCTGCCTGCATTCTTTCATTGCCACCTAGAAGTCGAACTCAAAGCAAGGAAGACAGGTGAAGTTCTGCTCTTCCCACTCATCTCCTGGGTGGGTAGAGCAACAATGTGCCACGCTGTATGTTCTCTCCTCCCCACTACAGGGCCCGCTGCCACCACAACTGCAAATCCTTGCCCTCAATTTTTAGGGAAACCAAATAGTTTAAACTTCTCTGCATAGACAATATATTACTAGGAAAATGTATACTGCTTCCTTACAGTCAAGTAAATTAAAAAATACTCCCTGTCCCTTTAGCATTGCATTTTGGTAAGTTTCTCACTTCAGATTTGGAAAATGACAAGGAGATCTCAAGAGTGTTCGAAAGTCTCAAAAATAAGTTCTTGGAGCATCAACACCTTTTAACAGCATCCATCTTGTCTTCTGCACCTTTCAAGGCACACCCACCAAAAAAGGACATAATGATTGCATTTTAACACTTTTCCTTTCAGTCCCTAACAGGAAATTAAATTAAGGATATTAAGTCCCCACTATGTGCTCAAAATTCTGAGAAGTAAATTCAAGACGGCAGCATTAATAAGCCTGCTCTCCTTCCTTAGGCACCCAGATGTTCAACCCGGGCTGCTTACATCCCTCCTTTATACACCTGCTCCTTGAGTTTTTCTCACTCCTCTCTCCATCTGTGATCCTGCTGCCATTTCTCTCCGCTCTCACGTACTCTCTGTGGTCCTGGATTGCCTTTTTCAGCCTTAATTCTACTTCCAGGTCATCAGGTGCTCCCTCAAATCTTATTAAAACAGCACTTGATAATTTAACCACATCAGAAATCCTTTCAACTAACCAAAGGGGAGAGGATTATTTTGTTCAACCCATGCACTTTTCAAAACACACACCTACTACTGTTCCTGTCTATTTTGTTTTGGTATAATGGAAACATTTGTGTATGGACCTAATTTTTATTTTTTTCGTTAATAAAACTTTCTTTCAATTACCACTGCTTTTCCCATATTCAATTGGTCTACATGAAGTAAACATCTTTCTGCAGTTTTCCCAGTCGAATCTTAATCTTCCTGGTTAAAATTTTAACTTCTTATTCAGATCTCTAAATGACAACCGTATTATGATCAGCAATGTGTGATGATTCATTACCAATATGCATCAAATATAATCATCAATATGTATTTGTTAGCAACCTTCTACCCTGTATAAGCCTTGTCTACAGTCTTGTCTATGCCTAAACCAATCTTAGCTAAAAGTAAGACATGGTGAACAAAAGCAAGGTCCAAAAGCAAAGTCTTCTCAAGAGTTTCCCACCAACACAACTCCACTGGGAAGAACAAGTATGGAGGACAAAATGAAAGTGGTTCTATAGCAAGAGCTCATGTGAACAATCAAAAACTAGGTTGATAGAGGGAAATGCTTTAAAAATACTTGGAAGGGGTTAAAGGGGCACATTTGAACGATGACAGATGGCAACTAGACTTTTGGTGGTGAATACGATGTAGGCTATACAGAAGTTGAAATATAATGATAAATACCTGAAATTTAAATAATGTTATAAACCAGTGTTACTTCAATAAAAAGATACTTGGGGTACAACCTTAATTGACGTGGCATGGGTATTTCATTACCTCAGCCCACCAACACTTATTGAGCACCTAGGGATAAAGGTGAAAATGTAATAATTCCTGCCCCCAAGGATAACACATTTTAGTGGAAAAAACTGACATTGGGAACAGATATCTAGAACATTCTAAGGCATTTCAGAAGACTATTGTTCTTCCTATTTTGCATGGAAAGAAACAAACTAAATCTTAGAAAGGTGAAAAGATTGTGCCAGGGTTACAAGACTAATACATGGCAGCAAATTGGCCAGGATCCACACAGAAAGAAGGGAGATGAAGAGTAAGTAGTTTTCAAAGTGTTTAAAAAGGAGAAATTAGTCACAGACTTCCTTTTATCCACAGGAGCTCCTCACAAGTTTCTGATATTTTTAATACATAAAGTTGCATTTTAGGCAGACAACTGCAAAATAATTTCTTGTTGACCAGCTCAGTATTTTCCCTGAAAAGTTAATATGAAAAGAACATAACACAGAAAATAGTAAATCTAGGTGTGGTGGTGGTAGTGTGTGTGTGTGCATGCACACGCGTGGGTATGCACAGGTGTGAGAAATCAGTATTCTATTTATTCTAAACATATCTCCATCTTGTTCCTATATCATGTGTCATATGAACTCAGACTCTGGGTCATAGCAAGTCCTGACAAGATAGTTAAACATAAACAAAAAACTCTGTAACAAGGGCAACAAGAAAAGCATCATTTTTTTCTGAGCACACCCCTATACTCCCTGGACAAATGCATAGTCCCTGGGTGAGGTTCTCTGTTTTCCCAGGAGATTTATCTAAACTGTAGTCTTATTCATCAAAAAACAATATCTTGGTGTGTGTCCTAGAATTGAGTTTAAGTACATCAGCATGAAAGCCCTTACATTTAATGTACTAAATTAAATAGATTATAAACTTAGAATGGTATTTCTCTGCTTTTCTTTTCCAGTTCAGCCCCTCGGGCGCAGTTAGCATTCACTTAGTATTTATGAGTGATAATCCCTAGTAGCGTGTAGCAAAGATTTTAATGTGACAGCATACAAACAAGAGTCACACATCATGCATACAGCATATACACTGTTTGCCTGCTGAAGCCGTGTCTTGACCAGGCTATGTATTTAGAAAAAATCACTAGCACTCATTCTTAGAATGCATCACCATTCATTCATTGACTTACTCACTCATTCAAATATTTATTGAGCCCCTACTATGTCCCAGATACTCTTTTCGCCTACCCAACAACTTTCCCCTTCTTCCATGTGGCATAGCCCAAATTTAGTTCTAACATCCACTCTTGCCCCACATGGCTCAGCTAAAACTCAACTGGTTTAAACCAATCTTGATCTCATTTCTTTTGCAAAGGATTGATTTCATAAAGGGTATAAATCCCAGCATTGGCCAATGAAAATTGAAAAGAAATCTGTTAGAGGGTTTCTGGAAAAGATTTCTTTGCTCTTACAGAGAGTTGCACAAGGAAGAAACTGTCTTTGATTTTATGTGTCAACTTGGCTAGACTATAGTACCCAGTTATTCAATAAAACAGTAATCTAGGTGTTGCTATGAAGGTATTTTGTAGATGTTGTTACTATCTATCAGCAGTTGACTTTAGGTAAAGGAGGTTATGTTTGATAATCTGGATGGGTTTTCAATCAGTTAAAAGATCTTAAGAGCCAGAATGATGTTTCCTTGAGGAAGAAGAAATTCTGCCACAAGCCTGCAGCATCAGCTCCTGCTGGGTTTCCAGCCTGCTGTCCTATCCTACGGATTTTGGACTTGCCAGCTCCCACAATTGCATAAGCCAAGCTATGATAAAATAGATAGATAGATATCCTTCTGGTTCTGCTTCTTGGAGAATTCTGATTGATACGCTGTTCTTTTTCAGTCGGGAAATTCAGATGAGAGTAAAAACATGAGAAGAACCTGGGTCTTTGATAATGTGATTGAACTTCTGAGTTCATCATTCCTGGAGCCTCCCTTATTTGGAACTCCTTGTGATGAGAGAAAATAAATTATTTTATTCTTTAAGCCATTTTTCAGTTGGGTCTTCTGTTACTTAAAGCTGAAAGCAACCATACTAATACAGAAACCAATTAGTACCATATATATATAATCACAATTAGTCAAACCTAGAGAGTTTAAGATGATGACATATTAGTATTTGGATCATTTTCTTTCAGATAACAAAGAACTTACTTTCTCTGGCTAAGGAAAGTCAGACTAAATGAGTGCATTTAAGAGTGTATAAACTAATTATTTTCTCTCTATAGGACCAATACAAAAGTAGGAAAAGAGGTGTAGTAAAGACATCTCCTATGGTGATAGGCTGTTTCACTCTATGGAAGGAAACCTAGAAGACATTATTCATATTCAGAAAATAATAAAACTGTGCTCAATACTTTTGGAAATTATTGAATAACTACCTTGTTCTTTATTTTACACTTTTGACCTTATCAAGAAAGGATCATCTGCATGACTCCTTATTTTAATGTCTCATAACTGACTATTTCAGTTCTATTGCACACTCGGTATTACAGTTGGAGTTAAATTACAAACAGCTGTGATTCCTGCCCCAAGAATCTGTGTAGGTGTGCACAAAATGCTTAATGTCTTCTGCAGGGAACAGGTGTTGCACGGGCAGTATATGCTGGAAGGAAATAAATTCACTCTTAGGCTGAAGCTATGTAATCTAGTAGGTAAGATTTGGTTTTTTGAGCTACATGTAGGAAAAGAGGAATATGATGGAAAGGCTGAAAGACTCAAAAAGAGAAGCCTACATTTCCACTGTGGCATTATCCCCCAAGTTAATCATTTCTAAAAAATTTCAGTTACTTTGAATAACAACTGCACAGAAGTGCAAAACAGTAGGTGGGAGCCTGGGAGGAGTGACAGACTGCAATTTGCAGGGTTCTCTTTCCCAGAGACCTGCTCAGTAAGCTTGATGAACGTTGCAATCGCATATAATCTTAAAACTTGTTTGAACGTTGGTTGGGTTTGGTTTTAAATGGGAGTTTAACTTCCTCATTTAAAAAGAAGATTTCTGTTTTTTCAGAAATGCATACCAGACTTTACAACATACATTTAAACTGCACTGATTTTCCCTTTTTGTCCAATAATAAAATGGTGGCCATTGGTGTTTATTGGGCACTTACCATCTACTCACTGTGCTGGTACTGGGGATACAAAGATGGAGAAAATGTGGTGATTTCCAGTGCAACAGTATACTGTAAGAGAATTGAAAACTCTTCCCTGTGGAGTGACATTCTGTATAATCCAGTTAAACAAATGCATAAGGAAACATAACATTGTGCCCAAAGTGTCTTTTCTGAGCTGATTTGGGTCCTACCAAAGGAAGGTCTTAGAGTCCCTTTGAACTGTGCCAAGTGATGAGTCCTAGCAAAAAGGCAAACTCCCATGGCTCCAGGATATGCAAGTTACTTGGGAAGAGAGGATCAAATCCTTCTTTCCTGATGGGTTAGTCTGAACTTACTCCTAAGATCCCCTTATGATAAGAGAAAAGAACTTAAGCTCCTTGAAATAACTTATTAACCTATCTAGAAATTAACCTGTCTACTTCTATGTTTTGAAAATGTGGTCCATCAACCACGTGCATGAGAATCTGTGGGATGATCAGTGAAACACCACATTGCTGGGCACACAGGACTTTCACGTCTAACAAGCTCCCACAGGTGATTCTTATGTTCACTGAAGTTGATTAATAGATAACCACTGATGATGGGCCAGATACCTTCTCCACCAATTCACTGATCCCAGAGGCTGACCTAAATGGACTACATTACTAGGATCTCTCCCTCTCTGCCTTCTGGTTGGCTCTGGCCAATGGACCCTGGAAGCTGATTAGAGGAAAGGAGGAGTGTGATGGAGGCATTTATTTCCTGGGCTTTCTCTTTGCTATGTTGCCTGCAGACAGCCTTCTGCAACACCTGGGACTTTCTCTTTTCAGTTCCTACAATGACTCATGCCTGTTGTCCCTTTGGGTGCAGATATGGTAACAGTTCCTCTGACATTACCTGCCCTGGAGTACTGCACTACTCCCTTAACCCTGCCTGGACTTTGTAAAGGGGTCTCTTTGTAAATAAACTCTCCTCTAGTCTACTGTGAGTATGCCATTTGCTTTCCTTAGGAATCTTGAGTGAAACTGATATATTTAATAATATTTTATGTCATAGTATTTTATGTTTTGCAAATTGCTTTTATATTTATTTTTTGATCTTTACAACAAGACACGATGTAAATAAAGCAGACTTAAAAAAAAAATCACCATTCTATGAATAAGAGAACTGAGGCTAAGGGAAGTTAAACACTTGTTAAAGTTCACTCCACTGATCAGTGAGAGAACCAGAGAGCACGTCCAGTTTAACGATTCCGAATTTAGAGCTCTTTGCACTGCATCAAGCTGACAGTCCCCTACCTTCCCCACCACATGTCACATCACCTGATACCATTACCTGATACAACTGCAATTGAAATGACATCTTCCGGGTAACAATGAACAACAAAAGAAAGAATGCAGTGTAATCCATGTATTCCTTTCAATTGGGGCTGGGATGCAGGCACCCAAGGAATGGGAGAGGAATGTTCTCAAAGGGGACAAGCTTTTCTGCACTTGTGCAAATGGTTGTATGCAGTTGGCTCTTACACAACCTGGTCTTCGAGGATCTTCCCATCCAACAGTGACATAACCATCCCATCCTTGAGCTCCTCTGTATTCTGAGCCGCCATATATCACAGAGTCTCTGACACTTTTTTCTACGTATCTAGCTCCTCATTTAGAATGGCAGCTCCCTCATGGCAGGAGTCTATGTTCTTCATTTGCTACTCTATCTCCAATTTCTTGCGTAGTTCTAGGCACACAATAAGTGCTCAACAAGCATTTGTTGACTGAATGAATAAGCAACTATCTGTCTAGTGCATCCGGATACCAGCATGACTATAAAATCTTGGAGTCACTTTCTCCTTCCCAGTCTATCTTATTCTCTAATCCAGCCAGTTGCCAATTTCTGTTGATTCTACTTTTGGAATCTCTCTTAGATATGTTTCTTCCTTCTCGTTCCCCTGTCACTACCCTAGTTCAGCTTCTCAATACTTTTTGCCTTGGAGTTGGTTGTTAGTAGTTTCCTAAAATTCCTCACCCTTGCTTTTGCCTGCACCAATACCAGTTTAGTCTTCTAGAGTCGAGTACTGATCATCTCACTCCATATCACAGCTTTCAATGGCTTTAAAACAAGTTTAGATACCTTAGCATAACATTCCAGTGCTGTGCACCTGGCTCCATATTTATTTCCGCAAACACCCTTTTATATACTCTACATTCTAGGCAGCCTGAATTTTGTCCTGTTTCTCTTACTCCTGGTTTCCTTCTTGCTCTGTGCCTATGCTAGTACAGTTTTAACACCTGAAATACCTTTCTTTGTCTGGTATACCTGTCTACAAGTCTATGCTAAGAAGCTACTTCTTCCGTGAAATCTTCCTGATTCTGCTCTTGTTCACCTTTTTTGGAAGTAATTTTTCCTGAATTTGAACTCCGTATCATCTTATTGGTATCATTTTAGTGGCACTTAATACTTTCTGTGTATTAGAATTACTTATGTTACCCCTCTACATTTTACCACTCTACCGATGGTAAGGTCCTCAAGTTCAGGATGCATATCTAAATTATCCTTGTATTGTCCTTGTTACATGTGGTGCTTTGTACATAGGAAATATCAATAAATATTTATTGAATTAAGGTTTGTAATTACACAAGGAAAGGACAAGAAATGGGGCATCAGGATCAATTCAAGGTTACTAGATGGGGTGATCCTGAAGACATGAAAAGAAACCAGAGGGATGTATCACTGTAGCAAAGACATAGAGTCAAAAGGAAGATACCTGTGCCATTGGACACCTGGAGAGGCCTTGCTTGCCCGAGTAAGAAAATGAGAATAAGGGATGCTGGACATCAGGGGAGAAGACCCTGAAGCTCAAGGGGAAAAGTGACTTGGACAAGAGGGTGATGGGCAGGCAGTGAAGATGTTCTTCATGACAGAAATCTTTGCAATAGACAGAAGGGCAGACAGGCAGGAAAGGAGTATTGAAGGTAGGGATTACAAAGCACTATAATTAAGTCCTGAATAAGAGTGAAAAGGGATCTGGCCACAAAAACATGGCTGGACTTGGGGACCAACAGTGAGTTGACATGTGCGGATGTTGGTGGAGTATGGAAAGAGAGGAACCAGAGGCAGGCATAGTTACATCCTGGTTAGATCATTAGGCTGACCTTAGGGGAAAGCCTTTGATACCCAAGATGCTTTTGGGCCATTAATATCAGAAATGTTTAGTAGCAGCACTGACTTGGCGGACTGATGTTGCCTCAGAATTGAAGAGGTCAGGGCAGATGTTCAGTTCTGTGAAATGGCTCTGAAAGCACTCATGGACTTCCCAGAAACCTCTTCTTCCAGCTGTGACACATATTGGATATCTGTTCCAAATGGGAAATATTGATACTCTAAGAAGTTTGTGTAGGTTATATGTGGGTCACAGCAGAATTCCCTTCCTACTGCAATTATATGCTGTATCTAATTCCAGATCTGAGAGTAATTCAACATGCAGGAGGCATTGGGTACTCCTGGATTCTTTTTCTAGGCCTTTAAATGCTTTACTGCACAAGTCTAATTACTCAATTTCTCTGCCAGAATCTCATCACTGGTTAAATGAATTCAGTAGTATTCACTTCAAAGTGATATTGTGAAACTTGATTAATGAATGTCTTATTTATAAATTCTTACAAAGAATTGTTTTACTTCAAACCTTCAGGATGAAACCAAATTGAACTTGAGTCTTTTCGTGTCAATGGCTTTTCAAAGAAATAGTCTCTTTTTCTCCCTGTGGAGAAATCAGCATAAACACTATTGGAATTTATCTAAACAAAAGAACGGGGCATTTTCCTCATTCCACAATAAAATGGAAATTTTCTTGGAAAGGAGGTACTTTTCTATTCACTGTTCAATTTCTACTTGATTCTACCTTCTCCCACTGCCTGTCAATTATCTAGGGCTAGGGAACATTTAGATTTAAATGGTGAGTAGAGTTTATCCAGGGAGACAGAATCAGGGCAAAGTTGCATATTACATTTATCTTTAAATTTCTGCTCCCTTGGCTGTCTGTGGCCTGTAACTATAGCTACATGGTCAAATATTGTTTTTTCATATCTACCTCCCTTGGGGTATGTGGGTAAATGCCAAAGAACAAAATAGCTGGAATAATAGTTTGGAGAAATCTCTCCACATTTTAAAAACCTATTCGTTGTATGGTAGAGATGACAAATCTATGTAGAAATTCTGTTTGGTGCTCATATAAAAATAACCCCACAGTTCTCTGGTATTCAGCCATCTCCTGTCTTTTGTTTGGTTGTTTCAGGGTGAAACAAGGTTAAATGAATCACAAGCACCATTCTACTGAAGTCAAGGTTACAGCAAAGAAAGAAGGATTTGGTGAAGGTTGTAGAAAACAGGGTGGTGAACACTAAAAATGGGAGCTTGGTTTTGGCAAAACTATGAAGCAGGTAAAGATTGCCTTCAAGATTTTCCTTTCCCCACAATTGCACTCCTCTCCTCTATCTAAAGCCTATTGTCCACATTGGTATCTGGGCCTCTACGCACTTAGGTTTCAATGGAACCTAAAATTCTATTGCTAAAGTGCTGGCTGATGCTTAAGAGAGAGGTGTGGGGGTAATTATGGCTTAGGCCTATGCAGAATTGACTTTGGGACCCTTCATACAGATAAAAAGAGGGGAAACAGCTTTGGCCCAGTGAGGATGGGGGTAGAGAGCCTTGTTGGAAGTGGAGTGAGGAGTGACTTGAAGACTCAAACTGTGAAAACTTTAGACACTGTAGAAGCTAGTAAAAGAACTGTCTGACTTTACATCACAGGATGCAGAGTGCTGCCTATCCTACTTCTTCTGAAGGCACCGAGCTACAGCTGGGAGAAGAATACAACTTAGTTGGCACAACCAAGGGCCCTTGTACCCAGTCGCAAGACCCTACATTTGATTTTCAGAATTAAACCAAGTCTTTTTTGAGATTCAGAATCAACTTAATGTTTTTCATATATAGTTTCCAGCTGGAACAAGATTCCAAAGTGCCAGAACTCTCATAAGACAACTACATTTGCAAATATCCAACCCAATTCCACAGATGCCAGAGGTTTAGATGACCATTACTAACAGTCCTGATAAACTTCATAAAAGCATCCACAGTTTTGGCTTCTTGTCCTGATAGAATTATGAATCCTTTTGATTTCCCACCTCTAGAACTTTTAAAAAGAATAATAGAGTGGAAAATGCTTTAAAATTATACTATTTACATTCCATGAACTTATTCTGTGTGTAAATTATTGGCTCATTTTGTAAGGAAAAATGTGGGCTTTTTGCACAGGATATATATGGCAATATCATTATCACACTGTGAAGAATCATGGATTGCAAAAACCTGAAAAGAAAATAAGAAAAAGCAAATTTCTGTTTTTATCTTACAGAGCAAATAAATATCGGATTTCTCACAGGAGGCCTATAAGGTATTTTATAAGCAATAAATCCTTAATCTCCTGAGGAGGCAGCATGCCATTTTGGAATAGGAATCAGAGAGCAGTTTTTCCTGTAACTAGCTCTGTAACCTTAGGTAAGTGTGGCAAAGCACTCTTGATTGTCTACCCAAATGCCATTCTTCCAGGCTAATAGCTCCCCTCATTTGTCAACCCACCCATAGGTTGACAAATCTCCACTTCCAGGGAGGCTGACTGCTCCTCAGCCCACGGATGGAATCATGATTGTTCTAAGTCAGTCACAGGACATCCTTCTCCTTTGTTAATGAGTGGGTTAGTGGTGACCATGTGATCTGTTCTGGCCAATGACATGAGAGGGGAAGTCAGCTGGGGCCTCTCTTGAAAAAATTTCTTTGCACTTAAAAATAGAACCCAAGAGACACCACCATAACTAAGTGATCTTACCTCGCATCACCAAAAAAGGGGCAAAGTGATATCTTGAGTCTCCTGATGTGTTGCAATGTGAAGTATGTAACTGGTGACTGTGAAGTATTCTTGATAAAAATGTATAACTTGAATCTATTCATGATGAAGCAATCAAATCCAGATTGTGTGTCATTTTATTAGACAACTGGCCTGGACTCTCCAAGAATATCAATCTTGTAAAAGACATTTCAAGAAAAGGTAGAGCAACTATTCTAGAGTATAGGATATGAAAGATGCATGATCCTTGATGGAATCCTGGATCAGAATGGAAAAAACTGCTCTGAAAGATATTTTTTGAGACAAATGAGGAAATTTGAATATAGACTTTATTTTAGATAAGGCTTTTTTTGTTTTTAATAAATTAAGTTACTGGCATAGTATCCTGATTATATAAAAGAACGTTCGTTTTCTCAGAACAATTTTACTGAAGGATCTAATGCTGAACTGTCATGAGGTCTACAACTTGTTTTCAAATGATTTAAGAGGAGAGAGGGAGAGAAAAAATGGCAAAGGTAAGTTTAGTGGTCCACAGACCAGTAGCAACATCATCTGGGAGTTTGTTAGAGACGCAGACTCTCAGGTCCTACCACGGAACTACTGAATCCAAATCTGACTTTTGACAATATTTCCAGGTGATTCCTCTACACATTAAAGTTTAAGAAACACTCCTGCAGTGCATGTAGTGTGGCCGAACAGCCATATTGTTCTGTGGACATGGACAAATGCATGAGCCTGGTCTGTAGACAGAAAGAGGAGAATAAAGCAGATGTGCAGAGAGAAACAGAGGGGCAAAATCACAGAGTTCTAGACAAACAGACTACTTCAGTTACAATTCCTGCATAGTGATGTAAAGCAACAATAATCAATTATTAATATCTCTCACAGTTCTGGGGTTAGCTGGGTGGTTCTCCTTGGAGTCTCTCATGTGGTTGCAGTCAGACAATATCCTTGGCATCATCTTGACAACTTCCTCATGTATCTGGTTCCTGGGCTGGGAAGACTCAAACAGCTGGGGGCTGAAATAGGTGGAGTTCCTTGGGCATCTCTATCTGGATAGATAGAGAATTTCTGGCCTTTTCAAGTGGTCTCTCCCACAGGCAGCTTCTGCACACCTGGACTTTGTACATTGAGGCTAAGGGTTCTAGGAGCAAATTCTAAAAGAGCCGGGTGGAAGCTGTATCACCTTTTATGACGTAGCTTTGCTTCACAAGTCATCTACATTCTTCTATCATGGTTCTCTGTTAGTCGAGGAAGTCACAAAGGCTCACACAGTTTCAAGAGAAGAGGGCACAGATTCCAACTCTAGGTGTAGGAGTGGCAAGGCTCAGAAAGAGCATGTGAGATGTAAAATATTGTTGTGGCCATTTTGGGAAAATACAATCTGCCATGGAGAATAACCTCCATTCTGGACCATCAAGAGATGAGGTCCAATTGTACTTCCTTCCCTTGTGTTTTGTTAGATACCTTGTATCTTTCCAGAAAACTCACCTTATCATTTTGTATATGTGTGCTAGATAGAGTGGGTTTCTGTTATGATTAAAACAGGCTTGACTAATGGGTGTTAAGTAATGATTTCAGACATGATTCTCCAAACTTGACTTCTGTCTTCAAAATGAATCCATTCAATCCTTATTCTAGCAGATAATGATTAGACTGCTCAGAAGCACACACAATCTCTTTGACTGATACCTAGAAAAAAATAAGCATGGTATGATTGTCTGGTTGGTAGGATCCTTGCTACAGCAAGACAACTAGCAAGGCTGGCCAGGCTCAATGTTGCATACTCAGCAGCAAGCACCATTACTGATTCTGCAGTTTGACCAGTGCTTTTCTAGGTGTGGTTCATGAATTACATGCATCTGAGTGACATGGGGGAGCTTGGTAAAATGCAGATTCCTGGACTCTATCAGAATCTCTAGTGTATGGAGCCCAGGAACCTGCATTTTAAAAGCTCCCTTTGTGATGCTCTTCCCTGAATCTGTGCTTTTTCTTTCTTTCTTTCTTTTTTTTGAGGAAGATTGGCCCTGTGCTAACATCTGTTGCCAATCTTCCTTTTTTTTCCTTTTTTCTCCCCAAAGCTGGGAGTATCATAGTTGTAGAGTTGTAGCTCTTCTATATGGGATGCTGCCTCAGCATGGCTTGACGAGCAGTGAGTAGGTCTGCACCCATGATCCGAACTAGCGAACCCCAGACTGCCAAAGGGGAACATGCAAACTTAACCGCTATGCCACTGGACTGGCCCCAATCTGTGCTTTTCAAACTTTAATGTAAACCTGGGATGGGGTATGTGATTCTGCATTTGTAAGATGCTCCCCAGTGATGCTGATGTTGCTGGTAAGCTGATCACACTTCCAGTAGCAAGACTTTAAAGCAACCTCAAAGTGTGGTCCCTGCATAGAAGCATCAGTACACCCTGGGAACTTGTTAGAAATGCAAATTCTTAGGTCCCACTCCTGAACTACTGAACCAGAAGCTCTGGGGGTGAGACCCAGCAATCTATAGTTTAACAAGCCCTACAGATAATTCTGACTCACACTCAAGTTTGAGAACCACTGCCCTAAGGAACATCTGATTGATGGTTCCCAAACGTAGGTGATCAGAATCAGCTGTGGTGAGAGTGAGCCTCCTATGGGTTTTTAGACCCACTCAAGATATTCTTATTCTATAGGTTTGGGCTGAGCCCAGTGATTCTGAAGTCAGCCATGGTAGGGAACTACGGGTTTAGAGTGATTAGCAGGACAATGACCCTGAGGAAAGGGTCACACAATCTGGGAGATGAATCTAGAGGAAGGAAAAAATGGATCAAAATGGAAAATTCACAGTTACCTAATTACTATGTGACAAATCCTGGGCTAGAGGTTTTATACGATGTCATTTAATTCTCTAGTGTGCCCTACATGGCAAATACTATTATTTCCATTTGATAAATCAAAGACTAAAGATAATAGTTGGTAAATAATTTGTCTGCAGTCACACCACTAGTAGTGGAACAGAAAATTAAAGCCAAGCTGCTTTCATTTTAAATCTTTTTCCATTTTACTCTATAATTAAAAAAAGACATGGTAAGGTGGCTGAAAGGAAGTCTGGAGATCGTGAAGAGGAGGTGGAAGGAGACCACCATGGGCAGTGCAGTGTTGAATTTACAGTGTACATGTCAATTTCCCCACCTAAACTGTGACAACATGGAAAAAATGATGTTGTCGTTTCCTTACCCATTTACTCGTTCAATAAACGTTTATTGAGACTCAGCAACGTACTAGATGCTATCCTAGGTGCTGAGGACAGATACAGTAGTGAAAAAAATGTCTTCAGGAAGGTTATAGTCTTATTCATCTTTGTTTCTCAGCACCTACTAAAGCAGATGTCACACAATAAATGCTCTATAATTACTGCTTTATGCATTATCTGTGGATGGATAATTTAAAATTAACTGTAGAATTAGGCATAGCTGAGCTATTGAGCCAATGTATTAGTTAGGGTCTAATCATATAAAGCTCTAATTTCTCTTCCTACTCTCTTTTATTGGAGGGGCAAAATATTGATGATAATTAATAATATAACCAGCAGACTAAGAAAGGGAATTTGTTACTTAGCAGTCATGAGGAAAGTCTTCTAGGAGGAAGTTGAAGTAGATTCAACTGAATTGCTGTAAATGAGTCTTGGGACTCAACTAAAATGTCATTGATCTGAGTTTTCTTATTGCCTCTAGTTATGTGGATAATAGAGATTGTTGAACATCTTTCAAATGTTTCCTTCAAATGTACTTGCCTACATTTTCAGCAAATTTTTAATTGCTCCTAGAGTGAAAGTAGATATAGTAGTCAAGAACTTTTAAAATGAAGATGTAACTGTAGTCATGAAAAAATAAACTTGTTAAATATATTTAAATTTTTAAATAGTCTGTGAAAGATTTCATTTGCCTTACTGATGTTATAAATGGAGTGCCTAGAGAATTCTGTTGGTGGCAAAGATTTACATTGTCAGTTAATACTTGCTGATGTGGTCATTGATAGTATTAAGATTCTCCTCATTAGGATAAACCATTGATATTCTAGGTGGATGTTTTTGAGTCTCGCTAGATACGTCCTTCAGAAAGCTCTTGAAAAAGAAATAATATTGCTACTGTTTACATTTGAGAGGATTAAGAGGCAAATTATTACCCATCTAAGAATCTTTGCAGCACTTGCTTACATGTGAAGGTTACTAACCATTCTCCATTAATTTGTAGGTTATTTACAAAAACTTAACCTACTTAATTGTAGGTTATTTACAAAAACTTCATCATGTAAAGTGTACCTTTAGGTGGGAGGCACTAAGAGAGGGGATGGCATTTATGGTTACTTGACATACACTATCCCCATTTTATAGCTAAGGGATCACCAAACATAATAAATAATGTTCTCAAGACCACTCAGCAAATGAGCATCAACCTAGGATTTCCTAACTCTTAAGCATGAGGCCGTCTCACAATATCTGAAGGAAGAATTCTTCAGAAAGGGAACTTGTTACATTTGAATGAGATACATAAGAAGACTATGATAGTTTCCATTATTTAAACCTAGAATAGATTCTAATATATCTGGAGCAATCAATGTTTCAGTCTCCCCCTCTTCCTGAAAACTAAGGAAATGATAAAGATCAGGCACTGGCATTGTTTTCTTTGACAGTTGGGACTACAGAATGTAAAGTTTGCTTTGCCAAGATCATCTTCAGGAAACTTTCCTGACTTTCCTCTGTGCTCCTAGTGTGCTCTGTTCACACAGCTCCTGTAGATGTGTTTTTCTCATTAGACTGCAGCTTTCTGAGAGCAGGATGGTAATTTCTTCATCCCTGCATCCCTGGCTGTTGAGGGAATGGATCAACAGTTCATTTTTCGGAGGTACTTTGATTATTAACCAGCTCAATCTTCTGGTGGCAGACTAGCAATTTTTTCAACAAAGTTTGTTGAGTACCTAATATATGCCAGGCAGTGTGCTAGGCACAGAAGACAAACCATCAGTAAAAAAAACAGTTTGTCCCAGGGCATCATTGCTGCAGAGCTCCAGGGGCACCAACCCCACCACAAGTCCATGTGTCCAGTGCAGTCTGGGGTCGTGCCACACAGCCTGTGTGGCCGTCAGTGGGACCCCTGATGTGCCCGTTAGCTCAAACTGCCACAAATCATATGACTTTATGCACTAAAATAAATAAATGTGCTGTGTCTATCCACCAACTTGAAGGCTAAGCATGTGTTTGACATTACTCCAACCCATCTTTAGATTCAGAACCATCTGATTTCACAAACCAGAGCGGAAAGTTTAGTGAAGGCATAGGACAGGGACAGGAGGATCTGTCCTTTCAAAGAATCACATTCAAACCACCCCCCCTACCCCCCCACCCCCACACCCAAAATATCGGCATCTCAGACAGGATAACTTTGTAATATTCTGAACTTGCAGCTGTCTGTGCATCGTTTTTCTTCCTTCTCCATGCTGTTCTAGAAAGGAGAGGACACATTGTTCTCACGTCCACAGCGGTGTAAGCTGAATGCCAGAGACCTGTGCACCTACTCTGTCCTCCCTTCTTTCTCTTTTGTTTGCTGTTTCTCCCAATAATCTTTCATAAAACATCTTAACGATGTAGGAGGGTTCTAGTGGATCCATATACTTGTGCTTTCAAAACAACATTTTATCTCCCTGACTCACAGGCGGAGTGGAAAAAAAAAGAACACACCAAAACAAACCCCTACACATTTGAAACAATCCACAAGGAAAGCCTGCATTGGAAATCATATTGCCATATCATTATCCTGTTTACAATCTCTCGTACATCTTTTCTCATAGAAAAATGCAGATTTGGAAACAAAGCAGGAAAAAGATGCCAGAAAACCCTGGCAAGGCTCTGACCACTGCCTGCTGAGGAATGGCTGTGGAGGGAGAGAAATGTGTTTGCAATTAGGGCTGCCCAGAGCAGGTCTGATTACATCTGCACGCAGCCAAGCTGAAGAGATTTCCAGGGTGAACTTGTCGTGCGGGCCCAAGTGGATAAAAGGCAACTTAGGCTGGAGCCGTTACAAGGAAATAAATGGGGCCTCCCACCCGCTCCGCCTCGCATCACCCTTTTCTGGGCTCACTCCTACCTCTTGAATGAAGAGGAACAAAATCACCGTCATTTTAGGCCCTCTTATAGTTCGCAAGGTTTTCATGCATTTTTCAGCAACAGACAAAAAAGGAGAAATAAAACGAGTGTTGTGAAGTGCTTTCCATGCTGGTTGTGATTTACAGAATGACCAGGGGATATTAAAGAGATGCCAGCAAGACTCTACAACAGCCAAAGGCTCACCATCGCAGCTCTCTGCTTCAAGGAGCAGCGTCCATGCTTCGCGTCCAGGCTCTAAGTGCACCCACCATCAACGCTTCAATCTCACATCAGTCCGATAGGACAATCAGCTTAGCCCACTCTAGAAGGCAAAGCAAGGCGTTCTCTGTAAAGAACTAAAAGCTATTAAGGTTTCTCTTCCTTGCCACAATTTTCTAACACAAATGTGCTCCACCAAACCTGCTGCCGTTCCCTCAAATAAAGAACAAAAACACAAAACAAAAGTTTGAGTTTCTCATTGTGTCCTGATGTAGCTGCTGGGTTTTGGTTTCCTTGTGGGTTTGTGTATGTTCTGTCCCACACAGATCAGTTGTATAATTCTTCATGAGAAAGAAGAGGTGGTTTGACAGCCATTCAGAAATTTACCCCCTCCCACTTCCTTGACTATCTCTTTGCTTGGAGACTTTTCAAATGAACCTGTATTATTGCTCTTTAAGCCTTTTTAATCAATTATAACAAGTCATAATACTACTACTTTGTATGAAATCTTTACTTAGAGACCCCTGAAGGCCTTTTAAGAGATATTAATAATTTCACACACACATACACTATGCCCCCTTCCTACCGCCACTCTTGCACACACAAAGATGAAGAAACTAAGATATCAACTAAAAAAGGGTCCACATTTCTCTAATACTCTACCTTTTATTGCCAATTTATCCAAGCTAGTTCATTACTGTGCAGCATCTATTTTAGCTATCTACATTGTGTTTCTGTCACCGACTAGGTGCCTTGAGAAACTCAAAGGTGGGTCAGAAGCAATTAACTGTTTTTCCAAGTTATTTCTTTTCCTTTTGCATGTTAAGGAGATGTAACCACCACCACTCTGAAACTGACCAAGTGAGAAACTCAAGCAGACATGTAAGCACCAAACATCCTGAAACTGACCAAGCCTGACCACAAGAGCTGCACCCATGATCTTTGCCTTATTTTTAAGCAAAGATCTCTCCAGGAGGAGCTTAGCCCTCATTTTGTGGAAGCACATTCTCCAGTGGAGCCTGTGCAAGCAGATACCCATCTCTCCCTTTTGAATATTCACTTCCCATCCGAAATAAAGGTCCCTGCTTCCCTTTGTTCGGGGACACCATGACTTTAGAAATGATTCCTCATGGCCTCCTATTCGCTGCAAATACACTTACTTTGTGAGACAACTTCCACTGGTGTAGAGTCTTATTTAACTCACCAGGAGGCAAGCCCACTTGGTTCAGTAACATTTCTACATAGAGACAACTTTTTTGCATACATTTTTCAGTCAGAAGATCATTTTTGTAAATAGTGTCTTTAATAGCACACCCAGATGATACAGAACCCAAATTGGGATATTTAAGAGTAACGAGGCACTATTTACAATTATTTCGGGACAATAGCCATAAACTGGCACTGTCCCGGGCAAACATTTGTATGTTCTCCTTGTTCTTAAGTGGTTTGTCTGAGTTTATGGAGCTATGGTCAGCAGGGCTCTCTGGATTGCAAAACTGTTTTCCACATAGCCTTGCCTTCCCCTCTCCCACCATCTGACATGGTTGCCCAGATCCCTTGCTCAAACCTGCAAGGTGGCCGTGATGAGGAGATGTCCTGGGAGTTGGGACCTGAGGCTCTGTGTTTGTTTGGAGTACCCGCATGGTTTCCATGGTGGTCTGGAGAAGGTATCCTGGACAGTCTAGAAAAAATATTGCGAGGGTGATATTAGGGAGCTTTCTTATATTATCACCAGAAATGGGAACATTTACAACCTGAGGGGCAGCGCAAGTCCTCTTTGTAATTCACCTTTGACCCTTTCTGGAGCCTCCTCCAGAAGTCTATCATGGACAGGAAAACTAAAGACTATGCTTTTTAGCTGTGGATTAATCCAGGCTGCCTGGTTTCCCAATTAGTTACTCAAGGCCCTTAATTTCTGGTGACCTACTCTTAGGAAGTCAGTCCTGTGGAACACTCCTGACCTGCTGGCCGGCTGGCTCAGGTGCCATGGCCTTGCTTCTCCCTGGACATTTGGTCCCCATCCCCCTTTTTATTTGACTTGTCAACACAAATCCTCTCCCTGCACAGCCAAACATGTAATAATTTCCCTCTCAAAATCTGTTTTTTAAATATAAATGGTTATCT
Organism: Tapirus indicus; assembly: GCA_031878705.1. Taxonomy (NCBI): domain Eukaryota; kingdom Metazoa; phylum Chordata; class Mammalia; order Perissodactyla; family Tapiridae; genus Tapirus; species Tapirus indicus. The sequence goes on along the minus strand of CM062926.1, from coordinate 74,415,755 downwards.
TTGAGACTAATCTCATTCTCATACAAATTCAGTATTTCACCAGTGTTGATTTTGCTGGAATTCAGATTAAAATTTTTTCTGAAGTTATAATTCATATACCATGGGTTTAAAAATTGTCTTCTCTGGATATGGGATCATTTTGGATCAATCTCTCCCCCTCCTCCACACACATCAAAAACAACCTTCTATTTCAAGATTTTTGTGCCTCTTTTCGTGTTTTCTCAAATGAAATGGTCTTCAAGACCTTATGTCTTGATTTTGGCAGACACATGTTACTGATGGAGTGAGAATTTCCAGTAGTCTAGCTGAAGGACAAAGAATTCGCATGCCCCTCTCTATTTCTTGAATGCTATTACAGCAATGCCAGTAATAAGTGAAGAATGCTGCCTCTAACTGCCTCTTGCTGACAATTTTCAGGGACTGATTAAACATTTGCATGATGTGACCATAGTCCTGAATAATACCTGAAAGGTCAATGAGGAGCAACCCAACCTGCTCCCTTCCTTTCTGTAGCTGATGAAAAGACATTTAGCATTAAGCTCAGTAACACTGTTATACAAAGATACTATATCTTTCCTCTGATGATTCATTGCTATCTATTTTAAAATGTAAGTATACTTATATAAAATGATAATGTCATTGGTGTGCCTAGGCTTTTCACATTATTGCTTCATTTTTCCTTGCCATGTAGTCATGCATTCATTTCTAATGGAGATTCAAAAATCAAAATGTTATCAATTCAATTTCCACAGGTAGCTCTGGATATTTGATTCGGCTCTTGCAGCAATGGTAAAGAAGGCAGAACAAGGAGTTCTTCTGGAATGATAGCAGAAGTGTGATGAAATGTGGTGGGTCCAAATCTCTTTGATGTTATGCATCATTGCTTCTTGTAAGACACCTCGTTTGGTTGACATTGCTGGGGAATGAAGTTTTCCACATAAACACGTTTTCCAGATAACTGGAGCTGACTCTTTTTTACGCCAACACTTTCGCATTTTAAGCTAAGAGTGTGGATGAAAATCTTTCTAAAATATACACCCGTTTCTTGCCTTCTTAAACAGAGCAAAGAAAGTACAAGGAATATTTTCTTTTTATCCAGGGATATCTAATAATGCTGTCAACCCTAGAGCTGGACGGTTTGCTTTTTAAGTTTGTTATTTATAATTTATATCCTACTTACTCCTGAAAAGAACTCAAGATAAAATACAATAAAGTTGCACACATGGGGTAGTTAAACTCTCTGATAAGTGTCTAGAGTGCAGATATATTTTATATTGAAGCCAGATGCATATACTTTCAATGTCAGGCGGCAAAAGGGACATCTTGTTTTGAAAACCAAGAAGTTGGCTCTCTCAGTTGGAGTTCTATTTCACATCAACATGGGGGTGGCCTAGGAGGGAAGTTTGCTAGAGCCACTATGAAATGATCTACAAATCATTCTATTTGGAACACCAGTGTTAGCCAACCCCAACACCCTCCCTAATAACAACAGGTCGCATTCCCAGAATTCCCTGTCTCCTGTCACTGACAGTGCCTCCCATCTTCCTCTCAACGCTTGGCCTCCCTCATTCATCTTCCTCACAGTATCCAAAGCCTTGTTTTCTATTAGCTTTTCCATAATCACATCCTTTCCCCTACCTCTTCCTAAACCAGACCTTAGATAAACACCTCTAATTCCTCAATCTTTTCTTTTACCCACTAGCTGTATAACTAAATCCATTCTTGCCTCTAATAAATAAGAGGACTAGAGAGACTAATCTGAAGAGATTTGATTTAGTTAAGTAAATTAGTGGATTGTTTACTGGATTTATTTAGTGAAGTCAGAACACACAAGAAAAAGTAAAGTATCAGTGCTGTTAGCGGGTTTAAGGTTTATTTAGTAGTCTCTTTTGGCAAAAGAAAATTAATTGCTGATTAATTATGTGAGACAGAATATGAGCATCATAGGTATGCACAATGACAAAAGGACTTGACCATGACTATCTGCTATCAGAAACTATGTAAACCCCAAAACAACAATAATAACAACAACAAAATGTAAGATGGAGATTCATCCATGGGTAGCTGAAGCAAAAAAAAGGGAATTGTTCATTTACAGTTGCTCAGCCCTCTCTCTACATATTATAATCCATGTTTGTTCAGTTCCCTTCATGAAGGCACTCTCCTGTTTGTCTTAGAGTGACTCTAAAATTAAGTTTCCAGTTTGGTTATGACTATTTAATGTTTATCTCTAAGAGCAACAACTTGCGTGAATCGGCCCATAGATAAAGCCACATATACTTACAGGAAAAGTGTTTTGCAAGATTCAAATCTTGTGTCAAGAATATTTTCAAGCTTGTGTGTATAAGTTCAGGAAATTCCATGAGGATTGTGAAGGTTTTCAAAGGTCCATGTCATCTTGCTCCTGGCACATTTTACTGAGGGCAGAAGTAGAGAAGCAGCTCCCAGCTCTGTGCTTGGGTCCTGAATAAGTGAAAACACTTTAGGGAAAAAACAAAGTGTTGTTCTTTAGGAGGAGACTAGAGATTACTGATATATGAGATATTTACATACTCAATACCTCATTATTTACTCCATTTCCACAATGGCTGGTTAAAAGTGAGGCATTCTATAAACTAGAATAATATTGTGTGGTAAAAAGGAATTGGGTAGTATGGGGAATAGTGGGGGGGGGTTTACCCCCAATACTTCAGTACTGATAATATTCATTAGATTAAATCAGTCAAACAATAGGGCACTTTCCCCCAGATGATGATTTTGTACCTGTTAATACAGCTGATGTAATTGCTTGAGTGAAGTCTTTTTAAACCAGGTTATCATTTCATTACTATTTTATTAGGTACTAGGGCCATTGACTGGTGGATGCAAATAGCATTAATTAAACACTGTGCTCTATGTTAGGCTGGGGTTTACAAAGATGAAAAGAAATAGGTCTTGCTGTCAAGTTGCTTATAGTCTAGCAAGAAGGTATATGGCCAAGCATTAAGACATTAAAACCTAGTAAGACAATTTGCTATAAAGGGCAGTTGGTATTTGCAAGACTCCAGGTAGCTTGCCTTTTCTTCTTTCTGAATTTGAGGTAGATAAGTAGATAAAAGGGGTCAGATAAGAATTAAAAATAGGCTTACTTGCTAATAATGGATTGGAGAATGTGGCTTAAACCTGAGACCAATAGGCTTTCCTTCCCCCTGAATTGACCTTGTCTGGTAGTGGACAGAACAGCTGCTCTGGTTAGTGCAGACAAAGCAGCAGGAAGCAAAAAGGAGAATGTGGGTTGTTCGTGATCAGCCAGGTCCAGAGGGCATCAAAGAGGCTGAGTCTCTAGTGAGGAATATGGCCTTGTATCCAGTCTCACCAGTCAGACTCTGACTCTTCTTCCTGTGGAGTAGAGAGAAAGAATGGAAGCAACTCTCTAGTACTATACCCTCCAGAGTTTTAAAATTTTCCTTTGAGTTGAAATGCTGGCCTTTTGGGTAGTACGCATATAGTGCTCTACTTATCAAGTGGGAAGGAGGGGCAAAGAAGCCAACGTGCAGGAAATGCAAATGCAGAGGAAGAGTTCTTACGAGCATCTTCCTGCTGATGTGCACTGAACCTTGGGAGAGAAGTTGTGGGATGAAGTGGGTACACAATGCATTTTCCAAATAGGAACCTATATGAATCCTAGGCCCCTACCCGGGTGGCAAATAGGAGGCATTTGTTTGTCTATTCCCTCAATGGATGTTGCTCTGCATCTGTGCCCTCAAATAAAGAAAGCATGCATACTATTATTATAGCAATGACTCCAGTAACTGATCACACATTTATGCACACACAGTGTGATGCCTAGCTTCTTTGTGGGGAACCCACATGATCCTTTTGTGATAACTGTGTGGAGAATTTTCTTCTAAAGAATGAAATCCTTTATATGTAATTTTAGATTGAGATGCAGTAATTTATCTGCAAAAGACTTTTGCATATGTGATAGCTACTGCTCCAAAATAAGTAACAGATGTGTAGGGCTCCATTGAAACACAAATATGTGCCAGGCATTCTTTAAATATGAAAAGTTGCCGTTATAAGAGATGTGTCAGGAATTTAGCCTTTTATGTCTGTCTAGTTTTATTTAGTCATGAGCAAAATATGATAGAGAAAGCCCCAACGAACGTCTCAGCTCAAGTTTGGAAGGCAGTGGTCCAGACTGTCTTTTGGAAAATGCCAAATGTGAACTCTGAAGCAAAGGTAGGCTAGAAACAAATGCTGATGGCCAACTATTAAGTAAAGTACTGCCCCAGATGCCCATGCCCCATTCTGATTCTCTGCTCTTTGGCCATTGAAATTGTTTAACAGTGTTAGCAACTTGGGCTGCTTATGTGCTAAAGTCTTCAAGTATGTTCCCAACCTTTACCAACTAGTTCATTGGAACTAGTTATTAGGATAAGCATAAATGGTATTAGAATCAGACCTCAAAACACAGACTAACATTAAAAATAGGATTATGAGAGATGTTTAATGCATCAATATTCATTAATACATTATTCAACATCCTAATACATTAATATTCAATATCCAAGAAATAAGACTTGAGAACACTTTGTCCTTATAAAACTAAGTTTCTTTAATTTGCCTCTTCTAAATTGTATAATGTATTGGTGGATCCACTTTTGAACACAAGTGTATTTAGGGAATATGAAAACTATGCTATATTTTATTGAAGGAACTCTTCAATTTGCACAGATGTGCACTTGAATTAGTACTTTTCAAAATGAATTGAGAGAGCATAATCTTTGGAAGGAGTCAGCAAAACTTTATTGGCTCAAAATACCTGTAACAGGGACTTTACTTCCTCATTAAAATGTCTCTCCTCAGTCCTGTTTAGTGAAATGATGTGCTGTATCGGCTGCCCTGAAAGACCGGGTGATAAATAAGTAAATCAGAATGTTTTCCTTGTTTACGTGAGAAAGAAACATCAGTGTCATCTTCACTAAAAGTCACCCAGAAAAGTAAGAAAAATTTTGAGATGTTGCAGTTGCAGAATTAATTGTGTAATGTCTTTTCACTAAATTTTCAGACTGTTCCAGCTTCCACTGTGGTTCAATTTAGCAGCAATCCTACTCAGATGATAGCGATTAATTTTCTGTGACCTATTTTCTTTAACCTTTTTATGACCTTAAAGCTTTTTTTTTTTTTGTCTATCTTTTTCCCCTATTCTGCCTGCCCTCTACCTTGCACAGCCATGGATAACTTCAAAGCAATTCTCTGATACTAGATTTTATTGCATGGTGATTCATTCCACTACATAAAACACCATTTGCTTATAAAGATTCTACCCCAACATAGGGGCAAAAGGATACATTAAAATTTTTCCCATGTTTTTCTTAGCAAGGAAATGTTTGCAAGAGGAAAAATGTGGATTCTTTACATGCAGTGGCAAATTTTCTGTTGGCTATTTATAATTCACATTTCTCCCCATATACTTGAGATAAAAGTCACTTTTAAAAATAGAGGCTATAACTTTTAAAACTGAAATCAATTGTCAGAAATCCCTGCAAATAAATTAGGGCAGACACTTCATTGCTTCTTGTTCACATTCTCTCTCCATGACCCTTTTTATTTTTAATAAGTGTTCCAGGATACTTTTCACAAGCCTTTCATTCTTTCAAAACTTGTTACTTTTAACACTATAAACACATCCACTTTAAACATAATGATGACACATACATAATCTATACATGGGTTATATGAGCAAGCCCTAAGAATATGTTTAAAGGTAACTTTAAATGCCTACATACATCCATATTTACTACGTTGTATGTTAGTATGTTGAAAAAAATGGAGCACTTATAAACACTGAAAATAACACAGAGCTGTAGCCAGACTGAGTTTTGGACATGGATAATCAGAACAATCTGTAGCCCGTCTGTGGCTAATGGGATGTTTCTCCCAGCTTTGTCACCATGGCAAATACTTTATAATACACAAACATTTGTAGCGCTAAAAATCCACCCACTCTTGTTGAAAGATGGCCAGGTTTTGTAAAATTACATTCCAGCTAGTGCTACCCTGCTGATTTTTAAGATAAGTTCTTTCTGTTTGCCATTCATGTGCTTAACAAAGGACCAAAAGGGAAAAATATATATAGTTTGTAGACGTATATTGCGCTTTCATAGTTCAAATGTTTTATAAATACGTGTCAGTAGATTTTTGTGATGGCCAAATTTGGGGCAGGGGGATATCTATTTTACAGTGGTGGTGGGGAAGGGAGATCTCTACGTCTTTAATTCTCCCCCCACAAACCCCATCATTCTCCCCAAATAGACATACAATCAAAGTAAAAAAGCACATGTGCTAACAAATACACCTTCAAGGCAAGACTCTTTGTCTGCTCAACAATCAGATTGCTGCCCTTGAGCAACTATGGAGAGTTTGGGGTATGTCTTTATAATGAATGCCACCAGGGCCAGTATTCCATTGAAGCGATAGCCTATTCCAACTTTCTATTTAGCTTCTGGAAGCAGGGCCAGGAGTACCACATGCGTAGGCAAAGAACGTTCCCAGTTCCTTTCTGACCCTCCTACTCTCTTGCCAAGACAGCAAAGTCTAGCACATACTCCAATTCATTCCTTTACTTAAAGGGAGGGGGAAAGAAAGCCTTGGTAACACTCCGCTGCAGAGCCAAATTAGAGCGAACTGTCATGCGGCAATGCCAAAAAAATTCAGAATACGTGTGACTGGGGAAAAAATGTAGGCAAAACAGTTTTTCCCACAAGTGGGTGGAAGAGGACAAGTCACAGTTTTAAAAGCATAACATAGGTGTATAGTGCCAGAAAGGGCCAGTCCAAATATTTACATGCAATAGTGATATATGAGGAAAAGCTTAACAGAATGCTTGGGGAGAAAAGAGAGAACGAGTGTTACTGGAAGCTCTAGGCACAACACCGGGTTTGTTGGCGACCTGTTTGAGTTTTACAAGCTTGTTTATACTGTCTGTTACCCCAGCATCATCCTGCTACATCATATGGTCTTTCCCAGAATCTCACAGCATCAGGCAGGATGGCAAGAGAAGACAAGGGCATCAATACATCACAGTTATGAAGCCTCCTTAAGGAAAGAAACCTTCATAACAATGGTTAACTTTAATCATTATTAACCTAAATAAACCCATGAACATTTATTTCTAAAAATCACGCTTTGTAGAATCAAAAGATGCCCTTAGATGTGCCAATTCAAAGTAGCAATTATTTGCTTTGGTGTTACTTTGGGAAGCATTTGGATGCTAATTCAGAATTTGCATTATTCCATCGTTGCTACTGCTTAAGACAGTGGATGCACGAGAGCATCAACCAACCTTGCAATCACATTTCCCCTGTATAAAATGCTGCATGTAAAATATCAACCCCGAATGGTTTTGATTGGCAGCAGCTTTTTAACGAAAGAAGGAGATTACCTTATTTGATTTCACACTTATGGGTAAAGTTTTATTCTAATAGTCATTAGCTTAATGAAGACTTCTTAGGAGAGATGATTCAGGAGTTTTCATTCCTTTCAGAGAAAAGATATTACAGTAAAACAGGAAGTAAGTCTTAGTAAATAACAATAATTTTGCTGTGAGTTTAAACATTTATTTTATTGCCCAGTGCAAAACGTCTATGTTCTTGATATTTCTAATAAGTTAAATACATACCCAAACTGGATTCTATGCAAGCAACACCTGGCGATTTAAGTTGCCTTTTTAGAGAGCAATTTTAACAACTTGCAAACACAGATACCAACACTACCTTCTATTTTGTTTAAAGTTCATTTCCTGTCTCTAGGATATTCACCGACCTTTCAATGTTGGCCATTTTGCTTTTTACTTTTTCCAGTGAGTCTTATTCCAGTTTTCATTGACTTCCTTCCTTTCCTGACCTCTTTTCCCCTCAAGAAAATTAAATGCAGCCCAAAACATGTTGAACCCCAATTAGTTTTACAGCTCTTCATACCTTCCTACCATTTCATTCTTTAGTTTGTTGCAAGTCAACTGGCTGTGCACATTCAATTTCCGCAAACACATACATTCATGTACAAAACAAAACTTGTCTTAGATTAATTTTTCTACATTTCTTATTTACAAAATTTGAAATCCCCTTAAGCTTATATCAGAAATTTCTTGATAACCCTTAATTATATCAGTTTTACTCAATATCATTCAGTTCCTGGAAGCAATATCTGTTCTTATGGATATTTTTCTATCATATTTTTATTAAAACCCACAATATACTCTAATATATCTTTTTCTTAGATAGGTGCATTAAAGAAGAGTAATGCAAACAAAAGGGACATTTTTATGGGACATGTCCTGGGATCATATGCTGAGTGACTATAAATAAGCCACATATGATTCTGTTTCACTTAAAGTGTTGAAGAGGATTGAGTGTTCTTATCTGTGTGATGAGATAATTCGTAATTTTCTCTTTTTCCTTAGGGCAACTAAGTGCATGTGTAAGCTTCTTTGTGCTTCTAGAAATGTCTTTAATATTTCCCTGAACTCCACCACAACATTTTCAGTGAAAAATGGCTCTGCAGTTTGTTTCATCATGCTAATTGAAATGAATTATATCATGCAGAAAAAGCTTTCTTCTCTTCTAAATTAGACTTTGCAGATATCTCTGATTCACCTGCAATTGGATTACAAGAGCAAAATAATGCTTCAGAATGATCTAGTTAGAAAAGGAATATGCATCTTAGCAAAAACAAAATGAATGACAGCAAGGAAACCTTACAAAAATGGTGTAAGTTCATTCTTACTTTTAGAGAAATCAGTTAGGATATTAACTTGAAACAATTGCATGATTCATATTTTCAGCACTTTGTGACATTAAAGTAGTAGTTGATTAGATTAAGATACACCCCTCACCCATTCTACATTCATGAGCCTCTGGCCAAGGAATGTGCTTTTCCTTCCTCTATATTTTTCTTGTGATTTGTATTACTCTGAGAAAAATGAGGCCATAAGCTCTGTGGTTTGCATGGTACTGTTGCCCTATTACAATGCCTAACAAGTTAAATACATAAAATTGCCTCCTGGATTCCTTAGTCTGAATTTGAGGCTAAAAATCATGGCTGTTCCCCAAGTCCTGACCCCTTTTCCAGGTTCGCCTTTATCCAAGTATTTCCCACCCTTCATGCTCCAAAGCTTCTCCAGATGTCACTGACTACTGCCCTGAGGAACTCAAGGGTGGGTTTGGAAGCATTTAACTGTTTTTCTAAGTTTTTTTTTTTATGTTGAGGAGACACAACCAGCAACCACCCGGAAGCCAACCAAGCCTCCCTACAAGAGCTACGCCCAGGACCTTGCCTTATTTTTAACGTGAAGATCTCTTCAAGAGGAGATTAAGCCTCATTCCCATAATCTGCAGTGTACCTGCTTCTCTCTTTTGAATATTCCTTCCCCAACCGAAATAAAAGTTCCTGCTTCCCTTTGTTTGAGAACACCATGACTTTGGAAATGATTCCTCATGGCCTCCTCTTTGCTGCAAATACACTTTACTTTGAGAGACAACTTCCACTGGTGTAGAGTCTTATTTAACTCACCAGGAGGTGAGCCCACTTGGGTCGATATCACAGATTCCCTTGTCCCCAAACATTTCCTTCAAGTCCTCTTGGGGCCTGTGTTTAGACTGCATTACCACAGACTTTAGAAAACACATGCAAACAAAAACAAAAACAACACTCTGAAAGGTTGGAAGTCTCAGGAGACAAATTTTGACAGCCAGTAGATGCTAGTGAGTGTTTCATATTTTCCCTTCACTGGTGGGCTAACCCCTAACTCTCTGTGATACAGTATCTGTGTCACCCTCCACCCAGCAGGCTCGCAGAAAGCCTCTTCCCAGGCTCCTCCCTTCCTCTTCACATTCCACTCATACTACTGCCACCTTCGCATCCCAGTTGAAGACTCTTCTCAGCCTCACCCACTTACAGTAGCTGCTCTGGTAACATCCCATCAAGGTTCATAACATCCAGGAAGAGAGTTTTCCAGACTTTAACTCTCAGATGCCTTAGTGGTCTTGAAACAAATTTTGTAGGTCCAAATCCACTTATTATTTTTTAACTTTTTGTTTTGAAATTATTATAGGTTCACAGGAAGTTGGAAAGAAATGTATAGAGAGGTGCTATGCACCCTTTACTCTACTGTACCCAGTGTTGACGTCTTGCATAACTATAGTACAATATGAAAACCAGGATCTTGACAATGGTATAATCCTCAGTTACTAAGATTGTATTACATTACAGATTTAGCAATACATGCACTTATTTGAGTGTATATATGACTAGGTCTATGCAATTTTATCACATTGTGTAGATTCGTGTAAGCACCAACACAATCAAGAAAACTACAGAAATAAAATTAGTCTAGAAAATATCACTGCTCCTAAAGGTAATAATTGTTTTACGAAGTTGTTGTTTCACTTTTACATTTATTTATTTCCATATTGACACATATATTACATGTATGTATATAAAATTATGGCATAAAATCTATAGATATAATGTATAATATGAAGTGTATTTCTTACTATGGGTCATGATCAACAAATTTGAAAAGCCACTGTTCCAGATCCTTGCTTCTCAAAGTATGGTCCATGCACCAACAGCATCAGCTTTTGGGGAGCATGTTAGAGATGTAGAATTTCAGGTCCACCCCAAACCTACTGAACCAGAATCTGTATTTTAAAACATAATTTCCAATTGATTTATGCATTCACTGAAGTCTGAGAAGCACCGTCCTGGTAGATAGCTTCACTGAGTCTGCAAAAGGGTAAAATACAATCTCTGCATTTCATTGAGAACTGGAATGAGGGCAATGACCTTTGCAAAGTTTGAATAGAGACCTGGTATCACGGTTGTTTTTCCTTGCCTGCCTTAATAGGAGGTGACCCTTGTCAGAGTCCATAGGGCATGGCTGCCGTGGGGACGATGACAGAGTTTACATCGGTGTGTTCTTTATTCTCTCAGGATTTTGTTTTCCATCAGTAGCCAGGGTACAAAAAAAATTTGTGGTCCTTTTTATTTTCCACAAAATAGTGATGTCTGGGGAGGGCGTTCAGCCCACAGAATTTTCTGCTTCAATAGAAGTGGTTGAAAGCTCACTGTTCCCTGCTTGCTCAGTGCTACCACCATACAGAATGTTATTTTTTCTTCTCCTTTCCAGGTAGGCAACCCAAAGAATACATATGGAGAAAAAATAAGAGAACAACATGGCCTTGCTCATTAAGATTAGAATCCTGTATCACGTGCCCGTGACTCCTGAGGAGCTGTTATTCTGAGCCTCATTATTGTTTATGAGAGTAATAAAATTATTGAATATTATTTTTGTAGCGTCTATGCGTTCATCTCAAAAAAGACACACGTGATAGCAATTCCAAGTGAGTAGGGCTTTCCGATATCCTGGTCTTTTTGTAGCGGGAAAGCTGGGGAGGGATGCGGGGAGGGGGAAGGGAAGGGAAGGGAGGTTTTCAAATGACAGTCACTTGCTCAGATTCATTTCACCAACTCCTAGCTACTGTCCTTGAAGTAAGGCTAATTAATGTAATTAACACATTTCAGGCAAAATAACCCACCCAAATATTAACAGAATGTCTTTCATATGAAAAAACACAAAATGTGGTTCTGTCTTTTTGTTTCTGCTTGAGGAGGCAATATTATGAAGGAATGTGAAATCCTTTAATTAGACACAATTTAAAAGCCAGACAGAAAATTGAGATGCTGACAATTCTACCTAGAGAAGCAATATTCATACTCAAGTGCATCAGACAATGCACCACACACAGATGTTTTACAGTGAATTAAGATTTATCTCATCACACCAGAATATTACTCTGTTATAACCACATTAAGATACACTTGGATCACAACAAGTTATAGCCTCAAAGTGAGATTAAAAGTCTACCCAGGTGGACGCCTCAAACTAGATTTAAAGAAGAAATTCTGAATTTTTTTTCCATTCTAGGTGCTGCTTGTATGCACATGTATTTTACACTCAGGAGAGAAAGCAGATGTCAAGAGGAGGTTGAAGCTAAAGCTGGACACTGAGCAGGTGCCATGAACATGGAATTGAGACGGTACGTGCCTCCATATCTATTGTGGGTCATTGGAAAGAACACTGGCCTGGGAAAGACCAGCTTTGGTTTCTAGGCCTGACCTTGCAGTAACTACCAGAGCTATCCTGGGTTAGTTTGTTCCCATCCTTAGCTCTGGTCTGTTTCTATTCAAAATGAAAATGTTGGACTGTACAGTCCTCAGATTTCTTTCCACTTCTGATATTTTGTTATTTTAGCATTCTGCATTGTTCCAAATAATACAAAGAATACAGAATTTTAGGATTTCAAGATCTTCCAGGGCTCCAAGATTCTCCTGGGTTTGAAGACCCTCAGGCCATGTGACCCTCCAATCTTGACTGAGGACATCCAGCACTCACACCCTGATTACAGGCTCATCAATGAACTGAGTCTCCTATCCTGCAAGGCCCTACCCGGCTGAGGCCCATGTATAATGCTGGAATCCCCAGTTAGTGATTCAAAAGACTTCCCGTGACCTTGTTAATTATAAAATAAACATCTTGGGTGTCTATCTACACCCCCCTCCCACCCCCACCCCCAGCACACAAGCTACCTGGGAAGTATTTAAACCCTGGTCTTTGTGCCCATCCCCCACCTTAAATGAATGTGTTAAATAAAATGGCTTTAGGCTTTAAATCTTTAACTGCTGGCAGAATTAACTAATTTCCAACTAGTCTCAAATGAGGGTTTAATGACCTTTTTAAAAGTAAATGTGAGAACTGAGTTCTATTCTCACCTGTGCTGATTGAGTTTTTGTTTTTCAGCAATTTTTTTCATGTTTTCCTCAGCTGCATCCTCTCCCCCAAACACCCCCAAACACACATACTACATCTACAAATTAAGGTTGAATTTATGATGATCACACTTGATTTAAAAGTGGCATCATCATAAATTAATGATATAATTATGATACTTGGGACAATTGCTGTGGATTTATTTGGAAAGAAAAATATTTTAGGATTCTGCCTTTTCCTAAGATATTGCAGCTTGTAAGTCACTCTTTAAAAGCTGTCAGGATTTACTATCTTTTGCTCAAGACCCTGTCCTAGGCTCTATCATACAATATTGTGAACTCTAGGTGTTCAATAAACAGCTGACAATGATGAATGAGAATGAGTCCATGAAATACTTGGTGGCATCTGCAAATGCCAAATACAACTCTTTAATAATGTTGGAACCTTAACTCAAATTCAAGGGCAACCTGTTACACCAGATTTTTATAGCCCATTTTAAGAACTTCAGATTATTTCCCAAGATAATTATGCGGTGACCAAAGGAGCTCACAAGTAAGCTTGATATAACGGGACTCAATGTATCTACTGTGTAGTTTATGAACCAGCAAAAAAAGATGACAAACTCAATCTGGTTACTAATACAAAAGAGTGAGCTGAGAAAACAAATGTCAGTGTTTATGACTGTACTGGGGATTGCAGAAAAAAATTAAAATGTTTCCCACCTCCCCCTCCTAAACATATCCACCAAGATTTTGGGCAAGACAAGAGAAAGGGATATCAAGAAGGAAGAGGAAAGAGAGGGGAGCAAAAGAGAACAAGAAAGCAGAAGCCTGATGGTGAGAAGGTGGGAGGAGGTTTTTAATCTCAAAGAGCAGAAACCAGTGTGTATGTAAAAGAGAGAAAGAATGCAGTGCTCCCTCTCCCACTGTACTCCGATGCCCGTGTCTTAGTCCGCTCGGGCTGCTATAATAAATACCACAGACTTGGTAGCTTATACAACAGACATTTACTTCTCACAGTTTCAGAGACTGGCAAGTCCAAGATCAAGGTGCCAGTAGATTCTGTTCTTGATGAGGACCCGCTTCCTGGCTCACAGATGGCTGCCTCCTCCCTGTGTGTGCACACAACCTCTTCTTTGTGCTCACATGGAAAAAGAGATCTCTCTGTCTTCCTCTTCTTATAAGGACCCTAATCCCATTACGGGGCCCTCACTATAATGACCTTATCTAAACCTACTTACCTCTTAAAGGTCCCACCTCCAAGTATTATCACATTGGGGGTTAGGGCTTCAACATATAAATTTGGGAGGGGAACAAACATTTGGCCTATAACAAGCCTTTCCCATCCCAGGTATTCAGCTATACCCAGGGGAGCATGGAACATTTGTGGGGAAAGAGATGCCAGTTGTATGAAATTCAAGGTTAGAAACAACTATTCTGATTTTCTGATACAAGCTTTAAAAAACAGTTAAAATTGGGAAGAATATTCCTTAAAAATATCTGTGATATTGATTATAAGGGTGAATCATTTTGCTTACTCACTAATAGTTTCTACTTAGAAATGTGATCAAAACATATTTGACTGAACACTAAATATTTATAATTATAAAATATTCCAAGTATATTGAAAAGTAGAGAAAATAATATAATGGACACCAATAAATCAATCAGTAAACCTAAAAGTTGTTCGCAGTTTGCCACATTTATTTGCTTCAGATCAACTTCTAGTCTTTGTTCTGAAAAAAGATCCAACTAATGTTCTACACCCTTCCATTCCTTTTTCTCAGAGCTTATGATAATCACTATCTCAAAGTTGATGTGTGTGACAGACACTGTGATACCCAACCCAGATGTGGTACCCCATCCTGATTGCCCTTCAGGAAAGGATTGTTCACCCAGCTGTTGAGAGCTCTGTGGAAGAAGGCTCTCAGCCGACAGCCTTCCTTGGGGAGAGAAGCAGTTGGGGAAGTAGGCAGATCACGTAGGGTTTTGTAGGCTATGGCAAGATGTTTGCATTTTTTTTTCTAATTGCATTAACCATATCCTGTTGTTTTTGCTAAAGGAGTTGGTTTAGTTGTGGAACTCACCCAAAATTTTATATTCTAGCTCACAAAATAAAGTCCCACCTTTTAACTTGACCTTTGGAGACCTTTTTGAGCTGCATACTCTTAACCATTTCTGCCCTATCATCCACTGTCTCTCCCTTCCTTGCTCCACATCTACATCTTCTGTCAGACTGGCCTGCTGATTGTCCTCAGAAGACAACATTCCTCATCCTGCCTTTGCCCCTGCCATTCCCACGGCTTGTAATGCCCTCCCCCTCCTTATCAACACCACTTCCCCCTGCAAGACTCAGTTGAGGCTCCTTCTTCCATGGAGCCTTCCCCGACCACCCAAACTCTCAGTGATTTTCCTTCCTCTGGATTACCACTCTTATTTGCTATCTGTTCTATTGGTTATTAGTAGTTTCTAGTCCCAGTGGAATGGGACAGGGATAAGTTTCTCCAAAAGAATCCATGTGGAGGCAACCTGGGCTGACATGCTCCTGTAGTAGGTGACTTCTCTCACTGCTGGAGACACTGTTGGTGTAAATGCTGTAAGAATGAGGTGGGTTGAGAAAGGCAAAGGTAAAGACAGAGGCAGATAGGTTTTACTCCCCTAGAATGCAGGAGTAGTAGTCAGTGTTCCTTCTTTGAGAAAGTGATCTGTTAAGAGAGGGTTTAAAGGTGGAAAACCTGGACACAAAACTCCAGTAGGAACCATTAGAGCTCAGGAAGAACTGGATGTTGTGCTGGAGCTGGGAGCTGCCCCTCCTACAGAGGATGCCTTGTTCATAATATTGGGATGGAGACTGAAATCATTGATGCTGATAGGAACAAGTGTCAGTGCTGGGGCCGTATTGTCAGGAACACTAAACAAATAAAAAGAAGGAAGTCTCTTCTTCCCTCCTCCTGCTTTCCAATCTCCCCCTGGTGCTGTGGCTTTGACACCTGTTGGCATGTTAGAATGACCTATGGGAGATGTTAAGTGCTGATATCTAGGCTCCCTGGGACCACTTGAAAGCACATCTCTGGGTATGGGGTCAGTCACCTGTAGTTTGCAAAAGGTCCCCAGGGTATTCTGATGCAGAACGATGGTTGCAATCTGCTGCTTAGTGACTCCTGTTGGCAGAATCTGGTGGCAAAGTTGTCAGGGGAAAGTGTTCTTCAAAATCCTAGTCCCAGCTTCACAGAGCAGAATACAGAAGGATGGATCTGAATCTGAGGAGACATAGTTATATAAATGGTATAACATCCTTCTAGATACAGATAAGGTTGTGTTTCAGTGAAAAACCCAACTTCTGAGACATGATTCAGAAGATCTGGAATTAGGGGAAGTGGATACCACACCAAAAGAGAAAACCCAGGTTCCTGTGGGAGAAGTGGAGTGTCTAAGGAACCCTTGCTCCAGGCTTCATTGATGAGAGAATTGTGTAGCAGTTAAGAGAACAGCTGGAATCGGCTACATGGCTTTGAATGTCAGCCCCATCTACTTATTATTCCAAGATTGTGACATTCCTTAATCATTTTGTCCCTACTTTCCTTATCTGTAAAGGGAATCACCAAAAGAAACAATTTCATTGGGTTATGAGACTCCAATGAGATATGGAATGTAAAGCATTTAGCCTAGTTCATGGCACCCAGGAAGCTCCGGAAAGTGTCAGCCTTTCACTGTATGTTTCCAGAAGGGCCAGGCTCTGAGAGGAAAGCAACTGTCTGATGGACACACTTTTGTGCCCCTAGTGTGGGGTAACTTTTCTGCTTCCCAATAGAAGTGGGTAGAATTCTCGCCTGTGATTCTAGGATGAGGAGGATGGGTGTCATGAATGGGGAAAGGTATCCTGGAAGCAGGTGGAGCATTAACGAGTTTTGGCTGGAGACAGTGCTGGGCGCATGTAGAGAGGAAGGGCAGCATAGCTAGAGGTGCTTCAGAAGGCTGTTCCTGCCTCAGGGCCTGTGCACTAGCTGCTCCTTCTGTCTCAAATGCTCTCTCATGGCTGCCTCCTTCTCATTATTTGGGTCTCATTCCTAATGTCACCAGCTTAAGAAGGCTTCCCTAAAACACCTTATTTAATGTTCTTTCTTGCATCCACCTTGTTATCCTCTATCCCTTTTTCATTTCCTTCATGGAATTTATCATTAACTGATATTATCTTATATATATTTCCCACTATTCTAGATTGTATACTCCTTGGAAACAGCCTAGAACAGTGCCTGGCACATAGTTGACACTCAATAAAAAACTTAAACTAGGAGAAACCAATGCCCTTAGGAAGATGAGGGAGAATATCAGAGTAGTGTGGCTTGCAACTCAGTGGGAATGACAGTGAGTGATAACAACAATCATGCCCCAATTATATATACACAGATAGCTCTGGTGGCGGTAGAAGGCATAATTGGCTCTCCAGGGTGGTTGTGATGTCACTTCAGTCAGGCAGTCATTACTCAGTGGCCTATTCTGTCACTAAGCAGGTAAAAGTACTCCTTCTGGTAGGGTGCCATACTCACTGCTGCCAAGGCCACCATTTTAATCTCAGAATGGCCTGACTACAGCAGTAGAGGCTTAGCCTGAGTCTGCACTATTCCTCCAGGCTTACTCCTGAATCACTTAGTTGTGCTAACTCACCCCAACCAATTAGTCCTCCAGTACTCTCTGCAGCCTTCCTAGAACAATCTTATCAATCCAGGGTCTTTCTACCCTTGGTCCTGGGCTAGTAATGAGAAATCAATCATGGGTTAATTCCTCCTGGAAGAGTAGGTGAATGGTGAAGTTTACCACATCATGGGAATGAGGCTTAAGAGAGGTAAGGAATCTGGAATAATCTCTCTTGAAGAGCCGATACAATGACTTGGGCCATATGTTCAGGTTTAGTCATTCATTCATTTATTTATTCAACTGGCATTTATTAAGTACCTACCATGTCTCAGCCACTGTACTAGGTGATAGCGATCCAAGAGGAATGTTATTCCACGCACTTCTCTAAGCTGAAGCTTACTGCTAAAAGGGCTACACTTTCCTCAAAGATACTGTAAATATGTCTGCACTATGCTCCTGGGACCTGGGTCTAGTCTCTCTTTCTGTTTGAGAGACTTTGTCTTTGGCGATATCTTTTCTGCTGCTCTGAGCTTTCAGTGGTCCTGGGCAAGTTGCCTTGGTGCTCTAAACCTATGTTAGTCCCTTTTCTCTGGCTGCCACTGTGGAAAAATCATATAAACCCTCTTCTTTTCACAGAAAAAGTAGCTTCCAGTTTGGGATATAAGATGAAAAATGAATCTTCCTCTTTTCTACTGGGCAGACACGATTAGCATGATACTTCTTTGTAATGCTATCAAACACCACCTGCTCAGTAAGCACCTTAGCATTTTAAGTATATTTTCTGTTGTAGAAGAATATTAAGTCTGAGAGATGATATAGACATTTGTATTTCAGTTATCTGTAGCCCCTTTAGATAGCCGATAACTGTAATCATGAAAAAGAAAAACTTTATACTTAAAAAAATCATATCCCATAAAATGAGACAATCAAAAGGATGAAGTCTCACTCACAGAACCTTCTAGAAACTGATGAAAGCTAACTGAAAAAGTATTTCAATAAGAATATCAGAGAGAAGTAATTTCATTATTTCCATTTAGGATAAGTGGAATGAGGCAGTTTCAGCCTGAAGAGAATGAATATGGGCTGTCTGATCACAAGGAAACTGCCTCCTGGGAAAAACGATTAAAGAAAAAATTTATCTTTGGCTTTCAAAATATACAGATCTGCACTGTTTAGTGTTACTCAGAGTGGTCATGGTTGTGTACAACTAGCAATCCACAGTGCAGATATAAAATTGTGTTGATGGGGAGAAAAAACTTGAAAACAGAGAAGTAGCAAAGTGCATGCAATCCCCTGACCTCTCAATTATTCCGCAGCACATTCCTGGTATAAATATTCTGTATCCACCATGGACAAGGTCTCAGCAGAAAGAGGCCTGCCTTGGCTGGCAGTAAGAGCACTCCAAGAACAAAGATGAGTCCCACCCCCACACCATAGTACCTATTTGTAGGTTAGCATAGGAGGCATTGGGAAAATCTAATTTTTCTTAGTTGCAATAAATATGTCAAGGGACCTCTAGGTACGAGAAAAGCCTTAGGGGGTATGTATACTGGACCATGGGAACAGGCTTGCCTAGCAAGGATGTTGACATCAACCAAAGGTTTTACTGTCCCTCTGCAGAATGGCTCAGTCAAGCTAAGCCAGCTGTCAGCTAAGCTATTAAAAAGAAAGAAGGAGATGAACTCTCGGGCCATCTACATTTGTTGCTTGTTAATGGGAAAAAGGATTATGAAAACCAACAAAAGAAAAGAATTATCTTTATGATTTTTATAAATATCTCTGGCAACTTACAGTCAATTATTTTGCCAACTGAACTGTAATCTTAGTAATTAATAATCACTCTGAGGGAATCAGGAAAGAAGATCATTGCATTTAAAGTTTGAAAGGCAAACATGCTTTGGAAGTTAGAGACAGTGTATTGCCCTGGAAAACTATAGATTTACCTCCATTAACACCATTTGTTTACACTCCAGGATAGTGAAGAAAAGGTAGAGACCTTTCCCTCTCTTCTCCAGAGAAGATTTGTTTATATTCCAGAGTAAAGGTCTCTCTCCCTCTTTGTAGGGGAGGATGAGCAGATGTATGAGCAACCTATGAAAACTCTGAGTTTCATAATTTGAGGGTTCCTCTCCTGTGGTACAATTTCATTGCATGTGCGGGCCAACCCGAGGAACCAGGCAAAGATCCATTGCTTCTGGGGAAAGTGTAGAAGAAAAAGTTTCTTGCCTCTGATGTAGTAAAGAAAAAACCCCAACCTCTTGGACCTAGGATTCCCAACCAATGCAAAGCAGAAGTCTTCTACTGCTGGGGAAGGGACAGGAAACTCTGTTTCCCTAGACGCACTACATATACAAGGCAGTGTTTTGCTGCCATGGGGTGAGGTGGGGGAGTAGCAGGAATACTGAGAAGGCCCAACCCCCCATACCCCAGGCTGAGTGGCCTTACTACAGAGGCTGGACTAGCAGCACCTAAAATTTCCCCACTGACCCCACTGTGAGCCTAGTATTGACTAACAAGCAGCAGTAGTCACCTTGGGAGAGGCAAGAATGTGGGGAGGGACCCTCTTCTGTGGTGCAGGCTTTCAAAGATTACTGAAAGCTAAGGGTAGAGCAGGAACACTGAGAAAAACCCTCTAGCACTCAAAGCCTCACACTAAACCCAAAGTATCAGCAGCCCGTTGTGGGAGGAATTTGAAGCATGTGGTGAACTGTGAGTAGCAATGGTCACAATAAACCTCAAACAAGCTCAACTTGTTGCTTGAATAACTCAACTGTAATATTAAAAGTCTGACTGAGAATGAGGTATAGACTTTTTCAGACATAAATACTATTTACCTTGGTCTCTACTGTCCTTTTACATACAATATGCAGCATTCAAACAACAATTACAAGACCCATAAAAAAGCAACAAAGAAACATAACCTATTGTCAAGAGCTATAACAATCAACAGAATCATGCTCAGAGATTACCTGTGCGTTGGAACTATTTATTAGACTGGAACTTTAAAATACCTATAATTGACCTTAATGGTTCTAGTGGAAATGGTGGGCAATATACATACACAGATGGGGAATTTCAGTAGAGAGATGAAGCTGTAAAAATTATTGAATGGAAATGCTAGAAATAAAGAAAAACATGATATTAGAGATGAAGAATTCCTTTAATAAGCTTAAAAGCAGATTGGACACCACTGTGGAAAGGATCATTGAACTTGAAGATAGGCCGATAGAAATTATCCAAAATGAAATACAAAGAGATAAGTGTGAAAAAAAGAGATGAGATCATCCAAAAACTCAAGTTCAATATCGAATAGTCTAACATACATGTAATTTCAGTTCCAGAAGAAGAGAGAACTGTGCAACAGAAACATTTGAAGAGACAATAATCAAGAAATTTCCAGATTAATAAAAAGACAACAAATCACAGATCTAAGAACTCAAAGCAAGATAAATTAAACACACGCACATATACACCACGAGAAACATCACCGTCACACTGTTGAAAATCAAAGATAAAGAAAAATCTTGTAAGCAACCAAAAAAAAGAAAAAGAAAAATTATAGAGGAACAAGAAATTGCATCAGACTTCTTGTCAAAGACTTTGCAAGCCAGAAGACAACAGGGGAACATTTTTCAAATGCTGAAGAAAAAAATTTCTTCAATCCAAAATTCTATAGCCAGCAAAAATATCTTTCAAAAATGTAAGTATGATAAAGATTTTTTTCCGATAATAAAAATAAGAAAATTCATTGCCAGCTGTCCTATCCTACAAGAAATGTTACAGGAAGATCTTTACGTAGAATTAAAATTATACCAGATAGAAAATTGGACCTACACAAAGATGTAAAAGGTAAAAAATTTTTAGATCTACATAAAGAAGTAAAGGGTTAAAAATAACAAAGGTTTAGAAAAAGGGTAAAAATAAGAGCAAGTACAAAAGACATTTCTTCTTAATTTTAATCAACTTAAAAGATAATTGTCTCAAACAGGAGTTATCAGGCTTTTTCTTAAAGGACCAGATAGTAAATATTTTAGACTTGAAGGCCGTAAGGTCTCTATCTTTACTCAACTCTGCTTCTGTAGCATGAAAGCAGTCTGAGATAATATGGAAAAGAATGAGTAGGCAGGGATCCAATAAAATTTAGTTTACAAAAACAGCTGACAAAACTGTATTTCTATATGTCCATCTATGTGTATATAATATGCACACAAACCAAACTGGTAATAATAGTGACCTTTATGGAAGGATATGGAATTGGTAGTGAAGGGGGACTTGAGTTTTATCAGTGAAATCCAAATAAAGTCTATAGTTTAGTAAATAGTATTTTACCAATGTTAATTTCTTATTTGTGACAAATGGGCCGTGGTTATGTAATATGTTAACATTAAGGGAAACCCAGTGAAGGGTATATGAGAAATTTCTGTACTATCTTTGTAAGTATCCTACAAATCAAAAATTATTCCAAGCTAAAAACTCTATTAAAAAAAAAAAGCTGAGGAAGTACACTCATGAGATATTTAATGGAATTTTTAAAAAGTGAGTTTGATGTGAGAGGATCATTACAATCTGGAATAATGTTCCTAGTAATTGTAAAACCTTTATGTACCAAAATAAGAAAACAACTTTTTTGCAAAGCTTATAAATCAAGGCATTAAAATTACAATAATAATCAATGAAACATTAACTGTTTCTCTTAAAAGTATTATAAAAACATACCTAAAATGTGAAAAATCGAGGCTGTGAGACTCAGCCCCATGGACAATATCTTTAATATTAAGAAAAATTCTCTTCTTTCTGAGACTTAATATCAATCTACTTAATGGAGAAGCCATTGAAGGAGTCTGATGAAGTATTTTATGTCAAATCATGGCTTCTTGAGGTTGTTATTTAGCTACTGACAGCTATGTCAAGTAAATAAGCAAAACAAAAAAACTAAATGAGAAAAAAGATAACACTAATTTTTGAAAATCAATAAATGATTTGGAAATTATCAAAATGACAGTGAATATTTGCGCTGTATCTCATGTTACTTGATTAATAATAGACATAGACTTTTTCAGACATAAATACTATTTACCTTGATCTCTAACTGTCCTTTTACCTACGTACACTGTGTAGCATTCAATCAACAATTACAAGATTCATAAAAAAGAAACAAAAAACCAAGACCCATTGTCAAGAGATAGAGCAATCAACAGAATGGTTACATTTGGTTAAATATGGTTACATTTGAAAAAAAATGGGGATTATGTTTTTAATTGTATTATTTATATTATAGTACCAGTTTTTAAGTATTTTGATCAACTCTGTTTACAACCATTACATCCATTTATCTCCAAGACAGTTGGAAATAAGATTTCTAACCCTAATTATGTGACACTTTTGTTTTGTCATCAAAATCTCAAGGGCTGCGATAAGAATTGCAAAAATATTTTGATAACAAAATTGGTGAAAAGTTAAAAAAGAAACCTATATTAGACAGCAATTTTAGCAAAGGAGATTACCGTGAAATAAAATAATAAGTATGAGACTCAACCTCCAAACTTTGGAAATTTGGGATTAAGAGAAGAAAGTGGAAGCTCTTCGGTCAGCAATGGCACAGCAGGAGAAATTCTTCTGCTATAAAACCAAAGGCAGGAAGCATAAAGAAATAATAACAATACTGTGGTGAAACCAATTTAAATTTCTTTTAATAAAATTTTGTTACCAAAATCTTCAGCACTTCAGGTCCAGGCTTCAGAAATGGCTCTGAAACGTGCCAATATAACAAAGCAAAGCAAAGCAAAAAAGTGAATATATATAAAAAATATAATTAAGAAACTTTTTACAGCAAGAATCAAACTCCAAGCATGCAGTAAAAAGTAAAAGTCAAGAAAGACAAATACTGAAAAAAATTATAACTATTATGCTGTGATTTGCCAGTCTTTTTTGCACGGAAAGAAAGAAATGCCATGGTTGGCTGGAGATGTCTAAATAAGACCGTCTTCTTTTATGTAAACCTTAGAACAATAGCTTCCATTTTTGTAGTAACATGGTGGATCCTTAGGAGACTAAGTATTTCCATTTTTTCTATTAAAGGGAACTGACGCTGAGAGAGATTAGTAAGTTGGACAAGGCAACACAGCTAATAAATACAGAGACCTGGGTTTGAACCCAACTTGGTGTGACTCAAAAGCTCCAGTTCTTTCTTCTACCCAACATTCAAACCGGCTTCTGGTTATAATCAGTTAGGAATCCTTTTGAACTTTCTAGACTGATGTTCATACCTTACCTCAGGATTCTAATTAAATTGGTCTGGGAGGGGAGCCCTTTCTCATGTTTCTGTTTTTGTTTTTCTAAAGCCCTCTAGATGATGCTTCTGTGTGGCCAGGGTGAGAACCACTGCTCGACATGTACTGAGTCTTAAAACCCAAGAAGCGTCAAAAAAAGCAACAGTAATACCATGGGTGGGCAGTATCCACATTTGGACATGTGTTCTTGAAGAATCAATGAAATAGCTCATTTTGATCAATACAAATACCTATACTGAGGTGAAGGATTGTCTTCATTTGGAGCTCAGACATTCAGTTAATCAGAGAAGCGTTTTCTTGTCAGTAATTATGAGATTATAGCTTAAGTAACAGAAATTTTAATCATTGGACTCTAATGGCTTCTTTGCCCTAATAGTTGGATAATGATCAAGAGCCAATGTAACACTTGCAATGGATTTTTCATCAGAGATTGTCAATGAATACCATTAAGTCGACAACTAGAACAGAGCTTCTTGTGTAATATTCACTTCGGATTAAGGATTTGACCCTTACAAAAGTTTATAACAACGCGTCGATACTATTTACTGAGACCTTACTCCACGGCAGCCACTGCATAAATAGTTTTAGAAATTACCTATTTAATCCTCCCAGCATCCCTGTGAAGTAGTAGTATTACCTTTATTTTACAGATGAGGAACTTGAGTTCAGGGAGTTCATACAACGTGCTCAAAGAGAGCTGGAAGGTAGAGCCAGGATTCAAATCCAGCTCAGTTTGATTTGAAAGCCAGTGCTTTTAATCATGATTTTATGCTGGTGAAATATCAAACATGATATGAGAATAATAATAATCCCTCGCTGAAGTTTAAAATGTGAGAACATTTGTTCGTCTTCGCACTAGGCCTGCCCTACCTCCATCTAGCTACAAGAGCTGAACTTTCCACCTCTATGAGAATCAGCCTGGAAGGTAAGGTCTGGAATCGCTCCACTGTCCAAGGCAAGCGTGGCAGGTAAGTCCCTGGGCCACTCCTCCCTGGACCCCAGCATCAACCCCATACAGGTCCTAGGAATGCTGTGTGAGGTCACCCACCTGAGCATGAGCACAGAGATGGGGCAGAATTTCCATCTTTTCTACTTTCCCTGTCTGCTTCCGCCGCCCCACCCACAGCTCTACTATCTTGTGTATTGGTACTAAGTCAGATCTCACCAAGGGTAACCATACCCGTTAGGTACTATGATTCATGTTTCTCAGGGGGACATCCAGCCCTCATCCCCTTAACTCTGACAAACCCAGCCAACCCCTCTCTCCCACAGGTCTTTTAGAAAATCCCAGCATGCTTGGAGTTGGCAGATAAAATTCAAGATGCCCAGTTAAATCTGAACTTCACATAAACAAGAATGATTTTTTAGCTTAAATGTGTCCCAAATATTGCATACTGATCCTAAAAATTATTTGTTGTTTCCCTGACATTCTAATTTAACTGGGAGTCTTGCATTTTTATTTGCTAAATCAGGCAACCCTACCATGCTTAGTCACCAAGATAAGGCAGGTCTGAGCATCAATGTGGGAAAAAGGAGATGAAAAATCCAAACTCTTGTCATAGGAGAATACATACAATAAAGGTTCTAGTAGAAAACTTTATTTGAAAAGAATTTTCTTGTTTCAGTGTCGAATTTTTACAAGTATCAGTGAAAATTGGCATAATCATCTTAAAGTGATAAAATATGCCACAATTTGTCTCTCTTCTTTGTACCTTGGTGACATTCATAGTAAAATTGCCTTACTATATCAAAAATGCTTTTCTTTCTGACTGCAACCTCACATGAGTTTTTCTTTTCTTTTTTAAAAACCTTATGGTACCTAGAATTAGAGGGCAAGGAAGAAAAGTCCTTGACAGTGCCATTATCAAAATAAAACACAGTTTTTATGATAATGTAAAATAATAGTCATGGAATTTGTTGTCTAGAAATGCCAAGAGATTTTAGAACACTTTATTAATTCTTGCAACACCTCTTTGAAAGGATTATCATTGTCTGGATTTTCCAGATAGAAAAATGTAAGTGCAGATAATTACCCTCTTTGTCCAAACAAGAAATCTGGGACACCACGTGTTAGCCACAAGCTCACTAGAACCTTCCTGCCCCAGCGACTTAACTTGTGGCTCTTCAGCTTCATAATTCCTGGTCCAATTGCCTAGAGTTACTAAACAGTTAAAAGAACTGAAAATTAAAAACTATAGAAAATTCTGGTAAGTTATTTTAGAAGAGTGTCAAGGAATATCACGACTGTTTAGTAACTCGTCAAGTTCCCAAGGGGAGGAGGGAAAGAATAAGAGCAAATTCAGCACTTCCTCAAAGCTCAAAGACAAAATGTGCTTTGCCCTCAAGTGACTCGTGAAAAATAAAATTAAATCTGATAGATGTAAACTAGCCCTGGTTATTCAGGCTGGAAAAATTGCCACTTGTTTTTCCTGACACCGTATTTCTCCATCTATTACAGTGCTGCTAATGTACACATATTCAATATGTGAGCTGGTTCCTAAATGTCATTCGGACGTGCCTATTTGCTTTTGCAGGTTGTGTGACTTTAATTAGTCTTCATACCATCAACCTCTGAGATCATCAAAGAATTGGTTAAATTCTGTGTGTCTGGCTTTTACCAGGCATGAAGCAGCATCACGTCCAGAGCACTGCATGTGTGTCTGGGGTAGCAGGGTGCCTCGGGAAAGGCGGCAGCCTTCATTCTGCTTGGCTAGGTGACGAGTGGTTTGAGTGTCCACACTGTGTTGGATAATGTGGTCACGTGACTGACTATTTCTGCTGTTCTAAAGTGCAAATGTCTCCAAGTCCGTAAGTGGCACATAATGTTTCCCAGTGAATTGGGGCTTTTATCAGGGAGCAAATGACCCAAATTGGCATGTTTGTGAACATATTCCATCTACACAAGCCCTTTAATAAAGGAGGCCCTGGGAGGTGCTGGGGGAGGAGGGCTGATGATGGAGGAGTACACCTCAGCCAATTTACTGTGTAAGGAGGAGTCTTTGCAGCAGGATCCCTGCACAAAAATTACCCTTAGACTGAGTAAATCTAGAGATTAGTCTGGAATCTCTTTTGTGCACTAAAATGCAGCACATTTTTTCCATGCCTAAGCCTTTTCTTGAAAATGGGTTTCTAATATTATGTCTAAATTCCTTGTTCACTGAACCTACAAGGAACTTATGGAGCAATGGAATTAAAGGATTAAACCTCAAGCCACTTGTGCTAAGTCTTTAAATGCCTCATGGAACACAGTTTACATAGCAACCCAGTCTACAATTGGAGTTGCACGACTCAATTGCTTTTAGAGAGTCTTAGAGACTTGGGTGTTAGGAGAATTTTTTCCTGACTGTTTCCTACTATAGCACAGGCCCAGTGGCGTTATAATTCCTCCTGGTGCACGCCATTGAGTTTTCACATATGGCTATATATATTTAAGTTATGTATAGATTTCGTTTCAAATATTTCCAGGTGACCTCATGTGATCTCAGTTTGGAGATTAGTCCTCTTTAGACATCATGTGCAGCTTCTTGAGCAATCTCATCTCACAGCTTGTTAGAACTGGACAGCAATTTAGAAATATATGCCAGCTCCTTTTTATAGACGAGAAAAATGAGGTCTATAAAAGTTAATAATAATAATAATAACAATAATAAGTAGTAGCAGTAATGGCTAACATTCGTTGAGTACTTTCTACATGCTGGCAACACCTGCTCTTCCTGCTTTATTTATTTTACTCCTCAGAGCAGGCCTGTGAGTTCTGTACCAATATTTTCTTTAATATGTGCTTTTGTACCATATCCCTTCCCTTCTCTCCTGTGGGAGGACATTGGTCCAGCATCTCTTCCCTCGCTCTCCTACATCATCAATTATTAGCTGTCCATTAGATCATGCCCATTAGAAGCATCATGTTAGTTCTTCCCTTGGAAAAGACAAAACAAGAAAACAAAATGACAACAAAGCCTTCTTCTGACTCCACTTCCCTTACTGACTACTATCTTATTTCTTATTCCTTTTGGCAGAAAAACGCCTTGAAATAGCACTGAGCTCAGCCAATTCCCCTCATCCCATTTCTTCTTAAATTGACTCCAGCCAGGTGTTTGCTCCTACTGCTCTGCACAAACTGCCCCCATGCAGGTCACCGATAACCTCCATGCTACTACATCCATTGGCCAGTTTTCAGTCCTCATCTTATCTGACACTACCAGCAGCTTTCAACAAAATTATTTCTTTCTCCCTGAATCACTGTTTTCTCCGACATCGCTCTTGACTTTCCTCCTACTTCCCTGCTCACGACTGTCCCTCAGCTCTTCTTTATGTTGGAATGTCCAGGTCTCAGTCTTTAGTCCTCCTGGTTCTTTATCCACATATACTTCTTTGCTGATCTCATCCAGACTCATAGCTTTAAATAATATTTATGCTTCATATTTCTGTTGGCCTTTCTAGATTCACTCTCTACCCTTTTCCACCCTGCTCTCCTGGAGGCACAGAAACATGCTCCCTTGACCTTTAATCCTCGTTTGGGTTTGGCCCATGGGAGGCACTGGCAGGAGATAGGAGGGTAGAAGGAAAGCCTGGTTGGCTTTTTTTTTCCCTGCCAGGTTGCCAGAATGGCTGCATTCCTCTATTGAAGGTCATATCTTTGTCAGGGTGCCCTCTCCACGCACCCCCCCTCTTGAGGACTGATGAGAGCTCCCTCCCCTTGTCTTTTCACACCAGGCATGCTAAGGCTTTTGGAGTAAGGATTCTACCATTCCTTGCTGTGTTCCCTAAATCCTGCCCACACTTTTGTAAATAATTCTCTTCTCAATTATTCAGTTTGAATGCGCCTTCTATTTCCTGCCAGAACCTTGGTTGATATATGGTCTATATGCTGACACTTCCAAGCCCAGACCTCTCTTTCTTGAACACCAGACTCCCATATCCAACTGCCTCCTCCCCATCTTTATTATGTCCAAAACTAAACTCTATTTTACTTTCAAACCTGTTCTGCCTGCAGCCTTCACCGTGTAATTGATGACAACTCCATCTTTCCAATTGCTCTGACTAACCACTTTGGATTGTCCTCGACTCCTTCATTTTCCTACAACATCTCATCTAATACACTAGGAAATTCTGTAGGCTCTTCCCACTAAATATATCCACGATCCTACCACTTTTCATGTCTTTGCTCCCATCACCCTGTCCTAAGCCACCAGCATTTCTTCCTCTCATTTATTGCAATAACCACCTGCATTACTTCTGGAGCTTTCTTACTGGTCTTCCTTCTTTGATCCTTATCACCTATAGTTTATTCCAGAAAAGAGCATGCCACTCCTCTGCTCAAAACCCTGCAATGGATCCCGTATCACTCAGAGTAAAAGCCAGAGTTTTTCCAATCATCTGCAAGGCCATACATGAGGTGGCTACTTGATATCCCCCTGACCTTCCCTCCTCTTATTGCCCTGTCTCACTCTGCTCCAGCCACACCAACTTGTTTGCTGTTCCTAGAACATGCCAGGCATACTTCCTCTTTAGGGGCTTTGATCTCTCTGTTCTCGCTCTTAGAATGCTCTTCCCTCTTATAACTATTTGGCTAACTCCTTCAACTCTTTCAAGTCTTTGCTCAAAAGTCCCCTTCAAAATGAAGCCTTCTCTGATCATCCAATTTAAGCTACAACTTCTCTCCCTGCCAGCTCTCCCGATTCCCCTTACTCTGCTCCATTTTCCCCTTGCACAAAGCATGCAACGTGCACTAACACTCTATATTATTTATTTAATATGTTTATTACCCCCTCACACTAGATTATAAACACCTAAGGGTAAGGATCTTTGATTTTTCACTAGTATATTGCCAGTATCTAAAACAGTGCTTGGCTCATAGTACCAACTCAAAAGATATTTGTTATATCAGCCTCCCATGAATTTTGAAGTGTTTTGGTTTCATTTTCATTTAATTCAAAATATTTTCCAATTTGTTTTGTGTCTTCTTCTTTGACCCGTGAGTTATGCAGAAGTGTTCATTTAATTTCCAAATATTTAGGAATTTCCAGATAGCTTTCTGTTATTGACTTCTAGTTAAATTCTGTTGTGGTCAGAGAACATACTTTGTATGATTTTAATTTTTCTATTTTTTTTTTTTTGGATTTGTTTTATGGCCCAGATTATGGTCTGTCTTGGTGAACGTTCCATGTGTACTTGAAATGAATGTGCATTCTGCTGTTATTAGGTGGAGGGCCCTATAAATCGCAATTATGTTGAGCTGATTGGCACTGTTCTTCTATATCTTTCTTGATTTTTCTATCTCTTTATTCTATCTATTACTGAGAGAGGAGTGTTAAAGTCTACAATTATAATTGTGGACTTTTTAAAATTTATCCTTTCAAATCTATCAGTTATTGCTTCATGTATTTTGACTCTCTGTTGATAGATACATAAACATTTAGTAGTATTATGGCTTCTTGGTAAATGACCCTTTTATCATAATGTAATGGCCCTCTTTACCCTTGATATAATTGCTTGTTCTAAAATCAACTTTGTCTGATATTAGTCTAGCCACTTCAGTTTTGTTAAAAATTAGATTTGCATAGTATATGTTTTTGCGTCCTTATACTTTTAATCTACCTACGTCTTTATATTTAAAGTGGGTTTCTTGTATAGCATATAGCATAGAGTTAGATATTGCTTTTTAATTTAATCTAACAATCTCTGTCTCTTAATAGAGGCATTTAGACAATTTATATTTAATGTAATTATTGATATGATTGGATTTAAATCTACCATGTTTTCATTTGTTTGTCTTTTCTGTTCTTTATTCCTTTTCTCATCTTTTTTATTATTTAAATATTTTTTGTAATTCTATTTTATACCCACATTTATATTTATCTAGGGATTGCGTTAGGGTTTGCAATATACATTTTTAACTTATCACAGTCTACCTTTGAACACAATAAAACTTCTCCTATAGTGTAAGAACCTGGACATTGTATAACCTTTTGTCACTCTCATCTATTTCCTTCTCCCATGTTGTTGCCACACATTTCACTCCTACATATAACCCACTATACATAGTTACTATTTTGCTTTGTATCAGAGGGCAGCAAAGTATGATCTGCAGACCAAATTCTGCCCATGACCTGTTTTTATGTAGCCTGTGAACTAAGAATGGTTTTATATTTGTAATGGGTAGTGTAAACAACATCAACAGGAATGAAGAATATGCAACAGGGAATTTATATGGCCTGCAAAGCCTAAAATATTATCTGGCCCTTTACAGAAAAAGTTTTTCCACCTTTGTCTTAATCAATTATCTTTTAAAAATATTAAAATTAAGAAAAATATCTTTTACATATACCCTTATTTTTACCATTTATGATCCTCTTCATTTTTTAATGTAGATCCAGATTTCCATCTGGTATCATTTTCCTTCCATGTGAAGAACTTCCCGTAAC
This sequence comes from Tapirus indicus, assembly GCA_031878705.1. Classification (NCBI taxonomy): domain Eukaryota; kingdom Metazoa; phylum Chordata; class Mammalia; order Perissodactyla; family Tapiridae; genus Tapirus; species Tapirus indicus. Next base: position 74,384,596 of record CM062926.1, on the reverse strand, counting down.
TTTTCTTGTTGTGCAGATATGCTGACAATGAATTCTCTCAGCCTTTGTTTATTTGAAAAAATACTTTTAGCTCACTTTTATTATTGAAAGGTATTTTCAGTGGGTATAAAATTCTGGGTCAAGCAATAATTTTTTCTTTCAGCACTTGGTTCATGGTCCTATGACTTGCAAAATTTCTAATGAGTAATTCTTTGTTTTTCTGTATGTAATGATTTTTTTTTGCTTTTGCCATTTGCAAAATTTTCTGTCTTTGCTCTGTAGCAGTTTGATTAATGGTGTGAATACTTGTGTCTTTGTTAGTGTTCATCTTGCTTGATTTCTCTGGGCCTCTTAGGTCTGTGACTTGTCTTTTACTAATTTTGGCAAATGTGAAGACATTATTTCTTCTGCTCCATTTTCTTTCCTCTTTCTGGGGCTCCATTGTCATGTATGTTAGAACTTTAATATTGTAGTCAGTTTTTGGATGCTCTGCTCTTCTTTTTAAATTATTCTTTTTTCTTTTTGTGTTTCATTTTGAATAATTTCTATTGCTCTATCTTTTAAGTTCACTGATTTATTTCTCAGTTTTGTCCAGTCTGCTGATAAGTCTGTCAAAGGAATTCTGTGCCTTTGATATTAAGTTGTTTATTTGTAGAATTTCAATTCATATATATTTTTTAGTAGTTTCTATCTCTCCATTGGAATTACCCACGTGTTTATGAAAGTTGTTCACCTTTTCCAACAGATCATTTAACATAGTAATTACAATTGTTTCAAATCCCCTGGCTGATGGTTTCAATATCTGGGTCATCTCTGAATCTGGTTCAATTGACTGCTTGATCCCTTAATTTGCTTTTTACTTGTTTATGTATCTTATAAGCTTTTTTAAAAAATTAAATATCAGGCATCATGCATATAATAGAAGAGATTGAGTTAAACATTATCCACACTCAGAAATTTGCACGTTTCTTTTGTCAGGCCCTTAGCATGTGCGATTGAGCCAAACAAGTCAGGAGCTGAGCTGGGTTTGGGTTTTGTTGCCGCTATTTTCACCTTCCATTCACCACAGGCTTCAAATATCTCCAAAGTCTGGTTGCTCTGGCCTTGTACTTAGAATAGAGTCTAGTGTATTTGAAGGTTTTTCTTCAGTGTTCCTGCCCCATCTTCAGCTTTTAGCAGTCCCTCTTGCCTATGCCAAAGATGGGGTCTCTCCCCATGCTCTTGCCCCTCCCCGTGAGGTTGACAACTATTGCTTGTTGCTCACTGCTAGTATCACAGTGGAGACAGACGGGATTCTTTTCCTGGCCTGAATCTTAAGCAGGTCTTTTATAGCTTGTCCTTGGGAGTGGTGTTTTTTCAGCATTCCTGCCCACCCCCCTTCCTCTTGCTGCCAGACTCTGCCTTGTATCTGTGGTTGGTCTTGGGTAGGATAGAGTTTTCTTCTCCACCCGACCAGTAGCCAACTTCTGATGATTGTTGCAGGATCCTGTGCCTAAGATGTTTTCCTGCCCCTCCCTTAGGAGCAGAGGGTTTTTGCTGCATATATCCCCTAGCAACAATGGATCTGTGCTTGTGTTATACACCCCAGAGGGACATAGGTTTTGTTTCTACTTTTCCCTCAGAAGAAGTGGTGTTTTACTTGAGCCCTGAGGATGACAGGGTTTGCTGTCCTTCTCCAAAGGCTTAAGGCGTTTTCTTCATTGGAGATAAGGGTTCTGAAGAGCAAAGGATAGGGGTATTTATCTATCAACTCCTGTGATTTGTTGAGACCTAGCCCAGAAAGCATTAACTCCCTGGTATGTTTGGCCTACCCCAAATGTGAGTCAACCATCTTCCTGTGGTTGAGGAGAGTCTTCGGGAAAAGAGTTTCAGGTGCTTTCAGTAGAAGTCATCAGAGTGTAAGGAACCCACTGTTGAGAACAGTGAGTTCTCAAGTATGTGGTCAAGGAACAGACATTGACCACGACACATGGCTTACTAGGTGACAAAAATTCCCATTCTGCTTGCCTTTCCCAAACACCAACTCTTGGTCTGGGCATCTGTGAATCATGTATGATCATACTTTGCTCAAGTGGCTCAAGTGAGTTGAAGTAAGCCAAAGTAAAAAATTCTGGGCTGAAGAAACACTTTAGGCTGAAAAGCCGTCAAACACCAAAGCCTTCTTGACACACACAATGAGAAACTCTGACTTTTTATCTTTGATCAAGTTTCAGACAGATAATAAGACTGAGAAATAGGTCAAGTTTTTTCTAGAGAGGGGTTGGAGCCACTAACAGAAAATAGCAGTTTCTATGCTCATAGGAGGGAACATGTTGCTGGTTCATTGTAGGGCTGTGAAACCACATCTACGTGGCTATTACTGCCTATAGCACCAGCTTCAAATACTACAAATGAATTAAAGAGAAGACAAGAGAAGGGGGAAAGGTGGCCAGAGTCAAGGAAGGTTTAACTTCACTACACGAACATGGACCCTCCTAGGACGGGTAAACCCATGATATATCCTGATACTGTGGTGAGTGAGTTACAGGTGGGCCTGAGAAGGGCATAGAAGAAGCAGAGCTGCCTCCTTCTCTATGGAAAAGTACTGGTTATGAGCCTGGGATGGAAGCCTGGAGGAGTGGCCTAGTTTAGGGGGAACACACTGTGGGGAGAGTAAATATCTGTTCTTTTTGCTATCCTACATCCCTTTACTCAGCTCCTTGTAACAATGCTTGCCTTTCTCTATAAGAAACAACCCTCAGCTCATGAGCTTCCAGTGGGGTTGACTCCACCCTCAACTCAGGGACAAGCCTGACAATCAAAGCATTGCATTCTCTAGTCATACTGATTTGTTTGTGGTTGGGCACATGATCTAATCAGAATCAATGACAAGGAATTAAATTTTACTGTGACTGTTGGGAACAGGTGCATACTTTCTTTTCTGCTGAACTTGAACCCCGAAGATATGATCCTGGAATTGCAGAGGGTCATGTAAAGGTCTTTAAGATGAAGCCACAGAGCAAAAGACAGGGCCAAGAGATTAAGAAGAATTAGTGTCACCACTCCCCTTTTTCTGGAGCCAGTACAACCCTGGACTTTCACTTATGTAAACTAAGAAATTCCCATTTTTGTTTGTTGTTTTGAGTTGAAGTTTTGTCACTTGCAACCAAAAGATTTCTCCCTGACTGACATATTTACTCAGGACAGACCCTCTAGGGGCACAAGGTAATAGAAAAGAAGACTGTTTACCTGGAGCTTTGTGTTAATGTCCAAAGCCTGTTACTAAATTAGCTTGACTAAAAAGCCAAGTTAGACAGGGTATCCAGGAAGCTAACTTTAGGGCAATTAAAATTTTTTCTTGCTTTAAATAAATTTTTTATTTTAGAGTAATATGTACTTACAAAAAATTGCAAAGATATTACATAGAATTTCCATAAACTCTTGGCCTGGTTTCCTCTACTGTTAACATCTCACATAACCATGATACATTTGTCAAACAGTGGTACCTTGCTACTACCTAAAGTACAGATTTTATTTGGATATCACACGTTTTTCCATTAATATCCTTTCTCTGTTCCAGGATTCCATCTAGGATACCACATTGCATTGCGTAGTCATATCTTCTTAATTTCTTTTGGTCTTTGGCAGTTTCCCCATTTCTCCTTGTTTTTCATGACCTTGACAGTTTTGAAGAGTACTCGTTTTATATTTTGTAGAATGTTCTTCAATTTGAGTTTGTCTGATATTTTTCTCATGATTACAATGAGATGATGGGTTTTGAGGAAGAATACCACAGAAGTGAAGTAGGGTAAAATGCTAACAGAGTTGATTAGATGATGAGGAAGTGAATGCACGGTGCATATCATTGAGTTAAGGAGACCTCTGAGTGTGACATATGGTGGTGCTCCTAGGGTTGGCTGTCATTCAGAGTCATATTGCATTGAATATTAAGTGCGGAGCTCTTTGTATTTCAAGGAGACGAAGGTGCATGGTGATTTGCTGTCTTTCTATAATCATGGTAAATTTGAATGAGTTTTTACTTTCTGAAAATTCGAGACACAGAGATGCTAATTCATTTCAATAAGTGAAAAGCCAGACCTTCCCAAACTGAAACTAGAAGGAAGGGCCCTGTTACTCCTTCTTACTTCCATGAGAAAGGCACCTTCATTTTGCAGGGACTTCTCTGCTATATGAGTCCTGTGGTTGGATTTATGCCTGTGCCTCCAAATAATTTTCATTAAATGCTTCAATAGTGCTATAGACTGAATGTTTGTGCCTCTCTCCCTAATTCATATGTTGAAATCCTAACCCGCGATGTGATAGTATTAGGAGGTAGGGCCTTTGGATGATTAGGTCATAAGAGTAGAGTGGAGCCCCCATGAATGGGATAATTGTCCTTGTAAAAGAAGCCACAGAGAGCTCCCTCACTCTTTTCCACCATGCGAGGACACAAAGAGAAGACAGCCATCTATGAACCAGAAAGCAGATTCTCACCAGACACCAAATCTGCCAGTATCTTGACCTTGGACTTCTCAGCCTCCAGAACTGTGAGAAATAAACTTTTGTTGTATATAATCCACCCAGTCTATGGTAATTTATTATGGAGCCTGAATGGACTAAGACAAATAGTCATGACCAAATTTTTTCATACACACACACACACACACACACACACACACACACTCACACACCATTATCAAACAGTTATATGGCTTCAAAGAGAAGTGCATAACTAACTCATCCTGCCTTACTGCCAGGAAATAGTAATGGGACCTTCCACTTCCTCCTTTCTACTAATTCATCAATTATTGGGATAGTTATTGAACTCACTGGGCAAAGCACTGGAAAAAGTCAATGGAGGAGAAACCAAGGATTAGGCCCTAATCCAAATGCCTTATGCTGTAACACAGATATTTATCATTCACATATCCAAATTAGGTCCTGTGTGTGAAGCATTTTAAAGTATATGTAAAAGGTTGAAAATTTAACTTTCAAATGAATTCTTCTGCTGAAGACTCATTAGAAAAAAAAGAAAACTTATTTTCCTCATCCCCTCACCTACTATTCAGTCTTTGTTCCTGAGATATGGTGAATTTCCCTTAACTTTAGTTAGGAGTAATTATCTTTTTTTTTTTATTCTAGGATTGGAAAGTGGAATTTGTTTTTCCTTAACACACATGTGCATTTATGCACACAGAAATGACAATTTGTGGTCTATGCCTATGCAGATAATTAAAGTGGATTATCTGGAAGGGCAAAGGGAATGGAGGTTCGTGCTTTGAGGGTAAAGAAGGGAGGTTTAACCTGAATTGAATTGCATCCTCCAGGAATGGAACAAGGACAAGGGAAGGGTGGTAAAGAGCCTCTGGAAGACACTTGTCTGAGATGGCCACATGTAGAAGGGCAGGAGCTTGTGAGCCCTGCAAACTAATTGCTCTGTCTTGGTGAGAGTCTCCAGTAACTGAGCCTGTCACAAAGGACTAGAGCCACTACAGAGCTGTCATCTTTTTCCAGCCCTCAGCTTCCTCTGCAAAGCACAATGGCAGCAGCAACCTCCAAAACGTGAGACCTAGTCCTGCTCCCATTTTCTAGGACCTCATATGCCCGAGAGAGAGAGGGAGTCCCCAAAAATCATTGACACTGGAATTGAACTTCCTGCCAATTTTGGTGGGCAGAGAATTGAAGTTAGATTTGATTAGACTTTGAAAAATAAATAAATGCTACATTGCCTTCATCCCAGGGTTTGGAACAAACTTATTCCTGTGAATCACAATATAAATGTTGCTTTTTCTTTAGAAGAACCTAGATACTTGATTTGATAAGAATCAAGGAAGCATACTAAGATGATAGTAATTAAACTGATTAGGTTCAACTACATACACAATTAAGTTCATAGTCAAGAATAAGTGGTTGAACTAGAAGATCTCCAAGCTCTTTCTTGGTTCTAAAATACAAAATATTGGTAATGTAAGAGAATATTCAGAATAGAGCTGGTGAATAGAGGTTGAATTATACAGGCTGGCAGGTGGAATGATTTAGCAACCAGACATACAAGGATGGAGATGCAGATATCTATCTTCATTTTGAAGCCACTGCCACTTAACAGACAAATACATCGCACAGCAAAGATTTAAATTTAATGGAAATGGTGATTGTTAAACTAAAATTGACAGTTTACTGAGTTAGAATTTACTACAGGCCTCTCTTTACAACTGTGAGTAATTTTATTTCTTTCTATCCTAATAAACAGGCTTTATTTCTGAGCTCAGGACTCATGTATATAAACTGCCTCCTAGACATTTCCCCTGGCAAGTCCCATAGGCACTTTGGATTCATGTGATGAGTGAAAATGTTCCAAAAATCCCCAGTCCTCCCAAAGTGCTCCTCTTTTCTATTCTCATTTACTAAGTTACCTGAACTAGACACCCGGGAGCCACCATACATCATCAAAATCCATATCTAGTTATGGCCAGGCCCTGTGGACTCTATATCCTTAACTCTTCAATGCCATGAAACTACCCTCTATTATCCTAGCTGCTCTTCTTTCCAGACATTCACTAACTCTGGCCAGAACCATTGCAGCAGTGTCTTAACTAAATTTAACTTCCAGCTTTTAATCCTCTTGACATCTGCACACTAACACCAGAATGACCTCTTCATAATTCATTAAAGAATGCACTGAAGTACAGACACTTTGGAAGACAGTTTAGCAGTTTCTTACAAAACTAAACATAGTCTTACCATACAATCAAATTATGCTCTTAGGTATTTACCCAGCTGATCTGAAAACTTACATCAACATAAAAACCTGAACAAGAATGTTTATAGCGGTTTTATTCATAATTACCAAAAACTGAAAGCAACCAAGATGTCCCTCGACAGGTGAGTGGATAAACAAACTGTGATACATCCATACAATGGAATACTATTCAGAGATGAAAAGGAATGAGCTTTCAAACCTGGCAAAGACATGGATGAATCTTAAATGTGTGTTGCTAAGTGAAAAAAGTCACTCTGAAAAGGTTATGTATTATTTGATTTCATTTATATGACATTCTGGAAAAGGCAAAACAATAGAGTTGGTAAACAAATAGTGTTTGCCTGGGTTTGGGGGTTGGGATGAAGGAACAGTTGAATTGGCAAAGCAGAAGAGATATTTCTGGTGAAACCATTGTGTTTAATAATTTAATGGTGGACACATGACACTATGCATTTGTCAAAACCCATAGAACTTTACAGTGACAGAATATTAATATATGCAAAACTTAAAATCATTTAGGAGGTCCGGGAGGTCCCAGGACGGAATGCAGACTGTGGCAAAAGAATCTAACTGTATTACAAATATATGAAACAATTTCATTGAAGCAGGTGGAGGAAAAAGATGCTAACAAGTAATTTTGAAAATGATTGGAATCTGCAAGATTAAAAGTGAAAGGAACTGTACTTAAGCACTGTAATATAGTTAATGAAGTTGTTTCCCATGGGTGTATGGGTTAACAATTCTGAAACCTCTATACATGTATACATAATGGAATTGAACAACTAAGTAAATGGATGGCAGATGGCGGGAACCAGCTTTCTCACTGTTGCAGTGGGAAGTTACAGATAAATAAGGAGGAGGAGGCTAGAATGATTCTGTGGTAATGGATTAGAGTTGGAGACATGAGTATGAACTCATGTTTAGCTCCATATAGGTACAGGTGGTCACATATAGAAATATTTATGGAAATGTTTATATACATGGAGTATTATGCAAATGTATTTCCCCACTCTGTCAGCTGAGGGGACCTAGAAGCAAAGAGCCCCTGGCAGCAATAAGCATACCTCGTGCCCAGATCTTTGTGTCTGGTCTGATCCTCCAATAAAAAGAACCAGAGCTCCTTGGAAAATAGCCAATTCTAGGACTGGGACAGGAAATACGCATGATGAGCTTCGATCATTTTCTCATGCCAGAAAGTAAGGAAGTGGGGGAGAACACACACACACACACACACACACACACACACACAACTACACACACCCCACAGTGATGAGGGTGTGTCGAGGAAACACAGAAGCAAACTAAAAGAACTCACAATGTCAAAGCTGGAACAATTTCAGCAAAAAGATAAACAAAGTAAATGAAGTAGCATTGGATTATAACACAAAGTATAAAATAACCCCATGAGTTAATACTGATAAGATAAATGATTGAATAAATATATGTACAAGAAAAGGCAAATGTCTCATGCAGAAAAAAATCTATACAATTTATGTAGATACTCTAACCTTAAAGAAATAGAGGATAAGTCCCTATTCCTTTTGTGTGGGCTGTGCATAATGACTTATTTCCAAAAATATAGTGTGCAAAGGGTGAAAAAAACCATAACTTCACAATGAAGAAACCTGACAAATGCTATCTTAGCAAGGTGATCAAGGTTAGCATCAACACTGATAAGTCATGTTGTTAGCATGCTTCCTTAATATGATGTGATAAAAGTGACACGACTTTTGTGATATTTCTCCTGCAAACCCATAATCACAGTTTAATCATGAGAAAAACATAAGATAAATCCCAGTTAGAGACATTCCACAAAATACCTGACCAGTACTCCTCAAAACTCTCAAGGTTATCAAATAAAAGGACAGTCTGAGAAATAGTCACAGCCAAGAGGAGCCTAAGGAGATATGATGACTAGAAGTAATGTGATAACCTGGATGGGATCCTGGAACAGAAAAATAGAACTAGGTAAAAATGGAAAATCTGAATAAAGCATGGGCTTTAGTTAATAATAATGTATGAATATTTATTCATTTATTGTGACAAATGAACCACACTAATGTAAGGGTATGTGTTCACATATCACACACCTTAGTGTAAACACTTTTATACCACTGTTTCTGAAGAAGGGGGAATTTGTAGAGAGTTGGAATCCTTATTTTTAGCTTTTTCAGCTCCTGTGAAACCAGATGTACACATCTGGGTGAATTCTATACATTTTACACATGTAGTTGATCCAAGGTGATGATACTTCGGCTGATGAGATGAAACTGTGCTACTTGGTTTCCCCTGTAGAGTAGTAATAACTTGAAAACAAATTCCAAACAAGTAAATAATTAGATGGGCCCTCACAGATTTTTAGAAGCATGTTTAGGGGTTGACACTTTTCATAGTGGCCAAGAAATACAACCAGTATATCAACACTGTACAGTAAACACAAAGAATAAATATTGCTTCTTTTTACTTTTCAGTGATAAATCGAAGAATCTTCCAAAGACTATCAAGAATAGGTTCTGAGCTTCTAAATGACCTTCCCCTTTCTTCTCAGTGTTGTGCCTACCACAAGCTAAAAATCTAACTTTGTTTAGTAGACATTAATCTTCTGGTTTTCCACAAGGCTCAGGTTCACAATCCTGAGATGTAAAGTTCTCTCAGATTCCATTTTAAGGTCAAGACCAGTTCGTATGAGCTGTAGGCAATTTATAGAAAAGCAGATTAGTAGGAGGACAAGATATCATGGAAAGTGAGAAGTGGAATAACATAGACCAGGCCATGGGAGGATATATCTGATTACTGAATGAGAGTCTCTTAAAAGAGTTGAGAACCAACCCATATCCCATGAGGACTTAGATTTTCAAGCAGAAATTTCTATTGAGTAAGACTGACTCCAAACAGCATTTAGCACAAATTTTTCCATAACCAGAATGGAAAAGAAAACGTGGCTTTGGAAACAGAAAACTTTATTTGGACTCCCAGGAGAGATGATTCCACTAAAGATTTTTAGGGTCCAGATAAAGATATTTACCTTTCCTTCCAGCACCTCTCTAAAATGATAAAAAGGAATAAGAAAAGCATGAATCCATTAGAACAAGAGAGAGGAAGACATAACATTAGTGAATATGAGTTTTTTGTTTTTAATTTACTTTGCAATGGGAATGGGCTTAGTATTTGGGAGACTACGTACACATCACTGTTGTTTTCTTCAAGTTCACATACACTAACTTAATCCATTATGTCTATTCATCATAGAACAAAAATGCTGACTCCAAGGACTAAGCTATAAATAATTCTGCTTGGTCAGCCTAGGATCATAAGTCCTCTCAGAGCAGCCTATCACCTGCTGAGGCATCTAGGGTGCATGTGGGAAGTAAAGCAGTCAACGAGCAGATGGTAACTGACTGAGCAGGCTGAGGAGCCATGATTTACAGTGCTTACAGAGAGGAAAGCTGGAAGAAGAGAATGGATTGGCACAGCAGAACTGTGGGAAGCTCAGCACCTGAAGGGACCAGAGGTGGAGGTGAGACCTCAGATAGAGCAAATGGGAGCTGAGTTAAAGATTACATAAGAAGACTCATCCCCAACACCAGCCCCTCTGCACAGAGCACCAGATTGATGCTCATCTCCTACATATTCCCACTATCTTTATGCAGGAAGAGATCAGAGCCTTATTCTCTAGAGCAGAGGCAGATTTACTAGGAAGGTTATAAAGCTTTAACTTCAAAGTCCCTTATCTGTATGGGCCCCTTTAAGAGAGAGGCCTGGAAGGGGCCCTCCAATATGTTCTCATTGCCATGTATATTTTAGCCACAATTATTTAAGGCTCCTATCATCTCTTTCCAACTCAAGTTCCTCTCCATCATACTCTCTCTCATTTCAGACAGCTTTGGAGTAGCTATGGGCATTTTTGGGATATGTCTATAGAAAATTTGAGTTGGAGGTACATTTAATTTGGATTTACTGGGATATGTTTATGTGGTTTGCAGTCATTTCTGTGTATAGTTGAAGTGTGGTTAGCCATCCCAATATGCAAGGGGCTACCCATTGTATCAACTATCACCCACTGTACCAATTAAATCTGCATTATGGTCCAAAGGTGCAGGGACAAAAGTTACACAATAGTATGAATGTGTCCTATGGTGCTCAGCACAAGGAATAAGTAAATAATGGAGAATAAACAAGCTGGTCTATGGAAAATTCTTCCAATCATCAGACTTATAAATAGTAAGCACAGGATTTGGTTTTCTCATCAATGTCTGGTCAAGATGGAAATTCTCCCGTGTCAGAAACATGCCTGATGATGCAATGTGTACAATTATAAATGCACCACAGGTATTTTTATGGGAATTGCACAAACAGAATAAGTCAGAATTCCTGTGTGTAGCGACATAAACACACACAGCAAGTGTGTATGTGTGAAGTCACATGATTTAGGTATCCCAATGGATCAAATTGCCTTCAAGGTAAAATGGCCTAAAACAACAAGTGGCTCTGGTGTCAAAACTCTTATATATGTTTGAGAATAAGACAAAATATTCAGTATGGGTATTTATTTAGAAACTGAAACAAAATTTAGATAGACATTTAAAGGAATATGAAACAAAAGTGAAAACAATGACTACTGAAATTGGTAGAAATCATTCTGAGATAAAGAAACGACTTGAAACAAGCAATTTTCGGGTTATACTAAGGCAATAATTCATTAAGAGAGAAGGAAAAATTTTAAATAGAAATAATGGCTTCTGGATAATTTGATAATCCAATTAATGAAGAAGTGTGAATCATGTGAACACACTGGAAAAAATTTCAATTTCTGGCTGTTTTACATGAAATATTGACATTGTAAAGATAGCATGAAACTTATAACATGCCACCATGATGATAAGCTGGTTACTGAATGTCATCAATTCAAAGATTCTTTAAGACGAATCATTACACAAGGCTCCTTGAAATGCCCTGAAACCTCTCAGCTTATAATGAAAGAAATGTAATAGAAGGCTCCCCAAATTTGGCAGCAATCTTAATTTGCATGACATTACCAATGAATTGTGAAGTTGAAAGAAATGTCTCTAAACTAACAATATTTTTTAAAAAATTCAATCAAGCTAGAGGATTTATTTTCCCAGTCTCCGTACAGACGTGATGTTATATGACTATTATATAGAGGCAAAGAGTCTATAGCCAAAAAAAAGTAGGAGAAAAAGTAATATAGAGTGAATTAATAAAAATTGCCATTTTCCTGGATTTTGTGACATTTGTGGAATTTGTCAGCTTTTTCAAATGTGCTATTTGTGGTAATTTTTTTCTTATTATAAATAGTCACTTCCATACTAAATTTGGATTCATGATTTGGTATCCTTTTCATTGAAGACGAGGCCATATTGTAAAAGCTTCAGCTTCCACAAACCTTGTATCTGTCCCTATTCAAGACATCCTGAAAGGGACAGGCTTGGGCCTCACAAGGCTATGCAGGGCTGAACAGAAGATCAGTTGAAAGTCTGCAGACCTGCCTGCACTGACTTCTGCCTGGCCACCCAACATGGAAGCTGCAAGTCTGCAGGCTCTATCCACAAACGTGGAGCTCTAGCCAGCTCTTTAATACCATGATTTTAAAAAAAGTGAAATATGTTATAGAGAATTGCAGAGAATACTATGAATACACGCGACCCAGACTTATCAAATATGCTAACATTTCTCCCTATTCTCTTTTCTAAAGAAATAAAATATCACACTTATGGTTGAAGACCCCTCTGAAATCCTCCTCTTTCCCTCACATCCCACATGCTAAGTTTGGGAGTTCTTTTTGGATTTGCTTCTTAAATATATCCCAGATCTGATCACTGCTCAAACTTCCTCTGTTATCACCACACCCCAGGCCACGGTCACCTCTCATAAAGACTAGAACGATAAGTAGCCTCATAACTGGTCTCTTTGCTTCTACTCTTACAGTCAGTTTTCCATACAGCACAATGATCTTTTAAAAAATTTAAATCAGATTGCTTCATTACCTTATTTTGGAACCTTCCAGTGGCTTTCCGTTGTAATGTAGAAAAACATCCACATTCTACAAGAATCTTCATGAAGTGAGACCCGGAGCGGGCCTCCTCAGAGAGCTCATCTCTCACCACTTCTTCATCAGCCTCCAATCACTGAGGCCACTTCAGACTAGCCAATCCAGTTCCAACTCTGACTTTCACACCTGTGCTTCCTCTTCCCCAAGATCCACCCCTAGACCCTTCGGTCATTGTTTAGGTTTCAGCTCAAATGAACCTCCCTAGTACAACCTACCCTGACCACCGTCATAAAGCAGCATCTCCACTCCCACCCCTTTACACTGTCTTATTTTCTTCATAGACTTCTAGTAATCTGTAATTATCTCATTTATCTATTACTTGGTGTTTTTCGTCTGTTTTCAACACTGGAATGTAAGCTCCATGAAGGTGAGAGATTTGTTTCTGTTTATATTGCTGTATTTCAAGCACTGCCTGTTACACTGCAGGCAAGCAATATATCTGTGGAATAAATTCAAATTAGACTTCTCAACAACACTACTGGATGTTAGCCAATAATGGAGCAATGAGTTCAAAAATCTGAGAGAACATGATTTTCAACTTGGAATGCAATATACAGCCAAGTTATTAATCAAATGTGAGGGCAGAAAAGGACATTTCCTGACATGTTCAGACTCAGAAAATTTACTTCCCATGTCCTTTTCTTGAGAAGCTGGGTAGGTCCCAATTAAAAGAAGTACTAAACTAAGCAGGAGGGAGACATGGGATCCAGAAAGCAGTGTATCAAACCCATCAGCACAGGTCTCAGGATGACAGCTGAACTGTTGGCCTAGGGAGCAACTGGTCCAGGATGCGCCAGAAGACAGAGAGTGCGAGGAGGAGGCCACCAGGAAAAGGACCATCTGATGAGAGAGGTCACTTGAGAAGACAAAACAAAAGCAAGATAAATGCTTGGGAGACATTATGGTGCTTTTAGAAAAAAAATTAAGAATAACAGTTGCATAGTCATAAAATGTTAACCAAAAATAGCTCTATAATTCTACTTAGAAAATGGGTTAAGAGAGTTAAATCCTGTTTGTAATAAAAAGAAGTTAATGTCTAAAATCAACAAATGGAGGAATGGCAGTATACAATTATTTGGAAATAAGAAGGTAACACTCTGATGAAATAGCTGAGAGAACAAAGTGTCTGCCTCTGGTAAGTTGAACTGGGAACTTAGGAAGTGTGGGGACTGGAGAAGGGGATTGTTGTTTTTGTGTCAGTCTTTTAGTACTATCTGATATATGACTTTTGTGAAAATAAAAATATCTAAAAATTTTAAAGCTTTAATTTCTTCTGCTAACAATAATAATGACTACAGCAAAAACAAATAAACAATTCAGGCTTATATTGGCTCCATTGTCTATGAATTTGGAAAAGATGTATGATTGTCCTGGAGATCTTTTTATCACATTTGTGAATTGCATCCAGTTATTCCTTTGGGGCACAATGGTTTAGATAACCTTAAAGATTTAAAAGCCAAATTGTGCAATGTACTTTTCAATGCTGCATGGTTTAGAAATTATATAGCTATGCCAGGAGTGTGTGTGTGTATGTAATGTTTTCAAAAAATGTTGGTAGATATGGTCCAGAACAAGAGAAACTTGAATTCTTCCAGTAGAATTCCCAATTGGCCTGCAGTGGTAATGCTTATGGGAAGATCAAAATTGTGCATGTGGTAATGTCTAAGACTTTGGAAAAAATCTTTTAAATATTAGCCAGACTCTTTGAAGTGAATTCAAAATACTGAAAAATAATTTATAAAGAATGTCCTTTTGGAAGTGGGGGGTTGAACAAAGGCAGAAATGGCTTTTGTTTTCATGACTGTTTCTGGAGGTAAACAAGCACACTTTTAAATAAAATATGAAAAGGTTGTAGTTGGAGTTTTTGTGCTTCTAATGGTAATGGGGAACACAATAAAAATTTTTTAAAAGCTGCAACTTTCAACTTGACTTTTGTCCAAACCAAACAGAACTTGAAATGTAAAAGTTGTGACATTTGTAAAATGAAAAATCTTTGTACTTTTGCATAATCCTAAATAGTTCCTCATTCCTAACTCAACAGTTGTTAGTAACACAAAACGAAGTTGCATCATTTTCATTGTTATTGGGAAATGCAGGCTGGGTACATTCAACTATTTGTTGACCACCCACAGGAGTTCTTCACCCACAGGAGTAGATTGAACTGACCTTCTCTATGGGAGAGGGAACCCGGGCAGCCTTCTGCCAAGATTCACTTCCTTTTTGAGTCATTTTGCATGCAAACATCCTTGGCTTCATCTGATGGGGAGAGTATGAGCAATCTATTTGGAAGATGAAAAAATCACAACCACCATTTTGTAGTCAGCTGGGAAGGATGAGCATTACCTTAGTTTTCTGATTTTTTTTTTTTTTTTTTTTTTGTGAGGAAGACCAGCCCTGAGCTAACATCCGTTGCTAATCCTCCTCTTTTTGCTGAGGAAGACTGGCCCTGGGCTAACATCGTGCCCATCTTCCTCTACGTTATATGGGACGCCGCCACGGCGTGGCTGACAGGCAGTGCGTCGGCGGGCGCCCGGGATCCGAACCAGCGAACCCCGGGCTGCCAAGCGCGGACGAAACCGCTATGCCACCGGGCGGCCCCAGTTTTCTGATTTTTGAATGAGAAAAATAGAGTGGGAAAAGACAGTTCTAGACAGGCAGGGAGGTGATCTCAAGGGCTCTGACAGTAGTATCACCTACTTGATAAAGCAGTTTTGGAAAAGGAAGCCATGCCTGGTGCCACAGCCAATAAAAACCAAACTGAACAAACAACACGTTTTGTATCTTGCTGGAATTTGGGATCCAGGCTTGTGCAAGGCAACCTCATGAAGTAAAAATTCGTTGTATCTGGCTCTTCACTTTAACTCACTCTTCCCTCACTTCCACTTGCTCCGGTATACAGTATAGAATTTTCAAACGCTACTCTTCCAATCACAGCCTGCCCACTCATTAGAACGAGCCCGGGTTCCAGGTTTTGTGGGGTTGTTTTTGAGCTGGAGTTGTGGAGAGAGCAACCTTTCTTCTTTGGCTGTGAAGCTTTAAGAAGGTAAGTTAGAGCTGTCAGGGGCCATTATCCTGGCCTCTTGGGGGAAGCCAGTTTGAAAGAACAAAGCCAAACAAAAATATTCCAGAAATTTAGAGAGGAAGGTGAGAGAGAGAGACCTTGAGAGTGAGAACGATTGGGAGAGTTACAGGAGAATGAGACAGGAAATGACTGCATTGAGTGCAGGATATGCTCCTAGGGCCATTTCCAAGTCTGTTCTGTCTTTGTTTTCGTCAACAAAATCCCTCTTTTAATTTAAGATCGTTCAAGTTAGGTTTCAAATTGGGGTTGAAAGATCATGCAGAGTCCTGCCTTGAGAAACAGTAATGATCTCAAAGGGAATGAAAAAGTCAATGATGGGTTTTTAGACACTGTAACACTTGGGCAGAGGACATTTTGAGCAGGACACCTCAGCTTTCCCTTAGGATATGCTGAAGCTGCTACTGAAGTGGAAGGTAGCAGTGGCTGGGCACCACTCTTAAAATAAATTTATTGAGGTATAATTGATATAAAATAAACTCCATATATTTAAATGTACAATTTGATGAGTTTTGATATATTAATACATCTGTAAAACCATCACCAAAATCAAACTAATGAACTTATCCATCACTCTCAGAAAGTTCCGTGTGACTCTTTGTAATCTCTCCATTCACATCCTAACATCCCACATCCATCCCTGGCAAACAATGATCTGCTTTTATACAAATGGAGATAGGGGCCAGCCTGGTGGCCTAGCAGTTAAGTTCCCACAGTCCACTTCAGCTGCCAGGGTTTGCAGGTTCAGATGCCCGGGGGCGCACCAACGCATTGCTTGTCAAGCCATGCTGTGGCGGCGTCCCATATAAAGTAGAGGAAGATGGGCACGGATGTTAGCCCAGGGTCCATCTTCCTCAGCAAAAAGAGGAGGATTGGCAACAGATGTTAGCTCAGGGATGGTCTTCCTCACACACCCAAAAAATAAATAAACAAATGGAATTATACTCTATGTACTCTTGTGTTATTTATTTACTATGGGTCTGGATTCTTTCACTCAGCATAATTATTTTGTGATTTATCCACATTTATTGTGTGAATTCATAGGTTTTTTTTTTAATTGCCGAGAATATTCCTTTGTATGGATATACCACAATTTGTTTATCCTTTCACCTTTTGAAGGATATTTGGATTGTTTCCACTTGTGGCTATTAAAAATAAAGCTGCTCAGAACATTCAGGTACAAGTTTTTGTGTGGATGTATGTTTTCATTTCTCTTGGGTATATACAAAAGAATGGGATAGTTAAGTTGTATAGTAGATGTTATATTTAACTTTTTAAGAAATGACTGTCTTCCAAAATGATCCAACCATTAATTCCCACTAGCAGTGTATAAAAGCTCTAGATGCTGCTTATTCTCACCAGCATTTGGTGTTGTCTGTCTTTTAATTAAGCCATTCTAATGGGTATGTGTGGTTTTAATTTACATTTCCCTAACGACTAATGATGTTGAGCATTTTTCATATACTTAAATGCCATCCTTATATCTTTTTTTGATGACTTGTCTGTTCAAATCTTTTACCTATTAAAAAAATTCTAAAAAAATTTTTTAAATGGCATTACTTAGGTATAATTTACATGTCATAAAATTCACCCGTTGTAAGTATTCAGATAAATGATCTCTAATATCTCTATACAGTTGTGCAACCATCACCACAATCCACTTTTAGAACATCTCCATCAAACATCTCCCTTCCACACATTTGCAGTCAATCCCCATTCCCACTCCCACTTCCAAGCAACCACAGATCTGCTTTCTGTCTCTATAGATTTGCCTTTTCTAGAAATTTCATATAAGTAAAGTAATAAAATATGCAGTCTTTTGTATCTGGTTTCTTTCACTTATCATCACGTTTTTGAGGTTCATCCATGTTGCTGCATGTACCAGTAGTTTGATTCTTGCTATTGCTGAGTAGTATTCCATTATATGGATATACCACATTTTGTTTATCTATTTACTAGATGATGGACATATCGATTGTTTCCAGTTTTTGACTACTATGAATAATGCTACTGTGAACACTCATGTACAAGTCTTCATGTAAACATATATTTTCATTTCTCTTGGGTAGGTACCTAGAAATAGAATTGTTGGGCTACATGATAAGTAAATATTTAACTTTTTAAGAAAATACCAAAATGCTTTTACAAAGTGTCTCTTCCATCTTATATTCCCATCAACAAAATATGAGGGTTCTGGTTTCTCAGTTTCTTTCTATGGGATTCAAGTTTAAGAACTCCCCATGCTGGTACATGTGACTTTCCACTCTGGAAGACTGAACTAGGGATGGGCCCCTGGCCAACGGGTGATTTAACATGAAAGCTCTGACCACAGACACTTTGGAGGCTAATTTGGGGATCCTCTCTCTGGGCAAATTTGACATAAAGAAAGGGTGAAGTGATTGGTACAAATACATGGAGAAGGAAGCAGAAATACAGAGGGGCTGAGTCCAGTGCCAGCCAAGCAGTAGAGTAGGGCTTACTGAACTGTTCCAAGTAGGCAGCCATGAGAGAACCTGGTTTGCACTGAAACTTGATGGGTCTCCCCTCTGACCCAGCCTCTCCTCCCCTCTATCTGAAACCCTCCACTGTACCCTCTAAAGGAGCCCTTCATGATAAAAAAATTCTCTCATATCCTCACTGTCTCCTTGACCTATTTCTGTCTTCTCTAAAATCTGACTGTCCCTTCAAGATTCCTCTCAGATTGAGGTTGCTTGTCCTCTCACAAACCATATCCATCAGGATTAGGAGGTAAAGTCAGTGCTCTCTTCTCTCCTTCATTGCCTTTACTACAACAATGCCTTTCTGCCCCAGACTAGATCTTCACTCCTTGGTTAAACAAACAAACAAGCAATGCCTGTTCCCAGGAGACTCAGATCATTTGACCATAACACTCTTTACCATACCCTTCATTCTGTCATCCTCCTATATCCTTAGTCATTGGATACCCACAGTTCAGTTTTCCTCTCCTCAAAGACTCCCTCCATACAGGCAACCTACTCAACCTCCTTGTTTCTGAATCCTTTGAACTCCTCATCTACAATGCCTGTCTCCTCCATTCCATTCCAGCCACTTCTTCCTAAGTCACACTTTGAAACTTGTCATCACTACTGCTCCACCTCAGAAATTACTGATTTGAACACTCCCCTTTCTGACACAGTATCCCCTGTGCAAGTATTCTTTCACCTCATCAGGACTTCCCAAACATTGATAACTATACTTTCTCTTAATCGATCAAACTCCTCTTGTCTTCACTTCCCTCTCTCTACAGCTCAGATTCCATGTTCTATTTAAAAACACTTTTTTATGTACTATAATTTCCTTGTCCTTCCATCCCACTCACCTTTTAAAAAAAAGCAATTTGAGGAACTCTACCATACATTCTCTTCACATGTATGCCCAGGAAATTGAGGGTACAGGTGTCACTATATATTCATGGTCTCCAACTGGGCTCCCAACACTGCCTGGTGACACTTCTCTACTACTCTCTTCAACAACCACCTCAAAGCTTTTCTACTCTCTCCAAACCCTTGGCCACTCCCCAACATTACATGCCTCCCTACTCTCAGCATATGACTTTGTCTCCTGTATCATAGAAACAGTAGAAGGCTTTAGACAATGAGTTGCTGAATTTACCATCTACCAGATCTACTGCTCCATATGTGAGGTTTTTGATTTCCCTTTCTTCCCTCTTATTACAATGCAGAAGGCATCCTTCTCTCTGTACTTCCTTGTATTCTCTGGACCTTACACATGGCCACTTGCTCAGGAACTCTTAATTTATCCTGTGTCTCACGTGTATCTTCAATCTGTAATTTTCCTCTTTACTGGATTCTTCCCAGTAGCATTTAAAAATGCTGTAGGCTCTTCAATCTTATAAGAAATCTTCCCTCTTTCATCCCCTTAAAAAAAAATCTCGTGGAAACCTCCCTGGACTCTGCATCCTCCTCCAACTGCTGCCCTCTTTCTTCCTTTATCTTCAGAACCATTTTTTTTTAAAGAGTTGTCTTTAATTGTCTACTCTGACTTCTGTTCCCCACCCTGTCACTAAAACCATGTTTTTGAAGGTCACTAGGGAACCCCCTACGGCTAAATGTAATGGATCCTTTAGGTCTTTTCTTACTTGACCATCCTGCCCATATGATACGTTGTCCACTCCCTCATTCTTGAAACAAATTAGGCTGACCAAGAGATGGAGTGCATAGCAAAGAAATGCATTACAACTGGGGAACTGAAGACCTGGGTTCTAGGCATCTTTTCTCTGACTCCAGACTTTCTGCTACCAGGTTCCTGACATTTCTAAGCTTCAGGTGTCACATTTTTAAACGGAAGAGAAGACTTAAAGTATGAGAAAAAGTAGGAGTAGACCAGATGGCTTCTTGAGGTCCTTTTTAGCCCCTGGAATCCATGGTTGCTGATTTTGAGTCACACACGAGTTAGCAATCACATTTGTATGCATGGTTCGGCATTTCCATCTTTGAAGTGAGACATTTTCTCTTGCTGTGTAAATTACTTCTAGGTTATAAATTCACCTTTGGAAATGATATTAACTCTTTCAGGTCTCCAGTCTGCTCTTTACTAATGACTGGATTTTCTAGAGAGGAATAGCTAGTCAATTGAAATATCAACTTGGCTCCTTCAGCATGCTAAGAATCCTAAGCTATTTAAATTCATAAAAATAAAAGTTTGTTCACTGGTCAAAGCACTAAGAGGATAACATTTTTCTGCTCCACAGACTAGAGCTATCAGGAAGACATATACAACGTTTATACCGACTTCTACTTCTTCATCTTCTGACAGAGAAATAGTCTTATGAAAAGCTTTGAGGGGAAAAAGCAGCATAAGTAACAAAAAAGAAAAAAAATTTTTTTTGTATTTCTAGGCCACCCAACGTGATGTGGTAGAAAGAGAATGGACCTAGAGCTACAACTGGATTTAGACTTGGTCCAATCACCAGTTTGCTCTGTGAAACTGGGCAAGTCATCCCAAACTGCTCATCTGGAAAATAGGGGAGTAAGATACTTATTAGGCCTCCCAGCATGACTGTGAGAATCAAATGAGCCAAAGAATAGAAAGTACTCTAAAAAGTAGAAAGAGCTCTATAACTTAAGACATTTACTAACCGAGAAATAACAATGTCCTAGAAGAAAGGTCTGTTGGAGCAAGGAATCTCTGAATTGGTTTGTAGTAGGTAGGGCATTAGATTAATACTTCAGTATACCTAGGTATCAGAATATTGGTTTGTTGGGGAGAGTTTTAGGCAGGAAGAAGCAGAAGAGAATTTTTGGTTCCAATCTTCTCTCTGAATGTTGATCTTTTAGCTTGCAGAAGTTGAGTTATACACTTAAAGGAGATGGCTTATGACTTTTTAATTGTAGAGATTCCATTCTGCAGAAGTTTCCCAAAAGGATTATTGCTTAAAAAAAAACATTCAGAAAGAAATAAAGTCTTAATGGAACAAAAAAGAGACAATTTAGATTTGTTAATTCCTTTAAAATTTTAATGATATGGAAGAATATGGGCCTGTATCTCACTGGTATGTGTCAGAGAAAAGGTCTTTTTCTCCTTTCTTTAAGTTTCTGTCCCTAAATGACACTATATATAAGAGAGGTAGAAGATCTTTTAGTCTATCCAACTTAAACTCATCTGAAAGATATTAATGTGAAAGTCAACTCACATGCATTATAGTGTATGAATTTAGCTACTTCATTTTCACATTATTGTCCCTTCTCACATAGTCCTACTCATGGTATAGTTGTAATCTTATCTTTTCCTTATAAATCTATCAAGGAAGACCCAATAGTTAGACACATTATTTTATGCATAGAAATTTACCTTTCTCCTACTATCCATGTTTTGAATTAGGGCCACTTAAAGAAATATTTTTTTACGTATCTTTCTCCCCTCCCCCATTTTATTCACTGAACTTGCTGCTCCAACAGATTTAAAGGTCTGCTGTTCACAAGTGGTTTTGTGAAAAATTATTAAGTGATTTCCTGGGTCATCCCCATTCCATCCAATTGAGGAAATAAAATTTGGTCTCCTGAATTACTATGCTTTTTTGGCATTCTAGAGTATGAAGAAGAAGATAAAACTCTCTATAGATTCATGGGATAGTCTACTCTACTTACTCACGTCTGCAAGATTCTTACTTGCAAATAACAGAATCCATGAAAGCTGGTTTAAGCAGAAAGGGATCTATTAAGGATTATCACATCACTCACAGAAATCTCTGGGACAGCCAAAGAGGGAACTATTTTAGCAAAAGCACTACAACAGTCAATGTCTGCCATTTGCTATTATCCATGCTAGAGGATAGCATGGGGCAACCCAGGTCCCATTCAAATCAACACTCTTTTTGTCTCTTGTTCTTCTTAAATTTCAGTGGAGGAGGAACACAAAATGGCTTTAAATTTTTGAGTAGACATGGGAAATAGGGTGGTTGAAATGGATAGATATGGGAACATTTGAAACTATCCTGGATGTTTTTCTCCCCTCTTTGTTGACAGCAGTGTTTCCCAATATGGGGCACTTTCCTCTGCCACACTCAAGATGATTTAGGTGCCACAGGATCGTGGCGTTATATAACACCGAACCCATATTGAGAAATGCATTCCTTTTAAATTCTGACTATATTAAGAGAAAGTCTTAGATTTATATTAGTGTTTATCACAGTTTTCTAACCCTTGCTGATACCCCTTCTTAACAACAACAAACAAGCAGACCTCACTGAGGCCTAGAATCTTCAGCAGGCAATGGGATTCAGTGAAATTTTAGTATCGTTTGAGTCTCATTGTATTTATTTCTATTCATGGCACTAATGCCGGTTTTTCATGTCCAGGTCATAATGTTTCCTTTTAAAATAAAAAAAGTTTCAAATACAAAAGTGAGTCAATTTAAAGAAAATGTTAAATACATAATATAGATGTAGTAAGTAGATATAGCAAAAGTCATGAAGGTAGAGGGAAAATGACTGAAATCTCAGAAACGGTATATTAATTTTCCTTCAATATGTCCTCAAATTTTAATAATCCCATGCTATCCCAGGATAGCGTGATAGTTTGGCATCAGATAGACCTTTGTTCAAATCCCAGTCCTTCCACTGTCTAACTTCATACCTTGGGGCAATTTATTAAACTTCTACCTGAGTTTTTTCATATGTAAAATGTAGATAGCATTAGCTTACAGAAAGGGGTGGATTATGGAGATGATATATATCGACTGTGTCCAGCACAAGGCAGAGGTTCAAAAAGTGATAGCTCATATTATCAGAGAGGGTAGCTATTAGACATCTCATTTTACAGACGAGAAAATTCAGACTCAGAGAAGTTATGTGACTAGGATAAAGTTAAGTATAACCTACTTTGGGTGCAGTCATTTCTTCAGCATTGATTTAAATTTCCAAAGCCACCGTTCAACACATTCTTGATGCAAGAGTGTCTAGGAAGTTATATGCAGACTTTGACTCCGCTGCTGATTCAGTGCAGCATTTTAATAAATTGCTCATTGCCTTATGTAGACGAGCATCAGTACTGATGATGCTATGTGCGTAAACTTGACTCTTGAGAGATCCTTTTCAATTTGCTCTCTTCCATGACTACAGAGTATAGTGATCACTCAGCTGAGTGCTGTTGGTGACAAGAGGGACTGAATGAAAACAATGAAAATTAATCTTCACCACTGGAAAACACAGCTGAAAAGAAAAGCAATTTCATTTTTTTTTTCAGTAGTGGAACCAGAGAAACACTGCTTTATGAGCAGTCGTGCACACAGGTGTGAAGAGACTAGACATCAGGACCAGGGACCATAGCAAGAATAATCTTACCCAGAATTATCATCTCGTGAGGCTACCATGTCGTACCTCTCTGACCAGGCAGATCTGTGCGTGAAACTGAGCTCATTTTCTCACAGCAAAGGCAGGCTGGCAATCTCTAACTGAGAAATTATGTCATAAATTTCTGTCATTTCCAGATGAAGAAATAATCTGTTTTATTTTAAAAAAGTTCAAAACAGATTAAAGATCAGACTAAGAATCAGTGGGAAAAAAGTAAAATTAGGAGCTTGAAAATCCTGACTTAGCACATATGCAATCTTAGGCACTGCCACCCCCCCATCTTCCTCACACACTAGGCAATGTGGTTTGGACTAGGTTCACTCAATAATTACATTCACTGGCTTCCCTGAGTGACTGTGGTACCTTACTGCAGTATTTATCAGCACGTGCATAAAGTGCACTTTTCAGTTGATGAGGTTTCTTTTAACCCTTAAAATGAAGTTGTGATTGTGTTTGTATCACATTCTTCTTCAGCAATTCACAGCCTTCTTGTTCCTGGGGTGATTGTGCAGTTGCAGAAAAGTATTGACCATGACAGTTCCACGTGGAAGTTCATGAAGATGAAACTCTGAAAGTCAGAAAATGTCATCAGTGTAAGTAGTTGCAATTGCCTCTGAACGTAAAAGATTAAATCTATTTTTGCATGAATTTTTGACCAACATAGCTGCACTTTCTGGATTGCCTTTTAGGTAATTTGTTATCTGACTTCTTGACAAATTAGACATGTAAACAGGAAATGATCCTAATGAAAAACAGTGGTGATGTATTTGTTCAAAACTGCCTGAGATTGCTTAAAAAATAAGACGTCTCTCTATGAGAAACACGTGATTCTGGCAGAGGGCTAGAATTCCCATGAAATGGTTAATCTACTAAAGAAGCCAAGACATTGGTAAATGTAACGGTTTCAATGTTAAGAGTGAGGCAAAGTGGCAAGTTGCCAAGGAGAGATGAAACAGGTTCATAGAGATGTTTGTTGCAAGCATCTTGATTTGTGGCACTCATTTGCCTCGGGAAGTCACTGACAGTAGGGGAGGAGAGGCAGTAGATGCTGTAGTCATGTCTAGCACTGATCCAGACAAAACAGCAATCAAAATCCAGGAGCTGACATTCAATCATTAAAGATCCCAGCCATTTGTGCACCTCACTGACACTCAAAACATCTCAAAGAAAGCAGAATCTCAATTTCCCAAGTAAGGAAATAGAAAACTGCAATGTCTGAATGCTTTTATCTAAGCTCAGAATGGAGCAGTAATAGCATTAGAATAGAATGAGTTTAATAATAAATCTTGGCAATATAACTGCGATCTACAAAGTAGTAAATTTTTCAAGTTCATTTGCTCTGCCTCCTTTTAAACAGTATACAAGTGTACTATGTATGCATATACAATGATGCCATTATATTGTGGCAGTTGTGGAAGAAATGGCTATGGCATGATTAATTATAGAACAGAATTACTTGACAGCAGAGCTGTCAAATATCAAAACACTTGCCAGGTTTTTAAATTGGACAAGTTGAGGAATGTATATTGTTGCTATAACAGAAATGAACCCACAATTTGAGTAAAAATTAACTCTTTATAGTGCCTTCCTCCTTATCTACACAATGTCAAAAAACAAAAACAAAATTTAAAAAAAAAAAAACCTCCACAGACAGGCTTGCATGTAGACAGGCATTCAAGAATGATGACTGATAAATAAATAAAGGAGCAGCATTTGTAAGGTTCTTTGAAGTTTGCTAAGAGCTTTCATGTACATTATTTTGTTTAAGCCTCATAACAACACTATGAGATTGATTGGGCAGGCATTTCAGTTCAATATTCAGTGAGGCCTTCTCTGGGCCGGGTTTTCTGCTAGACACTTAAGATAAAAAGATAAATTAGATGACATCCCCGTAGCCAAGAAATTTAACAAATGAGGAAACTGAGTCTCAGAGAGATAGAGATGGCCTAATAAGTTTTTACTCTACAGCCCAAAAATCTGTATTTTTGGACTCAACATCTGACGCTTTTATCCTTTTACCATGTACCGCTAAACAGAATGAGGCCGAATTAGTCAAGAGAGAAACACATTTTTGTTGAAAGCTGGTTTCCAAGGCACTCTAAATTTCATCCAGTGAAACCAGCTTAGCAGATAGCTCAATTCAAAGATTACCTGACCATTAAAGCAAGGGTTTCAGGCCACTAATTTTATTTCCTTTAAAAGCAGTGCTGCATAAATTTGTATTAAAACAGAGTGAACTGTTCAGCTTCAACATGTAAAGAGCTTGGAAGACATCACTCCTAGACTTACAACAAGAAAAACTGGACAAACCAAAAATCAATGACTTTTCCTGAACTCCTCAGAGAACTAAGGTTGCAGCGCAAAAAGCCACCCCCAAATTTGGAGAGACAGGTGCAACCAGAAAGACACAGCCATAATCTGCTTACCTGGAGCAGAAGCCATGTTGGAGCCATAAACTGGCAGGAACACTTCATGGTAACTTTCCCGAATTGCTGAAGGCTGAATGTGGACCAGCTAGACTGAAAAACTCCTGGAGGCTCAGTTTTAGGGGGTGAGGGGAGCCACACTTTCATGGGTGTTGTCTCCAGGAACCCACTAGGTTCTGCCTATGAAGACTGGAGAAAAATCCTTTTGTGTTTTGGGCAGGGGGAGGGTAAATGTAACCATTCTGAAATATACCCATGGGAAAGGTAACTCTATAAGTTATGTTGATAGTATGTAACCCTGATATGATGTTATGAGAGTGGCACTTTCCCTCTGTGCTCTTCTCCAAAATACATAACCCCAGTCAAATCATGAGAGAAACGTTAGGTAGACCCGATTTAGGAGTTATCTACAAAATACCCATCAAGTACTCCTCAAAACTGTCAGAGTCATCAAATACAAAGGAAGTCTGAGAAGCTGACAGAGTCCAGAGGAGGCTACGAGACATGATGACTAAATGTAATGTGGTATCCTGGATGGGATCCTGGAACAGAAAAATACGTTAGGTAAAAACTAAGAAAATCTGAATATAGTATGGACTTTAATAATAATAATAATGTATCTATATTGGTTCATTTATTGTAACAAATGTACCTTACAAATGATAGGAGAAATTAGGTGTGAAGTATATGGGAACTCTCAGTACGTCTTGGCAACTCTTCTGATCTCCTAAAACTACTTTTAAAACAATGGGGGGGAGGGAAGTAAACAAACAGAATGACCTGGGTTTTGAAATAACCTCTTAAGGTCCTTGGGAAAAATCTATGCTGGGAAGTAGAATTGGTTATGACCATAGTATAGTTCTCTGTCTCGGAAAGCCTCCTCTTTGACTTCTGTTTTGGGTGAGACATCTGAGGAGTTGTGAGGGAGAAAGTGATCCTTCATTTAGTCATCCAGATGGATGAATCACCCCCTGATCTTGGAGTGACAATTGCAAATTAGAAAACTGTTATTGGAACTACAATCTGTCATAAAGGAAGCCAACTTCTCTCGACTTATATAATGTGAACACTAGGAGGGACCACAGACGCACTCAAGTCTAATTCTCTTGCTCTACAGATGAGGAAATTGAGTTCCAGGAGGGGACACATCCACTTTGGATCCAGAATTAGAACTTAGCTTCCTTTTGTTGCCAATGTTTTAATATAAAAAATTTCACCATATAGTTAAAATAATGATACAATGAACACTGTATACCCATCACTGGATTCAATGGTTAACATTTTGTCATATTTGCTTCATATTTTTGCACACCATTTAAAAGTAAAGTAATTTTTATACCTCATCTCTAAATATTTCAGGGTATATTTCCTAAGAATAAATATATTTTCTACATATCCACAATACCATTATAACAGCAATTAAAAATAATTCTTTAATATACCTAATATCCAGTCCATTTTCTAAATTTTCTGTGTGTCTCCAAAGTGTCTTTTATAGATTTTTTTTCTAAATCGGGATCCAATCAAGATAGCTCATTGCATTTGGTTTTATCTTTATAGTCTCTTTTCATCTGGAACATTCCTCAAACATTTCTTTTCACGATATTGGCTTTTTGTAAAATGCCTCGTGTTCTAGAATTGCCTGATTATTTTCTCTTTATGTCATTTAATTTGTTTCTCTCTCCACTGTATTTTCTGTACAGGAATTTGGGTTCAAAAACTTGAGTAGATTCGGATAAAACCTTTTTGGTAAAAATACTTCATATTTGATGCTGTGTCCTTCATATTGCATGATTAGGAGGCTCATAATGTCAGGCGCCCCCCTGTGAGTGATGGAAGGTTTGATGACTGGGTTGAGGTGGTGACCTCCAGCTCTCTCCACTGTAAAGATGCAGTGTATTCCTATGTAACTAGCAAGTAATCTGTGGTTACATAATACTTTGAAACTAAGCACATATCCTGTTTCTCAACAACCTGACACCTAATGGTTTTAACATCCATTGATGTTCCTAGCCTGAATCAATTATTCCATTGCCAGTTGCAAAAAAGGTGATTTTTCTAGTTCTCTCATTCCTTCTACACATGTTTGCTGAGATTCTTCTGTAAAGAAGAGCTTTTCCACATCAACTGGGGGTGAATGACGGTTACTTCTAAAAAAAAGGCATGGCAATGTTTAATTCATTTTCATTAGTTACTAATTTTCAGAGTAATGAGTTAATGTAAAACTTGATCCAAAAATGGCAAAGCAGGTTTTTAAAAATTTTCTTTCTTTTATTTTTTCTTTTTCTCTTTCTTTCTTTTTCATTCATTATTCTTTCTGATGTAAGTAATAATCTTTGAGTCCCCCATGAACAAAATTTGGCCAGTGGAAGTTTCTTCAAGTGTCCTATTGTCATGTTCCCACTACTCTGTTAGAACCTCCTTATTTTCTAGCAAAAGATATGCCAGGATCATCTTATATCCTGCCTCTGACCTCTTTCTCCAAGGCCTTGGTTACTTTTTCTGGGAAATGATATTTAGAAACTGAAGTCTGGACCCTGGGGTGTGCTTGTTGCTTCTGGGGTCCATTCAGTGAATGAACAGGAAATATATTTTGTAAAAGGGTTTATTTGAAGTTGAGCTGAGAATAGCTATGCAGGCTCAGAGCACAGTAGACGATGCATTGTGGTATAGTAGGTGTCATTTTCATTTTCCAGATGAGGAAATGAGGCTCAGGAAAGACAATTTGCCTCAGCTTATACAGCTCATAAGTGACCAAGCTGGGTTTTGAACCTGGCTTTAACTCCAAAATCCAAGGTTCTTCTGCTATATTATCTATAGAAGAGATTTCTATCACGCTTATGCCCATCCAGAGTCCTTATATGTTTAGAAATTTTCCATATTATGATTCCCAGTTTCACAAGTTAGAAGCCAGATTTTGCTTTTTCGTTTTCCCTTTCAATGAGGGTGCAGGTACTGCCAATTAGATGCATGCATTAAACTTCAATTTGACAAACAGTGTGACACCACAGGTACTACACAGAATCCATTTTGGTAAAGGTGGTGGTGGAAACATCTGGTTTTGGTGGCTTCAGGGGAAGAGTTTCTGGCTTCCAGAGCCAGAATCCAGGGTACAAGCAATGTAATCCCACAGTAGCAGAAGCAGTGGGGTCTTTGCTAGAGCAATCCTCAGTGTAGTAGCTTGGCCATAGTTCCTGGTTGTATTCCCCAAGCCTGAGTGCTGTCCTCCTGCAGTTTCAGTGAGTTTTAATAAATTCCTTTTTTGCTTAAACTAGTTAGAGTGAGTTCTGCTGTTTACAACAAAAAACCTTGACGGATGCACTATGCCACCTTCCCAAACAGTGTACCATGGCAGACTGGTGAGCTGCAAATGAGCAACAGGTGCGTCATGAGTTAAGCTTGTTTCTGAGCCAGTTTCCATCTCGTGACCCGACTGCCCCCACCGTAAGTGGGCTGCTCACCTTGCTCTGAGCCTTAGTCTTACCTTCATACTCAAACTTAGATGTGACTCTTGACCTCCCTTTAGTAATAACAAGAGAGTGAAGGAAGAGGGATGAAGATACAGTTACAACAAGGGAGGAGACACCACAACCATCAGGAAGTCAGTGCTGCCCTCAGCGTGGGGGACAAAGATGGCACTGCGCCCAAATGAAGATGAGCTTTGTTTACCACTTACTGCTACACACGTCGTTTCTTAATATTCCCAACTGTTTTGTGAGGTTGTTTCTTTAATAACCATTTTATGGTTAAACAACCTAGGGTTCAGAGAGAATAAGTGACATTTCATCATTTAATTAAATATAGAAATTGCATGATTTGATTTGTTGTTGAGCAAACACTTTGGCAGCAATGAAGATAACGGGGGAGGCATCCAGTTAGAAGGCTATTGCAAAGCTCCAGGGAAGAAGTAACTAAATGTAATAAGCCCCCAGCCTGTAATTCCGCTCTTCTGGATTCAAATGCACCTTTTATAGAACTGAGGATTTCTGCTACACTGCGCTCCAACTTCGGATCATTAGTTACCATGTTTTAGGCAGGTCCCTATCTTATGGGCTGTAGTGATCTCCAACTAATGTGGCAGTGGGTGACTTCACCACCTCCTCTTGTGTTGATGATAGGATCACAAGCTCATCTCAGCCAGTGGTTGAATGGCAGGGCCCATTTCATTCATTCAACAAATACATATTAATGCCTACAATGTACCACATGCTGGGAAAAGGGCAGTAAACAAAACAAGAACAATCCCTGCCCTCCTAGAGACATACACACACACACACACACACACACAAGTACACACACAGAGGGAGGGACAGAGAGAGAGGGAGAGAGAGAGAGAGAAAGGGTGTGTGTGTGTGTTAAACAAGGAATTATAATGCAGTGCTATTGTTTCTCTGGTGATATGAATCACATGTTAGACATAAATTCCCAAGTCCCATCCTAGACTCACTGAATCTGAATCTCTAGAGGTGGTTCTTGGGACCCCTGAGTGTTTAATAGATGGCCCAGGTGAGTCTCATCATCAGAGAAGTTTCTGTGCATTAGGTGAAGGGTGAGGTGCTAAAAGGGGCACTTGACACAGTCTTAGATCTGAGAAGATTTTCTGGAGAAAGTGACAGGTAATCTGAGACCTAAAGGTGAACAAGTATGTGTCAGTCAGGTGAAGAGGTAGGAGAAAGTGAAAAAAGTTTTTTGAGCCCCTGTTTCTCTCTTCTGACCACACCCCAGAGGCCAGAGACCCAACCTGGAGAGACTGTTTGGGGCTCCCTCCATGAAACCAGTGGACACGGAGCTACAATGGAAAGAGACGGTATTCCTGTTATCTATTCTTATTATCCCAAGTACACTTGCAGTTAAAAATAATAAATTTCTTTTAAATGGCGGTAGTTGCAAATGAAAATCCGTGAAGATCCACATGGATTGGGAGGCAGGTGGTAATCCCTTAGTCATGCTGAAATTAGCAGAGGAGGCTCTGCTTTTGCGTGGAGACTCAGACACCTCCCAAAGGATACTCTCCTCTTGTGGACGGTGGACATTTTGAGAATTGGGACTGCATCTTGTTCACTGTTTTATTCCTGGTGACTTGCAGCTCAATAGATATTGTTGAATGCACATATAATATAATCATAGTATCAATTATAATTATAATATCAATTGAATCATATTTGCATTTTTGTATGAAATTCTTTGTTGGACATAGCCTTGGTCTGTTTTCCTGAATTTCTCCCCAACAGATGTGTTCCCTATATGCTCTGTCACCAAGCGTTCTCTCTCATGGGATCTCTATAAGCTGAGAAGACAGCACGGAAAGTGTCCTGTCACCAGTGTGGCACTGTTCTCAAACTATCAAAGCTTGTGAGAAACCTCCAAGGATACCTAGACGCTGCCCTCCCTTACTGTGAGTCTGGAAGTGAAACCCGGGGCTGGCGATTCTGGATAACCTGTTAGCATTCCTGTGTACACCCAGAAAACTGTAATTTATCCAGGTCCAAATTAAATCTTTGGTGCCCTAAGTCCAGAAAATATTTGGTACCCCACCCATCCATATTTGAATCAAAATAAAAATAATACCACACTGTAAAATAAGTGCAAGGAAGTCCAAGAAATTTCTGATTTTTTTCACCATGATAACTATTTTAAAGTTTTTCTTCTTTTTTTTTATTGTAGTAAAATATACATCCCATAAAATTTACCATTTTAACCATTAAGGTCATTCACATTGTTGTGCAACAATCACCACCATTCATCTCTAGAACTTTTTTATCTCCCCCAACTGAAATTCTGTACCCATTAAACACTAACTCCTTGTTTTCCCTCCCCCCCAGCTCTTGATAACCACCATTCTACTTTCTGTCTATATGATTTCACTGCTTTAGTTACCTCATATAAGTGGAATCATACAATATTTATCCTTTCGTGACTGGCTTATTTCACTTAGCATGATGTCTTCAAGGTTCATCCATATTGTAGCATGTGTCAGAATTTCCTTCCTTTTTAAGGTTGAATAATATTTTATATATGTTGGACAATTGGGTCTTTTCTAGCTTTGGGATATTATGAATAATACTGTTATGAAGACTGGTGTACAAATATCTGTTCAAGTCTCTGCTTTCAATACTTTTAGATATAAACCCAGAGGTGGAATTGCTGGATAATATGGTAATTCTATCTTCAATTTTTTGAGGAACCACCATACCATTTTCCACAATGGCTGCACCATTTTATATTTCCACAAACAATGTACAAGAGTTCAAATTTCTCCACATCCTCACTAACACTTGTGATTTTCTGTTTGTTCATAGTAGCCACCTAATGGGTGTGAAGTGGTATCTCATTGTGTGTGTGTGTGTGTGTGTGTGTGTGTGTGTGTGTGTGTTTAAAAGACTATTTTTAGAGCAGTTTTAGATTCACAGTAAAATTGAGTGGAAAGCCCAGAGAGTCCCATATTTCCCCTGCTCCCACACATGCATAGCCTCCCCCAACATTAACATCCCACACCAGAGGGTACATTTGTCACAACTGATGAACCTACATTGACACATCAGTATCACCCAAAGTTTACCTGAGGTTTCACCCTTGGAATTGTATATTCTAGGGGTTTTGACAAATATATAATGACATGTATCCACCATTATAGTATCATACAGAATAGTTTCACCATCATAAAAATCTTCTGTACTCTGCCTATTCATCCATCCCTCCACACTAAACCTTGGCAACCATTGATCATTTTACTGTCTCCACAGTTTTGCCCTTTCCAGAATGTCATATTGTTGGAATTATACAATGTGCAGCCTTTTCAGATTGGCTTCTTTTGCCTAGTAATATGAATTTAAAGTTCCACATCTTTTTATGGCTTGATGGCTCCTTTCTTTTTCGTGCTGAATAATATTCCACCATCTGGATATACTACAGTTTATTTGTCCAATCACCTACTGAAGGATATCTTGATTGCTTCCAAGTTTTGGCAATTATGAATAAAGCTTCTATAAACATTCCTGTGTAGGTTTTGTGTGGACATAAGTTTTCAACTCCTTTGACTAAATACCAAGAAGCACAATTGCTAGATTGCATGATATAAGTATGTTCAGTTTTGTAAGAAACTGCCAAACTGTCTTCCAAAGTGAATGTACCATTTTGCATTCCCACCAGCAATGAATGAGAGTTCCTGTTTCTCTACATTCTCACCAGCATTTTGTGTTATTAGTGTTTTGGATTTTGGCCTTTTTAATGAGTGTGTAATTTCATTGTTTTAATTTGCAATCCCCTAATGACATATGATGTTGAGCACATTTTCATATGCTTATTTGCCACCTGTATATCTTTGGTGAGGTTTCTGTTGAGGTATTTTTCCCTTTTTAAATGTGGGTTGTTAGTTTTCTTATTGCTGAGTTTTAGAGTTCTTTGTATATTTTGGATAGCAGTGCTTTATCAGATATATCTTTTGCAAATATATTCTCCTGGTGTGTGGCTTGTCTTCTCATTCTCCTGACAGTGTCTTTCACAGAGCAGGTGCTTTTAATTTTAATGAAGTCTAGCTTATCAACTTTTTTTTCATGGATCATGCTTTTAGTGTTGTATCTAACAAGTCATTACCATGCCTAAAGAGTCTAGATTTTCTCCTATGTTATCTTCTAGGAATTTTATTGTTTTGCATTTTACATTTAGATCTCTGACCCATTTTGAGCTAATTTTTATATTTATTTTTTGCATGTGGATGTCTAGTTGTTCCAGCACCATTTGTCAAAAAGACTACCTTTGCTTCATTTTGTTGCCTTTGCTCCTTTGTCAAATATCAGTTGACACATATTTATATGGGTCTATTTCTGGGCTGTCTATTATGTTCCACTGATCTATTTTTCCAATCTTTTGCCAATACTACACTGTCTTGATTAATGTAGCTTTATAGTAAGTCTTGAAGTCAGGTAGTGTCCATCTTCCAATGTTGTTCTTTCCTTCAATATTGTCTTGTATATTCTAGGTCATTTGCCTCTCCATATAAACTTTACATTCAGTTTGTCAATATCAACAAAAACTTGTTGGTATTTTGATTGAGATTGCATTGAGTCTATAGATCAAGTAGGGAAGAACTGACACTGTGACAATATCAAATCTTTCAATCCACGAACATGAAATATCTCTCCATTTATTTAGTTCTCTTATCTCATTCATCAGATTTTTATAGTTTTCCTCATATGAATATTGTCCATATTTTGTTAGATTTATACCTAGGTATTTCATTTTTGGGTGCTAATGTAAATGACACATCTGTTGCCAAACCTCCTCTTTTTGCTGAGGAAGGTTGGCCCTGGGCTAACATCTGTGCCCATCTTCCTCTACTTTATATGTGGGACAACTGCCACAGCATGGCTTGATAAGCAGTGCATAGGTCCACGCCTAGGATCTGAACATGTGAACCCCAGGCTGCTGAAGTGGAGCACACAAACTTAACCACTGCATCACCAGGCCGTCCCCAGTTTTTTGATTGATTCTTTCAGATTTTCTACATAGACAGTCATGTTATCTGTGAACAAAGACAGTTTTATTTCTTCCTTCCAAATTTGTACATTTTTAATTTAATTTTCTTGTCTTATTACATTAGCAAGGACTTCCAGTACAATGCTGAAAAGGAGTGGTGAGAGGGGACATTGTTGCTTTGTGCCTGATCTTAATGGTAAAGCTCAAGTTTCTCATCCTTAAGAATGATGTTAGCTGTAGGTTTTCATAGATATTCTTTATCAACTTGATGAAGTTCCATTTTATTCCTAGTTTATTGAGAGTTTTTATCATGAATGGGTGTTGGATTTTGTGAAATGCGTTTTCTGCATCTATTGATATGATCACATGATTTTTCTTCTTTAGCCTGTTGAAGTGACTGATTTTTAATTGATTTTTGTATGTTAAGCCAGTCTTACATACCTGGGATAAATCCTACTTGATTGTGGTATATAATTCTTTTTATACATTGTCATATTTGATTTGCTAATCTTTTTTTTTGATGATTTTTGCACATACGTTCATGAGAGATATAGGTCCATAGTTTTCTTGTAATGTCTTTGTCTGGTTTTGGTATTAAGGTAATGCCAGCCTCATAGAATGATTTAGTAAGTATTCCTTCTGCTGCTATCCTCTGAAAGAGATTGTACAGAAGTGGCATAATTTTTTCATTAAATGTTTGGTAGAAATCACTAATGAATCCATCTATGTCTGGTGATTTCTGTTTTGGAAGGCTATCAATTATTGATTCAATTTCTTTAATAGATATAGGCCTATTCATTTTGTTTATTTCTTCTTGTGTGAGTTTTGGCAGATTGTGTCTTTCAAGGAATTTGTCCATCTCATTTAAGTTGTCAAATTTGAGGGCATAGAGTTGTTCATATTATTCTTTATCTTTTTATGTTTACGGTATCTGTAGTGTCTCATTGTGGTTTTGATATTTGTTTCTCTAGTAATTAGTGATGTTAAGCATCTTTTCATATGCCTATTGGCCTTTAATGGTTTCAAGAACATGTTAAATACCTGAGTATGGCCAAGAATTTTGCTCCTGCTATTGAGTGCCCTAAGCATATGTTTAGCGTTCTATTGAGACCATCCAATGCTGGATTTACTTCTAGAGAAGGAAGAGAAATGACACATTACCATAAGGCAGGTACTTTACCTCCATAATCCAGGTACTTACCATTTCTATAGGATGCCCATTCTATTGGGTTCAAATGCCTCCTTGAAGACAAATGCTTAATAAATTAAAAACAATGCAAACATTATATTCATAATCCTGCTGTCACACTGAACAAAGACTTGGATAATGCATGAGCTCAGTCCATCACCATCTTCACTGGAACTGACCATAAATACATTCTGAGTCTGTAGGATGGTTAAGAACACTTCTTCCCTGCTAGCCTCAAGCAGTCTTGTCATCACACAAATACCAGAAAATCCCCCTGCTTCTTCCTTTCAACTCCTCTCTCAGGGGACATTCAGCTTTAATCTGCTCCTATGACTTATGGTCAGTCAGCAAGTCCCTCTTTGCCCTAATCCCTCCTCTCCTCACTTCTTTCTCTCCTCCCCCCATCCCACCTGTTCCTAATGCTGTGGGCTCTTACTCTTAAAGCTAAAAGAGAATAGACAGGAAGCCCCACCCTGCCACATTTAACTTATCTTAAAATAAATGTGCTCAGAAGAGAATAAGGAAGACAAATTTCTTGCCATGTTGATTCTGGGACTCAGAGAACTATTTTCCCCCCATCTAACTATATTTAAAATAACTAGAATTATGTAATAAAAGAAAGGTACTCTCCATCCCGAATATATGCAAAGTTCAAGGAACATCATCTATGAAATGACTGCTTTTGCAAAAATTTCATTTAAAAGATGAGATTTAGGAAGACAGCTAAATTCTTCCTCCTCCCACATCATCCACATATAGAAGAGCTTCAAGTGTTTCTAGATTCAAGTGCAAAAGAGGACAATTTCTTTCCTGTTTATTCACAAGGCAGAGAACCTGGGCTCTGATAAGGGCTGCACCTCCTGTCACTAGTGTGTTCTTCTCTTCCTTTGGAAGTCTCGCAACCAAGGAGATGACT
This sequence comes from Tapirus indicus, assembly GCA_031878705.1. NCBI lineage: Eukaryota > Metazoa > Chordata > Mammalia > Perissodactyla > Tapiridae > Tapirus > Tapirus indicus. The sequence goes on along the minus strand of CM062926.1, from coordinate 74,347,892 downwards.
GTTTTCTAGCATGGCCTCATATTTGATGTATGATGATTCTAACTCAGCTCTGAATCAACAAATATTTACCTTCTTTGAAACCATAATTTTCTTCATCTATTCAAGATCCTCCAACACCCTGTAATGATCTGTAAACTTCTGAAAAAATATAAGATAAAAACAAAAAAGGATGGGAAGAAGGTTACCTAAGAGCTAAGCATACGGTTCAGCACAGAGGTTTCTGGAAACTGCTGGCATTAGACGAGATGACAACAACAGAATTTTCTGTATTATGTGAAGGGTAAACCTGGTTTCAGAAGCAGCAGTGTCACATGGAAGAACATCTGGACAGGGGTCATAACACCTGTCTGAGTCCATACTCCATCCCTTGGCAGCTCTATGGACTAAGTCATGTTACCTCACTTCTCTGAATTGTACTTTCCTTGACTGTGAATTGGAGATAGCACGGGTTAAATGAAATGATTTACATTACAGTGGTTAAGTTTAAGTTCCATAGTACCGCATAAATGTGAAGCAATAGCTGGGTTAATATATGTTGTCATTTTCCCCACTTTCTCTCCACTTCCTGCTCCAGTATAACTTAGTAACTTATAGAGTTGGTAAGTGATATTCCGCAGCAACCTCTAAGAATATGCTCACTCCCTACCCTTGTTAGTTTGCTCATTGGCCTATTTTTCTATTTGATAATTATGAGGTTCATATTAGCACGTATGTACCTAGTTGATCTTTATAACACTGGCTCCCAAGTGTTAAATAAATAGTTGATGTTTATGTGTTAGATACGGGACTCATCAAGGGAGAGAGGCCTCAGGCTTGTCGTCATGACTGCTCTGTGTTAGCCTAGACACATTCCTGCTGGTATACTGGTCAAATCAGCTGTGTTATTAAGATGCTGAGGCTCACAAAAACATTGTTTTTCTTTTTGATTGCCCTTTCTTTGTACTGTGTAGACAATGACAATGGGAACAAGGAGTCAGATAATACTCATCATATTTCTCCAACAGAAGCAGCCAAACGAAGCAGGTTTGTCCTATAGTACCTTGGTGCTTAGAGAAGTCTACCATTTTAGCACAGAATAGCAGGGCAAAATATTGCTCATTTCTAGGCTGCTCTGGGTCTAAGCCTTTGGGAATGTACACTATATTCTCAAGGCTGTTGAAAAACCCACACAAAGAGATGGATCTTGTATACCCTCATGAATAGCTTGGTGTATACACCTTTCCTGGAAGCAAAAGGAAATTCTCAGCCTCGGATTCCTGGCAAGAAAACCCTCCCTCCAGTCTGAAATTACCTGTTTGTTAAATGTGACTAGAATAAAGATTATGAATGACTTCATCAAGCATTTGGAAACCATGTATGAAAGAACCTGACCAAATATTTCAGTACCTACAGTGAGTAGTCTATGTGCGTGTGTGTGTGTGTGTGTGTGTGTGTGTGTGTGTGTGAGAGAGAGAGAGAGAGAGAGAGAGAGAGAAATATGACCTCTGGAAACTTACTTTGTACAAAAGAAGAGAAATATTTTTCTCTTTTACATACTGGTAGGGAAGGAGTTCTGCCTAAGAATTTAATTCTATTAAAATAGACACTGGAATTTCAATGTTTCTGCTGAGTATTTGTGTTGCTGAAGACTAGAGATAATCACTCTTAGTTTATCAGAGTTTTCCAATAGTTTTTGGAGATGCAAAAGTAGACTGAAAACATAAAGGAGGTTGAGTGAGTATAGAGACAGTTACGTTTCTCTCTATAAATATAAGTATTTTGGAAAACTGTGACCTGGCACCTGGAATATCTCAGTAGGAGAAATGGAGACCAGAAAAGATGACAAGATCTGGCCTAAGAAATTCTGGCTAGTAAAGAACTACCCTGGCAAGGAAAGGATGCTGGTATTTTATGACAGTGGTGTCTAATATTAATTTTGAAGTTACTGCTTGAATATGCTATGCTATTTTCTTCAAACTTCGGTAAAACCTGATCCACACACAAGTCTATGCTAGTGGTTCACTGGGGAAATGAAGAACTCCAGGTCATACCAACAAGAGGAGGAGTGTGTGGAGGTGGAGGAGAGAAGACAAGGGATAGAGAAGGTGAGTTTCAGATCAGAGATGAAAATGCAACATGAGAAGCTGGAATCAGAGGTAATCAAGAGAAACATCAGGCACTCAAGAATCCTTAGAGATATGAGGAAGAAAGTGGGTGAGTTTGAGACACTTTATTTGAGCATTAAAGACAAAAATGACAGCTAAAATTGAAGGACTTGGGGATACCCAGTTGGCTACAGTTGGGAGATATTGGAAATACAAACATGTGCAAACAGTTTTTCCCTATATGCTTTGCATCTGAAACAAAATATACAAGGTAGGAATCTGGTTATATCCAACCCTATCAGGGATCCCTGGTTTCTGAGGTTATGCCCTAAGAAGAGCCAACATACCTCTGAGAGAGTGTTTCTAGTTCCCCTGGCCTATTCTTCAAACACTTTCTGCCCCAAATCAGATCATTTAAGGAATGCAATATTAAATGATGTGGTTGCTGTTGTATGTTTCTGCCAGTGGGTCGTGTTTCATGTTCTGCAGCGATAGTGGAAGAGAAAGTCAAATACACACTTCATAACAATAAAATGTGGTAAGTGCTATAATAGAGATATATACAAGGTGTTGTGGGCACACAGAGAAGGTAGTTTTTTCCTCTGCCTGGGAAGGACATGGGAAGGGAGACTGAAGGAAGCATTCATCCACAAGGTGATGTGTGAGCTATGATTTGAGGGTATCTACCCAGAAGAAAAGGAGGAGAGGTGCATTCAAGGATGAGGGAACAATACACACAAGGATCCAAAATATGAAAGAGCTTGGTATATTCGGAGGACACATAGCCTGCTTGGGGATGCCTAGATGGAAAATGGTGGGAAAAAGGGCAGGAATCATATCATAAAGGACTAGGTATGACAGGTTGAGAATTTGGACTTTAAGGGGAGTCACTTTTGTTATTTCAAGATAACCATATGGGATTGGTTGATTGAGACAATCACCACAGTCCTGTTTTGAAAGAGATGGGGAGAGGGGTCAGGTCTACAATAGCTAGAAGACCTAGACTAAAACTCAGCTGCTGCTATCAGCCTATTTATTCCTTCCGACCCTCACCTTGATTTTATTTCCTCTGACAGCTTGTTGCCCTTGACTATAATTCTTCCCTCCATCACTAATACCTACTAATTGATGTTTTAAGCTCTAGGTTTATCTTGATCCATAACTTTCAACCAGATACTATCTGGGTAAAAATGTTACTACAGGTAGAGATACCCAAACAGCATGGTTTGTGTTAGAATCTTCTACTCACTCCAAACTACTTTCATTCTCACCCTCATTTTCTTAGAGCAGATTTAGATTCACAGCAAAATTGAGCAGAAGGTACAGAGATTTCCCAAGTACCTCCTGGCTCAACACATGGATAGCCTCCCCTGTTATCAACATCCCTCACCAAAGGGTACATTTGTTATAACTGATGAGCCTCTATTGACACATCACAATCACCCAAAGTCCACAATTTACCATAGGGCTCATTCTTAGTGATGTACATTCTGTGTTTAGACAAATATGAAATGCCAAGAATTCATCATTACGGTATCATACAGAGTATTTCACTCCCCTAAAAATCCTCTGTGTTCTACCTAATTATTCCTGCCTACTCTCTCCAACCCTGGCAACCACTGATCTTTTTATCATCTCTATAGTTTTGCCTTATCCAGAATGTTGTATAGTTAGAATCATACAATATGTAGCCTTCTCAGATTGACTTCTTTCACTTAGTAATATGCATTGAAAGTTTCTAAATGTCTTTTTATGGACTGATAACTCATGTCTCTGTAGTGCTGAATAATATTCCATCATCTGATGGTTTCAACATATGCAAATCAATCAAAGTGATACATCACATTAACAGAATGAATGATAAAAATCATACGATCATCTCAACAGATGCAGTTGACAAAATTCAACATCCTTTCATGATAAAAACTCTGAACAAATTGGGTGTAGAAGGAAGCACTTCAATATAAAAAAGGCCATATATGACACACCCACAGCAAACATTATACTCAATGGTGAAAAACTGAAAACTTTTCCTCTAAGATCAGGAACAAAAGAATGCCCACTCTCACCACTTTTGTTCAACATAGTAATGGAAGTTCTAGCCAGAGCAATTAGGCAAGAAAAAGAAATAAAAGGCACCCAAATCAGAAAGGAAGAAGTAAAACTGTCACTATTTGTAGATGACATGATATTACATATAAAAACCCCTAAAGACTCCACCAAAAACTGTTAGATCTAATCAATAAATTCAGTAAAGTTGCACGACACAAAATTAATATACAAAAATCAGTTGTGTTTCTATATATTAAGAATGAACTATTGTAAGAGAAAGTAAGAAAATGATCACATTTAAAATAGTAATTTTAAATAAATTTAAAATTTATTAGGAATAAATTTAACCAAGGAGGTAAAAGATCTTTACACTGAAAACTATAAAACATTGATGAAAGAAAATGAAGAAGACACAGATAAAAGGAAAGATATTCTGTGTTCATGGATTGGAAGAATTAATATTGTTAAAATGTCCATACTATCCAAAGCAATCCACAGATACAATGCAATCCTTATCAAAATTTCTATGGCATTTTTCACAAAATAGAACAAACAATCCTAAAATGTGTATGGAGCCACAAAAGATTGCGAATAGCCAAAGCAATCTTGAAAAAGAATAAAGCTGGAGGCATCATGCTCCCTGGTTTCCAAAAATATTACAAAGCTATAGTAATCAAAACAGTACGATACTGGCATAAAAACAGACACATAGATCAGTGGAACAGAATAGAAAGCCCAGAAATAAACCCAAGCATATATAGTCAGTTAATTCTTGAGAAAGGAGGCAAGAATATACAATGGGGAAAGAGTAATCTCTCCAATAAATGATATTGGGAAAACTGGGCAGCCACATGCAAACGAATGAAACTGGACCCCTGTCTTACACGATACACAAAAATCAACTCAAAATGGATTAAAGACTTGAATCTTAGACGTGAAACTTTAAAACTCCTAGGAGAAAACAAGGCAATAAAGTCCTTGACATTGGTATTGGAAACAGTTTTTGAGATTTGACACCAAAGGCAAAGACAACAAAAGCAAAAATAAACAAATGGTATTACATCAAACTAAAAAGCTTCTGCACGGCAAAGGAAACCGTTAGCAAAATAAATAGGCAGGCTACAGAATGGGTGAAAATTTCATTAAATCAGATATCTGACATGAGGTTAATATAAAATATATAAAGAACTCACACAGTAGAAAAAAATAATAATCTGATTTAAAAATGGGCAGAGGAACTCAATAGATATTTTTCCAGAGAAGATACACAAATGGTCAACAAGGACACAGAAAAGGGGCTCAACGTCACTAATCAATAGGGAAATGCAAATCAAACCCACAATGAGATATCACTTCACACCTGTTAGGATGTCTATTATTTAAAAATTCAAGAGATAAAAAATTGTGGTGAGGATATGGAGAAAAGAGAACCCTTGTACACTGCTGGTGGGAATGTAAATTGGTGCAGCCACCATGGAAAACAATATGGAGGTTCCTCAAGAAATGAAAAATAGAATACTATATGATCCAGCAATCCCACTTCTGGGTATATATCCAAAGGGAATAAAATAATTATCTTGAAGAGATATCCCATGTTCATTGCAGCATTATTCACCATAGCCAAGGTATGGAAACAACCTAAGTGTCTGTTGGTGGATGAATAGATTAAAGAAAATGTGGTATAGTCATGTGCCACATAATGATGTTTCAGTCAACAACAGACCACATATACTCACAAGATTAGTACCATGTAGGTACATTCTACGATGTTCACACAAAGATGAAATCACCTAACGATGTATTTTCAGAATGTATCCCTGTTGTTAAGCCATGCATGACTGTATATATGTATTCATATGTATATTTTATATATATATAATGTGCACACACACATACAATAGGATATTATTCAGCCTTAAAAAAGAAGGAAATACTGCCATTTGCAACAACATAGATGAACCTGGAGGGCATTATGCTAAGTAAAATAGTAAAATAAGCCAGACAGAGAGACAAATATTGTATCATATCACTTATATGTGAAATCTGGGGAAAAAAAAGTTAAGTGAAACTCATAGAAATAAGACTAAAATGATCTTTTGCCTCTCTATATAAAGTTTAGAATCAGTTTGTTGATATCCACAAAATAACTTGCTGGAATTTTGATTGAGACTGCATTGAATATATAGATTACTTTGGGAAGAACTGACATCTTGATGATATTGAGTATACTATATCCAAGCATATAAAATATCTCTCCATTTATTTAGTTTGATTTCATTCATCAGTGTTTTGTAGTTTTCCTCATAAAGATCTTGTACGTATTTTTTGATTTATACCTAAGTATTTCTCTGCTTACATATACACACATGTCTATGATATATACACAAGCACACATAATTGAATACATTGTTGCTATTATTGGTTTGAATGGATTGTTATCTGTTAGATCAACTAAGAATAAAAAAACAAAAGTTTTTACTTTACCTTCACTTATTCTTTCTTTGATGCTCTTCCTTTCTTTATCTATAACCAAGTTTCTGACCTATTTTATTTTCCTTTTCTCTAAAGAACTTTTGGGTTTTTTTGTAAGGCAGTTCCACTGGCAAAAAATTTCCTCAATTTTTCTTTGTCTGAGAAAGTCTTTATTTCTCCTTTACTTTTGAATGATAATTTCACAGGGTATAAAGTTCTAGGTTGGTGATTTTTTTTCTCTCAACTCTTTAAACATTTCACTTCACTCTCTGTTTGCTTACATGGTTTTGAGGAGAATTGGATGCACTTCTTATCTTCTGCTGTAGATAGGACTTTTTTTTCCTCTAGGTTCATCTCTCTTCTTTCAGGATTTTTTATCTTTGATTTTTTGTAGTTTGAAAATGGTATGACTATGTGTAGTTTTTTGGCATTTACCTTGCTTGGTGTTTTCTGAGCTTCCTGGATCCACAGTTTAGTGGCTGACATTAATTTGAGGGAATTTATCTGTCATTATTGTTTCAAATATTTCTCCTGTTTCTTTCTCTCTTTCTTCTCCTTCTGGTATTCCCATCATGCATTTGTTACACCTTTAAAGTTGTCCAACAGTCCGTGGATATTCCTTTCTGGATTTTTTTTCAGTCCTTGTTCTCTTGGCTTTTCAGTTTTGGAGGTTTCTATTGAGATGTCCTCAAACAGAGATTCTTTCCTCAGCCGTGTCCTGTTTACTAATAAGCCCATCAACAGCATTTTACATTTCTGTTAGTGTTTTTTATCTCTAGCATTTCTTTTGGGTGCTTTCTTGGGATTTCCATCTCTCTGCTTACCTTGTCCATCTGCTCTTGCACACCTTCTACTTTATCCATTGGAGTCCTTACCATATTAATTGCAATAGTTTTAAATTCCCAGCCTGATAATTCCAACATCTCTTTCATGTGTGGTTCTGACACTTGCTCTTTCTACTCAAATTGTGTTCTTTGCCTTTTGATGTGCCTTGTAATTTTTTCCTGATAGCCAGACATGGTGTATTAGGTAAAAAGAGCTGCTGTAAGTAGGCCTTTAGTAATGTGGTGTTGAGGTGTGGGGAGAAGGAAGTGTCCTATAGTCCAATCATTAGCTCTTAGTCTTTTAGTGAGCCTGTGCCTCCAGACTATAAACCTCTCAAGTGTTTCTCAGTTTTTTTTCTCCCCTCCTTAGTTGTGAGGGGATGGCTAGAGTGGGCTGGAGTAGGCTATTTTCCTTTCCCCAGTTCTGCTTGGCTCTGGTAAAACCTAGCAGGTTAGGCTCTGGTTAACTAGTTTCTTAGGAGGGCAGACTTTTTAAGAAAAAAGCATGCTGTGGCATATTTCAAAATGGTTCTTTTTCCCCTCCCCATTCCAGAAGTTCAAGGTGATTTTTCTCTGATATTTACTGTGGGAACCCAGCCAAACTCCTGGAGGTAAACCTCAATATTGTAGGGCCCTCCATGACTTGATACCCTGGAGTTTTTAACTCTCAGAGTTGTTCACACTGTGTCTCCAGCAATTTATCAGCTACAGTTCAGGTTTTTCTACCCTGGCACTGGTTTCCACAATGGTTTCTGATGAGTCTCTGCCCTGGTAAGCCGTGACTCCCTCTATTTACCTGTCTTTTTCTTCAGTATCGGGAGTGGTTTGTCTTGCCTTCACATCTCCTGTGGATCCATGAAGAGTGGTTGATTTTTCAGTTTGTTCAGCTTTTTACTTATTGTGAGGATGCAGTGGTGACTTCCAAACTCCTTACATGTAGAACCAGAAAACACACCATCAGTTTTTGGATGTTTCAAAAATTAGTAATACAGGCATAGAAGAATTGAACTACAAGGTTGGAGTGAGATATTATTAGATCTATAATGATCTTTTGTATCACGTGGTCATCTTTAAATCAATTGTGCTATTTCAGAAGATGGAATAATTGATTATTTATCAAGACTATTTTAAAGATGAAAATTCTTATACAAATACATGTGGAGTATAGAATGTACAAACTTTCTTTTAGGTGCACGGAAATAAAAAAGGCAGACATTTCAAATATTTGTTGACCTTTTTACTTGCAAATTACAGTAATTGAAATATGTAATTGTAATTAACACCTTTGGAAGAAATCTTTCCAATGAAATGAGAAATACTAAATATGCTGGTTAGGGATAGGTTTGGCTCCAAGTAATAAGCCCCTAAAAAAACAGTAGTTGAAACAACATAAACATTGATTTTTCTTTATGTAGAATTCTGGAAGAGGCAGTTCAAAGAAAGATCCTCAGGAAAACAGGTGCTGTTACCAAGGTTCTTTCTTGGCTATATCAGATCCATCCATCACATCTGCATTCCATCCAGAACATAGTAAGAGATAAAGAAGAAAGAGGGAAAGGTGCACACTAGCTTCTTTTAAGGAAGGTTCTAAAAGGCTGCCATGTGACACTTCCATATAACTGTCACTGGGCGGAACTTAGCCACACAGCCACCTTTAGATGAAAGCAAGGCTAGGAAAAGCAATCTTTGTTCTGAGCAACCATGCTCCTAGATAAAAAGCAGCAATTCTGCTACCATGTAAAAAGAGGAAAATTTGTATTGGTGAGCTATTAACCACCTTTACTATATACTGTTCTATGCTTTAGAATTTTTATTTTTTTCTGGAACTCTGACTAATCTGGGGGGTTTGCTTATGTTCCTATATTGGGAGGAAGAGGGCAGGAATTGAAAGAATAAAGTCTTCAAAGGAGGATGTAGGAATGAAAATGGTGTGATCATTAAGTTCCTAATTTGACAGTCTCTCCTTTTCTTCCTAAAATAATTTAATCCAAGAATGCTGTTTTATTGGGTTTTGTGAAGAGTGCTGAAAGTCTGGGTTTGAGAAGGACTTAACTCAAGAAAATGTATCAATCTAACAAATAAGCATTTTGGGATGCTCATCACTCTTAAGGAGAAGACAGCATACTAAAGGAATATAAAGGGTTTTATTGTTAAGATACTGGTCTGTGAAGCCCCTAAAGTGATCGAGTCACTGCTACTATAGTGGCCTGTGCAAAGAGACCTCTCTGGCTCTCTCAAGTTTGTGGTGCACCATAGACTAGCTAGTTCTTTCACAGGCCTTGAGTTCTGAGCTAGCAAAATCTGATGTGGAGGTACATTCTGAGGGTCCCTCCACATCAGACTCAAACTCACTAAAACTAGATGTGAGTGTTTAAAAAATAAATGTAAGTTCTATTTTCCAGCATGACAGAATGCAAGAAAATGCCGTCGGGGGCACATTCATTAAACTGCTCTGTATGCCTCGCTCTTCTACGCACTGGGACAGGATTACATTTCAGGCAGGGTGATAAACTTTCACCTTTCAATAGCTCCAGTTTTCTCTCTCAGAGAGAACCTAATCTTTTCAAAAGCACAGTAATATTTAATCTCTTCAGTGTACAATGATTTTTAATCTATCAGGAGGCAAGTAATTATGAAAATATTCTAGAAGCTAAGGAATATAAAGCTGGAACCACCTAAAAGTCTAAATCCTGTTTAAGCTAATCTGTAGCATATATATAACTGTGATTGAGATCAATCAAATCTAATGAAGTGTAAAACACCATTTTTATGTAGAATTATGCTCTTTTCATACATCAGATTTAGTGACTTTGAGGTTAACTGAATTTTATGGCACTTAAATTAAGCCATCCATCTCATTACAGTTCAGCCAACTTTTAAATACTCTAGGAAAGATATATTTTAAAACATATTTGTACCCTTTTTCAAAGGCTTTTGAAATTGGCTGCCTCTTTGAAAAATTAAAATATTGAGACACAAAGCAAGTGCCCAAAGTCAAGTTGGAAAACCTAAACAGAGAGAGTAAAAGATTATACAGCTCTGAAGTGTGTGCAGCTAAAAATAATTCTCTTTCACACTAAAACCATAATCTTTATCAGAGTTTGTTCTTAAGCTAGACAGAATAGATTTAATTACAGATAAAATTCTGTGAAGCAAGCAACCTTTAGAGTAGAAGAAAACCCTCAGGTGTTTCCCTTGGCAATGTCAGATCTGATCTGTCCCAACCAAGGATGGCAAAGGGGGATTTTTTTTTACCAAAAGATGCATTGTTGGCTTGCTGCAATGCTGGAGCATGACAGCTGTTCTCGTAGTAACCTGCACCTGCCAAAATGTGTGTGCCCTCCACTACTTACTGGACCAAAATAGTGGATATCAGCCAAAGCTACATGTCAATATTTGATGCAGGGACAGGTTGCCAGAACAAAGCACCAGGTTGGCCCATAGCCACAAGTGGTGTTACAGAGTAAAGTCTAAGATTGAACATTAAATGTCAAGGATTTTCTATTAAAACACTCCAGTCAATAGACATTGCCTAACCAATTTTTCATATATTTAGAAATACCCTCAACCAAAATAACCGGTCTTACAAAAAATCTCTAAAGCATACACAAACAAATTTAAATCTCTGACAGCCTAGTCATACTCACATAGATCTTGAAGGTCAGAAGAATAATCTTTAGGTTGCAGACAATATTTCACAATGGTTTCAATATGGTATAGAGTCAAGATGGAGTTCGGGTAAACCAGTGTTGTAAATCAGTAGTGTAGCCTTTCACTTTAACACAGTAGCTAAAAGAATCTGACTTTGGATGGCAACACTTTTTTATGATTCCTATTTGGAGTTCAGGGACACCATAGGAGGAGATTAGCTAAAAATCATCTCTAAACTGTCCCCCACACTTTCAGTACTCTCTTTTTTATTTCAGACTTTAGATAATTTATCAAAAGTTTTAAGAGGTAAGAGGTAGTTTAGATCTCTGAGAAGCAGTTTTTCATTAGAAAGGAAACTCATGGTGCCTGTGACTTCCTATTGAGACTGGAGCAAGTATGTCCCAAGCAGGCCCAGTTTTACTCCTAAAATGATCGTGAGATCTTCATTAAAGTGTCAGAATATTTTCAAGTCATCATTTAATAGTTAATTTCAGAGCACAAGATAAATTATAGAAAAGGAAATAGTGAATATTAATTATGATTTAAGTCTTATAATTGGGAATATGCCTTCAAAGGTCTTCAGACATATATCAGAACTTCCTCCATAAAAAAAATCTGAAAAGAAAGGCAGAGATTATCATTTCCATATTTTATTTAATATAATAATATCCTAGGAGGGAAACTCATCAGCTGTCATCTATCTAAAATAACATTTATATACCACCTACTATGTACTATTGTACTACGCACAATGATATAGAGGATGATTCTTCCCTCAAAGAGCTTAAAGTCAAGTTGAAGAGATAAAACAAGTATGTTACAAAGTAACACTCTGGACATCAAGGGAAAAAAGAAATAAAAGAAAAAGAGTAAGAGTAATTGGTTAAGATTTGTTTCTACTGTCACTCTTTTGGCCATTCTACAAGTGGTTAATATCTTTAACTAGGAATTTGTCGAAGTGGGTGTGATGGTAAATTTTACATGTCAATTTGGCTAGGCTATTATGCCCAGTTGTTTGGTGAAACACCTGTTTTGATTTTGCTGTGAAGGTGTTTTTTACATGTGATTAACATTTGAATTAATAGACTCCGAGTAGTGTAGCATATCCTCCATATGTGGAAGGACCTCACCCAATTAGTTAAAGCCTTAAGAACAAAGACTGACATTCCCTGAAGCAGAAGAAATTCTCTTCAAGGCTACATCAACTGTTACCTGAATTTCCAGCCTGCTGGCTTGCCCTACAAATTTTGGACTTGCCAGCCTCCATAATTGCATGAGCCAATGTCTTGAAATGTCTCCCCTGCCCCAGATATAGATATCTATCTATATCTATACCTATATATATCTAGGTATAGATATCTATATTGAGAGAGAGATAGAGAGACTTTGGCTGACTTCTGAACTGCACAAGTGTGAAGAAAAAATGCAAGGATCCCTGCAGAAAGCAACAGCTGGAAGACTGACAAGAGTAGGACAAAATTCAGAAACTGCTTGCCTCTGAGCAGACAGAGTTTGTAGCTCAAGGTCTGCCAAGTTAGAGTGGCTTATAAAAACCTTGTGCCTTCCAATAATATCTCAGAATGGCTGTGATTTATGAGTAAGGACCATGTTTCAGGACTAGGGGCTATGCTCTAGAACTGAAAGCAAAACTGAAATACACCTGCTCTAATAAAGCCAAAAACTGAGATTCTACAGGAACAAGCATGCCCTCTAGTAATTTAACTGCCTCACAGAACAATTTCAGTACTATTCAGAGGAAGGTAATGAATCCTGAATCTCTAAAACTTCACAGTGACCAGTATAAAATCAGAAATTACTAAGTATCAAAAAAAGCAGGAAAATGTGACTTATAAGCAAGAGAAAAGTTAATAGAAGCATATCCACAGATGACTCAGATGTTGGAACCAACATACAGGACTTTGAAATTATTATTATTAATATATTAACAAATATATAGGAAAAGATAGATATGGTCAACTAAGATATGGGATTTCAGGAGAGATATGGAAAGCCTAAGAAAGAACCAAATGAAAATTGAACTGAAAAGTACAATACAATATCTAAACTCCCAAAATCATCAAACGTACCTACTGGAAGATGGAATAGTAAGAAAGAAAGAATCAATGAACTTAAAGATACATCAGTAGAAATGATTGAAACTAACATGTTGAGGGAAGAAAGCCTGAAAAAAACTAAAGGTATCTCAATGACCTTAGGATAATATCAGATGATATAATATACGTGCAAATGGAATCCCAGAGAGAGGGGTGAAAGAATATGTAGGAAAAAATTGGAGAAATATGGGCTTTGGAATGTGATTGAAAACATCAAATTCAGATTCAAGAAGCTTAGCAAACCACAAAATTCAAAGAAAATCATACCTAGGCACATCATGACCAAACTGCTAAAAATGAAAGCTAAAGAGAAAACCCCTAAAAGTACCAAAGAAAAGGACATCACAGATGGAGGAATCTTAATAATTATAGCTGACTTCTAATTAAAAACAAGAGGCAGGTAAACACTGGACCAATCTCTTTAAGATGGTGACAGAAAAAAATACTTGTCATTCTGGAATTCTATGTCCAGGGAAAATTTGAGGTGAAATCAAGACGTTTTTATTTATTTATTTTTGTGAGGGAGATTAGCCCTGAGCTAACATCTGTTGCCAATCCTCCTCTTTTTGCCGAGGAAGATTGGCCCTGGGCTAATATCCACGCCCATCTTCTTCTACCTTATTTGTGGGACGCCTGCCACAGCATGGCTTGATAAGTGGTGTATAGGTCCATGCCCAGGATCCAAACCTGTGAATCTGGGCCACCAAAGTGAAGCATGTGAACTTGAGCACTATGTCACTTGGCCAGCCCCCAAGATGTTTTTATATAAATGAAAAGTGAGGAAATTCATAGCTGGCAGACCTATACTACAAGAAATTCTAAACAAAGTTCTTTAGGCTAGGGAAAACTATACCAGATTGAAATTCATATCTACAGAAAAGACTGAAAGACATTGGAAACAGCAAGAAGGGTAGATAGACTTTTTCTTTCATTTCTTAAATTCTGCAACAGACAATTAATTATTTTTAAAAAGCAAATTAAATACCAAAATTAACAACAATGTGTTGTAGGGTATATAATATACATAAAAATAAGATGTGGGACAATAATAGCACAAAAGATTGTTAACGAAGGTAAATAGAGTAAATGATAAGAGTCTTACATTATATGTAAAGTGATAAGATATTAATTCAAGGTAGATTGGAATAATGTAAAGATGCATACCCCAATTCCTAGGAGCAGCCATTAAAACAATAACATTAAGAAGTATAACTAAAAAACCAATGGAGAAATGGGATAAGATAATAAACACAAAAACAGAGAAAAAGGATCAAAGGAACAAAGAACAGAGAGGACAAATATAAAACAAATAGCAAGATGCTGGATTTAAAGTTAACCATATCAATAATTAAATTAAATGTGAAAGAACTGAACACTCTAGTTAAAAGGCAGAGATTACAGACTGGATAAAAAGGCAAAACCCAGTATACACTGTTTACAAGATATGCACTTTAAGGATAAAGACACAGGTAGATTAAAAATAAAATTATGGTTCTGGATTCCAGTCTGGTATGTAAGGAGCTTAGAAGTCATCTCTCTATCCTAGAGAGTCATCCTACCTCAACTCTTCTTAGATTCATCTGAGAAATGAGGTCACAAGGCAAACCACTGCCCTCAAAATTAGAGAGATGGACAGGTGGTTACAGAGAATCACAACTTACTGAGCAGAAATCCACCTCTGGAAGCAGTACCAGGGTAGAAAACCTGGACTGTAATTGATGAATTGCTGGAAGCTCCGTGTGGCCAAGCCTGAGAGATAAAAACTTCAGGGAGAACCAGTCATAGGTGGCCCTCCCAAAATTTGTGAGATTTACCTCCAGGAGCTCTTCCAGGTTCTTAAAGTGAAGATAAGAGAATATCCTCAGAGGAGTTCCACAGGGGAAGGGTAAAATTAATCATTTTGAAATACAGCAGGGCATTCTGTTCTTCTTATCAAAGCCTACCCTTGAGAGAGACTATTTACCAGAGCCTAACCTACTTGATTTTGTCAGAGCCTAATCCACCTGAAGGAAGAGAAATACTCATCTCCAGCTTTGTCTAGCTATCCTGTACCACCTGTGGAGGTAAGAAAAAGAAAAAAACTGAGAAGAACTTATAAAGTTCACAGTCCAGGGGCACAGGCTCACTAAAAGACTGAGACCTAATCACAAGACTATAGAACACTTCCCTTCCCCTACACCTTACCACTATATCACTAAAGTCTTATTACAGCCACTTTTTTGGCCCAATATATCATGTTTACCTTTCAACCAAAACATGCAAGGCATACTAGAAGACAAAAAAGACAATCTGAAGAGACAGAACAAGCATCAGAACCAGATCCAAATATGGTGGAATTATCACACTGAATTTAAAACAACTATGATTAATATGCTAATGGCTCTAATAGAAAAGTAGACACTATTCAAGAACACATGGATAATGTAAGCAGAGAGATAGAAATTCTGAAAGAGAGTCAAAAAAGAAATGCTAGAGATAAAAAAAAAACACTAACAGAATGAAGAATGCCTTTGATTGGCTCTAGACTGGACATGGCTGAGGAAATAATCTGTGAGCTTATCCTTCAAAAGAGAAGGAGAAATAAAAACTTTCTCAGAGAAACAAAATACGAGAAAATTTGTTGCCAGGAAGCCTGCCTTGCAAGAAATATTAAAAGAAGTTGTTCTGAGAGAAGGAAAATGATATGTCAGAAACATCATTCTATATAGAGAAAGGAAGGACATTAGAAAAGAAATGTGAAGGTAAAATAAAAATTTTTATTTTTCTTATTCTTAATTAATCTAGGAGATAGCAGTTTATTCAAAGTAATAGCAGCAACAATGTATTCAACGATTATAGTTTATGTGTAAGTGAAATGAATGACAGCAATAACATAAAGGACAGGTGGGAGGAATTATGATTATTTTATTATTAAAAGGTACTCACACTATCCATGAAGTGGTAGTGTTATTTGAAAGTGGACTAGAATTAGTTGTAAACTGTATCAATATAGTTTGCAACTATATCAATAATCACTTTGGACACCAATAGTCAAAATACACCAATTAAAAGATAAAAATTATCAGAGCAGATCAAAAAACAAGACCCAACTAGATGTTGTCTACAAGAATACTTTAAATATAAAGCCATGTATAGGTTAAAAATAAAGGGATGGAAAAAGATATATCATGCTAACACTAATCAAAAGAAAGCTTGAGCAGCTATGTAAAAATTATTAGAGATAAAGAGAGGCATTATAGAACAATAAAAGAGTCAATTTTTCAAGAAGACATAGCAATCTTTAATGTATATGCACCCAACAAAAGAGCATCAAAATACATAAGGCAAAATTGATAGAACTGCAAGGAGAAATAGATGAATCCATTATCATAGTTGGAGACTTCAACACTCTTCTCTCAGAAATGGACCAGTAGGCAGAAAGTCAGTAAGCACATAGATCACCTCAACAGCACCAATAATCAACTGGATAAAATTGACATTTATAGACTACTTCATCCAATGACAGCAGAATATACATTCTTCTCAAACTCACAAAGAACATTCACCAAGATAGACACATTATGGGCCATAAAACACACCTTATCGAACTTTAAAAATAAAATCATACATTGTGTGCTCTTAGACAACAGTAGAATTAAACTAGAAGTTGATAACAGAGAGACAGTTGGAAAATCCCTAAATGTTTTGAGATTAAACACACTTCTAAATAACACGTGGGTTAAAAAAGAAATTTTAAGTTAAATAAAAAAATACTTTGAATTAAATAGAAATAAACACACATCAAAATTTGTGGGGTGCAGTGAAAGCAGTGCTTAGAAGGAAATTTATAGCGTTGAATGCATATATTGGGAAAAGAAGAAGATCTAAAATCAGTAATTTAAACTTCCACTTTAAGAAATTAGAAAAAGCAGAGCAAATTAAATCTAACAAGGAGAAGAAACTAAATAATAAAAATAAGAGCAGAAATCAACAAAGTTGAAAACAGGAAGTCAAGAGAAAATAAATAAAGCCAAAAGCTTTTTCTTCATAAATATCAATAAAATTAATAAGCCTCTAGTCAAGATAATTTAAAAAAGAGAGAAGACACAAATCACTAATATACAAATGGAATGGGCATCACTACAAATCCCATGGACACAAAAGAATAATAAATGAATTCTCTGAATAACTCTGTGCTCACATATTTGATAGCCTAGATGAAATGGACCAATTCATTGAAAGGTACAATCTGCCAAAATTCACACAGGAAATATACAATCTAAACAGGCCTATATCTATTAAAGAAATTGAATCAATAATTAATAACATTCCAAAATAGAAATAACCAGGTCCTGATGGGTTCACTTGTGAATTTTACCAAACACTTAATGAAGAAGTTATTCCAATTCTGTACAATCTCTTTTAGAGGATACAAACAGAAGCAATACATCCTATGAGGTCAGCATTACCATAATACCAAAACCAAAGACATTACAAGAAAAGAAAGCTACAGACCAATATCTTTCATGAACATACATGCAAAAATCCTCAAAAAATATTAGCAAATTGAATCCAACAGTGTAGTAAATGAATTATACAGTATGACAAAGTGGGATTTACCCCAGCTATGCAAGGCTGGTTCAACATTCAAAAATCAATTAATGTAATCCATCATGTCAACAGACTGAAGAAGAAAGATCACATGATAATATTAACAGATGCAGAAAAAGTATTTGATAAAATCCAACATGTGTTCATGATAAATATCTCAACAAACTAGGAATAAAGTGGAACTTCCTCAACTAGACAAAGAACATTTATATAAAATCTACAGCTAACATTATTCTTCACGGTGAGAAACTCGAGCTTTCTTACTAAGATCAGGTACAAGTCAAGGATGTCCTCTCTCACTATTTGTTTTCAACATCATACTGGAAGTCCTAGCTAATACACTAAGACAAGAAAAGGTATACAGATCTGGAATGAACAAATAAAACTGTTCCCAAATGACATAATTGTCTGTGTAGAAAATCTGAGAGAATCAAGGAAAAACCTCTGAAGCTAATAAACAATTATAGCAAAGTTGTAAAATACAAGGTTAACATACAAAAGTCAATCACTGTCCTATATACTAGCAATGAACAGGTAGAATCAGAAATTAAAGACACAATACCATTCACATTAACACCCACAAAAATGAACTACTTAGGTATAAATCTAACAAAATGTGTACAATATCTATATGAGGAAAACTATAAAACTCTGATGAGAGAAATCAAAAAAGAACTAAATAAATAGAGAAATATTCCATGTTCATGGATAGGTTGACTCAATATCATTAAGATGTCAGTTCTTCCCAACTTCATCTATAGATTCACCACAATCCCAATAAAAATCCCAGCAAGTTATTTTTGGATATCAACAAACCAATTCTAAAGTTTATATGGAGAAGCAAAAAACTCAGAACAGCCAACACAATATTGAAGGAGAAGAAAAACTTGGAGTACCGACACTGTATGACTTCATGGCCTACTATAAAGCTACAGTAATGAAATTGACCCACATAAATATTGTCATCCAATCTTTAACAAATGAGCAAAGGCACTATAATGGATCAAAGATAGTCTTTTCAGCAAATGGTGCTGAAACAACTGGACAAACATAGGAAAGAAATTGAATCTAGACATAGACTTTACATCCTTTATAAAAATTAACTCCAAATGGATTACAGACCAAAATGTAAAACTCCTAAAATATAACATAGGAGAAAGCCTAGATGACTTTGGATATGGGAGTGAATTCTAGATACACCACCAAAGGCACAATCCATGAAAGAAATAATTGCTAAGCTGGACTTTATTAAAATTAAAAATTTCTGCTCTTTGAGAGACTCTGTAAAGAGAATGAGAAGTCACAGATTGGGAGAAAATAATTGCAAAAGATATATCTGGTAACGTACTGTTTTCCAAAATATATAAAGAACTCTTAAAACTCAACAATAAGAAAATTAACAATCTGATTAAAAAACAGGTAAAAAATATTAACAGGTGCCTTATCAAAGAAGGTATACAGATGGCAAAAAGCATATGAAAAGATGCTCAACATCATATGTCATTAGGGAGTTGCAAATTAAAACAACAATTAGATACCATTACACACCTATTAAAAATGGCCAAAATCCAAAACACTGACAACACCAGGATGTGGAGCAACAGGAACTCTCTTTTCTTGCTGGTGGGAATGCAAAATGGTGCAGCTAGTTTGGAAGAAAGTTTGATGGTTTCTTGCAAAATAAAACATACATTTACCATATGATCCAGCAAACACATTCCTTGGTATTTACCCAAAAAAGTTAAAACCTTATGTCCACACAAAAACCTGAACACAGATGTTTATAGTGGCTTTATTCATAATTACCAAAACTTGAAAGCAACCAATATGTCCCTCAGTAGATGAACAGATAAATAAACTATGGTACAGCCAGACAAAGAAATATCATTCAGAGCTAAAAAGGAATGAGCTATCGAGCCATAAAAAGATATGGAATAAGCTTAAATGCATATTATTAAGGAAAGAAACCAATTTGAAAATGGTACATGCTGTATAATTTCACCTATGTGACATTCTATAAAAGACAAAACTATGAGGATAGTAGAAAGATCAGTAGTTGCCAGAGTTTAAGGAAAAGGGAAGGAGGAATAGGTAGAACACAGGGGATTTTTAGGGCAGTGAAACTATTCTGTATACTATAATGGTGGATACATGTCATTATACATCTGTCCAAGCCTATAGAATGAACAACCTCAAGAATGAACCCTAATGTAAATGATGGACTTTGGGTGATAGTGATGTGTTAAGGTAGGTTTATCAATTGTAACGGATGTACCACTCTGGTGGAGGATAGTGATAGTGGAGGAGACTGTGCATGTAGGGGCAGGGAGTATATGGGAAATTGATGTACCTTCTACTCAGTTTTGCTATGAACCTAAAATTACTTTAAGAATTAAAGTCTATTTAAAAAAATAAAAGATGTAAAGAGATATTCTATACAGACACTAAACATAAGAAAGCTTGTGTGGCTACATTAATATCAGACAAAAGTTGTCTTCAATATAAGGAATATTACCAGAGATAAAAAGGGACATTTCATGATGATAAAAGGATCAGTTCCAAAAAAAGACACAACAGTCCTAAAGATACATATATTTAATAATAGAACACCAAAATATATGATGCAAAAGTTAACAGAATTAATGCAGAATATAGATATATCTATAATCATAATTAGAGATTTTATTCCACTTTATCAGTAATTGAGAACATGACTTGACCAAAAAATATCTTCAAGGAGGTAGATTTGAACCACTATCAACTAATTTGTCCTCACTGCCATTTATAGAATACTATCCCCAATCATGGTAGAACGTAGATTCTTCTCAAGTGTGTGTGAGATCATTACCAAAGGAGACCTCATGCTAAGTCATAAATCAACAAGAGTACAAATGGCTAACAAGTACATGAAACGGTGCATCAGAGAAATGCAAATAAAATTACAAGGTACCACTTCACACCCACCAAAATGGCAAAAATTAGAAAGGCTGATAATATCAGATGTTAGTGGGGAAGTAGAACAACGGACACTCTCACACATTGTTGGTGGGAAGCAGTTTGGCAGACTATTTTAAAGGTAATCATGACCTTAAGGGAAATAAAAACATTTCTGCAAAAAGTCCTGTACAAGAATGTTCATAGTAGATCTTTAAAAATAATTTTCCCAAACTGGAAACAACCCATGGACCATCAAAATGAGAATGGATAAGCAAATTGTGGTATATTTATTCCATGGAATACCACTCAACAATAAAAAAAGAATAAATTTCTGATACCTGCAACAGCATGAATGAATCACAAAAACATTACATTGAGCAAAAAAAAGGGTACACATTTTATGATCCCATTTATATAAAGTTCTAAATGAACAAAATAAATTTAATATCAGAACAATGGCTGCCTCTTAGAAAAGAGATTGAACAGAAAAGGAATAGGAAGGAATTCTTCTGGATTGTGGATTACACAGGTGTGATTATTTCAAACATTACTGAATTATATAATTAAAAGCTGTGCTTTTTATCATATGTAAATCATATCTCAATAAAAAAGAGTATGGGTGGGAGGAAAAGATACTTTCACTTTATTAGCAAAGAAAAATGCAGCCCTCCATTTTCCTGAGAGTTTGACCAAAAGTCTAATCCATTGTCAAGTATACTCTTTTTCTGCAGAAGGGAAATCAGAACAAATTATCTGATGGGTGCAATGTTGAGAGGGTATTTGTTGATGTCGATTTCAAGTTATGATTTGAAAACAGAAAGTGCAAACGAACTGATTTGAGAATTTGGTCTCAATTCACATCAAAATATAGCTCTCAATTTTTAAAAAATGTGGAGCATAAATATTCTTCATACATATTACAGAAACAAAAATGGATAACATTATTGCACGAAAGTGCTATTACTTTTCAGCTTGATTCTGCTCCTCACTTCTTGCTCCTTTGCCTTCCCTTGGAAAATCTATTAAGAAAGGAATTCCAAGCTCAAATTCTCTCTGTCAACCCCTTACCCAGTGGAGAGTTAGGAAAACTCGGATTGCCGTAGGGCAACCTGCACGACCTAGAAAAAGAAAGCAGTATTCCTGGGACCATCATAAATCTCTACCTCTGCCCTTAATCTTATTCTAATACTTATTTATCTATGTATGTATGAATTTTAGTTCAGGAGGCTGTTATCCAAAGTCCTTTTACTAATTCATATATCAATTAATTCAGTAAACATTTTTGTCAAATATCAAGGAAAAGTAATTATTTCTGAAACATAGTCAATGCCATTTCAGTCAAATTTCTCTAACCTGGAAAATCCTGACAGCTGTGTTTTAGAGAATTTGACGACTCTTTTTAAACTCTAGAAAGGAGGCTGTCAGATGTATTGCTGTGTGCACATATGTCCATGCATGAGTGAATAAAGTAATTAAATGATCCTTAGGTACTTTGCTAAACCCTTACAGAGAGACTTTGTTAGAAAACTTGGCACCTTCACTTAGGCTACTGATCTTGCTTCCTTATTTGCACCAAAGCATTTGGTTTCTAAAAATTATGCTTAGGAATTAATTTACCCTATGCCAACTGATGAGTGAGATTTATCTTAATTTGAATAAACCATAAATGTCCATTCATCAGTTATGATCCTTGTTAAGGCAGACTGCCAAGAAACACCAGGTGTCTGGGCCAGAGTTTACTCAAATACAAGATGAACCCTTTTCCTATGTTTGAAAGCTATGAATCTTCCATTTGACTTGGGGCCAAATATTGAATGGCTCTGAGTCTTGGTTTTCTTGTTTGTGAAGTAAAAAGGTTGATTATATGAGATGTAAGTTTTAGTTCTACAATTCTGTGGACATATGATTGACAGCAAAGGGAAAGACTATACTGATACCACTAGCACGAGACCTGACTCAAAACTCTGAGTGAACACATAAGTTAAAGCCAAAACTATGCCTTGGTGATGTATCCGAGTCTGAGGTCATATTATAAAAGTAATTAGGAAAATGGTCCTTATCATCAAGAGACTTGTCATCTGGACAAACATAAAGAAATAAAAGCAAATGACAATATATAACGAAGTGTAAGAATCAACATCACCTAAATTCTAAGGATCAGAAGAGGGCATTCAGATTATAACTGACAACTACAACTACGACTTGCTACAAAGTGGATCAACTGGTTCCCACTAACCACATAGAATGATGGTGAGTAGAAAATATTGCAACCCAGTATTCACTGACAGTGTTCAAACTTTAAACTAACGTTCTCCTAACAGGAAAAATAATTGAAAATAAAGGAAGGATTAAAGTAAGTAACGTCAATATTTTCTTTTTTTCTCAATTTAAGTTTCATGCATTGAAAATGGTGACTTGCAAACACTGTTTTACTTTGTTGGTTCTGTTCTATAGCTGAGTGAAAGAGAAGCCACTGAAATATATTTAGCCTAAATGGGCATAACATGTAATATTTATTACCTGTGTGATTATATGGCAGACGTAGATGATGACTTTTACAGAAGGTGCACAAATTCTAGTGAAGGAGAATGCCTTAATTCTTGTTACTGGTGTACTTTTCATCAGTAGAATGCCGCATCTATTTTTGCTAATGTAAAACAACATGAAACATTCCTTGTTTTCAGTCACTCATAACACTCCTTTTTCCAATTTGTCCTATATTTTAATGCTCTTTTTGTGGGCAATCATGTTTTTTTCATGTTCTTTGACCTTTTTTCTAGCATACATGTGCAGAAATAAATGCTTCTTGCCAGCTTTAAAAAGCATCTTATTTGACAGTATTTTTAATCTGTTAAATTTGGAGTGCATTCTAATATACTTCATATAGATCTTTATCCACCAACAGAACCACTAACAGGAAGCAAGAAAGTCTAAAAGTATCTTTCCGATTTCTGCTTGGGGTAGATTCTGCCAATACAACAAATGCCTTCTGAATCCTTAGCTTTCGATTTAAGAAATTTTTCTCTTCAAGGTCTTCTGACTTAATAGACTAGTGGTCAGAGGATGAGAGAAGGCAAATTTTTCTTTTTTTTTCTTTTTTAAAATTTAGTGTAGTACCCAAAGTCTAGCACTATTTTTGATCTTACAATGTGTTTAGAAAGCACTTAGAAGCAGATCCCAGCACTTACAACAGATCCCAGACGCTTTCTTTTAAAATTCAGTCCAGGTTTTCTGAAATTGAAATGCACATGCAACTCATTTGTAGGATTGAACATACATCTTACAGTACATACTGGCATTAAATTGAAACCTGAACGATGAGAAGTCATTTGTGTGGGCAGGAAGCCAAATTGTTCCTGGAGTTCTACACGCAGGCAATCATTTACATCGACAGGTAGAAAACATATTATGTGCTTTTGGTACAATGATGCTGAAGAGCTTGGCAATGGCTCATAACTCAGCTATCATTTAAAAATGCTCAAAAACACGGGAAAATGAATGAAAACTTGTTCTTGTCTAAATCCAAAGGCAAAGGAGTCCTTGGGATCTGACAAGGTGAATCATGGAACAGGACCAAAAATAAATAGATAGACAGGCAGATGGGTAGCTAGCTAGCTAGATTAAAATACAATATTATGTTTTGAGTTTCGCCTCCCTCTTATTTCTATTACCATAAGGGACCTGAAAGAGGAATTAATGACATGGGTTTTTTCTATTCATTTTCTCATTTATTTAAGATGAATTAAATGACATTTTTACCCTTTCCATTTTTTATCACTGTGATTGGCTTCATCATTTTCCATTATCTCCTCCCTATTTCCCATGGAACTGTCAATTATAAACTAAAGGAATATAAGCGATTTCCCTTAAAATTAGTAACACCTATGTTACCGGCACATTGGGTTCCTGTTGTCCCCTGGGATAGAAATCAAGAGAGACAACAAACAGGAGTAGACAAGTAAAAGTTTATTCGTTTGTGCACAAGAGAGGCACAAGGGAGCCGGTGCAGAAAGGAAAGGGGCAGGTGACTAGCTCGTTAGGGAGCAGGATTATGGGGCTTTTTATTAGGCAAAGGCTGGGGAGGAGTGCCTTGTCATGGCATGTAGAGGCAGGCTTTTTCTTGTGCTTGCACTGTTGTTCCATGTGCCACCTCACGCATTGTGTGTATCATTAGCATGCTAGCTCTCCACCCCCGGGTGTGATTTTTACTATGGTAATGGAACTGGGATCACCTTCAGCCAAATCCCAGGTGCTAGGGTGCATGCGTAAGCCTGGGAAAGTCCTGAGGCAGTGGAATGTGATTCTTGGTGGTCTCTATCTGATTCCTCTAGCTTGCTTGATAAGGTTAGGCGCCTTCTCTTGCTGGGCCAAGGGCCTCTCAAATGACCCTATCTCATTAGGCTGGTTCCTGTCTCCCCTGAGAACAGGATAGATAGATTGAATAAAGGAAGAAACCCCAGCCTATGGCCCTCCTTATGTCAGAACAGTCAGGATTCCAAAGACAATCTCACACCATGATTGCTGTAGAGTTATGGTCAATACCACTTTTCCAGGGCCAAACTACTGGATTTTCCTGAATAACAGGGAGTTAACAGTTGATGTTCTTTTTCCTTGAACTTATCCCGCCCAGAAAATCTCTTACGTATATAATCATTTTTCGAAGAAAATAGGATTTCAACCTTCGCTCTACTTAACCAACAGGAACTGAAAAAGAGCAGTCACTGAACACATCTAGAATGGCCATATCTAATAGTGGCTTCAAATCTGACAGCTGTTTCCCATCCAAGCACATTGCACGAGTGCCGCCATCACTCCCAAGTTCTGCACATGTCAAAAAGTCATCCTGCTGTGGTTTGGGTTCCAGTGCACACTGCGAAGTGAAATCAGGCACCTTCCATCTTGTTGACACAAGGTGCCTCAGCTGCTGGTGTGGAGAGCTGTTTCTCTTCAAAGCGGGGCTCAGAAATGTCTGGGTTTCGGGGATAGGAGATCTTGTTATTTAGTTGGCAGTGCCCACCTTGGCTCTTATGTGACTAGAGGAAAGTTTAAATCTTGAATTCTGAAGAGTCTCACGCAGTCACATTACAAGTTTCAACAGGTGGTACTGTTCAAATATTCACACAAAGTGCTTCCTTTGTCATTAAAACCTAACCTGCAATCTCTCTGGAGTAAAATGGTGTATTGTTTTTAAAATGCTGGAGTGGATGACTCCTCTAGCTAGGACAAAGAGTACTTTTGTCTGGTCAGGCACGGGAGGGTCGTTGAATACACTGGGTAAACAGTGACTTGTGAATAAGTAAAAACACGAACAACAGATGTTACTCAATTTTCATTGCCGGCTGGGTTTAACTGTCCTCTACGAGGTGTCTGTGAACGTGAAAATTACACAGAGAAGATTATTTTCATCATCTGAAGGGCATGAAAGGCATAGAACTGCATTTCTGTTTCAGCATTTCTCTCAGCACCTAGACTTTTTCCAGGTACAGAGCAGGCTCTTGAATATTCGGTGAAGGAATAAATGAAGCGCAGAATGGATCCTTTTGTGCTAGAATCAGATCTCTTAGCTATGGTACTTAGTGACGTGTCTTAGTTCTCTGAAAGTTGTGCAGGCCCTTAGTTCATTCACAGATGTTTGCAGTACACCGGGAAATAATATCTGGTTACCTCCTTAACCTTACCTACCAAATGAAATATTTCACACCGTGTCAGAAACCGATCTCTAAAGCAAGGAGCCCACCTACTATTGTCTATTTATGTTGCCAAGTTGTTAAAAGGGAGATTGACATGATTTATAACAGGGTTTTAGGTAAACATTTCAAAGTAACGTGAAACTTTATTCTTCTGACGTAACAACATATCTCCCCTTCTTTCCCCCACTTCCTTTAATTCTGGGATTTCAATTTATGTTTTTCGAATTCTTTTCTGTTAACATTTCTGAAAATAGTTTTATTCACATTATTATTTTTTATAAGAAATATTTTTAAAAATTTTGTTGTTATAACGTAAGATGAGGGAACAGATTCACCTCAGTGCCTTTTATATTGGTATTTCTTGCTAATCCACTTTGTAAGACACTCTACCTAGTCTCTTATCATCACTTTCTGGAGAGCTAAACCAACTAGCTTGATTCAAACACTCCACATAATAAAACTCAGCAACTGGGGCTGTAAGAGAAAGGGAGTGGAGAGAAGGCAAATGCTGTCTTCGTACACTGAGGTTTACACATAGCTTTTGCTTACATCTACCCTCTGCCTCATCTGACACCAAAGAGCCACCAGGAGACCCAAGAAGAAAGTGTGCCATGGAGAAGAGCAAGTAAAAATACACTTACTGGCTCCTCTCTGGCTCCTTTGCATGCTCTCCACTGAGGGCTGTACACTCCAAAAATACCATTTTCTCTTCTATGTTGAGTCCTTCAAAACATATTGTCTAGGACTAGAGAAGAGTTACTGGAGGCCGAGGATGACATTTGGTCTTCCTTTAAGACACAATCAACAATTGAGGTGAGGAGATAAGAGTGATGAACAAGAGATAGGAGCAAACAATTTCAAAGAATATACAATGAAGAGTCATCCAATGATGTAATCAGGACCAGCTAAACAATTTATTGGGCCCAATGCAAAATGAAAATGAGGGGCCTCTTGTTCAAAAAAAAGAATTTTAAGATGGCTACAGCAGAGTGTTAAATCAAGTCGCTTGGCAGCGTTCAACTGGTGAATGAAGTGGTCTGGAAGGTCCAAGAATCCTTCACTCACTTGTCTGGTGCTTTGGTGGGATGGCTGGAAAGCTGGGCTCACCTGGGATTGTGGCCCAGAGTGCCTACTCATGGTACCTCCAGCATGGCAGACTCAGGGTAGCCAGACTTCTGCATGGTGGCTCATGGCTCAAAGAGAGAGGAAGTTACATAGCCTTTCATTAGCAATGGAACCATTTGGAATAACAGCAATAAAACCTCAGTGAAGCACTATTTAGTTCAAGATGCATCTTGAATTCTGGCTTTTTTTTTTAAAAAAAGTACTTTCCATTAATGAAGTAGCACTTCGAAAAGAATGCAGGAGTTAAAATATAGCCAAGGACAGCAAATGATAAATCTATGCTTTGGCCCAGACAACTATCTTTCTATGGGTTTGCTGGGTGCTGGGCACCCAAATACCAATGAGGTACAGCCCTAACTCTTACAAAAACACAGTCTACAGTGAAAATAGGCTCCCCAGCAGTAACTTAATACTATGTGATGGATATATATGAGCGCGAATGAGAGGGAGCATTGGGTAGTGGTAAAGGGTGAAACTACCCGGGTCCACATTGCAGCTCTGCCACTTACTGGTTGTGTGACCCTGGGCAACATATATATAACCTCCTCGTGCCTCATTTTCCTCATTTGTAAAATAGACATAACAGCAATACCCATCTCACACAGTTTTGTGAAATTAATTGACTTAATACAATGTAGCACAGTTCTTGGCACATAGAAAATGCTTGATAACTGTGAACTATTACTGCTCTCACTATTATTACATGCACAAAACTGGGGGAACGATTCATCCTCTTTGGTAGAGGAAAATAAACAAAATCAGGGAAAGTGACAAAAAAGCTGAGTCTTGAAGGTTGATTAGAAGTTTGCCAAGTGGACAAGACCTTATTTAGGGACAGGGAAGAACACTGTTATAACTGGAACTTTACAGACCTAACTTATTCAAAGGAACTTCACAAGTGATATATGTAAAAATGTAAAAAAATGGAGCCATTTCAAAGGCAAGGACGTGGGTTGGTCACCTTTATATTCACCTATACCTGTTGAATAAAATCAATGTGAACTTCATGTCCATGTTATTCCAGCCATTTCCCCCACGACATGCTTCCCGTCAGTAGTGAGCAGGAGTCACCTGCCTGCAGCTGTAGGCAAAATTCATCCTGCCGTGACTCTACTTCTCATGTAATAATCCTGAACGCTGTGTGTTGGGACAATCATTCATTGCTGCTCAGGGAACAATCTCTATACTATTATTTACTGCGCAGTTCTGATTGATGACATTTTTGACTGAGTCAGGCAAATCTGCGTATTCAAGGGAATGGACTCAGGAGGTTATTGGAGAAATTCTTTAGAGGCCAGAAATTGGCTGACTTTGTAAAGCACTGTGCAGTACAGGAATTTATCATAAGCTAGAAGCACTTCTTTTGCCCAAATAGACAGAACTAAGGAATATTTTCTTATTCCAAAGGGGATTTTGGCCTTAAAAAGAAGGGTTTATAAAATCAACCTTTACTTGGAGGACAGCAGACTCTAATGCAACGGATTCCATGAAATAAAGGATTATGGCAGATTCATTTGTTTCCGCTTTAGCATTTAGCACTCCCCAGCTTCCCAACTACCCTATAACACAGGGGTTGGTGTTCTAGGATAAATGCAGAGGAGTTTCACATACTCTGCGTTTAAAAACGACTTCTCTAGTGTAGAAGGAAGGTTCTATTTCTCCTTCTTGTATCTCCTTTATTGATTTTAGGTCCTTAGGAGTTTTCTTAATAACTGATCCATTTACATAGTAAAGAATCATTTCTCTAATTTCATGAGATCTTTGAAATGTTTTCTGAAATGCTAGCAGTTTCATTCATCCTAATCTGCTTGATAGCAGGTAAAGCTGAAATGATTTATATGGTTGTGGATATTCATATCCCATGCAAGAATTAATTGTAATAACTCATATTTATGCATCTCTATTTAATTTTTTTTTTTTAATTCTGATATCTAGAAGAGACTTTTCCAGAAGTAAGTCAACATATTGACTCCAAGGCATTAAAGCTGTTAAGAAAAATAAGGCTGAGTAGGAATCTAGTTCTTTCCAAATAACTCCTTGGTGCCTACTCGCTTAAAAGTATGTACCATTGGGGCGAAAAGAGAAAAATTGACCTATATGGGATCCTAAGTAATAGATAGCTAAGGAAGAGAGTCTTCTCTTTTAACTAATAATGAATTACTGATAAACACTCTTTGGGTGTGTCCTGTAAGAACATGTCCTCTATAATTCTTATCCCTCCCAAGACAACACTAAGACCCAAATTGAATCTTCTTAGTTTGCTGAGATAATTCAAGGCAGAGGAAAACCATCTTAGCAAGATATAAAGAAAAGAAACTTCCAGGGGTCAAAAACAGCTAGATTCTAGATCAAAAACAACATATGTGTATCTTTAAATTTATTTAAATTTAAAAACCTGGAGATTTCATACAGGAATCCGGATTTCTAGTATCTCTTGGCAATTCTGAAGGTGAAGTAACGATAAGTCCTGCCTTTAAATCATCAGTAGGGGCTGAGTTGTGCTGCTCTCTTTGGATGAATCTTGGATTCTCTGGTTCCTACTACACAGAGGACGTGTGAAAATTCAGTTACACCTGACTCTGCTTCACTGGTGTACATTTTCTTCCCAGTCTCGCCAGTATTTTACTGGGACACGGGATCCAAAATAAAAGTTCCATAGTCAGTTATGCCATAAATTTACTATGTGACATTAAGCATTTCACTGCCTGTGTCTTAGAGTCCTCATGTGAAATATCCCTGGTCTTATAGATTCTTTCCAAGTTTCCTTCCTACCCTACCATTCTATGATTCTATGACCAACTATCTCCAGTGTGTCCTCTCATTCATAGGGTTTGCAGTTTTTATGGAAGGAAATAAAGTAGGCACAATTTTCTCCTACAATTCTCTTTGGTTAGGCTATTTGATCATTTTTGTTCCCTGATATCCCCTATTTAGTATCAAAACAGTTATTTTCAGTCTTGAGATAATGATGAAATCTGACACAATTTCAAAACAAGTCAACTTTTAAAATTTGTGCCATAAGTGCAAAAGATAATATCCATTGCTTTTTAAAAAACAGCTTTGAGATTCACATACCACAAATTCACACATTTAAAGTATACAACTCCGTGGTTTTTACTCTATTTGTAGGAGTTCGCAACTATCACCATTGTCAATTTTAGAACATTTTCATCATCTGATAAAGAAGCACCTTACCCTTTAGCTATCACCCACCTGTCCTCCTATCCCCTGTCTGCCCCACCCTAAACAACAGCCAGTCTACTCTCCATCCCTATTTGCCTATTCTGCACATTTTGTATAAATGTAATCATATAATATGTGGCCTTTTGTGACTGACTTTTTTCACTTAGCATATATTTTGAAGGTTCATCGATGTTGTAGCATGTGTCAGTACTTCATCCCTTTTTCTAGTCAAATAATATTCCATTGAATGCTATACCACTTTTGATTTATCCATTTATCAGTTGATGGACATTTGGGATATTTCCACCTTATAACTGTTATAAATAATGCTGCTATAAACATTCATGTACAAGTTTTTGTGTGGATATATATTTCCATTTCTCTTGAGTATATACCAAAGAATAGAATTGCTCAGTCATGTCATAAATCTGTGTTTAATCTTCAGAGGAACTGTCAGACTGTTTTCCAAAGTGAATGCACCATTTTACATCTCCACCAGTGGTGTATGAATGTTCCAATTTTTCCATATTCTCACAAAACTTATTAGCTGACTTTTAATTCTAGCCATCCTAGTGGGTGTGAAGTGGTATCTCATTGTGGTTTTGATTTGCATTTCTCTGATAATTAATGATGAGCTTTTTTTTAATGTGATTTTTGGCCTTTGTATATCTTCTTTGGAGAAATGTCTATTTAGATCCTTTGTCCATTTTTAAATTGGGCTGTCTTTTTATTATTGGAATTATAATAGTTCTTTATATATTCTAGATACCAGTCCCCTATCAAGATATATGATTAGCAAATACTTTCTTCCATTCTGCGGACATGTGTTTTACTTTCTTGATAGTGTCTTTTGATGCACAAAAATTTTTAATTTTGATGAAGTCCAATTTATCTATTTTTTCCTTTTGTTGCTTGTATGTTTGGTGACATCTAAGAAGGCTTTGCCTAACCCATGGTTATGAAGGTATGCTCCTAGATTTTCTTTTAAGAGTTTTGTATCTTAGCTTTTAATTAGGTCTTTGATCCATTTTAAAGTAATTTTTTATATGGTGTGAATAAGAGGTTGAACTTTGTTCTTTTGTATGTGGGTATCCAGTTGTCCCAGCACCATTTCTTGAAAAGACTGTTCTTTCCCCCATTGAATAGTCTTGGTACCCTTATAGAAAATCAGCTGACCATGTACACATAATTTTATTTCTGGACACTCAACTCTATACTGTTGATCTATATGTCTATTCTTTTATGCCAGTACTACAGCGTCTTGATTACCATTGCTTTGTAGTATGTTTTAAAATTAGGAAGCATGAGTCCTACTAATTTATTCTTCTTTTTCAAGGTTTTTTTGGCTATTCTAGGATCAATGCAATTCCATATGAATTTTAGAAATAGTTTGTCAATTTCTACAAAGTTGTCAGCTGTAATTCTAGTGGGGATTGAGTTGAATCTGTAGATCATCTTGCCATCTTAACAATGACCCATTTTCCAATCCATTAACAGAAAATATTTTTCCACTTATTAATTTTTAATTTTTTTAACAATATTTTGTAATTTTTAAAGTGTAAAATTTGCCCTTCTTTTGTTAAATTTATTTCTATGCTATTCTTTTTGATGTTATTATAAATGTAATTGTTTTCTTAATCTCATTTTTTGATTTTTCATTGCAAATGTATATAAATACCATTGATTTTTGTATATTGATCTTATATCCTGTAATCTTAATGAACTCTTTTATTAGTTCTAATAGTTTATTATTGGATTCGTAGGATTTTTCTATATACAGGATCATGTCATCTGAGATAATTTTATTTCTTCCTTTTCAGTCTAGATGCTTTTTATTTCTTTTTCTTGCCTAATTGCTCTGCCTAGAAACTCCAATACAATGTTGGATAGAAGTGGTTAGAGTAGTATGTAACATACTCTTTTAATTACTATAGCTTTGTAATATATTTTGAAATCAGGAGGTGTAATGCCTCCACCTTTCTTCTTCCTTCTCAAGAGTGCTTGTGCTATTGGAGGTCTTTTTTTATTCTACATGAATTTTAGAATTGTTTTTTCTATTTCAGTGAAAAATGTCCTTGCAGTTTTGATAGGGATTGCATTAAATCTGTAAATCACTTTGGTTTGTATGGACATTTTAATAATATTGTCTTTTAATCTATAAACACGGGGTGTCTTTCCATATGTTTGTGTCTTCTTTAAGTTCTTTTGTCAATGATTTGTAGTTTTCAGTGTACAAATCTTTCACTTAGCTTATTCATAAGTATTTTATCTTTTTTGCTGCTATTGTAAATGGGATTATTTTCTTAATTTCCATTTCGGATGTTAGTATATGGAAATACAACTGATTTTGTGCATTGATTTTGTGTCCTACAACTTTACAGAATTTGATTATTAGTTCTAGTAGCTTTTTTGTGCAGTCTTTAGGATTTTTTTACATATATGATCATGTCATCTGCAAACAGGATAGTTTTACTTCTTTTCTGATTTGGATGCCTTTTCTTTCTTTTTCTTACCTAATTTCTCTGTCTAGGATTTCCAGTGCTATGTTGAGTAGAAGTGGCAAGAGTGGGCATTCTTGCCTTGTTTTTGATCTTAGAGGAAAAGCTTTTAGTTTTTACCATTGAATATGATGTTAGTTGTGGACTTTTCATATATAGTCCTTATTGTGTTGAGGTAAATTCCTTCTATAACTAATACGTTGAGAGTTTTTATCATGAAAGGGTGTTGAATTTTGTCAAATGCTTTTTCTGCATCTATTGAGATGGTCGTGTGATTTTTATCTTCATTCTGTTAATGTGGTTTATCACTTTAATTGATTCGAGTATGTTGAACCATCCTTGCATTCCAGGGATAAATACCACTTGGTCATGGTGTGTGATCCTTTTAATGTGCTGTTAAATTCAGTTTACTAGTATTTTGTTGCAGATTTTTGCATCTATGTTCATCAGAGATATTGACCTATAGTTTTCTTTTCTTGTAGTGTCTTTGCCTGGCTTTGGCATCAGGGTAATAATGGCCTCAAAAACGAGTTTAGAAGTGTTCCCTCCTGTTCAATTTTTTGGAAGACTTTAAGAAAAATTGGTGTCCATTCTTCTTTTAATGTTTGGAAGAATTCACCAGTGAAACTATTTCATCATGTACTTTTCTTTGTTCAGAGCTTTTTTGATTACTGATTCAATCTTCTTACTTCTTACTAGTCTATTCAAGTTTTCTATTAAAAAGGTCATATGTATTGATAGGTCGTATGTTTCTAGGATTTATTCATTTCTTTTAAATTATCCAATTTTTTTCATGTATAATTGTTTATAATAGTCTCTTACAATCTGTTATGGGTTCAATGTTTGTGTCCCCCCCCAAATTCATATGTTGAAACCCTACCCCTCAATGTGATGGCATTAGGAGGTGGGGCTTTGGTGAAGTTATTAGGATTAAATGAGGTCTTGAGGATGGAACACTCATAAATGGGATTAGAGACCTTATAAGAGTCAGGAGAGCTTGCTTCCACACTCTGCTTTCTGCCATGTGTAGATACAATGAGAAGTCGGCAGCCTGCAACCCAGAAGAGGACCCTAAAAAGAACCCTACCATGTTGGCACCCTGATCTTGGACTTCCAGTCTCCGGAACTGTGAGAAATATATTTCTGTTTTTTATAAGCCACCCAGTCAATGACACTCTGTTATAGAAGCCTGAACTGACAAAGACATGATCCATTTTATTTCTGTGGCATCAGGTATAATGTCTCCTTTTTCACTTCTGATTTCATTTATTTGAGTCTCTCTCTTTGCTCCTTAGTTAGTCTAGCTAAAGGTTTGTCAATTTTGCTTATATTTTCAGCCAACTCTTAGTCTCATTGATTTTTTTCTATTCTCTATTTCATTTATTTCTGCTCTAATATTTGTTATTCCTTCCTTCTGCTAACTTTGAGCTTAGTTTGTTCTTCTTTTTCTAGTTCCTTGAGATATAAAGTCAGG
Organism: Tapirus indicus; assembly: GCA_031878705.1. Classification (NCBI taxonomy): domain Eukaryota; kingdom Metazoa; phylum Chordata; class Mammalia; order Perissodactyla; family Tapiridae; genus Tapirus; species Tapirus indicus. The sequence continues at coordinate 74,313,198 of CM062926.1, read as the reverse complement.
TTGTTTACTTGAGATCTTTTTTCTTTTTAATGCAGGTATTTATTGCTATAAATTTCCTTCCTTCCTTCCATAAGTTTTGGTATGCTGAGTTTTTGTTCTCTTTTTGTCAAGATATTTTCTAATCTCCCTTTTGATTTCTCCTTTGACCCACTGGTTGTTCAAAAGTGTGTTACTTATTTGTTGTGGAGGAAGATTCACCCTGAGCTAACATCCATTGCCAATCTTCCTCTTTTTGTTTGAAGAAGATTCATCCTTAGCTAACAACTGTGCCACTCTTTCTCTGTTTTGTATGTGGATTGCCACCACAGCATGGCTGCCAGTAAGTGGTGTAGGTCTGGGCCCAGGAACCAAACCTGGGCCACTGAAGCAGAGTGCACTGAACTTAACCACTAGGCCATGGGGCCAGCCCCCAAAATGTGTTATTTAATTTCCACTTATTTGTGAATTTTCTAGTTTTTCTTCTGCTATTGATTTCTAGTTTCTTTCCACTGTGGTCAGAAAAGATACTTGGTATGATTTCAATCTCCTTAAACTTGTTTAGATCTATTTTGTGAGCTAATGTGTGATCTATTCTGGAGAATGTTCCATGTGTGCTTGAAAAGAATGTATTTTCTGCTGTTGTTGTCTTGAAAGTTCTGTATATGTCTGTTAGGTCCATTTGGTCTGTGGTGTTATTCAAATCCACTGTTTCGTTGTGGATTTTCTGCCTGGTTGATCTATCTATTATCAATGTCTGATACTATTATTGTATTGCTTTCTATTTCTTCCTTCAGTTCTGTCAATGTTTGTTTTATATATTTAGGTGCTCTGATGTTAGGCACATACATACATTTATAATTGTTATATCTTTTTGGTGGATCGACCCTTTTATCACTATATAATATTCTTTGTGGTGACAGTTTTTGACTTAAAGTCCATTTTGTCTTACATAAGTGTAGCCACTTCTGCTCTCTTTTTGATTACCATTTGCATGGAATAGCTTTTTCCATCCCTTTACTTTCAGCCTATACGTGTCCTTAAATCTAAAGTGAGCCTCTTGTAGACAGGCATATAGTTGGATCTTGTTTTTTAATCCATTTATCCACTCTATATCTTTTGACTGGGGAGTTTAATCCATTTTCATTTAAAGTAATTATTGATATGGAATGACTTACTGCTGCCATTTTGTTAACTGTTTTCTGTTTTTCTTGTGGTTCTTTTTGTGTGTGTGTGTGAGGAAGACTAGCCCTGAACTAACATCTGTTGCCAATCCTCCTCTTTCTTTGCTGAGGAAGACCGGCCCTGGGCTAACATCTGTGCCCGTCCTCCCCCACTTTATATGGGATGCCGCCACAGCATGGCCTGACAAGTGGCATGTCTGTCCACACCCAGAATCCCAACCTGCAAACCCTGGGCCGCCAAAGTGGAGTGCGTGAACTTAACCACTACACCACCAGGCCAGCCCTGTCTTGTGGTTCTTTATCCCTCTTTTTCTCTCTTGCTGTCATCCTTTGTGTTTCATTGTGTTTTTTGTATCAATATGCTTTGATTTCTCTCTTTTTGTGTCTGTAACTTCTGTAGGTGTTTTCTTTGCAGTTACTATGGGGCTTACATAAAATATCTTTTAGTTATAGCAGTCTCTTTTAAGCTAATAACAATTTAACTTCACTTGCATACAAAAACTCTACACTTTTACTTCTCCCACCCCACATTAATGTTATTGATGTCACAATTTACAACTGTTTATATTGCATGACCATTAACATTTATTTTTACTGCTGAAAAATAATATGAAATATATAAATTGGTATCTGCCACTGGTTCTTGACACAGATCTTCTAACACTGTTGTAAATAGAGATGCTAAAAGAATCTCAAGTTCTAACATTTAGTCTTTGACCCCAGTTCTTGATGCATAGCTCCTAAAATACTTGTAATTTCCTAAATGTTAAGAGCACTATGAGCATCTTTTGATTTTCATATTTAGTCTTCAGCTTGAACTCCTGACACAGAGCTCCTAAGTCCCTTGGAATTTCCTGGGTGATAGGAGTGTCTTTTGTTCTAGTGAGATGACTCTTGGTAAGCTCCTGGATGGAGGCTGGTCACTAGAAAAACCAATCCATGATTAGAAGTTTGGAATTTTAACCCCCCCCCCGCCATTCTCCAGAGAGGAGAGAGGGGCTGGAAATGGAGTTAATAACTGGTCGTGTCTATGTGATTAAGACTCCATAAAAATCCCAATATATAGGTTTTGGGGAGCTTCTGGGTTGCTAAACACATCTACATGCTGGGAGAGTGGTGTACTCCAACTCCACAGGGACAGGAGCTCCTGCACCCAGGATCCTTCTGGACCTTGCCATATGTATCTCTTTATCTAGCTGTCCCTTCATATTTTTTATTATATCCTTTATAATGAGTCATTAAATGTAAGTAAGTGTTTCCCTGAGCCTTGTGGGTTATTCCAGCAAATTGTTGAACCCTAGAAGGGGGTCATAGGAACCCTGATTTTTAGCTGGTTGGTCAGAAGTGCAGGTGACAACCTGGGACTTGCAATTATCATCTGAACTTGGGGCCAGGCAGCCTTGCAGGACTGAGCCCTTAACCTGTGCATTCTGACACTACATCCCGGTAGAAAATGTCAGAATTGAGTTAAATTGTAGCACAGCCTGCTGACATTGCAGAGAATTGCTTGATGTGTAAAAAACTCACACATCTGGTGTTAGGAGTATTGTGAGTGTGTGAACAGTGGAGAAATACAGGAGGAGTGTGTTTTTCCTTTAAAAATACTTTTGTCTTTTAACTTTTATACTAGAATTAAAAGTAATTTACCCACCACCATTACAGTAATTCAGTATTCTGTGTTTGTTTATATATTTACCTTTACCAATAAGTTTCATACTTTCTTGTGCTGTCATGTTACTGTTTAATGTCTTTTCTTTTCAACTTGAGGAATTCCCTTTAGAATTTCTTGTAAGGCAGGTCTAATAGTGATAAATTCCCTCAGTTTTTGTTTGTCTGGGAAAATTCTTCTCTCTCCATTTTTAAGGACGGTTTTGCTGGGTATAGTATTCTTGGTTGGCAGGGTTTTTTTTCTTTTAACACTGACTATATCACCCAGTCCCTTCTGACCTACACGGTTTCTGCTGAAAAATCCACTGATATGTGTTGGGGATTTCCTCATAGGGGACAAGTCATTTTCTCTTACAGTTTTCAAGATTCCCTTTTTATCTTTGACTTTTGAAAATCTGATTATAATGTACCTCATTGTGGCTTTTTTGGATTCATCTTACTTGGGATTTTTTTTGGGCTTCCTGGATCTAGATGTTTATTTCCCTACTGAGATTTAGGATGTTTTCAGCCATTATTTCTTTAAATAAGCTTTCTCATCCTTTATATCTCTCTTATTCTTTTGGGACATGCATAATGTGTATATTGGTCCACTTGACTGTCTTTCTTAAGTTCTTAAACTATCTTCACTCTTTTAAATTCCTTTTTCTTTTTGCTCCTCTGACTAGATGACTTCCAATGATCTGTCTTCAAGTTTGCTGATCCTTTCTTCTGATTGATCTAGTCTGTTGTTAAAACTTTTTATTGAATTTTTCAGTTCAATTATTGTATTCTTCAGCTCTATAATTTCTGTTTGGTACTTTTTAATATTTTCTATCTCTTTGTTGAAATTGTTGCTTTGTTCATACATTGCTTTCCTGATCGTCAAGCATCTTTGTGACAATTATTTTGAATTTTCTGTCAGGTAAATCACATATCTCTATTTCATTAGGGTCGGGTTCTGGAGATTTAACTTGTTCTTTTATTTGGAACATATTTCCTTGTTTCTTCATTTTCCTTGAATCTCTGTGTTGGTGTCTGCACATTAGACTAAAAAGGCACCTTTACCAATTCTCACAGACTGGGTTCTCTTTGACTTGTCTCTTTTTGTCACCACACCCAGATTTCAAGCTCCGCTGATTGTTCTATTGTTTGCAAATTTTCCTGGGGAATGATTTGCTCCGCACACTAAGCCAATAAAATTTGGACTTCTTTGAAGAGATTGTTCCTGAGTCAGTGTGGAGGTTTGTTCTGATCCCAGGCAACCCTCTCCAGCTGTCTCTTTCCCCATTTCTTTTGGGAAATCTAGCTGGCCTATAATTTAACCTATATTTGTCCAATAAATATATCAATCTCCTCCTAATTTCCTTTCACCAAAACCTCCACTGTTTTTAAGAGTGTCCTTAGGCTTGAACTTCTTCATACTCTGTCACAAATGAAGTCAATTCCTTCTGAAAGAAATTGGAAACTATATCTTCGATGGCCTTTTCTGTCCACAGGCAAAATTTCTGAGCCTTAGCTATGGCACTGGGGGCTGGGGACAATAGCATGCTTTTGTCTCTGAGTCACACTCCTGCTTTAGTGGATGAGAGCTCAGCAGAGGGGGTACAGAAGCCTCATATCTTCTCAGCTTACCTCTCCCATCACAAAATCATTTTATGAGCTGGGTGAAGTCCCCAGTATTCTCAGCAGTACCATGCCCAAGCTAGAGCCCCTATTCCATGAGTAAAGGCTGGGCTGAAGAAGACAGTTCCACCTCTCACCACATTCACCCTGAATTTAGCCTCAGCAACAGGTAGCTGGGGGCAGAATGAGAAGTTCTAATGTCTTGCCCTCATGGAAGCCAGCCCTCTAAATGGGAGCTGTGGGGAGAGAAAGCCCTGTGTACTTGGATGCACCAGTCTGAAGTGTAGTTTCCATCTTGTTGAGTTAGCAGGGGGGAAGTAGTAAGCAAGTCTTGTTTCAAATACCACAGACTCATGCTGTTCTTGAAGAATTTTAGGTTTTCTTGAATAAATGTTTTTTGATCTCCTGTATGTCCTTAGAACCACTTCCAGACATTTTAAATGGTTGTTTTTACTTGTAATTTTTACCAGTTTCTCTGGAGAGTAGGTCCACTGAGCTCCTCAAGCTGTCATGCCAGAAGTATCTCCTTCTTCATCATTTTTCAAAGTGATGTTTTCACCAAAGCTTGACTTAGAAGAACACCATTATGTTAAATGTGTGAAGAACATTGGGATGATATGTTTTTGTTAATTTCAGGAAAAAGTAAATATGAAAACATTCCATGCCAACAAGATGTCAGCCTTCTAACATGTTGGTATCCTTGTTAATTCCAATTGCATTCAATCAGCAGTCACTACTTCTCTATAATGCCAGCTGATGGGGAATGAAAGAACAAGATTATGTGTCAGACTATATTTTTTGTAATAAATTTAATTCTACTCACAAGGAAATCATCTAATATTGCTTTCTTTTAATAATCACAGTTGGATCATCTCTCCTATACCTCCACTTACATTTCTCTAGCTGGTATGCTAATATAATGGAAGATAGTGAACTACATCTCTTCCCATTTTTCTTGACTCTTATCTATTAGTATTTACAGACATACGTACATGAAGAAAAATATTATTTTGAACAATTTACATGTATCATTGAGTTTTTACTCATTTTACAGAAAAATCATTCCAATTATGAAAATATCACTATCATTTGACCTTTTATACACCTCTTCTCATCCTTAAATGCAATGCTTTACCTTTGCATATATAGCTTTGTAGTTCAGGTCTGACATTCAAATTTAATATAACCTTTCTGCTATTTCTAAATGTAACAGTTCTGTTTCAAAGTATGAAATTTAACTAATAGCATTAACAAATGATTTAATAATAAGTTTTTGAAACTTCAAAGCATGGAAAATTTGTTGAACAATGTGGCCCAAGTAAGCAATCAGAACATTTGCCTTTCACCTATTTAGGTGATAATTAGTACAGTCAGTCCCTAATTATCTAAGTATTTTGCATCTCAAACTTTGAATGTCACATTCCAGGACATTTTTGGATCATCCTCTCCTGCCCCTAATTTAAGAAATATAAATGAATTTAATAACAATCTTAAAAATATAAAATTATGAGGATTTGTTTCCCCATTCCTGAAACAGTCACATAATACATTACATAAGCATATAGAAACAGTTTTTAGATTAGCTTTTATCATTTAGAAACTAGACCACTATTCTTGCTGTTGATCAGAATCATTGAGAGTTTATGTGTGTCAAGGGAATGTGAGAAAGATGCTGGTCAAATATTCATAGAATGTGAAGATATTTTTAACAACCCACAAATTAAAATTTATTAAGAGTTATTGGCTACTATTGTAGATTTCTTTATATACCAAACTAGTTTGGGCTAAAAACATATCAAAGAGGTTTCATGAACTGATATTTAAAATTATATATGAATCAATTAACTTTTTCAAGTGGAGTTAAGAATGTTTTCAGGAGAGATGTGCTTTATGAAAGTGTGATGATAGACATTTCTTCCACAAGATTTTCCTTATGGTTGACTTTCATACCAAATTACCCCATTTTTTTTCTTTTTGCTGAGGAAGATTAGCCCTGAGCTGACAATCTTCCCCCACTTTTTATATGTGGGTCCCTGCCACAGCATGGCTGATCAGTGGTGTAGGTCTGCACCCGGGATCTGAACCCACAAACCCGGGCCACCAAAGTGTAGTGTGCCAAACTTAACCACTATGCCATGGGGCTGGCCCTGAACACTTATTATTTTATTTTTTATTTTTTCTTATCAATTTCAGACCCAACACCTAGAGCAATGTTTTACATCAAATGGATGGAAAAAAACCAAAAATGTTTGATTATAGTTTTTAGAGTTTTTTTATTGCTAAAATTGTGGTATAATTTACATACAGATGACATGCACAGATTCTAAGTGTATGGTTCGAATGAGTTTTGATGATTGTTTATATTCATGTCAATATCACTCCAATAAATATGTAGAAAATTTTCATCACCATAAAAAGTTCCCTTATGCTCCCTTCCTGTTAATATTCACCATCCAAAGGTAATCAGTGTTTTTATTTTTACCACTACACATTAATTTTGACTTTTCTAGAGCTTCACATAAGCAGAGTTATACATGTTTTCTTTTATAACTGGCTTCTTTTGTTCACCATGATGATTTGAGATTTATCCATGTCACGTGCATCATAAGTTTATTCTTTCATTTTATTGTAGAACAGTATTCCATTGTATGAATATACCACAATTTGCTTATACATTCTCATGTTGATATATTTGTAGGATGTCTCCAGGTTTCAGCTATCATAAATAAAGCTCCTTTTTGGGGGAACATATGTTTCTAACTCTTAGATGTCAACACCTAGGAGTGGAAGTCATGGGTACATGAAGGTTTGCTAAAAACAGCCAAAGAGTTTTTCAACAAGATTGTACAATTTTATAGTCTCACCAGCAGTGTATGAGAGTTCCAGTTGCTCCACATCTTTGTCGACACTTGGTATTTTCAGTCTTTTAAATTTAGTCATTCTAGCGGATGTGAAGTGGTATCTCATTGTGGTTTTAATTTATAATTCTCTGATATTAATGGTATTGAGCACCTTTTCAGAAGCCATTTGTATATATTCTTTTGGGAAGTGTATTTTAATGATTTTTGCCTATTTTACTAATGGGATGTTTTTCTTTTTATTATTAACTTGTTAAAAGTTCTTTATATCCAGATTTATATGTTCCAGATATAAGCCCTCTGGATTGCAAAAATATTCTCCCAGTCTTTGGCTTGCCTTTTCATTGTGTTAACAGGTCTTTTTGATTAGAAGTTTTTAATTTTGATGAAGCCCACCTCATCAAATTTTTTTCTTTTATGGTTAGTGCTTGTTTTGTCCTAATACATCTTTGCCTGCCCCACAGTCACAGAGATATTTTATGGATTTTTTCCTAGAAACTTTATAGTATTAGCAATTATATTTAGGCTTATTATCATCTTAAATTAATTGGGGGGTATTTTCTTAGGGAAACTGTCTTAGGATCATGTTCCTTAGGAAACTGACTCTGAAATGGAGATTTCCATGTAAGAGGCTTATTGGGGTGTGCATACTTCAGCATCCTGTATAGTCTATCTCTTGTATAGCTTGGATTCACTTACTTCATTTTTAAGGAAGACAGTTATAACCTTTCAGATACATATAATAAGCAATACAGTTGTGACCTTTCAATTGTAACCTTTCCTAGATGCTGGCTGAGGTCCTACATGCAGGAAAGGCAAGCCAAGGAATATCAACTTGCTACCAAGTGGCTGTTTGGTCTTCTCAAGGGATAGGGTCATATCAGGGGAAGAGTATTCGTTTCTATTCCTGCAAGTTGGACATTCTACAATGGCAGTGGCTAGCTTGGCCTTGGTAAATGGGGGTACATGCATTTGATACAAAGATCTTCACACTTCATGCCCACTCTCACAAGTCTATCCACATGTCTCTTTCCCAGACTTTCTTATCCCCAATCTCTCATTTTAGGCAATTGAACAACCAAACAAGCCATTCACCTCGGCCCATGAGTTCATATATATTCTCAGCTTGGGCCACTTTTCTTTCCTCACAAATAGTCGACTAGGTTTACTGTCCAAGCTTTGTCTATGGGGAAATTTTCCCTCATTACTGTCTTCCCTTCACCTTGAATGGGGCTGTAGTTCAGCTATTGCCCAACTTTAGTTTGCATCTATATACCAAACTGATCTACCTGTGGATTAAGCTTGGTATTTTTCTTCCTCTGTCTACAGGTCATAAGGAATCTCCAAAACAGCTACAGGTGTGAACAGAGGGAGAAATGGCAATACATATCATGATCTGTCCCAACTTCTTGTGCAGCTAACATATACCCTCTGATTCTACTTGTACCCAATGTCAATGTGCCACTTATCGGTACAGTGGATTTCTGTTGGACCTGACTGATTTAATGACTTGGAGATTCTGACAGAACCCAGCTCAGGGTGGGCAGTTCTGACTGCAGAGTCACTTGATATTTCATCATCAGGTGTTTCATCTCTACCAGAACCCAATAGAATGCAAGGAAGAATTTTTTGTAATGGTGTCAACTTACACACTAACGATGGGGTGACTTTGGTCCAGATATATACATGTCTATGTTGTGATTCTCATTTGTGGTCTTGCCATAAACTCCTCATGATGTTTTTTCTGATCATAGATAACTCTAGTACTATATGAGTTGCTTGCACTGCAGCCTGGACCTGCTGCAGGAGTCTTTTTTTGCTGTGAGCCTCACTCAAAGCTGCTAGCCTTCCAAATCACTTGGGAGATGAGTTCAATGAGTATTCCCAAGTGTGGAATATGCTGCCTCCAGAAGTTTGAGAGGACTACTAGGTGTCATGCTTTCTTCTCAGTGGTAATAGGGACAAGATGCAATAATTTGTCTTCTGCTTTGGAAAGAATGTCCTGGTTTGCCACAGACCACAAGAGACCTAAAATGTCACTGATGTGGTGGTCATTTGAATCTGTGCAGAGTTTACAATCAATCCTTTGCAGCACATGGGGATTACCATAGCCTCCAATATACTTGCCACTTCTTATTCATCTGGTCTGATTAATATGATGTCATCCATATGGTAGATCAATGTGATATTCTGCAGAAAGTCCAAATGGTCCCGATCCTCTAATACTATAATATACAGATGACGGGAGAGTTAAAACAGCCCTGGAGAAAGATTGTAAAAGTACTGTTGTCCACCCTACATAAATGTCGATTTTTTCTGATCTCTCTTCTGATAAGAATGGAAAAATATACATTCGCCAAATCAGTGGTCCCATACAATGTACATGAATCCTGATTAATTTTCTCCAGAAAATAACTACCAGCCCTGGTGGTCTGGTGGTTAAGATTTGGCACTCTCATCACCACGGCCTGGGTTCATTTCCCAGTCAGGGAACCACACCACCTGTTGGTTGTCATACTGTAGTGGCTGCGTGTTGCTGTGATGCTGAAAGCTATGCCTCTGGTATTTCAAATACCAGCAGAGTTATCATGATGGACAGGTTTCAGTGGAGCTTCCAGACTAAGACAGACTAGGAAGAAGGATCTGGCCACCTAGTTCCAAAAAACTAGTCGTGAAAACCCAATGAATAGCAGCAGAGCATTGTTTGATATAGTGCTGAAAGGCGAGAGGATGGCGCAAAGGACCAGACAGGGTTCAGCTTTGTTGTACACAGGGTCGCTAGAGTTGGAATTGACTGGAGGGCACTAGCAACAAAGAAAATACCTTCATCTGGTACAGCAACTGCTTTTGAGGCTTTTACTTGGTTATGTTTGTTTAGTCCACTATCATCCTCCACGATTCATTTGATCTGGGTATGGGCCAGATTGCTGAGCTAAATGGAAGTATAATGGGACTACTACCTGCCCCTGAATTCCTTAAGTCTCTAAGATGGCACTGATGTCTGCCCTTACCCCTGTGACACAATATTATCTTTTTGTTTACTATCTTGGTCAAGTGGCTTTCCACTTGGCTTCCAGCACTACTATAGCTCATATTCAACAAACCGAGGAAGCAATGTGGCGGTTCAGTCAGCCACGAAATATCTTCATTTCAATTGTATAGTTTGGGACTGAGGCCTGTGGATCCAGTGGATCCGCCTGGGTCATGATTCCATCTATTCCTGACCCCATGTGCCCTCACTCTAACGGAAGGACTATGATGTTGCTTTGGGTCCTGAGTATCACTGTCAACTTAGACCCTGTGTCTCATAACCCTCAAAATGTCAGGAATGTATGATTATTCCCCTTTCCCTAATGCACAGTTACCTGAGTCAATGGCTGTAATGTTCCTTTGGGGAAGGACTAGGTAAATCATTATGCTATACATTGTTTTGACATTGCTGGACCCTTCCTTCTGGAGACATAGTCCCTCCTTTATTCAATAGATTCTGGGTCTAAAGCTGGCTAAAATTAGGAAATGAATTGCAATTAAAAAAAATTGGAATGGCTGTCTTAGCCTCCTGATCATGATCATCCAAACTTGTCCACTAGAACTTCCTGTAGTCACAAAAATGTTTTATATCTACACTGTCCAATATAGCCTGCTAGACAAATGTGGTCAGTGAATACTTGAAATGTGGCTAGTGAAACTGAGGGATTAAATTTTTTATTTTATTTAAGTTTAATTGATTTAAATTCAAATAGTCACATGTGGCTAGTGGCTATTGTATTGGATAGTGTAGGTATAGATTTGAGCAATATCCTTGTTGCCTGGCTATCTATCTCACCCTTTGGAGTGCTATATTCTATTAACCATCTTTAAAACTCTTTCACTACAATAATTATGGCTACCTTGTTTCTGAAGTTTAAATGCCACTACCTTGCCTTTATTATTTCTGAATCCTATCTTCCCTGCTAATATCAAGAATCCTAGTTCTGTGTCATCATTTCCTATCATTAGCCCTGGCCAGCAGAGAGTAGCTACCACTCACCTCCTCAATGATGCTGCTGCCTCTTTTGGTAAATTGAGTTTCTTCCAGGTCCTCCAGCCTAGCAGCCTCCTGGTAGCTTCATGGCTTGAAATAGTGTATCTGCTGTAGCATGCTTACTCCTCGAAGCCTTTTAATCCCTTCCCCACCATTTGCCAAGGTAGCTTTGGCATTTTTACATTCATTAATGTCCGACATCACTTTTTTTAAGCTCATTTAAGAGTCCATCTATAATAGCACTGCCTCCCAGGATTCTTGCCAGGATGTCAAATACTGTATCATAAGAGAATGTCCCCATATTAATAAACTCTCCCCCTTCTTTTGGTGAGGAAGGTTGGCCCTCAGCTAACATCTTTTGCCAATCTTCCTCTTTTTGCTTGAGGAAGAATTTTGCTGAGCTAACGTCTGTACCAATCTGCCTCTATTTTGTATGTGGGTCACTGCCACAGCATGGCTGGTGAGTGGTATAGGTCCATGCCTGGGATCTGAACCTGCAAACCCAGGCTGCCAAAGCGGAGCACACAAATTTAACTACTATGCCACCAGGCTAGCACCTAAACTCTCCTTTTTAGAACTTTATATTCTGTCTCCCTTGATCCAACACATTCAGGTCCAGTTCCATACACACTCTTCCAGTTCCTGCTGGCACATATGGTCTAAATGTTGCAGTCCCTTCAGCATATTGTCCCCTTCCTCCCTTAGCAGACTCAACTTTCTTAGCTGGGTTTTGCTATGAAGAACCTTAGTCATTAGTCTTTCAGCCAGGAGGGATGATGAGGAATAACTGGAGGAAAGGGGAGGCAATGCATTGGTCTGCAAAAGAAAATCCTCTGCATTGCTTGGAAGTAAGTACAGAGCCTTAACCTTTAATAAGAAGGAGGGTCCCCTTTTGCAGGCCTAGAGGATTTGGGGAATACAGGATTCCAAGGTGTCTGAGTGTATTGACCTGAATGTTATATTCAAAGTTCTACTCCTTCTCGACAGTAATTCCATGAATTTAACAAAACAGTCCTGCCTAGGCTGAGAAGTCAATGTTCTCTATAATTCAGTCCTGGCCTTTTCCTCAGCATGTCTGACCTCTGGGTGCAGAAAATAAGAATCTCTTTATATGCTTCCAAGTAGGCCTTCTGCCTTTTAAATTAGTGATTAATCACACTCAATCATTCATTCTCTTTCTCCAACGCATTAGTAGCCCTCAGCAACATCCATTAAATTCTATTGTCCTTATAATTACTACTTCCCCCCAACCTCTCTAATGCTTGAAATATTGTACTCCTGACTCCTCCCCAGTGCATTTCTTTCCAATAGTATCACATTGCAATTCATTACCAGTAGAAGTACAATTGCACCACTACAGCATGCCAAGACACACTCGTACTTCATCTGTGATTAGTGATGGGATATTCATGACCAGTCTGCTAGTAGGTGATCCAGCTTCAAAATTCCATTTTAGGATTTGCTTACAACTAGTGGCATTGAAACTGATCTGAGATGGAGAATTGTGTGCAGAAAGTTGTCCCCACTGGAAACAGGGGGACTATTGTACTATCACACCATCCAGTCATTGGAAGTAGGCTGCTCTCTGAGTAGGAACATAAACTTAGGGGGGAAGCACTCTTCAACTGAATGCAATTCCTGGGGAAGAACTCAGTTGTAAGCCATCAATAGGCAACTAATAACTAATGAAGTACCACAGTTTGGGTGGCTTAAGCAAGAGAAACTTTTTTCACAATTCTGGAGGCTAGAAGTCTGAGATCAAGGAGTTGGCAGGGTTGGTTTCTTCTGAAGCCTCTCTCCTTGGTTTGTAGATGGCCACCCTTGTGTCTTCACATGGTCTTCCCTCTGTGTGTGTCTGTGTCCTAATTTTCTCTTCTTATAAGGCATCTGTCATATTGGATTAGGGTCTGTGCCGATGACCTCATTTAACTTTAATTACCTCTTTAAAGACTCTATCTCCAAATACAGTCACATTCTGAGGAGGTACTGTGGGTTAGGACTTTAACATATGAATTTGAGGGGAGCACAATTCAACCTACAATGGCAACGCTCCTAGAATCTGTAGGAATGAGTACCTAGTCCTAAAGGGGAATGTGGGCTGTGTACCACAGCATCTGCTAAATGTATGGTGTGACATAGCAGTCAAATTTAATTTTGTTCCGTACACTTATCCAGTTGCTCCGCCAATTTTTTGTCCCCATGAATTGCCTTGGTGCCATTTTGGAAATCAATTGACATTACATGTGTAGGACTATTCCTGGACTCTCTATTCTGATCCATGAATCCTTTTGTCTAGACTTACTCTTACACTATTCTGTCTTAATGACTGTAGTTTTATACTGTCTTAAAGTCAGATAATGTGATCCTTCTAATGTTTTCCTCCTTTTTTTTTCAAGATTCTTTTGGCAATTCTGAGCATTTGCTTTACCATACAAATTTTAGAATCAACTTATTGATTTCTCCAAAAAAAGTGAAGTATGCTGAGATGTTTTGGGGCTCACACGGTATTTATAGTTCAATTTGGAGGAAATCGATATCTTAAAAATATTGGACCTTTTGATGTGTAAACATGGTGTATCTCTCCATTTATAAACTCTTTTTAATTTTCTCTCAGTAATATTTTGTAGCTTCTAGGACAGAGGTTTTATTAATCATTTCATGGTTTGGATGCTGTTATAACTGGTATTTTTAAAATTTCTTTTTCCAATTCTTGGCTTCTAATATATAAAAATATAATTAAATTTTGTGTATTGACCGTGCACTCTGTGGCTTTGATTAATTCATTTATTAGTCCTATCACTGTTTTGTAAATTCTTGAGGATTTGCTATATAAAATTTACATTCTGGTGAGAACAAAGACAATTTTATTCCTTTGTCTCTAATTTAGTACCTTTACTTCTCTTTTTGCTTTTTGTTTGTTAGCTTTTTTTTTTTGTTATTTTATTCTATTGAATGTGCTAAGACCTCCAGTACAATGCTAAATACAAATGGTAACAGAAGATATTCTTACAGTGTTCCCAACAGTAGGGGACAAGTGTTCAATATGTTCCCATTGAATGTAATGTTAAGTGTAGCTTTTTTGTAGATGCCTTTTATCGGACTGATGAAGTTCCCTTCAATTCCTCATTTGCTGGGAGCTTTTATTACGAATGGATGCTGAATCTTGTAAAATGTCTTTTTCTGCATTTATTGAGACAATCATATGTTCTATAGCCCTATTTTTTCTGTTAATATGGTGAATTACATTGATTGATTTTCAACTATTATACCAACCTTGTATTCCTGGAACAAAGCCCACTTGATCATAATGTATTATCCTTTTTAATTATTGCTGTATTTAATTTGTTGACATTTTTAAAAGATTATTGCATGTGTGTTCATAAGGGACATTGGTCTGTAGATTTCTTGTAATAACATTAGGTTTTGTTATCAGTGTTATGTTGACCTCATAGAACAAATTGGGAAGTTTTCCTCCACCTCTATTTTCTGAAAAAGATATATAGATTTATTAAATTGGTGGTTTGCAAACATTTTGTCTTCCAGATCTGTTTAAATTTTTTAAAATTACTGAGCCCCCAAAGAGCTTTTGTTTATGTAGCTTACATTTATCTATCTACTGTATTAAAAATTAAAAGAGAAAAATTTTAAATGTTTATTTACCAACTTATTAAAGAAATAGTAAATTATAATAATGTATTTTTATGAAAAACAAGTATTACTTTCCAAAAAAATATTTTGTGAGAAGACAGGCACTATTTCACATTTTCACCAGTCTCTTTAATGTATAGCCTAATAGGAGAGAGCTAGTTCTTACATCTGCTTCTGTATTCAGTCTATTGCAATACTACACATTGTGTAGCCTATGGAAGACTGTACTTGTGAGAGACTAAAAGTGGAAAAGGCAAAGAAGTTACTAGTATTATTATAGGAATAATTTTGAATTTGCAGGCCCCTACCATTTTAAATTATCTGTTTCTTCTTGTGTCTGCCTTTGTGAGCTGTGTTATTTAAGCAATTTGTTCATTTATTTAGGTTGTCAAATGTATTAGCAAAAAGTTGTTTGTAAAATTCTCTGATTATCATTCTAACGTCAATGGGATCTGCAAGATATCTCCTGTTTCATTCCTGCCATTGGTAATTTGAGTTTTCTCTCTTTTTCTTAATCTGTCTAGTTACGGTTTTATCAGTGTAATTATTATTTTCAAAACATTACTTTATTTATTTTTGGTGAGGAAGATTTGCCCTGAGCTAACATCTGTTGCCAATCTTCTTCTATTTTGTATGTGGGTCGCCATCACAGCATGGCCACTGATGAATGGTATAGGTCTGTGCCCAGGAACCGAACCCAGGCCTCCAAAGCATGGTGCACCAAACTTAACCACTAGGCCATGGGGCCAGCCCCAAGACACTACTTTTTTATTGGATGTTGGGCCTTTTGTATTGTAGGGAGTCCAGATTACATTGTTTTCCTTTAGAGAGTGTTGAGTTTTGTTCCAGCAACTAATTAAATTACTTGTGGATCCTTTTTTTCTGTCAAGCTAAACGTTACCCTTTGTTAGTTTGGATCTATTTTGATTTTGCCTTAGTTCTATGTGTGGCTCTTACTCTAGAGTATGGCACATGCCTGTAAGGTTTGGCCTTTCTAGGGTTTAAACTAAACATCTGAGGTGTTCAGTGAGAGTTCTCCACTGTAGCCGGAATGGAATGCCAACATTATCCAGCACTGCACGACTTCTGGTGTCTTCTTTTAGCTGTCTGCCATGCAGAAGCTTCTCTGGGCTCCAACCACGCTCCCCTCTGCCATGCAGTTTCCTCCTATCAGTACCCTTTTCTTGTTAATTCCAGTCACCCAAGCCACCCCTAACTCTGACCTCAGCCTTTTCAGTTTAGCAAAACTGCCCTCTTTGCTTTGCCTCCAGCAGCCTGTGTCAGCTGGTAAGTGTCTCCAGGCAGAAAGCCAGGACAAATATGGGGCTCAACTTACGTGTTTTCCTTCTCTCAAAGTTCACAGTCCTGTGGTCTCTGTGTGTGATTCCTGAGAACACTTGTCTCATGTCTGTTGTCTCATTGTTTATGGCAGGACAAGTCTGCTACCAGTTACTCTGGCATAGCGGTAAGCAGAAGTCCCTGCACTTTTTAAAAAAACTACCAGTTAGCAAACTAAATTTTTGGATTTAACATCATCCTTTTATCACAGGAACAGAGCTTTGAAATTCTAAGAAAATAAAATTTTCAGTGCCCAAACAATTAAAGTAAAACAATAACACCACTTGACTTTTCTGACACGGTGATAAGGTTTTTCCAGTTCTGAATCCTCTTGTATCTGATTGAATGTATTAGAATTTTCCACCAAGTTCTATGCATGTATTACATCTTCTCTATGTTCAGTTAGTATTATTCTTCTGCATACCAGCCTATACCCTCTGCATTTTTCTCTGATCATCCCTTTCTTTTGAATACCATTTCCTCCCTAAACTCACTCATAATCTCTACTCTTGTCTATGATTCTTTCAGTAAATATACATACATACATATATATGGCAGTCACTGTATGCCAAGCCCTTGCCTAGATATTGTAAATAAAGCACAATACAAAAAGATAAGGTCCTTGGCTCTTATAAGAATCCATAATGGGAAATGTCTGAATTAGGGTTCCCCTGAAAGCAGAGCATGAGACAAAGCCATCAGTACCAATTACTGATGGTAAATTTGGAGGTGATCCCAGAAAACAGGGGTGAGGGGGAGGATAGCACGAGATGGGAAGAGAGAAAAAGAGCCAATATTAACATGCTGCTGTGGGAACAGGGGCTTGATTTCTGCTGGAATCTCCTGAGATGCTACAAAAGGCCTGCCAGCCTGGTCCACCTGAAGCCTGGGAGACTGGAGCATTTATTCACTGATTCCCATCTCCTATTGGCTGTGCTTGTGCTTGGGCTGAGGAGGCACATGTGGGGGGCCAGAGACAGCCCTGGAGCAGAAAGTAGCAAGACAATTGGAGTATGCTGAGAAAGGGCACTGCTAGGGAGGTAAGTCTGAGCTTTAGGAATTGTCTATGGCAGCTGCAGTTGAAACAGTGTGGGCCGAGGGGATGTCACATGTGGCCCCAGAGGCAGCTGCCCTGGGTGGAAATATTAGAGTAAACACAGATAGTCTCTGAAAAATATAAGTATCGTGATAAGAATCCGGCAGTGCAATAGAGTGAATGAGTATGTGTGTGAGTGCATGTGTGTGCAGGGATACAAGTTCAGATTGGGTGGTCTGGGCAGGACTCTCTGGGGAGGTGGAATCTGAGCTGATATCTGAGGAATAGGGAGGAGGCAGGATGCAGAGGAAGAGGATTCTAGGCAGAGGAAGAGCAAGTGCAAAAGTCCTAAGATGGCACGGATTTGGCATGTTTGAGGAGCAAATGGCTGAGGCCTCCTGAAAGCAGAGGAGGATAGTAAGAGATGTGGGCAGAGACTAGACCACTCAGAGTCTGCGTGGCGATGGTGAGGAGTTTGGAATTTATTTTAAGTCCTTTGGAAAACCATCAGAAGATTTTATGCGGGAGAGTGATATGATCTTATTTTTGTTTTAAATGACACTATGGGCATATAATGATTCTTTGATTCATACATGTCAAATATTCCTGAAGGTTTTAATGTAGTTACAGGAGGTAATGCTGGAAAATATTCCTTATTTTGGTTTTGTGCCCAGTTATACATAAATCACTATCTTTGACTGAAATCCCAACCCCTTGCATTCCACCGTAACCAAATTTAATACTCATATTTCAGAGTTTGTTGAGAAAGCAGCAATAGCAATTAATGGATGTCCCAGCACTCCTAGCTGATGAAGATTCACTCATTAAAGTAAATCATGAAAACAGTCAGTGTAAAATTTCATCATTTGAATGGTAACTCACCAAGACTATTTAGGGCTACATTTATTTCTAGTGGGAAGATGGTTGATTTTCAGATCTTAAAAAGTTTTACTAAATGTTAAGACACAAAACTCTCATATAAACTCTTTAGGTTAATACAATTTGCTTTTCACAATCAAATTATTTTTATTGGTGATCTCATGGTC
This sequence comes from Tapirus indicus, assembly GCA_031878705.1. NCBI lineage: Eukaryota > Metazoa > Chordata > Mammalia > Perissodactyla > Tapiridae > Tapirus > Tapirus indicus. The sequence continues at coordinate 74,294,818 of CM062926.1, read as the reverse complement.
TAACAAAAGTCCTGAAATGGGACATGGAAGGCTGAGCTCTAACATTAGTTTGTTCTGTGACAATGAATGATCGATCGCAAAATGATCACAAAGTATTTATGAAACATCTATTGTGTATGTGCCTTACATATTGTGCTAGAAGTGACGAGTCACAAAAATATAACATATGAGCATGCCCACAAGGATCAAAAAATATGGTCACTCCCTCAAATTTCATTAGAAAAGTGTAGGAAACACTGCATTGACACTCTGACACATGATTAATTAGAAAAAAAAAAAAAAGACTGGGCTTGGATGAGGCTCAGAAAAATGTGTCCTACCTATAATCTACTGTAAGAGTTAAAAGTGGGCTTAATGTTTTTTTGAAAGCCATAAATTATATTTTCAAGGGTTAGGATTTTCCTGCTTAATGGAATTCTCTTAGAAGGTATAGTGCCCTCTTCCCCAGATATTCCACCAGTGATAACACTTGCTTAATGGTCCATCTGTCTGAGGACAGTTTTAATCCTAACACTTTCTCTGGAATTGCAGGTGACAGTGAAGACATTTTCATTTCCTTGTGGCTAGTTCTCCCCTGATTGAGTGCTAAATGTGATGCTGGTCTGATACAGTCTCTTCCTGGGCTTGAAAAAGCATAAACTCAAGTGATCAGAAGCCCAGAACCACATATATCATTTTTATTCTTCTTATGTAAGTTTCAAGTGACTGTTCTTGCTCTGCAGTTTTCACTGTCTTTAAATATTCATGATCTGTTTTGGTTCCTTTGATTTATAAGTCAACATTTGGGAAAGTGTAACCACTAATGTGGGTGACTTTGCCAACCTCAGAAGGAAGATTACTAGAAGAAATCTGTGACTGACAGGAAGCAACACTTTGATCTGTGAATTGCAATTGTCTCTTAGAGGAAAAGTGATATACACATTTGTGTACATCTACTGATCTTGATAAGTTTAAGAGAGATTGTACTTCCTTTTATTTTGCTATGCATTTTGCAGGACTCAGGATAGCTACATCTAAATATTGATGCTGATAGTTTGGTGAGGTCATTCTATAGTCATCCATCATTATTTGATAAATAACCTATTTCACAGAATACTTTAAAATAACCAGCTTATAGCACAGTTTATTACCTAGTCTTTATGTTAAGGTCAAGCCAAACCATTCTGTATGCAAAAAGGGAAGTAGGTCAGTGCCATCTTTTATAGGGACAGAGCTCTGGTTTGAGTTTGGGGGTATAAAGAGAAATGGAAAAGTTCACTTGCAGGAAGTACATCAGGAAGCACTTCTAAAACAGAAAAGACATGACTTAGAAATAACTCTAATGCATTTTAAATTCATAAATCACTCGCCTCTGTAAACTCCTAGCATTGTAGAACTTGAAAACTTTCATGGCATCAGATGAGATACAGTTCAGTAGAAGGAACTAAAGATCTCTTGAGAAAAATCAAAGGAAAAAAAGTATTTTGCCCTAATCCAGATTGCAGGGATCTGTTGCCCTAGTTCTCCTCCTTCCAACACACACACCTGAATTAGAGTGAGTTTTATGAGAAATAAAGAAGAAAGGTCACTCTAAAAGTGTCTCTTGGAGAAAACATTGCTAATTAGATCAAGAGGAGGGGGAAAATTGAGGCTCACCCAGTGACTAAAGAAAACATGATAAAAGAGCTACCCCTTTTTCTGTAGCTCTGTGTAGAGCAGACTGAAATCTGGATTTCCGAGGGAGGCATTGCAATGATCAAGAAAACACAAAAGGATGAAGTCAGGAGAAAAGTAGAAGCTAATGAGCTAAGAGTTGGGAACAAATTTTTTCAAATGAGGATTGGGCCAAGTTCTTTGCCAGAAATGCTGGCTGTTGGCTTGGATTACCCAGATAGATCATCTGCTTTATCCATGCCATTATCAGACAACCATGAGTGCCTAAATATATTAACAAACTGACTGTAGATGTCACATAATTTTTTAATTTCTAGCTTGAAAATGCTTACACTTGTGATATTTATTAGATGCTTTTTAAAATTCTTTGCAGGGAGTGGGAGGAAGAGATATTTTTCTGTTACATCCTCCAGGAAGACACTAGCATCAACATTCATTTAGGTTTAGCATTTAAGCACAGGGTGCCTCCCTATGCACAGTCCCAACCATGGGAGGACAATTGAACTCAGAAGCACTTTCTAAAAATTCTATTTTGTAGGATGATGGAGAGGTTATTAAGGACTACTAGCATGCAACTTTTACTTGTGCTCACAGTTTCAGGGGGCTATAGAGGGGGCTATAGTATATGGTCTAGTCATTGGAAAGAAGCACCTTAATATGTACTTATGCAGAAATTTAGCTGCAATGCTGTTCCTTATTTGGGATGAAGTTAGCAAAATTATAGATATAATATGCAAAATCTGTTTCAAAGTCACATTAAATACTTGGATTCCTGGCAGTGTGGGTGCAATTTGTGAATGTGTAATGCTATCCATTTTCCTACAGTGTAAAAAAGTAATTTCCAAATATATTTGCAAAGGCAACCTTGATCATGGAATGTGCTGACTTTCTTTTGGCATAATGGTAAATGACATTTTCAATTACATATCAAGAGAAAATTGTGAAATCTACTTGATTTTCAAAAAGAGTTGAATATATAGCACCAATAAGACCATATATTACACACTTATGGGAAACAGTACCTAAACTCAAGAATTTTTTAAATGATCCTTCTATTGTTAAATAATTAGCAAACAGAGCTTTTTGTTCAGATCCAATCCAAATGGACAAATTCTGAGAGAGAGCATATAATTTGTATTCCAGAAGAAAAATGCCTTTTAGGATGATTGAAAAAAGACACCAAAATAGCTTTGTAATTTAAAAAATATATCATAAATATACAAATCTCTGGAATGATAACATGGCAATTTAAAGAGTGGTTCTAGCAACATGACAGAATAAGTCAGAGCTTTGTAGTTCAATTACAAACACATAGAAATGATGCATATGTACAATAACATAGTGTTTAACTACATACCTGGGTTCAAAAGAAGCAAAATGACTGATATAAGGGGGATACTGAAAATTAGAGTGGTAAATTCAGGACCCGGTACTCCAGCAACCAAGAGTAAAATTGCCTACGATTGAAGTCTTCAGGTGTACCTAAAAGTGCTTTAATGCCCTTATGGGTACAGAAGACATGCCTGTGGGCTCAGGTAAGGTTGGGGAGCTAAAGCATAACACCTGCTACAAAGCTGGGATAACAGAAGGGCTATTCTCTATGTGAAAGGCGGAATAGAACAATTGTACCTACTGGCACAAGAAAGCAAGAAGGAAACTTGTCTTTGTCTGGGATTCTGAGGAGAAAAAAAAACTCATCTATAAAAAATGAAAACTCCAAGCCTGTCCACATTTCTGTTTTCCATGGGTGTGGACATGCTTAATCGGAGAAATTAACAATAAGACAGACCTTGGTTTGGTGAAATCCCTGGAGCATCCAGCAAAAACAAACAAAAAACGATTCCAGCATAGCACTTCCATAAGTACAAGGACTCCAACAGGAAAACAAAACAAAATATACAAAAAAAAGAGAACATTCTTCTGTAATAGTGAGCCTTCACACACAAATGAATAACAAACCATTAGGCAAAGTAAGTACACACAGCATATATGGGAATTATGTAACCCTCTTTCACCCCAATCAAACATGATAAAATCAAAAAATCTGAAATAATCTATAAAACAAAACAAAGTAAAAAAAAAGAAGGAATAGAAATAAATCTCAAAGAATATGACACTATAAATACATATGGTGGGGCCAGCCCTGTGGCATAGTGGTTAAGCTCGGAGCAGTCCACTTCAGTGGCCCAGGTTCATGGGTTTGGATCCCAGGCACGGACTTACACCACTTGTTAGCCGTGCTGTGGTGATGACCACATACAAAGTGGAGGAAGATTGGCACAGACATTAGCTCAGGGCTAATCTTCCTCAAGCCAAAAAAAAGAGGAGGATTGACAACAGATGTTAGCTCAGGGCTAATCTTCCTGAGCAAAAACAAAACAAAACATATATATATATATATATATATATATATATATATATATATATATATATGTGGTGAATTGAAAAAGAAATATATGTCTTTAGAAATGAAGAAAAATCTTTGAAATTAAAAATTCAATTGACATAAAGATTAGACAATTTGAGAGGGAATTAATAAACTGGAAAGCTGACCTAAGGAAATTACCTCAATTGTAGCAGAGAGACATAAAGAAAAAGTACAAAAGAGAAGTTAGAGACACAGAGGATAGAAGATTCAACATATATTAAAATAGGAGTTCCAGAAGGAGAGAAAATAGAGAATGGGGAAGATATCACATTCAAAGAGATATTCCTTGATAATTTTTCAGAGTCAATGAAAGATGTGAATCCACAGATTTCAGAACATCAAACACAATAAGAAAATCCTAAAAGCAAACAGAGAGAAAAGACAGATGATCTACAAAGGAAGAATTAACTTCTTGACTTGGAGAAGGAGGATGGAATTGGAATATGCATTTAGTTCTATGAAGAACATTTTATTTCTTTGAAAAATGATCTGGAACAATTATGAAAACATTAACTATTACTAAATCTGTGTAGTAAGTATAATAGTGTCTGTTATATTATTTTTTTATTTACCTGTTTGACATATTTCAGAATTAAAAATTAAAATATGAAAAATTGAAGGGGAGTACATAATATTTATTGAGAAAGTGTCAGTTGTTTATCACAATCACCTCTATCCCCCCATTTCCATGACTAACTCCCCACCCCAAGCAATAGTTGTAGAGGTGAGAGAGCTTATATTGGTGTTCAAGTTGAAAGAGGCTTAGAAATTACCTTAATGGTGGCAATATCATTTAGATGAGGGGTAGGCAAAGTATGACCCTGGAACAGCTGCCTGTTTTTATAAATAAAGTTTTATTAGAGCAGAACCATGCACATTTTTTTGTTTTGTTTTGTAAATGGCTGCTTTGACTCTACAACAGTAGAGTTGTATAGTTGCAAGTCTAAAATATTTATTATCTAGCCTTTTTTTTTAATTTTTTTTATGAAAGATTGGTCCTGAGCTAACATCTGTTGCCAATCTTCCTCCTTTTTCCCGTTTTCTCCCCAAAGCCCCAGTAGATAATTGTATGTCATAGTTGTACATCCTCCTAATTGCTTTATGTGGGATGCCGCCTCAGCATGGCTTGATGAGCAGTGTGTAGGTCCACACCCAGGATCTGAACCAATGAACCCCGGGCAGCTGACATGGAGAGTGCAAACTTAACTGCTAAGCCACCAGGCCAGCCCCTATTATCTAGCCTTTTAAGAAAAAGTTTGCCAACCTCTGGCTTAAATGATGATGCTTCTTGTTATTTCCCTTTAACAAATTAGCAGTATGTATTTTTTTAATTTTTGTTTATTTACTTTTTATTTATTTATTTATTGTGAGGAAGACCAGCCCTGAGCTAACATCCATTGCCAATCCTCCTCTTTTTGCTGAGGAAGACTGGCCCTGGGCTAACATCCCTGCTCATCTTCCTCCACTTTATATGGGACGCCACCACAGCCTGGCTGACAAGCAGTGCGTCCGTGGGTGCCCGGGATCCGAACCCGCGAACCCCGGGCTGCCAAGTGTGAATTAAACCACTGCGCCACCAGGCCGGCTCTGTTTATTTACTTTTTAAAACAAATTCTTTCTTGTTTTTTTTGCTGGGAAGATTTGCCTTGAGTTACCATCTGTTGCCAATCTTCCTCTTTTTTTTCCTTCCCCTCCCCAAAGCCCCAGGGCATAATTGTATATTCTAGTTGTAAGTCCTTCTAGTTCTTCTATGTGAGCCACTGCCACAGCATGGCAACTGACTGATGAGTGGTGTGGTTCCACAACTAGGAACCAAACCCAGCCACCAAAGCAGTGAAAGCTCTGAACTTTAACCACTAGACCATCAGGGCTGGCTCTAGCAGTATATTTTTAAAATGAAGTCACAGATTTAACATAGATTTAAAGATAATAATTAACTAGGTTTATTTGTTTTACATTTATACACAGGGGAAACTTGAGGTAAAGATAAATATTGAAAAATTCTAAAATATCTTTGAGTGTTTATTTAGTTGAATTTTCCACCTTCAAGATTCTCCATAATCAAGCAAAAGTGGTTTGGGTAACGTGAATGTTCAAACCAGTCATCTGATTCCGCAATACAACTTAATTAATCTCTTGTGTATAGCACATTTCCCATCCCTAGCTAAAGTTGCATTAATTTTGTATTAGCTTAGAAAGCAGAGTTAGAAAGCATTTGTCTGGGCCTGTATTTTTAAAAAATTCTCTTTCCATACATATTTTAGTTTCCTATGGAAGGGCTGAAAAATACTAGCTCTTCATATATTTAAGATGCCTGGAACCCATGTTGTACTATTTAATATATATTTTGATGTTGGAAGAGAATAACTCATCACTTAGTCACAGCTGGAAAAATGACTGGATGTCTCACCTCAGTATTTACTCAAACCTCAGGAAATTTTTTTTTTCAGTTGGAGAAAGTCAGATTTTTTTTTCTTTAAAGACTAGAGATTTTACTGATTTAATCACTTATGTCAATAAAAACTGTAATAACTTTGAAGACATGAGTTACTTCTTGCTGCAGATACAGCAAGGAAAATTACCCTGTCACTTCACTTCTTCAAGTCCTTTTGTCACCAGCTCCACCTTCCCTCTCTGATATTTTATTCTTTGGACTTGCTCTTCTTAGCCACAGTCCTGACCCTTAACCTGAACCTCCGCCACCCCACCCCCACACACACCTGTAATAAACACGTTCAGTGCCTTTTTTACATACCTTATTTATGCCCAGCTCCAATCCCATCATCCTCTAGTAGTCATTTCATCAATGGATATTGAATTAATTAATCCTTGACAAACTCCTATAAGCTAGGACGATCTTGCCCTTCTCTGAATTCCTGTAGTTCTTAATTTAAAACAAAACAAACATAAAGAGCCCTGGATTGTTTTCCATTTGTTATGTGTAAATAAAATATTATCTCTTCAATAAGACTGTGAACTCCTTTAAGGTCAGGGACAATGTTGTTTGTGTCTTTTTAAAAGGCATTAAAAAAAAATGAAACAGGGTTGGTCCTGGTGGTGTAGTGGTTAAGTTTCTGCACTCTGCTTTGGCAGCTCAGGGTTCACGGGTTCAGATGGTGGGCTTGGGCCTGGACACTGCTCATCAAGCCATGCTGTGGCCGTGTCCCATATACAAAATAGAGGAAGATGGCACAGATGTTCACTCAGGGCCAATCTTCCTGAGCAAAAAGAGGAAGATTGGCAAGGGATGTTAGCTCATGGCCAATCTCTCTCACCAACAAAAAAAGAAAAAAATCGAAGAGAGAGAGAGAAGGCAGGCAATCCTGGGCATCCTTTACAATGTGGTGAAGAACCTAGTATCTGCTTTAATACTTGTTGGCCTGCCTTTATATATATAAATATTATAATATATATTAAATATATATAAACATATTATATTTATAAACATATATATTTCACATATTTTCTATTCAAAGAAACAACTACTGTTAAATATAGCGGTTAAAAAAAGCATAGTACATTAGTGAGATATACTTTGAAATCCATTAGATGAAATTGTTAGGGTCAAATTCTTCTTTAAACACAAATCAACTATAGAAAGGAGCAAAAAGCAAATAATACAGTCCCACTCAGATTTCAAGTCCATTTTCCAAGGTGATTAATACTTGGATTTATCTTTCAAGGGCTTATAGAAGACCTGAGCCTGAAAACAGTCAGGAGTGCATAATTGTTCTTTTTCAAGCTAGAAACTATTTTTCTTTCTCTTTGAAGGTTTTAGTCAGAATCACAATACTTGTAACTTACAACTTAAGCCCCTTTACTGTTTTCCCTTCTGTACTTTTCATTTTATCCGTCAGATTTTCTGAGATGTCCAAATGGGTAATTTCCTAAGAATGACACTGACAGTCCCCAAAGCCAGTAATAAATTACATTGTAAAATTACCTTTCTTTATAGAAAGCTTGTAGATTTTCACAAAGCCCTCACAGTGTATTTCAAGACTATCTCCATCCCCTTTTGCCCTCCATCCCTCTTCCTCCACCCCTGCGTAGAGTTCTTGACTCTGTTTTGACCTGTAACTGCCTTACATTATAACAGCCATCAACATGCATTGGCTGTGCTTTCCAAATAAACAAACCTATGTGTTTTCCAACTTTTTTTTTTTTTTTACAAAATTTCCAGAAACTCTGCTGTGCCTTTTGGGCAGGATATCGGAGAGGTGGGTGGTTGAAAGAAAGCCTGGAGATGAGACAGATAATAATAAATGTGCTTACATTCTCGCACATATTCCTACCTTCCCAGGATAAAGAGACGTATATTCAAGAGTTTTCTTTAAAGAAAGAAGACTGATGATACACTAATGGCACAGCAAGTCTGTCCTCGAAGAGCGGAACTGAATGAGACGTAGGCATTTTCCACGGAATGACTCACCAGTGGTTCACACTGAAGGAAGAGTGTTGGAGAGAAAAAAGTGACCATAATTCAGACTGAGACCTCTTTGAAGACAAGAACCTTATTTTTTCATCTTTGAGTCTCCAATAACTTATAAATACTTGTATAAATATTTGTTGAATGATTAAATGAGTTTTATTCTCCTGGGCTTTCCTGAGCAACGCCAAAAGGAAATTCTGTGAGTGTTCAAGTGACTGTATTTGGAGACCTGTGCTATATTGTCTCTGTGTGGGTGTGTGTGTGTACTGATCTAGGGGTAGAATGAATGAGGAAATAAATGGATATGAATAGGTATGCTTTGAAGCTGAGGCAATTTCAACTGAACAGCACAGGAAACGGTTATCATTGATTATTAATTGATGTGCCTATCAAAAGATAACAGGGTGCATTTATTCATGCAGTCATTTAGTAAGAATTCAGGGAGTAGTTATTGTATGCTTTAGCCCTGAGCTAGGTATTGTGAATGATGCAAATAGAAATCAGATGCCCAGCTGTCCTCACAGGTGATTTCTGTGAATACGTGACGCCTGCCATTAAATAGTGCTCAGCACCTCCGACCATCTGCAAATAGAATCCACTCCCAATGAGCTCCTTAGTGAGCAATGTCAAGTTTACTGAAGATCCTATCAGGGAGGCAGAGAAAGAGCTTATTTCACACCTATCACAGCTCTCAGCTTTATATGTACCCCATTTGACATGGTTTTTCTCCTCAGCCCTTCTAGATCCTCAGCCCTTCAAGCTTCCTCCTCTTCTTCTCCTTCCATTATCCCAGTGCACAGCGGTTTGCCACTCATTCACCTTTCCTGTGACTTCTCTGGAGCAAACATATTTTTTTTCTTATTTCATGGAAGAGCAGTTTCATCTACTTTTCTGTCTTTGACGCTATCAACCCACTGGCCCAGAAGGCAGGATTCTTGTACATCTTTCTCCATATCTGTTTTAGTCTGGGTCTTCCCAGAAGCAGATCCTCATTTTCAAGGATTCAGTGCTGGTAGTTTATTTGGAAGGTAATCTTAGTCAACACTGGGAGGGGACTCAGGGAAGGGGAGGCAGCTGCTATGGCCTGAATGTTTGAGTCCTCTACAAATTTATTTGCTGAAATTCTAACCCCAAAAGATGATGGTGTTAGGAGGTGGGGCCTTTGAGAGGTGCTTAGGTCATCAGGGTAGAGCCTTCATGAATCGGATTAGTGTTTGTATAAAAGAGACCCCACAGAGATCCTTTTTGCCATTTGAGGACACATTGAGAAGACCCCGGCTGTGAACCAGAAGGAGGGCTCTCACCAGAACTTGAACACACTGGCACCTTGGTCTTAGACTTCCCAGTCTCCAAAACTGTGAGAAATAAACTTCTGTTGTTTATAAGCCACCCATTCTGTGGTATTTTGTTATAGCAGCCTGAAAGGACTAAGACAGTAGCCAATGAACTGTGCAGTATCAAGTTACCCCTTTTGGTAACTGGAGCTTAATCTTCTGGGATTTCTGGCAGCTGGTGTAGAAAATTCACTTTATAGTTATCCCACCAAGGGGTGAGGTATTTATACACCAATTCCATCAGTTATTGGTTGAGGGCTGCTCCTGGGTGGTGCATATTAATCATCTGACATTTCTGGCCTGCTCCATGAACAGGCGCACTGGGATCTGGTGGACTAGGTGCCAGCTGCTGAAGAAAGCTCTCAGGCAAAGAGATGAGATGCTGGGATCTGGAAGCTGGGCCTGTGTGCACACAATGGTAATGTCTGAGGATGTAGAAGCAGGGCATTGGCGGCATCTGTACAGTGTCATTAAACAAAGAAAAATAAGCATATTTTCCTTCTCTTAAGGAGTTTCCATTCTGGCTAGGGGGATACAACATATCCATCGAGTTAAATTATAATACCAGATTATCTTAGGCAGTGTCTTCAGGAATACAATACGTGGGCACCATATTCCACCGACACCTGTTGAGAACCAACTATATGCTGGAAATGGGATTGTTGCTGTGGATAAAGGTATATCCTCTGCCTTTAAGGGACCTGGGGCAAGAGGAGCAGAGTCAAGTGTTGTGACAAGAAGGGCTGGCTAATTGGAATGAGCAGGAGGGAACAGGGACAGCTTTGAGTGATGTTCTAAAGAGAGAGGGAGTAGGATTTCAGCTTCTAAATGGTGGAGTCAGAGAAGGAAAAGAGAGGATGCTGCTTCAGGCTGGCAGCCAGTGAGGATGCATAGCTCCAGAGAGCATGGTGCCTTTGGAGGACACTAAACTGGAACAACAGTGAGGTGGGTGTGGCCCAAGCCTTCTCCAAGGTGGGCTCAGTCTGAATGTGCTCAGTAGCCCTTAAGACAGAGGATGGGCTGTTCTCTGTTATTATTAACCCCCTTTGGTCTTAACCGCCAGGGCCCGCTTGCATTGTAATAGAACTGACACATCCTCACCTCCTTGACTTCCTATTCACCATCTGGGAGCAGACACTCTGTTTCCATTGGAATTACTGACAATGATGAGAGCAGCAGATAACATTTATTAAGCATTTACTCTGGCCAGGCACTGTGCTGGATGCTTTTCGTGCATTCACTCATTTAATCCTCCCTAAACCCAGAGAGGTAGATACGATCACTGACAATAAGGAAGTTGAGGCAGTAACTTGACCCAGATCACACAGGCATGGGTGTTGGAGTTGGGATCTGAATATGTGAGTCTGGTGCCAAAGCCTGCAGTCGCTCCCTATGGGAGAGATTAGACCCATTCAGCCCAGGCCTCCTGACTTCCCCCGCTCCCTGGAGATGGTGGAGAGCAGTGTTTGAATGAGGATGTGTAGGAAGGCATGCCGCCCGTTGCTTCCACCACCCTCTGTGAAGAATGGAGGTGCTCAGGTTGATCCCAAGAGACTTTCAGAACTGAGACTCTTCACCCTACACTCACCACCTCCAGTGTTTTCCTGCCATCTTAAAAAGGAAAAAGAAGTCCCAAATGGTTGCCTTGTGGGAAACATAAAGAAGTATGGTTTTACCATCTTGCCATGGTAAAGTCTATGATACTTTGTTACAGCAGCCTGGAATGACTAAGACAAGGGCAGTGAATGTAATTTCACCTGATAGAGAGCTTCTTGCCCTCTCTCCTCCCTGGCCGTGCTTAAGATGGAGAGGGGTGTGAGACCCACATATTGCAAGAGTATTTCTGTGACATGTGCCTCTCAACTCAAGGGCCATGACTTTGAATTGGAGAAACACCCTTCTAGGCTTATTCCCTACCATCTGTAGTATTTTTCTTCTCTTTATGCAGCAACTTCCAGAATGTGCTGTTTCCTGGCACTTATTTGATTTTCTCTCATTGGAGCCTTCTAAAAGATAGATGATAACATTATTTCTACTCAAACTGATATCTTCACTCCGTCCTGGGAAACATATGATCCTCTCCCACCTCACATGACCCTGGAACTTGGCCTGCACTGATTGCAAAAAAAAAAATACTAGGGAGTAGAGGCTCTTCTTTGCACTGTAAATTAAGCAAGTTATAAATTTTGCCTAACACAGTTTTGGGGATGTAGGAAGGTTATTACAAAGAGAGGAGGTAAAGAATTCTTCAGCATCTTTCTGATTATATGTAGCAGAAATTATTTTCTCTGGATTGAAACAGCTCCCTTGGACATTTCCTGCGCTTTCACGTGGATACTGATTTATTTTTCTCTAAGTGAATTTAGGTAATGAGAAAGGTGCCTACTTGACATCTCCAGAGAATAAATCCTTCTAATTATCCACTAGAGAAGAGAAGCAGAAGGGCAGTCGCAAAACAAATACCTCCTAAAATATTTTAGGAATAAGTCTCAAGTCTGACCTATGCAGAAAACTACTAAAAATTAGGAAATTACTCAGGTTGAGTAACTTAGGAAAATCCTGGCTATGGTAATAGTTGGTAGTTAAATGTCAATTTCTATCACTCATGATGGCTGCTGGATGTGGGCAGTTTTAAAAAAGTAAAGACCTGAAGCTGAACCACCACTCCGAGTAGCTCAGGTCTCCAGGGAGACATCAGGTAGTAACGGATAGATACACTGCATCCCCTCACCTAGAGCTTCTCTACCTCAGCACTGTTGGCAGCTGAATAATTCTTTTTCTTGGGTGCTGTCCTGTGCATTGCAGGATGCTTAGCCAGTAGCACCTCTTCCCCTCCCCCAGTTGTGAAAATCAAAAATGCCTCTGGACATTGTCAAATATCTCCTGGGGGGCAAAATCACCCCCAGATAAGAATCATGACCAGCGGAAACTTTAGACTCACCACTTGAGGCCCTGGAATCCACCTATGTGCATACTCTCTGCGGTCAAATATGTCTTTAACCAAATCCATTTAGATTCTTTTTAGGGATATTTCTTTCTGAATTTCTCAGCGGTATGATATAATATAACCCAAATACATGTATATTTTTTTTCACCTCTGCATATTCAGATATCATTCTTCTTAATGCCTTGATAGTACTCTATTATATGAATACACCACAGTTTATTTAACCAGTACATTCTGTTATTTCCAATTTTTCATAATTACAAATAATGTTGCAATTTATGTATTCCTTAATCAACAAAAACTTTTTGAATGTTTACCATTTCCAGCAACTGTATTAGCTGGTGAATAATACAAACAAGCATGAACCTTGCCCTCGTTCAGCTTACATCTTAGTGAAGAAGAAAATATGTAAATAAATAAAGTGATGATAGATTGTAAACAGATACATATTAAAACAATTTAGCTAATGATAAATTCCATGCAGAAAACAAAGGGATGAGACAATGAGTAACTGGTGATGCCACTTTCAATAGGGTGGTCAGGGAAGATTTCTCTGGATAGGGAAGAATTTAGCAGAGGTTTAAAGGATAAGAATGAGCCAGCTATCTGCAGAGCAAGACCATTCTGAGCAAAGGGAAAAGCAAATGCAAAGACTCAGCGGAGAGAAAGGGCTTGGGGTGCTCAAGAAACAGAAGGGAGGCCGGTGTGACTGCAGTACAGAGAGCAAGAGGGAAAGTGGGTGATAAGAAGTGTATCATGTAAGGCAGGAACTGGAAAAGGCAGGACCTCATAGGCCATGGAGGGGAAGAGTCTAGATTTTAATCTACAAGCAATGGAAAACCATCTAAATTCTGAGGGAAGGGAGTAACATGATCTGGTTTACGATTTAAAAGATTACTCTGCCTAGAAAATGAACTATTAAAACGGAAGAACTGAATTAGAGAAACAAGCTAAGGGCCTATTTAAATCACTTAATGGGATTTAATGACTCTTGTGATGGCAGTGGAGATGGAGAGAAGTGAACAAATTCAAGTACAACAATCATCATGGTGAAGGACTGAGTGACAGTAAGGAAAGGGGGATGTGTAATGAATGATTCCTAGTTCTGGGTCCCAAACAAGTGGGAGGATGATGATGCCATTTATTGAGATGGAGACGACTAGGCAAAAATGAGTTTGACCAAGCTAGGTATGAAGAATGTCATTTTGAATATGTTAAAGCTGCTATGCCTATTAGATAGCCAAGTAGAAATGGCAAATTGGAAGTTGGATGTATGAACCCAGAGCTTAGAGGAGAGATAGGGACTAGAGAAATAAAATTGAGAGTCACTGGCATCCAGATGGCACTTAAAGCCATTACACTGAAAGAAGTCAGATGGGGAAAGAGCTTAGACGAGAAAGGTTCAGGGCACAGGGCAGAGCTGTAGGGCCCTCCTATGTTTAGAGGGGTGGAAGAGGAGGTAGAACCAGCGAAGAAGACCAAGAAGAAACACCAGAGAGGGAGGAGGGAACTAGAAGAATGTGGTGCCACAAAAATTAGGAAATGACAGTGTGCCAATACAAGGGAATGACCAATGGGGCGATGAACATATTTCTATGACGTTGTTCGAGTCTTTTAGGAGGGTAATTTCCTAAATGTGAAATTGCTTGATTGAAGGCTATAAATGTATTAAAATTTTAATAGATATTGCCAAGCTTCCTTCCATAAGGCTTGAATTATGTGCAGGTAGGATAATGACTTTTTTAAATGAACTTTTATTGAAATATAACGTAATACAGAAACATAACCCATAAATGTACAGCATTGAATTTTCACAAAGTGAACATACCCATGTATCCAGCACACAGATGATGAAACAGTATTACTAATTTCAGAAGCCCTCTCCCAGCCATTGCCCCATCAAGGTGACCATCTTCTTGACTTCTACACCATAATTAGCTTTGTCACTTTTTGAGCTTTATGTCAATGGAATCACAGAGCACGTAACTCTTTTGCGGCTGCCTTTTTTAAACATTATGTTTGTGATAGTCTCCATATTATTGCACATAGTGATAATTTGCTTACTCTATTGTCTTTAGATGACTCAATTTATTTGTCCACTCACATGTTGATGAACAGTGTATTGTTTTCAGATTTACACTATTACAAATAGCGCTGCTAATAATATTCTCATATATCTGTTTTGGTGAACATATATATACAAATTTCTTCTTGGCATATATCCAGGGGTAAAAATTGCTGGTCATAGAGTATGATTATGTGCAAATTTATTACATACTACTAAATTATTTGTCTATCAACAGTTTTTAAGAGTTCCAGTTATCCATATCTTTGTTAACACTTGATATTATCAGTCTTTTTCATTTTAGCCATTCTGGTAAGTGTGAAGCTGTTTTTCACTATCGTCTTGTTTTTTGTTTTGTTTGTTTTTTGCATTTCCTGGATAACTAATGAGGTTAAATGTCCTTAAAATATTCACTGGGCATGTGTATATTCTTTTTTGAGAAGTACCTGTGCAAGTCTCTTGCACATTCTTCCAATGAGTTGGTTTATTACTTTTTTGTATTGATTTACCAGGATTATCTTGTACATGAGCTCTTCAAAAGCTTTATATGTTGAAAAAAATCTTCTCCCACTCTGTTCTTTGCCTTTTCACTCTCTTAATGATGTCTTTTGAGGAAGAGAAGTTTGTAATTTTATTGCAGTCCAATTTTTCAAATTATTCCTTTATTGTCAGTGCTTTCTGTGTCCTATTTAAAAAATCTTTCCCCTATGTTTTCTTCTAGAAGTTTTACAGTTTCAAGTCGTCTGTTTACATAAGTCTTCAATTCATTTTGAGTTGATTTTTGTGTCTCTGTTTTTGGGTATAGTGTGATATAGGGGTTAAGATAAATTTTTTTCCTTTGTGGATAGCCAATTGACCTATTGTCGTTTATTGAAAAAATCATCCTTTTCCCTCTGCACTGCAGTGTCACTTTTGTCATGAACAAGGCAATCATATGTCAGGTGACATATACGTTTGGTTCTGTTTCTAGAAACTCTATTCTATTCTGTGAACTATTTGTTTATTCCTGCTACAATGCCACACTGTCTTAATTTTGGTAGGCTAACAGTAAGTTGATATCTGGCAGTGGAAGGCTTCTAGCTTTGTTCTTCTTTTTCAGGACTGTCTTGGTAATTCTTAGCTCTTTGCATTTCGTATAAATTTTAGAGTCAGATTGTCATTTTCACACACACACACACCTGTTGAAATTTTTATTGTGTTGGCATTAAGATCAATTTGGGGGAAAACTGACACCAAGTCCTTAATCCATGAACATGGAGTGATGAATATGATAACACTTTTATACTCAATAAAAATTCAATCAAGGGAAATAGTCCATGCTGATCTCTGATCTTTTCGTTTTGTTTTAAGTGGAAAGGAATGTTTCCCAAGGCTTAACTGATCAACAAGAAGGTGCATTTGCAAAAATATCAATCAAAGTAACTCACAAAAGGCTGGTCTTTAATAAACCAGTAAAAAGTTGGGGAATTTCACCAAAATACAGATCAGAAGGATCAGTCTGTAGCTCTTCTTTCTGGCAATAGGTAGCCAGGAGGAAGTTGCATATGAACCTTTTCAGGAAAGAAGAGCTTTTGTTTTTCACCTGTATGCTCTTTCCTGCCTTCCAATTTAACACATGGCTGTGCTGACCCAGCTCTTCCCCACCATTATGCCCATACATTCAGTATTCCATAGAAAGCTTTGAGTTTTTCCAGATGATACTCTTTATTAATAATTAACAATAATGTTTCTTATGAATCATTTCACTCTTTTAAAAATGTTTCACTGACTAATAAAGTCAGCTTCTCTAAATTGAGTTTACACACAGTTTTAGTGTTCTTCAAATGTTCTGGAAACATGCTGTCTGTGTATATTCAGTACTCAGTAGATCATTTAACCGTCAAATGTCATAGTGAATGTGCACTCCCATTTCATACACAAGACAAGGCTGAAGGAGTTTATTATAATTTCAGTTTAGAATTTTTTCCTACTGAATCTGGTTGTATGTCTACCTTAAAATTCACCAATGGTAAAAATGATTGATAAAAATATTGTTCATGATTAAACATTTAAAACAATTATGTATAAACCCTGTCATTTATGATTAGATACCATCAGAGTCTTTCTTTCTTTTATTTCAAAAATCAGTTCTTAGTGTGCTTCTATTCTAGACTCAATCATATTTAGATAATTTACTTCAGCTATCTCAGGATAAATTCTGTAAAAGACTAAGCATTTCACATTTCTCAATCTCAATCTTGCCAGTTTTTTCCCAGATTCCCTAGATGTGCTCTACATTTCTACTCCTTGGCTAAATCTCAAGATTTCTAACAAGCTAACAACAGAAATCCCAGAATTTGTGTACAAAACTTCATGCTTCCAAGATTTCCTAGGTGGATATAAATCTTTTCTCCACAGGGTTCACAAAACTCAATACAAATTTAATTATCCTTCACACCATAGCCATAAGGGTAAAAAAATGAGTTGAAGTTCAGACCAAAAGGAAATAAAACAAACCAATAACAACTAAACATAACCCTCAATACAAGTATGTTCCCCAAGGTTAAAAACAAAAGCTTTTAAGTCATATTGGAATTAATCATTCATATTATTGTGTAGTCTAAGAAATATTTGTAGTTCACATACATTACAAAGCTAACTACTAGCAAAGAGCATACAGGACAGTCCTTAAGAAAACACTTGGTGTTCAGAGAAACACATCCTGCTTTCAAAAGGACATTCTAATTAGAGCTAGCTAGTCAAATAAAGTTTGCTGCATATAATTTAAAAAGAGACAGTATAATTTATTTATTCTCACAAATACAATTTTGGAGGCAGATAGATTTAATGTCTCAAGATCTTCTTCTAATGCTCGTAGGTGGTTCTAAGTCATGTCTGCACTAGCGGGTCCAAGGCCATTGTCAACATCTGTCAAGTGGCCTCATGAATTTTCAGTTGTGGGTTTTGGGTTATTTTCCATTTGACAGTGTAAACTGAGATTTTTTTTGCAGCTATGTGATCCAAGATTATCATGTGGCCATGTGCTGTTGGAATCTGGAAACACTGGTTTCCACGGGAACCAGAACCTTGTCCACCACATCATAGGCCATCATTTTTTTCTCTACTACAAAGAAGCTATTTTTCTAACAGGGGTGTATTGCATATTGCACATGTTATCCTTGAAACTGCCTGCTCTTTGAGAAAAGGAAATGTTTTCACTGTTCTGAAAATTAAAAAATTTTATGATCATAGTCCATAAGCCAGAAGTAGAAAGGAAATATGGTCATTATTTATTTAGTATTGACAAAACTTAGTGCTTGAAATACAACTCAGAGCATTAATCATCTATCTAATGGGCTAAAAGCAACAAGTAGTAAAAGTGGATAATTCTCTGTCAGAAGCAATTTGGTTCAGAAAATTTACTGAATATGAAATATAATTTTTCTTGATAACCTTCTCCAATGCCCTACTCTTACACTTTCATTTTGTAATTGTTAAGAACTTTAGTTAGCATATTTTGAACAAAGATTCAGAAACTTTAAGGGCATTAAGACAGACTTGTAGGAAAAAAATCTTTCAACTTTGGGACTATGGGCCGCCCGGTGGCGCAGCGGTTTAGTCCGCGCTTGGCAGCCCGGGGTTCGCGAGTTCGGATCCCGAGCGCCCGCCGACGCACTGCACTGCTTGTCAGCCATGCCGTGGCGGCGTCCCATATAAAGTGGAGGAAGATGGGCATGGATGTTAGCCCAGGGCCAGTCTTCCTCAGCAAAAAGGGGAGGATTGGCAACAGATGTTAGCTCAGGGCTGGTCTTCCCCACACACACAAAAAAAAGAAATGTGAAGACATGGATGTAGAGCTGAAAGGACCATGAATCTTCAGACTCACTCTCCTTTTTCCAAAAATGAAGAAACAGAGCAGTCTCAAGTGGTTAGCTCTCGGTCGTGCTGTTATTTGCTGGTATAACTGGGATAGTTCAGATCTGCTTTATACATGCTTATACACATGATCTTGGTGAAACTGGGGTGTTCCGAAGTCACTGCCCACAGCAGTATTGAAACTCTGTTCCCTAATAACACCATCACGGTGCCCAATACAATTGTCCCTCCATTATGCAGAAATAATGTTCTACTATTCAGATAAATAGTGTCCTCCATAAGTCAGAAATTATGAGTTCTGCTAACTCATGTACACTTGTGTTCCAAATGTTTGTTTTTAAATAGCTTGTTTTTCCTATGGCAAAATGAGTTCCCTCACTGTCTCCTATCTCTAAGTCATTGAACATGACTATTTTTATTTTTTATGGTCTGGAATGTCATTAATTAATTTATTTTTATTGAAGTAACATTGGTTTATAACATTGTATAAATTTCAGGTGTACATGATTATACTTCTATTTCTGCATAGATTACATCATGTTCACCACCCAAATACTAATTACAATCCATCACCACTCACATGTGCCTCATCATCCCTTTTGCCCTCCTCGCTCTCCCTTCCCCTCTGGTAACCACCAATCCAATCTCTGTCTCTATGTGTTTGTTGTTATTTTTATCTTCTGCTTAGGAGCAAGATCATACAGTTTTTGACCTTCTCCCTCTGACTTATTTCGCTTAGCATAATACCCTCAATGTCCATCCATGTTGTCACAAATGGCTGGATTTCATCATTTCTGATGGCTGAGTAGTATTCCATGGTATACATTCACCACATCTTCTTTCTCCATTCTTCCCTTGATGGGCACTTAAACCATACACAAAAATTAACTCAAAATGGATTAAAGACTTGAATATAAGACCTGAAACCATGAAACTTCTAGAAGAAAACATAGAGAGTATGCTCTTTGACATAGGTCTTAGCAACATATTTTCAAGTACCGTGTCTGACCGGGCAAGAGAAACAATAGAAAAAATAAACAAATGGGACTACGTCAAACTACAAAGCTTCTGCACAGCAAAGGAAACCATCAACAAAATGAAAAGACAACCTAACAATTGGGAGAAGATATTTGCAAACCATATATCTGATAAGGGGTTAATCTCCAAAAAATATAAGGAACTCATACATCTCAACAACAAAAAAACTAACAATCCAATTAATAAATGGGCAAAAGACCCGAACAGACATTTCTCCAAAGAAGATATACGGATGGCCAACAGGCACATAAAAAGATGCTCAACATCATTAACTATGAGGGAAATGCAAATCAAAATTACAATGAGATATCACCTCACACCCATTAGAATGGCCATAATTAACAAGACAGGAAACAAGTGTTGGAGAGGATGTGGTGAGAAGGGAACTCTCATACACTGTTGGTGGGAGTGCAGACTGGTGCAGCCACTATGGAAAACAGTATGGAGATTCCTCAAAAAATTTAAAGTAGAACTACCATACGATCCTGCTATTACACTGCTGGGTATTTATCCAAAGAACATGAAAACACCAATACGTAAAGATACATGCACCCACGTGTTCATTGCAGCATTGTTCACAATAGCCAAGACTTGAACATGCCTATTGAAGAACACTCATTTCTTCTTTTTACCAAACCATGCCTCTGTCTTATTTAATGCTCTGTATAGGACTTGTCAATGACATAGGTTAATCCCTCCTCATTCTTCACTTCTCCTCACTCCAGTACTTCCTTCCTCTACCCCTCTTTCCTGTCTGCCTCTCTGAATAATATGTCCTTCCCTTAATGCAATGTAAAATTATTATTTCTTATGTTCATCATCTAGGATTTCTTTTAGTGCAATTAATTAGAAGCCAAAATAACAGTGATTTAAACCATAAGGAAATCTACTGTTTACCTAAACAGAAGTCTGGAGGTAGGACTGTGCCTGGGAGACAGCAGATCAAATTAGACCCAAAGCTGTTTTATGGTTTCTGTGGTGGCAGAAACCAATCCGATTACTGTCAGTCTGGGCTGAGTTAGTAATTGAAAACACCTAGCTGAAGTGGAACACGTGTGGGCAGAAGAAACCAGTGGGCAGATCATGTCAGAATTGGGGATGACACCTACCAACCTGTTAAGATAAGCTATTATAAATGACTCTGTAACAACTAGGTCCCACAAAAATAACAGGCAATAAATTCGTTTTATGTGAAAATCAGATGGAGTATTGGGGAAAAAGGGCTATGACTTTAATGAGTAACTTCTAATCATTTATCACATATTAAATTACTACCTGCTATCTTCCAGCCAATCTAGGCTTAGGAGTTCAGGATATTGAAGATTAAAGACTATTCTTGCCCTCATGTTCATACTCTGATTGAGAAGGCAAACATACGAATAATTACAATTCCGTGTGATGATTATTCTAATGATTATATATAAAATGGTATGAAAACCACAACAGACAGCAATTAATTCTGCCTAAGAGTATCAGAGATGGCACCACTGAGGAGGTGACATTTAAGCAGAGGAAGAGGGGAGTTCCAAAGACCAGAACACACCGGGAACATGAATACAGCGGCATGCAAGAACACAGCATTTTCGGTGAATAACGAGAAAGTTTATGTAGGTAGAATGTATTGACCACATGGATGAGATTGGAGATGGGAGGTTGAATCTAAATAAAATCGTTCAGTTAATCTATGTCTGAGGATTTTCAAGGTCAGAGTAGAAAGTGATCAAGGGGTTAAGAGAATAGATAAGGATACAGGTGAGCATAGTTGAATTGACCAGCAGTGGATATAATATGGGGGAAAGCGACATCAAATGGGGGAAGACTCAGGGTGCAGGTGTTGTTAAGTTCAAAGAGTAGGTGTGGGATAGTTAAGTGGGGGAGAAGTGGTTCTGTAGGATTGCTCAGAGTGGAGTTCTGAAGTTTAAGATTTCAAATTCAGGGCAGTCCCAGGGGATAAGATGGAATCCATGACCTTGAAGACTAAAGTAACTGGACTATAAGGACTCATATGAGCCAAGGGCATTAGAGGAGTTGTCCACATGGACTTTGAAATTATTCTCTCTAATTGGGTTCCCCTTGAAGTAGATCCTGAGACAAGGATTTGAGTGCAAGAAGTTTATTTGGAAGGTGATCCCAGGAAGCAGTGGTAGGAGAATGGGAGAGTGACAAAGGAAAAGGAAGGAAGCCAGTATTAGGGTGCATTTTTGAACAGGTTCCTGCTGTGGGCAACTGGGGCTAAATCCTTCTGAGTAATTCCAGAAGAGAGCACAGACTACCCATCACAGTGATCCTCACTCCCTCTAAGGGTAAGAAAGCTGGAGTATTTCTTTCTCAAACGCCCTTTTGTCATTGACTGAGGGCAGTTCCCAGCAGCAGTAACTTCCTGGTACTTCTGACTCTAGATGAGAGTCACAGGAGCTTGTAGTAAGCACGACCAGTGGATATTAGAGCAGCGAGTGCCAAAGGATAGAGTTGTGGCACTGACAGCATCGGTTACGTTTACCCAAGGTCATTTTAGGAGTTGAACTAGAGAGAAACTTTAGGAGCTGGGCACCAGAACCATCAGTGGAGTTGGGTGAGTAACATAGAGGCTAGGAGATGAAGCAAGAGCCTGGAAAGAAATTGCTATTACAAATCACAAATCCACATACTGCTGGCAAATATTGAGAATGCTTGGTGAGAGAGCTGGTGTCCCTACCAAAAATTCCACTCAGTCAGGGGCTTCTGGGTACTATAATAATTGAAGGTAAGAAATACACTTCTGGCTGACAAGCTTTTATAGTAGTGTGTCATGAAGTCAGTAAGTCGTAGGCCCACCATTTCTTTACCGTCAGCTGATGTTAACAAGTAAATAGAGTCACCCTTCTCAGAGCTATCAAGAACTGGCTTGAACAAGATAGCTTAGGAGCACCATCTTCTCTGCTGAAGCGCATCCTCCTGGCCCCAGCTCTGCTTGATTCCTCTCCTGCCTTGGGACTCAGTTCCAGGGAGACAGTGTTTACCAGCAAGGAACATCACAGAGTGGCCCCTCCTGTAACTACTTCTCGTATGTCTACCAGACCCTTAATGAATTAAGAAAAGACTCCACAGCTTGCTCATGGTTGCTTCTGTGTTTGAAGAACTGATCTCTTTGGTGAAGGAATCTTCTAGAATGCTAGACCTCTGTTTTTTAGAGACCCTTCTTTTAATGTCTGTTACTCATTCTTTCTTTTCTTATCATTTGCAGGTCTGAGCTATCAATACCAAATCATAGCTTTTAGTGGTCTACTGTGTATTTTGATGATCCCCAAGTTATAAAGGAATCATGTTCTTCGGTGGACTATCTATAAGTTGGGATTTCATATATCAATCCAACATAATTCTATTTTTGAAATACTGTGTTTTTATCTACCAAGATTCTACCAAATTAATCTATCTGAAATTCCCAAACTAAGCATCACAATTGTTTCTTCATAACTCAACAGCACAATGTGTGTGTATGCTTATTATTTTAGTATAATTTATTATTTAATAAATATTTAAAGTACAATACCATGTACTTTATTTCCTGCTGTGTTTATGGATGTCAGTAGGTGTAGCTTTATCACTTATTTCCAAACCCTTTTGTCAATAGCGAAAACCAACATTAAAAAAAATTCTCTGGGGGCCATCCCAGTGGCGTAGTGGTTAAGTTCACCCACTCTACTTCGCAGCTTCAGATCCCGGGTGCAGACCAACACACTGCTTGTCAAGTCATGCTGTGGTGTTGTCCCATATAAAGTAGAGGAAGATGGGCACTGATGTTAGCCCAGGGCCAGTCTTCCTCAGCAACGGATGTTAACTCGGGGCTAGTCTTCCTCACACACACACAAAATTCTCTCTCTGTTTTTGTACCCTAGGAAGACTTTATTAAATTTTCACTTATGTTAAGGACACAAAAGTAAGAACCACACAAGGCTTAATAAGTGAAAGAAAGTAGCGGAGACTGTATTATTCAACATTCTCACTACAGGTAACTGATGAAAGTTCCTGCATCTGACCAACTCCTGTTATTTCTCAAAGACACCTACATAAGTACATACATTTGTGGCTCAAGTATTACATAGCAATACATAACTACGTATATTTGTAGTTCAAGAATTATATTCTAATTATTAAAATATATATAATCTCTTGGTCTACATCAAGCAATTTGACTACATAACAATGATACTTGTTCCACTTTCTGTATTTTCTACTTATTTACAGAAACTGGAAAACTGAAATTCTAACCTAATCTAAAGCCCAGTCACTACTTCCAAAACACAAATAAAGTTTTTAATCAAATTTTATGATAAGCATTCTTAAATACCAAATAGCATATTCTTTACTATCAGTGCTGTCCCCTGAGAGCTTATAGTCCTTGTTTGTGGTTCTGCTTCAGGAATAAAGCTGTCTCTTTAATTCACCTATCAGTCATAATAAATACTATGGCACACTCTCAACTAAATCTTCGAGCAATGAAAACTCTTTAAAACAGCTAGTGAGAATATATGGGATTGCAAACCCCATAGAGATGAGCATCTAGATCGTATCTTTAGGAGAAACAGAGTCCAGTTTTCTTCTGAAGTCGGGCTCGGCTTTCTTGATACTCACAGTTCCATCACATCAGGCTGCAGGCTAAGTCTGTCAGTAGTCTCACAGCTGCGCTCAGGGCCACTGCTTATCTGAACAGCCCTTCAGAAAAATGTACTCTTTCTACCTTCTAGGTTCCTCTTTGACTTAGGACTTTTTGGGACTGAGAATTGCTTGTACTTAATCATTCATTAATGTTAATCCTTAATGACCAAATTGTAGCCACTAATATATATACCCAAAATGTTAGCATAAGACGTTAGACATATGCAATGGGATGCCTCTTTTCCCATATTTTTGGAAGTAAAATCTTACAAGTGGAGAACAAAGGCTTACAGGAAACTTAAGGAGGAGCTTGGACAAAGCAGCATCATTGGTATTCTTGCTTTCACCAAAGGCCACACTTGGATTAATGCAGTTTCTCAACCTCAGCACTATTGGCATTTTCAGCCAGACAATTCTTTGCTGTGGCAGCTGTCCTGTGCATTGTAGGATGTTTAGCAGCATTCCTAGTCTGTACCCTCTGCATACCAGTAGCTCCCTCAAGTCATGACAAATAAAAATGCCTCCAGACATTGCCAAACGTCCCCTCAGGGGCAAAATCACCCCCAGTTGAGAATAACTGGATTAATGGGAAGGTAGAAGGAAGCTACTCTTTTCACATAAGTAATAAAACTCACACAGAACTCCTGCAGGAAATAAACTCATGCAGCAGAAAACAGGTTGGCCTTTTTATTAGTTCTCCTAAACACCCTCAGGCTACGTTCTAGATTGCTGCTTGGATGTTGACAGTGAAGTCCATTTTCCCAGCAAAAGGAATTAAAGGGAAAAAAAAGCCACTGAAATGATATATGATACGAGGCTGCACAATTGTCAAGTGTGGGAATATTATAAATGCTGCTATGTTACTTAGTAATCTACAAGATTTTCAAAAACATTTTTGGGTAGGACCCATTCATCACGTTAGCTAGTTTAAAATATTCTAAATAAATGTCTTGGTTTAAAACCTTTGTTTAAAATAAAAATGATTCTTTAGTTTTGTTTTTCTAAATAAAAATGGAAATCCATCAACCATAGACCTCATCAAATTAAGTAATTCATTTTTTTAAATCAGGAAATAGGCACTATGCTTTTCATTTCACCGGACAGTCTCTGTAAACTCGAATTCTGCAGTATCTATTGTCTCTGCCTGCAACTGTGCTTGCCAGTTAAGGTCACTCCAATGTGAATAGAAGTGGAGGGATTCTGCTGTGGACATTAAAACAGTATAATTCTGCCATGGACGATTAAAACTGTATTTTTTTCAGTCATTTCCCACCATCTCTTCCCCCCTTCCCCCAATATTCAAACATATGCTCAGTCCTTTCAGGAAGGAAGGAAATCTACCCAGGAGGTATAAAATGAGCATGATTCAAATGTTTTGTCAGCTGGAGTCCTAGCCAGCAACCAATTTTCACAAACTCTTGTGCGTTATCCAAATTATCATAATATTATTCAAATAATCATAACACAGCATTGGGTCTTTGACCTATTAATTATCCTTTCATCCATTCCCTCCCTGCTGCCGAGTTAATTAGTCAGATGGTGGGGTCTCTGCTTTATGTACATTATCTCAACCACAGAAAGCCACAAAGTTGTGTCAAGAACTCCTGTTAGAGTCATCCTTTTCTGTCCTAATAATCATGTATGCAAATTATTTTTTAATCTTTTTCTTCTTGCTAATAGCCTTACTATTCAGAGGAGAGCAGGCATCCCTGCAACCCTTTTCCACTGTCTGTGTGTATTTTTTTAAGAAGAAGAAATGAGTGGTAGCCAGCCACCCGCCAGCCCAGATTGCATTCTTGCCCTAGTTTTTCCTCTCCTTGAAACAGAGGAAACCACTTCTTAGACATGTGGAATTCTCTTTATCCTGTCCTTTGTGCCCCAAAGCCGTGATTGAGTGTTCTTGATTGGCACTGGCAGTGGGATATGGTCCTGTCTGCTGCAGCCCCAACACCACAGGGCTCATCATTCAGAAATCTAATCCCCAGCAGTTCACAGAGTGGCTTCCTGAAATTCCTTCCTTGTGTACCAGTAGAGCTCACCCTATGACATCAGTCTCGGTAAGTAAACATCAAGCCGCATATTTCATGTCAGAACTGCCACGAGGTGCTAAAGTTTTTTATATGCCTCTAAACAAACTGAATAGATTTTCTGTCAAACTTTTTATTTTTTAAGAATACAAGAGTCCCTTTCAGATTGGTAGGGAAGATTATTTTTATGAACGCAAGATTGAAATTAGCTAGTTTTATTTTCCATTCTATCAGTGAAAGTTGAGTCAGGAAAACAGAAACTACTCTAGATATCCTCAAATAGAGGAAATTCAATATAATGAATGGATGACACAGTAATGAAAGAGCTAAGAAGCCAAATAGAGAATGGAGGCAACCCAGCAGGAAGACACAAGCACCCCTAGAGAAGAGGTGGTGATAGTAGAACCCGGAAGCCAGGCCTCCAGCTGAAGGTTGAATCATGGAGGGGGCTGCCCAGGGGAGCTGGGACCACAGAGAAATGCAGTCACTGCAGGAAACCACCCCATGAGGCAGAAATAGAAAGAGAGAAATAGCCCGGCTGCTTCCTTCTTCCTGCCATCTAATCTCTCACTAGGCCTCCACTGATGGAATTTATCTAGAAACCAGATGGAAAGAAGCCTGGAAAACATTAATTGCAGGAGAAGAGTGAGAGATGAATCTGGGAGTTGTACCCATTTTCTCTTTCAGTGATAGTTGAGTGAATGCAGAGCTAATCAACATAAGTTAAATGACAGATTCATGAGGCCGATATACAGGTGCACATAGAATTAAGCCCCACTCATTTAGAACTTGTAAGAACTCACAAGAAGTTTACCCCAGTCTAAATAATTAAAGAGTAAACCAAGGAGGTTAAAGGAAATAACAAAACCAACTAAGAAACCATCTATTTTAAGCATTCTGTCGCCTCTGGAATTTTGTGGTTGGCAGAATAATGACCCTACAGAGATATCCAAGACCTAATCTCCAGAACCTGTGAATATGTTACTTTGCATAACGAAATGGATTTTTCAGACGTGATCAAGGTTAAGAACCTTGAGATGGGAAGATTCTCGTCAATTATCTGGGTGGGTCCAATCTTATATGAGTCTTTAAAATTGAAGAATCTTTCCTTGGGTGCAATGAGAGACAGAAGGTGACAGGAAGAGATGTCAGAGGGATGTGAAAAAAGACTCACCTGCTATTACTGGTTTTGAAAATGGAAGAAGGAGGCCAGGAGCCAAGGAAGGCGAGTAGCCTCTAGAAGCTGGAAATGGCAAGGAAGCAGATTCTACCCACTCCACTTGCTGCCATTTATCAATTTTCCTACACCCTACTCAATCCCTCACTTCCAGCGGTATATAAAATTGCTGGTATTTCTTCCATCTTCTTGTGACCTCAATTCTCCAGTAGTTACTACCTAATTCCTTTGCTCCTTTTTTCAGCAAGGCCTTTAACAGAATTTGACTACACTTGTTCTGTTTAGTTCCATATTTCCTCTTCTCTCTTAAACCCACTCCAATCAGGCTAACTGTCCCCACCTCCCCACTAACGGTCAATTCTCAGTCCTCATTTTACTTGACCTAGCAGCAGCATCTGACACAGTTGGTCACTCCTCCTTGACACATTTTTTTTTTTCACTTGCCTTCTGAAACACCAAGTTCTTCCGCTTTTCCTTCTACTTTAATGGTCACTCCTTTTGAGTCTCCTTTGTTACTTGTTCCTCTTCTCCCTGACCTCTTATGTTGATGGGCCCCAGGATTCAGACCTCGGCCGTCTCCCCTTCACTGTCTACACTCATTCCTTTAATGATCTTATCTCTTCTCATGGATTTAAATACCATCTATGCACTGATGATTCTCAAATATTATCCCCAGTCCAGGATTCTCTCCAGAACTATTGACTCAGATATCCAATTGCCTACTTGCCATTGCCCCTAGAATATCTAATAGGCATATGAGCTTAACATGGCCAAACTGAATTCCAGATCCTTTCTCCAAACCTACTCCACCTCAGCATTCCCCATCTCAGTTCATGGTAACTCCATCCCTCCATTAGCTCAGATCAGAAACCTTGGACTCATCCTTGGTTCCCTCTTTTTATCACACATTCAGACTCTACCTTCAACACATATACAGATCTCAAAAACAACAAGCAAGTCTAGCACCTACTTACCAATTTTTTACTAAAAGGAACCAGGAATTCTTGGAGAAATTCTTGGGCTGGGACTGGAAAAGTACAAAATGAGCCTGGATCATCTTATTGTGCCAGAAGTGAATAAGTGCTCAAATTATGATACAGACGTGGCAAAAGGACACTGGACCCAGCTTGAAAAGTCTCCCACTGACCAAATTGGAGATAATTTGAGCATCCTAATAAATATGAATATGTTTTCTTATGTGGCAAAAGAGAATTAAGGCTAAGAGAGAATTTAGGTTGCTAATTAACTGATCTTACAATACAGAGATTGTCCTGGATTATCTAGGTGGGCTCTCTAATCACACGAGCTCTTAAAATAGGAAACTTTATCTGGCTGTGGTCAGAAAGAGATGTGACAACAAATGAAGGGTCAGTAAGATGTGATCTTGCTGGTTTTGAAGTTGGAGAAAAGGGACTACAAGCCAAGGAATGTGAGAAGCCTCTGGAATCTGGAAAAGGCAAGGAAAAGGATTCTCTCCTAGAGCCTGCCAATGACTTGATTTTAGGACTTCACTTTAGGAGTGTAGGACTTCTAACCTACAGAGCTGGAAGATAATAAATTTCAGTTATTTTAAACCACTAGTTTTGTGGTAATTTGTTAAAGCAGCAGTAGAAAACTTACACATACTTAAAATGACTACTACTCCCAATTCTCCATCCTTCTCCTATGCTACATTTTTCTTCATAGCCCCAAACGCTACATGCCACTTTGCTATATATCTATTTGTTATTATTGGAGGTCTGTCTCCAGTAGTTACAAAAGGCCTTATTCTCTGCTGAGTCCACAGTACCTAGGGCAGTACCTGAACGGAAAGGACACTGAATAAATGTTGGTTGAATAAATATTGAATTTTTGAGTTTACATTGATAAGAGCAGCCATTTCTGAAACTACTGTTATCCTCTAAACCTGAAATATCAGATTTAGAATTTGCCCTAACACCATTAGTATACTCTTCAGATTCTACCTTTAAACAATTTCTATAATGGTGACTTTCATTTTTCTGCAGCAAAACTCACAGAGTAGCAATAAGTTGAAGCATCCAGGGCTGATGTTTTTAGGATGACTCCCACTGATCAGCAGGAGGAACTCCTGAACCCACTTTAATAAATGGATAACATTTCACCAATTTCATCTACTGTTTAGAGAACCTCCTCCAGCCGTAAATCAGCTCTATGACCTAAGAACTGTGCAGGGAATTGTCAAAGTCTCTTTGCTGAGTAATTCCAGAAATGCCTTAAAGCTCAACAAAGGAGGGATCTGACATTAGAAAGCTGAAATTTACAACCTAAGGAAAAGCCCCACTAGGGCAAAAAAACACATCAGGCTAAAAGCCTCAGGAGACCCTTTCAGTCTTTGCTTACAGAAGTCTTCACATCTCTGTAAAAGATTTTTTTCAATGAAGAAAATTAATCCATGAAAATTTAGCCTAAATTGTAACCATGACTGTAAATCTTTCCCTTTGCCATGATTCTTCCTAAAGTTCCAGGAGGTGATCCTGTAAACAAACTGCTGTAGGTCTGTTCGACTGAAAGAGCAATGAAATGGCATTCTCCTGAGGACTTGACAGAGCCCTTTGGATGCCAGTGGTAAAGAGCTCAGGTCACTTTCTGTGACCTGCAAAGTGGCATGGACTGCCTGGGTAAACGCCAAGAAAGTTGAAGACACTTTTAAACACGGGAAAGTGTTTTGGAACACAACTTTACTCAAGAAGCGCTCTTGGATTCCTAATAAGGATGTATTTTTCCAGAATAAAAAACAAGAATTCCCTTTCACTTGCAAACACGTTATTTAGATTTATTACTTTCATCAAATGAAACAATAAAAGATTTTGATCCCGTGGTTCATCTATTTTTTAGAGTAATATACCTTAGCGTTCCAGCTAATTAAAATCAAGGCTCTACCAATTATTGCTGAAAGTCTATACAAACTATTCTTACCCAGCCTATAAGAGTTGATCATCCAAACTGCACTAAAATTAGGATACATTCTTAATTGTTGGCTTGCTAAATCTTTATTTACACCTACATGTAGGACACTATGTATTCCTACTGCATAAACTTAGAAGTGGGACAGGCTCAGGTAAACTTGAAAACAACTAAAAAAATTATGTGAGGCTAAATCTTGGTTTAATAAATTGAAATATTGGGTTGTAGGGTACTGAGCAATTAAATAAAGATTTATTGAGCCATTTGTCCTCACAATCAAAAGTTTTTCTTGTACAAAAATGTCTTCTACAAAACAATCGTACTCTCATTAAACTTGGCTCTTCAAATATCTACTCATGGTCTTATAGCTTTGGAGAATAACATCTTATATTTGTAAGGCAGGCAAAAGCTGGATGTTTTAACTTTCATCAATGACCTATTTGAAGAAATAGAAAACTCATTGATTTAGCTGACATAGTCACCTGGAGAGAAAATGGACTTCTTAACAGATGGGACAGGAATTCAAAATGACCTTGCTAAGTTGGAGAAGCAGATAGTCCTGGGCAGAAAGACATGCAAGATGATAAGCACAATAATTAATTTAGAGTTAAACTAGAGCAGAAAGGTATGTCAGAAGAAAGGGGCAAACTTGGTAAGCAAAGGTGGGCTCTAAAGGGCCTGAAAGTTGTTGAGCTGAAGCTAATTAAATAACAGAACAGTTAATAAAATCGTGAATAATTTTAAAGCAAGCATAATATGGACTACAGGTTTATGTCCATATGTGGAAAAAATGTTAAAGAGAGAGTTAAAAATATCTATAAGATTCAGAGAATGAAAATAAGCAGGATGAAAGTTTTACAAGAAGATTTCTTTAGAAAAGGAAATATTAAAATATTAACTTACTGAGTGCCTACTATATGCTAAGTAATGGAAATACAAAGGTTTATTCCCATTTGCACTCAAGAAATCTCGGGTCTAATAAGAGAAATATAAGTAAGCCAACAAATGCAACAAGTAAGTGTTTTGATAGAGGACTGATATAATATTTAGCAATAATCTTTAAGCATGTTAAAAATAATAATAATAATGAGGAAATTGAGGCATAGGAGATAAGAATGTTGCCCAAGTTGGTAAGTGGTAGAGGCAGAAATTAAACCCAAATAATCTTATGCCAGAGC
The DNA here is from genome assembly GCA_031878705.1 of Tapirus indicus. NCBI lineage: Eukaryota > Metazoa > Chordata > Mammalia > Perissodactyla > Tapiridae > Tapirus > Tapirus indicus. Next base: position 74,263,127 of record CM062926.1, on the reverse strand, counting down.
CACGTTCTTAACCTCTCTATATACTATCTCCTGTCTAAGGTCACAAAAATTCAAGGTTACAGGGCCAGTGAGTTAGTGACTACAAGTGTCTGACACCTGATACTCAAGCTGAGAAAGCCAGTTTCTACTGGCCTCTACTAAAAAAATGACTAGCCAAGCTGGGACATGGAAAAGAATAGGCCAATTCCACAGGCAACACAGGACTCCCACACTCAGAGGCCATCTTCCCTCAGTATCAGACACATTCTTTTTTTCTGGTACAATATTAATTTTGGAAGAGAGAGGAACAGGGACTTAATTAAGTGGCCCCAAGTAAAAGAGGAAGATACCCTAAGAGAAGAAATAGAAATGGGTAAGACAAGAACCTCCACCAATGGGCCAGGGCCTCTTGGAAACCCACAGAAAGATGAACCTTCTAGCCTCATGGGAAGAACAGGAGGTGTGGAGGGTCAGCCTCAGGGAGATGAAGTCAGGAAGTTCACATCTAGGGCGGCTCTAGGAACCCCCCCAGCAGCAGGAGTGGATGGACCCTCTGCCATCTAGATGATTGGTTCTTTGGGCTTTGTTTCTCCTGGTCCTCATGCTGCCAACCAGCCAACACACCCTCTCTTCCCTAATTCTCTTGCTGTCTCACAGTTTGTGCCAGCTCATAGATTCTGCTTCCTCATCATGTCAACATGTCTGTGGGCCTAAACACCTCGAATATTGGCTCTCCTGCTCCTGCTCATTCCCCTCATAAATCTCATTTCAAATTGTTGACTGAAACAGGTGCTGATTGGCCAAGCTGATCTCATCATCCCTAATTGAAGAGAGCTTTTCATACCAATTGACTTTACAGGTTGTAGGTCAACCTATTAAATGTCTGACTTCTGCTTGAATTGGCTGTGAGTTTACAGTATTTTGTGAGGTTTGTGGGGGGCAAGGTGGGATGTGAGGAGCAGGGCAGGCCTATGTGGGTTAGAAGTTGGCCGCTTCCGCTCAAGGAATGGTTTAGTTCTGTTCACCCAGACAGGAACCAACATTTGTTGATCTTTAGGATGTGCTAAGTCCATACATCCTATTTAATCTCACAACAACTTTAAGAGGTAAGTATTATAGCCCCCATTGGCAGGTGATAAAAGTGGTTAACTCACTGTCTGTGGCAGAGCTTAGATTTAAACCGGGTTTGCCTGACTCCAAAGGCCTTGTTCCTCCCATAATCCCATGCTGCCTCCCATCACTTCACCCCTAAACATGCTCCTATAAGCAAGAACTGAGAGGACACTGAAAGCACTAAAAATAACTTTTTGAACCATGCGCTGGGAAGAAAATCTAGATAAAATATATATTCCCATATATTTCATTTCTTTGATCCATAGAAAATTTGAAGAAAATAATGGGCAACTAATATCCTCATCTTGCTGAAACCAAATGTTGCTCAAATGAGAATACCTGAACCAGATACAAGAAGAGTGAACATTTGTGTAATGCTTTCTCTGGGCAAAACCCTTGATGTAATGTATGTTAACTCCTTTAATCCTCACAACAACCCCATGAAGTAGGTACTTCGCTATCTCCATTTTACAGATGGGAAAACTGAGGCTGTGTGAGGGGAAGGACTTGCCCCAGGTCACCCACCTGTAAGCAGCAGATCCAGGACTCAAATCCAGCCCAGTTGGCTCCACATGAGATATGGTCTTCTACTGTTTTGTGGCCTTCTTTGGGTGTATGTAAAAAGACTTACCTAGATGAGCATGTTTTAGTTGCCCTCTGAAGAAATGGAAGAAGTTTCATTTTTTTAGATGCAATTTTGGAAGTTTTGCTACAATAAGAAAGGTGTAAATCTGTCATGGGTAGAAGCCTGTTAAGATTTTTAAAGCAGCTCTGTATACCAATATGCAAATTATTAAGTCTCATAGAATGAGCCTTCCATCTGTTTGGAACTGACATGTGAAGAGCTCTGAGTCTGAAGGAAATCTGCAAACAATACAGTATCAAGCATTAATTGTACCATTTACTCTTGAAAAAACAATGGTTCCTATATATTGAATATAACAACTTCAGCTTGCTATTATGACTTCCTCTGTTCAAGGCGAGTGCTTATGTTTACCAGAAGTAAGGTTCAGGAGGTTTAGAAATATTATGTACTGTAATGCATGTCACTTAGTCAATTCATTTATAAAGGAAAATAATAAGCAACTGACTGAAGGTAATGAATGAAATTCCTCAAGAAATGAGCTCAGAGAAGTTCAGTGTGAAACATGCTCTGAATAAAGCGTGCTACTGGCTGTGGCCATGCATTATTCCTACACCAGAACATAGGCAGCATTCAAACCAAGACTCAGTCACTCTGTACCAGTTGTAAACCCACCACCCAGAACAATGCCTGGCACAGTCATTTCCTGAATAAATGATAAACAAATGCTAGAATCCTCCCATTCAAGGCCAGAGTCAGTCTTTGATCTCTTTAGTTGACCTCCCATTGATATCAAGTAGAACACATGACACTTGTCTTTCCTAGGAAGTCAGGATGTCTTAGTTTTTGAGTTCTTGCTTTAGTCTTGATTTTCCTGCATAGAAGTTGCATACCCAGCAAGTAATTAAACACTGCTGAACTGTTACTATTCAAGGAAACAGAGACCAGTCTGATAATTTAGAACTCAGAAAAAGTGATGAACTTTTTAAATTATAGAGCTATTTTAATTATTATTGCTCCCTTCAAATATAGATAAGTCTGATCAACTACAGTGCAAGGCGCAAGTCAAAGGCATCTAAAAACCAAGTCTACAGGCAGCTCAGAGACACTCTTCCTGCAAAAGAGAGTTTTCCAAGGTGCTGCTGAGCCATTGAAACAAGCTCATACCTTCCCACAGCCCTAGTCTGACAGTTGAAATGTCAGCAGACACCAGGGCAGAGGACAGACATCTCCAGATTTCCTAGAAGACGTCTTGCTCTGTGATCACCTGTGGATCCCTCACAAACCACACAAACAGGGGAAAAAAACAGGACCCCAAACTGCAAATAGCAGGCCTGATAAACCATATGAGTATGGATGAAAAGTAAAGAGTCATTCCATCAATTGACATTGTTACTTCATTGTCAATCTCCTGTCTCTTACACATGCTGTGTTTGAGGGTAGATGTCCAGAACATATTCGGGGGAAAGCAGGGCACACTGCCAGCACTTTTTGTCCTTCCTTTTCCTCCTCCATCTCTTTCCCCACTATCAGCTCCCTTACTCTGCACCCTCCCTGCACACTTGCACCCAGTAAAGCACATAAAACCAGCACAAAAGGTTGAAAGAAATTGTGTGTGTGTGTGTGTGTGTATTGCATCATATGTCATATTCTTATAGGGGGGTCCTAGTCAAACTTTTATAGCATACATAATCAGAACAGTTCAGGATGTTTGAAGGTCATGAGAACAATATTGGAAAATAGGGGTGGGACCAAAGAAATGCACTAGTTAAATATCTCTGTGGGTCTCTTGGAAGAAAAATACGGTAGCTGGAAAATTATTTTTGGAATATCTAGAACCTGATTCTAAGATGTCATAAATTATATGATGCACCATAGATTTAATAATAGCTTTTTAGGAGGAAGAAGGCCCACAAATTAATTGTGCAAGAATACACTTTTCATACGTGACAAAAGCATTCATATATCCTTATAGTTATAGACAAATTTTCTTCTTCAGTGTAATGAGCAAAGTTTGAGTCAAAGATTTGTTCGTCTATGTTGTCTAAAGAGTCTTTGGATTCACTTTGGGCCCCTGACAGATATGCCTGGCGTTACGGTGACAAGCTGTTTTTCATAACTGGTGCTCATCATTTTGGTTTCTTTAGCTCTTGAAGATTGACAGTATAATTCTGAGGGATATTGAAAAATATGATAGTTTTTCTGCATTTCCTATTTGGTTAAACTAGTAGGTTCATATTTTTTCTTCATTAAATTATATATCTCTGGAAGTTAAACAGCTTTTCTTGAAAGTCAGCCTGAAGCTTTTGACAGATATGTTACTCATAGAAGTTGAGCCTCTTCATGACCCATCTTGGCATCGTGTCACCTTCCAGAAATAATTGAAAAGCAATTTAAATCTTTAGTGCAATCTTTTAAAAATGCCAGAAAAGAATTTTATTTATATCACATAGAAAAACATATTCCAATACTCTTTCTCCATTTCTGTCTCTGGCTCCTTCCATCCGCTTTGCCCCTCCACCAAACAGAAAAAACAAAACAAAACAGCTCCCTAAATCTCTATCCAAGCCCATCACCTACTACCTCTTCTCCTCTCTCTTCTCTTCTCTCCTGCTTTCTGGATCTCTTTCTGTCTTCCATAAGAAACTCTCTGCCTTTCCCAGTGTGAATTAGCCAAGCCGCCTGTCTTCTCCTCACCTATGACCCAATTGCCACCACAAAGCCCAGAAACCAAGGGAAGCAAAAGACTTCTCCATGGCAGGAAGGGAGAGTCAAAGGCTTATATTGTCTTATCAAAAGTAGATATTCAGAGCTTGAGTAATGATTCTTAAGATATATCCATTGATGACCCCCAAACTCTCCTAGCTTTGAAACGTCTTGTTTATGCAGGATTTGGCTATTTCTTCTGCCTTAAATTGAATTGCCTGGAAGGTGTCAGTCAATCTTCTGTATACAAAATAACATGTAGCCAAGTGTAGTCATTTTGAAAGCATTTGAAGCAAAACTCAATAAATGTAAGTTTAATTAAAGGTCCATATTACTTATTACCTACTCAATGGCTAAATTTATACATTTCCAGATAATAACAATTACATCCAAATTTAGTGATCTGCATGTACCTGGCAATTTTCGCTTATCATAGGTTGTGGGAAGAATCTTAACTTCACTATGGTTATTTAGTTGAGGAAATGTGGTATTTGGAGTACCCTAGGGCTTCTGTGAGTTATATATATTAAGAGGAAGTTGGTTACTAATGGGCAGAATCCATTCTGTTTTCCAAATTTTACCTAAAAATCTTAAGATAGGATATTTCTAATGAGGTTCATAAAGCATCTAATCCTAAACAACTTTGTGTTTTTCTCCCTTTTTTAAAATTAAGGTATAATTTACATACAGTATTATTCACCCATTTACTGTACAGTTCTGCAATTTTGACAAACACATACAGTCACATAACCACCACCTCAATCAAAATATGAAATAATCTCTATAATTTCACCCTTTCTAGAGGGTCATATAAATGGAATCACACACTATGTAGCCTTTTAAGTTTGGCTTGCTTCACTCATCATTGGACATTTGAGATTCATCCACGTGGTTGAGTGTATCAGTAATTCACTCCTTTTTATTACTGAGTAGTATTCCATTGTAATGCACCACAGTTTGTTTCTCAGTTCCCCCATTGAGGGATATTTGGGTTAAGCAACTTTGCGTTGTGTGTTCTGCGAGGAGTGAGGTCCATGTTAACTAGACGATGACTTTCAGATCCTAGTTCTCAGCTCAAATGTCCCCACATAGATTATAGCTGGCCTAATATAATTCTAAATAACTATCTTTCCATAGTTCTCATTTGCTAGCTAGCTTTTACTGAGCATTATATTCGTAGGGTTGTGAAGTGGATCAAAGTGAATAGAGGAGAGGACAGAATTTAGAATTTATTTATTTTTCTTGGTGAGGAAGATTGGCCCTGAGCTAACACCTGTTGCCAATCTTCCTCTTTTTGCTTGAGGAAGAGTGGCCTTGAGCTAACATCTGTGCCCATCTTCCTCTATTTTGTATGTGGGACACTGCCATTGCATGGCTTGATGAGTGGTGTATGTCTGTGCCTGGGATCCGAACCTGTGAACCCAGGCCGCCGAAGTGGAGCATGCCAAACTGAACCACTATGCCATGGGGTTGGTCCCCAGAATTTAGAAATTTTAACTACCTGACTTCAAATTTAATATTGAGCCAGTTATTTAATCTCTCTAACTGTCAGTTTCCTGATTGTAAAAAGCAGATAAGTACATCCACTCACAGTCTTGTGATGATGAAAATAGGTAATATATCTGAAGGAACCAAGCAGAGTTCCTGGAACATAGGCAATGATAACATTAGCTTCCATTCACACCTCAATATGATTATGGTGTTATTTTGAGACATTTATTTATGGATTTAAAATTTTTTGTGTGGATTTTTCTTTCCTTGTTTGTCAATTTCTCTTTCCCTTCCTCTCTTTCAAGCAGGGATTTGGCTGTCAGGGCGATAAGTGGCAGAGAAAAACATTAAAGCTCCCTATAAATCTTTCTCATATTTGTTTCACTACAAGTCACAGACTGAGTGTTTTGGAAGAAATGTAGAGAAAGATCTCTCCTCTGCTAGAGAGAAGTTCTTCCTGGAGGTGGGAAATGGCAGGAGGAGGGAAGGATAGTGCAGAGGAGGCTGTGATGGGAAAGAGAAGTACATCCCAACAAAGTCACTGGGATGGTAGTAAAACCCCACAGAGGAAGACCCCAGAGAGGAAACAGAGCAGGGCACACATCTAGCAAATTGGGACTTTAGGTAACCTTACCAAAAGATTCCTGTGCTCCAAGCATGAGACGGGGGGCCATCTGGACCTGATGAGGCCGTACAGACAGAGGTGAGGGATATCTCAGGAGCTTCGCGTGGATATGAATGACTGGGATAAGATAAATCTGAATGATAAATCCCCCACAAATCTGACTACTGTGTAAATTCTCAGAAACTTTGCGTCACCCCAGGAACTGAGTGTCTGGGGGGATCTCAACAAAGATGTAGATTTTTTTTCTCCCTTTTCTGCCAGTCTAATAGAAAAGATGCTCAGAGCCAGAAGTTGAGGAACGTAAAGAAATTGTTATGCCTTGCACACCTGAGCTCATAAACCCATAGTTATAATTACAGAGATAGAACATAGACATGATTTTCTCCCTTATGTTGTTTCACACTTTTATCAAACCATATAAATGAGGGGACAAAGTAGCTATGAGGTGCATTGGTATTGTCATTAGGTAAGGTGGTCATAATCAAAGTCAATTTCTATAAGAAATGATGAAATCCTTATAATCCTAAATTAGCATCTCCAATACAATCTCTTTACAAAAATGCATTACCAAATTATACTACCTTAATCCCTTGGAAAAGGAGCACATTGGGGAAATGTTACATTTTTTTTATAATAATCTCCATTTAGCTCAGGCAAATACATTGAAAGTAAGATGTTTTACCATGCATATAATTAATTGCTTCCCTGAACATTTGCTGTCATTTTTACTCACTATTTACTCACTCATTCGTTTGTTCATTCGTTCACTCACCAAGTGCCTAGCAGGTTCCAGACACTATGGTCAACACATTAACATCATCTGGACATGTGCAAAGTCTTTAAGTACTCTAATCTGACCCTTCGTTTATTCTTGATATGTATCTGACCTCCATTTTCTGAGGATGAAAATCAGGCCCAGGGAACATGCCTAAGTCCCTGACAGAGTTCAAGGGTTCAGACTCCTTTCATTAGGAGAAAAGAATTCTAAATGGTGGGAGCCCCACTGTTAACCCACAGTGAATTCCCAGAATGCTACTAAAGGCACTTTAAAAAATAGAGTTCCTGCAATAATGGAAAGACACACTAACACTGTCATTTTACTTATGCTGTGAGGAGCCCCCATAACAGTACAGGCTGACAAGTCTGTTTGGATAAATTAATAACAACCCTGAAATAAAACTGATAATTCAAATATTTGAAAAGAAAAATGCTGCAAATGTTTGGGGATTGTTTTCTCTAAATTAAAGCCCTTCTTTATTTGCTGGTATTATGGATGATTAGAATGAGAAATTAAAATGATCTAAAGATGAACTCTTGTTTTAAATCTTAAAATATATTTAAGACTTTGTAGTTTTGCATAATTCCAATCTTCATTTTTTTAATTTTGGATTTTTTTTAACCAAATCAAACTGGCTCTGAAGTTCTTAGGCTCATGTTAATAACTTTACCCAGAGAAGGCAAGTTTGAAATGTCAGTTGTGCATTGCCAAGTAGTAGTCATTTATCCAAGTAAATTCCCTCAGCTGGAAGATAAGGTACCCAGAAATAAAGAGAATGCTAGTTTCACAAAAAGAAATCTAAATAGGAATTGGAAAATACAATTTGGAAATTTCAATTCAAGATTAAAAATTGTAAGATCTGAAAATTAATGCAAGAATGTTGAGAAAGAGCTAAAAAAGTGGTTAGACACATGGAGCACCACCCAAGATTGGGACATCTTATTTATTATGGTATCCCCCCCACCAAACCCCTAGCACAGAAAGCAATTTCTCTCTCCTGCTCATGACCACTCACCAGCATCAATCTAAGTAGCTGCTGGGATGGATCTTACTGGTAAAACAATCACAGAAACAATATAATGATGTAACTTACTCCATTCTGCCCAAAGCACAAGGATAATAGGATCTGATATATGGAAACTTAGCCGTGTAGCTCTTGGTCTCAGATTCCTCATCTGTGAATTGAGAGTGTTGAACTTGATTTCATCTAAACTCTATGTTTGTACTCAGTCCAAATCATTGCTATGTTTGGGCATAATCACCACGTATGATGAAGTAATCCTTTCTGGATCTAACAAAAGGTTCCTGAAACTCAGGATTCTTCTGTTTAGCAGTTTCATCTTCCTGGATTCTTCTGGTCCCTTAGCCACATAATCAGGTCTCAACTCATAATGTTCAATATTAAATAAGTGGTCCTGAAATGAGTGACTTCAGGAAATGAATGTTGTAACTCTGAGAAAATCCCAGGAAACTGTTTATAAAAATGTTCTGTTACCGACTAATGATTACATGTATTTCAGGAAGAAAAAGATCTTGACTTCATTGGGAAAAACGTCAGAAAAATAAATCAGTTGTACTTATTTACATAGATAGAAAGCTATAGATACATTGATAATACACTTAGTCATATAGACACATTAAAAACATGTAGATTATATGCTCTCTATAATAAACCCACTTTAAATATAAAGACTTAGGTTAAAAGTGAAAAGATGCAGAAAGAAATACCATGTAAACACTAACCTAAAGAAAACTGGAATGGCTATATTAATTTCAGTCAAAGTAGATTTCATAACAAGGAAGACTATCAGAGATAAAGTTGGGCACTACATGATGATAAAGGAGCCAATTCTGCCAGAAGACATGAAAATCTTAAAGGTCCTAAAACAGACTTTTGTGTTCATGAAGCAAAATCCTGATATAGTTGAAAGGATAAATAGACAAATCCACAATTATAGTTGGAGACTTCAACATTCCTCTCTTAGGAATTGATAGAACAAGTAGGCAAAGTCAGTAGGGATATACATGACTTGAACAGCACAATCCATCAATTTGATGTAATTGATGTTTATAGAAATTTCACCTGACAACAGCATACACGTTCTACTCAAGTGCACATGGAATATTCACTAAAATACACCATAATCTGTATTATAACAAAACCTTAATGAATTTAAAATAATAGAAATAATTCAAAGTATGTTCTTAGCCAACAACAAAATTAAACTAGAAAACAGTATTAGAAAGATATCTAGAAAATTCCAAAATATTTGGAAATTAAAGAATACACTTCTAAATAACACATGGGTCAAAGAGAAACCTCAAGGGAAATTTAAAAGTATTTTGAACTAAGTGAAAATACAAATATTAAAATTTGTGGGATGCAGCTAAGCAGTGCTTAGAGGGAAATTTGTAGCACTAAATGCATATATCAGAAAGCAAAAATATCTAAGATAATTAACCTAAACTTCCAACTTAAAAACTAAAAGGAAAAGCAAATTAAACCTAAAGCAAGCAGAAAGAAGAATATAATAAATATTACAGCATAAATCAACGAAACTTCCCCTAAGATTAGGAGAAAGTCAAGGATGTCTACTCTTGCCAATCCTACTCAGCTTTGTATTAGAGGAAGAGCCAGGGCAATTAGTCAAGAAAGGAGACAAAAGACATTTAGATTGGAAAGGAAGAAATAAAACTATATCTATTTGCAGATGACATGATCTTGTACAAAGAAAATCCTAAGGAATCCACCAAAAAACCATTAGAACTAATAAACATCTTCATTGAAGCTGCAGGACAGAGGATCAATATACAAAAATCAGTTGTATTTCTGGACAGCACAAAATGAAATGAAAAATCCAAAAATGAAATTAAGAAAACAGCTGCATTTATATGGCATCAAAAAGAGTAAAATACTTAGGAATAAATTTAACAAAGAAATGTGAAACTTATACTCTGAAAACTACAAAACATTGTTGAGAGATATTAGAGAAGACCTAAATAAATAGAAAGACATCCCAAGTTCATGGATTGGAAGAGTTAATATTGTTAAGATGGCAATACTTCCCAAATACATGTATAGGTTCAATGCAATCTGTATCAAAATTCCAGCTAGGTTTTTGCAGATATTGACAAGCCAATCTTAAAATTCATGTGGAAACTCAAGGGACCTGGGATAGCTTAAACAATCTAGAAAAGGACAAACAAATTTGGAGAACCCAGATTTCCCAATATCACATTTTAATGCAAAGCTACAATGATCAAGACTGTGCAGCACCAGCACAAGGATAGTCAATTCATTTTCAACAAGGGTGCCAAGACAATCCAATGGTGAAAAAATAGTCTTTTCAATAAATGATGCTGGGACAACGAGGCAGCCACATACAGAAGAATGAAGGTGAACCCCTTCCTCACAAAAATTAATTCAAATTGGACTATATACCTAACTGTACAAGCTAAAACCATAAAATTCTTAAGAAAAATATGAGAGAAAAATCTTCATGACTCTGACTGGCAAAGCCTTCTTAGATATGACACTAAAAATAAGAAACAAAAGAAAAATAATTTGGACTTTATCAAAATTAAAAACTTTTGCACAGGAAAGGACACTATTAATAAAGTGAAATGACAACCCATAGAATGGGAGAAAATAATTGCAAACCATATATCTGATAAGGATCTAGTACCCAGAATATATAAAGAGCACTTACAACTGAATAATAAAAAGACAAATAACCCAATTAAAAACTGGGCAAAGGACTTGAATAGACATTTCTCCAAAGATGATGTACAAATGGCCCAACAAGCACTTGAAAGGATGTTCAACATCACGGGTCATTAAGTAAAAGCAAATTAAAACCAGAACGAGACACCATTTCACAGCCACTAAGATGGCTTTAATCAAAAATGAAGTACTGAAACATGCTACAACTTGGATGAACCTTGAAAACTTTATGCTAAGTAAAAGAAGGCAGACAACAAAAGTCACATATTGTTTGAATCCTTTTATGTAATATATTCAGAACAGGCAAATCCATAGAGACAGAAAGCAGATTAGAGTTTACCAGGGGATGGGCGGAGGGGGAAATGGGGAGTAATTCCTTAATGAGTATAGGTTGTTCTATGGGGTGATGAAAAAGTTTTGAAACCAGAGATGGCTGGTGGTTGCACAACATTGTGAATACACTAAATACCACTGAATTGTATCATTAAAATGGTTAATTGTACGTTATGTGAATTTCACCTCAATTTTAAAAAATGACAAGTTGCAGAGAAATACATACAGAATAAAATCATAGAGCACTCAAAACAGTATGTAAGAGTATATATTAGGAATGTTAGGAATACATATATATTTGGTAAAAGGATAAATATATGGGAAAGAAAAACTACAAAATGTAGTAGTTACCTGGAGATGAGGAGAAGAAATGTGCTCAGGTGCTGATGCACAGGATCTTTGCAACATTTTATTTCTTAAGCTGGGTAGTGGGTATGTGGATGTTTGTATTTGTTTCATTATTCTTAATATCCTGTTGTAAATCTGAAATATTTAAAAATGAACATACTTTAAGTAAATCAACTTTTTAATTTAAGTGTAATATAGGCCAAAAAAAGATATTAGTATAGAGTTTGATGACTTTTCACAAACTCAATACAACTGTATAACCAGCACCTGGATCAAGAAACATAATACCCCCAGCACCCCAGCCCCTTGCAAGGGTTAAGCACTGTATGCCAAAATGAGTATATTTTTATAATGAACACCCCATTGTGTCAAAAGCAGTTGGGGATTTGGGATGGAAAATTTCTACTTTTCACTTTATACCTTTCTATATTTGAATTTTTGCCTTTATCTGTTTTTTTCATAACTCTATATGGACAAACCTCAACACCTTGGCTTAAGGATTTTCTACCTGCTGATTTTTGATAATTTTTACATGTATTCCACTCTTGCTTCCCATTGCCCTGGCCACACCCCAAAAGTTGTCATCACAAGAAATTATACTCTTTGAAATCCGAAGTGCCTTCATTCCAGTGTCTCATCATGACCAACACTTACTCCATTGGTACTTCCATCTCCTGGGCCTCTAATCCCTCTTCTTCCAGTCCATTAATGCCTCTCCTGTGTACACACACACACACACACACACACACACACACTCACAGAGGAATGATGCTAGTTATGATTTCCCTAGTGACAGACAAATGAGCTGACAAAGAAAGACTAATATTCTGATAAAAGTATGCCAGTGAGCGACCAAGGGAGGCTTCCTGGAGTAAATCCCATCGCCATGGGGAGGGAAAGTTCTTAACTCTCTCTCCAAAATCAATGTAACCTGATCAAGGAAAAATAATAGGTTATGCCTCGAGAAACCTCCTAGTAGCTCATGGCCTTGCCCAATCACTTCAGATACAATCATTGTGCCATGTTCTGGGATCTAAAGCATTTCCTTTCTGCTAACTCTGTCTCCCTTTCTCCCCCATCCTCCCTGGAGAACCCCTCTCTTTCACAGAGTTCATCCTGTCTCTTCTTCATCCTAGTTGGGAGTGCGTGCTGGTCTCTCTGGGTGAAACGTTCTTTTAGCAGTTTTCATTTCTCATGTTTTCTCCTCTAGGTAGAAACTGCTTGTGTAACTTCTCCATGCCTGCTCTCTAGATAGCTGATGATTATCAGCAGTGAAAACCTGCCCCGATGTGATAAATACCATTTTCGTCTGCTTGGCAGCAGGTTACACACAGGGAAAGCTGGTGAAAGGCACATATTCCACAGGTTACTAGGTTAACCAGCAAGGATGGGAGAACAAAAGATAATGCAAATTGGATAAATGCGTTTGGAGAGAGAAGAGACTCAGTGTGTGATAAATTGTAAAAGGTGCTGGTTGTGAAAAAAATGGACCAAGTTTAGTGAAGAAGATAATAAATTGCTTAGACTTGGTAACTGGAGTCCCTTAAAAAACACAGAAAAACATTTCTTGAACTTCCTACTAAACAGCATAAATTTTATAATTAATAACAGTATTATTTCACTGATCGTTGCAGTACTTAAACAAAAATTGGCGTAAAAAGTCCTACCCTAAAAAACCCCATTCAAATAAGTCAGAGAAAGACAAATATTGTATGATCTCACTTATACATGGAATCTTTAAACACTGAACTCAAAATCATAGTCAGGCCGGTTGGGTGGTGTCGTGGTTAAGTTCGCCTGCTCCGCTTTGGCAACCTGAGGTTCATGGGTCTGGATCCCTGGTGCAGACCTACCCACTGCTTATCAAGCCATGCTGTGTCAGGCATCCCACATAAAATAGAGGAAGATGGGCACAGATGTTAGCTCAGGGCCAATCTTCCTCAGCAAAAAGAGGAGGATTGGCAACAGATGTTAGCTCGGGGCTAGTCTTCCTCACACACACAAAAAAACAGAGTAGATGGGCGGCCATGAAAATGATCGTCTGGGGATCTAATGTACAGCATGGTGACTATAGTTAACAACATTGTACTGTATCCTTGAAAGTTGCTAAGAGAGATCTCATCACACACAAAAAAAGTTATCACACACAAAAAAGGTAACTATGTGAGGTTATGGATGTGTGAACTACCCTTTACCGTGGTAATCATTTCACAACACATGCTTATATCAAATCATCACACTGTACACCTTAAACTTACACAATGTTATTTGTCAGTTATATCTCAATAAAGCTGGGGTGGGGGGAGATTCTGTTCACAGAACCATTTTTTCTGTCACTTACGCCTGTATCGATTGGTGCCCTCTTTCTGCAGGACCTTGCGTCTGTTCAGAGCCACACCACTTTGTAGATGCCCTGAATTGGGAAGTACGAGTGGTTTTCTGACACATTCTGCAGTTGTCTGTGTCTGTGTGTCTACACTAAATTTAGAAAACATCTGGGTCAAATGGTACCGAACTCCTGGATACCAATTTGGATACACTGAAGGAAGGCTTGGAGGATAGACCCAGAGATGCAGAGCAGGAACCAGAGTAGGAGCAGACTGAGAAAGTATCTTAGGTCTCCTCTTGGTAGGAGGACCTCAGACTCTGCTAGACCACCCAGCTGCAAAGCCCTTTACACCTCATCCCTAACCTAGGTCTGAACTACCATGCAGGGCAAAGGTCACGGCTTCCCAGTCACACCCACATTCTCTGATTTGCAACATTGCTCAGAGCCTCCATGTTGTCATTTAATTCAGAAAAATCCTTTCAACAAGGCCACAGAGGTCATGGAGATGACTTGAAGCTCTGGGGAAGGCGGAGTTGCTATTTCCTGACTTAACATCTGCCACTCAGTTTGAGGTTCCTTTTCTTCCTCTGAGCTTTAAAGAAGAAAAGTTATTGAATAGCCCAGGGCGAAGGGTAGTGAAAAATCTCATTACATCTTCTCTGCTATCTCCTCTCAGAATGCATTTCCTAGTCAATATTCTTGCAACAAATCATTTTTAATTTGAAAGTCACACTCCACCATAAAATGTACACAAATATTAGGAGGCTAGGCAAGGAATTGCTATGCTAAGCATATTGTAAATACAAGAACTGTTTCCCTAATGCAAGAGGAATAAATTATCAATTTATCTTCCCATGGCTGTCTCATTTGGTTATAAATGATAGCAGAGCTTTAACTAAATATAAATATTGAAGTTCATTAAACAACTAAGGTTTTATCCAAAAACAAAAAACAAAACAGTGGAAAGCTGGGACTTCTGTCACATCTCGGTAAATATAAATAGGGTACAAATTGGTTTAAATTAAACAAAATCATATTTAAATGCTACTTGAAAGTTGCTTTAAAAAAATAAAGTAAACCTAATGACTTGAATAAAGGTGAAAATGACCTTTGACTTTTTCTACTTTATTGCAATTAGGAATTAAAATAGTTATTTCCTTGCAAATAATGCTAAGATTCTAGGGAGTTTAATTCTTCAAATTATTAATAGTTCTATGCTATGAGAAGTCATAGCTTAAATTAGGAAGAACGAAAGATTTTTTTTTTTTCCTGTGGACTTAGGGAAACCATCTGAAAGATACGCTATAAGTGAGTTTGGATAAAGGGGGATCCATGTCTTACATTTCTGAACTCGCGTGTGGGTGGGTATGGCAGTGTATACATTTATGTGAGGGCTCGGTGTACATAGATAACAAAATGCTTTCTGTATTTTATATACTTGTGTATAGTTTGAATTTTTTAAATTAAGCATGTATTATTAGGCAAACTAAAAATATTTTTAATATAACATCTCTGCAAATTATTTTAGAATTTAGAAGCCAGAAGAGAGGTTAGTGATTATCTCTTCCTCCCTCTAAATTTATCTGTGGGACAGTTGAGATCCAAAGAAGGCCGGTGGTTCTCATACAATCTACAGTGTAGGAGTCAGGTAGCCACTTCACGGTGCAACTTTCATTTTTCGGTTTTTTTCAAGGCCTATTTTCTTTTCTTATTTCTACTTAACATTTGACATTTTTAATAAAAAGAAAAGAGTAAAATCAAAACCAAGTAGAATCCATATGAAAGAAAATCTACTAATGCACACTTGCTGCAATAAATTACAGATCCTTTGCCCTCAAGTGAACATGTCAGTGGCCAAGCTTTCATGGAAGCAACAAAACTGAATTCAGAGAGACCCACATTTTAACTGACTTTGAGCATCTTAAAGATCCTCCATGTGTATACAAAGTAGAAGGGTAGAAAGACCCTGGAGGTAGAACCTTAATGATAGCTGGAAGATCTCAGGTGAATTGTGACCACCTGAGTCTCAGATTTCTTGTCAATGAAATAAAAGGATTGCACTAGAAAATGCCAGGTGGGTTATTTACCCTAGGCCTTTATGGAAGGCTGCAAAATCAACCAGCAAGTATCAATTACAGTTGAGGAGGAAAAACTGAAGGATCAGAGACAGAAAAGCAGTCCTGGGTGTCAAGTATGAGGGATGAGGTGAGGATATAAACAGGCAGACAAGTCAAAGGGTTGTGAAATGGATGGAGGGAACAGCTTTAGGAGAGAGAACAAGAGTCCTGATTTTGTGTGGCCCTGGCTGCACAGCACAGAGGGTACATAATATTCATACCTAGTCCCACGTCCTCCTTGAAACCTCTGGCCAATGCGAATTGGAACAAAGTCTCCTGGTAAAAATAGAAAACACTGACCTCAGGCTTCATTGATTCATATGTAACAGATGCTGCCCTCGTCTTTGATCATTTTGTGTATTCATTACGTAACATTTTTATGTGGATTCTTTGTCTTTCCCAATTGGATTATAAGCAAATTTCAAATAAAGACTATATTTTACACTATGCAACTATCAGGGTACCTAATAAAAGCTATTTCATAATAGGCACTTAAGTATTTCTTCATCAATTACTAAATAAAAGCAAGAGATCATTTAATCACTCGTCCATCCAAAATCCAATTACACATTTATTGTGAACCTACTATGTGTCAACCATTGGCTTAGATTCGGGGGATAAAGAAATAAACCAGAAAAGAAAAATCTGTACCCTAAGGATCGCACTCTATATAGAGCACACAGTCAAGCAAACACATCATTATGGTATCATGTGGCCAGTGTCATACCAGGAAGCAGTGGGAACTGAAAACAGGGGTTGCCCAATCTCTTCCTGGGAAGACCAGATGGGGTTGCCAGAGAAGACTTCACAGAGGAGGTAACATTTTTTTCCCCTGAGCTTTGAAAGATAATTAGGAGTTTTCCAGGAGGACAAGGAATGGAAGGAACTGCATGGCGTAGAAGTATGTGATTAAGCATTAGGCATGTCTCCATTCCAGAATTCCTGTGTTTAAAGTGGTGAAAAATGAAGTTGGAAAATAAACAATGGCCAGACTAGGAAGGGTCTTAGATGCCATAAGAAGAAGTTAATCATCATCTCACAGGGCAGTGATTCCTAGACTTTCAGATTTCACAGACCAGTGAAATTTTAAAGACATTTTAAGATGACCAAGTTTTTATTTTGCCTGAGTCATTTTTTCTTAAACTTACATTTGCAAATACCAGCATTTCATAAAGGAAAGGACTTCTTTTTGAAATGTCAAAAAAGTAGAAAGGACATAATTCCAGAAACAAAAAGTCTTTTAAATGAGTAAATTTATTTCTATGAATAAAAATCCCAATGATTATCTTTATTTTAACTTTGGTATGTTAAAACTGTCATCACAGACTGGTGCTCATTCCATGAGCTTGAATCTTAGAACCTCAGATGTAGCCAATGAAGAACTAACAAAAAATTTTAAGTAGGAGAATTATATGAACTCCTTTTTTTCTAAATAAAAACAACTTGCATTCCATTTGGACCATTAGCCATGTGTTGCACAAATATCTTCCTATTTCATATAATTGCCTATTTTATTGTCTTAACAATGTGGGGACGGGGATGTCATAGGGGCATTAAGCATGTGGTGACAGCTGTATTGGGGCAGCAAACCCAAGGGAGATCATATGTGGCCTCAGGTTCCACATTTGCTGCCAAATTTCCTTGTTGAGAAAGAGGAAGGGAGTCCAGAAAGTCACATCAGACCCCTCAGAGAATGCTAACCTTAAGCCATTCCAAAAATTACTTGAAAATATAAAATTTTAAATAATCTTTAGTCTTAAATCTGGATCATTATACTCATAGATCAACTTGATTTGTTTATTGATTTGTTCATTTATACTCTGTTAATTCCACAGAGGAGCCCAAGTAGCCCTACTTCAAGGGATCTTGTATTTTTATGATTAATGGTGACATATAACCCCAAATCAAAGAAATGCTAAGTGATGGATGAAATTCTCAAGCTTTACAAGTTCAGTCCACTTGAAATTCTCATCAGAATGTACAGAGGCATATCCCAGGCTCATGCTGAAACTGCTAAATTGGGCAGTAAATCTCATGAGAGTTCAGCACATGAAATCTCTGGTATTTCCTGCTTTTAATTTGTCTAGAAATACTTCAAGGATAGCTTTTCTTATCATATTTCAGAACATGCCCTTGTAAAATGGACACACATAGAAAAGATTCAGCTTGTGTTAATAAAGTTGGTTCAAATTTGGCTCAAGACTAGTTGTTATATTACTAACACCAATGCATGTATTCTTTAACCAAAGGGAAAATGGAGAACTCTTCACGAATAGCCAGAAGCTATTTGGTGTGGCAATTAGAGATACTCTTTAATTAAAAATGAAAAGAAAACTACTTACAAATCCAGAGTTACAATCGTATGACAGAAATTCATAGAGACAGAAACACCATTTTCAGTTGGAAGAACTGAGAAATTATCCCCCAAAGTCATCCAGCTCTTCATATCCAGCTTACAATACTTTTTTTGAATCCTTCCCCTGTCCCCATTTTCCTTTCTCCACTTGAATACCTAAAATATTAAAATTTATTGACCTTGCAATATATAACTCGTGCCCCAAAGTGGTATGTGCACATTTTTCTTGGTCCAACGACTTATTCCTTTGAGAGGAAGCATTAGTAATCTGGAAACATGCAAGGAGAGGCGTGAGACAAGAAACGAAGGACAGAGAACTTCAGCATTCATGTTGATAATGTGCTTGACTAATTAACAAGCCTTGGCTTCCATTTCTTTTTCCAAACTCTGTTGGGGTATAACCTGGAATTTGACAAAAATGTACTGCTTTTTCAATGTCATTGGTGCTAAGACTAACTTTGCTTACAGATTTTTTTCCATCTGCCCTCCCTAATCTTCGGAAAGTTTTGAAAGCTAAAGTGTGTTCTATCTACGCAATGACTGTTTTTGGTTTTAAGGGAAATTTCGTCTTCCTGTAACCACTGCTCCATTAATTCAATGTTATCTTTTATCTATAAAACTAAATGCAATGATTATTTTTCTTAATGCTGTTATTCTTATCCCAATGATCCTTTGACACTTAAGCTGCAGATCAATCAATTCTATAGGAAGTCATTTATTTTGGTTTAGAGAATATAACGGATCAGATTACATTTGCCAAACTAAATGACTACTGCTTCTCAGCCTAAGATCGACTTACATGACTTAGCATCAGTGCTTAAAGGGAAACATTGCCAATCACATATGGAATCTCATAATTTTCTTTTTCAAGTAAAAAGGCTTTACTAACTCAAGAAGACTTGAGAAGGATTTTCATCTCTTACAATGGAGAACCCACATTCAGAACTCTGTTCTGGGGTGGGAGAGGGGAACAGAGATACACACACAAGCACAAATTTTATAATAGAATCGTACTTTTGTTTTAGTCAAGCACACTAGTATACTTTCTATTTGTATGAAGCAAAATAGTGCCTTATGCCCCACCTTCATCAGTTTTCTCTCCTACTTAACAAAGTTTACACCTATAGTTCCTAGTTTGCCCCAGCTTAATTTATCTTAAGGACTGAAACTTGCCCAGGCCGTGATAAATCTTATTTTTACAGCCATTTCTGGCGCTCAGAGGATCGTGCCGAACACATCAACCTTCTGAGCACTGCCTTTTAGCACCTTTGTTCTGTAGAGTTGAACCATGAGATATTGTAACAGTTTCCTGGAAGCTAGAGCTTGGCTCTAGTTAGCTTATTAGCTGTTCTATAGAAAACTTATGTCAGTCTCTTGTTGGCAAACCCTTAGTTTCTCAGGGAAATAAGAAAATAGTGGCTTCAGACAGGGGCAGTTTCATGTTTTATGGGACCTGAAGCTTATAAATTTGGAGGGCCACTTTTAAGAAAAAAAATACAAAATTACAAACACAAAACTAGGTACAAACTAGGTACACTTTAGAATGACAGAAGCAATCACAAGAAATTTGAGGAGTCTTGGAGAATTCTTCTGAGATCTCTAGCCAGAAATGTTTACATGAAATGCTTCCAGATTGCTATCTGGCTTCCTCTTTCCGGCTCGAACACAACCAGCAGCTCCCAGCATCCTCTATGGCTTCTGCAAGTGAGGGGCCCTTTATCTTCTTATGAAGGAATCTTTAGGAATAATATAAAATTGTTTGCAGTTCTTCCTGACATTTACAAGCCTCTGAATTTGAGGATTTGCCAAACTACCTGAACTGAGAACCTTGACCATTGATGCCTCTTCAGAATTTTATGAGAATGATGCCTACTGTAAAGAAAGGATGGTAGGAAAGCTCTCCTGACTGGGCAGTTAACAATTGCCAAATAAGTAAAATAAAGACAGAGTTTGGCTTCCCTACCCAAATAATAACCATTTTTTTTGTTGCTTATCCATATTTTGAGGGCCAACTTTTCTACTAGAGAGATTATAAAATCAACAATTCCCTTACACCTAGTAATATGGCTTTAATATGAGAATCTAGTGGTGACATTAATAAAAACTGGCCCTGCTATGCAAATATTACCACAAAGGACCTCAATAATTCTAAAACCTAAAATCAACCATTCTGCAACCAAAGTTATATTTCTTTGATAATTCTCCCCAACTTGTAACTGGCTTATGGCAACTTATTTTCATATATCAAGTCTCTCCATTTAGCTACTTTGGAATATGTTTTGCAAAAGATGTATTTAAGAAGATATACCAAGAAGCAGCAACTGTATTTCTGGGGACATAAAAACAGTCAAGATAAGTGTTAGATACAAATAATTGTAGCTTTACAAGAAAGGGTTGAATTTTGGAAACATGTTTGTCCATTTGTTTGTGCGTTGGGGTAGATTCAAAGTTGATTTTGATGAAGCCTCTTGATTCTGCCTGTGAGAGTCCCTTTGTATCATAGGTGACAATGAATTCAAGATGTATCCTTGTGAAACCCTTAATTTTCATGGAAAGAAGTCAGCCCCCCTTTACAACATATGTGCACACACACAGAAACTTGCCTGACTGTTAAGGAATATAGTTCTGCACATTTATATATTGTGACCAACTATCTCAGTTTGCCTGGGACTATCCTGGTGTTAGCAATGAAAGTCCTGCACCTCAGAAAACTCCTCATTCTTGAGCAAAACAGGACAGCTGGTCACCCTACTTATGTGACAACACAAGCATGTTGTAAAGTAAGTCCTCACTGCTGCTAGACATAAAAAATCCAGATTGGAGCTGGGTTCTTAGCCTAGAACTTCTAAACCCTCAAAAGTCTATAACTCCTTGAAATTACAGTTAAAATTTTGTGTGTATGTACATTTTTCTGTTGGAAGGCCCACAGTTTTCATCAATTTTTACTATGGTTCACCTAAAAAAAATTATAGAAAGCCTATCTATGGAGGATTGACTGAAAGATGTGTGGCCCATTATTTATCTAAACACTCTAACTGTTTTGCTTCATTGCACTTCAGATGATACCATCAGTTATTAGAACAACCCGGAGATGTTTACCATGGTAAGGATGCTGACGAGGACATTGTTTATTATGTCATGCTGTCCCTTTTATAAGGAGCCTTGGAAAGAAGTATGTCTTGTCTTGCTATCAAAATTCATTTTCTTCTTCTGAGTAAGTCTGCTTTTTCTCTTACAGACAGATAACTGACCACTTTTCCTTCTTTCTCTTGTCTTCTAGACATCTTAGAAACAAATAGATGGCCTGACCATAGAAAGTATATAGCACTTCACAGTATGTACTTTATGTATTAAATACATTCCTGGTTCTATTTTATGTTCCTGGCCTTATTTTCCTTTGTCTCATAATTCTTACCTACTTCTAATATCTATTATTCTATCAGTTAGGAATTAGTTTTGGCCCTGAGCATGAGAAACTTCTCAAATAGGTGCTTAAACAAGTAGACTCTTATTTTTCTCACCTAACAATGAATCTTTCCTTCAGGAGAGAAAGAGACTTTCTCTCCCACAATTGTTGTGTTGTGCACTCAAGATGGTTTTTCTACTCCAGCACTGAATCCTCATTCCTGGAATGAAGAAGAAACACAAATGTCAAAAGACATGAACCACTTCTCCTTATTTTCATTAGCCAGAACTTTATCATATGACCAACACTAGCTGGAAAGGACACTGGGAAATGTAATTTTTTTTGCTGGGCCCATTGCTAACTGGTCAAAATCAGGGTCTGATGGATAGAAAGAGGAAGAATCACAACCAGCAGTGACCAACACAATTATCTTCTGGAATTTTATTTTATTTCCATAAGCCACTTTAAGTCTCTTTTGGCCTGGGGTGGGGGTCATAATAACAAATTTTGTGCACCAAATTACAATGGGCTACTGCAAAATGTTCTCAGATAATTTCTGATATGATATAATTACAACTCAAGTGTCTGAGGTATAATTCCTTGCTAACCTGACTTCTATTTCAAAATCTCAAAGCTGTTCCATTGTTAGAATTTGAGGGTCTCCAGCAAAATCGAATATATAGTTCCTATTCTTAGTTAACTGCCAAAAAGTACATCCAATTCGTCATTCATGTTGAGTATCCGCCTTATGCCAGGCACTGGGCTGGGTTCTGGTAGTTGGAGAATTAACAAGTTCCAGTCAGTTCCTAGGCCCAAGATGCACAGTAGAAGCAACAAGGAGCAAACCCACAATGTGACAGGGTTTGATAAGTGATATCGTAGGAGTATGCTCATGGCACTATGAGACCACAGAGGAGAGACCATAACCTGCCTGGGTAGAAAGGGCAGGGGAGACGTTCTGGAGGAAGAAACACTTGACCTTGAGGATGATTTGGGACTAGCACATAAATGTGGTGAAGAGAAGATTTCCAGGCTAATGTCCACAAGTGGAGAGGTTGCAAGTAGCTCTGAAATATGCATGAGGTAGCAGAGCTAGAGATGATATTGAAGAGTTCCAGACTCCAAAAGGCATGTGCACTAAGCTAAAGAGTTTGGATTTTACTCTACAGAAAATGGGGAAAGTAGCAAAGGTCTTTTCTCTTCTGGAAAAGAGTCACATCCATATATTTGAATACTAAAAAAGGTTGCTTTGGCAGCTGTATACTCAATGGATTGGAAACAGAAAGAAGGTTTGGGAGGCTGTTACAATGGTCCAAGTAAGAGAAACCGAGAGACTGAACTCAGGCAGTGTCTCTGGGGATGGAGAGAAGGGGACAGATTTGAAAGCTGTTAGGACCATAGACTTGTCAGGACTTAGGAACTGATCATACAAAGCAGGTGAGTGTTACTAAGAGTTTAGAGTAACTCCACCTGCAGGTTTATGACTTTCTAGGCATCTTGGTCAAAGGTTCATCTCTTTTACCTGGAAAGAGAATACGGCATAAAGAGCCGGGGGCAGGGTGGGGGGAGTTGAGAGGAAATCTCAGAAGAGGGGTATCATAAAGGGAAGAGATGATTTCCACCTTTGAGATGTTGGAAATGACTCTGGAAAACCCATGTGGAGTCGCCTAGAGGTAGTCAGAATTCCGTTTCTTTCTGATTTCTCCAGGAACTTCCTATGGCAATTATCCCCTCTCTGGCCTTTATTTCCAACCTCGCCTTCTCTGTGAGCTCCTTCCCTGTAGCCTAGAGCCACATTCCCTGCATGGGTCCCCATCGCCATCTCCAGCCTCACCTCAACCACTCCCCACTTTCCCTCTCTGGGCTCTAGCCACGCTGCACTTCCGATTGGTTCCACGTATGTGCCATGCTCTCTCCTACCTCAGGACCTTTGCATAGGTTTTACACAATGCTTGAATGCTCTTCTCAATCCACTATTCCTTTCACCTGGCCAACTCCTATTCATCCTGCCTCAAACACATAGACAATTCTTGTTTTATATTCCCTGACAAGAGCACCTGATACTTCATGGTCTGTTTGAGTATAATTGCTTACTTAACTGTTTAGAGCTATTGGTTTAATGTCTGTTCCTGATGGACTTTCACCCCATGAGGGAAAGGGCCTTGCCTTGCACAGAGCTTAACTAAATCACTCAGTATACAGTTACTGATTAACTGATGGTGCACAAGCCTTTCCCACCTTAAAAAATGAAAATAACTTCTTCCCAGCCTTACGTTCATCTTTAGCCTCTTCCATATATTTCTCCTTTGTTTACCATTGAGCATCTTGAAAGATGTTCCAGTGCTTTCCCATGGGCATTGGTAAGTTATGCAGAATGAGAGCTAGGCCGAGAAGACAAGTATAGATCACACAGAGAAAGTATGATAGAGGCCTGAACACTCACAGAGAGTGTTCTACTTTCACTAGTTTAATAACGTCTTTTACCATTTGCCCTTCAACTCACAGCAATCTGACCTAGTATCCCTGTCCCTCCACTGAATCTTCTTGAGCAAATGTACCTGCCAAACTTCTCATTATGAAATCTAACAGTTAAATTTCAATTATTAAGCTGACCCCTCTGCAGCATTAAACAGTGTGGATCTTCCACTCCTTTGCCGGCTTTTCTAACACCACCTCTTCCTGGATCCCTCCCTGTCTGACATTCTCTTTTCTGTTCCCTCACTAGCTTTGTTCCTTTGACCATGTAATAAATCTCAGCTTCTGTCCTTAGACCCCTGAGCTTATTGCTATACCCTGGAACAATCTCACAGATCCCCAAGATTTTGGCTGCCATCCATAAAATTTCCCATGGGAAGTTATATTTCTTCCCATGAAATATGGGTCCACACAGAGGTGAGGTAGAGGATGAGATGGAAAAGGTTCAGTTTAGATAGAGATAAGTTTGAAAGGTAGAGATTTAGGAATTTGCCTGGGGGCATCTGCTCCCTAGTGAGGAAGACAGGAGGTTTTCTCCTAAGATTGAGCATGGCAGATGCGGAGTAATGAGCCAAGGGGTAAAGATGTGAAGTCGAGATCGAGGAGAAGTGGAGAAGCAGCTGCCCAGGGATGTGTCCTAGTCTGTCAAAGTGCTAGTCAAGCTCTGAGGAGTGGGGCCACCACTTGGCTGCAAGAGTTTTCTCCAGCAGCTCTCAGGAGTCAGCTTGGCTTAGTTCACAGAGTGGCAAGGGCTGGATCCACCCAGGGCTGGAGATTTGTATGCTGGGCTTTGTGGGAAGACAAGGCGTAAAGGAAAATGGCGGTGCTGGGGAGAGGATAGGTGAGGATGTAGAATGTAGAGCATTAGCTGAAGAGGTAGAAAGAGCAGCTAGGAAGGCACTAGTCAATTAGGAGAAAATCAGTGACAAAGAATGTCTAAATCCTATCAACCTAAAGGCTGGTCTTGAAGGAATGTCTATAAATAAAGAAAAAGGAGGAGGCAGCCAATTCTCTTCCTTTTCTGACTTTAGCTCACTCTCTCTTTCTTCTTGCATGTCCTCCTTATACACCAGAATCCTAAAAACAATTACACCATGATCATTGGCTTTGGAGTCATACAGGTCTGGCTTGCCTATATTCCATGTGAACTTGGGCAAGTTATTTAACCTCTGTAGGCCTAAATCTTCTGACTAGAAAAGATGATAATAACAGTCTTTCCCTTCTAAGGTTGATGTGAAAATTGAATGAGTCCACACCTACAGAGCTCAACAAGTTACCTGGTACTTAGTAAATGCTTAACAAAAGTTAGCTCTTGTTATTAACTTCTGGAGAAACTAATATTAGCTAAGGAGTACCTTCTGAACGTGAAAAGTTTTAGACAATATTTCTGTTATAAGTTGTAGATTCTAATGGAAATTTTCTATCCTGGGAGTATATCCTTTGCTGAACCAGCAGAATATTTGAATTGGCCATGACTCATTGCTCCAGTCTAAGTCTTATTCAGTAGTGCCCAATTGGGTTTTTATTTCAATCTCAGAGTACAGAAAGCTTGAGATGTACAAACTAGTGGGGAGACAGGCAACTCTTCTGAAAGCATACTTCCTTGCCCAGGGGTGACAATGTACACTCCCCATTTGTCAAACTAATGTCGCTGGCCTCCTGGCATCACTTCAGTGTGACTTAAATTGGAGTTTTGGATGGATAAGAATTTTCTTGAGCTAACTATATTTGTCAATCACTGGAACCAAGCAATTTCTGAATTTGCCACATCAGCATGACACTCTATTCAGTTGTCATTCTTCATAACCCTGTGAGCAGGAAGGCAGTTACCAGATTGGGTTTGGGAGTCAGACAGAGCTAGTGTCTAATTCTGGCTATGCCATTTACTTGCTTGTGATTTCATCTCTGTAAGCCTCAGGGTGCTCACCTGCAAAATGGGAGGGTAATAAGAGTGCCTACTTCATAGACTTCTGGTGACTTAATATTTAATGAGATAATGTATACATACAGTGCCCGTCACACTGACAGTCCTCAAAAAATGTTGGCTATTACTAATATTTATTATATTCTCATCAATCTCATTCATGTTTTTTTATCCATCCAAGTGAAAGAGTGGTTGAAAAGAAATACTAGTTGAGTTACATGATCAGTCTTACTAAAGAAGAAGTATGCTGTCAGTAATAGCCCTTAAGCTAAAGACTTTGGTAGTTTCTAGTGAATCATCAAAATAGAACATTTATGTTAAAACAGTGTATGAGTGAAATGTCAGTCTACATGGCTTTCCATGGATCAGACGGTGCTATTTCTACAGTGGGTTCTGTAAGTGGGTTGTAGTTGTGGTTGTTGCTGCTGCGGAGTCAGCATTGTTGCTGATGTTACGTGTCTGCACCACCATGTTTCGGAAGACAGTACAAGAATCGTGAGGCTGGGGGGGAATCCAGAGAACAAGCCAATTCTGTCTCTACACTGGGGGACAATGCCCCTTTTTTGGTCATTTCAGTTTGGCTAAGATTTCCGGGTCTCTGCCAGCCAGGACTGGGGAGGACAACATTGACTGATAAGTCCTCCAACACTAAAGCAGTTCTTTTTAGAGCAGAGTGACAGGTTTGCAGTCCATCTTCCCAGCCTGGGCCTGGGAACTGATCCAAATTTACAACATGAAAAGGATATTCCCAAGCATCAGCACTTGCTGCTTAACAACTCTCAAGGACAGGCTCTTCTGCCTTGTAATTAACTATAATCTCTCTTCTTGGGGATTAAACTGCTTTCCTTTGTTTTTTCCTCAAGTAGAGATGGAGGGCAGAAATATGGACGGGAATAAGGAGAGTGAGGCAGGATAGTATTTCCTAATGACAGTCCATCTCCTACATTTTATACTCTTAGAAATTCTCAAATCATAGTGCTTTTTCCAAAATACAATTCTCTTGGCTTCTTAAGAATTATTTCTAAAATCAATAACATTACATGTATCAACTCTAAAAGTACTCTTTTTGAAAAGTTACATGCAAGATATATTCACCATAACTGGGGAAATGGTCCCTTCCAATAAAAGAGAGCTGTGGATCCCACGTAACTAGATTCCATGTACTATTCTAAAACACAAAATTAATTTTTTGATGTGTCTAAAGAACTGCTTAACTTTATTGGAGGTAAATTTATAGTTAGCATTTTATGGATCAAATCATATTTGATTGCAATAGTAAAAAAAAGTTATTCTAAGAATCTTTTATTATCTCAGCTAAATAAAATATTTATGTAGGCTAGTTTCTTCAGAGCACAAAGTTTTCATTGATGGCTGCTCCCTGTTTCTTCAAGCTCAGCAATACTCTGTGAGGCTACTCAACACAAACCAAGTTCTATTCATCATGCACATTTAGTTCTATGGATTTAATTTCACATTTACATTGGCTTGCTATAACCAAGCAGCAGAAATCCACCAAAAATTACCAACTAAGACTTGGAAAAAACTTCAACTCATAAACTAATATTTGGGCAAAATCTAGGCAAAGCTTTTTTAAACACAGGCAATGGGAATCCTTTTACTGACACCACACCACAACACTCAACCATTCTTATTGCAAGATTCAGGAAAATTCTAGCCTCAAAGCACAGAGAGAAACAATCTACCTCTGAGCTCAAACACCTCCCTAGCTCTTCCGTCTTCTGGAATAGCAAATTTGGTCCAGCAGCACTCACTAAGAGAGCTAGGCCTCCCAAGGTGAAGGCAGAATATCTGCTTGACTACTAATTGGTTATTATTAGTCTGGAGTAAATTTATATTTTTGCAAACATTCCAGTGAGGCTGACAGTTGAAAGAAAGGAGATTTCACAGTCTTCCTCCAGAAAACTCATTGAAGTTTCTACAAACTTTACTGTACCACGGATTCTTCTTTTGATCTAAACTAAATCCTTTGAGCAACAGTTTAAGGCATTTCTAATAAGTCACAGTAATACCCTTGAAGACGAATAAGCCACATCCCTCCTGTACCTTAGGCCACACTCCACCTTTGCCTTTTTCGCTTAATTTCAATTTAGTTTAGCAAATAAGTCCTACTGTTTCCACTTCTATCTGGAGGGCATGATAAGTAGGCCAGAAAGGGGAGCCAACATCTCTGTTCAGACTACAACTGTTCACATCTCCAAGGATCATGCTTATCATTTAAAAATGTTATTGCAAAAACACATTTCACAAGAGAAATTTTTAAAAGATACACACACTCCAGTCCTTCCAAGTAAACAGTTTTCGCTTTCTTGTATTCTCTTCCAATCACTGGTCATATGGGTGGCAGATTGTTTTATCTGAAAGTGGTTGTAACAATATCTTCCATTCGACCTGCTCTTCTGCGTATGTCCTTGCCACTCCCTCATCAAGAGGTGGAATCTCATTGCCCTCTCATGAATTTGGGCTGGTCTTGGTGACTCCCTGGTAGTCAATAGAATGAGGCAGAAGTGATGTCACATGACTTCCACAGCTGGGTCAGAAAAGGTCATGCAGTGTCCATCTGATTCTCTTGGAATGCTCACCCTCTGGTGCTCCCTCAGGGGATGCCCCTTTTAGAACCCAGCCACCATGCCTGTAAAAGCCCAAGCTACATGGTAGCACCATACACAAGCCTGCAGTCAGTTGTTCCAGCTGAGCCCATCCTTTGAGTCCTCCCAGCCTAGGTGCCAGGAATTTGAGAGAGGAAGCTTCTAGATGATTCCAGGCCCACCTGATCCAGTCACTCCCATCCATTTACGTTTCCAAGATGAGAACTCAGACATTGTGGAGCAGAGAAAAGACATCTCCACTATGTCCTAATTCCTGACCAGAAAAATCTGTGGGCACATTAAAATGATTGTTTTGTACCTTTAAGATATTTGCTGCTTAGCAATGGATAACCGACAAAATGCATACGTGCTTTTATTTTAGCTATAGTCATAGGAAATGAATGATTTTATAACCTTCACTTTTTTCCACACAGGTTTTTGTTAATCACCAACATGCCTGTTGTTATATAGAGGGAAGTTTAAATCATAGAGAAAGAGTCCATAATTTAGAGTCTTCAAGACCTGGCTATCGGGACATCTCAGGCAACTGAGAGACAACGACTTATTTGCTCCAAGCTTTAGTTCCCTCATCTATCATGTGATGATAATAACTCTGACCTATGGGCATTATTGTGAGGACTAAATGAAATAAGTCTCATAACAATAAATGACATAATGCCTGACACATAGCAGATTTTGTGAAATAGTTCCTTTTTCCAATGTAGGCTTCACACCTATCACTTTATTGGCTTCATTCTTTCTTTAAAAATACAAAGATATATTATCATCTTCTAGTCATTCAGTAGAATGCCATAGAAATTAAAACTTTTAATATTTCTTTAAATGAGAATGTTAAGTCTTTCCCCCCATATAAGCTGAGAATTTATCATCCCACATTATATATGTGCTTTTTATTTCCTTCACAGTATTAGCATATGAAAGGGTTTAGAATGCTGACTGGTATCTGGTGAATGTTATGGAAGTGTTCAGTTATTATTACTTTCCACTTATTTCTATTGAGCTGTGTTGTATTAGTTTCTGACTAATGTTCAACTTCATTAAAGCAACTTGGAAGCTTGAGTTTCTAGGAAACAATGTTTCCCTAGGTGATTTCACTCCACTCAGTCTTTCAATGTCTTTACACTCTTATTCTCTCTATTAAATATGAAACTAGGTAGCCCATCACTTGGCCCCAAGCCCTGCCTGCTGGACCACTTGACTCTTAGAACCACTGTGATGATACAGAGGTCTGGGAATGCAATCCGTGTTTTCAATTCTATTTTGTGATCTAGATTTTTAATGCAAGTGTAGCACTAAGTCTAGAACTTAACCCTCAGTAGTACTGTCCTTCAGATTATCTTTTCCTATGCATTTAAATTATTCGTGAAGGAGAATTCCTCATGTTCTCACAATGGTCCAAAGAATGAGCTTCCATGATTTCTGATGGTTATGTATTCCAAAGTTTCACACCTAGAAAAAAGGGATTTTTCTAATCTTTAACCTAAGCCCCTCTTGCAGCAGACGAAGTTAAATCTCTCCTTATCAAGCCATTCAGTACAAAGACAAGTTTCCCAAAAGCATCCACACAATATTCCTACAGTTCCTTGAGGACCATTAACTGTCCCATGGTATTTTATCCATGAGACATGTAAAAAGCTGGTTTCCAAACTTTAAATCTTTTTTATGTCTTTCCAAGTGGACAATGAACTATCAATAACAATTTTTAATATATTCCATGTATCACCTTGATCAGTGTCTGTCAAAAGAAATATGTCAGATTAACCCACCTAAAGTTTGTCTTGCCAAAGCTTTGGTAGTGATTAATCAATATCTTTTTTCTAACAATTTAAAAATTATTTTTTATAATGCTTTCCAATATATTTTCTTGATCTGGAAATTAGGCTTATCCTTCATGCTTTTCACAGTTATCTTTTAGAACAATATAATATTACCTTCCCAACACTCTTATTCCTCTCAAATTCTAAAAAGTGATAATAAGCACATATGTAATGATTTCAATAAGTTACTGTGAATATTTATCTCATACAATTTATTTTGAAATTCATCATCAGTTAATTCTCTGTCCCTGTCAATCTCCTGATTCCCTATTCCTTGTTGTCTGTTCTGATGTCCTGATCTCAGACGTTAAGTATAAGTAAATAAATAAAGGGGTGTGAGTGTGTGTATACTTTTTCTACTATTAGTTTTTCCTCAGTTGTAGAAACAACATATTCTTCAACTTTCTTTGGTGCCTGATTTATTTCTTAAAAATGCTTGTAATTTGCGATGCCTTTTTAGATACAACACCAAAGATACAATCCATGAGAGAAATAATTGATTGACTGGACTTCATTAAAATTAAAAACTTTAGCACTGCAAAAGACAATTGTCAAGAGAATTAGAAGACAAGCCAGAGAATGGGAGAAAATATTTGCAAAAGACACATTTGATAAGGGACTGTTGTCCAAAATACACAAAGAACTCTTAAAATTCAACAAT
Source organism: Tapirus indicus (assembly GCA_031878705.1). Classification (NCBI taxonomy): domain Eukaryota; kingdom Metazoa; phylum Chordata; class Mammalia; order Perissodactyla; family Tapiridae; genus Tapirus; species Tapirus indicus. The sequence goes on along the minus strand of CM062926.1, from coordinate 74,231,735 downwards.
AAGAAAAGAAACAACTGAATTTGAAAATGGGCCAAAGACCTTAACAGACACCTCACCAAAGAAGATGGTAAACAAACATATGAAAAGATGATCTACATCACATATCAGGGAAATGCAAATCAAAAATGAGATACTACTACAAACCTATTAGAATGGTCAAAATTCAGAACACCAACAAAATCAAATGCTGGTGAGGATGTGGAGCAACAGGAACTCTCATTCATTGCTGATGGGAATGCAGAATGGTACAGACACTTTCAAAGACAGTTTGGCAGTTTCTTACAAAACTAAACATACTGTTATTATACAATCCAGCAGTTGTGCTCATTGGTATTTAACCAAAGGAGCTGAAAACTTACATCTGCACAGAAACCTGCACACAAACGTTTATAGCAGCCTTATTCAGAATTGCCAAAACTTGGGAGTAACCAAGAAGTTCTTCAGTAGGTGAATCGATAAATAAACTGCAGTACGTCCAGATAATGGAATATTATTAAGCACTAAAAAGAAATAAGCTATCAAGCATGAAAAGACATGGAGGAACCTTAAATACATATTTCTAAGTGAAAGAATCCAATCTGAAAAAGCTACAGACTGTATGATTTCAACTATATGACATTCTGGAAAAGGCAAAACTATGGAGACAAAAAAGTGAGTGATTGTGGGGTGGGGTGAGGGAGGGATAAACAGGCAGAGCACAGAAGATTTCTAGGGCAGTGAAAAAACTCTGTATGATGTTATGATAGATAATGTGTCATTCTACGTTTGTCCTAACCCATAGAATGTACAACACCAAGAGTGAATTCTAAGGTAAACTATGGACTTTGAATGATTATGATGTGTCAATGTAGGTTCATCCTTGGGAACAAATGTACCATCCTGGAGAACAATGTTGGTAATGGAGGAGGCTCTGTGTGTGTCAGGGCAGGGGGTATATGAGTAATCTCTGTAACTTCCTTTCAATTTTGTTTTGAACCTAAAACTGCTCTAAAAAAATAAAACCTTTTAAAAAATGCTTATATTTCTTTTAGAACTCCTTTATTTTAACTCATTCCTTAAATTAGTACCTTTTTTTAAATTGTAACCTTTGTTTTCCTTCCTTTTCAGCAGTCCATTCCCACTTTATTCATGTAGTGACAAATATTCAGTAAATGCCTGCTAGATACTATGTGCGGTGCTGGGTACTAGATAAACCTTCAAGTAATGTTGGTCCAGGATTATGACTGGAGAAGTGTGGGGCTAGTGCCTGGTCTGCTCCCACCTCTACCAGGTTTATACTAGTGAAATAAGATGAAGATTAATATGAAAGGTAGACGTGTTAAAAAATAGATCACAGAAGAACAACTAGAAGCTTGAGAGTTATGCAGGGAGAAGCAAAATCAAGACCACAGACTGAGCACGTGAACTCCTTCCTTTTGTGTGAGTTCTAGGTGTTTCTTTCCTCATCAGCCAGCATTCATCTGCACTCCTTTCCTATATTTCCCGGAACTCCCTTGCCTCAGGAGTCTAGACGGTCGCAACTTCTCCCAATGAGCTATATCGTTTGTGATTGGGAAGGCTGAAGGGAAGAGCCTTGAGCTCAGCGGAGGTGACGTTTGCAGTGCTCCCCAGGCTTTCTCCAAAGAATCACCAGTCTTGGCACTCCGACCCTGCTGGAGCCTGTGCCCATTCAGTGACAGTGTTCTGCAGTTCTGACTAGGTTTGGTAGTAACTTCCAGATTTCCTGAAAACTGGTGAGGAAACTCAGGGGTAGCTGAATGCCTTCTCTGACCTTTCTGGACCTTTTTCGTCCTCTGGCCTTTTCAATGGTTTTCAAGCACCCAATTTCCTCTTCTTTCTTCACTGAAATTCCTACAAGGTTTTTGCTTTGGAGAGAGAACATTTACTGAAATGCTGCCACAAATACCTAGAAATGACAGACAATATATTTAAAAAACAATAGAAATACAATGTGTCACCAACAGACCAAAAAATTTGAGTTTGCTTGAAATATGGCATGTAGATGAAATCAAATCTATGGAAAAACAAAACTGAAAGAAACCATCTCTAAAAAAACATGCATGAGAAGACTGCTGTGGAAGTGGGAGTGGCACAGAGGAGGAAGGTCCAAATTTAGACTCACTGGAAACACAAAGTGAGGAAATGCACACAGCAATTATCAGGTGATTGATTGGAGAGTTGGATTTGGTGCTGCTTGACTAGCAGTCTCTCCTTTGTCTCCTGCTTGTGCTAAATCAGGTAACAGTAGTGGACAGTCCAAGTGAAAGCAGCAAGTGTGGGCATGGAACTAAAGGGGCAGATACCCAAGATAGCTGCTTATCCCCAGGAGGAAATACGTTGCTGCCTAAGAAGAAGACGAGCTGCCAGTACATCTTCATGTCAGCTTGTTCTGTCTGTCACCTGCAATTGTCAATGGTAATGTATAATTAGAAGAGCCAATATTCACAGAGAAATAAACAGGGATTTTCAGACAAAAAGATGAGCAGACAACCAAGAATCCCCCAAATATCTGAGAAAAGACAATAAATGTCATAAAAGAGAGTTCTGAAATTCCATTAACAAAAGAACTTATCCCCCCAAAAGAGAGTTAATATAACAAGACTTTGAAATAAGTAAAATTAGTGTCCAAGAGATTTGAGAGGAAAATGTATCTGTGAAAAAGAAAAAAAAAACCCAGAAATTCCCATAAATTAGATATTTTATTGATAATATTAAAAATGCAACATTTAATCTGAATAGGAGAACATTCACAGCTAAAGAATGACTTACTAACCTAGAAGGTCAATCCAAAAAGTGTCTCACAGTGCAGCCTAAAAGGACAAAGCTGTGGAAAGTGCAAGAGCTTTATGAGAGACAGAAATGATAAACTCAGAAGTCTGACATCTGTCTAATAGGAAATCCAGGAAAAGAACAGAGAGAATGAAGAGCAGTGTGGAGCAAGTAATCAATAAAATAATCAAATACAATTTTAGCTCAAGAAAGACTTGTTTTCTCAGATTTAAGGGATGACTTCATTCATATGTGGAAGATAAATGAACACATAGATACATAGAACAGATTAGTGGTTACCAGATGGGAAGGGGATGGGGGGAGTGCAAAAGGGGTAAAGAGGCACATGTGTAAGGTGACAGATGGCAACTAGACTTTTGGTGGTGAACACAATGCAGTCTATACAGAAGTCAAAATATAATGATGTACACCTGAAATTTATATAATGTTATAAACCAATGTGAATTCATTAAAAAAATGGACAAAGAATATTCCTCCAAAGAAGATATACAAATGGCCAACAAGCATATAAAAAGGTGCTCAACATCACCAACCATTAGGGAAATGCAAATTAAAACCACAACAAGATATCAGCTCACATCTATTAGGATGACTGCTATAAAAAAGAAGAAAAACCCAGAAAATAACAATTGTTGATGAGGATGTGGAGAAATTGGAATCCTTATTCACTGTTGCTGGGAATGTAAAATGGCATAGCTGCTATGAAAAACAGTATGGCAGTTACTCAAAAAATTAAAAATAGAATTACTATACAATCTAGCAATCCCACTTCTGGGAGTATTTCCAAAATAATTGAAAGCTGGATCTCAACGACATATTTGTAATCCCATATTCATAACAGCATAACAGCTTCATTAACAATAGCCAAGAGGTGGAAGCAACTCAAATGTCCATCAAAGGATAAATGGATAAGCAAAATGTGGTCTATACATACAATAGAATACATTCAGCCTTAAAATGGAAGGAAATTCTGACACATGCTACAACCTGGATGAACCCTGAGGACGTTATTCTAAGCAAAATAAACCAGACACAAAAGGATGACAATTGTAAGATTCCACTTTTATGAGGTACTAGAATAGTCAAATCCATAGGGACAGGAAGGAGAATGGTGGTTGCAGGGGCTAGGGAAGAGTGGTGTGGGGAGTCAGTGTTTAAGGAGTACAGAGTTTCAGTTCGGAATGACGAAAAAGTTCTGGAGACGGATAGTGGTGATGGTTGCACAACAGTGTGAATGTACTTAATACCACAGAATTGTTTACTTTAAAATGGTAAATTTTACGTTACATGTATTTTACCAGAATAAAAATAAATAAATTTTAATGAAAGAAAGAAACCACAGACAAGGTTGGGAACATCTAGGAACAGATTACCTTGCTTCCCAGGATGTAGTCCCACCCCGCCTGGAATTCTAGGTGGAGACACCTCACAAAGGTTCTTCTCCATCACAGGCTTCCAGAGTGAAAATAATGGAAAGTCAAGGCAGAGAGAAGACTAAAACAGTGTACTCTAGTCCTGTGTGAGAAGTAGAAGTTCCAAAGGGCCTCACTGGGTACTGTATTTGAATTCTCTGCATAGCATCTATAACTGTCTGTTACTTTTCCAGTTTACCTATTTGTGTGTTTGTTATACGGCCCTTCCCACAAGACTGTCATCTTCCTGAGCACAGGCAGGTCACTATCCTCAGTGTTTAGAACAGTGCTGGCCCTGAATATGGGCTCCATGAATATTTGTTGAATGAAAATGAATCTTTATGCATATATGCAAGTATTTCTGTAAGACAGATTCCTGGAAATGTAACTGCTGGATCAAAGAGCACATGCACTGTACATTTTGGTAGATATTACCATGGTCAATATATCCAGACTGTTTGATGTGCTTGAAGTGGGCATTATGTCTGAAGAGATCAGTGTATTTGGGCTTGTCCATGCATCCCCAGATGGTTCCAAAGTGCAACCAAGATGAACTATTGTTTTAGACCATCTTCTATGTTGTTCCAGCTACAAAATACATTAGGGTTCAGCTGAGTATGGCTGAACATAATTGCTCTGACCAATTCACCTCCAATTATCCATCTAGTGATTCATGAAACCTAGAGTCTTTTATTTATAAATGTTGACAATGGCATGTAAGAAGTAGGGAATGATTGTTTGCAGGAATGGTGTGGCTATCTAATGTTTAATTACTTGATCTTCTTGAAATAAAGCTCATAATTGGTACAATGTATAATGTTAAACACATGTCACCCATTTTGGCCTTTAATTCCTCACACAGATGTTTATATATGTTTATATAATAATTGTACATGCAACTGAGACTGTCACAGAGAAGGGCTTTGGGCAAACTCTGATTATATGGTCCAAAACCTGTATTTAGTTACAGACAAAGGAATGCCCTTGCAGGCATCCTATCTTTGTACTTACTAAGTGCGTGACTCCAAAGAATAAAATTTTTAAATGCCTTAGTGATGAAATATGTGAATAAATAACCAAAATGTGTTAGTGTTTTATTAATAAGTTTTAAGATGTGCAAGATATCGTATGTGCTGTCCTAGGAGAGTTAGTGAAGAAAAAGTGGACCAGATATAAAATGACAAATTTACAAATTTCCTGTGTACTTCCAGGAAGTAGGGAGACAAGATATAATTTATGAAAACTGGGATTTCCTGAAGAAGAAACTAGAACTAATAGACAGTGGCAATAGTAAAAGTGAAATATGAGAAAATATTCTTGAGGGAAACTGGTGTGTTCACACACACATGCACACACAAACACACAAACTTATATCTAAATAAATTCTGGGAAAAGAAGAGTCTAGATGACAAAAAGAAAAAAAGACACAATTTTCAAGGATTCAGAGCAATATTATGTTATGTACAAGGATAAAAATCAGCCTAGCTTCACACTTCTCTTCAAAAACCAAGATACAACTGTACTGTGAACCTAGAACTTTCGGGCTTGTCATTCATGTGTGTAAGCAACAGATTGTCCTAGATATACAATGCCTCAGAAAATATTTCATGCAGACTCTTCACAAACACAAAAATTACTTGAAGATATACTCTAGCTGAGCAAGAGATTAACAAAATTAACAATTCCAGTTTTTAACCTATAAAATTTCCAATGATCAAAAGGTTGACAGTATACAATGTTGGCAAGGATGTGATAGAAAACAGACACTCATTCTTATTTATGGGAGTGTGAATTGGTGCAATCTCTTTTAAAGGGGATTGAAAATGTCTAACAATGTTTGAAATGTTTATATCCTCTGGTAGCTAGCAAACTACAGTCTACATGAAGAAGGAGGCATAGGATCATCATGACAACATCCCAGAGATAGCTGGGGACACCAATATTTGCATTAAGGGTGGTACTTAGGAGGTAAAACATTTGGTAGACTGTAGAAACAGTGGGAATTTCTTGACAACTACTTTGAGGCTGAGAATCCAATCAAGGAGACATAGGAACTAATGCTGTTGAGGACAGTCAGAAAATAGTAGTGGGCTTGGAAAGCAATGAGAAGCCAAGCTTAATTGCCACCTCTCCTTCATGGAGGCCTTGAATCAGAGATAGGATATGAAGAAAGCTATATTTAATTGGTGAGATCCTATATGTGGGCATCAGCGATGGAGGAGGCGAGCCCTAACTGTGAAGAAGACGATACGCTGGGCATTGAGGCTGTCTCTCTAACATCCTTTCTCCTCTCTCCAAGTTCTATTCAATCATGTGACTGTATATCTCTTGACTGGTTCAGGATCCGTCTAAGCCACTGAGAAGAGGGATTGGTTTAAGAATGGACATGTGACCAATGAGAAGTAAGGAGAAGTTTGCTGGGTGCTTCTGAGAAAAGTTTCCTCTCAAGAAAATCTTCTGGAAGATATCCTCTCTTGCTGCTCTGGGTGTTGTTTTGTATACATGTCAGGCCAGGAATGTCTGCCATTTTCTGACACCTGGAAGAGTAATGACAATAAAAGGGAAAGATAGAATGAAGCTTAATTGAAAGCCTTCCCTACTCCAGGACTTTAGGTTAAGTCAAGTAATCATTTCTCCCTCCTTTTTACAAGCTAGTTTGAGTTGAGCTTTCTTTCACAACAGTCTAAGGCTTCTCAAGTGATTCAGATGATATGGTGACACAGGCAAGCTTGTCCTTCAGGCCACCATCTTGGCCAAGACTAAGCCCATAACAGTGGAATTAGGGTAAGGTCAGCAGTCCATTTCCACTCATCTAAGGCCCCCTGGAAACTTTTTCTGATTAAAAAGAAAGAGACTTTTTCCAAAACAGTGTACCCCAATAAGAAGAAATTGAGATGGCATGGAAGAAACCTGATATGGGGAATTAGCTCAAGCTCCACATAAAATTTCTCTCAAATCCCTGTCTCATACACAGCAGGAAACTCAGCCGCTCTTCATTCCCGGTGTCTCTTTTCTGTATCATGTCACCATTCATTGCTGGACACTGCCCAATCCCTCCTCGCCCTGAGGCTGTGATAGCAGACTCTGCTGCAGGCATGAGATCACAGAGGATGTTATATGGCAGCAGAGTGCAGCCAATCTCAGACACTCCTCTCCTGACAAAGTTCCCTTTATTTCTGACTGTCTCTTCTACCTGGGCTTCAATTTCCTGCTGTGTTGCTGGACCTCCTCAATCTTTCAAAAATCAAGATGATTAATTCTAGGATTATTTACACAGCAACTATACAATTTGGCCTCTCATCAACCCCATCCCACTTTCCCTAGGATAGTCACAATATTTGCCTCCAGGATAAAACTAAAGTCTACAAAACTGACCAATGTGCTGGGGAGAGAGCAGAACCATTGGAAATGGAAGTGCTCCAGAACAAAGCCTTCCTTATTTGGCACAACACAGGATGGAGTTGGTCTACTTGCCTGCCTGCCTTCTGATTTTACTCCTTAAGTGAAGCTTTCTGGTCATCACTCTGCTCATGTTCACACTCATTTCTCCATGAATGGAGGAAACTTGGTTCAACAGGTCTAGACACCTACAGAGGAAACTCAAACTAGTTACCTCTGCTAAGCAAGCTTGTCTTCCTGTCCTTTGTTCATAAATATGATGAAGAAATAAAACAAGTGACCACAAGAGAAACAGTGATAATTAAGGGAACAGAAAATAACTTTCAACTTTAAAAATAGTAGAGAACAAGTTGCACATAGAAAACAAGAATACAATGATAAGAAAAATATGCAATCAAAGAATACTAAAGAGTTCTTGGAAATTGAAAATGTCATTCCAAAATAAGAAATTCAATAGAGATTCTGAGGGAAAAAATAAATAAATCTAAAAGATAAAAAACAGAACATGGGGGGCCAGCCCAGTGGCTTAGCAGTTAAGTTCACATGCTCCTCTTCTGGCAGCCTGGGGTTCGCAGGTTCGGATGCTGAGTGTGGACAGATGCACTTCTTGTCAGCCATGCTGTGGCAGTGTTCCATATAAAGTAGAGGAAGATAGGCACAGATGTTAACCCAGGGCCAGTCTTCCTCAGCAAAAAGAGGAGGATTGGCAGCAGATGTTAATTCAGGGCTAATTTTCCTCAGACACACACACACAAAAAGAATGTGGAAGAAAAGTTATGACATAGAAGATCAACCCAGAAGGTTAATATCTATCTAACAGGAGTTCCTAAATGAAAGAACAGAGAGGGAGAAAAAATAATAAAGGGAAATTTTCTAAAACTGAAAACAATATGTCTTTGGATTAAACATTCTTATAAATGCTTCTGGTTGATTGTTTCCAAAGATGGCCACAACAATATCTCTTACACCTTGTGACTTTTGCAAGGAGACTGTTACTTCTTTCATCAAAAAATAGACTCAATTTCCTGGGGCTGGCCCAGTGGTGTAGTGGTTAAGTTCACATGCTCTGCTTTGGCGGCCTGGGGTTTGCGGGTTCGGATCCTGGGTGTAGACCTAGGCACTGCTTATTGGGCTATGCTGTGGCAGGCGTCCCACATATGAAGTGGAGGGAAATGGGCACAGATGTTAGCCCAGGGCCAATCTTCTTCAGCAAAAAGAGGAGAATTGGCAACAGATGTTAGCTCAGGGCTAATCTTCCTCACACACACACACAAAAAATAGAGTCAATTTCCTCTATCCTTAAACCTGTATTTATTCTGAAACTTGCTTTGATTGACAGAATGTGGCAGAAGTGGCATTGGGTGGCTTCTGAAACTAGGTTTGATGAGGCCTTGTGGCTTCCACTTAGCCCTCTTTGGGAAAGCCAGCTGCCATGCTGCAAGGAAGCTCAAGTTAGAGTATAGAATGAACACCATCTGGAGAAAGAGGCCATGTGGAAGTGCACTGAGGCAACAAATATGTGAATGAAGTCTACTTTGTCCTTCCAGCCCATCCCAGTAGCCAGTTGAATACAACTGAGCAAATAATCCCAGTTGACTCCAGTGGAGTAAAACAACTGCCCAGTCAGGTCCTGCACTGTTTCCTGACCAACAGAATCATAAGAAATAGTAAATTGCTGTTGTTTTAGTCCATTAACTTTCTAGGTGGTGCGTTGTAACACTGTTGATGTTTCTTAACAGACCCTTACTTAGATGTATCTAGAAAATTTTCAGAACTCCAATGATAAATAAACGATTCTACAAGATTCCAGAAAGAAAAAACAGTTATATATAAAGGAATGAGAATCAGAATGGCATCAGAGTTTTCATTAGGATCGTTAGATGCTGCAAGTCAGTTGAGCAATGCCTTAATAGTACTTAGGAAAAATTATTTTGAATCTATATTCTATATGTAGCCAAAATATCAATCAGATATGAATGCAAAATAGATACATTTTTGGACATGGGAAAAATCAGAAAGTTTATCATAACCTACAGACTATCTCTGAAAATACTACTCAAGGATGTACAGCAAATTGAAAAGATAATCAGAAAAAGAAAGACATGAAATCCAAAGAACAATAATGCTAACCCAAGAATGCAATGAAAAGAAATCTCAAGTTGATGGCAATCAGCCAGTCTATAAAACAATAGCTAAAACTTATAACAGGGAATCACAGGCTCCAACGAGGATGTCTTCAAAGGGAAAGTAAATTATTCATAAGAAATATATGATTAAATAGCCAAATTATCTTCATAAAAAAGATAACATCACACTCTAATATGAGAGAAAGAGGGTGAGAATGAAGATATAAGTACTTCTTTTTCTCCCTCTTTCTCCTCTTTATTTGTTTTTAGTAATATTTTCTTTGGGACAGCACACATTTAGTGACATAAGAATGCATGTCATATTTTCCAGAGGAAAATTTTCCATTTTGAACTCTCCCATATAGTTTGAAATTTTCTTACCATATCCATATGTTACTTACACAAAATATTTTTATATACTGCTGTAAAATATTTAGAAATATTACTGTGAGGATTTTTTTGTCATGGGAAAAATGTACCAGTTTTTAATTTAAAAAAACATATGTTCATGGAAATAAGATGTATCTTTGGTTTATGAAATTACTAATGATGTTTTTCTCTTGTGGTCTTCCAAATTTTCTACTCTGAAAACTGAAAATAACATTGTGTCATTTTTTTAAAAAAACTTATATCTTCTCAAAAATAACCAAAAGTTAAAATTCATCAGATGGATCATATCAAAAAAACTGAAGCATTTTGTAATGGCCCATAGCTTCCATGCTTAACTTCTCAAAACTCATAGTGTACCTTTGGGAATTAAGAGTTGACAGCTAGATCCATTTTTATATCAATTTTAGTTTTCACTTTTCAGTGCCTTAAATCTTGTATATTCAATGTGTATTGAGAGCTTCTGAACATATGCAAATATAGTATCCAGAAGCGTCTGCCCTGTTTAAAATCTAAATGGAAAAAAGTTGAAACTAATACATGTTCTACTCTTTATTTAATTAATGTGGAAGAGTTTTTGTCATCACATGACTTTCTTGCTTCTTATTTGTTCATTTTTGTGTAAAAAGGTGTATGTTAGTATCGAGGCCTTAGAACTTTGCCAGAGACAAGAGCCAGCAGAGATAATGACATAAAAGGTAATTGATTGCAGTATAGTTTAGTTACCTCTTAGCATCACCCATCTGGACAGGAAAGATGTATAAATTCTGTCGGCACTAAAGTAACCTTTAGGTGAGGAGCAGGAAATAAACTGTTAGGTATAAGATAGCAAAATACTTCAAGCCAAAGAGAAGGCTTGAAGGAGAACATGAAACAGCATAGGAGAACACGGAGGAATGGTGAGTTAATTAGTTCTGTCATATTAGTTTTGGAGAGACCCTTTGGAACTGGACTCAAAGCATCTGGTAAGATACTTGAATTAAAAAGAACTAGAAACCAGGAAAAAATGTTTTTCACAAGATACAAACAGCTTTGACTCACTCTTTCCAAATATCCTTTCCAAGTATCACCAATTCTAATAAAAGTTGTTTGTTCCTGCATGGTTGGAGGTCAATAGGGCAAATCATTTCTTGGTCACCTTGAAATAGAATGGTTCCTATATGATACAGCTTGATTTTCAAAGCCTTGAACTATGAGTATGGGTATCTGCAGCACCAATATGCAGGCTCAGACTCCAGCTTGGATACATCGGAAATGACATAGGATGGCAGATGAAGAAAGGGAGTGGAATCACTTGTCCGGGCAGAACCACCCCAGTCCCAGCAGATGGTGCTATCGAAAAGAAGGGCCTCTAACAAAGCCCCAGCATTTAACTATGAGGGGTTGGGGTTTACAGAGGTAAATAAAAGAGGGGCTAGGAAGATCTAGAAAGGAAATAGAAAAATAAAAGGGGGAAATAAAAGACAGAAGGGAAAGAGAAGAAAAGAGGAGCAAGAGAAAGAAAGGAAAAGGGAAAGGGAAGAAAGAAGAATGAAATGAGAGGGGAGAAAATAGGGATGCACCTGATATTTAAAGCAAAGCCCAGGGCAGGGAGCCAGGACAGAGAGCATCCCCATTCACCCTCTCCCACCTTCCCACAGGTGCTTCCCTCAGACCCAGGCAAGAAGCTCCCTGCTCTGGTTCCTGAGCTTTAGGGAGACCTGAACTGGCCCTCCTCCATTCTATGGGAACCAAGTGGACATGGTCACTCAGAGCCCATGTCCCCACTTCTAGATCTCTTTCAGTGAACTTTAGACCCTAGAATTCTCTACACAAATGGCCCTCAGATGCCATGTAGGCTCCCAAGGTCTACATGGGCATCTTCCCTGCATCATCTTCTGGAAGGTGGTCTGCACTTCTAATGCTTGCACTCCTAGCTCTGAGGGGTGGTCAAGAATAGTCACTTGTAGTACGGGATTGTAGCTGAGGTTTAGGCACAGGCTGGGTTGTCCACATGTGTGTACATGAAGTTCTTCAGTTGTTGGATGGAGCTGGGGAGGGGAAGAGAAAAGGAGACAGGAGCCAGCAGTCAGGGGAAGACTCTTCCAATCACATTTGACATAGAAACTGTAGGATTCCAAACTTCTAAATTAAAATTAGACCTTCCAGGTTGTTGTAAAGGAATATTTGTCAAGTTAAGAGAACAGAAACAATTCTACTTAACATGTTGCTAACTTGATTTGAAACTATCAAATATTTAAATATATTTGGATATGTGGATATATGGATTTCCAGTTACATTCTTTCTCCAAGCCTGCAAAGCCCACATGTGGGCTGTAGAATGGAGGCAGAATAGACAGATAGATTTTATTTGTATGTAAATAGAGAAGAATTTTTGCACAAAAAAAAACACCAATACGTATGTGTAGTATGTCTCTGTATAACATAGCATGCTTAAGCAGATCTACAATATACTTTGAAACAGAAAATAAATGTGACTTTGTAGTGTTAGAGTAAGATACTTCCACATAGTTACCTGGTTTAGTAAGTTACTAAGTATAGCAATATGGCAGACTGCAGTTTCCAAAAATGGCAATGATACTTCTCATCCCACATACTCTTCCAGAACCTTGCCATTCCCTCATCAAGAGGTAGAGTCTATGTCTCCTCCCTTGAATCTAGGTGAGTTTTTATGACTTCTTTAATTAATAGAGGCAGCAAAAGAAGCACCCTGTGATATTTGGGAATAGAATACCTTTAAAAGGCAATGCAACTTCCTCCTTGCTCTCTCTTGAGACACTCGCTTTTGCAACCTAGTCACTATGCTATGAGGAAGCACCCACCTGGAGAGGCCAAATGTAGGCATTCTTGCCCACATTCCTAGCTAAAGTCCCAGCCAACAGCCAGCATCAACCGCCAGACATGTGAGTGAGCAAGCCTTCAGAATATTCCAGCCTCCACACATCCACTCCAGCTGATGTCAAGAGGAGCAGAGATGAGCAGACCTCTCCAAACTTTACACAGATTGTTGATTCCTGAGCTAATTTATTGATTGCAAATTATTGTTATGTTTTAAGACACTAAGTTTGGGATGCTTTATTACTCTGAAATAGACAAATGGACCCCTAAGTGTGAAATAATTTTATTTTAAAATGTTATTAAATAACACATATCTCACTTTTAAAAATAAACTTCAAAAAAGAATAAGCAACTTAAGCAAAAATTGAGTTATAGCTCTTTCTACATGTACAACAAGCTTAACTCTATTTAATAATTTTAGTGTTTGAATCTAGTTAAACTTAATCAGAGACAACCTCACACTGATTAGGATGGCCAACAAAAATAAAACAAAAACCGGAGAATAAGTGTTGGTGAGGATGTGGAGAAATTGGAATCCTTGTGCATTGCCAGTAGAAAGTAAAATGGTACAGCCACTGTGGAGAAGAGTATGGTGGTTCCTCGAAAAACGAAAATTAGCACTACAGCATGATCCAGCAATTCCACTTCTGGGTATATATCCAAAGTAACTGGAAACATAGTCTCAAAGAATATATGCACACTTGTGTTCATAGCAACATTATTCACAATAGCCAAAAGATGGAAGCAACCCAAGTATCCACTGATGGATGAATGGATAAACAAAATATGATATATACATACAATGGAATATTATTCAGCCTTATAAAGGAAGGAAATTCTGATACATGCCACATCATGTATGAACCTTGAGGATATTATGCTAAGTGAAATGTCAGTCATTAAAATATAAATACTATATGATTTCACTTGCATAAGGTACCCAGAGTAGTCAAATTCACAAAGATGGAAAGTAGAATGGTGGTTGTCAGGGGCTGAAGGGAGGGAAGATTGGGGAATAGTCCTTTAATGAGTATAAAGTTTCAGTTTTGCAAGGTGAAAAGAGTTCTGGGGATTGGTTGCACAACAATGTGAGTTTACTTAACACTGCTGGTCTGTACACTTAGAAATAGTTAAGATGGTAAATTTTATGTTACGTGTATTTTATCACAATTATAATGTTTTTAAATTAATCAAGGACTTTTTGGCTCCATGATTCCAGAGTTTCCTCTCAGTCTTATTCATTCTCATTTCATATAGACATAGCCAATATTTATTATAGAATAAAATCACCAGAATTTTCTCCTAAATTTGCATGAGGAAAATTGCTCACCAAATTTGGCAGTATTATCATGCAAGTTAATAATATTTAGGCCAAACAGCTGGCCAAACAAACAGGGAATATAACACTTATTTCATTGGTTCATTAATAATAATAATGCATTTCACAGCCAATATACTGCGGCATGTAACATCTTTTTAAGACTAACAGTCAAGGCTCTGGTTAGTGTTTATTCCTGTCAAAGTTCATTTCTTGTAGTCAATTGTAATTCATTCATATTTTATATTTCAAGTTTTGAATATGTATAAGCTATTTGACTCTTACACAATTAAGTTCCTGGATGTGATCCATTGATGTTTATGGTAGACAATTACAATTTTCAAAAGTGTAAAACTTGCCTTCTTCATCCTGTACAGCAAATAGTTAAGCTTTTCTCATTTTACATTGCTGAACAAATTGAAAATATCTTGCAACTACTTTGGATTATGAATTTCAAAAAAGAAAATATTTTATCAGTATTTCTATGGGGAATTTGTCATTGTAATTTCACAAGCTACACGCCCAACAGATGGACTACTTTTTTTTTTAATACCCAGTAGTAGAGTTGATGTTTGGGAAAAGAGAGAAGTCACAATAAAAAAATCTGTAAATTATTTCATTACAAAAAACTCATGTAAAAGAATTATAATAAACTGATTAGAACTTAAAATTGTTCCCAATGTCTGTCTCTGTTTGCATTGGAAGGGAAGGTCACTCATATCAGAGCCACTTTCTTGATGACAGCACTGAATGAGGGTGTTATGACCTAAATAAATTGTTGTTGACTTTTGCCTTCTACCTTAATATTTGGGTATCACACACAGAAAGAAAAAAAAGAAAGAAAAGACTTCTACTCACATTCTCCAAGTTAAGATTATCTTTCCAGTGGGAATAATTCCAAATTTTGCCAATGTTTTTAACAATAACACTTTTTTACTATTTATAATGCCATGACCCATATGGTTCATGCCCCAGAGGAGTGTTGTGGCTAAAAATATACACAATGCTTCAAACAAATTTAATTTCAAAATAAATCAGGTCCTTTTCTTGTATTTCCTGAACACTATGATGGGGATACATGAGTCTCAGCAATTCTTCCTAAAAATCCTCTTTTTTTCCTCCCTTCCCATCTGTTGCCGTCACATATATGAACTATTCCTGGACCTTTCTCCTTAAACCCTCCAAAAACTCTTCTCTACCTCAGTCTATGTGACTTTTCTACTATTTTCAACTTACCTTCCCTCTTCTAGCCCCTCATTATATAAATTGACATTGTATATAAATCGACACTAAATTGTTCTTCATCCTCCCACTATTCTCATCTCTCTCTCTCTGCCTATTCTCCTATTCCCTCTCTCCAAAGCCAAGATGGCTGGCAAGACACTTTCTGAGGGGGGGAAAAAAATGAGCAAAGCTGAAAATCTCTTTTGCAGACAGGTTGTAAGTGAGAGAAACTAAAAATCTTCATACACCAGTAATTTTTAGTCTATTACATTCTAATAACAAAATTTATTGCCCTTTCAATAAAAATATAAAGCTGCTCACGAAGGGTCTCTAACTTAAAATCCTGAAGCCCTCCCTTCCTCCAACCGTAATTTTTAAATAACAGCAGCAGCAAGAGCCTAATAAATGGAAGGTTCTCTCCACTTCTTTTCAAGTATCTCAGAGAGCTTAAAACCTAGAAGAAAAGAGGGTTAGTACCACTGTTTTTGCTCTACGCATTGCTGCTTCGGCGAGTTGTAGTGATTTGAGTTGAAATTTTGGCCAAAAGCACCACGAAATTCCCGCCCATGATGTGCGTCCCAAGAAACATCTGGGGTCTTCGCGCAATGAGCCTCTAAATCTTCATTTCCCCGCGCGGCGCACACACACAGGCTGCGCGCTATGATTTCATCAGCTGCCTTTAGAAAAACAGGCACTTAGAAGTCTAACATACTGGAACCAGTTGTGGTGTTTTGAAAGTCACAGCAGGACCACACTTAAACCCTAGGATAGCACTCAGTCAAGAGTTCTTTCTCTCTTCTTCCAGTTCCTCTCTTTGTACAAAGTAAACTTTTCTTCCTCCGGTCAAAAGGGCATAGGATGAGCTATCGACATGAAAGCACAGTTCTCCTGTCGCTCACGAATGGTCCACATTAGGTCACCGTAGAACACAGACTGTAACAGGAACACATAAAAGCTCTAAAAGCGGAGGGGAGAGACGCTGTTCTGGAATTGCGTTGCCAGAGTAACGTAAACCTTGTGTGTTTTCACAAGGAAATGAGTCACTTGTTTCTGTTGGCTAAAACTCTGTTTTCTTTAATTTCATATTTTAGCTGTCTAATATATGCTGAAAGAGCCCAGGGTTTCCAGTCTTCAGATGAAGATAACTTGCTAATTAAAAGCTCAACAGAGGGTTTGCATGGTAATTAAACAGAACGGGATAAAAGGAACACTCCAGCAACCAGGAGCACATAGCAAAGGCAGTGGTGACAGCCCTCCAACCATAATCAGTTCTTCGAGAGAGAGCCCTGGGAGTGGGGGCAGGGGCCGGCTCTGCACATGGAGATAATTCAGAAGAAAATAACAGCTAGAAATACAATTTACTGAACCCAATTTGTTATAAAAATATAGTATACTCAGGCAAAGTCAGGATGTTTTGCCTTGAATGATTATTTATTTTAATGTTTTTCTTTCTTTAGGATGGTTTAGCCTTAGAAAGTACTAGTGCAGGAGTTGCAAACCCAAATGTGTACATGGCTCAGGCTGGCTATGGAATAATGGGCAGGGATGGGGAATGTGGCGTTCAAGCAACAAGTTTAAGCAAATAACACGTCTGTGAGCCAGATTCAGCCTATGGGGTGTTAGATCGGGACCTCTATTCTAGAGTGCCAAGAAACACATTATTCTTCACTTTTATTTGAAGACTGGCTTTCTTTTAAATATGTGTACTAATAAAAATGTCAATCCCCATTCAAAAAAATTTTTTTATTAATACAACCGTGTATACGAAGGATCACAGAACTTGGTTTTAGGACTCGTGTGTAGTGCCTCTTCAGATTCCTGCCTGCCTTTGCTTTCCAAAATATATGGCCATTTGCTAGTACTCTGGCTGTATTTTTTCTCCCTGCTCTTCTTGACACCGCTTTAAGCAAGCAGTCAGTACCCCGTGCCTCTAATGCATTAGAGCCTCTTCCTCCACAAGCCCAGAAACCTATCCTCAACTGTCCATTCTAGTGGAACTGTTGATCTCCTAAGCACCATATCTAATGGACATTTTCAGTCCTTATTCCCTTTGGCCTCTCTACTGTGTTAGCCATTAACAGGGCCACTCCTTGTTCCTACTGCTCTCCATCATCTTCTCCCTCAAACAAACTGTTAATTTCCTTCTTTATCCTTCTGTCCCTTGATGACTTCCATATTTAAATTATCCAAGTCTTCTCTCTCTTCCTAATTAACTCTGGACATTTTTACTTGATATCCAGTGTATCCCATGATACCCAATTGTGATTTGCGATACCCAATACTATATTTTAAAAATCAAACTCCCCCTTCTCCTCTTCTAAACCAGCATCCTTTCCTGATTCTGTTATTTCTGTCAACAGCACTATCTTTCTCTCTGCAAGACAATCTCAAACCCAGAAGTCTTTGATTCTTCCGTTTCCTCCCTTTCTCCCACACATCTGATCAGTCACCAAGTCTGTTGAGTCTTGTGAAGTAATCCATTTTGTATCCATGCCTTCCTTTCTAATCCCACAGCCAGACCCTTGTCTGGAATCTTAGTTATCACTTCACGTCTAATTTGTTACAACAGTTTCCTAACTGGTCTCTGCCTGCAATATCTCAGTGCTGCAATCCATCCTGCTCACTGCCTCTAGATATGGTCTATTTTAAAACTCTACTGTGTGGGGCTCATCACTGCTCAAAGCTTCCGGTGGCATCCCGTGCCTGTAAGAAGTTCAGACATCACAGTCTAGTGTCCAAGTTCTCCACCTCTTACGCCCTTACTTTATCTTCCCCATCTCTCACCCGAAGTCCTTCCCTCTGATCTGATCTCTGCATTGTCTCATTCCCTCCCCTTGCTCCTTCCTTCCTGCTGCTCAAACAATGCGCCTCATCCTAGAAAGAGTGCTCCTTCCCATTTTTTCGGCCTGCCTCATTGACCATCTCCTTGCTGAAAGCTTGCCTGATCATTCAGGCACCTCCTGCCATATTTCATCTTGTATTTATTTAATTTTTCATGTGTTTGGGTATTTTCCTCATCAAAAATTCCTAGCCCTCTGAAGACAAGAAGTATGTCCCTGGTTCATGTATCCTGTAGTGATAGTGATATAACTACGCCAGGTTTTCTCTAATTATTACTTGAATAAAGATGGTAATTATCTTAATAATGTTATCCATAGCTACTGTTGTACACTGAGTTGAATATTTTTAATACATTTTAATGAGTGTGTTTTCAAGATTTTCATAACTTCTTTTATAGACATCATTTGTTCATCTTTCATGCATGTCCAAAAGATTTAAGAACATTAATTAAATATCTAATCAATTTGCATCATAATTAACTTCATCTAAATCCTTATTTAGCATCCATATTCATTCTTTTCCCTTTTGATACATTTTTTTTCTTCTCAAGGATATTTTTTGCTCCTATATTTGTATTTATATTACATATACTTTACTAATTCTCATTTTTATTTTCTTTTAAAAGTGTTATTTAGTTTTTAGAATTCAAACTCACAAAGTATAAAATGTATACAGAATCCCGTTTTTTCAGTTCCTTCTTCCTCCCAATGGGTAACTGTTTTATTAACTTATTTACCCTCCCAGAGAATGTGTAAGCATGTGCAAACCAATATGGCTTCTTGTTTCACTTACTTTTCTTCACGTTTCTTTTACATATTTTGCAGCACCTTGCTTTTTCCAATTTACAATGTATCTTCAGTTTGAAAAAGTCTTCCACATTCTTTTCAACAACTGTCTGACATTCATAAAATGATATACCATAATTTATTTAACCATTCCCCACTGACAGACATTTACATTGTATCCAATCATTTACTATTACTATTACACAAGGTGGAGTGTATACTTGTACGTAAACTTTTGGCATGTATGCAAGTATATGATCAGGATAATTTCTGAAAAATAGAATTTCTGGATCTAAGGCTATATACATTTGTAATTTTGACAAATGCTACCAAATGGCCATCTATAATATGATGAACTATTTTATACCCACACATATGATGCATAACAGTGCCTATTTTCCAAAGTCTGATCAATACAGTGCATTATCAAACTTTGGAGGTTTTGCCAGTCTAATAGATGAAAAATTGATTAAGCGTAGTTTTTTTTTTGTGTGTGTGAGGAAGACCAGCCCTGAGCTAACATCCGTCCAATCCTCCTCTTTTTGCTGAGGAAGACTGGCCCTGGGCTAACATCCGTGCCCATCCTCCTCTACTTTATATGGGACGCCACCACGGCGTGGCTGACAGGCAGTGCGTCGGTGGGCACCCGGGATCTGAACCCGCGAACCCCGGGCTGCCAAGCGCGGACTAAACCGCTGCGCCACTGGGCGGCCCCTAAGCGTAGTTTTTTTAATCACCTTTATTGAGGTATAATTTGTATAATAAAATTTAAGTGTACAATTTGATGAGTTTTGACAAATGTATATGGTCGTGTAACCACAATCACAAATGTAATATAGATTGTTTCCATCACACACAAAAATTCCCTCATGCCCCTTCATAGTCAATTCCCTACTCACATCCCCAACTCCTAACAACCACTAATTTTCTTTCACTTAACTATAGTTTTGTGGCTTTAAAGAACTTCATATAAACTTCACACAGTACGTACTCTTTTTCTGTATTTCTTTCTCTTAGTAAAAAATATTTCTGAGCATCTACCATGTTGATGTGTGTACCAATTTTTCATTCCTTTTTATTGCAGAGTAGTATTCCATTGTAAGGATAAACTAAAATTTGTTTATTCACTTACCAGTTGATGGACATATATGTTATTTCCAGTTTGGGGCTATTATTAATAAAGCCATCATGAATATTTGAGTATAAGCGTTTGTGTGAAAATATGTCTTCATTTCCCTTGGATAAATAACTGGGAGTGGTATTGTGAAGTTGTATGATGCTTATTTTTAACATTATAAGAAAGTGCCAGATTGTTATCTAAAGTTGCTGTACCATTTTTTTTATTCCCATCAATATGTGTGAGAATTCCATTTGCACCATATCCTTACCAACTCAAAATATTGTCAGTTTTTAACTGTAGTCATTTTAGCAGATATGTAATGGTAATTGAGGTTTTAATTTGCTTTTTCATCATGACTGAAGTTGAGCATCTTTTCATGTACTTACTTGCCACTCATCTTCTTTGGTGAAATGTCTATTCAAATATTCTGCCCAGTATTTATCATGTTGTTTTCTTATTATTGAATTTAAGTATTCTTGTATATTCCAGTTAAAGTCTATTACTAGAGATCTATCTTATAAATATTTTCTTCCAGTCTATAGCTTGCCTTTCATTTTCTTAACAGAGTCTTTTGAAGAGCAAAAGATTCTAATTTTTTATTTTATGAACTCCAATGTAACCACTTAGTTTCGTGCTTTTGGTTTCCTAACAAATTATTGCTAACCATGGTCACATAGGTTTTCACCTATATCTTCTTCTAGAAATTTATTAGTTTACCTTTTATATTTCTGTCTACAATCCATTTTGAGTTAATTTCGTGTATGATATGAAGGGTTGTGTTTCATCTTTTAACATACAGATATCCATTTGTTCTAGCACCATTTGTTAAAAAGACTATACTTTCCCTGTTGAATTACCATGACACAAATGACCATATATATGAGAGTCTATTTCTGGACTCTATTCTGTTCCATTGCTCTATGTGTCTGTCTTTACACCAATATTACACTGTCTTAATGACTTTAGCTTTATAGTAAGCCTTACATTCAGATTGTGTAAGTCCTATAATTTTGTTCTTCTTCAAAAGCATGTTGGTTATTCTAGGTGCTTTTTATTTCCATATGCATTGTAGAATCATCTTGCCAATTTCATAAATACTGCTAGAATTTTTCTTGGGATCATGCTGAAATTATATACCAATTTGGGGGAAATTGACATCTTAACAATATTTTGTCTTCTAATCCATAAAGATGGCCTTTTTCTTCACTCATTTAGATCTTTCATTTCTCTCAGCAATGTTTTATAGATTTTCCTGTATAGATCTTGAATATTTTTAAAAGCTTATTCCTAAATATTTCATATTTTGATGCTTTTATAAATGGTGTCAATTTTAATTTCTATTTGTTCTTTGATAGCATAGAAATACATTTGATTTTTGTACATTGACCTAATATTGTGAGTCCTTGCTAAATTCACTTATTAATTTTTTAAGTAGGTGATCATGTTATCTGGAAATAGAATTTTAATTCTTTCTTATCTGTATGCCTTTTATTTCTTTTCCTTGCCATATTGCACTAGCTAATATCTCCAGTACCGTGTTGGGAAAAAGTGATGACAGTGAACATTTTGCCTTGTTCCTGATCTGAGGGAGAAAGCTTTGGTCTTTCACCATTAATCGTGATGTAAGATGTAGGTTTATTGTAAATGTCCTTTATCATATTGAGGAAGTTCCTTCCCACTACCAGTTTGCTGAGAGGTTTTCATGAATGAATGTTAAAACAACTTTGCTTTCCTATGATGAACTCCACTGGTCATGATGTATTATCTTTTTTATTGGTGGATATGATTTACCAAAATTTTGTCAAAGATTATTGCCTCTATATCCATGAAGATTACTGGTCTATAGTTTTCTTTTTTTGTCTTTTATGGGCTCAGTATCAGTGTAATGCTGGCCTCATAAAATGAATCAGGAAGTATTTCTTTCTCTGTTTTCTTGAAGAGGTTACATAGAAATGGTATATTTTTTAAATTTAATATTTGTTTAATTAACCTGTGAAGCTTTCTGGACCTAGAGTGTCCTTTTGGAAAAGTTTTTAACTACAAATTAGATTTCTTAAATAAATTTAGGACTATTCACGTTATCTATTTCTCCCTAAGTGAATTTAGCTAATTTGTGTCTTTCATAGAATTTGTTCATTTTATGTTTATATCAAATTTAATGCCATAAAGTTGTTTATAATATTCATTTATTATCTTTTAATACATGCAGAATCTGTAGTAATTTCACCTATCCCATTCCTAATATTGATTGTGGTTTATCTGTTTTTTTCTGGTCAGTCAGTCTAACTAGAAGTTTACCAATACTATTGATCTTTTCAAAAGTACAACTATTTTTCTCTGTTGTCTTTCTATTTTCAATTTCAACAATTCTGGATTTGTCTTTATTATTTCATTCCTTTTGCTCATATTATGTTTAACATTTATTTTTTCCCTAGTTTCTTAACATTTAAGTCTGGGTCATTCATTTAAGAGCTCTCTCCTTTTTAACAAAAGCATGTAATAGTATAAATTTCCTTCTAATAAGTACAGCTTTAGCTGTACCTCACAGATCTTATTATGGTATATTTTACTTTCATTCAGGTTAAAATATTTTCTAATTTACCATTGTGATTTCTTCTTTGAACCATGGATTCTTTAGAAGTATGTTGACTTATTTTCAAATATTTAGGATTTTCAGATAATTTTCTGTTATCAATTTCTAACTTAATCCTTTTTTGGTCAGAAAACATACTTTTTATGATTTTAATTCTATTACATTTATTGAGAGGATTAGGTTACTTGTTTTATGGCCCAGAATATGGTCTATCTTGATAAATGCTTTGTGTTCATTTGAAAAGAATGTGTATTCCTCTGTTGTTAGATGGAACGTTCTATGTCAATCAGGTCAAGTTGGTTGACAGTACTGTTTGAATGTTCTATATCGTTTCTGATTTTCTGTCTACTTGCTCTACCAGTTACTGAAAGAGTAGTGCTAAAATTTCTACCTATAGTTGTGGATTTATCTATTTCTCCTTTAAGTTCTATCAGTTTATGCTTCGTGTATTTTGAAGCAGTAGTAGGTGCCTGCACAGTTAGAAATGTTATGTCCTCTTGATAAACTGACTTGTTTAGCATTAAAGAAATGTTCCTTTTTCCCTGTTATTTTTCCTTGTTCTAAATTCTACTCTGTTTGATATTACTAAAGCAACTCTTGCTTTTTTACTTAATAAGTGTTTGCATGTTATAATTTTTTTACTTTTAACCTGTGTCTTTAGATTTATGGATTTCCTGTAAACAGCAGATCATTGGATCCCTGCATTTTAATCCAGTCTATCTTTGCATTTTGATTGGAGCATTTAGACTATTTACATGTAATGTGATTAACAACATGGCCAAGTTTAAAATCTACTATTTTTCCACTTGTTTCTTTTCCCCCCATTTCCTACTTTCTTTTAGATTAACTGTTTTTTTAATGATTCCATTTTATCTCCACTATTGACTTATTAACCACACCTCTTTGTTTTATTATTTCAGTGGTAGCCTTAGGGTTTGCAATTTACATCTTTAAGTTATCATCATCTGCTTTTAAATAATATTATACCATTTGTAGAGATACGTGTCACCACCTTACAACAGTATACTTGCATTTCCTCCCTCTTGTCCTTTGTGTTATTTTTGTCATGCTTTCTACTAATATATATGCCATAATCTCCACATTGTTGATATTTTTGCTTTAAACAGATAATTATCTTTTAAAGAGATTTTAAAAGAAAAATATGCCTGCTATATTAGACACATATTTTCCATTTCTAGTGCTCGTCATTCCTTTGTGTAGATTCAAATTTCCCTCTAGTATGAGTTTCCTTCTCCCTGATGAAATTCTAACAGTATTTCTTGTGTACAGATATGCTGATGATGAATTCTTTCAGCTTTTGTATGTCTGAATGTCTTTTTTTTTTTTCACTTTTCATTTTGACTGGTTAAAGAACTCTAGGTTGACAGATTTTTTTTCTTTTAGTACTGAAAAATGTCTTTCTGCTTTCTTCTGGCTTGCATAGCATCTGATAATTCTTCTATCATTTCTATCTTTGTTCTCTGTGCATAATATATCTGTATTCTCTGTCTTCTTTCAAGATTTTTTTCTTTGTCAGTGGTTTTCAACCATTTGATTGTGACGTGCTTTGTCCTGGTTTTCTGCATGTTTAATCTGCTGGATTCACTGAGCTTCTTGGATTTATGGGTTTGAGTTTTCATCAAATTTGAAAAGTTTTTGATCAGTATTTCTTTAAATAATGCTTCTATATCCACTTACTTTTATAGTACTTCAATTAAACGTATATTAGACCACTTAATAGTGTACTATAGGTTACCACTGCTTAGTTATTTTTTTCTCTGTGTGCTTCATTTCAGGTAGTTTTTATTGCTATATCTTCAAGTTCATTGATCATTTATTCTATAGTTACTAATTTACTGTCAGACTCATCAACTACATTTTTCATTTCAGGTAGTAAATTTTCATTTATTTAAAAAGTACTTTATTTATTTATTATAATAAAGTACCATTTATTTTTTGTCTTCTATTTCTCTTCTACTATTTATGTTTTCTTAAACATGTGAAGCATATTTAATTTTTTTTTTTTTTTTTTGCTGAGGAAGATTCACCCTGAGCTAACATCTACGCCAATCTTCCTCTATTTTGTATGTGGGTCACTGCTGCAGCATGGCCACCAATGAGTGGTGTAGGTTGACGCTTGGGAACTGAACCTGGGCTGCCAAAGCAGAGCATGCCAAACTTATCCACTAGGCCATGGGGCCGGCCCCTGAGAAGCATGTTTATAATAGCTGTTTTAACATCTTTGTCTGCTAGTTCTGTCATTTCTCTCTGTGTGCTTGTATTGATTGATTTTTTTTTCCTGGTTATGGATCACATTGTGATTGAAGTTCAAATTCATTTTTTCATGCCTGACCATTTTTTTTTTTTTTTTGGACATTTTGATTTGTACCTGGATTTCTTATATTCCTTTAAATAATGTTGTGTTTTATTTTTATGCACAATTAAGTAATTTGAAATCAGTTGGATTACTTCAAATCTTGCTTTTAAACTTTGGTAGGATAGGTCCAGATCAGACTTCAGTCTAGGACCAATTTAGCCCTACTTCTTAAGATTCTAATCAATGCCCAAGTGTTAGGTCTTTCCATCTGACTGCTGTAAACACAAACTATTCCCAGCCTTATGTGAGATCCTGGAATTTGTTTACCTACTAATGTCCAGTGGTTTTTAACCCAGCCACAGGTAGTTTCCTCTCTTGCATGTGTAGACTAGTAATCAGTGAAGGACTCAAGAGATCTTCCTACAGATCTCCAGAGCCCTCTCTCTGAGCCAGTCCTTCCTTTCCAATAGCTGCCCCAGAATTTATTTCTAGCATTTGTCCTCCTTGGACTCTAATCTCCTTCTTCTCAATCAGATAGGCCAGCTCTGTTGGAATACCTCTTTCGGCACTGAAGCCTGGAAATTGTCTCCAGGCACAGGAAGCTAGAGCAATTAGAGGTCTTTCTTAATTTTTTTTGTTTTTTTCCTTTTTCTCAAGGATCACAGACCTGAGTTGCTTGTTGTCCAGTATCTGAAAACTATTGCATCGTGTATTTAGTCTCGTTTTCTCTGTTTTTAAGGTATAAGATTAAATATGATCCCTCTTACTCTATCCTAGCCAGAATTAGATTTATACACTTATCTTACTGTAAGTGAGGTTGAGTATCTCTTCAGGTGCTTAAGAAGCAGCTTTGTATTTCTGTCTCTGTGAATGTGTTTATATCTTTCATCCATTTTTATTGTGTTGTTGGTTCTTTCATCATTGTGAATAACATCATTTAATGCTAGAATTCTGCTTCACTGATTCTTTATAGTTCCAAAAATAGTTTTTTTATCCATTGATATTTCAATAGCTCTTCCTAAAATAATTTGAAATACTATTCTACTGGTGTCTTAGAGATTCTTCATTCCATTTTTATATTTGCATATTTCTATACTTTCAGTGCAAACATCAAACAAACGTTTTTTAAAGTATCTAAGACTCATATATAACTATTCTAGAGTAAAGAAGGATCAAACCAAGCAAAAGACATATCTTATGACCTTTAAGAGCTTATTATATAGATGGAAGGAGAAAATTAAAAATATATATATATGTATATATATATACACACACATATATTTTAAAGTTGGGAAGGTGAAGACAAAGCCAAAATTATAAAATGGGCTAAGATTATTCATGGAATTTTCTTGGAAAAGACGAATCTTGAGCAAAATTTTAAGCAAAGATATAAAGTCTAAATATGTTGGGAGAAAGCACATGAGGTGGACTTTCCAGGGTTAATTGAAAAAAACAGACTAGGAAAGAAGAATGAAATGGGAAGAAAAAAAGCAGAGAGGGAGGCTCTATGGGGTCGCAGACTCCACTCAGACCCCACTTCATATCCCATCCATTAGAAGAAAGTGATGGTCTCGAGAAGCAGAAGTTCAAATTCACAGAGGCCTGGGGGAGCTAGTTTCAGAGACTTGGAGGGAAACACAGCACTGCTCATAAAAAGATGAGAACTAGATTCCCTAATTAACAATGTATTAATATTTTCATGGATAGTGGTGCAGGTTTAGGATTATATTTGTGAGTTCATTGCTGTTTTGTTTAACTTAAAAAATATGAGGACTCAGTGACAGGTTTAATTGCTATTCCACATTTGTATAAAATTCTGGTTGTTCTTCTTACTACTGATCATTAGGCTTCCCACCAGAGAGAGATTGACCAGTTTGTACTTCCTGATGTCATACTTGTCGGCATTCCTCTGACCACCTGGCCACACTTAATCACGTGCTTTCTTCTAAGGCAGACCCCGAAAGACCTGGGGTGGCGCGGTTCTGTAAAATCAGCCTATTGGCCCATGTGCTGACCCTCCACTGCATTTGCAGCAGGTGACTCTTAATCCCATTTTTGGACCTCTATGCCTTTCCTTGTGAGCCCTGTGTGGCTATTCAATGAGGGGCACCATCTCTCATTTGTGTTTTCCTGCTCTTAACTTCACAAACTCTATCATCAAAGTGTGTCTACTTTTTCCTATTAATAGCTCAAACTCGGCGCCGCCCGGTGGCGCAGCGGTTTAGTCCGCGCTTGGCAGCCCGGGGTTCGAGAGCCCGGATCCCGGGTGCCCGCCGACGCACTGCTCGTCAGCCACGCCGTGGCGGCGTCCCATATAAAGTGGAGGAAGATGGGCACGGATGTTAGCCCAGGGCTGGTCTTCCTCAGCAAAAAGAGGAAGATTGGCGATGGATGTTAGCTCAGGGCTGGTCTTCCTCACAAAAAAAAAAAAATAGCTCAAACTCCTGAAACCACATTAGCAGGAAGGAAAATATTGTCCCTTGAGGCACGTGATTCACTTACGAATTGACCAAAGGCCTTGAGATTTTGCCTAGATCAAAACTTGGGGTCAATCCAATAGATAAATATGTGTTTGATCAATAGGCTGACAAAAGGGAAGTACACCAATGGTAGAATGGAAATATTCAAGAGTATTTCCAAATTAACAAGGGAAATTAAAGAATGAATAATAACTGGATCAAACATATAAAAATAAGAAGGAATAAGAGCAAAAAGAATTAAATTGTAAATATTAATTAAAATGGATGGGATAAAACCAACTATATCAATTGTAACACTGAATGTGACCAGGTTAAATTTTTCTATTTAAAGCCTAGTACTGTTACTTTAGTATTAAAAAGAGGTTTTTTTCTTTAAAGTCTGAGCTACATATTGTTTATAAGAAAATCATTTTCAACAGTGGATTTTTTTTCAAAGGGCTAAGGACAAAAGGGAGGACAAAATAATAGTAGACAATCATGAACAAAATAAATAGCAGAGGAAATATTGATATCACATAAGTTAAATTTAAGTTTGCAAGCATTAAATAGGATAAATAGAGAATATGATGATGAAAGTCACAAGTAATAAAATAAAAGTCATATCTTTCAAAGAAGATAACATTCAAGATCTATATGCACAAAACAGCCATATAAGAGAGAAATCTTTAGAAATGCAAAAAATATATACAATATAGTGGGAGATTTTGAAAATACCTCTTTCGGAAATAGTCTGAAGAGTAACAAGAAGAAGAAATAAGTATGAAAAAAGGGATTAAATAATACAATAAACAAACTCATAATAATGTAAGTAGAGATGCTTCAAATAGATAATATTCTTTTTCTTCCTACATGCCCAGGGCATATTTACAAAATCAGTTATGTAAAGGCCACAAAAAGATATCCTTAGCAAAAATTTTAGAGCAGAGATTTTACAGGCCACATTCTGTAATCACAATCCAATAAAATTGGAATAAATAATAAAAATACCCAAGCAATTCTACCAACTTGGAAGTTAAGAACCCATACTCCTAAATAACACTTGGAAATGAAAATAGCCACTAAAAATAGTATGGAAGTAGAAGAGACCCACATATTACACATACACAGTGTTCTGTGAGGGGGCAAAAAGTCATCCTTCATTCCCATCTGTCATTTTCATGGTTAGCAAAGCAGTTATACTTACCCACCCTACATGCTGGTATGTGTCTGTGATTGATATTTGCCAGTTTATTTATTTATAACACTGATTTGTTCTGTTAAAAGTAAATCAGTAATTCAAGAACAAATTAAATTTCCCAACTTTTTTAAAACATATAGAGCATGTGTTAGTTTTGATGTTTTCAAATATGTGGTTTAATACTGTTTTACACACTGTTAGCCACATATATTCATATTAGAGTTAATGCAAAACACTTAGAAAAGGCCACAGACCAGTGTGTCACTCATCCAGCATTAGCTATTATTGTTTTAATAGTTCCTACCTGCTCAGCTTAGTAGAAAGTCCTGCCTCCTGCTTGCCCTCCCCCACCCCTCACCAGTCCACAGGTTCCTTCCCGTAATGTTCTCAAAAATTTCTCACAGTCCTTCCTCTCCATGGGCCAGTTCCCATTACTCTCAATGGGCTTCTGGAGCCAGAACTTGGATGTTTCTCCCTGAAGCTGGAAATATAATAGAGAACTTTTTACCACAGTTAGAGCTTTCCACGTAGCACTTGACCCAGGCTCCATCTTTCTGAACACGCCTGCTTCCTTCCCTACTGCTCTCCAGGAGAAACACATAGCTGGCCCTTCTTTCCAATTCTCTGGTAAATGATCAAGAAGCGGAAACACATGGCCCTCTTTTTCTCAGCAGGTTCAAATGCCTGTTCCAGAGTCCTCAAGCATGTGGGCCTCATGAAAGTTACATTCTGAGGGAGACAGAAAATAAACAAGGAAACCAATAATAATATACTAACAAGTCGTGATAAGTGTTATGGAAAACACAAAGCAGA
Organism: Tapirus indicus; assembly: GCA_031878705.1. Classification (NCBI taxonomy): domain Eukaryota; kingdom Metazoa; phylum Chordata; class Mammalia; order Perissodactyla; family Tapiridae; genus Tapirus; species Tapirus indicus. The sequence continues at coordinate 74,202,115 of CM062926.1, read as the reverse complement.
ATATATTAGTCAGGATCCAGGCAGGAAAACAGTAGTCCAATAAACAGTAGTCCAGAATTTAATAGTATAAGGAATTGTGATGATACGATGATGTTAGAAATGCTTAAAGAGCAAACAGGTGACAATGAGGCAACCCAGAGATTTGCAATTGCCCCTTAGGCTGGAGAATAAAGGAAAGAAGTGGTACTATTGAAGCCAGGGGCCAAGGCCACTTTGCAGATTCTGGAACCATGGAAGAGAGGCAATGGTTTCTGGAGATGCCACCCAAAAGAGAGAAAAGGGGAGAAATCTCCTGAATTATCTCCCTCTTCCTCCCTTCTTCCTTCTCCCAAAAGACTAATGTCTCTCATTAACTAAACTTAACTGGAAGCCAACTGGCAAAGGAGGCTGGGAGATATAATTTGCAAGGATCAATCTCCGCAGTACAGAGAGCAGATGAAGGTGGGGCATGCATCTGAGATGAAACAGACAAAACTCACTGAAAGAAGGATTTAGAGTGACTGGTAATGGGTGGGGATTGTCTTAGAGAGAGTGGTTAGGAAAGATCTCCCTGAGGAGGTGACATTTGAGCAGACACTTGAATGAAGTAATGGATTAAATCATCTGAAGATCTGGGGAAACAAGGTACCAGGCAGAGGGAAGAGCAAATGCAAAGAAAGACTCTTAGAAGGAAATGAGCTCAGCATGTTCAAAGAGCAGCAAGGAGGCCAGTGTGGGCGGAGCAGAGTGAGAAAAGGGTGAACCAGCAGGAGACGAGGCCAGAGACAAAGAAGAGGCCAGAGCATGCAGGGCCTTCTAGGCCGTGGTCAGGAGCTTGGGGATGGTGCTAAATGTGATGGGAAACCATGGGAATGTTTGAATAGTAGAGTGGTGTGAACTGATCAACATTCTTGAAAGGTTCCATTCACCTTGAAAAATGCAAGTAACCTCAGGTGCTGAGCAGGCACATGTTCCCATGAGTCTCTGCTGTGTTATTGCCTCCTGTCCTGCTCCTCTGGTGCAGAATGTCCCATTGGGACTTGCAAATCTTGGTAAGGCACAATCACACTCTGGGCATAGTATTATTCTTCCCAGAGCAGCCCTATCAGCATTGTCTTTTCAAACCATTCAGGTGGAAGCAGGCTTGAGGGGATAGTGCCTGAATTTTCTCGGTTCTATGGGTGCTAGTCGGGATCTACTAGTTGGGATCAGGACTATGAAAAGGTCAGACATGCTCTTAACGAAGACTACAAGCCCTTGGAGGGGAATGCGAGATCGTTTTCTTCATACAGGATTTCCAGCTGCTAGGATTCATTCTGTTCTCTATATTAAGCTAATTGGTGTAAAAATATGAAGACGTTTCATGTGTCACAAAATATTATTATTCTTGTGATTTTCTTCAACATTTACCACTATAAAAACCGTCCTTAGCACCATACGAAAACATGCAGTGGGTCAGATTTGACCCGTGGGCCTCAGTTTGCCAAACTCTGCTCTGGAGTAAAGTCCACCAGTTGACAAATCCTCCCCACAAAGCTTCCAGCAGCTTGTTTAAATATGAATGGAAAGCCAGAGATCACTAGAGAGTTGAGGAAAGTCTCCAAGAGGAGAATCAGAAACCAAAATAAAGAAATAGCAAAAGGAGAACACACAGGGAACAAAAGCAATGCAGGGAGTAAGAAAAAACCCACACCAAGGCATACTGGCCCTAAAAGGGACTCATGAAAGAAAAAAGGGGGCGTGTCACATTCAAAGGATCCAGAAACAGAATACCATTGGTTTATTCAATATTAATACTAGAAGCTAGAAAACAATGGAGTAATTACTTCAAAATTTGGGGCAAAAACGATTTCTGACCTAGAATTAATTATCTCAATCAGGTATGAGGATAGAGCAAAACCACTTTAGTCAGTGGATCTAAGAAACAGGGGATTCAATATGAAAGAGAAGCAGTAGAAATCCTCAGGATGATGGTGAAATAAAACCCCGGGCAGCTGTGTAGCAGGACGGAGAGTCACCAGACTATATTGGAAAATATATCAGTACTAGAGTTCTCCATCTTTCTTGGAGAATTAGGGATGGATTAGTGATATGGATATAGATAACTAAGCAAACAAAAAACAGACAATTATTAACAGGCAAAACAAGTCAAACAGGAGAGAAAATATAATAATATACCACATGACTCACCTGTGACTAAAAATCATATTCAGAGCAATACAAACACTGAATTTTGATCTAACTCGAAATTATGCTCTAATTCTATGATAAAGATGGGTGGGACTGAGAAGAGGGGGATTGGTGTTTAAAAGAGCTTAAATTATCATCATCTGTAGTGAATAGGAGTCAGAAAATAATATCTAAAACAGAAACATCAAGCAAACGCAGTATAAACATGCAATTTACAAATATAGAGGATATACTGGACAACTGAAAGGGTTGAAGTAGTTACTGCTGGGGACTGAGAATGGAGGATGGGGAGGAGACGGCTCTTTGTTATTTCTGGGTAGTTATAAGAATTGTAGAATTATGACTTTTTAGACTATGCACATGTACAACTTTGATGAAAATAAAAATTCACACACATAAGAGATCATGTTGGCTGCTCTATACAGAACTGATTGGAAGGAGGCAAGTGTGAAAGCAGGAGGGCCAGTTAGGGGTTATATCTAAGCAGAAGATGGCAGCAACGGAGATAAGATTTGACAGATTCAAAATGTAGCTTGGAGGTTGACGAAACCACATTTGGTAATGGGTTGACTATGAAGGCAAAAGAAACAGAGCTGCCGAAAACAATTCCCAGGTTGCTGGCATGAATAACACATGGATGGAGGTACCATTTAATGAGATGTGAAATGTGTTAAAATTGAGGATCATATGAAACTTTCAGCTCTAATGTGAGAAAATAACTTCCCAATACTGTATTTTAATGATGACCAGCTTCTCTGATTTTCATAGGATTTTTTCCCCGCGTGTCTGAATCTAATTCTGGAAAACACCTCCTGTGAGATTAAATTTCCCAAGTAGCAAAGTGAGTCACTTTGTCTTTACTCAAAGACAATGATATAAATGGCATACCCTAGGGTTGTCAGTTCACCACCTACACAGTGCTGTCAACCTGCCTTACACTTTCTGCCAGCCCCCTATTTACAAACTAGAAGGTAAAATCCATAATGAGTGACACTGATTTGCTGAAAATATATTAATATTTCTACTGAGCAAGTTATTGCTGTTTTCATTTTATTTAGCAAATTATTTTAGAATAAATCTACTACTAAAAACCTAATAAACTGAATGGATAAGCTGAAATATACTCCAAACCAAGCTAGAATCGAACACTCCCTAAAGTATTCACCTGGAGAAGAGCGGTATCTGTGGCAAATACTCCTCTTAAGTAACCCTCTCAGAAATGCTTACTGGGGACATTTTGCAGTAGAGACCCTCATTCCTCCTCTCTTGTGTAGAAAAACAGCCGCATGAGAAGGGACAAGCAAAGCAATTCAAAGCATCAAGCTGACATCTTCCCAAAGCCAGCAGACACCTTCAAACGCAAGTTGCATTACCCTTGATTAGGAGGTGAGAGAAAAGGAGGTAGCACTGAGATCAGAGTTGATTTTTTTCATACTTGACTTTGTTTTGCTAGCACGAGGGCTGTGTGGCTACTCTGGCCCCCACATGAGGGAATGCAGAGCTGATCTGCAAGCTGCATGGACAACATATGTCAGCAGCTTAACAGGTACCAGCCTGCCAGGTTTTTATTACTTCTTACACAAACAGTTCTAAATACCACAACTTCTGGAGAAGCGATAAGCTCTAGTAGGTTAGGTTGGTTAGCATTCCTTTCCTTGCTTTCCTGGAAGCCTTCTCCACCAGGACTTGGGCTTTCTGGGCTGGGCCCTGCAGCAAGTCCTTCAACAAACAAAGACTCTTTCTTGTTCTACAATTAACGAGACAGTGTCTTTTTGTTAGATGCTTCTCCATATGTATATTTTTATCTGAACTGAATTATCCAGTGAATTTTAGCACCTGGATACTTTGTTTTATGTCTTCCTAAATCTACCAGATCAACTGTCTGTTCTAAATTTACTAAACACCTGTAGTTAAGTAATTCACCTGGTCTTGTATAGTTTTGTCATTGTATTGGTGCATTATTGTGCCTGATTGTAATATCTTAGCCAAGAATGGGGAAAGGAGTGTGATAGGCACACCTTCCTATACACACACACACATGCACACTCGTGTGCATACCTGCAATACTTGCTGAAGCAGGAGAGACTCTTGCATTGGAGCAGGTATTTTAAAGACAATTTTCCATTGAAAATCAGTCATAAATATTAGCAGTCAAACAGCATAATTAATTTTGAATACTTTGATGATTCATTTCAGAAATGCTAATAGTGTTAAATTAAGGGGACTAGATAGTGTCAACTGAGGTCTAAATAAGCACTCAAATGGCCTGGGGTAGTATGGAAGGACACATCTAAGCTTATTCTCCTAAAGGATATTTGGGAATGCCCTGGTAATTAACTAACTTTCAGTGTCATTAAGAAACAGGCTCAGTTTGTCTTTTTATCAAATGATAAGGCATCTTCCTGCCAACCTGATGCAACAGTAGTAAAGATTTATGTCCAGGAAGCTAATGAATTCCTTTTAAATACCAGTTGTGGATTTCAAAACAAAAATGGGTAAATATAACCTATTGAACGAATTCTGCTAAGGCAAAGGTTATGCAGATGATAGAAAACACTATCCCAAAACACTAAATATACGTGTTCATTTGGACTATATGTATATCTTAATAATCATTGCTCAGATTATTAAATTAATTTTATCTTTTAAATTAGTGCTTCCCACAAATTGGCCAATATCACCTAGGGGCTTTTAAAAACCACAGATTCCCTGACCTTACTTCAGATGACAATGCCCAGGAGAGGAGTCTGGGCATGTATTTTTAAAAAGAGCCTCAATGATTTTGAGCTAGGTTTGGAATCACTGACTTCTTAAGTAGGCCAAGATAACTGGCTCTTGATTTGTTGTGTCTGGTTACTCTGCCTGCCTCAAAAATCAATGCACCTGTTATCTGGTGATCTGTACTGTATATGGTTAAGTCGGTCAATTACTCATGCAAAAATTTCCTAAAATGGAATCTTAGAGCGACCCATTAATGGTTCCTCAACAAATGAAACATTGCATTAAAGACTACTTTCTTGATCTCTTTGTTCAGCCCCAATCTGCTAAATTTAGTTTACTGTCAGAACATAAGGAGAATGGGCAAATAGTTTAAAAATCCATTGGATAATTTAATGTAACCTTGCTAATAATTGTGTGGATGGATAATATATCGATAAGATTATTTTATAGACCTTTCCTTCTTATATTTTCTACTTTTTCCTTCCCCAATCTACCTGTAGTAGGCTCTCCTCCATTGTTTGTGGTTTCAGTGCCTGGGAAGGGGTCGGAGGGTGGAGACAGAGGAAGACTCCCTCCCTGATGTTTTCCAAAAGACTAATCCCTTAGGAGTATTTACAAGACTTGAGGAAAAGATCAAGGGGACACATGTTTTGAAAGAAGAAACCGGCAAGTCTGAAAAAAAGAGGCAGGAGAAAGGGGCTACCTCTCAAAATATTAAAAATCTTCCCAGGGTTGGAGAGGAAGTGAGGAAGGCATACTCCTCCTGGGAAGTGCCCCGGGATGTGTCAGAGCCTTAATAGTGGCCACTTGATGTGTCACGCAAAGAGATCAGAGCTTCTTGCCTCCTAGAAAGTACCTGACTCCCAAGCATGGCATACAAACAGCAGGGACCACCAGGCCTGAGGGGTCATGTGAACAGGGAGGGACAGTAGCCTGCTCACTATTTATCTATGTGGCCAGAAGACCAGAGACCAGATGCTCTGCCACCCCACGCCAATCCTTGCATGGTGTAAGGCCCTGTATACATTTCCTAGGGCTGCCGTAACAAAGGAGCACAAGCCAGGTGCCTGAGAACAACAGACGTGCATTGTCTCACAATTCTGGAGGCTAAAATCAAGGTGTCGGCAGGGTCAGGCTCCCTCTGAAGTCTATGAGAGAGAATCATTCCTTGCCTCTTCTGGCTTTCCGTGAGGCGAGAAATCTTTGGCGTTCCTTGGTTTGTAGATGCATCGCTCCAATCTCTGCCTTTCTTGTCACGTGACTGTCTTCCCCTTGTTGTCTCTCTCCTCTTTTTGTAAGGACAGCAGTCATATAGGATTAAGGGCCCATCTGATTCTGGTATAACCTCATCTTACCTAATTATATCTGCAATGACCCTATTTCCAAGCAAGGTCACATCCTGAGGTACTATGAGTTAGGACTCCAACATATCTTTTTGGGAGAAACAGTCCAATCCATAACAGGCCCCAACACCTCAACCTGGCCCCAGAGTGAGAAGGAACTCCAAGAATTACAGAGGTGAAACTTTCCACAAACTAGTGAGATCCAGGACTTGGATACCAAGTTAAACCAATTGAGAGAAAGTTAAAAGAGTAAAAATGTGTCTTATATACTTGAGTTTGTAGACCAAAAATCATGTGCACTATAATTTTCATTCAAATGTTTATTGTGTACATGAAGTGCTTAATATTTTAACAATCTGTTGTGTACAATAGATCTGATACTTCTCTGCAACAGCTCCCCAGCCCCACCCTCAGTGTTTCTGTTTAGCACAGTGTTAAGTACCTGTCAAATATGAAATAAATGAGTAAATAAGTATATTATGGAGAATTCCAACAGAAAACATACAATTTACTAGATATTAATACAACCTGATTTTTTTGGAAGATATCAAAACTATTTATAATAAAGTCAGTTCCTACTTTGATTTCTGAACCTGATGTTACTATAAAAACCATTTCAGTTAAGATTTAGTTTCATTTAGGATCTTCATTACAATTTTCATAGTTACTTTTCCCACAGTTTATTTGATTTTTTTCTATCCTTCAAAAAGTAGATCCCTGGGGCATTGCAATCCCTCTGAAAATTCTAAATGCAGGTACAACATTTAAAGCTCATTTGATTAAAATCATTCCTTAGAATAGTGTCTTTTTGAAAAGGTTAATTTTCTTCTAATGTAGTCATATTTTTAAATCAGAATGCTAGTGCTCCAGTAGCTATATTTATTTCAGAAATGTCAACCAAAAATTCAGCTTCTTATAACCAACTAGGAAAATAATAGTTACAAAACCCATGTCACTCTTGAATTGCAGCAAAAAGAAGACTCAATATATTACACAGAAACATTTTTAAAAGACAGGAATTTGATCTAACTGACATAATGTATTTAGTGACCTTGTTTCATGGATAAAAATAGGCAAACTTTCCCCTGTGTCCTTCTCATCTTTTTGAGGAAGAAACATAAGGATAAAGTTGGATGTTTGCATTGTTGGGTTGGAGCTCCCCTACAGGGGGCATTTAAAGCTTTTTCATACCCCTTGAATTCAGAATAAAAGATTTATTTTAAAAAATACTGTGTGTGTGTGTATGTATGGTGTGTGTTCAGAAAAGAAAGGTTTGAGTTAACATCAGTCCAAAAGACACAAACCCCCTGATCCTTTGCCATGAAGGAGTAATCACCTTTGATGTTACTGTAAAAGATTTCCAGCTGTTCAAAAACAATTCAAGGATATTAAACTTGTTTTTGAAATCATAAATATAGATGGAAACTAAGGCCCCAAAATAGATATGTGTTTAATTTTTTAATATCTGCTCAGTTCATACCTATCCAACCACTACCTTCCACATGTTTTAGCATGATGATGTTAGGACTTGAAATACTTTAGAATCGCAGATAAGTTTGAGAAAGTTATTTATTCTATCACTCTTTCTTCAAACTGAAGTTTTCTTAAATTATTCTTAGATATTGGGGTTGGAATTCTTCCTAAACTATTGTGTTGTATGTTTCCTTTTGAGGGTGCAGGGTTTGGGGGGAATCAGGAAAGTATAGTTTAAAAGTCTTAGCAAATTCTCTGCCCCCCAAATGTCAACTCAACAGGGAGATAGAACGAGAGGAACCCACTAAATTTAATCTTATTCTTGACAGAACACTGGAAGAAACACCAGTGCCCAGTCCTGATCTAATTCCATTTGGTTTAAAGAAATGGAAAGGATTGAAAGAGGAAATATTTAGTGCTGTCAGGGGGAAAAAATTATGGCGCTAAATCAGAGAAGAATTCGGCAAGAACTAAATGATTATATTAGTTTGGCGACCAAGACCATCCCCTTCAGCAAAGGAAAGAAACTCTAGAACCAAGCTAAAAATGCTCATTTTCCCCAATCTTGCTCTAGTCAGTGACTATGAACTTGAGTAAATCCTGGGTTACAGACCAGAAAACCCTAATGAAGGTCTAAGATACGAATGAGGTGGTTGTGGCTAGTATGCTATTCTTACTGTGAAAATAAATTAAGAATAATCTATGTTTGGAATACCTTAATTTTTATCAAAACCTTCATCAAACTTTTTTTGAAATAAACTTTTTGGGGGAAGAAGATGATATGCTAAAAGCAATGGTCAGATAAACTTTTGAAAGTAGGACGATGAGAGCAGATTTGAAAATGAACTTAGAATTAACCATCTATTTAATAAATATGTTAAACACTAATAGCTCCTAGATACTATGCTAGGTAGGTGTTGGGCATACAAAGATGAAACCAGTCTTCAGAGAATTTAAAATTTAGTAGACTTTGTCAATAAAAAGGAATGAAGTGGGACTCGGCCCCGTGGTGTAGTGGTTGAGTTCGGCGTGCTCCACTTCAGTGGCTTGGGATTGGATCCTGGACATGGACCTACACCACTCATCAGCCATGCTGTGGCAGCAACCCACATACAAAGTAGAGGAAGATTGGCACAGATGTTAGCTCAGGGCTAATCTTCCTCAGCAAAATTTTTAAAAAAAAATGAATGAAGTACTGATACCTACTACAACATGGATGAACACTGAAAACATTACCCTAAATGAAAGAAACCAGTCCCAAAAGACCACAGATTGTACAGTTCTGTTTATATGAAGTGTTCAGAATAGACAAATCTATAGAGACTGAAATCAGATTAATGGTGGCAAGAACAGGAGAAATGGAAAATCGGGAATTTCTGCTAATGGATGCAGGGTTTTGTTTGAGGGTGATAGAATAGATTATCATGACTGATGCACTTAATAGGTGAATTTTATGGTATTTAAATTATGTCTCAATAAATATGTTTTAAAAAATCAGTATAGACAGACACATTCTTAAAATGGTATAAATGGCTTAATTAGCTCTACGCTAAAAGCAATGAAAAAAGGAATAGAATGCACTGAGAAAGGAGCAATTAATTTCGACACAGGCAGAAATAGGAAACGTGAGATTGATCATCACTAAATAATCAGTGCATGGTCATATCTGGAAACTTCTCTGTGATTTACTAAAAAAAACTCTACACAATGATATGATTCAGTATTTCAGAATTAACATGACACTGAAGAGTTCCAGGTAATGATGGAAGATTGAACCCATGCAATTATCTCTGGCCATCACAAAAACTAAAGGTAAATGTGTTTTAAAAGGTGAAAAAATGTCACAAAGTCAAGAAAAAGACAAGAAGTGATAACAACGGAGAAGTAATGTCAACAAATTGTTGGACTTACCAGCAGTAACATTGAAAGATGGAAGACAATTGAGCAATGCTTTCAAAATTCTGCAGAACAATGATTTCTAAATTAAAATTCTATACCCAGCCAAGCTATCATTCAAGTTTGAAGCTAGAAAAAGACATCTCAAAAATTTATTTTCAGCAGCCGGCCCAGTGGCATAGTGGTTAAGTTCGTGTGCTCCACTTTGGTGGCCCGGGGTTATCAGGTTTGGCTCCCAGGCACGAAGCTATGCACCACTCATCCAGCCATGCTGTGGCCACATCCCATATATAAAATAGAGGAAGATGGGCACAGATGTTAGCACAGGGTCAATCTTCCTCAGCAAAAAGAGGAGGATTGGCAATGGATGTTAGCTCATGGCCAATCTCCCTCACCAAAAATAATAATAATAATAATAATTTATTTTCATAAACCTCTCCCTAGGAAGCTAATGAAGGATGTCCTAAAAAAAAAAAGAGGTAAACATGGAATCCAACTCAAGAGAAAGTTCAAGAGATTTCCCATGATGATAAGCTGTTCAGGAAACTAAGAGAGCGGCCAGTCCACATAGGAACATGAAACTGAGGATTCCAATGGAGAGTTCCTGGGCATGGAAGTGTGGTCAAGGATGAAACTGACATATTATTTTGTGTTTGATCATGTTGGGAAGGATTTTAAAGTTGTTTTAAATTAGAGGTAGAAACAAAGGCAATTTTTTAAATGACAAAATGAGGCAATTATTCACTGTTAGAAAAACAAAAAGATGTACAAGAAAGGAATTGTAACCATAATACACTACTTAGTGAATGGTGAACATTTATATAAATATAGTAATATAAACTGTGAATATTTACCTTGCCAAAAATTATAATTTTCTTAAAAAGAGAAAGGTGGCAAATAGCAGAGGTTGGGGATAATAAGAAAGCTAAATTCTCATCTTGCAAGAATTAAAAAGTTAAGAAATATTATTTATAAATATTTAGTCAAGTAGCTCAACGAATGCCTACAAGGCCTGAATGTGGTTGCCTGTGGATAATGAAACTCAGGAAGGGGTGGAGCTGGATACTGCCATTTTTCATCATAAGTCTTATAAAAGTATTTAACATTTTTAACTTTGTAGATATATTTCTTTTCTAAAATTAATATTTGAAAAAATATGCATTGCACTGAAAATACTGCCAAGTCAAGAACATGTGTAGTAAAGTGACATGTTTTATTCTTCTTTGAGGTTCTTTCACAGCTACTGAAACAGATCCTCGAATATATTAGGAGCTCAATAAGTATATGGCTGTTTCATAGCGACCATTCAAATGCCAGTTCAGTGGATTTGGCAATGGATCCTGTGGGATGTAATCTGGAACCTAATTTTCTCCTTATAAAAAGGACCTGGAGGTCATAACATGCTGTGCAGTTCTTTGTCTTGATACTGAGAAGAGTGGTGGGATGGTAACTAGAGGAAAGCAGAGCTGGTCGTATTTACTGTACAATATCTGGCAAACTGTAGGTGCTCAGTTAATTAAACAGTACCTTTCAATAGCCAGTCTAATTCAGAGAACTGACAATATGAACCAAGTACTTCTAATTTTTCACAGTTTTTATGCCCTCTAGAGCTTTGTATCCTGTTTGCAAAACTTTCAATAGGATTATCTTCTTCCTCCAAAATCAATTGATTTAAGACGTATTTGTTTAAAAGTTTTCAAAGATGGTAAATACATGGGGCTCACGTTAACCCCCGCACACCCAAGGCAGGTAGTGTCATCTAAAGGACATGTTCGGGTAGTGGAAATGGTATGGCATTTTCAGGGACAGGGAAGTTGATTTCCTTGACTGGAGAGGAAGTTTATATATTAAGTAGCAGGAAATGAAAGTGACCACCAATGAAAGAACAATGATGCTGAGCCTTAGATATCTCATTGAAGAATTTGAATGTGACTCATTGATAGTGGTAAACACTTTTGAACCAGGACCAGCCGAATAAATGATACAACACATAGCAAAGAGGCCCTGAAATTCTAGCTATGAAAACATTCATTCAATGGATAATGGAAATGAAGCAGAGATGAAAAATAGAAAGATTATTTAGGAAGAAGAGAAACGATTTGATGAATTACTAGAGGTAAGGATTAAGGAGAAGGCAGAACTGTTGATAAGGACTAATAATAATAACATTTTTTAGCATTTACTATGGTGCCAGGGCACAGTACTAAGCCCTTTCCATATATTACTCATTAAATCCACTGAGGTAGACTTTATCATCACCATCATCATTCCATTCTCTAGTTGAGGACTGAAGCAACATAAAGTAACACTTGCCCAGAGTCCCACAACCAATAAATGATTATATCCAAGATTTAAACCCAACAAGTCTGTTTCCTGAAATGGAGAACTTGGGAGGAGAGATGGGATATCCAAATGGAAATGAATAGTGAGTAGTTAGAACTATGGAATAGGTTTTTTGTGAGAAGGTAGAGTTTAAGACATTTGGAGGAAGTCACTACTATTTTGATAAAAGTCTTAATTTAGAAAATAGATGGGCACAGGAACAAGAATAAAGCCTTGAGTTAATGCCTAAATTGAGAAAAGGGAGTCACCAAAGGAGACAAGAGTTGAAGAGGTGAGGAAAGAATTTCTGTGTTACAGAGACAGAGTCTTGGACAGATTTTTAAGGAAAGAAGACAACCAACAGTACCAAACGCCCCAGAGAGATTTAACGGGATAATAACTAAGAAAATGACGCAGCGCTGGTAGAAAAACAGAGAAAATCATTTGGGTTGTTTGGTAAGAGTGGAAACCAGACTGCAAAGTCTTAATATAAGAATAGATGATTAAGAAATTAACATAATCAACATGTACTATCTGTTCAGGAATTTGGCAGTGAAAGGCGGTTGTGTTGATGCAGGAGTTGAGAAGCCAACAAGGCTTTATATTCCAAGGTAGGGAAAAACCTAGGCATAGTTAAAGGCGGAGAATAGGTAGGTTTTTTTCATGAAGTCAATCTTAACTGTAAAGACTGTATCTCAAAACACTGAGAAATCCATGAAACTTATCTCTGCAAATGTAATAGTCAGCCAACACATCATTCCTTCCAGATAACCCTAGGCTTAAAGCCAGGTAAAGTGCATTCTTAAGAAGATCACTAAGTGATGTGCCTCCGACTCCCTGCTACTTATCTGGGAGAGAAATGCTTGCCAAGAGGGGCCTTTTGAACATTCAGAGGAGGTAGCTGATCCTGCCAGCACAGGATCAAGGCTAGGAAGTTCACTCCTGGGATTGGAGCAAGGTCAGTGAGGAAACGAGTGTCAGGGGGTGGGGTGAGGAATGGATCAAATGGAACGCTCAAGAGGCAGCCATTTCACAGACGTTTGAGTAGGTGTTCATGTCATCACTCGGCAAATCTCACAGCAGAGGCAAGACCCAGGTGGCAGTCTGTCTCAACTGAACAGGCAAGTAACTGCCTTGCATGACAAACAGCCCTGCTATCCATGCCCCTTATCCCCATTAAACCAGTTGAAACAAAAGGGCAAAAGCTTGTAATCAGCCTGAGGTGCTATAGACACGTAAGCTGGTGTTTTCCAGACACCCAAACCTCCACACACCTATGAGGTAAAAGGGGAATCAAATTTGCATTTCTCCTTGATCAATGCTAGAACTGAAGGAATTTGGGAACATTAAAATCTCACACTCCAGAGTTCTCAGGATGACCCTAGCAGAAGTGAGCCTAGAATCCAGCATTCCTGCTTCCCCTGCTGGAGATTTTCTCATTAGCTGTGCTAACTCTCTGCTCTCTCTAATGAGCGACCCTCAATGCAACCAATTTCGTTATTTGACATTTATTGTATTTTCAATTTGAATCAGAAGCTACTAATCCAGAGTTAAATCCTTAGGCAGTAAGTTTGTCCTTTCTAAGCAGGGTGGGTAAAAATTCTTACCTTCTTTGAATGCCCAGAGCTAACAATTAGCTTTCTATCTTTATGTCTACATCAAATCTGCCAAAAAGAAAAATCAAAAACATCCTCCCTGGAACACAAAATTCAAAAGCTGAAAAACATCTTAAGAATTAATCTCTATGCCTTATTCTTTGGCTGGCAGGTTAAAAATGGAATTTGCATAAATCCATAGCAGTCAGCCCTCTCTTGTTTGTGAGGATAAAAGAGGTCTTTATGTGCTGAAGGGGAGAGGGCTGACCATGCTGTTACAAAGTCATGAAAAATGGAAAGAGAGTGAGTGCAATCGAGTGCTTTAACAGGAGCCTAGGGACAATTTTAAGACAAACTACCTAAGGGTTGATAAGAGGGTGAAAAAAGGTTAAGGCTACTACCCACTAGTATATCGGCACAGTCTAACCCTTGGGGGAAGGGGAAGAGAAGAGAAGGTTGAAGTTCAGATGGGCAGCTTATTTGGGACTTATTGAACGTGGCTTAGGTCGACAACCCCTCTGAACTTCCAGTAAGTTGCTCTGCTTGCTTCCTCCACCCCGCATAATATACTCTAGGCTGATAGGCACCCACATAGCCTAACACTGGCATCTGTGTTGATTGGTTGATGGCATGTCATACCTCATTAAATATTTTAATATCACCCCTGGGTATATCCAGAACTGGACTCATCATCTCCTCTTAAAAGCTAAACTCATGACTTCCCTTCCTAAAAATGTTCCTTCTTATGTGATTTCTTTCCTCCATGCAATCTCCACATTCCTAACCACCCAGTTAGCTTCACTTAGCTTTTGACTCCTGTCCCACATTCACCTGCCTTCCCCCCAAATTCAAGCAATTTCCAAATCTAATGGATTTATCTACCATATCTTGAGATTCTGCAAGGCACCACCAGTTATATACTAGAGAAGCAGGAAGATCAGACCAGGCATCACCCATGTCCACTGGTGGGTGATTGGGGAAGAGGAACAAATGCTAAGGGAGGTGTAGTTGCTAGTTGCAGAGGTTCAGCCTGGTAAACAAGTATGAGATCAAGGGTGCAGAGTTCTCCAGCTGTAAACCAGGTAGTCTACGAAGGGGGGTGGGCAGTGCAGTGGGAGGGGAGGACTAGGAGTTGGGTCATCTGGTGTCTAAAGCAGGTGATACTTGGAAGTTGTCACATGGTTGGTCACATGGTTCATGTTTGATCTATCCACGAGTGGCTGGGCTGACACTAACATAGAGTTCAGCCAGGATCCCAATGGCAGGGGAAGAGAGCAATAAGACAACACAGATGAACAGTCCTTGAATATGACTGTTACTGAGCAATCAGCACAAGAGAAACTCAGGAACAGGGATGAAGGCGGGAAGTCAGTTGTAAGAACTGTGTTGGGAGGCAAGGAAGATAGGGCAGAATCTTTGATTATCAGAATTTAACCATTCAATAAATATTTGCCAACTACCTACTATGGGCCATCACAGTGAATATTGGCAGTTTAAATATAAGTGCAATTCAATATAAGTGCCAAACCCAAATTCGGACAAGGTTTAGAAGAGTAAAAAAAAAAGAGATGGTCAGCTCTACTACCTGGAGGCGTTACATGAGGCTATATAGATGAGATGATGCTCAGGCAGGTTCTTGAAGTATGATTAAGCCCTGCAATGTGGAGAAGGAACTTCAGAAGGAGGGCATAACAAAGGTGATGAAGATGGGGTGCTTAGAGAACTGCAAGGTTTTTACCCACATTGCATTGGCAGCAAGGTTTGCTGACAGGATAGCCATCAGACCATGTGGTTGGGGCTGGATAAGCATCTACAGCATCTGTCTACAAGTGGCTCTGGATATTCAAGTAGGGCTGGGCTGGAATACCAAATTTAGGTGAAGAGAGAGGAATGCAAGATCTAAGATATATCGAGCTTGACACGTCTACATCCATCTCCTCTCCATTCTCTTGAACACTACCCTAATTCAACCAACCAAAACCTCTTCACTTTATCTAAACCAATGCAATGGTTCTCTAACAATTTTCCCCGATTAGACTCTTCCACTTCCTTCCAATCTACCCTACACACCATTGCCTTCTTAATTTCCCTAAAGCACAACTTTGAACATGTTGTGCTCCTAAAAAAAATTCTTTCAATGGATCCCTATTGCTGGAAAAATCGACTTTCATATTTTTTTTGTGTGTGTGGGGAAGACCAGCCTGAGCTAACATCTGTTGCCAATCATCCCCTTTTTGCTGAGGAAGACTGGCCCTGGGCTAACATCCGTGCCCATCTTCCTCCACTTTATATGGGACACCACCACGGCATGGCTGACAGGCAGTGCGTCGGCGGGTGACCGGGATCCGAACCCGCGAACCCCGGGCTGCCAAGCGCGGACTAAACTGCTGCGCCACCGGGCGGCCCCTATTTTTTCATATTTTAAGGACTACTATAGAACTCCATTAAATATTTACTTGTCTCACACTGTGAAAATAATCCAAAAATTTTCACAACACAGCATGTCATTGACAACAGAGGTGATGGGTGGGAGGCAGAGAGAAATACAATTAGGTGGGGCAGAAACCATGGGCTGCCCAGGCCTGGTCTTCCTCTTCCCTTCCATCCCTTAGCATCTTTTTTCTCCCATCTTTGGAAGAGTGAACACAAAGCCAGGGAGTCAGAGCAGATGTGATGACATCTTTATAGCTTTTGTCACGCAATATCCTCTGTGACACTGTCTTGGTTTTTTGTTTGGTTTTTGTTTCTTTTATGACTTAGATCTTATACTTCCTATGTTTGATGAACACCTACCAGTGTGGTTTTCCAGTGCCAAATTTATTATTTTTTTAGGCATGTGGAGTGAAATCTATCTTGCTTGTAAACTTCACTAGCACATAAAAATGGGTTTTGAAAAGTATCGTGATGAAATGAAGGAAATGAAAGAGGTTAGCTACTATTTTTATAATGTCAACATTTAAAATCTTGAAATAATGAGGCTATAAGTCCAAAATGATAAGGAATTACTAATTCTAAAATCTTCACTTTTTTTGGAATGTTGAATGTCATCTACACAAACAGTAACTGCAATAATATATGGTTATAGAAAGTCAAAAGTTATCTGTGTAAAAGGGAATCAGTCTAAATTAAAAAGCAACTTTTGGTGTAACAAAAATCAAAAGGAAAGTAGACAGGCAAGATCAGCAAATCTTGTCATTTGTTTTTTACAAAGAGCTCCTGTGAGTTTCCAAAAATAGTATTGCATCACTTTATAGTTTTTACTTTGTTCATAAACACATATCCCCTTCCATCACAGTGTAGTCTGAGGGTCTGGGCTCCATTTCAGATAATTCTTCTAATAGTGAAAACAATTTACCTTATTAAGGAAAAGATCTTTATAAATGACATCATTTGCAAAGGACATAAAAGACCTCTGTCTGCTAGTAGTCTGCTTTTAAATTCTATTCCACTCAGAAGACTAAAGAGACTATAATTTATATAGGCTATATTCAGAGAAATAAACTTCCTCAAACATCTGTCTATCCATGAAACTAAAAGCTCTAAAAAACCACCATTGGCCCCAAACCAGAGATTCTGTTACAAATGACACCAGGACTTTGGCACTGGAAGGAAGCAAGGTCAGGCTGCCTGATCAGGGCTGGCAGAGCAAATTCCCATGACTTCCACTAGATACAGCCTGTCTCCAAGTGCATCTGACCTCAGCTGTGCTCTCTGCAACCTCAGGAAGAGCTCCAGAGCACAGCTTCCTCTGCTTGGGAAGTGCCCTTTCAAACCCAGGGGCTCCCTGCTCGGGGACTGGAACACCGATAGGATGTTCTGGGCTGCAAGGAACAGAAGTGCTAACTAACAGGGACTGAAACAAAAAGGGCATTTATCATGTCAAAGAGCAAGCAGTTTGAAAGCAAGGCAGTTCCACAGTAAGCAAGAGCTCCCCGACACCATGGAGGACCCAGGTTCTTTTCATCTTTGTTCTCCATACAGAGTTTAGTTTTTGTAATCAGCCTTTCTCTCTAGTGATTACAAAATGGCTGCCTCCATTCCGGTGTATTCTATATTCACATAATCACTCTAAAATGCAGAAGACAGACAGATTTTCCATGCATCTCTTTTTATCTGGGAGGAAGACCTTTCCTAGAAGCCCCCTGTGGACTACACTTCAGGTCCCTTAAGCCCAGATTGGGGTACAAGCTCAAGCCCTAGCTGTAAGGGCAGAAAGTAATATTGGTCATTTTCTTGTCTTTCATTCTTACCTGTCAAAGTCTGACAGCAAGATAGAAGAGGTGGCTGGGCAGCCAGCAGGAGCAGCTGCACGGTGCAATTGGGTGGACAACCAACAGTGCCACTGACAGAAAGTTAACTGCTTTTAATGGCAGCTCCATTTAAACATAAACTTTTAAAGTATGCTCCTTTGTACTCACGTATAACATCCCTTACCAGCATGCTTTGCTGTGTTTGCACACTTAGGTAATAAATGAGAGGGGCATACCCACCTTCCACATGATGATAATGAAGATGATGATAATATATGCATACAACACTGGCATTTACAAAGTATATTTCTAAGTAATGGTCAATAAAACGGAATTTCTGAATGGTTCATTTTTTTCCCTTAGATATCAATTAATTCCTTCAGGATCCTATCCAGATACTTAAACCCTATGACTCAATGTCCATCTATCTATCTATATATATATATTTTTTTAACAAAATGGATTATTATCTGAGAATTATTTCTAAACTTGGATAAAGAAGGATTGATTATGTCATTTATTGCATCTCTCCCCAAGGGCAGAGTTTGTCTGACAGTTACCATGGGAGGGCCCCAATTGCTCTTCCAGAGAAAGGGTATAATAATCACCACACCATTTCACTGGGCTCTGTCAATATTTGTTAGTTTTCCCAAAGCTACAGTACTGCCTATTAGCAGCTCAACTACACAAAAAGTTAATCAACATTTTCAACAGGAATACTGTGCTGGCATCCATAACCCACTTTTAAGATGAAAGATAGACTCACAAGAGAAGAGAATTCATTAGCCTGTTTTAGGAATTTTGAAGCTACAGTGAATTATTTTATTTACTTGATAAATACACCCATACAAGTAAATGGCCATTGTTACAACACGTGTCTTGAAAGTACTAAAAATCTTCCTCCCCACCCTCAACCTTACCCCTTATCCCTCCTCACTCACAAACATTACTCCCTCTTCACAGCTGAAAATTATCAGTGAACTCTTCCTTACATGCCTGGAGGTGTTGGACTGAGGAAATAAGAACTGTAGAAAAACACGGTTAAAGTGCAAATTTGTTACCTGGGAAAATCATGAATACCTATAGTTTCTGTATCACAGTAGCAAAAAAACAACCCTTTGAGAAAACGAGACTGTGTTGGGGGAGGGGAAATGATAGAAGGATGGGGCTTTGCTTCTCCAAGTGTGGTTGCTGGGACCAAGAGCTTGAGGATGGCCTGGGAGCTTGTTAGAAATGCAGAATCTGGGCTCCACCCCAGACCCACTGAATCAGGACTTCCATTTTAGCAAGACCCTCAGGTACTTCCCGCACAGGTTTAAATCTGAGAAGCACTGCTCCAGGTCATGAGACAGTATCTCCAAAGAATAAACCCTGGTAGAGTGCAGGTGCTTAGAGCCCTAAATGCTGAAGGTGAGAGAGAGGTTAAATGAATGGGACAGGCAAGCTCAAGTGAGGGAAGGAGGTACCAAGGGGGTAACAATGACAATCGTGGTGATTGCTAGTTTTGATTAGACGCTGACAATGGCAGGCTTTATTGTAGAGCTTTTCATGCATTGTTTCTGATCTTCTTAATAACCCCGCAAAGCAGGTTGCGTAAGGAACCGGAAGCTCAGGCAGGTTAGGTAACTTGCCTAGACTTCTACAGCCAGCAATGGATGAAATCTGGATCAACTCCTGGGCTTGGGCATCAGAGAAACTTGAGTCAAATCCTGTCTGTTTCTTACTAGATGAGTAACTTCATCAAGTAAGTTCCCTCTCTGTGCTTCGGTTGCCTCCTCTGGAAAATCGGAATAAGAAGACTTTTTTTAGCCTCTATGGTATTGTGAGGTTGAAATATTATACATATAACTAGAAGTGCTTGTCTTTGCATAGTATGTAATAAGTATGCACTTAGTAGTAGTAGTATATACTATTATTACTATTTCCACTAAGAAGGAGGTCTCCCAAAACAAAGCAACTTCTTCACAATTTTGCCATGTTGGCCATGTTTCAGCAAGTCTACTTGGAACAGTGCACAGTGAGAAATACAAAAATGTGTATGATATGGTGCTGGCCTTCATTCAGCTTTCACTCCTGTGATTGATAGATCTTCATTCACTAAGAGAGCCAGTCAACTTAATCATTCGTGAAAAAAAAGTATTGGCATCCACCACATGCAAATACAGAAAATGAACTGTGAAGCCCACTGATGGTCCTTGCCCTGAGGGGGCGTTTGCAGCAATGTAACAAATGCACATGGGAGGTGTGCTCTCCACGTGTGGAATGTTACCAGAACAGAGAAGATGAAGCTCCCTGCACTCTAGTGGAGTCGGGGAAGACCTCGTAGAGTTGCCACTCACTCCTCCATGCCTTCCAAGATGATTTATTTCTCATGTTAAAGGATAATTTTTAAAAGTTTAGATGATGCTCATTCAACTACCGAATGAATATATGTCAAAGATTGTATTTAACTCATTAATTAATAAAGGAACTGGTGAGATGATAAACCTGGTTCAAAGGAGAATTCAAGGAGCAAGTGTTTATAGGCAATTTAATACAGGAATGTCAGGATAAGACTTCTGGGTTAGGAACAAAACCAGTTAAAGTCCTACAGGCTAATAAACTCTAGCCTTTGGAATTATCCTTTCTCACTGGATGCAAATTATTTGCATCTAACCTGAGTGGTAAGAGGGAGGATTTCCTGATTTCCCAGCCTTACCACTTTCTGAAGAGCTAGAAGAGTTAGTTTTAATTATTCCGTGTAATTAAAAGAGTTGGTTTAATTATTCCATATTCTTTGGACTTTCCTTTAACAATACTTTTAAAAATCAAATAAAGTGTGAGGTTAGAGAAATTCAGAATTATCTGGAGTCATATTTCTGAGTGTATAGCATTGGTTCTTAGGGTGCTTATAGCATCCACTGAACGAGGAAACAAATTATTGCAGAAGTAACAAGGTGTGGTAGAAAGGAGCTTGGCCTAAGAGTAGTCAGAAACCTGGATCTACTCGAGCTCTGCCACTAAATGGCTGAGTGTCCTCCTGAAGGTCATTTCCCCTCCCTGAGCCTCAACTTCCTCATCTGAAAATAAAGAGGTTGACTAGATGGCCTCTAAGGGAGCAGGTCTCAAACTTCAGTGAGCATCAATGTCACCAGGGGAAGCTTGGTGAAAAAAAAAACAGATTCCCAGACCCCATACCCAGAGATTCTGGATCAAAATGCAAGTCTGCTCAAGTGGGTCCCAGGATTCTGTTGGTTTTAGTGTGTTTGTTTTAACAGCACCCCAGGTGATGCCAGTGCAAATGCAAACCACACTTTGAGAAGTCTACTTGGAGGTCTCTTCCAGCCTTCACCGTCCACCACTTGGTATCCCATGTGGCCCAAGCTCAGAGTCTGGAACCCTAGGTTCAGCTGCCAGCTGGTTCTCTTGTCATGAAGAGTTTGAGAGTATCCACGGGGATTTCATTTGTTACCTATTTCCTGTCAGAGGACTGTGAGGCTTAATAAGCCATCATTGGTGCAGCATTTAATGGCTCTTGAAAATAATGTACTGTTATTGCAGAAGACCTTTCTGGAAGGCTTTTAGTTTATATATTATTGAGCTCCAATTTATTGTTTTACTTACATAAGACTTCTGAATGGTAAATTGGTATATACGTTGTTACAATGTACTATTTTTTCAGCTAATATTATGGAAGGAATTTTTTTTTTTAAATCTAATGCAGCTGAACCTTTATAATATTCTGAAAGCTAAAATCATAAGCTGTCTTGAGAGGGTTTGTCTTTCATCTTTGGTTGTAATTTTATATTGATTCTTCTAATATAGCCATTCAGGTCATTTAAGTGTATATTAACAACATAGAAACATCAGTATTAGAACAGATAAGCTTATATTTGTGGCCTACAGTAAAACGAGTTTATTCATGTCATTCTTTGTTTCTGTAAGAAGCTAACAATGACTTTCAGGGGACTCACACAAGTAGAAACAAGATTTAAATTGACCAAGAGATCAAGGAAACTCAGATTTTGTACTTTACATACACTAAGAGCTTTTTTTATGATCAAAGAAAGGAATAGAAAATTAATATCCTCCTCTGTTAGCAGAGTATATGTCAACACAGTTACACACACACACACACACACACACAGACCACAATCACATACTTCAAAAAAAATTAGAACTTTAATTAGGGGAAAAACTAAGCTAGTGGTGAAAACTCAACTGATGTTTAAAAGTTACAAAAGCTTATTATTTTTCAAAGTGGAATTTGGGCTTTCTTTTATAGTCTGATTAATACTTCCTGTTATGGTTAAAACACAAGAATACTTGGAAAACCAAAATAATAGAACAAGTAAACCAGCTCTTCAAATCCTAGTGAAGACAATCTCCCTAGCACGAAGTGGATGGGAGATGAACAAATAATCTATGTTAAAATCTGAGTTAAGACTATCTGCCCATCTTCCATCCACCCTTTGGTGGATGATTTTAACCAACTCTGTGACTGCTTTGAGTAAACATTCCCCTCCCCTCCACCTCAGGGGCATCTCTCTCTCCAACTACCTTTCCAAACAGAGCCTTCACCACACCTGGAAGGCCTCTGTCTCAAACCTTTTCTTCCCAATACCACCAATCTTCCATTTATCTGGAATTCTCTTTCTCATCCGCATCACGCTGATCACATTCTCCTATACCTGTGCCTGCACAGGATCTGTAGGTAAAGGAAGAAAAGCTTTTGCTACCCATCTTCCCTTGTTCTTATTGGAAAAGAGTCTCAAGTCAATCGAGAGAATTACCCTTTGGTTGAAGCATATTCAACAATTTATCTAAGAGCTTCCTTATAGTCCTTTAAAGTAAACTTTGTGTCCAAATAAAACAAAAAGTGCACAAATTGGAAGAGTGCAGAGCAAATGCACCCATGTAGTCAGCACCAGATCAGGAAATAGAAAATTACCACTACCCTAGAATCATTCCTTGTGTCCAGTTTTAGTCACTAACCCTGAAAGAAAACCTCTCTCATTACTTCTAACACCATATATTAGTTTTGCTTTTTTTTTGAAATTTCATGTACTGCGTACTCTTCTCAGACTGTCTTCTTTAGCTCAGCATTATGCTTGTGAGATTCATTCATGCTGTTTGTGTGGAAATAGTGTATTCATTTGCATTGCTATGTGTCATGCCATTTTACAAATACACCACAATGTATTTATCCGGTCTACTCTTGATGGACATTTGGTTTATTTCTAGTTTAGAGCTATTATGAAATATGTGCTATGAACAATATTGTACATATTTTTTGGTGAACATATGTATCCACTTCTGTTATATATATATATCTGTAGATACATATATATATACCCAGGAATGGAATTGCTGGACCAGTTTTCGTAGATATTGCCAATGGCTTTCCAAGATAGTTATACCAATTTACACTCTTACCACCAATTACTCCAAAACATCGAGTACATAGTATATACATTATGGTTTTAATTTGCATTTCCCTGAAGTTCCCTGAAGTTGAACACCTTCCATATATTTTTGGCAATTCAGATATCTACCTTTATGAAGTGCCTATAAAAGTCCTTGGTCCATTTTCTATCAGGCTGCCTTCATTTTTCTTAAAGAACTCCTACATTCTTGGAATAAACCTTACTTGGTTTTATTCAATATCCATTTTCTTCTGTTACTAGATTTGGTTTGCTGTTTTGTTTAGGATTTTTGCTTTTAATTTTGTGAAAGAGATTGGCTTGTAATTTTCTATTCTTGTAAGCTCCTTTTCAGGTTTTAGTAACAGCTGTATACTGGCCTCATGAAACAAGTTGGGAAATATTCTTTTTTTTCTGTATTCTGAGAGAGTTTATATAAGTTTGGTATTATTTCCTCATTAAATGTTCAGAGTAATTCATCAGTGAAGTGACATAGGCATAGAGTTTTCTTTGTGGAAAAGCTTTTAATAATGGATCTTATTTCTTTAATAAAAAGAAAGATCTTTAATAACAGATTTAATTGTTAAATTTTTTTGAGGAATTCATTGATTTCCTGTAAATTATCAAATTTATTGGCATAAATTTGTCTATACTATCCTGGTTGTTTTTTGGCTTTTTTTAATATGTCCATGGTCTGTAATGATACCTGCTAATATTGGTCATTTGTGTCTTCTCTTTTTCATGAACAGTCTTGCTAGGGTTTATCAATTTAATCAATCTTTTCAAAGAACCAACTTTTAGCTTTGTTGAAATTGTTGTCCATTATAAGTTTGTTTTCTATTTCATCGATCACTTGTTTTATCCTTCTTATTTTCTTTCTTCTATTTTATGTATGATTGCTGTTCTTTTTCTAGTTTCTTGAAATAAAAGCTTAGATTATTCTTTTTCTGTCTTCTTTCCTAATATGTGTCTTCAAGTACTTTAGGTGCATCACACAAGTTTTGGTAAATTGTATCTTCCCATTCATTCAATACACAATATTTTCTAATTTCTATGTGTGACTTAACTTAGAAATACATTGTTTAATTTTCAAAAATTGGGAATTTTCTAGCTCATTGATTTCTAGCTGAGTTCCACCATGATCAGAGAACAGATTCTGAATGATTAAACCTTTAAAATTTTTTGAGACTTGCTTTATGATGTAGCATATGAACAATTTTGGCAAATGTTCCATTTGTACTTGAAAAAATGAGCATTCTGACATTGTTTGGTGCATTGTTCTGTAAATATGAATTAGCTCAAGTTGGTTAATTTTATTGTTCAGATCTTCTCTAACCTTGCTGATTATTTTGTCTATCTGATCACCTGTTAAGAAAGGTGAGTTAAATCCACAACCATAGCCCCCTACTATGGTTTTGGATTTGTCTGATTCTCCTTTTACTTACATCAAGTTTTGCTTCACACATTTTGAAACTACATTGCGGGGGGGGGGTGGCTACAGATTTAGAATTGTGATATCTTCCGGGTGTGTTTACCCCTTTTCCATTATGAAATACCTCTTTCAATCTGTTTTAATACTTCTTATCTTAAAGTATGTTATTTGTACCTTTCTTTCGCTTAGAATTTAATGGTATATCTTTTTCATCCTTTTAATTTTAACCTTTCTGTG
The DNA here is from genome assembly GCA_031878705.1 of Tapirus indicus. NCBI lineage: Eukaryota > Metazoa > Chordata > Mammalia > Perissodactyla > Tapiridae > Tapirus > Tapirus indicus. The sequence goes on along the minus strand of CM062926.1, from coordinate 74,177,275 downwards.
TCCTTACTTTTAAGGTATGTCTTTCAAAATTAATATTTTTTTAATATTGTTGAGTTTTGCTTTTTTATTGTCTGAATTTCTTAAAATTTTCATGGTAGTATTTAACCCTTTTTTATTTAGTGTAATTATAATAAATTTGGGTTCTAGTTATCATTTTTCTGTTTGTTTTCTATTTGAACTGCCTGTTTTATCCTCCTTTTTCTCTCCTTTCCTATCTTCTTTTTAATGAATCAAATCTATTTGTTGTTATTTTATTTTTCTCTATATTATGTTGTATTTATACTTTCTGATATTCTTTCAGTGATTATCCTAGAGATTACAACATGTATCAGTGACTTGGTACAATGAGTTTAAAATAGTTCTTTTACAACTATTTATTTATATTTAAGATTTATTTATATTTACTCATATATTTACCTTTTCTGTGCTCTTCATTCCTCCTTACATTTCTGTTTTTCCATCTGAAGTGATTTTTAGTTAAATCACTTCATTCATAAAAACTCCCTTTGGTCTATTTTTTTAGTGGAGATCTACAAAAAATTCTCCTTGTTTGTGTTTCTCTGAAAATATCTTCATTTCAGTTTATTTTTAAAGAATGTTTTTGCTGAGCATAGAATCCTAGATTGGCAGGTATGTTTTTTTCATGACTTTAAAAGTGTCATTCTGTTGTCTTCTGGCCTCCATCATTTCTGTGAAAAGTCAAGTGTCATTCTTTTTGTTCTTTCTTTGAAGATGATTAGCCTATGTTTCACGTTTTAAATTTTTTCTTATCATCTTTGGTTTTTAGCAGTTTTTACTGTGATGTGCCTTGGTTTGTCTTTCTTCTGTTTATCTTATTTGGGTTTTAGGTACTTCTCAAATTCTATAGGTTCCTCAATTTAGGAAAATTTTTGACCAATATATCTTCAAATATTGCTTGTGCTCTCACCTTTCTTTATATATTCCATTGACAGATATGATAGAATTTTTTACTGTTTGGCATGTGTCCCTAATGCTTTTCTCTATATTTTCCATTCTTATTTCTCTCTGTGCTGCAACTTAGATATTTGTCTATTGGCATATCTTCCAGAGCATCAATCATGTTTGCTGCTGAATCTATTCTGCTGTTAAACCCAGCTATTGAATTGTTTTTCAGGAACTTCCATTTACTTCTTTTTTTACATAGATTTCAACTCCCTGATGAAATTTTTCATCTTGTTTTCTATTTCCTCATCTTTTCTCTTTTTCTTCAGTATCCTAATCACAGTTAAGGTCCTTGTGTGCTAACACCAATATTTGCATCACTTATAAGTCTGTTTCTGTTATTTATTCTTTCTCTTATTTTTGGTCATACGATTCTGTCTCTTGGCATACCCAGTAAATTTTTTATGGAATATAAATATAAATGGTAGTAGAGCCTCCATATGTTAACTTCATCCAGAGAGAGTTTAGCTTTCTTCTGCTAGGCAGATAGAATGAGAAATGATCAACCTAATCCAATCAGGTAGTGAACTGACTCAGGCTGGTTGCAGTTTTGGTATGGCTCAGTCTATCTCTGGTTTACTTCACTTCCTATAACATAGTTCTCTTCTGGATGGGTCCTGAACTCTAATCCTTATGTCTCAGCATGTCAAGACTGCTTGAGAACATTTTTTTTCTGCTGTTTGCAGTCTTTCTCCTTAGCTTCCTAGCCTCTGAGCCACAGCTTTATATTTTTAGCAAATGTATTAAGGAGAAATCTGGCCTTATGTCAATCTCGATTTAACACCCCGTTCTTTTCTCAGTCATTCCACATACACACACATCCCTGAAAAAATCCATATTGGTTTTTCAGTCCCCCAGCAGCAGCACTCACTATGGAAGGCAAATTCCAGATTGTCAGACTCAGTCCCCATGCCCAGAATCAGCAAATGCCCCCAGACCATGGGCATACCTTGGAGATATTGTGGGTTTGGTTCCAGACAACCACAATAAAGGAAATATTGCAATAAAGAAAGTCACACAAATTTTTTCATTTCCCAGTGGGTATAAAAGGTATGTTTACACTGTACTGTAGTCTATTAAGTGTGCAATAGCATTATGTCTAAGAAAAAACAATGTACATAACTTAATTGAAAAATATTTATTGCTAAAAAATGCTATCATCTGAGCCTTCAGTGAGTCATCATCTTTTTGCTGGTGGAAGGTCCTGCCTTGATGTTGTTGGCTGCTAACTGATCAGTGGTTGCTGAAGATTGTGATGGCTGTGGCAATTTCTTAAAATAAGACAACAATGAAATTTGCTGCATCGACTGACTCTTCCTTTCATGGATGACTTCTCTAGCACATGATGCTGTGTGATAGCATTTTATCTACAGTAGAACTTCTTTTAAAATTGGAGTCAATCCTCTCAAACCCTGATGCTTAAATGATGTCATTTCAACAATCTTCACAGCATCTTCACCAGGAGCAGATTCCATCTCAAGAAACCACTTTCTTTGCTCATCCATAAGAAGCAACTCCTCATCCATTTAAGTTCTATCATGAGATTGCAGGATTCAGTCACAACATCAGGCTCCACCACTACTTCTAGTTCTCTCGCTATTGCCACAACATCTGCAGTTACCTCCTCTACTGAAGTCTTGAACCTCTGAAAGTCAAACATAAGGGTTGGAATCAACTTCTTCCAAACTTCTGTTAATGTTGATATTTTGACCTCTTCCCATGAATCACAAATGTTCTTAATGGCATCTAGAATGGTGAATCCTTTCCAGAAGGTTTTTAATTGACTTTGCCCAGATCCATCAGAGGAATCACTATCTATGGCAGTTATAGCCTTACAAAATGTATTTCTTAAATAATAAGACTTGAAAGTCAAAATTATTCCTTGATCAATAGGTTACAGAACGGATGTTGTGTTAGCAAACATGAAAACAACACTAATCTTGTTATTCATCTCCATCAGAGGTCTTGGGTGACCAGGTGCATTATCAACGAGCAGTAATATTTTGAAAGAATCTTTTTTTCTCAGCAGTAGGTCTCAAAAGTGGTATTAAAATATTCATTAGAGAGCAACGCCAGCAACAGCACAGAGTGAGCTGTTCCCTTTGTCTCTCCCCCTTCAAACTACAATTAAAAGGACATTCATTGATCAGCAGAGGATACCAACACAGCACATCAGGACACCTGAGAGACCCTCGCAGCTATACATCTGAAGGTGGTTGGACTACCCCCCAAGGAGATGGTGGAGATAGTTGAGCAGCCTCTGAACCCCAGGCAACCCAGCACATGCATGTGACTGCTTTCTTGGCTGGAGCAATCATAGCACCACTGCAATCCCAAGGGTGGGAACATGCCTCAGCACAACTGTGGGAACAGGTGATGTGGCCCTGAGCCCCCATGTGATTGCTTCCCCATCTGGGGAAAGAGTCCTCAGGGCCATGCATCCCACAGAGAGCAGCACAGGCTTGGACCCAGTGGGGAAGCCCTGCCCACCAAGCACAGAGTCTGGTGTGACCTAGGAACATACTGTGGTGACAGAACAGCTGCCCAGGGCAAACAAGCTCCCAGCTGCCCATAGTACTGCTACAGCCCTGCATTGGCGAAGCATGTCTAAGCAGGACTGTGGGAGCAGGTGGCAACAGCCCCAAGACCCCGTGTGATCATTCTCTCATCTGGTGGGAGAGTCCACAATCCCAGGGAGTGGCTTTGGCTTAGTCCCTGAGGAGAGGTCCCACCCACCAAGCACAACAGCTGGTGAGACCTAGGAGCAGAGAGCAGCTGTGCTCTGAGTCCAGGTGAACAAGCTCCTGGCTGCTGTGAATGCCCATAGTACCACTGCAACCCCAAAGCGGGGAGCACAACTCTGCAGGACTGTGGGAGCAGGTGGCAGGAGCCCTGATCCCCTGTGTGATCACTCTCTCATCTGTTAGGAGAGTGCACAATCCCACCACAGTCCCAGGGGGTGGCTTTGGCTCAGTCCCAGAGGGGAGGTCCCACCCACCAAACACAATGGCTGGTGCAACCTCAGAGCAGAAAGTGGCTGAGCTCTGAGTCTGGGTGAACAAGCTCCTGGATGCCATGAACACCCATAGCACTGCTGCGACTCTGGGGGGGGGGGGGCGGAACACAACTCCATTGGACTGTGGGAGCAGATGGCAGCAGCCCCGAGCCCGTGTGATCACTCTCTCATCTAGGGGGAGAATTCACAATCCCACCAGGGTCCAAAGGAGTGGTTTTGGCTCCTTTCCAGAGGGGATGTCCCACCCACCAAGCACAATAGCTGGTGGGACCTAGGGGCAGAGGGTGGCTGAGCTCTGAGTCTGGGTAAACAAGCTCCCAGCTGCCGTGAACACCCATAGTACCACTGCAACCCCAAGGAGATAAGCACAACTTGGTGGGACTGTGGGAGTGGGCAGCAACAGCCCTGAGCCCCCCGTGTGACTACTTTCCCATTTGGTGGGAGACCCCACAGGGCCACTGCAATCCCAAGGAGTCACCCAGACTCAGATAGGCACAGCTGACAGGGATTGCATCAGCGGGCTCAGATTACACAGCTCCTGCCCTCCCCCCAAGTGGTGGCAGGTGGAACCTGCATCAAAAACTATCACTATGTGCTGGCACAAATCCATTCCATCAAACAGTATAAAGAAATATACTAATACTCCAGACCAGAAGGAAAAAAGACAAAAACCCAGAAATCAACCCTGAAAACATGGAAATCTACAGTCTAAGTGACAGAGAATTCAAGACAGCCATCATAAGAAAACTAAATGAGTTACAAGAGAATTCTGAAAGACAGTTCAATGAAATCAGGAACTGAATTACTGAACAGAGGGAATTCCTCACAAAGGAGATTGAAACTATAAAGAAGAACCAATCAGAATTGTTAGAGATGAAAAACACAATGGGTGAGATAAAGAAAAATCTGGAGTCCTTAAACAACAACACTGACAATATGGAGGATAGAATTAGCAATATAGAGGATAGGAATACACATATGCTTCAGATGGAGGAGGAGAAAGAACTTAAACTAAAAAGAAATGAAGAAACTCTCTGAGAAATATCTGAATCAATCAGGAAATGCAACATAAGGATTATGGGTATTCCAGAAAAAGAAGAGAAGGAAAAAGGAGCAGAGAGCTTGAAAGAAATAATAACTGAGAGCTTTCCAAACCTGGAGAGGGAGCTGGAATTATGTGTAAAAGAAGCCAACAGAACTCCTAATTACATCAATGTAAAAAGACCTTCTCCAAGGCATATATTAGTAAAACTGTATTAAGGGCAGCAAGACAAAAGAAAATAACCTACAAAGGAAACCCTATCAGGCTTTCAGCAGATTTTTCAGCAGAAACCTTACAGGTTAGAAGGGAGTCAATTGATATATTCAAAATTTTGAAAGACAAGAACTTTCAGCCAAGAATACTATATCCAGCAAAAATATTCTTCAGATATGATGGAGAAATAAAACCATAGGAGCAGATAAACCAGATAAACAAAAGCTGAGGGAGTTCACTGCCACAAGACCCTCCCTACAAGATTTGATCAAGGCCCTCATACATGAAAACAAACAGAAAGGGTGTACAAAGCCTTGAGCAAGGGGATAAACAGGCAGACAAAATCAGAAAATAGCAACTCTCTACCAGAACAGATTAGCAAACACTTAATTATAACTCTAAAGATAAAGGGAAGGAAAACATTGAAAATAAATATTATCACTTCATTTTAACCACAAATTCACAACACATAATGGAATAAGTTGTGACAACAACAACTTAGAAGGGGAAGAGGAACGGGATGAAACCTGCCTAAACTAATGGAAGAAGAGGCTATCAGGGAATGGACTATCTCATCTAAGAAATATTTTTTTTTTTAATTGATGTCTTAGTTTATAACACTGTGGGGTTTTAGTTGTACATTTTTGTCCGTCACCTTGTGGATGTAACCCTTCACCCCTTGTGCCCCCCCACCCCCCTTCCCCTTGTAACCACCAATCAGTTCTCTCTGTCCGTGTGTTCACTTATATTCCATATATGAGTGAGTTCATGCAGTGTCTGTCCTTCTCTCTCTGGCTTATTTCACTTAACATAATACCCTCTAGGTCCTTCCAGGTTGTTGCAAATGGGACAATTGTGTCTTTTCTTATGGCTGAGTAGTATTCCATTGTATGTATATACCACATCTTCTTTAACCAATCTTCAGTTGAGGGACACTTGGGTTGCTTCCACTTCTTGGCTATAGTGAATAATGTTGCAATGAACATAGGGGTGCATATGCCTCTTGTGATGGTTGATTTCATGTCCATTGGGTAGATGCCCAAGAGTGGTATTGCTGGATCATACGGTATTTCTATTTTCAATTTTTTGAGGACTCTCCATATTGTTTTCCATAGAGGCTGCACCAGTTTGCATTCCCACCAGCAGTGAATGAGGGTCCCCGTTTCTCCACAACCTCTCCAGCATTTGTTGTTATTTGTCTTTGTGATTATAGCCATTCTAACCGGTGTAAGGTGATATCTCAGTGTAGTTTTGATTTGCATTTCCCTGATGATTAGTGATGTTGAACATCTTTTCATGTGTCTATTGGCCATCTGTATCTCTTCCTTGGAAAAATGTCTGTTCATATCCTCTGCCCATTTTTTGATCGGGTTGTTTGTTTTTTTGTTGCTCAGTTGTATGAGATCTTTGTATATTACTGAGATTAATCTATTTTATACAAACTTCACAGTAAACACTAAACAAAAAAATCATAACAAAGACACAAGTGATAAATGAAGAGAAAACCATCATAGAAAGCCACCAAACTGAACCAGTAGTCTGAAATACATGGGACAAGAAACAAGGGAAATACATAACAACTGAAAAACAGGCAATAAACAAGCAGCATTAAGCCCTCATATATCAATAATCACTCTAAATGTAAATGGATTGAATTGCCCAATCAAAAGATACAGAGTGGTGGGATGGATTGAAAAACAAGACCCAACAATTTGTTGCCTCCAGGAAACACATCTCAGCTCTAAAGACAAACACAGGCTTAGAGTGAAGGGATGGAAGGTGATACTCCAAGCTAATGGGAAACAAAAAAAAGCAGGTGTAGCCATACTTATATCAGACAAAGTAGACTTCAAGATAAAAAAGGTAATGAGAGACAAAGAGAGGCAATATATAATGATAAAAGTGACACTCCACCAAGAAGACATAACACTTATAAATATATATGCACCCAACACAGGAGCACCAAAGTACATAAAGCAATTATTAACAAACCTAAAAGGAGATATCAACAGCAACACAATAATAGTAGGGAACTTTAACACCCCACTTATATCAATGGATAGATCATCCAGACAGAAAGTCAATAAGGAAATAGTCGACTTAAATGAAAAACTAGACCAGATGGAGTTAATAGATATATAGAGAGCGCTCCATCCAAACACAGAATACACATTCCTCTCAAGCACACGTGGAACATTCTCAAGAGTAGACCATATATTGGGAAACAAGGCAAGCCTCTATAAATTTAAGATTGAAATCATAACAAGCATCTTTTCTGACCATAATGCTATGAAATTGGAAATAAACTACAAGAAAAAAACTGAGAAAGTGACAAAGATGTGGAGACTAAACAACATGCTGTTGAAGAACAAATGGATCATTGATGAAATTAAAGGAGAAATCAAAGAATATCTGGTGACAAATGAAAAGGAAAATACACCATACCAACTCATATGGGATGCAGCACAGGTGGTCCTGAAAGGGAAATTCATGGCAATACAGACCCACCTTAACAAACAAGAAAAATCCCAAATAAGCAATCTCAAACTACACCTAACAGAATTAGAAAAAGAAGAACAAAGCCCAAAGTCAGCAGAAGGAGGGAAATAATCAAAATTAGAGCATAAATAAATGGATTTGAAACCAAAAAACAGTAGAAAGGATCAACGAAACATAAAGAGCTGGTTCTTTGAGAAGATAAACAAAATTGACAAACCATTAGCCAGATTCACCAAGAAAAAAAGAAAGAAGTCTCAAATAAATAAAATTAGAAATGAAAGAGGAGAAATCACAATGGATACCACAGAAATACAAAAGATTATAAGAGAATACTGTGAAAAACTATATGCCAACAAATTGGACAATCTAGAAGAAATGGATAAATTCTTAGACTCTTACAACCTCCCAAAACTGAATCAAGAAGAAATAGAGAATCTGAATAGACCAATCGCAAGTAAACAGATTGAAACAGTAATCCAAATCCCCCCCAAAAATAAAAGTCCAGGACTGGATGACTTTTCTGGAGAATTTTACCACACATTCAAAGAATACTTAATACCTATCATTCTCAAACTATTCCAAAAAATAGAGGAAGATGGAACACTTCCTAACACATTCTATGAGGCCAACATCACTCTGATACCAAAGCCAGACAAGGACAATACAAAGAGGGAAAATTACAGGCCAATATCGCTGATGTACATAGATGCAAAAATCCTCAACAAAATATTGGCAAACCGAATACAGCAATACATTAAAAATATCATACATCATGATCAAGCAGGATTTACACCAGGGACACAGGGGTGGTTCAACATCCACAAATCAATCAATGTGATACACCACATTAACAGAACGAGGAATAAAAGCCACATGATCATCTCAATTGATGCAGAGAAGCATTTGACAAGATTGAACATTCATTTATAATAAAAACGCTCAATAAAATGGGTCTAGAAAGAAAGTACCTCAACATAAAATAGGCCATATATGACAAACCCATGGCCAATGTCATACTCAGTGGGGAAAAACTGAAAGCCATCCCTCTGAGAATGAACAAGACAAGGGTGCCCACTCTTGCCACTCTTATTCAACATAGTACTGGAGATTTTGGCCAGAGCAATTAGGCAAGAAAAAGGAATAAAAGGACTCCAAATAGGCAATGAAGAAGTGAAACTCTCTCTGTTTGCAGATGATATGATTTTTATATATAGAAAACCCTAAAGAACTCACTGGAAAACTATTAGAAATAATCAACAACTACAGCAAAGTTGCAGGGTACAAAATCAACTTACAAAAATCAGTTGCATTTCTGTCCTCTAATGATGAACTAACAGAAAGAGAACTCAAGAAGACAATCCCATTTACAATTGCAACAAAACAAATAAAATATCCAGGAATAAATTTAACCAAGGAGGTGAAAGACCTATACAATGAAAACTATAAGACATTATTGAGAGAAATTGATGATAACATAAAGAAATGGAAAGATATCCTATGCACATGGATTGGAAGAAAATCAACTTACAAAAAATCTGTTGTTTAGTGTAGGCACCTTCATTAGTTATCCTAGCTAGATCTTCTGGATAACTTGTTGCAGCTTCTACATCAACACGTGCTGCTTCACCTTGCACTTTTATGTTAGGGAGACAGCTTCTTTCCTTAAACCTCATCAACCAACCTCTGCTGGCTTCAAACTTTTCTCCTGCAGCTTCTCACCTCTCTCAGCCTTCACAGAATTGAAGTTAGGCCCTTGCTCTGGATTAAGCTTTGGTTTAAGAGGAGGTTGTGGCTGTTTTGATCTTCAGACCACTAAAACTTTCTCAGCAATAAGGCTGTTTCACTTTCTTATCATTCGTGTGTTTACTGGAGTGGTACTTTTCATTTCCTTCAGAAACTTCCTTTGCATTCACAACTTGGCTAACTGGCACAAGAGGCCTAGCTTTCAGCCTATCTCAGCTTTCAATATGTCTTCCTCACTAAGCTTAATTATTTCTAGCTTTTGACTTAAAATGAGAGACATGCAACTCTTCCTTTCACTTGAACACCTAGAGGCCATTGAAGGGTTATTAATTAACCTAATTTCTATTTTTATTGTGTCTCAGGGAATAGGGAAGCCTGAAGAGAGGGAGAGAGATGGCGGAATGGCTGGTCGGTGGAGCAGTGAGAGCACACACAACATTTATCCATTAAGTTCACCATCTTTTACGGTTTTGCATGGCACCCCAAAACAATTACAATAGCAACATAAAGATCACTAATCACAGACCACCATAAAAAATATAATAAAAATGAAAAAGTTTGAAATATTGTGAGAATTACCAAAATGTGACACAGAGACACGAAGTGAGCAAATGCTGTTGGAAAAATGGCGCTGATGGACTTGCTTCATGCATGGTTGCCACAATCCTTCAATTTGTAAAAAACGCAATATCTGCAAAGTACAATAAAGTGAAGCACAATAAAACAAAGTATGCCTGTGTTGCCTGAAATCTCTGTGATTTCCCCCTTTTGAATATTCCTTCCCTTCCCAATCCTGGTTGTTTCAACAGTTCTCGTATGCCTTGAAACTAATTATTTTATTTTATTTAACTTTTCTAGTTTTTTCTGGCTAGAGAGTGATCTGCTGTAAACTACCTCATCATAACCAAAAGTAGAAATCATATTTTTTCTAAGATGGATTCTGGGGAGCCCTTGCTGTGGAGCAAAAGAGGAGCTATGGAAGATACATCTTTCTGGGGGTTCCCTGGGTAATGTTTTACCTCAATGTACCCAAGAGTCCGAATAACTGGTTGTCAACCATGACTCTTCAATAGCCTACTGAATAAACATAAACCAGCCATTCAACTCTGCCCAGCTAATAAATGAGGACATTATCTGCTCTTCTTATCTGATGGAGTTGTCATGAGAAAAAGCCTTTATTTAAGTGTTTTGGAAAGGTAAACGCGTTACACATTATGAATACCGTCAGTTAGTTCTGCATGATCAAATATTTGTTTCTTTCTCTAGCTGTTCATTAGGTGAATGTCTTTCTCTCCCAATTAGACTGTAAACATCTAGAAGACAGGGCCTATGTCCCCTACTTCCATTTTATTTCCTGTAGTTTCCAGTGTGGTGTAATTCACAAAATAGGCATTGTTTAAATGCGTTACTGAAAAAACGCCACCTTACCTCCATGTAAAGTATTCTGAAGTGCAGGCTACAAGCCTCATTTTGATTTTTATCAGTCTGTGTTGGTAAACCTCAGCTTAGAGATTTCCAACGTTCTACACTGACTAATTTAGCAGACAATTTTTGATAATTAGCTTTTCCTGTTTCATCTTTTAAGGTAATAAAATCTTAGGATAAGAAACTTTCAATTGGGTAGCAGAGTAGATGACTTCACTTGCTGATAAGTGACATCACTTCATTTTTTACAGTAATTACCAATATGTGGTAGAAATGGATCACCTCTCACAAAGATGGGTCACTTAAAGTGAAATGCTTCTATCTAACATCCATTCCCCATGCCATTGACCCTTCCTTTCATCTAAAAGCAAAGGGAATCAGTTGCTTATTTCAAGATAGTCTTGAAAATCATTTAGGCATAATTAAAGTTTGCAATATCCTGTAAGCAAGTATTATACTCTAATATTTTCTGCCAAGAATTGAATTTGCTAGACATGACACATTTATTGCTGGCAGAAGATGTACCAAAACGTACCAACACCAGGGAATTAATAAATACCACAGCCCTCCTATGGAGCAAGTTGCATGAATATTTAATAGGAAATGCATGATGAATTTCTTGCATGATTATGCAGAAAAACATTTGGGAATGGTTGCAGCTGTTACATGAGCTAGATCAGTCTCTTTTCTCCCATCTCTTTCAATCTTTATCAATCTCAATATTGTACTTTAACTTCAGCAGTAAGTATCTCCAATGGTGAATATTGCAGAGACCTGTCAACATTTTAGGAAATGTGTGACTCTTTACACTGCTCTGTGTGTGTACCTTACAACTTTCAGTGGTGCATTTTGAGGAACAACTGAGAGGTTCTTGGAGAATAGAAGGGCCATCAGAGAAATCTGACTTAAAAAAGAAGGTGAAAGAAGCTAAAAGAGTAACAGCTGCACTCTTATGGGTGCGTCAAACTTTCTCTGACAATACCTTTATATCTCCACCTTAACCCCGTGAAAATAAATTCCAATCTAAATTTCAGGGGTTTTTTTTGGCGGATACTTGATAGTTTTAGTAGTACAAAGATTTTTTTTTTCTTCTTTCATGTGTATTAGACACCCTTTAACTCCCCTCAAATGTGTACTTTTTCAGCAGGTGAAACATTTCTTTAACATTTTTGAACTTTCTGGCATATTCATAAGTTTGAAAGATCATAGCACAAAAGAAATTTTTTTTAAAATCAAGAGTTGTGAACAGGAGGTCACTCATCAAAATTGTGTGAGCAGTGGGGTCAGATCAATGTGTATTGAAAGCCAGCTGGTTTGAGTCCCCCAGAGCTTTAAAGGGCATCTCTCTGAAACAAAAGCCACTCTTTGGTTCCATTCAAACATTCCAATTTGTAGTAGATCTTCAACATCATGTTCCCAGAAAGTGAGGATTCCAGAAAAACCTCAAACTCTAGAATCTTCATAGACAGAACACAATGCTATCAAATCACTGCAAGGAGCTCAATCAAATGTGCCATTTTTGACAATGGTCTCTGACCTTCTAACGAATTGCAGGTGACACAATGTCTCTGTTCCCTAAAGCAATGTAGTGGTTACTAGATGCCATTAAAGAGTTGGCACCCCATAAATTATCAAGTGATAATTATATTCTTGGCTTCAAAACAAGAAGAAAATCCTCCTTAACAACATATTTGTACCCCAAGAGTTGTAGTAAGATGAGTTGCACCTCTTAAAATGGTGACTTTATATACTGCCTTTACATTTAGGAATCTGTTCTTGACAGGAGCTCTTGGTCTGCCTGGACAGAGACTCTGCAATCACAAATACAACTGTATCTTCACTGAATCACATGTTTTTGTCTAGAGAAAGTTTAGACAAAGAGAGGATGTAGTTAAAATCCCAAAGCTTCAGGGTGTGCACCCGGGTAAAAAAAACCATGAACAATAGTAAAAAGCAACTTTCTTTTCCAAAAGTTAAATTGTCGGGGCCAGCCCCATGATCTAGTGGTTAAGTTTGGCATGCTCCACTTTGGCAGCCTGGGTTCAGTTCCTGGGCATGGACCTACGCCACTCATCAGCAGCCATGCTGTGGGTGGGAACCCATATACAAAATAGAGGAAGATAGGCACAGATGTTAGCTTAGTTAGTGTGAATCTTCCTCAAGCAAACAAACAAAAAAAAAGGAAGATTGGCAACAGATGTTAGCTCCGAGTAAATCTTCTTCAGCAAAAAAAAAAAAAAGTTAAATCGTCACCTGAAGCAAGACAGCTTATGTCTTGGCTTCCCTGAGAATTTCCCACTGGAATCCAAATGTCTAATATGTGAGCATTCTTTGACAAGCTCACCAGAAAAAGCCATAGGCTGCCTCTCCCACTACTGGGGATGTTTAATGCTGTACTCCAAAGCCCTTGCAGACACATAATATCCAGAATGGCCCTGAGCCATGCAAAGAACATTCAGTGAATGAATGTCCATCACAGAACCTTCACCAGTAACATAGTCCCTTGGGGATACAACTTAAGGTGAACAGACTTACACCACCTCCTCCTTCCGTTTTGCCAAAGTCTAAAATCAGAACCTGTTCTTGTGCAAAAAGTTAGAAAGGAAAACTCATCATATGCTAGAATTAACCTGAATGCTGCATTTATGGGGGTCCACCTTTGGCACTTTTAGAATATGTATATGCAGGCAGAAGTATGTATATTCAGGGAGAGGAAAACTAAAGGATTTTTGCTGTTCTACAAAGAGATGATTGAAAAACATTTCAGTCTGACCGTTAGAATGATCATTGTATTTATATTGTAATAAATTTATATTATTAAATTATGCAATTTAAATTGTATTGTGTTAAAACTTTATATTGTATTACAACTTTAGTTTCATAGAATGATGGTTGCCAGGGGTGGGGTGATTGTGGGGGGTGGGGAATGGGGACATGTTTGTCAAAGGATTCAAAGTTTCAGTTATGCAGGATGAGTAAGTTCTGGAAAGCTAATGCACAGCATTGTGACTACAGTTAACAATACTATACTGTATACTTGGAATTTGCTAAGAAGGTAGATCTTAAGTGTTATCACTGCAAAAAAAAAAAAACACTTTAGTTTATGACGATGACTTCGTATAAACCTCAACTAGAGCTTGATTGTAGGATGGTAGAGAAGAGAATTCTAGTTCTAATGGTCCCAAAAGACCTTTTTCTTAATCTAGCATTATCAGTTATAGTCAATTAAAATGCCCAAAACATGTACACTAACTCACAAAGGAAAACGTAAGGAAATTGACTTTATTTGTTTGTGTATCTTGCAGGTTAGTTCAATATTACTTCTCACATTCATGAAAATATAAAAATATTTTTTCTAAAAAAATAACATTGTTTAGAGCTAATCTTCAATATTTTTAATTTTATATTTGGAAACTGACTCAACCTGACTCAGACTTGATCTAAAGGGGTCCAGTTCAAGCCACCCATTGCGAAGTGGCCAAAGCACAGCCACCAGCTTCCTGTTGCCTGAATCTTTTATTACATTGGCTCATTAAAACTCCTTGTTTGTATTTGCATTTTACTCTTGGGCAATTTTACAGCACAGAATAGTGATAAGCTTGCAGACTGATCCTACTCATTATGTTTAGTCATAACTGCAATAAGGGAGATCAGGCCTCCATCTCAAATATACTGCAGTGATTTTAAAATAGAATTGGTACCTCACAATACACAGCCTTGGCACATGCCCTCTCTGTCTCTCTTTTTTTTCAAGATGAGCTCTTGAAACATAAAATAAAAGGCATACAGAAAACTTGTAGGAGTCCCATTTTTAATTAAAATATATGATTAAAACTAGGGAAAGCCTTGCCTGAAAGCAAATGAGTATAAAGAGAGAGAGAGAGAGGGAAAGAGAATGGATGAATATCATTAAAGGGTTTGTTGATCTGTGGCTGCACCACACGTCCCTGCTCTAAGACACCCATCTTAGTGTGGTCCAAGAGGACGCCCATGTTGTTTTGGGTTGGTCCCCTGCATATTAAGGTTTATATTATAGTTTAACAGAGGCAATGCTTCAGTTTCTGGCATAAGTTACTAATTTTCTTATGCTAATGAAAAACACACATCAGCTCCTTGAAATTCCCAGAAGCAGCATCAGTTTTGCCACTAATTGCAGCACTGTTGGGGCCGTGGAGGGAGAAGGGGAGTGATTACAATAGCAATAGTTGGGACAGAGCTCTTTGCCTCCCTGAGTGGTCCTCTAACTGAAAACATTTGAGACTTGCCCCTCCTGGCCTTGAGTTCTCATGAATTTTAAGAAATTGGAAGTTCCCAGGAGCATCAGAGCGTGATGAAATAATGGAACTCTGGCCTAGGAGATATGAGGAAGAAAGTCTGGCTTAAACTTCAAACCCCAGCAGAAGGGAATTTGAGACATAACCATTTGATTTTCTGTCTCAACTTGACAAGATATTCCTCTTCAGAGCCAAATGCACTCATAGTGGCTTCTCCAACAACTAATACCTTATGCATGAGAATATTCTAATGAATCTGACGAGCACAAATATAATAAATTGGTTTTCCATAAAACATCATTTTTCAAACAACCAGAGGACTTTGGGATGCTGAAAATTTTCCCTAAATTTTAGGGAAATCACCAGAGGGTTTTTTTCTCCCCTGAAATCCATCTCAGGGCTTTCAAATCCTAGTTACCAATGCATAAAAATCAGCTTTGCCCAATAGAATCTGTTCTATGGATAAAAACAGAAATGTCATAAAAGGATTGAAGACCCCATTATAGGCAATACCTCAACTTCAGCATATTAAAAACACACGTGCTCTGCAGATATTTTACTAGAATTATTTGCTACAAAGCATGAACCAGGCAGGAAGCCGATGCACAATGAATTGATTTCCAAGTCTTATTTGTGGCTGATTTGAGGTTAGAGAGCATTTCTGTGCTGGGTGGAGTGGTAAAATGAATGTTTATTGTTTAGGATTTAAAAGGCCCATTATCATGCAGACTCAGTAAGGTTCTGCCACACAAAACTGAGCGCCAGGACAGCAGGCAACTGATTCAAGTGACAAGAGGTGAGCTGCAACAGCCCTTCCATGTTAATAAAACATGTCCCAGCACTTGAAGGAACCCTAGCACAGTATGACAGCAGAGAGAACTTATTAATCAGAACTATTGTTAACTCTGATTATAGGCTTCCCTCAAGTTACAAAATAAATGGATACCTTGGCAATAAAGCAATGTTTTGTATATTGAATCCTGTGTTTCCACTGAATCCTATTATAATTGAAAGTGAGTTTTGACAGAAAAAAATGTCTAATCCCAATAACAGACCGGGAGATAACTCCCTATTCAATTGCCCACATTTAACCTTGTAATTTTTAGTTCTGACTGAAGTGCCTGTCCAGGAGTCAGGAACAGTGATGTCTGGTTCTGGTTCCTCCGGTCATTAGATGTGGGACCATAAGCAAACCAGTTTCCTCATCTGCCCAAAGGAAGGTGTTGGACCAGATTAGTTCGATGCAACTGTTAGGGAATCATAAATCCTCAAGAGTATCTTACGAAAGCTATGGACCCTCTCCCCAGAAAAATGCATGTACACATGCACAGAAGACAGGTGGCATACAGTAGCAAGAATAAATCTACAGAAACTTATTCAAGATTCCCAGATTTAAAACCCCTGAACCAGACAATCTAGGATAATTTGAGCTTTAAAACTTCCTATGATTTTGGTTTCTCGACCAGCTTCCACATGGAGATAATGGATTATAGACATTACTAAGGTACGTTCCCAGGCTCTATTCTTGACTGACCAAGATGGATGTTTTCCTCGTTCTTTATGTCAGTTGCCTCCACACAGCATGGGCAGGGAGAGATTTTGGTAACACAATGTCTGGTGCATCAAATACCAATCTGTACCACCATGAAATAGAGAACAAGTGTTCTGAATGAATAGATTGGGAATTCAAAGGATATAAGTGCAGACGGGGGCATTCAGTACAGGCCTATGAAGTGACGTAACTGTGGAGTGATGCCACAGAAGCTTTACATGTAGTAGCACAGTGTTACTCTGCACCACCTTCCATCTCCATGTAGTGTCTGTGCTGGTCTACGCTGTGGAGTTCTTGCTACCACCATTTTGAAACTTAAAAACACAACATTTGACATTATAGCTGAAAATAATTACTCTCTCAGCTTTTAAAACTTTCATGTAATATACTTTAAAATTCTCATGCTCATCCCTGACACTCCCCTCATCCCTGATACTATAATCTGTACCCTCAATTTACCCTAAGAGAGAAGGTACCACCACCTATCACAGGTGAGGATTGGAGGAGATAGAATAGAGTGAGAGTCAGGACCAAGATGAGGCTTGAGTGGAATGAGGGTCAGGGACAGATTGGTATTTGTACCTAAGGACTTTTTATTTCAAGGTCACTGAACCCACACAGTTTTCCCTCACTCCTCTTAACAAAATTTGAATCACAAGAAGTGATTTTTAGTCTCTATAATGTCCCTATATGTGTCAAGAGACCTTTACTAAAAAAAAAAAAAAAAAGGAGCCCTGAGGAAATCAACCCAGAATTACTCTGGGAAGTTTATGCCTAGTAATGATACACCACAGAAGATAAAGTGGTAAGGACTGAGTCGACTTGTGTCTGCCCAACTCTGGAGTACCGAAATTAGTTCCAGTGTTGCTGTCACCAACCAAGTGATAGAGCAACATTATTGCAGTGGGAAAAGATATTTACAATACACAAAACCAAATCTATCCAGAGTTTACAAAGATTTCCACAAGTCAATAAGAAAAACACAGACGACTCAGTAGAAAAACGGAGAAGAGACTTGACACACTTCTAAAAGAAGATATCCAATGGCCAAAAATTATCAGAAAAAGTACATAATCTCATTAGTCATTAGGAAAATGGAAATTCAGGTCTACATAAATACCACTGTCCACTACAAGACAAAAATGGGAAAAGGGTGATAATATCAAATGTAGTAAAGATGTGAAGCAACTGGAACTTTCATATACTGTTGGTAGGAAGGTTGAGGATATCTTTGGACCCAGCAATTTCACTCGTAGGTATGTACTCAAATGAATTGCATACATATGTACACCAAAATTATATACAAAAGAATGTTAATAATAGAATTAGTCATAATAGCCTCAAACTAGAAACAATCCAAATGTTCATCAGTAGTAGAATGAATAAACATATGATAGCATATTCATACAATGTCATATAAAATGACCAACTACTCTTACATGCAACAAAACTAGTGAATTTCACAAACATTATGTTGGGTAAAAGAGCCAGACACAAAGACTATAACTAGGAATCCATTTATATGAATTTCAAAAGTAGGAAAAACTAATCTGTTTTAGAATTTTAGATGTGGTTACCTTTGGGGAAGACGGAAGAGATAGTGACTGAGAGGGGATTCAAGAGAGGGTGCTTCTGTGATTTTTCTATTTTTTGACAAAAGTGATGGTTCCTCACATGGAATCCTTCTGTGATCATTTATTTCAACTCTAACTGGTTGAAATCTTGATTTCTCACTTACAAACTGTGTGACCTTGTACATTTTTTGTAATTTCTCTGAGCATCAGTCTCTTCATTTTTAAAATGAAGATAACAATACTTATCAGATTTGTATTACTAAATAGGAAATTGGTGAAAATCATTTGGTGCAGTAAATGTTTGCTGATCTAGTCAATCCCTCAATTTAGAAATGAACAAATCAAGAGACAGAGAAGTGATGTGTCTTTTTCAGAATCCCTCAGCTAGCCCATTGTCAGGGCCAGAATTTAGGCTTACACTGGACAGTGCTCACAGTCAAGACAGCTACTGTATTGTGAACTGAAATGAAAGGAAAACACCCTTTGGGCCTTTATGTTTGCTTCTCCCATGAGTGTTAAGAACACAAGACAGAAATTTCTTCTTCACTCTGATCCTGGCTATAGCTGCAACTCAGCGAATGTCTGCAGAGTGGCTCTGGAAAAAAGATAAAATAAATCTAACGAGTAAATAATTCAACAAATATTTACTGAGCACATACTGTATACCAGACACCATTCTACACCTTAGAATTCATCAGTAAACAAGAAAGAAAATGTCTGTCTTCCCATTTATTCTAGCAGATAGAGAGCAGAAAGGGAAGGAGTTGGACAGTGACAATTAACATGATTAAAAAACATATTGTGTTCGAAAGTAATAGGTGTTTGCTGTAAAATGTAGGTTTTATTATTATTCAGATATGGTGAGGCCAACAGATCAGGGAATGAATGCCATTGAAAAGACAGTTGTTATGCTCACAAGTCCCAAGAGGAGGGGGCACGTCACACCACGAGGGGTCACACAGGGAAGCACCAGGGTCTATCAGGAGGCAGAAGAAACAAAGGGAAAATGTGGGCAAGAGCCTTTGTTATAGTTTCCTCAAGAAGGAACAGGTGAGGCAGGTTAAGCAGGTTTAGGATTGACTAGCTTGAATAATTTCACCAGGCTCTGGGCTGTATGTACCTGGCCCTGCATTGATTAGAGAGGAATATTATCCCAGAGTGTGTAGTTGGGCATATGGGCTCTGGATTGGTTGGTTTGCATATGAAGGTGTGCTCACGAGCCAGTCATTTACTATATCTAGGAATTGGCTAGTCCCAGGAGGGGCAGTCTCTCCAGGGTCAGCAAGGCACCAGATGTCAAAGCATCAGAAACACATAGTTACTACAGTGCTCTGAAAAACAAAGAGGGCAGGGGATGGGAAATAAGGATGAGGAGCTAATAACCATCACCAAATTTAGGATACTTATCAAATAAATGACCAAATGGACATCTGAATTTTTGTTGGACTAGATCTATATGTTTCCTTGTCCTTTTTTATTTTAGTCCTTAGCTGTCCATGCAGAATTGACTCTCCCATGCAGGAGAAAACACCTGGCATGTGAAAATTAAATCACATTACGTGACTAAGCACAATACTATAAAACAAAATAAGAAATGGTGGTTTGTGTTATCTATGTATTTGTGTAGCATAGAAGCCACTCAACCAGAAACAAGCTTTAAGTCATCATTCTGCCAGAACAGCTGCTTACTTCATGCTTACATTCTCTGCACTCAAATAGTAATCTCATGGTCAGGTCACCTGGCCTGAAGAATCCACATATAACTCTAACTCTATGAAGATACAGCATGGAGATGACAGAACAATTTATTGTTATATACAGTGTACTATACAAGGTTCTAAATAATGAACAGTGAAGGCTAGTCTCTCCTCACTGTGAAACAGTTATCTTTAATCAATGTGGTTAGGAGAATAGTTCTGATCTAGGTCTATGCTTAATCCTCTTCACTGTCGATTACCAAGAAATAGTAGCTGCTGGATGGTGGTGCTAGGGCAGAACTTGGTGAGTACAGGAAAGTAGAATGGAGGACAATTAAAAGTTGGCAAAGTGGTAAGTGAGAGTTATAAATGATTAATCCAAGAAATAAATGACAAGAAGGAAAACGCTTTTGCAAACATTTTAAAAACACTGCTATTTTGCACATAATCAAGGCAATCACAACTTGTTCTAAGCACATAACACTTCTGAATAGACGTCGGCAGAGACTGGGGAGTTTTAAGAGGCCCCAGAGTGGTTAATGGGGGAATTAGCACAATTCAGAAAAGACATTAATTAGGTCAATCTGCACTTTTGAAAAACTTTAGCGCCTCTCCAACATTATTAGTGAATTAATGACTCCAGTTACTGAACAATAGACAAAGATTAACACAAAAATTTGGGTTGTTTAAAGCTAGCTTTAAAAGAGAAGTTCAAAGAGAGAGCTAACAAAGTTGGAAAACTACAATAAGAATTAATGGAAGTGTGTTTGTGAATTATAAAAACAGACAAACACAAAATAATGAAATTTTTTTATAAAGAATTTCCTAGAACAAATGTTACAACTAAAAGGAAGAGACTGCCCGGTGACATTGCACCTAAAAAGAAAAGTGTAACTTCTCTGAAAAAGAAATTTTAACTTGTGTAGAGAGTATGAATTTGCTCAATAACACTTGGGAGCAAGAAGCATCCCAATAATTTGTTGATCTTTAAATTAAATTAACTCTAGCAGTAAGTCCCCCTCATCAGGGTGGGGTGTCATATTTCAGCAGCCTCTCCTTTGAGCATTACAGAATCCAAGGAGTTTACGTAATGCCTCAGAACAGGGATTAAATTAAATTAAGGCATTAAATGCCCTTAATTTCATGTTTACTACTTACTACTACTTACAGTAGTAGATGCTGGTCCTCCGTTATCTGTCAAACAATTCTGCTCCTGAAAGGGCAGAGCTGTCCTTCCCAGCAGTCCCCACCAATGAACCCTTGTAGGAATCCTACAGTATCACTCCATCAGGCCTCAGGAAGTAAGGGCAGAACTTTTACCAGATACTCTAATGTTTGGCGATCTGTATGTTGCAAATAACACTCGATTTGTCGTGCAGATGCCTGGGACTGAAGCAGCATCATTCAAAATGCTACTTCTTTAAAAACACAGGATACCATAATCAACAAATTCTTCCAAATTTGAATAATCATTCAAATTCTTGTTGTTATGCAACAATCAATAATCAAAGAAATATCAAGACTTTATGCTCACTTTTTTATAGAAAAACCAATGCCTTTGGCATATTCTGCCAATCAATTTAGCATACGATGCATACACTCTCTCTTACAAAGATATAAAAATCAGAGTTCATTGTCAGGAGCTGGAGTTCCTGCCTCCACACAAATGATTCCTGAGTGTTTGTGAGTAGTGCGGCTGAAAAAAAAATGTAATGACTACTTTCCAGAATAACTGTCAAGTTACCATAAAAGGGGGATCCCATATGAATGACAAATCATGTTGACTGATCTGAATTCCCCAGTTCAAGGAAAACCCAGGAGGTTTTCCACCTCCTCCACATCTATTTTAAGATTTGCTATGTGGGATTCCACACAGTTAATCAATCACAGAGTTTGATCCTCTTTAGCACATGGGTCAGGGAAGTCTTCTAACACTGAAATTTCCAGTGAGTGACATAACGTGATCTGGAATCTGTAGAGAGAAAGGGCTGAGGGCAAAGACACGTGAAGGTGTTCTTCCAGATTTACAGACAAGTTTGTAGTAATAAAGATCAGAAGATGTTAGCTCAGAGCCAGTCTTCCTCAGCAAAAAGAGGAGGATTGGCAATGGATGTTAGCTCAGGGCCAATCTTCCTCACCAAAAAACAAACAAACAAAAAGATTCTAAACTCTCAAGGGTTATAATTAAAGAGTTTGGTTCATTTTAAGAAGAGAAGCTAAAAGATCAATAGAAATTTAAGAGGCACCTTTAGTGGTAATTGTGGCACTTTTCAAGAGCAAGGGCTTTGTAATCAATTTCTGTGTAATTCTGCTTTACACATTACACTGTATTTGAATATTAGGCAATTAGTGCCTCGATGCTTCCTTGCACTTGCACTTGACTATCACCAACCCCAATGCTGTGAGATGAAGAGTCAGAAACAAGAAATAGTTGTTTCTGATCACTTCAATGTACTAGTCACCTACTAATGTTGAAATAAGCCATGCAGGTTTATCATTTTGTCAAAGCATCTTGCCTCGTTTTGCTCACTTAAGACACCAAAACATTGAATTACATGGTCAGGTAGGTACAACAACTCAGAACTCACACGTAACAACCCCCGAAGGGTGTTGAATCCTAACTTGGGATTGTATGAAGAAGATAGAAGGACTTACTGAAAATGACTAAACACATCCAGAGAATGTGATTCTATTTACTTCACACACTTGTATACAGAAAACTACAAAAAAGAAATAGTAACTTTGGAATCAATCTCCAGTTCTGCCTCACTATGGAACTGATGATAACCTTTAACCAGAGTGATTAAGAGAATAGTTCTGGTCCGGTGTGGATCCTTGTTAGAGCCTTGCATTGACCTCATCCAACATTTTTTGATGTGTGCTAGTCTGATGGCCCGTTCTTGGGGATAACAGTAATGCTGCATCTCTTTGTCACCTGAGAGCTCTATGCCTGGGGCAAGGAGCATAAAAAATGCCCTCACTTAAATAGAGATTCATAAAAGTGTAGGTGAAGCAAAAAAGAGGGAGAGGGAAGAAGCTGGGTCCTCAGGGGACACCAAGGAGTCTCCAGGCCTGTAGATCACTGACCTTAAACTTGGTTCTCTCACTCCATTCATCTCTGCTCTAAGGGCAGTAGGAGTCACCAGTGATAAGAAAGGGGGCTTACATTTTTGCAGTATCTCAAAATTTTTATCTTGTTCTTGCCAAATACTGCTGTGGAATCTGTATTGTCTGTGCAAGGGTAGCATTCTTCTTTAAGCCAAAGCAATGGAAATATTCAAACCTCTCAGGTTAAAAAAAAACGGACACCATAATACTGTCTATGTAATACGAATAAGCATCACCCCCACAGTAACAGGGGTCCCAGGAATTCCCAGTGGATCACTTCTTACCCCAAACTGTGAAGCTTCTAACAGCACAGACTCAAAAGCCTGTGGACTTTTTCATATTCCAGAAAGTATCCTCATGCTTAGAAATCCAAAATTATTGGATTCCTTTTAATCTGTAAAATTGAACAGCTGTAGGAGGACCATATTCTTGCTTTATTTGTAGCCTGGGCCTATCCATTTTCTCTTTTTTGACTGGAATTAACATTAGCAGTTTCTGAAGGTGACACCAGATGTTTCTGATAACTTTTCTTTGTGACAGCTAATTATCATAATGATGTGAACCTATCTAAGATTTATCCATGAATTTATCCTCTGTCAACTGCAAAACTAAAGAATCACTGGAATGGGATAACACATTTGAGTTCTAGAAATCAGTACCTGGTTGAGGAATTAAAGGATCCAGGAGTGATGACAGGGCATCTGCAGTGTTTACATCCACAGTTTTGGGCAAGAGTCGTGATTGAAGACTAATGCCCCTGACAGAACAGTGAGGAGCTTCCTTACCTGTCTATGCTGGGTTGGGGGCCACTGAGGTGCCTTAGATAGTCATCATACAACTAGCCAGTCCAAGGTCTCCTTGTTGATTCAAGCTTTCATCATCATATTAGAGATTTGAAATTTTCAAGGAGAAATGGACAGGAGAAAAAAAAAAACTAATGTGTAATGACTATTTGCCATGTGCCAGCCACTTTGCTAAGTATTTTCCAAACACTATGCCATTTGATCCTACTACAAACCTAAGAACAGGGGTGACATTCATAACTCTTCAAAATAATTACAGCAGTGGCACTGACAAATTAATTTAATGGACACTTAACCTGTCCATACCCCTCCAGTCATTATGCCATACCAGTGTATACTGGCTGACTGTTAAATCACACTACACAGGTGAGAAAACTGAGGCTTAGAGAAACTAAGTAACTTGCCCAAGACATACAGCTACAAAGTAGCAGAGTCAGGATTTGAACAGAGATCGGCCTGATTCCAAAGTTTGAGATCCTTTTCTTTTTACTATATCATGCTTCCTCCGTTAGAGTGACCAGTTTCATACCAACAGGCTCTTTGTGACCATTAAGATTCTGGATAACAAGTTATCCGTGAAGAAACCATGCAGAACACTCACAACATCACTTGTGCGAGCCTGTGTTTTTAACTTGTATGTGTTATGTCCCGGAAAAACATTTTCAAGGTCTCTCCATTGTCTATAGACTCTAAACTCCCTTTCTCTGGCCTCACAACTTCGTAATCCACTGTAAACTCCACCAGCCCCATGGATCTTATACTCCAATCATTCTCGGCACCTGATCCTTCCCCGGATATACTTGGACTTTCCTCCTTTCTTGTCTTTTCTCATGCCCTGCCCAAGTGAGACATGTCTTCCAGCCTTTAACCCCAGTGGAAATCCAGTACCTCTTTTAATGATGAATTAAAAGTTGCCTCCTATACTAGGCTGTTAATTTTCTTGCCCCACTCACAATCCCTGCAAGGGGTAACTCACTGGGCCATGTGATCCCATCTTTCTCATGGCCCACATGGGGCCCTCATTAAGCCATGATATGCACGTTCATGGCCTGTTCATCAGCTAGTTAGTGACCAATTAAGTTCCTTCCTAAATACAGAGACTGTAGTCAAATGTTGCTGAATACTAGGCCCAAAAGGTCCTGTCAAGCTAGGGCTAGCAACACTGTAGGGCCAAGTGAAAATAGAGGAAGCCAGGAGAAACAAAGAGGGGATAAAGAAAAGCAGAGATAAGAGGTATCAGAGACTGCTTCTGCCTCAGTTCATCTGCCTCAGGCCCCATTCTCCATGAGGCCTGGGATGTATTTTCACGTCATGTGGTCTTCATAGTCTTTCAACAATTCCTCCTTTACCTGAGTTAGGAGTAGGTCTTGAGTAGGTCTCTTCTCCTGAAAAACAGAGTCTTGCATAGAGACGAGATTTCTCTGCTTATGTTCAAGGTTTAATATCTTCCTGGTTAGATTCACTAACCCTTTTTATTCATACTTCAACGTTGGCACTTTTATCTCACCTTCAATTAATGTTAATTGTGCATGTATCTGTCTCCTCACTTTTCTTCCAGACCAAGTCTGTTCATCTTTCTCTCCCTTAGCACCAAGTAGAATCTGGCACATGCTAGATTCTTAACAAATATTTATTGAATTATGTAATGCTTGCTGATGTCTATAACCATATCATTAACTGGGCCTTGTGAAACTATATTATTGACATACCACAAAAGGTTTTACCATCCCTACCACCCCTCCATGTGGAGTATCTACTCCTAAAGGTGACAACGAAGAAAAGGGAAGCAGAGATGTTTAGCTGTTCTCCCCACATTTGTGCTCCCTTCTACAGTGTATAGTTGTTGCTGTTAAATGACTTTCCAGCCAGGGACCATATTTCCCAGTCCCCTTTACATAGTTAACATATAGTTCTTCCCCAGAATGTGATGGAAGCCACTTCCAGACCAAACTGGATAATAAGTGATTGTGACCATACAAGATGGAAGGAGCCTGGGTCCCTGAATAATCCCACGGAAGCCTGCTGACTGGGAAACCTTTCAATGAACTATGACAGGAGCAAGAAGTAAACTTTTATTGGGTTAATTTACTGGGATTTCAGGATTTATCTGTTATAGCAACTGGTGTTAATTAAACAACTAAAGAAGAGCACTGCCCCATTTTCTCTTTAGAAAGTTGGAGTATTCCATTTCTTCTAGTCTTTTGCTGTCTCTTATGGTACCAATTTGATTGATTGATTGATTGATTGATTGGCAAGTTTCTTCATCACCATTTTTTAACCTTTAGTCGGTCCTCTTTACATTTATTTCTACATATTCCTGTATTATATTTTCTTGATGTTTACCAAGATGTCTTAGGAGAGGAGGGAGGTGAAGGGTAAGATGTGGAGCCAATGATTCCTCTGAATGTGACTCAATTCCTGGGGGCCTTCGCTGGCACGTGGACAATCAAGATTACCTGACTTACGGTGAGCTGGAAGGCTGACACAGTTTCTGGATGTCAATCTGATGAAAGCAAACCTTCATCTCATGAAATCTGCAAACTGCCTCCTTGACTCATCAAGCAGAAGGTGGATGTTGCCTTTTTTTTAAGCCATTAATGTGTTGATTTTGATTCAACCAAAGAGCCCTCACTGAAGGATGTCATCATGAACTTCATACACAGGGCAATCCTACAATATGTCATCAAAAACAATTTACAAAATTGTGGTTTTTAAGACAGATGGTGCAGCTCCGTGATGTAAGTAGTAGTGCCCTTGTTGTGGTGAAATTCCATTTTTGTGAAATTTCAATGTTTGATGATGATTAAGTCTGCTGCAGACAAGCATGCATTGGATAAACTCCCAAGTTCATCAGATGCTTTACGTGCATCAGCACGTGTCTGGATCCCACAGACCATTAGGAACAGAGTGTGCTTTGGTTCAGGGCTCTTATTTGGTTTGCAGTTAAGCCATGAAGAATGGCCCCTAGTGTATTAATCTAAGGAAATCTTTCATGGACATCTCGCTCTATAATATGCCTCATTATGACCCGAAGCCATGATTTTTAAGCACTAAGTTGGCTTCGTTTCTCGGATGAAGGCTATATTCAAATGTTTTCTGGTAACACTTGAGCATAGAAATAATAATTAACATTTATTAAGCCATGACTAGATAATAGACTTTGTGTTAAGCACTTTCCATTCATTATCCTTCTAATCCTCACAGTAACTATATGAAAGTGTCCTGTAATCAGTGCCAATTCAGAGCTGAGAAAAGCAAGGCTTACAAAGATAAATAACTTGCCCAAGTCACAGTATTAAGTCAGGACCTGAACCATGGACCAGAACCAAGCCATTCTAAGTCCAGGGCTTGTATTCTCTTTTTTAAAAAAATAACGTTTTATTAATACATAAGCAGTACACATCTGATGTGAAAACTTTTAATACAGAGAAACAACATGTGAAAAAATTAAAATATCATATTCTTCCTACTTAAAAATCATCACCATAATACCCTAGAGTAAATAATTCCAGATCCTGTTCTATATACACATATTTATTTTTATCAAAATGAGATCATACTGTCACCTAGTTCTCAAATCTGCTTTTTCAGTCAACAAATATTTCAGTAAATTTTCTTTGTATCTAATTCTGAGACCATATTCAAATTTTCCCAATGATCCAACAATGTCCTTCACTGTTGATTTGTTTAAATAAATATCTAATCCAGGACCATGTACTGTACTGCATCTGTTTATATGTCTAAGATTCTTTTAATGTAGCACAGTTCTTTTTTTTCAATGACATCAATTTGTTGAAGAGACTAGGCCAGCTGTCCTATATAATGCCCCATGTTCTGGATTTACCTCATGGCACCATTTAGCTTGTTGCTTTATCCCTTGTTAGTTGTGAGTGAGAGATGGGAGATAGCAACAAGAGTTGGAATTCCGACCCATGACCAATTAGGAATGTATCTTTAGGAAAGATAACTTAACCTTACTGAGCCCTGGTTTCCACCCATAGCAGACTGTAAGGATTAAATGTGATGTTAAGTGCCTAACAGAGAGCTTTGTGCCTGGCACATAGCTTAACTCAACAAATGCTAGCTAGCCTTGGAGGGCAGTCACACTAGGGTAATACACAGTAAAACAGAATTTGTTTTTAAATCAGTGACATTTGATGACTGATTGGATATGGGTAGAAAGAGAGCCTCCAATAGATATTAGCCCTTACAATAATCTGCTTGCTTAAGGCAAGTGCTTAGTTTTAAAGTTAATTTCACAATATCATATATATAACCACATCTAAAATTTAAAAAATATATACATTTAAAGAAATGCATGAGTAGGGAGCACCTCTTGTATGTTGCCTTCCCCTCTTCTCTAGAATCTCCCTGCCCTGTTCACTGGTTGGGACCCCAGCAGGCATGTCTGCACTGCACAAACCTGGCCACAGCTGATTGCCTGAAGAGCAGATTCCTACCCAGTCAGATTCTCTCTCCTTAGAGTATGGAATTGGAACTAACGAATTCCAGGTTGGTCTGGGCTGGTCTGATCGATGGAGAAGATATAACTCAGGAGCTCTCGGTCAGCCGTCTTCTGCCACATATTTGGAGTAGCAGCTAAAAGTATTCTGCAGAAATGGAAGAATACAGCAAATCTCCTGAAAGAAGCAAAAACTAGAGATAAAGAAGACTTCCTAATTTTCCAGTCCATTTCTATTTTTTTGTTTCTAGTCTCTTCCTACATTTCAGGGTCTATGAGATGTCCCTGAATCCTTATAATAAGGTACCCTTCTTATTTTATGGTCCATGTTACTTATAACCAAATACAGCAGTAAATGTCATTAAGATCATTGGGGAGATATATGTATGTGTATGTGTACACACACACATATATATACACACACACACATTTCATTCTCTAATTTGATAATACATGGTTAGCATTGCAATGTCCTTTATAACTATTAAAAGGGTTATCACATTTTCAGCTTTTGACTAGCAGAGTCAGAAAATGAAGAAGATATGTTTATTTCAAAAGAATGTTTAGGGGCCGGCCCAGTGGCGCAGTGGTTTAGTTCGTGCTTGGCAGCCTGGGGTTTGTGGGTTCGGATCCCGGGTGCCTGCCGATGCACTGCCTGTCAGCCATGCTGTGGCGGCGTCTCATATAAAGTAGAGGAAGATGGGCACAGATGTTAGCCCAGGGCCGGTCTTCCTCAGCAAGAAGAGGAGGATTAGCAACGGATGTTAGCTCAGGGCTGGTCTTCCTCACAAAAAAAAAAAAAAAAAAAAAAAAAAAGTTTAAATTGACACAAATTTTCATTGGCAAAATCATAATTTTATGTGACATAAAAAAGGAGCCAAGATATAGAAAGATGTTCTAAGATACAAGATATCACTCAAACACTAAGAAAGATAAAAAATGCCAGTGCTTAATAAGGTAGAGTGATGGCTACTAATAAAGCTTCTTAAAAATGATTAGAGAATATTAACATCTAATGAGTAGTCATTGAGGCCAAGCACAGAATTTTATGTTTCTTAAAAGAAGCAGAATGGTAATACTTCCAGGAAGGCAAAAACTCAAGGATAGCAAATTCATATATTTTACTAAATATGTAATTCTGAAGAAAAAGCAAAATAGCATCAAAAAATTATTGACTTGGAGATTCCTGGGATGAAAATGTTTCTAAGTAAGCATACTTCTATACACTTACAAAATTTGGGAGCTAACTCACTCTATCTTGTCTATCAAAGCATTATTCATTGTAGAGTGCTCATAGAGGGGAGCTTGTGGAAAGAAAGGAGATTTTCAGGCATGAAGGGTCTAACGCTTATATAATAGATGCTGTTGGAAACTACAATTTAATATCAACCCCAAAAGTCTTTTGGTAGTTTGAGAATTAACCTTTTGAAAAGTTACTTGAAGGTCTATAACTATAATTTTGGCTAAAATGCCATGTAAATATATGAGAAGAGATACTGCCCAAATTCAAGAAGAAAGTTGTTAGTGAAGCCACCTACACAATTACTCCTTCTCAACTGCTTTCCTGAAAATGTGATTCCTCCAAATGTTCATTGTATCAGGTGGTAGATATGCCCACTAAAATAATTACGAACCAAGTAATTCAGTGTGTTCGTTCGATAAAAAAAATATGTATCAAGTATCTACAGTGTGTCAGGTGAATGTTCAAGGCACTGAGGTTACAGAAATAAACAAAAGATGCCAAATCCCTGCTTTCAGAGAGTTTATATTTGAAAGCAGGGAGAGCAGGTGTGTGAGGGAAAAGACAAATACATACGTACTCAGCTAGTGATATGAACTATGAAAAAAACAAGGCAAAGTAAAACAGGCAGAAAGAGATGTGGAAGGGAAAAATGCTGTAATAATCAGAAAAGCCCTCCCTGATGAGGTAACATTTGAGCAGAGATGTGAGAGGTGAGTAATGAGTCATGTGGCTGTCTGGAGGAAATCTCTTTCAGGTGGAGTGAACAGCAAACATGCAGGCCCTGAAGTGGAAACATTCCTGTCATTTTAGGAATAGTAAAGGCAAACATGGCTGTGGCTGAGCACATAATGGGGAGAGTGAAGAAAATGAGATCAGAGAAGTATCTGAGGAATAAATCATGGTGGTTTTAAATTTGTCTGTAAATTATATGGTACCCCCCTCTTCAAAAAGAGGAGCCTGATTCTTCCCCCCTTAAATGTGGGCCAGATTTAGTGACTTGGTTTTAATGAAGAGAATGTGACAAAAAGGATGTTATGTGTCTTCTGAGGCCAGATCATAAAATGGACAGCTTGCACCTGCCTTCTCTCTTGTCACTGATTCTGGAGAAAAACCACATCCCATGTTGTGAAGACACTCAAGCAGCCTAAAGAGAAGCATACATGGGGAGGAAGGGAGGCCTCCCACCAAGAACCAGCCTAACGTGCCAGCCATGAGAGTGAACCTTCTCAGATGCAGATCCTCCATCGTCAGTCAAGCTCTGAGATGACTGTAGCCCCAGACAACATCTTCTAACATTTTAACTGCAACCTCAAGAAAGGCTCCAAGCCAGAACCACCCAGCCAAGATGTTCTCTATTTCCTGACCCACAGAAACTGAGAGATAATAAATTTTTATTTTTTGTTTGAAGCCATTAAGTTTTGAGATAATTTGTTATGCAGCAATAGAAAACTAATACATAGACAATATCAGGTCTAGTAGGCAATAGTAAGGACAATAAGTTTTATTCTGAATGAGATGTGGAGGCAATGGAGTGTTTAATACAGAAAAGGTACATGATCCGACTTTTTAAAAACATCACCCTGGCTGCTCTGTCAATATACTGTAGAGGAAAATGGTGGAAAAAGATAATTGCGGGAGCCCAGATTAGGGAATATGTGGGCTTATATTAGAGCTGTAGCAATTCAGAAAGTGGAGAGGTATTTAAATCTCAAATAAATTTGAAAGTGGAGAGCTGACAAAATTTATTAATACAATGGATGTGGTGTGTGAGACAAAGAAATGAGTTAAGTGTGACTCCAAGGTTTTTGGCCTGAGCATCCAGAAAAAATAAAGTTGAGCTTACTGGAATGGGGAAACTGGGGGTATAAGTTTGGCAGTTTGGTTTTCAACATGTTGAAATTTAGATGCCTATTAAACATCAAGTGGAGATGCTAAGAAAGCAACTGGATTTGGAGCTCCAAGTTCAAGGAGAGGTTGGTTTTAAGGCTGTAAACCTAGAAGTCTTGGTATATAGAGAGACATAAGAGTCATAGACTTGAGTGAGCTGAATTAGCTAATGAGTGAAAATAGAGAAGAGAACGGGATCAGCTGCAAGCACTAGGCCATCGCAATGTTTTGATGTCTGGAGAATGTGAAGGACTTATCAAAGGAGACTGAAAAGGAGTAACTAGTGATGTAGGAGGAAAGAATGGTGGAGTGGTGTCTTAGAAACCACATGAAAGATTCAAAATAGAAGAAGAGATTTACTGGATCAAATGCTGGTTGAGTAAGATGAAAATTTATTTTGAGGTTTAAAAATCTGTTTCTCTGATGAGCACTTTCAGTGGTGGAATGGGCATGTAAGTCCAATTAGTGTAGGTTAAAGAGAGAATGGGAGTGTTAAATGGTAAGCCCAGAGCAACCATTAAGAAAATAACTAAAAAATATGTCTTGGAGAAATAATTAAAGGAATTAAAATGTTACACTAGAAAATATTCACTTAATGCAAAAGAAAGTAGTAAAGGAGGACTAGAACAAAAAAGATATGAGACATATGGAAAATAAAAATTAAGATGACAGAAGTAAATCCAATTATATCAATAATAATACTAAATGTGAATGGATTAAACAGTCCAGTCAAAAGGCAGAGATTGTCAGACTGGAATAAAAAATCAAAAAGGTCCAACTATATGCTGTCTACAGGAGACACACATTAGATTCAAAGATACAAACTGGTTGAAAGCAAAAGGATGGAAAAAGATATACCATGATAACAGCAAACCTTAGAAACCTGGCAATATTAATGTTAGAAAAAAATAAACTTAAAAAAAATCAGTGCTAGATACAAAGAGGAACACTATTTTTTAGAAAGGATCAAGTCATCAGGAAGATATACAATTATAAACATATACACACCAAACACAGCCCCCAAGATATGTGAGGCAAGAATTGAAGGAAGAAATAGATAATGTAACAATAATAGCTGGAGACTTCAATACCCCACTTCAAGTAATGGATAGAACTGGACAGAAGATTGACAAGGAAACAGAAGGCTTGAATGACACCATAAACCAACTAAGCTTAATAGACATCTATAGAACACTACATCTGACAGCAGTATACACATTCTTCTCAAGTGCACATGAAACTCTCCAGGATAGACCATACGGTAGGCTATAAAACAGCATCGACATATTTAAAAGGATTAAAATCATACAAAGTATGTTCTTAGACCACTGTGGAGTGAAATTAGAAATCAATAACAAAGAAATTTGGAAAATTCACAAATATATGGAAATTAAGCAATACACTCCTAAATAACCAATAAGTCAAAGTCACAAAGGAAATTCCATAGGAAATCACATAGAAAATACTTTAAGATGAATGAAAATGAAGACACTACATACCAAAACTTATGGGATGCAGATAACACAGCGGTTAGAGGAAAATTTATCCCTAGCAATGCCTACATTATAAAAGAAGAAAGATCTTAAAGCAATAACTTAACTTTCTACTTTAAAACACTGTGGGAGGAAAGAGCAAACTAAATCCTAAGTAAGCAAAAGGAAAGAAATAATAACAATTAGAGCAGAGATTAGTGAAATACAGAATAGAAAAGCAATAGAAACAATCAATGATACTAAAAGTTGGTTCTTTAAAAAGAATAAAATTGGCCAACTATCTAGACTGACCAAGCAAAAAGAGAGAAGATTGAAATTACTAAAATCAGAAACAGAAGAATGAACATTGCTATCAACCTTAAAGAAGTATAAAAAACTGTTGGAACTAGTATGAACTATTATATGCCAATAAGTTAGATAACTTAGATGAAATGGGCAAATTCCTAGAGAGGCATAAACTACTAAAACTGACTCAAGAAAAAATAGAAAATCTGAATAGACCTCTGACAAGTAAAGAAATTGATTTAGTAATCAAAAAACACAAAGAATTAAGCCCAGGCCCAGAACTCTACCAAACATTTAAAAAAGAATTAACACCAATCTTGGGGGAGCCCCAGTGGCCTAGTGGTTAATTTTGGCATGCTCCACTTCGGCAGCCTGGGTTTGGTTCTCAGGCGTGGACCTATACCACTCATCTATCAGTGGCCATGTTGTGATGGCAGCTCACATACAATATAGAGGAAGATTGGCAACAGATGTCAGGGTGAATCTTCCTCAGCAAAAAAAAGGAATTAACACCAATCTTTCACAAACTCTGCCAAGAAATCAAGGAATACACACTTCCTAACTCATTCTATAAGGCCTGATTCCAAAATCAGACAAAGATATCACAAGAAAAGTACAGACCAATATCTCTTATAAATATAGACACAAAAAATCCTCAAAAAAACATTCTAGCACACTAAATCCAGCAACATACAAAAAGGACCGTGACCAAGGGTGATTTATCACAGCAGTGTAAGTTTAGTTTAATATTTGATAATCAATTAATGTAATATACCATATCAATAGAATAAAAAACAAACACCACATGATCATCTCAATGGATGCAGAAAAAGCATCTGGCAAAATTCAACATCCTTCATGTTAAAAATGCTCAACAAACTAGGAATAGAAGGGAAATTCCTCAACCTGATAAAAGACATCTGTAAAAAAAAACAGCTAATATAATACATAATGGTGAAAGACTAAAAGTTTTCACCAAAGATCAGGAACAAGACAAGGATGTCTGATCTCACCACTTCTATTCAACACCATAGTAGATGTTATAACCAGGGAAATTAGTCAAGAAAATTAAATAAAAGTCATCTCGATTGGAAAAGAAGAAATAAAACTATCTCTATCTGCAAATAGCATGATCTTGTGTATTGATCTTAAGGATCCTGTATGTATGTAGAAAAGCCTAGGAAATCTGCTAAAAAACTATTATAGCTAATAAATAAGTTCAGTAAGTTTGCAGGATTCCAAATCTGTATGTGAAATTCAATTGTATTTCTGTACCTTAGCAATGAAAAATACAAAAATGAAATTAATAAAACAATGCCATTTACAACAGTATCAAAAAGAATAAAACATTTAGGAGTAAATCTAACAAACGAAGTGTAAAACTCACATTCTGAAAACTATAAAACATTTTTGAAAGACATTAAAGACCTAAATAAATGGAAATATATTTCACATTCATGGATTGGAAGATAATGTTGTTATAATGACAATATTTCTCCAAATTTGTCTATAGATTCAATGCAATCCCTATCAAAATCTCAGCTGACTTCTTTGCAGAAATTGATAAGCTGATACTAAAATTCACATGGAAATTCAAGAGACCTAGAATAGCCAAGACAATCTTGAAAAGAAAATGCAAAGTTGGCGGACTCTCACATCCCAATTTCAAAACTTAAAACAAGACAGTATGTTCCTTGAATAAAGATAGATATATAGATTCATGGAATAGAATTGAAACTGCAGAAATTAAACCCATACATCTATGGTCAATTGATTTTCAACTAGGGTGCAAAGACAGTACTATAGGCTTTTCAACATAATGGCCCTGGGACAGCTGGATATCTTTATGCAAAAGAATGAAGTTGGTGGTCAGCCCAGTGGTATAGTGGTTAAGTTCGCATACTCCACTTTGGCAGTCCAGGATTTGTGGGTTCAGATCCTGGGCATGGACCTACACACCACTCATCAAGCCATGCTATGGCAGCATCCTATATACAAAGTGGAGGAAGATTGGCACAGATGTTAGCCCAGGGCCAATCTTCTTCACACACACACACAAAAAGAATTAGTTGGACCCCTACCTCACACCATATATAAAAATTAACTCAAAATGAATCAAAAACTATAAAACTCTTAGAAGAAAACATAGGAATAAATTTGATGGGATTAATCAATAAATTCTTTGTTATGACACCAAAAGCACAAGCAACAAAAGAAAAAAATAGATAAATGGGACTTCATCAAAATCAAAAATTTTGTCCTTCAAAGGACATCAGTAAGAAAGTGAAAAGACAACCCCCAGTATGGAAGAAAATAATTGCAAATTATACACCTGATAAGGAACTTGTGTCTGGAATACATAAAGAACTCTTACAAGTCAGTAAGAAAAAGACAAATAATCCAATTAAAAACTGGGCAAAGGATATGAATAGACATTTCTCTAAAGAAGATATTCAAATTGACAAATAAGCACATGAATGGATGCCAAACATCAGTAGCCATCAGGGAAATATAAATCATAACCGTAATGAGATACCATTTCCTACCCACTAGGATGACACTAATAAAAGGACAGATTACAAATAAGTGTTGGCTAGAATTGGAGAAATTGGGACCCTCATAAATTGCTCATGGGAATGTAAAATGATGCAGCCACTTCAGAAAACAGTCTGGCAGTCACCAAAAATGTTAAACATAGATTTATCATATGACCCAGTAATTCCATTGCTAGCTACGTAAATCATTTATCCACACAAAAACTTGAGAAATGAAAACTTATACCTACAGAAAAACTTATATAGGAGTGTTCATAGTAGCATTAATAGCCAAATAGCAGAAACAACCCACATATTCATCAACTGGTGAATGGATAAATAAAATATAGTATATCCATACAATGGAATATTATTTGGCCATAAGAAGGAATGAATACGCTTCAATATAGACGAACCTTAAAAATATGCTAAGTGAAAGAAGCCAGTCACAAAAGACCACATATTGTATGATTCTATTTAGATGAAATGTCTACAATAGGCAAAGCTAGTAGCAACATAAAGTAGATTAGAGGTTGCCTAGAGCCGGGGGTGACTTGGGGAAAATGAGGAATAACTGCTAACGGGTATAGGATTTCTTTTTCAAATGATAAGAATATTCTAAAATCACTTGTGGTGATGGTTGACAACTTGGTGAATATACTAAAAATCACTGAATGCTTTAAATGAGTGAACTGTATGGTATGTAAGTTATATTTCAATGAAGCTGTAAGTGAAAAAGGGGAGAGAGAAAATGGGAGAAGAGGGGCTGGCCCAGTGGCGCAGCGGTTTAGTTCGCGCTTGGCAGCCCGGGGTTCGCCGGTTCAGATCCCGGGTGCCTGCCGACGCACTGCTTGTCAGCCATGCTGTGGCAGCGTCCCATATAAAGTAGAGGAAGATGGGCACGGATGTTAGCCCAGGGCCAGTCTTCCTCAGCAAAAAGAGGAGGATTGGCAACGGATGTTAGCTCAGGGCTGGTCTTCCTCAAAAAAAAAAAAAAAAGAAAAGAAAATGGGAGAAGAATTAGAGGACATTGAGAAGACTAACTCTTTCATGGAGTTTTCTATAAAAAGGGTGGGGAAATGGGACAGGAGCTGGAGAGAAATGTGGGGTCAAGGCATGGCTAGTTTCTAAGTGGAAGATATCACATACGTTTACATTTTAATTAATGTTCCAATGGGTGGTGATGCAATGGAGAGAGAGCACACTTGCAATTAGGCAGGAGGTGATGAGATCCATTGCAGAAGTAGAGGAGTTGGTCCGAAGTCAAAGTGCAATCTTGCAATTCAACTCATCCATTGCTGTGGCATAGGCAAAGAGTACAGTTAAGATGGACAGACTCTGGAAGATTGGTGCTACGGGCATGAGGAAATTCTTTGTTAAAGGGAAGAGAGAAAGAGGAACTGAGAGAGAGAAAAGCAGCAGCAGGGAATCTGGGCAATGAGCCTGAGGGATCTGGGTGGAGGAAATTGTACCAACAGGGATATACCGACAACCCAAGACCATTGCTCTTGATAAGCCCTCCCTGCCCCCTGATCCCTAGGGATTGTGTTTCACTCAGTGGGAGAACAGATATAATTAAGAAGCAGCCAAGCTTCCCAACTCTAAGCTGTCAGACCCCAAAAGGGGTATGAGATAATAAAGCCCAGTGACAGTCTACTCACATTTTACTCACCCTGGTTTCCCGGTCTGCTTGTCACGTCATCCACCCTCTCCCTGCCTGGCCTCTATCCCAGCAAGATTTATCTTAGATTCATCCACATACTTAGACATTCAAATCTCCACTTGACTTTGACATCTCTCTGCTATAAACTCACTATCTAACCCCAGCCAGCCCTGACTCTGCTGTCCCTTCACAGATGCCTCCCTGCTCCTGACTTCTGACCTCAGCCTGCCCTGGCCTTGGTTTGCTGTTCCCAGCTTGGCTCTGACAACTTCTAGTGATCTCACTCCACTGCAGAGCCTAGATAGGACTGTTGTGTTCTAAAAGGTCACCAGTCAATGGGGTGTTTGGAACTCAAAGAATTTCCCCATAGAAAAAAACATTATAAATTGTGGTATGGTTCCCAAGACAACCCACAAAGGCCTATTTAACCAACCATGGTGCTGGCATAGCTGTCCTAAGCCACAGGGTCCAAGGCTAGCAAGGCTGACTTAGAGGGAAATAGGCAAGACAGTGGAAGCCCCTGGCAATTTAACAGTTCCCATAGAAACATGAGGGAGGAAATTCCAGTGCAGAGGAGGCAAGGAAGAGATTGAACAGTACCTCAGAGGGCAACCAAGCAGAGGTGAAGGGTTCAGAGCAGAGGGCACCCCTGTCCAGAGAGGGCTCACAAAGTAGGGACCATGATGGACTGGGAAGAGTCTAGTGGCAGGGGAGAAGAGGCCAGTCTTCTAGATCCTTCATAAGCAGAATAACAATATGGCAGTTCTCCCTTTAACTGCTGAGTACCTGCCCTCCAACTAAATCTGTCTCTCTCTGCCCCTGTTCCTGTGACGTTCCTGATTCTTCTCTGGCCCTTTGACCACCCACCTCATCCTCCTTATTGAAGGCTCCCTGATTGCTGGCTGTTCACATAGTGAAATCGACTTTCTTTGGTTTGCTCGCTTTTTGGTTGAGGGAGTTGTTTGTTTTGACTGCCGCATGTCCACTCCATTTCACATCCTTCTTTTCAGTGAGGGCACCATGAAGTCCTTTACAGGAATCTCTCCCACCCATTGGATACAGACTGGGGGACTGTGGATCAAGGCGCCATAGCCAAGGGAACTGCTAGCAAGATTACCTGCTGTACCTTCAACTCCTCTGGGTTTAGCTCACTCTTCAGCCTTTCCTTCAATCTCCAAGTGCGTTCCTAGCCTTTTGGTGAATTGCTTTGTGCTTCAGTCTGCCAGATTGGCAACCAACGATCTCTAACGCACACAGGATATCAGAGTGTTCTATTCATCACTCATTTTATACTTTCTAATACACTCCCTGAATGCTTACCTGCCACTTGGCCCCAGTTCACTCCTGCACAGACTTTTGCAATTCTGTGTGCCATGCTTGCCCGATACTCCTAGATTTCTGACGTTCACAACCCACTGTGATCCATGCCGTTGCTCTTCCCAGCAAGGTTCGGGCTGAAATGAAAGCAAATGTCCATAACGTGGCCTTCTCAGCCCCTGTTATGTCTTCCCCTTCAAACTACACATCTCAGTCCTCTGGGCTCACATGTCTCAGAGTCACCTGTGTGACTGAATAAAATGCAGATCAACAGGCCCCAAACCCAGGAATTCAGTTTCAGTAGGTCTGGTGTGGAGCCTAGGAATCTGTGTCTCTACAAACATCCCAGGTGCTCATGAGGCCCGTAGTCTGGGAAATGATGCGGTGCAGCAACTCCAGACATTCCACACACCCGCCAGCTTCGCCAGTCACAGGGGCTGCTTCTGCTGGTGCCCAACAGAATCCATCTGCCACGAGATCTCAAGGTTTTCCATAAATGTTTCTGTAACTTTTCATGGATGGTGAGAGAGACCCAAATAAAGAACTGGTGACAGGAGTAACAGATAACAGTTTCATCCCCATGAATCAACTGGCAAATTTTAAAGTTAGTTTTCACCAAGTTGAATCTTCGTAAAAGTTTTTTGAGCGGTGAGGTGGGAGGAAATCTGCATATTGATGAAGTTGCAGATATGCTGGTCAAACGATATGCAAAGATACACAAAGATACAAAAGATATACTTACTTACATCCGTTCCCTTTTTGTTATCATTTGACAATCCAAAGAATAAAAACTCTTGTGCACAATGAGCTAGTAGCCATCCCAACCTACCTGATCAAGGGGAGAAGAAATAGAAACTGAGAGCCTCAGGTTGGTAAGTACTCAGTATATTAAAACTGCCACAGAAAAGCTTTTGTGGATCAGTCTATGAGGAAGAGAGCCCTGCATCAAAGAGGGGGAGGAGGGATCCTCACAGAGCACAAAAGAATTTTCTAGTCCTTGTTTCTGCCCTTCTGTGTGATGGAAAATAGCGGAAATGTTGGCAACAAGACAAAGCAAATGGTCTTTCAGACTTTTGAAAAGGATTACATTACATGCAGTTCTTAATGATATCTAGCATTAATCTAAAACTAACACCCAAGGCCAACTCCACAGTGTGTTTTATGATTGTGAAATGATACAACATTCTCAATGTCTGGGAACAGACATTTTTGCATGGGAGGTGGCTGGGATTGCTAGCTAAGCAGCTTGTTTTTCTTTGTTTCAACATTTTCCTCTCTAACTTCCTATCACTCCCTTCTTAAAAAAAAAAAAAAAAAAACTATTTGTAGTAGCTGCTCTAGTTTCTGCCCTTAGAAATCTGCTCTATTTATTAACTACTCCTCTGGTGAAGAAATTCCACTGAAATTCCTTCAGGGCCTGGCTGCCTTTCAGCTTCTCTTTGCACATTCCTGCCTCTATGTATGTCACCATCTTAAATAGCTGAGCCTTCTGTGCTTTAATAAGGTCTCTCTATAATCTCTCTCTTTTTTTTTTAAGAACACAGACCTAGTTTTGCTAAGTTTCTGAATACTTCAGATTGTAAAGCCCCCATAATATTCTAATTAATTTCTGTTCTACCTCATCTGTGTCCTCACTGGTCGGCTAATAACATAAGGACCAGAACTGACCTCATTACAGTAACTTCTTACATTTCTTACATCGTAATCGAAATGATTCCTCCAGGCTGGTATTTGAATTACATCCCCTCATCCCACTCCCACCCCAAACCCCTAGAGGTAACACGTTAAAGATTTAGATGTACATTCTTCATAGATTCCAATTTTCTGGATTCCAAATTTTGGGTAATGAATTTTTTACAAAGCATATTCTTTTATCCTTGCTAAGTTCATGACATGTCCAAGCATTGCACTGTCTGCATAAAAAAAAAACCTGAACGTCTCAAAGCATGGTTCTGAACTACCATCAGCCAGAATTTACCAGAAAAAAAGGAAGAAAACTGCAAACATCCTATTATCTTTCTTACACCAGGGGCTTCCTTGAAAAGAAGGTTTCAGAAGCTCTGGAGCATCCCACCCTTAGGGTATAAGCAGTCAGCAAATATTTCATCTTGATTTTACCCAGATGGAGGCTTTCAAGGTGTGGTTCTATGAGAAAATCCCAGAACTCTCGTCACAAATTCAGATTAGCGAAGTATTTCGTAAATGCTTCTCCCCTCCCCCACCCCCAGCCCGTTCTCTTTTTGAAATTATCTCCAGATCCCTGATTGTCACTTGTAGCAAAACCCAGTAATGGAGCACGGAATTTACTGGCTCTTTTGGCTGATTCCTGAGCAAGGTGAAAAGTCCCCTTGTCACTTGAGACCCTTTCGGTTTCTTACTCAAATGGCTTCCTGACATCTCCCATCGAGCTCCAGTGCATTCTGGAGGCAATGGTGCTCTGCATCAGCTGTATATGTCACCATCCTAGACAGTAATATCTCCGGTGCTAACTTGGGGCTCAACATGGCCCTCCTCTGGCTCTTTCAGCTTTCTCCCTCCCTGGGATGAGAGCTTCCTGTACCTGTACAGAAAATACCCACGACTGGCGAGTTTTAATTTATGGGTTTGCTAGTCATAAAGCCCCGTATGGCTTGGGCAGCATGATGATTTTCATGCTGAATCGTGTTCTACAGTTTACATTCAGCACACACTGTACCCTTAAATCATGTCACAGAAATGAAAACTGAGTGTTAGGGAGACAATTAATTAGACACTTTATTGGAAGCAAACTTATGTTTGAGGATCTCCCTACTACACTGGGCGGTAGCAGCTAGTGTTTTTGTCGCATAGCCCGATTCCCCACCCCATTTGAAACCCAGCCCTCTGTCCTTTGAGGAGTTCCTGTTCTCCCAGAGAACCTAGAGGCAGAGCTTCACTACTATCCCTGAAAGATAGGGGGAGACTCACATGGGCTGGGCCCGTCACAGGGTCTTGTTGGCCCCCCAAACTAAGCCAATCATTATCCTTCCCTGAAAGTGACACTTAGATGCTGGATGAAAGAAGCCCTCTTGATGCAGGGGTCAGATAATATGGGGTGATGCAGCCCTGGAGTTAGTGGTGGCCATCTTCTCCGCCATATGGAGAATCCTAGCTGCGAAATGAGGCCAAGCAGAGGCAAGAGGCGAGAGATTAGCACACAGTTCTCGCCCCTGAGACTCTGGTGCCTAAAGTTCTTCCGTGAGCTCCTGTGTCTTCTTGAGCTTCTTCTGTGAAGACTCACACCCCTGTGAGTTTCTAGGATCCTCAAAATCTAGGAGAGCTAATATATCATTTTATGCTTAAGATCATTTGCCTTGGGTTTCAGCCACTTGCAACCAAAAACACTCTGACTAAAAGCTCTTCCCTTGTGAATTGTGGAAGTGTTCTGGAGGCTGCGTTGTCCACAAGGCCATTCCAAGACACATAAGAGAATGTGGCTCTCGTCTAATTAAGGTGAGCATGGTTGAGTACTAGTGGAGACCGTGGAAATGTTTGCCACAAAGTATTAAAATCTTCCGGGTCAGAGAGTTAACCACAAGATCAGTGACTGCACAAAATGGCTGATGCAAAAAAGGAAAAGAGAGAATGAGAGGTAGGAGCTACAGTACTGAAAATAAAGTAAGATAGAGCAGCCACGCAGAAAAGATGAAGTTAAAAACCAGCTATGGGTTTAACCTATAATAATAATGGTAACAGTACACATACCTCACAGAGCTATTGGAAGGACTAAATGAGTTACTATATAAAAAGAGCTTTGAACAATACCTGATACACAGTAAATGCTATCAAAGTGCCAGCCGTTATTGTTATCATCCCAGCTGGGTTGGAAATACTGGAGTGCTACTTGGCTATGAGGTAAGAGAGTAGGCTAGATTCTAAAATTCTTTCCCAGAAGCAGCTTTTTATGGCACAATATGTTAAGAGAACAGCTTAACCTCAGACAAAGCCAGGAAATCTCAGGCACATCTTTCCATTGTCCCACCCCTCCTGCCTCAATACGCATCACACACCCCTACCCTACCTCAGTGGATTTTTCTGAGAAGAGTTTCAAACATTTTTTTTTTTTTTTTGGTGAGGAAGACTAGCCCTGAGCTAACATCCATTGCCAATCCTCCTCTTTTATTTCTGAGGAAGATTGGCCCTGGGCTAACATCATGCCCATCTTCCTCTACTTTATATGGGACACCGCCACAGCATGGATTGACAAGTGGTGCGTTGGTCTGCACCCAGGATCTGAATTTGCAAACCCCAGGCCTCCGAAGCAGAGCATGTGAACTTAACCACTACGCCACTGGACCGGCCCCAGTTTCAAACTTTTTAACACCAGGATTTTTTTGGTTCAAAGGAAATCTGAAATGTAATTCCCCTCCATTATAAAAAATGGTAAGTATTCTTTTATTCTCCTCAGCATCCAATTTATTTCCAGGCTGTGTTTGGTTGTTTGGTTGATTATTCGCTCACTGGTTTCGTAGTATCAAGAAAATCCAGATTACCAGGGATAACTATTGCAAATGGTATTTTTTTTGAAAGTAGCTTATATTACATTCTTGGGAAATGCTTCAAGTAAACAGAAATAGCAAGAGAAGTTTTATACTGAAATCTGCACAAAAATGGTATATAATATACATCAGAATGTGTTTCCTTAGTATGAATTTCAGTTAAAATATATATGTTAAACAAATTCTAATCCAATGTTTGCGGTACCCTTAATTTACCTCAGTAATCTTGTGGTAGGCAAGATTCTAACATGGCCCCAAAGATTTCCATCCCCTGGTGTACACACTCTATATAATCTCCTCCCGTTGAGTGTGGACAGGACCTGTGAGTATGATGGGATAGCACTCCCATAACTAGGTTAAATTATGTGGCAAAGGTGAAGGGATTCTGTAGATGTAAATGCAGTCGCCTTTGAGTTAATCAAAAGGAGGTTACCTTGGGTGGGCCTGACCTAATCAGATGAGCCCCTAAAAGAGATTCAAAGCAGCAGCAGCTACTCTCCACTGGCCTTGAAGAAGTAAGCTGACATGTTGTGAGAGGGCCACAGAGCCAGGACCTGAGGAAGGCCTCTACAAGCTGAGAGCAACTCCCAGCCAATAAACAGAAGAAAGTGAGGGTGTCAGTTCCAAAACTGCAAAAAGATTGTTACTACAAACTCCACAGAAGACAGTGCATACTGAGTATTGGAGGACACCCACCCAGCAGTCGGGACATCCTAGGAGACTTTCCTGAACTTCATACAAGGTCTTCAGAAAAACGTGACTGATCGGAAAGGAGAAATTAAAGGATTGGCAGAGCCCACACTGGGAGAAGGAAGCCTGAGGAATGAACAGCAGTGTTTGTAGCCTAGGGAAGAATGGGTGGCTAGGAACCTAGTAGAGGAGTCAAAAACACCTTCTGTGAGCACATGGGAGAAAAAAATAGATACAAAACGTGAAAGAGGGCTATAAAACGTTTATCTTTTGATTCTGTTGTTGAAATAATATATACTCATTGAAGAAAATTTAGAAATGAACAGCAAAGTATAAAAGGAAATACCTAATTTTTACATACTTGTAAGTACACATATTTTGTATCTTGTTTTTTTTAACCTAATCTGTCAGTATTATCCTGGGCCATTATGTTTTGTCATCTGCATCATTTTTAAAGGCTGCATACTATTCCACCTCATTGTGTGTGCTGTGGTTTACCTAACCGTTCCTCTATTGCTGGAAGTTAAAATTCTTAATTTTTAAATATTTATTCTGAACTTGGGAAAAGTATTCAAGCACCAAAACCTGTAGAAAATAATATTCGTTCATAGAACTTCTGGCCCTGGCATTTGCCTACAT
This sequence comes from Tapirus indicus, assembly GCA_031878705.1. NCBI lineage: Eukaryota > Metazoa > Chordata > Mammalia > Perissodactyla > Tapiridae > Tapirus > Tapirus indicus. The sequence goes on along the minus strand of CM062926.1, from coordinate 74,132,636 downwards.
TCAGCACTTTAAAACAGTCTAACACCAATCCAGTAGGGGTTCCTGCTCTGTAAAATCCTACCTTATCCTTAGGGTTTCCTCTGTTCGGGTATTCTTTTTGTTCAAATATGCTCTGGCTTGATCCAGATTACTTGTTCTCATTGCAATTTCCTCCCCTGGGAAATCTGTTCTTTCCTGGCCTCTCTCCCTCTGTCTCCTCTGTAAACATTAAGGTATGATATGAGATTTGTCGTAAGTAATGTTTACTTTCTCCTTTAGTAAAAGGCATCTTCCATCTCTGAGAAAGCCCTGTTGTCACTGTCACTAATAACTCATTCCTTATGCACATGGAAAATAAGCCCTACAAGCCTCCGGGCGATCCTCTCTTCCTCCCACCGTGTGACTTTCATTTGTCATATTTTCCTTGCACTCTCCTAAATTTACTTTGTAATCTCTCCAGCTTGCCTCTGTCTGTGCCGTCATGTTTACACTCAGCACAGAGAAGCCACAGGAGCTAGTGGCTAGTAGCTTGGTCTTGAAGGCAGGCCTTGAGTTCTGGTCCCCCTTTGATGGGGGAATCTGGAGGGGAGCTCCATAGGAAAGATGCCCTGCACCAAGTCTTCGGATTTAAAGTCAGACAGACCTGAGGTGAGGAGACTGGGGGTGAGGTCTGGGTAGCAATACTTTCAAAAGCTCCCTGGTGATGCTAATGAAGAGCCAGGATTGAGAACCATTACAACAGCTATTCTGTTGTGCCAAGACAGGAAGAAGGCATTGACAAGGGATGAGGGCTGCTTATGTAACTAGCTGCTCTTGTGGTCCTCCGCCTGCTGGCTTTCACGCATTTTCTGGCTAATGCTGAACTGACCTCAGAATCCTTCAGCTTCCTCAGAGGGTGCCCTTCTGAGCTCTTCAGAGGCTCTAAGTGCTTCCCCACTGCCCTGCTGTGCCGATCCACTCCCAGCTGACCCTCCTCAACTTCCTCAGCTCTCACCACCAGCATTTCACCACCCCCTTACTGTTAGGATTCCCTCAACCAGGAGCCCTCTCTCTTGGGTGGAACAATAGCCTGAAGACTCCAGCCTAATGATGGTTGTGCGATCTTCCCTGGAGCATGGGAAACTCAAGACAAGCAGTGGCAGTGCAAGCTTCTCCTTTGCACCCTCTGTCTTTGTCCTGCCATCCCTGTCCCATCCTTTTCTGCCCTGCTTGGGCAGAGGATGGATAAATCAACATGTCTTCTGCCTAAGCAGACATCCAATGGGGTCTTCCTACAGGATTCTGATGTCTGCACACAATATTAGAGCCCCGCCTACCCATAATTCAGCTTGGCAGAGGTTGGCTAGGAAGCACCAATAGCCCCCATATTTTGGTCGGGGAGGAATAACCTCAGATGATGAACATTGCAATCCTGGTAACTCCTACTTTCATTCTCCTCTCTCTTCCACAGTGTTCTGCATGTATAACCTGGTTTGGGGTTGGAGATAAAGCTGTTCTCGTGGCCTTAGAATAAGCCCTGGGACAGCATATGGTACCATTTTTCAGCAGTTCTCTTTAGAGTTCAAGTCTAGCTGAACATTAGATTCACCTAGAGCACTTTTTAAAAATTGTCTTTGTCCCCAGCTCCAAGCCATAGAGTCCTTTCTTTCAATTGATCTAGGGTAAATCTCAAATTTTCGTGATTTATTTTCCTCTTTTAACTTTTTTTTTGAGGGACAGTTATTAAAAAAATTTTTAAGATAATTGTAGATTTGCATGCAGTTGTAAGAAATAATACAGAAAGATCCTATGTACCCTTTACCCAGTTCTCCATAATGGTAACATCCTGCAAAACTGTAGTACAATGCCACACTAGGATATTGACAGTGATAACAGCCAACAAACAGAACATTTTCATCAACACAAGATGCCCTTTTCATCAACACAACTTGCAACCACTAATCTGTTTTCTGTGTATATAAATTTGTCATTTCAAGAATGTCATAAAGACAGAATCATACAGTACGTAACATTTTGGGATTTATCATTCAGCATAATTCTCTGGAGATTCATTTAGATTGTTGCATATATCATGTATCAACACTTTGTTCCCTTTTTCTTGCTGAGTAGCATTCCATGGTATGGATGTATCATTGTTTAACCATTCACCTGTTGAAGAAACTCTAGATTGTTTGCAGTTTGGGGCTATTATGAATAAGATGGCTATGAAGATTCATGGACAGATGTTTACGTAAATGTAAGTTTTCATTTCTCTGGGATAAATGCCCAACAGTGAAATTGCCAGGTCATATGATAGTTGCATGTTTAGTTTTATAAGAAACTGTATTGATTCATGGTCCAAAAGAATTCATTGAATGCCAGTGATCATTGCCTGAACTCCAGATGACGGAAAGGAGGAAGGGCAGAGGGCAAAAATGTTCCTCTCCAGTTATGTCACTTTTCTTCATACAGTCTTCCCAAAAGTTATAGACAACACTTCCACTTATATCTTATAGCAGGCACTAAGTTATCTGACAATACTTAGCTGCAAAGGAGTCTGAGAAATCTTATCTCATCTGAGTGCATTACCACTCTAAATAAAACCAGAGTGCCATCTATCAGAACAAACTAGATTATGTTGCAGGAGCAAACAATCTCAAAATCTCAGAGGCTTAACACAACAAAGGCTTATTTTCCTCTCACATTGCATGACCATCCTGGATTGTTAGGGCTCTGATCTGTGGTGTCTATCAGAAGCATTGTCAGTCACCATAGCAGAGACACACAGAGAAAAAGAAAGAACGTGAATCTCACTCTGGTTCTTAAAGTTCACATTTTATTGATCAAAGAAAGTCACATGGCCACATCTAACTACAAGGGGCGGAGAAGTGTAATTCTACCACTTATCAAAACGAGGAGAACAGGAATGTTTGGTAAATATGACTAATAACTGACCACAGTTGAGGAGGAAAGGAAGAATGGATGCTGGGATAGGAAGCAGTCTCTGCCACAGTCTCAATCTTCTATGTGTTTATAACCTGCTTTTGTAAACTGTTTATTTGTAACCTGCTTTTGCTCTTTCTCTCGCATATGATCCTAGGGTTTTAACTGTCATTACCTAAATATGCTATGCTACTTCATTACTTAGTATGGATATTAATGGAGTTTGCTCTCCCTGGAATGTCCTTCCACCATTTAACTCCAGTGTTTTCACGACTACTTAGATTTCCTTCAGCCCCATGCCCCATCCCACAGGACCTTATCTTTGCTTACCTATTAGGATTAGGTACAGCTGTGAGTAATATTACCATAGTCCCGACCCAGTATGGCAGCTCTGTTCCACAAAATCATTGGGGATCCAGGGTCCTTCTACTTTGCACTCCATCACTCTTTGCATGCCACCTCATGTCAAGTTAGCTGCTTGAATTTCAGCCATCATATCTTTACTCCAGCCAGTAGGAAGAATTAGAGGTCAAAGAATGGCACACAACTTCTTTCCAAAGATCCTTCTCATTAGTTGCAAATGATACTTCCACTTACAAACAATTAACCAGAACTTAGTCACAGAGCTGTACCATGCTGCGAGAGAGTCTGGGAAAATGTAGTCTTTTTCTGGTCAGACATCTGTTTGGGTCACAACTGAGGTCCTATTACTAATGAAGAAGAGATGATATTGAGAAGGATTGAGGGATAAATAGCCATCTCCACTGCAAAGATGAACACACCAGTTCATTTTTTCATACTCCCTTTCAGTCTTTATTCAATCAAAACTGATTTTTTAAGTTCCTACTGTCTAGCAGTAAACAAGACAGGTATGGTTCCTACATTTATGGAGCTTTCAAACATTAAACAAAAAACCACCAAGATGAATATACGATTACATATTTTGATTAGTGTGATAAAGGAAAATTTTGCTAAGAAAGAGACTAATGGGGATGGGGCTAATTTAGATGGCAGGGGGCATCAGGGACAGCCTTTTGAGGGTGGCAGGGAGAAGTATGATAGGGGGAAGCTGGCACAAGAATCAGCTGGCAGTGGATTGGGACCATTCCAGGAAGAGGGGGAAATATCTGCAAAGGCCTTGAGGTAAGAAGGAGCTTGGTGTAATTGAAAAATGGAAGGAAGGTCAGTGTGGTTGGAGCCCCATGAGGGAGAGGAAGAGGAGTGTGAGATGCAGCTGGAATGTGGACAGAGGCCAGATCCTGGGACTTTGCAGATCATGCTAAGGATTTTGGATTTTATTCCAAATACGTTAGAAAGGCATTGGTGGATTTTAGGAAGAAGAGTGACATGATTATCAGATACTAAGCAAATAAGGAAGCTTTGGAAATAGCGGTATCTTATTTTTCATGTGTTATTTTTTCCCATACATTATGCTGCTATTTTTATCATTCTTTGTATAATCATTTTTCTTTGAACATTTTTCCTTCTCCTATCCAGATTCATGCGGTAGTGTTTGCAGTCTGCTGAACTGGCCTTGTTAAAATTCATCAGCGGTTTATTTTTATTCTTTCTTAGGTCCCTGTTTTTCATTTGCCTATGCTCTAAAAGAGGCAGAAAAACAGAGAGAGATTCATTCAAGAAAAAGAAATGGTTATTTAATGCACTGCAATTTAAGACCAATCCCCGGTCTTCCTTCTTATACAACTGTTATCAGCCCTATCTTGTGACTTCATGGGGCTGGTACAAACTATAAACTTCTAGATTCATCACTGGCCTGCATAGCCCCAAAGATGAGATGGAAGGAAGGGCACAGTGGAATTCTCGTGGCTACTTCTTCCAGGCTTTAGCCCTGCTGTGGTTCCCACGTCCTGATTTGGATCTTGGCCCTTGACTCCTGGCAATGACATACTCTGCCTGATGATTTCTGTGACCTCATTAGACTTCTGTCCCCAGGGGCCCTGATGCTGATCTGAGGATCTCTGCTTCAAGCCTCGAGTCTTCACTTTTTGGATACATTTTTACATTTTTAATATCTTTATATTTATACATAGCCATCACAAGTCTGGGCAATAAAGGAAAATTTTGCAAAGAGAGATATTAATGGGGATGGAGGCTAATTCAGATGGGAGGGAGGATCAGGGAAAGCCTTTTGAGGGTTGCAGGGAGAAGTGTGGCTGGGTACCCCCTTCAGTGGGGTAGGGGAACATGTACAGATGTCAGCACTGTGCTAGATACTGGGATTCAAGAATACATTGTCTGAGAGAGTCAAGGAAGAATTCACATAAAGACAACTCTTCAGCTGAGACTTGAGGCATGAGCAGAGGTAACCAGGTGAGTACGATGTGGAGGGATATTCTGGGGAGGAGGAACAGCATGGGTACAAATGTGTAGATAAGAGAGCATAGCCTATTGTGGAACTGTAATGTGTATGTTGGGGGTATGGGGGATAGTGTAGACAGGATGCAGGAAGCAGAGCATCAAGATGTGAGACTGGAGAGCCAAACAGCACATTGATATGAAGGGCCTTGTATCCTGTAGGTGATGGAGAGCAATTAAAAGATTTTAAGCAGATTGAGATGAGAATATCTGCATGTCAGAATGAACTTCTTGAAAGTAAAATGGAAGAAAGATTTGAAGGCAAAGCAGGGGGACCAGTTTTTGAAGTAGTCTACATGAAAGTTAGTGAAAAACTGACCTTTAGAAACGGTAATAAGAGTTGAATTATTGAGGAAGACACAGCCAGAGAGGCAGAATGGACACACCTTAGGGAGTAATTGGATGAGGGGTGTGAGTGACAGTCAGGGGTCAAAGATGAATCCTTAGTTGGTGGTCAGTGCTATTTAATGATGCTAATCACCAAGTTAAGCAATAAAGGGAGAAGAGCAAATTTGGTGGGAAAGATGATGAGTTCCCCTTCAGACATGTTGAGTCAACTGATTTGAATGGGCAGAAAGCAAGCTGATTTTAGTTCCAACCCATTTTTATTTCATTGTTTCATTACTAGATATAAAGGCTAAGAGTAAAGAAGATTAGCAAAAAAGAAAGAGATCAGTGAAAGAGGAACTAGGGTATAAGAGCAAGCAATCACACTGCTATAAAATTCATGGCTGGTCATTCATTTCACAAATATTCACAGAACATGTACAATCCCCAAGTTAGTATTCTATAGAAAGTATAAAGATCACTAAACTATATGTGTGTAAAACATAAGCTTAAAATGTAATCAAAATATAATACTAACATTCAATTAGCTATCACACAGGCTACAAAAATGCCCAAAACAAAATACAAAAGTGAAAAATACCCTTATAGTTGACTACTTCCAAGATCTAGTAATCATAATCGTATCTAAGTGATTAAACATTTCATCACTCATAGTGGGACATCTTGTCATGCGGTTTCCTGGTGTGACACAGTATGAAATAAACAGCAGCATCTATGAAGCATTCTTGCCAAAAATTTTTAACTTGAATTTAATCAAGCCTTTATTGCTAACTTCCAGATTATAAATAATGTAGGAGTTTAGGCATAAATCCAGCAGCACCAAGAGGAAAAAATCCAGAGTGTGGAACATTCTAGAAAACAACTGATCTAGTATCCTCAAAAAGTCAATGTTACGCAGAAAAAAATGGTGGAATTGTTCCAGATTAAGAGAAACCAAAAAGACATTGCAATCAAATGCAATGAGTGAACGTTGATTGGGTTTAGTTTGAAGAAATCACCATAAAAAGCATTTTGGGACAAGTGAGGAAATGTTAACATGGACTGGAGTATTAGATGACATTCAAGTTATCAGTAATTTTCTTAAGTGATAATGGTATTGAGGTTGATAGAAGAATGTTCTTATTTTTAGGAGTAGCATGTTGAAGAATTTAAAGGCTGCATTACTCAGAATCAGGCAAATAGAACCCACAAGAAAAGAAGTTCCAAAGAGGAGATTCAATACAGGGAACTGTTTTAAAAGGTGTTGCAAGAGTTCCAAGGGCATACAAGAGACAAATAAGTGACCTAGAGGTTAACAAAAGCAGAAGGCCACCTCTTAGACGGGAGGGACAGTGGAAGAAGGTGGTGTTACCAGAGCCCAGGAGCCAAGGCAGCCCAGTGGGAATTGGCAGAGGCTCCCCAGTGGAAGCCTGGACCATGGAGAAAGGGACCATTTGACAGAAATAAGCAAAAGACACTTCCCAAAGTACAGTGAGGGTAGTAGAAATATCCTGTCTTCTCCTCTCCTCTGACCAACCAATCTCCAGTCAGTGTTTCCCATTGGCCAAAGCCTAAACAGAACCCATTTGCAAGGGAGACCAGGAAATGTAGTTTGCAGGCACCAGCTCCCTGGGACACAGAACAACACAGAAGAAGAACAGGAAATGGATCAAGCAGGCAAATGACTGGCCCAGGGGAGAATTGTCATGATGCTTGTAACTTATTTTTCAAATAGTTCAGAGAACAAAATATATACATATAAATACAGGTAAAGCAAAGGTGATAAAGTACTGAATCAACGTGAGTATATGGATGTTCATTACACACTTGCAATTTTTCTATGTTTGAAATTTTTCAGAATAAAAAATTGGTGAAAAATCCATTCTAATACTCTGTGGAAGAAATGTAAGAATCTAAAACAAGGTCATGGCCATGGGAATGAAGAGAGGAAATACTCAAAATGAATTTAACAAATTTTCTCATTAAATCCTTGTAACCAAAATGGAAAAACATAGGCCAGAGCAACATTTATCATTTTTTTCCACCATCACACATTTGAGAGTTGAGTTTTCTATTTGTCACTCTGCCAAGGACATATCGACTATTGTTCCCATGCCAGCTATAACCCCTACCTTATTTATCACACTCAAGAAAGTTTGATAAAATGGAAGTGAATGAAAGTGGCTTTAATTTTGGTGATAATCTTTAATCTGCTATTTTTTTAAGAAACAAATTAGTTATGAAACACCTCACAGTTGATTACAACACACCAGTATGTTGTGACATTAGAGTTGAGAAATCTTCAGCTAGAAAAATAGTATAATTATAAAGCCACGTATATGGTTGAGCACTTTTATTCCAAGTTGTTGATTAATAGATAGATGTCAACCTGGAGGGTGGCTCTGCATGATGCACCAGAGGGTATGTCTTAGTTTGGGCCTGTCCAGTTTTACATTTTTATCAGTATCCTGGATAAGATTTAGAAAATAAGCTGATTATAACTGCTGATGACATGAAACCTAGGGTAAGACTGAACGCATCATATGCCAACTCAGGATCCACAAAGACCTGGATCAATCAGAGTGATGAAATAATATAAATTGATATCTAATAGAAATACGCGACCAGCCTTTTACGTAAGTGCAGAAAGCCAACTAATTACAAGATCTTCTATATATGTGACTAGCAAGCTTGAGTTCATTCTCAGGTTCTGCCACAAATGACCCGTATGAACTTCAGCAAATTACTTTATCTCTCCTTAACTGCCTCAGTTTCCACATCAGTAAATGGAAATAATAAAAATACCTAATGCATAGTAGCTTAAGTGAGTTAATATATGTAAAGCAGTTGAATAATCCCTGGCACAGAGTAACAGGAAAAATGTTAGTTGTTATTAGTGATGTGTGTATGGGAGCGCTGGCAAGAGTATTACCTAGTAAATAGCTATGAAAAACACTTAGTAATTAATATTACACTCAATAGATTTCAGTTGTGGAACAGAGTTGCCAAAGGAGTCCATGTCATTTAAGGCCATATTTAATTAGAATCCCATTGCCTGATATGAGGCTGATGGAGGCTGATGAAGTCATGATTTACTCTGCTCAGCTCAGGCTGCAGCTGGAGCAAGGGGTTGTGACTGGGTGTCATAGTTACAAACGATCATAAACAAATTGGAGTCTGCTCGATGCAGGACTGGAATGCAGGAACTGTTGACAGACCTGGAGGTGTCAGTCTGTCTTTAGAAATTTAACGCACTGTGGAATGGAATTTTGAACTTGTTTTGTGTGGCCCCCATTGATTTCTCCAGAACCAATGAGTAAAAATTACCATGACACAGATTCTGAATCCACATAATGAAAACCTTCCTCAGGATCAGAGTTAGGGAGAACTGCTTTGGGTGTGCTATGTTCCCTGTTCCTGCAATGATAAGGCATTATACATCGGGGTGACCACTTGGCAAGGATGGAATGGGAGTCGAACCCCAGATGAGTGATTGGATTAGGGGTCGTAAGACTGACTCCCAGAAATCCTGAGATTTTATCCAATGCAATCTGCAGATTCTAGATTTGTTTTTAATTACATACTTAACTGCTTCCCAAACTGCTACCTCTTAAGCTCTTATTGGGTTTTTTTAGGCAATGGGCCAAAGGTCTGCATTTTTTTTTTCCACCACCAAATAGGTTAAATACTCAGTGTGCTCATTTTTTAGGAAATGAACTTGAAATGATTAAACAGGAAATATGCACTTAGCTCCTAATGGTAGCTGCCTCAAGACAAAATCAATTCCATTTCAAATGGAACGCTACTGGAGAGCTGTTTAGAACTCTGTTGATAGGAAAGAAATATTGAAGGTGAATACACCAGGGTCAGGAAATGAGAAACTTAAAGATATCTTTAAAGCTAAAAGGCACTCTGTCTTTCCTGTCCTCAAAATCTTGAAGAAATCTTTAAAATACTCTGCTCATTTGAGGCATAAATATGTTGGGCTAAAAGCCAACGATACCTGGATAAAGAACCAAAGTTTTCTCTGCTAGATCCTCTACAGAAATTCAGAAATTTGAATTCTGACAATGCCCAAATTACTGACCAGACCAGACTCCATTTATATATAATGGGAGAGGGGGGAAAAACATCCAGAAAAATCCTGCTAGTTCTGGCCCCTTTACATGAACAAGCTGATTGCTCATAGCCCACATGGCCTCAGTTTTCAATCGATAAGCATTCTTTTCAAGTCTGAGAAGTAGCATTTACACATTCTACGGAGCAGTACCTCATTTCCTTCTCAATAACTGGCTCTGCTGCTTGGCCAAGGGAACATTTTCCAACTCTGTCAGTGCAGTAGAGAGCTTTACCCCAAACAGTATGAGCTTTTCAAGTTGGTGCACCTGCACCTAGGTTTGTGGGTCTTATAAAATAACCAAGAAGTATGTTCAGAATCACTGACCTCCAATCACAGACGAAGATGGAAGCCTGAAATCTAAGTTGAATATGTTATATCTTTATTCTGTGTTAGGTTTTCATGTTTTAATCATGGGGGGAAAAGTCAAATATATATTTTAATGGGTTATCTTGAGGGGAGGGGATATTTTTTAATCTTGAAGTTTAATCAGACTACCCTTTCCAAATTTTAGAACACAGACTGATTTAACACAGCTTCCAGAAATCAGTAATAAATGAAATTGGCAACCAGCAAAACTTTGTCTTGTAGTAGTTTAAAATATGTTCTCTCATGAGAATTTGGATTCTTTGTTTTCCAGGGCTCACATTTTTCATCTCTAGATCCATAGCTCTTTAGCTCACCACATCCCGGACCAAATGTCCCAGCTTCCTGACGAGAAAGCATCTATGCCTTCAGGTCCAAGTGCCTTTAAAAGGGATGAGGTATTCTCCCTCCAGATCATATTAAGGATATGGGATGGTTTGTTCTGTTTTGTTTTATTTGACTAGGAATTTCATCAGAGGTGAGATGGAAACAGTCAAAAACAAGAATATTGCAGTATTAATAGAAATAAGATAGTTTATGTCACAGAATAGATCTACTTTTTAGAATTTTTATTTTTCTGAATAATGTCGTACACAATCCTAAGATTGGCCAAGATCTATTATAGTGAATAACTTCTCTATGGCATTATTTTAAGTGGTAAAACTTTTGAAAATAGATAAGTGAACAACAATAAAGAAATTCATTTTAATTATTTTCACCAAGTGTATGTAATAACATTGGAAATTTTAGAGGCTACCTTGAAAACTCTTACTACGTCTTCGAGACTCAGCTTAAAACTTACAAAAATAACATTGAGAAAAAAATGTTTTATAATTCTGAAATGGGTGGTTAACAACATCAGCCTTTTCTTTACTTATTAGTGCATCAGCAGATTTCTTTGACAGCAAATTATGGATGTGAACAATGTGGACAAAGTGTAGGGCAGAAAGAAGAAAAATCCCCCTCAAAAGGACATTTTTTCTATCCCCAGAAAACCTTGCCAGTAAAGTACTTGTGAAAATTTTGCCTACTTCTTAACTTACCCTAGGTTTCCCTATCAATATCACCCCCCAAATTTTTTTAATATTTAATGGAGAACAACTTATAATTCCCAAAGGTGACCACCCATAGATTTAAAACAGCCTACTCTTCTAGAGAAAATAAGGGTCTCTTATTTACCTCAGTACTATGTGATTTACAATAGAGTGGACACTTGATAAATGTTATTGGAATAAATCAATGCAAAAACAAACAAAACGATAGATGAGAGAAAAGTGGAAATACCACATTATAAGAGGCTAAAAAAACCCCGGCTTTTCAAAATGTAGAATCTTGTAGATGACTGTAATAATTAATAAAGCCAAAGAACTTTTGCCATAATCTCACACCATGTTATTTAGTAGGTTTTCTGATTATCCTTTAAGTATTTGACTAACAAGCAAATATTCCCCTGTGCATAGTTATTATGCAAAATCCATGCTTACAAGTTACATGACCTTAGGCAAGAAACTTAACCTCCCTGAAACTCAATTTCTTCATCTGTAAGATGGGAATGACTGGTGTAGTTAAGTTAAATGATTCCTATTCATAAAGCATTTACACAGGGCCTGGCATGCAGTAAGCATATGATAATTAGTTAAAATTGTGATTATCACCTTCATCATCCTCAGCAGATTCATTAGATGCAGAGAAAGTAATAAAATTAGTTCCAAAAGATTTTAAAAATCAGATCATTTTGTAAAAATGGTTTTAATTTGTGTTAAACTCAAGCATATAATAAGGGAAAAGGGATGCAAAATTTTTCTCTCTTTAAGGGCAAAGTCCATGTGGCATTTAGTTTTTTACCTCCTGTTGTATCTGACAAACTCTCTTACAGTCCCACGTCTGTGGAGTCAAGATCTGTTTTGTGAAATGTATGAAAGAACCAATTCACAATAGAACAAATTCTGCCCCAACCTTGAGCTGACCTCACAAAAATTTTGTCCATGTGGATTTACTTTTATATATCTTTTTCAGCAACTTCAAAACTTTCTGTTCCATATTGGAGAATGCTAAGTCGGTCTTGGCAGTAATGAGAAAAGGGGAACCAGAGTGCTGGAAATAGAAGAGGAAGGTAAAGTACGTGGCAGAACTGGAGTAGAGAGTTTTGCAATGAAGATTTTTTGCAAAGAAGAAAAGAATGTTGGAGAAAGTAGACCCCATGCTTGGAGCCATACATGCTGCGTGTCTGTAAGGAAGGCAAAAACAAGATCCTAGTAAAAGGCTACTGACAGGCTTCCTGAGCTTTGGCATGAGTAAAGACTCTTGCCAACACTCATTGAGCCTTTTCTATGCGCCACACAGATCAAATCATTTAGCCCATCTTTATGGCAACACTATTGGAGAGGCACTGTTAGCCTCATTCTATAGATAAAGATGCTGAGTCACAGAAAGGTTTAAAATGTGCCAGGGTCACAGCTAGCAAATGGCAAAGACAGGATTGAATCCAGGCAGTCTGACTCCAGAGACTGTGGGCTTAAACACTATATGACACTGTCCTCATGACTAAATATATATAATTGTCTGTACTGGAGCAGGGAATAAGATATACTTAGCTGGCTATGCCAAGCAGGTTAAACAAAAACTAAATAAAAGTTTTTGCACCACAAGATTTCTAATTATTCTTCATCTCTGGGCCCAGAATGAGGAGAAAATCAAAACTGAGTCAAAAATTAGAAAGGCATTGATTATTTGAAAGAAAGACAGGAACAGGAAAGAAAAAAAAAAAAGAAGAGGAAGCCTCTTTATATAAATGTTATCCACAGCACTGGCAAGCAAACTTAAGAAGCATCTTATTGAAACTCTAAATGAGGAAGATTCTAAAGCTTTCCTTAAAATATATTAAGGTAGTAAGTGGAAACCAACTACACACTACTCAGTTTACACACTGTAGCTGTTGTTTTCATCTGCCCATGATTTATACTTGTCTTCTGGGATGAGTCCCCTGGTTTTCCTTTGAGAAATCACCCTCCCCCATCTCAGGGTGAATTCTGGTGGAACTGACTCCACTCCCAGCGTGGACCCATGAGCCAGATCTGGCCACTAAAGGTTCTGCATCCCTCTGATCAATGTGTATGGGGAGTCTATTAGCCATCAGATTTTCATTGGAATTACTGGGAAAGAGAAGGATTCTTCCCAGGGATTGCCAAACTGATGTGCTCTAGGCCTGGACTTGGTGGTGGCCATCTTTTTGCACTACTGGGAAGAAGTCTGTCTGAAATGAAAACAATACAGTGGACGTCAGGGGAGACAGAATGGGAGGGACACAGATTCATCATGTGTGTACCTGAATCTAACTGAATCTACCAACTTGACTTTTCAATTATATAGACCAGGGTTTTTTTTAAGTTTTTAAGTTAAGTCAGTTTGATTCAGCTTTTTGCCATTTACAACACATAGACTCCAAACTAAAACACTAATATGAGACATGCAAAATGCCTGCCTAATGACAGTCTATTTAGTCAGATATGTTTATGATTTTAATTTTGTGTTCACAGAAAGAAATGTATAAAAGAATAGTTTCACATGGGACTTTAATCCTCCAACCTCTTTAATTCTTTAAGTTCTAATATTTCTTGCCTGTGAATTCTCCTTCCATAGTGTTTTTAGGATCCTAAGCCTCACAAATCAGGTGGACTACCATATAGCATATTACATCTTCACTCATACAGTTGTTTTATCAAGGGGTTATTAATAAGTGCACGAGGTCAAAGACTTTGTTAAGAAGTTAATATTATAGAATTCCTTAGGCACTGTACTAAATTATTTAGGAAATTTCTTTTTAAAAAATTAACATATCCAATGGAAATCTGAAACTAATGAATGTGAGTGGAACAGTGACCCTCAAATTTTAATGTGCATAAGAATCACCTAGGAAGCTTGATGAATTGAGGATTCCAGGGTCCCATCCTCAAAAATACCCATGAGAAGTTTGGGCATAAAATCCAGGAGTCTAAGTCTTCACTAAGCTCTTGAAATGATTCTGATGTCAGTAGTTTGAGACCAGCCTTGATGAAGTCCTGAAGTTCTCATTGAGCATCAGCAAAGATGTTAGTTTGAGTCTGAAAATTATGAATCTGTTGTCTCCAGAGGCAATCAAGGACCATTAAGGATAAACCTGAAAATTTTCCTAATTTTACTTTGTTATAGTCTAGTCAGGATTAAATGACATAATGCTTATAAAGGACTTCATATAGTTAGCATGTGCTGAGAGCAATTATTTTTAACATGCTTATTATAACGGAACTAAAAACAACAGACTTAATCATTTTGGTATACTTAGAGTCTAGCTCTCTTCTCTCTTTAAAAGTCTTAAGGTTCAAGAAGGTTAAATACTGTGCTCGTTTTTAAGCTTCCATCTCTCAGTACCAACCCTTGGACTCTCAGGAATCAGAGGAAAATAGATACCACATCTGTGAGTGCTTCTCTGACCCATTTACAAAATAACTTGTATGGCTGCAAATTGTGAGTGGGCATAAGTAAGAAAAGGCTCGGCAGCAAGTCCAGTCTGCAGTACAAGCTGCTGTTTCTTGGACCTTAGAAGAAAAAACTAGTAGAAGTAAACTCATTTCACCCAAGACCATCAGAATAAGACCCTCCAGATGCCAAAAATCTCTGGTTGCATCTCACTTCTTTGCATATTTTCGGTCTTTAACTCTTGGTTATTTTCTTCCTTCTTAGTTGGTTTAAAGTTCTAAATAGCACACAGGAATCCCCAGCCTCAAATCACAGTACTCCTAAGACCCTCACCCATGACAGTCACTAGAAACGGGACTGATTATTCAGATGCTGGCAAAGTTGAGTAATCCATATCCAAATTAAGGGGAAATGTCACTTGATTATCTAGGGAAGATCCACATAGACTGAGACGTCTTCATGGCTCAGATTTGGAAGTCTAGTATTTCATTTTAGAAGTACCATGCAAACTTTAATAATAATCCTTTTTCAGTATTTGTCTGTGTTGCAGAAGCCAAATGTGTGATCTCCAGAGTCTTAATTGTTGCTGTACAGCTGCTGTCATGCCATGTAATTCAACAAGTGATTATCCAACAAAGAGACCAAGAAGGCTTGACAATTAAAGAGATGAAAACAACTACCAATGAAAGCTCAATACACAGTAATGACCTCTCAAAGAGCAGTGCAAATCTGGATTGATCACGTTCCCAGAAGATAACAATCAGTCTTTTAGAAAGGGAGTCTGATCAAATGAAAAGAAAAAAAAAGCCCAAATGGTAGCTGTGAGGGGGTATCTGAAAATTGAAGCAGAGGTCACAGTTTGCAAAATTGTATTAGGACTCACAGAACCATAGCATGCAAGACCAATAATCTTAACTCATACTGTTTTAATGCAGCTCATTTAGATCCCTGTGTTCCGGGCCAGGACCACTGATGAACTGATCCAATGATAACTCCAATGGACTCCTATGTTAAAGATAAGACCACCGACTCTCTCAGCAACTTGACTGGTTTACAAATTCTGACCAGTCCGTGACTAGATCATTCTCTGGCTAACTCTAGTTTCCTAAAGCTTATAAAACTTTCTTGATTCACCCATTGTGACACACCCCATGGTTCCCCAATGTGTGCATTCTCCTTTGCAGCAACAAGCTAATAAGTGTAACTGTGTTTCTGGTAATCTATGGCTAGTGGGATATAACCAAGTATCCCATCACCCAGAAATGACTGGTCTGATAGAACAGTAGAATAACCTACTGAAGATTCAGTTACAACACCAGTTATGAGACAATATCCTGAAATGTTTGGTTTCTCCCTTACAGACTACAGTATAAGCTTTGAAACAGTGACCAATATGGTACTGTTTCTCCCACAGCCAGACTAGATGGGTCCAGGAATCATCAAGTGGTAGAAGTAGGAGTGGCTTCTCTCCGTATTATACCCAGTCAGAGATTATTTGATTCCTGGTCTCCCAGTTTTGAATTCTGCAGGTTTGGAGGTCTTAGAAGAATGTTTCCACCAAGGGACACAACAATGATTCCACTCAGTTGGAAATTTGAGACTACTACCTGGCCATTTTGAGTTCCTTATGCTACTATATCAACAGCTAAAGAAAGGGGTCACTTATTGACTGGAGCAACAGATCCTGATTACCAAGGGGAAGTTAGATGCTGCTACAAAATGGGAGCAAGAAGGAAAATGTATGGAACCCGGGTATTCTTTCAAGTGCCTCCTAGTGCTTCCATTTCCAATAGAAAAAGTTACTGGAAAACTATAACAACCAAAGAAAGGCATGACCACTAAAGATTCAGACACTTTAATAATGAAGGTTTAGGTCACCTCACCAGGTAAAGGATTTAGGTCAGTTGAAGTGCTGGCTGAGGGCAAAGAAAATATGAAATGTTTAGAGGAAGAAGGAAGTCATAAATATCACTAACAGCCTTGAGAAACTAGGACTACAGCAACTATGTGTATTTTCTTCCTTACTTGTTACCTAAATAAATATATATTACATGATATATTATTGTAATATATTATTTTATTATCATTTATATTATGTATTATAATAAATATCCTTGCATATATTAAAAATTTCTTTTTTCCTTCCCCCTCTTTCTCCCGTTTTTTTTTTTGAAAAGATTTTTGTTGGTGATTAACTTTATAATTTAGTCATTAGATTATAGAATATTCATATGTGACTGGGAATAAATTTGAGGAGTAATTAATATCACCTAGAGATGGACACTATCATTATCCCCATATTAAGTGTTAAATATGTTAGGATATTATTTAATTTGACTATTGTGACTTTATACCTCCCCTTTTTGAGTAGAAGGTGAAAACAACTTCTTTTGTATGAGAGGCTGTTGCATATATTTGTTATTGTTGCTATATGGAAATTCAAATATGTTTAGAAAGGACACTGAGTAGCCCAAAAATTGGACTGTGCCAATTTTTCAGTTAATGCCTCTCAGCTTCAAACCCATCCTTTTGTACTCTGCTTTGGAATCCTGTCAATAAAAATCTGCAAACTGCATTCCTCCTTTGCCAGCTGGTCCCTTGATGGGCTCTATTAATAAAGGGCACTAGAGGGAGACAGGAAGGCCAGAGAAGGGAGAAAGGACTGATCCCCTTCTGTTTGCTTGCTGTTCCTATCCATGTTACCCAAACAATTGCCCTTCATCATGTCAGCAGCAATTGTCATTTTCTGTCACTCCCAGAACCAACTTCATTATTCCCCCTCAAACACGCTAACTCCAGACACGTAGTGTCACCTCTTTAGAGGCTTGATTTCCAACCCCTCAGATACTCTGTCCAATTTTCTGGTTTCTAATAATTCCAAACTCTTCCCTTTGTTCTTCCAGTCCTGGAGTGGTAGGTCTTCCTTTCATCACTACCTCTATCTAAATGCAGCATTCCCTTTTTGCTTTTTGATTCTGTAGCAACCATTTAATCAAGGTCCTAGCTCAAATTCTCTCTGTTAAAATAACTAGTATGGTTTCTTTTTCTTGGTTGGACACTAAGGCATGCAAATATAAACAGCACTGTGGACTTCAGACGGTATCTAGCAAACAGGTCCACCTACTTAATTAAGGTGAGAATTCTAGTAATAATAACATTCTACTTTTATAATAAAGGTCAACAGGACTTTATCCAAAGTTTTCAGGACCAGAAATTGTTTCAGAATTCAGAATATTTCAGATTTTAGAAAGGTAATAGTATATATACATTAAATTGTGTAATAACCCCAATGGTGTGTGGGACAGTACCTCATAATTAAACACCTGAGGGAATAAATATTCCCTCAGATCAGTTCAGGTCAGGTTTTGCCACCAAAAGAGTGACCAAAAAAAATAATAATAATAATACCTGTGGTTTTCAGAGCTTTTTAATTTGGAATTGTGGATAAAGCATTTTGAATTTGTACTGGGAAACACTACCAAAGGACCAATTGTTTTTTTAATCTAAGGTTGAATTAAAGTGTTTTCAGGAAAACTCTGAGTAAATCTGGGTAGGGAAGTGATGTCTGACTTAATCTAAAGGAAATGACAGAGAAACAAAGAGAAAGCTTTTGAAGACTACTACTCATAGTCTTCAGGAAAAATTGGCCCAATTTACTTGAGAGTCAATAAATCAGTTCTGTGGTGGAAGGGAAAATCTACTCTGACAGCAAACCATAAGGAATCTGTATCTGAGACTAGGTTAATGAAGTTGCAAGTAAAATTCAGACAGTGCAACTCTATCAGAGGAATCATGACAGAGATCCATGGAACATGTCCTAACATGCCAATTTGTTTTCCTTTTTTTAATGTATTGCGAAATTAACCAGAAAAAAATATTTGTATATAAATTCATTCTTGATGGTTTAAATATATCAAACTGCCAGAAGAACTCAAAAGAGAAAATTATTGCTCTTGGGAAGTAGAACTGAGAAAATTGGAAATGGGGAAGGGCCAGAGAGACTTTTATTTAGGCTTTTCTGTCTTATTTGATTTGTAACTTGATGAATATATTAATCTAATAAAAGATTTGTAATTACTGCTCTAAAATGTATAGACTTAAAATGAAACATATCTCTGAGTTGTGAAGAATAAGTGCTTAATTTAGAGAAAATAAATAAAGAGTTTTGTACTTTCTGAACAGCGATTTAAAATCTGATTTAATAAAATCGATTTAAGTCTAGTGGATTCAACTTTTAGTTTTAGGTGATCCAGTCAAGACATTTCTACGCGTGCTGTCCTCCCTGAAACCAACCTAAACAACAAGAAGAACAATAAAAACAGACAAAAACTTCATCTCCAGTGAAGCTGGAAAATAATCACAACCTCAGACCCTAAACTATGAAAAGCGACTGCCAAAAGACAGCAGACTCTGGACCAAATAGAAAGAGGCGGAGGAAAGACACCAAACTGACAGATCTTGTGCAGTAGGCCAAGTTCCCCAAAAGCAGCACGTGGCCCTGAAGGACTCAATCAGTGAGTGATGCCTCAGTTGGAACAGCAAATTCTTGGAGTTTGCCCAGGAATATTCCTGAAGCCTGCTCTCATTGTGTGGAGCTGAGTGAGAAACACTGAGACATGACATTTATACAAGAAGTCTGTCCGTGTGATGGGATGGAGAAGAGATGAGAAGAAACAATTGTATTTTGTAGCAGGTGATCATAGACAGTTTTGTTTATTTTTATAAACAGTTAGCTCTTACTCTTTGCCAGGAACTGTTCAAGGTGTGTTACAAACTCATTTAATCCTGATAGTCCTATGAGGTAAGTACAATTATTATCACCATCCCTATGTTACAAGCGAGGACACTGAGAGGTTAAGTGACGTGCCCAAGGCCACAGCTTCTGAGTGACAGAATCTGAATTCAAACCTAAGCAGAATGGCTCCAGAGTTTGTGCCCATAACCACTAATTTATAGTGCATCTTAGGAGGGAAATATGAATGAGTGAAAAAAAGAAGGAAGGAAACATCATCACACACACACACAAAAAGAAAGCCAATCTGCTCACCCAGAGAATGTTGAAAACACTGGGAATAGACATGTTCACAGGCAGAGCCCTTAACATAGAGTGCTGAAAGTGTTCTGAGACTTTCAGAGTTTTCATAAACTGTAAGATTTCTCAAATTACTGGTACCTCAGCTTAGTCCCCTGAGTTGAAACTGCCTGCTGCTTCAGCTCATCCTCTGGGTCTCTTTCCTCCAAATAGTTGAGGTCATAGGTAGTTATGACCAGACAACCCTTTTCAAAGATGAGTAACAATCAGAAATGGAACTGTGTGACCAATGAGGAGGAGAGGAACAAAACAAAGAAGACTGATTAGACTGCAGAAAGACATGTAAAGCTAGCAGCTGAAAGAAAATAAAACCAATACAGGAAATAAGTGGGGGAAAAAAATCCCATAGACTTAACAGTGCTTAAAATAGAGTCAAAGATATGGAGGAAAAGAAAATCTAAATCACACACACACACCCCACACGGGAGAAATCACACCATCTAGATACAATTAACACCGATAGGCCAGTGTGCTAAGGAAAGACTTTCCAAAGAATCTAAGACCTCTCAAATTACTGCTACCTCACTTAGACCCCTGGCTCTTCCCCTACATTTCTCCTTAAAAGAGCTTATTCAGGAAGAATTCCCCTCATTTAGAAATCAGTAATTTTCAAAAGCAAAATCAGCTTAGAAACTATACAAAAATAATTCATGTACAAGAGCTAACAAAAAACAGATGAAGAACACACACAAATTTCTACCCTAGAATAAGCTAAAGAGTTTTCCTTTAATTAAGAAAACATTGAAGAAAACAATGGTTTTTATGCAACAAGAAGTAAAAGCAGATAGCTAATAGTTACTGAGTGATTACTAAGTCTGAGGCACTATTCTAAGTGAGCTCAAATGATTAAAAAGATATTTCTGTGAGAGGTCAGGCAATAATAATAATAAAATCACCTAGAAGGGTTAAAAAAATTAAAAAGGATAGCTTTAGATTTCTTCACAGCACTGCTTGATTCTAGAAAACAATGGAGGAATGTCTACAAAGATCATAGGAGAAAAGCCAGCCAAACATTCATTTCAAGTATAAGAACAACAACTGTTTTCAAACATGAAGGAATTTAGAATATAGTTCATCTCAATCTTCTTAAATAAATTTCAAGAACTTCACCAACCAAGAGATAAATAGAGAAAATGTGGTTAAAAGACTGGTAGTGCTCTTTAAATTGACTTAGAGGTAGAAATAAGACTAAACAACAAAATGTAAATGTTATGAACCAAAGCAATATAGAAATAATAATATTACTCAAAAAATCTAGAAGTTGATGGGTAGAAACAGAATTAGCTTTCATGGAAAGAGGGTATAGTCAACTATACTGTTCAAAAACCAATGAAGTTTACATCTAATATTGTACTTAGTGATGAAATGCTGAATGCTTTCCCCTTAAGATTGGGAACAAAACAAGTCCACTTTCACCATTCCTACGCAAGATTGTGTTGAAGTTCTAGCCAAAGCAATAAAGCAAGAGAAAGAAATACAAGGCATACAGATTGGAAAGGAAGAAATAAAGCTGTTTGTACTTCCAGTCTACACTACCCCTGCCCCATAATTGGCAAAAAGCTAAAAAATATGAAATATTGGTGAGGGAAATCAGACATAATAAATGATTACATATACTATGTTCATGGATTAGCATATTCAATATCATTGAGATGTCAATTCTACCCAAATTCATCCGTAGATTCAATGCAATTCCCAATCGAAATCCCAAGAGACATTTTTGTAGAAATGAATAAATTCATTCTAAAACTTATATAGAAAATCCAAGGTCCTAGAATAGCCAAAATGACTTTGAAAAAGAAAAATAAAGTCGAAAGACTCATACTATCTGATTTTAAGACTTATTATAAATCTATTATAATCCAGAAAGTGTGATACTGGCAAAAGGATAGACATATAGATAAAAGAACAAAACAGAAAGCCCAGAAATAGAGCCATGTATTTGTCATCAAATTTTGACAAAATTGCCAATAGAGAAAGGTAATTCAATAGAGAAAGGATAGTCTTTTCAACAAATGGTGGCATTCACATGTTTAAAAAAAAAAGGAAATGACCCATATCTTTAATCATATGCAAAAATTAATTCAAAACGAGTCATATACCTAAACGTAAAACTTAAAACCATAAAACTTCTAGAAGAAAATATAAGAAAAAAATCTTTGGAATCTTAGGCTAACAAATATTTCTTAGCACACAAAAGGCACAAACCATTAAGAAAAAAGTTGATAAGTTGCATCCATATGCCACACCACATACAAAAATTATGTATTTTGTATGTGTGTACCTTCTCCGAGGCCCATCTGTGCACTTCCTTGTAAAATCCAGTTTTAGCAAGAACCCTTCTAAGTCAGTTTAACCAGAACTCCCCACCTTGATATCTGATCAAGTTCCTCATCCTCCATCGTCCCCTGGGTGATGTCTGATCACCCTGGCCTGTCTTCAGATGAAATCTGTTAGGCCATTTAGCCAGAATCCCCCTTACCTCTGATATTTCTTCTTAGTAACTTTCTATCCACTGACTCCCCACCCTGATCCTTGGCTACAAATTCCCACTTCCCCATGCTGTATTCAAAATTGAGCCCGGTTCTATACTGAGATCTCTTTTCCCCTATTGCAACAGTCCTGAATAAAATCTGTTCTTACCTCATTAACTACTGTCCAGCTCTGGCTTTTCTTTGACACTATGAAATTTTAAGGGAAAGAAAAGAAAATCTTTGTGACATTGGGCTAGCAAAGATTTCTTAAGACACAAAAAGTACAAGCCATAGGATAAAAATGATAAATTGAAGTAGTACCCAGAATATATAAAGACTATCAAAATGCAGTAACACGAAAATAAACATAATTTTTAAAAAATTGAGTAGAAGATTTGAAGAGACACTTTGACAAAGAAAAGATTCAAACTGCAAGCAAATACATGAACATATGTTCAACAATATTAGACATTAGGGAAATTCAAATTAAAGTCTCAGTGATACAGCATCATGCACCTATTAGAATAGCTAAAATTTAAAAAGTGACAGTACCGAGCATTGACAATGAAGCAAAGCAACTGAATCTCTCATATGTTTCCTCTGGAAGTGTAAAATAGTATAGCCACTTTGGAAAACAGTTTGACAGTTTCTTATAAGGTTAAACATACACTCAGCAATCCACTACTAGGTATTTATCCAAGAGAAATGAAAACATATGTCCACACAAACGCCGGTGCGCAAATGTTTAAAGCAGCTTTATTCATAATCCCTAAAAACTAGAAACAATCCAAATGTCTACTGGCCTGGGAATGGATAAACAAATTGTGACATATCCATACTCAGCAACATAAAAGAAGAAACTACTGACACATGCAACAACATGGATGAATCTCATAATTATTATACTAGGTGAAAGAAGGCAGACACGAAAGTGACGAGAGATTACATAATGGATTACTCAATGTATATGATGCTCCTGAAAAGCAAAACTGAAAAGCAAAAATCAGATCAGCAGTTGCCAGAGTCTGGGGTGGGGACTACTATTTTAGTAAAATAGTAAATAATGCAATGACAGCAGAAATCATAAAAGAGAAGAGAACTAAGACCAGACACATCTGTGTAACAATATATGTAAATGGAATTAAAGCCACCTATTAAAAGAAAAAAATTCTCAGGTAGGCTTAGAAAACCAAACTCAACTATCTGTTGCACGCAAGAGATATAGTTAAGGCAAGATTAAATACTGGGCATTTATATCAGGCAATTACTAAAAAAGGCTAACAGGGTGATTACATTATTAAGATCAAATAAAGTTGGATTCACAGCAGAAAGCATTAAATAAGACAAATAAGTTCTCTTTGTAATAATAAAGGAGTCAATCTAAATGAAGATCTGTCATGGATCATTAATGCCAAAGATCCTGGCATGAAAATTCTTACAGCAAAAACTGCATAAGATACAAGGAGAAATAGAGAGAAATACAGAAGTAACAAGGAAGTTCACTCATCCTCTGGACCTGTGACAGACCAAGAAAATAGTAAAAAGGTAAAGATATAGGATCAAATTCTATAATTCATAAACTCTCTCTAAAATTTTAATCTCTCTAAAATATATCACACCCTTCACCCTGAAAACAAAGATGACTCCATCTTTAAGTACCCAAAAAACATTCGCAAAAATTTAGTTTCTGTAGGACCACAAAATACTCAAAAAATACAAATAGGGCCGGCCCGATGGCATGGTGGTTAAATTCGCTCGCTCCACTGAGGTGGCCCCAGGTTCGCAGGCTTGATCCTGTGTGCAAAACAACGCACCGCTTATCAAGCCATGCTGTGGCAGGTGTCCCACATAAAGTGGAGGAAGATGGGAATAGATGTTAGCTCAGGGCCGGTCTTCCCAGCAAAAAGAGGGCACTTGGCAGCAGATGTTAGCTAAGGGCTAATCTTCCCTACCAAATATACATATATATATTTAAGAAAAAAAATACAACAAATAAAAACAGTATAGATCATATTCTCAAAGTATAGTGCAAAGAAAGTAGAATTGACTTTTTTAAATAGAAAAACCAAATCCCCAACTGCCTAAAAATTAAGGCTATTTAAATAGTTGACCTAACGGCAATAGACATTGAAATTGAAGGATATTTAGAAAATAATATTAATGAAAACGCTATGCATCAGAATTCATGTATTATGGCTAAAAGCAGTGCTTTGAGGAACAAGAATTCAGAGCCTTAACCAAATTATCAAACAAGAAAAAAGAAAATAAATGACTTCATTTTTAAAGCAAGAGGTAAGAAAAAGAATAAGAAAATAAACCTAAGGAAAGAAGAAAGAAGAAATTGAAAACAAAATCACATATTAATGATTCTGAAACAAAATATAAAAGAAATAAACATAACTGATTACTTGAAAAAATCAGCAAAATGGATAAAATGGTAACATCTCATTTTTAAAAGGGTATATGAGAAAACATAAACACAAAATCAGCACTTAGAATGGGCTAAAATACTAATCAGGTATAAGAACATAACTTTGCATAAAATTATGCAAATACACTTGAAAATCTAGATAAAATAAATCAGTTTCTAAGGAAATATAAATTATCAAATCTGACCCTAGAAAAGATTTTTTAAAGCAAACAGACCAATTATGAGGAAAGAAATTGAGAAGGTTATCAAAGATTAACCTCTCACAAAAGCACCAGGCCCCATCAGTCCCACTAATGACTTCATTCAAAATGTCTAGGAACACATTATTTCAATCCTAAGTGGTCCCGAAGCAAGGAGAGAGAGGGGAAAAAAATGACACTGAAACTGACAAATAAAATGCAAGAAGGGAAACTATGTAATTAATAAAAGTACAGAAATGCCATAAAATATAAGCAAATTAACAGAATAATATACAATGACGTATTAAAATGGGGTTTATTCTGCGAATGAAAGGGACAGTTCAAAATTAGAATATCTGTTAATTTATTATTATCACATTAATAAGGTAAAGGAGAAATCCTATTTAATCACTTCAATAAATGGCAAAAAGATATTTTGCAAAGTTGAACGTCTTTCCCTGGTTTAAAAGTCATATATATATTCACATATATGTATATATGTATTCATATATGTGTATATATACACATAGTGCATGTGTACACAGATATACATAACCAGAATCTAGCATCATCCATAATGAAGAATCATTAGAATTATTTCCATTACCATAAGAAACAAAATGGATGACGACAGCCTGCATGAGAAAAGCATTGGAGTGAGATGTCAGGGGAGCTCGGTGGCAGATGGTAATAATAAGAACAGCATCAGAATGGGAAGAAGGACATTCCAGTGCCAGCCAGTACCTCTATCCCACACAAGGACATTATCATAATGGGGTGGCAAAGACAGTCCCTGGAGCTGGGTTCTCACTGATGGAGAGGGGGAATACAAACATGGAAAAGATGAAAGTAGAATGAGTCCTACAGTACTGAATTGGCATCAGAGCTATGTGAACTCAAGGAGATATATATGCATAAAGATTTGTCTGTATACCTCCTGCTGCTCCCACCAAAGGATCTGGGAGCAGTAACACTCCAATAACCATGAGCACAGTCACACCCAAATCCCGGTTTCCAAATCACACTCTCCGCTCAAAGGAACCAGGACTTCTTGGAAAAATGGCTAATTCCAGGAGTGGGCAGAGAAGGTACAAGATGAACCTAGAACATCCTGTTATGCCAGAAAGTAAGAAAATGCTCAAAGAGTGATGGTACATGTCAAAATGACAGAAGGCAACTTGAAGGAGCTTCTAACATCCAAATCTGGGACAATCTGAGCATCAAAATATAGTGATGGATAACAAGCAATTGAATAAAACTGGAGTGCCTGAGTCCACACTGACATAAATAAGTAAATAAATATGGGGATGAGAAAGAGCTTTCTTACCATAGAAAGTTAAAAAATGAATGCAGAAAAAACGACGGAATTAGAAAGTCATTTGGCAATCTCAGAGTAATAATTCAGGTAAGAAATATCAATGGATGCCAAAACTCATCTGTAAAAGTAGAATAAGAAATGGAATATTTACATACTCTCAAAAGTATCTCTTCACAGAATGCTTGCTAGTTACAAGGGGAAAGAAAAGTAACTTAATAGTGGAGCTATCTAGGAGAAACCTCTTAATTAAGTACTCAAAGTTAAGATCATGAATAATGGTACAAATGGACTTGTAACACCAGACAGCATGCAGTGAGGAGAACACAGCTTCGCTTCTGTGATATTTCTGCAAAAGATGCATAACCTGGGTTCTATCATGAAAAAAAATTGGATAAACCCAAATTGAGGCATGTTCTAAAAAAAGGAATGCCCTCTAATCTTCAAAAATGTCAACGGCATGGAACTCAAGGATAGACAGAGAAAATGTTTCAGACTGAGAGAAACTATAAAGACCTGACAACTGGGTGCAACACATAATCCTGGAATGGATCCTCTTGATAGAAAGGACATCATTTGAACTTTACTGTAAGTTAATTTGGTTAAGGGTTGACAACCAGATTCATTTATTGTCAAAGCAGTTTTATTTTTCCCTTCACAATGAGCAATGAGGGAATATTTAGGCATCATGAAATAGTCTTTCTCTTCAATTACCTTTCACCTAATGATTCCAGCCTTTAACATCCATGGATCATCCTGCCAAAAATCAATTATTTCATTGGGAATTGCAAAATGACAGTTTTCTAACTCTCTCATTTCTTCTACATTTATTAGCTGACATTATTCTATAAAGAAGAGCTTTCCCTTATCTTCTAAAAAGACATGGTAAGTGATTATGCTTTCCCTTTAATTACAGATTTTCAGAGTGAGGATTTGATGTCAAAGTCACCTTCAATGTGAAAAATGAGGCATGCTCTCTCTCCCCTTCTCTCTTTCACTATGGATTTATGAATTATAATCAGTTACAGTTGATACTCTTTTTAATGCTAAAATTGTCCCAAATTTGGCCAATGGGAGCCTCTTCAGTCTGGCTCTTATATAGTTTTATCATATGCCCACTGGTCTTTGATCACTTCCTTACTTTCTAGGACTACAAACATCCCAGGCTCACTTTGTACTTTTCCTGTAACATGTCTAAGAATCAGGCATTTCTCCAAGGAGATGATACCTGTCGGCTCCAAGGTATTTAGAAACCAAGACGAGGATGTTAAGTATAACTATTGTTACTGGGGTGTCATTGATTCTAGACAATTTCAATGGGTAAATTTTAACATAAAATCAAGAGTTTTATATTGATATATCCAATTCAGATTTAAATATCAGAGGGCTTTTTCCCCTTATCTTCTTAGTTTTCTATTTTTATCTCCTACTGCTTACATTAAAAAATCTTGGTTCCTAATAACATTAACAAATTGTCTTATTTGCTTTACCCTGCTATATATAAAATAGTTTCAAAATTACAATAATAATATTACTATTAACAGTAAAACTACTGAGTTACATTTAAATTTTCTTTGCGGTTCTATTTGTTTTTAGAATACCACACCAAGAATGTCATCAGGAAAATGCAAATCAAACCACAACGAGATACTGCTTCATACCCACTGGGATGACTATAATCAAAAAGACAGATAATGACAAGTGTTGACTAGGATATGGAGAAATTGGAACCCTCATACATTGCTGGTAGAAATTTAAAATGTTTCGGCCTCTTTGGAAAACAGTCTCACAGTTCTTCAAATGTTTAACATAGATTTACCATATGACCTAGTAATTCTACTCCTAGGTATATACCCAAGAGAAATGAAAACATATGAACAGAAAAACTTGTACCTGTATGTTCATAGCAGCATTATTCGTGGTAGCCAAAAAGTGGAAACAATTGACTGATGAGTGAATAAAGAAAATGTACCATAAGAAATTATTACTATTATTATTACCATTCTTCAGCAATTAAAAGAAGTGAAGTACTATTACATGCTGTGACTTATATGCACCTTGAAAATATTATGCTAAGTGAACGAAATTAGTCACAAAAGACCACATATGTTGCATGATTCTCTTTACATGAAATGTCTAGAATAGGTAAATTTATAGAGACAGAATGTAAGCTAGTGGTTGCCGTTGGGAGAGGCAGGGGGTGGGAGAAGGGGCAGGGATTGCTAATGGGTACAGGGTTTCTTTCTGGGGTAATGAAAATGTTCTAAACTTAGAGTGTGGTGATGGTTGCACAACTCTGAATTTTATGGTATATAAATTACATCTCAATAAAGTTTTTTTAAAAGTAAAAGAGACCTTCCTCAACCTGATAAAGGATATCTATAAGAACCTCAGATAACATCATTTTTAATAGTAAAAGACTGACTGTTTTTCCTTTATGATCAGAAAAAAAAAAAGTGGTTTGTCTACTCAAACCACTTCTTTTCAGCATTATACTGGAGGTCCTATCCAGTGCCATAAGGCATACAAACAAATAAATAAATAAATAAGATTGGAAGAGAAGTAAAATGACATGATCCTAAAGATCCTACAAAGGAGCTACTGGGACTAATAAGTGAATTTAGTAAGGTTGCTAAATACAAAGCAAATATATAAAAATCAAATGTATTTCAATATATAATCAATAAGCAATTGGAAAATAAAATTAAAAGAACGATTCCACTTACAATAGCATCCAAAACGTGAAACACCTAGAGATACATTTAATAAAAATATGTGTAAGATCTGTGCACTGAAAAATGCAAAAACAAATTAAAGAGATCTAAACAAATGGAGAGATATACTATGTTTCTGGATTGAAAGATTCAATACAGTTAGAACGTCATTTCTACTCAAATTGATCTACAGAGCCAGTGCAATCCCAATCAAAATACCAGCAGGCATTCTGTGCAGAAATTGCAAAGATCTAGAATAGACAAAACAATTTTAAAAAAGAACAGAGTTGGACAACTTGTATATCTAATCTCAAGACTTACTATAAAGCTAAAGTAATTAAGACTTACTATGAAGCAAAAGATAGTGTGGCATTGGCCTAAGAAAAAAGGTATAAATAAATGCAACAGAATAGAGAGTCTAGAAATAGACCCACACATATATGGTGAATTGAATTTTGACAAAGGTGCCAAGGTAACTCAATGTGAAAAGCATAATCTTTTCAACAAATGGTGCTGGAACAACTGGACATCCGTACACAGAAAAATCAATCTTGATATTTCCTTCACACTATACACACAAACAAAAAAACCTCTAAATAAATCATAGACCTACATAAAAGCTAAAATTATAAAACTTGGAGATGAAAACATAAGAGGAAATCTTTTGCAACCTTGTGGTAGGCAGATTTCTGGGCTAGGACACAAAAATCATAAGACATAAAAGAAAAACTTGATAAACTGAACTTCATCAAAATTAAAACTTTTGCCCTTCAAAAGATACCATTTAGAAATGAAAAGGCAAGTCACAGACTGGGAGAAAATATTTCTTGAATCTAAATTATATAAAGAAATATTGCTCAATAATTAAACAGTAATCCAATTCTTTAAAACGGGCAGAAGATTTGAACAGCTACTTCATAAAAGTAGAAATATAAACAACCATTAAGCACATGAATAATAGTCAACATCATTAGTTCCAAGGAAAATGCAAATTAGAACCACATTGAGATACTATGACACATCCAAATTTAAATAGCTAAAGTTAATGACTGAAAAATCTAAGCATTAGTGTGTAATTCCCACATTTTGCTGGTGGGAACGCAAAAGGCTACAGCTACTTTGCAAACTTTGGCAGTTTCTTATGGAGTTAAGCATACACTTACCATATGACCCAGTAATTCCATGTCTAGATATTTACTCAAGAGAAAAGAAAACATAGAAATGTAAATACGTATAAATGCTCCTAGGACCTGGCTATATCCATTTTGGGTACAAGGAGAAGTGGCCCAAGCTTAGACTATATATGATTCAGAGAAGGTGGCAAAAGGCCTAGCTTTTTGGCCAGAGGCCAAAAGATAGTCAAATGTTCAGAGGCCTAGAAAACAAAAAATTGGAAGATTAAGTACAGTGAAGTGTAAGATAGAGACATGTGGATCAACATATGGGAGTGGGCACAAAGTGTGAAGATCTATGTACCACATGTCAGCACCCAACAGAGGGCATCCACCATATAGGAGACACTAACCAACCAAGTAGACAAAATGACTTGGACAGCTGACATCAACAACCTCAAGCATTGGCTACCAGGCCCTTCCATCTTGGAAGGGCCAGAGATTTGTACTACCAGAATAGACACATATTCCACGTATGGGTTTGCCTGCAGGACCCCAGCCAGACCACTATCCGAAGGCTAACAGAGGATTTGGTCCACCAGCATAGCATCCCACGTAGACCAGTGAATCCACTTCATAGCAGAGAAGTTGCCAGAGTCTTCTAAGGCTATGGGATCCACTGTTTGTATCATATCCTGCATCAACCACAAGTATGTGCGTCATCCACAAGTAGCTGGTTTACCAGGAGGATTTGCTGCACAATAGTCTTTCAAGGTCACTCCTGAGATCTTGGTTTGCAGCCACAAATAGGGCAGATCCCCCTATAAGTCAAGATTAGGTTATTTCCTCTTCCATCACCTGGTGGTAATGAATTCCCATATGGCCATAGTCACTAAGGTGCTTCTCCAGACAAGGGGTCTGGGCTTTCTGCTCACACAGCTTGCTTATGTCCTCTGGTCCTGCTTGTGCTCAACTCCAGATGTATCACTGCCGTCTCACGTTGGATGGCTACCGGGCCTGCCTGACCTTATGACTTGGTGGGATGACAGAACTCAGATCCTGAGGGGCTGTTCCAAATCCACAGTCTCTTGGTCAGGCACCTCATCTCTACCATCTCACATCTAGTAAAATGATATTTTCAATCATTTCTATTTTTTCGTAAAGCAATTTTACTATGCAGTCTCCAATTTCTGTTTCTGCGCATTCCTGAAACAACATGCACAAAAGTTGAAAAGTGAAAGTCAAACAACAGACTTAAATTTTTTTTAAAATTTAAAAACCACACTTTAGGGTGCTGGTTCTCAGAAATCAAAATACATAAAAATTCCTATCTTGCCTTACATTTGAATCCTAATCTTATGCTTTGTTTTTGTTAATTAATTAAATTTTTTTGGGGGGGGGTGAGGAATATTAGCCCTGAGCTAATATCTGTTGCCAATCCTCCTCTTTTTGCTGAGGAAGATTGGCCCTGAGCTAACATCCATACCCATCTTCCTCTACTTTGTATGTGGGACATCGCCACAGCATGGGCTGATAAGTGGTGCATAGGTCCACACTGGGGATCCGAACCTGTGAATCCCGGGCCACCAAAGCGGAGCACGTGAACTTAACCACTACACCACTGGGCCAGCCCCCTTTTTTGTTAATTTTGTGCTTGAAATTGAAAACAAAGTTTAAGTTCAAATATAGCTAAAGATTTCCATTTTTTGGCATGCTTTACAGTTTGCATATTTGTCTCTATTTTATTAAGCATATGAAAGACCCCACAATTAATATTAACACTTCTACTTTTCATTAAAATTGGGGCAAAAATCAAAATAAAATAATCAACTATTGCCCAATTCAACTAATTGACAAAAAATGTCAATGTCGCCAAAACTGAACCATTGATTAGCACCCAGCATTCCTACAGAAAAGCTTAATATTTACTTATCAGCTAATATATAAAAAAAATCTAAATTCAATATAAAGTTTTAGGAACTTAAACTTGTATATACAAATAAAGGTCATCCAAAAAGTCAAACACAAAAATCTAATACCACCTATATTAAATTTAATTTAAAATTTAAATTGAATTATTGCCCTAATAAAAATGGTATTGGACAAGCTATGAAGCCTACACATGCAAAGCCTTTCTAGGGGAAAGTGGCTATGAGTGATTTCTTACTTCCAGGCACTGAGTGCAGTAAATGCTACAGTGTGGGCCCAGATCCCTCAGGCCTAACCACTTCAGCGAGCTGCAGCACTTTCAACTGTATCTCTTAGCCTGAGGGTGCAAACACTGGAGTATGGAACAAGGAACACCCCCTGCCACCTCCCTCCCAGCAGCCCTGAACTACTGATTAAGGGGAGTTGGTGTATATACACCCCAGCTCCCTTGCCCTTCATTGGGATAACGCTGGGACATGTGTTTTACACCATTTCCCAGGATTTCTCCATGGGATTAAATTCCAGTCACCCACAGTGTTTGATAATGTGCCCTTTACTGGCTGCCTTTCCTTCCCTGTCTCACTTCCCCACTCCCCAGCTAATGTTTCCTGCACTTCCCACGTAAACTGAGTGCACTGGAATCCTCAGAGTATGCTTTGCCTCATTTGACCCCATCACCACAGCCACAACTAATTGGAACAGCAGCTGGCTGACAGTGACTTCTGAGTGCCCTGTTGTGAGACCTGGAGGGGTGCTGAACACTGAATAGAGTGATGAACCCAACCAATCCTCTCTTGGGAAGTTTAAATGTGAAATACTTGGAAATAGAGTCGATCATGGCAGCAGAGACACTGGTAAACAGCAAGATGATAAGACGCAGTGGCACAAAACATCTTTAACTCTTGTGGGAATAAAGTTTTTACAGTCAAGGTTTCATTTTATCATGAATGAACCTAGAATTGAAACCAATATCTTCTGCCATTAATGTATTTACTCAACCTTCCACATTTTTTTCTGTGAGTCAACAGTATCTTATACAAATTTCAAATATATTCAAGTATCATCATATCCCTGACATTCCAAAGGTTCAGTAAAATAGGTTAACCTACTTTGTCTAATACCCCAAAAGGCCTTAAGCCAAAATTTTTTATATTTCAGGACTTAAAAAGTATAATTTTCCTCTTCCTCTTGCAGATTGCTTCTTTCCACATTTCTGTGAGTGTCAGTAAAAAAGTTCTTTAATCTAAAACACTAAACAAAACAAATACCCCCCCAACTCATAGAAAAAGAGATCAGATTTGTTATTACCAGACGTGGGGGGTGGGGAAGGTGGAATTGGAGGAAGGTGGTCAAAAGGTACAAACTTCCAGTCATAAGACAAATAAGTACTAGAGATGTAATATATAACATGATGACCATAATAACACTGCTGTAGGATGTATAGGAAAGTTAAGAGAGTAAATCCTAAGACTTCTCATCACAAGGAGAAATTTTTTTCTTTTCTTTTTGTTGTGTCTATATGAGATGATGGATGCCAACTAAACCTATTGTGGTAATCATTTCACAAAATATATAAATCAAACCATCATGCTGTACAGCTTAAACTGATACAGTGATGTATGTCAATTATTTTTCAATAAAACTGGAAAAAAACATTCTTCAAAATATTAGCATTTTGCTTCTGGTTAGAGGAGGTATAACTTACATATTCCTCTGAAGTCACAGCCCAGGTTGTAGCTAAAAACACAGTTGTGCAATTTGGGGCTGAAAAGTGATTTTCAGAGTTGTACAAATATTAATGACGCTTCTTAAAGCTATTTAAAAGGAAATGCACACCCTTTGCAGTCCTTCTGAGCCTAATATAGATAACAATAATGCATTAGAATTTTTAGGAATATTTATAGTCATTATCTTGTGTTCTACATATAGGAACCCATGAGAAAAAGAGAGCAGATATTATTACTTTACCACTGAAGGATGAGGAAACAGAGATACTACACGTTTAGTTAACTTCAACAAGGTTCAAATGAACTGTTGGTAAGGCCAGGACATCAGCCTCCCGGCCTGGTCCTCTTTCTCCTCCACCACTGAGGCTGGGTTATCCGTAAAAATCTATGGTTTTTATTTTGTGAGTCCCTTGAAGGCAGGAGTCATGTCTTCCAACTTAATGGCTTAGAACAATGTGATACACATGGAATGCCTCAAATAGACATTCATTTTTGATCATTCAAAATATTTCTAATAGGCCCTAAATATGTAAAAAGTTCTTTCAACAAGAAGTAATCATTGAAACTCACATCAGTTTTGAGAGAGAGTGGATTTCTATTTTTCTAAGTCAGAAGTACTTCCAGAAGTAGTCTCTCTTCATATGTTCAACCTAATGCTTTCTTTTAAAAAACTTGGAAAGTAATCTTTCATTTTGAAAATGAAACAAAACTTTTAAAATTTCTAACTAATTCCAGCAACATTGTGCCCCATTTTGTCCCATAATACTGCTAGGCTAATGAAGATAATAATGACTAGAAAGTTTTTAAAGTTATATTAAAGAAATGTGCATCACGGTTTACTATGACTTCATAGTTTAGACCCTATGTGTTCTATTTTGAACATAAACGTGAAGTTTTCTGTTGGTGCATTTAAATTTCTAGCGTTTTATTTCTATATCCATTAAACAATGGAGAAGCAGTGGGATGGTTTCTACCAATATTTCATTTTAAGGAAAATGTTTATGAATTGGAGCACAAGATCTCCCCTACTCTTGTTCCTTCATACTTTACTCAGAACAGAGATTTCTAGCTGAAGTGTAAGATGACCTTTACTTCTGGCTAACAGTGGCATGGGAGCTTAGGAATCTCATAATTATACCCTGTGGACCAACTCCAGGACTAGCTTCCAAGGAGGCTCTTGGAGAGTCATTTCAATGACAGTCCACGGCTGGGGGCAGCAGGAGCCAACACTCTCTTTTACAGTAGCTGACTTTTCTCGTGGCTCTTGACGGTTTATTGATAGGTGCCACCATCTGATATCTAGTCTCCAGATTCTCCAATATTTACTGCTGAGATGCCAGCATTTTAAACGATATTTCCAAAAACCCAAAGCACTCATCTGGTAAAATCCAAAATTCTTTTTTACCTTAAATTTAGTCTGTGTATCTTTCTAGGCAATGTTTCTCCCTGTCTTGACCAGATGAAGATTGCTGTCCCTTCCTCACCAAGGTCACCTTTCAAGTTCCTGTGAAAATTTTTGAATGTATTTTGGGTTTGGGCTGTCAAAACATATTCCTCAGGTCACAAATCATTCCTTTTTCCTTTTCCTGCACAATTCCTAAAGCTCAAAACAAGCTGCATTTTGAGCGGAGAATTCTTGAATTAACATTGATTTTCAATATGGGCTTAGTATCCTGATAACCGAGAACAAATTCATTTGTGAGGGTTATCAGCAGCCTCTGACAATATTGTTTCTCGGAAAAGGCTGAGGATAGCACATTTAGATGTGAATCTGATTCATAAAATTCTGAACTTCTTGCTATGTGTATATTTGCTTTACTTGAATGTTAATGTACTGGGTTCATAGAAATGAAATCTAAGGAAACACCCTGGGTAACTTAACCAATGGTTCTTGTTCAGTTGCAGACACGCAGGAGAAATCAATAAATGAATGAGCAAATAATTACCTAGTAATTAAGCGAGTCACTTAACCCCACCACCTTTTAAGTCCATAATGTATTATAATCAGCACTTATATAATAGTATGTGTTGAACTTTAAGATGCCTTTAAAGATAGTATCTACAACGGACATTGGTCATCTCTGTCTTTTTGGTATCCATCTCTCCTTCCTATCTGCCCAATTTTCCTATGGACACATCATATTTCTGAAGCCAACTGATGGAGATTCCCTCTCCCTCTCCCCATCGCAGCCAGGGTCTGGGCACATAACTGGCTTCTCCTTGGACTTTGGATGCTGAGTCTGGAATAAAATTATTTTTAGAGAGTTCAAGATTATCTCAAGAGCAGAAGCATGTGAGCCAGATCATTCCCATAGAGTGACCCTCATCATAGCTTCTGTTGCCTGGCTCTGAGACCCTGTTTCAGCTCTTGCCTACTCTCTAAGCCTTGTTCTCAAGCTTCCCATTAATCTTCTGCACCCTGATATCCTTCCAACTCTCCTCTTCCCCCCACCCCCAACCTCTCCTCCTTCTCCTTCTTCTTCTTCAAAAAAGGCTGGGTTTGTTTTCTGTTGCTTATAAAAAATAACCCAGGCTTACATCACACTGGATCAGTCAAGATCCTGGAAGAAAACAGAACTCCGCTTACATGATTCACCTGAAGAGACTTCAATGAAGAGACAATTTACAGAGGTGTAGGCAGGGTTAAAGGGACCAACGAGGGGTATTGAGGTACCCAGAGATTAGCACCATTACCAACTCTAGGCCTGAAGAGGAAAGGATAAGAAATAGTATTACTGGAGCCCAGGAAAAGCAGAAGCCAAGAAGGATGGGGCTGCTCAATGGGTGGGAAAAAAAAATCCAATATTTTTCTCCCCTTGTCCCACCAATCTGGCTCCCATTGGCTGAGCTCTACCGGAAGCCTGTCAATAAGGGAGAGTGGGTGAAGCAGTATGCAGAGGGTCAGCCTTCTAGGGCACAGTCAGGACAGAGAAGGGCAGAAAACGGATCTGAGTAAGGGAGTATCAGAAGACAAACAGAATAAGCAACACAATAATAATGGAGAAGCTTGGTGTCTTTAAATTTTTCTATATCACCTAATAATTAACTACATACATACAATCCTGTAACTTTGTCATCCATACTTCTTATGATATGGTTTGCAATTTTTATATTTTTAACCAAAAGTTGTTGAGACAGAACAACTTTCTGAATCCATACCAAAAATAAATTGAAGGCAGCTTTTATAATTTCCCACTATTAAAATGTTGTATTACAACACCAAATTTTTAAAAAGAATCTTAAATTTTCACATTATTTATTTTCCATTTCAAACCAATATTTTGATATCATACCACATGAATTTATATAAATTTTATAAGATAATTCTGAAAATGTAAAACAAGTAGACTATGTATTTAATGTAACATGGTTTTTAAAGAAAAATCAAATTATTAATATTGATTTATCTCAATTGATTTCTAATAATGCTAAAGTTACATTGTTCAGCCAAATGATGGGGTCTTAGACATATGTGAAACTGTATCAGGAAAATTCAAATAAAAAGAAAGCAGTGATTACAATATTAATGTCAGTCAAAATAGAATTCAAGGCAAAAAAGACATTAAATGTGATAATTACAAAATAACAAAGGGACATTTATATTAATGAAAGGCACAATCAACAAAGATATTAATAGTCATGAAACTATATGTTTCAAACAAAATACATAAAGTAAAAAGGGCAAATAAACAACATAATAAGTGTGAATGACTCAAATATCTGTCTTACTTCTTTACATATTAATCAAGGAAAAAATTATAAAATTGAAGTGCTAAATAATATGAATTAATAAGGTTGATTTAATAACTACAAATTGAACTCAGTACTCAATAGAGAATTCACTCTCTATTTTAAAGACCCATGGAAACTTTATAAAAATGATCATGCATTAAGCCATAAAGAAAACCTTAGTGAATTCCAACAAAACAGAAATCATACAAGACATAATCTCTGATCACAGATCTTTATAACTAGAAATTAATTTCAAAAATATAAACTAAAAAACAAACATTTTGAAATGAAAAGAAAAACCACTAATAAATAGCTCTTGGGACAAATTTAAAAGTACAGAGCACTAAGAAAAGAGCAATAATGATAATATGACATATCAATACCCATGGGGCATGCCTAAAACATTTATCTGAGGCAAATTCAGAACACAAGAAAAAAAGTTAACTAAGTATTTAATTCAAGAAATCATGAGAGAGAAAGAAGAAGAAAAAAACAAATACAAGGAAAGCAGGAAGAAGGAAGTAAAAATAAATGACCTGAAAAACAGTAAGGTAAAAATGGTAAATAGACAAATTTAGCAGCTGCTTATTCTTTGGGGAAAAAGATACAGTAAAATAGACAGCCCTTTACTTAGTCTAATAAATCAAAAGATGGATAAAACACAAATACCTAAAGGTAATAATAATAATGAGGATATTGCCACAAATATACAGAGAGATTTTTAAAATTATAACACTGTATACGACTCAAAACATACATTTTTAAATCTCAAAGAAATGAATTACTTTGTAGAAAAATACAAAAGACCAATAGTGACTCAGGAAGAGACAGACAATCTTAACAGACCACTGACATGGAAGATATATAAAAAGCTATCAAAGCCTTATCTACTAGAAAAGCATAATGTCCAGAGAGTCACACAAGCAAGTTTTCTTGAACTTCAAGGAACATACAATTTCCAGGCTATCTGAACTCTTTTGGAGCGTAGAAAAATACAGACATTTTCCAAACCCAAATTCTGAAATCTAAACCTTACAATAGGAATAGATGGATGCATGGATGGATGGATGGATGGATGGATGGATGGATGGATGGATGGATGGCAAGCAGGCAGGTGGGTGGATGGTTAGATAACTCTCATTCTTAAATATAGATATAAAAATCTATGCATAATCTGACCACTTCTCACTACTTCTGCAGTAACCATCCTTGTTCCAGCCTTCATCATCCATCTCTTCGATTATTGAATAATCTCCTAAATGGTCTTTCTGCTTTTGCCCTTCCCCCCTATGGCCCATTTTTCACATAGCCACCAGAGAAATCTTTTAAAAAGAGAAGTCATAGAATGTCATTCCTCTGCTCATATCCCTCCAATAACTTTCCATTTTCTCAGAGTAAAAGCCAAAGATCTTACAGTGGTCTGTCTCGAAGTGCTTACATGATCTGCCCCCCACACACATACACCCACATCTCTGACCTCTTCCTCTAATACTCTCCTTTGCTCAGGTCCAGTCTCCCTGGCCTCCTTACAGTTCCTCAAATATGACAGGCACACTTCCACATGTCCCTATCCTTTCCCCACCTGCTGTGAAGGGATTCTCTTTGTCGGCCTGTATACTAGGATTTAGTGTTGCAGAATCTGTAAAATGGGTAGAAACAGAACATGGTGATTTTAAAGAAGAAAAAAAAAGACTGGAAATTAACAATAATTACCTTGGTGTGATGCAATTACGGTTGATTTTTACTTTTTGTGGTCTTCTTATTTTCCAATTTCTCTACAATAAACTGGATTTTTTGGGAAACAATGACAAAATTAGCTTTTAAAAGGGGGACATTAAATAGCACCACTATTGTGGATGATGGAACAGTAAATTGTTAGTGAAATACAATGGAATATTTTCAGCTTAGGAATTTACCTGGAATTCAGACTACAAAAGTGTAAAAAAATTGGGGGTTTTGGGTTCAAAATGGTGACTGAGCACATGTGTTTTCCTCCTCACCCTCCCGAAGTCATACTAAAATAAGAATGAAGATTTTAAAAAATAATAAGTATAATCCCACAAAAAGAAAAAGGTAAAGTGGAGGCAGAAGTTTTTAGCTGACAAGAAATTGCTACAAATTTCTGGAAGATGAACAAATGATGGAAAAGAATATATTGATGAAGAGAAAAAAAGGAAGCCCCAGCTTAGAACACATGTGGAAAGAAGTGCAGCCAAAGAAAGAGGCAACCACAGGGCTGAACCCAGAAAAGAGTGAGCTAAATAGGACTGAGAGTTGGGGATGAAGACTGTGGCTGAAAGTTGGGGAATCATTTCTAGATGAATGTGCTTAATAATTAACCCCTCCCACACTCTTTCCCCATGTAGAAGAGCTTGCAGTCAGGGACTTAATGCAAAGCAAAATAATTTGAGGGTTCTTCTCTAAAGAAATTCAACAATTATCTAGGGAGAACTAGAACGTGGATGTTGGTGCTCCATAGTGAAAGTCTCTTCATTTGGCTTAATTCGATGCCCGTTTCAGACTCACACTAAATCTAGGCTTTCCAGTCATCAAATCTCATCCACAAAAACTGAACTCCCAAGTCAACTTTATAGTCTCACATATAAAAATATGAATGGACAACCAAGATTCATCAGTCAATGAATAAAGCTTGCAACGTGAAAGAAAAAGACTAATAATAATAGCTCACTTTCATTAAGTGCTTACTATGTGCTGGGAATTGCCTAAGTTCACTCATAAACTAACTCTTCAAATCTTCACAACAATCGTATAAGCTTTATATGACTATTATGTCCCAGGAAACTGAGGCAGAGATGGCTTATGTAACTTGACCAAAGTTACACAGTTAGCCTATATTAAAGATGGGATTTGATCTGTTTCCAGTCTGCACTGACAAACTACTGTGCTATATTGCCTGCCCTGATAAACAGAAAACTGACCCCAGAGAAGAGATAAATCAAACAAAATAAATTAAATTAGATGTTCCAGAAAATATTACACTTGTAAAATAACATGAAAAAGGAACAATCACTGAAAAAACAAGGAGCTCTTGAAAATTTCAAATATGATTTCCCCCCCAATATTGTCAACCCAAGGTAGAAAGATAAATCATGGAACTTCTTTTAAAAAATAAAACAAAATGACAGGGAGAAAGGAGACACAGAAGATCAATCAGAAGGTCAAATATCTGTCTAATAGGCATGCCAGACATACAGAATAAAGAAAACAATGAAGAGAAAATAATTAAAGAAATTACACAAGTAACTTGCCAGAATTAAAGAGAGATACATGTCTTCATTTAGTGGGAACACCCCTATGCTGACAATGAAAGAATAAAGATCAACGCTTGGTATACCATTGCCTGACTTTAGAATCAAAGATAAGATTCCAAAGGCAAAGAGAGAGAGAGAAAGGAGGGAAGGAAGGAAGGAAGGAAGAAAGAAAAAGAGAGAGAAAGAAAAAAAGAG
Source organism: Tapirus indicus (assembly GCA_031878705.1). Classification (NCBI taxonomy): domain Eukaryota; kingdom Metazoa; phylum Chordata; class Mammalia; order Perissodactyla; family Tapiridae; genus Tapirus; species Tapirus indicus. The sequence continues at coordinate 74,091,922 of CM062926.1, read as the reverse complement.
AGAGAGAGTAAGGAAGGAAGAAAAAGAAAGAAATCGTGAACAAAAGAATAATTATCAGACTGGTATCAGATTTCTCATCAGCAACTAAACAATTTGGAATAACGCCTTCAATATTTTAAGAGAATCTCTTTTTTTCTCATATATATGAGTGAGAGAGATTTATTTGAAGGAATTGGCACACATGTAATTGTAGGAGGTCCCCTACAGGGTGGCAAGTCTGAAATTTGTAAGGCAGGCCAAGAGGCTGGAAAAGCAGGCAGGAGTTGACTCTGTGGCCTTAAGGCAGAATTTTTTTTTTGTCTCTCAAGTCCATTCAACTGATTGGATGAGGCCCAATCACATTATCAAGGGTAACCTCCTTTACTTAAAGTCAACCAATTGTAGATGTTAAGGAATCTACAAAATACCCTCACAGCAACACCTACATCTGCTTTTGATTAAATAACTGGGTAGTATAGCCTAACCAAGTTGACAAGTAACTAATCATTACAGGTGCCTACTTTAGCCTCCCTTACCCATCTTTTCTTTTCTTTTTTTTTTTTTATTCTGGTAAAACATGTGTAAGTTAAAATTCACCATACTAATGTTTAAGGGTTCTAATTTCTCTACATCCTTGTTATTTTCCTTCCCCCCCCCCAAACCAATGGCCATCCTAGTCAATGTGAAGTGGTATCTCATTGTGGTTTTGATTTTGATTTACATTTCCCTAATGACTAATGACGTGGGTCATCTTTTTATGTGCTTGTTGGTCACTAGTATACCTTCTTTGGAGAAACATCTATTCAAGTCCTTTGTCCACTTTTAAATTGGGTTTTTACCTTTTTGTTGTTGAGTATGAGAGTTCTTTATGTATTCTGAATACTAGATCTTTACCAGATATGTGATTTGCAAATGATTTTTTCCCATTCTGTAGGTTGCTTTTCATTTACTCTCTTGATAGTATTTGATGCATAAAAGTTTTAATTTCAATGAAATCCAATTTGTCTATTTTTTCTTTTGTTACTTATGCTTTTGGTGTCATATCTAAGAAAACCGTTGCCAAATCTGAGGTCATGAAGATTTAGCCCTATGTTTTTTTCTAAGAGTTTTATAGTTTTACCTCATATATTTAGATCTTTAATCCATTTTGATTTGATTTTTGTATATGGAGTGAGGTAAGGGTCCAACTTCACTCTTTTGTGTGGACATCCAGTTGTCCCAGCACCATTTGTTGAAGAAATTCTTCTTTCTCATTGAATGGTCTTGGCATCTTTGTTGACATCAGTGGGCTATGGGTTTATTTCTAGATTTACAATTCTTTTCCACTGATCTATATATCTATCCCTATGCCAGTATCACACTGCTTTCATTACTGTAGCTTTGTAGAAAGTTTTGAAACCAGGAAGAGTGGGTCCTCCAACTTTGTTCTTTTTCAATATTATTTTGGCTATTTATGGTCCCTTGCAATTCCAAATGAATTTGGGGGTTGACTTTTTCATTTCTGCAATAAAGGTTATTGGAATTTTGATAGGCATTGCATTGAATCTGTAGATTATTTTGAGTAGTATTGCCTTTTTAACAATATTAAGTCTTCCAATCTATGAACATGTTATGTCTTTCCATTTATTTAGGTCTTCTTTAATTTCTTTCAGCAATGTTTTATAGTTTTCAGCATACAAGTCTTTCACCTCCTTGGTTAAATTTGTTCCTAAGTATTTCATTCTTTTGGATGTTTTTGTAAACGGAATTGTCTTCCTAATTTCTCTTTTGGATTGTTCATTTATAATGTATAGAAATACAACTGAATTTTGTGTGTTGATCTTGTATCTTGCAGCTTTGCTGAGTTCATTTATCAGCACTAATAAATTTTGAAGAATTCTTTAGAATTTTCTATATATAAGATCATGTCATCTGTGGATAGATAGTTTTACTTCTTCCTTTGCCATCTGAATGCCTTTTATTCATCTTGCATAACTGCTCTAGCTAAAACTTCCAGTACAAAGTTGAATAGAAGTGGCAAAAACAGACAACCTTGTCTTATTCCTAGTCTTAGGGAGAAAGCTTTCATTCTTTTGCCATTGAGAATGATGTTAGCTGTGGGGTTTTTGTAAATTCCTTTTATCGTATTGAGGAAATTATAAGGGAATATTTTTGCACCCTAGAATTCTACACTCAGCCAAGCTCTCAATCAGAAGTGAGAGCAGGTAAAAGACACTTTCAAACTTGTAAAGTCTCAGAACATTTGCATCCCATTTATATTTTCATACACAGTTGCTTGAAAAGGAAAACAAAGGTGCAAAGTAATCAAAGGGAAGAGGTAGAATCCAAAAAATAGTAGATCCATCCAATCAAGGAGCACAGTAAAAGGAGGCTCTAGAATGACATCAAGTCTAGAAAGCAACTGGTCCAAATTTTAATACTATTAAGATGAAAGGATCCCAAGAAGAAGATCTATGGTAAGAGTTGGAAGTGAGGAGTGAGGGTAAGTATGAAAGTATTGGTCCACAAACGAAGAAATTAGTCAAACTGAAACAGAAAGTCAGGCACCTTAAGGAAGAATGAAATGGATTTCAAGTAATAAAGAGTATGAAAGGGACTATTTAGATATATAGTGGGGAAGGCACTATAAGAAAACTATCTGAATTAGACATTATTAAACAATCTGAACTATGAAATAATTTTAAGCAATTGGTGGCATAAAAAAGTCACCTTCATTTGAACTTACAACAAACTGTCCTTGGAATGGCACCAAAGTCATGAAACTGTACCATTGGGAAGCGTCTAAGTGACCAGTATTCACACACTCATGATAATGTTAAAGCTGCTTATTGGTTTTCAGTGTTCATAGAGGAAATCAATGGAAGGTTTAATTATGGTTATAGAATAGAGTAAAAATATAACCAACAGTCTGATGGGAAGACAAAAGAAATGTTTAGAATTTTTTCCCAACTGTCTCTTAGTCAGGTTGGGCTTTTTTTATGGTAATGGACTCTTCCCACAGGCCCTTCCAGATGTGTGGGAGGAAATGGCAGGTTTACAAAGCTATGTGAAGATTGGTGGCATGAAGTCTTAAAAAGGATATGGAAGGAATCTTTTCAAAAGCATTGGTTTAAAAAAGGAGGATAGTCTGTCATCCTCTAGGGAAGAAAGACAGAACTGGTGAAAAGAAGTATTTGAGGTGGAGGGAAAGAAAGTTCCAGGAGAATTTGCCAGATTACTCTGAAAGTTCCATCACTATTTAACTAGTTTCTAACTTTTGCCTGAAAACTGAGAATGATATATCACATCCAATTCATTTTAAGCATAAATTTGAATCCATGAATAAAGTTTTTTATTTTTGCAGACACCACACCCTTTTCCCATTCTCTAGTTCTTTTCAATTTTGTTCCATCAGACAATTGTGCCATTATGCTCCATGGAAACCATTCCCTGCATTCTTGGCATTAGTTTTTGGTCCTTTTGGTATCTATAACTCCTACTAATATGAATGAGCATGACATCAGTATCAAAGGGTCATTTAGTTTGGTGTACAACATAAGATATTCTCATCAAGAATTATTTTCTGTGCATGTAATATATACAATTCAAAGCTTACCCAGAATATAAATAGTTCTCGAACATATTCTGTCCTCTTTGAAAAGCAATGCTGTATTTATATGCACAAATCCCATGATTCCTCTAGCCATTTTGGACATATTATATGTGACTTCACCAGAAAAGGAAAGGGGAAAGTTAAGCAATTATCCAATGAATGGGTTTAATGGAGACAGTCAGTCTGTACCACATAAGCAGTAAAATATTTCCTCAGAATCCCTTTTTGAAACTTGAATTATCAATACAGTCACCCCAACCCCTAAGTTATTTGTGTAAGTGCTGCCAATTACTTGGAACGGGATATTAAATGGCAGTATTTTGCCTATTTTCATAGAAAAAGAAGAAATTGACTCTGTTTAAATAAATTTTAAGATCTTTTGAGGTAGATGTTGGCAAGTTTAATTTTTTTTCAGTGTGGTAAATGATGTATCATAAGCTGTAACTGGATTCTGAACATGGTTGCTCTTCCTGTGGGTCTCCTTCAAATATAACTTTACCTAACACTCTAGAAGTAGAAGAAGAAGGAGAATAAACTCCCCTAGAGATTTCAGTGACTCATCTTAAAAGATCTTTTACATGCATGTGTACTAGTTAAGAACCCCAGGGCTCAGAGTACTAATGTGTAAAATATATAAATTAGCACCTTGAGTGAAAAGCCAAGATATGTTTTTTAACCAGCACTGAAATATAGGCAAGGTCTCCCTCCCACTCTTCCGCCCCACTTCGGGTGGACCCACAGGAAGAAGAAGAGAATACTTAGTTTTCCATTCTCTCCAGCCCTCCTGTTCTGTTCCAGGCAAAGGCAGCTCACTGGAGTTATCCCAGCAGGCATGTTATGTCACAGAATGAGGAGGAAGCTGCTAAGAACTGGCCTTTGATAGCTTCATGTTTTCTAGAGCATGGCATGGGTGTGCTTTAAATACTGAGATGACATCAGTTATAAAAAATAATATAAAAACTCACTTAGCATTAATTTCAAGACAAGGCTAAGCAAATATTCATCTGGATAAAAATTTTCCACCTGTTTTTAGGATTGATTGGTAACACAATGTAGTTGAGAAATCTCTGCAATAATTCACTGATCTCTAAAGCACTCTTCCTTGTTCCCTGGGGTCTTCAGTCTTCCTCCACGTGTGTGAGCATGATCATGTATCAACCCCAGCATCACCCTCCCTAATACTGACCCTACAGTCTCTAAATCAACTAATTTGCTATTTCTCCCTTCTCCACTCTAATGCTGATACTCATAAAACTATGTACCTTAAGCTCCATAGTTCTCTACCTCAAAATCTCCAGTCTAAAATTCCCCATGACAGGAGAACCTCCCATTTGACATCTCTCCATCCATCAATTCAACTCCATCGGCATTTGGTTATCACTGAATCTGAAATATCTGGGTGACCACATTTTCAGCTTTTCTCTCCATCTTACTCTGTCTATCCGGGCAGCCATTTAAAATTTGTCACTTAAAATTATCCTTTCTTTTTTCTACTCACAGAAATAAAACATGCTCATGAACACCTCATTCTTTAGCTGCACAATATCCCATAGTATAGATATACCTGTAAAATGGCTGACCATTTCAACAATGGGTTAAATAACTTGCCCATCTTCACATAGCTTGTAATTGGCAGAGCTGGACTTCAAACCCAAGCAACCTGGCTGCAGACTCTTGTGCTAACCACTGTGCAATCCTGCCTCTCCCGTATGCTACTGCTTTCTATCTTCTTCCATCATCTCACAATTTCCTGAAAAGATAGTCTTTGCTCTTGATTAAATCCTTACCACTCTCTAACCCTTTGCAATTTCCCTGATTTTCCCAATTTTCAGTGTCCTGAAAATGTTCTCTCCAAGATGCCCTCATTGAAAGACTTTTCCTTGCTTGCCTCATTCTCAGACTTTCTAGAGGATTTGAATCTATTGGTAGGGAGAAGGAACATGGGAAGAGAACTCCCATTTACTAAGTGGCTATTAGGTATCACAACCTTTGCATATATCTAGTCTAATATAATTCTTACGACAGCTCTGTGGTATAAGTAATATTTCTTTTCCATAGTTGAGAAAAACTATTTGTAAAACACATTAACTAAAGGATTTGTTTAAATCAGAACTTATTGTAAAACAAAAAGAACCTCTTGGGACTCAGTAATAGGATTTTAAAAAACCTAATTTTTTAAATGAGCAAAAGAATTGAAAGACACTTTACCAAAGAATGGTAAATGCAAAATAAAAAGATGCTTAACATTATTACTCCTTAGGAAACTGCAAATTAAAAAGATACCACCTACACAGACATTTGAATAGCCAAAATTAAGAAGATTGACAATACTAAGCATTGACGAAGATGTAAAATAGTAGTATACATTGCTGGTGGGAATGTAAAATGGTACAGCCACTTTCAAAACAATTTGGCAGTTTCTTATAAAGTTAAACATACATCCACCACACAACCCACTAACCCCACTCTGAGGTATTTATCCAAGGAAAATAAAGATGTATGCTCACACAAAGACTTGCACTATGTCCATGACAGTTGTATTCATAATTGCCAAAAGCTGGAGACAATTCAAATGTCCGTTGAACTGTTGAATATATAAATAAATTGTGGGGTATTAAAAAATGGATAACTATTCAACAATAAATAGTAATGAGCTATGATACCTGCAACAACATGGATGAATCTCAAAAGCATTGTGCTAGGTGAAAGTAGCCAGACACAAAAGACTACATATACATGAAATTCTAGAAAAGCCACAACTATATTGATAAGAAGCAGATCAGTTGTTGCTAGAGGACAGTAGTGGGAGGAGGGGATTGAGTGTCAAAGGGTAGGAGGGAATTCTGAGCGGTGTTGGAAATGTTCTACTTCGTAATTGTTGTGGTAGTTTCACAGCTGTAAACATTTACCAATAATCATCAATTCATGTAAAGTTGGTGAATTTATTATATATTATAATGAAAATATAATTAAATAAAAATAAAACAAAAAAATTTTAAATATATTTTAAGTTATACCTCAATAAAACAAATAAAAAATATAAAAGGGGTGAGAAAAATTTGAAAATAATTAGCAATTACAAGAGCTACATTGACCTTAACTATGTTCCCTCTTCTCCCCGCATTATTTCTTTTCTTCTGGTCCCTCTGTATTCTTCTATAACCTTTTTCTCATTCCCCAAAGTTTTCTTTCCATAAGAAGTGATTATCTCGACAAATTACCTGGTAATTTTTAATCACAGAACGTGACCGTTTCATGAACGGGAGAGGGAGACAGCCTTTACAGAATCATGTGCTGCGGATTTTCTCATGACTAGATAAGCAGAGGTCTGTTCGAGTGAGATGTGGACATAACTATGTTATCATAAAGATGCTGCCAGGAAAGCAGAACCAAATTCGATGCTCAATCACGGCAACTCTATTAGCCCTTGAGGTTGACATATTTGCTTTCTCCTCCTTTCCATGGTCTTGACTTTGTATTTCAATTTCATCATCCTTGTAATACGTCTTTTCTTCATGAGCCACCTAAATTCCTTTTGCGAAAGAAAAAGGAATATAAATAAGGGAAGTAAAATTATAATAATGATGATGATGCTTATGATAATGGGATTATTTCTATATATGGAAGGGACCGTGGTGGTTTGTACTCTGCTTATAGTTCTTTTCCCAAAACACAGAGGTAATTAGTATTTCCCAGTACCAGTGTGTAATGGTTTGAAATTACAGGAAAAAAATGAAGTATGTTCTCATTTGTTTTTTACATATAGAAAAAGCTTAACTTACTGCTGCACTTGTGAAAGCAACCTCATTTGAACCTCTAACTTGAGAACTTTTCTGTTCCTCCTCAGGAGTGGTAATGTCCTCATATGCCCCTCCAGATCCACTCTCCACCCTTCTCCTTTATGGACTGCATCACTGGGCACCTTTTTCTCTGGCATCCATTTTGATTGGGCCAATGAAAGGCACCAGTAGGAGGGTGGGAGGAGAATAAATTTGGGTGTCTATTCCCCCAGTATTCTTTTTGTCAGTCCACTTGTTAAGTAAAATTCTCTTTCAAAAGCCACACTCCTCTCAGGTGCCTCCCTTCCCACCCTGCAGTTACAAGTACTGGCTATAGACTCCACTGAGTGCTTCTTTCTCTCTGTCTTGCAGCCCTACTCAAGACAAACCCTCTAGGACTTCACTGTCCCTTGTTGGTTTCTCCCAATCCCGCTGCAGTGGGTTGAATGGTGGCCCCCAAAAGATATGTCCAAGTCTTAACCCCTTATTTGCAAAAATTATCTTTGCAGATGTAATTAAGTTGAAGATCTTGAGATGAGGAGATCATCCTTGACTATTCGGGTAGGCCCTAAATCCACTGACAAGCGTCCTTATAAAGGAAAGGCAAAGGGAAATTTCACACAGACAGAAGAGAAGGTGTGACGAGGAGAAGGCAAAGTGAAAATGGAGGCAGAGATTGGATTGATGTGGCCACAAGTCAAGGAAGCCAAGGAATGCCAACAGCCACCAGAAGCTGGAAGAGGCAAGGAAGGTTTTTCTCCTAGAGCCTCTGGAGGAAGTGCAGCCCTGCTGACACCTTGATTTTGGACTTCTGGACTCCAGAATGAGAGAATAAATTTCTGTTGTTTTAAGCCACCAAGTTTGTGGTAATTTGTTATGGCAGCCCTAGGAAACAAAGACACCTGCCCATATCTTTGTAGACAGACCCTCTTAAAACTCTTGACAATTATCCAGTTTGCGTGTGCCACCTATCTCCTGCCAAGATCTGCTGGATGTATCTGGCAATGAATGAATGCCTTGTTATTATAACTCTGTACTCTAGGAGTGTTCTGGTGACATATTTATAAAATTGGTATTTATACTACTTATTCTTATTAAATAGTATTTAAATTTGTATACACTTGTAACTTTCTATGCAGCATGAAGCAGTTCTAGATGCATAAGGTATGTTACAAAGTGCCCACATGACCTTATTGTGGGGTTGTTTCTCCTGGAGGATAGTTCCAAAGTAAGGATTATAGTTTTAAAATTGTTCTATGAAATGTTCTGTGCAGTGGGAGTTGATATCTGGAAGAAGAGATTGTAAATTTGTTTCATGAATAAGAATTTTCATATCTAATTTCCAAAACTATTGTCAAACCAAGAATAGAGTTACCAGGTGGCCTACTAAAACAACCCCTGTGGAAAAGATCAGGCCAACAGACAGTTGTATGAACGGTGTTTATAGAGACGTAAAGCCATGACACAGTCCAGGGAAAATTAATCAGAGAAGAACGCTAGGACAGTTCTTTGGGGAGCACCTATATTTAACGTGCAAAAGGTTGAAGAAGAAGCAGAAGAATAGATAGAAGCACAGAAGGAGAAACAGGAGAGTGAGTAGTTTTAGGATACCTGAAAAATGAGTGTTTCTAAATCTAAACATCAGAGGTTCAGAGGAATGAGCACTAATAAAAGGCCATTAATTAGGGGACTTTCAGGGAAGTGCCTGGGACAAAAGCCAGATTGCAAGAGAAGGGTCTGCTGATTGCTGATAAGGGTCTACTGTGCTGGGTCAACTTTCGGATACACAAACAGCAACTATTTGAGAGCAACGGCTCTCAACACTGGCTGTATGTTCTAACCCCTGGGGAGCTTTTAAATAATATCAAAACTGGGGGCCCCTCCCAGAACGATCAAATCAGAATTTTGGGGAGGGGAGTCCAGGCAACACCATCGTTTATAAGCTCCTGGGTTTGTCTAATGAACATCAAAGAATGAGAATCACTGCTAAGAAGGTGTCCACAAACTACAGCCCAGGCCCAAATCCAGCATGCTGACTGTTATTATAAATAAAGTTTATTGGAAAACAGCTCTCCCTATTGTCAGCTGGTATATCGTCAGTGGCTGCTTTCATGCTTCAATGGCAGTTGAGTAGTCGTGGCCCACAAAGGTGAAAATATTAATTGTCCGGCACTTACAGAAAAAATTTGCAGACCCTTGGTATAGAGCAGGGTTTCTCAACTTTGGCACTGTTGACATTTTTGACCAGATAATTATTTGTTGTGAGGGGGTTGTCCTGTGCATTGTAGGAAGTTGAACAGCATCCTTGGCCTTTACCCACTAGATACCAGGAGCACCCACTCCCAACCTCTACCCTCTACCAAGTCATGACCATCAAAATGCCTCCGCACAACACTAAATGTCCCATGGGGTACAAAATCACCCTGGTTGAGAATCACTGCTATAGGTTATCAATGACTATACAGACGATTCTTGTTATTCACTGTAGTTATGCTCTATGAGGTCACTAGAAACACTGAATTAATAAATACTGAGCTGGGGCCAGCCCAGTGGTATAGTGGTTAAGTTTGCACTTTGGCAGCCCAGGGTTTGCAAATTTGTATTCCTGGTGCCAGCCAATGCTCTGCTTGTCAGCCATGCTGTGGCGGCATCCCATATAAAGTAGAGGAAGATGGGCATGGATGTTAGCCCAGGGCCAGTCTTCCTCAGCAAAAAAAGAGGAGGATTGGCAACAGATGTTAGCTCAGGGCTGGTCTTCCTCACAAAAAAAAATACTGAGCCATTGCTCCTAGGGGAAATATCGGGTTAGGTTCCTGTGAGCTTCTGGTCACAACAAAATCAATACCTAATCTTGTTTTATGTGTGTTTCTGTTTAAAGACAATATATTTAATATGTAGTTCTTAGAAATAATTATGTGCAGTGTTTCTTTATAATAAAACACTAGCCAAGAGAGGTTTAACATTTTCCTGACCCTGGATGACACAACTGTAAATTTTGTTGGTTTTCAGCCCTACAATTGATCATCTCATGAATCCACAAATTTGGCCACTTTTCCATCTTCTTCATCACTTCATCATGCACTACAGATGTTACTGTCGCCCTTTCTGGAGCAGTCTCATGTACAGATTGGTGAATTTTCCCTCCCCTTTTCTGGTTGTACCACATTGTTGATTCACTAACATTGAACTCACAGCCAACAGTACTATAAATCATGTCTAAACAAAGCTTATCTAACACACATATTTTCTCTGGAACATCACAGCCCAGTGTTTAGGAACACTAGACAGCGCTTCAGCACTACACTTGAGGCCATTTTAAACAGTGAAATCACCAATAACAGGCACAAAAATGCAAAAAATGTGGCAAAAAATAGACTGCCAAAAGGGCACTGTTTACAGCATGAGAGCTGAAACAAGAAGGCAGAGCATCGCCTTGCTTGACTTCAATTGGAAATATGTGACAGGGGACTCAAATTTTTGGCCACTCTACACACGTCCACAAATGACTGAAAAGCACCACCAGTACTGATTTTGGAATTACAAATAAATGTTAGTGAGTAAACTAAAGAATAATGAGGATCAACTAAATAAGAGATAAACACTAAACTACCAGAATATAAATCTGACACGGACAAGGACCATGGTTTTTTTATCCTTGTATATCCAGTGCTTAACACATAGCTAGTGTTCAATACATATTTGTCTAATAAATTAATGAACACTAAAAATAAGAAAGTATTCTAATCTGCTTGCAGTTCTTTTAAAATTAAGCAATTCTTACATACAGCATGAAGAATAGGAAGAATTTACAGATGTAGTGATTTTTACTGACTGTTCCAATGCCATCTGAAGAAATTTAAAACTTGGCAACTGGTTACCCAGATGTGGAGAAGACAGATGAAACTTGGAGATAGCACTGTGGGGCAAGTAGAGAGGGTGACAAGTATGAAGTTTAGGCAGCTTGCAGGTCCCCATAAACTAAAGGAAGTTTGGAATATGGATCCACAACCATCCTGACTTCTGCTGACTGGATCAGGTCAGGCCAGCTGTGGACATCTCAGCAAAGTCATAGTTGCCCTGTGACTCTTCATGACAGTTAACTGAACCGCAAGATTCAGTTAATCACAAATAGTGGTAACTTTGCCCAGTAAAGAGTAAATTCATTTCTTCATGTTTGCACATCTTCTAGGAGTTCCTGTGCAATCTGGAATCTCTATGAAGAACTTCTATTCTTTTGGCAATCATTTCCAAGCACCACAATTTTTGTTAATGTCCAAGATCAGTATAATAATCGCAGCAATGAGGTCTTACATTTCAAAATTAGTAATGATAGCTAACATATATAGTGTTTATTATTTACCTGGTACCCTTCTCAGTGATATATACATATACAATATGAATAATATTTAATAGTTATATATTTTGAATATCATTCAGTATATTCATATTCAAATATATATTTATTCATATTCATTTAATACAACTTATAAGTAGGAACAATTACTATCTTTCCCATTTTATAATGAGGAAACTGAGGCACATAGAGGTTAAGTAACTTACCCAGGGTCACAGAGCAATTAAATGAGAGAGCAAAGGTTCAAATCTAGGTCTATTTCCTAACTCCCACCCACCAAGCCTTCTGCATATACAATATAAAAATACTACTATAGTTAGATATGATCAACAAATATACCTTTGGCTAAATTTTCTGAGTCTGCAGACCTATAACCACTCAGTAATATTTGTTGATCATACACCCACTGAACGCTGGTGAAATATAAAATTTCATTGCACTTGAGGAGTTTGCAGATTTTTAGCAGAGCCTGATAAGAAAGATATCTTGTTTTCTGCTTTGTTTTTGTTTTATTTTGTTGTCTGATTCAGACTGTCTTCTTTTTCTCTTTTTTACTAATGTATCTTGCCTCAAAATTAATTATAACATGAAAAATAAAATCATGTTTTTGTCATGGGATTTTATAATTCTTGAAAAAAGATCAAGACAGCCGGTCAAAGTGATATTAACCATTTTCGTAAATATGAAAATATGGTCCTAGAAACCCCAGGAAATACTGCAACATGAATGGAGAAAACAATTGTTTCAACCAAGACATACTCTACTTTACTACACACAAACTAAGATGATTTAAGGGCAAGAATAGCTTTATACAGTGACTGCCAGAAGAACCTAGAAAACACACTCTGTTTTGCCCATAACAAAATTAATCATGTGCAGAACGGCTGAATCTGACAGAGAATTCTTATCTAGCACTTGTGGCTGCATATCAGCCTTGGTGCCAAAAAAGAAAGAAAGAAAGCAGACAAAAGAAGACTGGATCAAGGGGTAGTGTTCACTATTGTTTACATTCTTCAAAATAGAAATTTTCTAAGAAAAAGAAAATGATGGAACCAGGCCTGTCAGAATGTTAATATCAGAGGGAGACAATCAATCTATTTTTGTAGAATCAATTTATAAAATAAACTAGCCCAAACTACAGCAATAACCCACAACGTCTTAGGAAAGCATGTCCTCTCCTATAAAGAAGGATTCCCTGCAATACCAAGCAAGCACTTGATTTGGGGAAGGGGCCATGTGGAAAATATAAAACTAGGGAGGTTGATCAGGTCCCACTTAAAATAGGCACTTTTATCCTTGATTAATCTTTGTCCTTTTAAGTCTTCTCAAAATTTTCAGCTTCCTGATGTTTAAAACAACTGAAATAAAAGCTGATGGGAGGCAATTAGCAGAACACCAGCAGAATGGTAAATGGCGATTTTTTCCCCAAGCAATCTAACCTCATTGAGCAAAAATAAAACTGTATTTTGTGTGTGGAAGGGGGTAGAGTGGTTTTCATTACTGTGTGTCTTAAAAATAACCTTGCTCAAATATAAGCTCGATTACATATAATCTAATCTCACTAAGCAAGAATGAAATCTTTTTTGGGGGGTGAGTGAAGGATGTGACATTATCTTGTCTCTTAAATATAATCACCTACTTATTCCCAGTCAAATGCCTTAAGATGTTTAAGATATGTATTTACACTTATGAAATTGGGGATTTTTAGGAAATTATATTTGCTATTACATATCCTAACATTATAACATAACATGACAGTATACTAGTATATCTAAAGTCACAGAGAATCTAAAACGCATTTTGTTTTCTATTTGATCCATATTTATTATTTTCTTAATTTTAACTTCATGAAAATGTCTCATATGAGATCTAAAGTTGTAAGAAGTGCATGGAGACTGTCAGTTAATTGCGTGAAAATTAAACTTAAAGTGTGGGTAGGATTTGAAACGAGTTATTGAGGAAATGAGGAATGTTCCCAGTCCCTGGGTCTTGTTAAAAATAGGACACAGTCTCATCTGTCTGGGCTGGTTTGGGTGTGGTCCCGACTGGAGGCAGGAGGATGGACTAGAATAGATGACCGCACAGCACACTGTCCCTGACATCCTGAGGACTCTATGATTCTAGAAAAGCTTGGATCAGGCACCATGGGAGCAAAGGAGAGAAAAACTCTTCTGAGTTTTTATGGAACCACCAGGGCCTGAGAAGTAAACACATCCTTCATTCCTGTAGGTTTCTGTAACTGAAAAACACCTGGAATATATGGACAGCCTCGTTTTACCCAATCAATGTATTAGTCATGCTGGTGCTAGAAAGGATCTCAGAAATTATCTAGCCTTAGGCAGACCTTCACAAAAGTGTGTAACTCTTAATTTTAAGAAACTGAATCCCCTGGGGATCCAAGAGAGCATACTATTTAAAGGAATTCTATATTGAATCCTTTCGTTAAGAAAACATTTACCCTCTGTTTTGTTTTTTTGGTTTGTCCATAATCCTGGTTTTTCTAAAGTGAGGTGTACTTGGACAGTACCATCTTAATTTTTACTACTACATTAAGAACTTTTTTTTAACGATTGAATTTCTACTGACTGTATTGTTGTGTAGCTATTAAAATTATAACTATAGGGGCCGCCCGGTGGCGCAGCGGTTTAGTCCGCGCTTGGCAGCCCGGGGTTCGCGGGTTCGGATCCCGGGCGCCCGCCGACGCACTGCCTGTCAGCCATGCCGTGGCGGCGTCCCATATAAAGTGGAGGAAGATGGGCACGGATGGTAGCCCAGGGCCAGTCTTCCTCAGCAAAAAGGGGAGGATTGGAACAGATGTTAGCTCAGGGCTGGTCTTCCCCACAAATAAATAAATAAATAAATAAATAAATAAATAAATAAAAATTATAACTATAAAACTATACAACATGGGGCCAGCCCGGTGGCGTAATGGTTAAGTTTGTATGGGTTCGGATCCCAGGCATGGACCTATGCACCTCTCATCAAGCCATGCTGTGGCGGCATTCCACATATAAAAAATAGAGGAGGATTGGCGCAGATGTTAGCTCGCTCAGGGACAATCTTCTTCAAACAAAAAGAGGAAGATTGGCAACAGGTGTTAGCTCAGGGCCACTATCTTCCTCACCAAAAAAAAAAAAAAACCCACTATATAACATGGAAAAACGTAAATGAAATCTTACATGAGAAAGGTGGATCTTGAAATTGTGCATTTGCTATCATTACAAATATAAAAATTATAATTATATCTGAATTAAGATCAGAAGAAGCTTTTACAAGATAAGGTTTTCCAAGATGTTACAAAAAATTTACATAAAAGTGCCTACTAATTTCAAAATTAATTATAAAATTAATTAACTGAATCACTCATATCTTTTGTTGGCTCTTTGCTTAAAGTGAAATAATGAGGCATAATGCATTGAACTGAGTATGAACTGAGTTCAAATCCCGATTCCTCTACCCTGAAGACTTGGGAAGATGTAACCTCACACAGCCTTTGTTTTTCATCTGCAAATGTAAAGATAGTAACCTACATTGCAGGGTGATTGAGAGAATTAAGTGAGATAATATTTAATAAATGGCTGACATGCAAAAGCTGTCAAGTGTAAAAGATTCATGGAAGTCAAATGTAAGCATGACCTCCAGGAAGCCAACCAGAAAATGGCTGTTTTTCAGGCTGGATCCTGGTAAGGCAGGGGTGCCCTGACGTAACCTTGCCCATTTCCCACAGATGCCAGTTGCCCACTAGGCAATCGAGTCCCCCTGCACAGCATTCATTAAGGGATGTTAACTCCACCCTTTGAGCACATAAGAGACTGATCTTTCAAAGAGCTGAACTATCCTAATGATTTCACTGCAGTAAACACCACTGCCCATTAATCGCATTACCCAGAAGTCTAACTTACTTCCTTCTAGACATCAGGGTGCAGGTACCTTTCTTCTGAATGCTAGATTAGATTTCATCCTCTCCCTAGTCAGACATCTCCCAAATACAAGGAAATCCATCTAAAGCATCTTGACAGCGCAAGATTACTCGCATTTCATTATCGTTGCTCTGTCAATCACAATATATACCAAACAGAAAGTACTGACAAAGATTGGACAGTTTACAATCGCTGCATTCTGCATTGCACATGCAGGAAATGGAAACGATTGAGGTTCGTATGAGCTGGAATTTAGTCCACCAGACAGATTTATAGTCTTGCTTATGCTCCAATATCCATTAAAGTGGGAAGGTTGCAAACATAAAAAGGTTCATGCAATCCTAGAAGCATAATTTGATGGAGAGTAATGTCCCCCAAAAGTGCAAGTGAACAGCTTAGTGTCAATCTAATTGAAAGCTACCACACTGGGGTGAATTTTAGGTCCCTAATGTTGTTCAATATTCCTTATCAGTGCCAAAATGGAATCTAGAAATTCTCAATTCTGGTATGATAGCAAATACGACAAGATTATAATGTAAAAAATACAAGAAGAAAATTGAAAGTGTTCTTTATAAGTTAAAGATATATGTAAACAAAGAATTTTGAGAGAAAAGTACAAAGGCAACATTAACATGTGCCCCGAAATTAAAATACCCTCTGCTGATATAATAGGAGAAATGATGATCTAGACATAAACATCAATAACTGGTTTTGAGATTACAATGGAACACAAGTTAAAGATACTGATAAATCAATAGTGGATTTCTCTTTTTCCTTTTTATTATAACAGACCATGATAGTATCTTAAAAGAAGGGTAGACCATAAGAGCTTGGTAGAGCACATACTTTATTGAGCATGAGATAGTGCTTTACTAGACTATCTAATTGAATCATGATGTAGTAAATTACAAGAGACCTAGAAAATGCATCTAAATACTAGAAATATTTAGAGGAAAGATGAAAAATCTGAAGTTATTTAGTCAATAGAAAAGATGTCTAATAAGTTATTTATATCACAGAGCACTGACCAAACATTATCCATCTTCCACAAGGCAGGATGTGATTTTTTTAAAGTCACAAATTGCAATCTGAGTACCTAGAAAGAAGGGATTTCTTGATAATAAAAATGACTAAACTCTTGAATAAGTTATTGAAGGAAGTTATGTGATCCTGCAAAGTCTGTAGGTCAATGATAAATGAGAAGTTCTGCCTAATGTGAGCTAGTTTGACACTTGAGGAGATTCAAGGTGTTAGACCAGAGCATGTCTAGAGGTTTTAGTCAAGTCTTATATGCCATAAACATTTTGACTTAACTCTTATCTTCGATCTCCTGCTTTTCTTCTGTATATGCTCTCCTTAGGTGATCTCATCTCCTCTCTTGGTTTTGACCACAACCCAAATATACGTGCTGACTCCAGGTCTATCTACTCTGGTATCTTCTTGTAACTTCAGACTTACAGACACAAATACCTGCTGGACATATTCACTGGCACCTCAAAATCAGCACCCCCCCAAACACTTTTACAGAGATGTTCATAACAGCATTATTCACGACAGCCAAAAGATGGAAACAACCCAAATATCCACCAACAAATAAATGGCAAAACGAATTGTGGTATATATATATATATATATATATATATATACAATGGAATTTTATTCAGCCATAAAAAGGAATAAAGTACTGATAAATGCTACAGTGTGGATGAACCTCAAAAACATGCTTAGTGAAAGATGCCAGACAAAAAATGTCCCATGTTGTATGATTCCATTTATATGAAATATCCAGAATTGGCAAATCCATATAAATAGAAAGCGGATTGTTGGTTGCAGATTGTTGGGGCTAGGAGGAGAGGGGAATGGGGAATAATTGCTTAATGGGTAATTTGTTGAATTAAATTCCATGTAGCATACAGTGTTTATTATATGAGTAACTGAGTAGAGTAAGTAATAAGGATGTGTTCATTTGAACTTTCTGTATACATTATTGTGGTAGTCTGACTCCAAGATGGCCTCCACTGATCCCCACTCCTGGTGTGCACATTCTTGTCAGATCCTTGCCACATTGTCACTAATAGAATATGGCAGAATTGATGGTATGCCACTTCTGAGACTAGATTATAAAAAAACACTAGTTTCCGTCTTGGTTGAGCCTTCTCTTAGATAGATAGATAGATAGATAGATAGATAGATAGATAGATAGATAGATGATAGATAGAGATATAGATAGATAGATAGATAGATAGATAGATAGATAGATGATTGATAGATAGATAGATGATAGATAGATAGAGATAGAGAGAGAGCTTTTGTGTCATGAGCAGTCCTATAGAGAGGCACACATGGAGAGGAACTGAGGACACCAGCCAATACCAACCAATAGCCACATAAGTGAGCTTGGAAGTGGATCCTCCAACTCCAGTCAAACCTTCACATGAGTATAGTCCCAGTTTACAGCTAAATCTCATGGGAGACCCTGAGCCAGAATCATCCAGCTAAGCCACTCCCAAATTCCTGACCCTCAGAAACCATGTGAGATAATGAATGTTTGTTGTTGAAGTTGCTAAATTTGAGGTAATTTGGTAAGCAGTAATAGATAACTAATACAATTACTAAAACTCAACAGTAACCATGGCAATTATTTGGAACTTAGAACAACAACAGATTTTTCCAGGGAGGAATGTTTTATCATTAACATTGTTTAGTGATAAAAAGGGTGCATAGTGATAATATAAAGCATACTGACTTGTAGTTAGCTTTCTTATTGTTTTAAAATTCTCCACAGTGTACCCCCTTATTGCCTGCACCCAGAATGGACTGCTCCCACTTCTCTTATATATCCTTGCTTTAGTTTAAGCTGTTGTCATCTCTTCCCTGAACTAGCTGGTGTTTCTGATTCAAGTCTCTCCCATCCCCATTGAAACTGTCTACCATACTGATGACAATGTAATCTTTCTAATCATAAATCTGACCTTGTAATTCAGATTATATAAAACCCCTTAATAACTCCCTTGTGCCTATAGAATAAAGCCCAGGTGATTTACAAGACTCTTCGTGTTGTCTATGCAGAAAATACTGGAAATTTTCACTTATTGCATAGTATGTGCACATACTGATCTTTTGCTTGGATTTCTCCAATTCTTCCTCAGCTCTACCCCTACTCCATTCCAATTATATTGCTATTTACTTTGTGAATTCTTTTCTTTTTCCCCCCACAAACTACAACTAAAAATGTCTCTTCTTAGAGAAGCTTCATTGGACTTCCTCAGTCCAAATAAAGTGTTTCCTCCTTATCCAGCTCACCATACTCTATAGCAATTATATGTTTACGTCTGTTTTCTCTACTGGACGGAGAACCACTCAAGGACAGGACTATAGTAAATTCATCTTTAGCGCCCTGTCTATTAACACAGTGTCAGGCCTCACAGTAGGTATGTGCTAAACAGTGGAATAAAGAAATGTTGATAATTAAAGCAATAACAGCAACAAAAACTATCCACTATCACAACACTCTAACTCACATACTACTGTAATGTTTACACAAGCATTTCCATATTTTTCTAGATAATAATTTTATATAAATTATCAATTTCTATTCACAGCATTTGCACAGTTCAGCATTCTGCATTTATTTTTCACGTTGGATAGCTTCTATTGCTATCTGTTCACGTTCACTAATCTTTTCTTCTGCAGTGTCTAAGCTGCTGTTCATCTTTTCAAGTACACTTTTCATCTCAGGAATTGTTTTTTATAAATAAGGAGAGATCATGACTGCAATTTAAATATACAGCATAGCATGGTTGTGAGATAAAATGTGTCCCTTTGTGCTATAATACATAAATCATCCCTTCCTTCTTTGTCATTCTACCAAAAAAAATTTATCATCATAAGTTCCTTTCAAATTTGCAGGCAACTTAGTTCATCATGCTAATGTTTTGGTGGTGATGTTGGTGGCACTAGTGGTAGAAGAAGTGGTGAGGGTGATGGTAGGCGCAGGAGAAGGAAGAGGAAGAAGAGAGAAAGGAGGGGATGAAAGGGAAGAAAAAGATGAGAGGATGAAAAGGAGAGAAGAGAAGGCGAAAAGAAATCTTAAAAGAAACCCAGTCTAAGTAAGAGGATGGTACTGACAATATTTAAAATAGTAAGGCCCTTAGCATCAGAAGTCCTGGGGTTTTGCCCTAGATTTTAACTTACCATAGAGAACTACCTGAGTTAGGCCAATTATTGTATATCTCTGAGCCTTGGTTTCTTTCACATATGAAATAACTAATAATAATTAATAGGTTTGTAGTGCTTACTCTGTGCCAGGCAATATTCTAAATCCCTTATGTATATTAATTCCTGTAATCCTCCCAATGACTTTATTTTACACCTTCCTAGCTAGGAAGTGGAATAGCAAACTTTAAACCAAGGCAGTCTGACTCCAGAGTCTGTGCCCTTAATAACAATATCCACCTGGAAGGATGTCAGTGAAGATCAAATGAGGTAACTTACATGAGAGGGTTTTGTAAACTAAAAAGTAATTATGATATTTCAAAATAATTGTGATGACAGTGATGGTGATAAAGTTCAGATAACTCTACAGGAAGTCTTAAGAACAAAAACAAGTATTGCTGAGAATTCTACTATAATTTAGATTTGGAAAATTTATAAGTGCTAAAGATGATGCTTTCTTTACGTGTTCTTTCTTTCTTCCCCAACTTTCTAATTCCAAGCAACATCAAGTAAGTAGAATTACCAGTGCCTTCCACCTTGACTTGGCTAATAACCTATAATGCCACAGAACCCATACTCTGGTAGACAAAAATTGATAGAATTTATAGACTTGGGTTTTTATTTTTATTAAATATTTCTATATGATTTTGAAACACATTATATCTTTGTATTTCAGTACTGCACTGAAGAGTATGTGAGTGTGTGTATACATATATGCATGTGAAATCTCAGCTTTGAGGACATTGTTCTATCTCATTTTTAAATACTTTTAATAAAATCTCTCAGGGCCAGCCCAGTGGCATAGCGGTTAATTTTGCACACTCCACTTTGGTGGCCCCGGGTTTGCGGGTTCAGATCCCAGGCATGGACCTACACACCGCTCATCAAGCCATGCTGTGGTAGCATCCCAGATACAAAAGAGAGGAAGACTAGCAACAGATGTTAGCTCAGGGACAATCTTCCCCATCACACACACAAAAAAATCTCTAACCTATAAGAATTGAATACTAAATAGTTACCTTTAATGTTGGGTTTTTTTAATATGTAAAAAAAGAAAGAAGTGGGGAAAGGCAAACATTCTCTTCTATCTCTTCTGATATTTCTGTAGAAGTTCTCTTATTGATGAACATACTGCAAATATCCTCTAATTAAAAGAGAGCCTTAAAATGTTTGGAGCACAGGCATCTTTTCTTGACCTCTTCTGGCTCTGAAATCATGAAATCACAGCCTATCTTTCATAGGCATCTCAACATGTTGCTGCCCAGGTCGGGCTATATTAAAAAGTGAAATTACAGTTGAAAAAAATAACCTTCAGTAGACACATGTTTAATAACATGATTTTGTTGGTCTTTTTAAAACATTTTTTAAAAAACTGATGCCATTAAATGATTTTTTATCAAAAGCATTTTAAAAACCTGGAAAGCAAAGGCATAAAAATTAAAAGCTATCTTTAAGAAATATTGGCCTCCACAAAATCCAAATTTCTAACAAAAAGCAGCTCGAGGACTGCTGGCCTACAGAAAGAAATCAGACAGTAAAGCGAAAGAATTTTTTTCCCTTCCCATTCAACTGGCCTACTTCCTTAACTTTTGAAAATTTTAACTTATTTTGGACTTTGATGTCATCAAAGGTTATAATAATACTTATCAACAATCTGTTAACAAACACATTCATAGGATCAGCTAATGAGTGCAAATAATGGAACCATGGTTCCTTGACAGCAGGGTCTATGTCTTTACTTGTCTCTAGAGGCCATTAACAAACAGTCCCTTGCATACTGATGGTGCTTACTGGATGAATTAATTAGTTACTAAATTATTTCATTTGTCCCTTTGTGGAGACGGTTACCTGGGCTAGGTCAGTTAGGGTATGGTGATAAAGAGGTGAAATCTTCTGTGTGGACCACCCATCCCAAGCAGAGCTGATTGGGGGAATGTATGTTCTTGATGGTCAACTGAGTCCATAGTTCCACCACATTCTTAAATAGCAGCATCCAACTTCACGCATAACTTGCTAAATTTAGGACATAGTAGTCCGCCAACATCAACATTACTAAATATTCTCTGTAACTAGGTTCCTCAATTTTAGCCCTCATTAATACATTTATCAAAAAACAATTTTTAATTCATGTGTACTTTTTGTTTATTTCACTTCTTGGAGGCATGTTTTCCTAAAGTTTATTACCTACTGGTTGAAATATATGTTCCTTTTATTGGTCTAAACTACACAGGGACAAGGAGAGAATGTGTGGGTAGTTGTTACACAGTCACTTTTGCAAATCATAAAATCACTGAACTAAATTGGAAGGGACTTTTGAGTGCTTGAAAAACGTTTATTACCACGAATTCTGGAGGATGCCTAGTCTTGACACTACTCCATGTGCCTCCATCGAATTTGCACATTAATTGGATAATTGGTGATCAGAGAGCGGTTCAGACTGGGTGCCACAGGAAGGGCATTCAATCCAACATGATGGCTGAAGGAAGTCTGGATGGAGCTGAGTCTTAAGAAACAGTCGGAATGGACCAGGTGAAGAAAGGTGAAAGGTGCTCTAGGCAGATGGATTAGAAAAAGCCAAAGCTGGTTGGAGTTGTACAATAGTGCGGTAAAGATTAGAAGGAGCAGGCCTGGAGGGGAGGAAAGAGGTACAAGCCAAGAGGTAATATAGTGGAAGGAAATGAATCTGGAAAAATGAGAAAGTCTGGTTAGAAAGGGAGTTATGAGCTGTGATAAAAAGTGTGAACTAAACAGTGCTTCTCAAACTCTAGTGGGGGATAAATGACACACTGAGAATTTTTAAATTTGTCTTTCATTTTGATGAAAAAAAATTTTAAAGTATATTACTACTTATAAAGATAGTAAGATTTTAGTTTCTTAAGGCAGAGCTCCACAAAATAGTCTGAGGATAAATATCCGAGAAACATCAGGCTAGAAGATTGAGACTTAACCTTCCCTGAAGACTGTAAAACAATTCCCTATTCATGACAAACTTCATTGTAGATTAAAAACACTGCTTCTCTTTTATCTACATTCTTATTTGTTTAACCCTCAAAGAACTCTAACATATATGTCAATCACACTTTCACCTTGCAAAAACCATGTGGCCTTTCTGCTTTAAGTGTTCAGTAAATGTATTACAGACATCACCTAGATACCTAGCGTGGAAACAAGAGTACTCGCTGATCAGTAATTCTTCAAGTTCTGCATGAAATCTTTCTAATGAACCCAAATCCCATTTCCAATTCACTGATG
The DNA here is from genome assembly GCA_031878705.1 of Tapirus indicus. Lineage (NCBI taxonomy): Eukaryota > Metazoa > Chordata > Mammalia > Perissodactyla > Tapiridae > Tapirus > Tapirus indicus. The sequence continues at coordinate 74,068,831 of CM062926.1, read as the reverse complement.
CTCCAGCACAGGGGCTTTTTGTCACAAAACTTCTAATTTTATCCTTCAATTATTTCAATACTCTCAGGCAGATGGCTTAGAACAAAGGCATTAATCAATGCTAATTTGTTTGGTCCACTTCTGATCAACTATAATAAAAACAATGTTTACCTTTGGTTATAAGTGAAACCAGATTGGAGATCTTGGATGGGACAATTTCTGCCTCAAGGTCTTTAACTTGCTGCTGCTTCTGCAGGGACACAATCCCCCACTTTTTACTTCATTCAAGGTTATTATGGGGCTTTCCCATTCTCATTCATCATGTCTCCTTGTAGTGGTTTTCCCTGACTACTCTACTTAAAATTCCTAACCCTACTCTCACAAAGTTACTCTCCTCCCATTAATCTGTTGCTTTCTTCATAGAGTTTGTCACAAGTTATCATTGTTTTATTTCTGTCTCTCTCAGTAGATTGTAAGCTCCATGCAGGCTAACACCAAGTCAACCGTATTCCCAACGTCCCGCACATAGAGGATGCTTCTTAAATGCTGAGGAAGGTATAAATGTATAACTTCTCTTGGGGAAACTCACTCACTGGTTCAAGCTCTCCTAGGGGTCATCTTGGCACAAATTTCATAAAGAATCATTCATGAGCTTCTTCCCCCAAATGTGACAAGTATAAAGAATACATTTTAAAGAATTTGTTATTATTAAAAAACATTTTTTAAAGATCAAGCTGATGCAGGTTTCTTAGAGAAATAGCTGATCCAGATTTGGGCATGAATTGTACAAGAACTTGGAACAATCTTATCACGCTAGAAAGCAAAAAATCTATCTGATTTGGGGTCTGATAAAAAAGACACAGGAGCCAATTCAAAGGGTCTCCCATTAGCCAAAGATGGGACAATTTGAGCATCAACAAGAATAATGACTGCAATGGATTGAAACAAAACAAATATATTAAAATCCACAAGTTCAGGGGGCCAGCCCCATGGCCTAGTGGTTAAGTTCAGCGTGCTCCCCTTGGGTGGCCCTGGTTTGGTTCCCAGGTGCGGACCCACACCACCGGTTGGTGTCCATGCTATGGTGGTGACCCACATACAAAACAGAGGAAGATTGACACAGATGTTAGCGCAGGGCAAATCTTCCTCAGCAAAAAAAAAAAAAAAATCCACAAGTTCAGAATGTTATTTAAAACTAGTTAGCTTTGGAGTTTCCTATGGCATCAACTCATTATTTTGAAAATTGGCAAATGGGGGAAATTTATCCTGCTTTTCCTAAGCTAATTGTATTTCAAGTTAACCAAAGAGTTGAAGAGAGAAAGTTCTTCTACATAGACAATTTCCAACTAATAAGTGCAGAAGGAATGACAAAATTATAACCACCACAATTTCGTAACCCCTAATGAACAATGGATTGAGGTAACACTCATGAATAACTATTAAAACCATGGAACTTTTAATAGATAAATCAGATTGGTAATACCTGAACTTCTGATCAATCTTAACATCACTAAAAGTGAGATTACCAGACATTATGTGTCTCCTGATGTGATGGCATGCACATCACCTATGTGTGTTCAGAACCATCTATGAAATATTCTTTGCCAAAAAAGTGAAGCTGCAAGTAATTAAACCTCTAGAACTAACCATCACTTTAAATGACACCATGAGGTTACAATCAGCTAGGTGGGAAATTCTATAAGACAAATGACCTGATTTCTTTAACAAATAAATATCAATTTAAAAACTAAGTGGGAGTGAACGTTTATATATCAAAAGAGGCTTAAGAGATATATCACCAAAATTTAACGTGGACATGGTTCCATCCTGATTTAAATAAGTGAATTACAAAAAGCAATTTTTAGATAATCAGAGAAAAATGAACAAGAACTGAATATTAGTTGATCTTAAAAAATCATTGTCAATTTTGTTAGATGTGATCACGGTATTGTGTTACAAAAAAAGTTCATATTTGTTAGAGATAGATATTAAAATAGTTGCAAGTGAAATGATACAATGTTTGGGATTTACTTCAAAATACTCCAGAAAAATAAAAATGTGTGTGTGTGAAATAAGAACGACAAAACATTGATAAATGTTGAAGCTGGGTATTAGGAACAGAGGGGTCATTATTCTATTCTCTCTGCTTTTGTATTTATTTGAAAATGATCAGGATTAAAATTAAAAGCTGAGTATTGTTTTTAAAATGTGTTAGTATAAAATACAGCAAACATACAAAAGAGTCTATGAACCACCTAAAGAAAAATATTGAAATGTATTCCTATGTATTCACAACCCAGTGCAAAACATGGAACATGACCATCTCTACAAGTCCCCTGCGGTCTGTCCCCTGAACATCTCACCCTTCTTCTCCCTCAGAGACAACCACTATTCTGAATTTTGTGTTATAATCCCCTTATTTTTCTTTATAGTGTTTTTAAGTATTGATGTACTTATTCTTATACAACATACCATTTCTTTTTCTGCTTTTGAACTTCTTACAAATGGAATGATGCTTTATGTTGACTTGCTTCTTCAACATCAATTTTGAAATGATCTATGTGAATACATTTAACTGTAGTTTATTCATTTTCACTGCTGCAGAGTGTTCCATTGTATGCATACACTACAGCTTTTTCATCCACTCTACAGTTGGGAGATATTTGAGTTATTTTCAGTATATTATGAACATTCCTGTACATTTCTTTGAGGTATATACTTAGAAGTAGAATTACTGTGTCATAGAGTATGTGTAAATGAAATTGAGTAAGGCTAAACTGTTTTCTAACTTGGTGGTTGTACCAATTTACACTTTGTCCAGTAAGCAGTGTCTTTGAGATTTTCCCCTTTTCTATATGTTCACCCATTCTTGATATTTTCAGAGTTCTTAATTTTGGCCAATCTGGTGAGTGTGAAATGATATCTTATTATTATTTTAATTTGCATTTCCTTTACTGCTAGTGAGTGTGAGCATCTTTTCATATGTCATAGAGACATTTGTGCTTCCTTCTCTGTGAAATACACACATTCATTCTTTTGCCCATATTCTAACAAGTTGGTTTTCTTTTTCTTTTTGATTTCAAGGAGTTCTTTATATATCCTGTGTATCAACCTTTTGTAGTCATATGGATTACAAACAATATTTTATGGCTTGCCTTTTCACTTTCTTTATAGAATCCTTTGATGAATCAGTGTTCTGAATTTTAATATAGTCAAATTGATCAATCTTGCACTCTTGGTCACTTTATTAAACAAATCTTTCTCTACCTCAAGGCTATAAAGATATTTTCCTATATGGTCTTCTAACAGCTTTATAGTTTTGTTTTTCACATCTATGTCTTTAATTCACTTGAACTTTTTTCTTCCCCTTTGGTGAGGCAAGGCTCCAATTTCATTTCTTCCATATGGATAGCCAATTGACCCAGAATCATTTATTGAAAAGCTCATTCTTTCTCCACTGCTCTGCAATACCAACTCAGTCATAAATCAAGTGTCTACATAATTGTGGATGTGCTTCTGGGCTCTCTAAAACAGGCTGAATTTTCATCATCCAGAAAAAAATAGAACAGTTTAAGTTTGGTAATTTCCCTTCTCACCTCGAGCCTACAACTTCTGAGATTGTTCTTAACTTGTTTTCTTCCTTCAATCTCTCCTCCAAACCATCAGTCCTCCTAGGTTCTTAAAGCACAAATAAATTCATGTCAGTTCTCTGCTCAAAAACATTAAAGGGTCCCACACTGAAACAATATAAAGAACTGTTTTAAGCTCCTCTGGCTAGACAGTGAATCACTCCAACCTTCGGACTGACGTTAACCTCAACAGTGCCCACAGTATAGCAGAAGCTCAGTAAATATACTTTCTATAGACGATTTCACATAAGATTACTGTTAATTTTTTTTAAGAGAAGCTGATTTGCCTCTGTGCATATCCAAAATGTTCTCATATAAACTTACATTTATTTTACTTTGTCAAAATGTATAACCTAGAAATTTGTCTAAATCATAAAAAGATTATAAAGGTTTCACTTATTTCATTGTTTTAAGTATCTTACTAAACCTGTTTTGAAATGTAATCATGTAAAAATGTAACTGTTTAGCAAAATCACGCATTCCATTTCAGTTTGATTTACCTTTATGAGGTTACGAAAACAGACTGTCGGAAAACCAAAATGACAAAACAAAGTAATCAAGGTCTATTTAATAACAAATGCATTTTTCATTACATTTTATTAGATGTGCAAGAACTCCAATCTGGATGTGCTTTCTTACTTATCCTGTTTGTACATTTTGGTATTATCTCTTTTTGAGCTGGAGTATAAAAGTCTTCTACAGGCAGCTTCAGGGACCAATTAACTCCATTAAATTATATCCAGTTATGTAGTGAACTGAACCACTGCTGGATGGGGCTGTCTAGAGCTGTGACAATTAGGAGAAGGAGAGAGGCAGAGAGAGAGATTGATTTTATATGTCACTGAAGCACACTGCAACAATATGCCAGCGTGACTTTCAAAATGGCCTTAAAATATTCCAAACTCAGGGAGTTTCCTTGCTCGAGTGGGAGTTGACAGACTGTCTGGCAGCATTAGAAAGAGGCAGAGAAAAGCTGATGTCTATACCGTGTCCTCTAATAATAACATTCTGCCTCTTTGCGGCATCTCTCCCTTAGAAGGATCCGACTATTTGTTGTGAGGTGTGTGTGTGTACGCGCTCGCGCGAGCTTTGCCTCCTCTTGTGTAGAGAGCATGATTTCACGTCTCACATCTGCGAAAACCAAACCGAAGGACACTAACCCTCCCAAGGTCACCTACAAAATTAGTGTCGTGACCTGGGGGGTGGGGGGAACAGAACCCAGGTGTCCCGACTCCAGCTTTGTGGTTGGGCACTAAATCACTTTTCTTTCCTTGTGAAAAAAAATCTTTGGGCGGGGGGAAGTGAGAGATTAATCAGATTTCCTCTTTTCTCTCCTTACCTCCCCTCCCCCTTACGGAGATAAAAACTCATGAAAGCAAACAAGGTGTCCACTCTCCAGTTCTTAAGCTGGGTCCTCCAAATCCACCCCCTACCCTCCGACACAAAGCGATAGGGACTCCCAGGGTTTCTGTCCGTCCAAACGCGAGCCTGGGAGGTGAGGAGTGGTTAAAACTCAGCCCTCACCTCCAGCGGGTCCCGGCTCCGCGGCGCCCAAGCCCCGCCCCCGCCCGCCCTTCCCCCACAGCCTCTGCACGCCAGCCCCTCTCCCCTCTCCCAATCGGGCGCACCCACCCCAGATGTCGCTTGGCACCGATCGCAGCCGCCGCCGCCGGTGCCGCAGCAACACTTTCCACTTGTATTGATCACCTCCCAGCCCGGCTCAGCCTGCTCGCCCGAGCTGAGCGCGGCCGGCGCGCCCGCTCTTGGCAGCCCCGGAGCAATCGGTCTCCGGAGGCAACTCCTTGGGAGCGCCCTGTCCGGGGTGCCCTCTGCGCTCTGCAGTGTCTTTCTGTCTGCTTGGGAGGAGGAGGAGGAGGAGGAGGACGTCTGGTCCCGGCTAGGAGGTGGAGCAGCGGCAGCCGCCTCCGCCGCTGCCGCCGCCGCCGGAAAGGGAGAGGCAGGAGAGATCGAGACTTGGAAACCCCAAAGTGCCCGCGACCCTGCACAGCAGGCTCCCTTCCAGCTTCATGGGCAAAGTGTGGAAACAGCAGATGTACCCTCAGTACGCCACCTACTACTACCCCCAGTATCTTCAAGCAAAGGTAACAGGGCGCTGGGGGTGGGGGGTGCCGGAGGAGGGGGCGCCGGGGGCGCGCACGGGTCGGGTTCGGGGAGGGGTGCGCACAGCGAGCCCGGGTCGCCGCTGGTGGAGTTGATGAAAGGTTGCTAACTATAGCGCTGGCCTGGGCAGAGCCGGGCGGCGCGCGGGGCGGCGGCTGCCCGGGGAGAGGAGTACGGGGATCGGGTTACAGCAAGCCGCGGGGGGAGAGACTAGACAGGAAAGAGCCGCCAGCCCCTTCCTGGCCCGGGAGGCGGGGAGGGTCGTGGGGCCGAGCGGCGCCCCTCGCCGAGCGTTGGCTGCTCGGCCGCCGACGCCTGGGGCCCGCAGCAGGACCCACTGGCGGCGCGGTTTTCGACCCCTTCTTCTGGGCCTCGCCTCGCGAGCAGTAACTCTTGGCTTCCCTCAGAGTGGCGCGGAGCCTCCTGCCCCCCGGGGACGCTCCTTCGCCTCCCCCGCGCGCGATGACTGGGGCTTTGGGGGGGGGGGGGGAACGGGACATTTTCCTCCCCGCCTCCGGCCCTGCGCGCCCGCCCCTCGCCTTGATCTTTGTGCGGTGTGGCACTTCACCTGGTTACTGATTTCTACTTTTACGCTGGTGTTTTGGGTAAAAGAGTGGCCAAAGTTCACTCAATGTTCATTGATGTCCATTTTAATCTTCCCTGTGGCTCTTGCAAAGGAGGGACAATGAGCAGATTTCAGTGCAGAGAAAGAAGTGACTTTGTATTTAGTTTAGAAAAATACTATCTTCTCTGTTTACCACAGATCGATTTCCAACGGTGCTTTCTCAAAAGTGGCCTTGGCACCCTCTTAGGTAACACTGATGACATGTAGCTGTAGAAATTGCGACTGGCTTTCTAGGGAGCCTGGGTACTTTGTTAGTGGACCTATCTTATTTTTACAATAAGAATTTGATGCCTCCTGAAAATCGTTAAAAAAAAAAAAAAAAAGGAGGGTCCATGAAGAGTGAGGGTTTCACTGCTTTGCAAGCTTCTTCCAAGATTTGGGAGGGCGGAGGTTGGATGCACCAGCCTTCTTCTGCAATTAGCATCTCCTATCACGGCTCCAGGTGCCCTTCTAGATGACAAAAGAATCAAGCACAGATACAGTGTCTGAACTTTCTTTGGGAGGTTGTAATTTTGCCTTACTTGCGGGCAGAGGGCATTTCTGGCCTGGTACAAAGAATCTCAGATTCAACCTTGATAAGCTTTTATTTCTTACAGTGTGTGTGGTCCATTTTATGTACCTACAACATAGCTTTATGTTGTCCATGTAAAAAGGACACTTGTCAGCATAGAGACCAGAAATTTCCTAGCGTTCAAGGGCCTCATTTTCACTCCCCCAATTCTCATTTCACTTTGGGTTGCCAGAAAGCAGCAAGATGGTAGCAGCAAGCCTACCCATTATTCATTTCTGTGTGGTCCCTACGTGTTTGTTTTCAGGGACTGGAGGGAGGTGCTCGTTTTTTGTGAGCTACATTGTAAATATAAGTCATTCAAAGAAATTTTGAGGCATAATCAACGCACTACCTTTTAGATATCATATGTTTAATGCACTTGTTTAAATTATGCAGCATTGGGTGCCTACAAGACAGCCTATTCAACACTTAACTATATGAATAATATATACGTACACTCAGGTAAAGAAGAAAAAGCCCATGTTTCTACCGGCACATTCACCTTAGTAATTTTTATGTACCATTAGTAAGTTAGAAACCAAGTACATAGCATTTAATATAGCTAATGCAATGCCATTTGGCTCTTTTTGCCCCGTAAATAATTGAAGAGAGAGACAAACGGCAAGAGCCTGCTCTAGTAATTAGGGTCGGATCCCAGAAAGCTTTAGGGCCCATTTTCTGAAAGTGTGCTTCCTGCATAAAGCATTTAATATTGATTTGTGTTACGGTAAAGGACATTCTCAAAACATATCTTGTTGTTTCTGCTATGAAATCTGAAATCCTATTACTCTGAATCTCTTTGTTTCTGGAGAAAGACACACATAGTCACTTGACCTATATAACATGATATTAAAGTTTGATAATTAAATCTAAATTCCCTATTGTAAAGTATCTCGATTATCTCAGGACGGGGCATCTCCCAAAATGTAAAGTGACTAGATGCAGATTTTAGGTAAGCACAGTTTAGAACACATAGCCCATTTTTTCTCCTCCCTTACATATCTGTTGGTAACATGGGGGTGAGTCATTAAAAAAAAATAGACACTTCGTGTGATTTGTAGTTAGTTTAAAAACAAGCTTTGCCTAGTCTCCCTAAACAGTTAATGAACTCACTTAGAATCTGTTGTCTGCAGTGATGATCCTTGCCTGGGTGCGTGTGTGTTCTAACCTTCCTGAAATATGGGATAGAAAACATCACTCTGTTTAAAGTACAGTGATGTGTTTGCTAGTCAGAGTTGTTTTGAAACTTCTGTTTGGAAGCTGTATCAAAAACCGAGGAATGGCACGTCGTTTACAAAGTGCTATTTGACTTAAACTTGTGCTCAAGAGGTGGATGTGATTGTTTTGAATTGAGAAAGAATAAACGAATGGGATTTCTTTTCATCAGAAGGAATAGATACCAGTTAAAATGGCACTTGAAAATGAGTTTTGTTATCATACTTTAAAAAGTTACATATGTCAAATCATTCTTTTTGTGTTAATCATCTAATTAGAGTCTGTTTTGGAAAATTTATTTAGTAATTTTCCCCCATAAAAACATATTAATTACTTCTACACTTTATTAACAATAACAAAAATCTATGGAGCTGTATTACAGCATATGACCATGTTGCTATGCTCTGTGCTTTGACAGAAAGAGAAAATCATTGGAGAAAGTAATACAACTGCATTAAACATGAAGTAAATCTGAGGATGTTATGGAAAGGCAGGACATGGGTGGAAATGAAGGAGACTGTGAAATTTTCATAATACCGTAGTGTCGAGTAACATAGATTTCAAGTAACCTGATTTTACACGCTTGTTGGGTTTTTTTGTATTGCTCGATCAGGATGCTCTTACCACAGCAGGTTCTCTTTGTCACCTGACACATTCCTTCTAAGATGTCGATTGATATAGCTTTGTGAATATAAGCACATATTGTTCTAAGGGATTTTCTAAATTATAAAATGACTATGCGATATTATGAAAAATGTAATTTGGTATCCACTTTTCAGCTACACAGGAAAAGTTCTGATGATTTAACATATTTTAACCTCAATATTTGTATGTACACATTTTCAAACAATGGCTGTATTAATTTCACTTATTGTAAGGGCAACCCTTGAATCATGGTCTGTTTATTTCAAAGATGCTATAACGTTCATGGCTGCCAATGCACGTGCGCAAATATTTATGGGAATTGCAATACTTACTCTATTTCTTTTGAAAAAAGGGAAGTACAAAATGTTCTTTACGTGGTTAGCTAATATTTTGTACCAACTAACAGCAATTTGACAGATTTGTGATCTTATCAAAATAAGGGGAATATATTTCTATAAAATATTTTATATTGAAAGTTTGATTTTTGTTTTTTGTGTATACAACAGTATTGTTTTCTATATTAAAGAAATATTTGTTTCTAAAACAAAAGTTTGTTTTAAAGCCATTTTTGTGTAAGTGTATACCAAAGAACATATCTGAACCTAGCTTCAAAATCTGAAAAATAGTGAGTGATATAATTTGGGATTCTTTTAATAAAGTCTACTAGACAAAACGGTTTTTCTGAGTTGACTTTTTGCATGCACTACCTTTTTGTTGAATTCCTTAACTTGAACTTAGTTGTAGTCAAATGAATATTGTGTCAATCTGTTTCTCCAGGAATTAGGGGTCATGATTTGATACATAGAACTACTGAGTATACGAAGATGGATTGGAGGTATAGGGGCATGATATTAAGACGACTTGGGGTGCTTTTTGTCTTAAGAAGTAACCACATTTATGAGGTGAATAAAGTTTGCTTAAATGTATCAGTACAGTAATGCAATACTTTACACCATGAATGAACCTTGTTTACTTAGGTGAGTGGGATATTGTGGCTCTCTGGAAGTGGTGTTGGAAGCCTCAAGGTCATGGAAATGTTAAAATCAAGATGCATTGTAATGTAATATTGTAGCACCCTTTCCTCCCATAGCTATTTCTTTTGAATTTCCCATAATACATACTATTTTTTTATTGTTGGGAGCCAAATCTTAAACTACTAGAAGGGAACTGGAAAACATAAGCAAAGAGAAGTAGGAAAGTATTCAATCATTTAGTATCCATATAATTAGATGTTTGACATCTTACTTGTTTGACAATCTTGGCTTTGACTTTAAATGCAAATATGGGCAATTTCCGTGTGATATACTTTCAAGAAAACATTTTTTAAAACTTTACTTATATATTGCTCAGGCTTTGTATTTTGCTTAATGGTTTATTGAAACTTTAAAATTAACCCAGCTCACTTAATGAGTACTGAAATTTTAAGCTGGGGGTCTTTTAGCTAAAGACAAGGGGATCTTTTTCTTTTTACTAAAGAGAGAGTTGCCAGAAAAAAAAATCTTTTTTCCCCTACATATGCTTAACCAGTAAAAATCATGTGAGGAAGATCTAGAATGGAAGGATAAGTGCTTAGTAAAAATGATATGGACACGTAAATATTGTTTCATTCTTTTTAAAATGAGGAATTTCGTGTCTAGTTTGTTTTTTATTGGTTGCTTAGTTCACTAACGTTTATTTTCCCCACTCATGGTCTAGCTATCCCACTGTAAGTCTCTCTTCAAAGGATATTGACACCTCCCTAGTTCCTTGCTTGATTCACAGAACAGTAGGTGCTAAATAAATAATACTTGTTAGTGACTATTATTATTCAGGATAAATGCATGCAAAATTTTTTTAGACCAGAAAAAAATTGTAGACCAAAATCTACAAATATAATAATCCAGCTTAATTTTCTAATGAAATCTCAATATAGTTTGTTTTGTGTTTTAATTTTTTTCCCATAATGAAAACTTTCAAATGTTTTATGAATTAAGATCCCTAAGATGAATCACATATCGATTGGTCAATGCTTAATTTATGAAATCAAAAGTGCCTTTTTGTGCAATCTTTATTAAAAAATATGGTGCCAAAAAAAAAAAATCTCCTAGTATTATGTTTGGGGAGGAAATGCTACATGTGATGAATTAGTGACTCATCCTGTCTTTGCCTCCTATCAACAGCCCCCACCAACACAGTACAAACTTTTCCTGCTTAATTTTCAAGAAAATCCCTTTTCCAGTATATTTCAGACTTAGTAAAAACATTTATTCATTTAATAGATAATAACTAAAATATGAAGTAGCATCGAGGTATTCAGAATTATAGTTTTCTCTATTACTGTTGCATAACCCTGAAGATGACATTCAGCCATTTAGTTTTTTACCCCATTCATTGGGATATTATAGGAATAAGAGGGAGTATAGCAAGTTGTTCTTAAGTGGCAGTGTTTTATTCAATGTAACATAGCTTATTTTAAAGAAAATATAGTAGTGATATGTCAGTGATTTAAATGCAGTGCCATAATATTTGGTATAAAATCAAAGCATATATTCAAAATTGAATGTTGAGCTTGGGGATTTTATGTGGATGAATTTAAATGTTCTGTTTTTTATTTACATATCATTTTAATGAATAAATAGTAAAACCTGGTGGAACTCCGCTGTGTCTCCTGAGAGGCAGCCTTTGGATGATACAGACGTTTACCACTGGGAGTTTGGTCAGATGATACACAGCAAAATGTCTTAGAACCGCATGTGTTGAACACACATGCACATTTGAGCACACAGATTTGATAACAGAAACTAAACATTTCTTAATCAGGTAGATACGAGGGGAAAAGTGTAAAGGGGATGGTGACAGCTAAGCCAACCACAAACCGAACATGTATCTCCCATAATCGAATGCCTTATTTTTGCTTAATGCATCTAGTCTCCTTAACATAATTATATGAATATTTTAATTTTTCAAGCAAGCGCTGAAAAATAAGCATGTCTAAGATGATGAGAGAGAGAGAGACAAAAAGGAGAGGGCAAAAATCAACATCCTAGACCTCCTAGGGGAGACAATGTGTAAAACCAAACATTGTCCTCCATACGTTGTCTTTTAGCTAATTCTTAAATGTATGCATTTGCCATTTTAGAGGATGGAGAACAGTTTTCTGGATGATGAATATGAAAACTTAGATTCTAAAAGAGAGATGCAATGGCAATATGAACAGTTAACTTGCTTATAAATCTGGTACTATAAACACACAAAATCAGTGTCCAGTGGGTGATTTCCTACCTTGGGTGTAACATCCGCATTCTGGAATTAGGTTAAGTTTTAAGCTGGTAGCTTGTTGGAAAATTTCTGAGGCTCATGAAGGGCTAAAATATTAACTAATCGATCGTATTTCCTGAGTGACCCCAGAGCAGCATTCTCTACACTTGACATTGGGAAAGGTTAGGGAGTATACTATCTGGTCCCTGTGCTCCAGTGTCTCACTAGCTACCGGGGAAGACAGAATAGACGCAATAGAAGAAGTAAGTGAAGAATATTTACAAAATAGTAACACCCAGAAAGGCAGCATATCAACCAAGGGTCTAGTGACAGAAAAGGCACTAAGATCTAAATGTGGGATTAAAAAGAATGCCATGTGTTTTGTGAGAAAAAAGTGCTAATAAAAGCTACAGTAAATCTGGGAATTTTAAAAAGAAATTGGACTTTAGATGAATGAATGAAAATTTCTTGAATTGCTAATCAGCATTGTTTTGTATTTTTTCTGCTTTATAATCCTCTTATGAGTACTTAGAATTTTAAAGAATAACGTTTTTGTACTTTATGTTAACTCCTTCCCCTCAGAGTTTCATATTCAGTTACCTTATTTTACATGATTATTTTTCCAGTTTTATGCTTATAAATGTGCTATAGGCCAACCTATTAGGATTGTGACAGGCTGAGAATATAATCCTTAAATGAGACATAATGGTTATACAGAAATATTACTTTTATTGTTTTAAACCAATTGAAATGATGTTTATTTCTTCTAATTCATTAGCCTTGCTTGTGGCAAAGGGGAAAAAATAAGTTTCGAGTTTTGTTGTGCTGCCAATGAGATCATTGTGTGCCTTCAGTCTACACGTTGATGAACCTAATGTGAGCTGGCATTTCTTCAGAAAATAACAGATCTTTTATTATTCTTGATCTTTCATAAATATAGCTATTTATTCTCTTTATTTGGTCATTATCTAGCTTTAATTCTTTTAAATAAGCTGTTATCCACCTCTGCAAAGGAACTAAATCCCTCAGGAGTCATACTGTTCTCTGTTAGGCCTCAGTGTGGGACACGGAACCCATCCCTCTGGCTGCCCACTGAGCAATGTGCACTATTGGGCTGCTGGGTCCCAGATAAAGAGTGACACCAGGGAATGGTTTTGTGTAACAAAACTAGATCATTTCATAGATGTTATACATAATTTTTACTGATCTTGAAGGAAAAATCCATCGTCCCAGCTCTGCAAGTGTGGGCCCATTTTATCTGATACCAGTTTTGTTTTTTTAAGTTGAAAAATTTAATAAATGGAATGGGCAGAACTGGTTGGATATATCATGGAATATTGTGCTCTTAACTTAAATTTCCTGGGGGGAAGAATCAAAGTTGCCAAAATGAATTTTAGATTATAAGTTTACATTTATATTATACTGAAACTCTTCAAGCCAGCCCTGGTGGTCTAGTGGTTAAGATTCGGCTGCTGTGGTCCCAGTTCCTTTTCCCATCACGGAACCACATCACCTGTCTGTTGCTTGTCATACTGTGTCGGCTGTGTGTTGTTGTGATGCTGAAACAGACTAGGAAGAAGGACCTGGCCACTTCTGAAAAAAACTGGCCGTGAAAACCCTATGAATAGCAGCAGAGCATTGTCTGATATAGCGCTGGAGAATGAGAGGTTGGCTCGAAAAGACTGGGCAGGATTCTGCTCTGCTGTGCACAGGGTCTCTAGGAGTTGGAATTGACTCCACACGTCTAACAAAAAAGCTCTTCAAATGACACTATACTATTTCCCCCATTTAACACTTTTTGAACATGGTGATTTTGAGAGTTGCAATTGGGAGTATATTTGTGCTGGAGAATTTCTAATCCCTTCCTTACCTGTAGAATGACAATGAAATATTTTCACAGTTTGTAAAATAAAGTCTCAGTTAAAATATTTGCTTGTAAGGAAAAGTAAATTTTATTAGAAAGTTGTAATACCATTAACTTTACTTTTGTGTTCTCAACAACAATTTGGATTCATCACCAAACAAGCTTTTGACAAATGCAGACATTTATAAAAAGAAAAATTGGTCAGTTTTTATTTTCAGGTCATTAACTAAAATACTCCTAAGGCCTTCTCTGCCTTCTACAAAGCACAGCTTTGATTAATTTCATTGTTTTACAAATGGAAATCTTAAAAAAAAGAGGTTCAGAATCTCAGCCTTTTCGCAGATTTCATTCCACGTGATCACTTGCCTACTTTTATTAAACAGCAGCACAACAAAGAAAGAATTGGCTACCAGAGAAACTTCTGTAGCAAAAATTCTGTAGCTGAGCAGATGATATTTTCTAGGGCGCTATGTGATTTGTGTAATGATTTATACCTTGACCTACAAGTGATTTATATTTCCAACAGGTTTTGTTCCAAAAAGTTCACTTGTCAGTTACTTAGGCTTTGAAACTCCTTTCCTATATTTCATATATAAGGGCTTGCAAAGTGGGAATAGGTGGGGATCAAGTCCACAGATTCTCTTTTTCCCCTCCTCCCTCCTTCTTCTCCCTTGTCCCCGACTCCTACCCCCAGCTTTTCTTCCTGCCACTAAGAGCAGTGCTACTCGGGACTTAACTCCTGACCAGCTACAGGTGTACGTGCTAGTGGTGGATTCACCAGTGATCATCATGTATATATTTAAGCTACTCCCACTGCATCTGCTCAAATCAGGAACCAAGCGTGCCTGACTTATTTGGCTAAAAATATCTTTGCTACTTCTTAATGCTACAGATTACGATTAAGAATTTGCTAACTACAATTGCCTCTTTGAATTGGATTTTCTTTCTGATTCCTTATCCAATTTTATATGGAAATTTAAATAAAATTTTATTTGGTAATATGTGAGCATGTTATAGAAGCACAGACATGATGTAATACTTTGAACGAAAGAGAATGTAATTAGCGTAAGAGAAAGTATTTTCATGATAAATGTGTGCTCCTAATGAGCTTGGAACTTTAATATGACATCGTGACATGGTAAGCTGTTTCGTTTTTTCCTCAGCCATACTAAAATTTAAAATCACATATAACCATTTTTTCCCATTCTTGAATATTTCACTAAACTATTCTTTATCTAAAAATAATCACAAAACAATGGTTTCTTTAATTTGCAAAAGATTAAAAAAAGATGTGTTTCTTCCTTGGTAATAGTTCCTCAGATTTTAATTTTAATATCAGAAATCTTAAATGTTGATTTTGGTTTTTTTTTTTAAAGAATAGATTATATCTTAACATATAAATAGGATTTAAAATGACAGAGGGTGATATCTGGTGTTCTTTTCTACTCCTCTGTCTCTGTCACAAAATTCAAATTCATGTTTCAGCAGTACAGGATGTTCTTCAGCGCACATCCTTTGAGCCTTCAAAATTTGATTTGACTGTGTGGTCTGACGATAGCACATTCAGATAAGTACATTGTGATAGTAATCTCTGTGTCTGGGCCATAATGAACATCTGCTTTCTAGGGCACCACAGCAGCTCCTTCCTTTGTTTCCTCTTTCGCTTTTTTGATTTGAATCTTGTTAAACCCTGCAAATGGGGTTGTTTTCAATATGCAAATGATCCTATCTCCTTTTTGGGGGGAAAAAAAGCCAGATAGTTTAAATATGAATGCATTGGGAATTTAAAAGCAGTCTGCAGGAAGCAAGCACACAGCCATAGTTCTACTATTGGCAACTGAGACATACTGTACTAGAATCATCTAGTTAAGATTATGTAGTTGGAACTACCTGGCCAAGCATTGTATTAGGCCCTGGAAGGTGCAAATATGTAAATAAGACACGATTCGTGCCATTGTGAAACACAATGGGATAATTTTATTTACTTGTTTGTTTAAAAGTTTTATTGAGGTAGAACATGCATATAGTATAGTATACAAATTTTAAATATATAGATTGATAATACTCGTGTAATGGTCACCCAGGTCACTATATAACATTTTCAGCACCCGGGAAACATTCTCTTGCCCCTTTGCAGTTTGCGCTCCTCTGAAGGTAACCACTAGTCTTACTCCAGTCTTCGCAGATTGGTTTTGCCTGTTCTTGTGCTTCATAAAAATGAAATCTGATAGTAGGTATTCCTTTTGTGTCTGGCCTCTTTAGCTCATCATTATTTTGGTTTGATTCATCCATGTTGTTATGTGTAGCAGTTGTTGGTTCTTTTTTAATGCTATGTAGTATTCCGTCACAGAGTATATCACAATTTATTTGCCTGTTCTACTATTAATGGACATTTGGATCATTTCAATTTTGGGCTATTATGAATAAAACTGCTATAATTATTCTTGTTCATATCGTTTGGTCAACATTTGCACTTACTTGTAAGTGAGGAACTGGTAGATCATAGGATGTGTGTATGTTCACCTTTGGTAGATAGTAGCAATTTTTTATTCTTGCTGGCAAAGCATGAGAAATCTAATTGCTCTACATGTCACGAACACTTGGTATTGTTAGTCTTTTTAATTTTATCCGTACTGGTGGGTGATGTCTCACTATGGTTTTAATTTGCATTTCCCTGACGATTAATGATGTTGAGCACTTTTTCATATATTTATTGGCCAATTGGATATCCTCTTTTGTGAAATATCTTTCAATTTTTTTGCTCACTTTTTAAAAATAACAGCTTTATTGAATATCATTCACATAACATACAACTCAACCTTTTGCTCACTTTTGAGTGTTTGCTCACTTTGAGTATTGAGTGTTGAGTTGTCCTTTTTATTGGCTTGTAGGTTTTTAAATATAGTCCAATGTGAATCCTTCATCAGATATATGTATGAGAATATCTTCTCCCAATTTTCAATTTTCCTTTTCACTATCTGATTAATATCTTTTAATAAATAGAAGTTCTTAACTTTAATGAAGTCCAATTTACCCATCTTTTATAATCATTGCTTTTTGTGTCTAAGAAATCTTTGCTTACTTTAAGGTCATGAAGATATAGTCTTATATTTTCTCCTAGGAGCTATATTTTATCCTTCACATTTAGGTCTGCAATCCGTTTCTAATTAATTTTTGTGTTTGGTGTGGATAGGGTCAAGATTTGTTTTTTTTCCCCATATGAATATCTAATTGATCCAGCACCATTTATTGAACCAGCACCATTTTCATTTTCCCATTTGAATTTCAGTGTCACATTTGTTGTAAATCAGGTGACCATATTTATGCCTTTTTCTGGACTTTTTGTTTTGTTCCATATGTACCCTAGTGTCAATACTACACAGTCTTAATGGCTGTAGCAGTATATTAAGTGTATATTTTTCAAAGTGGTCTTAACTATTCTGGATCCTTTGCATTTCTTTATAAATTTTAGAATCAGTTTGTCACTTTCCATAAAAAAGAAATCTGATAGGATTTTTATTGGAATGGCATTAAATCTCTACATCAATTTTGGGAGAATTGATATCCTCCAAACTGTAAGTATATCTCTTCTTATTTATTTATGAACTTACCACTTTTAAGTAAATAATAATAAAACACAGTGAAAGATTATTATTGTTTTAAATGCTTGTTTCTTAAATACATTCAATGATTTCTTCAAGATCTGTAGTGTGATAGTTGACATAGACTCTGTTAAGAAAATAATTCTTTTGAAAAGGGACAGAGAATATGTATTATCAGAGATCACAATTAATTTTGGAAAGTAGCTTACTACTGAAACTTACCCTTTAAGAACACATGACATTCTTTTTGATTTTTCTTGAATGCATCGCAAAATGTGACTGTGTTTCTTCTTTCTACTTTTTATTCTCCTTTTGAGGCTTTGTTTATTTGATGCTGTGACATCCCATCACCCTGTCTTATATATTTATAAGCACAATAATAAATTGAAAATTAGTTGTGTTTGGAGGATTTTCTGACATCCCTTGTGATTTTTCAGTTTGCCCCGGATATTGTGAAAACAAAAATGGGGAATTGCTGCTTAGATACTAGCTTCTAAGCAATAAAACATGCTGCTCTATGGGCTTCAGATCTTTCAAACTTTTTCTTAGATGTTCTAAAAATCTTTTATATATATTTTTCATGTTTTATATTTAAGGTTTTTAAGCTTTGATTATTGCTATATTCGGCCAGCCAAAAACAACTACATAGAACTTTGAAAGCTTATTAGCTCTGGCTAGGTTAGCTTAGGTTAAGTAGGAGGTTGAACGACGACTTCTGATGACTTCTGAAGTTCCTTTCAACTCTAAATTTTATGATTCTGGGAATTTGTGACATCCAAGAATCACAGTGTTAGACCTGGAAGGAACTTTTAAGATAATCTGGCCCAAGCCACTCATCTTACAGGTGAGAAAAGCTGTCCAGAGTGAAGGGACAGAAGGAGCTCTCCAGAGGGTCAGACAGCTGCGGGCAGCGGCAGGAGGGCCAGAGACGGGGAGGGTGGAGGCCTGACTTCACGTGGCTGATCAATGCACTGACCTGAAGAGGAAGGAAGGAGAAGGAAGGCCACGTACAGCTTAAGCAATCATTCCAGGAAATTTATCACAGAGGTTGGACTGGGGTGTGAAGGGGGCCAGTGTCACCAGGTGGTGTCTAATGAGAAATCAGTAGTGGTCACTCTGTCTGAGGTCACCCCAGCAGGTAGGGCTGCCCAGACTTCTGCATTTTCCTATACTCGCACGACCACTTCTCCTGGTTTGCCAGAAAAGTGCCCAGAGCTGATTCTGCTTTGTTCTCCTGTTTCTAACTTTGCAGATTAGCTGGGTAGCCCAGAGCTGGGCCCTGCTCATCCTCTCTGGCTTCTTGGCCCATTCATGGCCTTGTTCTGTTTCTGGATTCTTCCTTTACCACATTCCTAAGGGTCTTTGTTCTTAGAGCCCTGGGTCTGGGGCCAAAACCCTCTCACTTTTTCAGCACCCCTGGAGCTTTCCCACACTGGCAGGATAGACTCCAGACTACTTCATTCTTGCTAAACTTTCTCCATCCTGCCATCACTACCTGCTGTAACCTGTTTGGTCACCAAAAAAAAACTCCCGAGAGGCTCTGATGAAACACCTCCTTTATTTGTTGAAGCCAACCCTCTCGTTCACCACTCTGATGGGAACCACCTTCTTCCTAATGCCAAGCACTACACACTAGCCTCTAGTATCTCTTCTTTTTTCATGAAATATTTGAATACAGTTGGCAGCCTTCAGCACTCATTATACCATCAGGCTTCAGGAGCTCCGTTTCAGTCAATTGTGTGGAGAACCTTGGAAAAACAAAACGCACTGTAGGTGGCATCCACAAGCCCATTGTGTCCCTTGGACACACCTTTTCCCTCATGCTGTTTGGATCGCATACTCATTAAATCCACTAGCTAAAAATATCATGCATGTTATACGTCATGCATTAGGGAAATTAAATATAGGAGAAATTGGGAGGCCGGCCTGGTGGTGTCATGGTTAAGTTTGCATGCTCCACTTCAGCGGCCTGGGGTTCACAGGTTCAGATCCCAGGCGCAGACCTGCATGCCGCTCATCAAGCCATGCTGTGGCGGCATCCCGTATACAAAATAGAGGAAGACGGGCACAGATGTTAGCTCAGGGCCAATCTTTCTCACCAAAAAAAAGAAAATAGGAGAAATTGGGATATATAGTAGTCTCCCCTTATCTGTGGGGGATACGTTCCAAGACCCCCAGTGGACGTCTTAAATCGTGGATAGTACTGAACCCTATGTATATTATGTTTTTTACTATTCTGTACGTACGTACCTATGGTAAAGTTTAATTTAAAAATTAGGCACAGTAAGAGATTAATAACAATAACTAATAATAAAGTTGACCTTGGGGCCATTATTGAGTAAAATAAGGGTTACTTGAACACAAGTACTGTGATACCTCAACAGACATCTAATAATGAGATGGCTACTAAGTGACTAATGGGCGGGTGGTGTATGCAGTGTGGATACATGGGATAAGGGGACGATTCATGTCCCAGGAGGGATGGAGTGGGAGGGTGAGAAAGATTTCATCACGCTACTCAGAATGGCAGTCAATTTAAAACGTATGAACTGTTTATTTCTAGAATTTTCCAATTAATATTTTCAGACCTTGGTTGACCATGGGTAACTGAAACCTTGGAAAGAGAAACAGGATAAGGGGGGACTACTGTGTTAAGCAAAGAAGAGAGAATGATTTTTCCACAGTTTAAAAAAAGATTCGCCACTGAAAATGCCTCCTTAGTTCATTTGCATATTTCAAAGATTGTTACAGGTTACTAAGTCTTTGACAGAAAGTATAATTTAAAGTTAAGCCATCAGGAACTGTGGTTTATTAAAGATTAATTAGATATTAAGAAAAATTGTGAAATAATTTCTTAAGTCAGTTGGAAAGGATGAGCTCATTTTGTTGTATTTGATTGACACCTGGCTTCTTAGGAATTCATGGTTGAGTAAAGCAAGGTACAACTGTAGCTAGCTTTGTTTGTTTTGTTTTGTTTTTTATTTTTTGGTGAGGAAGATTAGCCCTGAGCTAACATCTGTTGGCAATCCTTTTGCTGAGGAACATTGGCCCTGGGCTAACGTCTGTGCCCATCCTCCTCTACTTCATATGTGGGATGCCACCACAGCATGGCTTGATAAGCGGTGCGCAGGTCTGCACCTGGGACCCGAACCTGTGAACCCTAGGCCAGCGAAGTGGAGTGTGTGAACTTCACCACTATGCCACCGGGCTGGCCCCTGTTTGTTTTGTTTTTTTCTCACTGTTGCAAGAATCCTCTGTGCTGATTGGTTTAAACTTTTTGTTTTTCCTCCTGTAAGTGGGTGTAGCTGTAACTGTTGAACTTTGGAAGCTGTGGTTGCACAGAAGGACGTGACTGAAAGGGCTGTGGGCAATTTAAAATCGCGTTAGGGCCTCTCCATTATCTGTAAGAAAACCAAGTTGTTTGTGGACCATTATTAGTTGACAATTGTCACAGTCAAGGAGATTTCCAATGGGGAGGTATGTTTAAAGACTGTGGAGACATATGCCTTTTAAAACATTTTAGGGTGTCTTTTTTATAAAGCTGTTGACTACTTGGGCTAGAAAGTTCTCTCAGGTGGGTTCGAGTGAATCATAAACAACATGTTGATCCAACACATTTTGCTGTTAATAATGGTCCTGTGTAAATTGCTCTGAATCTCTCCCAAAGCACAGCAGTCACCTTGTATTTGAATTCCCTTTACTTCTTTATTATTCAACAATGAAAGATGGGCATGCTTGACACCGTAGGAGTCCTGTGCAGTATTCGTCTAAGTGAAACACATACATATTCAGTCAGTGACCTAAAGTCTAAAAGGAAATTTAGGGTTCCAGCAAGCAGGTGAATAATTATTATCCCTAGAAATGCAGGTAATTTCCTTTCTGATCCAAGTGTACTTCCCCAAACTAAATGTTTCTGGTTTTAGTACCTTTTATCTAACTTCCTCAACATGTTATGAAGCTTTTGAGCACAATTTACCCACATTTTAAAGAATATACAGGCAAATTAAGGCAGATATATCAAATTCTGATTGGTTATATGCTCACTCTTAGCTTGTAAAGTCTCGTTTTTAGGATGTTTAAAAGATGGAGATGAGAAACGAACTTGATATTTCTTTTTCTTATTGTATTTTAACTTTCACTTAGTGGCATTTCATTTAGACTATACTGTATAATAAATTTACATTATAATATAATTTACGTATTGGGGGAAAGAGTGAAAAAAGTCAGAAGATATCAGGAAAGAAAAAGCATCACATGAAGTTATATTTATATTTAGTAACAGTTCAGTGTAGCATTTTGTTAACAGTAATTTGTGTACATGTAGTCTCTTTTATAAGAATGTAAGGTTCTTAATACCTCGGGTTTATTGTTGTGCCTATTACCATCCTTTGCACATAGTAGGTACTTAATAAATGTTTATTAAGTTGAATCCATATTTTTTTGTTTACTAACATGATAAAGTGAAATATGAAGCATGGCCAGAATTCTTCAGAGATGAGATGATTCTGCTTGAAATATACACATGATTAGGATAAAAATGGGCTTTTTAGTCTAAATTACCTAAATAATTTTCTCAATCTCAAACTTCGCTATTCAACGTCCTTATTCATGCCTGGAAGTTCATCACTACTGTTAGGCTAGTTTGTCATTGTCATATAAGCACTTCATGAAGTTCAAAAACAAAATATTCAATGACTATCTTAAGTCAAATATAGCAAATGTAATGTGTATAGAAATGGGAGGTCCATTAAAGTGAAAATTTCTACTCTTTAAGTATAGTTTTTTGAATAACCTGTGAATGGGGAATTATCATTGAAAAGCGGTTAAATTTTTTAAAAAGGCTACATTTCTAAGAACAATATTTCCTAGGATTAGCTGGAACTCTAAGGACCTAGAACTGTGTCTGAAAGGATATGTGATTATATTTGTCGGGGTTCTGACAAGAAATATGGCATACTTAAACTTGGTATTTAAGGGATGCTTAATAAACAGGAATACTTACAAAATGTGTTGACAGGACTAAAAAGGGATAGTGACATATTCTGAGGCCAGCAAAAGATGGGCATCTTTACTATGCAGAGTCTGAAGGGCAAGGGATGAGAGCACTTACCAGAACCTAGAGGGATAGCCCCGGGAAGAGAGCTGCCCGAGAGGAGTAGTGACCTTTAGCTGAGGACCAAGGCCAACCCACGGTGGGCAGACATCTCTCACTCTCCTCCCACCTTTGAATCTCCTGCCAATGCCTCCAACTGGAGCCAATAGGAAGCCAGAGGGAGGAGGATCTCTTTGATGCAGAGCATTTGGGGTCAGCCTCCCAGGGCACAGAATAGGGTGGAGAAGATGGAGAGCAAACAGAGGTATGGGGATCGGTAAATATTTGTTGAATAAATGAATGACTGCTTACTACTTTTCTTAATGGATAGTTTTATTTCTTTCAAGTAACAGTGCTGCTTGTTGCCATCTTAAAAATCTGTGTCATTACTCAAATGAGATAAGCTGTATTTAGAAAAGTGCCTACTAGGTGCAAAGCATTTTGGCAGGCCTGTTGCTATCATTAGAGGATAACTTTCTAAGAGAATTAGCTGCTAGTGAAGTGGTACCTTGCTTTACATGATAGATAGGTACTGAAGACAACCAAAGAAGTGTTAACATTAAATACTTTGAAGTGACATTATAGAGTAATCCAAAGCACCTCATTTCAAGTAAATTTGGGAAGCTTGCTTTTTAAAGCAATTGTGTAGTTCAGCTCTGTCCAGTAGAACTTTCTGCGATGATGGAAATGTTCTATATCTGCACTGTCAGTTACAGTGACCACAGGCCCCACAGGGGCTATTAGGCACTTGAAATTTGGCTAGTGCGACTGAGGAACTGAATTTAAAATGTTTAGCCACACATGGCTAGTGACTCTCATATTGGACAATGCAGCTACAGTAAATTGTTAAGTAAGTGTGCACTACCTGATTTAATTTTTATATGAAATACATTTTGAAGAAGTTGGATCTTGCATTTTCAGAATTTCAGATTGCTAGCCTCTGTATATAGGAGCAGCTCGCTTGTGCTGCTCTCTAGATAAATAGATAGATAGATAGATACACACACACATAGCCAGCCCTGTTGGTCTAGTGGTTTCTTTATAAGTTGAAAAATTTAATAATTAGAATGAACAGAACTGGATGGATATATCATGGAATACTGTGTTCTTGAGTTTCTTGGGGGAAACATCAAAGTTGCCAAAATGAACTTTAGATTATAAGTTTATGTTTATAGTATACTTAAGCTCTTCAAGCCAGCCCTGGGGTCTAGTGGTTAAAATTCGGCGCTCTTACCGCCATGGCCCGGGTTTGTTTCCCAGTCACGGAACCGCACCACCCATCTGTCGGTTGTCATACTGTGGCGGCTGTGGGTGTATTTTGCTGTGATGCTGAAAGGTATGCCACTGGTATTTCAAATACCAGCAGGGTCACCCATGGTGGACAGATTTCAGCAGAGTTTCTGGACTAAGACAGACTAGGAAGAAGGACCTAGCAACCTGCTTCTGAAAAAATTGAATAGCGGTGAGCACTGTCTGATATAGTGCCAGAAGGTGATCAGGCAGGCTTCTGCTCTGCTGTACACGGGGTCTCTAGGAATTGACTGAGCAGCACTAATCATGAAGCCTCCATATTTGGGGACCTTGCAAATACTGGTGACCAGAATGTAAAGGGAAAAGAAATGAAAAGCAACTAAGATAGAGCAGGTCCTAGGACTTTGGCAAATAAAAGCAAAGCAAAAGATGCAAGAACCCTTTTATGTTATATAGTATATGCTTTACAATGTAGGTTATATTTATTTAGACTGAGTTACATTTAAAAATAGACAACTGTGTCCAGGTTTATCA
This sequence comes from Tapirus indicus, assembly GCA_031878705.1. Classification (NCBI taxonomy): domain Eukaryota; kingdom Metazoa; phylum Chordata; class Mammalia; order Perissodactyla; family Tapiridae; genus Tapirus; species Tapirus indicus. The sequence goes on along the minus strand of CM062926.1, from coordinate 74,044,487 downwards.
TGAAAAAGTCTACTTCAATTAAAAAATAATATATTTATTTCTATGATTTAATTATTCCGGATATTTGATCCTTAATTACTGTACTAGTTGCTTCCACACAGGCAGTTGGTGACAAAGAAGATATTCAAAGAATGAAGATAGGAAATCTAATATGTACACAGCTAGAAGAAGATATGACTGATGATATGGAAAGGCATATGTATCTGCAAGATTTTGATGTTTAGTGGCTTCATTTCATTTTTTTATTTTCTTGGGTTTATTGGATATATATCTATATATGAATATATATATATTCAGCTTTATGATAAAATCCTCGAGTTCTTAGACCTTCTCATAGTACTTTTTCTTCTTTTTAGATTATCTTCAGAAATTTGCATTAAGTCCAGAATCTGAAAAAACAATCACTTGAAGTTCATAATTGTTCCATAAAGAAAAACAGATTATATATCATAACTATGACATATTACCTGTAATTCAACTAAACATACTTTCAGGGCATTAAGTTCCTGGATATTTGCTTTCTGATTATTATTCTACTAAAGTCTACCTTTTGCCTACCCTTTCCACATTATGCTCTATTTAATCCATCTTTAATAGGACATAAGAATCATATATGAGACTGTGCCTTTTAAAATGAGCAAGTTCTAAGTTCATCATGACACATTCTAAAACTGGCTCTTGCTGTACAAACCCAAGATTGTTTTTGTTTTGCTTATTTTGGTAACATACACATAACATAAAAGTTGCCATTTTAATATTTCTAAGTGTCCAATTCCGTGGCATTAAGTACATTCATGTTGTTGTGCAGCCATCATCAATCAAGAACATTTTTTAATCCTTAATATTGAGAGGTGATATTTCCAGTTTCATGGAGTTTGTTTCCTCTTCCAAAAAGAACAACAAAATCATCCACAAATTCTCATTCGTATCAGTAAAGAAACATCTGCTAAAATCCTGTCAAACGGCATTTTAAAGTGGTATTAAATTAGCAAAGCTATTGTAAGCTTGTTCATCAACACATAAAAAGAACTTGTTGAAATAACTTTTTAAATGAAAATGGCACTGTAAATAGGAAGATGCAGCTGGTTTTCTTCTTTCCATTTCACTTTCGGAGGACTTTTGTCAGAAACCCAACTAACGCTATAGAACAATGATATGATATGCTGAAGAAAGGCTGTGGCTGTGGGATGTGCCACTCTTTGTGGCTCGCCTTCCTTTAATGTATTTTTTGAGTTGGTGTAATAATATCCAGACCTAAGCTTCCTTTCTTTTGTTCATTTAATTGGGTTCTTGAGATGATACTAACACAATGAAATTTTAAGTTACTTTTATGTTTGATGAAACACATAATTAACTCATACTGTTTTGTGAAAATATGAAAGATAAAACCAGCTTTCTGCCGAAACATGGGTCCCTCCTACTTACTGTTGCCATAGTAACCAGGTAAACACTAATAAAACCAAATGGGCATCAAAAAAGTTTCTCATATAATTTCTGTCGAAAATTTTTCATAAGATCTTTTAAAAAATATCTTATCTGGGTAGGGGAAGGAAAGATTCAAGTAATGGAAGAGAAGTCAAACTTTATTTGAATATAGAAAGGGAGTTGAAGGAGTGGAAATCTGTATTGCCGAGAAAAGAGTTTTCAGAGCAGACTGTTCTGGTATTTTATACCAATTATGTGCAGCTATTGCTTTGAATAAATTTTGCTGCCCTGCTGAGATTTCCTTTTTACAAATCCTGGAGCAATTATAAGATGGAAGTCTGGAATGTATAAACAATTTCCTTTGAAAAGTAAATGAGCCTTATTCTTATAAAACTCAAGGGTAGGAATGTACTACCTTTTATTCTATAGTTCTCTGCCTTTCCTTCCCCCTTAATCATTGCACAGAAACTAGTATCTACTTCGAGCATACAAAAACATGAGTTTTTGCCTATAAATACTTTAAAATTATAATTTCCTTCAAATTAATAAAATCTCTCTGTTGCTATAACACGATAACCAGTATTAAATTGGCTCAATATAGCTATTGATAATATATTTCTATATTTCCAACCTTAATGTGACAATCTGTAATAGATTACCTGTTTCTATAGACCCAGAAACAAAATACTGTACCAAGTCAGTGTTCCTGGGGAAAAAATGACACCCTTAGAGCATAACATGAGGCTGAGTTTCCAAATGTCAGCTTGTTTTATGTGACAAAGCAATCTGCACTAATCATGGCACACGATAATATAAAATCCTAAAGAGAAGTTAACTGTCACTTGGAGTTAACTGTAAAAAGCCGGAACTCCATTACTTTGCTGAACTTACAGACCTTATACAATGTTTACAGTAAGGTCTGGAGAGTTGCCTAGCATTGGAATATATACAATTGAACAACACAGTTGAACGGCCCTTTTATGTCAGCATTGCTAAAATACCGCCATTATGCTCACATGATAGTCATTCTTGGAACTCTTAACATAAACAGGAACAGAGAACATTCATTTGTAATTCTATCTAAGTGCATGCCGGATTTTATTTTATTTTATTCACATAAACTCCGTGGAAACTAAAGATAGCAATAATAAAGGGATCACTGAATGAGAATTATTTCTTTGACTGTCAAAGAATCTAATACTTTTATTTTGTCTGCAGCTGAGTCTCAGCACTCAGGTCTTTGGACTTTTATGTGAGCTTATATAAACAAGAGATGGTGTTTAAATTTATTACCAAGTGAATTTTATTTGTTTGAAAATAACTTTACACTAGAAATTAATACAAAATGCACTTCTTGGTTCCCTCTTTCAGACATTTACTTAAAATAACAAATGCAAAGAAGCAACAGAACGTCCTGGATTAAAATGAAACTAAACACAAGCTAAGTGTTAAATCCACATCATGTTTTGTTGAAGTTAGATTAGACCAATTTAATAGTTACAGCTAGACCAGAAAGGTTGATCCTTCAGTGTTGATGGCAACAATAAGAGGGACAGATACATAGCTGAAGCAATTTCTTTTGTTTTGAAAGTGGAATATTTAAGAGATTGATTTATAGTTCTGTCCTGCAGTAATATAAATGTATGTTTTTAATACGCGTACTGGGTTTTCCCTGTAGTATTTTTTCCTGTCAGTTTCCCAGGAATGCTTGGCTTTATAATTCTGAAAATTAGTTTACATCGACACCAAAATAAAGCATAGCTATATCGGATGACTCAATACCAAGAGGAGGATTTGAGCTCAATTTAGGTCAGTGGAGCCAGTGACTCCAGCTGTTTTTGCCTCCGCTTTCTAGTCTGTTATCTAAAATTTGGGAATTTGTTAATAGGCATGTTTCTAGAGAGGTTTGAACTGCTTGAGAGAAAGGTGACCTATTATATGACCCCCCCAAAAAAGGACTGTCAACCTGATATATGAAAGGTTTGCAGCATGCTATTTGAATGAGCGAGTGTTAGAGCGCCTCAGAAAATTAAAAGGTTATCTGAAATATGGTTTTTCAATAAAAAATGAAATGGTTGCCTCTCCCTAACCCTGGCCTGAAATTTGTAGTTTAGAGCCTTCACTACAGATGACTTTTTGTCCTCTGCTTTCTCTTATAGTATAAATCCTTCTCCCCACTTCTCAATATACCTGGTGGGCCTCCACTTGTAATCAGAATATATGAAAGGTTATATTGAGTTAGACCAAGGATTTCCCAAGCATGCTTTTGACCCTCCTTTTGGAAATAAGAGAGGGACTTTTTGGAGCGCTAGTTGTCAGTTGGACAATGTCAACCAAATGCCCCACATATCCCCTAAGTAACCAATGGATCAATCATCTGTGAGTGTGACTAGACCATTCTTGGACTTATTCACGTGTTTAGGGCCCAGAACAATGTGATCCACATACATTTGTGAAGTTCTGCTGGCTTCTTTTTTTCAAGATACATATTTCAAATGTTTTCTCTATTCCTAATTTTCCATAACTTGAGAAATAAGTTTGGTTATGATTTTATAAACTTTAAAAATATCTCCTTCAAATTGATATTTTTCCAGAATGAAGAATCCTAATTTTAAAGTTATACTTGCATGGAAATATCTTTCTTTGAATCATTTTGGTTGTTCTTCATTTTGTTGTTTGGATCGGCAATAATTACAACTTCCCAGAGTGATCTAGATGCACTTGACATTTGTACATAGTAACAATAGGTTTTCGGTTTTATTTCCGTTAGATAACTCTCATGCCCAGTGTTTGTTGCTCTTTTGGGTTATGGTTCATGTTGGGCTGCTACCCCTCAGGTGGTTCAAAATGACTCTGAAACATTGTTCCAGTTGCAACTGGTAGTTTAGTGGGCTGTGTTAGTCTTACTCTTATAGATATTGACAATCATCTGTCACCTTTTTGACCACTTTCCCACGGCTCATCCCTGTCGGCACAGTATGTCTTGTGGTAATAGGGTAGAGTGGTCTATGCAGATGTGGCATTTCAATGTATACCACTTCTTTCAAGTGCTATAGAAAAATGTGAAATTAAGTCAGGCGTAAGTCTGAGAGACACCATTCTTGGAACTTGAAAGAATTATGTCATGTTTCTTATGTTGGTTTCTTTTTTACATTTCCTTCCATAATAATCATTGCACAGATACTCTTAACTAGGTATGTGGAGGATTCAAAGGTCAGATGGCATATCCCCACTCTTGGAGAGAGTCTGACACAACCAGGGGAAATAGTGTGTAATTAATAGCCATTAACAACCTAAGATGAGAGCTATGGATGGTATAAGGAGAGTGGTCTACAGCAAAGTGGAGAAACAGACTTTGCTTCTGTCCAGGAGAGATCAAAATAGCTTCTGGATGGGGCAGCGTTTGTGCTCAGCCTTGAAAGAAATATAATGATCATGGTGGGTGGTGGTGGTGGCAGAATAGCCGTGGTATGTTTGGGTGGATTAGAGGAACAGTGTGATACAGTCCGGCGTCCGTGTAGGAAGACAAGGCAAGTGAAAAGTTCTTGCTTTATCCTTGGGCAATGGGGAGGCATTAAAGGTTTTAAGCAGATGCATGAAGAATGATTTGGAGGTGAGGGGAACCCTAAGCATAATAGGGCTTTGTTTGTACGTATTTTAAAGCGGATTCTGTGGGAAACTTGTCAAAGATTTCTTGAAAACCTCTGAGGAAATGCCCAAATTCTTTCAAATAAAATTAGTGTTAAACAGCTCTTTTCACTACTGACCACAAAAATATTTAAGTACAAAATCAAATGTACCGGTGATGTGTACAAAAGAGATCTAGCCACAGTGATTCTGCATTTTTTCATTAATTATTTGAATTTGTAATTTCACTTTATCAGACAGCTGTAGGAATTTCCTGGCAGGTATAGGCTAGATATAATTGTAATTCATTATAGTAAGGTAAATTGTTACTAACAACAATAACAAAAATAATAATGATTACAGCTAACATTTATTGAATATTTACTATGTGCCAGGCATTGTTCCAAGGAGTTTATATGTATGCAAATCACTATTGTTAAAATATAATGTATAGTTAAGTATGAATATATCTCATGTTAGAAAAAAACAATAGAATAAAGGGAGGAGAACAACAAATTCGTGTGCCTGATAAATAGAACAAACAATCTATAAATGTTGTCCCTTTCATATCATCAAGAAAATGCCTATGTACTAGGGACTGTGGGAAATGAATAATGTCACTGTTTTATACTGATACTTGCAAAAGTCTGTAATATAGTTCATTAACATATGCTAGAAAGTAAAAATAAATTGGGTGTACAGAATAATATTTGGGGAGTGTGATGTGGAGCTATTCCAAGCAGAACACCAGCTTGGATTTGTTTTTCTTTTACATCTACACCCGCACGACAGCCTCATGGATTTAAAAATATATCTGTGCAGTTTCATCTTCTTGGCTCTGGACCACCACACTCAATGAAAATCATGATTATCTGCATTAGGCTTTAGATGCTGCCAGTGCAGGCTGAGTATCTTTTGTTAAGACTTCTTTCTCATTCCTCCTTTCAGAAATTCATAGCCCTGACCTCTCCCCACTTTTCATTGTTCTGTCTATTCACTATGAGGTCAGCTTTTTGTCTCCTTACTTTTTAAATTTATTTTTTGAAACGTCTTTTATGCTCGCTTGTGGAGTTACATTCCACAATGTGTATCTCCTATAATCGTATATGTTGACTTGTGATAACTCTCATGATGCATTCCCAGAATGATTTTTGAGTTGTTTGCATAAGTCTGTGGCTTGAGTAAAAGTTACAGAGATACCAATAAGGTCCTGAGAGAAAACAGAAGGTCTGGATGTAAATGCTGAGATTAGTGACTCCCTGAAGAAAAATGGTCTTTGGGGAGGTGGATACCAAGGTAGGCAGTTAGAAACCTTTGGATAGTGATTCTGGCGGAGGGTTGTCCAACCATGAAGAAGCTAGAACCTACTAGAGAAACAATGAGTTTAGAAAACACTGGAAGCTCTCAAGGCCCTGCAGCCCCAAGTTGCCATCAGGAGCCACATAACTTGTATGGACAGAGTCCAAGGAAGCCTGGAGTCAGGGCTGTGGTGGCAGCAGAGAGCCAGGGGGTGACAACCAGATCCAGGCAAGAACCTCTGGGTCCTTCATGTCCAAGAAGGCAGACAGAGGGCTCTGGTTTGAGTTAAGGTTGAGACTGAGGGTGAATTTAGAAAAGAGGCTGAAAATCCCGTGAAAGAATGATCTAATGTGTAAACCTGAGCCAGACCATGTGAATCTGAGAGTGTGCAATTATAATGTATCTAATTTGTGTGTAGTTTATTCCCTGAGATTCTCTTTATGTTTCTTGTAAACAGTTACCCAGTCAGTTATTTTGTCTGTTTTAAATGACTTTCTGAACATATCGTGCTGAAAGACTCAAGAGTGGGGATTGAGGGCATTGTAAGAAAAGTACAAAGGCCTGAAACCAGGTGGCTCTGTTTTTGGAGGAGAAACCTGTATTCCTTCAGGTGATGGTAACAGAACATTTCTCAGGAAGTGGCATCAAACAGAGGCTTTTTGTGTAAGAGTCCCCTGGGGCTGGGTTTTGGCATATGTTCGTGTAATAATCCCAACACAGGTAAATAGGAACTCTGTCATGGGTAAGGGCAGAATTAATGCTAACAAATAATTTTTTCAGTGAGCTCTTATTAAGCTAGCCCCGGCTACCTCTTTTCATGTAAGAGTTCGACTCTCTCTTGACCTGTAAATTAGATGTTTACTTTTCAAAGCTGAATTAATGAACAAAAGTTACTTCAATGATTTTTTACATGATAGCTTTTTTCTTAAAAAGACTTAAGGATGAAGTTCCCTCAAACTTTCCTTCCCAAGATAGAAGTTAACTGTATTTACTTAGGCTATAAATGTTAACCAAATGATCAAAATTAAGTATCCCACATGCTGTACGTAATGCTGTTATTTTGAACGAAATGTAATCGAAGTAATCAGAAAGTAGCTTGTATGTTTTTTGTTGAAATTGGAGTGATGAAAATAAGTTTACTTCTATTAAAGCTGACTTTATATAGAGGCCCTTTCAAGGCTAGACCATAAAAAAGCAGACCCACGATGGGGAGTGTGCGCATTTACCCTGCTAACCATTTTGTGACAGCACTATAACCATGTTGGCAAAATAATCCAGGAGTAAATCAGATAGAAACATGAATCTCTGTTCCCGGAGAGATTGTTAGTAAGCTGCTTGTCAGCACGGGTCATGCCTTCAATTGCTTTGAAACCTCTGTTATGCACGTAGTGCATACATACTAATAAGTACTTGTCAAGTGACCCAGATCCATATATAATATCATCTTATTCTTTTTAAGAAAACAGCTACTGTGTTTCTTTAATTCCAGATATACACATTTTTCCCCTGTACTTTAACTTCTGTGAAATCAGAGTGCATCATATAGTTGATAGCATGTTTGAGGGGCCGTCAGCCTGGATTAAAGCCCAGTTCTTCTGGAGGAGGTGTGTGGGTTTGTGTTTACTTGTGATAGCCACCTGGGGACACTACCAATCTGAGACCACTCGAAATTAAATTCTCTCCTTGAGGTTTTCTTGGCCACACTGGTTGTTTGGATGCAGTACCAGCTGGTAGTTCAAATTCTTGGGGGAGATTTTTTTTCCTCTTCACCCAGTCACAAGCTTGAGACAGGCACATTTTCTTGCAGTCTCTTTCAGTGTGGTGAGTTTATTTCTTGTTTGCCCTTCCCCAGAGAATGTAACCCTTTGATGTCCCAGATTCCATAGCACTCTTCTTTCAGATTCCTCATTTTAGAGCATTTTTTATTTCTAAGTGGTACATAGATTAATGGTGTATCCTATTGTTGATGGCATTTTAGATTTGATGAAATACAGTACTTGTTCAGGTTGCAATTATCCATCTGATCCATGGCGATTGAAAGCCCAGACAGAGGTTCTGCTGATTGGCTGCCAGAGGGGCCAGAAAGCTTATTTTGTATAGAGTATGGTTATGATGCTCTTGTGGATCTGAAGATATGAGTCAGTTTGGATGACACTGTCTTAGCAGTGTTAATTCTGCTAAGCCTATTTGGGGTCTGGGAAACAAAGTCCCACTGTGGTTCCTTCATCATGGTTCCTTGCTGTGCCTAGGGTTCATTTTGAGATGGCACCCAAGTGATGCAATCAGGAATCCAAGTGGTGTTCAATCAAAAGCTCTGATTCTTCTCATTAGCTCCCACTAAATACCCTTTCTTTTCCTTTAGGGCTCAGCTTCCACTTTACAAACTTACTGGTCACCTGCATCCCTTTTGCATTTCTCATAGCAATTAGTCCTGGCCCATCTTTTTGCTATTGCGTGTGCAGACTAGAGTGCTCTCCCGCATTATAATCTCCACTTAGTAACAGACTCTTCATTCCTCTCCGTCAGGAGTGCTGCCAGCACTTTCTTACTGCTTCTGTCCCCAGGTGATTCTCTTCTCTCCTATCCCTAGATAGGAGAGAAGAGAATTAACATTTATTTATTGCCTACTAATGTCAGGTACTTTGTGAAGTTATTTTATTTAATCCTCACAGCAACCTGTGGCAGATAATTGTTATTATTCCATTTTACATAAGATGGGGCTGATGTTCACGGAGGTGAAGCACCTGCCAAAGGCCATACAGCACGTAAGGAGTTGAGCCAGGATATGAAACCTGTGTCAGACTTCAAAGCCAACTATTTTCATACTACCTCATTGCTTCACTTGAGGACAGAGCTTCACTTAGTTTTTCTTTTTTTTTTTAACCTCTCTTAGGCTCACTTAAGTGATTTATTCACAGTAGAGATTCAACATGAATTTAGAATTCGACTAAAAGCAGATGCTGCATCTGACTGCATCATAGGTGTAGGCCTGGAAGCTTGAAATTTGGGGTTTCATTTTTTGGAGGGGGGTGTGTGTGTTGTATACATGTTGGATTTTGGCTACTGTGTTAACATTTGAGAAATGAGTACTTTTACCTCAGATAAAAACAAAAGCTGAGGCCTCGCTTATTCACATCTCATTTAAAAATCTTCAAAGTAGCTTGACCTCTGCTTTGGTGTCTCATTTTCACATGGATGTCTACTTTTAGAGTTTTTCACTCTTTAACTATGATTTTGCAAAGCATCAATTAAAAGCAAACAATATTTTATATTTACATTTAGTTATACTCTGAGAATCTCTAGAATTTGCTATGATATAATTTATTGAGCAAATTTAATGTCAAAAAAATTTTAGGAACATTTGTTTTTATAGGTATGAGTGACAGACATGATCCAACTCACTTGGGATGGCAGTAAGTTGCAATAAAATTGTAATAAAACACTTTGTATGTATACTATATGATGATAATACGTGAATACACTTTAACAAAAACTTTTCTGTATGTGTGAGAATTACCCAGAGAGGGAGGCTTTTTGGAAGCTAGATGACATTCATAATCACTAGATAAAGAGTGAAATTCACAAGTGTGCGTGTGTGTGTGTGTGTGTGTGTGTGTGTGTGTGTGTGTGTACACATACTGTAGCCCTACCAAGGCCTAATTTATTTCCCTGGCCTCTTGTTCCCTACTGCTTGATCAGACCCAAGCATGAGGTTGGGTCATCTGAACCAGCCTTCTAATCTGATGGGTTCTACCGTGAACTTTGATGATTGATTAGCACTCTCAGGAGAAGGCATTAGAGAGAAGAGAGAATTCAGTCCCACAGTCCTCACACTTGGTTCCTGAGCCCAGCTTGCTTTAATGATTCCACACTGGGATCCCTTACTTCTGATACTGGCTGTGATCTGGTTAATATCTGACCTTTCCTTAGACCTGGTCCCTCTTTGAAAGTAAATAATGGACAGGGTAGCCTGCCTGCAGGCCTGAGGGCTGACAGGTGATGCTGAAAAAGTGGTGCCTTTCTCATCTTTATCAGATAAAAAAGTTAAATGACAAATGTAGGATTGAGTTGGGCAGGGGCAGTAATGTTGGAGTTGGCCAACAATATTGGGGCCTGATTTTTTCAGTATAGGTGTTGATGTATTATTTGTGGTGCAAAGACTGTACAAAGCTACTTTAAAAAAAAAACAGGCTGGTCAAAACTTTTAGTCTTCAATTTCCTCAGAATCGGGTCATAAGATATTGGAGCTGTTGTAGTGACTATGCCAAATTCAGGTTTCACTGTGTTACATCCTGTTGTCATTAGTAGTGGCAGGTTGGCCAATTAATCTGTCTCTTTTGAAACCCTTCAAAGAAAGATGAACTTATTTGACTTTTTGTCATTATGATTGTTTGATAATAACTCACTTTGGAACATCTTCAAAACTCATTTGCTTCAATACCCTTTCAAAAACTCTTGGCAAGAAGATAAAGATAAATATTGACAATTATGTTTTTTGATCTATATTAGTATGCTGTTCTGTAAGGAAGCGCATTGCAGTTACTCTTGGGCAGTTTCACACCTAATGGAAATCCTTTCTTGTTGTATACAGAAACCTGCACTGCAGAATGTGACAGGACTCCTACACAGGAATTAGCCCTTTCGTGTGGGCCTTGCAAGGGCAAGGATCTTCTCTTATTCTTTATATCCCAGGATTAATGACATGTTCAACAAATATTTGTTGAATGCATGAGTAAATGGGCAAGTGAATGAATTTAAGAAAATGTATGACTTTTAAATAAAAGGTTTTCCAAGCTACACTATTTTAAAAAATCAACTTAACATCCGGAAAGCTGCAGAAAATAACATGAGCCCATATATCTACCGTGAAGTATTAATAGTTATTAGCATTTGCCACATATCCTTTACCTCCTTTTATCTTTTTAACAAAAGAAATAAAATATTGCTTTCCCTCCTTCTGAGGCACCTCTCATTGTGAATTTGAGACTGTTCTTCATGTTGATGTTCTTATACTTTTCCTGCATTTGTGTGTATCAATAAAATAATATGTAGTGATGGATTATTTTGTGTTTTTAATTTTACATTCATGATATCATACTCTATGATAGAGTATCCTTTTGCAATTTTGTTCATTCAAAGTTATATTTTTGAGAAATGTCCATGTTGATTACATATATATCTATTTTATTCATTTTGTTGCTTAGTAGTTTTCTGCCTTATACCATAATTTGTCTATTCACTTTTGGTTGCATATTTAGATTGTTGTAGGTTTTTTCACTGTTACAGAAATGTCCCCGTGAACATCCCTACATGGGTCTTTTTGTGTGCACGTGTGGGAGCTTCTCTGAGGGATGCTTCTGGAAGTGGGGTGGGAGGTCTTGGTGTGTTTCAACCCCTGAAAGGGCTCTCTTTACTTGTCCTTCCACTAGCATGTGGAATACCTTTTCTCCATATTTTTTAAAGAGGCTTTAGTATTTAGTAAAATATGCCAAGTGGGGTTTTTTTTTTCTTTAATTCATGGTAGATGGCTTAACTGCTATTTAATTTCAAAAAATTCAAATTCTTTTTCAAAATGTTAGAGGAGAAAGGAAGACAACGTAATAAACAAAACACTTGTGAATGAGAAAAGGGAGTAGCCATGGAATAAAATACGAGACATTAGGTTAAAAACCCTTCTGTTGCTCTCCATCGAGGGTTGCCGTGGAGCTACACTGAACTGCATCTCATTCCGTAAGAGATGTTGACTGAGCCTCCTGGTGACGGTCCTGGCTACATAACAATCATTTTTCAGCCCTAAGTACTTAGTCTTGTAGCAGCCTGAGCTGATGCTTTTCTGAGAGCCATATTAAAAAATGAAAGTAGATATCTAATGAAACGTTCTGGATTAAATAGTTTAAGTGAGTAAGAATCAGCATCTATAGTTATTGGATTAACCATCTTGACCACTCTGAATATCTTTTTAAACCTCTTTTTTTCTAGAAAAGATATCATCTCTTTTATGTGGAAACTACTGTTAGCAGAAATGAAACCCTGGTTTTGTCAGAAGAAACAAAAGCATTATGACTAATTTTATGGATCGTAATTTTTTTTCTCTTCTCCTGATAGTGGGTTCTGTTTTCTTCTCAGTTCTGCAGGAAGAGCCCATTTTCTTGCCAGGCTTTTCCCTTAGTGTATAAATAGCACGTGTTAGACTGCCTTTTTAACCTCAAATCTCTTCCATTCATCTCAGATTTTCATCTAAATCTAACAAATGACCGTGGCTAATATGATCTTCTTTATCTTTTGTCCAAATTCTCTATTGCTCTTGCCAAATATTTTTGTTGTTGGGAGTATCATTTCTACTTTCCCAGTACTAGATTCTCAAAAATCACCTCATTGTAAAATCTTCCTCCTGGGTACCACTCACTGTTTGTGTCAGCAGAAAATCAGCCTTTCCTCTCTCGTCAGCCCCTTCCTTTCCTGCCCTAATCTGACCAGTGTGATATGTTAAATTATAGGTCAGGAGAAGGTCTCCTCAGGGCTGCTACCTTGAAACCCCTGGCAAAAGACATATGTAGGAGCAGAGGGCAGGGATCATGTCCTTATTTTTTCAATACAGTACTTAGTGCATTTGTGGTCTCAGTAAATATTAAGCACAAACTCTGGAGTGTCCACTTGCCAGTTATCTGTGATAAATGGCACAACACAGATTGGTTTTCTTCACAACACAATATGCTTTCAGGCTACTTGAAGACCCTCGCCCAGATGAGTTTAGTGCACACCCAAGTTTGGGGCCATTGGGCTAAACAGAAAAGAGCTTGGGTAGGAAATTGGTGGGAGCAGAGCATGCAGAACAGTACTGGCTAAGACAATAACAATCATTTGTGTTATCTGTTGTTCTGGGTCATCTGCTCTGCCACTTGCCTTCCATTGCCGTAGAAAACTGAATAGTGATTGAAATGATTAAATCAGGAAGATGACAATGGTGATTCCATTCTGCTGCCCATAAGCCTCAGGTTAAGAAAGTTAGTCTTTTACAGCTAAGCAAACGGCAACATGGCTAATGCCTGAAAGAAAATAAGCAGCAGGTCCAAGGGAAATTAAACTCTCTCTCCTTTCTCTGACCCCCTTTCTATTATATTCTACTGGAAATTTGTATTTGTGAAGAATTTCTGAGTCATTTGCTGTAGGCAAATACTTGTGTGGGCCTAATGGAGTATAGAGCAGTGAAAACGGAAGTTATAACTCAGGGAGGAAGGTGGTGAGTGGCAGTGATGGATGTGAGCTAGGGCAGGGTGTCTTCCACAGCCTTTGTGGCCCTGTGCACTCGCCGCCGCCCCAGAGCTCTCCTGAAGCCAGACCAGCCACAGTGGCTCTCCTTCCAGAGGTGGTGGAAATGCAGGCTCTGGCCCTTCAGTGATTCTTGTGCTGACTTTACAAAAGTAAAAGGAAAGAGATGGGAAGTCACACCCTGCCCCTCCACTCCCTTGAACTGGAGTGAGTAAGCTCTAGAACTGTGGACAAGGCCATAGCCACCCTTTCTCGCTCTGTTGTTTGTAATGTCACCATTTGTACTTTATTCCTTTCATTAGAGCATTACCCCTGTTTTTAAAAAAAAGTAGATTTGCTAGGTAGGATAGTATTAAGCTTCATTGCTCATTTAACTCTTACGTAGTAGAGTGGATGAAGAAGAAAGCGAACAAGAGGATGCTGTCTTGAGAAGAGCTCCAACAAGGTCCCCGTATGGGAAGGTGGGGGCAATCGTCATTCCTCAGGGAGCTTAGGGACCAAGAGAGAACACACCTCCTTCCTCCCCACCTCACATATCCACTCAGTATGGTGGCTATATTAGTGCAATTAGAATAAGCTGAGTCAAGGGCAGCCTTAAAGAGGAGCAGAACAGCCAAAGAGAAAAATTCAGAAAAGCAACCAGTTGTCTGATGGCCAATGGTAGAAAAAGGAGTGAGCACTGTTGTAGCAGCAGCTCCAGAACTTTCTTCCCCTAACTAGCCAGCCAACGGACCTGTGGCCAAACCCCAGTAGTTCTACAATAACCTTAATCAAGACTCAGCCTCTCTGAACCACAGTGTCCTTATCAACAAGTTGTCGTTTGTGGAACCCCTGGTTGTTGATCCCCTTACCTCATGGTGACATGGTGAGTGATGAAGGCACCAGATCTGGTCACCACCTCCTTCTCCTCCTGCTTCTCTCACTTGGAGCATCTCACAGTCATTAGGTGGCTTTAACTTCCTATTCCCCACAGGAAAGCAGATGCATCCCCAAATTTATGACCAGAAGCAGGACATTCACCTTGATTACCTTGCTTCAGGTTAAGGATAGAACAGTTGGGGGTGGGGGTCATCACCTGCTTCAGGAAGACTCTACCTTCTGTGTGGTTTGTTTTAACTTATCTATAAGGTTAATGGATTTAATTGTGTGTTAGATTGTAATTAAGGATTCTTCCCAATTAATGATGCTGGTGTAGGAAAAGCCATAAATTCTCCCATGGCTCAGCAAGCTTGGGCTTGAAGTAAAGTAGTGTTTAGAGGAAGTTCCTCTCTCCTAATATATGCTTTTGTGCACACTGGGTTCAATCAATATTGACGAACTGATCTCTTAGGAAGAAGATAAGTGCATTAGACCTTATCTCATCTATCAGTAAGTCACTTGCTACCGTCTGAGTATTAGTGTCAGGCACTATTCTGAAACTTTATTTTCCAATGATGGAAAAGTGGAATAAATTATTTATTGAGGACTTCAGTCATAAAATGCCCCCTGATCATTAGAGGCAATAAGATTAACCATATAACATGTGAAATAATATATGATTTTGGTCAACAGTTAATAATAATAAATGAATGGAAGAAAGAGGAAAGTGTTTTTAAATAGGTAAAAAAGTAATGCTCATGTTGGTTCATATCTCTGTTTGAAATTTTTAAAGATCAGCATGTGTATCATTTTCAGTTATTTGAAATACACCATTAAGAATTATGGATTTAAAGTTTCCCCAAAATGCATTTAATCTTTTAAGCATTTGTGCTATTAAAAAGATCATGGAGGATCAAGTAAAAGCATTTGAAATGTAAATCTTATAAGCGGGAAGAATGGCAGCACTTTGTGTGGTGTCATGTTTATTTTTCTAAGATGAAATTAAATGTCATGTATTTGGGAAGCCTACTGGCATTTTTTTGGAGGGAGACAACAATTTAGTAACCTTAAGAAAGAGTAGATATTTGTGGGAAATAGGAATAAATATGCCTAGAAAAAAATATATAAATATATTTAAAGAAAGCTTGAGCCTATATGAATGGAAACTACCTGAAGTGCCATAGGGGGGCCAGCCTGGTGGTGTAGTAGTTAAGTTTGTGTGTTCCACTTAGGCAGCTTGGGGTTTGCAGGTTCAGATCCTGGGCGTGGACCGACGCACCGCTCGTCAAGCCATGCTGTGGCGGCATCCCATATAAAGTAGAGGAAGGTGGGCACGGATGTTAGCCCAGGGCCAGTCTTTCTCAGCAAAAAGAGGAGGACTGGTGATGGATGTTAGCTCAGGACTAATCTTCCTCACAAAAAAAGTAAATAAATAAATAAATAAAATAAAGTGCCATAGACACTCTATTAACAAGATGGTTTGGAACATAAATGTAGACCAACCATAGAACAAACAATCTCAAAATGTAATTGCATCACAAAAAACAATTAGACCGCGTAGTGGGTATTAGGTCTTGCCTTCAAAGCGGTATCATAAAGGTGCTACTTGGACTTCTAAGGAGCTTTTTAAGCTGATGAAATTTTTGCTAGGGTGCTTCTGATTTGTGGTTAAAAAGAGTCGAAGCAGCACATTAAAGGCTGTGTGAGTCTTAAGTGAATGAAATGCAAGGGTCAGCCCCATCCAAGAAGCCATTTCTTCACAACTCTGTGCACATAGTATATGTTATTGGCCTTTGTGTTTACAAAGATTCTCTGGAGATTTCTTTCTGTGTGTGTTCTGAGATCCAGGACCCCAAGATGTGACCTGTTGTTCTCACTACAGGTCTAAGGAAGTTCTTCGGGTGTGGTTGCCATATGGAGACCTCTCCACTGCTTGTAAAGACTTCAGTAACTTTAAATTTTAGTAAATTGGGAAGAAAAGGCTTTTAATGTAATTTTCCATATGAAACAACTTCTATGGAAAGTTTCTTGATCCATTTTTTAAATATTGACAGTTTTACTGATCATTGTGAATAAATGAAGGCACGTGTTAATCCAATTACAATCATTCTACCTAAGTAAATATCCAGGGTTATATACCATAAAAGAGTTACCTCTGTCCTGCCATCTAGAATAATAGGTAGCACACAGTATCTGTAGCAGAGTATCTACTTTTAATAAATATTGGTTAAATAAATACATAAATTCGGACAACCAGGATGAAATAGAGTCAGGTCTAAATAGGAGAGATAAATGAACTTCTGAATCAGGTGGTCAGTAAAGCTTTAGTGTGATGATAGGCAAAAAATTGATGTAGCTATATTTTTATTCTAAAAGATATTTAATACATTTTAAAGAAACCTATATTTCTTTGCATAGTTGTTTTATTCTTATGCAATAATCTGCCTCGAAAGTGGTGGGTTGCACCCAAGAGGGCCACGAAATCACTGAGGATGTCACACGATGTGTAAAAGTGTACATTCATGATGTGTAAATGTGAAGAATGCATTGGCAGCACTGCCCAGCTGATCGTAAACTGCATGTTGCCTATTTAGCGATCTCTAGTCTATGCTCTGAATCCTTTCTTATAATTTCAAAGTAGATTTGTGATATTATTCAATACTTACCATACATTAAAGACATAAAGCAAATTGTGGCTATTTCTTGAGACTATTAATACTGCATGAGATGGCTTTGTTTTTCCTTCCCATTTGTTTCTGTGAAGCTTAGAATCAGAAAGACCATGTTCAAATCCCAGCTCTGCTACTTATTAGCTGTGAAAGCCTGAGTTGCTTAATATTTATGAGCCTCAGTTTACCTCTCTGTAAAATGAGGATACTCCTACGAATTCATAGGATTGTCAGTCTTCTCAACCTCCATTAAGCTACACAAAATCCCTCGGAACTGGCTAGCTGAGGTTTGCTGGAAAGGAAGTGTAAGTTTGGCACGTATCTCTACTATTATTGTTGATAAAATAGCCTGTGGAGGACAAATACAGGTCAAAGTAGACTTTATAAAATGTATTGGGTTGAACTGGTTGAAATTCAGAAGGCAGTGGATGGAGCAAGAGCAGGCTGGAGAAGCAGCTGAATTGGAGGCAGGGGAGGGCAGATTGCTGCTCAAGCTCAGTACCCTGGCAGCAGCTAGGAGTTGAGTTGATAACCTGGTAATGAGGGAATAAACAGCCAGAATATAAAAATCAGGAACAACTCAAAGAGCATTCGGCTCCTGTTTGGTGTAGGAACAAATAGTCCTACCTATCTTAGTATCTCTTGAAGTTGCTATTAAGGCAGAACATGATAGCTAATGTTTAAATTATTCTTGGTGCATTTGAATTATTAAGATAACTTTAAATTATGCTCAGGATATTGTGTTCAAGAAAGAAGGAAAATCTAAAGTACGACTTAGAAAGCTTTTCATTGAAAGAGTTAAGGTAAAAATCTATACTGTATTTTATTTAAGCCTTAATTATCTAGATGAATAATAACAACAAAACTTACCTGGAATTCATTTGCAAAAGCTCCAGTCAAACAGAGCTGACCTCATATTCACATTTAAGCCTCCTGATTATTGGATTTAGCACCAATTTTCTCATCTTTCAAATGGAATTAAAATTACCACCCACCGTAGAGCTGGTAAGAGGTTTAAATCAGTAACCCACGGAAAGCACTTAGCACAGGACCTAATACAAAGCATGTACTAAATAAAGATTAGCTTTTATTATGGGTGTTCTTACTATGAGTGTTACAGTGGCTGTTTTACCTTTCCAAGAATTTTTTTCTGGAACCATTAACTCCTACTCCTTTTACGTTACTCTGAAGGTCCTTGCTCTTTACTCTCTTCTTTGATCTAGACTTCCTCATCTCTCTTTGATTTTTCAAACATTGTTTTTATATTAGATAAATCACTGCCCATTAAAAGCTTGAACAGGGAGTTTATATTACATTGTGTGTGATAGTTATACTTTTTCCTCAGCTTTCTCTCTTTTCTTGTCTTGGCTGGATGCTGGAAATTTCTTTGGTGTCCTCTCCATGCGTGTCTACAGTTTTCTCTCCCAAGCTCTAAGTAGCACCCATGCAACATTGCTGCTTGTCAGCCAGAGTCCATATACCGAAGTGTGCAAGTATGTTCCCATTAGTCTTTGTTCTATCTGCATCTCTATTCCTCTTCTTCCTTCCTCTCCTCCTTTCTGGTTGTAAGATTTCTTTTGGTTTAACAAAATGTCACAAGAACATTCTAAAAATGATACTATGCTTTATCTCCTTTTGGTAACGTAATTGTAACTTGAGTGAATTTGTTCTCAATAGAGAGAAGGATTGTGACATTTCTAAATAAACAAAAAGAAGAGCCTTCACTGTTTCTTATATGCCACTCATAAAGCATCAGCTCAGGTAGAAAAGCCAAGTCTTCAACTGAAGTTAAAATGAAAAATTTGAGTTTCAGTCAACATCAGATACTAGTCTTTATCTTGACAAGAGGCTTTAAACACTTTGGAACAATACTTCTGATTAAACGTTTGTTGGCACATACACTGTGACATTCTAGGAACCAGGATCTGTACTGTAACATTGTACACCTGAAGTATATTATTCAGATAAACAACAGCTACAAGGTTTAACTTTTGAGAATGATCAGAGACAAATATTTGACTGAGGAATATAATATTTGACTGATGGATGTTCAAATAACTATTATCCTAAATGTACTGAAAATCAAATAAACTGAGAACTTTTCCATCTCACTAGTAATTCTACCTAAAAGGAATTTTAATTCCTCACTTCAGAATGATATTTTAAAAATGTAAATCCTTGTCACCACATCCCCGCCTCTGCCGACATTGCCTAAAATCTTCAGTGGCCCATGGGTCCCCTTAAAAGAAAGTGCAGTCTCTTTCAGAGAACCTGCACACCTTAGAAGAGCTGGCCCATTGCACTCCTGCTTCTTCATCAGATACCAGACATACTGAGCATCCTTCACTTTCTCAAACACTCTATGCTCCCTCTCTTGCCTCAGGACCTACCAGGACATGTTACCTCTTCTGTAATGCTCTTTCTCCCATTCTTTACATGGTTAATTCCTCCTCAGCCTTCATTTCTCATTGTCACAGTTACTCTCTTAGAGAGGGCTTCTCTGGTTCCCCGATTTAAATTGGAGCCTTAAAGTCACCATATTTCATGGTCTTCTGTTCTTTTCCCTTATGGCAATCTGTAATTGTATATTTATTTGTGTTTTTCTTTAGCGTCCATCTCACAAGAAGATTGTAAGCCCCCTGAAGACAAGGATTCTGTTTTATTCATAACTGTCTATGTAGCACCTAGCACAGTGCCTGGCAGATAGTGAGCACTCAATAACTGTGTGCTGAATTGATAAATACTCCTGTAAGATTGCAAGAGAAGGATAAATAATTGAAATGGTTTGTGTATGTAGTCTTGGCTTCTTTTCTATCTCTAGTTTGCTGTAAACATTCTACCTCTCATGAGATTTCCTCAAAGAAACCATTATGATATTATTTTAATTTGAGTAGCAATGACACAAACATTTATTGAGTTATGAGCTGGGTGCTTCTGCACACAAAGGTAAATTAGATGGAGCTTCTATTTTAATGGAACTCATAATGTAAGCAGATAGAGAAACATTTATCTAACTCATCAGAGGGCAATATGGGGATAGTTCCCAAAGGCTTGTGTTTTGGGAGAGGTGGACAAGATGGGAGAAACTTTCATAAAGGAGATGACATTGAGTTTGGAAGCTCATTGAATTTGGAAGGAGGAGTAGAATTTTGCTAGATGGAGAAGGTTAGAAGGCTGCTCGTGGCAGAAAAACTAAAATGGGCTAAGGCAGAGGGACATCAAAGTACATTGTGTTCAGGAAATTTGGCGAGAAGTTCTGTGTGGCTGGGAGTGGTTGTGGAGAAAGGTGAGTAATGGAGGAGAGTGACAGGAAATGACACTGGAAGAGTAGATTGAGCTTCGGTCCTGGATCATTTAGGTGATTTTGCTAAGAGGTTTGGATATTATTTTGTAGGCCATAAAAGGCCATGAAATGTTATAAGCAGGTGAGTGAGAGAGCATCATGCTGGAGTTCTATCTGAAGACCCATCTGAAGAGAGCTGTTTCAATGGAGTGGGGCAATGAGTTGCTGAGTGAGTGGGAAGGGACAGAAGAGGGCAGTGAATAATAGCCAAACTTTGCAGAAATTAGGTTGTTATGGGAAGGGAAATAATGATGGGATCTCTTTTAAAAATCTTTCCTTTTTTTGTAATTATGAAAGTAATATATGCTTAATAGAGAAAATTATAAAAAATAAAATAAAGGTTACAGTATGGTTTCTGGAAGGGAAAGCAGAGTCAAGAGATAATGCTCTTAGGATGGTCAGGATGAAGAGGAACTTTTGGAAAGGATCCAGAAGGATCTTCTCTCATGGAGATCCCTTAGTTTATTTCTTTTTCTTTCCACAGGTCCTAATTCTATCCATCTAGAGTGGCCACAACCTTTTGGGTCTCAGGGCTTTTGCATATATGTATTTATTTTTCCTCTGTCTGGAATAGTTCCTCTTGCTGTCCCTCCTCCCCTCCTTTTACCTGGCTAACTTTTACTGCTTCAGGCAAATAGTAGTAGTAATAATAAGCATCATCATAATAACAATAATTGTAGAAATATGTATTGCTCACTTTCCAATGCTAATCAGTGTGGTCAGTGCTTTCATTTGTTGTCTAATTTAATCTTCACAAGAGTTCTCTATATGGTAGGTACTATTATTATTCTCTTAGTATTTTAGTATGACGATTGGCATCTTCTATTTTAGAATGATTAGATTCTTAGAATTAAGATTAAGAATTAAGATTAGATATCTTAGAATGATCTTAGAATTCTTAGATTCTATCTAAGAATCTATCTTAGAATAGGCATCTTCTGTCTATCTCAGTATGGCAATATTAAGGCAGTGCCAGATTAAGTGATTTAAGCAAGTGGACATACCACTACTTATTGCTTTCGCCAGGAAAGCTTCCACACCTGCTACCAAGTTAAGAACCCCTGTAATGTGATCTCATAGGCTCCTAATTTCTCTGGGGAGACTTTTATTACATTAATACTTATTCGATGAATGTGGATCTTCCCTGTTGGACTGTATACCCCATGAGGGCGTGTTCTATGTCTATATTGTTCCTGGCTGTACCCTCCAATGCTTAGCTTTGTGATTACATGGCGCATGGTAGGGTGCTCAGTTAACCAACCACTTGACACTAGAGATTGCTACTCTTGTATAGTAAGGTCCAGCTAAGCCTGTGATGCACCGCCCTGGTCCAAATGCCCACACTGGCAGGGGATACTGGTTAGCTCGGCTCCATGACAGCCCTGGGGACTTTGGATTTCCTGGGGCTTAAATGCCTCAAGATCAAACAATATATCTTTTTTTCCATCTCCTTTCAGTTCCCTGTATTCCATGGGGCCTCTCATAACTGATTTGATTTTCTAGGCCTTGAACTACATCTCATCCTCAGGCAGGTCTACACAACAGGGACTCCAGGCCTGCCAAAGTTGATATTCAGATTATCTGAGAGGTTTCCTTTAAGGGTTCAGGTTTGCTGTTATTCAGGTTTTATCCATGTGATTTTCGTTGAACTTTTAAGGCTTCATAATTTGAAAAAAAATTTAGATGAAGATCATAGACAGATGATTTTTCAAGATAATGCTGCATTGAAAGTTTCATTTTCATATTTTGTCTGATGGATTGGATTTAAGTAGATTTGAAAGTTACCAATAAAGAAACTGAGGGGTTTTTTAGTACCAAAAAAAAAATTATTGATTTTTACATTTTAATTCAAATGTCGGCTGCACTTTATATACTAAAGTAAATGTATTTTGGGGTTAGTTTTGGACTGTTGCTTCTTTATCCTATTTATCAAGAGGTAAGAACTGAAGGCACTGGAAGGTGAACACTCTCATTTTAGCAGTTTCATCTCCGATATTTTGAGCACAACCACCAATGTCCAAAGAGCAAACGTTTAAATTAGTTTTGACATAAATAAATTTAAGGATCTTGACTGTTTCTTTAACAGTCAATACAAAGTGTCAAGGAAAGAAGCACATGTTATGAATTTTTTTCTCGTTTTAGACATTTAGTTGAGTTGGTTTTTTTTTTCCCCATTAACAGAAATCGGTCACAGTAAATCAGTAAGGCGTTTAAGGCAGGTCAGCATGAGTTTCAGAATATCGGCTTGGGAGCTACTTCAGTTTTTATCTTTGTCTTCCTGTTTATTTATAGACTGGAAGAGGAAGACAGCCTTTCCTGCTTTTTCAGTTTCCTCATGATGATATCTCAGTGTGCAATGAATTAATGCAAAGGAAGAAGGCATTCTTTCTACATCTGTGGAAGAAACCACCACTGTCATAAGCCGGGGTCAGGGGTGTCACGTTCAAGTGGTTAAGTGATTTCTACCATTTCACTTTGTTTAAAAATTAATGCAACTTTCTAAAAAATTTCTTAGCCCTAAAATATATTAGAGCTGGTATTATAAGAAGAATATAAGAATACAGTCATGCTCTGTATCGTGACGTTATCGGTCAATGACAGACCGCATATATGACAGTTGCCACATAAGATTAGTTACCATATAGCCCAGGTGTGTGGTAGGCTATACCATCTAGGTTTGTGTATGATATTGACACAAGGACAAAATCGCCTGATGACGCATGTCTCAGAACGTATCCCCATCATTAAGCGATGCATGACTGTAGACAGTATTATAAAAGGATGTAAGAATAACTGTTGTAAGCTATAGTAAAACTAACACTTTGTTGGAATTTCTTGGCTGGTCCTGATATCAAATTTTATTACTTTTGGCATGAAATTTAAGTTAATAGAGCCTACGATCTGATTATCCTATTTATAACAATATTTTATGTTCATTCATTCAACAGACACTTTCTAAGGGTGCTCAGTGCTGAGGATTCAGAGATGAGTAAGACCTAGCTTTTGCTTTTGGAGAGCTCATAGTCCAGGGGAAAAGGAGATGGCTTAATCTTCTCCGTGGTTATCAAGGGCATCATCCAATCCCCTGAAGGGTCACTATAGCCTTTCTTGACCCGCAGTGCTCAGAAGAGCCATGCTTCAGTATGTGTTAATATTTGGGTCTTCAAATACCATTTCAGCAAGCTAGTTAGGAACAGTAGGAAGAGTGGGCCAAGACTCCTTCATTAATCCATTCACTCACAAGTATAAACTGACATTTATATTGCTACATGCTAGCAATATAAAAATAAAAGCCACATTGCTGTCCTCAAGGAGCTTACAGTTCAGTTGGGGAAACAAGTCAATATACATAATTTTCACATCCAGTGTACTAAGTGCAAGGGGATCACTACCCTTAGACTTTCACGGACAATGAAGTAGAGTAATCTAGAGACAGGGCTATGGATTCAGCAACTCTGTTTCATTTTCCTCTGGCAGTTACCTTTCTCAGCTTCTTATGCAGTAGGGATGGAGCCCTGTGACTGAGTTGTGGTGAGTGGAATGTGGGCAGAAGTGATGTACACCACATCTTGGCCTGGAAGGACATAAAATCCTTTATGCTCTTTCTTCTCTTTCTGAGATGACCTTTGAGGCCAGGTGTGGAAGTTGGCAGCCTTATCAAACAAAAGGAGTCTGGATCCTTGAAGGACTGTGTGCAGTTCACTCAGCCACCAATAAACACTGCTGCTCCCAAACAATATTGGACTGTAGGATAAATGAGAAATAAGCTTTCATTGTGTTAAGTCCCTAAATTTTGAAGGTTATTTTTATAGCAGTTAATCTATATTGATTAATGTACTCTCTGTCCACTCTCAGGATACTTGCTCCTAGTAAGCATTAGTTATATGAGGAAGGGAAGAGTGTCCCAGGTGGAGCAGCACGGGGGAAGGAGAAAGCTTGGAACTTTCAGGAAACGGTCAATAGTTTGGTGTGGCCTGGGAGTAGTGGGAGTATAGGGCAGTATTTATGGAAAGCTTTGTGGACCAAACTAAGGGAAGAGAACCACCTAGACCTGCGGGAAAAGCAGCCTAAGGGATGGAGTGTGTATTGGTCATGTTCAAGCAATAAAGAAAAGGAGCTAACCCAGCTTTGGTAAATGGTTTAATAATAGAAATAATTTCTCATAATAAAGATAGTTTTTAGTAATGGACATGCTAGTGGGTTTTCTCACATACAAGGTCTCCAAAAGTTTGTGATTGTAGACCCCTCCATTGATGCTGATGGTTACAGGGACATTGATAGAACATGAGAAAAGTGAAGGAGCTGGGAATGTTTAGCCCGAAGAAGAGGGAACTTGGAAAGACGGGAATCATTACCTTCAAGTATGGGTAAAACAGGTGGAAGAGAGTTATACTTGACTGAGTGGCCCCAAAGGCTAGTTAAGACAAATAGGTAGAACGGTAACGAGACAGATTTGAGTTCAGCGTAAGGAAGAACTTCCTGTCATATTTGCCTGGAGAGCAATCGTTCAGTCCAAGAGAAGCTGGCAATGAGTTTTATGAACAGTAAGGATTGAAATAGATGGGCGTCACAGCTTGGAGGGATTGACATGGAGATTATTCAAGTATTGGATGAGACTGGGACTAGATATTTTTTGAGGTCTTTGCTAATAGTCTCATATTCTTTGATATTTATCTGAAATTTATAATTTTATGAAGGCTAACTTTACTTACATTCACCGTGATTTCAAGGTCAGGGGAATGTATGATATAAGGTTTAAAAATTTACAAAGAGAGAGAAAACTATGCTTGCACATATGTCTTTACCCAGACCTAACCATTTGGCACTTAATACATACTTTTTGTTGGGGCTGACGAATAAGCATTTTGTCCAGTTAAC
Source organism: Tapirus indicus (assembly GCA_031878705.1). Taxonomy (NCBI): domain Eukaryota; kingdom Metazoa; phylum Chordata; class Mammalia; order Perissodactyla; family Tapiridae; genus Tapirus; species Tapirus indicus. Next base: position 74,019,119 of record CM062926.1, on the reverse strand, counting down.
ATAGCTAAATGACCTTTCAGTGATATCACTGAATGGTTTCTCCAATAGAATGTCACACCCCAACGACAAGGCAGTGGGGTGAATGAAAAGGCAGATACTATCTTCTCTGAGATACTGGGGGAAGACTCTTTCCTCTAACTCCCTTGTTTATCAAAACCAGATAGATCAACTGTTCTTCTGAAACTGTCGGAATTTGTCTCATTGTTGTCTCTGAACTGATGGACGGGGATTGATTGTTCTCACTTACTAAATGTGCATTGTAGCAAGACACAACTTTATTTAAAATACCATTATGATGCAAACACATTATGGCTACTCTGAAGGTCTTCTCTTACAACATGAATTATTCAAATAGCTTCTTAATAATTGCATCGATTTCCACAGTTAAAAGCAGATCAGATTATGAAATCTACTCAATACCACTTAAATGTTTATAGATGTTAGAGTTGACAAAGACCTTTTAGACACTGATAATTCCTTTCACTAGATCAGAATACTAGAGATTTAGCTACTAGAGATTATACTAGTAATACTCTGTGATTATTTGTAATAAATCAGGAACACTGCAACAGCAGCCATTTAAGATCTTCATTCTTATTCCATTTTATGTCCGATCATTGCTTTAAAATCTAGTTATGCTAAAAATCTGACCAAAAACTTTTACATTTATATTGATCAGAAGCTTTTATGTTTCTTTTGCAAAGATCAATATAGTAAACACGTCTTAACCTGCATATATTGATGCGTATATTTTAAAACCCTATGAATATTTATAGTGATAAAATCCAAAATAAGATTTCAGTTTCTCAGATGCTTCTAGTAGCCTATGAAAGAGGGGCAAGTCTACTAGTATGAGAAGAAATTATAGATGAAGCAAAAATTAGATCTTGTGTTCTTTTTGATTCTCCCCTTACTTGGAAGTTTCAGAGAAGATGATTTCTTAGTGTTTTAGTCTGCTTGGGCTGCCATAACAAAGTACCATAGACTGAGTGGCATAAAAAACAGACATTTAGGGTCTGGCCCAGTGGCCAAGTTCGTAGGCTCCGCTTCGGCAGCCTGGGGTTCGCAGGTTGGGATCCCGGGCGTGGACCTATGCACCACTTATCAAGCCATGCTGTGGTGGTGTCCCACATAAAATAGAGGAAGATGGGCACGGATGTTAGCCCAGGGCCAATCTTCCTCAGCAAAAAGAGGAGGATTGGCAACAGATGTTAGCTCAGGGCTAATTTTCTTCACACCCACACACACAAAACAAAACAGACGTTTATTTTCTCACAGTTCTTGGGGGCTGCAAGTCTGAGGTCAGGGTGCCAGCGTGGTTGGGTTCTGACGAGAACTCTTTTCCTGGCTTGCAGATGACTGACTTCTTCCTGTGTGCTCTCAGATCCATCCTTGGTGCTCATGGGAGCATGGAGAGAGAAGCCATCAATCCAGTTGGATTAGGTCCCCACCCTTATAACCTCATTCAACCTTAATTTCCTTCTAATGCCCTATCTCCAAATACAGTCACACTGGGAGTTAGGGCTTCAATATGTGAATTTTGAGGGGCCACAGTTCAGTCCGTAGCACATAGGCAGTGGGCCCTAGAGTCAGACTGCCTGAGTTTGAATGTGACCTGGGGTATTTACTTACCCTCTCTGTTTCTCAGTTTTGTGTAGCTGATAATAAAGGCAGTAATTATTTCATGGCTTTATCACATTGAATAAATGAGTTAAGACATGCAGAGGACTTAGTGCATGGCATCTACTAAGTGCACAATAAATGTCGGTTATTAGTAAATACCCAACTAGGTATTTATGCTGTTAGTTGAGACTTTTGTGATTTTATATATGTGATCTTCAAGTACTTCATGTTTACATATCAAATGATTACTGGCATTGGGGATTCACTGCATGCCTTGAAAATTTTCCCCCTGAATCTTGATAGATGCTTAAATATAAGGGAATAGAGTGTATTTTATTTTGTAAAATTCTTATAAAGAAGTTGGTCCCATCAGTGTTGATCTGCCCCACCCCCCACCCCAATCCTGTCCCATCTCCCAGCACTGGAGAATGTCTGGTCTCAAACAGACTCAGGACCTATTCTGTTATCTAAAGATTTCAAGATGATGCTGTGCACATTCCACCAAATAGCAAGGTTAGAGTAACTTTCCTAGCGATAGAAAAAGGAATTCTCTACTTTTCCCATTTTGACACTTAGCCCTTACACACACACACACACACACACACACACACACACACACACACTCTTTCCTGTTTGTACAATAAAAAATAGAACACATGGTTCTATACCTTATTGCTGTGGAAATCAAGGTACTCCTTCCATAGTAAGAAATTCAGTAATCTTTGGAGTCTATAGGGAGTTTGGGGTCAAAGATGTCCCCACTTAGTTAGTGTCTTGGAAAGCTGAGTAGAAAACAGTTGATAACTTACCAGTAGCTCTTAGGTCACCAGTAAGTGGCCTAATTGATTGGTCAATATTCTATTTCCTGTGTTAAACTGAACACTGACTAGAATTTGAGTTGAATTAAAAGGGTGGAGAAAGTGCGCTTAACTGATTCTCAGATAATACGTTATTTTTCAAGATTTGCACCACCACTGTCAGACAGCCTCCAACCCTTTCTGGCTCTTTCTAAGTATAGAGGAGGAGCTAAGTTTTCTGTCAGCACCAAAGTCATTTCTGTTTGGCAGGCAAGGTTAAAAAAAGGGGGGGAAGGAGAAAAAGCAAGAAAGAAAATGCCCATGAGTTCTCTTAGCCCCCTTCCTAGCAAGCAGTTCTCTTTTCCTGAATTCATGTTGTGGGAGTTGGGCCCATTGCTTACCTTCTGTCCCATTTTGAGTACATTAACAAGTCATGGATATTTTACACTTACAAACATTTTATTTTAAATAGTTGTACTTATGAGTCAAATTATAAGACTTTTACTAAAATTAGAAACCTAAGAGTCTTTTTATATCTGAGCTTCTGCTTTAAAAAAGAAATTAAAGTGAAATATTTATGTAGCGCAGTCTCTAGCTGCTGTAAGATGTACAGCTCAAGTGATCTGTCCTAGTCATACTTTTCAGTGTTAGGATGGCCAGTTCTACTAGAATATTGAATGCAGTAGAAAATAACATCAGCATGGTGTGGGAATGTACGATTTACATGCAAAGTAAGGTGTTTATAAATTATATTTCCAGTGTACTGGGATGTAGTTATTTCCCAAACTGTGGGCAAATATGGTATCAAGAAACAGTCTCTCTGGAAAAAAAATGAACTTTGACATCTATCTCCATACTAAAAAATTAATCTGAACTGGATCATAGACCCAAATGTAAACTTAGAACCATAAATCTTCTAGAAGACATAGGACCTCAGACATTTGTGACCTCAGAGTAGGCAAAGATTTCTTGGACACCACACAAAAAGCACAAATTGTGAACTAAAAAAATTGATAAATTGAACATCATCAAAATGAAACATTTCTGCTCACCAAAATATACCTTTGAGAAAATGAATAGACAAGTACCCACTGGGACAATTATCACAGCACTTATATCTGACAAAGGACTTGAATCCAAAATACATAAAGAATTCCTACAAATTTATAAGAAAAAGATAAATAACCCAACTAAAGACTTGAACAGGTACTGCACAAAAAAAGATATGTGAATGGCTAATAAGCTCAAAAAAGGTGCTCAACATCATTCAACATTGGAGAAATGCAAATTATAGCCACAGTGAGATGCCCTTACACATGCACTAGAATAGCTGAAATATCAACGACTGCCAATGGCAAATGTTGAGGAGGATGTGGAGCACCTGGAATTCTCAGTCTTTTGTGGGAGTATAGAATGGTCTATCCCATTGGAGAACTGTTGGATAATCTCTTATAAACTTAAACATACATGTACCATATGACCTAGCAGTTCTACTCATAGGTATTTACCAATGAGTAATAAAAATATAGGCCCACAAACAGGCTTGCTTAAGAATGTTTATGGCAGCCTTATTCATAAAGCCAATTCAATGTTCATTAACTGGAGATTGTATAAATATATTTCTTTATAATGGAATACTACTTAGCAATAAAGAAGAACAAACTACTGATTCAAGCAACAACATTGATGAATCTCAAAAACATGCTGAGTGAAAGAAGCCTGTTGTAAAAAAGGCCTTATTCTATGATTTCATTTACATAAAATCCAAATACAGGCAAAACTAATCTATTGTGACACACATCAGATAGTGGTTGGAGAGGGATGTCGATAGGAAAGGGGCATGATGGAACTCTCTTAGGGACGGAAATGATCTGTCTTGTTTTGAGTCGTGGTTACACAACTGTATACAATTGTCAAAACTCATGAAAAGTCTCAAAACTGAACACTTAAGATCTGTGTTTTATTCTATGTTAATTATATCTCAGTTTTAAAAAAGTAAGAAGAATTTGTCTTCCTCCACCAAAATGATTGCAGACTGGTGAATAATCCAAGATGGGGGCCTAGAGAATGTGAGAAAATGTTATATGAGAGATTTCTTGGAAGAAGAAGAAATTGGCTGCCTCCAATATGCACAAATATGTCTGTGCTATGAGAACCCCTCAAAAGAATCTTAGAAGAATCTGTAGTCAATGCCTACTAAGGAAATAGAAGTGGAAAGTGCGGCTTCTGTACAACACTGAAGAGGCCATTTTAGAGTCAGCAGATTTTGGTGAGGCGTGGCAAGGGGCAGAGGTGGACTTTGCCAGCAGTAGAGATGGCCACTCTCACGCTTCACCCAGAGGAGAAGGCAGTACATTGGAGAGCCTTCTGAGGATACTTCTGGTGTTCCTTCGCTTGGGAGCTGACTGACCAAAAGATCAGTTAGTATGTGTTATGTTCAAGGTGCAGCTGAGGTGGAAGCATCCTGAAGTCAGGGATGCTGGATTGGTTTTAGGTGTCAGAATTGCACCCTTGACTCGGTTTCTTGAAGCCAGGAATGTTCAGTTTTGCCTCAGGCAGGAGGCCGGATTCATCTGGTCAGCCTTTTTGATGGAGAAGGAGAATTCCTTTATGTTTCCAGTTACCGGAAAGCATTGATCCTTCAAAGATTGCCTTTCATCTGCATAAACAATGGACTTTATATAACTTGATTCCCCCATGGAGTCCCTTATAATGATCTCAAAGAGTATTCTTGACTTCCAGATGCTTTCAATGCTGCTGAAAAGCAAAAAGGACTTGATGGGAAGTCAGAGAGAGCATCAACATCAAAGTAACTTCTTCCCTTCCTGCAATGGCAGGAACAGCAGGACCCTAAGGCATTTCTAATTTCTCGTCCAGGTCCTGTCAAAAATCTCAGCTGATCACAGAAGTAAAAGTGGTATGAACAGGGCAATTCTCCTGCATTTTTGGAGTCAGGCTCTTGAAAACTATTTCAGAGAAATTTACTTGTATATCCTTATTCTCTTAAATGGGGAATTATCTAATATGGCTATAATTGGAAGTTGGTTTTAGAAAAACTGTCAGGTATCACTTGTGTTGCGTAATAATCAGTGGCTCTGATGTTTCCTGAATGACAGCAATGTGTATTGCATGTGCTATGGACTGTTCCTCTGTACCCATAGCCCTCACAGTTTGAACACTTCCTATGTTATATGTTCTACAGATGCAAAAATGTTGTGAGACAATGTCCACCAAACCCTTGGGAGGTTGACCCAGAAGAAAATGTCATATTCATGGACTGCCTTTGTTCATATGGTTATAGACATTTCGAGATTCATTTGTCAGCCACAAAATTGGTTGTATTTTAACATCTGTTACCCTTGCATGTACTGATGGAATGATGAAGATTTGGGGTAGTGAATACTGGATTGAAGTGTGGGCATTTCCGACAGAACTGGCAATTTTTCAGTTTGAGTGAGGCATTAGGTAGATCTTGCTTTATGGATTATATATTACTTTATTAAGGATTATATACCATTCTTGCTAATTATGCGAAACTGGGAGAGATTGCAAGAGAAATGAGAACAGACTATGCTTTGCACCTCTCCCTTCCCCAGAGTACCTTTAGAAGGGTGCAGGTGGAAGTCACAAGCTAGACAGAAAACTAAGGAGGTGGTAGTGGTGGAGCTAACTCAGGTGTCACTGAAGGTAACCATGAAGGTCTGGGATGATGGCCTATAGGATAGTAGTTGCCAATTTGCTATTCTGGTTTTATGTAAGTTTTTTTCCCCTTTAACATCATTCTTCCAGGGTTCAATCTAAGTGGATTGGGAGCTCTACAAAGCAGTTTTTACTTTGGAGAGGATCCCCTTTAGCATTTTAGACTTCTCTAGCTATTCAGTTATTTTTCATACCGTTCATATTTATTTTGTTAAATATTTATTAAAAATATTTTCCTAGCATCATGTCGTTATAGGGAAACAAAGCAATCTCCTCCACAAGTGAACAAGATTAATGTGCAAACTTAGCACTTATCTACTTATGTTTTATAATGATTTAAAGTTTTTATCCCATCATTGAATTAAATTTCATGGGAAAAAAGACAAGACATGAAATAGAGTGGGGGAGGGATGAGATTCTAGGATGTACTCCAGAGATGGACAGCTGGGCTGCTTGATTTCAGTTTCATCTGGCTATGTTTCTTCATCACCCTTCAAATTTCAATTAAAGGCCTTAGCTGAGGAATTTTTTTTTTGCTAAACACATTCTTTCTGAACAGTGTAAACACGTATCCTACAGTTTTCCAGGAACCCGTTACTCTGTTAGCTCCCTTTTTATTTTATTTTCTTTTTACTTGGTGGTGGCAAGAAAAGTGACCAGTGTGGCAGGAAACCTCAAAGATGAGCTTTCTGTTTGGGTGGGCCTTCTCCGTGGTGGTAACACCCTCAGAGATATTTGTGTTCAGCCATATTTAAGCTTGAGTGAAAATGGACAACCGAAACTTTTAAGTTCTTTCTTTTTTTTTTTTTTTTGGTGAGGAATATTGGCCCTGAGCTAACATCTTTTGCCAATCTTCCTCTTTTTGCTGAGGAAGATTGGCTCTGACCTAACATCTGTGCCCATCTTCCTCTGTTTTGTATGTGGGATGCCGCCACAGCATGACTTGATGAGTGGTGCATCAGTCCACACCCTGGATTTGAACCTGCAATCCCGGGCCGCCGAAGTAGAGCTCACGAACTTGACCACTACACCACCAGGCTGGCCCCTCAAGTGATTTCTTTTATTCAGAATAAAAAGTAGAATTAGCAAGTTTGGTAATAAAGGATGGAATAGATAACATAACAAATCAACCCAAAACTTCACAGCTTGAAACATCAATAATTTATTCTTTCTCATGATTCTGTGGCAGAGGAATTTGAACAGAGTTGGCTGCTCTACATGTCGTCAGCTGGGGTGGGGCACTGGGCTGTATTCATCTGGGTTCATTCATTCAACCGCATTCAGCTGGCAGCTTGGATGGGCTAGAAGGTTGTGAAGGTTTCACTTTTAATAGCTAGCGCCTCTTGCTTTTCTCTTATCCTTTCTCTCTTCACCTTGGTACTTGGCCTTTCTCACAGGACAGGGATCTCGAGAGAGCTGGACTTCTTATATGGTGGGTGGCTTCCAAGGGGAAAGGTGGAAGCTGCCAGGCGTCACTTCCACCACATTTTATTAGTCAAAAGTAAGTTACATGCCAGCCTAGATTCAAGATGAAGTGAGGAAATTACACCTCTTGATGGGTGGAGTGGCAAGGGAGTACAGGAAGGTAAGGAATCGATGGTGGCTATTTGGAGATTAGCACAATTATTTACTATGTAACTTGGAAGTATCTTTGGGATACTGTAATGAGTGGCATTCTGGATTCTTAGGAAATTTGGGCAAAGAAGATTAATTTAGTCTAGACCTGAAAATAATTCTAGATTTCCCATTATTGTACTCCATTCGACCATGTAACTCTTCTTATTTTTCCTCTTACTCCCTGTCCATTTTCCCACAGCCAGAGATGATCTTGAAAATATGTGCCTTTCTTAGGAGAAAAAATAAGGCTGGAATCTAATGCAAAAATCCCCCCAAATACAAAGACTAGTCTATAGCTTGGTGAATATAAAAATCTGTTCCTGTTGCATTCCAATTATTAGACAATAAAATATATTGTATGATTATTGTGTGTTAAATATTTTGAAGAGCGAGCCATGGAATAGGAATGAGAGGATTGATGTTCTGGTCACCTTTGGCAAGTCACTTAACTTCAAGCCTTTTTCATAATCTATAAAGTGAGAAGAATAATTCCTACTCCGCCTACCCCAGAGAATGTTTGTGAAATTTAAATAAATAAAAGTATTCAGGGCCACACATAAGGTATAATAACTGGGTGATAAAAGAAGTGTTGGGACACCAAAAAAAAGTGAAAAAGAACTCAGTTAATATATATATATATATATATATATATATATATATATATATATATATATGTATATATATTCCCCTCGAGGGATTCAAGTCTCCTTAGAGAGTATTTCCAATAGGATATCTCATTAAAACATAGAGATAGTTTAAAATAATATCAGTCATTTCCAGAGAGAACTAGTGAGACCTTTTGTTTGCAGTTCTGCTTGGTTCTGCTGGTTATGTAGAAAGTTTGGGTCAGGCTGAACTGCTCTGGCCAAAATACCAGTCCCCTTTAAATGTTTAATTCCCTGTAAAAGCTGGTAACATGGCAGGACAGTAACCATAGGACTCAGGACTGGGCATGTCCTTTCTGCCTGACGTTCTATCATTTCTGGCCTTGCCTTGACAGTACTTTTACTTATTTATGGTTAAAGAACCTTTTCATGACCAATTTAATAAGGATTTTAAAAGATCATCAGATAATCATCAGATAGAATTAATTCTAGACTCCTGCTGGTCATAAAATAATTGCGAGATTTAACTGATGGTTTACAATAGTTTGTGTTTCATTTTTCAGGGATTCAGTAAATTATAGGCCTGTGCTATCTAATACGTGCTATCTAATCTCATACCCACTAGCTACGTGTGACTATTCAAATTTAATTAAAATAAAAACTTCAGTTCTTCAGTCGACACTAGCCATATTTCAAGTGCACACCAGACACATGTGGCTAGTGGCCACCATATTGGAACATTTTCATCATTCCAGAAAATTCTAATGGATGCCACTGTTATAGACTGTTTCTAACTCGTTTGTTGCTATTTTTTTCTCCTGCTGCCTCCCTCCAAGGCTTTCTTTCATGCCTGTTTGTTATGGGTGAGCAACGGGAAAAACAGAGATCAAACTCATGTCCAATGTGTCTATGTTTTAATAGTATTGATGAAATAGTTGGTAACTGGATAAACTGAAACTATTGACTAAAGTAAGCTTTTTGAAATATCTTTGAATTTAATTTATATTTATTGCCCAAAGCGGTAGTTGTAGAGGTGGCTACATTTGTTTTTTAAATGGACTAGAATCATGTGTTAGCTAAACACTTCTCATGAGCTAGTGACTACACTTTTCCTATTGAGTGTTGGTTCATTACTTCTAAAAATTTCACTTTTACAAACTCTTTTACTAACTGAAAATTAGGCCACTATGCTCATATCTAGGTCATTTGAAGTAATATGTGCCCTTTTCTCAATTTAAACAAAATTTCTGATCCAAGATATGTTCGGATCTTGATATATGCCAATTAAAATATTGACTTTAAACAAAGAGGTCATAAAAAATGTGAGATTAAAATGATTAGGAGTTGAGTCCTTATCACAAAACCCAAAGTAAACGGGGATTGCACAATTCATACTTAAGAAGCACAGTTCAGTTGCACAGGCATGTTCCTGGATATTCCAAACTGCTTTTAAATTATAGTGCTTCATGTTGAGAAATTGATATTAAAATATACTTGGGAATTAAAATTCACTGATGATGAATAGTTGCTGAAAAGGCTTTAAGATAGCACTGTGGAGACGTGGTGTGAAAAAGAACAGTCTTCAAAGCCAAGCCACATTTCTTCGGATCAGAACCAGAAACATTTGTGTAAGCAGTGTAGTTTACCAAACGGGTCTTCCATCATGGAAGCCTGTTTTTCGCCTTAACATTGACATAATTTTTGCAAAGCCAGGAAACAAAATTATACGTTAATGCCACTTGGTGTTTGCTACATGGACCAAATTTCAGTCATTTTAATTGTGAAACTAAAAGTTTTGTTTCTGAAAACTTGAATTCTGTGAACAGACTTGTTTTGGGCATATTTTCCTATCTTCATATCAAAACCAGTAAGAATAGGTACTCTGCTGGGAGATTCAGCCAGTTAGCCAGGAGCCACGAGCCTTAGAAGGATAGAGTAGCTCACAGCTCATCTCATTGGACTTCCTACGTGATGTGAATTGCTTGAGGATTGAGCAATGAGGGTGATGTCCCAGGTCTAAATCTGCTTTGTTCTAGGTAGTTGGGCAGGCTACTTAGCATATCTGTCCAGAATTCCAAAACATTAAGTGAAATGCTTGTCATCAGTGTTTCCCAATCACTGTGTCATGACACATCCACGTGTCACAAAGATTTCCCTGCTGTATTGCAGCAAGCCTAGCTTTTCCTAAAGCTCTGGCTCCTTCATAGACACCTTGCCACCAGGCTACCTGCATGGCCTGCACACCTTCTCCACACTCCCAGGCAGTTTACATTCCGTATATCTGGATTTAGCTAGGACTTTTCTTGGGCAGGGTTGGTTTGCAGTTCCTAATCTGAATTCCTCCACGGATGCCAAGCTGTCATTGCTGCAAGGAGTTACGTCAGTCTTGACACATAGGTCTAATAGTATATCATTAAAATGCCATTTCTGGGAGTTAATCATTGCCAGTGCCCTATGAAACCACCATTTCTTTTATTTCCTAGAGTTTGGAAGGCATATGAGACACCAGGTGGAAAGGAAGAGTGAAGAACAGAAAAGTGTTTCTGGGGATGACAAACACTTGAGAACTTTACTCTTCTAGTGGGCCAGGAAAATGTATTTGTGTAAATCTTGCCCATTCTTACAGGCCCTTTCAGAACCTTCTCCACTAAGCTTCCTATAGTCACCATTTGGAGTCAATCTCCTTTACCCTGTTCTCCCACTGTATATTGTTTAGATCTCCACCATATTACTGCTCAGGTTCGGCATTGCCACCTGGTCATTTGTGTGTATCTCTTTCTTATTGAAACTGTCAGATTCTTCTGTGTACCTTCGGAAGTAGCTATAATATAACATAATATATACAAGTTCATAGATAGACATGTATTTTTAAGTTCCTTAAATATAATAGATTCATATTCAGTAAATAGTATTGAGTACCTACTCGATGTTTTACAAGACACTGGTGAAAAAACAACGAATGAAACAGGTATGACCCCTTCTCTCAAGGAGCTTTCATCAGAGGATGGACATTAAATAATAGTTTAAATTGCAACTTGATGAGTCCAGAAAAGGAGATTGTACAATGTGCTATATGTAAGATTATGTAACAGGAGGGCCTAGTCTCTTCTGGGGGATGAGAGGGAAGGTTTTTCTGGAAGAAGTGGTGTAGGTTGAGACTTGAAGGATAAGTAGGAGTTAACCAGGCAGAGATATAGGAAGAGCATTCCATGCAGAGAGAACAGCATGTGTGAAGTATGTTGCTCGATAGGTTGCCCTGCAGATATGAAGAGCTGAAAGACTAGAATACCTGGGACTTAGTGGGTGAGGAAGAGAATGGTGCTGGAGGAGCAGATAGGTCTCAAATCTTGCAGAGATTTGTGGGCCATGTGAAGGATTTGGTTCTTTAGCCTTAAATCAAGAAACAGCCATTGAAAGGTATACAGTAGAAGATGCTTAACTACGTCTTTATTTAATTAAATCCTAACAGCCTCCACCTTCCAGCTTCCGTAACTACATTTACATTCATTATTCTCATTTGCACTGTTGGGGGGAAAAGAGGAAGTGGCATGACTTATACAAGTAATTGGAACCTCTCCACCAAAAGATAATGAGATGCCTCCTCAGAAAAGAAACTGACTAATAGGTTGAAGGACTACCAATCTGGATCCAAGGCTTTCAAAATTTGAATTTTATTCTGTCTTGAACATGGACCACTCAGTTTATTGTGAAAAACTGATTTCTAGCAATCATCTTGCTATCTAGCAATCATCTTCTTGGATTATTGCCTAGGTAAACTAGGCCATTCTTGAGTTCTAAAACCATTCCCCCTGCCACACACAACACCCCCCATCCCCTGAATACTTAGCTGTCAAGGGGAAGATCCCAGTGTTTTTCTCTTGCTGGAGCTATGTGTCCATACCAATCATAAGCAGTCTCCTGGTAAACTTGAAGGAAGGAAAGGGGCCGGGGACACCAAAATGCAAAGGACCTGGTGCTAGGTGCTCCGTCGTTATTTTGTTGAACTGGAACTCAAACAGATAGGAGAGTTGTAAAATTTGTGAATGCAATGAGAACAAGGAAGGCAAGACATTTTTAAGGATCTTTTCAAGTTTAAAAATCCAGTTTATAATATTGCTTGAAGATGGCAGTGCTTTGTGCCTAGAAGTTTTAAATGATTAACATTTCTCAAACTTTGAAACAAAAGTAGAGGTGTGCATAAAGAGGCACAGGTCCAGAAAGGTTATTTTTGCTTTTTGAATCCTGAGGACTAGTAGAAATGAATAAATTGTTTCGAATAATCGGTTCCCTGGAAAGAACAGTTCTTAGTCACTGCTTGATTATTTGATAATCCCTACTATACTAGATACAAAATAGAAAAATAGAGATAAAGTTTATATTTAAAAGCGAGATGTATCTCCTAAGAAAATACCGTATCTCTATTTTTCTTAGGAGAAACATCTCGCTTTTAAATATAAATTTTGTGTTTGCTTTTAAGCACTCTTCTGCTCTTAGGGTATTTAACCTCTGGCCCAGTTTCCTACTGCATGGGAGGGCTATAGGAGATGGTGGATGTGAAAGGGCTTTTAAAAACTAGGGCACCATACAAGTGTATTTGCTAGTATTATTGTTTCAGTTATCTATTACTGAGGACTAAAGCACCTCAAATTTAAAATCATGATTTGTTATTTTGTACATCTCCCAGGTCGGCTGGGATCAGCTGGGTGGCTCTTCTCCTCCATGTGATGTTGGGTCCCTCACGCTGCTGCACGCAGTTGGGAGCTCGGCTGTGGATGGAATGTCCAAGATGGCTGCACTCACATGCCTTGCAGTTGTCTGGCTCTTGGCTGGAGAGCCTCTGTTCCCCTCTACCTGGCTTCCTATTCTCCCTCTCCATGTGGGCTCTCTATCTGAATGGCAGACCAGCCCAGACTTCTTTATGTGGCATTTGGCTGAAGGCCTCTTAAGACCTAGACCAGCAAGTCCCGCAGCAATACTATTGCATTCTTCTGGTCCATCACAGGGCCATCTCACATTCAGGCGGAGGAAAAAGAGATTCCAGCTCTTGACCAAGGAGGGCAGAGTCAGTGGGAAAGCATATGCAGAATGGGAGGGGTTGTGTCAGCCATCTTTGGAACATTCTACCACAATTATTATTAAATAAAGCTTGATAAATTAAAAGATTCCATTGCCAATAAATAAGCAAGTGGAATCAAACTCTTGACCTACACTACTTTCCAGAGATTAAAATTTTTAAATTGTTTTTAATATAAATGTGCTGTGCATTATATAGTAGCCATCAAATATATTCACAGTAGTTACTCTAGTTGAAGAGGAAAAAGTGTACCCTAAAAATCTAATTCCTGATTTAGTCTTATTGTTTAATAAAAAAGAAATGTGCTACAATCATACTTTTTATTGTTTCAGAAGTTAAATGCACTCTACACATTTATTGATACAAAGGGAGTTTTGAACTCCCTCTAGTGGCAAAAGGTTTTCTTTTACTTTTTTCCAAAGAGCTTGCTTGAAATAATAAGATGGCTGACATAGAACACCGTTTCAAAAATGACTGGTTATTACTGAGATGTATGCTTTTTCCTGTGTGAGTTATGGTAGATTCTTTCATCTCTTATGAGAAATGTTCACCTTCCTAGGAAACATTGATCATAGTATATGAAAAAAAATTGAAAGGAGACTTCCTGTTAACTTTTAAAGTATAAAAATTGCTAACTGCTCCCATCAATCAAGGTCTTAAGTCAAAATTATTGTATTTTGAGAACTAAAATATCTTGATCCTTGAATTGAATTTTAAATTTTTGTCTAAAGAATTATTTTTTGAAAAGATAAATGGATTTAATTGCAAAAATCTTTGGAAAGAGAGTATAAGTAGCTATAGAAATGTGAAGCTTAGAAAGAACTGATAGCCAAACTAAAAAACAAAACAACCCAAAAAACCAGAGGCACCAAAGCCTTATGCTTTCCTCTTTAAAAATGTTCAAATTTGGATTGTCATAGCCAGTGGGGAAACAATATTCATCCTAGCTGTCACCATCACTCTGCAAAAGGAAGCACAACATCAAAGGGTGGGAATAGAAAAACAGCTACTCGGACTTTGTAAATGAAGTTTTTCCTATCCCCACCCCACAGCAAAGAGAGTTAATAATGATCATTAACTCACTCCGTTATCTCTCCACTTACAGACAGATTTATTCCACTTCTTTAAAAAAGGACATTTTCTGTAACGCTATCTGAAAAAATATGCTTACAAAATGCTGTTTTCTCTACTATTTGCCTAAGCTGATCCAAGTTACTTATACTGTATTGCCTTATCTGGCAGGCTGGGACCAGCATCCGTCTCTTCTCCTTCCCACAAGGATAGCAGAGTGGCGAGGGATGGTAGGGAAGAATCCATAGATTTTTTCCTTTTAAATCTCCAGAAAGTGGAACCCAGGATTATCAAAATGATTCCTGGAGATTTTGTTTTGTTTGGGAGTAAACTGTGAGCTATTATGATTTCACAAAAACAATTAATCCATCCAATGAAAAGTTAGACTTTGTTTCTTTCCAGTACCTCTTTTTCGTTCGACGTTTATAACCGAGTAGTGTCTCTTGTGGTCTCGATTACATCCGGTGTTTTTAGCTGGCAGCATTTCCTCTGTTGAGGCCCGCTTTATTTGCCAGGCTTCATTTCTGTGAATATAGAGAGAAAACCAAGTTGTATTAGAGAGTGAAATTTTAGAAAAAATTGTGTTAATATAACATTGATTTTTTTTTGAAACAAAAATGCACTAAAGTTGTTACAAACAAACTGGTCATCTGGTTATTAAAATATATAGGCTACAGAAGAATATGGAAAGTCTCATAGCCATCTTTTAACCACCCTGCCCGTTTTTTTTGAATATTTCTAAAAGCCTAATTGAACTAACAAATGGAGACCAAAGATTCCCCTCCCGTTTAGTTGCACAGATTTGGAATAATGAAAGTGAATTTGCAATTCTTAAAATGGTGTTTTCTTCCAGTTCTCATAGAAATGTTTTTGGAACAGTCGTTTGTGCTAACAGCTGTATTCAATCTTGAGTAAAAGGCACTTCCTGAAGAGAATGAAATTCAGCTTAACACGTGAACTTGCCTGGAACGTAATCCTGTAGAGCCAGTGTATTATGTGATTATGAAACTGGACACAGACATCCTGCTGAGGTGATTTCTTGTAAATAGTAAGAAACCGTTAATCAGTCTCAGTGTTTTTAACTGAAGATTTAATAATCTAAAAGCATGGCTTATTCATACACATAATCATCTTAATTTTCCAGAATTTCACTCTTTGGTATTTTGAAAATATAATTCCCTTGTGGAGTTACATTTATATGAAATCTATATCTGTCTGTCACATAGATAGATAGATAGATAGATAGAGATGTAATACATATGTTTATGTCTATTTAGGTTTTTCAGAATTTTTAAATTGTTGTATCATTCTTGAGTTTCAGGCAAAATTTATTTTTGTTTCAGTTTCATTCATTCATTCATTGTAGTGAGCCTAATTTAAATAGAATTTTTGTTCCTAGCCTCATAAAATTAGTTGATTATGTATATATATATATATATATATAAGAGGTACAGTTTTAGCTATTTAATATCTATTTTAAAAATATCTTTTAGGTAGATATTACTGACTGTTACTCTCCTAAATATTGTACTTCTTAATTTAAAGAAAGAAAATATTATATTGGTATAACATGGATATTGCCAAACCTTAGTGGAATCATACCTTAGATAGAAAAGTTTTTACTGAATCAGTTGTTTTCTTTATGGATCACTCTTTTGTTGTCTAAACAGTGAATGCATAGTTTTTAATCAAGGCTATCAAATTGAAATAGAGTTAAAATCTAACACATTAAGCCAGAATTGACAAGCAAACATATATAAAAATTCTAGCCTTCTCAATTTGTAGGAATCAAAACCATTTCCCGCTTTACTTTGGTAACAAAGAAGGAGCTAGGCTTTTTCTCCTTCCTTGACCAAATCTCTAAGTTGTCTCGAAGACCTTTGTTTATAATGCCTTTGTGCATTCTTTTCCTCTTGACATGCTCCCCTCCCTCCAGTGAGATACTAATTAAAGAGAGGCCACTGTGACCCTAGTTTGTTTAGAAGTCACCAGGAATGAGGTGGAGGCACAAATCTGGATAGGAAGTGCTCATTCCTAAAATATAACACAACCCTTAAGACCATCTTATCAAAAATCTGTTGGCTTCTAATAGCAAAAAAGTGCCTTCTTTGATTTAAAACATATACAAAATAGAATCCCTGAAACTTACTTAGACAATACATCATATATACACTTTTTAGAAGGATTTCAACAAATAACATCGTCTCTTATATGTCAAATGATAGTTTATTTTAGAGACATTGAAATATATAAACATTAAAGACATATATTTAAGTTTGATGAAGGGCAATTTAATTTGTATGTGTTTTTTTCCGGGGCGGGTACAGAGCCTATATCTTGTCATTCCTTTTAAAGAATTTGAGACAGCTCAGATTGTATACAAGAAGCTTGTTTTTTGGATGTCAGGAGATACTTTAATTGGCCTGATAAGAAAGATGAATGTACCTACTGATCATGTAGGTTCAAGTAGGGCAACTTTGTTACTAATAAATGATTTGAAAGAAATGGAAATAATTTAGTAACTTGTCTTAAATATGCAGGTGGTGCTGCCTGACATCAAATTATTTCCCTCTTGAAATACTTGCTATTGCTGAGTGCTAACTTCCAAGAAGCATTTTATTATACCACTTTGTTAGTATTTGTTTAGCAAGATGCTTTTGATTGCAAGTGATAAAGACCCACTACTGTTTGTGTTAAGTAATAGGAGTGGGATTGTTCTAAGAATATAAAGGCATCAGAAGCTCGGTTATGAGACCAGACCTCAGGGGAACCCAGGAAAGCTGCCCTCCAGGCCTTGGGATTGGCAGGAACCCTAGTGGCTGTGGCCTGGTGGAGACCAGCTGGATGACTGTTCTCAGTTCTAGGCACAAATTCAAGAGCAGGAGCTTTGAATTTTCCCCCTTGAATTTCTACCATTTCTGTCGCCCAGTTTCTCTTTGGTTAGCTGGTTTCTGAGCCTGGCTATTTTGCTTCTTGCTATCTACCGGCATCTCATTCCTCCACTCCTGTGAGTCTCCATGTTGTTGAAAATCCCTGCCCCATGAGTCACTATTACAAGGGATGAGTCCCCCGTCTCATTGTTTCTGCTCCTCCCAACTTCAGCTTAGTCATGGCCCCCTCTATACAGCGCCCAACAGTTTGACTGTGGAAGGCTTCCTGTAAATATTGTTTAAATGAATAGATGAGGAACATTTTTAGGGAAAAAGAAAGTAAGTTATCTTCTCTTTTAATCAAACATTATAGGAGCTAATACAAAATAACTAGAAGGCAGCTGGAAGAGAAAAGATTTTGAAAGTTTTAAGAGCCTTGATGGTCTCTTTCGGGTTAAAAAGAATTCACTGTAATAGTAGTAAGGAATTATTTGTTTACAGAGGCATTGAAGAAATGTACATGTTTAGACTTGAGAGTCCAGACTATCTCATTGAAAGATAGAAGTGCCTTTAAATTCTGCCACTTCATGCTGCCCCATTTAGGCAGCTACATATATTATTGGGAATGGAGATAATTTAACTGCAGATGCCAAGAAATGAAACAGTCATTTTATTGACTATATTCCACTCAGGAACCAAGATTAAGGTCTTTATTATGGGTCTGAAGACTACTTTCTTTTGGCCTTCAGATCTTAATCTTAATTATTTGTCTGTGAATAGATTATCAATTCCTGATTTTCTTAAGGCAACCATCCCTTTTATGTTTGTTTTTTTAAATCCCCTGCCTTCCTAAGCTGCTCATCTTTTAGCTTTTGGGTGCTCAGGGTATAAAAGTAAACACCAGGAGTACATTGAATCCCCAGAACTTACTCATCTTGTAACTGGAAAAAATAAAATAAAAAATAACACCAGGAAAGAGTTCTCAATCTTCATTCCCTTGCTGGCTTTGTTTTTTTTTTTTGGTGAGGAAGACCAGCCCTGAGCTAACATCCGTTGCCAATCCTCCTCTTTTTGCTGAGGAAGACTGGCTCTGGGCTAACATCCGTGCCCATCTTCCTCTACTTTATATGGGACGCCGCCACGGCATGGCTGACAAGCGGTACGTTGGCGGGCGCCTGGGATCCGAACCCGCGAACCCAGGGCCACCAAAGCGCGAACTAAACCGCTGCGCCACTGGCTTTTGTTTTTTTAGATATGAAAAAGAGGTTCTGAAGTTCATTCTCTAGAATAAAATCTTTGCTAGTTTCTGCCATTTGTGTAATAGTTTATGAATAGATGGTAGACATAATTAGACCTAAATGTGCAATTCTTCTTTTCATTTAAAAGTTTTCAACTAAAAATTGAGTTGAAGAACCTGAAAAGCAGTTTGAAATTCAGTTGCTCAGCTTCCCCTCTTAAAGCATGAATATCCACACTCTCCAATTAATGGAGCTTTCATTCCTCCTGCACTTTTGAAATGATCGGCATTCTCAAATACTTTCGAGAGTATTTTCCCTTATTAGAGAAGAAGGGCTTCTCAGATTCTGAAGACTTTCTGTGTGAAAACAAAACAAAACAAAAGTATATAACAAAATAACATGAGTGTGAGGAAAAGTTTCTATTTAATTTTATGAAAATGGTACTTTTTTTCTTGGACTCATAAGTCAGTAAATTTAAAATAACTTTTGTTTATAGAGTTGCAACTGTGTGCAAGGCCATCGAGCTGGACCCCTAGCTCTTAACAAGCTTACATTCCAGTGAAATGCACAGATAGTTACAATCAAAGTACAATACAAGTGGCTATGTAGGGAGAGTGTAGATTTCAGTGGGGACATCAGAGAGAGAGAGCAGTGAATGCTGACCAGGGGAAATAGAGGCTCAAGGAAGTTTGAACCGTGGGTCTGGATTTCTAGAGAAAAGCCAAGATTGGATCTTTAGATGTGGACTCCTTTGTTCAGGGTGATTACTGAAGTGCTAGTCATGGGTGAACTCATATATGGAAAAGAATCTAGAGCAAGGAGAAAAAGAGGGCAAAGGAGGACAACCAAAAGAGTAGACATCTTGGAATTCCATGAAGGTGAGTTACAGAACTAAATTATGTTGGATGGGGACCAAGAGGCAGTTGTGGGTGAGTGGTGGAGGCAGAAGCCAGATTATAGCAGTCTGTAACTAGAATGGGAAGAGAGGACGTACAAACATCCACTGATGAATGGCCTTTTTAAGAACTCTGGCAAGGAAGGAAAGAAGGAATAGAATAGCTTAAGAAGCAAAGAAAGCATTTCCCATTTCTTAGGATAGAGAAGACTTGAGCAAGTTAGTTTATAGGGGAAAAAAAGCCATTGCATCTGCTGTTCTTATTTCTAAAAGGAAAATGTATTAATGTATTACTTTCACAGTAAAAAAAAAAATTATTAAGTAGCCAAGAAAAATAAAAGAAAGAAAGCCAGTACAGAAATTGGGTTGGGGAGAGGGGTGAGGGTGTGGGGGAGAGGAGGTAATAGGGAAATTCATTTGAAGTCAAGGATACAGATGGAAACCTATATCTTGAAAAGAACTAGGAACGTTGCTACTACTCGGTAGAGAAGAATGCCAAGAAAAAAAAATATGTGTGTGTGTGTGTGTATATATATATATATTTGAGAAAGAACTGAGGGAAGTTCATGTAAGTAATGTCAAATGATCTCTACCTTATTATTTGGCAGTGAAGAGTGAGATTGAGAGTTTTAGGGAAAAAAGTAAAAGGTTTGGAATTAATTCTGTGTGGGATGGGATGGGTGCCATTTGGAAATGAGTAAAATGAATGCTAAGCTTAAGTGAATTTTTTGTGAAGCCAACAAGCATAGTTATGACTTGCAGTTGTCAGCAACTCAGGAGGGGGAACAGAAAAATCTGATGGTCAAAGAGCTCATCTTAAACACAAAACGAAAGGTCTGTGGATCCTGGGTACCAGAAGTAACAACCTTGGGTTGCTTAATTTGGGGATTTAGATTGGTTGGAATTAAGTGAAATGTGGGGAGGGCGTGATGGTGGTGACTGGTGATAATGGTGACCTCATAGAGGAATGGAGAATAAAGAGAATGGAGGGGAAGCTTAAATTTCCACATCTGGAAATGGAAAGAATAAAGGGGGTGTGAAGATTAATGAAACAGTGCCTGTAAAATACTTACAACAATGTCTGGCACATATTATGCACTCAAAAAATGTTATCTGATGCTATTATTTTTATTAATAAGAGTGCAGAATACATGGAAGAATGGGAATTTCAGACTTGATGACATGCAATCATGTTAGTCATTGAAGCAAAGTGAATATTCAGGTTTTCCTGAAATGGAGTTCAAGGACCTGTAAGGCTGGGGTTTTAGATGAAATGATATCACCTAGGAAAAACTCTTAGCTATGTGCTAAATTATCTGAAGGTAAGTAAATTTATGCTGAAAGTAAGAAAGTGATGATAACTAATCTTACTGAAGTGTCTTATTTGCTTCTCTCCAAAACTCTGTAAGGGAGGTATTGTTATCTGTTCCCTTTTTACAGTTAAACAGATTTAGACGAAGATTGCTAAGCTAGCAAGTGGTAGAACTGTCCTTCAGACACGGTGGTTTATGTTGAAAGCCCATGCCTTGTCCACTGCTCCATACTGTAAATGGCA
This sequence comes from Tapirus indicus, assembly GCA_031878705.1. Classification (NCBI taxonomy): domain Eukaryota; kingdom Metazoa; phylum Chordata; class Mammalia; order Perissodactyla; family Tapiridae; genus Tapirus; species Tapirus indicus. The sequence goes on along the minus strand of CM062926.1, from coordinate 73,998,075 downwards.
GTGGCAGTCTGTAGGTGATGGATGGAGTGCATTTCAAGGGCTGTGCTGTTTTGCACTGAAGAGGAACAAGGAGGAGGCAGACGCCTCCTGGTTTGGGGAAGACAGAAGAATCAACCACTGGAGTTTCAAGGGAAGTTGTATCATCAGGGGAAAGTAATTCTCAGCTGCTTTTAGTTATTGTAAAACACATTTGGTACCATTTTGAGTTTCAATAAATACATGCTCACCCGAGAAAACATTTAATCATTCCCAAGCCCTCTTAGGTCAAGAGGCTATAATTTTCATGTACCTTATATATTATGTATCTATACTATATATATATATATATAGATATATAATATATATATATAGTATAGATATAGATATATCTATTATCTATACAGAGAGAGAGAGAGAGAGAGAGGGCGCAAGTGCCCACTAGCTAGCTAGCTGAAGTTAAGTGCTTATCTTTTCTGGGTTCCTGTAACCACTCTCTGGTTCATTCTTTATAACAGTGCCTTTCAGATAAGAATGGGAATGTATATCCTCATCACTTCTGACTCAGAATCGTGTAAAAGTAAGCCACAGTGACTGATGGGAATAAATAGTGTTCCTCAGGCATGCTGGACTGGAAAAAAGGCTGAGAACAACTGATTTATAGTGAAGCCAGGTCAATAAGTACTTGCTGAGCTCTCATAGGATGCCTTCCCATATAGTAAATAGTGGAGAGCACATGGTAAATCTTGGCTACGGTTTTGTAAGTAGAGGAGTTTATAATGTAAAGATACTAAGTTGACCTAATTTAGGCATTATTATAGTCCTTAGAAAATATAGCGAGAGGTCTCGGAAAATGGATGAGCGTAGGAAAAACTCAGAGGGGGTAGACCATGAGCTGTGATTTCAACAGAGTAAACAGAGGGAGGGATGAATGTGGTTTGGCTGATGGAAAAACAGAGGCTGTTTCCTGGCAAAACTCAGAGCCAGAAAAGAGTGAGTTCATGGGCAGCCAAAACACAAATAGTAGCTGGAAGAGAGGTAAAGGGAGAAAGGAGTTAGAAAGTAGAGTGCTTTACAAGTGATGTTCAGAAATTTGCACTTGATGTGGGAGTTTTGGGAAGTAGAATCATATGGGCAAAGAAGTCATAATTATTTTGGAAGCAATGTACATAATAATTTGGCATAAATAAAGACCAGTCAGAGAGAGAAACAGAAGAGGTTCCAGCAGTTCTAGCTTGAGGAAACTAATGGATAAAAGATAGGGAAAAAGAAAAGAGAGTCAGTAAGAACAATAGAGATGCTGCTAATTTGGAAATAGTGCATTTTTGCTGTCGAATGTTGAAGTTAGCTGAATCCTATCTGTTTAATCACTTGGATTTGTAGCATTTTCTAACAGATTTGCTCTCACCTTCGTATTATCCAGACTGTAGTCTCATATCTCAACTTTTTAATGTTTTTTTGTTTTTCTGTTTTGTTTTTTAGGAGAGATTCATGGAGAAAGGGGTAAAATGAGCAGATAAAGTAGTTATTTAAAAGAAAACTTATAACCAGCTATGTAGTCACTTCTAGGTGTTAGAGCACCAAGAATCAATTTGCCTTAGTTTCTGGAATCCTCTGAGAATCAACCTCACAAAGCTTTTAGTACCCTAGTGTCCTCTAAAAATGTTTTAGCTATGGAAATTTTCAAGCATACACTGAAGGAAAAAGAATAGCTTCAATAATTATCAATTTGCCATTATTTACTGATGGAATTTTTTCAAAGTGTTATGTGATGGAATAAAACAAACGACATGATTTTCAATTACAAGAGTTTGTATACCTACTTTAAAAAATTTGGTAGTCATTAAAAACTAAAATTATGTTTTTTTTAAATAGAGGAGGCAGATAGGTATAGGGAAAAACAGTTTCTACAGTGATTTGCAGTATTTTGTAGCCTTATATACTTAATGATGTCTTAATGAGATACTTAATGATGGTAAATAGCTTAAGTGAATTCTAAGACTTCTTAAAAGAGCCCCTAAAATGGAATATACTTTCAAATCACTCAAGAGATCATGAGTTACAGTACCTGGAATTGGTATTCCTTAATACTGAAGAAGTTTGGCCAATAAATTGGAATTTATAATTTGTCATTGAATTAACATATCTCAAAATCAAAAGCTTGTTTTACTTTTATGGAATAATAGCATCATTTGAATAGGACTTGCATGCATTTTGAAGATACCGTGTATTCATTTATTTATACATTCATTGCCAATATCTGAATGCCTAATATGTGCCAGGCTCTGAGTTAAGGGTTTGGGATATATTAGTGCTTTGGTGTGTTAATAATTCTTATAAGACAATTTTCAGTGTGAAATCAATTATAATTTTTTCTTATAACAAGAGAAACATTACAGATAAATGAAATTCTAGATAATCTCCAAGCTTCAATTTGACCAACCTATATTCAGTTAAGAAACTGACCAGTTTGTTTTACTAATATTGGCTTAATTTTCACACCAGCAGTGAAATGACTAAACGAAATGACTAGAACGAAAGCTGCGTAAGGAAGAAGGAGGCAATGCAAGGGGGCTAGTTAGTTCCTGAACAAATATGAAATATCAGATGCTAACATTTACTAATAATAGTCATTGCTCCAAATGGGAACCATTTTTATCTTTTTCTGTAACTGGGTCATCTTACCTGCTAAGTTATTGCTTTTGATTCACTTTGTAATTTCATGTCAGTTTTAAGGATTGCGATAACCATTTCAGATATATATCTTTTTATGACTCACCTGATATATGTAAAAATTGCTTTTCCAATCTGAATCCCTAGGAAGACTGACAACTGGCACTCCAGGTCCTGCAAAGATATGGAAACCTGTTTGTAAGACTCGTAGGTTGGAATTGATGCTATGTGCCAGAAACAGCACTGAGGACTGATCTTCTGAGTGTGTGTGTCCATGTGCATACATGTGTGTGACTAAAACTTGCTAAAGAAGTAACAGTCCAGGATGAATGTTCTCAAGTTATGTTTGCAACTGACAGCTTTAAAGCACTAATAGCAATAAGTGTAGAGTGGGGAAGTCTGATAAATGTCTACAGATTTAGGTTCATCTCCCTTTAACCTTTCTTATTATATAAATGCACTGTATAGCTAAAACACTGAGTGTAACTTGATGTGACTGTGAGGAGGTGGCTGAGGAGGGAAGCAGACAGCTCAGCTTGTTCCTTTGTGATGGATGCTTTTGCGAGATTAGGGTAGTTTTTCATTCTGACTCGTGGAGACTGTGCCCACTGGTTGTAAGACACACTGTCAAATCTCCTTGGAAAAACTGAGTGTGTGAGCCTGTTACTTGTAACCACTTAGTAGCTCTGTGTTCTTAAGAAGGTTAAAAATGAATGTTTGAAAAAATATATTTCTCGAGCCTAGTCTATGAATAGAAAGAATATGTGCCTGCATTTGCATGCCATTGTGTTCATGCACCTGCATGCCTTACTGCACAGACTCTTAAGACTCACCTTTTCCACATTTCACCGTTTCTGAAATTAGGATGCATCTTTTAATTTATGATGTCTTACAATTAGTTGTCCACTTTTTTCAAATGTTAACATCTCAGTAGTTGTCTAGCATCGTATAATCAGTGGTGTCTCAGATTGCATGACATACAGTTTATATCCAAATATTTATAGGAGACTGATCTCAGAGAGGTGAGTAGGACATTTCCCTTTTCCCCGAAAAGTAAAGCAGGAAGATTCTGACAGTAACAGTTGAGGTCAAGAGAAACCGTTTGGTCGTGGAATCTCATTTCCTTTGTAAGTCACATAGAAATGCAAAATGCAGCATTTATTACAACCCCTCTTATGATCCCATGTGATCTAAAGATTAGGATGCAAATTCACCATGTTTAATATAATCTGTAAAGCCTATTCTTTAATATTTGATCACTCTATTTCTTACATCCAGCTCTTTCTAACTTCAGATAATCATGGTTTTGAAAAGAGAGTGAAAACCATCATGTTTGCTATTTGTGTGTGTGTGTGTGTGAATATATATGAAAGCTTGCCTCATCCATTCATGCCGCCAACAAAACCTACTGTGTGTCGGACAGTGGGTTAAGTAACCCATTAGGGATTTACAGACTGTTTAAACAATCTTACAAGATTTTTGAGGCTCAAAATGAGATGACCCAGCACTCACTTGTATGGGTAGGGCAGTGTAGAATACAGAAAAAAGCACCATAAAATCCACAGAAGATACAGACTCTCGTCCTGGGGCAGGACTATGATGGATAGGTTCAAATTTGGAGGCCATTTAACAGAGAACATTTTAATAGATGTGGCTAAATATGGATAGATGGAGTGAATTTATTATTTGTCAAGGTGTCCAAGGGGAGACAGCAGCTTTCATTCCATTACTGATATTTATTGAATGATTATTATACACCAGGCACAGGGACTGGCCCTTTATTTTCTTTCCATCTCTGAGATTCTATACTTCTAGGCTTCATGACCTAGGTCAGGTTGTTTAACCTACCTGAGGCTGTCTTACCTGTTCAAAAAAAAAGTGGAGAATGCCTGCCCTGCCTCCCTCCGTGAGACTTTAAGGAGATTATGTATAATAAAACATTTTGTAGATTGTAACATTTTTATACCTTCATTCTGTCTCTGTGTGTGAATATATATGTACATGTATATGTAATATATATATTATAGGTCTGAAAAATGTCTTCAGAAGTTATCTACTTCTTTCTCCTGGTGCTTTCTCCAACTCAGAAGAGTTTAACAGGATTTTAGTGCTTAATAATTCTTTGGGAAACATCACCACATTTGCCACTAGATCAAATGTTAGATTGGGAGGTGAAGGGAGGGTGGTTCTGGGAGGATCTGTTTAATATGTTGTCAGCATTTTGGGAGTGTTCTTCATAGTTTGGAATCAGAATTGCTGGTGTCATGATCAGTCATATTGTCATGACAACATCAGAATTTCCTCACTCGCCTTCTCTGCGCTTGGGGAGTATCAATTTGCCACAGGTCTGTCATCGGATTGCCCCATGTGTTAAGTGTATTAGATAACTCAAAACTAGTCATTCTCAAAGACGCTTAGGGTGGGGAATTTTTATAATCTCTTCCTGTAGCCCATTCCAGTACTCTTAACTAAATATTTTAATGTTAGAAAGTTTGCCTTCATCCATAGTCAACTGAATAGAAATTCATTCCTAATTCTGTATCTTCTTGTTTGAACCTTTACATTTATAATTCAGCGGAAAATGAAAAGCTTTTCAGCATTCTCATTTACTTAAAGGATGTCAGTAATTATTCTGCCACCCTCCTCTTCAGGTGAAGTAGAACTAATTGAAGGAGGGCCGGCCCGGTGGCACAGCAGTTTAGTTCGCACTTGGCAGCCCGGGGTTCGCGGGTTCGGATCCCGGGCGCCCGCCGACGCACTGCTTGTCAGCCATGCCGTGGCGGCGTCCCATATAAAGTGGAGGAAGATGGGCACGATGTTAGCCCAGGGCCAGTCTTCCTCAGCAAAAAGAGGAGGATTGGCAACAGATGTTAGCTCAGGGCTGGTCTTCCTCACACACACACACAAAAAGAACTAATTCAAGGATAATTTTAGCAACTGAAGAGAAAGGAAACTGTTATGTTGTTTTTTCTTGTGTGTTTTGAATGCTTTAAAGCCTAACTTGTGCTATGGATCCTAGGTATTGGGTAGACTTCAGTTATGTCCCCCAGATATTTAGGAATGACTTATGATAACCTTTTGTCATTCTTAGCTTATATGAGGGCTTTGTTTGACCCAGGTACAGTTGGCTCTGCACTGCCAAAGTTGTCATTCGAACAGTTATTTTTAGTCATGGAAAGGAGATGGTCATTCCAGGTTCAGAATTTTGTTTTTCAGTGATTTAGAGGGTTTTTTTTTTTTTGGCTCTAGTTTTCCACAGATTCTGTTGATTTCCTAAGTACTTTCTGTCTCTTCCCAGGTCATGTAGCAAGAGGTGGATGTGATTAGCTATTTCCACAGCACATCAGCCCCTCCCTTCCTCACCTCAGCTCTTATCCTCTACCCATAGTTTGCTCACATTCAGTAGATGATTATGTTACCTCCATCCCTTTAGGGAAGCTGTAATTTCAAAAATTACCTAATAATATCTTTTTTTCATAATTTGTAAATTTTACTATAATTCATGGAAAATTCATTGAATTATCTTGAAGTATTCTGAAAATGAGCACTTATTTTTTATAGGCTTGCTGTAGGAATGAAGAATAACAGCTCCAATACTAGATTTCCACAGTCAAAGACTCTAGATGATTGAGGCATCCATCCAGGTAATTTAGGAAAACAGTAATCCACAATCAATGAAAAATGGAGCTTCTCTTTGTCCTGGTTTCCCAAATAGTTGACTCTCCTTTACTTTGTTATAGAATTTGATCTACAGATATAAATTCAATGTAGTATAAATATACACCAAACCAAAACAAATATCTTAAATTTTTAATTCATATAGTCTTCCCCTGCCCCAGATTTTGTTTTTTGAAAAGAATAGGAACCCATATACCTATTTTTATAGAAAAACTTAGGAAAAGAAATTTAACTTACAGAGAACCCTTGTGCCAGAAATTTGAGTGAGCTTTGAATTTTATTAACTATTTTGCAAGAGCAGGGCAATAACTAATTTATGAACAGATTATATCCCAAATTTTTTTAGTGTAAATTATTTGTTTTAAATTTGGAGGATGTTTTGCCATAGAAGTGTCCTAAATGGTGATTAGGATTAGTTGACTATAAGCATCTTTGAATCTCATAATTAAGCTAATCACTAATATGGTCTTCCACTACTTTTTGAGGGAAAATGTGTTCTCAGTTTCATTTAGGTTTCTGGAAATACTTTTTACCTAATCACCATCCCACCTTCTGGAAGATAGTTCTTTCTGCTCCAAGTCTATCCTCCCAACTCCCCCAGCAAATAAAACTGGTTGCAAGAGAGGAGTTACATCTTAGCAACCACCATTTAAATGAGATTTAGGAGTTCGGCCAGAATAGATATCTCTACTATTAATTATATATTCTAATACTGGAGGGTTTGCCTTCATATTCAACCAAATGGAAATTGAATGTAATCCCATATCTTTTTTTTAAGTGACTTGCCCAAGGTCGCATAGATGGTAATTGGGGAAGCCAAGATGCACACCTAGGCTTGGGCTCTTAAGTTTTCCCCTATGAGGTTTGTACTTGATACATAGCTAATAGTAATAATAACCATCATTAGTATTTTTGGAGGCAGAAAGACCTGATTTCAAACCTCAGCTCCATTATGTATTGGATCTGTGGCCTTGGAAAAGTTACTTAAACCTCTGAGCCTCAGTTTTCTCTTCAGTAAAAATGGGATGATCATTCTTCTCTCATGCTGTGTGTGTTGGTGTGTGTGTGTGAGAGAGAAAGGGTGGGGGGAGGAACATGCTGGGAAAGTGCCTGGAATATAGTAGTTACTCAATAAATGGCAGCTATTATTTATTAGTCTAGGCAGAGAAGCAGCAGTAGGGCAAAGCCCATTTCTTCTGTTTTGTTCACGAGGGTAAATTTAAGAATCATCAGATTATTGCTTCTGGTAAGACTCATCAGAAGATAGCTATGTTTATGTTGTCCTTTGCTCTTTCAACTCCATATACTTTCTAGGATTATAGCTATAGAGCTATGGTTTTATTTTATTATAGTGGTTTCATTTTTATATACATGCGATTTTATATGTGTCTAGGGAGCCTTTAAGTCTAGAACAAGAATGGTAGATTTTTTAAAAAGCAAAATAGTAAATAATAGAAAATATTGCCGCTACTTTAGAAATAGAGTACTTTATCAACTCCATTTTGTACCAGGAAAGAACAGAAATTTAAAGAATCTGCTGACTTCATATTTTTTCCTTTCTTTTTTTGTTTTGCTGGGAGCCAGAGACTTCTTGAGCTTTTTAAACATAGAGACTCTTAAATATAAACTATTTTTTAGTGTGAACTGCTTACACTAATCAATACTATATGGTTATATTTTATTCTTTCAGATTGTAATTTGAAATAATGTCGAATGAATTTTTCCTCTTAATTCCTTTCTGTTTTTAATTTGACCCAAATAAAAAAGGGTGCTTGAAATGCTTCAGCAGTGGTAGAGGGATAGAACCTGCTAAAAGTCTGTTCTTTTGTTGACAGAGGTGTTCTGTTCTTATCTCATTGGACATCTTCTCTGCCCCCATTTTTTTTTTTCTTCTTTCAAAGCTTAGCTTCCCCACCACACTTTCTTTGTAGTAATTTCATTCAAAGGCTCCTCACGTCTGCTGGGCTCAGTAATGTGTGTGTTGGAAGTGGGGGGTGGTCCCCTAGCCTTTCGGCTCTTCATCATCTGCCCCCATCGGGGAGTTGATCGATTAGTGATTTCAGCAGTGATCACGCCAAATCTACATCTTCTCAGACCAGTCCTCTATCTCAAGTTCAGTTTTTCTGGTCATCTGCACAATGCTTCTTTCTGAATGTCCCTCAAACAAAACATTTATACAACTGAGCTTCCCACGCCCATGTTATATCCTGTATTGATTGCTGCCTCCCGTGGACTCACATAGCACATAATTGTCTAGACCACTTGGCTGGCACTTATCACTTAATGCCTTGCGTTATTACTGTACAGCAGCTCGGGTGCTGTAGGGCTTACAAATACTCACCTGGGAAATGGAGCATTATTTATAAGGCTTTTTGGAGATGCAGCATTATGGAGTTGAAAGAGCAAAGGACAGTCTTTTAACCCTAACTAGGTCTAGATTTTAACACTCACTTGCTACGTACTAGCTCTATGGGTAGGTCAGTCAGTCTTACTTTTTTTCCTCTCGACTGTAAATGGAGCCAAATAACCCTTCCAACCTCATAGGGTTGTGAAAGTGAAATGGGATGTGAAAGATTTATAAATGAAAGTCTCATTTTCAAATTGTTTCTGTGAGACAAGTGTCTTCTAAATTCAGAATCTCAAATTCCAGTGATACAAAGTTGCAGCTTGTAAGTCCCATCTCCTCTACAAGACTGCAGGCTTCTGCATGTACTGACGGCTATCCTCATTGGTATACTCCTGCCTTACAGAGTGTCATTTCTGATACTGCTCACAGTCTTCCCATTCATACAGAAGTGGCCCTGGTCCAACACGTCACTTCTTTAAAGGAAATGAGACAAAAACAAACGTGGGAGGGAAACTTCAGTGCACCTAGGCTATCGACACACACCTTTTGCCAGACTTTCTTTCTTTTTAACTTCTTCAAGTCTGTGGTACACACAGCCTTAGAAAGCATGTTCATTCAGCCATTCAACAGTTATTGAAAAAGCAGCCTCCCCTTACCTAAATTTGCTCTTTTTACTTGTTGTCAATTCCAACTACACCTTTGCCTCCTGCTCTTTGATGGGCAGCCAGACTTAACTAAGCATCAGTTATTTACACAGTTCACTCACTTAAATCTACAAACCACCACTATAAAACGTGGAAAAACAATAATAACAGCTGCCATTTATTGAGTTGGGCACTTTTGTTGGTGTACTGTATATATACTTAAGACAGTCTTGCGAGGAGTCCGGGACTCAGAGAGGTTAACTAACTTGCTCAAAGCCGTGTGGCTAGTAAGTGGGAAGCTGAAATGAGCCAGATCTGTTTGTTTTAATTTTGTTCCTTGGATTGCAAAGTCCAGATTCCCTCAAACTATCTGAGGGGGGTGGGGGGGCATGGTTAACTCTACACTTGGAGGGGCTGTTGTCAGTCTTCAGAGCCAAAGCAGCTCTAGGGACTGCTGCTCCCTCCATCGTCTTGTGGCCAAGTGCTCACTCGCTCCTGGCATCTGCTCTACTCTCTGCTTGCTGCCAGTCAGCTTCCTGTTTACTCATAGTTTCTGCTTCCTCATAACCTTGGCTTGCGTATGGTTTTGGCTTGTTGTGGCCTCAGCTCTACCCCCTGGCACTCTTGGAGTTTCTGCCCCTTTCCTAACTGGTTCAGCTCTTGGAGTTTTCTGAATCAAATTCCCAAGGGTGAGAATCTGATTGGCTCTGCTCATTTTTTCAATCCCAGCCATGTCATAGGTCACTGGACTGTCTGTGGATTGGCTGCCCTTGGGTCAGATTCCCACAACTTTACCCACCAGCTGAGCTGGGGGAGGAGGGTGTTGTAGGACAGCCCAGGCTGCAAAGTCTCAGTTTCCCTTTAAAGAGGATGAGTGTCTCCAGGACAGATTCCCAAGCCCTTATTCTTACCATGATAATTTGCAGTCTCTCTGGAATGTTTCCTTACTTTCTCTGTTTTAAAACATATTTATTTCAAAAGTCAGTAAGCTTTCTCAGATGAATCTCACCAGGATCTATCCCTGTAGTCACTTACAACTAAGCACTTTTGAATATCTGTAATTGATTGTGTATACACACATGGTTTCTTATTTCTGTTATTTCTCTTACCTTGGAATCATTTGGACTTTAGTGACTTTGTTACATTTTGTAGTCTTTGAGGGTGGAAGATCTGTCTTCTTTCCTTATAGTGCTTTACTTAGTTAAGAGTATAGCACCTACCTAAGTCTGGAACTTTTGAATCCTGGCTGGTAGACATTGTTTTCAAAAATATATGCTTTCTATTCTCTCTTTTTATGTCATTCACCATTATAGAACACTACATTTTTTGATATTTAGATATCTTTTTTGTTCTTAAAGATAGAGTCCTTTTAATAGTTTTTTAAGTATTCTTGGTACATTTTAGTGTCTAGTATTAGAATTCTTTTAGTATTATAATATAAATTGTATTATCACTTAAAATCTTGTCTTATTACTGTAAAACTATTGCAGGGTATCAAATCAAGTCTTAGCATTCTAGAATAGCACAACGTCCAAAGTATCATGACCTTAGAGCAGAGCCATAGAAAAATTTATCTATGCTGTTCTTTTGTGGTTTAGATTGTGGTTTCCTAAGAGACCAGCCATGACAGCTGACGTTGTACGTGGAACAGATGACAGGTCTGAATTGCTGGGGTCTTGGGCATTAAGTTCTCAGGAAAAGAAACCTATGACTTGAACAGTTCTACCTAAAACCTTCTATTTAATACCTGTGTTTGATAACTTGTAGTAAAGGGTCCTAGTGAGAAGAGACAGCACAGGGGCAGCCAGAACAACTATAAATGCATGGAGTAGCAGGACATAGTTCTAGCATATATATTAACACAATTGAATGTTAGTTGTGCTGTGTTTATTAAATCACTTTAAAGGACAGATTTGTTACTGTGAATTTTATCTAGCAAGTTCTTACTTGCCCATTGTGCACCTAGCACTGTGCCTAGAATAAGTTCTTTTGTTGCTGCTTTTCTTTTTTAATGAGAAGAATTAGGAGTTATATGTCTACTTTGTGTATATGGTTGTTTTTAATTAGTTGAGACTTGCTAGTTCTCATCACTTTTGCTGGGAATGTTGGGAGCACCTCAGCATGAGAAGACACCTCATTAAGTCACCAGCAGGATATCTAGGATGGATATTTTTCAGTTCCTTGCTGCTGGAAAAAAAAAAAAAACCCGTGAATGACCACAGCTTTGCTAGAGGACTCAATTTCCATAGGGGATACTTCGTTTTTCTGTGGCAGCCACAAGTTGAGCGCCTTCACTTCTTAGACAAGTTAGGATTTTTCATTATCATGGCAGATGGCCCTTTCCAGGAAGGTCTTACACTTACCACGATGATATTACCCTGTAATACTCACAGTTGAACAGGCCAACTTGAAAGTTGGCAAGCCTGTCCCAGCGGCCTATCCAGAGACAGCAGGCTCTGCCTGTGGGACTTGCGGTAGAGGCCTTCTGCTTGCACAGGTTCTAGGCTTGATACACCAACGCAAAGATGATCCAGAAAAGGGGCCTCTTGAGCTGCCTTAGATAATTCCAACTGGGAAACAAAGGAAATTATCTCCTTCCTTTGTCCCTTTTTTGCAGTTTCTGTGTCCTTTGAATCGAACACATTGGTGTTGCATGTAATAATTAACATATAGAAGGATTACACTATTCCAGTTTTCAGGAAGGCTTATCAAACCTATGGCCGTAAATAATTTTCGCTGTTTGATATTGGCATCTTGAAGGTAAGCTTGCAAACTCCGGCATAGGAATGAAGCACGAAACTTGAACCGTATGTGTTTGCGGTGAGGGGATGGGGAGTGAAGACCCGTTTTCTCTGCTAAAATCTTAGCGTGTGAATTGGGGGAGCGGAGATTTGCAGAGGTTTGATGGCGGGCTGGTTTGTTCGTTGAAGTAGGAGTGATTGTCCGCACCTTTTCTGGGAGAGTATGTATGTGGGGGGGGGGGGGGAGTAGTTTGGAAGGATGAAGGGAAAGAGAGAAGACCTGGGACCAGTTCGCTTCCTACCCAGGTGTCGGAGTGATCCCCGAAGCGATGCCCTTAAAAGGGGCTTCGAGCAGGGGCGCAAAGCTGCCGCTGGTGCTTAGGCAAAGAGCCGAGGGGAAAAAAAGAAAGGAGGAGGGGGGTGGCTACTCCAAGGAATGTGCGGCATGCGGGGAGCCAGACCCAACCATTGCACCGGAGCGGGGGCGCCGGCGGCTCCCCGGGTCGCGCGGCCCCGGCCCCAGCCCGGAGTCCGGGAGGGAGCGCGCGGGGGTCGGCCGGCCGGCGGGGCTGCGGGCGCGGTGCCCACCGGGCGGGCGGGGAGGCGCGGGTGGGCCTGGGCGCGGCGCGAGGCGGTGCGCGGCCGCCTCCCCGCCCCCGGCCGGCGCGCTCTCGGGGCGGTGGTTGAGGCCGCGGGAGGTGGGGACGCGGCGGCGCTGCTCCTCCGCTGCCGCCGGGCGAGTCCGCGGCGCCGCCAGCTCCGCGCGCGAACTCCCGTCCATGGCACGCAGGCCGGCGGTCGCCGGAGCTGCCCGAGTCTCGCCCGCCGCCGCCGCGCCGCACTTTTAGGCGAGTCCGGAGGTCGAAGGCGGAGAAGTCAGCCCCGAGCTGCAGCCCCCGCCGGCCGCCGCCGCGCGGCGAGAGGGAGTTCCCAGAGCGGCCGCGGCCCCGGCCGGCCCCCTCCCTGCGCCCTCCCCCTCGCGGCGAGGCTGCCCCGCGTCCGCGCCCGCCGCCCGCGCCCGCCGCGATGATCTTCCCCAGCAGCAGCGGCAACCCCGGGGGCAGCAGCAACTGCAGGACGCCCTATCGCAAGCAGGTGAGGCGGCGGCCGGGATGCCGCGCGGAGGCCGGCGGCCCCGCTCTACAAAGGGCGGCAGCGCTCGGCCGGACCCCGCTCTCCTCGGGGGAACCGGGCTGGGCGGTGACCTTGTTTCCGAAGGAGGCGGCCCGCTGGGACGGCTCGGGCCGGCGACCTGAGCAGCGGAGATGCCCTCGCCCCGCCAGCCGGCCGGGCCGGGTGGGACGTGGAGGAAGGGGAAGGGGCGGAGAGGCGGCGAGAGCAGGAGCGCGCCCGGCCGGGGGCTTTGCCCAGCTCTGCAACAAGTTTGGGCTTTTTTTCTGAAACCTTTGTGTGTAGAAGAGTACGATAATAGTCGTAACACTGGTTTGCAACAATCTTCGCTTGAAACCTCAAAGAACCTGCCTGATTCGTAGGAAACCCGGAAGACCAATTTGCGTGTGTGTGTGGTGTGTGTGTGTTCGCGTTCGCGCGCGCCTCCCCTCCCATATATATATTCAAAAAAAAAGAAAAGAAAGAAAAAGAAACAGGAACTTCTACTGTCACTTTCTCAAGGTTTTCAGTTTTGAGAAGCACAGGGAAATCCTGTGACATCCTAGTTGCCGAGATACTTGGATAAGCCTGAGTCATACACATGCCTTCTCCTATTTTAATACCATTTCATACATTTTTTAACAGACTGCACTCCAAAGGCACTTTAGTGGTTAGATCAAAATCCCCTGCCGGGAAAAGGAGTGGAGCTGGGAGCTTATAGTTGCGGCCTTTTGTTTTGTTTTTCATCTTTGTTTTTAGAAGAAGGTTACTGAAGCCATGTTGTGATAAATCTCACAGAGCCTTTCAGCAGCAGCAATAACAAAACCTAGCTTTAAATTATGTAAAAAATGTGCAGGTCTGTTTAGAAAAGGTTAAACTGATTTAGAGGTCAGTGGCAAGATGCTTGTTGAGAAAACAAAAACACGATTGCAGATATTTTTCTTCCGTAATAAATCTCTTGTCTACATCCTTAGCCGCTGAGACAAATCAATTAAGTTATTATCCCAATAATGATACAAGCAAACTGTATCCTCCCATGCAGACCGTGGCTCTGTTAAGATCATGACAGATGACATTGATGCCTGGTGGCTTTCCTATAGGCGTTCACAGGATTATTGATTATGTTTAGTCCTTTTTGTTCGCAAAGTCATTTCTGCGGGGCTATGTTCCAGCATAAGTATATCTGAAAGTAGGGCTAATTTTGTCAAACAGTGACAGTGTCAAAAAGTATTGTTTTCTGGTCTTGGGTTCTTTTATTTGTTAGCTTTCCCTTGAAAAAGCAGCAAGCACTTTGGTGTGTGTGCTCTTGCTGCCCAAGGCAATGGAACTTTTACCTGGCTTAAGAAAAGCCCCTTCCTTGAATTAAAAAAAAAAATCTGCATTTGTAACTTGGCTGAAGTATATGCTAAAATTGTTAGGATTCAGAAGCAGGCATCTCTAAACTCGTTTCATGCAGCCTCATTTAAAATAAATGCCCTCGGATCCAGCACACTTACATCAACTTCATAAATGAAGCCAATTTACAATAAATATCCTGCTCCAGAACCCTCCTCCCCCACGCACCTCACTCTACCTGAAAAGATGGCTAATTATATAAGGGCCTTGTGTATTCATTTATTTGTTGTCAAAACCCGGCGGGGCGTTAGCTCTGAAATGGGGGAAAAGCTCTGAGGGCGAGGCCTTTTGCTGTGAGGGGCTGAAGGTTTTGTGTGTGGAGGGGGACAGCCTGCTGGTCTGGAGCACGCTGATAAGATGCTCTTCTTTTCACTGGGCTCTCCTTAGATTCAGAGACTAAAAGGGCTGACTGAATCAGAAAAACAAACAGACTTTCTTTTTTCTATAGGCAAAGAAAGAAATGAATGTGTAGGCATTATACAGACACAAGACCCCGGGTACCAGTGGTATTTGAGTCAAAGGTTTCTTTTGTTAGTATTTAGCCATTCACTGGGAAAGCACACTTCCAGCGCCCGGACCTGGTTACCATGAGTGACTTTGTGATCTCATCCTGGCTTAGTCTAAACGGGAAGTCTAATTAGTGCTTTTTATAAGATTTGGTGATGTTAAACTTGCTCCTTTCAGTTCATATTACTTTGTTCATTTTGATGAAAGAATCAGTCAATTTTAGGTGTATAATCCAATCTAGAAATATATAATCAGCTGTTAGAGCTGATTTCAGATAATTTGTCTGAGGAGCAAATTGAATGTGAGGAATGCTTAAAATCATCTTTGGAAAAAAAAATATAATGAGTCAGAATCACACTTGTGTTACACATATATGATAGTAACTAACCATCATTGTGTACCTTACTGCCTGCTGGTTGCTGTGCTGAGTGCTTTCGGTGGATTAACTCATTTAGTCATCTTGACAGTCCTGTGAGGCGGGTAATAATAATATCTCCATTTTATGGTTAACAAAGCTGAGGCATAGATTAAGTAACTTGCCCAGTCTGTACAGCCCACAGTGCAGAGCCAGGATTTTCAACCCTGGCAGTCAAGCTCTTAAAACCACCACACTACAACTGCCTGCTTACGTGCACATCTCAACAGAAACTCATCCACAGCTCATCCATATCATAGCCCTTCTAGTCTCAAACGTCCAGTTTATAGAGATTCCTCCCACGTTTTTAGGAGGGCAGGGGGAAGGTTGTGAGGTTGGAAGTGAAGGATGAGGTAAGCGGATGATGTGGATGGTGGGTTCCTGATAGTTGAAAGCAGCATTGATGTCAAAGTATTGCTTCACTGAATGACTATACAGTTTCTTATTAAAACTTTTTAAAGTTTTCCTATATTTTACATGTATAGGAGTCAGCCAGTTTCAGTTAAAGCAGAGGTGGGCGGTGCCCGTCCCCCTCCGGCCGCACGTAGTGTATCCAGGGCCTCGAGGAGCACTGATCTCTGGCATCATCGAGGATAAACAGGATTTTCCTGCATCACAGGCCTATGAGTGCCTTAGAAATACACCTGCTCGGCTCAGGTCAGAGTGAGATGCTTTTGAGCGGAGCGATAACCCAGTAGGCAGTATCTAGACAAAGATCGTTGGTTCAAGTCTCAGTGGAGAAACGTGTTCGTCCTATTGTTGTTGACTGTGACTTTCAGATACATGATACTCCTTAAGCAAATCCAGTCTGATTATATCAACACACCCCCACAACCAAAACGAAGACCGTGTATCAGAACTTTTGTAGTTACAAAAATATTTTAGTGTGTTTCAAAAGAAAAAGTGCTTTATGCTGAAAAGCCTTTAAATATAGAAAACGAATATTTCCATTTTCCTTTGAATTGTTTTATTAGCTACTTCTCTCCATGTTTCCTTACTTCCATTTTGGAACTGCTTTCTTGAGATAGTTGACTCACTTATGTCATAGACTTTGGTTTTTACAAATTGTGGCATGTCGCAAGTCCTTTTTTGCTGAATAGTATATACTAGTGGTGTGCAATGGGGTTGGGGGGGTAGGGGAGTGAATGCAAGAATTTTCATGTGTGTATACCCATATGTTTCTTTTTCTTTACAAATGATCTTGCCAACTAATAGCTGTACTTGTTAAATGTTGCTAACTTTTGATGAGTGAAGTACTTATCTCCCCAGTTTAAGTAGATTTACATAGTTTGCTGCTTTCTTGAAGATTAACTGGGTGTAGCTGCACGTGAAGAATTCAACAGTGATTCAGTGTTTGGCCATGTTAGAGGATGACATGCAAAGCTGTTGATTAATCCTCTTCAGGCAGTTTCTCTTTACAGCAATTTATATGTAGTAGATTGGGTTTTGTTAAAGTTTGAAGATTCAAGTTGTACGTAGAAATATTTAAATGAACACTGTTTGAGCCAGTCCCAATTTGTTCTTTTTTAAAAGGAGGTAAACCTACTCAATCCACAGAGATTGGACGTTTAGGGAGAAGTAACAGAAAATTAAATTGGTATGCATAAGGAAGGTCTTGCCTGTTTTTATATTAGGCTATCTCGATGTGTTTGTGATTCATAATAGTTATGAGTCAAGATAACTTTGTTTTAAATATGTATCCATAGCCATTTGAAAAGTACAGAATTCTCCATCAGTGATCACTCAGTTTTTCTGCTAGGCATCCCTTTTAGCATCTCACTACATTTTTCATAGTGCACTTCAGGTTTTGAACAAATTTCTCGTTTTCGTTCTTTCCTTCCTTTTAGAGACTGCTGTCAACTGGGCTCACCATATATTGGTAATACTTTTCAAGTCCTTTCTTGGTGGTGGGTGAGAGTTTGTCTTGTTCAAGTTTCTGAGAATATATTTCCAAAGCACTCTGCCAATAAATAAATGTTTAAAGATACATATGATATCCGCTCCCAACTTCAGTTATGTTTAATCTTCACAACATCCATATAAAGTAGAGAAGGGTCAGGAATTTTGAGATGGTGAATTTAAATGGCTTAGTTGGTGAAACCTAGGTCTCTGGCATCGAGGGCTGTGTCTGCTACCAGGAAAAAGAAGGAAGCCCAGTCAGGAACAGCTGTAGCCCCACCACACTTCCCTTGGCCTTCCAAAGACATGTGGCCCACAGTGTCCCAGATTTTAGCTCTGGGAATTGTAGCTCTGTAATTTATTAGTGTGTTTTGTTTCATAAAGGCTTTTACTCTAGAGTTGTCACATAACATATAGGGCACCAAGTTAAATTTGAATTTCAGATAAACAATGAATAATATTTTAGTATAGCTATGTCCGAAATAGTGAGTGATACTGCGTAGTTTTATTTGCTAAATCCAGCAGCTCTATCTTCGGGGAACCCAATTCACTTTTTAAAACTAGTTGTAAAAAAGTCATCATTATAAACCTTATTATTCCTGCTTTTTCCACTTAAAATTTTGCCTCTTAGTATGTTCCTTGAGCCCTGATCATAATGTAAATTTCACATTTTAAGTTCTTTAACCATTGCTCTACTTAATCAAAAGACTGTGGCTTAGGTTCTAGCTCTCCCCCTTGCATGCTTTTTCACAGAACCTCGCTAAGCCTCAATTTCTGTGAAGTAAAGATAGTAGTGCCCACACCACAGGGTTGTCGTCTTTAATCCTTCTAAGGTGTTATTATTAACGTCCCCACAGAGCAAGCAATAGCGGGTGGTCCTGGCAGGCTCTGTGTGATCCTGGGAGACCTTAACACAGCCTCTAGGAAGGAGCTGTTTAGAAAGTGGGGGCAGCTTCCAAAAGGTAAGGAACTGGAGTTTAAAAATGAGACCCTGAACTACATTGAAAAAAAAAAAGAAAAAGAAGTAGAAAAGTGCCTCACAGCATATTTTAAAAGAATTGTTCCTGTATTATATGCTCTTATTAGCAGACTTTGCTTTCTCTTTGGGGACAGAAATCCTATCAATCGTCTGTTCTTTATTTCATGCAAATACATGATTGGAAAAGGGGAAAAAAGCCTTGATTCTCTTATTGATGAAAAATGCTACCTTTTAATTTGCTTGAAAATGGACAGATTTGATTATTAGTATATGCATAATAATTTCCTGAATTCTTTCCTTTGTCTTGTTTGTGTATTTGGTTTTCAAAGATGCCGCCTTTGCATTACTCAGAAAAATAAACATTTTTGTGTGTGTGTGTTTGGGCATCTGTAGGTGTTTGGTGGGTGTTTGTTTTTAAACTCGCATCTGTAGAGAATGCTTTGCTGAACACATTCTAAAAGCTTGGTAAATTTTAAAATAGGATAGACATACCATAAGGAAGGAAGTGATCTTTTCCTGGAGTTAGGACGAAGTGAAAAAAATTGAAGGGAGCAAACTAAATTCTGTATTAAAATAATGAATCGATATAGCTGTTGTTTTTTAACACTTACTAGATGACAGCAGGAACAACAAAACTTACTGTTATTCGGAGTAGTATTCTAATAAATAGAAATCTATTTTGGCTCTACTTTATTCATTTAAACATTTGGAATTTCAAAACAATGTAATGTCAACTAGGGAAGGTTATGTTTGTTAATTGTGCATACAATACAGTCTCAAAAATGCATTTAAAAAAATAGACTGGAAGGAAATATGCCAAAATATTAAGTGTTTTCCTCTGTTGGTAGGTAGAATCATGAGTGACTTATTTTTCCTGATTCTTTACATGTTTTTTCAACCATCTGGTCCCCATTGCTCCCCACAATGAGCATACTGTCCTTTGGTTATCAAAAAAAAGATAAAGTGAAAAAAATTTACACAATTCTTTAATTTTTAATGTCCTAAAATTGTGGTAAAAACCCAAGAAATTCGAGTCATTGAGAATTTCAGCAAGAAGTGTGTGGGTGCTACTTGCTTCACTTGAGCTTTGAGGTGTGGTCCTTTCCTATTTATGAATTTCTATTCTTACTGCACCTTCTATTCTATACCACCTTTTTGGAAATCACCTATTTTTTGGCAGATAGTTTGTGTATTTATGAACTTAGTATTTTCCTATTTTATACATACTTTAAACAAGCCTTCTGGTACTTTCATAAAAACATTTTGGGGACACCAATTTATCTGTATGAATCAGTGAAGGGAAAATATAGCTATATATGTGAAATTTCATATTCTAGATTACTTTTCAGGAAAGTCGGTATTCTAAATATTGAGGAAATACCACTATTTTCTCTGTTTTCATTTGACTTATAGCTGCATTTAAATACAGCTATTTTGTGGACAGATTAATTCCCCCACATTTAATTTCTGTATTAAATGTGAAAAACCAAGACTGTTCTACTACTGACATCAGAATCCCTTGGATTTATTTTATTGTGAATATTCGTGATGGTCTCCATCACACACTTCCTTTTTGGTTTTAGCTTTTTGAATGGGCAGTGGAGTGAGGGGTGTGGCTTCTTTACAGGCGTCTTTAATTTGTAATGGAACAGGGAAGGTTTCTGTAAGAAACACACCACTTTAGAAGCTGTTGTTACCGTGTAACCCAGGGGAATTTTCAGTGTATCAGGGGACTTTTAGGTGTGCACTGTTGAGGCTGGAAGACTTCAGAGTGAAAGGAGGAGAGCGCGCTGAAGGGAGGAAGGAAGAGGAGGTGGGGGCTGAGTGAGAGACGGAGAAGGGAGGCAGTGTTGCCTTGTTAGGTTTTTATTTTATTAGTTGACGCGTCACCTTACAACATCTGTTAAAGTCTCATCGTTCTGGTGCGCTGTAGGTTGGGTGCAAATATGTAGCCTTCACTGTTTTGTATTATCTCAGATTCTTCTATCTCATTTTTTTCTTTATATCGTTCTCATCACCTGGAATTTCCTTTCTGTTCTAAGACAAGATCTCTGTCTCTCCACCTCTGGGAACTGCCTAAAAATCACCCTTTGGAAGACCGTTTATATCAACCCAACCCTATGTAGTCATATATTCTAGAAACGACTTTGTCTCTACTTTCTCTCTGTATTCCCAGTTTTGTAGGTCAAATGCATCAGACCAACTCCAAGGAAGTGGATATGTTGTTTTGTTTAACTGAAAGTTTAATAGAGACTCCGAAACATTGAGTTAAATAATTATTGAGAGTGTAGCGTAAGTTAAGTGGTTTCTGGAACAGACATTCTGTAGGAAGTAAACTGGTGGCATGCCGGGGATACACTGTTGTTCATTAGGGAAGACGCTGGTCAGGGAAACCAGTTAGCTAGCTGTTAAAACAGCTGCGAGATGGTATGGACCCAAAAGAAGGCAGTTAAATTGTGGACAGGAGGAATAACCAAATTTTATTGACATTTGAGAACGTAAAGCCCCTAAAATTATATGTAAAATGTTGCATATATTATCTCTTTCCTGGGGAGAGGTTCATAGCTTTCATCAGTTTGCCAAAGGGATCTATGTCCTCCAAAAGATTTTATGACTGCATGTGGAAAGACAGGGAGCAGAAGGACTTACGGATGATGCCAAAATTTCTAGCTCGGGAGACGGGATTGATGGTTGCATCATGGAAAGTGACATTTCAGGCGGAAGGAACATTATAGCAAAGATTTGAAGATAGAAAACATGGGCTTTATTAGGGGAATAGTTAGTAATTCAGGTTAGCTGGACTGCAGAATAGACACTGGGGGGCAGAGAGGGAAAGGGTCAAGCTTGCTAAAATGGATGAGGTGACAGCCTGAGTTAAGAAGGTGTCGCCACAGTTGAAATAAAGCTGTAAAATAGAGTAGTGGCAGTGTGAATGTATGGATCCATTCAAGATATTGTACAGAGAGAACTGAGAAGATGTGGCTGGTGGCTGGATGCAGAGGGTCTTGGTAAAAGAGGGTTCTAGGTTTCTAGTGTTAAACAATTGAGAAAATGAAAAGTTACTGCAACTTTGCTTGCTCTGGGGTCAGCAATAAGGAAGAACCCAGCCATTCTCTTATAGGGATTTTCTACACTTTTTAGGTGTTAAAATAAATGAGGGTGTGTTTGCTAAATTCTGCTGATACCCAGTGCTCAGACACTAGGGATGCAGAAAGCCCTTCCATGTCCAAGTCAGTGTCATAAGGAAGAATTGTCCAGCATAAAAGGCCGGTAGCACCCACAGTGTGAGCCACTTTAAGAACTAATTTTGGATCCAGGAGATGGTTGTAAACATTTTTTACTGCTCTCCTGAGATTACCTTAAAGTCAGCGTGGAGGCTAGGTCACATGGGTGTGTGGATTTTCATGTTTGGCCTGAATCCTCACATTCTTTGGAGTGGAGCACTTTTACAGCAGATTTTTTTCTTCATAGTATATGGCATTTATAACTATATAGTCATCTATAATATAACAAGTGCATTGGTTATGTTAAAAAAAATCCCTCACTTCAACAGGAGTATGGAAGATGGGCGTGCAGGGTGGTGAAGGGGTTATTCATCCTACCACGATAAAACAGTTTCTGAGGAAAGGCTGTGAACTTGGTCTGTCCATTTTAATGTGGCCACATGAATCACACATTACCACCCTTCCCACCCTCTAATTCCAGGCAGAAATGTCTAGCAAGCAGTTAGAAAAACAGAAGTGGAGCCCTGAGCAAGACGCTCAGAACCTCCTCAAATTTAATATGTGGAGCATTGGGAATAGATTACAGGAGAGAATGTGTCCGGAAGAATCCAGACAGACCTAGAGGAGCACCGATTCTCTGGTGCAAAGGAGGAGGAGGAGCCTTTGGCTGAGGTGGCAAAAGAAATGGCAAAATGTTGGAGAATCCAGAGCGTGTCACAGAAGCCCAAGAAGAGCAAAGTTTCAAGGAGAGATGGTCAGCTCTGTTAAATGTTGCCTAGAGGTCAAGGAAGACAAAGGCCAAATATAAGGCTATTGGAAATATCCATTGGGAGGTCTTTTAAAGCCTTTGAAACGGAAGTTTCAGAAGAGTAGTAGGTGTGTGGTGAGGCAGGGAAGAGTGGTGGGGGTGAGGGTGGTAGAAAGCACATTCTAAAGAGTTTAAGGAGTGATTGAGAGAAGAGGGTGTGTCTTTAGAAAAATTAGGAGTCAGAAGGAAAGAGTCCCTTCAGACAGCCTTGAGGCAAGATTATCTTAGTATCTTGACTGTGGTTGTAGATAAAGCAAGGTAATAGAAAACAGAGGGAATAGTTGGAAATAGGTCCTTCTTTTAAGAAAGATTGAGGCAGGGTTAGTCTTGCAGGAAAGGGATCTGAGACAGTTTTCCCATCAGTGATACAGGAAGCAGGAGATTGGTTAGGCAAGAGATGTCTGGAAGAAATAGGAAGACCAATGAAGCTCATCAACCCTTTAAAAAAATCTCAGTAGAGAGGCTAGGTCATCTGTTAGGTTAAAAAAAAAAAATGGGATTCTAGGCTAAAAGAGTGTGACAAAGAATTTGGAATAACTGCTCTTGGGAATTTGGTGAGCATTTAAATAGAGATGAGTATAAAAGGATGACTAAGCTGTAGTGAGGGCCCCTGGGAGTTCAGTGATCCCAGTCAGCAAGATATTTTGACCCTTTTTTGGGAATAAATGGGGGGAAAGAATCTGGGTAATGAGTTTATGTAGGGTTTGGCATTCGCAAGTTAAGTAGGTGTGAAAATTGAGAGCACCGTTATGAAGGTTAAGGAGACAGGTGAAATCAAGAGAGATTATAAACTTTGAGAACAGGGAGGGGCATGGAGGTTCTGATAAGATAAAAAGAAAAGTCCCTGGGAGTGAGGGAAGGAGAGAGATGATAGACCATAGTCAAGATCTTTAAGTTGGAGTAGTTCCAGGATCTTACCTTGTAGAGTTGTTGGGAGGATTAAACGAGATAATACACATGTGTCTGTCTGGCATGCTCAGGTGGTTATAATTATTAGGATGTGGCTCTTGTATTTATACCTCCATATAACTACTGTTACAATATTTGTGTAAATCAAATCATATTTCAAACAGACTTCAACCAACCATGAACCACAAACCAAAATAAAATATTAATTTTTTTAACTGAACCACAAGCCCAACTTAAGTTTTAAAATATACCATCAAACTTTCAAAATATCTTAGGCTGCTTTTAAAGAAAAAAAGGTGGACATGGGTTTGGATCCCAGCTTCGTCACTTATTATTTCTATTACTGTGAACATATTTTTTTTCTTATGCTCTTTAGGACGTATTACTGCCCAGCTTAGGCCCCTCTTTCATTTAAGAGTAGAAAATTGGGTAGATTTATCTGTGATAACCTTTCTCATCATCGCCACCTTACTTTGTTAGGAACCCTCCTCAGGAGCCTTCACTCACCATTCTAGATACACCTATTTCTCTCCCCTTGGTTGTATTTAGCATCTTAGCTTCTGAACTGTCTTTTCTATTTATTTCTTCTCACAAAACCTGTAAGCTGTCTGAAGGGAAGGGGCTGATACGTATTGAGCACTCTCTATGGACCAGGCAGAGGGCTGGGTACTTTTGCATCATTGTCTCTCTTTTAGAACACCTCTGTGAAGTATTTCCTCTTATCCCTATTTCACAGATCAGGACAGTTGACATTGTTCACCCCAAATCCCAAAGCGAATGGGTATAGAGCCAAGATTTTTCTCTAGGGCCTCTCCCTCCACTACATCAACAGGAATGATCTCGTAAGTTGCTTTTAAAGAAAAAAGGTGGACATGGGTGTGGATCCCAACTGCATCATTTATTAATTCTGTTACTGTGAACACATTTCTTAAACTTTCTGGGTCTTAATTTTCTCAGTGGCAAAACTAGATATAATAATTACTTAATGTTATTGAGGATGATTAGATGAAGTCATATATGTGATAGCACTTGACATGTTACCTGGCACAGGTGCTCTGTCTGCTTCTCTCCTTCCTTGGAGTTTTACCTAACAAGTCAGTTTATGCAAGAGGGTCTTGGAGGATGGGTCAAGGTAAGCCTGAAGTGATAATAGTGGTGGAAGATTGTGATCATTCTATTCATTAGCAATACTTTGTGATGAGAAAGATCTAGAAGGGAAACTCAGTTCTCATTGGTAAAATGGAAATGACTCTTATATCTGTCCTTGACTACTTAAAGTGAGGGGTCAACAAGTTAATATAAGATAAAGTGCTTTGTGACATGTCAAGACTATAGAGATGTTATTGCAGTTTCTGAAATGGGTGCCCTAAACTACTATGTGAGCATTTGGCTTCTTTCAGCATCTGATTGTAAATTCATGAAGTTTATTGTTTAAAGCTGCTTTCCCCAAAATGTTCACTAAGTTACTCAGATTCTATTAAATGTTGAAAGTATTCCAGGAATTAAAATATTCAGTTTTCAAAGAAACATGGGAAACACTACATACTATATAGTATTGTCTTGGAGAGTAACAGTATAAATTAGCATTAAAAAGTTTCTAAGAAGTCCTGCAGTAAAGACATTTGTCCAACTTTGTGTATTTTATTGTTTCCTAGAATTATTTGATCATGGAACCATTTAGTCTAGAATATTACTAACTATATTTTATGGAGCAGTTTAGGAAACACTTATTTAAGGGAACTGTTGGAAGGGATCCTAGAGATTATCTAGTCCAACCCCTTTAATTTACCCTTAAGGAAATTAAAATCTAGAGACATTGATTGATTTGTCCCAAATCTCACAGCTTGAAAAGCCTGAGTCTTCTAACTCTCAGAGCTCCACCATCCTATCTTAAAAGTCTTGGCTTTTCCAAATGTGGCACACCCTTGCACCAATGTTTTCAGATGAGGTTTTTTTAAATTCTCTGAACAAGTAGGCCCTTAGGAATAGCATGTTGCATGTTATTTTCAGACAAAATAAAAAAGTATCTCTTTTGTTTTTAATTTTTCCTCTCTTAAGGTTAATTTTCTCACCTATTTTATTGCTTTTTAAAGCATTTATAAAATCAAGATTACTGACTTAGGGAATCGATCTAGAAAACCTATACATTCTAATTATTAATGTATACTCTTTTGCCCTAAATATGTTTTGTCTGTTTCATATAATTGGCTGTGGGTAGATGAATTTACATATTTTGGGCCCCTTCCTGCCTGACTTATTACAGCATGCAAAATTTGCTCTGTGGTTTCTAGGTTAAGTTCCTGTATAGAAGAAACCACAATGAAGACTGTACAACCATTCTCTGCTGAAGACCCATCTAGAACATGCTGCTGTGTGTTGCTAAAAATCTGAATGACCAGTTTATTGTCCTTTTTTATAATTAAGATATTTCAGGCACTAATAGTTCACTTGGAGCATTTCTCTTTTTATATTTTTTAGGGTTCTTAGTTGTCTTATCTAAAGAAAAGTGGGTGGGTATCTGTCAGAGTCCCTCACTGATTCTTTCTGGTGTCTACAACGTGAAAGTTTACCCTGAATGAATCCTGTGACGTGATACTAGTGTTTGGGAGGAAGTGATATGAAATAATGTCTATTATATGTATCACAAAAGAAGCATAAAATATTAGTGCTGAAAGGACTTTAAGAGATCAGCTTTTCCAAGTTCTCATTTTAGAGGTGAGAATGTTTCAATATCACACAGCTTATTTGTAACAAAGCCTGGACTAGAACCCATACATCCTGACTACCAGTGCAGTTGGGACCTTTTCAAACAAATCGAGCTTGGATTATCATTCGTTCAATCAGTATTTTAGAGCCCATTGTGGACCAACCACTGTGTTAAGCCCTAAAGGGAATAGCAAATTGATGATCCTGTTCTCAACTGTAGAGTCTAATAGGGGCTATGAAGCAGGTATGTAAATCACTATATAAGGTAGAAATTAATCAATGCCGCAAGAGGTGCAGGTATTTAAGAAGTGCATAGTAAAAACATGTCTCACCTGCAGCTCTCATGCTCCAATTGCCCTGAATTTAGACGTTTTGACTTCCAGGTGCGTTTGGTTTGATTCTGGAATAGAAACAAAATTCTCAGTTGCCTGATCAATTTTGTCATTGTGTTCGTTGTCACCTTAGAGTTGCTCTATCCTTTAATTGACTGTATTAAGCTGCTTATTAGGGTGCTAAAGCAGAGTAGAGAAGAAAAGGAAGGATATCCTCCACGTTCTTGGCATCAATGCATTGCCAAATTTGGTTTTAGTTCTTTAAAAGCGATGTGGAAAAACTAGAGAGCATTAAGAGAAATTCAAGCAAAAAAGATATTTCAGTTTCTAAGAGATCCTTCCTCTTTTCACTGTTCGCTGGTCAAATGTGTGAAGCAGGATTAGAAAATAGTACTTGTGCAGTTGGGATTGTTGACAAGGGAAACAATCAATAAAAGTGTACATAGGAATTGCTCATACATTACATAGACAGTCTGCAGCTGGGGTCAGTGAAGGTTTTTCCATGAAGGGCCAGATAGTAAATATTTTAGGCTTTTGTAGGCCGTAAGGTCTCTGTCACAATTGCTCAGCACTGCCTTAGTAGCTCGAAAACAGCCATAGATAATGCATAAACGAATAGGCATGGCTCTGTTCCAATAAACTTTATTTTCAAAAGCAAGTGGCAGACCCCTGTAGTTTGCAGACCCCTGATCAATAAAATCCTTTTGTTTGTTGACTCTTTTACCAAATGGTGCACAGAAAGAATTGAAAGAAAATGAAACTCAAACCAGATAATAATTATACTTATTAGCACCATCAAAATAGGGTAGACACAGAATAAAATCAAGTGAATGCAGGTCTGGTTCATAGCTTTGAGCAAAAGATTTTAGATTAAAGGCTTCATCTGGACTCGATAGTTATTTTGTTTGGTTCTATTTGGGGAGGCATCTTTCATGTATCTGTGTAATCAGTACTACTTTGGTCATCTTTTGTATTTTGAATCCCTAAGACTTGGCCATAATTCTGAAGTAGTGAGACAGAGAGCCATAGTAAAAATAGAAATACTATCCTGGGAGTAAAATGTTAATTTTTAAAAATATTTTTTGGCTAAATTTGTTTTACTAATTATTATCAAACAGCCTGGCCCAAGTAAACTATCAATGCACCTCTGTATTAGTTTGCTAGGGCTGCTGTAACCAAGTTCCCTAAACTGAGTCCTTAAACAACAGAAATTTATTTTCTCACAGGTCTGGAAGATAGAAGTCCAAGGTCAAGGTGTTGGCAGGGCCGTGCTCTCTCTGCAGGTGTGAGGGAAGACTCTGTTCCAGAGCTCTCCCCTAACTCCTTTCTCCACGTGACATTCTCCCTGTGTGTGTGTCTGCCTCTGTGTTCATATTTTCCCTTTTTATAAGGACATCAGTCATATTGGATTAGGGCCCACCCTAATGACCTCATCTGAACTTGATTACCTCTATAAAGACCCTATCTCCAAATAAGGTCACATTTTAAGATACTGGGGCATAGGACTCCAATATGTCTTTTTTGGAGGGACACAATTCAACTCATAACAACCTGGTACCAGACATTCATTCAACTTAGGCAATTGGGCCCCTTGGTTGGCCCAAAATAAAGCCAGAACGCTTCGTGACTTACTCGTGATCACATTAGCTTTCATAACAGAAGTGTTATGCTGGTGGCCCAATTGTGCATAAGATATAAGGAAATGTTATGTTTTGTTTTGCTGTTTTTAACCTACATGATAAAAGATATTTCTTCACAGAAATAACTTGGACATGTTGGGCCAGCCCAGTGGCATGGTGGTTAAGTTCGCACACTCTGCTTCAGTGGCCTGGGGTTCATGGATTCAGATCTCGGGCATGGACCTACACACCATTCGTTGAACCATGCTGTGGCAGCGTCCCACATACAAAATAGAGGAAGATTGGCACAGATGTTAGCTCAGGGACAATCTTCCTCAAGCAAAAAGAGGAAGATTGGCAACAGATGTTAGCTCAGAGCCAATCATCCTCAGCAAAAAAAGAATAACTTGGACATGTAAATGACTGTGGAAGCATCCATTTCCAACGTAGCCTTCAAGAGCCTTGACTAACTAACTGCCCCTTCCTCTGATCTGCCTTGCCCAAGTCCATACCTGCCCTTCCAGCCAAAAGTTCTTTCCTTGATTCCTGAAGTCTGTTTTTCCTTCCTCTCCGCCAGGCTTTTGTTAGACTATCACAAATGGCCACAGAGCTATATCCTCTTGTCTTCAGGTTCATAGTCCTCTCTTCTTTAAGTTGAAGTTCACGGTCTCCTTCTTCCGGAAAAATGATTTCTGTGGTCTCCCTCTTCTCCAGTTCCTGCCATTACATTAGAACAGAATTCTGGGGTGATGGTTTTCCATCAGCCACGTCTCAGCTGGTGGGTGTGTGTGGGTGGAACAGAGAGACACTGATGCCCTTATGTTCAGAAGGAGATGATGCATTAGGGCATCAGGTTCCCCCTGGGGACTTGGAATGGGAGTGAGTTCTTGGAGTTAATTAAGTCAGTTCTTCATAACGGGGAGATTCTTGCCATTTGTAAGTTTGTTTTGAAAGCTATTATAGAGCTGTAATTCTGTAAGAATGTGAAGCGGTATTAAAGCCTTTTGAGTCTTATACAAAAATTTAAAGATGTTCACATGTTCCATTAGAGATGCCTCACTTTTGTTATTCTCAACCTTTGTTTTTCTCTTTTTTTTTTTTTTGAGGAATACTGAGGACACATCTCAGATGGTACCATTTAAAAACAAAATTCAGCTAACTTAGTTATTTTTCTTTACAAAAGGATTCCTCATTATATATAATTGTTGCTTAATTGCTGAGTTCTTTAACTTTTTGTTTGGGTGTGTTTCTCATTACCAACTAGATTGTTTAGTATTTTTGAGCACTGGAACCTGTATTTCTTTGTAGCATAGGGTTTATGTAGCATAATGTTTTACACGTATATATGGGGCACAGTATTTAGCTGTTTATTTTCAGGATTTTTTCCTTAAAAATCTTGTTTCATTACCACATTTAAAATATGGATTTGCTCACATGGAATTTTTCAGAAACACATCTAGTGTGTGAAATCAGGCTACCTATCAGTCAGTATTTCAGCAAGAATTTAGTAGTGACTGTCAGTAGTGTGTGTCACGGAATGTACCTTTCTGCGCAAAAGAAAGTTATTGGGTTTATATAAGCAGCCACTTTCTGAAATTTTTGCAGCAAATAGTCACGTAAACTAAAGATTGAGACAATTTGTAAAAAGGAACACGTGGTATTGGCTCCGTGACTCTCAATAGGAACAGAAAGATCTTGTCTAGTAACTGTGAAGGGGGGGCACCATAGAAGGTCTCTCCCAGGGGAATCATCGAAGCAGATGAGTTTATATTTGTTTGTATCCAGTGAAGTATGAGAGTTGTTAACCTAGAGCCGGACGATGAACTGTCTACACATCAGTGAGGAGCCACAAAAACCTCTCATATCTGAGGGAGGATTGGTAAGAAGTGTCAGATCAGGGAACCGGAAATTGCTTGGATCAGCTGATGCAAAAGAGGATCTGGAGGGTGTGGTCAGAGAGTGTGCAGTTTTAGAACCAGAAGACGCCTTTTCCTGCTAGCAAGTGAAAGGATCAAGTGTCATTTGGAAGAGTTGAAAGATAGACCCTGTGGGGAGCCAGGGACAGGATGGCAGCTGCTTTGCAAGTGGCACAGTCACAGAGCCAGTGTGGGGCGTAAGTGGGTGGGGGAGCCCCAATGCCCTGAAGACTCAGATCATCTGTAGAGACAGTACAGTAGACCTTCCAGAGTAGGAGGGACACCAGGGTCTCTGAATTCAAAGATGCGCTGTCTTGGTTCTACCCTTTACATAGGCATTTCCTAAGGTGTGGTCCCAGGACCACCTGCATCAGAATCTCCAGGGATGCTCATTAAAAATGTAAATTATTGGGTCCCACCACCTCAGGCATACTCAAACACTGCAGGGGCATTTTAAGGTCTCTGGGTGATTAGAAGCTCATTGAAGTCTGAGGACCACTGGGTGAAATATTCCTCAGAGAAGCTCTGCCTGTTGGAATCTTTCAGTGAGGAAGAATGAGCTGTCTTATAAAGCAGTGATCTTTTAAGTCCAGGGGTGATGCAGGCAGGAAATGTAAATGGGTGCCAAGCAGAGAATGACAAATTTATGAGTAACTGAGTCAAAAGTGAGTCCAAAGAAAAACTGGGATACATCTGTTAAGGCTGACGTCAGTAAAGCTAACAGCACATGTCCCTTGGCACCTTGGTTGGCCTGAGTACTGGGCTAGCTGGGCTGATGCATTTGAGCCATTCTGAGTTCCTACAGGAAACTGGAAATGGTTTCAGAGGTCAGTTTGTAGATGTGCTGAGCCAGCTAAGATGCCAGGGCCAGCCATAAACCTCAGGGACCAGATGAAATCTTTGAAATTCAGGATACAGAAAGCTGTTCTTTTTTTCCTGCTGAATTTTTGCCATGCATTTTTTTCAGAGTAACTACCTGGGGTCTGTATGTGTGTCACAGGGATGGAGAGGGTGGACCCATGGCTAGCGCTGTGTATCTTGTTGGGGGAGGACATGGCAAGGAGGAGATTCCTGAGCATCTCAGAGCTCAAATACAGTGAGTGATGAGAGTAGAGTGGGTTTCCTTTTTTTTCTTTCACTGATCCTTTTCCTCACCCTCTCTGCTGTACACAGAATTGGCAAGACTGCCATTGGCAGCAGAGACGGGCAGGGTTCCAGGGCTCACACCATTGCAGAGACTCCCCCCAGCTGGATGGCTGTACAATCAGAGGCAAGCGAAGGACCGTCCCATTAGACAATGGGACGTCCCAGCTCCTTGCACTTTCAAGTACACTTCCTCTGCTTGCTTAGCCACAGTCCACAAAATTTGCCAGTTACTGTTAATTTTAGGAAAAAACATATACTAATTAAAGGCTCTTGCTAAAATTTAGAGATTTACCCAATTCTTATTCATTCCTCCTAAGGAAAGAGTGCAAAAAGAACCAGTAAGATAAAAGTTACTGTAACGTAATCTCACTTGCCTCAGCCTTTTCCCCATCATCACCACCTCCCCAGCCTCACTTTCTGCAGCTAATGACAGTGTTTTGAAATTTTTAACTTCTCTATTGGCAACCATATATAGATTTATTGAATAGAGGAGGAAAAGAGGGGACTAGAGGGGAAAAGTAGCCAAGAAAATCTTGAGGTGGGGGCAGTCTTAGGATTTGATAAACCAGACAGTGAATATCCTCTGAAAAAATTTGTTGAAAACAACAACTTGTACACCACGTAGGAAATATGCTTCTCAATCCTTCAGGTGACATCCAGCTAGGAGGAATGGTAATCTACATAGAATAACAATCAGCAGAAAGATACCAGCACACTGGAAGATGGCCCAAGTTAACAAAAGGGGGGTTAATAGCTATAATAGTTCATCTTTTTCTTACTCTCACAGTATTCTAGGCAGTCTTTAATAATAGCTAAATAAGCAAAGACCAAAGGTGAAAAAACCATTTTAAATCATGACAACTTACTGAAAACATTTTCTTTTTCTAGAGGATGAGTGTTATTTATAGTGCTAATCGCTAACATTGTTGAACGTTGACTATGTTTTTGGTACCAAGCTAAGTGCTTTGTCTGTGTTCTTTCATTTGACCAGAATAAGGTAGGTATGATTATCACCAACATACAGATAAGAAAACTGAAATTAAGGGATTTTCCCAAGGTCACCGAGGTGGCAGTCTGGTTGTGAAGTAAGGTCTGTCTGATAACCTCTTTAGGAGCAAAGCAGAAGAGAAAATGAGATTAAGAGAGCGAGGGTATGCCATTGAGTTTCACTGTATTGGGAGGTCTTACTTGATACACAACTGCTCTAATTAAGCCTCTTAGAAAAACTGGCCTTTGCCATGAACAGTTTACCTATGTCGTGATTACTAAAAATCTTCCTAACACTCATCTATAAATCATAACCAAAGGTTTGGCTCAAGAAACTTAGTGACAGATCCTTCCTTCCTCCAATACCAGCAGTACAGCATTCCAAGGAAGGGATACTGCTGGAAAATATCCAGGCAGCCTGCTTTCCTTTTGATCTTCTCAATATATGGTATTTAATCTCAACAAAAGTTTAACACTTTTTAATGTGATATTTCTACATTTGAATTAAAAAACAAATCTCCCTCACTAGTCTGTAAGCCCTTTGAGGACGTGTGACCACATCCTGCCTGATAAACCTCCCCTGCGTAGCCCAGAGCCTGGCCGAAGAGCTTTATGTGTTTGGTGAGGGAACTAACATAGACGGACATATGTTAGAAACTTTGTAACTGTTGCCGTGATTAAAATGCTGTATGTTGAACCGTTCTGGGGTGTAAGGAGGTGCAAGAAGTTAGCGAGCGCTAGTTGGTGATGGAACCTAAGTATCTTAGAAAGGAGTTTGACATCTGAGGAGAATTGCATCAGTTGTATCATTTTCCTAGCTGAAACAAGATCTCTACTTCCACTAGAAGTCTGTTATATTTCCTCTCCAGGCTGAAGCATCTCTGGAACAATTTCCCAACTCTATGACAGGTGGACTTGTAAAATTCCTAGTTTAGACTTCAGAACACCAGGGACACTAGACAAATTATGATTGATAGTGAGAATTATAATTCAGAGAAAAATATGAGTACTAATAATCTTAATCTTATTGCCTATGGATACATGAGATATGTGGGTATCTGTCTTTTCAGAACAGATTAATCAGAATTACTATAAACCTTCAAGAAGATGTAATCACTTCGCTATCCTCCTGCCTTTGCTAATGGCCACATCTGGTCAGGCAGTTGTTATTCATTCTTGCCAGGATTCTCTTTATTAGACTCTCAATTGAAAAATGACACCTTCACTCCAATCCTTTTAATTGATTTTTAACCTTAGAGAAGTGTAAGACAGTTATTTAGAGGACTAACTTCTTAATGGAGTCATCTGAGTGGTCTGATAAAATTCTTTCAGACGAATCACAATCTCTACCCCACCCGCAACTCCAGCCTAGCTTTAAAAATAAGAGAAAAGCTACTCCTTGAAATGCATTTCAACTCTTTAAAAAGTTTATTAAATGTAAGTATAACCATCCTAATACGATTTAAATGTGACTAGTTTCTGTCAGGAAACTTAAAATGTACAGTTTGTACAGTGACATTATGTAAGTGCATTGAGCTATATCAAAGTTAAGATAAAATATAAATGGAGAGAAAGTGGAAAATGGCTGTATTAGTTTTCTAGGGCTGCTGGAAGTGAGCACAAACTGGGTGGTTTACAACAACAAATATTTATTCCCTCCCAGTTCAGGAGTCCAGACGTCTGAGATGAAGCGGTCAGCAGGGCAGTGCTCCCCCAGTATGCTCTAGGGGAGACTCCTTCCTTGCCTCTTCTAGTTTCTGGTGGCTCCTGCTGTTCCTTGCCTCATCGTGGCATAATTCTAAACTCTGCCTCCATCTTCACATGGCCACCTCTCTGTGTCTGTGTCCTATCCTCTTTTTATAAGGACACTGGTCATTGGATTTAAGGCCCGCCCTAAATCCACTTTGATTTCATCTCAAGATCCTTAACTAATTACATGTGCACAGAACTTATTTCCAAATTAAGTCACATTCTGAAGTACTGGTTAGACATAAATTTGGGGGGATACCATTCAACCCACTAAAGAGGCTTTCTGTCTCCTAACCTTACTTTTAAAAATCTGAGCTATGTCATCAAAACATGTATGGAGAATAATTTTACATAAGCACCCACTAAGTTATAATACCAATTAATTCTTTAACCATAGTTAGATCCAGAAAGAAACTTATATGTCATCTTGTCCAGCCTCATATCCAAAGTAAGATTTTTCTGTATGACATAGAGATTGAGGGTGAAGGTGGGGGATCGTTACAAGACAGCAGATGCCTCAATTTATTTCTAAAACATTTCTAGTTGCTGCAACATATAGCAAGTCTAGTCTTCCCCTCTCTTATCCGAATTTAAATCTTTAATGATAACTGTTGTCCCTCCAATGGTATTCCTTTAAACTTCTAAACAAATGATAGTAACCAAACAACTTCTTTGGCCAGAGTGACTTCTAAGGAGGCAGTATAGCAATTATGGTTGAAAGGGTGGGTTCTGAAATCAGACTGACCAAGTTCAAATCCCACCACTGCCACTCGCTGCCCTTGGGCAAATTATTTAACATCCCCAAGTCTCCTCTCTCTATCTGTTGCATGAAGATGATACCATCTGTTCTGGCTCACAGAGTGGTTGTGAGGATTGCACAAGCTCATCACAGTTGAGCCCTCACTAAAATGCTAAGCTTGTAAGAAGCGCTCAGTAACAGTCAGCTGTGCTTGAGTCCATCTTTCTCAATGTCCTGCTCGGAACTTGATATCCAGGTGGCCATGAGGGCTCTGCCCAGTGCAGGCACCACCAGTCCTAATCTTAAAACTGACCTACACAAACAAGTAGCTTCTCAATCCCTCTCTCTTTACTGAGGCTCCTTTAAACAGCCACAGTAAAGGAAAAATGGAGAAAACTGAAAACAGAAATGACCTCGTGGGTTCAGAGTTAAAGGTGCTGCAAAAGGCGGGTAAAACTAGGGGAGCCGATTCCCCAGAAAGGCTCCCTAGAAAAGCTGGCCTAATCAAACCTTTCATATTCCCTGGACTTTTTCAGTTGGGTTAGTTTTACCACTTGCAATTGAGATGCCTTTGGGTTAGGGCCCCTCTTTGAAATCCCAACACTTCCAGTTTAGGTTGTGGGGAAACAGTCATCACCTAAGACAGTGGAGATGAGCATCAACAAGGGGATTTAAAGATGTGCATATGTTCCATTAGAAGTGCTGCACTTTTGTTATTCTCAACCTTTAGAGAGAAAGTAGGGAGAGTGCAAAAGGCCATCCAATTTACATTTTTCACTATGATTATCAGAGGTGAGAATGGGATTTTCTTCCTCTACCTACTGTACCATGTGACAACGCTTTGCTCACAAGAGACTCATGTGAAGCTGACGCTATCAGTTCTAAAATTCTGTTAGAAGACTACGGGCTTTGGGGCTAACCTGGGAACCTAATACTATTAATAACATTTCAATAGGAAAGCCTGGAAACCAAACTACCAAATACAGTGTTTCTATGAAAAAAAATGTGTTCTGGTTAAAAAGTCTTAACTTAGAGATGAACTTTTGGACTAAACTTTTAATGTCTATGCAGTAGGATGGTTTCATTTCTTAATCTAAATATAATTTTATTAATGTAAGTAAAACTATACTAATGGTCTAAGCAGCTAAGTCATTTTGTTGACTAATACTCATTTATGGTCAAACCAACCACACAGGTCTTTTTGCACACCTAGTTATGTTTAATTCCCCTCAGGGTTTTTCACTGAACTGCAAGGGTTAACTTCAGTTCCCTGAACTGGGAGCAACTGCTGGAGTGCAGAGAAGAGCAGAGTGGCTGTTGGCGTCATCTCTGCCATGAAGTGTGGACCTGCTTCTCCAACTTCCTGGCCACAGTGTAGAAAAGGCAGCTTGCCCGTTCACTGCTAAATTTTTTTCCATATTTGAAGTTACAGTGCCTGGTTCCAATCTTTTTTTTTTTTTTTTTAAATCCCCCATTCTTCTGAGCTCATTCCTTTGCTCTATGCTCTGGTTTTTAGATTGGGCAGAGAGTACTGTTTTGAGATTAAATCTAGTCCCAAATGTAAAGGAAGTATCCAGAGACTTGCATTTTAGGATTTGTGATGTTGTCTGTATGGAGAAATAGAAATTTTCAAACTGTGTTTTTTGTTTTTTAGCAAAATGATTTGATAATGTAGGGGTGCTCTCAAGTTGCGATTCTGAAACTTTGTGTTCGCTAAATTCGGAGGTCCTGGAGTAGCTGCAGGCCACACCTAGACTTTTGTTCCTGTCTGCTCTGTCTGGGAGAGCAGGGATACATAGCAGTGGTTGGGCTCTGGCCTGTTTTTCCCTTTCCTGTGCTTGAAATGCTCACTGGCTGCTTTGGATTAGGTGGGGCGGGGTCAAAGAGCTGGTCCCCCATCCCTGGTCTTCCAGTTTAGAGTCCCCTGAAGCCAGTTTCCATTTAGGCACAATTTGTGGTGGGTGGGAAGGGATGGTGTTGTTTTCTTGTTTTGTGCATTTAAAAGGGCAGAGATTTATGAAACCTAATTTGGGTACTTGTTACTAATAGGTTAATCTGGGATTGTGATTAAGAGAGAAAAATTGCATGTTTGATTAGGAACAGCCAAGCTAAAAGATATTTTATTTGATATTATGATGAAACTAAATATAATGAGAGGAAAAAGGGATGGGAAAACCCATGTGTAGTCACCAAGTGCTGTGGAGTGTGTGATCCCCACACCGGACCCCCTCAAACGCGACGGAGGTTCTGGGTCTCCATTCTAGAGAACCAGAACTTTAATTATGTTGTCCAAGCCTCCTCGGAAAAGAAGCCCCTTCTGAAATTTTAATAACTAGCAATGTGTACATTTAGCTCATTTTAGTAAAGGTGATGAAACTGATCCTTTGTAAGTAACTTTAGCAACAGAAAATAAAAAGGTATTTAGGAAGATTAATAGCTTCACTCTTTTTCTTCTTGAGCAGTAACTCCCTACTTTTAAACAAAGAATGTTGTGCAATAATTTTAAGACTAAAAGAAAAAAAAAGTTGCGTCTGGTTTACGTAAATATTGAAACCATTTCCCAGGTTCTGCTTACTGCAGAATGAAATTCTGCTTCAGTTTATGTACTTCAGAAAAGATGAATGAACCTTCCTAGCATTTGGGTTGGTTAGCTTCCAAGGCACCTAGTTCTTCCAGGTTGATAGCATCACTCCTGAGATGATTAGGCAGTAGTGCATGGGCTGGCTCCATAAAAGAGAGGAAAGGCTCAGGACTTTTGGTAGCAGGAGATATTCAGTCCAAATATGCAGTATCCGTGAGAAATCTGACATCTAAGAAAGCTTGTCCCTACAAAAGTGGGGAAATGCTTAGTCAGGTCCAAAGAGAAACAGTTCTCCAGAGTGTACTGGTGAGCTGGTGGGAGCAGGCTTCACATAAATTTTTGGACTTCTGAAGGAAAACCAGCTCGTCTTAGAGAATTAACATGAGTGTAGTCATTGTGAAGCTTTAGGGTAAAAGTCATGACTGGATCACATGAAAGGAAAAGTTGTACAGATCT
Source organism: Tapirus indicus (assembly GCA_031878705.1). NCBI lineage: Eukaryota > Metazoa > Chordata > Mammalia > Perissodactyla > Tapiridae > Tapirus > Tapirus indicus. The sequence goes on along the minus strand of CM062926.1, from coordinate 73,960,539 downwards.
CTCTATTTTCTTTGTAAGGAAACTGAGAGGTTGAAGTTATTTGTTTTAAGTGTGTGAATTTGTGACATCTGTAGGGAGACTAGATAGTGGGTGGACAGTTCTCATGATTCTGCAGAAGTTTCTCACCTAAACCTATTAAATTAATGGTTGACCTTGAATGTACTTCTCTGACAGAAAGGCAACAAACTGCTATAATTAATCTGTTTGATTTTAGTATCTTCTTGTAGATGGTACAGGTAATGATAGTGCATGCTATTCACAAATGTTTAATATATACACAAAAATAGAAATGGTGGCATTCATAAGCATTTTTTAGGAGTTTTGAGTTATAAATTTAATACATGGTGTGAGTTTCGTTTCGTTTCTTTTTTTTTTAATCAAGAAACTGGATGTCTAGCATAGACGTGGACACCACATAAGTCATCTAGAAGTTGACAGTGGAAGAAATACAAGGTGTAAAAGAGGCTATCCAAAATATATACTTTTTCTGTGATGCCTTAACAGGACAAACATATCAATTTTCCTTTTAAAACTCATTAAGAAAACTTGGCATGTACCACCATTCTTGCTGCAATCCTTGTAGCAAACTAGAACTGGTGCTTTTTGACAGCAGTGGTGGGAGTGGAGACCTAGTTCTGCCTTGAATTAGCTGTATGACCTTGGATATTTGCTTTGACTTCTCTGGGGTGAGGGGTTGGATTAGATGAGTGTTGCTCGACATTTTTAAAGTCAAGTTCCCTTTGATATAAATTAAAATACTGCCCCCCCCCACCATTTCTCAAAGTTCTGTTATACTTTAGTTGAGAATTATTAGATCATATGATCTCTGGTGTCTCTCACCGATCTAACGTTTTGTGATTCTGAGCAGAGAGATGCTGGGTTGGAGATCAGATACACAAAGGTTTTTATCTCATTTTGTGAATAGATGCACTTGTTCCTTCTTAGAGCTGGAAGGGAACCTTTCAATAATTCACCCTCACACACCTAGCATCCTGTGTTGAGTCCCGCCTTGTGCATGGGCATCACCTAGAAGCTTGCTAGAAATGCACAATCTTGCCCCCTCCCCCCCATGGCTGAGTCAAAAATCTGCATTTTAACAATACAGGTGATTCCTGTGTACATCAAAGTTTGAGAAGTGCAGCAGACCACTGTTTTTTAACTTGCAAGTGGCAATATTAGAGTGGTCTTAAGTCAATTTAGTAAGTCAATAGTAGCATTTCTTTTTTAAGGAAATAGATGAGAAAAGGTAATATTAGGGTACATTGCATATAGTAAAGGAAAATAACTCTTTCACAAAATCTTTGTTTAATTTTTTATGTCTGTGCCTGTATGTGTATACAGGGTTGCGATCTCAGGCAAAAAGTTAATTTTTAGGTGGATCTCAGGCAAAAAAAGTTTAAAAAAAAGCCACTGTGCTTTGTATCTCAGAGACAGTGTTATCTCAGAGACAACCATCTACTTAGTCCCTTCTATTTACTCACATACAGTCACACACAGACATTTACATAGAGATACATACACAGAGATACATAATAAAGAGCTGGTCTACACTAATTATCCATATTGTATCAGATGTAACCTATTGGATTTTGCCATGAGAAAGAAAATGTAATTGTTAATTTTTTGAGTTGTATTAACTCAAAAAGTTTTCCTGTTTGATAATGTTTTGCTTAGGTTGTATACAAATCAAAACACTCTCAGTTAATATTTCAATTTTTTAAAAATTATTATTATGAGGAGATTTCAACTACTCGTTCAGTTTCCTTAAAATACAGATTGTGCTTTTTTCTCTAGGGGCTAATTTGTGAAACCCCTAATATTGCAGGCTCATTCACACGTCCCTTTGCATCTAAAAAAGAAAAATTTTGATTTGAATAAATTCATTTGGGAATTTTTTTCGGTAAGCTGACTCATAATTTTTCTAACTTTAATGTTTAGTTCATCACTTTACAATACTTTCAATAAGTATTGCTTAATGTGAAGAAAGTGTATTTTAAAGTAGGTAATTTCCACCCTGAGGACTTTGCAATCTCAGCAATAATTCTTTACTTACAAGAAATACTAGGAGAAGGTGCAAACTGTACTTTTAGACTTTCAGAAACAGCTGGAGGGAAGTCATCCGTGCTGGAATCCTAGCTCCATTAGGGTGAGGCAGGAAATTCAGAGTGTTGCTGAGGTGTTCTAAACTGTCAGGATAAAATCAGTGCTTCACTTCCCTTTGCAGCTTTTCTTTTTCATTTTATTTTGAGGAAAAAGGAAAAGAAGAGTTTGTTCTTGTCCCCTTTACTAGGCTCTGTGCGGAGGAAGAAAACTGGCATGGATCTGAAAATTCTGCATTTGGGGCTCAGTGGGAGGAGAACACTCTCCACACACCTGCATTCAGAATCCAGAAGAGTGATTAATTTCGCACCTGAAGTTGGGCAGGATTTTATGTTTCCCATGTCCTAATAGCTGGTTGTTTTGGGTGTAATTTGCTTATTGTTTTGAATTTTCTTTTAATATGGTTTTGGAACTTTTACATGGTACTTTTATATATATGAGATTAAATTGAATGTGAAATGCAACTTTTTATACTGATTGCACGTTGAAACAAAAAGATGCCAGGCTATTAGCCAACACAAAGTCTCGATACATCTAAGTTATTAAGGTGATTTCAGCTATCATATTTTCGCCTTAAGAACACTTCGGTTTCTGGAACTCTGAATATTATGTCATTAAAAAAATTTATTCCCTTAAGCTTTAGTTGTAATTTTAGTATAGCTTATGTATTTATAATATTTTCTCATAATCATCTGTGACTAAATAGGGAATCAATGCTTGGCCTAAATGATGTACGAGGACGGCAGTGTGATTCCTGCCGGCCTTCCAGCTGCACGCTGCAACAGTGTAAGCCTTCCTTCTTGGGTCTGCTGGTTTAACGTCTTGCTCCATTTCTCTGGCTATTTGGCAGAGTTTGGAGTACCCAGGGGTTTGGCTGGGTTTTATCTTGTTATGACTTAGCTGGAGATAGCGAGAAGCATTATCCACCCATAGAATTTGAAAGCTGGAAGCGAGTTTAGAAATCACCAGTCTAACCTGCTCATTTCCCAAGTGAGGAACTGAGCTGCCCACAGAAGACATTCCAATTACTGGCCAAGGCCAGATTTGAATTCAGATATTCAGATTTTTCCATCCAATAATTTTTCCTCTATGTATACCTTTTCATGGAGAGGAAGGGGAAGAATTTCCCTAGTTTTACATTTCCCCACAAGCTGTCCTCTTCATTTATCCTCTTTAAATTTTCTTTTCTCCCTGTGTGACTCTGGACAGTAATCTGTGACATCGTATCCATATTTGATCTCAATTTCTCGGTTATCCAACTACCTTTCTAGTACCATCCTCCTGTCCCTCCCCTCCCCAGGCATCCACTTGTCCTGGCATAACCTCTGAGCCAACCAAGGCTGGTCTTTGCACTGGCTTTCATAAAGAATGATCCTTCCTGTCTATATCTTTGTTGACTCTTCCTCTGCTCTCCCCACACGCTGCCTCTTTCAGGACTGCCCTCCCTCTTATTCTTAATATTCAGCTTGCTCAGCCATCTACCCTCTCTGTGAAGCCTTCTTCAACCTGTCTGTCTCAGGCCTTTTCATGCCTGATCTTCCCTTGGTTGAACTCTTTAGAAACTGTACTATACCACCACTATTATATGTGGTGCAATTAAGGGTACATAAGGCCAGGAACCCACTGTTAAATGCTTTTCCTTCCTAATGAATGTTTTCTGGTAAGGAAGTTTTGAACTCATTACCTTAAGCCCCTCACTACTTTCCTGGCCCTCCAGTTTTCTGGTGAGTATCTTGTATTTAATGCCTCCAGTCTGGTGTCTTCATGTTGTTTTTTTTCTTTTTTTTTTTTTTTTTTTTAGTAAAGACTATTTTTAGAGCAGTTTTAGGTTTACAATAAAATTAAGAGAGAGGTACAGAGATTTCCCATATACCCCTGCCCCCACACTTGCATAGCCTCCTCCATTATCAACATCACTCCCCAGACTATGGTACCTTTGTTACCAAGGGTGAACCTACATTGACACATCAAATCACCCAGAGTGTCCATAGTTTACATTAGGGTTCACTCTTGGTGGTGTACATTCTATGGGTTTGGACAAATGTGTAATGACACGTATCCACCATTGTAGTATCATAGAGAATCGTTTCACTAACCAAAAAATCTTCTGTGCTCTGCCTATTCATCTCCCTCGCCCAAAGCCTGCAACCTCTGGTCTTTTTATTGTCTCCATAGTTTTGCCTTTTTCTGAATGTTGTATAGTTGGAATGGTACAGTATGTGGCCTTTTCAAAGTGGCTTGTTTCAGTTAGTAATATGCATTTAAGGTTCCTCTGTGTCTTTTCATGGATTGATAACTCATGTCTTTTTAGAACTGAGTAATATTCCATTGTCTGGATATACCAGTTTATTTATGCTTTCACCTACTGAAGGACATCTTCGTTGCTTCCAAGTTTTGACAATTATGAGTAAAGCTGCTATAAACGTCTGGTGCACCTTTTTGTGTGGACATACGTTTTCAGCTCCTTTAGGTAAATACCAAGGAGTGCAATTGCTAGATTGTGTGGTAAGAGTATGTTTAGTCTTGTAAGAAACCACCAGACTGTCCTCCAAAGTGGCTGTACCATTTTGCATTCCCAGCAGCAGTGTGTGCGAGTTTGTGTTGCTCCACATCCTCACCAGCATTTGGTGTTGTCAGTGTTCCAGATTTTGGCCGTTCTAATAGGTGTATAGTAGTATCTGTATGTTGTTTTAACTTGCATTTCCCTGATGACATATGCTGTGGAGCATCTTTTCACAGGCTGATTGCCATCTGTATATCTTCTTCGGTAAGGTGTCTGTTAAGGTCTTTGGCCCATTTTTTTTTTATCGGGTTTTTGTTTTCTTATTGTTGAGTTTTAAAAGTTATTTGTGTATTTTGGATAACGGTCCTTTATCAGATGTATCTTTTGCACATGTTTTCTCCCAGTCTGTGGCTTGTCTTCTCATTCTCTTGAATTTCTCTTCTGCAGTACAGTTTTTAATTTTAAGGAAGCCCATCTTATCAATTATTTTTTTCATGGATTTTGTCTTTGTTGTTGTATCTAAAAAGGCATCCCCATACTCAAGGTCATGTAGATTTTCTCCTATGTTATATTCTAGGAGGTTTATAGATTTGCATTTTAGGTCTGTGATTCACTTTGAGTTAATTTTGGTGAAAGGTCTAAGGTCTGTGTCTAGATTCATTTTTTCTCATGTGGAAGTCCAGTTGTTCCAGCACCATTTGTGGAAGAGACAATCTTTGCTCTATTGTATTGCCTTTGCTCCTTTGTCAAAGATTAGTTGACTATATTTATGGGGGTTTCATGATGGTTTTTAACTCACACACCCCACATCTTATAAATGCTGTTACAAACAATAGAAGGAACAAATAGCACAAGAACTCTGGTGTGTTTCTTGGATCAGAGTTCTCAGTAGGCAACTTGGCATCAATGGGGTTCTTGAGAGAGCCCTTGGAGGGAACACAACAATTGAGCTGGTTTACATGCTGGAGCACACAGATCTTTAAAAGATATTTGAATGATAAGGAATCTAGTTTCTTGATGGGACCTTGAAAGAAAATTTGAACTCAGAAATCATATGTTATATCTAAGGTATGTTTGCCCTGTCTTCTTCTTACCCCCTTCACAACAAAGCTTGTCCAAGCTGCTTTAATTTTTTAAAGACTTTTCCTTTTTGTTTGAGTTGATTTCCACTTCTGCAACATGGTCTTCATCCAATCAGTTGTGTTTTATCCAACAGATATTTATCTATTCAATGCAAGTTTTAAATGTATTTCTTTTATCTGAAGTCTAAGAAAATGATGCTTTATTCATGGACTTAAAGAGATTTCTGTGTTGAGATTGCAGCTTTACATGCAAGGATCAGCTTTGATAGGTATCTTGGAGAATATTAATTATGAAGTCTATTGGGAATTTTTATTTTTAGATTTTATTTGAATAGCTAACATAATAACATGGACCCTCTCCCCTTTGACAGACATAATCCGCCCAAAAATATTGAATAATTTATTGCTCAGTTTCAGTTTCAGTGATTGCAAAGGTTGTTTCCAAACAAGGGACAGTGATGATATGAGAACCGGTTTTGTTGACTAATTACCTCTGTGATTTTAAGCTTTGATATCTTAGCATTAAATGGGATTAAATGATATTTGCCCATTTGCCCTCCTTCCCATGTTATGGATAAGTAAGAACCCACATGTGTGAAGGGACACTATTGTTCTTCATTAATATAGGTGCTGTCCTTTCACATCCTCGCCCACCCGGAAGAACATCTGCTTCCTGGCCAGTTTCTCATCTCTCGCTATTTCACCTCCCACTTCCCAGCTGTGTGTACTTTCCCGGCTCCCTGTGCCAGCAACTTTATCTTTCTCAGCCACTATTCCTAGCCTTTTTCGGGCCACTCAGATGTTTAAAAGGAAACAAAATACCGTAACTGAAATTGGCCCATTTTGGATGCTTTTCCTTCCCTCCTGTTCGATAATTCCCTTAAATTGTTAAATTTCTTTTATATCTTGAAAGCTTATGGAGAAGAACTAGTGTATGGAATTAGTGTAGTATAAAGTGTCTCTACGTAGTACTCAGTTCATGCCAGACTTGATATTTTACTAGTTCCTGGGGAAATGATAATGTTCCATGACTTCTCTCTGCTCTCAGGAGCAACTGTAGTGATTATTTTGCTTCTGGGGAAAGGAAATAGTTGATGTGTTAAACCCCGCCTGCTGTTTGGTGGCTCTGTGTGTGTGTGTGTGTGTGTGTGTGTGTGTGTGTGTGTGTAGTGGGCAGCAGGGTTGGGATGGGGATTGTGGATTATGGAATAACCTTCTTAAACTATAAGGATGATAGCCTTAAAGAAGACTTGGAAAGGCAGATCCTAGGTTTCTTTTCCCTTCAAAATGTGTTAGAATTCTTAGGGAAGTTACTGAGTGTGGGAGGGAGGGGTGAGGCAGCTTCAGCTATAAGATTGGTCAGAGCACTATTCTTTAGCCTATTAGAAATAGGAAGGAAATAAGACAATAGAATTTATAATGACAGGTCTTCGTTTTTTGATTGTCTTTGCTGAATAGAAATCTACAACAATGTACATGATTACTAATATATTTTAGTTCACACATGCTTCATTTTGCCCTTTTTGTAAAAGACTTTTAGACTTGCATTTATGTAGAAGAGACTGCTTAGTCTGGTGTAGGGGTGGGGCATGATGTGATGGAGAGAGAAATAGATTTGCCATGCATGTAGTTACCGTGTGCCTGTTGTTCATCATACTGTCTTTTAGTGTAGGAGGCCAGTGGGCCTTCCTGGCAGGATGGAGGCGTCAAAGCTGTCCACACAGGAAGTCGTCCCTGATTGCTGACAAGCACTCTTCCTGCTGGTGCCCACACCCACTCCTGCAGGGAATGCAGAGAGGGTCCGCTAATACAGCCTCCCCATTTATTCACCAACAACTTTGTTTTTCTATCAATGTTGGCATGCAAATTAAGCCCAGATAAATGTTATCATGAAAACTGAATTAGCTTGTTTTCCCTGCCCTTGGATAGACAGCTTGATAGGCAGCTTATTTACCTGACCTGAAGCAGTGAAATCAGGCCAGGGAAGGCTGAGTTAGACCACTAGGCTCTTGTGGGATGGATCAGCACTTAGCTGACCCCACCCAGTTCCTTAATTAAGTTGAATTGGTGTAAATTAGCTACAGGCTTCAGCCAAGGGATTGAGGGTGGGGGTGTCTTTTCAAATTCCAGGGCAGCTGAGGGGTTTTGAAAGACAAAATGTAAAAGGATGACCAATGATGGTAACGGAGTTTGGTAAAACATTGTCCCTTGGTGAGCTTTTTTTTTTTAATTTTTAAGTTGACTGTTCGTGCTGTTGAGGCACATCACTACAAAGGGTAACTGCTTTGAATTGATCAGTGTTCAGAAGTTGTAGTTCAAAACTTGTCAGTGTTTGCATTTCAATCTGGGAGTGAGGGTTTCTTTCTTCAGTCGAGCTTCCCTAAAATGCTGACTCTGATGTTCAGCCATAATATGCTGTAGCTTTCAAAAAAATTCGGCAGAATTCTTTTGTTAATGAAAAGATTTATAAGGTAGAATTTAAAAACCTAATCTTTTTAAAAAAAAACCAAACAACAAACCACAAGCTGACTGTGTGCTTGTTAAATTAACTTCAAGGTACCTTTGACTTTCTTTCTTAAAAAAACATAGCTACCAACATCACATTTCAGAGAAACGTAAATTTAATTATTAGGTTGCAGGAAGGATGGGCACAGAAAAATGAAATAATGCAAATAGGGCATTTAGTATACAGTGTTTGGGTGCCTTTTAGAGTACCGTTTGAGGACTCTGGGTTTGTTATCGAACCTCCTGGGTTCGAATTCCAGCCCTGCCACCTACTAAATGGGTGACCTTGGCACTACTTAACCTCTCTTGAGACTCAGTTTCCTAATGTGCAAAATGGGAGAACATTAACATATCTGCCTCATTCGATTAAGTAAGATAATGCGTATGAAGCCCTTGGCACATATTAATCATGCAACATGACAGTGATTATTACTCATACTATTAAAATTATCATTAACCTATTCTGAATATTTTAGAGGAACCACTTTATTGTGTTTGAATTTTCTTCTGTGAACACGTGGCCAGTATTGATCAGAATTTAAATGTTTAATTTCAAGAAGTTCTAAAAACTTAATCTTTGATCTAAAATTTTCTGCATCCGAAAATAAGAAATTGACAACCTAGAATAATTCAGCGCTTCTCTCTTTCGGATATCTTTGTCTTCAGCTAGTTCTGAGAAACAGTTGATAATAGGATAACATTTGAATTTGAACTGGTTCTATGTAGGGTTGACCAGAGGCCAGTTGTCCTTCTTGGGGTACATTCAGGACCCCCCTTCTGGGATCCAAGTGCTAGGAGATTTCTTTCCCCTTCAGGCAGACTAGAGGGGAAGTGGGGAGGGACAGGCTCCCCACCTACTTCATGGAGTGGGAAAATATTACTGTAATAAATATGGGGGCCTGAGATGTAAATCATGGTTCTACTTCTGCCAAAAATAAATATATAAATAAAAACCTATTACTCTCATGTCCAAATAATCTCCAAATAAATCATACCCCCAAATGTTTCTTTTAATCTTGTAAGTCCACGCCTGGCACTCCACTTTGCAGCCCAGAGGAAAGCAGAGGTTGGAGCTGATGCAGGCTTGGAATGTAGTCTTTAAAATGTCTGATGGTTCATTTGCTTCATGTTGGTATAATCCCACTGAGAGGTGGGGATGGCCCTGATCCACAGCTTCTCTTAGACTTTTCCAAGTCTTATCCCAGGTGACCCTGTTTCATCCCCCAACAGCTGCACTGAAGACCCTGGGTCTTGCTGTGGATAACAGTGTGGATTGTGGCAAGGACAGGTTCTTGGACATTAATCAAAGGTGATTTAAGAAAAAATTCAGTCTTGCCTAGCTTTGTCTACAGCTACAAGTTCTTTGTGTAAATCAAAGGCTTGGGGCAGGGAGGCAAATGTATGTGTTACTTCCCAGCACCTCTGTTCTTAACTGAAGTGAGAAATAGGGGATGCCTGGCTAATTTCAGGTAGCAACTGGCAGTTGTATTGAATGACTTTGGAGAAGGAATACAGGTCTTTGTGTGTGGCATGGTGTGTGGCATGGTTGGAGGACTGAAGTGCCACCTGTAGCAGAGCAAGGGACAGGATTTCATCTTAGTTTTACATCTAAAAAGCAGAGTCTTTATCCCTTAGAGAAAAAACAGGGATGCGACGAAAGGATATGAGTTCAATGGCTTACTAAGGGCATAAATCAAATAGATTTGATAGGATATGATCTCAGGCAGGTCTTATCTTGGATTAAACAGTACTAATGTTCCCAGTTCAAGTTTAGCCTTCAGTTATACACTGACTGTTGTTAACACTTCTGCTACTTTCCTTCTTAAAGAGAATCTCTTGAGATAAAGTGGTGTTGGGACTCGATGATCTTAGCGAGGACTTGGGGCAGGGAGAAGAAGAATCTGCATAGTATAGGACGTGAAGAAATGGTTACTTGTCTAGATTAATAAGGATCCCAGTGCGTTGGGATGCTGTGGAATTAGGGTGGTCATGGCAGAAATTGGGTACAGAGCCAGATATCCAACATGGACAGTTGAGATTACTGACTTGGTAAGCAAGGTTACATTTATTGCAAGGGGTCTGCTTTTTGAACGTTCCAAAGTGGAATTTAATTATGTCTTATATATGCCTAATTTTTTTGTTTGTGGTAGTAAAAAGCTGTAAGATTTGAAATTTTTGTTGAATGTTTAGTTGACTATTTGATTTTATGTTTTCCAACTGTTCCTCAATATAAGTGATGTCCTCGGTTAGTATATTTATCATTTAGAAGATGTGAGGTGGAAAAACTCCTGTCCTGGTGAAACTGCTGAGCATTTGCTATGAAGACATTTTGGGGTGTGCTCACTTCCATGTCATACTGAACCATTTGACTTCCTCAAAAGTCATGTGTGTGGCATAGGGACAGAGAACTGTGGTTTCTTTCGATTGTTTAACAGAGAATTATCAGGTGTGAGTACAGTTTCAGACCTTCTTCCTAGGTAGGTGCTGACTGAAACCACACGGAGCCCTGGGTTGCAGGCTTTACAAAAGTTACGCCGGTTGCTGTGAGGCCCAAGGTTTCCAACTATGACACCATTCTCACAGGGGTTAAATTTCACCAAGTAAGCCAGAGCGAAAGGCAGCATGCTGTGAATCTTATCCAGATGTCTCAGTGAGGCTGTGTGTCTGTCTTAGAACTAGGTGAAGTCTTCCTTATTTGAGCATCTTGATTGAATCCCAAGTTTCTTACACTAGAAGAGTAATCTTTTTTTTCCCCAAGAATCATCTTAATAAAATTATCAGCAACTTTCAGTCAACTTCTTTGGGATTTGAAAACCTTTTCAAAAGTCTAGTAATTTCTAAATTATTGTATAGTCAAATGATATTATCACATAACTTCCTGCAAGTTAGTTTTGAGTCTCAGTACATGTGTTCCTTAAAAGGTGTGAATAAATTAATCTTACATAAATTTAGTCGTATTTAAGGTGTGCATAGAGCATATGCTACTGAATAAAATCCTATTATTAATTCCATGTTGAAGGAGAGGGCTTTGTTTTTGTAGAATGAACAGATCTTTTTTAAGGTGTAAATTTTGTATATGTTAAAGTAGCTTAAAATAATCTGTATTGATATCTTGGTAACTTCATTTGATTTTGGAAATCATACAGCCTCTGAATGGTGCTAGATACCATCCATCTAGCATCCTAACGCTCCCCTCTTTGTTTTCCAGCAGTCTCTGGTTCCAGCGCACCCCATGGCCCCTCCCAGCCCCAGCACCACCAGCAGTAATAACAACAGTAGCAGCAGTAGCAACTCAGGATGGGATCAGCTAAGCAAAACGAACCTCTATATCCGAGGCCTGCCTCCCAACACCACAGACCAGGACCTGGTGAAACTGTGTCAACCGTAAGTAGCAGTTGTTCTTGTTGTTTTTAGCTGCTGAATATTTCCGTGATCATATTATGGAGTGATATAAATTGTGTTATAAGAGAGGTTTCGTACAAGACAAGTCTGTGAATGCTCATTATCGACACAATGGCAGGGTTTCCAAGTTTTAAGTCCTTGGACACATATTCAGTCAGCATTAACATCAACAGAATACCTATATAATAGAATAAATTGGAGCATTTTCTCAGTAGACTGTGATTTTATTGGCATATGAGAAGTAAAATATGAATTATTTTAAAACCTATGGCTAGATCCTTTGAGGAGTGCTCATTTTTTGTGGAAGCATCTCTCGGGGCCAGTGTTTCCCATAATAAGAGAAACTTCAGTTGTCATTGTTTGTCAGAAAGGTAGTTACCATCTAACTTTATCCTTAATGTGTAAAACTCTTAATTCCAGCTGGGCAATAGTAGTCTGTCTTCACTAGCACCTGTAGCTTTGTGGTCTGGGTTGTTCACCTCATCTCTTTGGGAATTCTTAGTCTCCAAATTCTTTTTCCTGTTCTCATTTCCACCGTTTCTGAGTCTTGTGAAGAAATATGCGCGTGTGCATAAAGTTCCAAAGTAAATTAGCATTATAAGCTAAGATTGTTGATGAATGGAATATAAATATGCTACTTTGCTGCAATTACATTACCTCCCTAAGTAAGAAAGCACTTTAAACTAAGGAGCCAGAAGCATTGTGCAGTGCAAGGATCATCATGTGAAGACTGAAAGCCTCTAATCACATTGAGCTAGAAAAGCCTACACATAGAACAGCATCTTTTATTTATCCAAAGACAATAATGGCCCCTTACAAAAGGAATTTTATGTAGCTGAGGAAGACATCCACTAGAGGATGTTTTCTATTTCCTGAAAGATATTCCCATTTGTAAACCTCTGATTAATAGCATCTCATTTCTGTTGTCTTGGTGAAGATACAGATTCATTACTTCTTATTTTAAGAAAAAAAATTTTTTTTTCAACAAACTTGGGCAATATTTCCAAACTGGAACTAAAAGTAACATTTGGCCTTCCCTAAGGAGGTGGTAGTGGTTTTGTTTTGTTTTTAGAGAGGTGGGTGGGACAGTGGGTGGTGGTTTTTTAAGGATCTGGAGAGCTTTCCGAAGGCCGTCACTCTTACTTAGCCCCTCCCTGTGCCTTTCCCTTTAGCCTTTAGCACCCTTTTGATTAGCCCATGTGGACATTGACTGCAACCCTTTGCTTCCGGGGCAGTGAAATAATGTCCTGTGCTAGGGACTCCTCTGAAAGCAAGTCCGGCTCTTGGGGTTTGTTATGCCTGGCCAGAGTCAGAAGGAACTTTGCCAGGTGCGCCCTGCCCTATTGCAGCTGTTCAGGACCACAAATAGGTCTTTTGCTATCTTGTCTGCTGCTGGCCTTTGCTGGCGTCTTCTTATGCTTTTGCAGCGTAATTACAGGTAGATAGAGCGCCATAAAGTCTAAGGAGCTAAAAATATAACTTTGTAGAAAACAAAAGAATGAAGCTAACTCTCAAATTCTTGAGGTATGCAAGAAGGGGAAAGAATTTCAAAAGACAAATTGTTCCTCAGCTAGTTTTGCATCATGTAAGGTGAGTTTTAACATCAAAGAGATAGAATTAAATAATATAAAATGATAGAGTAATGCCATGTTTTATGTACAGTAAATATGTATTTGAAAAATTAAGCTACCAATTTTTTTACTGAATCAAATCATACTCCAAATGTAGTAGAAGAGCACTTTATCATTTTTCCTAGAAAATTCATTTTTTTTTGTTGGCCTGTTTGATGTATGTGGATTTTCTTAACGTGTGTAAACATCACTCTCTTTGATATTATCAATAGCAGCAATAACCGTTTGCCACTCTCACTCTCTCCTATCATTTGTAAAACTCTGGATTTGATATTTAACTCTGATGATAGTTTTCTTGATACGTAGTATAGAGACGCGAGACATACAATGGAGGAACCTATTATATGATACAGTAGAGTAATAGAAGACTCTCTGTCAATATCTGCTGAAAGCTTCGTTCCCTTTAACACAGAGCATGTAATAAGTACCAGATTTGACTTGCTGACCATTTTGTGTCTTGGAATGTAGAGAGAGCCAAAAAAGGGCATTCCTATTCTGGACTTCATTGTTTCCAATAAGAAATAGCTAATTGGTGACTTGGAAGTGACAAGAAACTTATGGGAAAGTAACTTACTCATCCTAGAGCTTAAAAAACCTAGTGGACATAATTAGAGATTTTTTTAGAAAAGTAAGCATGAGAAGCTTCTCAGAAAACATAGGTGTAAATTCATAGCTCTAAAAAAGACAACATACTTTAGAAATAAAAATTTAGCACTGTAATTACAGATTGACCTGATAGGGATGGATTGCAGAAGGGGAGATGACGGAAACAAATAATTTGAGTCTCTAAGGGCCTTGGGTGTTTTTGAGGGTTATCTAATAGAAAGATGAGAATGTTTATAATAGTGACAATTCCATACAAACAATGCAGGAAGTCTAAAGGCAAGAATGACTCGAGGATCAAGAAAACAAAACATTTTTAAAAAGCTTTGCTTGGAACAGAATGTACAGATCCTGTAATGTTAGAAGAAATGACAGTGAAAAAGCAGATGCTGTGATGACACAGTGCAAGAGATGACAGTTAAAAAGAGGTGACAGTGAAAAAGCAGCCTCACCCCAAGTCAAAGAGAGACTCATGACACTGGAAAGTGTAGATCAACGTGATTAAGTTAAGATGAAGCAGCCCAGCTGGAGGGCAGTCAGTTTAAGTTACTGAAGAAGACAGCATGGAGAACCAGGCAGGGATGTGACCATGGTCATGGTGCTAAGGTGATATGGATTGAAAGTAGGTAAATTTTCTAGGAGTATTTAATGAAAGAAGCTGACCAGCTCTAGTTAACTTCAACTTCGTGAAATATGTCTGAGAAATCTTGTTGGGACCTCATGACTACTCCCGACTGCTACAACTTTGCTCCCTATTTCCAAAATGTTATCTACTCACAAAGAGTACATCGGTACAGTTAACCAGCAAGTTTAGGAAATGGAGTGATCTGACTAACAGAAAGGATTACTCTATTACCCCTTGACCTTCAAACATTCTTAGTTCACGCCCTTCTCTAAAATCAAGCCAAACAAACACTTTGCTTGACTGTGTTACCATTTTATATCTCTCGTTCAAACTTTTCAGGGGAATTTTCTAGACAAATGAGTTGAGGGCTCTTCTTGCTTCCATTTTCTTGGCACCTTAACCCTTTGCATTTTGCCTTCAAATTCTCAACTGAGACTGCACGAGCACCTTCCGTCACCCTTATTTTCTCTGGCTTTTTTTCACTATTGACCACCTCTTCCCGTCAACTCTTGGCTCTTTTGATTTCGGTTTTCTTGGCTCATTCCTCTGTAGCCCATCCTTTCATAGGATTGTTCTCCACTGTTTCCAGTTTTCTATAGATTTGCCACATGAATCTTTTATTAGCACCTCAGATTCAGCATTATCTCCTTCCTCTCCAAACTGTCACTTTGCCAAAGTTACTCTCCCCCACTTGAAGCTTTGGAGCACTCATGACTATTTCCCATTATCTTCTTAGTCACCGAGTCCTGTAGCTTCTTCTTTGGCCTTTCTTCTTCCTTCTCATTGCCAGAAGAACTGGGTGGTTCCTCCCTCCCTCCCTACAGTGTGACAAGCGAGAACCATTTGTCCTGCTGCTGCCTCACCTCAGGTGCCTCCCCATTTCCTTCTCTTGTTTCTTCGTGGCCAAGGCCAAGCTCACCCTGCCTCCTTCATGCTTGGACCACACTGAACTCTCCTTATTTCTTTTTATGTGTCACCACCTGACAATCAGCATCTTATTTCCATACAGTTCTGTTCTCCAAGTGTCTGTTACATTATCTAGCAGTGTGTCTATGACACTATGTAATGCTGACAGTGTATCATCTTCATAGATTTCTCACCTACATTATAAAATGATGGTGGTCAGTGTGGCAAGTTTTTGGTACCCCAGAGTTACCCACCACAGTGCTAGGCACCTAATTCTCAGTCAGTAGCCTGTAAAATGGGTTAAATATGCTTATATCATGAGGTTGTGATTAGGATTAAATCAAGTAATCTAAGGAAAGTAGCTGGTCTGCTGCCTAGAACACAGTTGCTATTGAGCAAATATTTATCTCCCCCATGCCTGAGCCTTTGCTCCTCAAAATCCTAACTATTAGAATAAACTTAAGTTATATGTAATCCTACATTTAAAACTAAGGAGGGAAAAAATACCAAATTCTGATCCTGAAAGCCAAGAAAGCCAGGGAAGTAGGTTATATTAACATAACCACCAGCCACCTCCTCCTTAAGGCTTTTTTTTTTTTTTTGCAAAATACTAGTTTCAGCCTCATGCGACCCACCCCTGATTTATTTCTTGTCATAATAATGACTGTTGCATGTAAAATCTCCCATTGTGTCCAACCTATCTTTTCTGAAGATTTAAGAACATTTGTATGCGAGGTTTGGTTCATAGTTCTTCTTGCTTTGCAGTGGGAGCAATGTGTGAGTTTCTGTTGGCCAAGGCTCGGTAGCTTAGAGGTTACATGGTATTGCCATCACACGAAAAGATCTGGATAACTCAGTGCATCAACAACTTATTTTAAAAGAAATTCGTCTATTGATATTAAAACAAAATGAGGTATTTCCACTCCTCCCACTTTCTACACTTTTTTCTCAATCCCAAATCAATCCTTGGTCAACCAATTTTTTTTTTCTTTTCATTCAATAGGTATCTAATTCATTTCAAAGTGCAATAAACCATGATTTTAATATAAATGTGAAATTAAATCTAGCTTACAATATTATAGCCTATACTAATTAAAAGGAAATATTTTTGAAGTATAATCAATATCTCTGGTTGTAATAGCCAATATGTTTTCATTTCCTATCCCTTTCTTTTCTGTTTTCTGCAAGCTTTCCTTATTCTTTTGAATACAATACAAATACATCTGAAAAAGACAAAGCAGGAAAGACAGGTCAACAGAGGTAAACATACAAAACCATCCCTAATTTAAGACAGAATAAAGTAAATGTTGTAATCAGTGCAGTATTCTGTGAGAAGTCAGAGGAAGGCTTCATTAGCCTTGATTCCAGGAGATGGCGATAGCTTTCAGGGAGGAGATGACATCTCGACCTTAAAGGACAAGGAAGATTTCTGGTGGGGTGGAAATAATAGTGTCCTCCAGGCGTCAGAAAGAGCCCAAGAGGTGTGAGAGTGCTTGGATGTTTAAGAAGGCACAAAGAACACTTCTTGGTGCATAGCTGTCATTCAGCAATTGTTGGTTAGCCAGGGTTCCTGGTGATCAGAGTGGTGAGTGTGGGTATAGAGGAAAATGAGGCTGGAGGTGCAGGTTAGGGCATATTGTTAGCACCTTGACAAATAAGCTAAAAAGTTTGAGTTTATTCTTTAGTTACGGAGGAGAAGTGAGCCCTCAGAGTAGAAAAGAAGGATAATTCAACGTTATATTTGTTTTTCTCTCTCAGAATGGTAATTCTGACGGAAGTGGGAAGGTTGGCTTGGAGAAGGAAGGTTGGCCTATTTCTCATAGGCGAGAGATGATGCAACCCTGACCCAGGGCAGTGATAGGAAATGGGAAGGGGAGAGGACGCTGGGACTGCAGGGGAGTGTCGTGGAGATAGGAACATCGAGACTGGAGCATGATTAAAAATGACTGTAAGGTTTTAGCTCTGAGTAAGGGGAAAACTTGAGTTGCATTAACTGAGAGAGAGAACACAGGAAAGGCACTGATTCTCGCTGGTTCTCTCTCATATCTCAAACTCCAGCCTCTCCCTGTGTTCCCCAGATGTGGCTGTGCTTTGGTTCGTTTGTACAACCCACACATAGGGCTCAGTGAACCAAATGCTGTTCTGAAACCACCAGCTTATTTGTTGAACACTGATTTTAAAAGAATATTTTAAGTTGTTCTGACTATTGTAAAAAAAATTAGGGCAACTATCAGGAAAATGGACAACTTGAAATAATTACATTCTTTCTGTATACATATCCCTTTATCTCTGTTAACTCTCAAATTCCTTAAGCAATCTATATGCTGAAAGTTGTTTTTCCTCTACCTTGGAATAAAATGATCATCCCTTTTATTCCAAAATGATTAGGTTACTTTTAGGGTAAAATTTAAAAGTGAAGGCATTCTAATAAGATGAATACAGTTTTTTATGCTTAATTCATCAATTTTTAGCCTATTATGAAATTACCTTAAATGTTTACTCTGTTAGTAACAATGGGCCTGCCAGACTTAGTGTTCGGAAATCTGAGGTAAATATGAAGTCCTTTGGAATTTATAAAAACAACATGAAATGAGAATATCTTAAATTCAAAACAAAGCAATGGTTCTGTGATGGAGTAGGAAAAATCATTTCACCCGAAAGAGATCTGGTTGTCATTTTCAAATTGAAGAGAGAATGTAGAGCCAGGTGACCCAACGTCATTCAGGTGTTCCCAAATGGCTCAGTGCAAGAAGCCTGAACATACAGAGTTAATACATTCATTTTAGAAAACACACACACACACACACACACACTCTCTCTCTCTCTCTCTCTCTCTCTCTCTCTCTCTCTCCACATCAGTTCTACAACGGAGTATTCAGATAGCTGTACAGACATGAAAGACATAAACCAAAGATTTTGTTGCCTACATTCAGCATCATTCTAAAGTCAGGCATGTGAGTCTTAACAAACCCAAAGCTCTTGATGTAGGGTTGAATTAGAAGCTGGTATAAGGAGATGTTCTCTCTTTAAGGTATACTTTACCCTTCCAATGTTGTCTTCTAGGCGAGTTGAAGGAGTGTCTTAGAAGTGGTGCTGGTAATAGTGGTTGTAGTGTATCACACACACCAACAATGAAAGACTGACAGATCATTTTTTCTTTGGTATCTACTGCATCTCAGATAATTGAGATATGGACAAATTGAACTGTATTCTATTCCAAAGCCATTCGAATTTTCAGTTTTTTCTAAGTTGCATTTCACAAGTGTACTGAAAACTATATCTAGCGAATTTTTATTTCTCAGATTCCTTTGAAAAACAGGGAAAGGGAAAGAAAAAGAAAAGTTAACAGAAATGTAGAGTAGTAGAAAAATAGTTCTTCTTTCATGAATTGTGTACCTTTGAAAAAAAATAGATTTCTTTATTGACTGACATACTTTTTTTTTAAGCCTCCTAAAAAGTGAAATTGAGTTAAGATGATGAGTTTTCTACAGTTAATCTCAGAAGATGCAGACCATTTTGTTTCTATTACTGTTATAACTTCTTGCCTATATACGTATTTTATTTTTATTATAAATAATAGGATTTCTTTTAACTTCCAAATTTTTGGTTCTGTAAAGCAGCTAATTTCTATCCTCTCAAGAGTTCTTTCTTCATTGATCTAGAAGATTTTCAATACATAAAATACTAATAGCAATAGTTTCTGGGACTTGGCTTCTCCTCTTATTGATAGCATAAAAGTATGACACATAATAAATAATTCAGTGAGGGCTTAGACCAAGGAACTTGGGCATTTTACTAAAAAGTGTGATCTAGGATGGAAGTTTTCAGACTTTGTCTCATCCTTTTAAAAAGGCATGCCAATCTGTTGAGTCAAAATGTTGAATCACTAATTATAATTTAACTCTTCATGGACAATATTCCACTATGGTTCTGTAGAGTCAAAGAGTATAACACGGTGCATTGGAGACAGCAAAATATGTCTTCTTTGTGATCTTTTTTTCTGAAAATGGAAGTCAAAGCAGATTTGAGAGTTTAGGAGCAATAGTGTATTTAACTAAATCTTGTCCCTGTTCATCTCTTAGATAAGCCATATAGAATCATTTTCTTGTTCATGTTAATGGCTTCTTTTTCTTCTTGGTATGAAAGAATTCTGGCACTTTTAAGAAATACTTTATATACAGTAGATCTTTGACATGCCAAGTTATAGTCTGAAGACTTTTGGAAATCCCAGAATTTCACAAAAATAATTTTAGTATCAAAAAAATTCCCCATGAATACCTGCTTTTCAGTAGAGCACCATTTCTTTCTTAGACCTTTCTGCTCTTTCTTTACCTTTTCATTACAACTATCGGTTGGCTTTTTTTAGGAGGTGGGCAGTTTGTTTAAAATTAACACAATATTTAACTCCTTCTTGAGAGTTACTGCTACACAACTAGAGCAAAACCTTCTTGAATTATGGACCCTGGGTGATGGGCAATGCTTCTTCAATAGCTAAATGACTCACTTCCCTCTGCCTAAGAGTGCCCACGATTCAAATATATGCTGCAGCAAAATTAAAAATTACTACACGTCAGAGACTTTCAAGTGTCATCATGAGTAGTTGAAACTGCAAGTATTAATTATTGCCAAATACCTACTGTATGCATGCATTTGATATTTTGGCAGAAAATGTCAGTTGTGTCTATTTTCTAATTTATCCGTAATGTACAATCTGCTGGCAAGTATGGATATTTAGAGGTTTAGCCAATCATCCTTATTGTTAGTTGACCTTTTTCTTTAGGATTTCTTTTTGTTATTCCAAGGCATGATTAAGCACCATTCTCCCCTGTATTGCCCAAATACT
This sequence comes from Tapirus indicus, assembly GCA_031878705.1. Classification (NCBI taxonomy): domain Eukaryota; kingdom Metazoa; phylum Chordata; class Mammalia; order Perissodactyla; family Tapiridae; genus Tapirus; species Tapirus indicus. The sequence goes on along the minus strand of CM062926.1, from coordinate 73,940,339 downwards.
GCACAAGCTATTGAAAACCAATTTTAATATTAGCCTTAGCAGAAGTTAATTGGGAAGCCAGCTCTGAAGATAATGGCCATAACCATAAAAATTGTTTAAAGAGCATGCTCTCCTTCTCTGTGAGAGCAGATGAAATTTACTTTATGTCCATTCCATGTATGAACCTTAGATTTCTGTAGCAGCAGCTTGGGGTGTTTAGCTGTTAGATGAAGGTGAAGGTAGTGTCATCAGGAATAAAAGCCTCTAAAATCTTTACTTGGCATTGTGTTCAGTTTGACTCATTGAATTTATAGAATTTCTTCCTTAAAGAATTTCCTTACTGGGTCTTAGAAATTTACAACTTCTCCCTCCATCCTTCCCTGTCTTCATTTTATAATAAATGTATATGAAAAAATCCTGTAGAATGTGTAAACACCTGAGTAATGCCAGCAGCTAACCTTTGTCGAAGCTTACTGGGTGCCAGTGACTGTGCCAAGTGTTTTATTATTTAATGCTGAGGACAACTTTGTGAGCAGTATTGTTATCCCTGTTTTAAAGATGAAGTTGAGAGAGGTTTCTTCTTATTGTTTGGGATAATACAGCTGATAATGGCGGAGCCAGGACTTGAGCTTGGAAGTTGACTCTAGAGCCCATACTCTGATCTGCTGTGCTTTCTGCCTCCCCAAATATACTCTGAATGCCAGTTGATCATCTTCATCCTTCCTTCATCAGTGCCCACTTTCCTCCATTTTCCACAAGCTACAAAAAGACTTATTTTTCCAGGACCCTAAAAGAGATACTTAGGCATGATAGATTTAACAAGATTTTGTTAGAAAAATCAGCTTTCCTTGAGTCCAGATGAATAGCCAACAGAATCAAAAGCTCAAAGTAAAGGCAAGAGGATAGAGGAGGAGCTCACCTTTCCTGACATCTAACAAAGTAATCCCTTTTAATGTAGCTGGTTATATGAGACTCAGCTCCTGATTAGCTGTCTAGTGTGCAGCTCCCCAAGATTATACAGCACAAAGGAAGTATGTAATTTGTCATCTGCTTGATGCCTGAGGTGGGTAGTGCATATACAAAAAAACACATTCTTTTGGGAATCACTGTCTAGCAAATCCAAGCAACATTGCTTTAGAAAATACTGGGCATAACGGCGTAGCATTATATTTTTTACTGTGATTATAAATCTGATTAAAACAAGACTAAGCCACTTATGAGGAGAAATTAAACAAGTAGAAGTGAGTGGTGAATGCGTTTGATTTTGCTAGACTGCACTTGGTAAGACACATTTTCTGTGCTCAAGGAGGTTCTTGTCTTATACAGAAAATAAACTTTGCACATCGCATATACCAGAATGTAATGTGTCCTGTGAGAGAGAGAAAGTGCCACAATGATTACAAAATAGGGAGTGATGGCATATGATTGGGGGCATCAGAAAAAGCTTGGCATTTAAATAAGTCTTCAGGGCCGAGTGAGCAGCCGAAATGCAGGTTTGAAGCCAGGACTAGCCTGCCTACTTTGTCTGGTCTTCACTAGGACCACTTTATCATGGGGGATTTTAATGCCAGAGGAAGGCTTGTACTTCACTGGGAAGGTAGGTGATGCATACTGTCTCAGGATTTGTCCTTTATGGAATGTGAGAAAGAGGGTGGGTCCACGGAGGAAGATGATTCAGAGATGAGTGTACAATTTTGATTCTAGGAAACTGGGAGTTTGGTAACATTAGCAGATAATGGAGATCAGAAGGAAGAGCTTATTTTTATTCTTGCCTGGAAATTCTCATCCACTCTTGGGGAACTTTTCAAATTGAGTACCTGTTTGCTTCGTGAGTTTGTGTGCTTTTGGTGTGGCTGTTAAATGGAAGGAAATAGTGCATCAGTTACAGACTGGTGAATCTTCAGTGCAGAAGAGAGACTAGTAATTAAACATGTTTATTTGTCAACTGGAATTCTGTATATTAGAAACTTTCAGTTGATGTAGTCTTTATGGTCAACAATGGTAAGATCTATATAGTCTTCCAATATGTGATTATTTTCTTAAATTTTTATAGTTGTTTTAGGGGCTTAAACTTTTTTAAAAGTTGCTTTTTGTTTAATAAAGTACTTTGCAACTCCCTTGATAGGGCTGTTTGGCTTCAGACTAGAGACTTTTGAGAAGAGATTTTGTAAGAGAGCCGTGGGACTAAGTGGGAGGAGAGAAGGACGAGTTTCTCTACATGGGGTATCTAGAATTAGCGAGGAAGTACACTCGCAGCGCAAACAAACCTGACCAAGTTCATGGTGCTGCCAGGTGACAGGAACTCTTTCTCCTGGCCGTCTGTGCACTCACTGACCTGGCCATACCAGGCTTAAACTTGTCTACATTGCTTATGGGACCCGAATCACTTGTCTTCCTCATTTTCTGTTTATGCCATAGCATCTTCTTGACTCTATTAAGTGTCAAATGTCAATGGGGGAACCTGTATGAAAAACTAACATTTTTTGCAATATCAGCATTTACGCACATAGTTTTAGATTTCCACCTTACAACAGCCACTCTCTGCTAACATAAATACTGTTTCTTTAAAGATGAAACAGAGGCAGTCGTTGCTGATCCTAGAAACAAATTAGGCTGCTGGCCCATTTGGACAGAGCACTGATCCTTTCCAAGGGTTTTTCCAACATATTTCATCTTCAACCCCCTATCTAAGCCATAAATTATGAAAATATCATGTTTTCCACTTCATAGGCATAGCTTTTGCTCCAATACTTAATCTACTTAAATGGCCCCTTGTAGTCCTTCTACTTAGCTGACTAGATAACATTGTCTTTCTTATATTTTCCCTTCTATCCCTTTATTCATTATCTTCTTTTGTTTGATACTATACAATTAGCTGTTAAAAGCCAAACCCATTTAATTTTTTTTTTTTTTTTTTGTGGGGAAGACCAGCCCTGAGCTAACATCTGTTGCCAATCCTCCCCTTTTTGCTCAGGAAGACTGGCCCTGGGCTAACATCCGTGCCCATCTTCCTCCACTTTATATGGGACGCCGCCACGGCGTGGCTGACAGGCAGTGCGTCCGCGGGCGCCCGGGATCCGAACTCGCGAACCCCGGGCTGCCAAGCGCGGACTAAACCGCTGCGCCAATTTTGACTCATTTTTGAGGTAAAAGAATCTGAGCATTTATTTAATTAAAAGTTTATTGCACTTTTGTTCATCTCCCGTCTGAATCACAGAACTCTACATCTCTTCTAGTCAAGTGGCTGTTAACGAAGAGTGCTCACCAGAATTAAAATGGATGTGCCCAGGCCCTTCACTAGGTTCTGAGTCAAAAGATTCAGAGAGATACATATGGAGAGAGGCAGAATAACATGCAGTCGTACTACAGAGCATAGGCTCTGGAGCCTTCCGCCTGGGCTCTGCCACTTGCTTGGGCAAATTTCTCAACCTCTCTGTGCCCCAGTTTCCTCATCTGTAAAATCAGAATTATAATAGTACCTACAGCACAGAGTTCTTATGGGGACTAAGTGGGTTAATTCATGTGGAGTGCTCAGAACATTTCCTGGCATGTATTAGTGTTACTACATTCCTATATTTTTTAAAGCTCCCAGGAGGTTCTGATGTTCAATCCCAGTTGAGTCTCTGATTTAGTCCCTTCATGTTGTGACTGAGAAAGCTGAGGCTCAGAGGTTAAATGACCTTCTTGGAGTCAAAAGTAGTAGGTGGCAGGTCTGGGAATAAATACATTGTCTCCTGAAACACCCACCTATCTTAATTTGCCTCTTTACTCTTCATGAGTGAATATAAATGCTACCTTCACCTCTGTCCTTGATCATGAGTATGAAATAGCTGCACTTTAGGTCTTGCCAAAGAACTTAACTTTGTCCTCTCCACTGCCAGCTCTCGTCAAAAGCTGTTGGAAGAAATCAGGTTTATGAAGAATTGCCTGAAGGCTGTGTCGTTCTTTTGTTCATCAGGGGAGCTTCCCAACCTTGTCATGGCACACATGGAAGAGGATGATGTTTGTATTAGATTATATTGGGATTAGATTAGATTGGTATATCATCCAGTGGCGAGGCTGCTCACTGCTGGAAGTGACAGGCCCCACCCAGTGTCCAGGGGCTGATAGGATCAATATCTCCATGCCTGTAAGAGAACTACCCCAGCAGGGAGGGTTTGAAGGTTTTTAGGAGAAAAGCCCTTAGTCAAATGAAATCTTAAACAGAACTACATATACAAATATTTCAAAGTATTTTTTCAGTATACATTTTATAAATACAAATTTATAAAGTTCATCAGAGAGAAGAGTGAGGCAGTTTTGATGAACTCAAACATTTGAGATTGGGCCTTGTGGATGACAGTTGCAAAACAGTATCAACAACTTAACGTATGTAGGTTATCTCTGTATTTCATTGTAGTTGTACAGTATTAGGAAAAATACTTATTCAGATCTATAAGTAGTTGCAAAGGTAAGAATTTTTTAACAGCTCATTTTATCTTCTTAGTATCTTCTTGAATTAATCTGATCCAGAAGCTAGAAAGAACGAGACATTTTTGTTCTGACGTTTAATCCCTAATAATACAGGTATTGGCATGCCTCATGATGGATATAAAAGTCAGACCAGGAGCACCAACTTACAGTCAGCACCAATCCTAGTGATGTCACTTTGTCATGATTCAATGTAGTAGGCAGCTTATTATTGTACAACTGGTTATTAGGTCATGGTGAGGGTGTATGCCAACTAGTTGTACTTGCTCTTGGCCTGTCATTTGTTTGAATGTGATGTGTGTAGGTCATTTGTACTGTTTTATATGAATGGACATGTACAGACTTGAACTTCACAGTACCAACGTAGGGCTATAACTTTCCTAATCAGTGACTCGTTTTAAGAAGTTAAAATGTACTCGAAGAGATGGCAGGAGACAAGTTTGTCCAGCGTCTGCACTTGAAGTGACTTAATATAAAGGTGGTTATCAGTGTATTAAAATTTGTTGTGCTGTATATTTGCTTGCATTTCCTGTTTGTTTGTTTTTGTATTCAAAGGCTAAGAAATAAAATTCAAACTGAAAATTGGTAGAATCCTGAAGCACCTCTTCAGAGCCTAACTTGATAACTACTGTTCCAGGGAGTGTGGATTCTATCCCTGGATGCAACAAAGTCGGCAGAGAGCCTAGTATGTTAATCACTAGCCATTTGCCCTTGTAGAATTCCATACTGGCACCAGGGTACTTGAGCACCAAGTGGCCATTTGCCCAGGCATTGCACATAGGGTGTGGCCCTTAGGAAGACCCATAGGAGGAAGAGCCTTCTGGCCTTAGAGCTGGGACAAACGGAACTTCTCCTGAGCCCCCAGCTTGCATTTACTCTCATGAACACTGAGTTTCGTAATTGTTGTATTTCCTTCTTATTTTGTCTACTAGAAAGTTCTGAGGCAAATTTGCTTCTAGTCTTGGCAGTTCTACAGGACCTCACTTTCTGGTTCATATATCTGCCTAAGATCTCTACTCCTAGGTTTATTTTCCCCTCACCTTGAAACTTTGCATCTATTTCTGTCTTGTGATGTTGCTTATACTTTTGCCAGCAGTCTCAAACATTTATGGGAAGAAGTATAAATAAATGTTTCTCATGCTTTTTGTTTGACTGCTTCTTTTAAAGTTATAGTAGATGGAACATTGCTTGGTCATTTTCTTTTGTCAGTTTGTACAGCAATCATTCTTATCAAAGTGGCTCACTTAGAAATACTGATATTTTCAAATATCTAATGGCATTTCCACTGGAAAGGAAAATCTAGTCCTTTCTCTTCATGGCCCTATAAGGACATAAGTGGATGCACAACTGTTCCCTGAATGTCAGTAAACATTAAAATCAGCAAATACCCCAAATCATGATTTCCAGCAACTCTTAGCTTGATAGACATCTTCAGTAAAAGGAAGGTTTTTTTAAATGTGCTTTTCTTATATCCATTCTCTCTTGGAATTCACTTTGGCTTTGAATTAATTGTCGCTCTTAGGTTTGAAGACAGGAGACATTCAGCAACTTGCCTGGATGTGTGTTTTAGCTGTAGAATTTGTTTCACCTGTGTTTTGGTGACTTAATAAGTCACAATTTAAAATATTTTGTTCTAGCTTCTAAACCTCCTGTGGGCTATGCATCTGCTTTATTCTCTCTCTACTATGAGTTCCTGATAAACTCCTTGATAAATTCCCAGACTTCAGCTTGAAGGAACATTCTTCTTTCGGAAGTAGGTCATCATGCCACAGTTATTAGTTTCCTCTCCTCTGCTTCCCTCTCTTTTCGGATGTCTGTTCTAATAGCACCAGCCTTTCCTGAGCTTGCATAGACAGTAATGATATATCGGTTGTGAGTTTTTCAGGATTTGTTTGATTTCTTTATAGGGTTCATTTATACCCTAGTCTTATATAGATTTAATGGTGTTCTGACTTCTGATACTGCTAGACCAAGGTTTCCTTTGTGGGTCCACCACTTACAGATGTCCAGAAGGAAGAATTTTAATACCACAGCTAAAGAAACGAGGGGGTAACGCTTCATAAATGATCTCAGACTGCAGCAAATTAGGCAACCCTTTGTTCTCCACTTGTACTGCTATTACTTTCTAAACCTCCCCAGCAGCACGATCTTAGGAGTGCTGCTGCCACACTGACACAGTTGCCAGGATGTGTCACAATCTGAGCATGTCTTTTCATGTTATAAACCAATATGAGCCATAAAGATAAACATCTTTGGGCATGTGCCTACAATCTGTGTATTCCGCTGCTGCTCACATGTGCACAAAATGTACAGGCAGGCCCTGTCTCCAAAGATGGGTCAATTTGGTTGTCCTGGCTTACTGACCCCAAATGGCTTTTTCACTTTACAAGTCATTCACCAGTCTTATGATGGCTACAAGGCCCTGTATTATTTGCCCCTCTCCCCATTATTTTTCTGACCTTATCTCCCCTTATTCTCCTCTCCCACCTCACTTTAGCCATGGTGGACTCCTTGGTGTTTCTTAAGCCCACCAGGCCAACTTCTGCCTTCCAGCCCTGTGTTGGTTTTTCCTCCTCCACCTGCACTGCTCCTCCCTGGGTCCTCCTGACTCACTCCCTTTCCTCCTTCAAGACTTGGCTCAAACATCACCTTCTCAGTGAGCCTACCTGGGCCACCTTTTAAAAAAATAGTAATCTGCCTCTACTTCATCTTGGCATTGTTAATCTCAATCCCCTTTCCTTGTGCTATTTAATTATTATAATACTCACCCTCTAACATAATGTGTAATTTGCTTATTTTTGCTTATTTATTATAAGCAAATATCAGTAAATATTTTGAATGAATGAATAAAATGTTTCTTATATGGCACAAAAGAAGGCTGGGGTATGAGGCCAAATCTCTAATTGCAGAGGCATTGTTTTCTTGAGAGCAAACTCAGGGCCTGTTCCTGAGGTGCATATTTCACACACACACACACACACACACACACACACTCACACACTCACACACACTCTCTCTCTCTCACTGAGATGAGCAACTGAAATATCAGTGAATTTGGATCACCCAGTGCCATGGTGAGATTGAAGGCTTTAGAATTTGCCACAAGAACAAACTTTTTCCTCCCCCATGATATATGTTTTTTCTCTGTCATCCTGTTTTTCTCATCTGTTTTTTATCTTATTGTGTGTATTTCTGTAACACATCAAATAATTTTTATAATAAGGCAGGCTACAAATAAACCTAAAAAGAAATGGCAAATAAATAACCAGCCACTTTAAGCCTGCAGCTCCTGATTGGTAACATCAGCAAATTGAGCTGAGATCAGGAATAAACAAGTGTCAAGGTACCACCTCACTTCCTCTTCCCTGGCAGAATTGCTAATAAATTGATGCGAACACTCTTTCCTGCTGGGCCTGGCTGGGCCTCAAAATCCTTCCTTACACAATGTAACCACTCCCAACTCATCAGAGTTGGTGTGCGAGATGAGAGCTATTTGAAACCCTTGGCAGATTCCTTCCAGCTCTGTGATCTAAGAAAGGAAGAAATAAAGGGTTACTCTCTGTCTTTCTGGGGACCTGAAACCTTGCTTGTTGCAGTTTTTTGGTATTTAATATCCCTGTGTGAAACACATTAATAAACCTGGGGTTTGTATCTCCAAGTAATCAATAACTAGGCTGTTTTAATTAATCGTATTTTCTGATTCTAGTTTTACCTTATATATCTTATATGAATTGTCAACTTTCAAACCAATAGAATACAGTATAATACATTTTCCTATCATGATTCAGGTTACACTTAACACTTGCATTTCAGAGTCATCATTAGGACCAATTATTGTTGAACCATGCTTGTGCTAAAGAGCTGCTTATGATAGATTTCTTGTCAATCAGGTGCTTGATCTCCAGGTCATTTGCTGTGTTTGATCAGCAGGCTGGTTGATAATCATTAGACAAGCTCTTCAGGCTCAACCGCAAATGAGAAGTCAGGCACTTGAAACAATTGACCTTTGTCAATAAGCCATTTCGCTCCTGCCTCATTTTCCCTTTGGTCTGTGTTCCTTACCATTGATTTTTGCCTTTATTTTATCTTGTGGGGTATGCCTTTTTATAAGCTACCCTAAGTCCTTTCTAGAACAGGACAGGCCATACATACATACATATATATACATGTATGTATATATGTTTGTATACACGCGTGCATACAAGCTTATATGTTTAGATGCATAAAACAGGTGGATAGATGTCACTTTTGTGAATAACGTAATGAAAACCATCAACTAGAAACCTTTTCATTCCTCTGGGGAAGAGGATATTTTGAATGAGATATCTTTTGAAATGTCTTGTAGGGAACATTTGGAGTGTCAAATGTATACACTCTTTTTTTTTTTGGTGAGAAAGATTGGCTCTGAGCTAATGTCTATTGCCAGTCTTCTCTTTTTGCTGAAGATTAGCCCTGAGCTAACATCCATGCCCATCCTCCTATTTTGTATGTGAGATGCCGCCACAGCATGGTTTGATGAGCACTGCGTAGGTCTGTATCCAGGATCCAAATCTGCAAACCCTAGGCCGCTAAAGCAGAGTGCTTGAACTTAACCACTACGCCACTGAGCCAGCCCCACACTCTTTAAAAAAAAAAAAACCCAATATTGATTTTTGGGTAGATTTATATAATGATTTCGTTTCACATTACATTTTAAGTGCAATAGATGGCATTCTTTAATTGGATCACAATTAGGAAAACTTATTTAAGGTAATAAAATTAGAGATAATGACTGTGCAGGCCATTGTTCTGTTCTAGAATGGTCAAAGCTCAGAAGTACTGCCCCTGACCATTCTCCATGCAGTGGATGGTGTCTAATTTGTTACCATTTGTTTTAGCCTCCTTTCTCAATCATGAACTCTAAATTAAGATTGAGATAATGAATGTGAAAGCACTTTGTAAAGTATAAAACAATCTATTCAAACAGATCAAGAAATCAGGGCCTCTGTTGGTGTGCTGTTGAGCTAGATTTGAGATATTGCCCATGAAATGCAGCAAAATTTCTTAATATATGTGAAAGTGCTTTTATATGGTTTTAGACATCAATAAAACTGTAACTCTCAAAATTATACATTCCATGGATGAAATTGGTGGACAGACCTTTGAGATGGCTGCACCCATAGTGTTCAGGGTTGGTTAATTACACCAGTACTTGATTCACCTCCAGAGTGGAAGCTGATTAGTCTTACTACTGCCTTGTGTTCACCACCTTTCTACTCCAAATAATTTTCCAGTCCTACAATCTTACTTGATCTCTTGCATCAGAGAAATCCATTATTATAAATCCTCTTATATCATTGGATATCACATGCATGCTTTAAGTGAGGATAAAAATAAGATTTTTAAAATGGTGTTTAAATAAAGAAACATAGTTTGGTGTTAGAACCATTACATGAAAAATTACTGTTCGAAAATCTTATGTTTTTGCAGAGTTGTGTACACTTTGGTGGTTATGTGGTTTGAAACGTCTTGTGAGCAGTATGCTGGATTTTTCATTGAAACTTTAAACTATTTGAATTATTACAGCTACAGAGGCAATAGACTATTGCTTTAGTATTCTAAGCAATTAATTGCTGGCCCTTAAAAAGGAAAAGATATCCATCATCCCACCTCTGCATTAATACTACAAGTGATTTTATTCCTCTAGTTCAAAGTCATTCATTCTTTCTCTGATAGTCATTTCTAACATGATTTAAGTTAAAGCTCAAAGACTCACTCTCTGACGATGGTTTTACACTTATTTTTTTCACAGGTAATAAGAAAAGATCTCTTTTTCGTAGTACTTCCAGAAAATGAAACAATGAATTTTCTTTTGTAACCATTCTCTTGCAAAGTTTGCTATTTTCTTAAAAAAGAAATTCTGAATAATAATTACATTTAGTTTAAATAGACTAAGGAACCCAGATGAAAAAGAAAAGTTTTCTGTGGTATTTTTTGGAAGATAGCTTTGAGAAATTGTGTTCAGAGCTCTGTAGTGTTTAGAGGATTTTATTATTGGACCAAGACCACTAGCTTCTGTTCTTTGGTTCTTCCATTGCATTGTATTGCCTTTGAAGTCTTAACTTTTAAGAACGGCTTAAAACAAATGAAAGATTCAAACAGAGCATTAATCATTGAGAGAGTTAATGTGTAGCATCTCTTGCTTGTTGGCTGTTTTCACTCTAACCCCATTCCTTTGTTGGTTAATATGTCTTTAGGAGGAAGGGACAGAGAATGGAAGCTCAGGCCAGTTTATGACACGGCAACTCAGGTCAATTTCAGTTAAATTTAGGTATAGATATAAAGGAGATTTGGATATTTTCTGTGATTTGTCTGTACTTTAAGGATATGATCTGATTCTCATTTTCATAAATAAAATTTCCATCTTAGGAAAGGGGGTCACCATTCTGAAGGAATGAGCAGGCTGGCTCAGGGCCCACATTCAGCACCGGGAGGGCCCACTGGCTGTTGCGCATCCTGATTGGTTGGTGCCTGTGTCATACCAGGAGTTAAATATTTTTAGCATCACATCTGGGCTGGCATATCTTAAAGACTACATTCTGATGGTGTGTAATACCGTAGCCCATCTCTGGTAAGAATTGTGAAGACCCATACCAAAAGAGGTCACGAGCTGAAGCTCTAATTAAATGGGTTTTTTTAGAATAGGCAGGCATGGGAGGTATTCTGTGGTTGAGGAGACCCCAAAGACTGGTGACGTCTTCCCAGATTTGGGGGAAATTTGTTTATCAAGTAATTCAGCAAATATCCATGGAGAGTGCTTAGTATGCTAGGTTCTGGGAGATCCAAGGTGAAGTTAATAACACAGTCCTTCACTCTGAACAGTCACTGTCTGCTAGGATACTAATCATGGTACCATGCTTGACATAGCCTGGACTGTTAACGTGATGTCTATCCTTCTTAAAATTTTAAACATGGCATTATGAGGGAAGATGCTTCCTCGCACTCCACTCCCTTCTGAAGTGACAGTCAGAATAGTTGAACAATTAGAACAGATTCTAACCAATCGGAATAAGCACTGGCAAACTGATTTATTCCCATTCTGCTCACCCATGGGGAACTTCCCTAATTTTCTAATGGGATTTAAAGGATCCTATTTACCTGGGCTGTCTTCTCGAAGAATAAGTAAAAAACAGAGCGTACGATTTGGAGTCCGTGTAGAAGGAGAAGGCCTGATTTCAGGCCCTGGACCTACCAGTTACTAGTAAGGGTTGGTTACAAGCCAGCTGTTAGGAATATACTAAATATTTAAGTTTCAGTTTCTTAGTTTTTAACATGGAAATTGTATTATGTGGAATGTGAATTTCTAAACCCTATTCCAGTTTCCGTCAGGAGTGGGCATTTTGAGGTCTTCCTTAAGAACTCTTCACCATGGACCCTCACTACTAGCCTCTCCGTATGGGCTACTCTTCCTGCCTTTAAATGTCAGTAACTCGCTCTTCCCTCCCTCTCGGGTATTTTCAGGTGCTCTCTGTAAACCGATTATTTCTGGTGTGAAAGTGTCTGATACAGCCCTCTTTTCTGAGCTGCTTGCTGTCTTTGTTTTTGTTTACTAGTCTGTAGGATCTGAATGTCCTACAGGTTACTCAACTTAGCATTGTGGGAAAAGAAAGGATTCTACTTTTCTATGTTGTTCTGCTGAAATTACTGTATAACATTGGACACATCTGCCTGAAACTTAGTCTCCTTTTTTGTAAAGTAAGGTTAGAATACTAACATTCTACGGTTATTTTTAGGAGAGAGCAAGACATGTCCTTGCTGTCATGTACACCATCTGACCCATGGACACTCACAGATGGAAGTTTCTAGTAATATGATTATTGTCATCTTATTTAAAGTCATGGATTAAGGATGCATCACCTGTCCAGTCTAGGGAATCATTGTATACTGGGTTCAATTTAATGAACTTTTATTTGAGCATCTGCTGTGTGTTGGGCACTGTGCTAAATGATGGGATCCTAAGATGATGCTAAGCCGAACAAGCAAGGACCCCTGTAGCCCACTGCACCTAACACTTGCCCACCTGTCTTATACCAGGTTTTCTTTTCTGTCCTCTCTAGTCTACTGTCTGGACTGAGTGCTAGCACACAATAGGCGTTCAGTATTAGCACACAGTAGGCACTCATTAGTAGCACATAGTAGGCGTTCAGTACATAGTTGTGAAATGTCATTGTGAAATTTTTTGCCATTTTCATACACTTGCCTCTTAAAAATTAAAATCTGACCCCTTCCTTTTGAGTAGCTTATGTTTGCATCTTCATGGAACACATCAGTATTTCCATATATTGTGAAAGTCGTAAATTCAAATGCTCAGCAAGGCAGGCAGAACATCATAGATATGGAAAGGAATATAAAAATGTGTCTGCCCATGTTCTGTCTTTGAGTGAGGCCACATTGAAAGTATCTCAGAAAGGTAAGTGTTTGCTCTTAGGTTAAACTTTCTAGGGGAATGAACTCTTGCCTTTTAGTAATACTTGCTGCCCCATCCAGCTGCTTACAGGTTACCTATTCACCTACTGTACTGACTGTTGTGAGGACTATGTGAGATAGTTAGTAATTAAAATACCAGAAATAGGTCCATTTTTATTAATTTCATGTTGACTTTTTACAAGTATAACTTCCAGATTTTAAAAAAAAGGTGTATTCAAATGGTAACAACTATTTCCCTTAATTGTTCAGAGCATTTGGCCAACAAAGGATAGGATAGGAAATAAATGTATAGTTTTAAAACATATATTGGCGAGTCCTACAACATTGTTTTAAAGGTCAGTCTAATTTCAGTCAGTAAATCCAGTTTCTTGTAGCTTATGTTCTTGAACTTTGAACAATATACCGTATAAAGAATTTGTCAAATTAATAGCACACATGAAAATTACAATAGATACACTGTGGTCTCTCCTTCAGGATGAATTATTTTTAGGTTCTAGCAAGGGGTTTAGTTGTAATTATTCTCCTAATGTCAAAGCAAAAACTATAAAATAGTATTTTACATTCACAGATGCCTCACAAGAAGCCATTCTATATCATCCTTACTCCTGTTTTCTTTGGTTGGTAATTAAATTTTATTCCAGGTGACTCACAGCAGAGATCAGAACTTCCTATAATGGCAATAATGCCCATTAATAACTGTGTGGTAGCCAGTAACACAACCCTTAATTAGAACCAGTAATCCGATAGGTTTAATAATGAAACAGGAGGCCCCACTGAACTTGTTCCATTTCCATATGCAGACCTAGGACAGAGCAACTGCTATGATTTGGCTACAATAATACAACAAAATGTGGCAAATGCTACAATGCTAACTAAAGTCAGTTTGTCATTTTAATGTAGATTTTACGTTTTGGGTTTTTTTTTTTTTTTTTTTTAATTTATGACATTCAAAGAGGATTTCTGAAGTGCTGAACAGGTTCAAGTAATGGATACTCTTGATTTTACTTTTAGGAATATTCACTGGAAATCAGGTTCTGCCCTGCCTAAGATTCCTGAAAAGAGGAATTCCTAACCCTATGAGAACTGTGCTTTGTGCCTCCTTGGATATAGCATTTGATTGAAGCAAGCGTTTTTAACCCAGGCAGTGGCCTTCTTCTGGATGTGGTCTGTAATGACAAAATTGCCTGGATCATAGCTTGGTTTCATCAGTAACTTTCCATGAGGTGTGTTCTGTTCCCTGATGGCTTCTTATGACCCTTATTCCAATTATTGGAAGATAGTCATTTTTTCATGTATCACTTGAAAATGCCTAGTTTGGATTGCAATGAGATGATGACAATGTAAAATTTTTCCTAAAAAAAATTTCCTTTCTTTACTGCTAACTTGATATCTGCCTCTTAAAGACTCTGATAGGAGCAAATAATGTGGATGCTTCGGGTAGGAGTGTCTGACCCCTAAGAATATGCTCCACTTCTGTAATGCTGATTTAACAATCTTAAGAGGAGATTTTACTGTGTGAACATTTAAATAAATAGACAGCTGGTACTATTAACATGAATGTAATAGTTTAAAAAAAAATCTCTGGGTAGGTTTTCTTACTTTGTGTTACACGTGTTGCATCTTTCAGTAACTGTAAGGGACACTAGTGATGTCCATTTAGATGTTTAAAGATATATAGGAACATATCTCTCAGATGATTTTGTGTGTGTGTGTGTGTGGAAGACTAGCTCTGAGCTAACATCCGTTGCCAATCCTCCTCTTTTTGCTGAGGAAGACTGGCCCTGGGCTAACATCCATGCCCATCTTCCTCTACTTTATATGGGACGCCGCCACGGCATGGCTTGACAAGTGGTGTACCTGGGATTCGAACCTGCGAACCCTGGCCCCCCGAAGCAGAGTGCATGAACTTAACTGCTACGCCACTGGGCCGGCCCCTCTCAGATGATTTTTTTAATTGAGATATAATTGACATATAACATTAGTTTTAGGTGTACAATACAATAATTTGATATATGTATGTATTGTGAAATGACTATCACAATAACTTTAGTTAACAGCTATCACCACACAGTTACAAATTTTTTTTCTTGTGATGAGAACTTTTAAGATCTGTCTCTTAGCAACTTTCAAATATACGAGACAGTGTTGTTAACTAGTCACCATGCGGTACATGACATCCCCAGGACTTATTTGTCGTATAACTGGAAATTTGTACCTTTTAACCATTCTCAGAAATGATTTTGCCTCCCAAAGTTTCATGATACTATGCCAAGCATTAATAGAAGTCGTTCTCATTGAGGAGAAAGGGTCAGATATTCAAGACACATTTTTGTAAATGATAGTGATGAGACAGCTGCTCAGAACTCAGGACGTCTTAATTAGCCTTTTGAACAACATGTCACTGTCACTTGATTTCACAGGCAATTTTACCAGGTTTAGAGCTCACACATTAAGGTTGTGAAATGAAGTTTATATATAATTGCTAGATAAAACAAATGGTTTAAGAAAGGTCTCATCAGGTCTACTGAACTTTTCTTTTGGAGAGTAAGTTTTTTATTGAGTTTTCTCAATATTATTAGGGGGCCACCTTAAGTATTTTAAAAACATATAACTATATTGAAGGTAAAAGTTCAACTTTAGATCTTGCTCACATTCATTTATCCACTCAAATATTTATTTTGAGATTTGGAATGGAAGAGAAATTGAGATGTGGGATAAAATTATTTGGACCTTCTAATTTACCTTGCTGGTTCAATTGAGAACAGAAAACAACCCCTATCCCATCTGCGTTTAGGGATACTCATTTCTAGGTATCCCTAAAAACAGGGAAGATGTTCTCAGGTATTATCTAATTATTATGTCTCTTCTTGTGTAACTAGATTTACGGTTTGTTTTTTCAGTTCTGATTTCTTTCTGGACCCCTAACTCTCTCCTCCTCATGGTGAATATGAGATTCCCCTGCCCCTTTTCAGATGTCAAGAGGGAGATTTTCTGTTCTTGACGGTACCAAGTTATCAGCTTTGGTGTGAAAGCGCAGGAACTTAGGGCTCGGTTCTGGGCGAAGGGAAGATAATTATGGGGCTGAAGATATCAGTAAAAGGATGTTTATCACAATGCCATTTATAACATTAAAAAATTAGAAACAACCTAAATGTTCAGAAATAGTGAATTTATAGTATGTCCATTAAAACATAATCATTACACATCTTGTTTCTGAAGAATATTTAATGATATGCAAAGAATTCTCACAATGTATTATGAAGTGAAAAAGATTTAACACTTGTATATTCAACATGATCCCAATTTTGTTAAAAATGTTTAGTTGTCCATCCACCTACTCACATACATACTTTTTTTTAAACTCTAAGAAAATTATTTTTTCCAATTTTATAAGAGCACCAACCCATTTTATAATCTTTAAAAAAATGAACATTTCACAAAAGGGGAGAAATAATGGAAAAAATGAGAATAGACTGTGAAAATGTTCTTAATCATTGGATTAAGAGCCATCATTGGGGTATGACACTCTCTATAATGGTGGAGTGTTTACGTCAGCTTGAAGGTAGTGATCACTCCTCTAGGACTTACATGTGTTTTAGAATAGCAAGTTTTTAAAAAATTTCTATATATTTAGCGACATACCCATGAGTATCCCAGTTTTCTAAAAGATTAAATTGGGAATTTCACCTTTTCATTAGGGATGGACGCATACCACTAATTTCTTTAGCTCTGACTTTAAAGTTTGGTAGTTTTTTTCTGGGTGGTGGTAAGAGTTTGCCCATCTTTTATAACTTGTGTATCAGAGAATTCTGGTTATCTGTATTTCTTCATTGTTGAATTTGCAGCTGGTTCAGATTTTGTCTGAGTTGTTGATTCCTCACACTCTCCAGCCTCCTCTGATTTCTATCATTGTTTCCTCAGCGATCTGCTTTCTTTCTTCCTCTCTCCCTTCTTTCCACCTCTCTCCCCATGTACCCCGAGGTTAGCTGGTGTGTTTCTGTTGTTACTAGATTACTCCTTGGGGAACCAAAAGCTAGTGTGGGGCCTCCTGGGAGTATGTTTTGAAAAATTCTTACTTCCAGCATCTTCCAGAGTCTCAGATTCACCGTTAAGAACATAGGTCAAGAATGTCCCTTTTTAACGCTATCAGTGGGATTCAGCTCAATTAGAGATGTTTGCAGATGTTTATCTCATGTGGCTATTTTAATATTTTGGCTAACGTTCTTTAAAGAGTGTTGATGCAGTAATAAATTACAGCAAAGGAAATGTTTTTACTATTTTCTCTCAAAAATAATATATGCTCATGAAAAAATGGAAAAATATCGAAAAGTTTCAAGAAGAAACTAAGAATCAAAAGTAATCCCATTGCTAAAGAACCCCTCTCCACAGTTCATTGGTTGATATTTAAAATATGTGTATTTAGTTAACCTAATCTGATTCATTAAGGTCTGTACAACAGAGCACCAAATTTATGAGAGAGAGAGAGAGAAAGAAAAGAGACAGAATGATTGTACAGGCTTCTGAAAGACAGGGACTTGGGGTTACATTGCATTCTGAATATTGTGAACATTTAGTGAGCACTAATGATGGTCCAGACATCACCAATCCAAGGATAAAAGTCTTTAAAATATATTTTTCTGTGTAATAAGAAAAAACTCATAAATTAAGAACTAGTCTAACTTTTACTAACTATACCTTATTACAGTTTACTTTAGTCACAAAGGCTATTTCATACATGTATATATACACACGTATTTTTAACTGCATCACACACATACACACGTGTGTACACATGTGTTCATACACTGGGTGTATACATATATTCATTTTGCCATGTTGGACACTTTACTAAGAACTTTATTTTAGGACAGTCCATAGTGTGTAATAAATACACCCTTGTATTTCAGTTCCTGGCACTGTGGGAAAAATTAATTTATAAATGCTCTTCCCAGAACTTTTAGATCACCACAAATAACTTTAGAGCACCAACATAGCTTTGACATCTATTTGTTTCCAGCTACATCAGAAACACAGGAAAAACAAGAGGTAACAAAACCATTGTTACCATAAACTTCAAAGGCTCAAAATAATTGGTTTTCCTGGAACTTTATATTGAATGTTATTAAAGTAACTTGGTCATCAATTTAGAATTTATGCTCAGATTGTAATGTTATTCATCATGAAAATAAACTTGTTTCAATAGAATAGAACGAGATGTGTGACAAGTGAAGGAAAAAGGAGAAAGATAACTAACTACTTGGATAACGTCGCACAGCATTTTTCTCCAGAGTCTGTCTGTACAGCTGGTGTCTTGGTTTTTTATCTCACAGCTCCTCTCCTGACAGCCGAGGGCACAGGGGAGGGGATGTGATTTGGCATAGGCAGGCCGAGTTCAGCCCTGGCTCCCTGTGTGATAGCTGGATGATCCTGGGCAAGGTGCTTTTCCTTTCTGGCCTCAGTATTGTCAGTCGTAAAGTAGGATTAAGTGAGGCAACGGATGTGAAGTTGTTCCACCAGTGCTTGGCACAAGTAGGGAGTGGAATAAATAGGGTTTCTTTCTTTCCTTACTCTCGCCTCCCCTCTTCTAACTGTTGAGTGGTTATTGGATATTCCTCCGTCTCAACCTGCTTGTGCCTCATGTCCACTCCTTTTTCTTTTCTTTTCACAGTTTAACTCTTTTTAAATGAATCAATTCAACCACCATTTATTGAGCACCTGTTATGTGAAAGGCATTGTGGCAGATAGCATAGGACATATAAGTGAATAAGGTGTGGTTCCCATCCTCAACAAGAGTATAATATATATGAGAGAAAAAAGATAGATGGACAGCAAGATGTGATGGCTGTTTTCTCATCATCAAAGGAATATCAGGTTTGGTTGGGGAGGCGATGAGTTTCTTGAAGTTATTGTGCATTTTCATTTAGAACCTATTTAGCTGGACAGTAGAATGTACTGTAACTTTTTTATAGCACATACATAAAATTGAGTATTCTATTCTGTATTCTGTTAGAGTCAAGTTGTAGCAAAGGGGGAATGAAAAAGTGTGTGATCAACAAGTCCCAGTTTTCCCAGTTGTATCATTAGATGGACTCTCTCAGAATCATTTATTACGTAGCTTATAAAGATTTATGGGAAACATTTTTTATTAAATTCATCATGTATTTATTCATATTAAGAACTACCTCAACTTTAGAAGCTTTCATTTCCAACTTTATGTATAACAGCATTTTTACTTGTTGAGAATCTGATTTCTGCTCCTTCTTTTCTGTCTCACCTGTCCATAAGGAGGGCTGTCACCATTTTGTAATATTTAATAAGGGTGGTATTCTTGGTGTGGTATTCTCGGTACCAGTGTGCCTGAAGGAAATCTATGACCTACGTATTGAGCTGATTGCTATCTCCAGAGTTTGCTACCCATATCTGCTGTTGTATGCCAGCTGAGAAATTGTTCCCAAGACCCCATGTACAGTTGGGGACATTGTCACCTGCACAAGAAATGCCTGGGCAGTGAGTGTGTGGGGCTGTATTCCCTCTCACACTCAGTCGCCAAGTCCTAAGCCTGAGGGATTTCCTCCTCCCATAGAGGGTATACTTTTCTAATTTGCAAGAAAGGTGCCTTAAAAGCTAGTGGCTGTCCTGGTTGCTCCGTTAACATCATATACATCGTACCAACATATGTGGTAGCATATGGTTAAAATGTGATATCTGAGACAAATAGAGATCTCAGATCTACAAGGTCAATTGGCTTCAAATTTAGTCAGTTCCTTGTTTTTAGACAGTGAATAAATATGACTGCCCCCCAATTTTATTCTTGAAATAAAGCTTATCAAACAAATGTACCATTGTGACATGCAATCCTAAGTTATGTGTGTTATTGATTCCACTCAAAGTTTATGATTAAATCTCATTCAAAGCCCCCAAAGTTGGGGATGATGAGGGAAAAACTGTAGAATGTTCTACTGTGTATGTGCCACAAAGACTTCATTTATACTGTGAGAGTAACCATAAAATCTTACCAAGAAAGTTAAAAGGAAAATGTTGTCGGGACTTTTCAAGTATACCTTGCTGTTCAGACATTCTCAGAGATTAGCCTCAAAAGGTGAATGATGAGTATCTCCCTTACAGGCAAGGTTAGAAAAATAACTTCAGAAGTGCAAAAGCTGGATTATTACCCTGATCTAAAGTAGTGTTTGCCAGCTGCTGAGGCCATGATTTAAATGGTGCCAGGCTACCATTTCTCATGGCAAGGGAAATGCTGAACTGTGGAAGAGGCAACATAAACATTTAGATCTGCGCTAACAACAGGATGGCCACCAGCCACATGTGGCTGTAGAGCGCTTGAAATGTGGCTAGGACAAATTGAGATGTGCTTGAAGTACAAAATACACATGGGATTTTAGACATGCATTAGAAAAATGTTAAAACATCTCATTATTTTTATATTGAGTACATGTTGAAATGATAGTATTTTGGGTATCTTGGGTTAAAGAAAATATTAAAATTAGTTTCACGTTTCTTTTTACTTTTTAAGGTGGTTACTACAAAATGTAAAATTACATATGTGGGTCATGTTTGTGGTTTGCATTCTGTTTCTACTGGACAGTACTGGTCTAGGTATTTCAAGAGAAAAGAAGTGGAGATGTGTATATGATTTCTTCACAACAGTAAGGTCTGTGTCTCACAAAATACAGTATCTTGTTCCCTCTCTGCTGAAGATATGGGCTGTCTCCCCACTGTAACAAGGACATACAATATCACTGATTTTTTTTTTCCATCCCATGGCTGTTTGCAGTTTACTTAGTATTTAGATTATTTACAATATTTCTTGCCACAGAATCTTTTTATACGGTCTTTGTAATTTCCTTAGGAGAAATGGTTTTAAGCCTTTGCTCCATTTTGCCAAAATTGCCCTCCAAGTGTGACCACGTGGCTCATACCAGAGGTGTGTGCCTTTTTTGCCATTTTCTCTGCAACCTGGGGATCTTCATTTTTTTGGGGGGGGGGGGTGTTATCTTTGCCAATTTGATAGATCATGTGTGTTATTTTGATTAGAAAAAGAAAAACAACTAAATTTTACACTCTGACATGAGCTGCTCAGGGCAAAATAACAGGAGAGAATGATGAAGGACAGCTTATCCAAACTCACTTTGGATAGAGATTTGAATTAATTTGTAGTTTATGCAGAAGGACATCAGACTCTATGACCATTCCAAAGTGTATTTTTAATGAATGCCTGGTCCTCTTGCCAGCCATGAAGATCCTAAGAAATAAATCATTTAAAATGCATGGAATACTTCGCAGGATGAATCTTGTGGGAACCAATCCATACATGTGCCCTAGAAATGAAAGGAAACCAAGAATGATTAACAGTACATGTAGTTTTAAAAGTACCTAATGAAGATCCTGGGGAAAAGAGTTCTTCTCGACTGGGAAGTTTTTAATTGGCGTGGCTATGTGGAATACAGTTACATCAGGATTGCAAGTCCAATTAGCCAAGAGTTTACGAAAATCCGTTTTGTGCCTTCTGCACTTGAGAACAAATGAAAAGAAACCCTGAACACACTTTAGCTTTCCTTCTTTTCATTTAGCAAGAGTAGGAACTGGTTTATGTCAAGAAATTGATCGTCGCTGTTGTCTCAGGCACATTAACATTTTTCACACACAACAATTTGAACAGTTCCCTAGGAGGTTGCTGTCCTGCATTGTCATGTCTCAGGTTTGCTGTGTGGTTGTAACAATAAGAGACTCAGCCAGTTGATGAATCTGATGCTCCTAGACATTCATGCTGCCTTCTTTCTCCCTGCTTCTGCCTGTTCTGAGTGGAGCTTGATGGTGCTGCAAATCCTACGCCTTTGCATTCGTCACTTGGTTGATTAGTTTGATAATAAAATAAATACATTTAAAAAAAGTTTTTCCCCCAAAATAATGTCGTATGCATTCTCTCATCCCCTTTTCAGGTGATGGATAGGTCACATGCCTTTTCTCCAGAAACTGTTTATTTCTGTTTGCTGAGCTTATGTGCGTAAACCAGATTCTACACATTTCTTCGTCTTTCTTCTGCACACTAGGTTGGGATGGATTTTAATCCTCATTACTTGGGGGTTTTTTTGTTATGTGATTAGCTAAAGGGCTTTGGACCTTTTTCTCTGAGATAAATATCTTTCTCTCTCCATTTCAAGAGAAAGTCTTATATTACATTAAAGCTTTTTTGTTTGGCTCCGAGACTATAGTTTTGGGTTGTTTTCTCCCCCCAAGTCATGTCGAATCTCTACTCTTATTAGTATAAACTTAAAACTTATGCTTTAAACTTAGCCTAAAATGGTGACTAAAGGGATGAGTTTGGGGTTTAAGTGTTTTAGTTTCATTTTCCTAAAGAAGAGAGTTGTGTTGCATTATTTCCTTGGCCTGACATACTCTTCATGGCACAGGTCCAGTCTTGGCTCTAGTAACGATCTCTTGCCATCTCAGCCAGTGGTTTCCTTAACACGCATTGTCACTGGAAGTGGCTCCTCAGTAGCTTCAGGAGGAGCCTGACTCAGACTCCTTCTTTTTACTGAGCACCTACCAAATAACCTGGTTTCCTTTTCTGGCTCCTTTCTACTGCAGTGCAGTGGAAAGATGAGTCACTTTCCCCCTAAGTCTTAGTTTCCTTCCCTTCTAGAAAAGGACTAATCTCCCTGCCGGATTGTAATGAGGCTTGGCTGAGATATGTGTGTGAAAGCCCTTATAAAATGTCAAATGTGGCAATTCTTTGAAAAGTTTGTCATAGAAATCAAAGGCATGTTAGAGCTTCTCTCCTGGTTCTTACCTTAACTGCCCCCATGTTCATCCTACACTCGTTAGACATACAAATCCCCCATTCATTAGCTCATTTGTTTACTCAAAAATATTTTGTTGAGGAGCTATAGTACATTACTACCTCTTACTCTCCTTTTCTGCAAAATCTGCTGCGTAATGTCGTGTCAGAGAAATGGAAATCTTCAGGTACTGTAGTTAAATACCCTGTGAGTAGTAATGGAGGATTCCTCATTGAAAAGGATGAAAATATTTATAGAACATAGTGCTCAAAATATCTTCATTGTCAAAATGGATTTACACATGTGGGCCTCTCCTTACACGTGGTACTAGACGAGATGCTGTAACCCTCAAGTTTTCATCTGTTTAAAATGAGTGCACTTTATGTCTCTGTTTTCCTTAAGGTTTGCCATTTAGGGTTCATGCTCAAGAATTGCGTGGTTTCATCTCTCTGAAGTATTTGTCGGTTTTAAGAAGATTGATTTCTTATTATCTCCTGAATTTCCATTGCAGCGTCTCTCTGATTCATCTGTGATTGAGTATCTCTTGTGTTTTATGCCTAGGCACTAGAAGGAAATTAATTTGTCATTTACCGGACCTAAAAATGCTTATCCCTGTCCACCACCCATTCCCAGCTTCACTTGCCCTTCATTCCTGCCCCGTTGCCTCTGTAAATGAGGTGCATGGTTTGGGAAGGGCTTGGAGTCAGGCCTAGGGAGTGAGCTGCAGTTTGAGGCCATTCCTTGCTTGCCTTCTGTGTTAGGGTGTTTGTGAAAGGAAACAAGCAGGGACTTGGAGCAATTAGTGCGCCCAGTGTAGCCTGGGTGTTAAGGGGGCAATTATCACCTTCCTCTGGATACGGTTTGGAACAGGCGCTGGCCTGGTGGGGGCTGACCCAGGTAAAAGGAAAACAAATATTTTGATAAGCTGAGCTCTCAACAGTTAAGTAGGAGGAAAGGGTACTTAATTTTTACTTAAGATTTTGTCTTTTATTTTACCTACATTCTAAAATAGATACCATGTTTCTTACAAGAAAGTGGGAATTAGTATTGTTAGGGTCATAATAGAGATAATATGTAATATATATTTGTCAAATAAGCACAGGAGAGATATCATATCATACCTGTACTTTTCATCCTCAAGTCAAGGTCAAAGAAAGCCCACCAACCGTTCCCATCCCCACGTCCGTCACCACCCAGCCATGCCTGGGATGGGGTCTGGGAAGAGTGAATTCACCTCCACCTGGATTGTCTTTTATTTGAATCCCATTTTAATGCCAGAGATGTTACACTTACTCTTTAAAGTATAAAGCACTTTACACTTACCTGAAAAGAACTGCGTGTGTGTGTTTGTATGTGTGTGCATATATGTATGTGTTTATATACGTAAAACTGTGTTATGTAATGAAGCTTTCTGGTTACTTCCTTTGGCACCATGTCTTCAGTGATTTTCTAGTATCACTGGGATCTCGGCTCCCTTTGAAGGATCCTCTCCTTGCAGGTTCTACAGGGCATTTCTAAGGATCTATAAAATGCTGTGCATTTACGTTCAGAACCCATTTTACCTGGACTGTGTAAGCATACAAAGTTAAGTAAACCATGAACAAGCAGGAAGTAGTCCGGGGAGCCGAGGGTTGTGTTCTGCTAATTCAGCAGGATAGTTACAGGAAGTATAAGGAGCATCATTGCTGATGACGGTACCCGCTTCAGCTGAATCCTGGAGACACTGAAAGAGGCGAAAGCTAGTCAAAAGCCTTCTCCCCGTTGTCTCATTTGTTTCTTATTTTTATTTGAGGTATGATCAATTCATGTACATCTTACAGAATTTTATTGGGCTGTTTTTATCCGTTTATAATTTGAAATTAAAATAAATGAGATGCTGGGACTTATTGATCATTCAGTCCAGTTCCCTTTTCAAAGCAGGAATACCAATATCCGACCCACCAACCCACCATATTTTAGTGATTCCCTAGATTTTTGGATTTTGAGGACCAAGACACTAAACAAAAATAATTAGAGTTAGAGATCCAGTATAGAGTTAAAATTTTATTTTGTCAAAAAAGACACAAACTGGGGCTGGCCCTGTGGCCTAGTGGTTAAGTTCGGCACACTCCACTTTGGGAGCCCAGGTTCAGATCCTGTGCACAGACCTACACCATGCTGTGGCAGCAACGCACATACGAAATAGCGGAAGATTGGCACAGATGTTAGCTCAGGGCTAATCTTCCTCAGCAAAAAAAAAAAAAAAAAGACACAAACTGAAATAACCACCATCTTTCATCACTGTCTCATAAAAAGAAAAGCCATTTTAACACCAAAAATGTGAGATGTACATAATCTTAGATTAAATTTAACATTTTGAAAATTTTATTACGCTTATTTTTCTGTTTACAACTGACAGACTGGTGATCATCTCTTCCTAGGTTAGGTTTTGTGAAACACTTTTCTGCAGCAGCATCCCTGACCCAGGCGGGCACCTGGCCCTGCTTGAACACTGCCAGTGTTGGCAAACTTCATGTCAGTTTTTAGAAAGGCCTTCCTTATAGTCTTTCCTTTTCCAGGTAAGCATCTGCAAGGCCTTCAGCTGTTCCTTCCTTGAGGATATGATTTCTAGACGTTTGTCTCCAGTGCTCACTGTCTTCTGAAAGAGCTCAGACTAGGTAAAAGGAGATGTTCAGAACAAATGTGTTCAATATAGAAAGCACTCAGTGAGAGCAGGCTATCCTTCTTCAGTTGTTTATTCCTCCACCCCTTCTGAATTTTGACTGTTTAGTATTTGCCAGGCACCGTGCTGGGGCCTGATATACAAAGTGGAAGGCAGTCCAAGGTTGCGCGTCTAAGGGGGATAGAGACATGCAGGTAATGCAGCAATGTGCTGACTGCTGCACCAAGATGCGGTGGCAGAGTGCAGAGGCAGCTCTTAGCTCAGCCGGGGAAGGTCAGAAAAGGCTTGCTGCTGGAGAGCACCATTCAGCTGAGGCTTGCAGAATGACTGCGTTTCCCAGGTGAAGTACCGTCTTAAAGGTCAGGAAATTAAGATGGAGCAGGGAAGGCACAGGGACTTGTAGAAGGATGTGTAGGTAAGCTGGAGGTCTATGAGTTTCCCAGGGTTGCCGTAACAAAGGACCACAAACTGGATGGCTTAAAACAGCAGAAATTATTGTCTCACAGTTCTGGAGGCTGGAAGTCCAAATTTAAGGTGTCAGCAGAGCCACAGTCCCTCTGAAACCTATAGGGGAGAATCCTTCCTTGCCTCTTCCTAGCTTCTGGTGGTTTGCCAGCAGTGTTTGGTGTTCTGGCTTGCAGCTGTATCCCTCTGCTTCAGTCATCACATGTCATCCTCCTTGTGTCTATCTGTGTTCAAATTTCCCTCTTCTAAGTAGAACACCTGTCTGCATTGGATTAGGGCCTACCCTAATGACCTCATCATAACTTGATTATTTCTGCAAAGACCCTATTTCCAAAGAAGATCACATTCACAGGTACTGGAACTGAGAACTTGAGCATATCTTCTTGGGGGACACAATTCAACCCATAATATGGGTGTTGGGGGATGGTGAGCAAAGAGGCCCAAGAGCATAATTTCTGTCTATGATCAGGATCATGTATTTTTCTCAGTGCGACCTAAGTCTGTTTTTTTCAGAGAACTTGAACTTGTTCCTAGTCAAAACACCCAGGTATTTTCGTGTGAATGAGCCAAGGCTTTCCCTAAATTTGCACAGTTGATTTCCCCCCCTTGGAACTTATATGTAAGACTTAGTGTTTTCCCTATTAAATGTTATAGTGTTGGCTTTGGCCAAGTATTCATTCTAGCCTGTTGAAGTAATTTCGAAGTATTAATTCTGACATCTTATATTCACCATCCTCCCTAGCTTTGGGACATTTATATATTTAATAAGTGTGCTATCAGTTATCTGATATATGTCATTCTTTAAATGTTGGAAAAGTGCTGGCCAAGAACAGAGCCTTGTGGCATATCACTAGAGCCTTCCCTCCATGCTGACTGTGACCATTGACCAACAGGTTCAACTCAGTCACTTGTTTGACCAGTTACCCACTCATCCAAACCACATTTCCTCTTTCCACATGCCCTCGTCTAATCCATGAGCAAATAATGATTTTTATTTAGCTCAAATCAAAATACACTATGTAGCATTCCCAAGCAGCCCTATCTTCCTCACCACTCCCCCAAAATAGAAAGAAGGAAAGTTTAATGTGCATGACTTGCTCTTAAGGACTTTACTGGTACTTGTTCTTTTCACAAGTCTCTGTAACCTGCTATTTGCTAATCCACTCTGGAATTTAGGTTCAGATCAGCATTAACTTCACCTCCCTTTCGTTTCTAGAATCTAGTGTTTTATTCTTTTAAAGAATATGAATGGCATTTTGCCTTTCCATTAGCACCTCTCCTGTTATGCAGGATTTCTCAAAACAGCCAAGGCTGGAAAATTCTTACTGACTACGTCATGTAAATAAGAAGCACTCTTAGCCCCCATCTCCACTCACAGAAGCCTTACTTGCAAAGTAGTATCAGAACATCTTCTGGAAAATGCGGTGAATTCAAGCTGTCTTGAGAGTGAGGCACATTATGTTGGTTTGGGATACAGTAATTTTGTGAAACCAATACTAAAGTAACTTAACAGCATTTGATTCTCTTTAGTGCCATTCTATCACATAAAGTTAATTCCTCTGATATTCTTTAGTTTTAAGATTATAAATTGGCAGCGGGGCAGGGGGGCAGCCTAGTGGTGTAGCAGTTAAGTTTATGTGTTCCACTTTGGTGGCCCCGGGTTCGCCAGTTTGAATCCTGGTTGCAGACCTACTCACTGCTCATCAAGCCCTGCTGAGGCAGCATCCCATATAAAAGAGCTACAATTCTACAACTATGATACACAACTATGTACTGGGGCTTTGGGGAGAAAAAAGAGGAAGATTGGCAACAGATGTTAGCACAGGGCCAGTCTTCCTCAAAAAAAAAAAAATAAAGATTATACATTTTTAGAGCTGTGCTACTCTGTCTTTGGAATGATTGCATAGCTTTATCTACAGTGTCTACAGACAGTCTTGTTCAGAGGCAAACCAGTAGGAAACCAATGTGGGAACCCTATTTATCCTTTTCCATCAGGTCCGCTCTTAGAACCATGACCATTGTCATGAGTGACCGTTGAACAAAATATCTAAGTTTAGAAACATCAGCCATGCTGGCAGGCTACATTAGCATTCCCTTGCTTATACAGTCTGAGTGTATTTTTCACTAGTGATACATTTATATTATATCCCCAGATTTCTTAGAGCTGAAGTGAGTAAAATAGGTATCATTTTCCTTTTCAGTCTTTTCTTCAGACTGGCTCTTCAAGGTTGCAGGGCAGTCAGGATTTATTACTTTTGAAAAGTTGAACTTTAGAAGAGGATGGAACCACAGCATTTGGAAATGGGCATACTGGTGCTGTGTTTTGGATCAAAGCCAACATTAGTGTTCAGTCAAGGAAATGTCCAATTCGACTCTTGCCTTTTTAGCTTATGTCAGAATCAAGAGAAATTTCTAGGTAATTTGCACACTCTGTTTTAGTAGTTTCAGATAACTGTTTTGCCTCAGAGAGCATGTTTACTTTTACTCTCTGTCACGCTGTTCTTGTTTCGAAGCAGTCATTTATGGTTTTCAGTGTTGAGGTTTAATGCATTCGGTTTCTACAGACTGACACAGTTCTTGGTACTGTGTGTGTGTGTGTGTGTGTGTGTGTGTGTGTGTGTGTAAGAGATTTACAGTTTTGATTTCTTTTAAAAGGAGCAGCAAATTTAGAGTTACTTGAAAAACAATCTGGGAACAAAAAGTCTTCTAGGACTTTGGGGTTTCTTTTTAGTACTAATTTTTAGTACTAATTTTTAATTCTATGTCAAACTCCTAAATTATCTTGGTTCCCCCGGGTGTTTTTATAAGCTAAATTGGTATAAGGTACAAGGCCGTGTCCGTTTTCCAAGGCAAAATGTAGTATTTCCCTTCTCCCTACTACTATCAGCCTCCCTAATTCTCCACACCAAACACTTTAAGGGGAAAAAATTCATATTACATGTTTCTGTTTCATTCATTCAACCATATATATTGGGTGGTTACAATATGCAAAGAACTGTGCTGAAAAGTAACCATAAAAATGGTAGGTCTATGTTTTCTATGCATTTTGCAACATAGGACCATGTTGATATTAAGGTAAGGAGGTGGTCTAGCTTAGTGCTCTCAAGTGGTAAGAATTAGAAGTGCCATTATTTGGAGGGGGGTAGGAGACAAGGATAACATTTATTACTTATTGAATATCTGCTATGTATCAAGCACTGTGCTAGCCCCTTAACAGCAGACCTGTGAGGTAAATGTTATGATGCTTTACAGATGGGGATACTGAGGCCACACAGCTATACCAGAATCACAGAGCTGGTTATTGGCTGCATGAGCACTTGAGGCTAGGCCTCTCTGATTGCTTCTCTGTCTTCTTTCCAAAATAACATTGTCTTCCTTATGGGTACAGTAAGGTGAAGTGCTATATAAACATGAAGGTGAGATTGTCAAAGCCAATACGTTATAGGTTTTGGTGGGAGAGGAAGAGAATTTAAGAAATGCTTAATCATTATCCATTCATAAATTTAATTCAGAAATAGAAGACCACTTTCTGTAATCAAATGGCCTTTTTTTTTAAAGTTAGACATTAATCAGTGTTTGAGACTTTTAGGGATTCATTTTTAGGATAGATAATCTACAGTTTACTTGCAAAATTCTGGGTTCCATTTTTGGCATGTATTCTTTTACTCTGACATATAGTACTTGGGAGCACTAATTTGGGTCTGGCCGTCTGTGACTGCATTCGTAAGTGCTGTGGTACACTGACTTGTGGCAAAAATATTGTCATAAGATAATGTAAATGACCCTTTGTGTGCTATGTGATCTTAAAAGACCATAGCATAGTGTAAAGCTGCCTTGATTGCGGATAGTAATAGACTTGATACTAAACTATAAGAGCAAATCTACGTAATAAATCAAATGCTTTATAGTGTGCTTTTTGTTTAGAAGACAGATAGAAGTTTTTCATAGAATATGGCAAAAAAAAAAGGCATCTTTACCCATTTCTAATGAGGTAATTTTAATGTTCATTCCATATGAATTATTTAGTTCAAGCCATACATGCAATAAACAGCAACAATTTTTACTTTTATGTAGCATTTATAATAGATAAGTCGTGCCACCCAGGAATGTTGAAAAGGCGAATTAGCAGAAATGGTTCTAAATTTAGTCAGAAAAGATTATTAATCCCAAAATCTGGGTGCAAATTACCTTTTTTTTTTTTTTTTTGTGGGGAAGACCAGCCCTGAGCTAACATCTGTTGCCAATCCTCCCCTTTTTGCTGAGGAAGACTGGCCCTGGGCTAACATCCGTGCCCATCTTCCTCCACTTTATATGGGACGCCGCCACGGCATGGCTAACAGGCAGTGGGCGTCCGCGGGCGCCCGGGATCCGAACTCGCGAACCCCGGGCTGCCACGCGCGGACTAAACCGCTGCGCCACCGGGCGGCCCCCTGCAAATTACCAATTTTATTTTTGTTCTGAAAGGATGTGTTTGTCTTAAAATTTCAGTGTTAGGAAAAATCAGATACGTAGATATGTATATTTTCTCTTGAAAAATGTGGTACTTTGTCCCAAAGCTTCTGTAATTTATTCTGCATCAGCTCACATGCCGTAAGGCAACCAGTCTAGCTGGGGGTTAGACCACTTGAAGATGGTCTGAGCTTCTGCCAAATCATCTCTAATCTGCAAGCTCTAGGTCCATGACTGGGGCTCAGACTCACTGTCCTTTCTAGGAGAGTTCAGAAAAGTGAAACATGGTAGTTCCTTTTCCCATCTTCTTTGTGTCCACAGAGACAAGCCACTGGCTTTCCATAGCACAGATATCATGGATTATTTTTCTCAGCTGTCAAGCGAATCATTTAAGGCTAGTTCAAAGAAGTCCTCTGTCTTAAAACTTTTCTGTCCTTTAGAACATTTCCATTCATTTCCTAGCTCTCCTCATCCCTCTGTTGTAATTTCTTGAACTTGAGTGTTATTGCTTAAGTACAAGGAGCAAAAATATATATATATTTATATATATATACTAAAATAAAATATGGCATCTTTCTGTGCTAATCCTAGCGATAAGAATTTTATTAACCTTATTAAAATCTTGCTTTCATCATGTCATTCTGCAGTTGCAAAACCTCCAGCCACATTCTGTTCCCTGAGTCCTTTTCCTGGAACCCAAGGCCCTATAGGACCTGTCCAGACTGACTTCCTAGAACCCTCCCCCACATACAGATTGCATTAGACAGATTCTTCTGTTTCATGTCCTCCATAGCCTACCTGAATTTCTGCTTTCTCTAAAGTCTTTCTTGCTGAACTTGAGCTTCATTCTATGTTTATGCCCCCTTTATTTAGCATTCATCATATAAAATCTCAATATTCTTAGTTATTTTTTAGTATTAAAAATTCCTTATATCCCCCAAAAGATTATCCCCCTTGATGGCAGGAATGACATTTTTCATAGGCCTTGTATGGTGAAGGGCATGCTGTGGACGTGCTGTAAATATTTGTGGGTTGATTTCTTGGTCTGATCTCTTTCTTGACTCGACTCGTCTTTCCTGTGTTCATTCACCTTCAACTCCCATTTGTTTCTGACCTTTAGGGCTGCAGCAGCTTTTCCTGCCAAGCATTTTCCTCCTTCAAACCCTGCCTCCAAATCCAGCTGCATAAGACGTAGCTTCCTGTTCTGTCATAAGTACCAGGAATCGCTTATTCACACAGGCACTCCCAGCCACACAACACAAGTGGGAGGGACAGTTATTGAATGTAAGAGTTAAAACAACTGGATTGAAAACTGGAATGTCTTTCTGTATCTTTAATATTTTTATATCTTAGAAGAATCTTATAGAAACAGTGAAAATCTTCTGGGCCGAAAAGGTAAAGTCTTGGAAAATCTGTTTGATATTGATTGCCTAATTTTAAAATGTCACATCTTGTATCTCATCTGCAAATGCTTACCACTTTCTAAACCAAGTAAATAAAGAAAATATAACCAGCTGAATTACTCGAGGTAGTGAGGATTCATAACAGCATGGATAAATGACTCCTTCTGTTATTTATTTTAGGCCTCATTCTCCAACAAACTTTTCTGTGATGTATAGTTTCTTTTTCTTCCCCTATTCAGCCACTGTTAGGAGAGCAAAAGGAAATTTTAGGAAATCCTCTTTTCCTGGGAGGCCACTGAAAAAATAAAGCAGCAAAAAAAGCAAGTTAGAAAACTATGTATACAGTATCATCTGTGTGTGGATGTGTATGTTTGTGTATTTTTTTCTTTTCCCCCAACAAGTCCAAAATAACAAGAGGGGTTTTGGCTTATAGTCCCCAAATCCATTCCTACCAAACAGATACATGAATTACTCCTTTTAAACTTTAAGGCCGTTTGTGCCTCCTCCTCACTGATGTATATGTTCTGTTGGGCATCTTATTCCAAATAGAACAATGTCGGCTACCCAGAAAGTTAGGTAACTTTCTGAATGTTATCAGCCTCTTAGAGACCTGAGCAGTTACAGAGTCTGCCCTCATCCCCTCACTCATTTGGAGCTGTGCAGATTCACAATGGGAATTGCTCTTTAAACCTATGGAACAATCATCTGTGGTTGGTGACCAAAGTTTCTGCAACTGTCAACACAGTTGGCCAGAGCAAACTTCCTGCCTCCCACCTTTGCTACTTATTAACTGTGTAACCTTTAGTAGATGTCATACTCACTCTGCTCTTCAGTTTCACATCTCCAAAGTGGGAATAATACTTTACCTACTCAAACGGTTGTTGTGAAGATTAAAATAATTGACCTAAATCACTTAGAACAGCACCTAGCATAAAATAAAAGCTGTGTACATACATGCAAGCTTATGACTTTTACGATTTCCCTGAATTAACTCACTAGGTCATAGGCTTTCTTTCCAATGTTGATTCTGATCCGAAAGCCACATACTCAGAAGTTTTGTGGGGTTTTTTCTCATTTCAATCCCCTGTCCCTCCTTCTTGCTGAGTACTGTCATTGGCACAAGCACAGCATCTCACAGGATGTGTGAGCCCTCCTCTATCCTTCAGAGGCAGTTCAGCTACAAAAACAAAAATAGTCATCCTATATGCATGAGCAATACCCCACCCTTTTTCAAACCTAAAAATCTTTTATGTTTACATTATAAGTGTACAGTTTTTCTTACTGTTGTTTTTCACACACTCATTGCTTTATCAGATTTAATAATGTTCATACAGTATTCCAAAACTAACACAAACACTGCAGGTGACCTCATGGTGCCTTAAATGAATTTACAACTGAAATGACCAATATTAAAATAACTTATCGACCATTATCGCCATCTGTTGGTGGTGGGTGGAGTGGCCTCCACTCTCCAGAGCCTTGGTTTCTAACTAGGAATGTTCCAAGATTGCAAGCTCCCTAATAGAGGGAAGCGTGTGTGTGTGTGTGTGTGTGTGTGTGTGTATGCACATTGGACAAAGTCAATAAGAATATGCACCAATATGTTTAATAACATTCACCTTTAGGACTTCTGGTAATTTTAATATTTCATCCCACTTTTCTGTGTCTTCTAATTACAATAAATATGTATTTCTTTTGTAATTAAGGTAAATTAACAGAAAGGTAGAATTTAGGAAGGACTAAAGTGATGGGGGCAGAGGAGAAAATTAAGCTTTATGTACTAAGTGCAGACTAAAATATACTTAGTTTTTCTATTACAGCAGATGAAAGAAGAGATATAAATGGAAATGAAGGAGAAATGACTAAAGCTATGGTGCAAACAAAGGAAATTTTGGTACATTCTAAGCAGAAGGTTTTATCAGCCAAGTTCACTTGGGCCAATAGGTTTAAATGTGAGCTTTTACTTGTTATCCTCTCCCTTTGAAATTCTAATTATTCTGTAGTCACATCTCTTAATTACTCTTTAACCTTTTACTGTCAGAGCTTCCTCTGGAGTGGATTATCTACTCTTAGAGAATATTGTATTCTGGGTAGCCAAGGCTGTGGTCTGAGCCTCATTACTTTGAAACTGGATAAAACCCAAAGAATCTTCATATTCACTATTTTTCCTATAAAATTTCTACAGCTTGCTTTCTTGGGCATGCATCTCTTTGGTGTTCTTAGAGTGTGAATCCTGCCAGTCAGGAGGCCTGTTTCTCTCAATACATCGTATGTCTCTGTTACTTAGTGATGCCTTTTTTTTGTTTCCAAATGAAGCTGCAAATAGGAACAAGAAGAGGTGAAAATCTGGTTGCTTTATGAATTTTTACCCAGGTATCTATTACTTTCGTAGGCACTGATGACCAACAATAGAATTAGACTCAATATTAATCATCTGTAATGGCTTCTCGACTCCCCCCGCCAACCACCCCCCCCACCCCCCGTCGACTCTCTTGTCCCACGTTATTAAATCTTACTGCAAGAAAAACTAGTGGAGGGAAATGGTTACTGCTCTGAACCCTGCCGCACCTTTTCTCATTCCTTGAGGTGCCATTTGATAGACGGCTGTTCCTCAAATTCTAGGTCCTTTCTCAGGTCATGAAAACTACTTGTTCTGTACTCCCTTCCCACAACATGGTGACTGTGTCTCCCACTGAGAAGCTAATTTAGCCAGGGCCTGAGGGATTTAAAGTGTTATATCCTCCATTTCAGCGGTTTGTATTTTAATGAGAGCCTCTTGTGCTGTGAGCGGTGTAACTGAGTGGACAGCCCAAAAAAGAAGATATTTTAGGAGAGGGAAACCCTTCAACACCCCTCAGGTAACTCCAGATAAGCATCTTCCTGATCAACGAGATTACAGGGGGGCCATATGCAAAAGTTCAACAGACAGAGTGAAAACTGTTTTCTGACTTTCTGGGAAGTCGTGGTCTTTCAGTCTTCACCCACAAATCATGATGAAAACCACAATAGAAAGTAAAACTGATAAATTTCAGAAATATCTCTTCTCCTACACCTTTCCCCCCTTATTCCTCTTTCAACCATGAACCACTCGTTTGTTTCTCGTGTTTAAGACAACAAAAGACTTGTGGCTTGAAAAATAAATCTGTTCCAATACCTGAATAGAAGAGATCTTCCATTTTGTTCTCCTCCTTTCATACTCTGAGTTTATAAAGGAAACATTATATTTCAAGATTATTTCATAGACAAATTTCAGTGAGAACTTAAACACAATTTGTTTTTGAGCTTTGGGGTTTTAGGCAAGATCTTAGGCTCAAAACATCTATGAGCTTTTGTTTTCTCATTTGCTAAAATGAGAATAATGATACCTACCTCTACACACCTAGCCATCTGGTATGAATCTTATGGGACCACCGTCGTATAAGCAGTTCATCGTTGAGTGAAACGTTGTTTTGTGGCACATGACTTTAAACGGTTGAGGAGATTAGGAATGATTTCATGGAAAAGATATTGTTTGAACAGGTTCTTCAAGTTCAGGCATGGGTAGAATAGAGAGATGAGAGAGATGTTTAAGGTAAATGAATGCAGGAGACGGGGTTGGAGGGACCAGAGGCTGGAGGCAAGGAGAACTCTAATGTGCTTCTGGCATAGGTCTAGGCACAGTGAAGAGAAGGAATGAATATTAGAAACATATCAGAGACAAAACTCAGAGGAGTTACAGACTTCCTGGATTCAGTAATGGCTGAGTTGGTGATATCTCAAGGACCTCAAGCTGGGTGGAAGATTGGGAATGCGCCAGTGCTATGGAATGAAAAGAGACACGAAGAGGAGACAGGGAAAGATGTGTTTGGGGTTCTTTGGGGATGGGATTTAGAAAATAGCATGAGGTGACATTTAACTAGATACTTTAGTATCTTAAGATACTAAGATATTTAAATTAAAAGAGGAAGAGACAAAAACTAAAACTTGAGTGGAATTAAAAACAAAAACCCAAGAAGGAGAAATGGGCATCATCTGAGAAGATACAGTAATTAAAACCATGGCTCTGGATAAATTTCCTAGGAAAAGGAAGGGTTGAGTACGCAGTATTAAACGTGATGAAAGTACTTGGTTCAGGAGGAAAAGGAGGAAGCTGAATGGGCAAAGAATCACGGGAAAAGAGCACAGAAAAGTGGAAGATCCCAGGAGTGAGGGCAGAAGCAGAGAGAGGTGCAGGTCGCATAGATGTGGAAGTGAAGAGTAATGTCACATGCAGCCAAGAGATCAGAGAACCAAAACCAGAAGAGAGTGTGGCATGGATTGACTGAGTATCAGGGCTACCAAGAGCCTTTTCTCTTCTCCTGCTTCCCACATCTCCCTTTCTCCATGTCTTTATCTTTCCCATCATTAATGTGGAGAGCAGAACCAGAAGGGTAGAAGGCCAGCCCTGACCGTCTCTAAACCGTCTCTAAATTTCCTTTCTTCTGTTGGGTTTACAAAAGACCCTGAACTCCGTGACCTCAGAGTCTCTT